>CM002525.2:28948436-31448436 GCA_000338895.3 Oryza meridionalis
CCCTGCTGTGTAATGTATAAAGTATTAACGTGTAATGAAGTTGGCTTACTGCATCACTTTGCCCCTTTCTTGAAATATTATCTCCTGTATCTGTGTTCGTTATTGAGACCTGCGACTGCGATGAGCAAGTTTTGACGTGTAACGTATACTCGTTCTATCTGTGCATATACTGTTTTATTAGCTTTGTGCTGTGGTTACAGGTTTGAAGCCAACAATATCTGAACCTGTTGTGCTGTGGTTACAGGTTTGCAGCCAACAATATCTGAACCTTGGCATATTTGACAAGGTCTGACAACAATCTCTGAAACTTGGCATATTTGACTAGATTTGAGGAGAAGTTTTTCCAACACAAGTACACAACACCCCAATGTTACACATGACTCAAACTATCATTACTTCTTTTATCAGCAAATATCCCAAATTATCTGCAAGTATCTGCTACTCTGAACTTTACGGACCAAGATAAAATATCACGTTATGTCGTTTCTTTGTCAAATTGAATACTCTCTGTTGTAGTATCACCAGTACATTTTGTTTACAACTTGGTTTCATATATCTCGTAATAGCATTTTCTCAAGTCGGGATATTTGCAATGACATGAATCTAATTAGGTCTAGTTTAGTTTCTAACTTTTTCTTAAAACTTCTAATTTTTTCATCACATCAAAACTTTCCTACACATTTAAACTTCTAACTTTTCCATCGCAACATTTTAATTTCAATCAAATTTTTAATTTTAACGTGAACACACCCTTAACCTTTTGTCAAACTGCCTCGGCGCCCGCGGTGTAAAGGAGAGTAGTCAACCGGTCGATCGATCTGCCCTCCGTCGACACGACGACACCTATCCATCCGTCTCGGCGTCCGCTGTTCCGCCTGCGCCGTAGCATCGCGCCGATCTCCATTACGCTACTCCCCTTGCGAGTTGCGACTGCGAGCAGGCGGTGGCGCCGAGCCCGTCTGCTCGGCCTCGACTCCCATCTCCTCGCTAGTTCTCACCCGCCTGCGTCGATTTCCATCCATCCCGCGAGGAGAGCTTCCATCCAACGGTGCCGGCTTCTCTAAATATAAGCTCACTCGGTCCGGCCCACACACCCCACTCGGCACACATCTTCCAAGTCTCCAGCGAAGTCTCCCCCCTCCCTCCCACTCGTGTTCGGCATCTCGACGGCGGCCAGGCCGCCCCAAAACCCACGCGGATCCCTCTTGATGCAGGCCGCCGCCTAGCCTGTCGGATCGGAGCGGCGAGGCGGGGAAGGAGGGACCCGGATCGGCGGGGTGCGCGTGCTCGTACCCCCCATGGAGGCGGCACGTGGGGCCCGATCCTGGGTTCCGGTGGCGGCGGTGGTAGCGGTGGTGCTCGTGGCAGGGCTCGCCGCGGGCGGCTCCGCGGCTGAGATCCGGCGGCAGAAGAACGTGCAGGTGGCGCTCCGGGCCAAGTGGGCCGGCACGCCGCTGCTGCTCGAAGCCAGGTGAGTGGTTGGTTTGCTCGATTTGCTGGTGTATGTGGCTCTGTTTGGTCGAGAGATGTCAATTTGACTTTGATTAGTGTTTCTCATTTGAATTTGATATGTGAGGGTTTTGCATTGAGAACCTGGCGTATCGCAAAACTGCGAGCAAGCCATTCGGTTGATGTATATATATATTTTTTAGAAAAATTAGAGCTGCCCAAGTAGAAAACACGCCATGCTTAGCTGCCTGTTTCTCACATAAAAATTTTACTAGTACTGGGATGATGTGGAACGGGATCTGTACACTGACACACCTAGATTCTGAATTTTGATTGGTCACCAGTACACTTTTCCTATGTTTAAATCGAGTGATTTTGCGGAATTGAATCCTCATAAATTATGAAATTATTTGGAGCAAAATTTTAGGTTTATGAGGTTTTTGGTACCATGTTATTTTTTGCTCGCTCGCTATTGTTCTGCATTTGAATTTTGTGGCCGCTTCACTGCTTGTGTGAAATTGAATTTTATTTTAAGTATTGGACTAGTCTCAAGTTGTTCATATTAGTGAATAATGACACTATACTTGGTGTATTTTTTGCAACCCCAGTAATTTTTGTACAACTCAAGTGCTATTTATGTATACCCAAATTCTGGCTGCCACTGATTTTATGGTGCTCTGGACAAGCCAGTGTATTTATCTTAGCTCAAATACTACAGAACTGCCATATTTACAATATATATATAATTAATGAATGCATTTCCATTGTAATGATTAATGCTGGTGGGTGCAAGTAAATACTGTTTCCCTATAAGCTATATGCTTTTCGTGTAAAGTGTAAACATAAACATTCAGCTTGTATATGAGCACTTCGCAGCAGTGGTAACCTGGTTAATGTTACTTGTTATTTTCCAAGAGGTACTTAATATATCTTATGTTCTCGCTTTTGTTAGTGAACTACTTTCAAAAGAATGGAAAGATCTATTTTGGGATTTTATTGACCATTGGAAGGAACTCGATAAGGCATCTGAATGTTTGACAGCCAAGTGTTGTGTTCAGAAGATTGTTGAGGATGCCCGCTCATTTCTGAGTGAGCCACTGGCTTCAATTTTTGAGTTCTCACTTACCCTTCGGTCAGCATCGCCAAGGTTAGTGCTCTACAGGCAGCTTGCAGAGGAGTCATTATCCTCTATTCCTGTTAAAGATGGCACTTTGGAGCAAACCTCTGGTCCTAGTACTGGGGAAAATTTTCATGAGGCTGTTAAAGGAACTTGCTGCTGGGTAGACACGGGGAGTGCTCTATTATTCAACTCAGCTGATCTACGCAAATGGCTTGATGGCTTGGGCATACTGTAAGTATCTTCTGTTCTTTTTTTTGATCTCTTTGTTAGGGCTGTAAATGGGCAACTGAGAATATTTGCTGAGCAGAGCTGTGGACTCCACTCAACAACCTGAACTCTTTGAGTTTGACCATATATATCCTCAATCAAATATTACTGCTCCAATTGCTATATTTTATGGGGCTTTTGGGACAAAATGCTTCAAAGAGCTGCATGTTCACCTGGCAGAAGCATCAAAGCAGGTAACCGTTCTCCAATGTATTTAAGAGTGTATGAAATCCTGAGCAAACAACGAGCTCTAGAAAGTAGAGAGATAAGGTCCATAACATTACCATGGCATTGCATATTAAATTTCTGTTCCCATTTACTCATGATTCTTGAACTCTTTCTTTTATTATTTCAAAAGGTATTTTATTGTTTTCTTTGGCTATTGCTTCTGTTCTATAGCTTTTCTACGTCATACATAATTTCCTTTGCTGTAGCTCTCTAATATGCATTATATGTTTTTTCTAGGGAAAAGTAAGATATGCCCTGCGCCATGTCCTGCCATCTGGATGTCAGGCTACATCTAGCTTCTGTGGTTCTGTTGGTGCTATAGATGCAGTCACTTTGAGTGGATATGGTGTGGAACTTGCTCTCAAGAACATGGAATACAAGGCCATGGATGACACTGCTATAAAGAAGGGTAACACTCCCATGCATTTTATCACTCCTCACCCTTTTTTATATTAAGAAAGCAAATCTGTTATGAAATTCTCAAGTAAATCTGCACCAGATCCTTTTATCTGAAATAAATCAATAAAGTAGCCAATAAGGAATTATATTATATTCCTCTTCAGTTTGGTTGGGTGGATTATGCGTTGTTGACATCATGAAGACCCGAACTTTATTGCATATTTTATTTGAAATACTGAATGAACAGCATTTTCCACTCCCAGGTGTTGCTCTGGAAGATCCTAAGACTGAAGACCTCAGTCAAGAAGTCAGAGGATTTATATTTTCCAAGATTTTGGTCTGCTTCTTTCAGTCAATAAATCTAGCTACATGGACTTTGATGTGATGCACAAATAGATGGTATTGACAATATCTTTTTACCTCATTGTGCATCCAGGAACGCAAACCAGCGTTAAATGCTGAGATAATGTCCTTCAGGGATTATCTGTTGTCATCAACAGTATCTGACACACTTGAAGTATGGGAACTCAAAGGTAGTGTTGTGATAAGCTGATGAGCATTCCTAACACTTCCTCATGATTCTATTTTTATTCCAATGTTTTGTTATTCAATGGTATAAGAGTGCCTTTTTAATTTGTGATAATCTCCATACTGCAGACTTGGGTCATCAAACAGCGCAGAGAATCCTCCATGCATCGGATCCTTTACAGTCAATGCAGGAAATTAATCAAAATTTCCCCAGTATAGTTTCATCACTGTCACGGATGAAGGTGGATGCTTTTTGTGAGCTCACTTTAGATGTCTAGATGTGCTCATAAGCAATGAACTGTTGGTTATATATATGTTTTGTTGGGGAGATGAAAATTTTGTTTTTGAATACATTCGTACGAACTATTTCTGCATGAAGAATATTAATAACAATTTCATGTTTGTACAGCTTGACGATTCAATCAAGGATGAAATAATTGCAAATCAGCGAATGGTTCCACCTGGCAAGTCATTGATGGCTTTGAATGGTGCTTTGATTAATATTGAGGATCTCGATCTTTACCTGTATGTTACACTGTATTTCCGAGATAACAATGTTTCTGATTATTTAATATGTTTTCCCACTTTCATTAGCCAAGTAAATTAGCAGATTTCTTCTTGTCTGATGCACACCAAAGTTGATTATTTCCTCCACACTTGGTTTTGGTGTGAATCACTGTATTCTATAACACTTTGCAATTAACTCCTCTACACCACCTGTTGTTAGAAAACATGCTACAGAGCAAATGGTAACTGTAAACCTACGACGAAATGATATTCTACAATTCAACAGCTGCCTAGAGAGATTGTTGACAAGAATAATAACACAATACAGCTTTTATATGGTGTTAGTCAGTTGATGCATAAGAAGATAAAAGTCCAATCAGTTTTATAGTTGCGCATGTTGCAAATATTCAGTGCATCACATTGTTTGAGAGTTTTCTCCTCAATCTGTTTGCTCATATAGGCCATACAGATTTTTATTTGTCTGGACATAATAATTTGGCATTTATCGTGTTTCTCACATTTCCCGAACACTAAATTTGCATATTTAACTAATAGAGCACACATTTCCGGGAACCTGATTCTGTTTTGCTAACTTTAGTAATTCATCTATCTTAAAATTGTTACCAGATTTCTGACTAATATCATACTCTATTTAACTAATAGAGTACACATTTGATTCTGGTTTATCTGACAGGTTGATGGATATGGTCCATGAGGAATTATCTCTTGCTGATCAGTTCATCAAACTAAAGGTGAATTTTGATAAATGTGCTATTAAACATGTTTAATGGGTTGTCCTTGGCTCCTTCCAAGAGATTTACTTTTGATGGTTGTTCCTCTTAACATCCCAGTTATGAGGAATGCATGAACACCTATCTACCAGTGTCGATAATTCGAAACTGTTGGAAAAAAAACTAGTTTGACAACTTTTGGTGAAATGCAACGCCTAAGTGTGAAATGCTGTATAACTGCAGAATACACCAGATTGATGATATTTCCTGGTTATACTCAAATAATGTATTTGTTTCTAATTGCTTTTTTTATGATAAATGTTATTTAAGTTCTTAATCTCTTACAATGTTGGATATTTATGGTGTGGACTGTCAAGTTGTGAGCATAATGATCATGATGTCTAGTAGCTAGTAATGAAATCCTGCACCAAACATATTTGCCTAAAAACTATTATTTTCTTTTGTTTCATTTGATTATAGGGAATACATTTTTATTTACTTTCTTATGAGGTGTAACTTATTTCGTAATTAATTTCAAATGCCTACCAGATTCCTGGAAGTGCTGTCCACAAGATCCTGTCAGCTGCTCCACCAACAGAATCTAACTCGTTCCGTGTTGACTTCCGGTCTTCCCATGTTCATTATCTTAATAACTTGGAGGAAGATGCGTTGTATAAAAGGTGGAGAAGCAACATCAATGAGGTTTTGTTCTTTTCTCTTTTTTATTAACACCATTGAAATAAGATTGTCATTAGAATGTTGCTTTGCTGTGCCAAGTCAAATGAGGGACTACAACCTTCTATTTCCAAGGCTTTAGGAATACTAGAGAACTAAGAATACATCCTTATACTCATTACTCCCTCCATCCCACAATAGTTGTCTTTCTAGGTTGATTAGCATAGATTAAGATTTTTGAGAAGAAAAGACTATAATACTCCTTATTTGAATGGGAGTTGGAGGATGAGCAAGGGTAAAAAGAGAAGAAATTTGAATAGGAGTTGATTGATGGGACTGCTATTACTCAAAAGTGACACCTATTTGGGACATATGTTGTATCCTAGAAAGACAACTATTTTGGGACGAAGGAAGTATGAAATAGATATCTTGCTTGACAACACTGATATCCTGTTTTGGTATGATAGGTTCACTATTAATTCTGAAGCTTAGCTTTCCATGGTTGATATATGTCAACAGTATATCTTAATGTTTTTTAGTTTGTACTACTACAAAAGTTCACATTTACCATACATGTGAAATCTAAATATTAGTGGTTTTGCATATGCTATTCAACATTGGTTGCTTGTGTTTTCTTTTCTGCATTTTCTCGTTTTCGAGAAAATTGTATGACACAACTATACCAACCTTAATTAATTACTATTACTTACTAATTGTTTCTTCTTCCTCTGCAGCTATTGATGCCAGTCTTCCCTGGTCAGATGCGCTACATCCGCAAAAATCTATTCCATGCTGTTTATGTTCTTGATCCTGCTTCAGCCTGTGGTGCAGAGGCTAGTCTCTTTCTTACCTTCCAGTTTTATGTTTTTGTAGTAATTCACTTTTTAAGCTGGAGCCTTTTTCTAACTGGGTGTCCTGTTTCCATTTCTCTTTAAATCTTTACAGATCATTGACATGGTTCTATCTCTATACCAAGATAGTGTCCCTATAAGGTTTGGCATCATAATGTATTCTTCAAGGCTTATTAGTGTTATTGAAGAAAATGATGGCAATCTTCCAGTAAATGATGGGTCTAAGACTGAGGAGGATATTTCTATTTTGGTAATCATTTTTTTTTAATTTACTTTGAATTCTTGAGATCATTGTTTGATGTGTAGAGCATGAAACTGGTATTGCATTATAATTACTTTGAGTTATCTACCTTATATTTTCATTAAATACTACTAATGCTCGAAGGAATCAAGTGTACATTACATTATACAATATTAAAGGGGCATCCTATATTTAATGTAATACACATTTTTGATGCCTATGTGGTCCTTTTTCATTTTTCCTGTTGATAAATAAACATTTACATACCGTGTCCTTGCAACCTACATGTTCTGGTAGTTCCATTTTTCGTGACTTACCATTATGTACATATGTGGTGCACACGACCCATGTTTTCTATTGATAGGACGATTCACAGCATGATAAGATTATAATTTTAGGGATTCCTAGTAACAGTATATTGTAATTAGTAGGTCCATGTAATTATTCTGAACTGGAAGTGATACACAGCAGCAGAAGATTACAGTTAGTATGTCCTATGTACTATTTTAAACTATAAGGGGGTACGAACATAAAAAAGGGAAATCTATGAATATGCGTCATCGTACAATATGATGCAGCACATTTCCTAGTGGTCTTGATTAGTGAGATGGATTGTAACCTTAATTGCCTCATAAAAGGAATTGATGCACCATGTTTCCCTTTTTGCAGATAATAAGGCTATTCCTGTACATCAAGGAAACATACTCAACGCAGTTGGCATACCAGTTCCTAAGCAATGTGAGTGCACATAACATATTTGATTTGCTATTTATAAACTAGAAAATTCAGCTTGAGTGGATATGGTGACAAAAGAAGGAAACGTGTATCTTTCAATACTTGAATATATCTTTTTTCTGTATGCTAGACCAATTTCATGTCTAAAAGAATTTGAGCATTGGCATATTTTCTCTTCTTTTTGGCATAAAATACAGTGCTTCTGTTAGTTTTCATCACCCTCTCTGCCTTGTGCCTTGCATGAGTGATGACATTTGTGTTAAGTTTTGTGCTAAGCTTATTGTGGTGTAAAAAATCATTGCAAACTGTTCATCATAATTGACAGAGCTTAAAAACATGTGGAAGAGGTGTCTGCTAGACTTCTAATTTTGCTGAACAACCCTTTCACCAATTTTACATCTGAAGTAAAAGTTGAGATTTGTTTTATATATCCTTTCATGATTAGTTTTCTTTCTTTCTTTTTTGTTTCTTCGGAAAATTGATAATGGTTGATGGAATTACATGTCTGACATGGCTCTGAGAAATTAGAATGTAGTGGCATTTGTCTATTGTTATGTTGCATATTGATCCTTGAATAATATTGCTCAGGTGGGCATGTTACAGTTTCCATTTAAAATATCATTAGTGAAATCATGATCACGTTCTTTACGTTATATTTGCTATTTAATTGTCTTGCCAATCTGTGCACACTCTAGATGTTCTTCGTTTCCTTTAGTTCTAATCCTTGTGATATTTTCTTCTCCAGATACATAAATCACAGAACAGTGGTGATGACTATAATGAAGAGTCTGTGGAAGCTCATCATGTTGAAGGGGCATTTGTTGATTCCTTATTGTAAGCTCATTCACTGAATTCAATATTTTGTTGGAGATAATTGTTCAAATATATTTAACAACATGTTTTCCTTGTTCTACTAATATTTGGTAATGTACAGGTCAAGTGCTAAATCTCACCCTCAAGATGTGCTGCTAAAGTTGCAAAAAGAGAACATGCACAAACAAGAGGCTGAAGAAAGTTCTCGTTTTGTTCACAAACTTGGGTTGTATAAACTCCAGTGTTGCCTATTGATGAATGGACTTGTGCATGAATCAAGCGAGGTAGTTAATTGTTCAACTTAAACTTTGGTAGCAGCTGGCCTATAATGTTCAATTTAAGAACAATGACTTGTCTATTCTGCATTTGTAGTGCTCTTATTTTGCTGAACAGCTATGTAATATATCTTTCTATGTTATAACTAATATGATGTGATATACTTTTTTAAAGGACGCAACCATGAATGCTATGAACGATGAGCTTCCTAGGATACAAGAACAAGTCTATTATGGGCATATCCAGTCCCATACAGATGTTTTAGAGAAATTTTTGTCAGAAAGTAGCTACAAGCGTTACAATCCATCGGTAAGTACACAGATCTCTAAAAAAATATAGTTTGTTGCCTATCAATCTATTTAACCATAGAAATATTCTTCTCAGATAACTGGCAAGAGCACTGAGAATAAGATATTTGTCTCACTAGTTGGACCGTATCATCAGGGAGATTCTACACTTCATGACATTACTTATTTACACTCTCATGGAAGTATGCTTCCTACTTCTTTGGCTGTATCTTGTCATCTACCATTAATGGTTGTTGGTGCTGACGTGTTGCTATCAAATCTGTCTGCAGCTACAGATGATGCCAAGCCTGTCACTCATCTAGTTGCTGTTGATATTTCTTCGAAGATTGGGATAAAGTTGCTTCATGAGGCCATACGTTACCTGGTAGATGCAGAAATTGCCTATCGTGCCTATTCCAATGCCATTTATGTTGTTTTCTCACAATAGTATCTTGCCTTTTGACATGATTTAGATGGCTGGGTCAAATAGAGCTCGTGTTGGTCTACTAATTTATGTCCGCAATGATAATCTATCACCTATTTTACATATGAAGGATATCTTCGATAGAACCATTTCATCTTTCAGGTTTGCTCCTCATTTTTGGGTAGATATACAGAGTTTGTTTGCTTTACTCTTAACATTACGTACATCTTGTTTGTCTCTGATTTGGATGAGTCAATTTTTGTCCTTAGCTATAAGGAAAAGGTACTGGACTTCCTGCATGAGCTCTGCAAATTTTATGAAGGACAACATGTGCCTTCTTCCGGGGTTGGTGATAAGATTAGCACTATGATGGAGAAGGTGTATTGCATAGCTGCTGAAACTGGCTTGCCTGTTGATAATTATAAAGCGTGGTTTACAAGTTATTCTCATGATGCAGTCCTCAGAGGAATGAATAAGGTCTTGACTTGAGCTTTCCTATCCTTTTTGTGAATGTCTCTCTTTAACTAAATTGTTAGTATGCGCCGTTTTAATTGGCTCGACAAATGCATACATTGAGAGCTTGTACTGAGCTGGAAAAGGCAACCGTAGATTAGAAACACGTTAAGTCTTTTTTTTTTATATATAAATCAATCTAATTCTTGTACTAGACTGGTTGACCAAGTCAGTTCCATTTTGGAAGCTAGAGCTAGCTCAAACTTGGTTTGAATGGGATTTACAGCTGTATGAATTACAGAAATATTTAGCCATATGGCTCATGTCTTGCTTGGCACCTGAAGATCCCCTAGAAATCAGAATGTAGGTGCACCATGTTGAACACAAAGACACAAACTAAGCCCTGTTTCAATTTCTGTAAGAGCTGAGCCCAACTCCGTGCAGCAACCAGGCTGCATGCAAGGCACAAGCATTTATCTTTTTGCTCATTCTTGGCATGCACTCAGGGATCTCAGAACGTGCATACTGTAACCCTAGAAATCAGAATGTAGATGCACCATGTTGTAATCCTTGGACAGTTGTATCTACCTATTCCTGGCTAGTGTCTGACAAGTTCTCTGCCGGTTCAGGACCAGTTTTGTCTTTCAAACCAAAACTCTTGTTCAACTTTCCATTCATATTTCCCCTACAAGACAGTAGGCTTACCTATTTAAACTTGCCAACAAAAAGGCCAGTTTTCAGTGGGAACAAAAAAAAAGGCATTTTGAATGTTGCTCGCCCTTAATTAAGAACTTCGTAATAATTTTCTGTCAGTTTCTTATCAAATTCGCTCTGAAACATATCACCTTTTTATTTCTTTGGTTGTGCAGTTGTCTGACTTCTTATTCGGGAAACTAGGGCTTGAATTTGGCAGCAATGCCGTGATTACGAATGGACGGGTAAGCTTTTGTGTCCCCCTTCATTTATTTGTTGATACACGCATACACCAATACATATTGGCCACCATATCTGCCTCCGAGCAGTAAAACAGTGGTACTACTTCACTATTTTGGGAATCTGTGCTCATGGTAACAGTTACTTCAATCTGATCTGTAGGCAGCTTCTGTTGTTCATGACTTCATGCTATTCCTTACCTTTCAGGTATTTGTTGTAAATGAAGGAGATTCATTTCTAACTGATGATTTAGGCCTGCTTGAGTCTATGGAGTACGAATTGAGAACAAAACACATTTATGAAATAATTGAAGAGATCGAATGGACAGGTGTCGACCCTGATGACCTGACAAGGTAAGTTAGGCATGTGCTAGTTCCTGTAGCTCTTTCCATTGGGGTTTATTAATGGTCTAACCTGATTGGTGTCTTCAAATGATTAAATTCTCTCTACGTGAGGTGTATATTTGTACTTACACTTTATCTGTTGAACTGTTCGTTCTTTATATTAGAATATTAGCTCCGGAGGCAAGTTCTGTGTTCTTTTTCTGTTCTGTTTTCCTCTCTTTTCCCCAATTTTTCAGATGACAGTAAAACATGAAATATTATATTGAAAAATTAACTGATCTGATAAGTACTTTTATTTGGCGTGGTTATAATAATAAAAATGTGAAGTTATTTCATTTATTGAGAAATCGTACTATATGTACTTTGTTGGCAGCAAATTCTACAGCGATGTCGCCATGTTGATTTCATCATCAATGTCTATTCGTGAAAGGCCATCCGAAAGAGCCCATTTTGAAATTTTGCATGCAGAGCACAGGTAAATCTCCTTTATGTTTGCATGCATCAACTTTCAGCTGGAATATGTGTTATTGCTTGTTCTGTTCTATTTTACTTGCCTTTTCTGGACATTGACATGGTATCCAATGCACACTTTGCCCACTAATTTCTTTTATTATGCTTATATTTAAACCTCAAGTACCAACCACCGAATTTTTCACTTGAACCAACATAAAGCTTCCAGTATTATTGGATGTTTTTTCTTAACTTTAAGCAGTTTGCACTCATCTCCATCTGTTTCAATCTGCCATGCAGTGCAATTAAACTGAACGGTATGAGTTCAGGTGTTCATATTGATGCTGTCATTGACCCACTAAGTCCTGCTGGGCAAAAACTTGCTCCACTCTTACGCATTCTCTGGAGACAGATTCAGCCGAGCATGAGAATTGTTCTGAATCCTATTGTATGTATATGTTTATTCACCACAACATATAATTCTGCATCTGCATTGAAAGAATTTTCCCATCGTGGTTTGAGTAGTTTTTGTTTCCAAGTTTTAATTTCAAGACTGCGGTGAGCTAATCAGTTATTGTACAAGTGCTTGTAAATAATATTCTTTTTAGTAGAAAATAAAGTAGGATCCTCTCCTGCTGTTTTTGGGTAAAAAAAGGTTATCATACAATTGCATGCTGATCTTGTAGAGGCTACTGAGTGCTTTAAGTCTTTACCTATATCGTCAATTAACAGACTTATTTGTTGCTTTGGTTGGATGATGCACTGTAATAATCCATAGTGCTTCTTTTCCGTTACTTTTATTTTGATATGGTTGGTTTGATCTTTGTTGTTACACTTACTATCAATTCAATAACTTCACATTTTAACCGACTTCAGTAGCTAGAGGTTCGCCGGCATAATTAATTAAATTCATGCTATTCTGTGCCAGCCTTATTTCTTAGTGAATCTGCTCTAATGAATAAGAACGTGATTTTACTTTTGAAAGTTCAATTACATAATGGCACCGACACTCCTTAAATTTACAAAAAATATCGTAATAACCACCGCACTTATCTCATAGTTCTCCTCAACTCTATGATATTTTTTTACATATCAGTTCATTCTGCATCTTGAGTTAATCATGTTCAATTGAATTGTTCATCTATGTGCACAATTCATGCAACTTTTTGTATAACTTTAATTGTTCATCTCCGTGCACAATTTGTATGCCTTATAGATAATAACATGACTTAGCACTATAACATGAGTTAGCACTATCTTTTGCTGAAGCTTATGATTGAGAGAAACTATTATTTGTATTGTATTGTTTAAAGTCATATTGCTATGTCTTGGTGGATGAATTTGTTTCTATGCTTGAGCTTGGACTAGCTACAATGCTAACTGCTTTTAGAGCTAACATTAATGGACCATTTTCAGAGTTCTCTTGCGGATCTACCTTTAAAGAACTATTATAGATTTGTTCTTCCGTCAATGGTAAGTCTCATATATTTACCGAGCAATAGTGACCGACTGATTTCCTACAATAATAGTTGGCCATTTGATTTGCAGGACGATTTTAGCAGTACCGATTATTCTGTGCATGGACCTAAAGCTTTCTTCGCAAATATGCCACTATCGAAAACACTTACGATGAACATTGATGTCCCTGAACCATGGCTTGTTGAACCTGTCATTGCCATGTATGCTACCCATTAAATATGAAGTAAATATCTGAAATGCTATTTTTAGTGTAGCATCATCACCTTCTTTGCTTGTTTTTCATGTGTCAGCCATGATCTGGACAACATTTTATTGGAGAATCTCGGTGATGTTAGAACATTGCAGGCAGTGTTTGAACTTGAAGCACTCCTCTTGACAGGTATAGTCTTTGACAATAATCTCTTTTGGTTCTGGTGGATTATTTTGTTAACAGAAGAAATTCTCTTCAGGCCATTGCAAGGAAAAGGATAGAGACCCTCCCAGGGGTCTTCAGTTTATCCTTGGTACCAAACGAAGACCACACTTGGTAGATACGCTTGTCATGGCCAACTTGGGTTACTGGCAGATGAAAGTTTCCCCTGGTGTATGGTACCTACAATTAGCGCCTGGTCGTAGTGCAGATTTGTATGAGCTACCTTCGAAACTCATTGCCATTGATAGCTTGAGGGGCAAACTTATGCACATTGAAGTGCAAAAGAGAAGAGGAAAAGAGAACGAGGACTTGCTAAATGCTGATGATGACAACCACTTCCAGGAAAAGATGGTCTGTTTCTTATTTAGTTGCAAACATATCCTTGAAACTCTAAACAACATTTCCTTTAAAATCATTTTTAATGCAGGATAACAAAGGCTGGAATAACAACCTTTTGAAGTGGGCTTCTAGTTTCATTAGTGGCGACTCATCATCAAAAAAGAAGGATGAGAAAATCTCTGTAAGGCTTTCTTATGTCAGCTCTTTAAGTTTACTAGCCTGCATGCTACTGCAAACAGTGTATGAAAAGGCAATACCAAGCTTTACTTGGTGCAAGATTTCATGTTTTTCCTTTTGAATTGCTTCTAAACTGTCAATAATTCTATATAAAGAATCACTCCATTGTAATTTTTTTTTCTAAGGATACAAGGGAGAAAACGATCCCTCCCCAAGAGTCGAACAATACAACGTATGCTTAAATTCTAGTGACCACCCCCCCCCCCCTCCCCAGACACCCACCCACAAATAAATAAATAAAACCCGACGGATTAAGCTTCTAGGGCAAGCGATGACAAGGAGTTCGTGAAGAGCGTAGGCACAGGCGTAACACCAAAGGCTGCTCTCCGCTGCAATAGACTGCAGAATGGCTTGTACATTGGGGCGCACCCTCAAAAGCAAAAGCATGTCGGTGCTTCCATTTCTCCCAGCTTACTAGAATGAACAGAGAGTTGATCCCCCCTTCCTTAGGTCTTTAGGAGTACCTTTTGTAACTTTGCACCATCAGTTGAAAAGACGCGCGGTAGATTGAGACTCCATTATAATTTTACAAAAGCATTTTGCAAAAAACATGTCTAGTTCAGCCTCTCACAAGTTCTTGGGAACTACTCCCTCCGTCCCAAAATAAACTAACTTCTAGAGTTTGAAATTTGTCCAAAAAAAACCAACTTCTACCTTTTTACCTACCATCGGTCCACAAATCGACAAGTTTTATCTCTTCAATACTCCTCACCTACCCACCCATCAATATAACTTTGCTATTAATTAGGGGCATTTTGGTCTTTTGTCTCTCCCCTTATATTCACCTTGGGAAGCTAGGTTTGGACATTTTGTGGGACACAGGGAGTACACAAGAACTGATACATAATGACACACTAAAAAAAATATACATTATGTTTAGCTGCTAATTTGGTTTCACTGAAAGGAAGTTGCCGTTTTTTTGAGAAAAATGCGTTGCAATATAAAAATCTAGAACAGTTGGGATTCTAAACTCTGTAAGAAGTTTGTCTGTTTGACGGAAAATATATAAAATGATGTTCTGTGTTGCAACTCTGTCGATGTTATGTGAAAACACAGTATATATGTGTCAATTCCTTCTTTGCCACTCTAAATTTGATGTCATCCCTTATTTGTTACTCGTGTCTCACTGACATGTGGGACCTGGACCCACCTTCCAATGAGATAATGTGTAGGAAAATAGAGATTGGGAAAAAATACAAGAGATTTATCCAATAAACTTACATGTATTATCTTATGCACTCAAAGTGAATCATTTGAGATATGTATCTGGTTATCACAGTTAATAGAGAGAGAAGATGAGATGGTCAGTTTGAATTTTGAGTATTGCATAAATCTAAACGCTTGCTTGATGATGGTGAGCGTACATCTAACTACATGTACATCAATGCATTTGAGAAACATTCATCTTTTTATTGCTACTGGATTGCATATATTTCTTTACTTGATCTGTTTATATAGTATCATGAATACGTTTTTTACAGATTCTAGGAGAATGTTGATTCCCTTTAAAAAGTAACAGATTAGTTCCACTCAAGCTTGTACCTTACATTAAGTGGTTATGTTCTGCATTGTGTGTTAGAAATATCCTTTATTGTTCATTTTTATTCAGGACCTTAAAGCTGCAAGACAAGGGGAGACAATCAACATTTTCTCTGTTGCTTCTGGGCATCTGTAAGTGCCCATTGTCCATGTCTATTACTCTACTTCTTAGCTACTTCATTGCCTATTGTCATTCTCTTTGGATCTTTATGTCGTTTTGGCGTTTCTTATATTTTATTTTGTATGACACCTTATAAATCTGTAACCCAGTTTCCTGTTGCTTGCTGGCATTGTTACTTTTTTTGCACTAATTACTGGCACTTTTTGATTAACTTGTAATTTAGTTTCTCTGTTGGACCGTACAATCTGGTGTTCTTCCCTAGTCTACTTTTTCCAGAGCAAAGCACTGGTTATTACCCTACAAAGAACATGTTATTTTGAGAAATAATGAGAACAGGTGATTTAGCTGCAAAGTGTTCTGTTGCAGGTATGAACGTTTCCTCAAGATAATGATTTTGAGTGTATTAAAGCAAACACAAAGGCCTGTGAAATTCTGGTTCATAAAGAACTATCTATCTCCACAGTTCAAGGTACGTGAGCTGCCTTTGCTTGAGTTGAGTATTTAATGAGAAGATATTAGATGTCTGCCTTTAGTTGAGTATTTCATGAGAAGATATTAGATGTATTCCTTTGAGTTGAGTAATGAGAAGATATTAGATGCCTGTTGTCTAACCAATAATCCAATGGCCAGGATGTCATACCCCATATGGCCCAGGAATATGGATTTCAGTACGAGCTTGTCACATATAAATGGCCAACATGGTTGCACAAACAGAAAGAGAAGCAGCGAATTATATGGGCATACAAGATCTTGTTTCTAGATGTCATATTTCCACTTTCACTGAGGAAGGTATTTTCTTATGTTATATTCATCCTTGTAGTTTCATGACCATCCTTATTTATACTAACTAAAAGCTACTAAGCCACAATTCATCGTGATGGATAATATTACTCGACACTTTCCATGTAGGTTATTTTTGTTGACGCAGATCAAATTGTGAGAGCAGACATGGGAGAACTGTATGACATGAATCTGAAGGGTCGTCCCCTTGCCTATACTCCATTCTGCGATAACAACAAGGAGATGGATGGCTATCGATTTTGGAAGCAAGTAAGTTACCAAATTATTGTTGGTTTCATAATAAATGTTTTTTGGTCAAGTTGTTTGCTAACTCCCTTTTGCTTTCCCTCTGTGAAAGGGTTTCTGGAAAGATCATCTGCGAGGAAGACCATACCACATCAGGTGGGTGTGATCTTTGCATATGGTATGCCAATTCATTCTTTCTGCTTTTGTGTTGTAATTGTTATGATTTGGTGTTATTCCAGTGCTCTTTATGTTGTTGATTTGGCCAAATTTCGGCAAACTGCTTCTGGAGATACTCTACGGGTCTTCTATGAAACACTCAGCAAAGACCCCAATAGTCTCTCAAATCTTGATCAGGTAATTGACCACCGCTAATACATTTATTGATCTACTTAACACATTACAGGGATCATAAGGCTGTACAATTCCAAGTCAACCTGGTTGGCAAACCTGCATGCACAGCTGCCTTATCAGGCCTACCTGGATTGTACAGTCTCATTTGATGAAATGGATTTTGGTCGGTACTGTTAGCAAGTTATACTTGTCTCCTAGACTATTGTACCTGCGCCTTGGGCTCTGGCTGCAGCCATGTGCCAGCCTAGGCACTTGTGCTGATTAGTGTGTGTGTTAATTAGGCCTGGGACTTCCTAGCTTGTGTTCACACCTTGAACCCTTGAAGTCCCCTGCCTATATAATGTAATCTCCTCTAAACTGTGATTTAATCTAATACAATACAGAGTCTTCCTCACTCACAGGTACTGCTCATTTAGTGGCTGCAGACCTGGATTCACATAAGAATTGGATTTCTAGTGAAACAAGATATGGAAAAAAACTGAATATTAAAACTCAAATAATTTTTATTTTATATTAGGCTATGGTAAAAAAATGTTTTTCAAAAAGAAAACTGTTAGACTTTGCTACCTGACAGAAAATAATTGACAGCATGGCAGAACCTTCTTGTACAGTTGCAAGAGGCATGTTTCATGGCCATCTGAACTCTATTCTGAGACCTGTGATTGCAAGAGGCATGTTTCATAGCCATCTCACTTATCTCTGTTATCGAAACCTAATATCAAAAGTTCATAAAACATCATATGGCGCAATCGTTTGAGTGGGAACCACCAACTAGTTAACCCATAGGTTTCTTTAAATACAAAGTGCAGCTCATTGTCAATTCGCACTAGGACAGCTGGTTTAAGTCTAGCAGAAAATTAAAAAAACTAGTTTGCAGAAACATGCTGTGGTGTGCAGAGATTAATGGAAGAAACTACACAAATGCAGTTTACAGATGTGAACATGTGTGAATGCTTACTTGCAACACCTTTATATTCAGGATCTCCCAAATTATGCTCAGCATACTGTGCCCATATTCTCTCTCCCTCAAGAATGGCTATGGTGTGAATCTTGGTGTGGAAATGCCACAAAGGCAAGAGCAAAAACCATTGATCTTTGCAACAACCCAATGACAAAGGAGCCAAAGCTTCAGGTAAAATTATTTTGCCGTAATAGTCCATATTTTGTTTCCTGTTTCTTGTCTAGAACTAATTTTAAGGTTATAAATCCACTTTCTAGGGTGCCAAAAGAATTGTTCCAGAGTGGGTTGATCTTGACAGTGAAGCAAGGCAGTTCACAGCACGAATCTTGGGAGATAATCCGGAGTCACCAGGAACTACTTCCCCGCCATCTGATACACCAAAGTCAGATGATAAAGGCGCAAAACATGATGAGCTATGATACACCAGCCGCTTTGGAGGCAAGGATTCTTCACATGACTGTAGTTCTCTGGTGTCCCAGCAGTTCAAATCATATTGCTGGTTCAGGGGGCAATGAAGTGCAGATACCATAATGTGCGAATCAATCGATGATCAATAATCAATGGTGGTGCCATTTTGCATTATGTAGGGCTAACTGCCGAAAATAGGTTCACGAAGGGGTCTAGTTGGTAGTTTTTCAAGACCTTGTATACATAGAACACTGCAATCCCAATTCGTGTATTAAGATGTTCTTCCTGGGACGCTGTAAAGTTTATTGGCAACTGCCAGTTGAAAGCTAGTATTAGCAATCTGGCAGCCCGAGAATTTTGTAAAAGTTGGCACCCAACAAAGCTCGAGAATGTTAGATACTTTGGTGTTGGTATTCCAAAACATTTGTAGTTTGTGTGTTTGATACGTGGAAATTTGATGCTCATTTTTCTACGGTAGGAATTTCGATAGACGCACCAAAAAAAAGGGCGCTGCAGAGTTTGATAAATCTACGATAATTGATAATTACTCAGGTAAAAGCTACTCCAAATTAAGCAGGCGAGGCATGGAAGCGCCTCTCGAGGGGAGAGGGATTACAATTATCTATTGTGTTGGGGGAAAAAATATCGGCTAAGAAAACCGATACTGGGATTTTCATTTCGAACAGTGAGCACAACTAGATATTAAACCTGCAAATAAATCTCAGTTAAATTAAAACTTAAAACTATACATTCAGATTAGCTGTAAGCAAATTTGTTAATTATTTGCTTTGTTACAATATTACACCACTCTTTTCCTATGTTGCAGTGTAGTGCTTGGATTAAGTTCCATTTATGTGCATTGGGTTCGATATGACTACTAGATAGTAGCCAGCAGCTACAATAGCAACACATAATTTCTACCATAGCCACTACAGTTGGGCAGCCGAACACACCCCTCAGAAGTACTTCCTCCACCTAAAATATACTAATGCTTAACTTTTATTTATATATATATATATATATTAAATTTGTTTGGTGCTCCATGGTGCCCGGGCTCCATGATTGAGTATGAAATTTTTTTAAATGTTTAGGTATTAACATTAACTACTTTACAACTAATTCAAAACAAGTTTAAACTGAATTTAAACATGTTTTTATTAGAATTTGATTCTAGGTATATAGCATCCAAACATATAATTAGTTAGGTATGCAATACTGGATTGTCAAATAAAGTTGAATTTAAGTTGTTTTGTTGCTAGGTATAGGTATGAATCGAATACTTATAACTAGGTATATACTCACAATTTAAAATTTTTGAAAAATTTGGACGAATTTGTGTATTTCATACCATAGTGCCCCATATGAGTATTATATATATATATATATATATATATATATATATATATATATATATATATATTTCATAATTTAAGACACAAATGTATGCATGTAATATACTACCATATTCCTCTCCCATTAATTCATTTTTTAAAATCTTTCACTCTCGATACATACATTATATTTATTAGAGTGATACAAATAAAAATGTGATAATATTTTTTTTCTGTTTTTTTTACGTTAGTAGTAGTAGTTTCTTATATTTGGGATGAAAAAAACAAGATGAGTAAAACTAACTACTTTCTATTAAGGAAGGAAGAGTTTTCCTACAAAGTTATGGTTCCATCAGGTCATATATGCTTGACTTTTTTTTTTAGAAAAAAACATTAGCAAAGCTTCCATACGTTGCAACGAAAACACGGCCCTGTTTCTTTCAGCTTGGGATTATTATAATCAGAGTAAGCTGAAAGAAACAGACAACTTATTGAAGTAGCTTATTATAATCTGAAGCTCAGCTTATTATAATCTGATAAGCTCATTTAGGTGAGCTTTTTTCAGATTATTGTGTGAAAAATTACCCACCATGCTACCCCACTCCCTCTTTAGACTTGCAAACCCAATAATCTAGACTCTAATAATCTAAGGAAAGAAACAACTAACCGCTTATTCTACTACAGATTATAACAATCTAGCTTATAATAATCTGACTCAATAATCTAGATTATAATAATCCTAAGCTGAAAGAAACAAGGCCTAAATCTATCACTATCTGCCTGTTGGCTTATCAAACGTAGCCAGAATTTAGAAGTTAATTTTGGAGTATATTTTAGCCTCTTTTTTTTCATTTGTTTTCTAATATTCGGCCATGGCTTTTGACATTTTAGAATAGAAGTATAAGTCTGATCTTAAAATTTTCGGGTTGTCTCATTTATTTTTCGACGGCTTATTAGCCGTGGCTCAACCTACCCATCACCAAAATTACCATAAACACAACATACTTAGGATTTAATATTTGTTATCTGAACTCTTTAAGAAACCATATTCTTTATTTTATAGAGAATCCAGCACCAGCCACGCGGGAAATATCTGCCCAGCATCAGCCACGCTGCTGTACCCCCAAGGCCCAAGCCAACCACCAGGCACCGGCAGCAGCTAGCGTCCAAGGCCTCAGCCTCCGCCCTCCGCCGCCGGCGAGCAGAGCCCCAATTCGCCATTGCTGCGGCAGTGAGTGTAGCAGTCTCCAACTTATCAGTCACAGCTAAGTTAGTCCACTCAATACACTCATTGCCTCATCATCGTGTCAAATTAAAGCCGTGCTTTCCACGCAGATTCCCCGGCTAAACCGGACTAAATTAAGACAAACTGAGACTGAAAAGAACTCAAATCGATAAACGTGAGTGAATCGGCCCGGGCCACATCATGTGGCACTTGCGGGGGAGGAGCTCCGTGACCGCATCAGCAGCCGCGCTACATAAACCGGTCGCCCACCTGCGTCTCCTCCTCGCAGTCTCCGCCTGGTCCGGACCCCTCCTCCTCCCCGCCGCAGCCTCCACCGCCGCGGCGGCTTCGACTACGACTCGAGGCGGCCCGAGCCCTAGCGCGGGCGTCGCGGCCAGAGCGATGCCTTCCTCGTCCTCCTCGCCGCCTCCCGCCGCCGAGGGGACGACCGCTGCCGCGGGTGGGTTCCGCCTCACCGAGCCCTCGTTCCTCGAGTCGCTGATGCCGAAGAAGGAGATCGGCGTCGACCGCTTCCTCGCCGCGCATCCCGAGTACGACGGCCGCGGCGCGCTCATCGCCATCTTCGGTGAGCAACCTCTCCCCTGCTCTTCGCCGACCACGTTAAGGTTTAGTTTATGCATCTCCGAGGCTGGAGATTGGAATTCGTTGAGTGGTTCGGTACTCTAAGTCTAGTTTAGCTTGTTGCTGTGGGTTTTACTGGCTCAGTTCGATGGCCCCTGCGACTTGTGTAGATATTGCATTACTATTGATAATGGCAATTTATGCCCATCGATGCAATGTTCATCGTGTGAGACCGATCGCTCATCAAAGAGCTAACTGAATTTTGTGGGAATGATGTGGCATTAATAGAATCTGTTTTGATGTGAATGTAGAAGCATTCACTTGTAGAACCAAATTTCCCTTACTTGTCCAATTGATGTTGGAGTATAGGGCATCGCCACATCACACATGTCTCTATTTCAAATAAGAAAGACAACTGGGTTTGTTTTCACAGAATTGACACTCTACCGCTAGTAGACAGTCAATTATACATGTGGAGAAAGCTTTACTATTCAGATGCCATTACAACCACTGAACTACATGCATGCTTCTTAGGAAGGTTGATATATAATTTACTTGTCAGAGGTTTGAGTCCTTGGATGATCTGCAATATATCTGACTTGGTCATGCAAATATGTATATATTATTATAATTTCATTGTTGTAGGTCTATTGGTTTCGAAAAAAAAAAGATATGGTTGCCAATTGACTTGTATGTGTGACAGATTCTGGAGTTGATCCGGCTGCAGCTGGTTTGCAGACTACTTCAGATGGAAAGCCCAAGATCCTTGACGTTATTGACTGGTGCTGTAACCCCTCTGAAATAGTGAAGCTTGTTGGTTTTCTTTTGACATGCTTCTTCAACAGCCTATTCACATACATGTGTTTAAGTGCAGCACGGGTAGTGGTGATGTTGACACGTCCAAAGTGGTGAAAGCTGATGATGATGGTTCTATTGTTGGTGCTTCAGGTTGGTCTTATAATTTTTTGGTTTGTTTACATTATTCATCCATAGGAGAATTTCAAGCTATTGAAGCATGTTTATTTTGCTTGTATTGACCGTTTAGGTCTGCATTATTTATATTATTCATATAGCGTGGAGAATTTCAAGCTATTGGCGCATGATTTTTTCCCTTTAATGATAGTTTCTGCGGAAATTTTCTTTGTTATCAAACTTTAGCATGCTAATTCTGATATCAATTCTATTAGTTTTAAAGATATCATCTATATCAACTGTGTTTTACAGGGGCCCATGTCTACAGAAATACCATATTCTGAACGTTGAATTCCTGCCTTAACTGATACGCTAACTCTGCTTTCACCCAGGCACCCATCTGATTATAAATCCCTCATGGAAGAACCCTTCTCAAGAGTGGCATGTTGGCTGTAAATTAGTCTATGAACTCTTCACGGACACACTTACCTCTCGTTTGAAGGTAAACTTTGTACTTGGTGCCTGCATTCTGAAGGTTTGTAACAAGATATCTTTGTAAGAACTTCCGCATTATGACTTCAGATAGAAAGAAAGAAGAAATGGGACGAGCACAACCAAGAAGCAATATCTGAGGCCTTGAAACAGCTGAATGAATTCGAAAAGGTTGGAGATGACTTTCTTTGAGTGCATTTAGGAATTTTAGGTTCACTCCTGTTACAGTTTACAGTTTTCATTCACCCTGTGTCATTCGTCTGTCTCTTTATGGATAGTTTGCACGGTTGCTGTTGTCAATTATTGTGAACTTTTGTGATATAGCATATGATTGAAGTGTAGGATGTAAATAAAAGTAAATGTGAAATGGCCTATGTGTTGCTAATGTTTGAATTAATGTATTAATTAAGGGTAAGTGTTTGCTGCTTTGCACTACCTTCTATGAAAATTGTGAGCACTTTCTGCTAGAATTGTCTCAACCCCATTAAAAAATTATTGCAGAAACACAGTAAATCTGATGACGCCAAACAAAAAATGGCTCATGAAGACCTGCAAAACAGGCTCGAGTACCTGAGGAAACAAGCAGAAGTAAGGAAAACGAGCATATAGCATGAGGTAAAGTTTTAGCCAACGTCTGCTACTTTATATGTCTTACTTTTGTTTCTGTAGGGTTACGATGACAGGGGGCCGGTAATTGATATTGTTGCATGGCACGATGGTGATGTGTGGAGGGTTGCTGTTGATACCCAGGGCCTTGAGGGCAACAAAAATTGTGGAAAACTTGCAGATTTTGTTCCATTGACAAACTACAGGTATGGTCAATCTTGTTTTCTTATTGATGTTGTAAATTAGAACCTTCCTTGCAGACACATGGTTCATTGCTCATTTCTTATCCCAGATGCATTATTTGTTGGTTTTCTATTTGTGTGTGATGTAGGCACATGAATACTTATCTGAAATGCAAGCTCTAATTCTTTTAAGCCCTTAATCAAAAGTGTGCTCTCTTGCTTAGTTTTATACGATTATAATTCTGTTCCTTCTGCATCCCTTCTTCTGACTGGACCTGCTGCCCAATTTGAACTTATGAAACTGCATGCATCTCATGTAGAGCCAGAGACCTAGAAGACGGTGATCAAATATGAAATAGTACTTTATTATGAAGTGCATAAACATTGTATTACCCATGTTTCACTTATTGTTTAGAGTACAAGATGCTGATCTTATATCTTATCTTATTCCATCCATCCATGTTAGATGTACAAACTGAAAGGTTATCTTCCATGTGTTGTGTTCCTGATTTATTTAAAATTATCTGCAGACTTGAGCGGAAGTTTGGGATTTTTAGCAAATTGGATGCTTGCTCTTTTGTAGCAAACATTTACGATGATGGAAACCTTGTTAGTATAGTAACTGATTGCTCTCCTCATGCTACCCATGTTGCGGGCATTGCAGCTGCTTTTCATCCTGATGTATGTCCTTGACTCTTTGATTTTCATTTTATGAAAATTATAATGGCACTGATCTGTTGACAATGTCTTTAAACAGGAACCTTTGCTCAATGGAGTTGCACCGGGGGCACAACTGATTTCCTGCAAGATTGGCGATACCCGTTTAGGATCAATGGAGACAGGGACAGGCCTGGTTAGGGCCTTGATAGCTGCAGTAGAGGTGATTATGCTTCCTTAGTTTTTTGTATCAATTCATCAGAATAAATAACAAAATGTACTTGAATCTGTTCTGTTCAATGCAATTATTTTGTAAATACATCCCAACTAAGTGCCAGTGCTTGAGGATCAATGATTCGATCAAAACATGTATTACCTCTTGTTCTACTTGATATTTAAGTTTTTCTTTATTCACTACCATTCACGTCTTGAACTTCAGTTACTTTATTTTTTCTTTAACGCCTCCTTTATTTGTTGTTTATCCAGCACAAATGTGATCTGATTAACATGAGCTATGGAGAGCCTACCCTTCTTCCTGACTATGGCAGATTTATTGATCTTGCTAGTGAGGTGGGTCCTTTAATGTGGTGTTATTTCTTATCCATGCCTAGAATGCTCTGTAAAATCTTAACTGGAGCTTTATACTGTTTCACAGGTTGTAGACAAGCATCGTATTATATTTATTAGTAGTGCTGGAAACAATGGTCCTGCTTTAAACACTGTCGGTGCTCCTGGTGGTACTAGTTCAAGCATTATTGGCGTTGGTGCTTATGTCTCACCAGCTATGGCTGCTGGAGCTCACTGTGTCGTACAAGCACCAGCTGAGGGGATGGAGTACACATGGTATGTGACCAGTCCCTAATACTATCATGTTACTCCCCAACCTCAAGTCCTGAACCTTTCCAGAAACTAAAACTGACCGCTGTTCTTTTTACGAGGCAACTTTGTCTAGACAAACCATGATATGAGTGTATGTTTTGAGCACTGAACATTTGGATTGATGGGTGCTCTTTCATGGCTCACTCCAGGAGTTGCGCTCATGTTTTACTATAATCTCTCTGCATAGGAAATTTGCCTTATGTTCCAAAATTAGCAAAACTGAACAGAATATGGAAAAGGATAAGTTCTAAGTCACTGTAATAGGGATCCACAGAGTTTTTTGCTTTAATAAAAAATGTTAGAAACTTAAAAACTTCAAATAGAGATAAAGGAATGGCTGACCATATTGTCTTGTGTCTTTCTGAAGGAACTCAAGGCTTTATGTGTTGGCACAACATGCTTTTCTGATTTTTCTCGTTAGGTTTAAGGAAAAGCATTTGTACTAATTGTCAAGCAGTAATGTGCCTCACCACGAGGATGATGGTTACTTATGTTTGGAACCCTTGCTACATCGTTGCTCATACCTGTAATTTTGTTGCGGTCTCATAGAATCTACATGGTGCAAACCTTGTCTTGTCATCATGAGATCCCCCAATTACCACACATTTGTTTATTCATTAGTCTTTCCACATAGTTCACACTACACTTCGTATTGCCTCTAGTGCAATACACCCTCCGTCCCCCAAAAAAGACCAATCCTAGCTATGAATCTGGACACGTACGTGTCCAGATTCATAGCTAGAATTGTGTTTTTTATCGGACAGAGGGAGTACATTGTTAGAAAGATGAATAAGAGAGGAAATGTTTTACTTTCTTGCCTCCGATAAGGTAGGTAGTGAATTTTCCTACTGCCTAGATTTTTACATCTCTTTTATTGACTTAAAATATAGTCTCTTTTACTACCTGCCTTTACGTAGTAACATTAAATTTGTTGTTTGAAATTGACATGTGTGGTGTGGTTGGATTTGTTAGGTCTAGCCGAGGTCCTACTGCTGACGGGGATCTTGGTGTCTCCATTAGTGCACCGGGTGGAGCAGTGGCTCCTGTACCAACATGGACACTTCAGTCTCGCATGCTCATGAATGGAACTTCCATGTCATCACCTTCTGCCTGCGGTGGGGTTGCTCTTCTTGTTAGTGCCATGAAGGTTTGTATGCCATCAATTTTCCATTAAGTAATGTGATCAACGTTTTGGATGTTCAGTAAAGCAATGCGAACAAAAACATAGTTATGTTAATGAAGGATACATTGTAGGCTGAAGGCGTTCCATTAAGCCCTTATACTGTGAGGAAGGCAATTGAGAATACAGCTGCATCAATAAGTGATGTGCCTGAGGAGAAGCTAACCACAGGGCATGGGCTTTTGCAAATTGATAGGTAAGAATAAAACTTGTTTATATTATACTCTACGAGGATGATGCCTTTAATTTAGGGATGTTGAATTTTTAGTTGATGCCATATTTCTTTTGCTTTGTCAGGGCTTTTGAATATGCTCAACAGGCTAAGGAATTGCCACTTGTTTCTTATAGAATATCAATCAATCAAGTGGGCAAGTCAAGTAAGTACATTTCTATTTATACTATTCATCTGATCTCCTTACAAACTGTACAAAAAGAGTCTTTATTTTGAAGTAAACATTTTATGAATATACAAGCTTTGTCCTGTAACAAGTAGAGTAAATTTTGGGTCTGTTACAGGACAAAGCTTGTAAACTTCAGTAATATTAATATTGAGTTGGTATCTTTTCTATATATATGATAACTAATACCATGTTTACAGCTCCTAAACTTAGAGGAATATATCTACGTGGGAGTAACACATGCCGGCAAACAAGTGAGGTTAGTTCCTGATTTCCTGCCGACTTGCTTGGATTTCATGTCCTCCCTCCCAAGTGGCCCTTGATGATCCCTGTACTTGACCTACTCCCTAGATTCGCAGAAACCCTTTATGATCAATAAGGTTAGAGAAAAGTTTTTCCATCATCCCCATACTTGATCAATAATAGCCTAGATTTATAGAACTCCTTTATGATCAATAAGGGTAACACTTTTAAGTTTTACTTTTAACACTTTGTGTATGCACTCTGTAGAGAAGCACATACATTTGAACTGTACCGACTTTGCCAATTTTATAGATCACCGAAATTAATTGTATGTTTTGCTTTACAGTGGACTGTTCAACTAGACCCAAAATTTCATGAGGATGCAAGTAACATGGAGCAATTGGTTCCATTTGAGGAGTGCCTGCAGCTGCATTCCACTGATAGCTCTGTCATCAAAATTCCTGAGTATATAATGGTGACAAACAATGGGCGCACTTTCAAGTTAGTACCTTGTCTGTTTAAGCTATATGATTTTTTGCCACTCTTCATTTCAGTAAAATAATACTAGTAAAATGAACTTATTGGTGCTGACCATATTTGCTGAGATCTCAAGTTCATAAGAACACACACATGTCATATACACTTCGTTATATAACTCATCTACTTCATAGTCCATGATTGTGTATATTCAATTCACGTCCTTTGAAGTTGATCAATGACGCTTAACTTCCATGCAAGTAGCAACCTGACTTTGATGAAAATATATTTTGTTGAAAGAGAACTTCACTGAAAAAATACATCACCACTAGAGCATACTCCCTCCTTCCCAAAATAAATCAACATTTGTACATGAATCTGGACATAGGCTATCTCCAGATTCATGTACAAATGGTTTTATTTTGGTACGGAGGGAGTATATAACTTACGATGTCTCTTCAGTTATAAACAGGATGTATGTCATGTCAAACGACACAACTAACAGGTCATACAAGGACTAATCCAATTGGACTAGCAATATTATTTGTAAATTGTCTGATCAATAATGTGTGCTGCTTATTCTGTCAACTGCCATAATTTTCATGTGTTTTTCCTTTGCCTTTTGCAGCATTGTTGTAAATCCTGTTAATATCAGCAGCGGCCTTCACTATTATGAAGTTTATGGTATAGATTGCAAAGCACCATGGCGTGGACCTATTTTCCGCGTACCAATCACTGTAATAAAGCCTATTGCTCTATCAGGAGAGCCACCTGCATTGACACTTTCAAATCTTTCCTTTAAGTCAGGTACTCAGTGTTTTTCTCAGTTGTTTACTGTAATTGTGTAATTCTGTTTTTTTTTCTTCTAAAATTACATAGCTTTATGTTCAGCTTTTTTTTGTATGCACACTTGTTACAGTTCTCTACAACCTTGAATATTTAGAGTTTTTTTAACTGCACAGGCTCACATTTGGACTTCCACCTGTGTGCAGATTTGACTTTCCATAGACCTTCTATATTTATTTCTAGCCTCACAGATCTACCCAAAAGGACTATCCAATGGAATTTCAGTTGATTCATAGCCAAATGGGTGCACTTTTGAGAAAAAGATAAAACAGTGTTCTTTTCTGCATCAGTTCTGTTAAGAATTTTTTTTAGAACACGCAGGAGATCTGCGTACATTTCATTACGATAGAGGAAAAAAGGTGGACGGTGTTAGAGATAAACTCCGACACCCACCCATCCGGAAGTACAACACCAACACCACACGTCCACAAGAAGCAAAACAAACCTAGTGACCTAGCACTGCAGCCCTAGACAAAAGATCACGAAGCTTAGAAGCTCCTGCTAGGCACCAAAGGGCGCCCTCACTAGCAATGGCTTGAAGGACATCATCCATGCTTGGGGTAGTGCCATTAAAAACACAATTGTTTCTATGCTTCCAAATCTCCCAAGTGACCAAGATAATAAAGGAGTTGAGCCCCTTCTTCTCACTAGCAGGCAATCCCCTTACTGTCCTTGACCACCAACAGGCGAACCTAGTAGTGTCCTGGCTTGCAAAGTTAGAGTAGCCAAGCTGTTGGAGAACAAAACACCACACTTGCCGACTACACACACAAGTGACTAGAATGTGATTAATAGTTTCCTCAGCTTGATCACAAAGGGGACATGCAGGCGGATGCCCTCATTTGTCAAGCCGGTCCGCTGTCCAACAACGATTGTAAATTGCCAACCATATAAACAACTTGTTCTTTCCCTTGTTAAGAATCACTTGTAGCTATGGCTTATAGCTCCCTTGTTTCTGATCTTTGCCTCCCTTTTTCCTTGGAGGTGAATCATCCAGTTTTGTGCTGTGACCATTTTTTTAACAATTAGTTCTATCATGCTGAACCATGGTCAGAATAAACCTGTAATAATTATTCCATCGAATTCGATACATAGATATTTAATTAATATTGTTCTATTCTGATATAAAAGTTATTTTGATCTTTTTTCTGACAGGTCACATTGAAAGAAGGTTCATAAATGTGCCTATTGGAGCTTCATGGGTGGAAGTTACAATGCGCACATCAGCCTTTGATACTCCTAGGAGGTTCTTTTTGGACACCGTTCAGGTATTCACTAAGTAGTGATCTTAATATCCCACCTTCATTCCTATGACTTATTTATGCAAATTCTAACATTGTTATAACAGATCTGTCCACTGAAGCGACCTATTAAATGGGAGGCTGTTGTCACTTTCTCTTCACCTTCTCTCAAGAATTTCAGTTTTCCTGTAGAAGATGGCTTAACTTTGGAGTTGTCCATAGCCCAGTTCTGGTCTAGCGGAATTGCTAGCCATGAACCTACCTGTGTTGATTTTGAGGTACTTTTGTCTCGACAAAATTTTCTGATCAGTTATATCAAATTTACTTGGTTGTTCAACTAAATTTGCAAATATACCTCTATAGCATCCAATTTATATCAAATGATATTTATGATGAATTTCATTACAACTTCACAGATTGTGTTTCATGGAATATCCGTTGATCAGAAAATAATTGGCCTTGATGGTAGTGAGGCACCTGTGCGTGTTGTTGCTAGATCTCTATTAGCATCAGAGAGGCTTGTTCCTGTTGCCACTCTGAACAAGGTTAGTATAGAGTCTATAGAAGCCTGTCGTAAGCTACTCTCCTTTGCACATATATTTGATTTGTATGGATTACAGGTCAAGACCCCTTATCGACCAGTGGAGTGTAATCTTTGTTCACTTCCTCCCAGCCGTGATAGATTACCATCCGGCAAGCAAATCATAGCACTAACTCTGACGTGAGTTAAGTTTAGGTTCTGAGATACTGTACATACCTGTTAGTACTTGATTTGTTTTCATATTTCTCTCTCTGACACCCTGCAGTTACAAATTCAAACTAGAGGATGGTGCTGAAATAAAGCCCCGTGTGCCCCTACTTAACAACAGAATATATGATAACAAGTTCGAGTCTCAGTATTATAGAATATCAGATTCAAACAAGGTACATTTTTTTTTCATTTTTATATATTTGTTCCTTTAATTTCTGTACCAGTTCTATGATAGGGAGATTTAAATTATGATTTCCAGTTACTGATGATTCTTTGCCTGTAGCTTCTGTTGAAGCAAAGGCTGGATTTTATCCATTATCTAAAAAAAGATTTTTACCCTTCTTTTTCCTTCTGCATCTAGATTGGTATATGGCATATCTTAGTCCAGTACTCCAGTATCCGCATTATACGTAGCGTTCCCAATTATTACATTCTTTTCCCAAGAGTACTTATAAAAATATAATGGATGTGGTACCAAATGAAGAAATACAGCACCATCACCATGCACACTTTGTTGCATACATTTTAAAAACTTTATGTACTAGAACTATCTACTCCCTCTGTCTCAAAATAAACTAACTTTTGTACACGAATCTGTACATAGGCTATGTCCAGATTCGTGTATAAAATTCACTTTACTTTGGGATGGAGGGAGTATGATTTTTGGGGGAAATTTTGAAATAGTTAATTATGTTTTTTGTTTTTTTTCTTCAAAAAAGGATGTCATCCATAGGGGGGCAGAAAAATCGAACCAATATGATCTGCTCAATTCTTGAAGTTACTCTTGGTACCCTTTTCAGTTCAACTGTATAGTAGATGTCCCATCACAAGCTTAGGACTTTTTCTTTTTGTGTTAACAGTGTGTCTACTCTTCTGGTGACGTCTATCCTAATTATGTCAAACTCTCAAAAGGTGAATACACGCTGCAATTGTACATAAGGTACTACTTTCCTTGTTTCCCACCTACAAAGTTACATACATTCTAATGCATATTAGCCCTTCTGAATTATTTTTAATTTGTTCCTGTGGCAATGTACTTGTTTTTTAGGATATGATAAAGTTAATGGAAACTTATTGTTTTTCTCTATAACCATTCATCATCTGTACACACTTTTTTTCTCGGAAATGCAAGAGGCTTGCGCTTCATTTCATTAAGAAGAAGCAGAAATATCAAATATGTACAACAGAGCCTTCCACAAAGAAGGAACCCTCTAGAAAGAAAAAAAACATCACAAAAAACGACATGCAACACAAAAATCTCCTAGGAGCAGCTAACCATCCAAAGGAAGTGACCTAAACACGAACTCATTGAGAGCCTTGGCACCAGCCATACACCAAATAACACTCTCTCTTGCTACTGCTTGCAAGACAACCGCAACATTTTGGGTGTGGCATTGTGGAATATGCAATTTCCCATGCCACTAGGATAATCAAGGAGTTCAATCTTTTCTTTGTCTTCTTAGTAACATCCTTGACTAGCTTGGACCACCAACTAGAAAAGCGGGTTGCCGAAGTTTGGGGCGCTGCTGCCACCAATCCCATCTTTATCTTTTCCAGGACTAGGAACCATACTGTTATGGATTGGCTAGGGTAAGGGTCCGAAGACCGGGGGATAGGGCACTCGCCCTCTAATAGCAGCGGCAGGGCTTCTCCCTGCTGAGCTAAAAGAGGCTCTGAGGCTTAGGGCTAACTTTAGAGATTCATTGATTGAGTACATGGGGTCCCTTTATATATAGGGAGGACAGACTAAACACATAAGACACATAAGGAACTAGTCTCTACTATTATATAAACCAATCCAATCTCTATCTCTAACTTTCTAATAAACCTCATCTCTTTCCTAACTAGGCAATCTCCTATATTTATGTGACTTATTCCTAAATTATCACGTCTAAACTGTTGCATGGGCCTGGCCCATGCCCATAACACTACACCCCTCGTGGACAAACAGCTCGTCCTCGAGCTGTCAGCTATTCCTCTATGATATCTTGACAATGTTGGAGTTGTGCCCATCACTATGAGCTGAAATCTTGACAATGTTGTAGTTGTGTCCATCAATAGAAGCCGAAAATTGAGTGGGTCAGTCCTGGAAAAGAGCTTGCCCAACATCAAACGGAGATCACAATACATCAATAAGATGAAGTAAATACATGTCTGGTTGAAGATGGAATGTCGGTCGTCATAGTAGTTGCTGCCCTACATAGGTTGCAGCACCAATGAAACTGCCAATATAGATGGTGGTGGCTGTAGAGGTGGGCGAAAGCAAGACAGAGCAGCGGTGCTAGCAGAAGGAAGGAGCATAATAGGAAGATGGCAGCACAATGGATTTGGGTCTGGTGGTAGAATTGGTGGAGGCATGGGAACATCCATTGGAAGCTGATCTGAAGCGCTTGTGGAGGAATCGCTGATAGCAACTGTCTCAGGCTCGTTCTGCACGTGGGATGCAACCGTGGAGATGAATGCATGGTGAAGAAGGGCTCCCATGTTGGATTTTGGTGGAGAGGAGGCTGTGGAAGATGGCTGCTGCTTGCTTGCTACTGCGACACTCGATGCCTTGTTCTGCTTCTCTTCTGTTAGCATCTCCTTTAGCTTAGTAAGGCCATGTTGTTGAGGTACAAAAGTTGATGTTGTTATAGGTGTAGGTGGTAGCTTCGCATCCACTACAGCAGCACATGATGCCTCCTTTTGCTTTGCTGCTAGCATGGCCTCTAAGTCAGCAAGACCATCAAAAAGTTTTCTGAAAATCTCTTTGGTTGAAGGCAGAGGCGATGGCGGCGGCGGTGGTGGCGGTGGCGGCTGTGGAAGATCGCTGAAACGGAAGATCGCTGAAACGGAGCTTGATATTTTTCTTGAGTTCTGGCCAAGTCTGAATTCCATAGACTCGCTCAATCAACTCATACCACATCGTGGCAAACCCGGTCAGGTGGCTTGATGCAAACCACCACTTCTCTTCCTCCATAATTCGCTGCTCAACGAAGAACTTGTCGATACTCTCCAACCAAATTTGCGGATCATCCTTACCATCGAACGTTGGGAGAGGTTCAAGGTGGGGAAATCTCCACATCCAATTGAAACCCCCGTTGAACGCCATCGAGGGTGGGGCAGCTGTTGGCTCTGATACCAAATGTTATGGATTGGCTAGGGTAAGGGTCCGAAGACCGGGGGATAGGGCACTCGCCCTCTAATAGCAGCGGCAGGGCTTCTCCCTGCTGAGCTAAAAGAGGCTCTGAGGCTTAGGGCTAACTTTAGAGATTCATTGGTTGATTCCTAATAGAGTACATGGGGTCCCTTTATATATAGGGAGGACAGACTAGACACATAAGGAACTAGTCTCTACTATTATATAAACCAATCCAATCTCTATCTCTAACTTTCTAATAAACCTCATCTCTTTCCTAACTAGGCAATCTCCTATATTTATGTGACTTATTCCTAAATTATCACGTCTAAACTGTTGCATGGGCGTGGCCCATGCCCATAACACATACTTGACGGGCGAAGACACCAAGATGTGTTGCATTGACTCCATCTTGATTGCACAAAGGGAAAGCATCCGGATGTGGCATTCCAAATTTGGCAAGACGGTCCAATGTCCATCATCAATTATTCACCGCCAACCACATGAAGAATTTGCAGCGAAGAGGGGCCCAAGTCTTCCAAATTCTCCTCCAAAGGGGCAAATTTAATGGACCCAACGGAATAAGTATGGTAGGCAGACTTACTAGTATAGAATCCTGACTCCAAGAACTTCTAAATGTGCTGATCTAGTTATACACAAGAATCGAAAGTTCAGAACTGTAGCTAAATTTTCAAACTTTGAACTGGAATGGAATGAGTGAAAGAATGCAGGAGGTAAAAAATGAATTAGAATGGGTGGAAGATGGAATGAAGTTATTTTGGGATCCAGGTAGTAGTAAATAATCAGTCTACACCAAAAAATAAGCATATCCCTGAAAATGGTTCCTTTTCCTTATCCATCGCGGTCCAGCCTTCCTTGGCATTCTTTAGGGCTTTTCTTAGTGATTGTGCCATGGTGATGTGGTTCAATTTGCAAATAATTTGGGTATGATAGATATAAAATCATTATTATGATAAAATACACATAAGAAAAGAGACATTTCTTTGCACCCGCCATATGGTATTTTGGGTATCTTTTCAATTGTAGATTTGCAGAGTTATCTTATGTTGGTTGTTTTTGACAATTTCATGGATCGTACTCTATGTTTTGTTGCTTCAGTGAAAAAATATGGTTTATTGCATGAATTTGTCTAATGGATGGTGTAGGCATGACAATGTGCAGTTATTGGAGAAACTGAAGCAGTTGGTTCTATTTATCGAGAGGAAGCTAGAGAAAAAGGTATTGTGTCCTATATTGCTAATGAGTACGAGACTCATTTCATATTTTAATTGCATGCTTTATTGAGGGCATGTAAATGTTGTTGATTATAAATAACATCATCTCTTTCACCAAACAAACCCCATGTCATATCAGTTTTGGGGGTATGGGTGGTAAGTATGGAAATTTAGCCGAGTCAAAAATGCTGTGAAGTGTGAATTATCATGTGTAAGCACTAGAGTTGTACATTAACATCTAATATTATCCTGTGATTTGTGCATATTGCCCCACCACCAAAACTTCTATCATTATTATGTAGGTTGCACATATGCAATTGCAGTCCTATAGAGGAGTATTGTACTCATCAGTTTATTGTGGAAACAGGGATAGAGCATAAGTTTTTCTGGAATGTTTTGAGACATTTTCTTGTTACTGTTAAATTTTTCAAAGGGGGGGATCGCTCTCTCGCTTGTTCAGATATTATGCAAGCTACGCTTGTTAGTGCTTATCACAGATTGTGCACATTTATTTTAAAAAGTCACCTATCCAGTATTGATGTAGATGTTAATCTAATTGCAGGATTTCATTCAATTGAGTTTCTACTCTGAACCTGATGGCCCTATAGTTGGAAATGGCACCTTCAAATCCTCTATTTTAGTTCCAGGGTACTTCCTATTCAAATGTTCACTACTCTATTATTAGAATAACACTTGACACCACCAATGTTTAATTTTTTAGAGAACCAGAAGCATTCTATGTGGGTCCACCATCTAGAGAAAAACTTCCAAAGGTACAGTGTCTTGATGGTGTATAACTTGATTAGATTTTCTTTTTTACGATGTATCAGTCTCTGTATTTAGATGACCAGTTAACCACCATATCTGTCTTAAACTTTTTGGTTTAATATGTTGAATTGTACCATATTTGTATGGCAGAATGTTCTACCTGGGTCTGTTTTGGTTGGGTCAATTACCTATGGTGCTGTAAGCTCTTTCAGCAAGAAAGATGACCAAAACCAGCATGCTCCAGCATCTTATAGTATCTCGTATCTCATTCCACCATCAAAGGTCAGTGTACCAGATGCTGGTTCCCTTTTTGTTTCACTATCAGCATTGCTATTTTTGTGGTCTTGTATAATATGCTATACTGCTAGTTCAGGTTTAAATCCATATTCAAGATCTGATAGGACTCTTAAGTATTTTCACTCTCATCATTCTATTTCATATTCAACTTATATGATGATTGTCTAAGACTTGCAGGTTGATAATGATAAAGAAAAGGGAGTTTCATCTGGAAGAAAGAGTATTTCAGAGAGATTGGATGACGAGGTAGGAGCACTTTAGTCCTTAAGGTCCTTTGAACTCATTAATGACGAATTTGTGTTGGATAGATTGTTGTGGACTTAAGCTACTTAGAAAGAATCATAACTTCTACCTGTTTTAAGTTAATTTATTTTAGGTAAAATGGTATTTCTGATTGCAATATAAAATTGTAGGGAATAATACTGTCTTGACATTAAATTGATTGATCAGGTTCGAGACACCAAGATAAAGTTCCTTTCTGGTTTTAATCAAGAAACTGAGGATGACAAGTCTTCTTGGACGGCACTTGTTGCTTCTCTTAAGGTAGCAACAACTTCTCTTCCTTAGTCATATTTATCCTATGATTTATTATCACACTAAGAAAGACCAGACATGATTATTTTATTGTTATATACATGTTGTTAAACTTAAATGCATCACTTTGTTAACAATATGCCAAAAAAGTGGTCCTTTAGCATCCAAAGATCACAATTTTAATTTTATAATACTGAAAGCTTGCAGTTCGCCTTATTAGCACCAAAGGTTACCTTCGTTCTTCTATTTAGCATTCCGTCAAAATCAAAACTTCTGTTGGTTTTCTCTTTTTTTTTTATCTGGAAAGAAAGATGTGGAATACCAACAGTACCCTTTGCTTTCTTCCTCCTACAACCCATTCCCTATCTCAAACGAGATCAGCCATGGTTGCCATGGAGACTGTCGCCACCCCATTGAGCTCACCAGGCATGACCAGTCAGGTCTCAGGCCTTGTGCTTGCCCAGCCGCTGCAGTTCGAGCCTCAATCTTGTCTGACTGCGGGAAATATCTGTAGTTTGCAGATTCATAACAAACTTGATGTCGACTCTAGTTTGTTTTCCTTATTTATTAGTTTTATTTATGAGCATCTGTAGTTTTCAGAATTGTGATTACAGTGGTACATGTAATCTTAGTTATTTTTAATTAATGCTAAGATGTTACAATAAAGAAAGACAATGATATCAATGTAATTTGAATTTTTATTGCCTAACATGTTAATTGTGCCATTTTATTATAAAAATTATGAGCTACATTTGTTTATATTCTCCAATGTCAATTAAATCACCTTAACCATTATTGCATATTGCAGTCAGAGTATCCGAAGTATACACCTTTGCTTGCCAAAATTTTGGAATGCATAGTTCAGAAAGCAACTTCAGATGATAAGATTAGCCATCAAAAAGAGGTAATTAATATTTCCTTTTCATTTTATGTTTCCCTGCATCTTACTATGTTGAATAAAAAAAATGTTCAAACAATTTTACTGCATCTATGGTTGGACAACATTGAGCAGGTTTTTGTTTTTGTTTTTTGTTTTTTGTTTTTTGTTTTTTTTTTTTTTTGTAAATCATTACTATGTCCAATGCTCCAAATTCCAATGTCTTTTACTAAATGAGCTGATTAGTTAGTTGATACAGTCCTTATGCAATAGAATGTTACCGTGTGTCTAATTCTTTCCAGTAGAGGATACTCTTGTGGAAAAACAGGCATCAGGCATGCTGCCAAAACTCAGCAATGTTTGATCTGAAAATCAGGATCCTTTACTGTTTTAAGTATATCAAACCAACTTGTGTGCACTGGTATTAGCCAACACTCAGTCAATGGTTTGCGTCTTTCACATGAAGCATAGCTATATATCTGTTTGATAAAATTGCCAAGGTCATTTATTAACCATATTTTGAAATACAAAGGACTATTGAGAACTCGAAATCTACGTTCAAACTTGTTTCTTTTCCACGTCAGAGCCTGGTAGCTAAAGATAATTCAATCTCTTCAATATTCCTTCAGGCAGTTTTGACATTTGGGAGGAGATTAGTACATTACTCTGTGAGATTAAATTATATCATATCATTTATTGCAAGAAAAACCCAAAACTGTAGATAAATATTAATTACTTCTACATCGAAGTGAATTTTCACTTGACTTTCAGTAATCGTTGCCACACAATACATCTATTGTATTTTGACTTTTTTAAATAAACCCTTCTGAATTTTTTTTTACGTTCCTGGTCTTAAGATTATAGCTGCAGCTGATGAGGTTGTGGACAGTATTGATAAAGAGGATCTGGCAAAGTCTTTGTCCCTTAAACCAGATCCTGAAGATGAAGAGGCACAGGTAAATAGATTATTTAATTACTAGCATTTGTAATCAAATGTGCTCGCACTGTTCTGCTTAGCTGAAATCTGCTGCTGACTGATAGAAAAATAAGAAAAAGATGGAAGAAACACGAGACCAGTTGGCTGATGCACTATACCAAAAGGGTCTTGCATTGGCAGAGATTGAGTCGCTAAAGGTCAGCATCTTCCATGCACTTTATACATATATTCACCTTATTATCATATCTTTATAGTACAATTATGTAATAGTGTCAATTGCCATAAGTAGACCAATCTGCCACCTGGGCCTGGCTTCACCAGAGTACTCTTATATAATACATTTCTAATGCTTGAAAACCTTGTGCCAGCTTTGTAAGCTAAATTGTGGCTTAACATACTACTTGCTCTAAGCCAGTATGTAAATTTAATGCCACCTTGACAAATATTCCTTCACTTTATTATTTCCTTGCCCTTCTTAGGATGGTAAGATTTATGTTAAGTATGGTTTGCTTGGGCCTATTACGTTCTCAGACCCCTCGAGAACCTTGCCTAGTCTATATATGTATACAACTGTTTATGTGTTGACACTATTGAGGTACTTTGTGTTCTCCAAGCATAGAAGTTTTGCTTTGTGTAAAGTAAGATTCTTAATTCTTTATTTGATGACAGACTGATGAGTCAACTGAGGCATCTGCTAAAGATGCTTTTGAAGAGAATTACAAAGAATTAATTAAATGGGTTGATGCCAAAACTACAAAATACGGCTCTTTAACTATCCTGCGTGAGAGGCGCTGTGGAAGACTTGGCACTGCATTGAAGGTATATTCTTCCTATACCAATTACCCATTAATATTTTCATAGCATTGCAAGTATGATTAATTTTAAATGAAGCTAGTTCTATAACTAGCATTTGTACCAAGTACCAATTAATCTACATGTAGATTGGGTTGTTTAAGGGGCTAAGTTCCCGATTTGTGGCCTTGTGAGGTGTGTTGCATGTTTGTGGAATATGTTACTTGATCTGCAATTATAATCCACGGCATCTATTGTTGCTAACAAAAACAACAGAAATTGTAGGTTGTCCTTGACATTCAGTAAAATGCTGTTCCCTTAACTCGTTTTGGTCAGTAGAACTCACTGATCTTGTTGAGTTTCTCAATTTTGTGAGCTATAATAAATCTATTACAGTAAGATTATTGCACTTTGCCTAAATCGTGATATGAGTAGAGTTTGCATCAGGCTCCGTTTTCACTTGCTATGGTTCAACTGTGTTTTTGTAGAAGCGGCACCGACTATAGTTATTGATGAGAACAAATTATTGAATATCAGTCAATTTGCACTGCATGATATATTGTTCTGTAACAAGGCAGAAATGTAAAATGCTATAGTCGAGAAACCACATCACTAGAATTAAACGATCAATTTTCTTAAATAAAGATTAGAAGATTGACTTTGGTATTCCTACTCTTTCTCCAAAGAAAAACAGCAAACAACTTGACATCCTAGAAATTCTAAACTTAGTTTTGTTAACTTGCCATCTTAACCCCCTTTTTTTTTTCCGATGCACCTACTACTTTGCTGGTCTTAACTTTATTCGTGGACAGGTTCTGAATGACATGATTCAAGATGACTCTGAGCAACCAAAGAAAAGACTTTACGATTTGAAGATCCAATTGATTGAGGAGATAGGATGGGTCCATGTATCGGCCTACGAGAAGCAGTGGATGCATGTCCGATTTCCCCCATCTTTGCCTCCGTTTTAATTGTTAGGACTATTTTTCACTCATTTTTCATCACCATGGATTCAGTATTTTACTATTTTTGTCATTGTTGGTAGCAAACTTGCTGGTTTGGTAGTTTTTCACTAGGTATTTTATTTCTTCAAATGGTAATAAGAACTTAAGAAGGCTGCCTGCTACTTCTAAGCTCATTGGTTTGTGCGGTTTTGTCTGCTTGTCATCTTTCCATTCTAATTCCCCGGTTTAGTTATTGACGGCATCGTTTATCCTTCCCGCATAAACTTACGGTCGACGCCAGCTGAATGGTTATAAACTTGCTCTAGTAAAACGATGGTTATAAATGGAGCACTTGTCTCGTCTTTTCAACGACAAGAGATTTTGGCTGGTGCTACGGCCAAATGTCTACCATCGTAAGAGCATCCCCAGGTGATCCTCCTATCGGTACTCCATTTGCACAAAAGTGAAAAACGGGGCTTCAGCAAACACACCATCGAGCCATCCAAAAATAAAGGATGGGCAAAAACGAAGAGAGGAAGGCCAAATATAGTGTTTCTCTCTCCAAACGCCATATCACAACGGTCGCAGTTCCCGCCCTCGTCTGGAGGTCGTGTCTGGAGTTCCGCGACCTTCCTCTCTGTCGTCGTCGACTCGTCGTTACCGGCCGGAAGGAGAGGGAGAGGCATACCAGATCTAGAAGACAGCGTCACCAGTGGTAGCCATGCTCCCTTCCGCCCCTCCATGCCCGTCGCCTACCTCCGCCCCTCGGCTGCCGCCTACCTCCTCTACGCCCACCGGCCGCCGCCACCGCTTCCGCGCCCGCCGGCCGCCGCCTCCGCGCCTGCGCCTGCCGGCCGTCGCCTCCGCCTACACCTCCGCGCCCGCTTCCTGCCTCCTTCGCGCCCGCCGGCCGTCGCCTCCGCTTCCACGCGCGCCTTCCACCGCCGCTCCCCCTCCACGCCATGCCGCTTCACTACGCCCGCGCTCTCCGCTCGCCTGGCCGCATCGCTTCTGTTCGGCTGGGGTTGGGATTGGGGATTTGGGGTCGGGAGTGGGGAACGATGTTTATCCTTTCTCCTTTTTTTTAAATTTTTTTTCTTCTTTGCTGTCACAGTATACGTAGTAGACTTTTAGTATTAATCAACCTCGATATACGTGAGAGATTAATTAGTAACTATCATGTGAAGCATATGTTTAGCGAATAACATTATTTCTTTTTTAATCCAGGCTTATAAAACGTATACATAGCAAAGTTGGTTAGAAGATATTATTAAAATATATGAAAGGCGATATGGAGGATGTAATATGGATGATCTGTTAGAGTAGAAATAAATATGGAGAAAGAATCTTTTTAGATGGCCATCCAAACTGAGATATGGAGTACTGAATTTAGATGAGCTGTTGGGCATGCTCTAAGTCATCATCAGTCCATCACGATAGCCTGGAGCCCAAAAACGCCGCCTGGTCAACAAATGGGTGAGGTAATCCGTTGCATTTGCAGTAATTATTAAATAATGGATCTCTCTACTATTTTAAAAGTGGAATCATTCTCCTCCCTAACCATTGCACTCCCCAGGTAAGAACCCACCGTGCCTTAAAAAAACCAACCACCTGAAAAATTACCACGGGAAAATTGATCCACCAAAAAAAACCCGATTGGAAAAAAACTGAACCATGCAAAACCATTTGTTATTCTATCTTCAAATCCCGTTGCAATACATGGGCATGGTACTAGTAAAAAAAATGCTGTACATATTCAACCTCATATGTCAAGTTGTCAACTAGTCTTGTTACACCAGTGTCCAGGAAACACCGGTACAATCGATGCAGACATGCAGTAACTAAAAGGATTTCCAAACTAAGAGAAGATGGTTGTTGGAACTTGGAGTTCGACGAGAGCTTTAAGGTTGTGATCACTTAACTGAGAACACGAAAAAACTCAGATTTTTTACTCAGTTTTGGGTCTCTCAGAATATAATAACCGTACTCTTATTAATTGTATTTTGTGTGGATGAAGAAAAGAGGTTACAATAAGAGTTCTTGTGGAAACCCAATCACTTAGACGTTGCTAAAATTTGAATCTTAAAACTTAATTTTAGCAGTAAAGTGCATCGCTGGTTCCTATACTTGTTCGCCCGTGTCATCTAGATCCCTGAACTCTCAAAATACATTTTCGGATTTCCGAACTTATCAAATTCTGTAATTTTGGTCCCAAATTACCATGACCCCTTCGGGATCCTACGTGACGGTCACATGACATGCCACACGGACATTGACTAATTTTCTTTATATTTTTTCTTTCCTTTCTTCTCTTCTTCCTTCCTGTTCATGTGGGAAAATGATAATAAAATGAGAAGGGAAACGTAGAGTTGAAGAAAAAAAAAGAAAAAGATAATTTAGGACCGAATGTCCATATGGCATGCGACGTAAGCAGCACATAGGATCCTGGAGGAGTCGTGGTAATCTATGACCAGAATGACCCATTTAAGAAGCTTAGGAAGTCGAAAATGTATTTTGAGAGTTCAAAAACCTAGATAATACGAGCAAACAAGTTTAGGGACCGACAAATTATTTTACTCTAATTTTGGAGTTGATTTTGAGGGATTTTTTTTCCATCGTGGTTTCTTTTTTAGCATTAGCTTTAAATTCATGATTCATGAAGAACACATATATAAAATTGTTAATCATAAATTATTTTTTATCGCTAATACGCTATTTAGTGTATTATCAGCAATTGGCCAACCAACGGTAGTCATAAGCACGCGCTCTCTCTCGGAGGGAGCCTGAATAAGCGTTACACCCTTATATACAGCTAGCTTGTATTGAAACATACAGTAACACTCACTGTTACAAGCATTATTGCTAGTACTATTGTATATACTCTATCATTTCTAATCATTTCTTCCTATATAGTTGATATCCACTACAAGTCATTTATGTTGTAAAGCTCAAATTCTATGAGGCCACATCATCAAGATTATATGGACCATTAGATCATCTCGCGTCTATGCAAATCAACCATTAGATCAATGCCTTTTGTCTTCCTATTAGTTACCTCATGCATCATTAGATCACTTTATCACTAACCACTAACTAATACATCTCTCACCCAAAGCCTACACCACTACATTGTGTCTGCCTCTTCCTCGTTCCCTTTATTTTTTTTCCAATGGATCTACTAGACATATCTAGGTTGATCCGGTGGATTTTCTTGGAATATTTATGCTTTAAGGCACTTCCTCAATCATCTAAGGAGGAAATTCCAGTGGTCAAATGAAATTTGGTTCGCCACTGTCATAGATGACATCGAAAATTTGTTGGTACAGATTACAACACTCGATGATCTTTACTAGTTGTAAGGATGTCTATCTCTTGTGGTGATTGGCTTTTGGTACTCTATCTGTCTATCATGATCTAGCTTCTTTTCATATCTAATTTCTATTCATTTATCACCAAGCTTCATATGCCAATGTATCACATATTACAAATATGGTAACTTCAATTTGTGGTAACTTTAAGTATTGAGGGATTGGTCCACTCTCACATTTGACCATCTACATATGATTAAAAAGTTGTGCCAAATCTTTGTGTTTTTCAGACCGGTAATCACTGAATTTGTTTCTCCACAGTTCCTCCCATTTACTCAGAGGTGAACATGTTTCTTGAAATACCGTTACTAGATTCATACACCTAGCAATTGTTTTTTCAAGATCAATACCAGCATATGCATGCAGCATTATCTGTATTTTCTCTTTGTTTTCTCGCAAAAAGAAATATTTTATTATTTGTTTAAAATATTAAAATGAGATCTTAAGTCAATTTAGTACATGATGAAAAATAGTGTCCAGTTTGCTTACCGTTCATGGTTCTTCCAAATGGGAGTATCTTAATTGGAATCATGTCATTTCTATTCATATAGCAATACATTGTACAGATAGAACGTTCATGTCGATTTTTTTAATTAACTTGCAGCATGTTGATCATGCAATTATAATAAAATTTTACAACTATATATTCCCTTCTTTGTAACGAACTATACCAATTCTTTGTAACGAACTATACCAATAGTTAAAAGTTTTAGAATTACACCTTCCAAATTTACGATATAGCTATCCCGCAGTAACGCGTGGGGTATCAGCTAGTTTTCTTGTATTATAGTGTCAGATTAGATGGGACACCTGTTTTTTCAACTAATTCAACAAGAGGAGACTTATAAAAGACATGCACATCTAATAAGGAAAAACTTGTGGTTGGCGTATACATTTTATGTGGTATTTAATATGAAAAGACTTGTGATAGACATACACATTAATTTAATGTGGGATTGACATGATGTCCGAGTGCATCCGTTTGAACCTATATTGGAGGAGCATATTAGCAGCACGCAAAATGAAACGGCTTATTAGTGCACGATTGATTGAATATTTATTATTACAAACTTGAAAAAAATGTATTTTTTTTATTTTTTAAGAAACTTTTATATAGAAATTTTTTTGCACAAATTCGCTGCTTAGCGATTCGGGAAGCGTGCAAATGGAAAACGATGAAGCCTGTAGTTTGGAGTTGTGGAAAAGAACACAGCTTCTATTTTCATGTGACTTTATCGCATGGCCCTTAGAGATTAAGTCCATGGTAAAGGAGATCTCCCAAGACCTCTCCCAGTGAGCTAGTGTTAAAGAGACCACCGGAGTCAAGAAGAGCACTCCGTAGTCAAGGAGACCACTCAGGACCACTGCTCAATGGGCTAGGAGACCCCGGAGAGCGCTGCCATGGTCGAAAGGTGGCTATCCTACATGGTGGCCCCACGGTCCAACCACCCTGCCTGATGGTCGTTATCAAGATTTACCACGAATCTACAATGGAAGGCCACTCATAGAGGCCTTAGCGCCAGCATGGTCAAGGTGGCTACCCTGTCCCTACCTGGTGGTAACGGTCCAGCCACCCTACCGAATGGTCATAGTTCTAGTTGAGGTTTCCCCAGGTCTACTACAAAAGACCACTCTATGTGTCTAGGGTAGTAGCAGTGCAGGATACACACTTGCTAGGCCCAAGACATGATGAGGCTCCAAGCTAAAACGCAATGGCGCACTCACTAGTTTCGTCGAGAGGAAACAGACGTGGCACACTCAATTCAAATGACACGTAGATGTATTGTGAAAGCCCTTAGCAAAATCGCGACCCCCTCCATACAAGCGCGCGCACACCCCTAAATAATAATAAGGATATAGTAGTGGCAATGGTACCCGTACAGGTGACGCTGATAATTTTTCATCGTCCCATGAGATATGCAAATAACATTGTGTTATTTGCAAATTAACCTACAAAAGCTATTGTTTTGATCTGTTCAAGTGGCCACCAGCGAGATGGCTAATAAACTAGGAGCATCACCACAACTAATCAGCACTAACGAGATAAATCTAATCTTGTCCATAACTGCATTGCTAACGAACTACTACACTACTGGCTTGGCAAAGAGTTCAGTCCTGGCTGGCATCTACTACTGCTTTTGCGCTAGCTTTTTCCTCTTCCTCTCCTGCTTCTCACGCCTCTCTTCGTCCATGATCCGGCGGAGCTCCTCGTCGTCCTCTTGTCTTGCAAGTCTTGCACTGCATATCCAAAGCAACGGAAAAATGTTAGCTATCTAGGTGGTCGTTTTTTGCAACAGGATTGCATTGTTGCCGACAAAAAAAAAGGGTGTAGATCAATGGAAAGGTGGAATTTAAGTACCTTCTTCTCTCTTCCATTTGTATGCTGGCATAATTGGCTTCCATGTCTCTGTCGTCTTCATCTCTACCAACGAATTTTGCAGGATTGTAGCTGCACAAGAAGACCAAAAGCCGTTGATAACCAGTGAAAAAACTAACAAATTATTTATTTAACAGATTGGACAAGAAGCAACCGTACTTGAACATTCCTCTGATGATTGATTTATAGTCAACTTGCTCTTCATCACATATGGCCTCCTTGGATTTCCTTTTGACTAAACGCCTTGTATTTCCCTTTCCGTGATCGTTGTGAACTGCACTTGATGGCTGCAAACATAGAGAAGATTCAAACGCATATTCCTGAACGGCTTAGTTCTATCCTAAGTTGAACTAAGAGCAAGAAGAGACGAGAGAAAAATCGTTATATGTTGCTACCTTAGGTCTTGAGGAAGGAGCCAAATGTTTTTGTGCTAATGGGGCTGACACCTTTTGCCTGAAATTCTGGCCATTGAGAGATGGTTTAGGCTTCCGAGATTGCAGAGACTGCTGACCGTGGCTTTGTGGCAACATTGCCTGAGGCCTCTTGCTCTGCAGTGTTTGCTGCACCTTCTGGCCATTTGAGGATGGCTGTACCCTCTGAATTTTCTTCATGGCAGGCAGGCTGGATCCATTTTTGGCAGAAGAAGCGATCGTCCTCTTTGTATTTGGATGAGGCTCCTTTCCGACTAATCCTACACGACTCTGAATGGAAGGTCCCTTCAATCCGCTGTCTTTTGATACTTTGTCGGGCTGACTTATAAGTTTGCTGGTTGATGCAATGTCTCCAACATCTGTAATACAAAACAAGTGAGAAATTTGTCCAGGAATGGAAGGAAGTAGGAATCATATCATATGTATTCATAATATAAAAGCTTAAAAAGGTACCAGATTTCATAGGCAAAACAGGCATGTTGTCAGGTTGTTCCTTTGTAGCCTGCGGAGTATCAGCATCATCCGAGAACAGACATGAATAATCCCGATTCTGACGGAGTGCATCGACCTTTCTTTTCTCCTGCAAATGCCAAACGACCAATGCAGAATCACAGGTCAAAACTAATGCATCGTAATCTTTTTCTATGGGCTGCATGCAACATAACCTGGTGATGTTTAATCCTAAATGATCCATACCTCTTTAACAAACTTCGGTTTCTGTTGCTGCCCGCTTGCGATTGGTTGTTTTTTTGAAGCAGAAGAAACACTGCTTTTCTGAAAATAATTACGTTCGAATTCAATTATCAGAGTTTATTATTTGCTGGATCTTTTAAAAAATTAAAAATGAACCAATTTCAGCAAGTTTAAGTTCAGGAGTACATACGTTGGATGGTACGTTCTGTTTTTCTTTGATTATTGATGAACAGCCTTCCGCGATGACTCTGCGAGCAAGTGAAGGTCTGGATGGCCCAAAGAAACTACCAAATCTGCAAGCGATTATTTATGTTAACAACCGGGAGAGAAACTATAATTTTCATGTTAAAAAAATATAAGGCAGCAGAAACATCATGCAGTGAAATGCAACGTACCTATCCTTGGCCGGAGGCTGCACCGACGACGAGCAGCTAGCTCTGCCGGCGGCGGCGCCCTGTTGTGCCTGATTTTTTCTCCTGATGTCCGCCTTCAATTGCTCCCTGAGGGTAAGGATCTCCACTTGCCCGACCGGAGGCTCCTCTTCTTCCTCTTCCTCCTCCTCCTCCTGTTCTTCATCCTCCTCCTCAAACTCATCTTGCTGCTCCTCACCTAACACCACGTCGTCGTCGTTATCGACGATGAAATCATCCAGGTCATCGTATTCATCGTCCACGAGCTGGAGAAAGCCATTTACGATCAATGTTATATGTTAGCAATTAGCAATGCTGCAATGCAGTAAACTGCTAATTCTTCGTATTGATGCGCAGGAGAAATCTTACGACTTACATTGGTTCCGTCGTCGTAGCTCGCCATCTCTTCAACAACAACTCACAATCCCTAATAAAGTTTCAATCTTTCGTAAGATCACGGGGCCGTGGGGGGCACAATCTTTCCCTAGTAAAGAATAACAAAAGATATATATATACAGTTCAAACAACCGAGAACGATTCCTTCTCCGAAAACAAGATCAATCTTTTCGGCGAGTTTCGTCGAGAAGAGAAACCCAGATCAATGTATTCATCGAAAAGAGATGTTTCGATTCGACGACGCACGGCGGAGCAACGATATATCGATCGGGCTTACCTGGGGCAATGCGGGGACGGCGCGCGGCGTCGACTCGATCGCGCCGAGGGCTCCGCCTCCGCTTCGTCGTAGGGCTTGAGAGAAAACAACAGGGGGGGTTGCCGTGCGCGTGCGCGTGCGTGGAGGCAAGGGGCCTGATGATACTTATAGCGGTCGCCTCTCCGCGACCCGCTCGCACTCGCGCGCCGTCCGTCCCTCCCATCTCAACCCACCCACCCACCCACGCGTGATGCGTATCCTCTCCCCCTTCTGCCGCCGCCGCCCGCTGCCTCCTATACAGATCGATCGATCGGCTCCTCCATCACTGCCGGCATCCGCGCCCAACCTCGCGAGCCACCGCAAGAAGAACCCAAACCATCCTCTGCCGCGCGGTCACGTAGCGCGCGCCGTCTTTGTAGCGTACGTGCGCCCGCCGGTCGTGCATGCCGCGCGCGGCCACGCTGGGGGATGGGGGGAATCTCTTCATGGGAAGTATGTGTGTGTATCAGAGATTGGGAGTATAGGACTCGGAGTTTGTCAGATCATCAGAGTTCTGATCGATCGATCGATCTCTCTCTATGAACTCGTGATACGGTGGATCCGTTAATCTACCACGGATTCAACGCGGTTGTGGCGGAAAACTGGATCTCGTCTCGTGGTGGCGCAAGAATCGGGCGGGCCGAAAACGGGGGGTGGCCTGACTGGGCTTCCGTTGGTAGATCGAGGGGCGCGCCTTTTCCGGTCCTGAAATCTTCAAACGTTCTGTTTTTAGCAACTGTTTATGGGAGGGGTGAAAAGGAGACTGACGTGCGTTAATGCCGTGCGTTTATGGAGGTGTATCTTGTGTCCATTACGTAGTTTCCGGGGCACACGTTAGATCACTGATCACCTGGCCGGGCCTGTTCACGGTTTGGGCTCAAACCGTGCAACCCATGGAACAAAACCAACCCAAACCGTTTCTCCGTTGGAAAAAGTTCACCTTGACTCCCTTATACAGACCTAATCTAATTCGTATCCCTCAATCACAAAACAGGGCATAACGACTTATCCCGTTGTTAAAACCGGTACAAGATGACTCTTAGGATAGTATGGAAGGTGGCATTTGATGGCGTGCCTTTTTACGTGTCAAAAAAATTAAAAATAGTGGGGAGCCCACATGTTAGTGCCATTTTCTCTTCTTCTCACTCCCTCTCCCTCTTCCGTTGTGCCTCTCTCATCTCTCACATTAGGTGAAACCCCGTGCATTGCTGCAGAAATTTAGTATGATAACAATAAAAAAATAGCGTGTAAGATAGCTAGATAATATCAGATTAAGTAAATTAATGTGGTTTATGATAATTTAAATTTAAATAGTATGTAGAATGGTGATTCAAACGTAAAAAGTAAGGTGGTATGACTTTATGGAAGAAGAAAAGTAGGGAGATAGTTTGGACCGTAGATTAAACATCTAAAGGCTAAAAACAATTGATGTGATATGACTTAATTAGAGGAAAAAAAGGAGAAAGATAATTTAGACCATAGATTAATCATTTAAGCACTAACTGAGGATGAACTATATAAGTATATAGGATATCATAAAACATAATAAAGATATACATTGAAACATTATGTGAATTATGTTGGATGATAATTTAACATGTTTATATTTGAAAAGCTCTTAAATTATAAAAACTATAAAGATATAGCATGTTTGCATGATGTTTAAATGTGATGATTGTTAGTGGATGATGATGTGGCATCTTGTTAATTAGTGGATGATGATGTAGCACCTTGTTAGTGGATGATGATGTGGCATCCTTACATGTTAAGCTTAAAAGTTAGTGGGGGTAACTTTATAGTAAGATAGGATTCAGCACGCACAGTGAGGAGTGAGCATGAAGACGAGGGCCGCCACGGCTCGAGCTGGCTTTCCGGTGTCGGCATCGTCTGCACAACATCATCTTTCGTCTCCGCATTTATAGCTCCCTGCTGGTCCCTCTGTGTTGAGAAAATGGCCATTATACCATCTTCAAAACATGGCTTCGCCTGAATACCATCCTACAATTGGGATCCGCCCGAATACCACTTTCAACCGGGAGAAGTTCACTGAAATGCCATTTTCTTCCTTTCTAGTAAATCAAAATCATTTTGTTACTTTTCTTTTTTTTTCCGTTTTGTCCCTTTTCTCCTAACTTTGATGACCAAACTGCCCCTCGACTGGCGCGAGGTGAGAGGTGGCGCCGTCGGAGAAGCTGGCTAGTGAGCTAGAGTATCGGGGCGGCAACGGACTGGCGTGTGGAGAGGGGTGTCAACATGGCTCCTCTCCTCCTCATCATCTACCACAAGGGGAATGGGCAGCGGCCGGGTCGGCGCGAGAGGACGGCCGCAACTCGGTGGCGCAAGGGGAGGGCGACGGCCGAGTCGGCACGAGGGGAGGGCCGTGGCGTGGCACAGTGCGGCGTCGCGAGGGGAAGACAGCGTGGTGGTCTCCTCCTCGTCGTCTGCCACAAGGGAAACAAGCGGCGGCAGGGTCGGTGCGAGAGGACGGCCATGGCTCGGTGGCGTGAGGGGAGGGAGGGTGGCGCAAGAGGAGGGTGGTGCCCGGATCGGTGCGAGGGGAACCGGGAACCCTAACCTCCCAGCCAGCTGAGACTAATTTAGATGATGCAAAGGATTATGGGGTAATTTTATCAACTCAACAGAAAAATAGGACTAAATTCTTTTAATTTAGATAAAAACAGTGTGGGAGGGTATTAGAGAGGGTTGGTTCCGTTTCAAAGTGGTATTCGGGCGAATCCCAATTGTAGAATGATATTATAGCAAAGCCCCGTTTTGACGAGGGTATAATGGCCATTTTCTCCCCTGTGGTCATGCACTCGACCCATGGCGGAGAGGGCATTGTCGCACAGGGGACGAGGGTATAATGGCCATTTTGTCCTCTATGGTCATGCACTGGACCCATGGCGGAGAGGGTGTTGTCGCACGGGGCAAGACCATAGTTATTAGGACCGGACTGGACCAGCAGTCCGACCGGAATAAACTGGAACCAGGGGCTCAACCGGTCCGGTCCAGTTTAAAGATTGGACGTGCAATCAACCAGGGGAAAACCGATTGGACCGCCGGTTTTTGGAAAGAACCGGTGAAGAAACCCAGTTTAAAGATCCGGCGTGCAATCAATTTGAAAAACCAATTGGACTGCCGATTTTTGGAAAGAACCGGTGAAAAACCAGACGCATGTGGGAACGTAGGTGAGAAAGGACAAAGCGCAGGCTGAAACGTGGGGAAGAGGGAAGAAAATAGGAGAAAAATATGGGCTGAGGGGTTCGAACCCTCAACCACCACTGAGCTATGCATGCTTGTGTGGTTAGATTATGTGTCCCAATTTATTTAAACCGTGTTGGGCCGGCGGTTCAACCGGTCAAACCAATCAAACCATGAACCGAGACTACGACTGATTCAATGTCTGGTCCGATCCTAATAACTATGGGCAAGACTTGCACCCATGACTCGTCGGACCGCATCCGAGGCTCTCTATGTCCTGCTACCCATGACTCGTCGGACCGCATCCGAGGCTCTCTATGTCCTGCTCGTGTCCTTCTCGGCCGTTGCCTTGGCTGCTTCTGTGACCGCCGAGAGAGGAAGGGCACAAAGATAAGAGGTGATAGAGAAAGAGAAGGAGAGAGAAAATGAAGAGATAAGGACTAGTTGTGTTTGCAAGAGCAAGTTCCCAACACTCCTCTCTCGTTTTCCGTGTGCACGTTTTTCAAACTGGTAAACGATATTTTTTTTACAAAAAGTTTCTATACAAAAGTTGCTTAAAAAATCAAATTAATCTATTTTTTTAAAAAAAATAGCTAATACTTAATTAATCAAATTAATCTCGTTTGACGCAGCCTAACCCGTTGAACCCAGTTCGTCCTCCTTCCTCAGGATCTGCGGCAGTTTTCATCCCTACATGCAATCTTAAGAAACATGATGATGGTGCATCGTAAGAGCATCTCATACAAGACCAGAATGTCATGCAGAAATCAGTTAGTACATAGTACTAACAGATGTTTAGCAAAAATCACCCTCCCACAATTGAATACAGTAGTACATTACCTCAGTCAACAGAATGCTAAGATCTACTACAATTCATCCTCCATTCCTCGCACAATTGAATAGTACATACATTGGCACATTGCCGGTCAGAAAGACTGAATGCGAACACCACATTCTATAAATCGTCCTACCACAATTGAATGATACATTACCACTTTACCAGTCAGAAGACAGGGTGAACACCACATTTTAATTTTCAGCTTGACCCGCCCGAAACACTTCTTTTGTCCGCCCGTAGTAAACCACTTCACCCCCAGGCCACACAAGAAAATTCCAGCCGATAGGAGATCCACCTGTCACACAAGACCCTTGCGCAATCTCACTGCTTGGTGTTTCCCCCATCTTCTCTGCCGCACCATCTGAGTTAGGGTTGGTTGGCACAATATTTTTTACAATATTTGAACATACTGTAGTCTCACCTGTCTGAGGAGCGTGATTGTTTTCTGCAGATGGAGGTGGTTCCACTGGCCCATCCTTCACAACTCCAGCTAAAGGCTTCTCTGGTTGCTTAGCAGGTTCAAAAGTGGCACCGAGGTCATGCCTCATTTTCTTGGCTAGCTCCATGACTACCTTGATCTCTGAAAAATGTAGAACAGAACATGAGGCGCATCTCATGACTTGTTGAACTATACGGATTACAGAAGGTATGATAAACATCATTCATTAATTGTACCAAAGAAAGATGCAATGCATAGCTTGTATGAAAAAAGGTGTGGTCTAGAATATATTTCACAACATTAACACTGGTGAGATTTAGGACAATGTATAGCATAGGTTTGTCATGTGAGAAGAATGAAAACTGTGTAAAGTCCATGTGTTCAAAACTTCAAATGTCAACTAGGATTTACATTCCTTACTGATAATAGGTTATGAATGTCAGATAAGCATATGTCATAATAGGTTATGAATGTCAGATAAACATATGCAAATGGATTATATGCTTCATTTCAATCGAAAGTAACATAAGGATCGTGTAGACTATTTCCACATGTTTAAAGTCTAAGGCAAAAACTAAAGGCAGATATGTGAAGTTGCATCTCTGGGCATGTCCACTGTCCATCTAATTTATACAGCTATAAGATTTGGCAGATACATTTATCACATCTTTTCACTTTGCCGCGTTGCTTATACTGACATAGAAGACTAGTGTACATGTAGAGAATGTAAAATGATGTTTACACACAATTTTGTGTAGATATACGATTATATGTGTTTTACACCAACAACAAACAAATTGTAAAATGGTAAGAAAGCTATTTATCTTTTTGTATAGGTGCACAAAATGATACCCTTTTATATTAAAAAGAAGACAAGTAACTTGTGAAAATGATACTATGTTTTTGTGTGTATGCATGATTTAAGAATCTTTTGTGTGTGAAAGAGGAAGACTGGACATAGCACTGTATACTACTGGAGAAGTAGCATGAGTACATCGTATATCTTGCTATGCCATGTACAAATAGCATTGAAGTGTCCGTAACCATTCTGTCAGTTTGAATATGGTTGACTACAAACCCCCATGCCTCTACGTTTGGATACACTTGAACAGAATTTCTTTTTCTTCCAAGCTTATATATAAATTGGAGTACTGATTTACAAATGTGATCACTTTCTTTTTACCAGGTAGATAAGTCATAGACAGCTCAGGTGCTCACTATTGAATATTGATACACATTTATCTACCATGTTGATCCAGGCTTATAGCTGGTGCAGCTACACATTTATCTATCATGTTGACCAAGGCACTCTACAGCTGGTGTAGCCAAGTTGCCATTTAGTTGAGGATGCATTAGCACAGACTTCTTTAGATGAGATAGCTCTTTAAGTTAGGCAATTAACTGAGTTCTTACGCATAAGATTTGGTTATTTAGGAGGGTGGTCTTGTCCATATATGGGCCTGAATAAAGTACACGTTTGCTTCTCTCCTTTTCTGCCATTTGTGCACCGTTCTCCTGCACATGGTTTTTCTGCTACCTGATTATCACCACAGTCAGCTGCAATGCATCGCCATCAAGGGTCAGAACCAAAGCATCCTAACTTCTACGACTATAAAACCTCTTGCTATACATTCAAGTGCTGACATGCAAGTTGGATTATTCCACCCTAATCCCGCCCATGTTATTAAACACTTTCCTCCATTAACATTCAATCCTCACATAGAAGTCTCACTCATTCACTCAAAATCACCAACAAGTGTACTTCTCCACCACTTCCTATGTAAAGGAGCAGCTTCCCATTGAAGATGTGGCACCGCCGTGTGGGCCCTACCTCAGCTCTGATGAGTCCCTCTAGGAGCTCCTAGTCACCAACTCGCCACACGCACCTAGGCCGAGTTTAGTTCCAAACTTTTTCTTCAAACTTTCAACTTTTCCATCACATCAAAACTTTCCTACACACACAAACTTTTAACTTTTCCGTCACATCGTTCCATTTTCAATCAAACTTCCAATTTTGGCGTGAACTAAACACACCACTACAATGCCTCCACTGCCTCCTGACTACACCATTCGAGCATCCACAATGGAAGCGATAAGCCCTGATGCTCCACCTTCACCCAAGTAACCTCCCCGGCTACAGCCACAGTAACAGACAGGAGAGCAGCACCGAAAATTTCACTGGGTGGAATTATATAAAGCACAAAATTATGATATTTGGACCAACCAATGTTCAATTTTCATGTTTTTTTCACGAGCCCTAGGTTGATTCCTACCAACTAAATTTCACGAGCCCTAGGTTGATTCCTACCAACTAAATGGAGCAATTAGTGACTTTCTAACAAGACATAAATTTGAGACATTTTTTTACCTTTCAGAATCTCGCGAGCAGCATCACTGTTTCGGAAATCAGTAGCTTCGTAAACCTTCAAAAGAGAGTAGGTAACTCAGAACAGATCATTATGCGAAATCCCATGTTACATATCAAGTGCAATTGTACAAATCTTGCGAGAGTTCAGTTTGGCAGGTCTCCTAAGCAGCATCGTTGCTTAAATATTTTTTTCCCAAAACCCCAGGTTTACGGAGATCAACACGCCATCCCCCACACACAAGCACTGCAAGTAACCAGTAGCGAAAAAAAAAGAGAGGGATTTTGCGGGGAGAGCGCAGACCTGCACGAAACGAACGCGGAGGTCGGCGACGGTGGCCCGGATCTTGTAGTAGGCAGAGTTATGGAACTCTGCCTCCTCCACCTTACGCTTCTTTGCCGGCGGCGGTGCGGGTGCCGGCACATTGAGCGGAGGAGCAGTAGGAGAGACCTTCTGCTCGGCACCGACCGTGGCCGTGACCGCGGGCTCCGGTGGTGGAGTTGGCCCAGGTGGAGGCGGCGGGGTGGCGGTGACATTGGCGGCTGCGGTCGGCTCCGCCATCTGATTTTGCCAGGTAGAGAAATGGTTTTGACTCGAGGTTAGATCGACCAGAGTGTGCCTTCCCGGCAAATTTACTACTACCTCCGTCCCAAAATAATTGGATTTCTAGGATTCAAAATTCGTCCCAAAATAATTGTAATTCTAGAGTACTGTCTGCCCCATCAATCATCTCTCATTCAAATTTCTCCCTATTTTACCCTCAACCATCTTCCCACTATCACATACTAGCAAAATGTCCGTGTGTTGCAACGGATGAAAACAATTTTAATAATTAATCTGTCATATGATAAATCATCCATTTTACTCATTGATACTTAATAAATATTACGTGAAAATATTTAGAAATACATCAATATCATTGTTTATTAATAATATTTTTCCTTTAATAATTTTAACTTGTATTTTATTATGTTATCACTTATATATAAATTTATATTTTTCTTTAATTTTATGTATGAATCGTACTTAAACTTTATAAAAATATTGAATTCACATTGTTTCTAACATTCTATTGTTATTAGATTGTACTTGGCATATATTATTTTGTTTTTTTATTCTAAACTATAGTTGATTTGAATTTATTAATTACCTAATTTAAATATCTATACTGTTAGTCTAAATTATTTTTAAAATTAAAATATCATAGATATATCGCGATGTTTTAGAGACGGGAAGACAAAGTACGTTCGATGGTTTCAATTTATAACCTGATAACGAAAGAATGTTAAATTAGATTCATGCCAAGTGGCACAATATGTCTTTTAGAAAATTTATAACCTAATAAAGAAAAAAATGTTAAATTAGATTAATGCAAGTGTCACAGTATGTCCTTTAGAAAATTTTATGGAATGAAAACTTCTTATAAGAATATATACCTTAATAAAAAGATATTTTGAGTGACTATGAGTAGTTTGTGGTATAGATTCTTCTTAAGAAATTTACGTGAGTTGGATGAGTACAAATTATGTGAGCTTACATTTTCCGTTCTAATGCAACTATTCTAAGGGTGTTTGGATGAGATTCAGTAACCAAATTACATCTGCTAAAAACAAAAATCAAAATTAACAAGTTGAAAGTAGGTGGAACTGGGCAGAGGCAGATCTAACCCTGTTTCGGTTGAGGGGTCGGTTTTCGGTTGAACCCCCAAACTTTTTTGAGGGATAACGCAGAATACCTGATGAGGTGTGGGTAGGGAGGGAGGGATGGTCACCGGCGATAGACGATGCGGTGGAAGCAGGAGGACGCCGGGCGCCACCTCTGCTCGCAGGATGGGGATCGGCGCAAGCGGCGGGCGAGGAGACGAAATTCGAGGCCGAGGCCGGATGGGATGGATTAGGATGCTCACCGGTGAGCGAATGCGGCGGGAGCAGGAGAACGCCGGCACCACCTCTGCTAGCAGGATGGAGATCGGCGCCAGCGGCAGGCGAGGAGACGGGAGTCGGGGGGCGGCGGGCGAGCAGAGGGGGCGGATTGGGGAGGCGGAGGTCGTGCAGCGCTCTGCTGCCGCGCCGCCGCGGTGTCGCCTGCCTATGGGTCATATGCACAGGCTCCTGAGGCTGGAATTTTTTCATCTCCCAAAAAAGTTCATCTAAGGTCCCTTATCTTGTTGTCGAGTTTTAAACGGTCATGAACCCTCCTCTAATCTTGTAAAACCGGATCGATTTTGTTTGATCCCAAGGTAGTATTATTTTCCGGTTTTATTGATGTGGTGGCTAAGTCCCATGTGGACTCCACAAGTCAACCGGCAATCTCCTTCCACCTCACTCCCCTCTACTCCCATCTCAACCCAAACCTTTAGGGCATCTGCCAATGGGTTGGGAGAAGGGTGTCGGTCGGTGGGGAAAAGCTCGACGGCGGAGGCCGCCGGCTGACGTGGCTCCCAATGGCCGGGAGCGCTCACATCATGGACTTGCACGCGCGGGGGTGCAGCGCAGGTCCCAACTACTACTGCAATGTCGTCTTCACCTGCACGCACGAGGGCTGAGGCTTCTGCCTCGTCACACTGGCCAAACTCCTATCCCCCTAGCTCATAGTTGCCCCCCGTCGAGCTGCTCAAAAGCTGATGTGTTTAGGTGTCCCCGAGCTCCGCCTCTCGTCTGCAGAGGCACACGCGCGGTTCCGCCACATCGTCTTTGAGGTCAACTCCATCTACACCACATTGCGGTCGCATCGTCCCCGACGCATGCGCCCTTCTCCCCGCCGCTCGCCGCTGCCAAGCTTCTTGTTGGCTGCCAGCCTTCTCCCCACCCATCGCCAGGCGCCATCGTCGGGCTTCTACCTACCGCCGCCGCCCAACGACCGCCACCCTTCTCCCTGCTGGTCACCGGCCACCACACACCTCTCCCGCGATTCAGCGTCTGGCTTCCTCTTCGCGTGCATGCACGAACACTCATGGAGTCAGTGGTGCTCGCGACTATACTCAGGCGTCGCAACGATACTCCATCTCCCAACTCTTGGAGATCCTCTCGCCAATCTCAACAGTGTGGCTGACATATGACCACGATACGGACGCGGCGCAGATGCGCGGTGAGCTGCCACGCAACGATGTGGCAGTGTAACCCAAGGGGACGACGTGTCAGGAGCCCTTCCTACTTCGCGAGACAGGAAGAAAGGGGAGATACGTGGGAGAAGATTATCGGTTGACATGTGGGACCCACATGGCCCCACGTTGACTCAGCCACCACATCACTAAGACCAGGGAGCAATAGTGCCTTGAGACGTAATGTGACCTAGGTTTGCAAGATTAGGGATCTGTTATATCTGGTATTTTAGTTCAAGGACAGTTTTGAAACTCGACGACAAGATAAGGGACCTCAAGTGAAACTTTTCCTTTCATCTCTCTCTTTTCTCTTTCTTTTAAGAATAGTAAAGATGCTCGTGCGTACGGTGGCAGAGAGTTAGATGATGGATATTTGCGGGCCTTTTTTCACTAGTAATATGCCCGTGCTAAACGCTATGGTGCAATTCTATTTGTCTTTAATAACTTTTAATATTTAATGTTTCATGTTTTTTATATGATCTTATTTTTCTAAGGAATCAATAGTAATACATATAATGAACTTCCCGTTTCACTACACCTGTTTGGTTATTGATTATATCTCCAAATCCAATTCTCGATCCATACATACCTAATCGACAAGATTTAGGATTAGTAATCCAACTCATGTTTACAATACGTGCTCATGAACCCTTTAGACGTGCCTACAAATCCAGATCAAATTGAATGAAACATACAGCACATTGGTAAACATGCAACAGATGAATAAAAAAAATATTCATAGATAAGCCCACTGCAAAATGTTGTCGGCACGTGTGCTATATAATGAACACCATTGTAATATCTGACACACTACAGCTTATTTACATATTCGAGTGCAGAAAACACCGATTGCTATTTTTTTTACGTAGAGATCAAACTTCGCCACCTTGAGTCTGAAAGATTGCTATTTTTTTTACGTAGAGATCAAACTTCGCCACCTTGAGTCTGAAAGATATGTAAGTTATACAAACAAGATGTATGACAATAACAACGACGATATTGTTTGGATCTACAAATGGTTGCTTGTTTCAATCAACTTGAGGCACTTTATGTACCGCCAATCCTTCATTTCTTACCAGCAGTAATATTGTAGAGATGTAGCTGTTTATTGTCACAGTGCTATAAAGATATGGGCTATGCAGTGAGATGGTTATGCAGTTTAGAGAAATACAATAAAGCTAAGCTCAATAAAATATAAGCAGTGAACCCCCTCGAAACAAAAGGCAGTCAATAGTGTTAGGTATCTGGATGCTTGCATACATTGATTTCTGTGTTACCTAATTTTGTCAAAATCAAATTGTTTGTGATACATAACTGAATGTTATATCAAATCCTACACATGATGAATCCAAAATACTTGCCTTCTCTGACCCTAGGCAAGATGTTTTCTTTTAGAAGGTCACATCGAACATCAAATGACTGCACAGAGCAGGTGAAATACTGAAATTTGTAGCAAATCCATTTTGATAGTTCAGTTCAATCCATGATTAAAAATCAATTTTTGGAGTTCAGGCTTTTACAAAAGAAACACTTGATCAATGAAATTGGGAGTTTACAGGATGCCTAAACTCCAACCGTCTAAATTGTGTGAACTCTGCATATACTGCACAGCACTCCAGCTAAATATTTCCATTCACCTTGATTCAGGTTATATATCTGACACAAACTCAGACTGGACCACACATTGGACCATTGCTGGCATAGGCAAGTATCGTAATTCATAAAGTCATAACACCAAAGTTATGGCTTAGGTCAAGAAGGAGAAATATTCATGCTAATTTGGTGGTCATATTTCTCGTTCTATAATATACTCCACAAGTATACCAAATAATAAATTTGGTGGATTCTCTTTATATCTCATCGACATTTGTACGTATTTTCGACTAAAGTTACATCATAAAAAAAATTTCCATCATGTAAGCATGTGTATAACCAGGTAAAGATCATCTTTATAATCTGTCGATGCATAAGCCATTCAGCTCGTCCAATTACCTGCTACAGCTCACCGAAGTTCCCTTGCACCGTCAGCGGTGGACAGGACAGGTGCAAAAACAGCCAGAAGGCCGACGGACGATCGAGGCCATTACGTAATAAGATAAAATACATATGTTAAGAACACAACTACAGAATATCTTTATCGTTGTGTTTGTAAGTGCTGTATAGTAAAAAGATGGTGTGGAGCACGTTAGCAGAACCTGAGCCCATATGTAGAATTTGTCGAGACCTTGATTGAAGGAAATCTGCTAATTATGACAATGATACCCTAAAAGAAAGAACATTGTTTTTCATTGGTGAGTTCTTTTTTGCATTCTAAATGGTTACTGCTAATTCTTATGCTTGATGCCTCAGACAGTACTAATAACTATAGATCAAATTAATGGAGAACAATTACCTGGTTTTGGGGTTGTCCACTTGTCCGGCGGTGTGCGACAGCGACAATGCTCATCTTGCTGGCTCATCGACAGGAACTCGCTCGTCGCGTGAATCGTGAGGGCAAGGAGGCATGACGGTGTGAGGGAAACCAGTCGACGGGTCAATCCGGCGGCGGCATGACGCTAACCGAATGGATCAGGGATGATCTGCAAGAGGGCGGCTGCAAACAAATCCAGAAGATGCAGCGATGTGGAAGGAGGTGACCTGCGAGGGAATGATGAGGGGCGCGATGCGGTGAGGGTGGAGGGAAGCGATGCGCAGGGGAGACAAAGCGAAGCGCAGAGGGAGACGATGCGTGAGGGAGGGGGCGAGGACGGAGGTGATGGCGGCGATGATGGTGGCAGACGGGTGAAGGTGGAGGCAAGGCGGGCAAACTCCTCCGAGGGCAGTGTACAGAGACAGTATGCCGACAGGAATACCCATTCCCTGTACATAATAACAGCAGCACACATCAGCAAATGCTTTCAGGTAAACATACATCATCACAGCTAAATCTTTTCGACATATTCATGACAGCAAAATCAGGGCAGGAAATGGGGGAAAAGATGCACTACCTGACAACCAAGATCTCCAAGGCCAAGAATGCGCTCGCCGTCGGTGATGACGATCACCTGGATGCTCCTCTCCGGCCAGTTCTTGAGCACATCAAGGATCTTCCCCCTGAATCCACCAACAAGCAAACAAACAAACACAGATTCCTGTCAGGCTGCAAATTCCTAATCAACCTCAACATCAGAAGGAAAACAGAATCCTCGCAAGAAAACCGCACTTGTCCTTGAGGCTGATGTACAGGCCCTGTGGCCGCCTGTAGATGCTGCTGTACTTCTGGCATGCCTCTCCGACCGTCGGCGTGTACACCACCGGCAGCAGCTCCTCCACGTTGTCGATCAGGAGCTTGTAGAACAGCCTCTCACTCCTCTCCTGAAAAAAGCACAAAAGAACCAAGAAACATGACAGGGTGTTCAGTAATCAACAGTTCTTGCTGCATGAACATTCATTATCAATGCATTTGATTTTGAGCGAGTGATCAAAGTGCGGGTGAAGGCCAGCATCCCCCGCCGGCCAACCTCACCCCTTTCTCCATCGGCGTTGTCCTATTCCTCCTCCCATGCCGCCGTCCTCTCCCCTCATACCCTCCTCAATCCGGCGCGGGGTCGGCTCGCGCAGATCGAGTCGGTGCAGATCGGGACACCTCTTCCCCGCCCGTCACCAGCTCCTTTCTACCCGCACCTCACACCGCCACCACTACCGGCATTCCCACCATCCCCAACGCCGTCGAAAGGGGATGGAGGAGGGAGGGGAGCACCGGAGCCGACTCTGACGCCGCCACGAGGGGAGGGGGATAGCGGCGCCGGTTACGCCGCCGCCGCGAGGGGAGGGCGAAGAAGGGGGAAGGGGGGACCGGCGCCAGATGATGCACGGCGGCGGCGGGGGGATGGCGTACGGCGACGACGGCGGTGGGCGACGACGGCGGCGGGGCGACGGCGTCGGCGCGGCGTGGCGGCGAGGCGCGAGAGTGAGGAAGGGAGGGGGTCGACGTGATAATGAGCGTTGAGACAACTGTTGTGCTTGGCTGCCTGGCTGGGCCTTGGCTTGTTTGGCTCATGATCCAGGACACAGTTCGTCTGCAGTGCAGTACTGCAGGTTGACATGTGGGCCCCACAGCCCGGGCCCACATGCAGTACTGCAGGGGATCTCAATTGCATGATCCAGCCTGAGCTTGTAAAAAAGTGCTACTAACGTGCCAAGCCAAAACTGTCAACCCTGAGTCAAACTAGCTAGATGCTTTTTCGTTGTTGCAGCTACTGATAGTGAGTATTCTCTCCGTTTTATAATATAAGTCATTCTATTATATTCCCACATTCATATTATTACTAATAAATATGAATGTGGAAAGATGCTAGAATAACTTACATTGTGAAACGAAGGAGGTAACTTTTTCATAGAGTGTTTATTTGTATTTGTTTTTACTAACTATGTTCCAGCCAAAATGTAAGCATTTCTATTTAACCAGACGTATGGAATGTTAGGATGAAAACGCTCACAAATATTCATGACCGACTAACGCTGTTTTTCAATTTGTACTGGTAAAGTAATGTGGAAATTGTTACAACAAAAACAAAAATGATAGAAATGATAAAAAGTACAGAAATATTGAAAACAGAGACGATTTTGATGTATACTGAGTTACTGACCGTTTCTGAATTTTACTACATACTTATGGAAATTACCTTTTCTAATTATGGTAATTACTGTATTTTAAATACTCAATATTTATTGTTCATTTCTTTATTTGACGTATAGTTTAGAGGCCCATCAACTACTCAATCAAATAAGTACTCCCTTTGATTTTATTCAAGACTGATATCAAACTTTAAAACTTTGACTATGAATAATTTTTTAAACATTTGCCTTAGAAACATGAAGACCGTATGTTTTGATATTTTCTATATATATTATTATAGAAAATATTGATCAAAGTTAAGTTATTTTTAAGATTGTGTCCTTATCCAGATAACAATTATTTTCAACCCAGAGGAAGTGCAAGGTTAAAAGGGAGACAATTCATAATTTATATAGCATAATCTTGAATTTATTTCGTCATATTTTATTGTATGGACGTGATTACACAGTTAGTGGTAGCTGGTTTGTCTAAACCAGTTACCACTCCATCTATGAGCGACCATATCCACCTATACTTCAAATAAAATTTTCTCTTAAACCACTCATCCGATTACACCGTTGTGTTCGTAACAATTAAATCTTTACAACAAGATCTCACATGATTATATTTTGATAAAAAAAATACAAACTAATTTTATATATATCTAAATTACTTCATATATATATATATAAGTAAATTCAATAAAGACTAAAGGTAATTTACATATATTATAGAAGTAACTTATAACAAAATTAATGTAACTTTAATGCATGCCTTTTTTTCAAAGGACGTGACTACACAGCTAGTGATAACTAGTTTGTCTAAACCAGCTACTACTCTATCTGTCTCCTTTCAACTTGAAAAATGCAATAGTATGTATCTTTTTTTAATCTCTTTAATAATTTATATCTTTTAAATCACATATTGTTTTTAAGATCTATTTGCATCATTGTACTCCACTCAAAATATGTGATAAAACAATATCCATATTGAATATATTCAAACATTTTATTAATTAAAAAGTAATTTATTACATGTTAGAAAGTATCACGAAGTATCTATTACATCTTGTACCTATGATTAATGAGATCTCATTAGTTATTCCATCAATTTTATTTACAACCCATCAAAGGTTTTATCTTCTTTTCTCATTCTACATGAAAACAAAAATGAAAGGAAAAAAACAATCGGTAATTAAACAGATTTATATATAGTTACTTCTGAACCATGTAAATGTTACTTTCAATTAACATTGAAGTTACATGTGCTGATCTGTGCTGATTAAATTTAATTTCTAGATGGAGTCATATTTTTATCCCTACAACGAATTTACTTCTAATGTCATGACAAAGTTACTTCCGTTTTATTTTAAGTTACTTTTCTAATATATGTAAATTACTTTTAGACTTTATTGAATTTACTTTTATATGTCTAAGAAATAATTTAGTCAAATCTAAAAGTAATTTATGTATATGTTAAAAGTAACTTTCATATGTAATAAAAGTAATTTACAAATATAATTATTTTTATCGTAATATAATCATGTAAGATCTTATTCTAAAGATTTAATTGCAACGAGCACAATGGTGTAATCGGATTATAGATCGGATAAGTAATTTGAGAGAAAACTTTATAAGAAAGGGAAAAAAATGCATGTGTAATGAAAAAAAGGCATGCATGTGTCACACGGTTGTGTCGGTGTCGCGCATTAAAACTATCGCGAGAGGCCTCGCTAGATAGATTATACGTTTAAAATAAAAGTATTTCTAGTTATACATCTAAACGTTTACAATCAGAAATGCTTAGCAGATAGTAAAATTGCTTCCGTTCTCTTATAGTAATGAAAACGGTCATAAAACTTCTCAACCATTTTCATAACCATATTTTTCTCAAAACCCAAAAATAAAAACAGTATTGGAAATATGAAAAACCATAAACTGAACTATTTTTTTTTTGCGAGGAAACAGGGAGCTTTATTAATTAACAGGAGAAAGATTACAATCTAGAGCTAGCAGCTCATAAACACACTCTGGCGCCTGCAAACGCCACACGGCAGATTCCCTAGTTCTTAGAGCAAAGTGCGCAAGACCATGCGCTACCTTATTAGCAACCCTACTAACTGAAACAACAATAGCTTCCTGAGCAGACCTCAACGCTGCTTTTGCTTCCTGGAACAGGTACCAGAGCTGAGATCTATCACTTTCCCCCAACCGAAGGAACCTTACCATGTTCGCACAATCGGTTTCCAGGATAAAAGGCTTCTTCACCCATTCATTCGCAAGCTGAATTCCAGTAATGCAGGCCACAGCTTCTGCTTCCTCCGCCGAGGAGCAGTTTCTGATTAGTTTCCAGGAGGACAGCAAAACCTCACCAGTAGCGTTTCGAATAACCACACCTGCACTTCCTTCATTTGTTTGTCGCACAAACGCACCATCAACATTAACTTTGACCCAATCCCGGGGGGGGGGGGGGGGTGGAGCCCAGGATACAACCTGTTGTGTTTTCTCATTGTTCTGAGTGGTGCCTGCCCAGGTATTCCTTGCTGGCAGTTTCCCTTTTATCATTCTTCGGTTCCTCCTGCTTGATCTGCATTAGGGACTCCCATAAGCTTAGAAGGTACTGAGCCGACCCTTCAACTGAACTTCTTACGGAACCGAAAATACTGTCATTTCTAAGATGCCAAGCCCGCCATAGGGATAGCAAGAACTACATGCGTTCCTCCACACAAAGAGTGTCCAGTAACACCAACAACCAATCCGGTCCAGTCCTCACCAACAAGTGATCGTCAGGAAGACTCCATTTCTGGCGAAGCACTTCACGAAGGAGTTTAGCATGGGTGCAGGCGATTACAGCATGGAATCCGTCTTCATCCTCCACCCCACAAATCGTGCAAGTGGCATCCCTTTGTAGTTTCCTCTTCTTTCGATTCAACTGAGTGGCCAGACAATCCAGGGCCAAACGCCAGGCAAAGATCTTCACTTTTGGGGGAACCGGCGTGTTCCAAATATTGTTCCATATCTTACGCTCACCATCCAAATTACGGCTGCTAGATCCACCATCCTCATTAGCCTGTACTGACCACGCTAGTCGGTACGCCGAACGAACTGAAAAGATCCCAGTTTTCTCATACTGCCAAGCAAGGAAGTCTTCATTTTGGTTCGGTACGAGCTTAATTTTCAAGATTTCATCCACATCAAAAGGGTGGCAGACCTGCCTGATCAGGCCCAGATCCCATGCTTTCTCTCCTTGTTTGAATAGCTGCGACACCCAATGAAGGCGACTGAACTATATGAAAACACGTAGGTATCAATCAGAAACTGGAAATAATATCGGAAACATTAAATTGTAAAACCACATATTTAGCTTTGCATATAACTATCTCTACTACTTAAAAAATAAGAGGTACTTCCATCATCCGTCAAAAAGTCCGGGTGAAAAAACAATAGAGCGAAAAAGACCAAATTTAACCGTCCAAAAAAACCGGGTGAAAAAAAACATGCGAAAAAAGAAAAGAATCCGATCAAAAAGGGGCAAAAAAAACCGTACGAAAAAAAAACCAAATTTGTCTAAAAAACCAAAATCTGTCAGATAAAAAAAAGGGGTGAAGAAAAGGGAAAAGAAAAACGAATCCAACTCCGTCAACACGGTAAAAAAGGACAGAAAAAATCTCTATCTCTACTTATATATCTACTACTTAAAAAAAAGAGATGCTTCCTTCATCCGTCAAAACAAAAACAATAGCGAAAAAAATAAAATAAAAAGTCCGACTCCTATATCCGATTCCCTTTCACAAAAGAAAAAAAGTCCGACTCTAGATTAGTGAAAAAAAATTGATGTGCCAAATTGAAGATCTGTTTGCAAAAGGAACCTACGGGTCGAGAAAATTCCATTTTTTATATAATTTTAATTTTTTGTGGTTGTACTTTTGCATTTGAGTCCCTATAATTTTTATATTTACATTTGAGTCCCTATACTCTTGCAATAAGGCACATGAGGTAGTTTTTGTTAAAAAAATAATAAAAGAGAGAGGAAAAGGGCAGAAATGTGCATAAAAGGAAAAAAGAAAAGCCGCACAAAAAAAGAAAATAAAGAAAAACAACAACAACAACAAAAGACTTTTTCCCCTAAGTGGCGAAAAAAACTGTAGATCCGAATCTAAAAAAAATCTGATTCATATAAAGGCAAAAAAAAAGTGGTGAAAAAAAGGCTAGATTCGATTCCTTTAAAAACGGAAAAAAAGTCTAATTCCTATAAAGGCGAAAAAAAATCCGTAAAAACATCTAAAAAATTCATCCGATTCCCTAAGAAAGTGGCAAAAAATGGTTCGTAAAAAAAATAAAAAGATGGTTCGTATAAAATAAAAAAATGTACGCGAGAAAAAATGGAAAGGGCGAAACTGTCGATGTTTGATGTCGCGATTCCGGTATTTGCATAGTATGGGGATCGTCGGTACTAGGGTATATGTGAGACTGGGGTAAAAGAGATAAGGACGAGGATTTTTATACAGGTTCGGGCCCCTGAATTGTCAGGTAATAACCCTACTCCTGTTGGCCGAAGCCGGTCGTTGCTCTTATTCACCATAATCACACCAGTACAATATTTGGGGTAGCCTATCTAACTGTTGTCGACTTGGCGGTCTGAAGTGCTGACTCGTAGTCGACAACAGGGTAGCCTTCCTCCTCAAATGCGCATTAGGCAAGGTCAGAGATAGCGCTAGATTCCTCTCTTTGGTTCCCGTAGGTACCATATGGGGTTTTCCTAGGCTTATCTCTGATGTCGATATCTGACAGCTTGTCTTGGCGTATGTAGCCTTGTATTGGCTTGTGGCGTCTATGTTGTTCGTGTCCCCTTTCCTTCTAGGGGGTCTTGTATTTATACCCATATGTGTCCCCTTGTCCAAGTAGAAATAGGGAAACCAATATAGATACAATCCGAGTAGTCCTTGTCGTTTCCATGTAGAACTCTATTCATCCTTCCTTATGCGGAACTCCTCCTATATCCGAAGGTTGTTTCCGTATAAGACATGGTATGTGGTGGGTTCTGCCGAGATTTAGTAAACTACTATTAGGTATGTGGTATCTATAACCCTGACAGAAATAAAATCCGATTTCTAACCAGTATATATATCTTCTCTAACACTAATCTAATCCAACTATATAAAAAGAGAAAATGCACGAGAAAATAAAAATGGTTCAAAAAACGCGTGAGGCAAAAGTCAGAAAAAACGCAAAAAAACACGCAAAAAAGGTTTTCCATCTTCAATAAAAAAAATAAAAAAACGCGCGAGAAAAATTATTTCTATCGTCAGAAATTGTAAAAAAAATTAAAAAAAACATGCGAGGAAAAAACTGTCAGAAAAAATGCGCCATTTCTAAAAAATGGTTTTAAAAAATCACGCAAGAAAAAGAAACAACGTCTATTAAAAAATAAATCGCTCTGAAAAACTGTCAGAAAAAAGCAAAATTGATGGACGCTTGAGTCGGATAGGATCCATCGATTTTTTGCCATCTACTACACAGCTTTCATTTCGTCATATATTCTCCTGTATTAGAAAAAAAGCAAAAAAGAACATTCGAAAAAAAACAAGCAAAAAAGCATGCGAGAAAATAGGCGAAAAAACAAACGAGAAAAGAAAAGCAAAAAAAGGAGAAAAATATGGTTTTCTTCGTCAGTAAAAAAAGCAAAAAAAAATGCTAGAAACAAACTGTTAGAAAGAAATGCGCCATTTCTGAAAAATAGTTTGAGAAAATCGCTAAGAAAAAAACATTGTTTATAAAAAAAAACAAGCCGTTCATTAAAATAAAACATTATAATTGACATGATTAGAGCATCTCCAGCAGGGGTCCTAAACAAAGCCCCTAAACAAGTTTTGAGAGTTGAGAGAAAAAAATCAGGTCCAACAAAGCCCCTACTAAAGCCCCTAAAATAGGAAGGCCTCCAAATTATGCCCTCAAGCCCCCACGCCTAGGGGCTTTCTTGCTGGCTCCTATTCCACGCGCGGGAGAGATCTCCCACAGCCGCGCGCTGTTTTCTTTTTTCGCGCGAAAACTTTTGCTAGCACCGCCGCTAAATCCTCTCCTCGCATGTGTGCCGCCTGATCAGCGTCGTCCTCTTCGGCTGGCCAGTGGCCACCTCCTTCCTTGCTGCACTCCCGGCGGATCACCTCCCTGGCTGGCGATCTCCTCCCCTGCTGGCCACCTCCCCCACCCGGTGGCCTCCTTCCTGGCGCCCTCCTGCCCTATCGGCCACCTCCCTGCAGGGCGGCCTCCTCCCTGGTGGCTAGCGCCCTCCCTCTCGGCTGCCAGCCCGCCCAACGCCCTCCTCCCTGGTAAAAAATATAATGCATCACTGGGTTCACACAACCTATTGTGGTGATATGGAGACAGACAATGACATGTTAGTGAGCAATTTTTGTTTTTATTGGTGAATTATAAATCTTGGTTGCGTGTTGCTGTATATGGCATTGTGCCCACACCATAATTTTGATTTTGGATTTGAATTGCGGTGTTTGAAATTGTAAGTTTAACTATGGTTAAATTATACGCGTTAGAAATATTTATGTTTAATTATTGTGGTGTTAAACATAGTGTAAACATGGATTGCATGTTAAAATAAAAGAGAAACATGAGTAGGGGCTAAGAAATAGGGGCTATTGCTAGAGTTGGAGGTAATTTTTGGGTCCTTGGGAGATGGGGGCAGCTCTCATTTACCTTTTAGGGGTTTTAAAATAAGGCATATTGATGAAGATGCTCTTGCATGAAAAACGTATATTATCATTAGTATTTTTTTACCCATTGTAACGCACGGACATTTTTGCTAGTATACTTAAAAAATTAAAGAAACTTTCGTCGTCAAAATACGCGCGAATAAAAAAAATGCGTGCAAAAATAGTTTCTGTCCGATTCCAAAATAAAAATAAATTCCGAGCGAAAAAAGAGTTTCCATCTTCCTACAAAAGGAAAAAATAGTGCGAAAAAAAAGTTTCTATCCGAAGGGAAACACGCGTGAATAAATACCTAATTAAAAATAAATATCTATCTCTAAAAAACCTTCTGTCGTAAAAAAAAAAAGAAAAAAAAGACCGACACCCGTAGAGAAAAAAAAGTCCGACTCCTGAAAAAGAGGATTTCTCGTCCGTAATAAAAAAAATTAAAAAACATCCGACTCAAAATCCGTAAAAAGAAAAGGAGGAAAAAACGTCCCGGCCAAACCTAAAGTCGCCGCTTGTTGTCCGTATATATCTCTTTAACTCTAATCTAATCTATCAATCTAATCTAACTTTTTTAAAAAGAGAAGTTTCCATCATCCGTTAAAAAGGAAAAAAATGCGCAAGAAAAAAATAGTTTCCAAAAAAATGCACGGGAAAAATACGGTTTCCTTCGTCTGAAAAAAACAAGAAAAAAGCTATTAAAAACTATTATAAAGAAATACACCATTTCTAAAAAATGGTTTCAGAAAACCACACAAAAAAACACCGCTTATAGAAAAAAAAAGCCGCTCTAAAAAAACTAAACTAACAGATGAAACACTGTTTATAAAAAAACAGATAAAAAAACAAACGAACTCAATGCGCGAAAAAACCGCTGTTTCCAAAAAAAGGTTCGAGAAAACCGTCCGACTTAACGCGAAAAAAAAACCATCATTTCCCAAAAAAAAAAGTTAGAGGAAACCATCAAACTCAACGCGAGAAAAAAACCGCCGTTTATAAAAAGAACCGCTCCGAGAAACCGTCCGACTCAAAGCGAGATAAAATTGATGGACGCTTGGGTCAGATAATATCCATCGATTTTTTCTCCATCTCCTACACACCATTTGTTTCCTCATCTAATCTCCTGCATTGGAGACCCTGCACTTTTGTATGCAATTATCATTATCAGACTTTTTTAAGTACAGCTAATATTCTTAATAATATATTATATGGAAATAGTATTAAAAATAAATATATTTTTAATTGTTATTTAGAGAAGAGTGCACGGTGACTATTTTGTGTAGACTTGATCCTGAGTGTAGGATTTGATTAACCTATTATTGGTTGCAAGAATAAGATTGAAAGAATATTTTAGATTATATATATGTTGTTATATGAATAATCTAATTATTTTAGTTAAAGCAAGCATTGGTAAAAAGATTGCCATCATCGAGTTTGGGTCATTACATAAAGATGCTCTAATTTTCTAATTGTGTTAGCTACAACGATCTATAGAAACATTATCATTGATATGGGTATGCTTGAAAAGTGTCTATTGTCATTGGATTATTTTTTTACCCGTTACAACGCACGGGTATTTTTGCTAGTACTATTTTAAAATAGATGAAGTAGGTACCTGTTCCCGGTAATACACGAGTGACGGAACACCATGACTCACCTCTACATCGATCTAGAAGAGGTCTTTTTTTTCAATATGGAACTAGAGCAGTGGGCAGCTCCTAATTTGGGTGGAGATTAACTCCAGGATGTTACACCAAATGCGCTGCATTTTCTGAAGAAACCGAAAAACAGGCATTGATTAAGAGTCTATTGCTTAACGTTTTGGAGTTTCTTGAAACCTCTTCAAGTTAATTGCTTTGATTAGAGTGGGTGATTAATAGCTCAATGTGCCACATGTAGTGGTAACTCTCGTGCGTGTGCAGCTTATATATGCTGCCTTCTTGCATTCTGTTATGTTTTGTTCTCTGACCCCTTCGATATGGAGACGAAATATAGTATCTTGGAGCTTCTGTTGGTCAGTGCCGAGGGCCTGAAACATGCTCATCACTTAGGTCTATATTCTTCACCCTATCTTGTTTCAGAAACTCTAATGCTACTCATGACCTCCGATTTTGCTCATTGGCATGGAATGTTTGCAGGAACGCAAAGACACTACGTGAACATTCAGTTCGGGGACCAAATTTTCACGAGCAAGATCACACAAGGTATACATTCCTGTATATACAACAATAGTCAATTGTCATTGCTATCGACAGGGAAAACCTTGCTTTGACATCTGCAATAAATGCCACTTGCAAGCTTTGTTCAGGTGAAGGTAAAAAGGTTTGGTGGAACGAGAAGTTCAGATTCCCGTTGTCATCGGATGAATGCAAAGAGCTTGCAAAGGTCACACTGAAGATCATGGAGAGGGATAAGTTCTCTGAAGACAGTCTAGTTGGGGAGACAAAGTAGGAGATTGTCTGAGATAAAGCCGAAATATTTTAACTGAAATTAATCGTGGTTACTGAGACTCAACATTTGCATCTTGATGCTGTGCGTGCAGGGTTCATGTCGGCGACATCATCAGCGAGGGCATCGAGAGGGAGTTCTTGCAGATGAAGCCTGCTCCCTACAACATCGTGCTGGAGGACGGTAGGTACAAGGGAGAGCTCAAGCTTGGCCTCAAGTTCCTCCCCAATGTAAGTACGCACAGAAGCAGCATGCGTGTGGTCGCTCACATCGCATCAATGACAATGCGTCTGAAGCTCTCGATCGTGCCAGTATATATGCAGTATCCTCGTAGTTATTTCTCCTGACCTGGATGCGAATCGCAACTGTGTATGTATAGGTAAGCTTGGAGAGCCTGGAGCAGTGCACCGTGCCGCCCCGGAGGCAGACGAGCGTCCCGTACAGGCCTTTTCTGAACATCACGCTGCCGGACATCCCATGGAGGAGGTTATTCTTCTTCTGCACACGCTCCAATGCCAAAGGAAGCAGGAAGACGAAGAACAGTTGATCCGTTGCCATGGTCGTCGCAAAGCCCTTCCATTTTTTCTTGAAATTTCTCCGTGTACCCTTTGGAGCTAGCTAGTGGTGTGAACTGTGAAGTGTCTATGACTTGCGAGCTTTGAGGTGCCGATATGTTTAGAATTTAGATCAAGTGGGGGTTTTAAATTTTGTAAATGGAAATTTCTTAAAATATTCCGTTAAGATCAGATTTGTGATTCTTTAAAGTAATTTCTCCGTGTACCCTTTGGAGCTAGCTAGTGGTGTGGTGTGAACTGTGAACTGTCTATGACTTGTGAGCTTTGAGGTGTCGATATGTTTAGAATTTAGATCAAGTGGGGATTTTAAATTTTGTAAATGGAAATTTCTTAAAATATTCCGTTAAGATCAGATTTGTGATTTTTTAGTAAAAAGAAAAAGAAGAGAAAAAACATTAATAAAAAAAGAAAAGAAAATAAAGATGCCCTGCTCCGTCCGAAATCGCGGCCCGTCCTTGCTTTGGACTTGTTTGGACCGTTCGCTTTGAATCGAACGCACCATACGCGCTGGGAATAAAAAAAAAAGAAAAATTGAAACCATGCCATTATAATTTTACAAAAAAATTTAAGATATACCATTCTGACCCATATATTATTTACTCATCTTAAACTTTATAAAATTATAATGACATGGTTTTACCTTAAAAAAACAGAGCAGCCCACGCCCAAGATCGCGACCCCCGCTTCCTCTCCCCTTTTCTCCTTTCGGTGCCCGAGTGCCACCGGGCTCGCCGCGGGGCGGCACGCTCGAAACAGGCGGCGGCGCAGATGGAGATGGGCCTCGAACTCCAACCAGCTGCAGCGCCGTAGTCTCCTCCACTCGCGAGAAGGCAGAGGGGGAGGGGAAGCGGCGGAGAAAATCGCAGAGTTATTCTCCTCCCTCCTCCTGGAAGGCTGTGAAATCCTCCCTGGCGCTGCTAAGCCTCCGAACTCCCTCTGAGCTTCCGAACCATCTCAAGGTGTGTGGAAGTTTTTTGACTCAAACTCGCAAGCTACACTCCCGTAGTTGTATCCAATCGGCGAGGTGCTGTTAGGAAGTTTACTATAGCACGTGTAGCTTACGAGTTAGTGGTCTGACTTGCGCATGTAGGTTGTTCGACGAAATGTTTCTTGGAATGGAGTTGTTTAGATTTGGGGCTAATCAGATTTAATGCCAATTGTAGAAATGGCTTGATAGTTTCTACTAGTTTTGGTGGTAGATTGCAGCTCATGGCTGGGAAAAGAACTAGTACTTTCTTCAAGTGAGTGCTGCAATATAATAGTTTTTTTTTGGGTGCTGTTCTTATCAGCCCACCCCAAGTTTTTTTTTGCTGCTGTTTTTATCAACCCACCCCAAGTTCTTTGCTAGTGGGATGATTCTATTTTTCTTGAGAAAAAAATAAATTCCGGTACTATACAAGAACTTCAGTGTGCTAAATTTGCTCTATCATTTCTTGCCTCTAGCAGATCTCAGTCAGTTGATTATTAGCTTTCCTTTATGACCCACTACTTTGCTGCTAGCTTGTAAAAGATGAGCTCAAAATGTGGAGCTCCAAAAGCTGGAAAACAAACAATCAATTACCACCGGCTTCCATTAGATGGTCATCAGTTTGATCTGGATGCATTTCTTACTAAGGATCGTAATGCCAATAACCAATCGAAGCCAAGTACTCAGTCAGGCAGCAAATCTATAGATAGAAGATTAACCACTCCACAGTTAGTATCAGCATTGACTGGGATCTGGAATCTTGTCGGCCAGCCAGAATCTTCCGGCACAGCTCAAATATCCGAGAGCCATGGAATTCTGCATAAAGATGAACCTGTGTGCTTCAGCAAAGAGCAAAAGGAACAGGCATTGATGTCTTGCTGTGCTGAAAACTCAACTGGTCTGAGCTCTCAAAACTTTTTATCAACGCCAAAATCAATCTTTGAAGATCTTAGTTTGGTGAAGAAAATGTTAATGCTCACATCATGTAGCAGCATGGCTGGTGGCTCTTCTACATGGAGACATGTGCATGTTGGGAGTGCCTATTATTTAAATTATCAGAATATATATCCCATGCAAACCAGAATGATGCGCACCTATGCTGTTTCTGGCAGTACGGAATTTAAGGAGGATCAAAGCTTTAGAAGGGACGATAACCATTCCAGCCAAACAAGAAACATGCCAACTGAGCTATGTACTAGCTCCAGTGAGGAGGCTGACATTTACGAAAGTTCTCTACATGGTACTAAATCCAATCTAGAGATTATTCCAGAATATTGTAGTTCTTCATCTTGTTCGTCCCAGCAAATGGTGACTCGTGAAGAGACAAGGATAATGCCAGCAGACCAAATTTCGAGTAACACATGCACACTTACTGAGAACTCAGTGTGCATATCTTGTCCGGTGGGTGATGCTGTGGTTATTAATTCAGAACACACAGATCAAAATGTTGATGGTCTTATGTCTCAGGAGCACTCTGTAGACAAGTATTCACCACAGTTGGAATCATCTGTTCAACATCGATTTTATGGTGCTGTTAATCTGAACAGGCATGTTGTGGCAGGCGCATTAGCTGGCACAGTAGTCAGTGTTTCTCTGCATCCAATTGATACAGTGAAGACCATTATTCAGGTTAACAGTTCTCGACGAAGTTCATTCTACCACACGTTAAGGCGCGCCCTTGTTGAGAGAGGTAGTGTATTTGGATGAATTTTATGCACATCAACAGAGATACTGGCAACTTTGATAGATTTGATTTTTTTTTCCACTTACTCTTGAATTGCTAGACCTTTTTAATGCTTGACAAATCCTATACAGGAGTTTTAGGACTTTATGGAGGGCTTGCTAGCAAAATTGCTTGTTCTGCACCAATTTCAGCAATCTATACCTTAACTTATGAAATAGTCAAGGGGACTCTTCTGCCTATTTTGCCAAAGGTGACAATATGTTCATTCATTCATTTGAATTTTTTAGCTCATGTCTATCTAGTTTTTTGTTTAGCACAGATTGTAATTTTGTACTATGTTGTTACATCTTACAATGCCATTTCTTCAGGAGTATCATTCAATTGCTCATTGCACTGCTGGTGGTTGTTCTAGCATTGCAACTTCCTTCGTTTTTACACCCAGTGAATGCATAAAACAGCAGATGCAAGTGGGTTCACAGTATCAGAATTGCTGGTACACAATCTCTTGCCTCATTTCTTATAATTCATTGCCACTGCTACGTGCCTTGTTTCTCTATTAAAAAACACCTCGATTTCAATAGAAACATGACACTGCATTTTTCCTCATCCCCTTATACAAGTTTCATGACTTCAGGGATGCTTTATTAGGATGTCTTCGAAAGGGTGGCGTTACTTCACTATATGCTGGATGGGGTGCTGTTCTTTGCAGAAATATCCCACATTCCGTAATTAAGGTATTTCAAAAGTTCAGTACCTAATTTACTTTCAGATTTGTTAATTGTGTTTACAGAATACTGGAAGGCCTTGTTTTTCTATTTTACAGTTTTACACCTACGAGAGCCTGAAGCAGTTCATGTTGAAATCAGCTCCTGCTAATGCCAATCTTGATTCTGGCCAGACAGTTAGTACCCTGAGCTATAACTCGTTAAACCGTCTTTGTGTCTTTGTTATCATTAGTCAGGACTGAAGTTAAACTCATTGGCATTCTCACTACTAAATTCAGTTTTTTCTCTAATGTTTTCGTGCATAACACAGAATTTGAATTATTTTACATTATGTTTTAGATCATAGTGTAGTATTAGATTTTGTTTCATCAGTAAGGATGTAACTAAACTGCACCTATTGTTGGTATATTTAGCATGTTTGATGATGCCATGTTACCAATTCTTGTATTTGAACAAACATTTGCCCAGAATTCTAGTCGGTAGCATATGTATAGTTCAATATATGTTTGTATGCTAGTGCTGAAAGTGGGTAGATGAAAGCCTGATTGGTATGACTGTAGATTGTACTGTAAGGTATGCACTGTAATAGAAGCAAAGTCTCGCGACTTATTAAACAAAGTCTATTTGCAGTTATGATATGCACATAGGCTGCGTTCTTTTGTTGGAAACTCCTTTCCTATGCACAGAAAACAAAGCAGCAGATTAATGTATGATTAATTAATTATTAGCTAGTTTTTTTTTTGAAAAATGGATTAATATGATTTTTTTAGGTAACTTTCCTATAGATTTTTTTTTCAAAAAACACACCATTTAGCAGTTTGGAAAGCGTGCATACGGAAAACAAGGGAGGTGGAGTTGGGAACTCACGCTAAAGAACACAGCCTATATTCTGTTTGTTCTTTGTTCTCTGCTTGGATCAGCACTGCACAAAAATCAGTGCCAAAATCATTGATATTTTGCATCGCAGCTTTTCTGTGGAGGTTTTGCTGGGTCTACTGCTGCTCTGTTTACAACTCCATTTGATGTTGTTAAGACACGAGTACAGTTACAGGTAACATAAAGCATGCTTTATATCTGTAAATCATTATCATCAATTAGATTGCTTATCTGGTTTTACTGGCTGAAGTCACACGTTGGACTTTTCAAAATTATAGTCGCTGGTATATTATCCGAAGTAAAATAATGGTTACAGCAGAACTAAACTGAGTATTACCCATGTTTATTAGGCACTCAGCCCTATTAGCAAGTATGATGGGGTTCTTCATGCGCTCAAAGAAATTTTTCAGCGCGAAGGCTTGCAGGGTCTTTACAGGTACGGTCATTTCCACATCATATTGGCTATTGAATTTAGGTTCTTATCATTCCCATTACAAGTACTCAAATTATCAAGCAACATATGTATTTCCAGGGGTTTGGCTCCAAGGTTGGCTATGTATATATCTCAAGGGGCTATATTTTTCACATCCTATGAGTTCCTCAAAACAATTATGCTTTCTGAACAAGAGCTTCCTGCAAGGAACTTTTGATCACAGGGTGATGCAGCGTGGTGCAGGAACACTTTTGATCACTAAGTGGGATGGTTCTATTAGGCTAGAGGATTGTAGACTTGTGGTTACTGAACCAAACATTTCTTAGGTCTTGATAGTAAACATTTGTACAAGTGTACATTGCATTTTTGGATACATAGGCAACCAAACTGGTGAGCAGCCATTTTTTAGTAGAAATCACATCTAGGAAAGCAAAATTTTGTATCATCAACACAGTTTGTAAACTCCCTTACAAGCAACCTGTGACTGGATGTGCATCCTGAATTCCTGATCTTGAATTCTGACAGAAAAAAGAAGGCAAATCTTCTTCTTCTTTTTTTTACCTTGAATATATCTGCTGCACTTGCATACTTACTTACATGCGCTCAAAGGAAAGATAAGTAGTACTTACATGTTTTGCTGCCGTGTGCATATGCATGAAACACAAAGGAAATACGAACCGCGAAAAGGTTCAAGAAGCGACCGACGGCGCGTGCGGCCTCGTCGCGCCAGCGTGCCGCGCGAACCTGACCGAGAAGTTGGGCTCACACTCGCCGTCGCCGAGGCCCCCGTTGTCGAAGTTCTGTGAGTAACCGAGCGGGTCGTAGTTGAGCCCGCTGGCGCTGAGGACGTACGTCCGCAAGCGCCGGCGAGGAAGGCTGATCCACCTAAGCCTCCGCCACAGCGCCGCCAGGCCGAGGCCGAACCGTCCCCAGCAGGACGCGGGCGCGCGGCGGCTGCACGACGCGCGCGTCGCCGCCGCCCCCTCCTCTCCCATCGCCCGGAAGCGTATGCGAAGCCGAGGAGAGGCGGCCGCAGAGAAAGCAGCAGCACAGCGTTCGCGCGCGCGTTCCAGCGTGACAGGAGGAGGTGTGGACGGTGGAGTGGAGAGCGTTGCGCCGTATGGCCCGTAGCGGCGTCACGGCCGCGGCATGGGGTCCCTGCAATTGGAGAAAATGGGCATTATACCATCCTTAAAACTGGGCTTCGCTGAAATACCATCCTATAATTGAGATTCGACCAAATACTATTTTTAACTAGGACCAACTTACTAAAATACCATCCCAAATCATTTTCATCAAAAATAAAAGAATTTACTCTATTTTTCACATGAGTTGACAAAATTACCCCTGAATAATTTTCATCGTTAGAAATCGGCTGGGAGAGCGAGACGTATAGGGTTAGGGTTCCCGTTCAGAGCGCCGATCTGGGTGCCGCCGCGCCGCCCTGCCCTCCCCTCCAGCCACCGCTCCGCCGTGCCCTCTCCTCGCGCCGCCGCGCCGCGTCGTTGGCCTTCCCTTGCGCCGCTGCGCCGCGTTGCGGCCGTCCCGTGGCGCCGACGAGGTCGCCGCCCTCCCCTCACGCCGTAGCTCTCCCCCAGCGCCGACGAGGTTTCCCCCCTCCCCTCGCGTCGCGGCTCGGCCGGCGCCCTCCCCTCACGCTACCTCCGCGCGCGGCATCCACGACCGGAAGCCAGCCTCAATCCGTCGCCGGCGACCTCCACACACTGCGCGCCGCATCAGCTCCACGCTGGAAGCTGGCCTCGATCCTGTTGCCGGCGACCTCTGCGCGTGACCTCTTTGTTCTTGTTTGCTCTTGGGATTCTTTGCCGTATGTGCTTTGCGTCTTGTACGCAACTTATGGAAATAAATCATGTGAGATCTGCTTTTTCTTTCTCTGTTCTTCGCATTTGTTAATGCCTGATTGCCTCGTTCCAACGTGAAGGAAACGAAAAAGGAGATTAGAGTGGAATGGATATTTTCCTGTGTTTCTCCCATGGAATCAAAAGTAAAGGAAAACTCCTGCGATCTTCCTGTGATTGATTTTTTGATCCGAATGGTAGGAAAAAGGAAAAAATCCTATGAATATTAATCCCTAAAAAATCCCATGATATTATCTAAAAATGTCCCATGATATTATCTAAAAATGTCCCATGATAATCCACCACTCCGAACAAGCCCTTTAATTGAATCAACAGGATCAACCGGGGGCAGTTTGGTCGTCAAAGTTGGAAGAAAAGAGGTAAATTGATTTTGATTTACTATAAAGGAAGAAAATGGTGTACCAGTGAAGTACACTCAATTGAGAATGGTATTTGGGCGAATCCCAATTATAGAATGACATTATAGCGAAGTACATTCAGTTGAGAATGGTATTTGGGCGAATCCCAATTATAAAATGACATTATAGCGAAGCCTCATTTGATGATGTTATAATGGCTATTTTCTCATGCAATTGATGCTTAGTTCCTGGAATCTTGGTCGACGTGGGGAATCACCTGCACTGGATGCGCTAGTATCAGCCTGCAAGTGGGGCGGGTTGGCCCGTTAGGTCCGTGGCCCGAACCTAAATTTTTGGCACCAATAGGTTTTCAGGCCGGCCCATATTTTCTTAGGTAACAATGGGTCCAGGAGTCAGTTGACCCTAGGGTTTTTGGGCCGGCCTTGTTCCGCTTGCTTGTTCGAGCGCTCCGCTTGCTCGCGTTCGCATGGCGGCGCCGGCTTTAGGGCTCCCGGCCTGAGGCGGTGCGGCTCCACCGCGGATTGAGCCGGCGGCGGAGGTGGCGGCGCGGCTCCACCGCGGATCGAGGCGGCGGCGGTGGCTCCCGGCGGAGGCGGAGGCGGCGGCGGTGGCGGTGGCGGCCTCGGCTTCGTGGCGTGCTCCACCACGGGTTGAGGCGGCGGCGGCTGGGCGTGCTCCTTCAGTCCTCCTCCCGTCTCCAACTCCCCCCAAGACTGGTACTGTGGTTCGCATCGTAGCAAGTAGCAACTAGCAATGGATTCTTTGGTTCTTGATTTTCTTTTTCTTTTCTTTGGTTCTTGATTCTTTGGTTCCTCTTCTGTGCAGTTCCTTCTTTTGGTGGTGGATGGAGGCACCGGCGGGTGGCGGCTACCTGCTTGGTGGCCAACCGGCGATGTGCTCCGGAGGACACTCCACCGGCAGCAACGGCGAGGGTTTCGGAGGACACCCGGCCACATCGCCACCTTCGTCCAGCTGGGTTTCTCTCTCTCGTGAGCACATGTATGATTTCCTCCATGAACCCTGTCTTCTTTTGCAATGCAATTAATATATAGTCCATGTCTCATTCAAGAGAAAGTTTCAGTGACTGTTATAGCTAGGCTTTCATGCCATTCAGGAGAAAGTTTCAGTGACTGCTAATTTAAAGTTTCCTACTACCTTGTGTTAAATAAATGGTCTTTTACTTTGTCTCTGTATAACCTGGATTTTCTCAATATACAGGATATACTGAACGAAACACTGAATAAGTAGCATTTTTGCATGCTGCTGGCAACATGTTGTTGTGCAGATTTTTACACCAAAATTTCCTTTCCATACATTATGTGATAGAAAATTATTTTAGATGGCAAATGATACATTTGTGTTGTTCGTTGCTTTGTTTCAAGTGAGGAAATGCGGACACCCAACACATTTTTTGGACTTGGTACTAACAATGGTGAAGATATTGAGATGGGTGGTGGTGATAGTGACTCTGAACAAGTTGGTCCTGTAGATGAGCATGTCAATCCAGTAATACAAGCTTTAACAAGGAAATTCAGATCTGAGGCTTGGAAAGAGTTTGTGCCGATACTCATTGATAATGAAGTTGGTGCAGGAAAATGTAAGCATTGTGATACAGAGATCCGTGCAAAACGTGGAGCCGGAACAAGTTCATTGAGGAAGCATTTGACAAGATGCAAGAAGCGAATTAGTGCTCTTAAGATTGTGGGGAATCTTGACTCTACACTTATGTCTCCTAATAGTGTAAGGTTAAAAAATTGGAGCTTTGATCCTGAAGTTTCTAGAAGAGAGCTCATGCGAATGATTGTATTACATGAGTTGCCCTTCCAGTTTGTGGAGTATGATGGATTTAGAAGTTTTGCTGCTAGTCTTAACCCTACTTCAAAATTGTTTCGAGAACAACTGTAAGGAATGATTGCATCGCTGCTTTTAAAGAGCAAAAGTTAGCACTGAAGGAGATGTTCAAGGGTGCAAATTGTAGGTTCTCCTTGACTGCAGATATGTGGACTTCAAACCAAACAATGGGATACATGTGTGTGACATGTCATTTCATTGACATAGATTGGAAAGTACAGAAGAGGATTATAAAGTTCTTTGGAGTAAAGACACCTCATACTGGGGTGCAGATGTTCAATGCTATGCTCAGCTGCATTCAAGATTGGAATATCGCAGATAAGATATTCAGTGTCGCTTTTGGATAATGCTTCGGCCAATGATTCAATGGCTAAGTTGTTAAAGTGTAATTTGAAAGCTAAGAAAACTATACCCGCAGGAGGGAAGCTACTTCACAACCGATGTGCAGCACATGTCATCAATCTCATAGCCAAAGATGGGTTGAAGGTTATTGATTCTATTGTTTGCAACATCCGTGAAAGTGTGAAGTACATGGATAATTCCCCATCTCGCAAAGAAAAGTTTGAGGAGATCATTGCCCAAGAAGGGATCACATGCGAGTTGCATCCCACTGTGGATGTATGTACTCGTTGGAACTACACATATCTAATGCTCAATGCAGCCTTCCCTTTCATGAGGGCTTACGATTCATTGGCTGTTCAAGACAAAAATTACAAGCATGCACCCTCTCCTGATCAGTGGGAAAGAGCAACCATAGTCTCTGGAGTTTTGAAGGTGCTTTATGATGCAACTATGGTGGTGTCTCGATCTTTATACCAAACATCAAACCTTTATTTCCATGAGATGTGGAAAATCAAATTGGTCTTGGACAAGGAACGCTCTAACAATGACACTGAAGTAGCAAGTATGGCTAAAAAGATGAAGGATAAATTTGACAAGTATTGGCTTAAGTCTTACAAATATCTGTGCATTCCTATCATTTTTGACCCAAGATTCAAATTCAAGTTTGTGGAATTTCGGCTTGGGCAAGTCTTTGGTGAAAATGGTAAAGAAAAGATTGACAAAGTTAAGAAGAGAATGAACATGTTGTTTAAGGAGTACTCTGATAAACTCAAGGATAGCAATGCTAACTCACTGCGCCAAGCTGAACATGTGATGGATCTCTGAAAATGATCCTATGGCTGATTGGGTTCAGCACATCTCTAAACAATTAAGTGAGCAAGTTGATACTGAATTGGATATGTACCTCAAAGAGAATCCTATTCAGGAATTTGATTGGATATGTACCTCAAAGAGAATCCTATTCAGGAATTTGGGAACAAATTTGACATCCTAAATTGGTGGAAGACCAATCGCTCAAAGTATCCAACTCTCGCTTGCATAGCACATGATGTGCTAGCATGGCCTGCTTCAACAGTTGCATCTGAGTCCGCATTCAGCACAGGATCTAGAGTGATCAGCGATTTCAGATGTAGCCTCACAATGGATTCAGTTGAGGCGCTCATCTGCCTCCAAGATTGGTTTCGAGCTTCTGCGGGTATACACGGCTACCCTCGTTCATTTATTTCTATTACTTATCTTTCTAAAACTAATTTATTTTTATGTTTTGATTGCTAGATCCTAACATAAATGTGAGCTCAGTAAATGAAATCAGCTACAGTGATAATTTTGTGGTCGGTAAATTTCTTGTGCTCTTCTTATCATCTGTCTAATTAATTTTCTGAAAGAGAAAGATGTCTATCTATTCAGTATTTGCTTGATTGCTTGCAAGATCTCTTCCAACTTTTCTCTTTCTATTTATTCAGTATTGCACAATGCCTATATGGGTTTGTTGCCCTACTTGCTAGCTTTCTGTAAAATTGGAATATGAAGTTTCAATGTCTCTTTCATGTATTTATCTTTATCTAAAGAACCTGGACCTGGAGGATTCCATGGATGATGGAAGCTTGTGAATGCCCAAACAAAGGATCTGGTTATTAATGGTTAATAATCTATCAAGAACTTGTATTATACTATTTATAATCTGAGCTAGTTCAACTCTTTTACAACATATGAGAAGCTCTAGATGTACAAAAGGAATAAGCCTCATTTCTGGTATTGCAATGCTCTGCTTTCTGAAATAAAACTTTAGCCTAAAAATAGACTGTACTGCACGTCTGCACTACTGCTAGATAAATGAAGAAAATTAGTAAAATCTTATGTTCCTTCTAGTAACTAACTTGACCTATCCATGGTAAAATCTGCAAATTTGTGTAGCACTTGTTAGATGATTCTTGTATTCCTTAATCTCTGATTGTGAATACTATTGGGTGACTACAAATTACTTCTGTTTTTTAAGCATGTTTTATCTGTCAAATGCTTAGAACACCTACTGCTTTGATTCCTCTGTTTGTCTGCATATGCTCATGTTTTGATTCAGTTGTTGCCCATAAAACATAAATGCACCATTTCTTTTTCTGAGAGATATTGCAGGTTATTACCTTTTTAAAACAGTTATTGTATATTTTCTTCCTGTCGTTATACCATGATCATCCGATCTCTCCATCATGTTTACCTGGACCTGGGTGGTTCAACGGACAGTGCAAGCTAGGGAATGCCAAATGATGCCCACTTTGATCTTGGAAGGCTGCATTTTATTTGATCTCAATCTAATGATCCGGATATTTGGGTTGTTCAAATCGATTTTTGTGAATCATATGAGTACATGCATGTACTTAGTTTTAATTGAACTGGGTGCCAGTACCCAATGATTGATGTTTGTACTTTTGAAGATTAAGTCATTTCGGAATGTTTGCATTGGGTATACAGTGTGTTCTTGTATGGTTTTTGATTATTTATTTATTTTTCTATTTTTCTGTAGTGCTGTTGATTTGCTTTTCGCAACCGAAATTTCTAGTGTGTGTTCAGATATCATGCCAGTGTATGTGTTCTTTTTCCTTTTTACTTGATATCTAACTTATATAAAATTAGTATAGTAAAAAAATGATATCAGTTTAATATAAAATGATTGTTCATATTATTTTTGAATCTTGTATAATTGAATAAACGTATAGCTACATGCTTAATGGTTCACTGATAACACATTAACACAGCCAGTCAACCATTCACTGGACACGGTGGCTCAGGCGCTCAGTGCATCCCGCGCGGCTTCACGGTGGGTCGGCCACGAACCTAACGGGCCGGCTCCACTTCCACCAGAGACGGGGCGGGCTAAGGCACCAAGATAGATAGGGTCAGAGGGTATAGGGGATGGGCCGGCCCGATCCGCCCCCTTTGCAGGCTGACGCTAGTACATGTGTTGCAAGTTGGCAACAATTGAACGTGAGACAATTAGAAAAAAAAAGAGGGAAAATTGCAAAAACCACCCCTAATATCACTCTGAGTTTGAGATGCCTCCTCCTAAGAAGATTTGATGTAAATCTCCACCTCTTAATTCACCTTGGTTTGATTTAGGCACCTTCTCTCCATACGTGTGTGATTCCTGAAGAATCTCGTGGCGAAATCAACCAAGTCGCACTCGGCGGGAGCAAGAGATTATGCTATTTGTTTTGTATAAGACGATCATTTCGTTGTGTTATCATGACCATTTCACTGTGTTTTTCATGGTATCCTAGTTATATATTTCAAACCAATATCATTTATAATGAGCAACATATCATGTTTTTTTTGGGACGTAATGAGCCTATAGAAACATTTGAACATTAAGCAGTAATCATATATTCAGATTAGACCTACATGATTTCATCTGCCGCAATTGGTCAGATAACCCAAAATAGCAAGTTTCAGTACAGTTTAATCAGAAAATTAAAGCCACACAATCTAATGCAAAAAGGGACCTGTTGACAAATCATCACGATGAGCGGGACTTGGCTAATTTTGCCACAAGATGCTTCAGGAATCACGCATGTGTAGAGAGAAGGTGTCTAAATCAAACTAAGGTAAATTAGGATGTGGGGAGGTGGGGATTTGCAACGAATCTTCTTACAGGGGACATCTCAAACCTAGAGTGATATTTGGGGTGGGTTTTATAATTTTCCAAAAAAAAAAACGACCCTGGAGTCGGTAATTCTCTCTGACAAAATTGGCATCCGAGCGGGCGCAATAAGACAGTTACATTTATCTTGTGATGTGAACATTTGTGGCTTCTCGTTGGTGCTTGCAGATGGACACAAACTTGAAAATGACCCTTTTCCCCCCTCTTCTAAGGAAATGAAGTGCATTTTTCCTACACGGGACAAGAAACTGTTTATCGGAAACGGGAGGCAGAAATTGACTCCAAGTCCAAGCTGACGAACTGAACCAACGTACTGACATACATCTCCAATTCTCTCCATCTCCCTCCTTTACCGTCACCGTGAGAAGTGCTCCGGGCAGCGCGGATCTTGGAGGGGCACCTTGCGTGGGTATCAGACAAGCACGTCGTGCGCAGAGCGCTATCCATCTCGACGCAGCACAGGAACAATTAGGAACAGGTAGAACTCAGGATGTAAATTAGGCCTGGTTTAGATCCAAACTTTTTCTTCGAACTTCCAACTTTTCTATCACATCAAAACTTTTCTACACACACAAACTTCTAACTTTTCCGTTACATCATTTCAATTTCAATCAAATTTCTAATTTTGGCGGGAACTAAACACACCCTAAGTGAACTGAAGTCAGAACTCAGAACATTTTCAGAGGTTACCTGACAGTAGATGAGATAATGAAATATGCTGAACAAAACGTTCATGTAAAAAACGAACTCAGATATTGAGAGCTGGCATGTACTGCAGACTAACACCACCAAGAAGAAAAACGAGAAAAAAAACTGAGATTAGCTCTGCATTAGGCTTTCTTCGGTTTAGCATGTTCTTTTCTTTTTTGTAATGGTTACATTTCTATTAATGAAAATGGGGGTTACACCCTTGATTAAAAAAAAGGTTCATGCCAAGTTGTTGTTGTGCCAACCTTGCTAACAAAATTTTTTGTTAGCCATTCTGCAAGCTGAGAGATGCATGGAGCTGAAGTCTAAACCACACAATGTTACAGCCCATACAACTATAGGATATGGATTCATCCCTCGAGAGGATATTCTCTCATTATTTGCATGTCATCTAAATAGTTATAAATTTTTTTAAAAAAAATTGACAACATAGATTAATATGAAATATATCACTCCACAAAAATGCAAGCCCAAATTCAACTTCTACAAGTTGCAACAAAAAGAATAAAATAAACTGAAAATAGTAATCACACATTCAATTCGTAGCTATATTTATTATTTTTGTTACAACTTGTAGAAGTTAAATTTTAATTTGCATGTTTGTGGGGTGATATATTTCATATTAATCTATCTTACCAATTTTTTTAAATTTTTTATGACTATTTAGATGGCATACACGAAACGAGGGATCCCTCGAGGATAAAATCACTTTCTCACAAGTCACAACTGTACATGTACTGTATGTTGGTAGCTTATTAGCATGCATGACTGCATGGGTATGTTGGGTAGATCGCCCATTAATTCATCGTGGATCGAACTTACATACGAAAAGGTAAACACGAAGTGTGACCACTCCATGTGAAATAAATGTTGTGAATACAAGAACGATGCTTGTTCGTCATACATTAGGACTTAAGAGCTCTCAAGTAGGAGCAGATACAAATGCTCTCAAGTAGGAGCAGATACAAATCAAGAATTGAGCTTGGGTATTAAAAGCGAGGAGATAACTGCATTTATGCTGTCATTACTCATTTCCATAGTGTGCAGAATTATCCACCATTTCCTTCCTTCGCAATTTCGCAAGTGGATGAGGCGTGAAGCTCAAGCGAAGCGTGACGGAACTTGTGGCCGCAAGCTAGGAACCTTAATGGTTGCTATATTAAGGCTGTTCATCGTGCAGGCACAAGTTCATCTCCATGCATTCCAGTAAAGACCATTTTTAGGACAAACACATCGGTTTCAAAAAAAAAAAAAAAAATAGGACGAACAGAGCAATCTCTTCGCATGCAACAGCGGCCGCCGTTTTCCCCTAGATTCACCTTCCATTGGTAGCTTGGTTGTTCACCAATGGCGCACTTAGGGGCGGTCCTCTGCATCCGTGTTGCTCTCGTCGTCGTCCTCCTCCCGTCGCTTCTGGCGACCGTCGCCGTCGCGCACAACGACACCGGCGAGCACAAGAACTACCTCATCATCGTGCGCAAGCCGTACGAGTACGACCACGATGTGTACAAGACCGTGTCGAGCTGGCACGCGTCGCTGCTGGCGTCCGTGTGCGACACGGCCAAGGAGGAGCTCGCCACCGACCCCGGCGCCGAGACGCGGCTCATCTACTCCTACCGCAACGTCGTCAATGGCTTCTGCGCCCGCGTCACCAGGGAGGAGGTGTACGAGATGGCCAAGAAGGACTGGTTCGTGAAGGCCATCCCGGAGAAGACGTACAAGCTGATGACCACGTACACGCCGAAAATGGTCGGGCTCACCGGCGCCCCGGCGGCCTACCATGGCGGCTTGTGGAACAGGAGCAACATGGGCGAAGGGATGATCATCGGGGTGCTTGACGACGGCATCGCCGCCGGGCACCCGTCGTTCGACGAGGCCGGGATGGGGCCGCCGCCGGCCAGGTGGAAGGGCCGGTGCGACTTCAACAGCTCAGTGTGCAACAACAAGCTCATCGGCGCGCGGTCCTTCTTCGAGTCGGCGAAGTGGAAGTGGAGAGGGGTCGACGACCCGGTGCTCCCCGTCTACGAGTTGGCGCACGGCACGCACACCTCGAGCACGGCGGGCGGCAACTTCGTGCCCGGGGCGAACGTGATGGGCAACGGGTTCGGCACGGCGGCCGGCATGGCGCCACGCGCGCACCTCGCGCTCTACCAGGTGTGCTTCGAGGACAGAGGCTGTGATCGGGATGACATATTGGCGGCGATGGATGACGCCGTGGACGAGGGCGTCGACGTGCTCTCCATCTCGCTCGGCGATGACGAGGCCGGAGATTTCGCCGGGGATCCCGTCGCGCTCGGGGCGTACACAGCCATCATGAGGGGCGTCTTTGTCAGCTCGTCGGCCGGGAACAACGGCCCGAACCCATTGACGGTCTCCAACGAGGCGCCGTGGCTTCTCACCGTGGCGGCGTCCACGACCGGCCGGAAGTTCGTGGCCACCGTGAAGCTTGGCACCGGGGTCGAGTTCGACGGCGAGGCGCTCTACCAGCCACCCAACTTCCCGAGCACGCAGTGGCCGCTGATAGCGGACACCCGCGGCGACGGCACGTGTTCCGACGAGCACCTAATGAAGGAGCACGTCGCCGGGAAGCTAGTCGTGTGCAACCAGGGTGGCAACTTGACCGGACTCCGGAAAGGGAGCTATCTACACGATGCCGGCGCCGCCGGGATGGTTCTCATCGGCCCGGAGTTCATGGGCTCAGTGCTCCAACCCAAGTCGCACATCCTCCCCGTGGCGCAAATCGTCTACTTGTCGGGGGAGATGCTCAAGGCCTACATGAAGTCCACGAAGAGTCCGACGGCGGCGCTGATCTACAAAGGAACAGTGTTCGGCGACCGCGAGACGCCGGAGGTGGCGCCCTTCTCGTCCCGGGGGCCAAGCAGGCAGAACCAGGGGATCCTCAAGCCCGACATCACCGGCCCCGGGGTGAACATCATCGCCGGCGTGCCCGTGACCTCGGGCCTTGCCACGCCGCCCAATCCACTGGCGGCGAAGTTCGACATCATGTCAGGCACGTCCATGGCGGCGCCGCACCTCAGCGGGATCGCCGCGCTGATCAAGAAAGCGCACCCGAAGTGGTCACCGGCGGCGATCAAGTCGGCCATGATGACAACGGCCGACACGTTGGACCGCCGGCGGAGGCCGATAACCGACCAGAAAGGCCGCAATGCCAACATGTTCGGCCTCGGCGCCGGCTTCATCAACCCGACGAAGGCCTTGAACCCGGGCCTCGTGTACGACCTGACAGCGCCAGACTACGTCCCCTTCCTCTGCGGGCTCGGGTACAGCGACCACGAGGTGAGCTCCATCATCCACCCGGCGCCATCGGTGTCCTGCAAGCAGCTGCCGGCCGTCGAGCAGAAGGACCTCAACTACCCGTCCATCACCGTCTTCCTCGACCGGGAGCCCTACGTGGTGAGCGTCCGCCGCGCCGTGACGAACGTCGGGCGCCGCGGCAAGGCGGTGTACGCGGCGAAGGTGGATATGCCGGCGACGGTGTCGGTGACGGTGACGCCGGACACGCTCAGGTTCAAGAAGGTGAACCAGGTGAGGAAGTTCACGGTCACCTTCAGCGGCGCGAACGGCGGCCCGATGAACGGCGGCGTCGCCGAGGGGCAGCTCAGGTGGGTCTCGCCGGACCACGTGGTGCGCAGCCCGATCGTCGTCTCCGCCCAAAAGTTCTTGAACGGTAACACGAGCTCCTCCGATCACGCGGGCCATTGATTGTTGAGTACGTAGCTTTGCCAGTAAATGGGGTACTTGATTAGACCCCAAGGATTATAAACTGCCCCCTGATGATTGTCCTCGAAAAAAGATGAAGAGAAAGAGAAAATAACTCTATTAGAAGATGGACCAAGAAGCGAAGGGATTGCGTGGCCGGAAAAAAAAAAAGCAACATGGGCTTCTTTTTCCTGGATCATGATGGCCATGGCCTGGATATGTGCCCCTGAACCAAACTGCTTCGATATTCTGGGCTTGATGGGTTTGTTACGGATTTAGACCTTTATACAATTATAGCATAGCTAAAATTTCGATCTTATTGTTGTGGGTTTGGATACTGGATGATAGCACTACCTTTGTGGATAAGGGATATATCTCACACAATTCATTCAAATTTAGACATTTAGTAGTAGATTACACGGTGAAAAAAAATTACTTTAACGGCACACAAATTTTGATAAGATTTTCTTTTGTTCTTTTGAAAGGTCTCCGGGGGTAGATCTCCAATGAACATGCACGTTCACAAAATTTGATAATATTTTTTTAGAAGTCAACCAATACAATATACTCGCACAGAGTCATTGATGCAAATAGAAAAAAACAAACAAAAACACTAAGAAACTGCTCGACGTCGTGCTGATAGAGAAAATTTCCACACATATTACTCAGGAAAGTTCCTTTTTAAGAAAGTAGGATAAAAACTTTGTCTTGTATATATTAATAAACCATAAGTATTCGAAAACTTGTTGTTTAGCCATGAAGTCAACTTCTGGATTGGTCGATTGGTTACTTCGGCTCCACCGTTGTGTGCTTCGCTACAGGCTCTGTTCAGCTGCACTTAATTTCATTGTTGTGCAGCTAACACAAACAATGTGTTGTGTCTGTAACTGCAGCTACAGCAGCTGCGTGCAACGGTTGTATCAGCCAGCCGAACAGCCCCATACAGCGTCAAAAAACCATACCGAAACATTCTCACCGCGCTAAAATTTTTTCAGGAAAAACAGTCTAAATAATCATTGTCGATGATAATAATAATCCCTTCACCGTTTGGACTGAACAATATAGTTAGCTTCGCTATTGGTGATAATATGTTATACACTTCTAGCGTATTTTTAGAGCAATTCATACAAATACACTTTCTAAAAGGAAAATTGCGGATCTGGGATAGTATCCATTTCGATTTTGGAATGCGTTGAAGCTCCAACGGGTCACAGGGTTTTGATAAGGAGAGAGTCGACCTTTATTTATTTCTTTCATTTATTGCCAATATAACACGCGCTTTGCAGCTTGCTCGGCAGTCCTGGTCAAAGTCGCCTCATATTTCATTTATCCTTCACAACGCTTTTGCAGTTTTAATGTATTTTTACTGGCACAAACGTACAAGCAAATATCAGGTTGCAAACTTATTTTCTATTAACCAAATGGGCCAGCTGCAAAACCTACAAGTTGCAATAGAGCGTGTTCGTTTGAATCGTCAAGTCCTCGTTTTCTTGCAAGGTTAGGACTTAGGACGCGCAAGACTGTACTACGCAGGATGTTGGCCTGCTGCCTTGCCCTGTCGTGTCGTACATAGCATGTGCGAAACTTTCTCTTGAATTGCCCCTACGCGTTGTTAGTACATTATTATTATTTTTTCGGTTTGAAACATTGGATGTATCGTTATTTTGCTCAGGTCATTACAACTGCCACGTTCGAGCAGTCGAAAAATCGGGTGGCAGACGACTTTTGTTTGCTAAAATAAATATACTCCCTCTCTCCTTAAATAAAAGTAAACCCTACCTTTCCAAGCAGCTTTTTAAAAAGAGAAACAAAAGACCACAATGCACTTAATTAATGTGAATATCGTATTGAATAATAAGTAGGTGAGAGATATTGAAGTGATAAAATTTCTCGTTTTGCGGATTGGTGGTAGGTAAAATGGTAGAAATTGGTTTATTTTAAGATAAATTTGGAATCTAGGAGTTAATTTATTTTGGGACGGAAGGAGGGAGTACCGAGGATCAGCCGATCATGATGTTTGGCTGCGATTGCAAGATAATGATCGCCGGATGTTTAGCTGCGATTCCAAGATAATGATGGCCGCCTGCTTGCACGTTGGCTTCTAATCTAATGCAAAGTACAAGATTAATCTTCCTGACGACGATAATGAGAATGTGCACGTCGCAGCGTTCATTAACGGAAAAATAGCATGATATCCAATGGGTAAATTGATCCGTATATAAATACGACGGTATTTGCAAAACCAGAAAAACAGCTATACAAGAAATACAATTATACTCTCAATTCTAAAATACCTTTTAATCCCTTTAGTGCACTAGGAAATTCGGCATGAGACAAATTCGGGTCCTAGTCATCTATCATCCAATGCAAATTGCCGCGGTCCCAGCGAAACAAGACATTTTTTTAATTTTTAAAAAAACAGCGACCCAGAGTTGACTTAGCTTTAGGCACCGTTTATTCTTCGAATTATCTCATCGAACTCATCCCTGGTTCTTAACCGCCGCTAATGCCAACATATCTCCTCCCTCCCCTCTCGACTCGACTGTCTCCGTCTCACCGGCAATCCGGCGGCAATGGACGGCGTCGGCCTCGGCGTGCACAGGCGGTGGGACACGTCGGGTAGCGGGTCGCAGTACAGCTTCAGGACGTCGGTGAGCAGCGTCGCGGAGATATCCAGCGAGGTGGGGGTGGAAGTGAGGCCGCCGGCGGCGGCGGCGGCGGCGGCCGAAGACAAGGTGTTTGTCGCCGTCGCCGCGGACATGAAGCACGGCAAGAGCGCCTTGCAGTGGGCGCTGCAGAACCTGGCCAAGGATGGCGCCAAGGTCGTGATTGCTCATGTCCACTGCCCCGCGCAGATGATCCCCATGAGTAAGCCTCCAGTCCTCAATAATTTGTTTGATGATCTGCGTCACAGGAGAGAGATTTAAGATTGGATACCTTTTAATTTTGGTAATTTAGCGACGAGTTTGGTTATTTGGATCCCGCTTCCGTTTTGAATCTAAAGTTAGCAGTTTAATAATGGATATGATTCGTTGACATTGGCGACTTGAAAGCCGAATGCCAGTGCAAACTATGCATACTCCCTTTCTGGCTTTCTTACAGTACAATAGACATTTGCACGCTGTGGAGATTATGGATACCCCATACCCACACGGCATGTATATCCGACTGGGTATGGGGTGCCATGTATAGATACAATATAGGGACTGGGGTTAAATTCCAAACTTGTATGTCAAGGAAATACCCGGCATCCTAGTCGGTTACGATTGTATCTTATCTGTAATTACCTATTCCATTAGGCATATGGGCTGTACTTTGTAATACGGACCCCTTCCCCTATATAAGGAGGGGTCCGGGTACCTTTTGGGGCACGATTTTTCTCCCAGGTCATACGATCAATAATACACTCGGCGGATCAATCCACGGACAGGAGTAGGGTGTTACTTCTTATTAAGAAGGCCTGAACCGGATCAATCCCCGGACAGGCCTAAACCGGATCAATCCCCGGACAGGAGTAGAGTATTACTTCTTATTAAGAAGGCCTGAACCTGTATAAAATTCCTTGTCTCTAAACCAATCCCCGGACAGGAGTAGGGTATTACTTCTTATTAAGAAGGCCTGAACCTGTATAAAATTCCTTGTGTCTAAACCTATCCACTTTACCAGCTTGATAGCCACCCCCTTTTAGTATTGCCGAAATCTTGTTTCGACACACGCCCAAACGTTGCTTGACGAAGTTTCTCATGAGTTGTATGATTGTATCTGCCGGCAATGCTGACTTCGTGCAGATATTCTAGAAAATACAATTATTTGTTCATGTAGCATTATTGGTCCTGTAACTACATACATACAATTATTTGTTCATGTAGCATTATTGGTCCTGCAACTACTTCCAAAATCCTGTTTTGCCGTCGCTTCGTGGAAAAAAGTAACCTAGGGTGTATTGTTAAAATGCAAGAATTTCTATACTAATTTCAATATACCTCTACGTGGGACTATTACCAAATCCCAACAACACTACTACACATGCATCAAAGGTCATCTTCTTATTGCCCAGGGTAATAAGTTCAGAAGCAATACGTTAATATTTGCAAACGATGCAACTGGTTCACTTCTGATTTCTGACTTCTAGTGCGATCAGAAATCCTCCATGATTTGTTTGTCACCAGTGCGATCAGAAATCCTCCGTGATTTGTTTGTCACCTTTTAAATAGCTTGTCCTTGATTCCTATTGTTTCAGTGGGGGCAAAAGTTCATTATACCAAGATGAATACAAAACAGGTGAACGACTATAGGAACAAGGAGAGAGAAAAGGCAGAGGAGAAACTAGATGAATATCTTCTGATATGCAAAAAACTGAAGGTGTTCTTCTCAACCACTCTTATGTCTTTCCTAATGAGCAATCAACAAAGTAATAAATTACCTAATACCCAATTATGCATTCTACTGATATTACTCGAGAAGATATATATATCTTCAGGAATAATTTGATCAATATTTCGTTTTCTCAGGTCAGCTGTGAGAAACTAATAATTGAGGAGGACGACATTGCTAAAGGCCTTACAGATCTTGTTGCCCTTCATGGCGTCACCAAGCTTGTCATGGGAGCAGCAGCAGACAAACACTACTCAAGGTGACCACAACCTGATAAGTTTTTTTTTCTGATGACTAGCACACACATTGCACATTTAAAACTGTTTTACAAAATATTGTTTCTTCCCTGATAAGTAGCATTCAGTGTTTGCCGCTAACAAGAAATGAGAAACAGAAAGTCCCCTCAAAAAAAGAAATGAGAAACAGAAAGGTGTGTAAAGTTGTTTCGAACCTGGATGTTTTCCCAATATGCAGGAAAATGAACACACCTAAGTCCAAGACAGCACTCAAGATATTGGAAGCAGCTGATCCTTCATGTAAGATATGGTTTACCTGTAAAGGACATCTGATATGTACAAGGTAAGGTTAAGGCAAGCGGGTCAAAGCAGTCTTACGATAGATACTAGAAAGTTTTCAGTGATACTAACATCAGAAAAGCACATTGAACAACACGTGAAAAATTGCTAAGCTTACCCGTCAACATTGCAGGGAAGCAAATACAACCGTTCCTGCAATACCACCATCACCTGCATACACAGTTGCATCAACATTGTCATCAAGTAGCATTTCCAGCCGTATGAGATCAATGTCATTGCACCCATCAGAGAGCGAAGCATCAAGCTCAAGCGGAAGTCCAAGGCACGATCTGAACAGATCAAGAACAGAAGTGGCAAAGTATCCCTCACAAGGATCTGGCACTGCACCATCTCAGTTATTTGGACATTCAGATCAAGATGTCAATGACCGGCCAACAAGAACAGCAATGGGTTCTATAGATTCCTGGGATGAATTTGGGAGATTGCAAAACTCCTGCTACGATTCATCAAGAAATAGTGATACAGTTAGGGTCTCTGGATCAGCAATGCAGCAGCCCATGTATGAACCTGATGATGACCATTTTGCATCTCCTCGTAAACTGGTACATATCGCTTGATGTTCTGTGCAAGTTGAAAAACATAAGAGTAGGACTCTTCTCAAAGAAATGTAACACATAACTGAACTTTTTGTGCAACACAGGAGAATTCAGGCGATGATGCAGACATATATGATAGACTCCAAGAGGCTCTTCGTGAAACTCAATACCTGAAGAAAGAGACATACGAAGAATCAACGAAACGTCGGAACGCCGAAAGAAATCTGTTTTCAGCTCTTCAAAAGGCAAGTCATTTTGCTTCAAAAGTCCATAATTCATACTGTAATCGATGTGAACAAATAAAAAGATAGAACCTATCTTACAGGTCAAAGAGTGGGAGAACCTGTATCAGAAGGAAGTCATGCATCGGAAAATAACCGAAGAGGCACTGGAGAAACAGATACAAGAGACAGAAGAAACGGAAAGGCACTGCAATGCATTATACGATAAGCTGCATGATGTTGAAGAGCAGAAGCTCATGGTGGAGCAGCACATAACTGAAATGGAGGCAGTTTTAAAAGAACGCGAAGACAGGCTGCATGGTGTAGAAGAGCAGAAATTCACGCTGGAGCAGCGCATAACTGAAATGCAGGCAGTTTTAAAAGAACACGAAGATAAGCTGCATGATGTAGAAGAGCAGAAACTCATGGTGGAGCACCCTTTAACTGAAATGCGGTCAGTTTTAAAAGAACGCGAAGAGAAGCTCGCAGAAAGCAAGTATCTACTCCAAGTGCTCCAAGCAGATAAAGAGAAGCTACAACAAGAGCGAGATGCCGCAGTAAGTGAAGCTCAAGACTTGCGCCTGAAGAACAAACAGAGAATTTCCATGCCGGGTGAAGATCTAAACACCGAGTTCTCCTCTTATGAGCTTGAACAAGCGACCAGAGGCTTCGATCAAGAACTACAGATCGGCGAGGGCGGTTTTGGGAGCGTCTACAAAGGCATGCTCCGCAACACAACTGTGGCTATCAAGCTGCTGCACCCACATAGCATGCAAGGTCAATCAGAATTCGACCAGGAGGTAATCCAGTTCATCAGATCACTCACATAACTCCACCAAATCAAGTTGGCAACCATGGCTAACCAAGCAATTGACACCATTATTGCAGATTGCTGTTCTGAGTAGAGTACGACATCCAAACCTCGTCACTTTGATCGGCTCTTGCCGGGAGGCATTTGGCTTGGTGTACGAATTCCTTCCCAAAGGCAGCCTCGAGGATCGCCTGGCCTGCCTGAACAACACGCCGCCATTGACATGGCAGGTGCGCACCAAGATCATCTACGAGATGTGCTCGGCGCTGAGCTTCCTCCACTCGAACAAGCCGCACCCGATTGTCCACGGCGACCTGAAGCCGGCGAACATCCTCCTCGATGCCAACTTCGTCAGCAAGCTGGGCGACTTCGGCATCTGCCGGCTCCTGATACAGTCGAACACCGGCGCCGCCGCCGCCACCACCCGGTTGTACCGGACGACCACACCGAAGGGGACCTTCGCATACATGGACCCGGAGTTCCTCACCACCGGTGAGCTGACGCCGCGCTCCGACGTGTACTCCCTCGGAATCATCATCCTGCGGCTGCTGACCGGGAAGCCTCCCCAGAAGATCGCCGAGGTTGTGGAGGACGCCATCGAGAGCGGCGAGCTGCACTCCATCCTCGATCCCTCCGCGGGGAGCTGGCCGTTCGTGCAGGCCAACCAGCTCGCGCACCTCGGCCTGCGGTGCGCCGAGATGAGCCGGAGGCGCCGGCCGGATCTCGCGACCGACGTGTGGAAGGCCATCGAGCCCCTCATGAAGGCCGCCTCGCTGACCGCCGGGAGGCCGTCGTTCGTGGCCCGGCCGGACGACTCCCCGCCGCCGTCCTACTTCGTCTGCCCGATCTTCCAGGTAGCAAAAAATCCGTGATTAAATTATTCCTGAAAAAAATCGAGGCAAAATTTCCTCGTGATTGGATGATGATTCGAACTCGTGTTGTGATCAATTATTTGTTCCTGAAAAAACCGAGGCAAAATTTTCTCGTGATTGGATGATGATTCGAACTCGTGTTGTGATGGATGTGGAAGCAGGAGGAGATGAACGATCCCCACATCGCGGCGGACGGGTTCACGTACGAAGCCGAGGCCATCAAGGGGTGGCTCGACAGCGGGCACGACACGTCGCCGATGACGAACCTGACGCTCGAGCACCGCGAGCTCATCCCGAACAGGGCGCTCCGCTCGGCCATCCTCGAGTGGCAGCAACAGCGTCAACGGCATCAGCAGCAAGAGGAGGACGACGACTGTACATGAGCAATCTCTCGTCAATCATCACCCACCGCAGTTGATATCCTCCATACCCGGCGCTTCGCTTCATCCTGACTGTAGATCTTGCACATACATTAGCATTAGCTTTGCATGGGTTGAAATTTGAAGATCCAAGATTGCTCGAGAAAAGGGGAAATTTACCCTGTTCGTGTTTTGTGCTCGTTAATTCAATTTGCGATTTCTGCTGTGGAGTACAGACATTTGCAGTTGGCAATCCTACCCAATTTTACCCATGTTGAATCTGGTTCTGATCCGTCTTCCCCTGTATATAAGTGACGAACAGCGAAAAGAGATGTGAACGGACGCGGCGGGCGGCGCTCCCGTGATCGTGAGGACGTGAGGCCTGATCCATCCCGGTGCCCAGTGGCTGGCCCGTGAACAATGGCCTTTGTCACTGAGAAAAGTTTAACCCACAAAATTTGAGGCCCATGAATGCTAACGCATCGGCCCATCCATGCCTCTGCTTCGGGAGGTGGCCCAAGAAAAACTTTTTTTATAGGCCCAAGCAGAACTGTTCGTTGTACTTGTGTTGCGTGCTTGCTTCATTGCTTGACGCTGGTCTTAAACTATAAACTGCATCAACTTGTCACGTCCCCGTCGAATGCTCGGTAATTTCCAAGTTACTCAGCTTGGGTCCACGCGGCAAACATCGTCCCTGCATACAGTAGTATACGATACATCTCCCTTTAGCGACATACGCACGTATGAGCTACGTTTGCTTGCTTGATCACGCCAACGCGAGCGCAAATGGCATCTCGTCCCACCGTTGTGTAAAGTCATAGCGTCGACTTTGGCTTCTGGTCTTCAAAGAAAAAAACAACTTTGCGTTATTAACTTTGTGAGTCAATGCATGAAATGAAAAATATATTCGGTGCTGACTACTTCTGCTTTCTTCTGTAACTTGATCTCGAAATTTCCATTCATGAAACGGCTGGGCAGTTACTCTGCAGCTGCATGGTCTTTTGCTTCTCATTTCTCAACGTCAGGAAGCAGCAATGGATAGCGACGGCGAAGAGTACGACGCGATGTGGAGCGCTCGGTGCAGCGTCAGCTCGTCGGCCGGCTCTCTGCAGGACGCCGGCGACCAGTGGGACGAGCAGAGCCTGGCCGCCGGCGAGGACAAGGTGTTCGTGGCCGTCGACGAGGACGTCGAGCACGGCAAGAGCACATTCCTTTGGGCGCTGCAGAACCTGGCCACGGACGGGGCCAAGATTGTAGTTGCTCATGTCCACAGCCCTGCACAAGCTCTCAGTAAAAGTAAGCATCTTGCTTCTCCTGCTTTGACAGCTACAATCACCTGGTGCAATTCAGTTTACATTTCTCGATGGGGACAAAAGTTCACTGTACCAGAATGAAGCCTGAAGAGATCAGCGAGTACCTGATGTTGGCGAAGGAAGAGGCCGAGAAGAACCTAGATGAATATGCTCTGATAGCGAAAAGCACAGGAAAAGATATGAAGGTAAAATTGTCTCATTACTTTTTTTGTTAGTGCTTGTGAAAAAAATAACTTGCATCAAGTAACTTGGGGACGAAATGATGTTTATCAGTCAAAATATAATCAATATGAGAATGAACATTAATCCTACTATTTCAGATTGATTGTCAGAAAGTACTAATTGACATGGACGATGTCGCAAAAGGACTCGAGGAACTTATTACCCTTCATGGCATCACCAGGCTTGTCATGGGAGCAGCCGCAGACCAACACTACTCAGAGTATGGACCACACCTGCCTAATGTAGCGTTTTTCCTGTAATGTTTTCAAGAAAATTTTATTCCTCATCGCAAATAAAAAAAAAAGGAGAGAGAGATAGAGAGAGAAATTTATTCCTGGAACTGGAGGCTCCGGTACTTAAGATGGTGTATCGGACTATGTGGATAACTTAGTACTTGAAGCTCTGAAGATTTATCAGGACTAGGCTATCAGCGTCAGCAAATTAATGAACTAAAACTTCAGTCGTAAATTTATTTCATTCTACACCAGCATCAGGAGTCCAGGACTAATCAAACTACATAGGTAGCAGGAATAGATAGAACATTTTATGAGATGAATCCATACTAAATATATGTGCTCAAACCTTATGATATTATAACCTGTAGGGAAATGAAAGAACCAAATTCCAAGATAGCCCTCAAGCTGATGGAGACTGCATCCCCATCATGCAAGATATGGTTTACCTGCAATGGCCATCTGATATGCACAAGGTAAAGTCAAGTGAATGGTCATTTGCTACCTGACTTTTTGAACTTCATAGAGCTTAGTGCATCTCATGCATAATAGTACTTCGTACAGCATGCGGAGAACTGTAGGACACATAATGCTACATTTGAGTATCTTTACTTCTGTCAACGAATTGAACTAGGATACCAGTGTATTGCACTCTTACCAAGAAACCAGGAAAATGACTAAAATCCATTAGTTGTGTGCACTTACAGGGAACCCAATGAAAACCTTCTTGCAATATATGTGCCGCCTGCACAAAGCAACACGGTACCATTGTCAATGTGCAGCATTTCAAGACAAATGAGTTTGATAGAGCTGAAGAATGAAGCACCAAGCTCAGAAGAATATACTTTAAGATCATTGGCTCAATCGGCAATGAGTGATTGGGACTACATTTTCGGGGGTGACTAAACTGACTATCCTAGCATATTTAGAATTTCTAATTTACACCCTTGCAAAAAAAAAGGTTATATTGGATTTTCTTGCTTAAATGATTTATGCATACAGCATCAAATTGTTGTTTTACATGAATTCAAGGGGCCAAAAAATGATATGTAGTTTCAATAGTTCTCCCAAAATATAGTTTCAAGAATCCAGAGGATTCAATAATCTATAGCTTAAATTTAATACTCTCTGCAGTCATAAATATTTGATGTTGAAGACAATATTCGGTCAAACTTTTAAAATTCCGACCATCGATAGTTTCTCAAATGACTAGTTTGAATTCTGAAAACAAAAGAAATGGTATGCTAGAATTCGCCTTGAGAAGAACTATCATAATATCATAAACTTATTAGATTTTATAAACTTGTTATAATATAAATTAATGGTCATAATTTTATAAGTTTAACCGATCTTGCCCTAAACGTCAAATATTCATGACCAGAGGTACTAGTATGTTTCTTCTTTGCAAGCTATATTCCTGATCTGTGATGAAATTACTGAAGCTTACTACTAGGATTTATACCTCAGAAGTCATAACTTAAACAGTAGGACATGTAGAAGCAGTGGGTCAAAATAATCGTTTTTAGTTATTTAGAACAACCGTGTTAATCATATATCTGCAGAAAGAAAAATGAACTCCTACATGAGGAGAACAGATGATTTTAGCCATGCTGTTGGCATTTCTCTTCTAAACGTAGTCATGCTAATCTCTATTTTATTCATAATAATGAACTCCAGATTGGGGAAGGACAGGGTATGGTTCATTAAGGACTGATGATGCAATAAGTATTCCTGAAGCCACAACTCTAGCTGCGATTGTTGACGATACAAACAAACAAAGATCAGTGATGCATTCTCCTCAGGAATCTGACAGTGTCAATTTCTCATCACCAGCTTGTGATCCCGTAAGACTACTAATGCTAAATCATTAAGTTACCAAAGTAACTAGCTGTAAGTTAAATCTCTCTTAATGATTGGTGGCATGCAGCAACAAGAAGAAGAAGAACCAAATTTAGATGAAGACATGCATGATATACTTAATGAGGCATGCACTCGAGCTGAACTACTCAAGAAAGAAGTTGATGATGAATCTAGCAAGCGTCGCGAAGCTGAAATGGATCTACTTATAGCTCTTCAGAGAGTAAGCTTTGTTTTATTGGCTGACTCTGTAGCTTGTATATTTGTAGAGAAAAATAAATAAATTAACCCTCCTTTGGCCAGCGTACCAAATGTGACATGCCTCCAAAATACTGCTTAAATTAATCTCTCTTTTTAGGACAAGTATAACTAAATTATTCTTACAGGTTCAAGAGTCAGAAAAATCATATCTACAGGAGGTGAACCAGCGGAAAGAAACTGAGAGGACACTTGCAAGACAGAGGCTGGAGATCGATGAAATGAAAAGGCGACACAATGCATTATATGATGAACTACAGGATACAAAGAAACAGAAGCTTCTGCTGGAGCAACATATATCTGAGATTAAATCTGCTGCAAAAGATTATGTACAAGAGATTACTGAATATTTTATACAAGAATCATGTGAGGAAGCCAAGAAATTCCAAAAGATCAAGATGGATCTGCTTGCGGTGCTTCAAAGAGTAAGCACTTTGGTTCAGGACTCAGGAGCTTTTAGTTTTTCTAAAAAAAAATTGACCAATTATCTTAAAAATACGTGACGAAAATCCAAACTATTATTACAGGTTAAAGATGTGGAGAATTTAAACCGAAATGAAAAGATGCAGAGGAAAGATATGGAGGAAAAGATTGCAAGACAGAGGATGGAGATTGAAGAAACAAAAAGGCAGCGAGATGAATTATACCATGAGTTAAAAGATGTAAAGGAGCAGAAGCTCTGTCTGGAACGACTTGTAAGTATGGCAGTATGACTCAGATTCAGCATATTGGTTTAATTCTTGCAGACGATCTTACTGAAAACTTTATATAGGATTCATCTGAAGAAACTAAGAGGAGAAGAAAAGCTGAGAGCGAGATGCTCTCCGCTCTTAAGAAGGTAAGATACTAAGACGTTTGTTTCAGTGGTCTGTACTCAGTACTATGAATTGCAGGTTTGTCATGAAAATGTGGAGTACTCTTACAGGTTCATGACCTGGAGCATCAGTATCTGAATGAGTTGAAAAGGCGGGAAGCGGTGGAGGAGACACTTGCACGGCAAAAAGAGGAAATTCAAGAAACGAAAAGAGAGTTAAACAAGATACGTAGCAGACATATGACAGAGATCAAAGCTCATGAAGAAAAGCTTGCAGAAAGCATCCGCTTTATCCAAAAGATTCAAGCAAAGTATGACAAAACACTACATGAGAGAGACACTGCCATAGCAGAATCTGAAAAATTGCGCCAAATGAACAGGGATGGAGCTTCAATGATAGCAACCACCCAGATCGCCGACTTCTCTTTTTTTGAGTTGCGGCAAGCAACCCAAGACTTTGATACGGCACTCAAGATTGGCACAGGCAGATTTATGAATGTGTACAAAGGGTTCATACGGAACACAACTATAACTGTAATGTTGCTTCATCCTCAGGGCCTGCAAGGGCAGTTAGAATTCCATCAAGAGGTAATTGAGATAACTAAAGTTGAAGCTATATAACCATACATTTCCCTTTCAGCAGAAGAGCACTGAATCATCATTTTCTGTATATGTGGCGTCATAACTGCAGGTTGTTGTTCTCAGTAGACTGAGGCATCCTAACGTCATGATGCTAATAGGTGCATGTCCGGAAGCTTTTGGCATGGTGTATGAATTCCTCCCAAACGGGAGCCTCGAGGACCAGCTCTCGTGCAAGAAAAACACACCACCACTGACATGGAAGATGCGTACCAGGATCATTGGGGAGATATGTTCAGCCCTGACCTTCATCCACTCACAGAAGCCTCACCCGGTTGTTCATGGTAATCTAAACCCCATGAACATTCTTCTTGATGCCAACTTTGTAAGCAAGTTGCACGTCTGCCAGCTTCTCAGAAAATACAACACCAGAAATAACACTTCAGGAACATCCTCCTACATTGACCCTGAATTCTTGTCCACCGGAGAACTCGCCCCACGCTGCGACGTGTACTCCTTCGGCATTATCATCCTACATCTACTGACAGGAAAATCACCACAGAACATCACAACAATAGTAGAAGATGCTATGGAGAAAAGGCAGCTGCATTCAATCATGGACACCTCCGCAGGGAGCTGGCCCTTCGTGCAGGCCAACCAGCTTGCGCATCTCGGACTGAGATGCGCCAATTTGAGTGGAAGGCACCGGCCAGATCTCACGGGGGAGGTGTGGGGGGTGATCAAGCCTCTGCTGAAGGATGCTTCCCAGAATTTTGGATGCAAGCAAGCATTTGAAGCTCTATCAGATGACACACAAGCACCATCCTACTTTATCTGCCCGATCTTGCAGGTTGGTAATTTGCGAACACATGATAAATTGATGATTTCACACAAAATTGACGGGGTTCTAGGTCGATGTATTAGTAGTGCTATACTGGTTTATCCAATTGGGAGCATGTATTTGAACTTACCAGAACTTTTGCTCCGATGGATGGTGAACAGGAGGTGATGACTGATCCTCACATCGCAGCAGACGGGTACACGTACGAAGCCAATGCCATCAGAAACTGGCTCGATAGCGGCAACGCCAGGTCGCCGATGACGAACCTGAGTCTCGAAAACCGCGAGCTCACGCCGAACAGAGTGCTCCGTTCGGCTATCCTCGAGTGGCGACAGCACAGGAGATGACATCAACCTATTCCTCGATGCGGACTCAGCTCATCTAGATGTTTCATCTCACCTGTAAATATAGTGGGGGATTTCCGGTGTTACCTGAACATGGCGTGTGCCTGTGCAGAAGTGTGCCCCTAAAATCTCAATCACCATCTACTCGGTGTGCAACTACTATCTTAGGTCACAAAAGGTGGATGCTCATGAGCGGAATCGGATCCTTACCTGTGCAATCGGACGGCGGAGGGGCGGCGAGTGCTGGCGCCGCGCCGGGCCGGTGGGGTCGATGTGACGGCAACCGACGCGCGCTCCGGCTCGGATTCAGCGCGGGCGGCGGCGAAGGCAAGCGGCGGATTGCGGCAGCAACGTAGGGCCCCTCACGGGTTGCGCCCCCGCCGCCTCGCCGCGAAGTGCGATGCTGCCGCTGTGCCGCATGCTGCGCTCACCGCCTACGGCCGCCGCGCGCTAGCGTTCTCAACGGTCTCACCGGCAGGGTCGAGCCGGAAAGGCAGCTCGGTTGGTGAGTCCGGTGGGCTCGCCAATTCTCATGGGCCTATCGCCGCTACGAGATAAGCCTATCGCCGCTACGAGATAAAAATAAGGAAAAAGTCCACTTTGTCTCCCTTAATTGTACGTCGAATCTGATTCATACCCCTCAACCAGAAAATCGGATAGGACTACTCCCTAAACTATTGAAACCAGTGTAATTTGACTTCCTCAATGATTTTGAAGGGCGGTTTTGCTGACGTGGCGGTGTTAACCCGTTCTTTGTCCCACGTGGCGTTTATGCGGCATTAGAATTAAAAAAATATCCGTGGGACCCATCTACCATTCACACACAAAAATATATTATGGTACCCAATGATATATGGGGCCCACATGTCATCCTCTCTCTCCAACCCTTCTTCCTCCCTTCTTCTCCGGAGCGGCGGCGGCAGGGAGCGCGGGAGTTGGAGTTGGAGTTGCTTCGGTCCTTCGTTCCCGGCCAGCTTCACCACAGCGCCGCAGCGGGACGACGACGAGAGCAGCGGCAGTGGGGTGCGAGACGACCACGGCGAGCGGCGGCAGCGGCTGGGAGCGCAGGAGCTGGAGTCTCTTTTTCCCTCCCCTAATCCACTGGTCGCTGTCGCTGCCAACAAATCCATGGCCGCCCCATCTCCCCCCGCCATGAAATCCAAACCGGACCACCACCTCCTGATGACGTGAAACCGGTGGTGGCGGTTGTGCCGACTCCCGCCATTCATGGAGATCCTCAAGTCGTCGCCGCCATTGCCCTTCTGCCCGTTGCGGGAATACGAGCCAGTGACGGTGCTCTTGTGCCTGTGCGCGACGGTCCTCCTCCTCGCCTGCTCGATCGCCCCCACACTCCCACTTTCGACTCTACTGCCACTCCCCTCATCGGCCACCTCCTCACCCCTCACCAGTGTCCCCACTGCGCCTGACCACCGCCGCCGCCACCACCATCAACCACCGGGCCCGCTTCCTCTTCTATCATCGGCGAGATCCCGCTCCCGTTCCTACTCGCTCCATGCCGCCGACTCCCTCCAGCCGGGAATCCGAGACTACCCAGGCCCGGACCGCACACCATGGTTGGCGGACGACAACACGGGCATGATGGTGATGGTCCTGAACGCGTGGCGGCGGCGGTAGAGTCCGTGAGGGAGCCGCTTGACCCGCCGACCGAGGAGGACGGGCGTTCCGGCTGGTGCAGTTTGCCAGCGGCGCGTCGGAGATCCCGCCGCGCGGAGACGCGTCGTTGCAGACCTGCGGCTCGAAGGAAGAGAGAGAAGGGAGAGAGAGGAGAGGAGGAAAAAGGGATGGAGAGGGAGGATGACATGTGGGCCCCACATGTCCGTGGGTCCCACAATATACTTGTGTGTGCGAATGACAGATGGGTCCCAAATATCCCTTCTTTCTAAAAAGTTAAGACCATTAGCTGTGCTTAGAAGAAGCCACGTCATCATCGATTTCTTTTCTCACCATAGGATTGATTATTGATGGCACAGATTGCCATCTCATCACCTTGCCCCTATCCATTTCCTCTCCTTTCCGTTTCCGCTTGAGAAATTACATGGAAAAATAACACGATTAATTATGTCACAAGGAGCTTTAACGAGTCTCTTAGCATCCCTTCATGAGCCTCTTAACATCCCTTCAGCATTTATAACAGATCACAAATACATTCTACCATCCTCTAAACTTATGATTAGACGGTAAATATGTAACATTTTGTTAGGATTAAATAACTAGATGACTATTTCTTTTGGAGAATAACGAAGACGTTGCAATTCAGTTCGTAATTTTGCATGCCCTTATTTTATTTTTCGACTATATTGGTTCGGCTGAAGTTTTACTTACAAGTGTCTCCTCAATATTTGTAAGTATCAACCATCATATCACTCACTCTCTTTTAATATGGTATTTTCATTTCTCCAAAGTATTGATACAAAATCCCGCAGCAATGTGCAGGATTTCAACTAGTATTTTTTTAATTCTAATGCCACATAAACGCTATGTGGGACGAAGATCGAGTCAACACCGCCACCTCAGCACCACATCAGAAAAACCGCCCTCCAAAACCACCGAGGGAGTTAAATTGCACTGGTTTCAATAGTTTGGGGAGTCGTCCTATCCGGTTTTCTGGTTGAGGGGTACGAACTAGATTCGGCCTACAATTAAGGGAGTCAAATTGGACTTTTTCCTAAAAATAAAAACCCATAGACGCCTGCGGCGGTGCGCGGCCCATTAAAAGCTCAAGCTCAAGATACACGGCCCAGTATACAACGGCGGGCCTTCGGCCATGCATGTTCCGTACGTTGGCCCGTGAAATACAGATATTCTCGGCCCTGATCAGGTTTAGGGCATCTTATTGAAATGAGAAAAATCTATGAAATACCATCGACAATTACTTCCTCCGTCCTATAAAAAACGAATAACTGGATATAATATATTTTAGTACTATAAATTTGAACATATATATGTCTAGATTTATAGTGCTAGGACGTACCACATCTAGTACTAGATTACGGAGGGAGTACCATATTTTATGAAATACTATCAGTGGACTTTTGGAAAACGTCATCGTACTAGTCAGCGTGTCGTAGAAATGGCACCGTTGTTATATTTTTATCTATTTTGCTCCATTAACCTCATCACATTTTAACAGCGAATGAATGGAACCTAACGGTAATGGTACTTTTAGATAAGTTGGCTAGTAAAATGATATTTTTTGGAAGTTGTGTTCATTGATAAACTTTTTAAAAATAGAACTCTTGTTAATGATATTTGTTGGATTTTGTCTTAAAAATCAGCGGGTTGCCGTATCCCTTCGTCCTGCAGTCTGCACGGTCAAGCGGTTGTACTGAATCTGCGTGGGCGAACTCTAGAGCTGAACGGACATGCACGAGTTCACAGCGCGAATCTTCTTTACATCGTTTTTGCACATCTCGCGCTCGGTAGCACACTAGCACTGTTCTCGCCGTACGCAGAAGAAGGTTCATACCGCTATTTCTACTGTGGTAGCGGGATTCAGAATTCGCAGGGAGACAGGACAAGACAGCAGGGAGACAACAATGGCGTTGTCGTCGTCCCCATGCACGAAGGCGGCAACCTACACGCTGGCAAATCATGCAAGATCACAGGATACAGAATCGCCGAAGGTAATAGCTTTGGGCTGTTCCGTCCATAGAACTGAATGGATGACAGCATTTTGGCTGGCAGTGGGCCGTGCGCCATGGCGCTGTCCAAGTTCTTTAATCATGTGGTGTTATTAGCATCTACTCCCGGACAGGGTATATCGAGTTGTCTTTGCTTGGATGGCTTCTTGTCTTGGATAAGCGCGAGAAACCTATCAAATTTATTCTGCCAGGTTGCTTTCATGAATTATTAGTATTTCGGATGGACCTGATTGATCTTCTCTTTCTGTATGCATGCCCTGATTAAGCTCCAATTTAAACTCTATCTCGTTTAAGAAATCCAAAGTACTCTATGGTTTGTGTTATGTGGTAGGCCCATGCTAATCCAAATTTATTTCCAAATTCCAAACCAATGATCTTGCATCTCCCATTATTTGCCTGTCACATGTGGTTTGGTTTTGCTAAGCTGGTACGTAACAGAATGCCATTTGCGTGCAAAAGCTGATGCTTAGTTTATCTATTTCTGTTCATGTCAAGAAAAGCCAATAATATGACCGAACGACCACCGGCCCTGAACTATGAGCCAGGCAGTAGTTAGGCCCTCTATATTAAACTAGTATTTGCGGAAGAGAACAATATTAAACTGATCCTTGTCGATAACTTTTTATACTTTGCTGGAATTGAATTTCTTATTGTTTAGTTCATCCTCGAAGCCAATCATTTGGCTTCAATCATCTGGAGCATATCCAGACACCATCCTGCCAGATACTTTAAATTGAAAAGAAATTCGCACGGGAAACCCTAAACCCTACCCATAAATTCTGCACCACGCAAATTAAAAAACTGATCGCGAAAAAAAAATCAAAAAACTGTTAAGTCAGTAAACCATCATTCGCCCCCGCAAAAAAAAAAAAAGAAAAAACTAAACCATCATTCGCGTGGCTGACGCTGGAGCAGTTGGCTGTGGCGCTGGCGCCGCCCAGGGGTTAGGCAGCTGCCCGGCCGGCGCATGTGCGCGCCACGGACGTGTGGCGCGCGCGCCGTGGCCGGCAGGGCGTGACGCGACGTGCACCCGTTCGAGGGGCGCACTTGCGCTCGCCGCGGTGGTGACGCTCTCCCGGCTCTGCCTGGCTGCCTGCCTCTCATCATGCGGCTGGCACGGTGGCAATGGACAAGGTGGTAACAAGGTGAGGGGAAAAAATGAATTTTGAAACTTGATTTTAAATTGTTATGGGTTTTTCATCGCTTTCTTTTTTAAGCTTGCTTTTAACTACTAAGAGTGAAATATAAAAATTATACCCTTACTAATAGCAATTAAAGATTTACCATTGGATTTACATGTTATAAACTGTTAGTGACAAATTATTGAATGCCACATCTTAAAATTAGTAAAAAGTTAAATGCTCCCATGCGCTAGTTGCGGCTGATGAAAGAAACAATGCAAAGCCAGCGAGCAACTGATGATACTGCGGTACGGCTCTGCAGCTTTGTTCCAACGGCTTCTCGATTTTTCAGCAGCAGAAACAGTTGTTGTGGCAACGGTCATCACTCATCGGAGCTCAGTCAGAGTCTGCTCCCCCCGCCAATAATACAGTGATATGTGTACGTGTTCGTCAGTTAGTGCGAGTACAATTGCAGTGAGAAGAACAGGAGGGAATAGTTCTCCTTTTCGGTAGGATTATTGAAGGAGATGGGATGTATTTTATGCTTGTTTTTTCCCATAGCCATCTGAATTCCTTGATTCTGTGGGCTGAACAGCTAGACTGTTTCAGCAGTGAAATATTGGAGAATGATCTGTTCTTCGGTGGAAAGATTGAGGTCGTTCAAAGCTCGGGACCGAAACTGACATGCATGATAGTGGTATTTTTGTTTCTCAGGATATTCAGTGCATGCGAAGTGGCTCATGGAAAAACGTTAGTTGCAAAATTTCAAGCACAAGTGAATTGATGGTCTTGTCCCTGCTCTTTATTTTAGGAACCTTGTTCTTTAATTCTGAAGTTGTACAGTTCTGAATTTCTGATGGCTCATCCGGGATTAATTCAGGTCATAGAAATTCAGCAACGAAACATCTGCAAAATAATTCTGGCCTCAATCATGCCCTGCTTAGGTGTAAAGGACGAAAGTTTCCATGCTTAGCTGTAGCATGGGGTCTCTGAATTGCTGGAAACTCTGTGCAATAGCAGGCCTCTGAATATCAATCAAGAACGTCACCCAGGCTTTTTCCGCAAACAAATTCAGTGCAGCAACTACTGAAAAAACGAGTACTCCTGTGCAGCCCGCTTTGCCTCAAAAACTTTACTTTCTCTCTTCAGATTTTTCAGTACATGTAGCTGCACTACAGGGCCTGTTTAGCTGGGGAAAAAAAAATTTTCGGGTGTCACATCGGACGTTTAACCGGATATCGGAAGGGGTTTTCAAATACGAATGAAAAAACTAATTTAAGAACTCGCCGGGAAACCGCAAGACGAATCTATTGAGACTAATTAAGCCGTCATTAACACATGTGGGTTACTGTAGCACTTATGGCTAATCACGGACTAATTATGCTTAAAAGATTCGTCTCGTGATTTCCCTCATAACTGTGCAGTTAGTTTTTCTTTTTATCTATATTTAATACTCCATGTATGTGTCCAAAAATTCGATGTGATGTTTTTAGAAAAAACTTTTTTGGAACTACACGGGGCCCTATACCTGGGCCCTCTATCACCAGGAACACCAAAACATGGCATCTTTTGACTCTCCATGGAAGCGACAACATACTACAGTGTAGCATCAAATGATATGGGTCATCGAGCTAAGTGTAACACATTCAATTAAGTGGTCTGAAGAAACTTGAACTCCGCAACAAGTTGCCTATCCTTTTTTCATTTTGGGTGAATTGCACTGCAATTTTTCTATCATTATGCTTTCTGGAAAAGTTTACTGAATGATGAAGCCAAAGTGGTTAGGTTCATGTTTTCATCATCATCCATCCAAACCAGTGGCACAGGTGTGTGTTCCATTAAGCTGTGAGAAAGCATCGACAGTAACATAACTACTGCAATGTAAACTACTCCGATAGTAGTACTCGTAGTAGTTGTTCTCTTTCTTTAACACGCGACTGTTTAAAGCAAAGCTGATCATATGCAGCCTGATGCAGGAACTGTATCTGATCACGCTAATTCGACAGTACTAGTTGAAAAAAAGGGGTTCTAAATTCGAATCGAAGAGGGTTCTAAACTCTAAAAGAATTAGCCGCTAACATGGATGGACTGTACATCACAAATTCTCACACACATGACACGTATATTATAATCATATATGTGCCCCCATCACTGTCCTTGCTACGTTGGCTTTGGATCCCGGACAAAACAGAAAGAATCCTTCGAAGTGAGGGAAAGGATTAGGCATCCTAGCTAGTAGTAGGAGTACAACAGAAGAAGCCATACTTCTAGAATTCAGTATTGCATAATGCAATTAGGGCATGTTTAGTTCCAAAGTTTTTTTTCCAAACTTTCAACTTTCCATCACATTAAATCCTTCATACACACACAACTTTTCTATCACATCGTACCAATTTCAATAAACTTCCAAACTTCAGTGTGAACTAAACACAGCCTAGGCTGTGTTCTTGGTAGAAGTTAAGAACCTCACCTCTCGACACGAAAATGGAGCGATGGACTAACATACAATTAATTAAGTATTAATAAAAAAATATAAAAAAGGGTTAATATGATTTTTAAAAAAGTAATTTTCAATAAATTTTTTTTTGCAAAACACACACTGTTTAACCGTTTGGAAAGAGTGTGCGAAAAAAGAGAAGGAGTTAGGCTGCGTCGGATCTTGGAGATGGGAACTCATTCCCTCATCACGAAAAACAGAGTAATCTATTAGCACGTGATTAATTAAGTATTAGCTAAATTATCTTTTAAAAATGGATCAAAATGATTTTTTAAGCAACTTTTATATAGAAACTTTTTTTAAAAAACGCATCGTTTAGCAGTTTGAAAAAGATGCGCGCGAAATACATGAAGAGCGGTTGGGAATCCTTTGCAACGAAAACAGCCTTAGTAGCAAGCACAAACTAACTCAGCTTTAGAGGCCCCTCATATTGATGTTTAACTTGTTATGGGGCATTTATTTCTACACAGTCTCATTTATCAACTGAAACTAAAAAGGTTGTCCAATTCCGTCCTCCTTTTGTAACGGCTCGCAAATACGATGGGTTGTTTAGATTCATGTCATTTTAAATTATATTTTTTTATAAAATTATCAAAATATATATACATTTATTTATTTTTACTAAACTTTATTAAATGAGATAATCCAACAAATGGCATTGATAAGCGTTCAAATTCAAGAAATGTTATCGACAAGTGTGGGTTCTAAGAAATGCCATCGCTGTTAGGGTTCCGTCCGTTCCACGCCATTGGACGAAACTCTAACAGCGATGGTATTTTTGGGATAAAATCGTTTGTACGATGATATTTCTTAGAACTCACACTTGTCGATGGTATTCTTTGGATTTGGATGATTGTCAATGGTATTTTTTGGATTATCTCTTAGTAAATACATAAGGAATCCTGCCAAAACTTGATAATATTGTTAAGTTATCAAAATTTAATTGGGCTTATTTTGGCGACGATATGAACAGCCCTTACATTTCTGAAGAATTATAGCTCAAATATGACAGTGCAGTTCAGCTCAATTTTGTTCGGAGTCGAAACAAAAAGAAAAAAAAAAGCTCAATTTGGATAAGGCTATGAATAAACTCAAAAAAGCATCCAACCTAACCACCACACTGGCCCACGAGAGCCCACGCTCCACTCCCGTGATCATCACCTCCTTCCCTTTCCAGAACCACCTTCTCCTTCCTTCCTCCTCTTCTTCTTCTTCAGTGTACTCTGCCTTTATAACACCCTACTCCTCTCTCTCACCTCCACCATCTAGCTCACTCACACAGTCTCCACTCACACGCATTGCAGAGGAGAGGCGACAATGGAGGGGAAGGAGGAGGACGTGCGGCTGGGGGCGAACAGATACTCGGAGAGGCAGCCGATAGGGACGGCGGCGCAGGGCGCCGGGGACGACAAGGACTACAAGGAGCCGCCGCCGGCGCCGCTGTTCGAGCCAGGGGAGCTCAAGTCGTGGTCTTTCTACCGGGCCGGGATCGCCGAGTTCGTCGCCACCTTCCTCTTCCTCTACATCACCATCCTCACCGTCATGGGGGTCTCCAAGTCCTCCTCCAAGTGCGCCACCGTCGGCATCCAGGGCATCGCCTGGTCCTTCGGAGGCATGATCTTCGCGCTCGTCTACTGCACCGCCGGCATCTCCGGTCAGTTCACTCTCCTTTGGCTTCCTCCCCCACCTTCAAGATCTCAAGTCTTCAACTTTGTCATGATTTTGCCTTGGTTTGTCTTGCTAGTTGATACTTACTTGGTACCTGCACTTTGCTTGGCTCAGTAGTTTCTTCATACTAGCATGCTCACTTTAGTAAAGCATGAGGTATAGAATCATGTGTACTACTACTGCTCCTTCCATAAGTAGCAAGACTTTGAGGCATATGGCATTAACACTGAATAATTGATGAAAGACTTTTAGTTACCTGCTTTTGGGGTGTTAGATCAGTATTAGTAACTGGAAATTCACTAAATTTGTTGTCCATGCTCTTGTAGTTTTAAAGAATTATTATAGCTTTCTACAGGTGTCGAATGCACCAAAAATTTATGACACTTACCTTTTGCTCTTGTACCATCATGTACCTTGTCTGCGCAAAGATTTGTCGCTGGCATATTGTACTGCTGTGGTATGTGAATTTTGTTCTTATGCAAAGGCTTGATTTACGACTAGAAGATTAAGGATTTAAGGTCATCCAATTGATTTAACTCTTAACCCAGCATTTTCTTCGGTAGTGTTCTAACTGTTGATGCTGAAACCACACAAATTATCACACAAAAATATATTATTTTTAGTTCGTCAAAATTGAATGTGCACTTGGAGCCTTGGAGGCAAAGAAATATGCGATGCCAAAATTTTCTCCTTGGTTAATCTTCCTACCAGAATATTAACAAAACTATATGAACAAGTAAATATCTTGTGTTGTCAACTTATACAGTCTATCACAACTCACAATCTTAGAAGTTAATTTCTGTACCAGTTTTATATAATGCTTCAAAATCTTAAATACTACCTTGTTAATCTCAAAATATGAATACATGAGGGTACACTATACAGTCTTACTTCAACTGTCATGACAACTGACCACAGAACAACTACGGCAATTAAGGGCACTACTAATATCCATTATATTATCTGTTACTACAACAGGAGGACACATCAACCCAGCAGTTACTTTTGGGCTGTTCTTGGCCAGGAAGCTGTCCCTGACCCGGGCCATCTTCTACATAGTGATGCAATGCCTAGGGGCCATCTGCGGAGCTGGAGTTGTGAAGGGCTTCCAGCAGGGTCTGTACATGGGCAATGGCGGTGGTGCCAATGTAGTTGCCAGTGGCTACACCAAAGGTGACGGTCTTGGTGCTGAGATTGTTGGCACCTTCATCCTGGTCTACACCGTCTTCTCAGCCACTGATGCCAAGAGGAATGCCAGGGACTCACATGTTCCTGTAAGTATCCTTCTCCTTTTTGCAGTGTGATATGTGAAAGTTCAGTAGTAGTTAGTGTGGTCTAATGAGTTATGCACTGTGATAACCAATTCATCACCAAACCCTAAAGTGATAATGTGCAAATCACTAAGCAGTATTTTGGTTAGCACCTTTACATACCTCACTCATACAGTATGCCTTTAACAATGAACTGGTGTGCTCATAACTTGTAGGTGTGTGCCATTTATGGCTAGACTTTTAACTAGTTTAATTTATCATGTTTACTCAAGAAATTGACTGTATGCATATAGTTACTGGAAGTATATATGGGTTTTTTGTGTGTCGCATAACGTATTTCTGTCCTTTGTTGGTGAAAACAGATCCTTGCCCCACTGCCAATTGGTTTTGCGGTGTTCCTGGTCCACCTGGCCACCATCCCCATCACCGGTACTGGCATCAACCCAGCCAGGAGCCTTGGCGCTGCCATCATCTACAACAAGGACCATGCCTGGAATGACCATGTGAGCAACCTTTCTTCTCTTTTTACCTACTCGCCGTTCTCAGCAATTGGTTCCTCTTACATTATCAGATATTAGTCAACACATTACATTTTTTGTTATATTGAGGTCTAAGCTGATTATCAGATTATCAGCAATTGGTTCCTCTTACATTTTTTTTTGTTATATTTTTTGTTCCTCTTACATTATCGATTATCAGATAATCGATACATTTTTTGTTATATTGAGGTCTAAGCTGATAAACATGTCAGTATATATAATCAAATGTTCTCAGCAATTGGATCCTCTTACATTATCAGATATTAGTCAGCACATTATTGATAATCGACACTTTTTTTGGTTATATTTTTCTCTTTGTATGGGTAGGTCTAAGATGATAAACATGTCACTATAACCAAATGTAGCAGCATGCTCTTGCTAAAGTTTACTAGTAGCTTACCAGCTTACTAGCCTTTGCTCAAGAAAAGAGTAGAAGAAAAACAAAGAGTTTTTCCTTACAAATTTTGGTATCTATCTCAATTTTGCAGTGGATCTTCTGGGTTGGTCCCTTCGTTGGCGCTGCCCTGGCTGCCATCTACCACCAGGTGATCATCAGGGCGATCCCATTCAAGAGCAGGTCTTAAGCCCCACGCCGCCGCTGCGCAGCCGACGACATGCAACGGCAACGCAATCGTGATGTCCTGTTTCCCGCGTGCTACTGTCGCGCATCTGTCGATTCCCTGTATCTCTAGTCCCCAAGATGTTTTTCCTATCTGAACCCTGAACAACTCAATCGTGTAATCCAGTACTCAGTCACTGTATGTTTTTATGTGATGGAGATCTTAATTCTTAAGTTATCATCTCTGTTGCTGGAAATCCGTTTTCCTCTTCGTGCATGAACCGCGCCTTTAATACACGTACTAGAATAATATTGGCAGGCAGCAATGCTGGTATGATCCTACGAAGCCTGAACTATGAATATGAAGGGAAGAATGAAGCAAAAGAGAAAAGAGAACAAAAAGGTAGCTCTGTCTAGTTCCCGACCGAGTAATGCCATGAAAGAACAAATGAACCCTAGTGAGTGTACTATACCAGGATGAGTGATGAGTCCAGCCTTGCATCCATCAAGAGCTAGGGCTTAGCGATCGATCTGATGAGGAGCGGCGGTTTGAATCTGTATGAATGAGTTAGTGGTGGGCCTGGCTTATGTGCGTCAGGACAACGATAACGATGAAGATGAGGACGATTGATGGTGGCCGGGCGCGGTGTAAAGAAGGCCGGGTAGTGCGATGGGGACCCGCTAGCCACCGGGCGCACGCTACTACTACTACTTGCTACGTACCCTACGGCAGCGCGGCACATGGGAGGTTTGGTGGGGTGTTTGGTCTCGCCACTAGGGACTTGGGAGGCGCCGAGGCAAAAGGAAGTTCAAAGTTGAAACTTGGAAGCAAAGCGTGTAAAAATATAATGGAGCAGTGTAGAGATAGATAGATGAAGTACTATACTAGATACCTGGGTCGCATTTAGCCATTTACTACCCTTTTTGCATTTCGCCTTCATCATCCTGCTTCAGGGAAATTTGGCACCAGGGAATATTGAGGTTTATTTATCATCATCTCATCCCTCAAAAATATATGCTAAATGGAAAATTAAAATGGAACCGTTCCAAATGATCCTATGAGGATGCACCACCCATCCCATGGTTCAGATGATTTCCCACTTAGAGCTCCTTTGAATCAAAGAATTTTATATAGGAGTCTCATACGATTTAAATCCTATAGGAATATTTCCTATGTGGCTATTTGATTCAAAGGATTAAGGGTTTCTAAATCCTATAAAGTTCCTATAGAATGGCTCATTACATATAGATTTTAGAGGAAATCTAGCAATAGCAAGAGCTCCAGCCTCTTCAAAAATTTCATTTAAGTCTATCTCTCTCATCCAATTCTTAATTTCCTGCAATCCAATCAAACGGCCATTCCTATGTTTTTCGTGTGTTTTGCACTTGCATTTCTATTATAATCATATGTTTTTTTTCTATTCCTCCGTTTTTTCAATCCTACGATTCAAAAAGGGCACTAAGTTCAAGATGAGCGCAAAAAGGCAAAAGGCAGTGTTTGGTTTTTAAAACATGTTTAACTCGAAGCAATAGTTCTTTAGAAAGAAAGAAGTCGTACAGGTGTGCAGTTATTCAACTCGTAGAAAAATGAAAAAGAAATAGAAAAATTAAATCACATTGGAGCTAGGTGCACCATATGATTGTTTCATGTTCCACAAACTAATCAAGATTCAAGAAGCAACAAACGCAAAAGCAAAAAGGGAAGAAGCAACATAATCATATAGTCACGTTGATTTGATAAACGATCAGAATCTCTGTATAATTTCCAGAGTAATAGATACAGTGAATGGATTACCTGAGTACAGCAACAACGCTTTCACTATGCAGGCTGCAGCTGACTAGTTGCAAAAGCTCGCAGCAAGGGGAAGTACTGAGAAAAAGAATGGGTATTGAATGGTTCAATTGCCTCTACCTTTGCAAAATGTGGACTTCTAGTTGAGTTTCCTCCTGTACAATGGCCTCGAAACCCATAGATTGTCCAAAGGAAAACGAATGTAGATACCAGAGTATACAGGTGAAGAACTACTGTTTTGGGTCCTTGGCTATCTAGACCCTCTGTAATATACAATCGCATCAACGACGTGTAACTGGTTAACACATAACAGGCATGGTAATATGGAAGTCAACGCCTGTTCCTGGTGGGGGCATAGCTCACCTGTCCATTCAGAATGCACTGTCAGCAATAGACTATGACTACGATAGATATCTTCACTGTCCCAAAAACGAAGGAAAAAAAGAGAGTTGAAGATTGAATGGCGATATAGAGCTCTCCAAAGCCAAGGATATGTAGTTGGCGGTCCCAAAATGACCCCAGTAAATAAGCGGATTTGATTCACATATCTAAGTTCATGTTTCGGAATTTTACTACAACAAAGGAATCAATGTTTGGCAAGTAAATATAGTACCACACAATAATGGTAGCAAGTCAAATTTGGCACCTCAAAGATTCTGTTATTTAAAGATACCAGGCAAAAAACTACTGCACTTGATGATAGTACGACACTCAATCACTCATTAAGCCCATGTACTATATATATATATCCAGTGAAGGTGTAAAAGCTGTTAATGATGTAGATAACATAGAGCAATTCTTTCAAGTCTTAGAGTTAGAATAAAAGGCTATTCTTTTTCTAAAAATGTATAAATAGAAATGCGAGAATTTGCAGAAAACTATGAGAAGGGATGTACCTTTGTTGAGACGGTCAGCTTCTGAAATAATTAATGAAATTATTCGTGTACTATGATACAGTGCCAGGCTTGCAGTAAATAGATGGGCAAACTGGCTCAGCAGCTCTCATCAAGCTCCAACTCAATGCCTATCCAGCACACCTTTGGGTGAAATCAATGACCATGGTTGCACCCAAGGTGTGGTGGACCAGATCTCAAATCCAGTGGAGGCTTAAGTTTTACCCGATCCTCAAAGCCCTTCTGTGAAGCATGCTCAGAAGGCAGTGGCTTATCATGCTTATTCCACACGCTCACATGTCCCATCCTTCCAAATTGAGGGCTCAGAATGTCAGCTTCAGGGACTGCCCTCTCCTGAAAACCTAGTGAGGGTTGTTTCACTCTAACAAAACGACCAAGGACCGGATCTGGAGGCTGGTTTGGCAAGTGCTCATCAAGACATCTCGATGTAATTGTGAAACCCTCATTATTGTAAGCTAGGTGTCTTGCATGGTTAAAAGGAATAGCTCCATTACCACCAGTCAGAGGAGTGGAAGCACCTGAAGTAGTTCTTGGGCTCGAAATCGGAGAGGGTGACATTATACCATTTTGATGTTGTGGAGATCTTGACCTCAGATGAGGGCTCCCACATGGAGAAACAGGGCAAGATATATAGCTTCGTACATGAATATCACTGCAAGCACCGATGATTAGAGTACATACATTTCCATGCAGATATACATTCACTGAACTGTTTTTTTTAACCGAGGAACTGTATTTCTTATAGGAGTACAGGACTGAGTTATCGAAAATAAATGACAGCAGGGTACAGAACAAGGGTAAAATGTGAAAAATATTACAATAGCATTAAACACTGCTTGAATTTTTACAGTGGGAGCATGTTGCAGCTTAGATGAATTAAGCAGGGACATCAACAAAACATAAAAGCACATTTGGGCAATTCTTCATACTTGCATGTTGAAAAAAGGACATTAGTAAGATTTCTAGTAGGGTTCACTTAGTGTCCTCATATATAAAAAATTCATACAAAGGTCATTTATTTTGTATTCATTTGAATGTCATTATTTAGGGGTAATTGCCAAAATAAAAGGTGGAGGAGATAGTTCAGTAATGTGCAGCTAAAATTTCCTACTTTGAAATGTTAGCTAATTTACTCTTCGTCATACCAAAGCATAAGGATTATGATACGAGAGGTTTGGTTGCGGTTCTAATTTAATTTTTTCAGCAGAGATTTATAAGTTAGCTACTGCTCCTCTAGAATATTTAGTACACACACTCCAAAGCAATATTCTTATGAATTAGCAGGTAGATTCAAATATTGAATGATTCACCTGTGCACAGAAGAAAATTTAGCAGCTCTTCTCTGGTAAATGGATTGCCCTTCCAAACCCAAAGAAGACATATTTCTGGCATGCCCGACCACCTGAAATGTCACAAGAGACAAAGCGTAAGAAAAATGGAACAATCAATTGTCCATCTGATAACCAAGACCTTAATACTCTAAGTAGGCCCCAGTAACATTTATCTGTCCTAGTTAGCTACAACAGCCAGAAAGAAGCAAATGAAAGGAAACAAGGTAAAAAATAAAGTAAATGATTTGTAGAATTAATGCATACAGCTGCTAACTGCGCAAACATGCATGGCAGATGTTTAGCTAAAAGACAACATGTTCCAGGAAAGCAGTTGATACCTTCAGATCTGGTTTGCAGGATGTAGTAGACAACTGTAGCAATGGATCCGACAGTGATTTTTCAAGTGGAGATGCATTTCGTATAAATGAATGCTGCAAAAGATCCACTGCTGTTGGACGGCTGGATGGATCGCGCTGCAGGCACTGTCTTATAAAGTCTCTGCCCTCTTCTGAGAGGTGATCTGGTATTGGTGGAAGCTCCTTACTGTTTCCTATCTTAAACACTGCAGCAATCTAAAAAACAAAGCATTGTGTCAACATCTGGCTCATAACAGATCAATGATTTATTCCTACTGCCAATCCATACAAAATATTTAAAAGGAACAAAAAAGAGAGGGGGGGGGGGGGGCACTTTTAGAACGAATGTTACTGCGGAACAAGAGACATGTCAGGAATATAGGAAAGAGGTGTCGCAGATTAAGTAGTATTTCTCATAAGGGCACCTTCAACGTGAAGCTTAGATGGATGCTTTGGGGAAAAAAATAGGATAGCAAAATAACATGATGTAAAATCCAAAAATAGAATGGAATTAACACTAAAAACTGCTAGATCTAGGTCAATATAGTGATAATCAGTATGCATTATAATAAATAAAAGATTCCAGTTTTGACGCCAAAGGGATCCATTGCCCCCCTTAGCGAATACATCATGATGCAATGTCTCAAAAAGTCCAAGATAAATAGAAGGTGAAGAACATATAAAGAAGTCTAACATGCAAAACCTCAACCAAATTTTCAATATACAAAAAATATATAAGCATTCACATGGTACCGGTCATCATGCGGTTCCTGTACCACTTGTCCGTTTTATATTCAACATAAAAAAATGAATACAAAATTAAATCATTGCATCTTTAAACAACCTTTTTGTTTTGGAATTTTTCAAACATAGTGTCATGTTGGATTCGTCAGATTTCATCAAAGGGGATGCTGGGCCTCCTGGCCACCACAAACTTTTGCTAACTAAAAAGAGCATTGGGAAAATAAGACAAAACAATGAGCCATGCTGAACTTGTTTTTTTTATTAAAATAAGTACTGAAGCAAAACCACAACAATGATACAGTATCCACCATTCATCTTCTATAGTACTCCCTTCAGCCAAAACTATATGACATTTGACTTTTTTATGGTCTTCAAAATTCACTGTTGAATCAAATATTGTAGCAATGTGCAGTTATTCAAAACTCGTAGCAAAGTGCCATTATTCAAAATTCAACGTTGAATCAAATATGGTTTTACATTAGAATAAGTATAAAATCTTGTAAGTTTATGAAATTATGATAATACTTTTCAAGTCGAATCGACACATACCATTTTTAAGTTGAACTAAGCACATTAGAAGTTATGATGGTCAAGGTTTCAAAAGTATGACCGTATATTGTCCTAAATGTTCCCCTAAAAAGATAGTCCGAAACATCAAATATTTATGACCAAAGGGAGTACCTTCTCATGAAAAGAAAATGTGTGTTGCACAAAAACATAAAATACAGCTTAAGAGCCTAGTATAAGTACTAACCCCTTCATATTGGCTCCATGGTGGTTTTGAGGTAGCCATCTCTAAAACCGTGCATCCTAAGCTCCATATGTCAACAGCAAGATTACATCCATTAGAATTTTTTATAACCTGCATAGTTATTACATGTGTGAGAGAAGCAAGGTTGATTTTTATAACAGCGGAGAGAAGATAGGCATAAATTCATCAAATAACTAGAGAAGTGTAGAAGAATGTAAGATTTTCATTACCTCAGGAGCCATCCAGTACGGGCTACCCTTAAATGAAAAGGCACACTGCTGCCCATTGATCTGAAAAATGGATTGGCAGAAAAGAAGTTCATATGCACGGATAAATATCCAAAGAAGAATCATCTATAGACAAAAGGACCTTCCCATAAACATATAATTTGCTAGAAACAACTAATCACTTATCCAAATGGCCCATAAGAGTCGGCCCATGAAGGTATACAAGCTTATATTACTAATAAAATGGCACTACATCTATGGTAAACAAACTACTGCCTACTAGTAACTAGCATAGAAACATGCATAACCATTTGGTCCAAGTAAGCCAGCAAATGTGCTGACAGATTCGGTAAGGACCAAAACAAAATGGTTATCTCTTATCGAATGGATTGATCTAGCACAAGTGGTAGTCCTCAAGTGCAAGAGAACGCGAGGGAAAGGGTAAAGCACAATACACCATTTCTTCCTATGAAGATGATACAAGAAATTATATCTAATAATGCATTTGCTTTAAATTTTAGTTATTCCTGACAAATGAGAAAGATTTTTTTTTTACAATTTGAAACAGAGAATTTACATGTTTTGCCATTCCGAAGTCAGCAAGCTTTACACGACCATTAGGGTCTACCAGTATGTTTGCACCTTTAATGTCCCTGCAAATTATGGAACATGACAAATAATAAAATAATCTACAACTTGGTAGCTTACATCTAAGGAACTGAAGTGCCGAACTAACGACAAAAGGAAATGGAATGTTACCTGTGAACCGTATTTTTTGCATGCAGATAAGCCAAGCCTAAAAGTATTTGCTTGGTATAACTGCGGATAGCAGGTTCACCAAATTGCCCATACTCCTGGAGTAGTTTATGGATGGATCCACCAGAAACATACTCCAGGTATATATAAAGTTTATCATCAACCTGTTTTGAATAAATGGATAGTGTATAGTTATTTTTAAAGTAAACAGAGGAGTCAGGAGTGCAAGCAAAAGTGAAATTTGTAAAATTCTGCAGAACGTGGCATGAACTTTTTTGCTACGTTTCCTTACAGAGAAGTGTTCAGAGAAATATTATAGTTCAGTGGCATATGTCATCATCAGAGAGTACAATGCAGTGCAAGAAATAATAATGCAGGTACACACATTGGTCATGCAGTCAAACCTTGAAACTAACCCACAAATCTGTACTCCTTCTGAAGGAAGACAGTGTAGCGGTGGTGACAGTGAATCTGCCACCCACCAACTATGAACTACATTTTGTACCAATAAGACATGCATTTATTTTTATCTGTTGCAAAGCCACCTGCATTTAGCTAGTACCCCCCCACCCCACCCCAACCCCCCCCCCCCCCCCCCCCCCCCACTGTTTCAAAATATAAGGCTTATTTTGAGGGCACAAAGATTAAGAATAGTACAGAACCAAGAGAAAGAGCAGTTAAATCGACCATCCTACCATACTTAAATACCTTAGAAATAGCTAAATAGATGGTTAGTGAGATGCTTCTTATAAATGCAGGAGAGACACTACGTAATAATTATGGACAAATAAGGAATATAGTTAATAAATTTGCATGGAGCCCATATATCTTGCAAAAGTTTGAAAAACTATAGGCCTAACAGAAACAAACGATGGAGTGTATGCAAAAAAAAAAAGATCTGATATGTGAAAATGGTACTAGTACATTTGTTATGGAAAATACCTTCACGTAGTTAGATTTTTATTTTTTTTTATGAATGTGTTGTTAGAAAAGGAATATTTTTTTATGAATGTGTTGTTAGAAAAGGAATGATCACACATGTACAACAAGTAAAAAAAGAACAGGAGTGGTATTAGCAGAAGATAACAACTGGTGGCATAAATTTATACCATTTCAGATCCATAGTATCGTACAATATTCGGATGTTGCAGACGATTCAGAAGTAATATTTCCTGGTAAATAAAGAATAATATAAGAGCAGAGAAGATAGCGTAAAAAAAAGGACAGTAAACGTGGAGAAAAATGTCATACCTGACACAACTGCTTTGCACTTTCTTTTGATTTAGGATCATCTGAGAAAAGGGTGACCTCCTTCATTGCACACATTTCACCTTTATCACTGATACAAATGACAGGGAATTATATTATATCAAATTTGAAGAGAAACAAAGGATGATCAGTCCTAATAAAATAGTCAGTGGCACACTACTCAAAGGATATATAGAGTGCTTGTTACAAACAACATTGTGACAAGACCACTTCAATAATTACACTCTCAAAGAATAATGATGTCTTAGGCTTTGAAGGTGAAATATTTCTGAATGAGACTCTGTTTAAAACATGCCAGTTTACTAATCACTAAACCATGATATTTATTATGATTCAGGATGTAGTATGAGAAATAAGTATATGGGAGAGATTACAAGAGCTGAATGAGGTAGTACCATTGTAGGATTTATTAATGATGAAAACCATATTGTGCTTTGCATCGAAATTAAAAATGAGCATCAACCAATTCCGAGCATCGAAAGGGCATACCTGTTAAAGCCAATGTATACATGGCCAAATGTCCCACGGCCGACAAGCTTTCCCTTCTTCCACCGTGATCCAGGACTAGTTGGATTTTCTACTCTACCAGGACTATGTGAGATAGGACTAGTTGGGGTGGAATTGTTTGGCAAAAAGGTGGAATTGTTACATATGCTTAGTGGTGGAAGGGGCAATCTGTGGGTTTGCTTCCTCTTCCCTTCATCAAGTCGCCTTGTTGGAGATTCAGGTGCCATCCCACCAGCCCTTGGATGCAATGGAGAGACACTTCCACTATGTACCCTCGAACTTGGACCAGGGCTTGTCATTCTTGGGCTGGGAATTGGTGAACACTCTGGACTACCTCGGCTAGGTTGCCAAAAGAGCTGGGCTAGCATATCACCTCCCACTGAATTATGCCCAGATGTTTGCCCTGAACCAGGACTGGAGCACTGAGCAGACCCAACAAAAGTTACATCTGTATGAGGCTTAACTGCCCAAAATGCTGAACTTGGAATCTGATCGGGGCATAATATTCTTGGGCTTCGAGAAGGGCTTGACATCACACTATTGGGAGCACTGTCCAGAACAACCTGTCGTGAATTTTGTAAATTTGACTGGTAACTGTCAGCAACAACAGTACCTCTGGGACTTGTAGATAGAATGTGATTACTCAGGAAAGCATTGGTTGGCATCGTCACTTCCTTGGTGCCCTTTCTGGTGATGGCACTAGAACACTCCTTATGCACAACACTTCACAAACAGAGCATTCAATATCCATAAGAATATTTTTTAAAAAAAATACACAAACAAAAATGTGTTTGGATAAATCATGGATTAAGAAGGATACCTTGAATTACCCGTTGTAGCAACTTTAGCCACATTGTCGGTGTCATTTGCCACAGGTCCCTGAAGTCGCAAATCTCCAGGATCATCGCTATCTATAGAACCATGGCTGGAGATAGAAGCAGTTGATAATTCTGCAACAGGTTCGGTAGTTTCAGGTCTTTCTTTAACCCAATTTGTGGTAGGGAGGGGTAGTTGTTGTCCTTTGCCACGCTTTTCCAAAACGACCTTTGATTCGGTAATATCAGAAGCAGTACGTGCCACCATAGCACGGGATCTAGGAAGGGGAAGTGGTTGTGCATGTGCTCTGGCTGCAGCAAAGCTTTGACAACGAGAAACCTCTTTTGAAGGGGATGCAGAGCGTGATTGGGCAGTAGACCAGCAACCTTTCTCGGCAGTTGGATCTTTACTATGTCTACGATTCCCCCGTGATTTTGTTCTCCCCTTTTGCTCATTTGGACTTAATAACCGATGAAATGTGTCAATGAGGTTTTCTTTAGCAGTCTTCTTTACTTCTTTTGATGAAGACTTCCCCCACCATGGTGGCATATTGAATATGAAACAAGTTGGACAGGATTTCACTGAGCTAATCACACATTGAAAATTTGAAATCACGCAGGTATCCTTAGTTTCTGTAGTGACAAAAAAAAGTCCTCAACTCACTGGAATGCTGCATTATGGAGATTCCCAGTTAGTGCTTGCTCATGCTACTTTGATTTCTGTTTAATGCCTTCACCTCAAAGGCTGAAAGTTAACAAATAACAATAATGAGGACCAAGTCACTAACAGCGTGCATCATTACAGTTCCACACAACTGCAAAAGAGTTGAGTTTAATGGAGAAGTACACGACCATTGAGAGTATAAAGGCACACTGTGTGCTGTTTGTTAAATTTAATTAAATTTAATAATACCTGGAAGTTGGAGGTAGAAATAGCAATTACTAGAACGCTTACCTTTGGGGTTCATCTTAAAACCACAATGAACAAAATCACATGTCAAGCTTTCAAGCTTGCTACATCATTATCACCTACTGTGAGCAAATAACTACAGCGCCACCCATTGCTCTAAAATGAAATGCCAAGGAGATAAAGTACTTATTCTGTCACTAATTGCCCCGTGCATCATTTAAGTCAGAGATAACTCCTATACCACTGAAAGTTTCACCTATCTCTGTTTTGCCAATTGCCACTAAATAGGCTGTCTCTGCCATCACAAAACATTTGTCAACCTTTCATGCCATTTCTGTCCAAGTGTTATCAGCCTCCTGTCGAGCTAGCAGCAATATGGCATAATTGCGCTCCTTCTACCTCCTCCTTAATCCCACCAGTGCCTCCAACCTCCGGTAAATTCCCTTCTTAACAAGCAGAGTGGCATGTACCGATGTGATGGCTACACTCTCCAAGTCGGTGATCCTACTATACTCGGAGCCGAACCAGTTCTAGCTAACTGATCCCGGTACCAAACTGTCACAGCCCCTTGGCTCCATACCTACATTTCTCCGCGAAACCAACAACCAAAGCACAGTTCTACACTCCAGGGGGCGGATCTAACGTGGGATATCGGGGTTGAGCTGAACCCCCACAAATTTGTTAGTACAAACTGCTATTAGTACCGCACCACGAACGCAACAAACAAATCAAATCGGGACGAGGTGGGACGGCTAGGTGACAGGGAAACAAATCAATCAAGTCCGAATCGACTCCCAATCTTACCCACACCAGCACATGGAAGAGCAAGAGAGAGGAGGGCTACGAAACTAGAAGGAATACCTTCAATTCGATACTTCGATTCGAACCGAGATGCTCGCCGGCCGGCCGCACAGGGGAGAATGCTAGTGCGGTAGGGGGTCGGGGAAGGGGAGCAGCAGCCCGTCCGCACTGCGCCTCCGGCCCTGCTCGCCCGCCGCGCGCGCGAGGGAGGCGAGTCGGTGTCGCGGAGGAGGAGAACGCTGGCCGCGCCTCCGCCCGTGCGTCCGCCGGAAACGTTTTTTTTTTTCTTTCAGACGAACAGATAAGAAGAGCAGAGGAGAGGAACGGAGAGATGGGCACGGTGGAGAGGAAAATCGTCAGGCGAAATGCGAGTAAATTGTGCACAGGCGCACCATTGCCTCCTCCAGCACTCTTTCCAGAAAAAAAAAAACAAAAACAAAAACGTTCGGGGAAACGAGTTCGTCCGTGAGACCCTGACGAACCGACACACTGCGTGGAGACGGTGTGGCCCGCTCTGCTCTGTCCATATACATGCACCAGCGTAACTGCGATGTGCTAGCACCAGCGCGATAGATGAGACGTGTATGGTTGCTGCCCCGAAATGCTCAAGTTGCATCAGCAAAACTGATTGTTGAACGGAATTGGCCATGCCCTCGTGTTTCCTGCGCCCGTTTCGCACAAGAAAACCGCCAATACCATATTGGTGTGTGTCGAGAACTTCGTTTACAAGTATTCCGTGTTCACAACTGATTAGTTGTTTGCTTGACTCGGTTAGTTTGGTTAGGTAAGGTGCTTGCAGGATGTACATGGAAGAGGACTCTGACTGTGAACTGGAGGCTGGACCGCTGGATCTGACCTCATTGCTGCAAAGCGAGACTGTTATTGTCTGAGGATATCTAGGTGAAACTGACACGCCTGCAGTGTGGTATACTTCTTTTTTTTTTTTATGAGATGTCAAAGTCCACGAAAAAGCCATATGTCCTTGCCGAAAAGAAGGTAGGCGTGGTTAGATTATGTAGTTGCATCAACCCAAACCAAACGTGACAGCCAACATGTACTCTAAACCAGTTGCCCCAACATCATCATCAATCGTTTTCTCAGATCCTCTCTTCAGAAGGCAACACGAGCAACTGAACACAAACACATATCGCTGTCGCCTATTGCACATTAACCCCTGTGACAAGTGCATGCTCTCTGCACATCGTCGTTACGCGCCTGAAATTCTCCGCAGTCCGATCCCTCACTGGATCTAATTGCGCAACAGAACGCTATCAAGGCGACGATGCGCACGGACGAAAACGGCATCATGCCAACCTCAGAGTTTCTGCTTTTCGCAATGGAAATCTAGCAAAACGATTGTGCCCTACATGCGGAAAACTGAGGAACTTCTCGTCAAGTAGGCAACCTTAAGTACACGTTTACTACTACTTATAGATCTATTTGACAAATTAATTAACAAGTCGCTCATAGTGATAGATCGAGGCTTGGAAAAGAAGAAAATGTCTCTTAAGAATAGAATAAAATAAATAGAATAGTTGGCTGGTCACCAACACAAACTAACTCGAACAAATACTATCAAAGTACTCTGCATCTTAGCTACATCACAAATTATTGCTCTTTCTTTACTTCTCTTTTTTGCTTCTCCGCTTCTGCTCTCTCAGACCCAAATCCAAGTAGATCTCGTCTTTGCAAAAAAAATTAAAAAAAAATCCAAGTTTCTCTGATCCGGATGGTAAATTCAGAGAAGAAGCGGCTTAAATGTTCCCACCAAACCCATTTAATTTACTTACTGTCTCGTACTCTCTTTATCTACACATTGAATGTTCCATGCCTCCATCAGCACGAATCTTGGCGCGAGCGGGGCCCTCGGATCTTCTACGCGCATGGCGCGGTGGCCCTCACATCCGCGCCGCGGAGCTCGTCGGCGACGGGCGCGAGGTCGCGTGGACGTACCTCCATTCGGAGCCCGTTCTTCATGAAGAGCGTGAGGGACATCTTCTGCTCGACTCGGTGTCCCTGCGCGACGGCGAGGCGGTGGCGGAGGAGCACGCTCCCGGCGATGTTCTTCATCTGCAGGTAGGCGAGGTCCTTGCCGAGGCAAATCCTCGGCCCGGCGTTGAACGCGACGAACTTGTACGAGTCGTGCGGCTCGAACTTGGAGCCGTCGGCCGACAGCCACCGCTCCGGCCTGAACTCGAGGCAGTCCTCCCCCCACACCGTCTTCATGCGCCCCGCCGAGTATATGGAGTACGTGACCGACGAGCCGGCCGGCACGAACGTGCCGTCCGGGAGGTAGTCGTCGGCGACGACGTGCTTGGAGTCCTCTGGGACGGAGGGGTACAAGCGGAGTGTCTCCGAGAGCGCCGCCTTGAGGTAGACCAGGCTGTCGAGCTCTTCGAAGGTGAAGGGCGCTGTCAGCCACAATGCCGGGTCATGGGCGCCCCGGGACGCCGCGAGCACGGTGCAGAGCTCGTGCACGACCTTGCGCTCCACGGCGGGGTGGGTGGACACGAGCCAGAAGAACCAGGAGAGCGCCACGGAGGATGTGTCGCGGCCCGCGAGGATGAAGTTGAGCGCCACGTGCTGCAGCGACTCGTCCGAGTAGGAGCCCTTCCGCATGAACCGGGACAGCAGGTCGTCATGCATCGCCGCGGTGGTGTCGCACTTGCCGTTGCCCGCGAGCTCGAGCTTGCGCGCCTTGATGACGGCGGCGAGGTACTGGTCGACGTGCGCGACGCTGCTGGCCAGCGTGGTCTCCATGCCGAGGCCCAGCCACTTCTTGCAGCGCCACAGGTACTCCGGGAAGATGAACCGGTTGAGCGTGGCCTCGGTCGCGCGGTCGAACGCGGAGGCGAAGGCGTTCTCCGGCAAGCCCTTGGCGAGCGTCTCGGGGTCCTTGCCGAACGCCAGGCCGCAGATGTTGTCGAAGGTGAGGCGGAGGAGGAGGTCCTGCAGGTCGACGTGCGCCTTGCCGGCGGCCGCGTCGTCCAGGATGGGCAGCAGCCGGTGGTGGATGGACCGCGAGACCCACCTGGACATTGCCGTCCGCAGCGTGCGCGTGGTGAACTCGAGCGCCGCCGTCTTCCGCTGCGCGACCCACGTCTCGCCGTCGGAGTTGAAGATGCCGTCGCCGAGCAGGTCGCGGAAGACGGCGTGCCAGAAGGGGCCCTTGGGGTAGTTGTCGAACCGCGACTTGAGGACGTGCTCCAGGTTGCGCGGGTCGCAGGTGACGGTGACCAGCCCGCCGCGTCGCGCCACCCCGGGCACCGCGAAGATGCACGTCTGGTACGTGCCGCCGGCGCGGCGCAGGTTGGCGGCGATCCACTCGTGCATGTTCTCGGCGTGCTGCACCAGCCCAGGCAGGCTGCCGACCACCGGCCACACACGCGGCCCGCTCAGCCCCCGGGACATCCGCCAGAACCACGCCATATACGCCGCCGCCACCGCCACCACCACCGCCCACGTCCCCACCTCCATTTTCCTCTGGCAACAAACTCTGTAATGTACGTACAACTGCTAGCTAGGGCTGTATGGATCCGATGAGAATGGCCGATGATGGCTAGCTACACTGCGCTAAGTGACTCCACATGGAGCAAGCAATGAGGATGGCAGAGTGCAGCAGGGAGAGACCGAGGTTTTTATAGAACTGGTCGAAGCACAGTCGAGATGGATGCGATTTATTGCAGGGTCGCGCACCGGTCCTGCTAGGCTGCTAAGCTGCTAGTACCATCGTCTCTCTCTCTCTCTCTCTCTCTCTCTCTCTCTCTCTCTCTGCATGTACCAGTGTACCTGATCGATGCAGCAGCAGGACGCAGCTACTCCGATCCTACGTACACACATGCATGTACGCTACACTCGCATATGGAGTACTACTATGCCGAGGACTCAGCAGACGTGGTGCCTTGTGAGTGGTGACCGGTTCGGTCGCTCGGCCGCGAGGAGCACGGAGCCGGTCGACCATAAATTGGCGCCTGCGCGGGCCGTTGGGCGTCCGACCGATCGATGGATCGATCGATGGATGGATCGGTGGCCAATGAGGCAATGATCACTTGATCAGCCGCGGTGATCGACGCGCACCTAACCGCGGGGCGAGCCATTGAATGCACGGCCGCATTGAAGGGTTGCCATGGGGAGGGTGGTGGCGGAGGCGCAGACGCTTAAATGGGGATCCATCTGCACGCAGTACACATATGCGTGGGTAGCTAGATAGATAGACGGAGTGCAACTGCAATGCAATGCGGTGCAGTACAATGCCGATGCAAATGCAAGTGTAAAGTGACTCCAGCTTAGCTAGATCTACCGCAGATCAACTCGAAGGCTTCAATTGTGTGCCGCAGCGCGCATGTAATGTGATACGGCTACTACTACTCCGTCGGCTAACCAAAACATCTTGCTAGCATGTGATGCTGCTGGCTGGCGTGTGTACGAGTGGTAGGACTCTGAATCTGAGAGCATAAATAGATGCTACGCGCCTACGCTAGCCATGGAGGAGGACCGGAGATTGGAGACAGTCGGAGGGGATTGGTCGCCGGTCGCCGGTTGGGTTCGCGGCTTGGCGCGACGGTCACTTGGACCGTTGGGTAGCCAACTCTGCCCACTGCCCACGCAGAACCGCAAACAAACAGAAACAGACATGAGTTCGGGAGTAAAAAGGAAATTAAGCTCCTGGCAAGATTCGTATACGTGCACACATCCGCCACAGATGCTAATCAGTCCGCACGGCAGCGTCCGTATGTACGTACGTATACGCGTCTGTATGTATATAAACTTTATACGTATGCACATAAATATTGTACGTACACGTATAAAGTTTGTATGCATATGTATAGAGTTTGTATATATATATATATAAATTTTTTGTATGTGTCCGTATATACGTATATATTATTTGTGTATATATTACCTCTATGTGCATATACATATACATGTATATTTTGTATGTATAAGTATAAACTTTTTATGCATGTGTACATATGACTTTTTTAGATGTATATAAAAAATTTTATATGCATATGTATATGCTTTACATACATATGTATAAAATTTATATATGTATGTAAAGTATATAGATACGCACTCCCTCCGTTTCTAAATGTTTGACCACCGTTGACTTTTTAGCACATGTTTGACCGCTCGTCTTATTTTAATTTTTTTTTGAAATATGTAAAACTATATGTATACATAAAAGTATATTTAACGATGAATCAAATGATAAAAAAGAATTAATAATTACTTAATTTTTTAATAAGATGAATGGTCAAACATATTTGAAAAAGTCAACGGCGTCAAATATTTAGAAATGGAGAGAGTACGTACTAAGGAGACTAGAGGAGGGGATCACCGGTCACGTGGGCGTGCTCCAGCACGACTAGTCGCCCATCAACAACGTCGAATATCTGCGGTCCGCAATGGTATTATTTAGGCCATTCCCAACCCAATGACTAGGATGGTGTCTATAGTATTAAATAAGCTGCCACCTAGAATGAAAAATAATGTGGCAAGTGAATAAATGAGGAAAGAGAAGGAAACCATGTATTGCATGAGACTTGGTTTCTATACAATATCCAAAAGATATTATGTGAGATAAGTAGCATTAAATTTAAATATGGAATAGTGGTGTTTGTATTGAAAGAGTACTGTCTAATACTAATTTCTTGATGATGTAGAGTTTATGAAAACTATATTTAGTGTTTTGGGTTGGGAATGGTTTTAGTTGTCACGTATAAACTTACCAAGATTAATTGCATATGCTTTTTTAAACGGATCATTTACTTCTCGATCGAACAATAGGTCAACACAAAGCCAGAACAAATCCCACCGTGTCTCGAGGAGTTTCCGAAGACGAGTTGCTGACTGCTCCCTAAGTTCCATTAAAAAGATAAATTCTAGAGATAAATTTGAACATATATTTGTAGGCCTCCGTTTTTATAATAAGAATCAGTCGTGTAAGCAGTACCATTTCCCTAGATCAAGTAGTCTGGTACACACGAGTTCATAGCTGAAATACCAAGTGTACATACAAGAGTCTAGTATGAATTATTACATTATAAGCCCGCAGGTATAGTCTAGATCATAGGACCGAACGGTCCAGAATACATTCTAAAAGCAGAAGTAGATAAGGCAGCGGAGTTAAGGCAGCGGCACGCCATTGCCACAGGCAACGACCGTAACTAATACCTACTGAGCGCCATCGTCTTCATTACCCTCCTGGTAATAAGCGTAGGGATCCTCTGAAGCTTCATCTCCGACCTCTGATTAAGTTTGTATATTGCAAGGGTGAGTACCAACCGTACTCAGCAAGCCACCACAGCAACAATGCACATGATAGAGGGTATTCAAGAAATAGCTATGGTTCTTTTGCGCAAAGCACGTTTTGCAATTCTTTTCACAAGTCTAAGACATAGCATTGACTGATCAAATTTTAGTACCAGTGTTCACATTAAACAACGACGGTTCTGTCCACCATCCATTGTGATCCCAAGGATAGCTTCCCGCCATTGAGTCGTCATGGTTTTCTGAGGACGTCCACCTTCCCTCCTCTCAAGAAGTGGCTCCATCAGCATAAAAATCATCATACAATATCCCATCCCACACAAGTTAAGAATTTTGAGTCTAGCCAAGGGTAATACATGTCCTGGTGCTCAATAACCGTGAGCACGGCTATTCGAATAGATTTGGTTTACTCACACTGCAGTGGATGTACACTTTACCCGTACTCCGCGACTGCCCAACACATGAGACGCGTCACGGCAAAGCTTTTCGATAACCTCGCATTGGCAGTACCCGCTCCATGAACTTTCATCCTCATGCACTCTAGGCGTCCATGTTTCTTGCAATGAGAGAAGTTCTGGCGCTCCCGGGAAAGAGAAGTCTCACACACATATTAAATTATGGTTCAAGTTAAGTTCTCTCCCTCACACACTTATGGCAGTCCTACCAATGGCGACACTGATGTAGGAGCATGCCACGCAGCCCTACCTCAACGACTGCCCCACGGTAGCGCACCTGCCTCTCTCAGGGGTGAACCATCTATGCAGGGATACTGCCTCCACTCGGCTATCTAATCCGCTAGGTCTATACCCATTCGAGAAGTACGGTTGTACGGGGGTCGTTTCATGCTTAACTTCATGGCTCGGTCCTTAATTGACCGGGGACGGTTCTAGCCTTTTCCAGATACCACCAAAATCCTCTGTCTGCCCCAGTCGAAAATAGTTATTTAATTTTATTTTCCTTTCACAAATCATGTCATCAATATCATGGCAATGTGGCGCTCATGTCTCCACATGCCGCATCTCAATTACCTTCCCAAAGGTAATTGCCCAAGCATAAAACATTTGATAAATATGAGTATGGATGATTCTAGAATAGCATTTCTAAGCAATTGTCATAATTGACTAGGGACTCATACGTAAACATGGTTACGAAGGAATAAGGGGGTAAACAATAATCAAGGCATGACATAATCACAAATAGGATGTTCATCATTGCATGCAATTTTATTTGTAAACAAAACAATTTCGCAATTGGAATCAACATGTTCAAGGAATAGTGATGACTTGCCTTGCTCGTAGTCCTGCGGGTCTTGATCCTCGCTCGGATCCGCAACTCCCTCGGGCTCTAAAATTACGTGCGAAGAATTGATTTTGAATTCCATTAGAATTCAAATAAAATCCAATAAAGACCAGATCGAAAAGCGAGCGCGAGAGGTGAATTCTATATCAACTACATTATTCGCGAAATAGGACTATTCCGATTTTAATTTACTCAACCTAAGATATTTTGTGTTTTATAAGTACATTCCTAAGAATTCAACGCAAATATCTAGCTTTTAACAAATAAATCTAAATTTCTACCGCGAATTGATTATTTATAGAGATTACCAAAAATAATTTACAATTATAAGATTTTGCAATTCTATGACTACAAATAATCTATAATTAAATTCTAATTATTTTTAATTTTCTAAACCTCCTTAATCTCTCCCTAATTTTCTATTTATCTCTCCTTTTCTTTTTCTCTCTTATTTTCTTTCTCTTTCTCTCTTTTTCTCTCTTCTTCTTTTCTTTCCTTTTCTCTCTTTTTCTCTCCCTCCTGGCTTCTCCCTTCCCTCTCGACTCTCTGCCTACCCGGGCGGCGATGGCGACCGAACAGGGGGGGGGGGGGGGCTTACTGACGGCGGCGGCGGCGCAAGGCAGGCGACACACGGCGCGGCGCGGCGGCTCGGCGGCATGAAGGCGACAGCGCGGTGGAGAAGAAGGGGAAATGAAGGGGGATTGCTGTGGGGAGAATGGGAGAAGGGTGGGGGTTTTTATAGGGCGCGAGGGAGGGGTTGGATGGCCCTAATGGCGACGGGATGGCGCGGCTTGCGAGGCTCAAGGCAGCGATGGCAACGGGCGAGCAGCAGCGGCGACGCGACGCGCGCGGCGGCACGGGGCTCGGCGCGATGGGACGGGCGACGCGGGGGCGCGAGGCGGCGGGCACGCAGCAGGGGCGCGGGGCGCAAGGCGTCGGGCGCGCGGCGCGAGGCATCATGACGACGGGCGCGCGGCGATGCGACGTCGATGTCGATGGATGGCAACGGCGGCTCGGGCGCGAGGCCGGCTAGGGCGGCGCGGCAACGATGGTGACGGCACGCGGCGATGGAACGTGACGGCGACGGCGGCGCGGGGCTCGGGCCGGCCAGGCGCGCGCGGCAGAGGAGGGGGCAGGGATAGGGAACCTTATCGAGCACCTATTACGTAATGAACAGTGCTAGATCCTTATGAACCCTAATTTAGTCTATTTGCTATTTCAACCTTGCCTTATAAATTCTAATTTTTGCACAAATGGAGTTTACTCAATATTTGTATTGTTCTAACCAAAAGATTTACCCTAGATTAACATTACCCATATTTTATTTTTATATAATTTATTTGAATTTAATTAGAGTTAATTCTTATTCTTTGTAATTAAGTTTAATCGTTACTAATATGGTCGCGTTAATATTTATTTATTTCCATCCTCGTCTAATCTTTATTTTAGATTATATTTCAATCATTTACTTGTTCATTTCCTTTCTAGGGTTTATTCCTAATTAATTATTCTTATTTACGATTAATTGAACTCCACAATAAAAATCTAAATAAAATAGGCGAATAAATCCGGCATGATGCAATTTATTTAAAAAGTTTTTGAAGGTCCGTATTTTTAGAGTTTTGATTTTGTTGGTCGAATTTTCAGGGTGTTACAATATTGTATACAGATACATCCCAGTATTTGTTTTTTTTCTTTTACAGATGGAGTACGTTGCCAAAGCCTTCTCATTACCATAATACAATGATCACATAAATCAGATGATGCCCCGTGCTTTGCTGCGGGATATATGTTAAATAACGGAGAAATGATTAAATAATTTGGATTGAAATATTATAAAAATAATTTGAGAATAATGATTTAGCATGTGTATGTTTAGTTTTAGAATAAAATAAATTATAGATATAATTACTATATGCTTGCATATTGAATTTTGTGTACTTAATGAGTTGATGTAACATGCTTGCATGTACTATGTTTTAAGAGTGTTAATAAATACTACTATGCTTGCATGTTGAGTTTTAGATGTTTAGTGGATATTAGCTTTATAAAAAGAAGATATAAGACCAGGGATTATTACCTAGGAGCAACGAATCTATATAAACTAGGATATTTCCCGCGCTTTGCTACGTGAATTACTAAGAAGTTTTCAATACATATTTTCTCGTTATAATCAAACTAAAATTATTGTAAAAATCATGTGAGGGGTAAAATTTTAGTAGAAATGATGTAATGGGTGATGATTGGATATGCTTGCATGTTGATTTGTAGAATTAAAAAGATTGTACATGATAATGCATGTTTGTATGAGTTTGAATATGTAATTATTGTTAGTGGGTGATGATGTGGTGCGGTTGTATGTTAAGCTTTGGAGTTAGTGGGTTATAACTTTATATAAAGTATATATTATTGTGCCTCGTATCATCATGCCCCGTATATACTCCATCCGATTTTTAAAGTTACTCATATTTTCGGTTTGGAACCATAGGATTACCTGGTCACGTTGGACTTGTTTTCCGCTGCATGACAGCATGAATACATGCTTTCCAGCCGTCCACCGTGCGAGCGAGAAGGAAAGGCAGTACTAGCTCCAGTGTTCACCGCGCGTGCAAAAAAAGAAAAAAAAATGGATTGACGCCAAGATTTAAACCCAGAAAAGGGAGCAATGCCAGAATTCAAACCCAACACACGGAATTCGGTGGTGAACACGAACCATTAGGATACATCAAGTTATAGACTAACTTGAGCAAATGACCATATATAATACTCCTTGGGACTGATAATGTCAAGAATTTTAAACCCTGAGAGTATTGCGTACCGTTACATGGGTCGGATCCCTATATAGAAATTGATCGTAGTTGGATTCCAAACCGTTGATAATTTTTTCATTCATCTTCTTCTTCACCATCATAATGATTATCATTATTAATTATTTTGAGACGGGAATGCTGGCAAGTTCACAGGAAAAACATCTTGGGCGCACACCCACCAGCGGCTTGAGCAGCCACCTTCCATGGTCGATCGGCAGGTGACAAGATATATATAAAATGCTGCATGTCGTGTTAGCACCGGGTGATGCCGATGGTCTGTCATAGAGGGTTGACGCTTGAAAGGGTAGTGTAGTGCCGTGCTTTTAAAACCGTGCTAGGTGGGTGAGCAACTGTGAGCATAGAAGCACCTCTACCAGATAATAATAGTCTCTTTATTGCCCACAGGAAATGGAGAGTCCAAGTTTGTTAGTAGTGCTAATAAACTTCCTTCCCTCCTCACAATCAGAGAGAGATCGCGTGCGATTTGACAGAGATGCTGAATTGCTGATATGCTTCGATCATACTGGATGGTACTTGTTGCATGCACACTTGACACGGCTTCGACGGCGCTCGCCTGGTAGGTGATCCATAGCACCACACAAATGACAATCACAGTGCGCGCGTTTCATTCGAGTTAGCCTCACCAAACATCCCGGTAGCTATTAAAAAGCACGGCTCCGGCCGTCAAATAAGCCAAAAAAGTCTACCCCTAAACTAGCCGAAAGTGATCGATCTTAATAATATAAAGCAGTCCTTTGCTTGCCTGAGCAGCCTAATGACTAGATAGATTGACAAAGGATGGACAACCTTATCGTTAAAAGATATACTTCCTCTGGATACATAATTCTTAACGATAATAACATGATATTCAAAATATATCTAGACTATATTTTTCTATTATATAATATTATTATAGTATTTTAAAAGACAAAATTATATAGGTTGTTCTAGTGCCATCAACTAAATATTTTTAAATTTATTGATTGGTCGAAGTTATAAAAGTTTGATCTTAACTTCATTCAAACGTCAAAGAATTATATAATCAGAGGGGGGGAGCACTAGATAAGTAGATAGTAATACAGTGGTGACTACCTATACAACTTTCGATGAAAACCTCAGTAACTTATAATATAATCATATTGTAAATTTAATATAATTATAATGTAACACATATATACTCTCTACCTTGAAGGTAATTTATAAGAGAAACTTGCGCGGCTCGGTTGGCAGTGTAATCATGAAAGTACTTGTTTAAAAAGGGACTACCTATAAAACTGTCGAAAGAAAAATTCTCTAAAATCTTTTACATGTAATTACAGTATAATAATTATATAATTATATTATAGTTCGGGTGTAACTGGAGTGTAACTAATATGTAACTTGTCTAATGTTTTCAAAAAGCTTGCAACAAATCCAAGTGGCTAAAATGGATTGACGCCAAGATTTAAAATGTTTGAGAATTTTCTTTTTTGCGAACGCAAATGTTTGAGAAATGGTAAGACAAACAGAAGCATAATATTTGGTTCCCAGAAAATAAAAACAGACTTGTAATTTATAGAAAAATAGTTGAAAATAATTTTCCTAAAGGAGCTTTGCCTTCCAAATCATATAAAATGTATAGTTTTTGCAGCCGTAACCCCAGCTGCCCGTCACTGTTTAACACTGTTTTACTGTTTTACTATTCCATCACATTGCAGGCCGTTAGATTCGTTCGTTCCTACAATCCAGCCGTTGTTTCTAACCTACCAACCACGTTACAGATGGCCCGAATTTTTCTCCCTACCGATCAGGGGAGGGGATAGATACCTTCTCATCGACTCCATCACCACTGCCCGCTGACCCGATCGATTCCCCATCCCCTCCCGCGATTTCCTTCGCGTCTCCGCCCGTCCGCCGTCGCTACTCCACCCCTCCTCTTCTCTGCCATCGACGTCCCCATCCTCTTTGCCCCTCGTTTAATAAGAAATTACTTGCGGTGCCGGATGTGGAGCTCGCTTTTAGTCACTGTAGCTCGCCCAACACTGATAGTCTGATACTCCCACGTTGAAAAAAAAACTGGTGAAATGGCCTTTGCTGGGCCGAGCATGAGCCAGGCCCGCAGTGCTGAAGTGGAGGCCTTGTTTCACATGGTGGGCTGTCATCACTTCACTAGGACGCGACACGACCTTTTCACCGGTCGGGGCCTTTCCAGTTTCCACATTCCTGGCTCTTCTACATCCCGCTTTTCATCCCAAAGTAAAATTCGCATATGTGAATAGGTGACCGCGCATCACGAACTCAAGTTCATCCTAGATACATATGCACCCGTTTTGCAGGCTGTCTTTGCGATGTGCTTTCCCTCCCCTTGACATTGATTCCTAAGCAACAGGAGTGTGCCAGAAGGATTCCAAAACCAAAGCTCCATCCAAAGCGCTCTGCCGCTCGCTCGAGAGGTTCCCACAAACCAGCCGTGCAAAGGAAAGGGGACCACCTATACATTTGTCGATAAATTTTATCCTAAAAATTTGACAGATGTAATTATAATACAATCGTAGTGTAATTACACTGTAACTTGTATGTAACTACAGTGTAACTTATTTGTAAGTTTCACATAATTTTGAATCGTTAGATCTATTATAACATTTGTTTTGGTGAGGAAGAAAAAAATCATAGCACATGCATATGTGAAAAGAATTTGTTCCCACAACCTCCATTTTACCGAAATAACATGTTACGGAGAGATTTTTAAAAGTTATATACAAGTTACATTATAGTTACAGTGTAATTACATGCAAGTTACAGTTTAATTACACTACGATTGTACAGTAATTACATCTGTCAAATTTTTGGTGGAAAATTTGTCGACAAATATATAGCAAAATTGAAGGAAAGAGGCAAAGCGATCGTCTCACTGTCTCACCGATCGAGCTAGCTCTCGTCGGCAACAACACGTACCAAAACCGCCGCCTACTCCAACCACAGCCTGTGTGACAGCCCGTGGAACCTCCTCTCGCTACTCAAAGTATCGTCCAGTTGTTGCTATATATATAGAGACGCTACGATGTAAGCTTAATCACAAACTCCTGGGTTAAGCTCGATCGATCTGGTTCCCTGTAGTGACCAAGCTAGCGATAGTTTACTCTCTGGTGTGTGGAAGAATGGCGCGTCAGGGGAGCACGACGCGGCGGCCGCGGCCGACGACGTCGAAGTGCATCGCGGCGGCGCTGCTGGCGATTGTCGTCTTGCTGGTGATCATCGTCATCCTCTGGCTGACGGTCCGCCCGGCGAAGCCGCTGCTCGTTTACGTCGACCACGCCGCGGTGACCGGGTTCAACTTCACGTCCGGCGGCGCCCTCAACGGCACCTTCGACATCACCCTGCGCGCATACAACCAGAACAAGCGCGCCGCCGTGTGGTACAAGTCGGTCGAGGTCGGGGTGTGGTACGGCGGCACGTACCTCGCCGGCGCCGTGGCGCCCGGGTTCGACCTGCCGCCGCTGAACGTGAAGAGGATCGACGTGGCCGCACCCGCCGTGAGGGCGGCGCTGCCCCGGGGCGTGGAGGCGACCATGAAGAAGGACAGGTCCGGCGGGAAGCTGCCGGTGGACGTGCACATCAAGGGCAAGGTGCGGTTCCGGTACGGCATTGTGAAGACACGGCGCTACAAGTTGCGCGCGAGCTGCTCGCCGGTGGTCGTCGACTTCTCGTCGCCGAGCTCGTTCGATCGGGTGTACTGCCACGTCCATATCTGAGTGCGCGACGGCGGCGTGTTCACGACTGAACGAATGCATGGCAAATTGTACACATCTTGCGTGTTTTCTCTCTGCTTTGAGGATTTGTTTGTGTTTGGATTGATTCGGTTGTTAAATACTGGTTTGTGAAATTTCTTCACTTGTATTATTAATTTTTTTAATATTTTTCTTCGGTGTGTACATGCGTATTTCTTCAGCATCTAATCTGTGGGAGGAAAGGTTCATGAAATGCCAAGCGCTGATGAGTAATAGAAAACGGCACGGGAGACGGCAGCCCAAAAGGGGTGTGCGAGACCGTGATAATTTTCGGCTCATCTGTGCCGCACATGCCGGATCGAACGGCCGGCAGATATCCCAATGGGAGTCGGATTTTTGGGCTTGTTTGATTTAGGGCCATACCAAAACATTGGTAGTGCCAAAACCTAGGCATGTTTTGGCACTACCAGTAATTTGGTAGGGTAGAATTCTAAGTAATGTGTTTGGATTAATACGAATTGGAAGTCAAATTTTATATTATGGTGAAGAAAGTTATAGAATTATACCAAATTAAGCAAGGGCATTACCATTCATTTGGCTTCAAACCAAACCATTATATTTACTATTCAAACTACCAAAAAATTGGCATGGCATATTTTGGCATCAATCCAAAGTGGCCCTTTATTCACGGAACCCCCGCCACATGCTTCGCCACAGGGCCGGAGCGCCCATACATCGTGGCTGTCCCCTGCTTCGGTCCCTCGACGCCCTCGTCTCTAGGCTCCGGCATACGCACTTACACGAACATCCACAGTGACACCGCCACGCTGGATTTAAATATTGTATTTATGCAGTGGAGTGAAACAATGTTCTAAATGGAGTGAAACAATGTTCAGTTTTTTCGTAAGGTCTTGTTGTAAATATTTAATGATAAGAAATATAATGATATAATTAAATCATAAATCAGAAAATTATTTTAATAGAAAAATCGTTTAAAAGATAAGTGAAAGGAGGAGTAGCCCATAGTAGCCCATAGTATCAGAGAGGGAGAGAGGGGGGGGGGGGAGGGAATTAGCGCGTGCATAAAAGTATGTCAGGCGGCAGGAACCATGCATAGGAGTTTGGGACGCTATATTTGTAAACCACGCATAGTAGTTCGGGGCGCCATATTTGTAGTACATCGCATTTGTTCCACACCATGAAATGTTTCTTCAACGCCCTCATTGCGGATCATTCATTAGCAACTAGCCTGTTGAGTCGCATGTTTGTGTGAATATGACCTCTTTTTCTATTAGATGCGCTTATATGTTGTTTGTGTTAATGAGCCTAAATATTTAATAATAATTAAAAACAAATACATTTTTAACACATTTTGAAGTGTAGCTATAACACTAACAGATATCTATATCTTGATTTGTGATTAAGAATATTATTTTAAAAAATAATTTATCATATGTTACTGTGACTATTACCTCCTTCAATTTCTAAATTTAATATTGTAAATACCCACATCTTTTACACATTGCAATTCTGTCATGACCAGTTGAGAAGTACATATACAATTTTTATCGTAAATCTTATAGGACTGTTCAAATTAGAGCTAAAATAAACCTTACCAAATTTTGGCAACACCAAAATTCGGGCAAAATGGCAATATTGTCAAAATTTTGGCAGGATTTCTTATCTATTTATCAAATTTGGCAACAAACTAAACGTGAACATTTTTTTTGGCAGCTTTGCCAAAAAAAATTGTATGGTTGAAAGTGGCATCAATCTAAACAGCTCCAATAGAATGTCTTCCATGCAACATGATTTGTAATTTTAAGGCATAATGAAATAATCGATAGCACCAGGTTAATTAGCTACTCATCTATACATTAATACTCGTTATTTTTTATACAATAGAACTACTGTGAATATTCATTGGTGATTTTTTTGGGTCAATGTACTTTTTTTTTTCATTCTCATATCTTTCTTACCACATATCTCATGGGTATTGCATGAAGGTTCTAGAACACCAATAATATTGTTTGCTACTCCCTCCGTCCCAAAATATAAAAACTTTTAGGCTTTAGGATTTGTCCCAAAATATAACAACTTCTCCACCAACATTATCTTCTCAACCAATCACAACCCTCCACCGTTCACTTTTCTCACCTACCTCCACTATTCATTCAATCACAATCCTCCACCATTTACTTCTACCTACTATCTTAATAACTGTGTCTAACTCTAAAACTTCTTATATTTTGGGATGGAGGGAGTATTTTTTTTCCTGATTTTTCTCTTCCGATCCAACGGTCCTCTCCATTTGAATTGTTGCATCAAAGGGTTAATATTTGTTTGATGATGTGGCTCATCCTGATGGCATCTTGGAATTCTCTTTTCACTTACGTAGATATCTCAAAGGGAACGTGGTTAAGGGGTTCGCCAGTCATGACAAAAACTCAACTATAAACAAATCACAAGTTGGCAAATTTTTCCTACTGGCAGCTACATGTAGATGGCAGCTTGGATGAGATTATCATGTAAAAAAAAAACCCAAAGCTGGCCTATCATCGCATCACATGGTCATAACAAGAGGGCTTTTAACTATTTGCCACTCTTATGAGTGGTGCTTAATAATTTACCACTAGACTTATATGTTATAGACACACGAGGGCCCACATGTCATTGATAGGGTGTGACAAATCGTTAATTGCCATGTCACAAGAGCGACAAATAGTTAAATTTCCCCATAACGGGTACCCCTTGTTAGATCAGCCAATCAGAAACGCCAAAAGTGTCCAACACTCCAAATCCTCGTCTCGCTCTCACCAAAGTCAGAATCACCTTCCCCAAACACGTATCTCACATGTCCTTAAAATAATACTCCTCCCATCCAACGGTTCAGATTGCGAGTCACGGTCTCACAGAGCGAGGATCCAACGGCGGCCGAGCACTAACGGAATCTTGCCTCGCTGTCGACGGCAGTGGGCCCCGGTGAACAGTGGCACGCAGTGCAACCAACCAAGCGACGAGATCCCATATCCTCTCGAGCTCTCCTCATCATCGAGCAAAGCAATCAAGAACTTCTCCTTCCCCTGCTTCCCCCACCGGCCATGGCCATGTCCATGGCGATGTCCAGAGCTCTCGCCGCGCGGCATCGAAGCCATTTGAGCCACCGAATTGAGGTGAAGAGCCACCATGCGTCCCCGCCGCGGCTTCCTCTTCTTCCTCGGAGTCCCGGGCTCACGCTCGCGTCGCGCCCGCGGATGCTACCGGCGAGGCCCAGGATGTCGTCGAGTGAGTCGGACCTGTCCCCAACGCCGCCGTTGGAGCGCACCATGACGGCCTGGGACCTGGCCAGCCTCTGGGTCGGCCTTGTGGTCGGCGTGCCGTCCTACTACCTCGCCGGCAGCCTCGTCGACCTCGGCATGTCGGCGCTGCAGGGCGTCGCGACCGTCGCGTTCGCCAACCTGGTGGTGCTCGTCTCGCTCGTGCTCACGGCCGCGCCGGCGGTCACGCACGGGCTGCCGTTCCCGGTGCTCGCGCGCGCGGCGTTCGGGGTGCGCGGCGCGCACTTGCCGGCGGTCATCCGCGCCCTCGTCGGCTGCGGGTGGTTCGGCATCGAGTCCTGGATTGGTGGACGCGCCGTGTTCCTCCTCCTGCCGTCCAGGCTCAAGTCGTACCAGCCGCTGCTCGCGCCGGTGCCCGGCCTCGGCGCCGCGCCGCTGGAGTTCGCGTGCTTCCTCGCGTTCTGGGCTGCGCAGCTCGGCGTCATCATGCACGGGATGGAGGGCATCCGCAAGCTCGAGAAGTACTCGGCGCCGGTGCTCATCGTGCTCACCTCCGCGCTGCTGGTCTGGGCCTACGTGTCCGCCGGCGGCTTCGGGCGCATCCTCTCGCTGCCGCCGAGGCTGACGCGCGCCGAGTTCTGGAAGGTGTTCTTCCCGTCGCTCACCGCGAACATCAGCTTCTGGGCGACGGTGGCCATCAACATACCGGACTTCGCGCGGTACGCGCGGAGCCAGGCGGACCAGGTGCTCGGCCAGGCCGGGCTGCCGGTGTTCATGGGCATGTTCACCTTCGCCGGCCTCGCCGTGACGTCCGCCACCGAGGCCATCTTCGGCCACGTCATCTCCGACCCCATCGAGCTCCTCGGCCGCATCGGCGGGCCGGTGACGACGGTACTCGCCATCGTCGGCATCAGCCTCGCGACCATCACGACCAACATTGCCGCCAACGTGGTGGCGCCGGCTAACGCGCTCGTCAGCATGAGCCCGCGGAAGTTCACGTTCGCCAAGGGGGCGCTGGTCACCGCGTTGCTCGGCATCGCCTTCCAGCCATGGCGGCTGCTCAGCTCCAGTGAGAGCTTCGTCTACACATGGCTGCTCGGCTACTCGGCTCTCATGGGCCCGATCGGAGGGATCATCCTCGCCGACCACTACGTCGTCCGGCGAACCGCGCTGGACGTCGACGCGCTCTACTCGGAGGACAGCCACGGGCCTTACTATTTCCAGGGCGGTTTCAACGTCGCCGCCATGGCGGCGATGGCGGCCGGAGTTGCGCCGATCGTGCCGGGATTCCTGCACAATGTTGGAGTTCTACCGAGCGTCTCCAAGGCATTTGAGACAGCCTACAACAACGCTTGGTTCGTCAGTTTTTTCGTCGCCGGCGTCGTCTACTGCCTGCTCTGTCGCCGGAATAGGAATGAACTGAAACACCAGCACGATTGATTGTAATTTGCAAACACAAAGGAGTAAAAAATGTTGCAAACGATAGTTGAAAGCAACATCAGCAAATGCTTGGAAAACAACTGTGTTTGCAAGAGGGGGAAGTTTCCAACAATGCCCTCTCATTTTCCACACGCACGCTTTTCAAACTGCTAAACGATGTGTTTTTTTGCAAAAAGTTTATATACGAAGTTGTTTAAAAAAATCATATTGATCCATTTTTTAAAAAAAGCTAATACTTAATTAATCACGTGCTAATGGACTACTCCGTTTTTCACGTGCACTGTTCAGGTTCCCATCCTCCCCTAGCAAACACAGCCATATGACTCTAGAAAATTCTCATATGCCATATCTCATTGTTGGGAAATGGTAACCCAAAAGAGAGCTGCTCATTGATAATGCTGGTATCGATAAGTTAAGAGGATTAGTTCAAATTTGTGCTACTACTAAGCTGCTGGGGCAAATGATCGAATAATTCATGAAACAATTCTGCCCGACAGCTTACATTTCAGTTGGACAGCCATGTAAAGCAAACCTACCCTTCAAACAATACACATGTGCCATCAACGAGCCCGATACACTACATGTGCCATCAACGAGTCCTGGTTTTGATAATCTTCCCCCTAGATGCCTTCTTCTCCATCTTCTCCCTTTTCTTTCGGGTCTTCTCATCCTCTTCTTCGCCCTGCAGACAGGAGGTACAATACTGATAAGTCATATCCAAATGTCGGTTGTGATAATAATGTACTGCCACTGACAATCACTCTATTTTTACCTCTGAACTACCACCGAAAAATGTTCCTCTCAACAGACCGGAAATCTTGTATCCACCATAAGCTGGAATCTGAAAATCAATAGGTATGTGGTTAATAACAAGTTAACAATGATTGGCAGTGTGCCTCTTGGTATTGTGCACAACTCATCATATATAGCTACCATCTGCAATGCGCATTGAGAATTTTATTTAACAACAAAAAGAGGGGGCCATAGTTAGATGCCTGTATAACAAAAATAAATCGGAACAATAATTTTCTAGAGATTTTAACTCATTGGCCATGATGCCATGTGCCTACATTCCTAACATGCCTGCGATTGCGAGGAAAAACTGATTGAAAGTAAGAGCACAACAGCTTACAGTAGTAGCAATCAGTGACGGTAATCTAAATTGGTACTGCAGTGTGGCTGTTATTCAAATATACCCGCTGTAAAACCACCTTATGAACCAGTGGTCACAAAATAAGTTACAAGCATAGATCAGACGGTCATGGTATCATGGATAACATTCCTAGGCCATTGGCATAATTAGGTTGAATGATAATATCAAGTTCAGTGCAGAATCTTCACCAGACATGCTGGAACATCAATCAAATAATGGAAATATACAAACATAGGATAAAGAAAGAGGATGAGGACAAGAATTTAAATAGTTTTCAACCAAGTTTCCATGTTGTAACATGCTACAGAACAAGCAGGTTTATGTAGTTTATAAATATGGACTTTATTCTATATTGGGGGCATCCCAAACAGGGGTGACACCAATAGTGACATCAACAAAAAGTAGTTGCCATAGTAAACAGAAATATAATTGAAGTCAAGAATGGTGTGTGTGAATCTTACCACCAAATATGTCCACCAAAATTTATCAGAAAAAATAGACATCAGCTGCACAAAGAGTGTGATATATATCACATCTTGTAAATATCTGCATGAAAAGAAGCAGATGACGATTTATTATTCAATTATACAGCAGAAGGCATACGAAGTTTTGCATGTACAAGTTGATGTATTCCATCAATGGATGATGTCAAAATTCTAAAAGTTTCAACCCACTGTGATGGTCAAAGCTCTCTAATTTTAGTTAGGAGTATTCATGTAATTTCAGCTTTAAAATTTGGTAACTGATTTTAAAGAAGCTGGATCAGGGTCTTTGTGGCGAATTTTACAAGGTCCACAACTGAAAGTTAATAATTTTCCACGGAAAATATCCAATAATTCATTTTCAAGTAGAATAATTAAAAACAATTGTGTTTTCCTTACTCGGACATTCCACCAGCGTTCAAGTCATAACCAGCATTAATTAACTCTCCATTCTCAGAGTATTCTGGCTCTGACATATTGGCAAGTTGCTTGTACGGCAGAAAATATGCAGCAGATGTCACTGCAAGACCAATCCAATGCTTCCAGGTGAAAGACGAATGCATTACAGCCATTCTCACTACTATGTAAATAACCTGCGCAACAAATTAAGTTATACAAGAAATCAGGTACTAGACTCCGAACTCAAAATAGCTAAAGTATATAATCAGGTTGTGATATAACTGATTTTACGGTCCTTGAGAAGGTAGCGAGAGGTACCACAGTTTTTAGTATTAATTTGTGGTACCTCATCAAGAGATACCAAAATTTACATTAACAAACTGTGGTACCTCCTCAAGAACAGCCAACAGGAAAAAATTAAAAAGGAATCCCATATGGCATACTTCCAAGAAAAGAATGAAAGCAAAGAAGAAATGCTACCATAGCATGCTTTTTATATACTGGCATTTTTAGGAGAAATATTAATAATTGCCAAAGCTATATAGTGTTTAAGATAATAGGTTATAAAACTAAATTTGAGATCCAGAATAGACCCACCAATATCCAACTTTCAACCTTACAAACCAAAACCCCCCACAGGAATATTGGATATGAGATGATTTCATCTTCTTTTCTTTCTCTAATTTATTCGATTGCATTAGCAACTTTTGCAGATGCAGTAGGCTAGAAGCCAGTGAAAGATGCACTGAGATACTCCTGGTAAGTGATACTCCTAATTTCTTTCTGGTTTAAGTACGACACAAAGGGCATAAAATTCAAGTGATTATTACTCTGGTAGTCAAGACTAAAGAGCATAAGTTTGATCTTATCAGAGTGAGGACTTGGGGTTTAGTGATTTTTATAACCTTCTAATTACCCTAAATTTACTTCATTTTTTATGAAAAGAAGTACCAAAGAGAACCATGTATACATAACCTTGTTGAACAAAATAAAATGCATTAATGCAATGCATGGAGGCAAGATGGCACCAAGCACCTAATTGCCGCCAAGGCAGGATTATAACCTTTCTATCATGAACTTTTGTGATCATAAATTTTCCCATGATATGACCAAAACATGACATGTTCCACAAACAAACTTAGAATCCATCACAGAACTACAAGACAAAACTACGCTAGAGCTTTCCTCCCTCTCACTGAGTACCTTGACATGCAAGACCCAAACCTTCCCCCAAAAAAAAAAAAAAAGAAAAAAAAAAGAAGAGGACTGAACGCGATAACTACCATAGCCCAGACAACTACTCCAGGCAAGATCAGCTAGTCCAATTCAATTCTTCAACAAAATTACCACCCCCAAACTCTTATATCACACGACCACTGCCAAAAATAAAATCTAACCAAAAACCAACCATCTAGCAGCGTCCTAAGCAATTCACGGATCTGAAAACAGAAGGGGGGAGGGAATCGACGGGGACCGCTCACGTTGGCCGCGAGGATTAGGCGCAGGATGAGGTCCATCCGCTTCTTGTTCGCGTCCCTCGTCTTCTTCACCCCTTGCTTCGCCATGGCTGGCTGCAGCGCTCGGAATCCTCCTCTCCTCCCTCGCTGGGTCTCCCTCCCCCTCGTCTCCTCCGCTGAGATCTTATTGCCTCGCTCCAAATTCACTCTCCGATACTGATTCTTCCCCAATATGGTTCTAGAACCGGACCTCTAAATGGGCCTCGACTGAGAGATTGTGGGCCTAGACTTTCCCGGCCTCTGAGGCCCATTAGATCGGCACCGCGACGGCCTCACCTATAAAAAGTCCAGCGCGCCACCGCCACCGCCATCGCTACGGCTCGTAACCGCCTCGCCTCCGATCAAACCAACGAATTGCTCTGTGCAGAGAGAGAGATAGAGAGAGGGAGGAGGGGGGGGGGGGGGGGGGGGGGGGGGGGGCGGGATGGAGAGCCAGGAGCTGTGGGCGCTGTACGTGGGCGTGGCGTCGCTGGCCATCGGGATGCTCGGGGTGCTGGGCGTCTGGCTCTGCTACCTGTTCCAGGCCGTGGCGCGGGGGCCGCCTCCAGACCCGCCGACGCCGCCCTGCACGCCGGAGACGGAGGAGGACGACAAGAACGGGCTCTCGGAGCAGGAGCTGAGGATGCTGGGCGGGATCTGCGCGGCGGTGGCCGGGGATGGTGAGGAGGAGGAGGAGGAGCAGCTCTGCCCGATCTGCCTCGACGGCATGGAGGCCGGGCGCGCCGTGCGCGTCCTCCCCGGATGCAGCCGCGCCTTCCACCAGGACTGCGTCGACCGGTGGCTCACCATCTCGCCGCGCTGCCCCGTCTGCAACGCCTGGGTCACCACGCAGTCGCCGGGGACCTCGCCACCGCCGCCGCCGCCCACCAAGCCTGCTCTGAATTCTTGAGATGGCAGCGTCGCCGCCCTCCCGATCATGGGTCAGTTCTTGGTTCTTGATGAGTTCTCGTCGATCGTCATCGTCAGTTTCTAGGCTCTGGAGAGCGGTTCTTGGCGATTTCTTGTTGGCTATCTTGTGTTTTTTTTTTTTGGAGGATTCGGGGCTGCGTGTAAATTGCCTTGGTGCTCTAATTGTTGGTAGAAATCAGTAGGCTTATGCAGGTTTCAGCCCTTTCCTACTCTGACAGGTCAACAATTTTGCCCGGATTTAGTCTAGGTGATGAATGAATGGAATAGCTAATACTGTGAATAGACCAAACTTGTTGTTGATAACACATTCATGTTGCTTTGAGATATCTTTGACGAATATCCAAGGCCTGAAGCTGTAAAATTTTACATCCTTGTGTGGGGGAAATCCAGATTTGGCTTTTGAACTGTTGAATCCTGAAGTCCTGATGCTAGTAAATCTGGGTTCAGTTCTGTTGTTGTGCTGTACTTGTGAATTTCTGGGTTATGTTACCTGATGCTGCTTGAAGTCAAGTTCTGATGTACTACTTATGTGTTTCTGGGTCAGTTCCTTGAGGTTAACTTGTTGCTATGAATCTCTGCTGAAACGATCCAAAGTTTCATCTTTCTTCCTTTTTTGTCAAGTGTTTATGATTTTGTCAGTACCGGAAGAGCTTTAGGAATTGAAGCTTAAAATTTTAGACACAGCAGCAGATCTGTTTCTGCCCTTTACGTATTGTACTGTAGTATTAGTTATTTCCTCTTTCTTAAAGTAGCACCATTTAATAGCTCGTTCTATGTTGACAAAAAGTTTGATGGAAGAATGGTTACAAGGGCGTAATAAGCAGGCAGACTTTCTTGATTGTTAGTTCTTCGTCGATACTAGAAATTTCAGTGATCAAAAGAAGTAATTTCAATGGCATCAATTCTGTTCGTAATTTCACATGAAAGGATAGTACAATTGAAAACCAATTAGCTCAAAACTGGAAAAACCTTCAGTCCTGTTCTATGTTAAGTGTGAGAAAAAAATACAGAACTATCCTCGACTTTACATCCCTTGATAAGAAAGTTACAGAAAACAATTAACCAAAATATCTTGGTGTGGAAACCAGCTGACTTCTAGAAAAGGTCCATGATCTGTAGTTCTGAGCCAACCTAACCCCAATCCAGCCCCAAATATTGTACAGGTTCCGCAGATGAAACTAGAGAACAACAAATGTCTTGCCCTTTGTAAAGGGTAAAGTGTGTTATATAACTACATGGATCCATGAGAGAATTGAATACAACAGCAGATTCCCACATGAAACTCAGGTTAACTATTTCCTGTCATGTCAAGCATCTCATCAAGACATTTTAATCGTTGCAGACCTTCACTGATCAAGAACTTAATCTTCTGTTTATCGTCGCAACGGCGATTTTTTTCAATCTCAGCTCTTACAGTTTGCCTCAACTCATCTGGACAAAGAACATTCAAGAATATTTAGTTGTAACTTCAAGAGTAAACATTAGACAGAAAAGATAGGAAAGCGAGGTTTAAAAATGTCTGACCGCGTGCATGCACAGGAGCTCGGCGAGTCATGCGCAAGGCCTGCCTATAAAGCTTTAAAACACGTGCACGCAGGATGAAAGCCCTTAAGTCCATGAAATGGGCCATCGAATGACACTCTAATAGAAACTTAGCAAAATATGATCATGCCATGCAAACTGTCCCATAACCCTGGAAATTCAGGATGTACAATTCTGTGAGACCTACCGGTGGGGCATGGGGGTTCAGCTGAACCCCCAAACGTTTTGGGGGAGAAATATGCTACCTCTCCCTCCCTCTCCTTTAATTTTTGACCACACACAGAGCCTCCCTGTTAAGACACACCATTAAAAAAAGTAGAAGTTCTTGGATCAAAGGAAAAGGGATAATGACCATTAGATATATGAATAGCAACTGCCTTTGTTGAGGAAGTTTGCTACGTGATTAACTGTCAAGGCAAAGCAGCCAAACCAACACTGTTGTCCGTAAAAAGGTAAAGAATCCAAAACGACAATGTTGTCCGGAAAAAAATTGAAGCAAAATATGTTGCGACTCTTGCCAATAGTCAGTAATTAACCACAACAGTTTGACAAGCCGTTTGCAGTGCATATAAAGAACAAGTAAAATTTCCTTTAAAACCCTCCTCATAATCTCCTTTTCTTTCTGTACAGCAAAAGCACTTCCAAGGTACACATAAAAACCTTCCAAGGCTCAGTTTGCACATAGTCTAAGTTAGTCATACTACCAAAAACGTTCAAGAAAAAAACATCAGAACCATGAGTTAACGTTGAGATCAATTTCAGGGGCGGAGACAGCTTGAAGCCACACCAAGGGCTTAGTTCTATTACCTTGTCCTAGCTCTCTATAAATTCAAGCATTCTTTCTAAAATTAATATGGAATTTGCATGGGGTTTGGATCCCAGAACTAGGGCTTGAGCTCTAGCTGCCCTAGGCCTGGATCCATGCTGATCAATGGTGAGTGTAATAAAATTCAGTTGCAAAGATGCCATGCTTCAAAAATTCCATTTTGCTGATGATATCTCATCCATCAATGGTCATATGCTTCCATTGATAGGTAAAAGATCTATTGCGATATTGTACGTCGATAGTAAAATTTAGTTACTGTACCCGCATCCTCATTTTACCATGAACATAAATATGCATAATCACAAACAAACCCACAACAACGTGTGGGGTACTCTTAGTCAGTAATAAGGTTGTTGGGGCTTGTGTTTTGTGGCTTACTAGGAATGGCTTTGTTTTCCAAATCAATGTGTTAAAATCGCCCTTGACAATCTTGTATAAAATGATTGCGCAGATTCAGAGATGGATGGTCCTGTAAAATGAATAGGAGCACAGTATGCTGCAGGTGTGGTGTGATCGAATTATGGAGCATAATATTCGAGTGCTGAAGTCTCCTGACGTGCTGCCAATGGAGATTGATGGAGAGCTGAACGTCTGAAGTTTAGCTATGAGAACTGTAATCCTGTCACTTTCTGTTTTGAGTGTTTTTGGAGGTGTTTGATGCCGTTGCCTATGGCCCTGATGTTACTTCTGAAACTTGCAACCCAGTAGGCTGTTTGTGGTGTCTAGTGTCGTTGGTAGGAATCTGTTTTTTTTCTTTTCGTTGGATGATGAACTACAGTAAGTTTCTTTGGCTTTCTTACAAAAGTCGGATCAAATATGTTCTATCTTCTAAAAAAAAAAGTTAGTACTAAGGTTAAGACAAAGAAAAACCTAGCTTCTAGATCTAGAAGAGAAAGATAAGTTAAAGGCAAAGAGAAAATGTGAAGGTAGAGAGGGATGAGAAAGAAAGAGGATGTGCTTCGGCACGGGTACTCACCGGAGGCGGAAGCAGCAGGACGACGGCACCGCTGCTCGCGCGATGTATAAGAGGTCGGCGCAGGGGGCCGACAACCTCGCGAGGAGACGGGAGTCGAGGCCGATGGAACGTGGAGATTGGCTTGCGCGCAAGGAGTCAGAGGCGAGAATATGCGGCGGAAGCACCACGACGCCGGCGCCGCTACTCGCGGTGATGGAGATCGGCGCGACGGCGCAGGCGGCGGGCGAACGAGACGGAACGAGTGCTGGAGGAGGGGAGGCCAGGGTACAGGGGGCTGGGTCGCAACGCAAGCAGGCGAGAGGCCCATTACGCTGCTGGGTCAGTGGGGTGTTGTTACAGGTTTGGGCTTTTTGGTGGCTCGGTCTCCATCTGTGGAATAAGTTCACTTGGTGACCTTCAAAAGTAATTGAAATCGACCCTAACCATAAAACCGGATATCTTGACTCCAAACAATAAAAATCAGTGTAATTTGACTTCCTCGGCGGTTTTTGGAGGGTGGTTTCGCTGACGTGGTGGTATTAACCGGGTCTCCTTTACACGTGGCGTTGACGTGGCATTTAGAATTAAAAAATATGTGTGGGACCCATTTGTCATTGACACATATTGTGGGACCCACGTGTCCTTTCTCTCTCCCCTCCCTCAGTTCATTCTCTCCCCACCGCTCCCTCTCTCTCTCCCGCGGCGGGCAGAGACGGCGGCGAGCGGCAGAGGCGCGGCGGCCTGCGAGCGGCGGCGGCGCCCGGGCTGAGCTCCACCGCGGCGAAGACGGAGGAGACCACAGCGGCGGCGGCGGGAGGCACACGCGGCGGGGTACGGCGAGCTCGGCCGCCGCCGACCAGGTCTTCGACGCCGTAACCAGCGGGCGGGAGGGCGGCGGCGGCTTGTGGCAGTGGGAGGACGAGGGGAACCGGCGGCGGTGCGAGCGGCGGATGAGGAATGAGGGCCGGCGGGCGGGAGGGCGGCGGCGGCTTGTGGCAGTGGGAGGACGTGGGGAGCCGGCGGCGGTGAGAGGGCGGCGGCGGCTCGTGGCAGAGGGAGGACGAGGGGAAGCGGCGGCGGCGGCCGGATCATGGCACTTCTCCTCTCGGTGGACGGCCGCGTAGGGGGGTGACGGCGTGAGGCGACCTCCTCGGCGACGCGCTCTCCCTCATCCCTCTCCTCGAGTGGTTCCGCCTCGCCGTGGGGCCGCGCGGTTTCGAAGTCGCCGCGGGGGCCTGCTTCTCCTGCCCGCCCACCTTCGCCGCCCTCCCGCTGCCGCCCACCTTCGCCACCCGCGGGCCGCCGCCACCGCCGCTTGGCCGCCGACAACGTCTCGATGCCAGCCGCCGGGTGGTGCGGGTGGTGGTGGTGCGAGAGGAATAGCGAGCTGCGCGACATGGACTCCAGCCCGCCGCTTCAGCTCCATCCCACGGCTGCCGCCGCTCCAGCTAGCTCTCGCCGCCGCTCGCTCCCCGCGGACGGCCGTAGGGGAGACGGAGAAAGAAAGAGAGAAGGGAGGGGAGGAAGAAGAAAGGGAGAAGATGCCGTGTGGGGCCCACATGTCAGTGGGCCCCACAATTGTGTGTGAATGACAAACAGGTCCCACATATAACTTTTTAATTGAAATGCCACCTAAGAGCCACGTCAGCACACAGACTAGGGCAATACCGCCACGTCAGCGAAACCACCCTCCAAAACCGCCGAGGGAGTCAAATTGCGCCGGTTTTCATAGTTTGGGGGTCAAGATATCCGGTTTTATCGTTTAGGGTCACGGATTAGATTTCAATCACTTTTGAGGGTCACAAAGTGAACTTATTCCTCCATCTGTTCCATCTCCTCCCAATCCCAGCCAGGTTGAAACAAAAAAACAAGTAGGGTCTATTTAGAACTTTGGATAATGGGATGGTAAAGTCTTTTCCCACCTTCTAAAGGGAAACTTTTAATCCTAACCATCCAATTTTCATATCTCATCTCATCTCAACTCCCACTCATATCTCTATCCCAATCCCACGTCTCTTACCCGTTATCCAAGGCTGCATGGAAATGAATGGTCGATACTCGTTGTCGGGCAAGCAGAAGAAGGACGTAAGGTTGGCCGCCACTATGGTTTTTTGGTATGTTTCGTTGTTCGGTAAGGCAAGCCTAACTATAGAGACGTTTGCTCTCGAAGGAGAGCGGATTTGACTCTCCCGAGCGAGCTATCTTTTTCTTGCCCCTCCAGGCTAAGTTGCCACCAGAAGCGACGATTTTCTTTTTATGGATTTACTAGATTTTTGTCGATAGAAAATAGGGAGAAAGACTCTTGATTTTTCGGTCATCGGATTTGCATCAAGATTCGTGCTAGCGTGTGGAGGGAAAAATTCGTGTGAAAATTTACTTGTGCGCTTGCACAGGATCGAACTCAGGACCTCGTTTCTGCAAACCATGCTATCCACTTGAGTTGCCGTAAGATTCTAGTTTTTCTTTCGAAAGTTTTATAGGTACTTTTTTTATGATTCCAAACAGCTGGTCTTGTCAGGACAGGCTAGCATTAACCGTTCAACCTAGCATTGGATGACTTGAATATTAGCCTAGCCAAGCCCAAACTCTATATTGTGATGTATTGTGACGTTCAACCTAGCATTGGATGACTTGAGTGTCAGCCTAGCCAAGCCCAAACTCTATATTGTGATGGATATGGTCCGTATAGCCTAGAGTCTTCATAAACACAAGGGAGAGATCAAACTAAGCTTCCCTCTTTCGAAGGGAGAGATCAAACTAAGCTTCCCTCTTTCAGGTTTGCAACCCAGGTCAGCCTAGCCAAGCCCAAACTCTATATCGTGATGTTCAACCTAGCATTTGATGACTTGAATGTCAGCCTAACCAAGCCCAAACTCTGTATTACGATGTATTGTGATGTTCAACCTAGCATGGATGACTTGAATGTCAGCCTAGCCAATCCCAAACTCTGTATTGTGATGGATATGGTCCGTATAGCCTAGAGTCTTTATAAACACAAGGGAGAGATCAAACTAAGCTTCCCTCTTTTGAAGGGAGAGATCAAACTAAGCTTCCCTCCTTCGGGTTTGCAGCCCAGCCCATCAGCGAAAGAGGGAGAGATCTTCCCTCTTTCGAAGGGAGAGATCAAACTAAGCTTTCCTCTTTCGGGTTTGTAGCCCAGCCCATCAGGCAAGGTCACGTTGTTGCTATAGGATCGTGAATAGTCTTTCCCACCCCCAAAAGCTAGCCAATGAGGTGAGGGGTTCCCCCCACTTATATTAGGTCTCTTGCCCTTTCACAACCAATGTGAGACTATTAAATAATCTCCCCCTTCACATATTGGTGTCCCTCAGCTATTCGCCGCCTCTTCACCGTTTCCCCTGGTCTCTCAAGTATACATTGGTGACCCTCGGCCGTTCATCGTCCTTTCACCGTTTCTCCATGGTTCCTTAGGAATATAGGCTCTGCAGGCACCCACAGTACATCATGCATTCGCACACTTTGTTCCTTAGATCAGAGATGTTAAACTAACCAGACTCAGATTCCAATTGTAAAATCATGAAGGGTCTTTCCCACCTCAAAAGTTAACCAATGAGGTGAAGAGTTTCCCCACTTATATACTAGGTAACTTGTCCTTCCACAACTAATATTAGACTATTTAATAGTTGCAGTGCAGTGAATTTGCAGAAACAAAACGATTGTTGGTAAATTGTACAAAAAAATTTTATGACACCAAAGTCTACCGTTATTAAAATTATGCGTAATCTTTTACAAGGCATTACCCCATCCCTGTGTGTGTTTACTAGTCGCTTTTGCATAAAGTTTCAGAAAGCCCTTATAAAGGTGTAGCACGAAGACCTGCAGTGTTTTAAACTCAGGTAGTTTTACTCCATTTTGGAGAACGTTGTCGGCGCCTCGGAGGTTCAGGCTGCGAGGATAAAATTTTCTCTTAATGTACATTTCTAGTTTTCTAATTCTCTTAACGTACTTCAGTTGCAGTATTTTCTCTTTTACCACTGGTTATGAACATACTTCAGTTGCAGTATTCTGTCTCAAATGACTACTTCTATATTTTATATAGATTAGGACTTAGGCGTAGTGATGATTCTCTAATTCGCTACTAATCCTATTGACCTACTACATGTAAACTGCAAGTCTACAGCATAGGTTCGTTGAAGCTACTTGCAAGGGTCATCAGGTTAATTAACCTGTAGGGGGAGCTTTGGAAGATGCAGCAGTGGCAGGTTCGTCAAATGTCAACGCGAGTAACCCTTACGCTGCCCATTTTACAAGTCCCAAATGTTCTTGTTCGCAGCAGTCCCGGGCCATCAGCTACCTCTCTCCAGAAAAGCAGTACAGATCTTTCGATCTCCCACACACGCCTGGTTGCATAAATCTATGCGTTTTCAACTTCACCCCTCCTGGGATATCGCAAGCACGAGGGAGATCTAACCATCAGATGAAGTTTCTGAATTCAACGTTTTGTTTTGTTGTTTTGGTTTTCTTTACCAGAGCGAGATCGCTGTGCTGCAATTGCCGTCGTCTATCAGCTTATTAGTTCAGTCCAGGCATTATCGGGAGCGTGAAGCGGAAGCAATGGTTAGTTGTTGCAGCAAGAGGATGAGCGATGAATTATGCATGGCTTCTATGTCAATAGAAAAGTACAAAAGGCAAAAGCAGATTAAATGCTGAATTATTGTTCTTCCCTTGCCGAGCAGACAGACCGGTGGTTCGTGGAGTGACCAAGCCTGAAAGTTCTGTCAAAACAAGAGGGTTGGTGGTTTAAACATGGACCGTTGTTGAAAAATATATTCAGATTTCACTATCAATCTTTTATGCGTCGTGGGGTCATGACGGGACAGCGTCCAAATTTCGAAAATGATGAGCAAATATGATTCACAGGACTGGCCAAATATTATGCATTAATAGCTATAATCAAGAATGACTTTGGTGTATTTCAGAGTGGCACCCACTGCCTTTCAAGGAGACAAGGACTAAGATGTGCTAATACCTCCAACTATACTGATGTAAATCATTTTAGTCATACTTTGTCGTCTCTGTTCTGTTCCTGTTATACATTTTCTGAGTGCCCACGTTATCATCAGCAAATATCTCACAATCTCTCATTTCCAGCATATATTAGAAGAGAGAGTAAATAAAGCGTGGAAATATACAAAATTGCATGCCAATTTAACCTTGTAACTTAGTTCCTGTGTTTGAGAAACTAAGGTCAGTATACTTCAAAACTGATGAGAATATGAACCAGTAAACATGAAAAGCATTGCGACTTTTGTCTGAATGAGACTGCAAGAATCATGCTCTTACGTCAAAAGTTTGGGGCCGGATGCAAATTTACATGATATTACAACAAACACGTCACCGCAAACAGCTAAGCTCATCTTTTTATAGCCCAAAAAACCTTTATAGCTTGATGAAAAATAATTCTGGAGAAAACGACCCGTACGTACAGAGGTAAAGGGGCTAATCAGCTACCACAACACAGAATGGCAAAGCCAACTAATGGATAACAGAACAAACAAGAGAAGATCTGTTTGTTTGATGTGACGACCATCTGGCCATGTGCAACGGAATCTCGGCACTGGTTCTCGTCTGCTCACCTCCTAACTAATACTTTCCATAATTTTCCATGCTCACCACAAAGGCAAAACAACAAAAAAAGCACGAACAGATTAGTTAATACTACTAGCTGGAGTAGTAAGGCACTAAGCACGGACAGTAAACTGTCAATTCTTCAAAATTAACCATTTTACATCAGCTGCAGTGGCAGTAAAAACCTTTTACAGTGCCACAAACAAAAAAGGGAGAAGAAATTCAGCCACTCGCTGAATCACTCCCCCAGTCACTCAAACATCATCAGGAGCAGTTGCATTGCAGTCCAAACACCACCTCCCCTCTCTTCCATCCAAAATTTTACAGTGAAAAAAAAAATGCACAAACTCATTGGGGGAGGAGGATTAACGGTTTAACCCTCAAAGTAACCGGGAACAAATCAAGAGCGCTGTACAAGTACATCTACCACTTAGACTTAGCAGGCAGTGATCAAAACCCAACCTTAATTAGTCAAGTGATTAACCATCACTAACGACGCCATCTACTGGTATAATATTTAGTAAACCTCTTCGGGAATGCTCTGCAGGCCGGGCTCCCACTCCCCGTTCGCCTGCATCCGCCGCGCCGCCTCCGCCGCCCTCCGCATGCTGCGCCGCCGCAGCGACTGCAGCCTCTGCTCGGCGCCTGGGCCGCCGGCGCCGCCCGCCGCGCGCTGACGGTGCCGCTCCCCCGCGGCCGTCACCGCCGCCGCCGCCGCCACCGCCCCGCCGCCGCCGGTGCCCGAGCCGAGCGCCGCGACCATGTGCTTGAGCTCGCGCTTGCTGACCACGATCTTGACGCGCACCGCGCCGCCGACGTCCTCCCGCGACAGGACGCGCCCGCCGTGGTGCAGCTGCTCGAGCGCCTCCGCAGCCGCCTTGGACTGGTGGTGGTGGTGGTGGTGGTGGTGCCGGCCGCCGGCCTCGGCCTCCCTGGGGAAGAAGCACCTGGACGCCATCTCCGTGTCACCCGCTGCGATCGCTCGTCGCCGCCGCCGCCGCCGCGGGCGCGCGCAAGCGAGTACTCCGACGTTTCTTGCAAGTTACAGCACAAGGCTAAAGCGAAGGCAAAGTGAATGTGTCCGCTGCCGAGTAATGTGACGCACCAACCTACTTATATACTACTCCGGGGACCTTGAGCTGATGCATTTGCCTTGCCTTTTGGTGAGCGCAGCCACAACTGTCTCCAACTCCAACCGTGTACCAGCCCCACTCTCCCTGACAGGTGGGCCATCCATCGGCTCCTACCCCAACCTGCCCCCACGCTAACAAAAAATAAAAGTACGTCCACTTCTGTGGTTAAGTTCTTAATTTACATGACAATAAAAAGGGCGAAGCTTTTTTAATTAAGACTCAAAAAAACAATCATGAGACAGGGACTAATCAAGATGGGGAAATTGAATAGAGAAATGGGCGCCTCACATGGCCGTCCCTCTCGCGGAGACGGGGGCCGGGATCATTGGATCGATCGGAAGGGAGGCCCTTTGCAAGTAACGTGTTGTCACTCCTCACGACTCGATGACTCGTGGAGTCTACGAACATTTGGTTAGGATGGCGCAATTGACACAGACATTGTTAGCTACAGCAGCGCCCCTGGCATGTTCTCCTTACTGTTTTCGCCACATTGCCGGTGGAACACTGTAGCACTGCCATTAATTCGACCGTCAGGTATTACGCATATGCAGACATGTAGTAGAATTAATTATCCACATGATCAGTTAGCATAAGTTAGCGTACATAAAGTTGAACTATCCGGAGTATGTATACAGAGGTAAACAGAGGAATGGAATCGGATGAATCCGTTATAATATTGAGAAGAGGTATTGTCAGAAATTTTCAGCATATATCGCAGATAATATTAGTGTCCTTTTCAGGGCTCTCGAGCCGAATCCTTGCGTGTTTAGCTGATGAAACAAGTCTCCCCATGACACATAGTTGTACTGATAGAACAGTCGAGCGAACGTCGTTGATCCGAATTTTTAATTTAAACTGTATACATCAAAAACATCTCAAACTAACTGATTAGATCATAGTCCTAAGTCCTAACCGTCAGTTAACAGACATAATCAGATCGAACTTCCCCCAGAATTAGGACGGCAATGCACATCAAGCGTTCAACTACACTTCCGTTCACCCGACGATCATCTGATGGCGAATTTATTCGTTTTTATAAACCGATCGAGGACGCGCCATGATCGGGCACAAGTAGCATATCAACGTACGCGGACGGAGGGTGAACCAACCTCCATGATTGAAATCGCAGGAGCAGCGTGGAATCGTTCGAATTCCCCCTGGAAATTAATAATGCAGGCCGCAAGAAAAACGCGATCGATCGCGCAAACACGGGACGTTGTTCCAATTCAATCGAGCCAAATGAACGCAGGCAATAACGTTCTAGACGCAATATTCGTACGTTAAGTGGCTGTACCTGTACGATACCAAGATCGCAGCAACCACTAAGATATGGGGCGTGAATGATCGATCGATCAACACTAGCTATCTCTAGTGACATTGCCTGCATTATTCACAAGGTAGGTAGGTACGTACGTATAGCTAAACCGGTGTATGTGAAACGAATTCTTTCTACTAACAGTGGATTGCAAGTTTCTTCTGCTCATGATTAACTAACTAACTTGTCAAAGCCCCGCAGTCTTTGCCTTCTCAGGGGGGTATCTAGATAGCTATTATCTACTGCTCTTTCTTATATCAGGGGCAGTGTGCGATGCATCCAATCGCCATGTTTGGAGGGGGAAGTAACATGGGGAGAGAGCGATGGATTGGCCGCTAGCTAGCTCTCGTAGCAGCCATTTCTTTGGGTGCAAACCACTGCATAAACAAATAAGCAATAATTAATAACACAAACCATACTAAACAATGCCTTGAACCAATTGATATCAAATGTACCATCGTACATAGCTTTCTTCACATGGACAAAGCTAGATCTTGCGCTGTATTTCGCGTGCGGTTGCTGGCCAGGGTTGGCCACCCCGGGCCCACATGCCAGCCACAGTTATTTAGGAAAGGCTAATTAGTTTATAAAATGATGCTTGATTAGTAACCTAAAGTACGAGCCATGGGCAGATTAGTTGGATCTTAATTCGTCCGTTGCAATGCTGCCACCTTGAGGTTGCTTCAAGGAAGGCTCCTGACCACAAGCAAATACTACTACTACAGTACTACTATACTACGCTGTTTAAATGCAGAGCTTTGCTCCTCTGCGGCTGTTCTTGTTCGCTTGCGGCCGGAATACATGCAGCCAAGTACGTGAGATGTACGCGCTACGGACAACGTGCATGTGAAGGAGGCGCTGCTTTTCAGGTCAACATTTTGTGGAAGGGTTTTATGTTGTGTTTGCGTTTGCGCAGCTCTGCTCGGCGATCCCAGATTTGCGTGGAGGAAACTGCTCTGGTACTCCACGGTGACGGCTCAGGCGCGGCTCAACCGTTGGATGCTGATAGGATGGTCGATCGAGTTCGGAAAAGGCGTGCTGGTTGCTTCGGGATGAAGGGCAATGGTTTTACTTGAGAATTACTAGTAGCTGAACTCGGCGAGTGAGTGTACAGGTTGACCATTTTAACTCGAACTCAAGTTACTTACAGTACTCCTACTCCTACCTTGTGAAGCGAATAATGTGATCAACATTGGATAGCACAAAATGGACGTACGATGCATGTAAACAAATGCAGAGTTGAATCATGGGTACCTGTACCACGAATTATTTTTTGCAGGTAACATGTACTAGATCGGTTGGGCCCAACGCCACATAATTTAAAGATCCGGAAAAAAAAAACAAAATGAGAGAGGGGGGAGGTCGTGACGCGATGATGATGCTGGCGTGACGTGCCGGTGCCACCGCTGTTGAAGGGACGAGTCCCAATCGTCGAAATTATTTCGGATAAGCAGGACGCGTAGTATCCAGTACAGCCAACTTGGGTTTAACAGACACGGTAGGGACTCAATCACATCGTGGACCCCCGTCCACCGTGCACGGACCGCTGGACCGTTCTGTTTTCCCTCCCCGCCAGTATCCACCCGTCGGATCGTGGCCTCACGGTCCAGATCATCTCATCATCCTTTCCATGCGGGCTCTAGCGCCCAACCAGTTCGTACGCCGAGACGTGTGACTGAGCTGTCCCGAGCCGGTCGATGCGTGTCGCGCTGCGCCCCCTTTGCCTCCCCCCACGAAAGCGCTCGGAGCCAGGCACGGTCGCTTTCAGGTAGGCCGTCACATGCGCGCCCGCGACTAGCTGTCCCTCCTGTCTCCGCCCGCCCGCGGGCTGCGCCGCGCGGCCCAGCCGATGGATGCGATGAGATCGGCACGGGCGTCTGCAAACCGCTGGGGCGTTTTGTACGCGCGCGCGCGTCATCGACACGGCAGCCGTCTCGTCGGGTTGCGGCCTTTCCACCGCGAACGAACCCACCGGCTCGCAGCTCGCGCACGTCTACGCAACGAGGGATGGCAGCGTCACATCCGTCGCGGCATCGAGGCATGGCCCCGGGAAAGCATCGGCATGTGCGCTCTGGCGGCGGCGCTGGCTGCTCAGCTCTCCCCGTGTGTGGCCGGGCTGGATTTTCGCTGGTTCATCCAGGCGTTTCTCGTGTTGCCGGGGGTCGGGGGGTGCGACTCGTGGACTCGTGGCCTTGTGGGTCGTGTGGCTTCTCGCGTGGGGAAGCCGGTGCAAACCGGCAACCGAACACCATGCCGCGGCGGTGGTCTGGTGTTTGATACGGAGAGTAGGTGGACCAGTGACTCGGCGAGCGGTGGTCAGAACTCAGAAGCAAATGGTGATTGGGGTTGCTTGCTTGATCATCTTCAGTATACGATTTTTTAGGGGAAATACAGAAATAGTATTACGATTGGAATTTTTAATTAGTCGGTCTTTTACAAGTACAGGTCTGAAACGAGGAATGGTCCTGTACGTTATGTAGAAGAATACTGTATATGTACCTTAGGACGTGAGCTCCATAGTTTCCTTGGAGCGGCACGGTGATGAAATGGTACGTGAAAGCTAGCATTCATGATCATCCATGATCCATTTCGATCGATACTACTGGCTGTGAGGATTCAAGGAATTAACACGTACCACTTCCCTGTGTAAAACCCTCTGAACGTACCCACGGCCCGGACTACCTATGCTTTGATAAGTGATATAATGTAGTTATCCCTACACTGACTAGTGGTGGTTAATAACGACGACCATACGTGAACTGTCAACATACTTTGGTAGTGTACACACAATATGGTTAGTAACTAACTAAGAAACTCGAGATTAATTTGACATCGGTGCAACATAGCTATCTGAACCATCCATCGTTCCTGAATCCTGATCGTGTACCTTACGCTTTTGTCACTCGCACGCTAAATTTAGATCATTCTTAATTCTTACTCTCTATGACTGACTCACTTCCCCTCCCTCTCGTCATAGCACTAGAGCAGCAAAGGCAATTTACAGTCTATTCCTGATCCAATGACTGAATTTCCGATGGTGTGTTCATGGCAAGTTAACTTCCCCTCTCACAGGCACTGAACGATCTGCCATATATAAGTGCTCTCTTTCGAAGTTTCAAATCGATTTTGAAATGAAGCTAGCAAGACTACCTCGACCACTGGACTCATGTGACATACACAATCACAGATTCACAGTAGGCCATGCCACTGCTACACCCTTGGGCCAACACGTAACTGCAACCCTTTTGTGTGGTAGGAGTAGATCTTGTCGTACTGGAAGAGGAATCTTTAGGGACTTGCTGGCTCCCATTTCCCAGCAACACTCCATCTGCTACCTCGCTGCCACACACAGTTTATTACCTGTCGCAGGACACAACTTGAAGCCAAAGAAAGGGACACTTCACACACTTTGTTGTTCCTTTTCCCAGCTCATCATCTTATTGAATAATATTCTTGTGCAGAGATATGTACATGCATCGAACCAGGAAACGGAGGAAAATTTGGGTCCAAATGCCAGATTAAAATACATGACATTTCAAAGTTGGGATGCAACCATTGGGCACTAACTTTGGCCCAACTAGATCGATCGGTTGCAGCCTAGTAGGAAGGAAGGGAATATCGCCAAAAAAAAAAAGGAGGGATTGATCACCGAAGCTATACATGTTGCGAATCGACTACACATTCGAAGACGTGGGTACCTAGCTAAAGCACTCCTCCGGGATGCTCTGCAACGCCGGCGACCACCGGCAGCGGCGCCTTCCGACGACCACATCAGCAGCCGCTGCCACCTGCTTCCTCGCGTGCTGCCGCTTGAGCACGCTCACAAGCTGCTCCAGCGCCGGCGGCAGCGCGAAGGCGCCCCCTCCGGCGACGGCCGCGGCCACCTGCTTCAGCTGCTGCTTGCTCAGCACGATCTTGACGCGCATCCCGCCGCCGCCGCCCTCGGCGCCAGCCGCAGCGGCGTCGGCGATGGCCGCGCCCGTGGACTGCTCGATGGCAGTGACCGTCTTGGCGTCCATCTGCAGCCTCGGGCACCTCGCCAGCTTCCTGCCGTCACTCCTCGGTACCGGCGTGGCAGCCTCCATCTCCATGGATCTGAGATGCTCTCGGCGCTCGCGCGCTTCTCTTGCAGTGGCTTTTGCTGTTCTTTTCTCAGAGTTCTCGCAAACTGGCTGTCCTAATGAGCAGTGGAGAACGAGAATATATAGAGATATATATATATATATATATATATATATATATATATATATATATATATATATATATATATATATATATATATATATATATATATATATATATAACATTTCTGCGTGTCTGAAGCTAGGGTTTTATTTAGAGAGGTTTACGAATTAGACAGCTCATAGGCAACTGTCTGTGTAAAGATTAGAAAGGGACGCCACGCAATAGGTGGAATCATTTTTTTTCAATGCATGGGATTAGTTAGTTCGGTCGTTTTAATATTGATGCATACTCAGATGTGAATAAGTAGTATAGTTATTTGTGTCAAACCCTATTTGCATGGACGCTAGCTAGCTTGGGCCCATACATCACATGCTATTGGCGAATTTCTGATCGGAGACTAGCACTAGTGCTCCCCTGCAGGTTTGGTCCGGATTTTTCAACAGCTTTACAAGTGGACTGTTCGCTGTATTAGCCTGCGGGCAAGAAAAAGCTTTGCCTGCCATACATGCACAAAAGTATATATGCTAGCTGCATGTACTACACGAATAATAATCTTGAAATATTTTTTTCAACCGTGTATACTCATGACATATCCCTTGTAGCAGACAAATTGAAATTAGTTCCTGCCTGGGAATTGGGATTTAATCATTTGCAGTGAACTTTGCTGCGGAACTCCCTGCGCGCTTTCAAACTTCCAAGCATGTCTTCACTTGCTAAATGAAAAACTCGCCTGTTTAGATCGTAAAAAGAAAATTTTTGGATGTCACATCGGACGTTTGACCAGATGTCGGAAGGGTTTTCGTACACGAATGAAAAAACTAATTTCATAACTCGCCTGGAAACCGCGAGACGAATTTCAGCCAAATTAATCCATCATTAGTATATATGAGTTACTGTAGCACTTAAGGCTAATTATGGACTAATTAGGCTCAAAAGATCCGTCTCACGGTTTCCCCCTAACTGTGCAATTAGCTTTTAAATTTATCTATATTTAATATTCCATGTATGTGTCCAAAAATTTGATAAGATGTTTTTAGAAAAAAGTTTCTGGGAACTAAACAGCTACTTATATATCAACCCACATAAATATATCCGGATCGGACTCTCGCTTTTCTCGTGAAATTAATCCACTGAAGGGAGTACGTACAATAAATACGTACGGCAGGAGTACTAAGTAGGACGAGTGTCGCTATACGCACGTAGTTGTGTATAGATTTGTCGATCGAGAAGAACTACTGCTGGAGACACACACACCCGAATATTCAGGCTGTCAATTTTGGCATACGTGCACGTATTCGGTTAGCCTAGTACGTTCATAAATTATCTGCTGCATTTTGGAGCCTAGTTAGCTACCAATGCATTATGCATGTTGCTGTCACACGAGCAGGTAGATAGTATACGTAGTACGTACACGTACAAATCAATGCCAATATAATTAGGACGTGATTCCTCCCCCTCCTTTCGGTCTGTACGTAATCACGAACCGATCAACCACGTGAACCGGTGAGGCGGTGAACAGAACAGACTTCGTCCAAGCGTATACGTACGTGCAAACATAAAGAATTAACTCGATCGAAGCGTCGGTAGCAATGTAGCAAGCATGAGCATTCCATCGTCACCGTTCACTTCAGTAAATCAGTAGCAGCTGCAGGATGTGAGTGAAGGCCGAAAGCTTGTTGAAATAACCGTGAGAGAGCCGAAAGGCTATGAAAGAACCGTGCGTACATGCGCGCGGGTCGCACAGGCTCACATGGGGCTCGTGGGCGCGATCACTGCTGTTTCCGTGGACGCCAGCCCGATGGCTTCGGCAGTGGCCGCCCATCGATCGATCAGGGCATCAGGGAGAGGGAGAAGGCACGGCATAGGCCGGGCGGCTGGATGTATGAGCTGGATAACGCGTCCATTTTCTTATTTGACGAATATTCTCGCTCGCCTCTCACTGCTGTTTATGCGTGGGGAGAAGGAATTAATTGTTTGCAGGGGTTTGATATTCCTCTCGGCTTGTAGACGAGGCGGCCTGTCTTCGAACAGTTGATCGAACTAATCGATCAGCAATGAAGTTCTTTTTTTTAAAAAAAAAACAAAACAAATAAACTGATCAGGAATGAAAAGGACGGCGTCTGCTGCTCGCATGTATGTTCCGGAGTAGACGTCTGCTCATACGTGAACTGACGTTATTCCAGCGTATGGTAGATATTCCAGCCCAGTTTGAAGCGGACTTGGACAAGCCTGCCCATGGGCCGGGCTCATCTATTGCCCTGTGCCCCTGCGTGAGCCGGTGGGGGGATTAAGTTCATTTTGGGTCAATCAATTTATTGTCTACTCTAAAATTTATCCCTAAACCGCAATATGACGTGACATTTTTTTATTTTTAACCGAACATTCATTGACATGTGGATCTCACGTTTTTTTCTATTTTAAGTGCCACGTCAACACCATGTCAGCAGAAACAATCATCTGAACCGTCTCGGGACCACTGGTTTTGGGAGTCGAGGGATCATAATATCCGGTATTGCGGTTCAGAGATGAATTTCAGACTTAGCGATGAGGGACCTAAATTAAACTTGATCTGGCATTCGTTGGTGGGCCAAGGCGGAATACGTGAGTGAAATTACACCTGCATATTGGCTTTCGAGTTAAGTTTGGAAGAGTCTCTTTAACTTGTCAACGAATTCAATTTTCATCCTGACATGTGGTCCCGTTTTGTTTTATTTTGTCTTGGGACCACTGGTTTTGGGAGTCGAGGGATCATAATATCCGGTATTGCGGTTCAGAGATGAATTTCAGACTTAGCGATGAGGGACCTAAATTAAACTTGATCTGGCATTCGTTGGTGGGCCAAGGCGGAATACGTGAGTGAAATTACACATGCATATTGGCTTTCGATTTCGTGTTAAGTTTGGAAGAGTCTCTTTAACTTGTCAATCCAATTTTCGTCCTGACATATTAAACTTGATCTAGCATTCGTTAATAAGTTTGGAAGAGTCTCTTTAACTTGTCAACGAATCCAATTTTCGTCCTGACATATTAAACTTGATCTAGCATTTGTTGGTGGGCCAAGATAGCATTCGTTGGTGGGCCAAGGCGGAATACGTGAGTGAAATTACACCTGCATATTGGCTTTGCATTCGTTGGTGGGCCAAGGCGGAATACGTGAGTGAAATTACACCTGCATATTGGCTTTCGATTTCGAGTTAAGTTTGGAAGAGTCTCTTTAACTTGTCATCGAGTTAAGTTTGTAACTTGTCATCGAGTTAAGTTTGGAAGAGTCTCTTTAACTTGTCAACGAATTTAATTTTCGTCCTGACATGTGGTCCCGTTTTGTTTTATTTTGTTTTAAAATTGTACGAATTCAATTTTCCATCGAGTTAAGTTTGTAATCATCGAGTGAGTTAAGTTTATAACTTGTCATCGAGTTAAGTTTGGAAGAGTCTCTTTAACTTGTCAAGGAATTCAATTTTCGTCCTGACATGTGGTCCCATTTTGTTTTATTTTGTTTTAAAATTGTATGAATTCAATTTTCCATGAGTTAAGTTTGGAAGAGTCAATTCAATTTTCGTTCTTGTCAAGGAATTCAATTCAATTTTCGTTCTTGTCAAGGAATTCAATTTTCGTCCTGACATGTGTCCCGTTTTATTTTCTTTTAAAATTCGTACATGCCTGACATGTGTCCCGTTTTATTTTATTTTAAAATTCGTACATGTGGTCCCGTTTTATTTTATTTTATAGTTAACTAATTCAATTTAATTTTCGTTCTGACATGTGTCCCGTTTTATTTTATTTTAAAATTCGTACATGTGGTCCCGTTTTATTTTAAAATTGTATTCAATTTTCCATCAAGTTAAGTTTGGAAGAGTCTCTTTAACTTGTTTCGTCCTGACATGTGGTCCCGTTTTGTTTCCGTTTTATTTCGTCATCGCTTTAACACAAAAGTTCCAAAATCGAGTTAACACTCCCCAGGCAAACATCCTTATAAGGAGGTGCAAATTCCTGCTGGCGAGCGAGGCGGTACTATTTGGTGCTATACAGTGCGGCGCATTGCTACAGTAGCGCGAGCTACTGTTGGGCTGCATGCATGCGTGGGCCAAGGCCCATGGCCTGCTGCTGCTAGCTTTTTTTTTTAAGGGTGTTACATTATTCCTTGGAAGAATGACGGGCAGACCACGGCCCACAACATCCCCCATCGTCAATTGGACGGACACTGCAATTTTCGGTGGGGCACCCATATGGGTGGAAAAAAAAGATCGGGCTCGTGAGCTCAGCTCGGGCTTGGCTCGAGCTTAGTTAGCTTGGCTCGGCTCATAAGCCAAACGAGCCAAGCCCAAGCCTTCTTTTTAGCTCGTTGCTGAAATGAGCCGAGCCGAGCTAGCTCGCGAGCCGCTTGCTTTGGCTCGCAAGCCTAGGCCATCGTGCGTTTATATTGATTATTTTACTTTATATGGCGTTATTATTTGTCAACTTGAAATTTATCATTAAGATTTTGAAGTATTTAATATATAAACTTATTTAAATTTTACATGTTGATGACTTGTTCTTACTTTTTTAAATAATTACAAAATATATATGAAGAGGTGTTTTAACATGAAGGCTTGCAAGCCAGCTCGAGCTGGCTCGAGCCAAGAAGCGAGCCAAGCCGAGCCAAGCCAAGCCTAGTTTATTGCGAGCCACTGCAAGCTCCTCAGCTCGGCTCATTTCCACCCTAGTCACCCAGCCCAGCATCCGTTTCCAGTTGCGTTTTATTGAGTTTGAAATGTAGGGCTATTTTTGATTGATGAAAAAAAAGGTGCCCCTTTGAATAGTTACGATATTTCACTTTTTAGACAAAATTATTGGCATTGGCGGCAACCAATTTCTCACCATCTAGGGTAGTGTGTGTTCGGAAGGAGGGGTTGGAAAATTTTCCTTGTGCATGGAAAATGGGTTGACGAATTAGCACATGATTACTTAAGTATTAGCTTAAAAACTTAAAAACCAATTTATATGATTTTTAAAATAACTTTTCTATAAAAACTTGTTTACAATTTAGAAAATGTATGCGTGAAAAATGAAGATAGAACTTAGAAATGTAAATTAGTATATGGACCATAGTAAAATAGGAGCAACAATCTTGAAGGATACAGTTCTTCAGTTATCTCTAGTACTAGTACATCGGGAAAATGCCGATACTTCTCTGATACTCCACTGCACGTCAGTTATTCAGTTCGGTTCAGGGTTGAGACTTCAATTGTCGTTGAGGCTCAGCTACTAGTACCAAACATAGAACTAATCTCCCTAGTAATCAAGAGTGCGCTAAGCTATTTCCCCCACTGAAGAAGCAAACTTCCAGCACCAAATGCAGAAAGAGCCAAGCAAGGTTGTCCCAGCTTTTCCCAGAAGCAAGACCAACGGTGTCCGTATTCCACGAGTAAACAGAGTTCCAGGGCTGCAAGCTACAAAAGACCCAATCAGCGAGCAGTAGCTCCGAAAGTAGAGTGGAGTGCACTCTAAGAAACACATCAGTACATCCTCCATCACTCGCATGTTAGATCTAGTGCTCTGTTGCAGCGCCATGCGTACAAGCCACCGGAACCGGAGCCCCTATTTTCTCTTTGTTACCACTCACCAATCACCATCGGCAGCGGCAACTTAGCTAGCTCCAGTAATCACAGGTTGTCGTCCTCACTCTCTCAGGCTCCCAGCTGCAACAAACATCGGGACGGTTACAGTTTTGCTTGGCTTGTTTGGGGCTTTGGGCACGTAAAAGTATGTTCACAAGGCGCAATATAACTGTGCAAACCTGGCAAAAATGCAGGGTCACTTTTACTGACGAGATCAAGTGGGTGATCACCCTAAGCAAGAGCGACTGATCGACGCTACGAGGCTTCGATTTTTCTGCTTCTCTTACTTGGAAGCATTGCATTGGCGATATGTATATTTTTTTGTCCTTGCGTGCCGTGCATGCGAGTATAAAACGTAGACCCGGAGTTTTGGCATGCAAATTAACCGTGTTTCTCTTAAGCTGTCGATTTGGTAGAGACGCCAGGATGAAGGACTTGGCCGTGCTGGGGCACTTGTTCGTGGCGGCGTTCATGTTCCACTTCGCCTCCTACATGGTCATCCCGGCGATCACCGACGTGACGATGGACGCCGTCTGCCCCGGCCGCGACGAGTGCTCCGTCGCCATATACCTCAGCGGCTTCCAGAGCGCCGTGAGTATCGCCCGTTTCGGATTCTTCAGTCGCGTTTGCTGATGGGATTTGTGAAAATGGAACAGCTTTTGGCTAATTTGCGCAGATCACAGGGATGGGGGCTCTTGTGGTGACTCCCATCGTGGGGAATTTGTCGGACAAATACGGCCGGAAGGCGCTGATGACACTGCCGGTGACCGTGGCCATTCTGCCGTTGTGTATGCTCTTTGCAGCATGACTTGGGTCACTCTAGCTTGATGAAACTGCATAATTCATCTGTGCACACTTTCATATGTTTTCCACTTTTTTTCTTGGCAGTTATACTGGCCTGCAACCGCTCCAAGGTGTATTTCTACGTGTACTACGTCGTTAAGGTCGTCGCCGGCATCTTCTGCGAGGGCAGCATGCATTGCCTCTTGCTCGCCTACGTGGTAATGAAAACCTCACTATGATAGATCGATCATCCAAATACGTATTTCAAAGTTATTGAGATATACGCATCTTGAATAACGAATACGTATGTTTAACGAGAACATGTGACCTGTACAATTACGGCAACAGAAAGAACGTACACTACCACACAAAAAGTACAAACTACCGATACAGTACAACTGAACAAACGGAAAATACGGCGATTGGGCCCACTCGTCAGCGTAACAGAAGTGGGCGGCCCACCGCCCAATCAGGAGTCCTTGACCAGGTGAAGTTTGTGGACGCAGGCCGACCAAGTCGGCGCCAGGCGGCGAGCGGCGGCGTTCGGGCTCCTCTCCGGCGTGTCGGCAGCGGGGTTCGTCTCCGGAACGCTCACCGCGCGCTTCCTCCAGACATCAGCCACCTTCCAGGTGGCGGCGGCCGTCGCCGCGGCGACGGCCGTCTATCTCAGGGCCGTTGTCCCAGATTCCGGCGGAGCCAACTCCTTCGTTGACGAAGCCTGTGATCCCTTCCTACAAGGCTCATCCTGCTCCGCCGCGGCTTCGTCTTCCTCCTCCTCCGATGAGGATATCTCACCGAGACTTCCGCCGCGCAAGGGCGGGGTGCCGTCGTTGTCAGACATGGTTTCGCTTCTCACTGGCAGGTGAAATTCTTTCTTTCCTAACTGCAAATTCGTGCCGATACTCTTATTCTTTTGTTCTTAGAGTTTATTGACACGTATGTCAGATGGAATTTTGACGATAAACTGTAATGTGCTGATGAGTGATTGCTGCTACCTGTAGTTTGACCTTATCAGGGGCAGCAATTGTCACCTTCTTTTACAGTCTCGGGGAACATGGGCTTCAGACTGCATTACTGGTGTATATCCCCCACCTAATCTGACAAGTATTCAGTTTTACTGTCAGTTAAATTTAACACGAATTTTTTTTTATGGTTGATGTGTCTGCAGTACTACCTGAAGGCACAGTTTGGTTACAGCAAAGATGAGTTCGCTAATCTTCTGTTAATTGCTGGTGTTGCAGGAATGCTGTCACAGGTACGATTATAATTTTTTTTCAGCAAAACTGTTATTTGGTAGGCTTTTCAGCCCGGAGTAGGAATTGCATTTTTACATTTTCTGATTTCTGACTAATGATAACATGTTGTTCAGCTGACTGTAATGCCGGTCTTGGCTCGATTTGTTGGCGAGGATATACTGCTTATTATAGGACTCCTAGGAGGATGTGCTCATGTAACAGCTTCTTTCCCTTGCATTTTTGAACCGTTATGCAATGTCAGTGAGTGTGATTGTAATCCCTGAACAATTTTGTCAAATATTTCAGGTTTTCCTGTATGGCATTGCATGGTCATATTGGGTACTTCCTTTGGACTTGGCAATAATTCTCTTGTAGTCTTATTAGACTTTTACCCAAAAGAATGCAATTTTGGCTATATCCAAATGTATAGACAGAACTACGCTCTTGTTTTGCACCAATTTGCAATCAGGTTTAGTTGCTTGCTGGTTCAGCAGTCCAATAGTGCGTTTCCAGCATTCACTAAACCAATATCAGTCATCCATTACACAAATCTTACCTAACGTTGTCTTAATCGTCTACAGGTACCATATTTATCTGCTGTCTTTATAATTCTGAGTGCTTTTGTTCACCCTTCTGTAAGCCATATTTTTCCCAACAGTTTATTAAAAACTTTTTTCCTTCCAAGCAATTCAGAACAATCTTGATCATCTTCTCTGTTTTTCTAGATAAGAACCAATGTATCGAAGAGTGTTGGATCAAATGAGCAGGTTGGTTTTTCCTATTGTTGCTGATCATTGTCTTTGAGTATTTCAAATGATGACCTGTGTTGTATTAGTTGACATGACTGCTAAAGTTTCGCTCATTATTCCTATTACTTTGGTGTTGCCTCTTAGGGAATTGCTCAAGGCTGTATATCGGGCATAAGCTCGTTTGCCAGCATATTAGCTCCACTAATTTTTACTCCTCTAACAGGTATTTTTCATTTGTAAATAAATCCTAGTACTAGTTTATAAGCCTTGTTTCCTTTAAAATTTACTCCATAGCTTTTGCTTTCTTGTGGCAGCATGGGTCCTTTCAGAAACAGCGCCATTCAACTTCAAAGGTTTCAGTATCATGTGTGCTGGCTTTTGTACGGTAAGATTTCAACTGAATTTGTTCAGTGCACACTTTTTATGCCATACTAAAAGAATAGAGTATATCTACTCTGCAGCTCATTGCCTTCATTATCAGCATGAGGATGCGATCAGGGCAATCTGGTGCAAGTGAGAAGTTGGCCATTGTGCAGCATGAGCAAGCATGATGAATATGCTAGTAGTATGTTACATACTGTACATTGTAAATTTGGCCAACCTGAAACCATCCCATTGTCTACTATCCTGATGGGCGAATGACCATTCCCCTATTCCTCTGCAAATCTCCATCAGGGAAGGGAAGGATTCTTCTTCAGATAGTAAATTGACAACTGCTATGTCATAGAAGCCAGCCCAGCTTGTTGTAATATCACCTAGTAGTATATTGCTGGAATGATGGCCTACATATTTCGGCCGGAGCTTCAGACATGAGTTAATGCCAATGGTAGTACAGATTTCAACAGCAAGTTAAATTTTCTAGAATTAGCAGGATTACTGTTAGCATCAACACTTGTTCCATTACAACGGATTGAATTTTACCTCGTGTTACCAATACTACTATTACCCCCAGAATTCTCGTTTCAGAGCTTCCGATTAACAATTCACGCCCACGGTATCGACGCAGCGTCTGAATCCAAGGGTCCGTGGTCACCTCCCGTCGTGGTACTCGCAGTCGGCGGCGACGCCGTGGACGGGCTTGCCGAGGCTGGCCTCGCGGACGTCGAGGCGGCAGAGGACGCGGCGGTAGAACTTGGAGCGGACGAGGAGGCCGAGGATGTGGGCGCGCGCCCGCAGCACGAAGGCCATCCTGACGGGCACCACCGCGGGGCCGAGGCGGCCGTTGTTGGGCTTGCTGTGCAGCTCCGCCCCTGCGCCGTAGAGCGGCACCTGCTTCCCCACCACGGACACCGTCACCACGCGCCCGCTCCGCCGCGGCTGGTAGAACTCCGCCATCTGCACGCATGAGTGAGCACACACGCAACACGATCGTTCAGTGCAATGTAGTGCGGTTTGGTTGTGCATCCTCCGAATAAATTGTACTTCCAGTATATTATTGCACGGAAAACTGCAAACAAGGAGCAAACAGACTGGAACATGCACTGCAAGTCAATGCTGCGCACTAGGGGCCATCGTCTTGTACGGCAAAAGGATTCCCTCGCCGCAGCTCGGAGTAAACAAAGCGTACAGCAAAAGTACTGTAACTACGGTAAAGTAACGTAAGCTAAAGGTGTGATGTCTGAAACATAGAAAAGCAGTAAAGGCAATCCTTTTGAGTGTTGACGTTGAAGATGGAACAAAGGCCTGACATAACATTGGCTCTTTGCCTGTACTATGCAACGGAGTATCCAGTGGTAGCGCATGCAGCAGCGGCAAGACAGTCATCAGGGAAGTGTTTTGTTTTTCCTCTAAAAAAACTATCGCAGAGGGAGGCAGAAGAGTAGTCGTTCTCAACCGGTCAGTCCTTACATCAGTTACCGGCTGGTCTTTGTGCCGTGACAAGAACAAAAAATCTGCTCATATCGGCAAATGGCAAGCGATGGCATCCCTGACTCGAGTCACGTGAACACCATGCCCACCGATAGCCAATGACGCCACTGCCTGCCTCTGGGTGTTATTGCGTTTCCATTCCAGGTCCCCTTTTTGCTGGTTCTGTGTAGTACTAGTAGGAGTATTTGTTACTTGATCACATGCACTTCGCCCCCACTTTGCACAGTACTACCAGACTCACCAGTAATCTAGTGAAAGAAAATCGCTGCAGTTAGCCGAGCGGGTAACTTGACAGAAGATATTTTTGTTACTGCGGAACGACTCACGAGTTCACCGTCTCTGTGTGTTTAAACGCTAAGAGGTTCTGTGTAAAACGCTAAATCCAAGTCCTGCCTGAATGGCCGAATGCAAGCTGCTGCACACTCAAATTCTCAAAACAATACAGTATCAGGTTATTCCCAACCCATGACACTAGACATGGTTTACATGGTTCCCATGACACTAGACACCACTCTTCCAATGCAAACACCACTATTCCATACTTAAATTCAATGCTACTTATCTCACATGATGTCTTGAATGTTGTGAAGAAACCATGTCTCATGCAAGACATAGTTTCCTTCTCTTTCCTCATTTATTCACTTGCCACGTCACTTTTCATTCTATGTGACAGTTTATTTAATGCTATAGACACCATTCTAGTCATTGGGTTCCTCATGCTTAAGTCCAACAGCGCCTCAGAATAGCCCCAATGCATGGCTGCGAAGTCTCATCTGAGATGATCCACTCCGTCGAGGAAGCAAATGGCAATGCAAGGCTGCAAGCTATCCCCGGTTCGAGGATGACAATGGAGGAGCCGGTTTTTTAAAACGCAACTTTGTTCTGTCTTCCGAGTGAAGAGCTACCGAAAAAACTAATCAAGGACAGAGAACTAAGGGAACCGTGCTGTTAGGTTTAACTTTCTCCCGTACCTAGGCAGTAGGTTAGTATACTCCACCACACTATGATGTTCATGGGGATGCTCAAAAGCTGATCTAAACCGGCAAAAATTCCACGGACTGCTGGCATCACGGTCGGAATGGCATAGGAGATTAGTACTCTACTACCTGGATTTTTCATATTTTAGTCCTTTTAAAAAACTTATTTCGCAAATAGACCTCTGAAAAAACTTATCCCAGAAATGATCCTTTTTTGTTGCCAGAGTGGCTGGCGCCGTTCCCCGCCGACATGGCGGGGCGATGCTGAGGTGGCAAGAGGAGGGCGCCAACATGGCTGGCGCCGCACCAGGGAGGAGGGCGCTACCCATGCTGGCGCCCCCCCCCCCCCAAACCCCCCACCTCCATTACTGTTTCTATCTATAGAGTTGCAACCTTTTATTTTTTTTAATTTTTGCGGATGTTTTTTCGTACTTAGGATCACGATACAACCAACCACAAAAAAATTTAAACTCGAACTCAATATACCACTTAGGTAGAAGTCTGAAAATAGACCATTCATCAAAATTAGACCATAGCTCCTTTAGTAAAACCCTTTGATCAACATGTTAAATATAATGCACTCTACCACTATATGAAATTACTTAATCTAATTCAAAATATAACCATATGAAATGATAGCCATAAATTAAACAGTACAGATAGATGTAGTTTTTTTATTTTTATTTTATATTTTTGTTTTTTTTTCACACTTAAGAGAATATCGGAAACAACCATAGAAAAAATAAACTCAAATGGACAAAATATGTGACTTATAGAATTTTTCAAAGCTCTACCGAAAAGTCATTCAGGTGTCATCTATTAAAATTAGCGTAACTTTCTCATACGGACTCGGAATCAGGCAAATAATATATGCACGGACATCTACAGAAAAATTTACGTCCGATTCTTCCCGCTTTGCCGGGTTCGGCGATATTAAAATCTCCAAATTCCGCTTGCAAGATTGTGTTTTCGAGGAGAGAAGTTTTTTGGTAGAGCTTTGGAAAATTCCACATGCCACATATTTCGTCCGTTTAAGTTTATTTTTTATGTGGTTGGTTCTTGTGAGTTTCTTAGCGTGAAAAAAATATCAAAAAAATAAAATAAAAATAAAAAATTTGTACATCTCTCTCCTCCACACTATAGAGGAGAGAGAGGAGAGGAAAGGAAAAATTCTACCAGTCACATATTACGTCCATTTGAGTTCATTTTTTATGGTTGGTTCTTGTGTGTTTCTAAGCGTGAAAAAAATATCAAAAAATAAATAAAATAAAAAATTCGGGAGGGGGGAGCGCGCCACTCTGGCGCCCCAAAAAGGATCATTTCTGGGATAAGTTTTTTTAGGGGTTTATTTGCGAAATAAGTTTTTCAAAAGTATCAAAATGTGAAAAATCGGGGGTTTTTCACGTTAGTAATGAAGAGCACAGTACGAATAATCGGGACAACGCTAGTGATCCATTGTACAGAGACCAGATCCAACTCTTGATTCACCCATTTGTTTGTGAGTTGCTACGCAGTAACTAGCAATAACTACCGTCGATTTACGCCAGCCTAATCAGGCACGGAAACGTCCGCATCACCTACCCAATCCATTCAGATTCACCAAACGTAACGAGGCTGGCATAGGCAAATTCAGGTAGTACGAGCAGAAAGGCGAGGGGTTGGGGTGGTGGAAAGGGCACGTACGTGGCCGGTGGCGACGGTGAGGTCGTCGTAGAAGAGGTGGAACGGCGTGGAGGTGACGTGCAGGCTGAAGAAGGTGCCCCGGTTGCGGAAGCGCAGCCTGACCGTCGCGTTGACGGACATCATCTTGGTCGGGACGCCCGTCCGGTCCGTGCCGCCCTGGATGTGGTACGTCTCGAACACCACACTCTACACACACATGGAGACGAACAGCAAATCGTACAGCAAGTCAATAATGTAGCACGACTACATTTATACTCCTTTCAAATTTCAATTGATTCCCAAGAATGGCACCAGCACAGAAACGGCTAGCAAATTGATCGCAATATCCGCAATTCCCATGATGTCCAGGAAGCAAAAACTCCTCCTACATTGTTTTAGTAGTACTCGTTCTCCTAGTATCCCTGTGTGCATGTTTCGCGGATGCTTTTCCTAGTACCGTGTTTAGTTCCAAAATAATTCTTCAAACTTCTAACTTTTTCATCATATCAGAACTTTTTTACACATAAACTTTCAATTTTCCGTCACATCGTTCCAATTTCAACCAAACTTAATGAGCTACTCCTACAGCTGTTCATCGGCAAAATGCGTGTACGATCGTCGGAACGGACGCTGCCTCTAGTAAATGCATGTATTCAGATTAGATGTACACAGCTTGTGTTTCTCTTCTCTTGGAAGGAAGACGGGGGCAATCGGTGCCAGTACCGATTGCATATGCGCAGCGACAGAGCGAAAATAGTTGCATTCAATCGAAAACATTTGGGCAGATTGACAGGGGTTATAGTTGTTCGTTTGAGAAAGTGAAGGAAATAAACGGAAATGTACACTCTACACTACCATCTCTACTCGCAGGATGGCTAAAATGGCCAGTGATGATTTCTTGGGAAAACGAGAGTGAACGAGGAAGCCAAGAGGTGGGAGACGGACCTTGACGACGACGTGGGGCTTGTATGACTTGCTGGCGCCCCAGAGCACGAGCAGGAAGAAGGCGAACACGGCCACGAACGCGAACGCCCCGAGGGCGTAGCACCTCCACTGCGAGGCGGCCCCGGCGAGCCCTCCTTCGTCGTCGTCGTCGTCCCCGACGCTGCCGGCGCCGCTTCCCTGCGCGAGGCGTCGCCAGGGGACGCCGGCAGCGGCGCCGGAGCGGAGCTGGTCGGAGAAGAGGAGGCGGCCGGTGGAGGACTCCCGGGAGTGGTGCACGGCGGCGCCGGAGTGGTGGTAGTGGTAGTGCAGCGGCGACTCGGCCGGGGTAGAACCCGCGAACGACATCTTCTCGGCCGCGGCCACGCCGCCGCCGCCGCCACCTACGCCGCCCGAGGCCACCACGACGTCCGGGTGGGAGGCGGCGGGGCTGAGCACGTAGTAGGCCGGCCGGCGCGGCGACCGCGGCGGCGACGACGGCGCCAGGCTCGTCACGTCGGAGTCCGTCTTCGCGTGCCGTGCCATCTCGGGAGCCGCGCGGCGCGATGGGCGTGACCGCGTGAGCGATAGAGGCACAGTGGTGGATTGTGGCGAGGCGCAAAGCGCAACGGGTCTGGGAGCCTCTTCGTTGATAGTAAGCGCAACGGATTGTGGCGAGGTTTTTAAGTGGAACGCGAGGGGTTTTCGTTTCCAAAGTTTGGAGCTGTGTGCGCCGCGAGGGTGGCGGCCGAGTGCTGGTTGGGCGACCGTGGAGGTAATGTGGGGGCGGCTGGCTCACTCTGGCTCGTGGCTGGCTAGCTACTACTGGCGAGACCGCGAGACTGAAGCTTTGAGCTGGTCCCTTATGAGCGGAGAGACCCACTGCATTGAAGGCCTGCTCAGCACCTCGGCCGCAATGGAGATGTCACTAAGGAATACGTCCACTTTAACTCCTTTAAAAATGACCAGAATCTAATCCATGACCCTAAACCGTAAAACCGGATATCTCGACCCCCGAACTATTGAAACCGGTGCAATTTGACTCCCTTATAGTTTTGGAGGGTGGTTTCGCTGACGTGGCGGTTTTGACCTAGTCTATGGAGTTGACGTGGCGCTTAGATAGCATTTGAATTAAAAACATATACGTGGGACCCGTTTGTCATTCGCACACATAAAAATTTGAGGGGTCCACTGACAAGTGGGCCCCACATGTTGTCCTCTCTCTTCCCCCTCCCCTCTTCCTCCCTTCTCTCTTTCTTTCTCTTTCTCTTCTCTCCTCCGCCAGCTCCCTCCTCCACTGGCGGCGGCAGCAATGACGGCGACGGCGGCTCGTTGAACACGACGTCATGCAGGAGTCGATCACCACGATCTTGCCGGTGGTGTCCTCCTCCCACGCGTTCCAGAGGTGGAAGCAGAAGCAGTCGGGGACCTCCACCCACCGGAGCTCCGACGCGTTGGCGGCAACCAACGAACGAGCACCGGGCTGGGCATGTGTGGATTCTAATGCTCAGGCACAACGGTATCTGTTGATGAAAAATACGAGGCCTGGGAGATCTGCTTAACTTCAGTGCAGGTCCAAAACTTGCCTTTGGGTATGCTAGCGTGCCAGTTGATTTGATCCTGCAATCAACAAGAAATAACGACAAAGAAACCGTGGTTAAATCCATAAATGATAGCCGATCGGCTAAGTGCCGATGACATATCATTTATCTTTTAGCCGATATCATATTTAAATCAATCGGCGGTTGTAAATAGATAATAATCCCGGTCGGTCACCCATCCTAAATTGCTCCAGGCCAAGCACGCTTAACCCTGGAGTTCTTTGGAGATTGGCTTCCGGAAAAGAAGTTGCAACTTGTTCTTTGGAGATTGGCTTCCGGAAAAGAAGTTGCAACTTGTTGATATGAGTATTCTATTAATCCTATTAAGCCCTAGGCCGGAATGTTACACCCTCACCCCCTTAAGAGAGATCGACGCCCCCGTCGATCAACCCCAGGCCAGGAACGTCCTCTCTTGGCCACGTTAAGAGAGATCGACGCCCCCGTCGATCACCCCAGGCCAGGAACGTCCTCTCTTGGCCACGTCCATGTGTCCAGTGCCAGCGCATGTGCCATGCTGTGTAACCACTCCCGGTCTACACCAGCCATGCGCACCATGTCTGTGCAACTGCGACACACGCGCCCGTGAAACCGCGAGAGTCGGCTCTGATACGGCCAAGCACGCTTAACCCTGGAGTTCTTTGGAGATTGGCTTCCGGAAAAGAAGTTGCAACTTGTTGATATGAGTATTCTATTAATCCTATTAAGCCCTAGGCCGGGATGTTACACCCTCACCCCCTTAAGAGAGATCGACGCCCCCGTCGATCAACCCCAGGCCAGGAACGTCCTCTCTTGGCCACGTCCCCTGGAGTTCTTTGGAGATTGGCTTCCGGAAAAGAAGTTGCAACTTGTTGATATGAGTATTCTATTAATCCTATTAAGCCCTAGGCCGGGATGTTACACCCTCACCCCCTTAAGAGAGATCGACGCCCCCGTCGATCAACCCCAGGCCAGGAACGTCCTCTCTTGGCCACGTCCATGTGTCCAGTGCCAGCGCATGTGCCATGCTGTGTAACCACTCCCGGTCTACACCAGCCATGCGCACCATGCCTGCGCAACTGCGATACACGCGCCCGTGAAACCGCGAGAGTCGGCTCTGATACGAGAGTCGGCTCTGATACCATTTTGTAACGTCCCGCCTCCCCCAGGCCGGGCCCACTTACATCTGATAGCTTTCATAGGTCACAGACTGCCCTCACAGACCAACACATGTCTTTCATAGGCCAAGCACGCTTAACCCTGGAGTTCTTTAGAGATTGGCTTCCGGAAAAGAAGTTGCAACTTGTTGATATGAGTATTCTATTAATCCTATTAAGCCCTAGGCCGGGATGTTACAATAAATCACTTAGATCGAAATATATATTAACAACAAGACTATATATGTTCATAGCGTAGCTGATCAGATAGATCTAGCATGTATCGGCTAATACTCCGATACAACTCTATGTGAAGATATTAAAACAAGCAGACTATACCAAACAGAAGCTTAATATACTTAGATGCAATAAGATCTTGACATAAATGGTATATTTAACATGTTAATAAGGCACATAAAGCAAATGTAGTTAAATCAGATAAGATCGGCTGAAACCCTGATGCTACTCTAGTCGGCAACCAGAAGGTAGGCTAGAGATTGATGTTCTAAGCACGACTTAATAGATCAAACTCAACTGATGCAGCATTAAGTATGAAAAGAAAAACAATATCTAGACAATCAAGCCGCTGGAAGTTTCATAGAGTGATAGATATCCTATATAATCTAAGTCAACATCGATATCTAACCTAATCCGCTGCCCTCTACCGACAGAAGTTAACCGATTGTAAGTTAGATAACGATATTGCCAGAGATTATGTAAGATATATGATAACTCGACGAATTACATAAACAAGATTAGAGTGTCATAAAGATGGAAGCACTAATCCCAAGAACACAAGCCGTCATAACAAGTTTTACCTCTTGTTAAAGATCGAAACCGATGCAGCTCAACCCGAAAGTAAGAACTTGTCGAAATAAAACAAAAGCAAAAAAGGGTGGCGATACGCCGAGATTGTATTGAACGTGTGTGTTAAAATAATTACATGGGGATCGGGGTCTATTTATACCTGAAAATTACAAACTATGTCCATATCGGACACGACTCTTATCTCTAACAAACTCTAAGATACCATAAGTCTTTACGGCAGACTTTTGCCCCAAATATATCCCTAAGGAAATTACATAAAATATCCTAATTAATAGATACAATTGCCTTCTCAGGACTCTATCTATGCGTGGCAATCATCTTGAAGCATATCAACTCAACCCGATGTCGTATACAAGTCATATTGTCGGAATCGACTGTATCACTTAACCCAGTCTGACTCAGACTTAGCCGATCCCAATCGTAGCCGATCTAGACTCCAGCCGATTCTTACTCTGTTCCCGAATCGATCTTCGCCTTTGACTCCGCTTCGATCTAATCCTCTTATCCGATGGTGATATTACCAAATTTGGTCGTTAACAGTATCATATTGTTATGCATCCAGCAGCTGAAAGCCTCAAACGAAATGCTACTGGTGCTCAACAGTAGTAGCTGGCACGGCCATTGCATCTGAAGAAAGAAAAGAAAAAAAAGAGCCCGTGCATCTGCAAAAGTCGAAGACGTGCCGCCGTACTAGTCGACGTACTGATGCCATGATGGTGATGTCCGGGTGAAGCCGGCGAAGGTCGACGTCTGGGCGCAAGATTCTCTCTACCGCGACGCGTCCAGGCCGCCTCGCTGCCACTCCACTCGAGGCTGCGCCGCTGCACGCGTCGGGGCCACCTAGCCGCCGCTCCGCCGCATCTCCGCTGCTCTGCTGAGGCCGCCATTGTTGCTGCTGAACGAGCTCCGTGCGCTGGCGTTGTACCCGCGGACGCACAGCTCCGGCCACGGCTCGGAGAAAGGCCCCCGACCGACACCGGTGGATTCAACCCTCGCCCCGCGTTCATCTGAAGGGGAAGAGAAATGGGGAGATAGAGAGAAGGAGAAAGAAATGGAGGAGAAAGAAGGGGAGGAGAAGGATGACATGTGGGCCCAGTGGGTCCCACCAAAATTTTTATGGGTGAATGACAAATGGGTCCCACATATATTTTTTTAATTCTGATGCCACGTAAGTGCCACGTCAACGCCACGTGGAATGACGACTGGGTCAACACTGCCATGTAGGCGCCACGTCAGCGAAACCACCCTCCAAAACCACCGAGGGAGTCAAATTGCACCGGTTTTAATAGCTGAGGGGTCGAGATATCTGGTATTGTGGTTCAGGGATATGAATTAGATTCCGCCACTAGTTAAGGGAGTCAAAGTGAACTTATTCCTGTCAGGAATGGTCGAACCAATTACACTATTTTGAGCTTAAGCCACAATAGACCTTCCACGGCCCATCTCATCACATGGTATAGCCTGTTAAGATTATTCTGGGCGAATAAGTTCATCTGAGGGCCCTTAACTTATCAAGAATCCGATTTTGATCCTTCAATCAGAAAACAATGCATAACGGGTCCCTCAACTATCAAAACTAGTGCAAAATAAGTCCCAAGATGGTTTGGACGGCGGTTTCAGCTGACGTGATGCCTATGTGGCAAATTTGACTCGGTCTTCATCTAACGTGACATTGACATGGCGCTTACGTGGCAGTTTGGTTTGGCAAATAATATAATCATGACCCTACATGTTAGTGTCGATGAGGGATACCCGTAGACCAAATGAATAGGGTATTAGGGTACGTTGGTACAAGGATCTACACGATATGACATCAAGCAAACAAGAAAACAAGGATTATACTAATTCGGGCCTTCGTAAGGTAAAAACCTTGATCTAGTTTATATGAGATAGATAAGGAAATGTAACATCCTGAAAATTCAAGACAATGAAAATCACGAAAATTTCGAACTTTTTAAAACTTTTGCATCATGCTGGTTGTTATAATTGCTATTGCTTGCCAAACCGTAAATGATCACCAAGAAAGTAAAGAAAAGAACTACATTTAAGAAATAGATATGATTTACGGGAATATATTTAATCCTACAAATAATTATGCACGAGATATTAAAATCAAATAAAAGAAAAGATATTATTAACCTATTTGATCAAATATTAAATTATTTGAATAATGTAGGTGGGTGCCATAATATGTGTACACATGAAATGATGATCATTCAAATAAACTGAGCTCTCTGTATATATAATAGAATTACGGGAGTATTTAGTTCGATATGTAGATCGATATTGCACCAAGTTCCTAATTGCATTTAGGGATTGAAATTTGATATATTAAACCCCTCCATATAAAATGAACTAACATATAAATAAATTGAGCTAATGTGCTATTGTGTTAATAACGGTCTCATTAGAAAATTATAGAATCTCTAATAAACCTTAAACATTGGACAATATTAAATTTTGGGCAAATTCACATTTGAACACTTAATACGGTCACCTAAATGCTTAGGAGTAAATACAAATTTAATTTGCAACTTTTCTCAATTTATAAATCAACCAAAACCCTAAAAGAAGAAAAATAGGAAAACTTTGAAAAATATAATAATAATAAGAATTAACACTAATTAAAAATTTAAATAAATTATATAAATAATAAATAAATAATAATAATAATAATAATAAAATAGGAAAAATAGGAAATGCACTGTTCATTGCACCTAAGGTGCTCGACGTGGTTCCCCTAACCTAGCCCTCCCCTCTGCCACGCCGCCGCGCGCCCTGCCGCGCCGCGCACCGCCCGGCCGTCGCCGTCGCGCCTCAAGCCGCGCCGCTGCCGCTGCCGCGCCACGCCATCGCCGACGCCGTCGCACCGTCACTCGCGCCTCGAGCCCCGCACCGCCTCGCGCCCCGCACGCCGCGCGCCGCTTCGCCTCCCCTCTGCCGCGCCGCGCACCATCGCCATCGCCGCTGCCGCGCCGCACCGCTGTCGTCATCGTCGCCGTCGGCCTCGCGCCTTGAACCGCCGCGCGTCCATCCCCTCGCGCCTGCGCCCGCCGCGCGGCCGTCCCCTCGCCGTCGCCCTGCGCCGCCACCGCATCGATGTCGCCATCGCCGTCCCTGCCCCGCGCTGCCGTCGCCGTCACTGCCTCGCGCCGCGCGCCGCCGCTGTCACGCCGTCCTGTGCCTGCGCGTCACGTCCGTCATGTCGCCGTCGTCTCGAGCCCCGCGCCGCCCTGTCGCCATCGCCGCGCGCCGTCCCGTCGCCACTGCCGAGCCGTCGCCGTCGTCGCCTCGCGCCCCGTGCCGCGCCGCTCCCCCGAGCCCCGTGCCGCCGCTGCTACCGCGCCGCGCCGCCCGTTCCATCGCCGCGCGCCGTCGCCGTTCGGCCGTCGCGTCGCCGCTGCCGCGCCATCGCCATCGCGCGTCGCATCACCTGCCGCGCCGCGCCCCCGAGCCCCGTGCCGCCGCTGCTGCCGCGCCGCTGCCGCTCCTCGCGCCCCGCGCCCTGCCGCGCCGCGTCGTCGTCACATCGCCGCGTCGAGCCCCGCGCCGCGCCACCCCGCCAACGCCATGAGGCCGCCGCCCCTTTCCCCTCTTCCCCATTATCTCTCTCCCCCCTCCCTTATATAAGCCCCCCTACTCCCACTCTTCCCCTTCATCCTCACCTCCTCTCCTCTACCCACGCCACCACGCCGCCGCCTCCACGCCGCCGCGCCGTCGCATAGAGCCGCCGCGCCGCCGCCACGAAGCCGCCGCGCCGCGCCGCACCTTGCGCCGACGTCGCCACCGTCGCCGTCGCCGCCACCACCGTCGGTAAGCCGCCGCCCTCCTTCCCCCTCGCATCCACCGCCGCCGCCGCTCGGGTGAAAGAGAGGCCGGCTGAGAGAGAAGAAAGAGAGAAAGAGAGAAAAGAAAGAAAAAGAGAGAGAGAGAAAAGAAAGAAAAGGGAGAGAGAGAAAAGAAAGAAAAAGAGAAGAGAGAATAGAGAAAAAGAAAAATAAATAGAAAATTAGGAAAAAAATTAAGGAGGTTAATAGTTTAAGAAAATCTAAAATAATTAGAATTTGAGATTAATTATATCCTGTGGATAAGGTTGTACCATTTCGCAATTATTAGAATTAATTCAAATTTGAATCTTTACACTAGCATAACTTATTCATTTTAGCTCCGATTTGAGTGAAACTTGAACCTAAATTCATCTAAATTCACAAGCTTTCCAATGGTGTATAATTCACTATTTAATAAAATACATTTATAATTATTAATAATTAATATCAAGATGATGCATAATAGTTAACTTAAAAATATGCTAATAATAAAATTGATATTGTACTGTAAAGTAGATGTCAAATAATTGTCTTTAACATGCTTTCTCACTATAAAACCTATGTAAACTAACTAGGAGCATTGTTTCAAATTGACTAAAGCATAGGAAATATTAGTGCCATTAATTAGTCTATGTCCAAATATAACTAAACCTATGACTTATAAATTATTTACATAAGTTTAGCCTCATACTTTGTAACTCAAATATAAACACACTTAGATGAACCTTCGACTTGTCTAAAGGAGAATAATAACTGAGCTAGTTGTAATTGGATCACTTAAAAGTTAGTCGGTGTAATGTCATGTGAAGTGGAATAAATATAGTTCGGTTGACATCCATTAGTTAACAAAACAGGGCCATCTTAATCACATATATCGTATAGGTTCTAGTAAATAGCAACCATTCAGTAAATGATCCAATGATTAAATATTGTGTACACATGTACATTGTACATCCCAATTAGATGTACGGCATATCAAAAACCTACCCTTTTGTGTATAGTAAACTAATGAGTCTATGACAAACATCTATAGTGGATAAAATACTAGTTATAAATCTTGACCTAATATAATCGTAAATTAGGATTATTCATTATAAAATTATGTGATGGGATAGTCCGTAACCATAATATGATTAACCTAAACAGTTCTAACATACAAAGCATGGGTAATTGTTAACCTTTCATAATTTATTTTGACAAGTAAAATATGTATATAATTAAAATAAAGCCTCCATCAATAAAATAATAATACAAATGATTCACAGTAATTATTTGACCGATCCAAATCCATCCGGCAACAGAACCTCTAGTGTATAACCGTTCTATTTAGATAGATGCATGAATAGCCATTTACTAGACTAAACCACATAGTAGCCAGATACGTATCTCATTCATACTACAGTGGTTAGCTCCTATATAGACCGCCATGACAACAGAAAGATTAAGAAACTTTAGCCCTTAGCATAATTGGAATCCCCTAGCAAGCAATAATAGTATGAGCAACCCTAGGTACGACCCTAACAAGTACACTTTGTTGTGCATATTTGATTGTTGTTTGAATATTGGTTTTTCTCGCGTATTATAGACTTTGTGTATCGGTTAGTCGTGAGGCAACGTCTGCAACTTCCAGGAGGTGAAGGTTGATCAAGATTATATCGAGAATAAGGACTATCCTGAGCAGGCAAGTCATCACTATTCCTTGAACATGTTGATCCCAATTGCAAAATTATTTTGTTTACAAATAAAATTGCATGCAATGATAAACGTCCTACTTGTGATTATGCCATGCCTTGATTATTGTTTACCCCATATTCCTTCGTAACCATGTTTACGTATGAGTCCCTAGTCAACTATGACAATTGCTTAGCAATGCTACTCTAGAATCATGCATATTTATCAAAATGCTCTATGCTTGGGCAATTGCCTTTGGGAAGGTAGTTGAGATGTGGCATGTGGAGATATGAGCGCCACATTGCCATGATATTGATGACATGATTTGCGAAAAGAGAAATAAAATTAAAACAACTGTTTTCGACTGGGGCGGACGGAGGATTTGGGTGGTATCCGGAAAAGGCAAGTACCGTCCCCGGTCAATTAAGGACCGAGCCATGAAGTTAAGCATGAAACGACCCCCGTACAACCGCACTTCTCGTATGGGTATAGACCTAGCGGAGTAGATAGCTGAGCGGAGGCAGTATCCATGCATAGTGGTTTCTTGATGTGTGAGGCAGGGGCTCTACGGTGGGGCCGCCATTGGTAGAACCGCGAGGCGGGTGTCTACAGTGGTGTCGCCATTGGTAGGACTGCCATGTGAGAATTTAAATATAATTATAACTTAATGCATGTGTGAGTTTTTCCTTCCCGGGTGCGCCAGAACTCCTCTCACTGCTAGAAACCGTGTACGCCTAGAGTGCATGAGGATGTAAAGTTCATGGATTTCGCCGCTAGATGACGTCACCTAGCCGTTATATATATGGATTTCGTCCCTAGGTCACCCTTTGGCCATTCCACTTCAGTTCTTTCATGTTCTAGGGTTTTCTAGCCACTCCCAAGCTTCCTTTGCTTCCTCCACTCAAATCTAGAGCCTATCTTGTGAGATTGAGAGATTAGATGAGAGTGTAGGAGTGTTTGGGAGATGGCTTGAAGATTAGGTTTGTTTGAGCACTTTGGATACCTTGTGGGCTGTCACTTGGGCTTATTACTCTTGGAGATCTTCTCCTAGACGGTTAGGTGTCGTCCGTGAGCTTCCAAAGATCTTGTGGATGTCCCGGGAAAGTTTGTGAAGGTTTTCCTCACCTCCGCAAGGAACCGAGGTAAGTGAGTAAAGATTCTTGTGCTGAGTTTTCAGAGGTTGTCCTAGGTAGAGCAACTTGCACTTGTGGCCTTTTCTAGAAGGAATTTTGAGTTTGATCTTGGTGGTCACTCAATTCTAGAAAATGACCTAGAAGTGTTAAGTTGAAGGCTGTGGAGCTCTTCTGAGATCTTTGCATAAGTGAGGCAAGGGGTTAATCGAGACCCGGCTCTTTGGAGCACCTCAACGGAGAGTAGGATTCTTGTGATCCGAACTTCGGGAAAAAATCATCTTTGTCTCTCTTGTGCATGATCTTTGTGTGAATCTGCTGATATTCTGCGATCTTCATCTTGTTCCTCTGTGTGCCTAAACTTCCCTTGCTAGGACCTGTTTTTCATCTCAGTTTTAATTTATCTCTGCTGCACGGAAGTTCCTGGCTCAAGAACTCCGGAAGTTCCGGGCTACTCGTCCTGCCCGGAAGTTCCGGTGTTCATCACTAGGAGGTTCCGGGCCCTGTCAATTTAACCGCTGCAATTGTTGAGAAAATTTCAGGAAAGCCTATTCACCCCCTCTCTAGGCTACATCTCTGCACGTTCAAAAGGAACGGCGCGTAACGGCCATCGGTGGCAGAGCGTCGGAGGAGGATCACGTCGATGTCAGATGCCGCGACGTCGGGGCTCCAGGTTAGGTCAACGAAGGGCAGCGACTCCCAGCAGCCCCACCATGCACATGAGAGCACCGAGGTGCGAACCACCTCGTAGATGTGAAGGCGGTCGACGATGTTGTCGAGGACTTCGACGTGGAGCGCACCCAGCGCATCCGGCGACAACTCCGCCTTCACCGCCGCTAGCTGCCTCTTCTAGGTGGGCAGGGAGGCTACCATTTCTTAGTGCTTTCCCCAAATTCGCGTGCGTGCGTCCCCGTCTTACCCTGCGTGCTTCGCTTCCTCCCTTCCAGAAACCCTCTTCCGCCTCCATCGCCATGAAGCCTGCAATCCATGGAGGTCGACGCCGTAGCCCGCCCCTTCCTCCTCTTCTCCAAGCCCAAGTCCAGCAAGAAGAAACCCAAGCAGGAAGCCAAGCCCCAGCTAGAACCCCTAAACCCTATCTCCGCGTCATGGAGCCCGAACATTGTGACTCCAACTAGGCCCTACTGTCGTGGCCACCACCGCTGCCGCGGAATCCGCCATGGTGTTGTCCACCTTCGTCGAACTCGGGGCTATCGCAATGGCTAGTGGATGTGTGCGATTTACTAGGGGATGCATAGCCCCATGGTCGTGCAGTGGCAGTGCATCCCGCGGGTGCTTGAGGGGAGGGACGTGTTGGGGATCGCGGAGACGGGGAGTGGGAAGACAGCTGCGTTCACGCTGCCCATCTTGCACCGCCTTGGCGAGGACCCCTTTGGCGTCGCGCTGTCCTATTGAACCATGGCACCATCAACTCTGACGTCCCAAAAAAGATCATTTATGGGATAAGTTTTTTTAGAAGTTTATTTGTGAAATTAGTTTTTGAAAAGGACCAAATTGTAAAAAATCCAATGTGGTTGGTTGCATGCGCCGGTGCATTAGGGTTTTCCGCCTCTAGTCAAATAGATCCTCCAGCGTAAGCTTTTTTGGCATCCAATCTCAAGTTGTTCCTACTTCAATTCTCTATTCTCTAAAGGAACAAATCGGTATAAGTACGATAATGTATGGATAGGAAGGAGTGTAGCAGGCTAGCGGCAATATCTTTCTTAATATCTGACAATTTTAGCTTTCTGATTTATGGCATGTTCAGATTGTAGCCAAAATAAACCTTACAAGTTTTGGCAATACCAAAATTATAGTAAGATAGCAATATTGCCAAAATTTTAACAGGATTTCTTATGTATTGGTCAAATTTGGCAACTAACTAAACGTAGATATTTTTTGGCAACTTTACCAAATAATGGTATGGTTGAAAATGGCATCAAAGTGAACACGCCCTTAAACTGTAACTATGGATTACTTTTAATTTTTTTCATCATGTTAATAATTATTATTACCTCCGTTTCAGGTTATAAAATGTTTTGATTTTGGTCAAAGTCAAACTGATTCAAGTTTGACTAAATTTTTAAAAAAATATTTTTAACCTAAGACAAATTTATTATGAAAATATATTCAATTATCGATTTAATGAAACTAATTTGGTATTATAAATATTACTATATTTATTTATAAATTTAGTCGAATTTAAAGTAGTTTGATTTTAACAAAAAGTCAAAATATTTTATAACCTACCGTGGAGGGAGTATCCCTTTAATTATTCTTTTACATTCGTCCAATCCTATCACAGTAGTTAAAATGCTAATCTCCTTTCTACCTTACCGGGCTCACCTGGTTCTGACGAAGCATATGCCTCCTTTTCATTTGCCATGATACTTGATAAATACATACGTACACAAGATTCGAAAGGTGTGCGTGCCCGACTGCCCGCATGCCTATCCTTCTTTTTGGTTTGCCTTAACTGCTTGCAAGTTCGTGTTGTCCTCTCGTTGAACTCTACAAACGCGAAGCTAACAAGTAACAACTCACGGCGTAACGCGCGAGCCTAGTTTACGCGATAGACGACGGCACGAGAGGCCAAAAAAACGGAGGACAGAAAATACATCTGAAAACACCAGGCGCGTCGCGCAGTGCATGGGCACATCACTGTCGACGGCAAGCCGCCAAAACCGAACAGCCGAACACGCACACCTACTACTACGATTTCCGCGGAAACACGCCACGCGACAGCCGGCGCGTGTCTGGTACTCTGGTCTGGCCCATACAACTGTACCGTCCTCCCCTTGCGCATGCAGAGCGCCATGGCCGCTCGCGCTGCCGCGTCACCGGCCGGTATGAAACGAGACGAAGGCGCAATCTAAGCAGCGCACGTACAGCCTTGCCGTTGCAGGGAGGCCGTGCCTGTGATGCATAGCCGGCCGAGGCGTAAAGTAGCTGGCACCGTGGTGTGAACTGAAATCTCAGGGCCTCGTCGCGGTCGTTGGATTGACCTGCTACGAGCCAGCTCAGGCCGTGCGCGTTTACTGAACAGTTAATATACAGGCGGAAAAAAAAATTACAGCAGCTTTTCGTTGCCTGCAGGTCGTCTCTCTTGCGTATGACCGCACTTAATCTGTCTGTCGCGAGATTTCGCACGTACACGTATCGTTCTTCTTTACCGGTATTGATGTGGTGAGCATATCTAGGAACATATGCGAGGTAGGAACTGTGCTACTAGGGAGTAGAAAGGGAGCACACACACATGATGCTCGGTTGACGAAAGCGATGGTGAATTGGTGATCTGTCCAATATTGTACAACGAATCCATCATACTTGGTTTCCCACGAACGGGATGCAAACGGAACCGAAGCTAACATAGGACACACGAGTTTCATTTGTTGTGTTGCTCCACGTCGCGCCGCCTCCAGATATATAGAATCCCATTCGCATGCCATATGTTCTGTACTTGCTTCTGTTTGCTTTTGAGGCCCACCCTAACATGTTACTTTGCTGGTGGCCTGATCAGATATGGTGGTAATCGCTGTACCCTGATTTGGACCGACTAAACGTTTTTTTGTTCGTTTCCTACATGCCTGCCAAACAGAACAAAGATAGCTGTTTGCACAGTCCATTCCAAATCTTGGCCGTGTGCCCATGCCAGTGCATGCCTTTATGACGAAACGATGACCATCTAAATCACGAGATTATACGACAATAACCAAGAAATGGACATGCCAACGCTGTACTAATAATGGAGTGTTTAGACTAGAGACGGAACTGAAAGCAGAGATCACATGTTGCTCGTGTATATTGATCGGTTTTTTGCGTATATGCAGCTAAATTTTTCTCTGAAACATGGCCGGCACAAACACAACCGCCACACACACCGTGACCGTGAGATCCATCACAGCAATTTCACAATCACCACGACCGTGCGATCCACATTCACCAAGACCGTGAGATCCATCACAGCAATCCCACAATCACGACCGTGAGTTCCACAATTACCAAGACCGTGAGATCCGTCAGCACCACAGTGCCACCCACAAATCACCATTCACCACAAACCGTGAGATCCATCACCAAGATGCTAAACTTTTCCCCGTCGCCGTTACCCAATACAAAAATGGCCACTATCCACAGCAGTTCACGTTCTCACCACACAGCCTTTTTAGTGCCCTGATTATATAATCTTCCTCGTTAATCACAGTTTCTAAATCTTAGTTACCAAATGCTAATTCCACTCACAATCATTTTTGTTTCTTTACAAAATGCTAATTGCGACACGCACTCCCGAATCCCCGCCGCTAGTCTCGCCCACAGAAGATTCGAACACATACAGAATTACACGGACCACAATCGCTTTGGTTACCACTAATCACATATTCTAATTGATCCTGTTCCTGATCATGTACCGAACACCCGCCATGCCATGCCACGTACGTGGCGTGGCCACCAAACCCCGCGCCGCTCGTTGCCGCCGGCGCGAGTGGCTGTGCCGGTACACGAAAGACGCGGCTTCCGTGCGCGCCCCGATGCGGGGGTGGCGGAAAGGAGGACAAGCGTTGGCAGCTAGCTGCGCGCTCCACGTTGTTCCGGAACGTTCCATCGCATCGTTAACTGAAACGAGAGGCAGTATTAATCCCCTAGTTAAACTCTGGCTAAGTATAGCAGAGACGCCGGCCGAGAGGAGTGGGGGGAGAGGGAGGAGGAGGAGGAGAGTGGCTACTAGTACTAGCTATCTTTGGAGTGGGCGTTTCTTGGCCGGCGGCGATGGAGCAGGTGCGGCGGAAGAGTAGCCTGAGGTCGCATGGCTCAGGCAAGTCCTCGCCGCGGGTGGGATCGGGGGTGTTCGATGAGCGGTCCGGACTGGCGGCCGATCGTGACGGCGGCGAGGAAGGGGAGGTGGTCGTCAGGATCGACGGGGAGGGGCCTGGACGCGAGCCGTTCGCGTTCCCCGGCCAGGATGGCGGTGGGGCGGGGAATGTGAGCCCGAACACCGACTCCACGGCGAGCACGCCGCGGGGGGCGAGCAGGACGTGGTCCAGCGGGACCAACTCGCCGCGATCCCCGCCCAAGGTGAGGCGGGACGGGAGCGTTGAGTTTTGGAAGAATGATGGCGGCGGGGACGGGGGCAGCGATGGGGGTGGAGGCGGAGGCGGTGGCGGTGGCCGGCGCGCCTGCGAGGCGTTCAGCTTCAAGAACCGGGCGCCGCCGCGGCCTTCGTCGTCGCAGGCGTCGTCCCCTTCGCTATCGCCGCAGCCGGCACACGCTGCGGGTGCGGTGGACGGCGGCGAGGATCCGCCCACGCGTCTCATCGGGAACTTCCTCCGGAAACAGAAGGCGTCCGGCGCCGAGCTGTCGCTGGACCTCGACATGGAGGAGCTCGGGAGGCCGTCGCAACTGCATGCGCAACCATCCTTCTCAAACTCCCTGGAACGCGAGGCGCGAGTCTCCTTCCAACCGAAAAGGCGTGTTGCCTCGTCCTCTGACTCCGACTCCGACACCGGAGGTAGCCGTAGGCGCGGCGGCGACGACGGCGAGGTTGTTCGCTGCACTTCCAGTTCCACTGCAGCGGGACACTTGATGCGAGCCAAAACGCGATCCCGGCTGATGGACCCGCCGCCGCAGCCCCAGCCGGCGTCCGCGGTCCCTCCCGTCGGCGACGAGGAGAGGAGATCCTCTGTCTTGCGGACGCCTACGAAGTCCGGCCAGTTCATCTCGGGCCTCATGACCGGCAAGTCCGGGCAAATCGCCAAGTCGGGCCCGTTGGAAGAGGAGGAGGAGGACCCATTCATGGACGAGGACATCCCCGACGAATTCAAGCGCGGGAAGCTGGACGCCCTCACTATCCTTCAGTGGCTCAGCTTGGTGCTCATCATCGCGGCATTGGCGTGCAGCCTCACCATCAAGGCCCTGTCCGGGAAGAAGGTCTGGGGACTGCACCTCTGGAAGTGGGAGCTCCTCGTGTTCGTGCTCATCTGCGGCCGCCTTGTCTCCGGCTGGGTCATCCGGATCGCCGTGTTCTGCGTCGAGCGCAACTTCTTGCTGCGCAAGCGCGTGCTCTACTTCGTGTACGGCGTGCGCAGCGCCGTGCAGAACGCGCTCTGGCTCGGCCTGGTGCTCTCCTCTTGGCACTTCATGTTCGACAAGAACGTCCAGCGGGAGACGAACTCGCCTGTGCTGCCCTACGTGCAGAAGATACTGTTCTGCTTCCTCGTCGCCACGCTCATCCGCCTCGTCAAGACGCTGCTGCTCAAGGTGCTGGCATCCTCCTTCCATGTCAACACATACTTTGACCGGATTCAGGAGGCATTGTTCAACCAGTTTGTCATCGAGACGCTCTCCGGGCCGCCCCTAGTTGACGAAAACCAATTCCTTGCTGAGATGCATGAGCTCCAACGCGCAGGAGCAACCATCCCAGCTGAGCTCCGTTCCACTGTACCAACCAAGAATCTTTCAGGGCAAAGGAGTATTCGGATGTCCGGGGTGATTCCTAAGGGAGAAGGGAGCAAGCAGCTGTCAAAAGAGAAAGGAGAGCACCAGATTGAGGAGGGGATCACCATTGACAAGCTTCATAAACTCAACCAGAAAAATATCTCAGCTTGGAACATGAAAAGGTTGATGAGGATTGTTCGGTTTGGGACGCTCACGACAATGGATGAGCAGATACAGCAGGCAACGGGTGAGGGGGATGAGTCAGCGACACAGATTCGTAGTGAATACGAAGCCAAGATTGCTGCCAAGAAGATCTTTCACAATGTGGCGAAGCCTGGCTCCAAGTAAGTGTCTTCATTGTCAGTACTATAGTATGGTTAGATGCCCTAATCTCCTGCAAGTGCCATCATTGCTAGTTCTTACAATATAGATAATCAGACAAGCAACTGCAATTTATCTGTAATATAGGAACTGTTAGTTCGTGCGGTGGTCGTGCGGACAGTCAGTGTTATTTCATTGGAGATGCTAGTATGCTAATATTTCATCCTATATATCTTTAGTATTGAGTTACAGGTGTTTAAAGCTTATTGAAAACAGGGATTGCAAAAATTCTGAACTTGCAAATTTCTGATCAAATTCCTAATCACAAACATATGAATACTGCAGGTATATATACTTGTCAGATTTGCTGCGTTTCATGAGGCAGGAAGAAGCCATCAAAACAATGGATCTTTTCGAAGGAGCACAGGAGCACAGCAGGGTTAGCAAGAGATCTCTAAAGAACTGGGTGGTAATGATCTTTCACGATATTGATTTATAATAACGAGTCACAGGGTGTGTTTGGTTCTTTGCCAATATCAACTATACCAAAATATTGGTGTTGCCAAAAAAAAGGTGCTCATTTGGTTTGCAACTAAAATTTTGTTATCCCTTTGGCACCAAACGAAATACCAGTACCTACATATTTTGGCAACAATCCAAACATGCACCTTACCAAAATTTTTTGGCAATGACCAAATCTTGCCATTGCCCCCAAAAAAATGGGCAAGGCTAACAATGGCAGTAATCCAAACATTCCCGTAGCTAGTTCTGAAAATGCCCTTGCTAATATTGTTGTATGTATTCTTCTGTAGGTGAATGCATTTAGAGAGCGCAAAGCCCTTGCCCTAACACTTAATGATACAAAGACTGCAGTGAACAAGCTCAACCAGATGGTTAATGTTGTTGTTGGGATAATTGTGTTTGCCCTCTGGCTACTTATTCTGGGTATAGCAACAACACATTTCTTTGTCTTCCTCAGTTCACAAGTTCTTGTGGCAGTTTTTGTATTTGGGAATACTTTGAAGACAATTTTTGAGGCAATTGTGTTCTTGTTCGTGATGCATCCTTATGATGTTGGTGATCGCTGCGAAATAGAAGATTGTCAGGTAGTGGGAAAGTTCTTTAATCTTCATTCATGAATATTGCCTTGCATTAATTTACTAAAGATTGAACTACTTGAATTTCAGGTGGTTGTTGAGGAAATGAATATAATGACAACAGTCTTTCTCCGATATGATAACCTGAAGATCTATTATCCAAACAGTGTACTTGCCACAAAACCGATTATGAATTACTACAGGAGTCCTGATATGGGAGAAGGAATTGACTTCTCCGTTCATGTTGCCACCCCAGTGGAGAAATTAGCCCTTATGAAGGAAAGATTATTACGGTATGTATTAGTGTTCTTATCTTGTTGCAATACAATCCGACCTCTTGAAATCTAATCAACAATGAATGATTAACTATGAATGTAAAAATGCAACTATGAGAATTTGATTCTGTTAATACTGTCTACTGGAGTCCGAAAGAAGTGCCTGCACTCTTGCCCCACCTAAGGCCTATGAATTAGTACTAAATTAGGGCATAAGAACATTTCATCATAGTTACAGTCTCTTAACTCTATGCATGCCTTCCTATCAGATTATAAAATCAGTCAGGCATCTATGAGCTCATTTGCTGCTTATGTTAGTATCTTACCACGACGAGCTAATCAATATTTTCACTTCTAAATTTCAGTTACATCGACAACAAGAAGGACCATTGGTATCCTGGTGCAATGGTTGTCCTCCGTGATGTGGATGACACCAACAAGCTGAAAGTGTCCATATGGCTCCGGCACACACTCAACTGGCAGGACATGGGGATGAGGTTCGTAAGGAGGGAGCTGGTGCTCCAAGAGATGATCAAAGTTCTCAAGGACCTCGACATAGAATACAGGATGCTGCCACTCGACGTGAACGTGCGAAACGCGCCCCCTATCCAGTCCACGAGGATGCCAACGACATGGAACTATTCCTGATTACTGAATCGGTGAATGCACCAGATCATTCAGCTATGAGATTACAGAGAGGAGGAAATGCCTTTGATCGAGTTTGAGCTGCAAGATCCTGGTGGCAACTAGCAAGTGTTCTGCGCTGCAAGAGCTCGGTAACAACTAGCAAGTAGTGGATAGCATGTAAAAACTAGCAATGGTTGTTATTGTTAGTGTGCTTGAAGCCATCATCACTTGGTAGTTGGTGCAGTATGTAATTACTGGTGCTGTGTAGTTGATGGATAACGTAGATACAGAGATAAAGAGTTTTCATTCCAAATGGTGAAAGCAGTAATAAAAAATTCAATGGGTGAACTCCTATTTCTGATTCCAACGGCTAGCCCAGGCAACCAACGACCCTTGCCGTGAAGCTGCGAGGCCAATGGCCTGCTGCGTCGTTCGTCGAGTCTGATACTCTGGTTTTTGTATCTGATACTCTGGTGGAGATGTAGATCGGCGCCGGCTCTGGTGGTGCGCATGAAGCACCGGCCACCGGCTGGTTTCTGTTTAAATGGTTGCGCCTTCCATCGCGTGCTAGAATAGAGGGGGCAGCCATGGCTGCATCCATGTTGGGTCCGGGTGCAAGTAATTCAGGGATTGTGGAGAGATGTGGGATTATCTGACCAGTGGTGTGGAGACTCCAAAGTCACCTGACCTAGAGGATCCCAGTCCGGTGAGATGTGTGCTGCGTCGTACCTGAATAGAACTTGCCAGGAGAATTGATTTGAAAAGGTGAGATTCCTAGTATAAGCTTGACCCAATTGGCAAGGATTTTCAACTCAAACCTAAGTCAATCAAGCTAAAACTACAAATGCTCTAACTATCATGGCTAATTTCACCCGAAAACGAAGAACAAAACGGACAGCAACAAACCATCTCAAACAGTAATATACTTTATGAGGATCGAAATTATGCTTTGATGATTCCAAATGAACAATTGATACAATTGGGAAGCTCATGTAACACCAAGGCATAGCAATTGTGGTAGTTTATCCTAAGAAGTCTTCATTTAGTCACATCATCTTATTTCAGCAACTAACTAAAGATCAGAACCGCAGCATAAGTATCCAGACATCTGCCCTAGATGGCAATGGCGTAATCTTTATATTTCTCATTGAAACTTATAATTTCAGAGATGAATTGCTCATCAAATCTCAGCAGCATATAACTCCATATATAACCACTCTCAGCAGCATATAACTCCATATATAACCACTTGCTCAGAACTTCAAATATCCGGTAGCATCAAGGTTGGTCTGCGCGGTCCGTGCCTACGGCGTTGTAGCTGCATCCTGCAGCTCGAATCCCCTCTCCACCGCATAGTCCACGAAGCTGTACAAGGGAAGCACCCTTTCGCCATACTTGTCACCGAACCTGTCGGCCTCCATCTTGGCTTGCGCTTTGAGCTCCTCTACGATGCCGAGCGCTCGATCCATGCCCAGCGCGCGCAGGACGCTGGCATTGCTCCTCATCTTGCCGTTGCCCGACGCGCTCCGGATGTCGTCGACGAGCTGGTACAGGACGCCGATGGTGCGGCCGTAGCGCCGCAGCGCGGCCTCCTCGTCGGGCCCCGCGCCTCCCAGCATGGCGCCGCAGGCGGCGGAGCACTCCGCCATCTCGCCGAACTTCTTCGTCAGAACCTTCATGACCTCGGCCTCGCCGAGGGCGGTGGCGCCGGCGAGGTCGAGGAATTGGCCGGCCGCCATGCCTGTGGATCCCACGGCGCGCGCTAGCTCCCCGAGGACGCGGAGGAGGACGGCGTGAGGTACGGGGTCGGGCGACGGAGTGTGGGCGATGACGTGGGTGTAGGCGAGGGGGAAGAGCGCGTCCCCGGCGAGGACGGCCATGTCGGTGCCGTAGGCGGCGTGGGTGGAGGGGCGCCCGCGGCGGGTGGGCGCGGCGTCGAAGCAGGGGAGGTCGTCGTGCACGAGCGACGCCGCGTGGAGCATCTCGAGGGCCACAGCGGCGGGGAGCGCGACCTCGCGCGGCGCGCCGAGGAGCTCGCAGGCGGCGACGCAGAGGACCGGGGGCGCGCGCTTGGCGGTGCCCTCGTTGCCGGCGCCCGGGAGGACGGCGTAGCGCATGGCGGAGTGGATTCTCTCCGGCGTGCGGATGGGCATCGCGGCGTCGAGCTCGGCCTCCACATCGGCGATCTGGGATGTCCAATAGAGGCGCAAATCGAAGGAAGGGGAGGCGGCGGCGGCGGCAGAGGAGGCCCGGATGGGAAGGAAGCGGGTGGGTTTGGAGGTGGAAGGCAGCTTGGCGAAGGGGAGGGACATGGAGAAGGAGGAGAGAGCCATGGCGCTGATGAAAGGGGAGATTGGAATTGGATTGGGGGTTCACAACTTCAGAGATGTGGTTTCCTTGACGGATTTGATAACGCCGTCCGCTCTTCTCTTTATTCGCTAACCATCCACAACTAGTGGAGTGTGCTCGTGTCGTGTGAACCTGTCCAGCAATTTCTCATTCGCTAACCATGTTAGTCGTGTGAATGTGGTGGCAGCACAAATGCACAATGGCACGTTCACCGCGAAATCGTTTTCCTACATTTTTATGGAAAAATTTGGAAAGTTCCAACTGCCAAGTGTAAAAAATGTAGTATGAGATTGTAATCATCATGACACATCACAGTCTTTGAAAAGTGCTCACAGAATTAGGATGTAAATGTGTACATTCAGTGAGTGTGCGCGTGGTGATCATGTACGCTTGTTTTTCCTTGACACAGAAGTGTTAATATGACGTGTCTTATTAATCCAAATTCTCTTATATTTTAAGAGGAATGAAGTATAATGTTCCTTTTCTTTTTGAAAAGAGAAAATTATATACGGGCTCTAAGGCCAAATAACCGTGTGTCAATGACAGCGATGGTAGTATCTCATCATTTTTTGACATCCTAAATATTTATCATCAAAAAATTCTTATTTTCGATATTATTCTCTTCAATAAAAAAATATTTGACGTTTATAAATTTGGTAAAGCATAAAGAATTCCAATATCAATTTTATATCAAAATAAGTTTAAAATCTAATAAATTTTATGATGATTATAGGTTTTTTAAGACAAATATATGATGAACAATTCTTCTGTTTTCAAACTAAGCATTTGAAAAATTATTGATAGTTAGAAAATTAGAAGTTTAACTAAATCTTAACCTAAGCATCAAGAGGGCCCTCGATCCAAGCGAATAGTTCATCCAGATTCATAGTATTAGTATGTATTCTATTCATCCAAAGTCATTTATATTGTGGGATGGAGGTAGTAAAACTTTTTTTTATCTCGTTCATAATACTGCCATGTATAACTATTCTCCCCCTCATTCATCCTCTCTCTCTCTATCTATCTATCTATCTTCATTTCCTCATTTAATTAGCTGAGACTGTTTGGATGGAGGCTAACTTTGTCACTACCGGTTAGTCAGAACTGTAACATACAATCAAACACTAATATAAAATTACGCAACACCTAAGATCTGACATTATAAACTTCGACTACCAACCAAACAGCCTGCCCTTCTTCTCGAGCTTCATGCCTTCATGCCAACCAGCCTAGCTCTACGACGACCTGGTCATTGATACATATCACCGCCCTTTAACCCATTTCTGAAGGATGTGTGAATATGTGACCTCGACGAGGATAAATAGAATGATCCGGCAAACAAAAATATGTTGATATGCAATAGAATAGGAGTTCTAACAGGGCAAGCAAAAGAGTTCGTACCTCGGGCGTTGCTAGTGAGGTTTGAGCCAGACATATATGCTACCCTCTTTGTCACGCGTACGTATGAGGTGCACTTGGCTTGGACCGAATGCCATGAGCTAGCTGTTCCGCTGTCGTGTGACCAATGTTACTTGAGTGTGTAAGGCGGAAGAAACATGATTGTTGCCCTTCTTGTAAAATGAGAATTTCTATTAGCACGACCGGTCCCATGACTATTATTAATGTTTTTACAGTGCTCCAATCCTCTTGCCCCTCGAGGTACTAGGAGTTGTTAATGTTAGTTGTTCATTGACTAAGACTATATTTGGCAATAGTATGCATAACTCTACAAATAGCATGCCAATTATAAGTAATGTTAAAAATATAATGCTCAAATAGAGTCCATTGGCACTTTGAAAGGATCCATCCAATGACCCACAGTGTGTGTATATGTGTGTATAGAGTAAAGTATACAACCAGTCCTTAAACTTATCTAGATATATCATCTAAATTCCTAAACTCTTAAAATGTATTTTTTAGATTCCTAAACTTGTCCTGAGTGTCATATATATCCAAACGGGTTTCACTCGTTCCATACGCTGATGTGACATGTCATGGAGATGCCTACGTATTGGTGGGATCCCAGTTTCAGTGACATATTGATAGTTTTTTTTTAGAAAATTCTTTTATCCCCCTCTTTTTAATTTTTTCAAAAACAACTTCCCCCATCACTTTTCTTTAATTTTATTTTTTCTATGTGGCTAACATGTAGTCACTACCATGGTATGCCACGTCAGCACACGGAGTGAGTCGGAACTCGTTTGGACCTATGTGACCCCGGGATAAGTTTGGGGGGCTGAAAAATACATTTTGTGATTCTAAAATGATAAATATGGTTGTATGCAAAATAACTCTGGACAAAATTGCACTTAGTTCTTTTTTTTATTCATAACACTTGGTTTATGGGGAATTTCGGAAGTACAAATTGTGTTTGTGCCTTCAAGTAAAGTATTATCTATTTGATCACAGTGGATTGATGGTTGCGCGTCCTATATACTTATATAGTTCATCCCCACTAAGTGTACTTAATGCTATTTCTCTCTTCTCTTATAAATCCACATCATTCTAATTATTTTTAGCCTTTGGATGATAGATATATGGTACAAATAGTCTCTTCTTTCTTCTATCGTAAAACCCTACAATTTCAATCTTTTTTTATTCAAGATTCATATGTATCGATTATATAAAATATGTTCACCTTGCATTATATTTGCAATCATGTGTAAATTATATAAAACATAGGAAGTCATTTTATTTTTGTTTACAAAATATAATATAGCTTATTTGTACATACTATACAACTTAATTTCCTACAGCAACACGACGGGGTATTCATCTGTTATTTGGAGAAGTTTGGGTCTTAGTAAAGAAATCCTTGGTGGAATAATTAATCCTGACATATTGGTCCATTGAGCCACCTGATAAAAAACGAAGTTTATTACTCTGGTTCATTTACATATGTTTGATTTGTGGGTGGGGTGATACCATCTATCCGTAAGGCACGAGAGAGCTGATGATCCTATGTTTTATGTTGCGGCTCACATGCCAGCAAGGAAGAAAAGTGAGTTGGATTGGTATGTCAACTTTCTAGGGATAAGACCAATCCGAATCTTAGATGGGTACAATTTCATCTTACATATTTTCAAACCAAATACCCTGATAAATAAATAGGTTCGACCCAACCCAATCCTGTCCCTTAACCAAAAGCATGCTTTGATTGACCCATCCAATATCAAGTTTTGTAGATGGATTTTCATCCTTCGAGGAGATGTCCCCTCTTTTTTTTATGTCACCAAAATAGTTATTGAAATTTTTTAAAAAAATATATGAAAATATAGATTAATATGTAATATACCAATCCACAAAAGACAAAATTCAACTTATATAAGTTGTAAAAAAAGTTAAACTAAATATCCCTCAAGAAATAAAAACACTTTTCCGATTCTTTTAGACAAAGCCGTGACCTTTTGTTACGACCAAACCATCGAGAAATAATCACCGGACGGCAGGGGGTCCGAGACGGCCTGACTGGCAAACCAATGCAAACATAGGGTGAAAACACGGACCACGGAAGGGCAAGCGTAAATACGTTGTGAGTTATTCTTCCCATCATCCTATTTAACTCCAGCAGCCCAGTGTACTGTAATTGATCGATCGTGTATGGCCGTGTTTAGTTCGTGTGCTAAACTTTTTTAAATATACGGATACACATTTAAAAGTATTAAACGTAAACTAATAACAAAACAAATTACAGATTCCATCTGTAAACTGTAAAATAAATTTATTAAAGCTAATTAATCTATCATTAGTAAATATTTATTGCCAGGGACGGTGCAATTCAGCCTGCCGCCGCAGTCCCCGGACTTGGAGCTGGCCTGGCAAAGACCGTGTTGCCACTGCCGCTGAGGGAGCATCCGGTGCGCGCCAGACGGTGACGCCGGGGGAACACGTTGACGGCCCACACGAGCCCTGGGGTGAGGTGAGCCATTAGCCGCCGCCGATCGGGAGGGCGCCCGCGCGCACCGTGAAGGTGCAGTTGTTGACGATGGTAACGGTAGCGCCGCAGGCCAATGGCTGGAGGATGAGCGGCATCGAGAAGGTAACCGGTGAAGTTGGAGACTCCATGCTGTTAACTACCAGTGCGAGCTCAAGCGTAGTGCTAGCGTTTGTTGTTTGGGTAATTTGTTATGGATTTGGCCGTGATTGTGCAAGCGTTTAAACAGTGTATGTGCTGGCCAAGAGCTGGAACATGGGTATGGATCATATGCTGTGGACCTGTGGTTGTTAAGAGTGATTATACGTATGAAAGGTAGAGTTGGTCGTAGCATCACAAATTAGATTCAAAAATTGATATTTAGCTTTGGATATCACAAAACAGAAATCAAAATTGCGATTTAACTTAGGGATAACTTACCAAATGCAAACTTAAGTTTAGAATTGTGGGCTTTACCCTGGTTAGAGGGAGCCCTTCCAGAAATTCTCTGAGGCCCGGATGGGCCGCAGAGGGGGTTTGGAAATAGTTTTCAACCAGCAATTGACGCGCCTCGGTATAACCTCACGAGCTGCGTCATTGCCCCAAGCGCAAAGATGAGTTCTAACGATCGCTCACCTCCTCGTTTTATAGCGCCTTCCGCATCTCTAATTCCCCAACGTAATCGGTATGGTACTAAACAACAAGCCAACAAGAAGTCAACCACCGACCTTCGTACTCCCAAGTGTTCTTCCCCGTTCTTTCGCGGCCCACGGTCTATATAATCATGGGCTTTTAATTCGGCCCAGTTAGGCAAATTTGCCTCTCCGTATTATTTTTCTTTTTCTTCTTGATGAAATGAAATGTCCCCATTTCTAAACTGCAGCACTGTGACCCGATTCGATTCCTTCGTTCCCCCTTCATATTGCCCCGATCCGCACCCAAACCCTAGCCATCTAAAACCCCCGCGGCTCCGATGGCCGCCGCCTCGCCACCGGCCTCCCCGCCTCACCCCAAGCGCCCCAAGATGTCCTCCTCCTCCGACCCCGACCAGGAGCCCACCTCGCCTTCCGCCGCTGGCGCCGACGGCGCGCAGCCCCGCGCCCCCCGGTACAAGCGCCGCAAGGTGGCCATCCTGCTCGGCTACTGCGGCGCGGGGTACCAGGGCATGCAGAAGAACCCGGGCGCGCGCACCATCGAGGGGGACCTGGAGGAGGCGCTCTACCGGGCCGGCGCCGTGCCCGAGGCCGACCGCGCCGCGCCCCGCCGCTACGACTGGGCCCGCGCGGCGCGCACCGACAAGGGCGTCAGCGCCGCGGCGCAGGTCGTCTCCGGCCGCTTCTACGTCGACCCGCCCGTCTTCACTGATCGCCTGAATGCGCAGCTCGCGCCCCAGATCCGCGCCTTCGGCTACGTCCGCGTCACCAACTCGTTCAACGCGAAGAAGTTCTGCGACCGCCGGAGGTACGTGTACCTGCTGCCCGTGTTCGCGCTCGACCCCAGCGCGCACCCCGACCGTGAGGCCGTCATGGCGAGCGTTGGGAGTGGGAGCGAGCTTACGAAGTGCCTTGAGTGCTCAGAGAGGGGTAGGAAGGTGCCCGGTGTCATGGGCCGGGAGGGGAAGGTACCCGATCCTGTCCTTCAGGAGGAGAAATCTGTTGAGTCTTCCCGGGAGGAAGCTGCGGTAGACTCAAATGAGGATGAAAATTGTGATCCTGTAAGCACTGGCGATCGTAGTGTTGATTTACCTATCCCTGATAATGAAACCAACTCCCAGATCACTGAAATGAGGTCAAATGGTGCAGAAAAATGTGATGTTCAACTGTCAGGTGGTACTCTCTGTTCTGAAGCTGTACCAGCTAGCATCAGTGAGACTGTTTGCCCCATCCTGAATTCGGATTCCAACACGAATTCAGATTCAATTGATGTTGATCCTTCATTTGTGGCTGAAAAGAAAGGTAGTATTGAGACTGTTGTTACTGAAGATGGAAAGGAACAAGCTATGGATGTTGTTACTGAAGATGAAAAGAAACAAGATGTGGATTATGAAGGCAGCAGTCTAGAAGAGATGCCCCTGAGAAGTGCATTTTCTTACACTCATGAAGTCAAAGAGAGGTTTAATAGAATTCTCAAAAAATATGTTGGAACACACAATTTCCACAACTTCACCACCAGAACTAAAGCAGAGGATCCTGCAGCCAAAAGGTTCATCATTTCCTTTGCTGCTGATCGTGTAGTGAATTTGGATGGGATTGATTTTATCAGGTGCGAGGTTGTTGGGCAGAGTTTCATGCTCCATCAGATTAGGAAGATGATTGGCCTTGCTGTTGCTGTGATGAGGAACTGTGCTCCTGAGTCAATCTATGATGTAGCGTTCCGCAAGTAAGTTCCATACAAGAGTACTGCAGTTTTATATAGTTCAACAGATATTATTTGCATGCTAATTGATTTCTTTTATCATGTTTCTGTTACAGGGATGTCAATCTTAATGTGCCTACTGCGCCTGAGGTTGGGCTGTACTTAGATGAATGCATGTTCACTTCATATAACAAGAAATGGAAGGATTCACATGAGGCGGTTTCTATGGAACCTTATTCTGAGGAGGCTGAAGAGTTTAAGCTCAAGTATATATTCCCTCATATTGCTGCAATGGAGCACAAGGAGGGAGCTGTAGCACTCTGGTTGCATTCGTTGAACAGCAGAAATTATCCAGATTTTCGCTACATGGATAATGCTGGAACTGAGGCAAGTATTGCTGCTGCAGTTGAGAGTGTTGATGAAGGGACGCTGCCAAGTGATAATATTAGTGAGTAACTCTTTTCCCAAAGGAACTTGTAGGACACAGTACTTCTGTCTGTTGTATGTGTCTGGAGAGAGGCTTTGAAATACTGTTTATGGAACCAAAACTGGATTGAAGGCTGCATCTCTTTTCCATTGATGTACGGGCATAAATAGCCAAGTTGTGTAATGCTTCAACGCTTACATAGGCAGTGTTTCCTTGGATGGATATTATTTTTTCCCGGAGTAGAATGTTATAAATTTGATATATGTTACTTATTTGTAGGCAGTGTCAGGGCAAGTTATGGTGCCTGGGAAATGCTGAGAGTACTATGCTTTATAACTTTCTATCTGTTTCTTGTTGCTTCTATCCATTTCATTCTAGCTAGAACTTGTTCTATGCTATCCCATTGTGCTTCTGGTCAATATTGGACATTGGGAAATGGTTGACTCATTTCATTGTTAGGATGTTTTTATTTGCTTACTTATCTATATCAGTATACATAGTTATGCTTGGTTGCATTTCTCCCCGTGGAATTTGACCATGAAGAAATACTTGGATGAGGTTTTTACACTTCTGTAATAAGGCGATTGCATTTTTTTTCCAAACATAAAACTATGAGTTTTTTTTTCAATACGTTATCTCTCCAAGTAGTCCTTTGCATACAGTTTCATTTGTTAAAAGGTTGATCTTGGGGATAATTGAGAATTTACCACTCCACGATAGTTAAAAATGGCAAATGAGGACCTGCGAATTACTGCCCTGGTTGATTTGTTAAATTGGATTCTGATTTCTCTACCCTATGCTGATAAGATCTGTGTGGAAGCTGCAACGAGGAAAGCATTTCAAACTGTTTCTCTTTATTAGTATCTCTTTTACTTCCACAAATACTATTTGTACAGATGGAACGAAGAACAACAGGGCCTGCAAACTACGACAGTGCCTTCGCTAGCTACGAATATAGGACCGGGGCGAGGCCAGCTACGGATGCTACAGTCGAGCGGCCACCACGATTACGAGATGCACCGGAGCGAGTGCAGGGACGCCGAGGTGTCCATGGACGCGGCGTCGAACATGCACCGGCGGTCAGTGGCCTCGATGCCGTAGTCCATGAGCGGGCGGCGCTCGAGCTCCTCGTCATGCCGGCGCGCGCATTCCGGGACCTCCATCTCCCCCTTGCTCACGTGCTCCCACAGGTACTCGAGCCTGCTCATGTACCTCAGCTTCTCGTACAGCCTGCGAGATCCAAAATTCCAAGCCACGGTAAACACCAGCGCCTCACCCACGAATCGTAGTGCGGCACACGGAGTGATTCGTTGTATGTACATACCCGGAGCTGAAGAGGAATCGCCCCAAGGTGGCGAAGAAGAGCCGGGCCTGGAATCCCGGGTGCACGAAGTACACCGCGCGCAGCCGCTCCTTGGCCGCGGCAGGCAGCGCCTCGTACGCCGCGCGGATCGCTGCGACGCCGGGGAAGTTGTCGCCGCGGTCCACGAGGGAGTGGACGTACACGACCACGAACTCCCGCTCCCCGACCTCCGGGAGCACGCGCCTCCGCACGTACCCCCTCAGCGCCGCCTCCGCCCGCCCGCCCAGCGCGCGCGCTGCCGCAACAAAGGGAACGGGGTCACTTTCCGCCGGCAAAAGCATCGGAATTGCGGGGATCTGACGAGCGAGGCCGAGCTCAGCTTACCGGGGAAGTACCTGCCGACGATCCTGACGACGACGCGGCCTCGCTTATCGCGGCCGTTCAGGGTGATCGCCCGGCTGCGCTCCAGCAGCAGCTCCGCCTCGGCCATCGCGTCGTCCGTCTCGTGGATCAGATCAACCATGGCAATCGTCAATCGAGCTTATCCAATTCTTGTGGGGGGCTTAGCGTAAAGCGAGGGAGAATGGGGACATTTTAAATATACGGGGGGGCGATCCATCCGATCGGGGCGGAATTGACGTAGGAGGACTGGACGGTGTGGCGCGGCGCGGGGGCGCTGCGTGGGCTGGTTCCTGGGCCGTTGGGTGGAGCGCGAGCGGTGGCGGACGCGTGGGCGCGTGGACGGGGTTCAGGGGGGGAGGCCGGGAGGGGGGATGCGGGATCTCGGGGGAATATGCTGGGAATATTTTCGGTTGGGATGGGCACGGTGGGGGTGGGATGGATTGGCGTGGCGCGGGGTAGCGGAGGCGGCCGCGTCGTGATCCGGTGGGTTTTGGGTGACCGATCCCATGGATGGAAAACGGGAGCCTTTCTGTGGGCAGTCTCACTGCTTCACCGATTGGTTTATTGCCGCCTTTGTTGAAGTCCATTGTTTGCTGTTGGATAGAGCTCATTGTATTAGTTCATGTGAAAGTTAGTACACCAATATTAGTAGCTATAAACTTGGTTTTATTTTTTTTCTCCTATCTCTTTCTCATACTTATGTATTTCATGTATTTATCATGAAGGGTGGAGAGCATTATTTATCTTGAAGCATTTAATATATTTCTCTCTCATTCATACATACTCACCATTATTCTTGCTCTTACATCGACGATAATTTTGTGCATTGCTCTTACATCGACGATGGTTAATGCACGTGGCAACCCAAAAATAGCCATTTTTTAAAAAAAATAATAATTAAAAATTATTTTTTAAAAAAGTATGCTTGAATTTGGTGTGATTACTGTACTGTTACCATTATGGTACCCCTGATGCAAGCCTAGTTATATACTTTATTCGTCCTAAAATGTAATAATATATTCAAAGGATTGTGTGTGTCTAATCGTGTGTTATATTTTAAGATGATCAAGTATTGTATCGTTATATTTGGAGTATTTCCTTATTGGGTCATCAATATACAGTGATGTTCGGTCCTACACGAGAAAGAAGAAATGCATATTTTGGGAAAATTCCTATCAGCACTATGGGGGCAGAGTAAGTCACTGCACATCCCTCACCTTACCATCGAGTTCTAAACTACAAGACAAATCTTAACCCCAAATTTACAATACCGATGTAGAAGAAATCCTAAGGCAGTATAGGAGTTTCTTTTAGACGATGTTGCACCTACGTAGCATATAGGGCCCACATGTCATTAACATCCTCCTCTATCCACTCTCTCATATGTTCCCCGTTATTTCTCTCGGTGGCCACAATGAGATGGGTAGGAGCAACGAGGTTCTCGTCGGTGTTAACGGCCTCATCGCGCTACCAACATCTACCCCTCCATGACCGCTAAAAGCTGTGGCCGCCTCCTCTCGAGCTCCTTCCCTTTCTGACGGCGGCGACAGCCCACTGCCTCGCGTCGCTCTCATCCACATCCTTTGGGCGAGGCCGACAAAGAGCCTCAACATGTGTTGCCGCCTACGACGAGCTTGTTGACACCGCTGGTACTTGGTAGTGACTGAGCGGTGCATTGATCTTAAAGGAAGGTGTAGGGGAGAGATGAGGATGTGACCTAGCTGCCACCCCTCTATTCTCCGCCATCACCGAGTTCGTGGCTTGATGGATACATGGCAATTTTAGGCACGGATGCCGTGGCGCTGTCGAGCTCACCGCCATCGAGGGTGCCGTCATCGATGTCCGCCGCTGTGTTCCTGGCCATCCCCGAGACGCCCCCACCTCTCCTCGCCGCCATGGCTACGGCGGTGGTCGCCACAACCCCATCACGCCTCCTCCACCACACCACGTGCTCCTATTGCTATGCATGGCCGTAGCTAGCAGTACTCTCCTCCTAATGCCTCACGACCTCCCCTTAGCCACGCCTCTGAGGTGCATGAGCGTGGTGGTGATGTGGCATGGACGCACTCCCTAACGGTGTGGTGCAGCAATCCATTTGCATCTCAGTAGTGTCAGCGTCTCCCGCCACCTTTGCGGCCATGTGTCGTTACACCCGACACTCTACTCCCCGCGGGGTGCCTTCGACGCGGTGGGTGGAGTGGTTGCAGCCGATGACACCATCGGGTGGATGGTAGAGGCTGCAACGCGGTACTGTCCCTTCTCCGATGTGTGCCTGCAGCACGGGCTGGATGAGCGGAGCGCCTAATTGTGGGTGCTCAAGCCAATAATGGACTCCGCCATGTCCTCGGCGACATCTGGTAGGGGATATAGGCACGTGGACTGGAGCGGCTCCCCATGCGTCGGTGGGGCGTTGTGGGACATCTCAAGAGAAAAGGAGGGGTAGAGAGAAGAGTATGACATCTCAAGAGAAAAAGAGGTGTAGAGAGAAGAGTATGACATGTGGGAGCCATTTTTGTTTTTGTCACGTGAACGCCTAGTTAGCCCAGATGGACCGGGTCAACTTCCCACCTCACTAAAACCAGTCATCGATATTGTCGGAGGACCTAATTTAACCCGGTATTACAAGTTGAGGAGTAAACATTTCTGGTATCATAATTTGGGATACCAATTAAACTCGATGAAAAGATAAGGGATGTCAACTGGACTTAAGCCGCACTATGCCACTATGTAGAGATTTCACGGGTATGGGCCACACATTCTTCAGCTCCCGAACAAAGGCAATCACAGTCCTTTCCAACAATTTTTGGACCAGGTCCCAAGAACCATGTTCCCATCATAGGCCGCCGATTTGTTGCATGAAGGTTGGATATTGTTTCTCCATTTATGAACACGCCTATGTTGACAAGATGAAGATATTTCTAATAAAATAGCATATGTTAAAATGAAACTATTTTTCCAATGATCTAAGGGTATTTGGTTGGTTACCGTACTTTACCATGTCACATTTTAGTTATACAATAGCTTTTTAGCCACATGTTTGTTTCGTTATGGCAACTGTGTTATGCCATACTTTTTTAGCCTTATGTTATTCTCTCAAAGTTCAAGCTAAATATATCACACTTGCAACTAACTATTTCTAAGTTGCACTTGTACCATCATACCACAACTAATTACGGTAAGGTTAGGCATCAACCAAACATCCAAATTACTCTCAACCAATCACAGTCAATTGAATTGAATTTAATTACTTATATATTTTCTTTTCTTAATTATTATAACTTTCATCCAATCATTTTAATATATATTTTTAATATATATATTAGTGTTAAAAATGCTTATACTTTTTGGAGGGAGGTAGCAATGGGTAGGCTTCGGGAATCTGTAATCAGAAGTTACACCGACCCGTGGTCAGAGCCTCAGACGAGTCAGGAAGCATGCTTCGAACCATTCCATCCCCTCACCCAGTTACTGGCGCCCCGTCAGGCCGTCAGTTACCACTTAGCACTCACCAGGCTCATGACTGAGCATCACCCAGTCCAATCCTCTCATTGCACCATGTACTGTACCGCACCAAATTAAAGTGGATCTCTTAATCAAATGATGTCAGGGTGGCCGTGCGGCATGCAGCAATTTCCCCCTTGCAAATATGGTGAGCCAACGATCTCATCACCAATGGGTTCACCAAACCGATGTCGAGCCAAGAATTCTCGGTTTTCATGAAAACCTACGACAAAGAAATATCGATAATTCGCGTGGCTAAAGCTGAAACGGTAACTTCATAACATCAAAAAGAAAATCAATGATAGAAGTGAAAACTAAAAGTCGAATTAAAATTCAATTTGAATTTATTTAAACTTAATCCAGAAAACTGTGTATTTTATGCTCTTGATCCTACTTAGGCAATAGTTTTCGTGATAATCAACAGGCTATCGTCGGTATTGTAGACCCTGCACATCACTAATTGGATGTGGTTGACGTGATGTTAGGACTATAAAAAAAAATAGCATGCTAATGTATAAGTGAGAACCGTCCTATCTACTTCTATTAAATTGTGTTTTTAGTTGCTGATTACTGACATTTCATATTATAGGTTAATTAGCTTTTATTTAGTTAAAATTATTTACGTTTGACTAAGTTTATAGAAAATATTAGTAACATCTACCGTATCAAATTAGTTTTATTGAATTTTAATACATTGTTTATTTTGTAGTGGAAATGTTATTATATTTTTTAAAAACTTGGTCAAATTTAAAAGAAGTTTGACTAAAAAAAAATCAAACAACTTATAATATGAAAGGGAGAGAGTGTTATATATGTTATATCACATCTAATATTAGATTAACTTATTTTGGAGGGAGTATGTTGTAATACTAGCAAACAATAACAGTAATTGTGTTAAACGAGATGGGATAAAAAAGAAAGAGGTTTTGACCGGATGTGTTTCTTTTCCCACGTTTTTTCCCGTGAAATGCTCGGTGTAGCTAAAATTCCTCTGTTTTAATTTTATCTCTTCCTGTGTTCCAAATACATGAACAACACCAAAATCCTGAAAATTTATTTAAAATGCAACTAGAGCCCTGAAACTTTTTCAGACTCCTTTGGATCATGGAATTTTGGAGGAAAAAATAGAGAAATTCAATTCAAAGAAAAATCAGATACGCTCGGATTACCCCCGAATCAGAAAATGCTGACTGAAATGTCACGTGTATGCAACATAGGATAAAACTGCTCTGGATTAGGAGGTAATCGTCTGGTATTAAAAGTTCAGGTGAGCGATATATGGTTTTCGGGTTAGGAGGGTAATTCATATTTTTTTTTAAAAAAAAATTAGGGCTCGAATAAAAGAAGGTACAATAGTATGCTATAAGCTAGTTATAAACATATTTTAAAGAGATAAGGGAAGAGAGAGAAGAGCAGCGGGCTACAGATCTGTAGCCAGCTGCAGCACAGACTTTAAGATGCAATGTGTATGATAGGTGGGACCAGGTATCTATTATATTATTAAAACAGCTTTGAAAGGAGGCACCACGTTCGCTATGGAGACTAGAAATTACCATATTAATCGGAGAAAAAGAAAAGGAGAGTCCAAATAGAAATACAATTAAAAAATAGCTGAAATTCGGAATTAGAAATAAGCAACATTAAAATAAGAGTCCATATAAGAACCCAATACAAGATTAATCAAAATTTAGAATACAAATAAAATAAAATCCAAAATTATAAAATAAAAGGAGAGTCCAAATAGAAATATAATTTAAAAATAACTGAAATTCGGAATTAAAAATAATGAATATTGAGAGAAGAGTCCATATAAGAATCCAATATGAGATTATTAATATTCGGAATAAAAATAAAAATAAAATCTGAAATTAGCAAAAAGAAAAGAAGAGTTCAAATATGAATACAAATTAAAATTAACTGAAATTCGAAATTAAACATAAGCAATATTGAAAGAAGAATCCATATAAGAACTCAATACGAGATTAATAAAAATTCAGAATAAAAAATAAAATAATATCTAAAATTAGAAAAATTAAAAGAGAGTTAAGTAGGAATACAATTTTGAAACAACTGAAATTAAAAAGTAAAAATATTAAAATAACACTATATGGTATTAATTAAAATTTGAAATGGAAAAATAAATTCTGAAATTAGAAAAAGAAAAAAAAGATTTCGATTAGGAATACAATTTATAAATAACTAAAATTGGTGATAAAAAATAAAGACTATTGAAAGAAAAGACCATCTAAAACACTTAAGGAGATAAATTAAGTAACAGTCCTATAAAAGAGTAGAGTAGTGGCGGTTGATACGACATATAAAAATTGTTAATAAAACACCAAATAGAATTCTAATGACGATTAAAAGGAGGTACGACAGGTTGGCCATGAAGCAAACGGGTAAGGCGGTTGCTGGGACTTCTAGAAAGTAAAAAAAAAAGGTTATCGATGATCATATTCAATAAAATCTCAATGACAAAAAAAAGGAGAAGCAGCTGGCGGGGTGTATAGGAGTATAGTTGCAGAGCCGCCGACGGTTGGCGGGACTTTTAGAAAATAAAAAATTAAATTTCAACGATAGTTATGTTTGATTTTTAGAATCCCAATGACAATAAAGAGTAGGCGGCGGATGAGCCGTAGAGGAGTATAGTGGCATCATTTGACGGGACTTCTAAAAATTATAAAAAATGAAACCCAACAAGACAATAAACTCTAAAAACTACAAGGTCTAATTTTCAAAGGTTTGGAATTTCTAAAAATTAAAAAAAAATAATCCTAAATCTGAATGACAATAAAGAAAGGAGTCAGCGGGTGAGCTATAGAGGTGTACAATGGTAAAGCCACTGATGGTTTGGCGGGACTTCTAGAAAGTAAAAAATTGAACCCGAACGATAATTATGTTCGAATTTTAAAACCCAATGACAATAAAAAGAAAAGACAATGAATGGGTCGTAGAGGAGATAATGGCAGCGTTTGACGAGACTTCTAGAAATTATAAAAAGAAACCCAACAAGACAATAAACTCCAAAAACTATTTGATCCAATTTTTAAAGGTTCCAAGGAGAATGAATAGAAATAGTGGTAGATCGAGCAAGCAAATAAAGAAGGAGATGATAAATGTAAGGGATAGCAACTGGTGTGACCTCTAAAAACTATATAATTAGAAACACAGGGATGATAAAGTTTGGTCTTTCAAAGTCTTAAGACACCGAGATAGCTATTTAATACTCCTTCCATACTCGTAAAGGAAGTCGTTTAGGACAGCGATACGGTCTCTAAAACACAACTTTGACTTTTTATTTCTATAAAAATATTTATTAAAAAGTGATATATGTATACTTTTATGAAAGTATTTTTCAAGACAAATCTATACATATAATTTTTACATTTTTAAACTCAATAACTTGATACTTATTTATGATTTATATTCCCAATGTTTAACTTAAACATTATCCTAAATGACTTCCTTTATAAGTATGGAGTAGTAAATTTTAAGTAAAATCATACTAAAAAATATATGATTTTGTTTGGGTGCTAGCCACGCAATTACACGGGCCATCCAGCTAGTTAATATTATAGTAAGCAATTATCGTATGAATTGGCTATTATATTAGCTATAGATGATTTGAATCAAGTAGTGGGCTACGCTATTAAAGTAAACTTGCTCTAAAACGGTTCACTGGATCGGCGATGATCGCTACCGGCCCGCGCACTGCATCGCCTTCGTCTGACGCCCCGCGGCAGGCAAGGGAGGCAGTGGCATCGGCGCGTCGCGCGCGTCAGTGCATGCAGATGCAGCTAGCGCGGCCTGGCGCGCATCGGCGCGTCGGCATGCACCACCCCCGTCATGATTAACCGGGGGCTCGCGTCGCACCGACGAATACGGATCGACTGGTCGCAGTGGCCTGCAGTGGCGTTGGCGCCCGCGCTCCGCTGCGACGGGCCGGCCGGCGTGGTTAGGATCAATGCGACGTGATGGGGGCTTCCCGCTACGCATCCAGCTGCCTTGGAAATGATGGATGCGTATGCCTGCCATGGAGGCGAGAAGACGATCAAAAAACCACTTTCCGTCGTCCATTCATTGCTGGAGTGGAGTAGCCTTTTCTCAGCTCATGGCGTTACCACCAGTCAGTACGAGTACGACTACTGGAGTGCCACCTCCCGTGCTTCTTTTTGGCTGATTGGTGTAATAGTTCTACGCGATTAGTATAATATTCTTGCCTTTTTCTTGTACGTACTATACCTCGTGTACGTACGTAAAGTTTGATGGGGAGGAGCATGCGTGTATGATTGGGATTGCTGGCGTTGTAGCCGGGACGTACTATGCCAGCTGCTGCTACTAGTAAACTAGCGAGTTAATAGCCTTTAGCCACGAGAAGATAACCTTTTTGGCCTTTTCTGCAGTCCTGTACATAATGATAACCAACGTAACGTAACGTTCCTAATCGATAAAAACAGTCGAATTGGGGTCGGATTAGCGGAGCCAATGAGCATATATACGAAACATAATAACCCTAGTTGGTCATGGTTTAAGACTTTAACCTCTCTATACTGGAGTACATGGAGGCCGGCATGCATTCAGTCCGGCGTGTACGTTAGTGCCTCCACTGTGATAGACCGATGCAGCAAGGGCGTTTGTACGTGTCAAACACTGGTCTCGCGCTCGCATCATCGTCATCATCAGAAGTCCAGACGGGGTTGGACAGGCACAGAGATGCAGCGGTGGCCAGGCAGTCCGGCCGCGTGGAGTTGATGATGAGTTGGTGAGACGGATCCGGAGCAATTCAATGCAGATTTTCAATCGAGGCACGCAAGCCTCGATCGGTTCGCAAGCATCGGGTGTCCGCTGCATACTGGATTTCAGCGGGGATCCGATGGCAACAGCGGCGGGGCGCCGGGCGGCGTGGATGGAATTTATGGGGGTGGGGCTGGGAGGCATCATCAGTAGCGGTGCATCGAGGGACAAAAGGGAGGAATTTGGAGCTGCATGCCGCGCTGCGCCCACTGCACGCACACGGGCCAGAGCTATAGCAACGACCACTGGTTTTTTTCCACCCATCCTTCTGGTGCTTCCCGCTGTTAGCTCGCTGCTGCTCCGCCATGATCATCGCGAGCTTGGCCGACTCCTCTCGCTCATCATCAAGGCCGTGATCGCCACCCTAGTGCATCCACTGTTGCATCGGTCGGTATCCTAAGGCATCATGGGATTCTAATGTGGCATTCATATCCCTGTGTGGATGTGCTGTAGTATACCAAACTGCTAGTCAATGGAGCGGGACGGAGGAGTCCTTTTGGAACTGTTACTACAGTTGATAGTGGAGCTCGGAGAGGAGGCCTGTTGATAGCTAAGGTTCTGTCAATGGTGCGCAACAATCGCGCTCAGGCATGCTCTTTGCTTCTCTTTGCAGTGACTCTCTCACACGCTCTCTCTCTCTCTCCCATCTCGCTGGTTTGGTTTGTCGTCGTTGATCGAGTTCACAGTTAAATTTTGGTGATATTACGTCCCTATGATGGATACTGGATAGAGTAAATGAACAAGCAGAAGGACAAAAACCAGTAGTTGTGCTTTTGTGCAACGACACTTCTGTATGTGAGAGAAGTATGAGAATATCTTGGTTGGGCTTCAGACCATATATAACATGTGTATAGATTTAGGCTCTGTTTGAAAAATTAGCCCAGGGCTAATTTTAAGAGCTAATGTTTAGACATAAATTGGTAGGCTAAACATTAGTTTAGGATGGTATGTTTGGATCCATAGGCTAATTCAAGACTAAAAGGTGAAGAGAGAGGAGAGAGAGAAAACTGCTTTTTTATGGTCCCTACATAAAATTAGTCCCATTAGCACCCCTTGGAGAGGCTAATGTTTTGAGAGGGGCTAATTCACATTTAACTCAAAATTAGCCTACCTGTTTGGATCCTTGAGAGCTAATTTAAGGCTAAAAGGTGAGGGCTAAACATTAGCCCATGGAACCAAACGGAGCCTTAAAGTTTGTACGTTAAATTACAATAGTTAAAAAAAATATTCCATCTAAAACTGATGATTTAGATATATGAATTTCAGGAGTTATGAATACCCAGATTAAAGAAATATTGAATTCGAAGTTGTGTCAACCAAGTCATAAGAACGAATCAGGCAATCAGTAGGTCATAGAAATACAATCCTATGTGTAAAGTTACAAAGAGAACGTAACGTAGTTAGTTGTAAATTTATAGTTGAAGTATAACCCGAAAAGGATATACTTCATTAGTTCTAAAATACGTTCAAACTTTATCTCAAATATAACAATCTAATATTTATAAAACTTTATCCACTAAACTATCCGTCTTACCCCCTTATTTTATTATAGCCCCAACTAATCCGTTCTTCTACCTTAACAATCCGAGGAGACAACCAAATCTTTTCTCTCTCTGTAATATATGTAATATACGTACAAAAAGTTAAAACTTGCTATAATTTAAGATGAAGTGAGTACAATATATTCATGAGTATCAATTAGCTTAAAAACAATACTACTGCCTAAGTCCATTTTTAAAATTTTTGTCTATCTCACAGATACTCTAATGCATTTATCTCCTACCTTTTCAAACTCAAATGCATTCATTTTTGCAAAGATGACGTTTCTTAGACAAATAAAATGACAAAAACAAAGTGTTTGAGGGATGGAGGGAATAGATAGCTATCGGTCTAGGTAGAACTATAACAAACACTTGTTCTGTAAACTACTCACTCTGTAAAAAAAAATAATCTAGAATTAAATACAACATATCATAGTACAATAAATTTGGACATAAGCTTTTGTATAATGAATCTAGACAATAGCCTATCCATTTACAAGTACAACACTTGCTGTGGGTGATATGAACTTTGTTCTACTAGTTAACTTTAGGGGGGAAAAGTTTGGGAACTTCTCTTCCGCGCACGTGAAATAGAGTGATTCTTTAAAGCATGATTAATTAAGTATTAACTTAAATAATTTTAAAAATTAATCAATATAATATTTTAAAGTAGTTTTTTTATAAAATGTTTTAGAAAGAAATATATTGTTTGATAGTTTGAGAAACGTGTTTACGAAAAGACGAGGGAGTAGAAGATGAAATGAGAGTATCCTTATCATTGTACCGAAAGAAGAATCATGGGTTAAGTACTAATCATGTTCTAACATTTGAGCAGCCGTGCGTTTAAATGGGAAATATTAAATGCGGATAAATGATGGCAGTTTTGTTCACTTGATCGTTTTATTTTTTCTGCTGGCACTTGCCAGCAGGTCCAAACCATTGCAGTTTGCAAAAGGGAAAGACACAATTATGTGTGGTGGTTGCCGCAACACTAATCAATTTTATTGATCACGTTGGACACATTGAAACTACCTAGAACGCTAGAAAGAGCACACCTGGGCCAGCTCTCCTCAATCACTCACAATTTCTTTTCTTAATTTTTGCAGTAAAGATAAAAATTGTACTAACACTCATCTGAATCAGAATCCTGCCAAGGCCTACAGCCACAATGGCAACGTGACTTTCTCGCCGTGATTGCCCCACAGGCCCAGCTCACACGATGGCACCCAAAAATCACAAGCCCAATTAATACTGTACCATACTCCACTGTAGTAACACAGTCCTCCGTACTCTTCCAGTTTTACTTAGGAGTATTTTATTATACTGAACTCCATGTCCCAAAGGAACCATGAATCCATGATCTCTATCCCGGTACCCCCCTTTTGGCTGTAGAATCAAGGCGGAGACGAAAGCTGTGCAGCGTAGCCCCAAAAATCTGTAGCCATGTTGTAGTTTAATCTGTAGGTGCAGAGAGACTAGAGAGGAAATTAAAGAAGATCAGATTCATCACCACTAGTACTCCTAGCGATGCTTGCGGCTACTCCCAATACGAAATCCCCCTCAGATCTCCACACACACAGAGACCAAGAAGCACAATCCCATCTACACCTGATATTCTGATCTGCCCATCCCCCAACCCCAAGTATCCCTCACCCAAGGCCGGCCACAACCCTAGCTTGGAGCTTCACCTTAGGCTCTATAAATAGAGCACCCTGTAAAGGGTCACTACCTTATTACAGTGAGACTGTGGGAGTAGTAGGAGCTGCGGCTGTGGATGCACAGCTTGGGAGAAAAGCAGTACAGGTCATGTGGGCTTATCAAAGGGGCGCTTACTGAGAGTTCTTTGGCATTCTGTCCACCTCCTTGTCGAATCCTCAGAGACAGAAATCTCATATCTGTTGATCTTGGAGGTGGGCATACTGCCAATGGAGCTGTGTAGGCCTCCCTTTGTAAAACCCATATGACTCAAAATCAAGAGAGGGTCTTGTTAGTTAGATCTGACTAGTTCTTTGGAAACCCTAACCAAGTCTGGTTGATTCTTGCCTTATTTATTTGGTTCTTTTAATTGTTTGGGGGGCTCTTGTTATTTTGGCTGATTTGTAGAGCAAAGCTATACCTCCATACGGCGGTTCTTTGATATCTTCTTTTTTTGGCGATCTTTGATTTCCTCACATCTTGAGTGCTTCATGTTGGGAAAGATAAGGCCTTCCTCCATTTTAGCATCCCTCTTTCTGGATCTATCTTTCTCATCTTTGATTATTCTAGAGGTATGTTCTTGAAGAGTCTAATCTCTAGTTCTTGATTTGTTGCTGTTTCGCCATGCAGGATTGGAGAACATCTCAATAATCACCATCATCAAACAAGAGAACATACTAGTACTCGGCACATACTCTCGCTGAACTTGTGAGTGGTACTCGACTCGATCCTAACATGCATGCTTCACTTCGATCGGTTCTCTCTGTGACCTTTCTTGGTTAGGGTTTGGGTTTTGTGCCTGTGACTGGTGATGGTAATGATGAGATGCGGCATTCTTTTTCTCTGCCTTATCATTTCCTCCCTCTGTACATGCGTCGATCTGCTCCGCCTTTTCTTCTCTCCTGTTCCAATATATTTTGCTGTAAATATATGAGCGCAAGTTGCGGGCAGAAATTTCATGCGCTTCATGATTTCAGTGGCAGAACTCAGCGTGCACCAGTCACCAGTGCACAGTACAGCTGTCTGTGCGTCAAATTTTGTTTAGATCGGTCTTTTCATATTTCAAATGCGAATGCTCCCGGTCTTGGGGGTATATAGATGATAGTCCATGGCCTGTGTCCTCTAGATCTCCAACTCTTTCGGTAGCTTTGCCCAATACAGGTTAATCATTACCTGCTTGGAGTACAGTGGACCATTAGCTTTATGTATAGTATATAGTATGTGCTGGTATATGACAGTATACTAGTACATGTTAGTATAGTGTATACTCCTATGATTACTTATTATATATTGGTCACATATCTGCCATTCTACCTTACGCAAGAACATGGAAACGTAGGTGCAATTGCAAATACATCCTGTTTCATCATTATTGTGTGCAATCTCGGTTGCAGTTTTTTCAGCAGACTGATACTTACTACTACTATAGCATTTTACTGTAATTTGGAGTCTGAAGTTTGATCGTGACGACATTGATCGATTGCTTGTGCCTGTTGCTACTACTTGTCTTTCCAAATACAGTGGAACATTACATAGGCCAGTCATGTTCTTGGTGGCATTCCTATATGTATGTAGTATCATCTACAAGTGATTCAAACTTGCTGTATGATAACCGAATGATGTTATGCAAAGCTCTTAGCAATATTCTCGATCAAAATAGACATGGAGAAGACTGCAGTATTTACATGTATTTTTTTGTAGGATCATTTACATCATTTTGTTTGAGTACTGTCTAAGAATTTTGTGTTATTCGGTTATTCATGACCAGTTGCTACTGGATAGCATGGATATGTTCATGTGAGTTTTTTCTTTGTTGGGCTGTGTGCATCTGATATATGCAGATGATGGGTGTAATTTAATTTCTTAATGCTTTTCATTATGTACAAAAAATATGCCTGTGTTCTTCATGCACCTGCATCCATGAATTAAAAAAAAAAAGGTTCTAGATATATGACACCAAGTGGTGTTCTATGCTTCTGTTATTGAATTGATTAGCACAGAAACTTGTAATTGTTTCTAAATGACGATTGAGCAGTCATCTCTCTTTTTTTTTCTGTTTTTTGTCCACTTTCTTAGCTAGACAGTTTCAGTAACCTGATTATTGATAATTCTAAGTGGTCCAGTTTTGTTCAGACTGGCTTCAAAATATAGTACTCTAGTGTGCAGTATCGTTCGTATTGTTTAATCACCATATATAGCGAGTTTTGCATTATGTTACACTCCTTTATTATGTTTTTCTTAAGGATGACTACTAACATTACCAAGGTGAACCGACCCTATTGACATGCTTTGTTCTGTATCAGCTGCTAGGAAGAGCAGTCTGGTGGCACATAACTATTTGTCATTTAAGAAAATTTTGGTCAAACTACTAAAACTTTGCCATCAGTTTTATGTTGGACTATGTTTTAACAGTATATTTTCCAAGGGAAATCTATGCATACTATTTATTTTGTTTTTATGAACATTGGAGAGAAGTTATCGATGCTTAAAGTTTTAACAGTTTTGTTCCAATCTTTTCTTAGACGGTAAATATTTATGTCCAGAAGTTGATTATTTCGTTAATTGTGTACTGTGATCCCATTGTCTAATTGTGTACGATCAGATCCCATTGTTCAACAGGTTTGTGATTTTGTCTGAAGTTGACGTCGTCATTTATTTCCATTATATGATTACGTTTATCAAGTAGGAGTACTCCTGTGGTGTGTAGTTTTGCTGATCCTGGACAGCAAATTTATTTCACCTGGTCTCGTTCTGCAATTGATTCTCAACAGCCACATTTCATGGTGTACTTTCTCTAATTGAATCTTAACACCTGGCAGTCACTCTCACGCTAGCTGTGTTTGTGACGGTCCGATGTTACTGTTTGCTCCGGTTGGTAATACTCGTCGTTTTGGACACGATCTTAAAATAAAAAAATAATTCTGATTATTATTTTTCTTATTATAATATGTATAAAAATATTAACAAATATATGATTTTATTAAAGTACTTTAATCTATATATATTTAAAATGATTCATAATAAAAAAAATTGAAGTTTGATCTCGTCTTTGTCGGAAGCAGTAGTAGGTTTTGTCTATCAAGATTAATATTTAGATTGGCCGTCACATCGTGTCATGCATATCACGATCAGGGCTTTTCAACCAAAAAAAGAAAGTAGTATTGGAGCGACAACATCAAGATTCGTTCAAAATTAAATGCAACCATACGGGAGGAATTTGTAAATGATGTCATTTAAGGCTCTCTTCGTTTCAATGGAAATTCATAAAAATTTTAGAGGATTTCATTCCTATAGAAATTTTTCCTATATAGCCATTTGAATTTAAATCCTATGAAATCCTATGGAATGCATAATGACATACAAGTTTTAAAAGGAGTTCTAACATAAGGTTCTACCTCATGGAAACTTTTCTTTGAGTCTTTTATCTCTTATCTAATTCCTATGTTTTTCCTCTGATCTAATTCCTATGTTTTTCGTACGGTCCAATCAAACAACCATTCATGTGTTTTTCCCGTATTTTGCAATTTATTGTTTTACACTTACATTTAGGGCCCCTTTCAATCACATGAATGAAAAAACGGAGGAATAGGAAAAACATAGGATTTTGACAGGAATACAAGTGTAAAACAGAGAATTGTAAAACACAGAAAAAACAGAATGACCGTTTGATTGAGCCGCAGGAAAAACATAGGAATTTAAGGAGAGATAAAGACTCAAAGGATTCTTAACATGAGGTAGAACCTCATGCTAAATTTTCTCCAAGACTTGCATGGGAAGAGGCATTTCATAGGAATTTCATGGGATTATATAGGATTCATTTCTTTGATTCAAAGAGCTATATAGTAAAAATTCCTATAGGAATGAAATCCTTTAAAATTCCTATAAATTTCCTTTGAATCAAAGGGGGCCTTATATCAAAATGTTTTGTTTTTCATATTCATGCGTTTTCTCAATCCTATGATTCAAATTGGCCCTTTGCAGCAATTATATCATTTAAAATCAAAGTATTTCACCCTAAAAATCCTCCTATGAACGAAGCTTTGCTATAAATGAAATTCCTTGGCAGCAATTATATCATTTCAAAGTTATTGTAAGTGTTTTTTAGTGTTTTTTTTCAGTGTATTGAGGTTCTTTATTTTTTTTTCTATTAATTTTTTTATTAATCCAAAGGAGATCTAAATATTTTGGCTGCACGCTTGCGGCTGATAAGCTATAGCGCAAGCGATGGAAGACCTAATGGCCTATACACAAGCGCACTGCAAACAGATCTTGTGGCTTAGTTATGCACACAATTAAGCAATTTCACTCTCTACCCATGTATGATGGCTTGTTTCACAATTAGTATTTGGATATGATTTAAAATACCATCCCAGGAGAAAGCATTGCATGAAGATGTGTTGTGCGGTTGCTATCTAGGACTGGGAGTTTCCCTATTCTCTCGTGTCGAGCAATGCATGCAGAGAGTAGGGTGAGAGCGCCCAACATGGGAATCAAATCATTATGGCCACCACGGCCAAGATTGAACAGATACTGTAAACAATGAAAAACTGGCAGCTTTTTCGTCTATGGTGCGTCGAGTCAATGAGGGAGATCAAACGTAGGAGTAGCTACCATTGTGCAGCAACACTCACCTGCAATATCCAATCCACTACCGTGTCGGGAATTTAAGCTGCAACTATTATCCTCCGCTGCCCAGAGAGAAAGATGTGCATCGTGCAAGCTGAACTGAAGGAAACAACCCCAAGCTTGTAGAGCTTGTAGGAGTACTCCGTATGCTTGGAAAGGGAAGAAGCACTGCAGCAGTACTCCTGCTGATGCTGGAGAAATGCTTGCCCAACAGCACAAGGGTCAATTCATATCATGCCAAGAGATCCTTTCGATGATGGCCGGGAGATTTTATGCCCAAACAAGGCAACCGGGCGGAGCGTGAGAGGTGGAGAGCGTATAGTGGCGCAGCATCGAGTGGTAGTAGAAGCAGGCTAGCAGCAGCGATCCATGCATGCCGTCCCAGGACGCGCAGCCCCACAGTTCTGCATGCGCCATGATGCCGTTCTCTATCCCTCCATCGCTCGCCTGTCCGGCCTCCTCCTTTTGATCTCATCATCTGCAAACTGTAGTTACATTGCTGCTCGTACTACCTAGCTAGAGTAGGAGGGGAGAAGATATATCCTGGGCATGCATGCATTGTTGGCTTGGCTAGGTGTTTGTGGACTTTTTCCAAGCTAAAAAAGCTACTCTTTCTGTCCCATAATATAATTGATTTTAAGTTTTTGTTTGTATTGTTTGATCATTTGTCTTATTTAAAAAATTTATACAAATATAAAAAACGAAAAGTTATGCGTAAAGTACTTTGGACAATAAAGTAAGTCAAAAAAAAATTAATAATTCTAAATTTTTTTGAATAAGACGAGTGGTCATACAGTACAAATAAAAACTCAAAATTCCTTATATTATGAAACGGAGGGAGTAAAAGGGTTCTCTACTTCTCTAGCTTGGGGATTTTGGGATGTTCTTGGCAGGCTTTGCGGGAGAACTGCTGGTAGTGTTGACATGCCATGGCAAGGGCGAAAGCGATGGCTTGATTCTCACTGAGCGCCGTGTATTGCATGGATTGTCTGGGCCTAGCTAGGTTGCAACTTTTCTAGTAGCTGGACAGTGGATTTATTGTTCATCTCTCTCTCTCTCTCTCTCTCTCTCTCTGTTTTTTTTTTTTTTTTGCAAGACACCAAGGCAAAGAGATTTATGCTAGCTAGCTCATCACAATAACAATGATCGAGCACCCACATGCAGACCTACTTATTTACTGTCATACCGCAGAAAGAAATTGTGGGTTCCGGCCGGTCATCATGCGTAATTCAAGTACTCCATATTCAACACAGCAAGAGGAACTTGTAGTCTTGTAGCAGCTTTGTCAGCTGTTGCAGCAGACGACACGGATAATGAAGAGGGAGACGGGTATCTAGGAGAAGAGACGACCAGAACTGACCTGGGCGGAGTGAGCCCTGGTCCTGGTCCATGAGTAGGTGGAAGAGGTTAGCTAGAGGCAGACTGCGCCACCCCAGCCATCTGCTCGGCCACCGGCCCATCGTCGCGCCCACCGCGTCCTTCGCTCCTCCTCCGCCGCCGGCCGCCGCAGCCGTCTCCACATCGTCGTCTCATGAGAGGTTGGGTGGTTTCGGAACGGTATACCGACGAACATGCGCAGTGCTCCCCATACCCTAGCCATCGTGGGCCACTTTTGTTAGGCCGACTTTAGAGAAGCATGGGCTTAATGGGCTGCGTGGGTTGCCCTAGGCTGCAGCCGCTATGCTTTCTGCAGGGTCACGCTCGGCCTGTTTCTAGTGGGCCATGTGTAAAAGGTTGGGCTGTTCATGGTTTTCGAAAATTCGGTTCAGAGAAAGAAAAGGAAATTAGAGAGAGAGAGAGAGAGATAGAGAGAGAGAGATTTATTTTTTCCCCTGTAATCAAACAAGTGCCTTCTTGTCAATTTAAAATCCTTTCCGTGTATAAAGAAATCTCTGAATTCTGATACAAAACCACACGAGAACAGAGAGATCTCCCGTGTACATCTCTGCCCACGACCGTGGTGGAAACGACCTCAACTTCTAACCGAGCAATCGTATGGATCCGGCCATAGTTTATTATTAGGTGGAAGAGATCAAATCACATCATTACGTTTGCAAACTGCCGAATAGCTTGAAATTTCTTTTTGGGCGCAATCACAGCAGAGCCAATTCCCTGACGTTGATAGGGCTGACGAAAGTCCGGTTGCCGGTGAAGAGCGTCTGCGCGGCGATGGCCGACGCAGCCTGCGTCGGGTGGTTGGCATCCCAGAACAGGTGGTCGTCGCGGTTGTTGCACAGCGGCGCAGTCTCATCGCACCCGAGCGCTCCAAACGGCCCCGACCCACAGCACCCGGACTCCAGCTCCGTGAAACCTACAGGGACAAATCAAGAATCCATCGATCAGGCTCAAGATAGACTCACACCATCAAGACAAAGACATTAACGTGTCCATGGGCCGTTTGATTACTCCAGGCGTTCGTGCGGGGGTTGGCGAAGATGAAGGAGACCATGGCGAAGGAGTCGCTGAGGGAGTAGGCCATGCCGGGCAGTTCGTCGGCGAGGTCCCGGAGCGACGCGGCGAGCGTCGGGTAGGACCGCAGCGAGAGGGTGTTGATCGGGCCGTAGCATCCGCGCGTGCCATCCTCCGACAGCCGGCGGGCCCGCTGCGACGGGGTGCAGCCCAGCGGCGTGATGCTGACGACGCTGAACTTCCTCGCGCCTAGCCGGTACAACGCCCTCACGTAAGATCTGTACGCGGCGGCGAAACCCAGCAGAAACTCGCGGTCGTCGCCGTCGCCGCCGGACAAGGAGTACTCGAACATGTCGTTGCTGCCGGTGCTGATGAGGAAGATGGACTTGGAGAGGAGAGTCTCGGTTGTCCTCGAGCCTGACAGCTTCTGCATCATCGCCACCACCTTCGAGAAGTACTGCACTTGCTGGAACATCGGGATTACCTCCCCGGCCTTCAGAAAAACAAGTTCGTTTCAGCCCGGGCGGCACGGTCATACGTGTCACGTGTCACATGGTTCAGATTTTTCAGAATAATAACGTGTGTTACTGATTTGTTCAAGTTAAACAAACCCCTTGGCCGGTTTTGTCACCGAGGCCTGATCCGCCTGATGCGAAGTTGATGCCCTTGTACATCTGCGAAACGATGGTCTTCGCTGTCAGCGACAGGTACGCCGGTGGGCTCATTGGGAAGCCGAGCTGCTGAGCTGTTCATCATCGAAGCGTGCCACGCGGCACATGCTGGTTAGTCATCTAAATAGAGGGCACCATATATTCATCTGGGATCGTACGCACCTAGCTGGTCTGCCAAGTTGTAGCCATTGCTGAACCGGCCGGTCGGCGTCGAGCCGGTGAAGTCCACGCCGTGCTTGGGGTAATTGGCTCTGGCCTGCTTGGTGATGTTCAGGTAGTTGTTGTTGCCCACGTCAACCGTCGAGTCACCGAACACGAAGACCGCGGGGGCAAGCTGTGTCGCCTCCGCCGCGACCCCAAGCAAGCACAAAGCCACCAGCACGTATGAGAAACTATGGCTGCCCATTGGCACACCTGCTCTGTGTGCTCTCTGCTCTCTGCTCTCCTCAGCTTCGGGTGATGGATGCTTCAGCCTTTATGACCGTAGATATATATACAAGAATATGCACCAGAAAGAAATATACTGTCGATTCTCGAATATGATCACCAAAGCACCAACTTGTTAATTCAATTGCCGTCCACGTCCATGCTGTATTGCTGTTCATTATCTAGCGCAATCAAACAAACTGGTGTTTTCACCCTCTGAAGAATTCCATTTGGCCTGCAGACCGGTAACCTGGAGTGGCAGTGGTGAAGAGCCGAGACGGCGACTTCAGGACAGATACACAACTGGCGCAAGCTGAGGACATACCAACTGGGACCAAGAACGGCATGGCCGGCATATGTGTATGTACCTACATGTTTAGAGTTTGTATTCCGATTTGGCACCAGGTAAGCAGCTGCGATGTCCTTGGCTCATCCTCTCCGGGCTCAAATTATCCCAACTTGGGAACACAAACACGGCAAATACCAACAAGGGCAACAATAATAACGGAGATGACATTTTGGTATGTGTATCCAAACTACACCACCGCCTAAAGCACAATCCACTGATGAACACAGCCCAGCATATCCTACGCACCAATATCACCAGACAAACAGACACATAGTCGGCGACGTACAACAAATAGTAGTACTACGTTACACGGTGACACTGCCACGCTCTAGCTAGTGCTGGTCATCCACCAGCTGCCTGAAATTTATCGGCGCAGCGAAGCGGAGCGAGCCGTTGTATATGGCCGCGGCGGCGATCTTGGACGTGGCGTGCGTCGGGTGCAGCAGGTCCCAGAAGAGGTAGTCGTGCCGGTTGTCGCACAGCGTGGCGTTCGGCGTGCACCCGGACTCGCCGTTGAACTTGCCGGAGCCGCAGCACGCCGTCGTGACCTCCTTGAATCCTGCATACCAATGCCGTGTCACGAAACTCTGAACCTTGCATTGGTCAGAAATCCGAAACTGAAGCGTAGAATGTTCAGATACCGAGTCGTTGGGGATGCTTCATGATGCTTTGCACCACGGCATGGGAGCTCCCGATGGAGTACTTGAAGCCGCTGAAGCTCACGCTGAGGCCGTGCATGGCGTCCTTGACGCCCTTATTGAGCCCACTGGCCAGCTCGTTGAGGACGTCGATGCAAGCGCCCAGCGGGTGCAGGCTTCTCGGGTAGGGGCAGCACCCGATCGGCGGGACGTCGATCACGGCGAACTTCCTCGCCCCGAGAACGTACAGATCCTGCCGCGCTCACGCGTCAACTTTCAGTTAGATTCTTTGTGTTTCTTCGCCGTAAAATTGTGTGATGAGAGACAAGCGAAAGGTGGTTTTACCTTGACATGATTTGTGTAGAGCGAGACGAGATTGGCGACGAACCGCTGCATCTCCGCGGACGACGGCGTGCTGTTCGCGGAGAAGAAGGCGAAGATGTCGTTGCCGCCGGTGCTGATGAGGAACAGGGATCTCGACAGCACGGTGTCAGCGGCTTGCTGGCTGATGCGTGCTGAGATGTTGCGTTGCACGGTGGCGAATTGCTGCACTTGCTTGCTCATTGGGATGATGGATTGACCCTGCACACACGTGTTTCGTCGTCATCAGTCGGTGTTCAGCGAAAAATCGTGCAGTGGCTTTGGGTTTATGCCGACGTGCTTACTGTTGAGTCGAGAATGCCTGATCCTGCAGAGGCAAAGTTTGTTCCCTGGAGCCCCCTGAACAATGGGTTGCTGGTTTTGTTAGCCACGGCGAGGAACGGTGGGGGGCTGCGCCTGAATCCCATGTTAAGAGCTGACAGAGGTTGAAGAATATTGTGATCCTCGAGATATACAACAAAAATGCAAGCGCTACTCCGTGCTCGTGGCTTACACATTCCCCATAATAATACTAACTATTAGAGCAAGTTTAATAGTATAGCCAACTACTAGGTCCAATTTATTTATAGCTAATCTAATAGCTCATTCATATAATAGTTACTTATAAGTATATACTGCACCATTAATATATGGTACCACATCTCATATGCACAATGTATTATAGTCCATGCTGCAACTGGCTACAAATCTATAGCCCGTCTTCTTTATCTCTCTTTTCTTCTCTCCTCCATATGTGCTTACAGCTGACTTGTAGCCCGCTATTGTACTCGCTCTTGCGACTACAGAAGCAATGATCCCGATAAAGCCTAACTAACATGAAACCATTATTCATCCATATGTCAAACCTTTACCGATCAATCTCTAACTGTTGGAGAAGCATTATAGATTGGAATTCGATATTTAACCGTTCCTGATCGGAAAAGTTAGCGACATGTAAGCAATGGTTCTCAGCTGAGAAACATTACATATCAAGCAAGAAGAGTACATGACGAAAACACCTTTCTTCTCCCTCTAGGCCACAACACCATCCTTCTATTTAATGCATGGTCAAGGCCCTTCTTGGTCTCTTCCATGGCCAATGAGCCTAGGTCCGCCATGCTTCTTGCCCTACCCTCCCCACCAGTGACCAAACCCCTCATGTCAAAATATATAATGAAAGACATACGCTTTGAGAAAGTCATTTTAGCACCTAGGCTAGCCACCGCAGGTTTGGTGAGGAAAACAATGCTATGAGAAGAAAATATAGTACGCATCGCGGAAACGATTATGCTACAGACATGCTAGACACAACTACATTTAGATGTAGGAAAACCGCAACTAGACGCTATAAAAAAATAGAAAAACACCTATAATATTATTGTAAGAGGATTTTCGAGGACGACTCGGAACAAAGCGAAATGTGTGTGTACTGTATTCATCATACCTAAAATCTTAAGATGCTATCACATTGGGATATATATATATATATATATATATATATATATATATATATATATATATATATATATATATATATATATATATATATATATAATAGTTACAAATATTAATTTTATTATCGACGTTGATGTTTCGCGTACGATTAAATCTTTATTTTCTTTTATAAGGTATTTGCCAGCAAAAAAATGTATTTGAAAATTTCAAGTACGTGCGCTGCTCACATTATCGTATTTTGGCATTATCTCCCAATCTCCATCCCAAACAGTCCCAACGCTTAAAAAGGCGATCGCATGACCTCGATGTTGGACCGTAGATCAGATCGTGTCTGCTGTAGATTTGTCATGTGTGCCGTAGATTTTGGTACCAATTCGGACATGCAATGAGTGCGTGGTGGCCCGGATCAAGGCTAGTACATGCAAGCGGGTCAGCCATTTATGTGCGACAAGCGCCAAGTCTCGAGTGATCGGTCCATTCAACCGCGCCCGCCTGCCCACAGCCGGACACTGCCACTCTTTGCAAGCATCGCTTCCCAAAGCCTGTGTGCCTGCGCCCCGTGCGGAAGTGGAGCAGCAGCGAATTAAGCTTTGAAAAATACTGTTCATTCAATTTTATTTTCAAAAATATTTAGGATGTAATTTCTCTTTTACAAAAATATACCGTTGATCTCACATAACTGTTAAGCGAAAATAAAGAGGTGACATCGAGGACGGTATCTTGCGGCGACCGCACGAGCGGTCTCGCACGGCAACGGCGCGAGACCGCGCGCTGTTACGGGAAGGACGAGCGGTCTCGCTCATGCAGAGAGCGACACCGTCCCAAACTCCATTTGGTTAGTGACTAATGACATAATTAACTATTTAACTAATAATAATTAATGATTACTTAATAATCGCTAATCATAATAATTAATCAGTAATTAACCATTTTGAAATCTGGTATCGTTCTTTCATTTCGCGAGACCACGCAGTCTCGCGCGATACCATCCGCGACGTCGCGCCACCTCACTTTCGCGTAATGATTGTGCGAGATCAACGGTATATTTTTATAGAAAAAAAATTGAATCCCGAAAATTTCTAAAAAGAAATTGAATGAATAATATATTTTCAAATTTAATTCGGACAGCAACGAGCCAACTATCGATTTACGCATAGGCGACCTCTGGAATGCGTGCGCCACAGTGGCACGCTGCCCCGGCGTTGCTCACTTCACAGTTCTGAGGTATGGGGTTCTTCTTCAAAACATTTTTTATGTTCTATTTACTCCCTCTCAAAATATTGTTATATTAGGATAAGATATGATCCATCAGAAAAACGAATCTAAACACACTCTCCGTAGTTTGTTTTATTTTTTTTACAAAGTTAGTATGGTACAACCCCTCTTAGGTTGACTTTTTTTTTTGACGGAGGGAGTATGTGATGACCTCTCCGTTTTCAAAGCAATTTCAACTTCTTGCCTTCGGTAATTGGACCGCGGAAGTAGTATAGAGACGAAGACTTAATCGTCTCCAGTCTTCACCCCGACTCAACTCTAGCACCGTTTCAAAACTTGCAATGCCGAAGTTGACAAAAACATGCAGAAAAAACGAAGCAATCACCGGGTATATACGTGGTTGTCAGATATGCACCCGAAGTATACTTGCATCGCATGGCAAGCAGAGTCGCGAGGCAATACAGCACAGGAAAGACGGGCGGCGAATTAAGCTGTACGTACCCAAGAAGTCGACGCCGTTGTACCCGTTGCTGAACCGGCCGGTGGGCCGCGACGTGGGGAAGTCAATGCCGTTGTGCGGGAAGTTCGCTCGTGGCACGGCGGCGCCGGCCAGGTAGTTGTTGTTGCCGACGTCGGCCGTGGAGTCGCCGAACACGTACATCGCCGGCACCTTCGCCGCCGCTGCCGCGGTGATACAGATGACCACAGCAACAAGCGCAATCGGCGGTAGCATCTGTCCAGCCATGGCCGGACTGCGAGGTGCACTCCGCTGGCCTTGAGTGGGGGCTGAACGGCAACCTATCCCTTGTTTGCCTTTGGGAAAGGGAGGGGCCGCGACCGGAGCGGCAATGGCGCACTTTAAAGGGCGACGATGGCGAGCTACGTACGGCCAACGCCTTTTATTGAGACCGGCAGGGCGTGGCACAGCACTTAGACCAAGTAGTAGTACAAAGTTCTTTACTTGGCTTAGCTTTGGTAAAGAGAGATGTGAATGTGACCTGGCTATCGCGCAAAGCGTTGCACCTCCTCCTGGGTTGGTAATGGGTCCTCCTGGTCGACCAGGATCTCCTACTCCCGTAATCCTACACGTGAAGAGTGTCTGGATATACTCATATACAGCGAACAAAGTCGATCGATCAAGGGTATCCCGTATCCTGGCTCCTACATCTACATGTAGTACTTGGGACAAAACCAAGACACAACAAAAGGAAACAAGCCTCTTTTTCAAGCTGGACATTACAAAGGCTTTTGACTCTGTATCTGGGAATATTTGTTAGAAATGCTACAATGGAGAGGATTCAGTACGCGGTGGAGAGACTGGATTGCCTTGTTATTATCGACCACCACATCCAAGATAATATTGAATGGAAGAACAAGAGAGGCAATCACACATAAAAGAGGATTGCGGCAAGGGGACCCCCTTTCACCCTACCTTTTCATATTAGCAATCGACCCTTTGCAAAAGATACTGAATGTGGCCACAGACCAAGGGATCTTGTCACCAATAACAAACAGGGTGGCTAAGTTCCGAACATCGCTATATGCGGATGATGCGGCGATCTTTCTTAACCCAAATCGAGCTGATGTGGATAACCTGATCATCCTACTAGAAAAGTTTGGAGATGCCACAGGTCTACAGGTGAACTTAAGTAAGAGCTCGGTGGTGCCTATAAGATGTGAGAACATAGATCTTCAGGACGTGCTGAATAATTTCAATGGAAAGCGGACTAATTTCCCCATCACATATCTAGGACTACCTCTGTTAACGGGGAGAATCAAGAGAGTGCATCTCCAACCAGTCATGGACAAGCTCCACTCTCGTCTTGCAGGATGGAAAGGAAAGCTGTTACAACAGGCGGGAAGGAAGACCCTTGTCTCTTCGGTACTAACCTCAATACCAACATATTTCCTCACAGCGCTGAAACCCCCAAAAAATTTCATGCATGATATAGATAAAATTAGAAAGAGATTTCTTTGGGCTGGCGACAAAGAGATTAATAGGGGCAAATGCAAAGTAAATTGGCCAACAGTTTGCGCACCCACCAAGCTTGGGGGACTGGGAGTCTTGGACTTAGAGAAATTTGCTCGAGCCTTGAGAGTGTGATAGCTATGGTTCAGCTGGGAGAGCCCTAATAAGCCTTGGACAGGGACACCTCCCCCTTGTAATGAAATGGACGGAAGGTTGTTTGCCTCTGCTACAAGGGTGACGATAGATGATGGTCGAAAAGTGAGTTTCTGGGAATCAAATTGGATTGGCGAACAACCACTGAAGGAGTTAGCCCCAGCCTTATGCAATCATGCCAAAAGGAAAGGTAGGACGGTCTACGAAGGATTAGCAAACGACCAATGGATACTAGACATCAGGCACAACCTCACAGTCGAGCTAGTCAAGGAATTCTTTGAGGTTTTCTACCACGTGTGGAATAACGACATTGCACTCACAGAAAGTGTTGAGGACACATAACTTGGCGATGGACGGCAAATGGAAAGTACAGCGCAAAGTCAGCCTACATAGCACAGTTTAATGGTAGGATAAGCTCAGCAGCTGCAAAATTGATTTGGAAGCATTGGGCACCTTCCAAATGCAAGCATTTTGCATGTCTTCTATTGCAGAATAGAATCTGGACAGCAGACAGGCTACAGATCAGACAGTGGCCAAACAACTATTTCTGCCAACTATGTTACAGGAACCTCGAAACCGCGCAACATTTATTCAAAGATTGCGTTTTTGTGCGACAGATGGGAAATGGTCCTGAGCAGACTGAACTGCAGCGACATAGAACACCCACATGATGAAAATGAAGCATTGTTGGATTGGTGGATCAGAAGAACATCTCAAGGTAGGAAAAACAAGGCTAAAGCACTCAAGTCAATTCACTTGTTGGTGGCATGGGAAATATGGTGTGAACGAAATAGGAGGGTGTTCCAAAATCAAGAGAAGACCATACCGCAACTCCTCGTCAAAATACAAGACGAAATCAAGCTATGGAGCATGTGTGGGGCAAAAAATATTGCGAGAATATCCGCTTAGATTTTCATTTCATTTAGTGTGTGTTTCTTTTCCATTTTTCTTCCTGTTTTTTTTCTCCTCTCTCTCTTTCACCTCCCTTGGTGATATTGTAAATACTTTCTATTCTCCTTAATATAACACTAGCTTAGTCTGGCTACGGTTTAAAAAAAAAACCAAGAAGATACCTCACAGTACTTGTCCAGCAAACCCCCGTCAAGTTTACTCGCCATGATCTCAATTCAATTCTGTGAGATGCTCCCTGGTGGTCGTACAGGCGAATTATACCGGCATGATGTTCTAAGTGCCTTTGGATACTCTGTCTCTCAAGAGTAATTACTGCTACTTTTCACAGAAAAATCGATCCCCGGGAGGCCGGGACTGAGTGGGGTTAACTTGGCTTGATCAGAATCGATTACTTGGATCAACCCCGTTGTCCATAGGAATATATTCTACCAACCACTCGATGCATTTGTACAGGCAGAAACCTTAACACGTCTACAAGCCTTGAAGCATAGAGAAAGGCAGCCGGAATCCAATGATACGGTTATTACTTTCGATGTTTGCATTTGATAATGCTCCAGTGGGATGAATAGGCAGCCTTATGGCTGGGCACACAAGTTTGCGCTGGCCGATTCTTCTACGCTTAAATAAGCACCCAATAATTCTATCTTTACGTTTAGTTCTTTTTTCATACTGTATTGTTGTTACCATTACTTACAACTGAAGCTAGCCTGCCAGATGCAGCTTTTTTTTGCCCAGGCAGAAAAAGAAGATCCCATGCACATATACTTGCATGGCTTTTTTTCATCTTTCTCCTGTTGAAAGCAATAAAAATTAAAACGACAGCAGTGGGCAGCGCAACCTTTTCCTTTTGAGACTCGGGTAGTACAGTAGTCAGTCTCCGCTCACTTTCAGGTTTTTCTGACAGCTGCACGAACACCTTTTCACCCGTTTACCGTGCCACTGCAGAGGTTGAATGATTGCATCACTTCTTTTTTTACTGTCTGCAAGTAGCTATTCTCCAAGACGTACGCTAGTGATCAAGTCATGGAGTATATGGTGGTTAGTACTCTAGTTTAATCCTTTGATCGAGTTGGCAACACGAGTGCAAGCGGGATCTTTGCAAACTCTAGTTTATTGCGCCTTTTTTCTCCACTCCCCAAAGGCACATAGTCGTATCTGTTACGCAATATTATCTCCTGGGGAGATAAAGATCCTTTCTTATGAACCAATCCGAACCGAAGTAGAGATAAAATCTATCTATTCTTAAGACCCCTATATATACAGGAACAGGGTGTGACATATGAGTGGCTTGTACTCCAGATGAGATCTATAATGAAGAGAGAGCTTCATCTATTGTCTACTTCTGTAATGTTCCTGAGGGCAAAGGGATAGACGCGGGTGTTCTACATTATCTCACGCCTCTACTGCTGTGGGAGGGACAGGGAACGGATCCGGTGATCCGCTAATAGGCGCGTTGGTTTACAACATGTTATCAGCACCTCTCCGTTCACCGGTTTGTCGTTCCAATCTGTTGTTGTTGTTAGATTAATTTCTAATTACAGATTGATCTGCTATGGTATTGCTTTTGTCTACAATACCATCGACGTTGTCGATCTGATCGGTCGTAAACTCGTAGCCACGCCGCCTTGTGTGCTCGAGCGGCAGCTACGCGGCCGGCCGGTCTCCTCCACGGCACGTGCACCAGAGGAGGCGCCGCCCAGGCCAATCGCCAACACAGCGAGTATGTGAAGCGATGTGGTCCGCTGCACCACGCCCGCAGTCGGCGGGCATACGGCGCGATTTGCGGGCTCTCCACGTACGTGCATGCAGCTGCGGGCACGCCTCGGAGGCGTGCGCACCGCCGGCCAGGGAGTTCGACCGTCTGACATTGGTTCATCCGTTCATGCCATCGATCGGTTGTGTGTGCGCACGCCGGTCACAAGGACCAAACGGCGAGCCAGCCGCAAAAGCCCAGCGCCTCGCATGCATGCATGAATTGGCTTACATGCACGTTGGACAAGCAGATCGATCGACATGCATCTCACATCTACTTAATTGAAGTTAATTTGTCGATGCTAATTAAAGATTGATTTTTTGCCTGTTTACATGTCCGGCCGGAGCTACGACGCGTGCGGTCGTACTGGCCACGCGCACACATGTGCCAGGACTGCGCGCTTGGCCTCGCCGGATGGCCGGGGATGGCTGGCCGCGTATGTGGTACGCGCGCACTACGCCCTGTAGGAGCCTTGCGACGAAGGTGTACGTGCATATTTTTTGGCGAGCACGTAAACTGAGGTAATTAGTAAGATTAGTTTCTAAACTAATTTACTAATATGCGGTCTATATATATTTTTATAGATTGATTATATTTTCTCGTTTTTATCATATTATGGATGCTTTGTTTGATGTAGATTTGATCCTACTCTTGATCTAGCGGTAGATTAATTTCCTGCTTTTGATCTATATGCATCTGTTTTATTTGATGAAAACTGGAGAAAACCGTGTGAGAGAAATCATTAAAATTGATGGGAAACCCTGGACTGGAGACGTGCCTAATTCGGCTGAGCCGAATCGGCCGACTCCCCCGCCTCCCTCGCATCTATCTGTTTCTCTCTTTATCTGATGACGCCACGCCTGGAACGTGGGGGCATATTCTCAGTTTGTGTAGTCGGACTTGGAGACATGTTGGCCATTGTTCGCCGTCGCTGTTGGGTACGCCGTCGGCCTTGGGTCGATGCCGTCGCGGGAAACCGCCGTCTCGGAAAAAGCCCTAAACCCATGTCGTCGTTGCCACTGGAGTTAATGCCGAAGCGAGGCGCCGCCGCCGTTAACCTCCCATCGACGCTGCCGTCGAGCCGTGGTGGGAGGATGATGGGTCGTCGGCTACCTGCTACTGGATTAACCTCCGCCAAGACGATATGGCTGGATGCAATTTGGTTGCCGTTGTTGGGGTCTCAGTTGCCATCGTTGAGTTCGCCTCGCCGCCGTCATGAGGATGCGTGGGTCGACGCGGAGCTCCGTCGTGTGCCACCGAGCCGCCGCCGCACCAAGTTGCCAAACGGGAGTGATGTTGTCGCCGCCGTCCTGCCAATCGGGGTAGTGGACGGGTCATCGATGATCTCCTCGCCGTGTGCCGCCCTAACTCCCTTCAAAGTCGACAGTTGACGGCCTCCAACGCCGCCGCCGTGCCCAGGGGGCCGGTGCGCCGGGCGGTGGACGCCGTTGCGGACAATGAATGGGAAAGGGAAAACCTTAATCCCCCTCCTCTTTCTCGGTCATTTAGGCGAACCGGCTGGGCCGGTCTGCCTCCGCCCGACCGAATAAAGTCCAACAGTAACGAGACAGCCCAAACAAATTAATAAAAATAATAAACCTGGAAATCCTCATGGGCCTAGATTTTCTAAAACTCGGCCCATTAGGCATTTTGGGCTACACTGTGCTTGCTAGCCCAAATAAGATCGTGGTCTGAATGGTGATTCGGCCCGATTAATTTCGATTTATTGAAAACTTGCGTTTAAACCCCTGGAGTGTTGGGTTTTTACGTTATAGTTCACTGTTTAATTGAATTTTACAGTTTGAACCTTGTGATTAACAAGAATTATATTAATTTTGTTTGTGTGGCTATGTCTTGTTGCTTAGGCCCTATATAGTTTGGTTTTGCATGTGGGTCTCCGGACTCGTAAAAATCATGTAATGGTGTTTTTTTAAGCATCGCTTTGCTTTTAAAATTGATGCAATTCCAACTAAATAATCTAGAGATGGTTTTCTAGGTTATCATGCTTCCATAAATTGTGTTCACATAGTGTAGAATCCCCCCTGGAAGCATTATGATGGGTTTATTTTCCTGCATTTATGTGTGATGGTTTTCTGTGTGGCATAAATATTGGGAATATAATGCCAAATAAGACCAAGTAAATAACAGAAAATCACCTAATGTATAGAAATTCTGGGAAATTAAATATCCATGGCTATGGATAAGACCATTCTTTACTGATACACTCCTCCATACATAAATGGTGATATCGATGTGTCTACAAGATGGAGTCGCGTATACTTGTTGTACGAGATCCATGCTTTTGCCGAATTCACTGCGCATATCGTCCGTTTGCGTGTTGCGTTCTCTGAGAATCGCATGAAACGATTCGGATGATAGTGTGGGTGATTTCACGTAAAGGCCTTCAATGACTATTGTATGGCTTTGGGCATTAATGTAGATCACTCTATCCCTATGATCACACTCAAGAATGGGATTCTGAGTCGTTGAAATGTGTGGAATTAGACAATGTGTTTAGGATTCATTGTTCCTTTCCCCTAGTGGCTTAACATCTCAATCAGAGTATGGTCGGACTACGGTTGACATTTTGCTTTCCCAATGGTTGAGAGCACGATTTTCTAATTTGGAGATAAATGATTATACCTCAATTTTCTGGCAACATGGAGTTGCGAGGTTCAATAATTTGAGATATTTTTCACCCGGTCCGGTGAAAGATGTAAAGTGTTTTCCATGTGGTAGAATGACACTATTCATATGGTTACCCTTGGTGTGCACATATCTTCTCAATATTATTTGGAACCTGTTGTCTTGCGAGGACACCGAAAAATTGGAGGCAAATCTAGCTGAATAATTCCGAGGGTAGATGCTGTGAATAGGTATGATTCCCACTCCACTATAGCGCCAACAACTAAACTTGGGTGTTGACCCAGTCTTGGTCCTCGCGTGGATCTAGCGCAAATGACCACCTTTGGTCGATGCCGATGGTTGGTGGTGTATGTCTAATAAGTTGTTCTGACAACGGGAGTTGTATTGCTAGTTTAGAGCATGTCCTAGGAGGACATTGGTCAGCTATACTGCTGCCAAGCAGTTTATCTTTTGCTTAGTTTGGAACTTTGCATTATTAGATCGATATTTCTCAGATAAATAAAGTTCTTGGTCTTTCCTGTTCTATTCTAAAGCTTATCTTCATGCTGGAATTGATAAAATGCTTTAGTTTTAGAAGAACAATTAGTGTTTGATCCGAGGAGTTACAACCACTCACACAGTTCAACGTAACTGTATTTCAGACAAATGATGGCTATGCACTATTGCATTTTATCGCGCTCTCGTAGTCGATGACTACTCCCTGGTTGTGTTGGTTGATCACCCACGGGTTGATGACCATGCTTGTCGCACACTGGAGTTTTTCGCGTGTGGACATGTGCAAGCCATGCAAAAGTTCATCGCGTTGCATGCGTTGAGCTCGTTATGCCAACGACGGTGACACATTCCATTTTTTTTGTGTGGATATGTCTGAATATAATGGTTTTATTGTGAATATTACCATTGTCGGAAGTATTGATTATCTCTCGATGGCTATGTCCAGGGGACATTAGCAAATGTGGTTTGATAATTCGCTTGTGGATCGTACCTAATACATGCTGCTTAACTATGACCCAATTCTAGAGTTTGGTATGAGTAATTGGGGTCAAACTTGGGCATTAAACGAGCTGGACTTTAACACAACTCTGTACCAAAAAAAAAATCTGCTTGGCAGCACAGGCTTGAGGCCGCGCATTTTGCTATCATACTCCTTGTAGAGCGCATCGGAATGCGTTTTGCCACCATAGGTTGCCTTCTTAAGCATATGACATGGGATGTCTAATGCACGTCGATCCGGAATCGATTGTGAGTTTGAATGGCACTAGGTGAGCATTAATCCATGGAGAGTGCATTTGGCTAAAGTATTTGCATGTTGGTTGCATATACATTTGGTAGCAATAGTGGTTTTTGCAAACTTGTATATCCTAACTAGGAGGTTGAGGATAACCCTTCGGAGGAAGGAAGAATACAGTATTCATGCCACTGTATTGGTATATGTCCAGGTTCACTTCATATAATGGTAAAATCTCTCCTATTAAAGTGCATAATATTTCCCAATTTATCACCACCGTAGCATATATTCGTGGGAGAACACATGTATTTGAGGTGAAATGACTTAATCTTGTGCCATGACATGGGGATTGTAAGTATGCTATTGTAAGATATCTCGGCATTAGGGGGAGAGAATTGCCCATTTTGGAATGCCTGGAGATTTCTTTGAGTGAACGCACTAAATGAACTGAACTTGTATGTTTAGTTCATACTCCTGGTTGCTTGGTGCACGGAGTTTTTGCCAACAAAATCATATGAGGAACAACTGGATAGTTATTAAATAGAGTAATGCTCCCAATTGTGGTAAATGTGGATAGACCCGGGAATAATATCATATCCATATAAGACTTATGGCATTTGATCATGTTCTGCGGGGACGCCTGCTAACACGATCTGTGGGCCTTAGTCAGAGCATAAGAGTTCTCACTAGATGTGAGCATACTCCTCTGATTCTCCTGGTGGAGAATTCACCTTTGGAAGGTGATATACCTCATAATGATGTTCGTCGTGGAGACGACATTCCTAGCAATGCGCGCATATGACGGTGCTAGGAATACCGAAAATCCATGGATCGATCGTTTTGGGAAATGACGAAGATCTGGTTAAATGTGTAAGTGGGAACAAACGTGTCGACACTATGTCGCCTCTTGCTAATGATTTTCTTAGAGAGAACCCGGATCCGGAACAAGTCCATGGCATGAGCATACGGTGCTCAAATCGGGTCAAATGGAAATGCAATCGAGGCTGAACCGAATCGCTAATCGAAAATCGCGAACGTTGTTCGAATTTTTACGGGTCATTATTGATATAATGAGGTGGTGATGTGCGATGGTTCAAGTAGGTCCTAGATGAGACCTCTCCCACGTTAGTTGAATGTTCCGCTAAATAAAGGTATTGGCAAAATGGCATGAAATTAAATATGCAGTTAACGGATTTAGGAAATCCGTGAGGTCTTGAGTACACTCCGTAGTGAAACTGCGGCATGCAAATCTCGTACCAATAGGTATTCCGGTAAGAGTACCATCTCCCGTTGGGAGAAGATCTCATTGACGGAATTTTCTCTAAGGGGGAGACCTCATTGATGAATTTTTCTCTGAGATACAAAATAATTAGTAAGTCTGAACACACCATATTGTATAATCCCTTGGAGGGATGATGACCCATTTATGACTCGGTAAGATTGCAATGAGGAACCTGATGAGATCAAACAAACGGGGTCTGTAGGGACATGTGCATCTCACGATTATCACTGGAGTGTGTACACTCGTGATATCTGTTCTACCCGATGGTAGGAACAATGGTGTCCTCTAATACCTGCTAAGGTATACTTGGTGTTGTTAGCTGTGTGTTATCCCCCATAGTGCTTAAATTTTCAGACTAGCTAGTTACTTTGATCGTTACAACATGTCTTTGGAAGGGTTTTGGTTGATCTTGTGGATCCCCAATTGTTGTTGACATCGTCAGAGAAAGTTGCAATGATTAAGATCGATCTAGTTCTTGATGGAGTCACACCGAGGAGGTGCGTGCCGTTGCAACTTATGTATCCCCATAATCCTTTGGAAGGATGAAATAGATTGTGTTGCAGAACAGTATTGTTTTGTGGTACATGATAGTGATGGAATGCATTACTCTCCATGTTCCCTATTCTCATTTTGGCGGTGAAATGAGATAAGTCTTTTAAGACTAATGGTTTGAGGATCCGAAGGATTCTTGTCTACACATACATCTGAGAGATGTTTAATGCTATGGGAACATGGTCTATGACAAAGGTTGTCATCAGGGGGAGTATGTGTTATGTGTTGGTTGTCATTTGCGAGACATTGAAATGTCTTAGAGTATACTAGGGGTATCAACTCGATGATGATCACTTAGACCTATTTTTAAGGTCCTATCATATAAAGTTTGGTTTAGTAAACCAACACCACTAATACAAGTGGGATACCTCACAGACTCCTGAAGCGAGGTGAGGTGAGTAGCAATTAAAGTTGAGTGATAATCTACAGGATTAATCACCTAGTCTTTCCCAACTGTTAGTTCTCGGAAGCTTTTCTAGAGAATTGGGATGAGAAGACTTTGATGTTTGCTAGGTTCAGGGGGAGAGCACCCTAGAACATGACCCAGAGTATGGACCGTGTAGTCCATAGTGTTGTACTCTTTTTCTCTTGAGTGAGTGGAGCTATTGTTCCTCACATAAGGTTTTTAATAAGGCAACAACGTGCAATGCATGAGCGATAACTATGTACTCTTTCTCCTAGCCTTTTTCCCACTGGGTTTTGGTAGGAGTTTTGACGAGGCATGAGTTAGTCGCGGGTAGGTCTAAGGGGGAGTGTTACGGAATATTATCTCCTGGGGAGATAAGATCCTTTCTTGTGCGCCAATCCGAACCGGAGTAGAGATAAGATCTATCTCCTCTTAAGACCCCTATATATACAGGGGCAGGGTGTGACATATGAGTGGCTTGTACTACAGATGAGATCTATAATGAAGAGAGAGCTCCACCCTATATATGTATTCATTGTCTACATCTATAATGTTTTTGAGGGCAAAGGGATGAGCGCGGGTGTTCTACATTATCTCACGCCTCTACTGCTGTGGGAGGGACAGGGAACGGATCCGGTGATTCGCTAATAGGCGCAACTTGGTACTAGAACTCTCGTCTTTTTCATCCTTCCTACCTACTAGTAGTACTATTTTCAATTCTACGTGCAGGCCAGAGCACTCGATTCGTTGATCACGCACGCGCGACAAGCCTCGACAGTCGACAAGTGCACCGGCACACGGACGTACAATTTCCAGTATGTCTGTCTCTGTATCTTCTCGCATCTAGGAGTAGAGCTCTAGGCCGTCGTAGGATCGCGTAGAACATGGGCTGCTTTGGCATCAATGTGACCATGAGGCCCAAGAGCGCTGGCACGGACGAAGTTACCAGCCACCACGTCGTTTTCTCTCCTCTGTTCCTTTGCGCGCGCGTGCGGGAGCGCGTGCAGGCTCGTGTACCGTGCGGATTCCGTCGCCAAGAGGTTTGGTACATGACACGCTGGGGCGTGTGTTTGGTTGGCATGTTCTCAAACCCGCATTGCTGCTTGAGCGCAAGCGCCAAACTGTACACGCTTGTTCTGTTCCCGTACGCTGCAATCTCCGCCTCTCGGAGAGGAGGCCCAGATATTGTCTTCTCTCTCACTTCTCGATTACTAGGCCCGTCCAAAGATGTATGGCCCAAGAAAATATTACGCCTTGCCAACTGAAAAGCCCATAAGAGTTTCAAAAGAAGCCCATGAGAGCAAGGCCCGCCAGTCAATCCAATGATCCACGTACCAGTTGGGCTCGCGGTTTCTGTTACTATGTTTCACACTGGCACACAATGCACACTACCGATGAACCAAGAGCGGAACAATACATGAGGCACATGATTTTTTTTTATTTTTTATTTATTTATTTTTTTTGGCGATGAACATGAGGCGCATGATTGAGAAGATCTAGTAGAAAATGTGATCACAATGCAGTCTAGTAGAGTAGTACAAGGCAACAATATATTCTGGGCAGAAATCATTAATACCAAGGCAGAATGCCCAGCCCAAAACCAATACAAGAGTGCCAATAATAATAATTAAACAAACTCAACATCTAGTACTTGACTAGCAAACTGAAGCCCGTACCCCACACCAAACACAAACTTCGATCACTGATCGGGCTTCACTGACCAGGCCTTGACCAATCTTGAGTTCTTGACACGAACTTAACAAAGCTGCAGTGCAGAAAAAGCACCAAACTAACACACGCCAAACACTTCCAAATTCCAACCATGGCCTGGTCTCACACACGCTCCAATTAAGCGCTGCTCTTGTGCTCGCCGGTGGTGGCGGCGGCGGTCTTGTCTTCCTCGCCGGAGCCCTTGTGGTAACCGGGCAGTTTCTCCATGATCTTGCCCAGTATACCCTTCTTCTCCTTCCCATCCGGGCTGCTCATCTCCTCTGTAGCCGGCGGTGGGTGTGCTGGCGCCGGAGTAGGGGCAGGAGCAGCCGGTGCGGCGGCCGGCGGCGGCGCAGCAGTTGCATCTTCCGGCTTCTTGTGGCCGCCGGGCAGCTTCTCCTTGATCTTGTCGAGGAAGCCCTTCTTCTCCTCCTCGGGTGCATGTGGCAGGGTCGCCTCCGTCTTGGCGTGATCACCCTCGATCTTCTCCACGGGGACGGCGGTGTCGTGGTGGTGATCGCCGTGAGTCACCACGGGAGCAGGAGCTGGCGTGGGCGCGGCCGTCACCACGGATGCAGGCGGAGCCGGCGCGGGGAAGCCCGTCGCCGCAGGCGGAGGAGCATGCTCGCCGGCATGGTCCTTGTGGCCGGGCAGCTTCTCCTTGATCTTTTCCTTGAGCCCCTTCTTCTTCTTCCTCTTGACCACCTCGCCGTTGTCATCGATCACCTCCTCTTCCTCATCACTCGACTGTTGCACACAACGATTAAAGGTCATGAAACCTTCTATAATTACTAAAAGTCTGTAACTAATTAAAGCTAGATCATGCATGTTTGCACTTACCGAGCTGGAGCTGGAGCTGGATCGGTGCAGCTTGGAGAGGAGGCTCTCCTTCTTCTCGCCCTCGGCGTGGTGCTCCTCCTTCTTTGGCTCTTCCACGGAGACCTTCTCCATGCCGGTGACAAGCTCCTCCTCATGCTTCTTCTCCTCCGGCTGATCGTCCTTCTTCCTGCCGAGGAGGTTGTCGAAGAGGCCCCTGTCCTTCACCTCCACCAGCTCTGCAGCCTCGCCACCCTGGTGGCTCTCTGTGTTCCTCTCATCCTCCATGATCGATCGATGGATTCAGCTAAAGCCTCTCGAGAACTAAAGTAATCAAACAACAGATCAGCAAGAACTATTCGCTCTTGACTTGTTTGAGCTGTGACGAGTCGCTTTTGCTTTCGGATGAAGAAGGTGGCGAGGCAGATGCCCTCCTTATATAGCGGAGGGGATCGAAAGGTGCAGCGTTTGTATCGTACGTACGCGTAGGCGACGCGAGGACAAGAAGCGTGGGCGGGAAATGGCGACGAGATGGGGGGCAGGCAGAGGCAGGCAGCGGGTGAGCCAGTGGCGCCGCGACGCGTGTCGGCGATCGCGTGGGGCGGCCGGCTGGTTCCGACGTGGCGGTGCCTCGGGACGGGTGGACGCATCGGGAGAGGTCGGCGCCATGTGGAGCGAGACGGCCGTGTCACCGAGGGAGAGGAGGCGTGGGCGGCGCGTCCGCCTCTCTGCTGCTCCCTCTCCTTCGAGGCCTCGACGCCTACGCGACGAGACACTTGGCTTCGAGCGTCGCTGTCCGTCAATTTCCTAATCGATTTTTGGTTAAGTGATGAGCGGAGCGATCCATTTAGGAACAGTAACGTAAGCGTTTCTTGTTCGGATACGATTCGTCTTAGTGCGCAGCAGTAGCGAAAGATTAACATCAGTTTTTTTTCCATCGGATTCTCATCCCTTTTTCCTCTTTATCGGCATCATCGCGGCCAATTTTTCTTCTCTCCCAGCAGAGGAAGGAAGAGTCTGATCGCTTTTGTGACGAGTTGGGAGCGGGACACGGCTCGAGAGCGACGGCACCGCGCGCGCGGTGTCTGATTAGGACGACGGGAGAGATCCAGAGACCTGTACGGTGACATATGGGGTCCGTAGATCAGGGTCCCACTGATCCGTCTTTCACAGCCTAACAAAGCGGGTCTTGGTTTTGCTGGTGGATTTGGTCGGACGGGATAAGTTATCCCTGTTGATCACACTGATTAATTTGCCACCCCCAGATCGAGTCGTCCGGGGCTTCTCTAATTTCCAGCCAGTTCTCTAATTTCCGGAGTATTTTTCTTTCTTTCCTTCGCTTTGATGATAGCTTTCGTGGGGGGAAATGTCGGTGGCATGTCGGCCTTTTGATTTTTTTCGCCCGTCCTGTCCTGCGAACAGCATTGGGCAAAGCTTGGGGGCCACACTCTAGTCTGTAGTACGGGTTTAGCTCGAGTCATTATTGACTTTCGGTACACAAGATGCCGCCCCTAACCATAAGGGCAAGGTAATTTGGCGCCGCGAAATCGTGACGGCCACGAAGAGCTCTCTATGGATCCGTTCTTTTCCAGTACTGTTCTGCCGTGGAACGGTTGCGAAATCAAGGAGGACGACGTGTTCCAACCGTTGCATCTGGTGTACCACGACGAGCCCCTGGCCTCGCCTCGTCTTGGGGACTCGGGCGAGCCTGCGGATAAACTAGTCGGCGACATCGGATCCTGCCCGATGTGCCCGCGTCCTCGGCAGGGGCTTCGGCTTTTGTACCAGCAAGAGGACACGGGCGCCAGGAATCGATTCAGCCGGGCGGCACGCGAGGGGCGCATCACTTGATGCCAGGCGTGCAGGCCACATGCCCGCACAGCGCAAATCCGTACTCGCCTCGCTACGAGCTTCAGTTCGGGCTCGCCCCCCGGCGTACGAACCTGTACTAGCCTCGTAGTGGGGCCCCGACTCATCCACACATGACTGTGTTTAGATCCAAAGTTTGCATCCAAACTTCAGTTCTTTTTCATCACATCAACCTGTTATATACACACAACTTTTCAGTCACATCATCTTCAATTTCAATCAAAATTTAAACTTTGCGCTGAACTAAACAGCATGTTGTACACATCGGGAATTCCGGGTCGATCAATCACCTATTGCTACTAGCTCCTGCTCAAAATACGGAGTGCAGCAATGGCGGATTGGCCGCAGCAACACGAATGCCACGGGAAGAAGTATTGATGAGGTAGGCCGAAACAAGTGGTTATGATTTCAGTTCAAAAAGAAATAAGTTTATTTTTTCTCCCTCATCTATTGTGACTGTATCGCATCCCTCAACCTCAAAATCAAGTATAACGGCTCCTTCAACTTGCAAAACTAGTTTATTTTGACTGCCCAATCAAAACGTCCAAGGAACTCGATTTGCTCTGGTTTTTTGACATCGGGGATGCATTGTACTCGATATTGCGGTTGAGGGGGACAATTCATCAGCGGCAAGAGTTGAGGGAGATAGCACAGACTTATTACTTCGAGAAATGTCCTTAGGCTTGTTTGGTATGATCCAATTTCTGGCCCATTCAGGCCTTGTGCAGACGTACGGATAAGCAGGTCTTGATCTGGACATTCTCCTGTTGTGCCATCCCGTACATGTAAAAAAAAAAAAGGAAAGAAGGGAGGAACTCTGAACAGTGAACTAGTACACGCATATGAACCAGTGTTTCATCCAAAATTGTCCCTTACGCATTTCTTTTTAAAAATCACGCTCCCATCTTATAAAATGAAAGCCACTCTTATAATCCTATCCTCGGTCCTAAAATATAGGTACCTTCGGTGCGTGGGTGGTGACTATTTTCTTTGTTTTCCTAATTACGACCTCCTAGAGTTATAATATTGGGAGGTTAAAATATTGTAACTGCTTTCTGCTCTATCAATATGAACTTCACACACTCTCTCTCACTCTCTCTCGCTCCTTTCGTCTTCTTTTATTTAATTCAGTCAACTATATTTGAGATGCTCATAGCAGGTGTTATGAACTTCATTATACGTTTTTTATCTGAAGGGTAGGTTTCTTCTAACAAATTCCTCCTTATAAACTCTAGTTTTTTTTCTAACAAATGCTCCATCCGTTTCTGACAAGAACTATTCCGATTATTATTTTGACATATTTAGACATGTCAAAATATTTTGACATGTAGAACTCAAGGAAATTTCCACATGCCATTCCGATTATTATTTGCCAGCGACCGCGCATGCCACCGCCGCTCGCCATGCTTGGCCGGTCGGCCGGCTTTGAAGCCGAGCCAAGCCGACCGGGCGCCTCGCCCCTCCCCCTTGTGACGCTGCCCGATGGGGCCCACCAGCCGTCGCCACCTCCTCCTCCTCCTCTTGTGCCGCTGACCCATGTGTCCCACCTGTCGGCGCCGCCCCCCCCCCCCTTGCTGATGTTATCCGGGGTTATTTATTGCGCAATAAATCTATTAAGGTCTTTTCTTTATTAGAAAAAACACAGATAATCTTCTAAAATTCATATCTAATTCATCCGAGCTCCGATTAAATCCATTCAAGTCTCAGTAAATTCATAAAAATCCCTAGAATCTATTAAAAATGGTTTTGTTCCCTGTTTCAGTAGACTTATAGCATGTTTTGCTTGTGTGCTCTGTTTGTCGCGTAGATTTCGGCCGTTCCGTCGATTCGCAGTTTCTCGAAGACGTTGCTGTGGTCCCATCAGTGCGAAAGTAAGGCAAGTCATGCATTACAATTGATCATATTGTACCCAATATACAAATGTCCCGCATTTCTATTAAATGTTGCATTATTTTACAATATCATGTGGGATGGGTCCTACTACTCAGCCATATATTGTTTACCTTATGCTATTGATAACTTGGGTATCAAAATGATTGGATGTTGGATTAGGGATTGCTTAGCCATGCTTAGTTCAACTAGTACACAAAGGGGGATCACATTAAAGCATAGACTTTGATTATTGGCATAGCTTTGGATTAGTGCCACCGCAATGGTGTTAGTTAATTAAAATGCACCACATGGTGGGCTGTGGGTGCATGTTTTTGCTAGTCGTGCCCATGGCGATTAAGGACCGGTTCGCGGGATGCCCTGGAAGAACTTATCGTACTTACCACAAGCCAGCGTGGGCAACGGCTGAGCTTGTAGTGTAGCTTTCCTCTAGCCGACGTACCCAGGCGAGGGTAGGTGTGATGGAGTTGGGTCGGCCGGGGTGTCCGGTTGATCGGCTTTCGGATTCACCGCGGCACGAGAGAGGGGCTGCCCGTTGCCTGCTGGGGACGGGGGCGAACCCTGAGGTGTGGTGCGATCGGTTAGAGGGGGTTATGCGAAGGGTCCTGTCACGGCCTCTTTCCGGTATGTCGTGGTGGCATGTCAGCGCACGGAAACATGTCGTGGGGCTGTGTCTTGTGGGTACAGTTGTACATCTCTGATCAGAGTAAAACTATTCGAATAGCTGTGCCCGCGGTTATGGGCGGTCAACCAGATTCACCGTGATTAGTCTCACCCTAGTTTAGTCTAATGGAATTGAGTAGTTCAGGTGGATGGTTGGGCCTCTTGCAACGTGGTGTAGCGTTGGACAGTGGATGATGAATATTGATTAATTATTACAACTGTTTTACTGCTTTCAACTACTGTTTATAAATGATCGCTTTATGTAAATGAACCGCTCTAGCTATCCTTTGATTATACCCTGCATCATACCCCTATTCCGATATGACTTGCTGAGTACGGTGGTTGTACTCAGTCTTGCTCTATTTTCCCCAAACCCCAGAGTTTGAGTATGCGTCAGATGGTGGTTTTTCCGAGGAGTAGGCTTCGTCCGTGCCGTCGAGGATGCCTGTGAAGTGGTGTTCCCGTTGCAGTCCAAGTCAAGGCTTAGCTCCAGTTACCCTTTAATTTTCCATTGCATTTATGTAAGACTTTTATAATGTTTGTAAGACGTGGATCTGTATGTCAACTTTGTCGTTTGTGTACCCCGGCCGGTCCTGGACGGGGGTTTTAATGCACATTTTGCTTGGAATTCTATTCGGGAATTTCTGGGCGTGACATCTTGCTTCAACTCCTTCAATACCGGATCCAAGATGTTCCATCCTTGCATTTATTGCGATTCTTTCTCAACTACTACTCGAATTGGAATAGTTTTATTACTTCAATGAAATCCATTTTTATTTTGAAAAAAGAAAATAAAAGACTATTTCGGTTCCTATATAACTCTTATGTATCAGAATATGAATTTTTCTTGTTGTTTCTTTGTAAACAATCTTCTTGCTTGCGATTAAATTCTTCCGGAACCTTTCTGGAACGAATCATCTTTTCTAGGAAGGTGGAACATTTTGGGTTAATGTACCCTGCTTCCCCTCCCTGCCCCCCCCCCCCCCCCACACACACACCTCCCCTGGCCCGCGTTCAACCCACAAGTACACGTATAGCCCGCTTATGTATCTACCTTTAGCCCGTTTAAAACCGAGGCAATTGCCTTTTAGCCAAATAAATAATATGATGGACAACAAATTATAGAAAAACTTTAGACATAAACACTTTATATGTAAAAAATGCATTTCATATATAAAAATTATTGTACAAAATTTCTGTGCACAATCTTTCTACTTACATTAAAAGTTTTGTATACGTGCAAAAATATTCCGTATATTATTTGAACTAGCTGGGTGGCCCGCGCAATTGCGCGGCTAGCACCCAAACAAAATCACATATTTTTTTTGTATGATTTTACTTAAAATTTATTAAATAGCTATCTCATTGTTTTAAGATTTTGAACGACCAAACCTTATTATCCTCGTGCTTCTATTTATATAGTTTTTAAAAGTCACACCAGTTGCTACCCCTTATGTCATCTCCTTCTTTATTTGCTTGCTCGATCTACCACTATTTCTATTCATTCTTCTTGGGACCTTTAAAAATTGGTTTTTATAGTTTTTAGAGTTTATTGTCACGTTGGGTTTCATTTTTATAATTTCTAGATATCCCGTCAAACGTTGCCATTATACTCCTTTACAGCCCCGTCCACTGTCTGTGGACCCCCGTTTTTATAACAGGAATCAATCGTGTAAACCATACCATTTCCCTGGATCAAGTAGTCTGGTACACACGAATTCATAGCTGAAGTAACCAGTGCTCATACACGAATGTCTAGTACGAATTATTACATCAATAGCCCGCAGGCATAGTCTTAAATCATCGGACCGTGTGGTCCGGAATACACTCTAAAAACAGAAATAGGTAAGGCAGCGGAATTAAGGCAGCGGCACGCCATTGCCACAGGCAACGACCGTAACTAAGACCTATTGAGCGCCATCGTCTTCATCACCCTCCTGGTAATAGGCATAGGGATCCTCCGAAGCTTCATCTCCGGCCTCTGATTAAGTTTATATTTGCAAGGGTGAGTACCAACCGTACTCAACAAGTCACCACAGCAACAATGCACATGATAAAGGGGTATTCAAGGAATGGCTATGGTTCTTTTGCACAAAGCAAGTTTTGTAATTCTTTTCACAAGCCTAAGACCTAGCATAGACTGATCAAATTTTAGTACCAGTGTTCATATTAAACAATGACGGTTCTGTCCACCATCCATTATGATCCCAAGGATAGCTTCCCGCCATCGAGTCGTCATGGTTTTCTGAGGACGTCCACCTTCCCTCCTCTCAGGAAGTGGCTCCATCAGCATAGAAATCATCATGCAACATCCCATCCCACACAAGTTAAGAATTTAGAGTCTAGCCAAGTGTAATACACGTCCCGATGCTCAATAACCGCGAGCACGGCTATTCGAATAGATTTGGTTTACTCACACTGCAGTGGATGTACACTTTACCCGCACTCCGCGACTGCCCAACACATGAGCCTCGTCCCAACACATGAGACATGTCACGGCAAAGCTTTTCGATAACCTCGCATTGGCAGTACCCGCTCCATGAACTTTACATCCTCATGCACTCTAGGCGTACACGGTTTCTAGCAGTGAGAGGAGTTCTGGCGCACCCGGGAAGGAAAGACTCACACAGGCATTAAGTTATAATTATGTTTAAATTCTCACATGGCAGTCCTACCGATGGCGACACCATTGTAGACACCTGCCTCGCGGTTCTACCAATGGCTGCCCCACCGTAGAGCCCCTGCCTCACACATCAAGAAACCACTATGCATGGATACTACCTCCGCTCAGCTATCTATTCCGCTAGGTCTATACCCATACGAGAAGTGCGGTTGTACGGGGGTCATTTCATGCTTAACTTCATGGCTCGGTCCTTAATTGATCGGGGACGGTACCTGCCTTTTCCGGATACCACCCAAATCCTCCGTCCGCCCCAGTCGAAAACAGTTGTTTTAATTTTATTTCTCTTTTCGCAAATCATGTCATCAACATCATGGCAATGTGGCGCTCATATCTCCACATGCCGCATCTCAATTACCTTCCCAAAGGCAATTGCCCAAGCATAGAGCATTTTGATAAATATGCCTGATTCTAGAGTAGCATTGCTAAGCAATTGTCATAGTTGACTAGGGACTCATACGTAAACATGGTTACGAAGGAATATGGGGTAAACAATAATCAAGGTATGGCATAATCACAAGTAGGATGTTTATCATTGCATGCAATTTTATTTGTAAACAAAATAATTTCGCAATTGGGATCAACATGTTCAAGGAATAGTGATGACTTGCCTGGCTCAAGGTCTTGCGGGTCTTGGCCTTCGCTTGGATCCGCAGCTTCCTCGGGCTCTATAGTTACGTGCGAAAATTGGTTTGAATTCGGTTAGAATTCAAATAGAAATCCAAGTAAATCCGAATGAAAGTCGAGTGCGAAAGTCGATTCCTTTATATTAACTTTACTATTCGTGAACTAAGGCGAACCCATTTTCGATGTAAATTATTTGTGAGTATAATTATTTTGTTGTCTTAAGTTTTTAATTTAATATTCCCGAGTATTATATCCATGTAATAGGTTAGAAATTTCTACCACGAGCTAAATATCGGACAAAATCCTAGAAATATTATACGATTTAATTTAGTCTACGACTAACCGATTAAGTATTCTATACTTCTAAAATTACTAGTGATTAAATCCGAACTTCTACCGTGAATCGATTACTTATAGAGATTATCCAAAGTAATCTTTAATAATCTATAGGATTTCGTTTATTAGTTGTTGATTACATTTAAATTACTACCGCAAATTGATTACTTATAGTGATTACCAAGAATAACCCATAATTTGTATTAAATTTTTGCAATCCTACGACGAGAAATTAATCTATAATTTAAATTCTAATTTTTAAATCTTCTAAACTTTCCTAATTTCCCTCTATTTATACTATTATTATCATTTATATTTATTTATTTATTATTATTATATTATATTTATTATATTTTTTCTTTTTATTTATTTCCCCTTTTTTTTCTCTCTTTTCCTCTCTCTTTCTTTCTTTTTCTCTCTCTCTCTTTCTTTCTCTCTCTCTCGGCCAACTCTCTCTTTTCCTCTCCCTCTCTCCCTCTCGGCTCTCTCTCTCCCTCACCCGAGCGGCGGCGGCGGCGGACGCGAGGGGAAAGAAGGGTGGCTCACCGGCGGCGGCGTGGCGACGGCGGCGGCGGCAGCGACGACGACGGCGACGGCGGCGCAAGGGCGGCGCGGTACGGTGGCACCGAGGGCGGTGGCGCGGCGGCTCACAGCGGCGGCGTGGAGGCGGCGGCGCGGTGGCGTGGAGTTGAGGAGAGGGGGGGGGTGAGGATGGGGGAAAGGATGGAGAGAGGGAGGGGGATTTATAAGAGAGGGGGGAAGAAGAGGGGAAGGGGGTGGCGGCTATGGCGTCGGCGGGGTGGCGCGGCGCGGGGCTCGACGCGGCGATGTGACGACGATGCGGCACGGCAGGGCGCGGGGCACGAGGAGCGGCAGCGGCGCGGCAGCAGCGGCGGCACGGGGCTCGGGGGCGCGGCGCGGCAGGTGATGCGACGCGCGATGGCGATGGCGCGGCTGCGGCGACGCGACGGCCGAACGGCGATGGGACGGTGGCGCGGCGGCGAGCGGCGCGGCGGGAGAGGGGACGGCGCGCGGCGCGGCGCGGGGTAGGGTTAGGGCTAGGGGAACCACGTCGAGCACCTTAGGTGCAATGAACAGTGCCGATTTCCAATTTTTCTCTTTTTTTTATGTATTATATTTTTTTTATTTTATTATTTTTATTATTATTATTTATTTATTATATAAATTTGATTCTATAATTCCTAATATTTGCAAATATGATTCTTACCCAATATTTGTGTTATTCCAACTAATAAATTCACCCTAGATTAATATTGTTCACACATTTTTTTATCTAATTTGAATTTTCTTTTAATTAGTGTTAATTTTATTCCCTCGCATTTAAATTTAATTGATATAAATAGGTTCGCGATAACATTGATGCAAATAGATTAATATTGATCTTTATTCGAAATCTCCAAACTCCGAATCGAAATTCAGTGGAACGGGCGAACAAAATCGGCATGATGCAATTTCCTTTAAAAAGTTTTTGAAAATCCGAATTTTTAGAGTTTTGATTTGTCGGTCGAATTTTTCCAGGGTGTTACACTGTCCCTTCTCTTTATTGTAATTGAGATTTTAAAAATCGAACAAAATTATCATTTGGGTTCATTTTTACTTTCTAGATGTCCCGCCATACCGTCAGCGGCTTTGCCATTGTACTACTCTATGGTTCGCCTGTTGCCTCCCTTCTTTATTGTCATTGAAATTTTAAAATTGAACATGATTATCATTATTTTTTTTTACTTTTTAGAAGTTTCGAACCCTTAAAAATTGGACTTGTAGTTTCATTTTTTTATAATTCTTAGAAGTCCCATCAAACGATGCCACTATACCCTTCTACAGCCCGTCCGCCGTCTACTCTTTTATTGTCATTGTGATTCCAAAAATCGAACATAACTATCGTTGGAATTCATTTTTTATTTTCTAGAAGACCCGTCAACCGTCGGCGGCTCTGCAACTATACTCTTATACACCCCGCCCGCTGCTTCTCCTTTTTATTGTCATTGAGATTTTAAAAATCGAATATAATTACCAATAGGGTTTGTTTTTTTTACTTTCTTGAAGTCCTGGCAACCGCCTTACTCGTTTGCTTCACGGCCTGCCTGATGTCCCTCCTTTTAATTGTCATTAGGATTATATTTGGTGTTTTATTAACAATTTATATATGTAGTATCAACCGCCACCACTCTACTCCTTTATAGGCTTGTTACCTAATTTATCTCGTCATGTGTTTTAGATGGTCTTTTCTTTCAATAATCTTTATTTTTATCACAAATTTTAGTTATTTATAAATTGTGTTCCTAATTGAAATCTTATTTTTCTTTTTCTAATTTCAGATTTTTTTTAAAAAAAATAGTTAATACCGTATTGTGTTCTTTTAATGTTTTTATTTTTTATTTTCAATTTCAAAATTGTATCACTTGAACTCTCTTTATTTTTTCTAATTTTGGATATTATTTTATTTTTTATTCTAAATTTTAATTAATATCGTATTGGGTTCTTATATGGATTTTTCTTTCGATATTGCTTATTTTTAATTCCAAATTTCAGCTAATTTTAAATTATATTTCTACTTGAACTCTTCTTTTATTTTCTTTTGCTAATTTCGGATTTATTTATTTTCATTCCGAATTTTAATTAATCTCGTATTGGGTTCTTATATGGACTCTTCTTTTAATATTCCTTATTTTTAATTCCGAATTTCAGCTATTTATAAATTGTATTCCTACTTGGACTCTCATTTCCTTTTCTAATTTTGGATTTTATTTTATTTTTATTTTGAATTTTAATTAATCTCGTATTGGGTACTTATATGGAAATTTCTTTCAATATTGCTTATTTTTAATTCCGAATTTTCAACTATTTTTAAATTGTATTTCTACTTGGACTCTCCTTTCCTTTTCTAATTTTAGATTTTTTTTTATTTTTATTTCGAATTTTGATTAATCTCGTATTGGGTTCTTACATGGAAACTTCTTTCAATATTGCTTATTTTTAATTCCGAATTTCAGCTATTTTTAGATTGTACTTCTACTTGGACTCTCCTTTTCTTTTTTTTTTCCTTTTTCTCCGATTAATGTGGGAATTTTTAGCTCCCACAGCGAACGTAGTGACTCCTTTCAAAGCTGTTTTAATAATATAATAGATAGATAGATTTGTGTACAAACTTTATGTCCAAGCATACCTTTTTCATGAGCTTCACCAAAAGATGGCCTTCGAGAATTAGGCTCGGTGGTTCATACAAAGTACATGACTACATTTTCACTCGGAATAGCTCTATTTATTCCCCTTGTTTTTGTTGTTGATTAAATCGTCTCTCTCAATCATACAATCGGGTATAACACATCCCCTATCTTCAAAAACTGGTGCAAACTAACTAGATTGGGAAGTACTTTTTGCTAAAGTAACCTTAGTGTCTTTTACCTAACCTACTCGCTCGCCGAGCTTTTTTTATCTTGGTTATTGGCTTTTTGACTCAAGTTAGAGCTTTTCTTTCATGGCTTTTTCACTTGAGTTGTTTAATTGTTCGCTTGGCTTTAGCTCATTTTTTTTCCATTTCTTCTCTTTACAGATCCCCTCGAAGTAGGGAAGAAGAATGGCAATGAAAAATAATAGCAATAGTCATCTCGTAGGTGCTGGTGCTGGTGCTAGTGAAAGAATAGCTTACGGGGCTAGAGTCAAAGGAGCTTTCATAGACATAGAAATCATAATAAAAAGAGTAGGCCTGCGAGCAGCTAGTGCCCTTTGTAAGTTGCGAGTCTGTCAAATCATAGGCGCCTTATCGCCCTCCCTTTTCTTTTTTTAAATTAGAAAGAAGGGGACGGGGATGAAAGACAAAGAAAGAGATCAGGTTATTTATGATCGGAGAAAAGGAAGCGGCGTGGTTGTTGTGTCACTGGGGAACCCGTAGGAGGGGAGACGCTCGGCCTCATCCACATCTGAAATCGCCTGCCGAGGAAGGAATCAGATTAGTGTAACATCCCAGCCTAGGGCTTAATAGGATTAATAGAATACTCATATCAACAAGTTGCAACTTCTTTTCCGGAAGCCGATCTCTAAAGAACTCCGAGGTTAAGCGTGCTTGGCCTGGAGCAATTGCGCACGAGTGAGGACAAAGTGTGCAGGGAACCTAGATCGGAGGGACGTTACAATTAGGAGAGGGACGTTACAATTAGGAACCTAGATCGGATAGGACTTCCATTCCTATTCCTTGAAGGACGTTACAATTAGGAACCTAGAGCGCACGAGTGAGGACAAAGTGTACAGGGAACCTAGATCGGTGAGGACAAAGTGTGCAGGGAACCTAGATCTAGGACTTCTCCATTCCTATTCCTTGAAGGACGTTACAATAGATCGGATAGGACTTCCATTCCTATTCCTTGAAGGACGTTACAATTAGGAACCTAGATCGGATAGGACGGACTTCTCGATTCCTATTCCTTGAAGGACGTTACAATTAGGAACCTAGATCGGATAGGACTTCCATTCCTATTCCTTGAAAGCGTTCGTTACTGACCGCGATTGACACACTGAGTCAGCATAGGGCAGACGTCTAGCTTGGATTTGCCGCTCTTTGTTCCTAGATCGGATAGGACTTCCATTCCTATTCCTTGAAAGCGTTCGTTACTAACCGTGATTGACACACTGAGTCAGCATAGGGCAGGCGTCTAGCTTGGATTTGCCGCTCTTAGAAAAGTATAAAAACCGTAGCGTCGATTGAGGAGGAGCTCCAACAGGTGCTGGTCATAGTCATCCACCGGATAGGACTTCCATTCCTATTCCTTGAAAGCGTTCGTTACTAACCGCGATTGACACACTGAGTCAGCATAGGGCAGGCGTCTAGCTTGGATTTGCCGCTCTTAGAAAAGTATAAAAACCGTAGCGTCGATTGAGGAGGAGCTCCAGCAGGTGCTGGTCATAGTCATCCATCGGATAGGACTTCCATTCCTATTCCTTGAAAGCGTTCGTTACTAACCGCGATTGACACACTGAGTCAGCATAGGGCAGGCGTCTAGCTTGGATTTGCCGCTCTTAGAAAAGTATAAAAACCGTAGCGTCGATTGAGGAGGAGCTCCAGCAGGTGCTGGTCATAGTCATCCACCAGCACCTTAGCGCCGAAAGCGATTGACACATTGAGTCAGCATAGGGCAGGCGTCTAGCTTGGATTTGCCGCTCTTAGAAAAGTATAAAAACCGTAGCGTCGATTGAGGAGGAGCTCCAGCAGGTGCTGGTCATAGTCATCCACCAGCACCTTAGCGCCGAAAGAGAGGCAGCAGATGATAAGCTAAGAGACCCAAGGTGGCGATGGTAAGGGTAGTCAGAGGAGGATATAGGCTCTAGAGGCTGCCTTGCCCAAGCCACGACAGAGGAGGGTGAGTTGGCTGCTATGAGGAGTGAGGTGGCGACGAGATTAGTCAGAGTGGGGTGTGTGGTTTTAGAAGTTTCGCCTGAGCCACAATGAAGAAACACAAGTAGGCCACCACCGAGGAGTGAGGCGGTGGCAACTTGAGTACTCGATGTGTGGGCCCTGAGCACAAGCTCAACCATTGTGCTAGATTTGGAGGGAGGGAAGAACAGACGGAGGAGAAACTCACTGCTGTCGAGAAGAAATATTTTGGGTGGTGGTTGTGAGTTGCGTTAGCGACAAGACCCACCGATATGATCTGAGCCCTGCCGTCCTCCGCAATCATCGATCTTGCCCACCCATCGAGCTGGTTGGCAAGATGCGACAAGCGCGCAACTATGCCCGTTGGTGATGAAGGGAAACGATATGAGCATCTTTCTTTAAGGAGGTACTATGAGGTACGAGGTATCATGAGGTACCAATGTAATCTGACCGTTGATTTAGGAAGGGTATGACGGGGCTAAACAAAATTAGGGTGGCATTAATCACCGCCCATCCCAGCCAATAGTCTGCGACGGCCGCCAAGCGCCAATATCTGTTGCCGGCGTCTCATCTTGTCCGCCGCGGCCGCCGTCTCATCGCAGGTATTCCCCCGCGGCCGATGTACCCTCGACGCCGCCGCGGCCGCGCGTCGCACACGCGTCTGCCGCCGTCGAGGATGCCGCGGCAGGCGTCCAATCGAGCCCGCCGCGGCCGCCGTCGCATCAATAGCGACGCGTCCCGTCGTCGCCTCCAACCCACCGTCGCATACAGCGGCAGCCTCCACCCCGGCGCATCCATCCCGCCATCGCAAGAACTCGTTGTCTCATCCAGCCATCCGCAGGCGCATCGACTCATCCACGACGACGCCAGGCGCATCAAAATCGCCGCCTCCACCCTGCCGCATCCGCCGTCGCATCCAGCCGGAATACTCGGGCGTCGCTTCCACCCTGCTGCTGCTGTGGTCTCTGTTGTTCCGGCATCGTCCGACGCTCCTGTGTGTGCACCTTACATTTGTATTCCAGCCAACTAAAGTTTCTTAAACTCATTTGTATTCATGCCAGCTGCTTCTGTTCTGTGTGTTTTCAGCCCAATTAAGTATAGTATTCCAGCAACAATCAAGATGAAGCTTCCGTAGCATGTTTTTAGTTTTCAGAACATAACGAGCAGCCATTTTAATTTTGTAGCGGTAATTCCAGCAACAATCAACAACTCCAGTAGCATAAAAACTGTACACTTGCCATATCAGATTTGAAGTGATGCAAACAACTAGGTAATTTTAGGGAAATAGATGATAAATATATTACATCAAAATAACATTGTCTTAACTTAGAACATAAGCTGCTGCATGGCCTCCATTAAAGTTGAACAAAAGCTGCTGCATAGTATCCATTACATAAGGTGCAGATACTACACTAGGAGGGGGCATACTACTACATTATGAGGGGGCACATCAAAGTTCTTCATCCATTACACTAGTTGAGAACCTCAAGAGTAATACATAGGTCATCATCAACTTCAGTGAACAGAAACACACAAACATCACCAAGCTCGAATAAATTGGCTTGAACCAACTTGTTCCATCCAGTTGTAAAGGATTCTTTGGATTTCTTCAGTCTCATCTCAAAGGATTCAGCTGATCCAACCACAGTCACAGGTAAATCATCAATTGGTGTTGAAAGGTGGTTGTTTATGTACTGCTTGCTAAATGGCAAACTGAAGGCCTGAAAAATATAAACAAGACATTTAGACTCAGGACATTTATGTATACACAAATGCAAATACAGGGCAGTCAGATTTGTGAAACATACCTTTTCCCTTTTGTCAAATTAGTCATCTGGATCTCATACACATAGAGTGGAATGGTAGGCAAATTGCTTACAGCAATGTGAGCAATTTTGTACTGCATGTTCAGTCCCATACCAGCAGTACCTATCGAATCCAGAGAAGGTGCGAGGTTCATATTGGCCTGAAATTGGAAGTTTGACATGCACATCATCTGACTAGCAGTACCTAACATTCTGTACATTTGGACTTATTAATTATTTATATGAAAATAATCACCTCTTTCAATGGAGCACTTGCGCACGCTTTGATATATCTTAGCAACTTCATCATCATCAACAATAATATTTCCCGTGTTTTTGGTTTGTAAGCATCATTTTAGTTCGAAAAAAACAAGAAAGGACATGAATAAGTAGGAAAAATAATTTGGTTTACCATCTTCACTGTTAGAAATCAAAATGACTGGTTTTCCCCTCGGAACGTTGTCCATGCTGGTATTGTCATGAATAAATCATAAAACTCGAAAAGCACTGATTGAATAAAAGGACCTCGAAGCAGTACACTTGGACCTTGAAGAAGGACGGGAGCAGGCACACATACCTTGAAGATCCACGGCGGCGACCCGGATTGCCGCGCCCCCGCTCGCCACCGTTCGGGGGTTGCATGGTCGACGACGAGGTAGACCCTGAGACGCCGCGCACGGACACGCGCGGCCGCAGCACTGGACGGCGACGCCTGGGCTGGATGGAACGAGTGAAGACTGAAGCCTGCCTATCTCCCTCCCGCTTTTGGTCACCGAGATCCCGACGAAACGCCGCCACAACCATCGCCGAGCTCCCGACGAACGGCCAATGCAACCATCTTCGAGCTCGCCGATGTAGCATAGAAACCTCCGAGCTCGCCGTCGCCGACGAATCGCCGCCGCAACCATCTTCGAGCTCCCGACGGTTGGCCGATTTGGGCCTGCCGCCGATGACCTCCACCCATCCCCGATCTGGCCACCATCGAGTCGCCGATCTAGGATTCGCTACATGCCCCTCTTCCCGCCGCCATCTAGGGTTCTTTCTCTCGCTTCTGCCCAGCGCTTCCTCCTCTCTCGCGCGAAACAGCGAAGAAACAGATGCCGCGTGCGTGAAGCCGTGAAATCGGTATACAACGCGAAAGTACAAAACTACCCTCCACACCACGGTACCGCGTCAATGGGAGGTGCGGTACCATGAGGTACCGACGCCTTTTGGACCATTGGATGATCTCGAATCAACGGTCACGATTTGGTACTATAGTTGCTCAAGGACAGTAAAATTTCTCAAACGATATAGGCTGGGTCGGTGCAGAGACGGCCTCAAGGTTGCCGAGGGGCACTGTGATGGCCCAGAATAATTAGAGGGAAAATAGAAAAACGAGAAAGAAAGAAGTGAGCAGAGCAAGAAGCAAAGCAGAGCAGCCGCTGCCTACCATACTGGGGCTTGGCCCATTCTTGAAAAGAACTAGCTAGCAGCTAGCTGCTGAATTTTTTTCATTTTTAATTTTTTTTTAATATTTACAGAAAGAATCCATCGGCGAAAAAAATTACAGGAATAGACCCTGCCGCCCCTACAGAGGGCGGCAAACTGACGTGGCAGACGGGGGAGGGACGGGCGGTGACGGAGGGAGGGTTTTTTTGAGGGCGGCAAGGGACCTCAATGCAAAAAAGCCAGCCCCCCTCCACACCCCTCGCATCCAATTTTGTATCTCTCCGCGGAGTTGCAGCCTTTTTATTTTTATTTTATTTTTTGATATTTTTTTCACGATTAGGAGCACACAAGAACTAACCATAGAAAAACTAAACTCAAATGGACGAAATATGTGACATGTGGAATTTTCTAACCCCTCTCCCCTCTAGTGTAGAGGAGAGAGATGTGTAACTTTTTTATTTTTATTTTATTTTTTTGATATTTTTTCACACTTAGGAGAACACAAGAACCAACCATAGAAAAAATAAACTCAAACGGACAAAATATGTGGCCTGTAGAATTTTCCAAAACTCTACCGAAAAACTTCTCTCCTCAAAAACACAATCTTGCAAGCGGAATTTGGAGGTTTTAATATCACCGAACCCGGCAAAGCGGGGAAGAATCGGATGTAACTTTTTCTGTAGATGTTCGTGGATATATTATTTGCCTAATTCCGAGTCCGTAAGATAAAGTTACGCCTGTTTTACTAAATGACACCCGAATGACGTCTATTTTCGGTAGAGATTTAGAAAATTTTACAAGTCACATATTTCGTTTATTTGAGTTTATTTTTTCCATGGTTGATTTAGATTTAAATAAATAATTCTTTAATTATTATCAACATATCTGGAAAGAAACATGTGGTTGTTTTGCATCTGGGACCCTAGAGGGCGGCAAGGGACCCAGATGCAAAATGCACCAGCCAAATGCTCTAGAGGGCTAGGAAAATTACATTTAGCCCCTTGCCGCCCCTACAGAGGGTGGCAAGGGGCTAAATGTAATTTTCCCAGACGGCGGCAGACGGCGCGGTCGAGCCGCCGTCTGCCACGTCAGCTTGTCGTCCTCCACTGGGGCGGCAAGGTCTATTTCTGTAAATTTTTCCGGCGATAGATTATTTCTGTAAATATTTAAAGAAATAAATTTAAAAATGAAAAAAATTCGCTAGCTGCTTGGGCTTTGCCGGCTAGGAGAGCAATTCAAGTGGTAGTAGCGCAGCGAGCTGCAGTAGCTGGCCTTGGGCCAGTTAGCCACTAGCAGCGGTGCTAGGCAGCAACAGCAGCAAGGCAGCAGACCAAAGTAAAGCAGCCGGGCAGCAGCAAAAGCTCAGTTTCAGTTACTTCAGTAGCACCTCGCTTGCCAAGAGTGAATGGCATTGGCACCAACTTATAAAGATGAGAAAATCTATAAAATATCATCGACAAGCATTCTAATCTTAAAAATACCATCGATAAACGTAACTTTCTGAAAATACCATCGTACAAGCCTATTTCTCCCAAAAATACTATCACAGTCAAACTGTTGTTAACAACTCTTCTCCGTTAAGTTGTATGAAAAGACATTCTTATCCTAAGGCAACCATTTGCTCACACAATATCATTTTGCCATGACCTCACTCCTCGGCACCGCCTCACCTCCTCCACACGTGACGTGCCTACAAGCTTCGCTTCCACCTCCATTTTGCCTCCAAGTCTTCTTTGAGAGAGGAGGTAAAAGAGACCGAGGAAGGGAGGAAGTGTGATATGTGGGTCTCACATAAGTTGTTTTAGTTTTTTTTCAAACTGGTACTAACAGGTGGCTCCTATTAATAATAATAATAATAAATTATTATTATTATTATTATTTTTGCGTCAAGTGCCACATAAGCGTTATCCGAACCGCTTTAATTTAGAGGTAAATTGACTTGATTTTAAGAGTATTTTTAATACACAAAGAGCACATCTTTGCATTAAAAGAAATAAAAGTTATTTACAAGCCAACTGAAATGGAAAAAAAAAGAGAAAGGAGACAGGGAATGAAAAGGAGTAAAACATCTAAAGCCTATTCTTGCCACAACATTTGACGACCACATACTCTTAGCTGCTAAACTCCTTGCGCGCGGCACCAACTCATTGGCCAAGCGCCAAAGTGCCGCATCGGCAGTCATAGTTTTCGTCACCTCATGCCAAATTTTTGTTGTTGGCTGAACACCAAATTTTTTTCTTTCCTTCCAGATCGTCCATACTAGAAGAGTTGCAACGGTGTCAAATCCTCGTCGATGAACCTTCTCAACCTTCTTCCAGTTATTACAAAGCTAGAGGTGAAAGGAATCCTCATTCATTGGCATGCAGCTCGGTTGCTTGATTGCCTTGAGGACCAAGGCCGACGAGATTCACCCAATTTTAAGATCAAGGAAGCCTTTATATCTGATTTTATGATTGATTTGAGGGACGCAAATCAAACCCGACCCACGATTGAGGGGACTTGTCCTTCTCACGCAGAATATATATGTGTGTCTATATGGGCCGAGATCCCGTTGTTGGCTTGTTGCCTTGTGTGCTATTCTTGTATCATTTTGTCATACATGAGGGGACCTGTGGCTGTGGATTGGTTTTTCTTTAAGAAGCATGAGATCTGCCATTTCATTTTTTTTAACGAATCGGCGAGCCGCCAATTTCATTGAATAGAGAAGAATGAGATTGTATAGAAAACAAACATGTACAAGCACAGGGCCACAGCCACAGCCCTAGCGACTAAGGACTAATTACAGCACCACCCAGGCGGCGAGATTCCTCGCACGCACCATACCCTATGTTTTTACTTCCTCCTTTATCTTGGATATTATGTCGCAGTTAGCTCCTTGTGTTGGAAAGTCCTCCGGTTTCTTTCATTCCAAATCTCCTGTCACAAGTAAAGTTAGCGTGCGTAGTACCTTTTTGGACGCTTCTTTTGTATTTACGATGGACTCCCACCACTCATGTACCGTCGAGGTCTGCCGCCAATGAACAGGGCTAAGATGGTCGCAGGCCGTCCAACATGCGATTTTATTCCAGATTCTCTTTGACCCGCCATTTCATTAAGTAGGAAAGAAAAAAATATTTGGTGGAAACAATAAAGCATGGAAAGGTCTTTTAAGGCCTCCAGTTCATCATCGTGAGACCAGGACGTGCAGCGTGCGGAAGCTATTACAGAGATCTAAAGGCAAGTTGCTGTGGATTGTGGGGGATGCTTCCCTGATTAGTAATAGTTCCACCATTTTTTTCAAATTAGGGATAATTGATTCCTAATGAGCTGGGTTTGTATAGAAGCTTTGGTGGGAAACCCTAAACCGTCTCTACTTGTGTCGAAAATGTACGTTGGAGACTTGGAGTTGTGGCAATAATTTTACTCGTGGTATTTGACGTCTGGTGCTGTCAGGCACGTATGCAGTTCTAACTAGTGCTGTGTGTTAGTGTTCTAGATGTTTTTGTCAGGTACCTCATTGGCCATAATGTTCTTTGCTTTTGCGGAGCTTATATATCACCGTCTGCCTGCGTTAAATTTTGGTCTGATGTTACCGGTGATTAACTGGTTGTCGCTTGGTAGCCACAGCAAGTACCTGCAGGTTAAACCTACACGAGTACAGGACACACCAGCCTGGAGTGGAGTAGGTTGCAGTTTATGACCCAGCAAAAGAAGTTACGGGCCGGCTTACGGCACAGTTTGGGTAGGCATAAGGTCATTTATTTGGCTATTTCTCCCTCCGGTTCCAATTTCTGTTTTGTCCCCTCTGATAAAAGGAGAAGATATCAGCTCCATGATGCACCGTTCCCTTCACCTAGTAGCAAAAGATAAGCTTAACAACTCAGGTGTGGATTACATACGTTCACCTAGATCATATTGCCCGAGTAAAAGACTCAAGCATGACATATCAGATAACATGAGGAATACAACTTGCCAACAGAGCAGAACAGGCTGCTTCTAGAACCAATCAAAAGAGATGGTATAGTACTGGAGTTCATTGACATGAAGCAGCATTGTAGGGTTTGGACACTTTTGTTTCAGATGAAAATATTAAACATACATTTAAGAAGGTGTCATCAAAGGGCACACCAGTCGTATCTTTTTTACACTTCTATGCTGAAAGCTGTGAGGGTACAACCGCAGTCAAATCTCCTTTTTCTCTTTTCTTTTTCGCAGGCAATTCTTTTGCTTTTGCACTTGCAGTTTTGGTCATGATCAGGTTCCACTCCACCAGGTAATGGGGCACACCACATAGCTCAAGGTCTATACCTAACTAACGAACAGTACGGTGCTTCATAAATTATTTTTCAGTAAACATTAGTACAATGAGCATGGTCATTAGAAACTCTGACCTGATCCATTCAACCGTTTTACTAAAACACCAAAAGAAAAAGACGGTATCAATTAGTTTACTTGGACTACTTCCATCCACCCAATGTTCATAGTTAGATAATTAAGAGATGACATCATATCAGTTGTATGATAAAAGCTGTGAGAATATTCAGATATTCTCTAATTCTGAATGCATGCATGCATGTCAAACAGATCAACCTAGCAAACATCAATTAGTTCTTTTTTGACAACAAGCGACACATTCATGTCACGCAGATAAACAACATATTTATTTTTGTCTAATATGCTAGTGCTTCTACCCACTAGTCCTGATCAATTCCATGACTTTCAATTAGACCACTTGGAGAAAGCATATACTTTTGTGAGGTCGAGAGAAGCAGGCTCGCCACAAAAGTCCTGGCCACAACAAACTCCCTCCTAAATCAATTGGCTCCTAAATCAATTGGTAAAAACGAATCAAAATCAACTATAGTATACTTAAATGCGCCATGTTTGCAGGCGCAAGCGGGAACGGGCCAAATCAGCTCCTCCCTTTTGATTCGGAAAATTTCTTGGTAGAGATCGACCAACTGGTCATATAAATCAATCACGGTCACTTAACACACACCGTTCCTTTTCAGCTTGCAAATCTGAAGTATGGTTGCCCACCTAAAAATTCAGTCAGTATTTTGAGACCTAGCCTTCCACGATCGATCTGCACGAGTGTCTGTTTGTCTCTCTACTAAAATCCACAGTGGAATTAATATTTCTACACCTCGCTTGTCTGGTTGAGCTAGGTAGCTAGCTAGTCCAATATGATTCCAAAATGAAGTTGTACTGGTTGGCTACCATTGAATATTTGACTAGATTTATACAGTAGAGTAGTATACTACTGATCAAATTGGAGGACTCCTTTCGATGTCGATAGCAACATTAGAACTTTAGCCCGCGTGGCATCATATCAACAAAGTTGGTACACCGTGCCGTGCCTACTTATCTAAAATGGCATCACGTGTTAATTCTCTTGAACAGCAACCATTGAACCATGCCGAACCCATGCCAGGTTTTCTTTCTCGATGTACTTTTCGACAAGAAACCTTCAGCTTTGTCACTATTAAGCATGCATGAGCGAGAGCTTGGTGCCAACTTCTAGCAGCTTTGTCATGCTGTCCATGTGCCCCAATCCATGCAGCACGAATGCACGATCGATCGAGCATGAGGGATGCATGGCAGTTTCTCTCGTTCGAAGCATCTAGCTATATCCGTGTGAAGGTTCCATGCATAGCCATTCTAACGACATGTGAAAAGGCAAGCTGATGCACTGAACGTAGCCAGAGGCGGCTGAGGTTGATTTTGACTACTGGACTGGACTTAACTCCCCTGATAGAGAGGTCTTGTTGTTGATAGGGTTCCAATCTGAGGTCTTCTTTTAGTTCCTAATTTTCTTTTTTAAAAACATCTCATCGAATTTATCATACATGTATAAAGTATTAAATATAGCCCTTGTTTAGTTCCCAACTTTTTCTTTAAACCTCCTACTTTTCCATCACATCAAAACTTTCCTACACACGTAAACTTCCAACTTTTTTCTTCAAATTTTCAATTTTAGCGTGGAACTAAACACACCTAGATAAAAAGAAAAACTAATTGCACAGTTTACGTGTAAATCACGAGACGAGCCTAATTAGTCCATGATTAGCCATAAGTGCTATAATAACCCACATGTGCTAATGATGGATTAATTAGGCTTAATAAATTCGTCTCACGGTTTTCAGGCGAGTTATGAAATTAGTTTTTTTATTCATGTTCGAAAACCTCTTTCAACATCCGTTCAAACTTATGATGTGACACTCAAAAATTTTCTTTTCACGAACACCCAGAAATCATAGTTGGAGTGACCGCACCTAAAATTCAGTCGAAGGATGAAGACACTGCACTATGGTCTCAAGTGTCGGCTAGACACACTGCACTGGTATGTATTTCTACCTAGATTTACCGTTCTTAAGAAAATATCTCGAGATATGTAAATTTTACACTGAAATTCTTGATGCCTCAAGATACTTAGTATTTGGAGGTATCAAATTTTACATAAAAAAATATAATATCTTCTACTATAGTATATTCTCAGGGATAATAAAATTTCCCTTTTCTGCCCCATAGTTGTTTTTTCTCCGACTAGCAGTCATGTGCATCAATAGTCGCTTACTCGGTTACAAGTTGTAATTAACCACGTGATGAGTTGAGTGAAATATCTCTCCCGTGTTTGATAGTATAGATTAATCTGTGTTATCCACATACGTAACGCAACTACTACTTCCTCTTTTGTTTTATTATTATTGCAACGCAACTGCTCCACTACCAGTGAACTAGTGTGTTCACTTCGATTACTGTCATGCCCCACTGTACACCAGTGCATTCACCTCGATTATTAGCTCATTGTTGCATCTTGGCTAACGCCGAAAGTAGTAGTACTATGGATCGTGACCAACAGATCAAGTGTCATTTTGACAAACTTGAAGTTTTGGTGATGGTCAGCATTTTTCCCCCTATTCTGTGAGATATGGAAATGGTATGTGTTCCGTTCACCACAACTGTTATGGAAGAAAAGGCACCAGTACAACGGTAGATGCGAATCAACGAATCATTCTTCTCCATCAGATTTCATCCAAAGGCAGGGAGTTTATGATATCTATCTCCAGGCCCCATCTGCTCCGCCCGTCACGGAACGCGAAAAAGTTTAAAGCACCAAACCCAACACAAGTACACTAGCTGCCAAAGCACCCCCAAAAGCACAAGGATTAAAATCAGACAAAAGCTATGCGTGCCAAGCACGACCTTGCGTCACGGTGGAATCGAATAGAACCGGTCCAGAAACCCACACCGTTCTTGGGTTCTCTCCCCACAACTCGTGGTCGCGGTCTACTACCGTCTACGTACTCTCGCGCGGCCGTGCGCCGTGACGACCCATGAGGCCATGACCGCTTCCGCCGCCCACGCCTTCCTCGAGCGTTCCACGCTTCCACCCCGAATCCCACTTCCCCCCTCCCATTTAAAACGCGCCCCCCTCCCCTTCGCCATCCGCGCACAGGTTGCACAGGTTACCCTTCGCTTGATCGATCCCACCAAAGAGTGACGGAGGTGGTGGAGTATGGTGGTCGGCTTCCGCCGCACGATCTCGTTCCCCGCGCCCAAGGCGGCGACGGCCGCGAAGGGTGAGGCCTACCGCGTCCGGTCGGCGAGCCTGCCGTGCCGGTTCCATCCTCTGGTGGTCCAGCTTGACGAGGATGTGGCGACGATGAGGGAGCTGGTGGGCCGCCTGGCGTCGGGCGCGTCGGCGGGCTCCGTCGCGGGGGCCGCGGAGCAGCTCGGGCGGGTGCTGGTGTCGCTCTCCGAGCTGCTCCACCACCCGCAGGCGCAGGAGCCGCTCCGGCGGCTCGGGCGGTCGCCGTTCGCGGAGCGCCTGCTCGACGATTTCCTCCGCCTCGCCGACGCGCACGGCAGCTTCAGGGCGGCGCTCGTCGCGCTCTCCGCGCTCCAGGCCGAGGCCCGCGCCGCGCTGCGGCGCGAGGACCCGGCGCGCCTGGCTTCCGCCGCGCGCGCGCTGCGCCGGTCCGGGCGAGACCTCCCGCGGATCGCCTCCTCGGCGCGCGCCGTGGCGGCCAAGCCGCCGCCTCCCCCTCCCGCGGGCCTCCCGGCCGACGGGACCGCCCTCGCCGCCGCCATCGCCGACGCGACCGCGGCCGTCGCCTCGGCCTCGGCCGCGGTCTTCTCCGGCGTGTCGTCCCTCTCCATCGCCGCCGCCACGGCCCGTGTCGAGGTCGCCGCCACGCCCTGCTGGATGCCCTCCCCGGCGAGATTCACCACCCCATCGGCGACACCAAGACACCACATCATCACCACCAAGCCATCGTCGCTGCGCATATGGTGGGTCGCCGACCTGATGCGCTGGATGTCGCGGGCGAAGCGCCGGTCAGCCAGTAAGCAGCACGCCGACAGTGACGTCTCCTCCTCCTCCACCTACTCCGCCGCCACGGCGCGGCCCCAATCCAACGTCGCCGTGGACCCGGACGAGAGAGAACGGAAGGCGGCGTTCGAGCGCCTGGACAACCTGGGACGATGCATCGCGGACGTGGAGAGCATCGGCGAGAAGGTGTTCCGCGCTCTGGTGAACACCAGAGTCTCACTGCTCAACATTCTGAGCACAAGCTTCTGATGAATTCACAACCAAACATCACTAGAAACGCAAACTCGATCGAATTTTGCTACTTTGAAAGACATCTGTACATAAAAATGGGGCCTTTTTTTAGGCTTTTGATGATCATAGTACTGGCATGTTTAGAGAGCTCCATTTTCTTTGTATCATCATCGTACTACTAGCATACTGCTAGTATTCACATGGGAGCCAAAGCATTAGCTTCAGGATAAAGAATCAAAGATCGTTCAGATACTAACAAAGAGTGGATCTTTTTGGTATACTGCTCAATCACCGGTGATTTTCATACTGTTCCACCTGCGAAGGATACGGCTGCCGTTATAGTCGTCGCTGGCTAGCTGTTGCGCGGTTGAGGCGGCTGGCTCCCGATCGTTGGTTGGGTTGGGTCAGGTCACGTGGAGTCGCTGTAGAGCCGTAGAGGTGGAGGGATCGTGGATTTCGTGGTGGATGAGATGAGATCGGGAGACGGGGATCTGCAGGCTTTTTTCCAGCGCGATAGGCAGGGGCGGAGCCCGTGCGAGGACGCTCGGTCGATCGATCGATGCTTCGCCAATCACGCCGATCGGGTGATCTCCGATGGGGCTATGGTGTGTTGCGGTTGTTTGTGGCGTGGCCCTTTTTCGACGGGTTGCAAAGTGTGTGTTGTTGCGTCGGTGAGAGAAGTTTCGACTCCGCACTCCATTTTCCACGGTGCAGCCGTTGCAGAGTCACATACTATCCTTTTGACATGCAGGGCATGGCGTTCTATGAGATAAAACCACGTGTGCAAAAGGGAGCGTTGAGAGTTCATTCCTCATGTGGTCGCTCTCGAGGTAGATTGGGCATGACATCAGAGCTATTGTGATCGGTCCAGAGCAAGTTTTGGTTTGAGGAATCTTTTGACTTAGGATCGGCATATCTTCGTTTGCTTCTCTAATCGATCACACGACCACCTAACCTGTGTGCCAGTGTCAGGCAGGTAGAGGACTACTGGTTCTATCTCCTTGGCTTCGAAATGCAATCGGGACGTATAGAGCTGCTTGATCTGACATCCACCATTCTTGGTTTGTTGGTCGCGCAACTAAAAGGATCCGAAAAATCACTTATCGTTGTATTGATCGGCCTTGGACGGTGAGAAGCCTGACTAAGAAAGAAACCCCAGCATTGCATGTAGCATGCGTATGTACTACAACTACTACCCTGCTACTATCTCATCCCCTCTATCCTTTGAATCATGACTTCAGCTTAGAGGTGCCGTCAATTATGGTCGAAATGGGCGGTGCTGGTCCTACCACACAGACTTGTTTCATAGACAACTTTCGTCATATTGCATTTTAATACATTCTATAAAATTTACAAATATTTATGATCAAAGGAGTATTTGGGAGATCCTATTGAAGGGAGTAGTTGTCATGGCCAGATCACACGCATGTGTTCGTATCCCAGCTCCTGCTATTTCTACCTCATTTGATCCATGCTTAACTGGTGATGACTCGAAACTTGGCAAGCAAAGGGGCCTGTCCAACTTTGATGAACGCACGTACGCTCCACGGCTCGACAGCTGCAAGCCTTGCAACTCGCGCGCCCCCCGCTGCGTTCGTGTGTAACTTGGATTCTGCGGGGGGCTTGCTTGCCACGGACGCGCGCGGTCGCGCGGAGAACGAGAAGCCACGGCTACTAGCGCGCGCGGCGCACGGCTCGGCACGGCGAACGAGCGCGCCGGTGCGCTCGGCTGGATCGGACTCCGTTCCGTATGGCAAATCCTTGGGTTCCCAGTTTCCACGCTTTGCGTTTGCGAACCCGAAGCTCCTGGATCCCCGGACGTGGCCATGTACGTGTATACGTATCGAGTTCGATTGCTTGCAGTCGCGGTCTGCTTCGACGCGCTTTCGCGCGGAGCCCAGGACCGCGACCGTGCGGATTCGCGATCTCGCGACCCTCTGGAAGTCCAAGCCCGGGAGTCCCCGTGCCGCTTATTTTAGGCGGAAGGAAGCTGCCAAGCTGCCACGCGGTGGTGGCGCTGGAATACGACCACGCGAGCGTGCAGAAGGAGCGCTGGTTGGCTGGGTGCCCGACAGGATGCCTGCCCCCTGTTCTCCTGGCCGCGGACTACGGTGACTCTCTCCAGCGCAAAGCCGTTGCCTTCTCGTTTCCTAGGAACAGTGCAGTCGACGGCTGTGCCTTGGTTGTCCACAGGCTGCTTCGACAGTGTGTCACAGCTTGTTTATTAGGCCCTTTACAGTGCAAGACACGCTATGCCGTGTCTCTGCTCGTCTGAACCTGTTTTGTCAGTGTCAGAGCTACGAGCTCAACAACGCAAGCACCAGAGAATCACGTTGCGAGGGGATGGCAACGAGCCTCACAGCGCACGCGTCTCTGTTTTTTTGACCTGCACAGTTAAATCACGAGACGAAGAATGTGTCTCCCTGTTTGGGAACGAGAAGCTCAGCAAGGAAACACATCTTATTGACACGTAGGTGAATATCCTAGCTGGCGGTACGAAGGAACTTGCCACGTCCTTGTAAAGGGCCTTACACCAGCTGCTTGTATATTTTACTTGTCCGTGCTCGCCAAGGCCATATTCCATATTTGTATGGACTCTGGAGGAATGCGCAGCTATTTCGAGCTGGGAGCATGGGTAGTAAACAGTGTTATTTGAAGGTCAGGTGATGACGTCGCCTTCCTACGGCAAATGCGGCACCTACGGCGACCGCCTACTGTTTAGATAGTTGCGTCCCTTATCTCTTAATACTTGGCTGCATTGGGATGCAAAATTCTTTTAAGGCTATCTTCCAACAGAGCAAGTTTAATAATAAAACTAACTATTAGCAAGCTCAAACTAAAACTAATATGATGGTCCGTTGATTTGTGTGGAAAGAGAGGAATGCCAGGATCTTTTAGCAAAAGTCACACTCAGAGATTTAATGAGAAATTAGAGATGAGATCCTGGTGTGGAGGGAGGCCGGTATTTTTAGAAAAGTTGGCTGAGAACCTCGCTGTCAGCCGGATTGGGATCACCTGCAGTAGGAATAGCGACTGTAAGTTAAACTACTGCGTGCGATTACAGCCGTTCATTTTGGTGATGAATGGACCAGATCTTCAGCTACAGTACTGACGCAGAATACTGAATATTTCTTGCTACAGTGTTCTACAGTATCCGGGTGCATGTGAACCGTTAGATTCGGATCTAACAGGTGGCAGTGGACTGCATAAGTTGCAGTGATAGTACCAACTGCACGTGATACAGATCCCTGTCAGCCGACCCTATTTGTTTTTTGTTTTATTTTCTCTACCCCCCCCCCCCCCTCCCTGTACAGTGTAATGTCAATTTTGTAAAAGTTGTAACACTTCCTTTCAGCCTTAATAAAATTAGGTTGGCAGTCCCGGCAAAAGACTAAAGCTAACATGTATAGCATATTAGTTATTTGTCTCTATTTTTTTCCGTATCTCTTTGTCTTACTCTTATTATATAAGTAGTGCATTTACTTGGAGCACGTATAAAACTAGCTTTTGTACAAGAACTAACATTGTTTTTCCCTTTCTTTCACAAAAGTTTATAGTTGGTCTATATCCTATTATTAAACTTGCTCAGTGAGATATTGATACAACAATATCTGCAACCCCATCAGGACGACATCTCTGAACTCTCAACTGAACCGAAACAATGAATGTAAACAAGGCAAGACTAGGCATTATGAATGTAACCTCCGATTAATCAACAGCAAGTTAATTTCAGACATGCATAATAGACAGCATCCGACAGCAGCGAATCATCTCCGCGCAGCGCAAGAAGTTACTCCTATACACATCACAAAACGAGCATACTGTTGCTGGGTGGGTCAGAATGCGGGAACAACAGTAACACTACAGAATCTTTACATAGAAAGTTCTCAAAAAAAATATTTACATAGAAGATGCAGTTATTGGGTCACACCAATGCATGTTGCTCGCCCTGGGGACTGATCTGGACCTTTTGAAGCAGTCCGTCTCTTGGATGGTCAAAACTGATCAGTCACCGGCCAGGTTGATTCCATAACGGCGAGAGAGGTTCTTGATATCATTTATCACGTCACTGTCTAGTATGCAGTACTTCTTGTAAATTCCATCAAGTAACTCCTGTTGCTGCTTTGCTAGGTCCTTGTCCTCTTCCAATAGATTCTGGGGAAGGGAACAGCCAAATGAAAACACTTTCTCACATGCTATCTGAAGATCGAAGCATCGTCAACGCATTATATATATGTAATGTAACAGCATCAAGATACCAAAATACTGTCCTCAAACCATTAAACTGGTGCAAACACAATGCTTAGACAACACCAATCTGGAATGGCCATGAAAGTTCCTCAAGCATATTTACAATTCTAGTAAGGATGAACGCGGGTCACTTGGTGTGTACTCAAGGAGTAATCCATACCCATCCCTAAGATCTAATTGGTCCTTAGTCATGATAAAGGCAGATCATCCATTACAAAAATACCTGTAGGCATTGATTGATTCTCCAGAAAGAAACATCCTCCATAATTAGATAATTATATACATATGCGCAAAACTCTATTCAGGTTGACATTTTCTAGGTTCCAATTGTTTATGCACTATCAAGGAGCCTGCCCCCAGTTCCCTTGAGCATTCTTTTGAGTGAATTCTGAGCTATTGTTCTACCAACTGTTTCATAGGGAGTTAAGCAGAAAAGTTTGCTCTTTCAGGGTAGTGGACATAAAGCACAATGCACAAGTCACTCATCCGAAAAAACTCAAAAGTCATCCAACTTACCTTTACGAGTGCCATATTTTCTGTTTCCTGCCTTCTTGCAAGGAGCCGCAGTTTGTTCATTCCTTCATACTCTATTCCATCTTCTTGTTTCACCCACCGGAACTCTTTCTTGATTCCAGGGCTTGGAGGCCGATCCTGAAACATATCATGCTTTGCATAGATAGCTCTTACAGGCCTTGGCTTTCCACCGATTATGAAAGGGAAATTATTCATCAAGTCGATAGCAGCCTTAGCTTGTATTTCATCATCTAGTTCCACCAACACAGCAGAAGGAATATCATATGGGATTGTGTAATTAACAATGAAGTCCACATTGACAATGCGTGCACACTGGGAAATAGCTGCTTCAATTACTGAGCTTGTGACTTGAGGAGAAAGGTGATCGATATATATCGTTCTCTTTACCCTCTCCTCAAAATCAGCATACCCCTTCTTAGCATCTTCATCAGATTCCATGGGAAGGCCAAATCTGTGGTAAACAGTAAATGGAAACCGTTATTAAGAGTGCCAAGGTTTCAGTGCAAACAATAAGCTCTTTTTCAACTTCTGTTTACCCATGCAAAAACCTCAGAAGAAATTGATGATTCTATTGACAGTGTCAAACTGAGCAATATAATAGATGCAAGATTTTGTCCTATCCTGAACTTGAAAGGGCCATGCTGGAAAAAAGAACTTTTCAGCAATTAAGCTGCAGTGTCTTCTATTCAATAGAGATTTGCTTAGATGCGGTGAAGATAAGTTTGTAAATTATTCATGAAGAGGCTGCATGCAACTCTTTTCTGATATTGTTGGCTTTAGAAACTCCGTGAACTGGCAACGTACACAAGCATGTGGTGCTCCTTGGCAATAGACACAAATCATGAATGATATTACATCAGAGTATCAGACCTATATCAGGGTAGCATGCGCCAAAAACTAAAAACATCGCAATTTCTTCTTCTCGGAAGGAAAACTCACCCTAGCTCACTTGGTGGAGGTGTGGGTGTACACCCTACCACCCAAGTTCTACGGTTCGGATCCTCAAGGCAAGGCAAACTTAGTACTTAGAGCATGCCGCAACTCCCAAATGACGCATACAACAACTTCCAAAGCATGAGCTTTTAACACGACAGATTAATTCACCATTATGTGACTTTCTGTCATGCATATCACATGATACAATCGGATTAAGGTGATAGAGGGAAAAAAAAAAAAGAAATCCATACTCCGTGTTTTGTGGGCAACCAGGGTCACTCAAGCAGCACTTCACGACCTACCAAAATTTGCCACACATGTGCGAATAGAGTTTCACACCTTCCGTGGGATAGGTCATAGGATGGGAGGAGGGAGGCGAACTCTTCGCCGATGTCGCCCTTGCCACCGCCGGTGTCTCCACCGCCTCCTTCCTCTCAGGCACCCTACAACAATGGGGATCAACGCTGCCAAATCAGGTGCTTGTAGACCTAACGGATAAGGGAGAAGGAGAACAGGGGAGAAAAGGAGGCACCAGTCGCCGGTCGCCGACTCGGAGGGGAGGTCGCCGGTCGCCGCCGGCGGGGGTTCCCGGGAAGGGAGGAAAAGGGGAATGCGGCGTCGTTTGGGTTCGCGTGAGAAGAGTAAGAGACGCTCAGGATTGGCCCAAGCAGAAAAGCCCACAGAAGCATACCACCACAGGTAACGTGTACGACTTGGGGCCAGAATTAGGAAAGTACACCGAAGGTCCCTCAACTTGTCAGCGAGATAAAAAATATTCTCAAACCACAAAACCAGATATGCGGGGTCCCTTAACTATATAAAACCAGTCACAATAGGTCCCTTGTCTGTTTTGATACCGGTTTTATCCTATGTGGCGCTTTGACCACGGTCATCGGTGGCTGAGTCAGCATGGGACCCATGTGGGCCTCACGTGTCAGCCTCTCTCGTTCCTCTCTTCTCTCCCTTTCTCCTCTCTCTCTCTATCTCTCTCACTCTTCTCTCTAGGGCTCTGGGCAGGCCGGCGCCACCGGCCGACGGGTGGGGAGGAGAGCAAGGCGGCGGGGGGGGGGGGGGGGGGGGGAACAAGGCGGCGACGACGCAGGAGCAAGGGAGGGGCGTCGGCACCGTCGTCGTCGCCGAGCACCACCACGCGCTTGGCGCTTCCGCCATTGTGGTGGTCGTCGTTGCCACCACCACCACCTGCAGGGGGGCATGGACATCGCGTCGTGGATGAGCAGTGGTGAAAGGGGGAGATAGAATTCGAGAGGCGAGGGGCGCGCACGCACCGAGGTGGTTCTTCCGCTTCCTGGTCTCACGACGGCGATCCCCCGCCGCGATCTCCTCGATCTCCAGTCGGACGCTGCCATCGCCGTCTCCCGTGGCCTCCGCGACGCCGGCCTCTGCTCTCGGCGCCGCCGCTCTTCCCCGAGGAGGAGGAGCCCACCGACGAGAACGCACTCGCCTTCTCCTGCCAGATATCCCGCTTCGGTGGTTGCAGCGGCGAGATCGGCTCCTCCTCCTCCTCCTTCCTCAGCAGCGGCGAGATCAGCTTCACTTCCTCATCGACAACTCAAAGGATTCAAGAGCAAATGTAAGAAGCGTAAAGAATGAGAAAAAAATTTGGGGATAATTTGAATTCAAGGTGGCTTCTCTCCCTACCTGGATTTGAAGAGGAAAGATTCGAGGTGACTAGCATCTTCAATGGCGTCGCCGGCCGCCGGACCTCCTCCTCTCCCACTTCTCCCCGCCGGCCTCTGTCAGGGAGCTCGACGCCATGATGCTCGGTTGAAGCTCTCTTTCCCTCTCTCGGCGCCGTCGCACGCGGGGTGGAGCTCGACGCCACGACGCTCGGTCCACCCCCGGGCTCAACCCCATCCTCGTCGGTGCCGCACCAAGTCGCGCCGCATTGCTGTCATCGGCCACCAGACGAGGAGCAAAGTGAGAGAGAGAGAGGAAAGGAGAGAAGAGGGGAAAGAGATTGTCCTACGTGACATCCTGAAATGTGGGACCCACGTGGGTCCCACGCTGACTCAGCCGCCACATAGGATAAATCCAACGTCAATAGTGTCCTGGGACCTCGGGTGACCGGTTTTGTATAGTTAAGGGACCCCGTATATCTGGTTTTACGGTTTGAGGACGTTTTTTATCTTGCTGACAAGTCGAGGGACCTTCCGTGTACTTTTTCCCCAGAATTAGCCATTTCTTAACTTATCTTGGGCTTTACTATTTGGGCTTATACTATTCGAGCCCACTGCACGAAGAACTAGCTCTAGAACCAAAATTAGACCTCCGAAAATCCCATTGGGTTGTGACTGAAGAAACCTTTTATAGAGAGAAACTGAAGAAACAAGCTGCAGCTTGCAGAGTCTCTCCTCCATAGCGAGGAGCAAACACATCATGATTTGCTGAAAATCTTTCCAACGCCGATGTACCTTGATTCAGAAGCAGTATGATTTCTTGGGTTACAGCACATGCGCACAGATCAATTGCATTTCCGCACCACCATGATCTAATCCTAACGGATTAGAGCGCTGCTGGTTTGTAGTAGCTTGTTGCGATCCATTCTCGCACAAACCTGCACTGTTGCAGCCAGCTGCATGCGGACTCGTGAGCATGCATGCTAATCCAGCTCTCGTAGCCTCACACGCATCAACAGTCGCATCCACCACCTGGTGATCGGAAAAGCCAATTGTTTACATCATTTTTCTACTGGGCCAGGTGTTCGCTTAAGCATGCAGATGCAGCTCGTGCTTTCGTTTGAAAGAACAGAATCTCTGGAAGGCTGGTGGTCACTGGTCAGCCACCAACCGGCTCCTCCATCATGATCCGCGGATCAGAGTTAGGGATGGATGCTGGCGAGGAGTGATCCTAGAGATCGTGGGATCCCCTTTCGTGAGTTCGGCCGGGGGCAGCGGATGAGATCCGAGGTTTTCGAGACACAAGGGATTTATACAGGTTCGGGCCGCTGTGAAGCGTAACACCCTACTACTGTTTGTATGATGATTCCTCTGTGCTCAGCAGACCTCCAAATCTCGGATGTACAAGCTAGAGTTAGAGAAGCTATCTCCCCTGGATTCAGAGTCCAATCCCCCCTTCCCGCTAGGTATGGTCATCCTTTTATACTCTAAGGGGATACCACATGTGCTGCGAGTGCTATCTAGGGAGAAGGGAAAATATTCTCTATATTAATTACATGTCTTGTTGCTTGTTTTGGAAGTCTCTCGCACGCCTTGCTGTGACGTGGGGTCCACCGGGTCTTGTCCGGCTGACAGATGGGGCATGCCCGTCATTCGGTATTTAATGAGTGAAGACTTTTGGGTCCTCACTTGCGTCGGGAAACGGGAGCCCTACCCTGACCGGGTTAGGCATGCCGTCTCCGGCTGTGATGAGAGGCTAAGACCTCTCATCATCATGACTGATGGGACAGGGCAGGACGCACGCCGCCTGACACGCGCGGTAGTGCGCCTGGCACCCCGGATCCCATCGGTCAATCGGCCGATCACAGACCGGTTGAGTGCACTGCACGCCGCATTAAATGCGGCGTGGCGCAACCGCTCAGATCGTCATAAATGTGGGTAGGTGGGCGCTTGGAGGCGGCCACCTAACCCATCGCACGTGGTAACCCGCGAGGGGGGTCGGGGGAGCCCGACCCCTAAGCAAGGAGGGGAAGCCGTCGCTCTGCCTCGGGCCCGATCCCCCCTCGGGGGAGGGCCACGTGGTACCTGGGGAGCCCGACCTCCAAGCGAGGAGGCGGCGGCCGCCGCTCGGCCTCGGGCCCGATCCCCCCTCGAGGGAGGGCCACGCGGCACCTGGGGCAGCCTCATCCCTCTAGTTTCGGTCGGGATGGGCCCGACCTCCAAGCGAGGAGGGGGCAGCCGCCGCTTGGCCTCGGGCCGGATCCCCCCTTGGGGGAGGGCCATGCGGCACCTGGGGCAGCCTCCTCCCTCCAAACTTGGTTCCCCTAATTTGGGAGGGAGCAGCCGCTGCTCCACCTGGGCGCCTCTCCCCTTAGGGGGCGCCACGTGGGTTTAGGGGCGGCCTACTCCCTCTAAACTTGATACCCCCGGGTACATATCACCGACAGTAGCCCTCGGCGTTAGCCCTGACCAAAACCTTTCGCAGGTGGCCAGGGTTGACGCTATTCTCTTAGTCTAATGACATGAGGGCCTGGTCTTCTGTCCTATCGTTCTGGGAGCAGGGCGGTGGGAGCCTAGCCACGTTCACACGCTAGCCGAACTTGCCACCCCTTTCCGGGTTCCCGACGCGCTGTGGGCACGGGAGCGGAACCGATATGCGGGGGTTTCTTTGCGCAAGAAACCCCCTTCTGGCCATGATTCGCTCCGACCGTGCCCTAGTCCCTCTGCTTTCTTTATTAACACTAGGGATCATGCGCCTTTTTTTGCCCCAGCCTAAGGGCGACTTGCCAGCTCGTTCCTTAGGCTGTGAACTTGTTTCCTGTGTCTATTCAGCAAACGTTGTTAGACTCTCTCGGGCCCACGACCTCACGCCATGTACCTCGCTTGCCTCTGCCTTTTGCTAACCTCTGTTCGTGTTCTACTTCATCTACTCAAACTATTAATTTCGCGTGAGTGCGAGGACTGAACTTTCCATAGCCAGCAATCTTCACCCACGATCAAGCCAAGCTGGGCGCCATAGCCAGCCGGCGAGGCCAAAGCCAGCCGCTACGGAAGAGCCAGCACAGGGGGCCCCGGGCGTCGATGGCGCACAGAGGTCGACGCAGGGCTAGGATGGAGCTAGGAATCGTAGCCCTCACACTTTTAGCAAATGATCGTTTGAATGGACGAAGCAAACACAAAAACTTTTGTTACCAAGGGGGGCAAGCGAGCGCGCGACACGTGGATGTCGCGAGACCGTGAGGAAGAGATGGGCAGGAGATAAATATAAGCCATGATAATTTTACTGATAAGCATGAATAAAGAATATATAAACTTAAAGGAAGTATTAAGGCATACTCAAAAAGAAGCCCCCGGTCTAGGCTTAGCTTTCCTAGAGGGGTCTGCTTTGGCTCGGGTACTGTAATACTTCCTCTGTTACCTTTGTTCACCCCTGCTTGCACGATGTGACCTTTCAAACCTTTGGCTTGAAGAGGGCTTCCCACTCTGAACTCTGAACTTTTTAGGGAAACCTGCTGCCACTTAGCAAACGAGGTCAGGTTCCCACGAGCCTGTGCCCCCACGCTACACATTCTGTTTGCTCTTTCCTTTCGGTGGCCTCCTTCCAATATCTCTTCCTTCTACATGGACGACTACCTTCGCACGAGTGTGAGAGCCAAAAAACTCTAGAGCCAGCGATCCCTGTCCACAGTTGAGCTAGCCCGGGCACCGTAGCCAGCCGGCGGGACCAAAGCTAGCCGCTACGGCCAGCACAGGGGGTCCCGGGCTTCGACGGCACCCGGAGCTCAACTTAAGGCTGGGATGGGGCTAGAAAACTTAGCCCCCACACTTAGCGAGGAAACATTCATGTAGATGGGAGAGAGGTTGGGCTCTTACCACCGAGGGAGCAAACAAATGCGTAACACGCGAGCGTCACAGGGCCATGAGAAAAGAACGGGGGGAAAACAAATATAAGACTTCAAGCTAATAAATTGAAAAAAATTGAAAATACTTGAAAGGACGATTGGTTGAGCCGGGCCGGGCACCGTAGCCAGCCGGCGGGACCAAAGCTAGCCGCTACGGAAGAGCCAGCACAGGGGGTCCCGGGCTTCGACGGCACCCGGAGCTCAACTGCAAGAGTCCTCCCAGTAGTAAACCTAGGCAGGTGGCAGGTTCATGAGCGAACCCCGCGCTTGGCCCTGGAGGGCCATGGGGAAGAAGTTCGCCTTGACCCGGTCGTCATCCCCCACTGCCTCTATGATCGTCGTGCAGATCTGGAGGGACTCGGAGGGGTTGACGCTGCCGTCGTGCTTTCCGGTGAGGCTGGGCTGAAACTTTGGGGGCCATCAGACATTCCGAAGACTCGCCACAAAGGCCTGGCGCGCCAGCCTTACCCGGTGAGGATGTGGGGAGCCTAGCCCCCAGCCTGGGGTGGCGCTGCACTCCTGAGGAGGCTGCGCCTTCCCCCGTAATGGCGGCGCAGCGCTCATCACGCCGGTGCTCGATCGAACCTCAAAAATCACGAACGCGCCCCCTACCTGGCGCGCCAGCTGGCGAGGAGTGATCCTCTCTAGCGGGAGATCGTGGGATCCCCCTTTCGTGAGTTCGGCCGGGGGCAGCGGGTGAGATCCGAGGTTTTCGAGACAAAAGAGACACAAGGGATTTATACAGGTTCGGGCCGCTATAAAGCGTAACACCCTACTCCTGTTTGTAAGATGATTCCTCTGTGCTCAGGAGGACTTCAAATCTCAGATGTACAAGCTAGAGTTAGAGAAGCTATCTCCCCTGGATCCAGAGTCCAATCCCCCCTTCCCGCTAGGTATGGTCCTCCTTTTATACTCTAAGGGGATACCACATGTGTTGCGAGTGCTATCTAGGGAGAAGGGAAAATATTCTCTATATTAATTACATGTCTTGTTGCTTGTCTTGGAAGTCCCTTGCGAGACGTGGGTCCACCGGGTCTTGTCCGGCTGACAGAAGGGGCATGCCCGTCATTCGGTATTTAATGAGTGAAGACTTTTGGGTCCTCACTTACGCCGGGAAACAGGGAGCCCTATCCTGACCGGGTTAGGCATGCCGTCTCCGACTGTGATGAGAGGCTAAGACCTCTCATCATCATGACTGATGGGACAAGGCAGGACGCACGCCGCCTGACACGCGCGGTAGTGCGCCTGGCCCCCCGGGTCCCATCGGTCAATCGGCCGGTCACAGACCGGTTGAGTGCACTGCACGCCGCAACAGCTCAGATCGTCATAAATGCGGGTAGGTGGGTGCTTGGAGGCGGCCACCTAACCCATCACACGTGGTAACCCGCGAGGGGGGTCGGGGGAGCCCGACCCCTAAGCAAGGAGAGGCAGCCGTCGCTCTGCCTCGGGCCCGATCCCCCCTCGGGGGAGGGCCACGTGGTACCTGGGGAGCCCGACCTCCAAGCGAGAAGGCGGCGGCCGCCGCTCGGCCTCGGGCCCGATCCCCCCTCGGGGGAGGGCCACGCGGCACCTGGGGCAGCCTCATCCCTCTAGTTTCGGTCGGGACGGGCCCGACCTCCAAGCGAGGAGGGGGCAGCCGCCGCTCGGCCTCAGGCCCGATCCCCCTTCGGGGGAGGGCCATGCGGCACCTGGGGCAGCCTCCTCCCTCCAAACTTGGTTCCCCTAATTTGGGAGGGAGCAGCCGCTGCTCCACCCGAGCGCCTCTCCCCTTAGGGGGCGCCACGTGGGTTTAGGGGCGGCCTACTCCCTCTAAACTTGATACCTCGGGCCCATATCACCGATAGATGTGTCCGGTTAATTTTTAGGGAGGTTCATGTGCTAATCTTGGCTTCTGGATACGGCACAGAGCCGCATATTCTTGTGTAGCAGAAGCAGTATAAAATGTGTTTGGGTTGCCCACATGCATGCACACATGACTCATGAGAGACTGTCAAAAGCACAATCTGCATGACTACTTACATATGGACGTTCACTCAATCACTCTCTGCCTGCTGATGGTGTATGGCTCCGATTCCTGTATGGAGAGCGTAGTACCAGAATTCCTTTTCTTTTCTACAAGGGCATCGTCACTTTGTGCCTGTTTGAGGAACTGTTTTGGTGTTGGGGTGAGTGATTTCGTTGTGTTCTTTGTGCATTGGCTGGCGTGCAAATCTTGACCACTACTTCCACAAAGGTGTTTTGCGAGATCCAATTACTACTACAGTACTAGCTAGGCCCTAGATTTCAATGGCTCCAAGCATTCCAATCCCGGTAGCACTAGCGTACTAGTGCCCTTTACAAGTTGTTGCAGAAATGAAGTAGTCCGTGCGAGTGCGTGCGTGCTTGCTCGTTCTGTGTGTGTGGCCGGCCATTTTCTCTGTGTGTGGCCGGCCATTGTTGCAAGGCATGGGTACTAGCTTTTCTTCTGGGTATCCTAAGCTCCTAACTGAAAATTCGAAGCTGTCCTAGCTAGCCAGCTGCTGAAATATTTACTCGCAGTTACAGACTAACAGTTCAGAGCTGAGCTAGCTACGGCAGCCAGCCAGTGCACATCCGGATCCAGCAACTTTTGCCACAACTTTACAGTCGAAAAAACAAAGATAGGAACGCCAAGAGAGGAAAAAAGATAAAGGAGTAAATACAAGATCAGCCAGGCAAGGAAAAGCAGTAAAGTTCGGTGTAATCCGTGGTGAAGGCTGGCAATGGCATAAGATTCAAGGCTTCAAAAGCACAGGGGCAAAGAGGTGCGAAAGTATATGCGAATCAGTACGTGGCCTGCACGATCGAGGTGAGGAGCAGCCAGCAGCAGCAAGTTTTCACTCGAGGTGAGACTTGACCAAACGTACTACTGCTGCTGCTGCTGGGCTTTACTGAGATGTAAACTGTTAGTAATAAACTGAACAAGGCATGGCCACTGGATCAGATGATGGCTACTCCAGGAAGGATGCAAAATGTCTCCCCCTCTTTGCAGTTGAAGTTTGACTGCCTCGTCGAATCAACGGATAAGCAGGCGATCCTGGCCATGGTTAAGTTTCATCTGCCGAGGTGGTAAAAAGCCACTAGTAGAATATTAATCCATGTCCAAAATGTACCAAACATAGATTAGTGAGCTTAGCAGTAAAAAAGTTAGCTGTCCTAGCTTAGAGGTCTGTGCCGCAATTAACTAACAATTTCCAGGTACACGTACGTGTGCTGCATGGTTTATACAACTCCATAGTCTCCCATACAATAAGAGCAGAGGCACTAATCGTGCCTGCTATTCTGATCAGAGGTATAATTAAGTGGATATATATAGACGTAGTTAAAGTTCGACTAGAAGTGCTAGTCACTAGTAATTAATTTCACTTGTAAATATGTGACAATAGAACACTGGCTCTTTAGCAAGTGATCTTTGTTTTAGGTACTGGATTTGGTTTTTGAATGTTCAGAATAACTAATCAATGAAATTTACCTGACAGAAGAAAGGATATCGAACGATAACGTCGCAGTCCGCAGCAAACACAAGCATGGTAGTTATTCATTATATCAGCTTATCCTAGTGATGCAAAATTCCATGCCTGACATAATCTGGAATTTACCTGCATTGATATCTGACAAACTCTTGTATAATACTGCACTCATATCTGTGAAGTAAAATTTATTAGCGTTGGATTCCGCCGTTCTGGTATATTTAGAAGCTTCGAATCCAGAACTGACCACCAGTTAAATTATTGCCTTCCCTATGTTCTTAGGCACAGCGCCACAGAATGTACACTGGAGTGCTTGCAAGCATATGAAATTATCAGAACCAGTTCAGATCATGAATTTTGTATGCTTCACTCACAAGAACTCCAAAACGAGGATTATTGTATTTGCGAGAGGGTATGGCAATTGAGGGAGATCTTATTTTTAAGAACTCGAGATGTTGTTAAAAAAACTCTAGAGCATTTCGTCTTGTTGGCACCTTCCTTGGTTACTCTAGGAGATCGAATATAACTATAGTAAAACTGGCTACTTGGTAGTTGCCCCATGAGACATAAAAATCAGACAATGTTATACAATTCTTTTTGTACAACTATCATCATACATTTGGCCAAAATTGACATACAGTATTATGTTGGAGCATACTAGGTTTTTGTTTAGACCTTATAATTTGCTAGGCAAAAAAGGTGTACAATATTCTAAAGAAACAGGAGTTGGAATTCTCATCCTACACTAGCTGATTCTATCACTTGATGGACATTCTGTACTGGGTATTCCTTGTCTGATTCACAATCATATGGTCTGTGTAGACATGGAGCTAGTGTGTACTCATCGCTTCACCCTTATACATCATTCCTTAGGCTGCTGTCTGCTGAGCATATATGCTATCTCTTCCCTTTTCCTTTTTCTGAATCTGAAAAACTAAAGCCTTCATCTACCTCTTCCTATTACCCTATACCTAGTCACCTAGGCCTCAGCATATCACTTGTCTTTCTCGAACTAGCTTCTGTGCTATATAGAAAGGAAAAGCGACAAAATTCACGAACAGTGATGTTGTAGTCCTTTTTGTGCAATCTTCATATTTACAGAACTTAACCGCTCGTCTTCTTTGAGCCCGGAGAACATGCATTTCACAAAATAAGCTCTAAGGGTGTTTGGGATGCAAAAATGCAGAGAATTTTACTATTCTGAATTATAACTAACCAACTACTACCTTTTGTACTTTGCGAATTGTCTTCTTCCACATTCTTTACAGATCGCAAGTGCCAACTCACTTTGTCGATCTTCAGTGGACTAGTGAATTTAGAATCATGATATAATTGATCATTGGGCATATGGTGTTATTACGTTTTGATTTATGAATTATCAGGGATAACTCTAATGGTTTAGCCGGTGTACCGAGAAAACTAACCCACTTTCTGCAAAACGCGAATATTAGAGAATGATCTAATATCAAAAAAATAGAAGTAGTGAGATTTGAACCTAGGCCGGCTAGCCCACCATCTCATGGAACTAGTCGGAAGACTCCTAGTTGTTTCTCACTAACCCACTTTCTCTTTTGTACTGTAAACTTGGAGATCCGTACTGTAATTAATCTAGTACAATATTTTACATATTCTTCACAATTTGCCTTGCAAATGAATTGTTTCAGTTAAGAACTGAACATTTCCCGAGCAACGAAAAGATTCAGGCATTTCGTGTCTTTAATTATACAGATATCTGAGACTCAGAAATGGAGGCTATGAACCTTGTAGTACGTACCTCTATCAACCAACCGTCCCTCCCTCCTACACTTTTTCTTGGAAGGATCAATGCTCATTTTGGCTTGGATTTCGTTTGTAAACATGAAACTTCACCAAATAGTTGCCAATTCAGCAGGAAAACATCGATTTTTTTAATTACTGAAAACTTCCAAAAATTAGAAAAGGTTAAGCCTTAACCATAGGATTTCCAGTCCCAACACATCGTTTGTATAAAAAGATGCTGTATTACATAGAACCCACGTGCTTAACTTCAAATTATTCGATCTGCTTCAGAAAAAAAAAAACGCTACTGCTGATCACGGACACTAAAACCGTGGTACGGTCTCCTATAACAGAATGGGAATCAAGCCACCAATCATACACTGATTACCGAATTATGCACTCCATTAGACACCTTAATTTTTTTCTTGCAACTGGATTTAAATATTTAATAATTTATCTCCACTGCCCGTATAGTATGAGACTTGGATCGGGTTGGTCATTACCATTTTCCCTATGAAAGACCACCACTGTTTACTTGTGGTTTACGACATGTGTATGCATGTAGACATGTACTACTCCCCCCCCCCCAAAAAAAAAAAGGAAAAGAAAAGAAAAGAAAAGAAATGCCAAAACGTCAGCAGGATTACAAGTTGTGATTTTAAAATTTAAAATTGATTCATTACAAGGCTGTCTGACCGTATAATACAACAAAATTGGCACTAGTTTGCATGTAGTTTTGCTCTGCATCAGCTCCCACCACGTGAAACTGTGAATAACTGGGGCATGCATGAACTGAGATTTTTCTTTTTGCTTCCACTTACACACAACTCTGCATTACAATATCTGAATTCAGAAGAACAAAGTGCATTTGTAATCTCTCACAGATGCATGTTCACCGAAGTATATTGTCCCCAAAGCACACACTATTGTGACTCACTCTCTTTAGTTAATTTCAATTGCCATTCTCTCGCTTCGGAATCCGTGCAGAGAAATATGGCAAGTGTAGAAAGAAATTGACAGTGAACAGGTAAAAGCCATGGTCCCAGACAGATCAGAGTTGCAAGTGACTTATCTACACATACGTGCATCACTTCCTTTTTTTCGTAGCCTATAAGTTGAGTGCATGCGAGGAGAGGGTACTGTTCACTTTGTTTCCCAACACACATAGGTGTACATTGTACGGTGAAGAAGAGTGGCCTTCTTCCTCCTGTCACTCTCTACTGTAGTGGGAGCCATGTTGAGCTGCTTTTCACATAACCATGCCCAAATTATAATCTGTCTACAGTAGTACAACCAAATCATGGAGTCTTGGTTGTGGCCCCAAATCACCAAAGCAGAATATACGGTCAACTTTTTTGTAACTTTTTTTTCTCCCATCTTAGATGGTTGCCAAGTAAAGTTGAAGAGATACAATAACGAAGGGAAACAGTAAGGATAGCTATTCTGGATGGCTTTAAAAAGATTTCGTGCAGAAGATCTAGTGCCTATGGAGTGTGTGACAGCTTGTAAATGTTGAAACCTGAGAGAATTATGCATAGAAAAAAACCTAGCATCATAAGTGTGTTCCTAGGGTACGATTGATATCACAAATGCCATCAGTGTGGCATTGACTTGGACAATTTTTTTTTAAAAAAGGGGGAGAAATAAATAATTGGCTGGTTTGATAAACATCCATGTTATTTTACTTTGTCACAAATAATACTCCAAGCAGAAAGAACCTCAGAGATAAATAAGTGATGAATTCGCTCATATCATATCACATTTGGGGCAAAATTTCCTATTTGAGATGTGTTATTAGTACAGTGTAGTACTGTGTTGAGCAACAGAAAGTGGCACACAAACACTGACACGCATGGTTGAGATAAACAGTGGCAGGAGCCCAGGAAAGGGGGAAAGGTAACCTGGCTCAGAGAAACAGGAGAATAAATGATTGAACCAAGAAAACCACAAAAACCATGGACTTGCAGTGAAACCCATAGCCCCAACAGACAGTAGTTGATGGAATTAAAGACAAAGGCAGAAGTCACAGGCAGGCCCCATGCACATTGAGCAAAAGGAAGCCCAAGCAAGTGCCGGAAAAGATAGGGATTGGCCTCCAAGTAAATTCTCACTACAGTGTTATCTCCCTCCGAAGTTGCAATGAGATTTATTAGAGCAAGTACAACAGAGGGCTATAAGAAATCTGAATGCTGAGGTGGATGAGAGAGGAGAGGAGAGAGATGAGAAGCGGGCTGTAAGTTTATAGCCGGCTTAGGCACAGGAACCAAGAAAATCTATGAGACAGACAGGTGGACCATATGTCTATAGTGAAAAGTTAACGAGTGAGCTGATAGATAGACTATAAGTAAGCAGCTGGCTGTATTATTATCCTTGCTCTTATAATTCTCTCTGGAATCTCTCTGGCCATCTTCCTCAGATCTTGCTATTCCCAAAGAGATTGGCGTGGTCCACCAGTCCACTCTGAAATCGTGAGACCTGAATGTCAAAACGAAATAATGGAAAGATCGGAGGAAGAGGATAAAAAAAAGGAAAAACTGTCATTGGTGCATGATCATTTCCTCAGGCTCATCATGGTGGCTAACCTTTTCATTTTGCTTCTCTCCTTCATTTTATCCCTTTTTAACCATAATAAATGCTTGAAATGTTTTGCCAAATGCTTGAAATCACGATCGTTTTTTCAGAACCAATCTATTTCCTATCACTATGCATAAATCTAAAATGCAAGTGATGATAGTTGTTGAAATGGCATGTTCGACAAAAGAGCTATGGGGCAGAAGACAAGTGCTAATGATAGTTGAAAAGGTGAATGCAAGGTTTGAAGAAATAGGATGGTGTTAGTGCAAGCAACACCCATCGCACACTTGCACGTTCAATTATACTTGAAAAAAGCTACGGTCTAGAAAACCTTTTAGAATTAGTGTAGCTAACAACTTAACATGAGTTAACTTTCACCATAATTATTATTTAAAATTGTGGGTTTAGGTATATGAAAATGATATCGGCAGGTTTGCTATAACAAAAGATTTCATAAAATTATTAGTACAAACTATTTTAATATATTTATAAAAGGATGAAGTTAGAACCACGTGGTTGTTTATTTGTGCTACTTGTGGCTGTGTTACAGCTACCGCAGCAGTATCCACAATGAAAAATAAACTACGGTTGTATAGTTGTTGTGGCTGTGCTGTCGTAATTAGTATAAATGATTAGAGCCTGGACCTTTATTGTTTTTAAAAAGCATAAAATGAATTTCTAGGCTAGTAATTCGAGTTTTTATTAATAGAGTACCATTAATTAATCGGTCCCAATTTATAAACTAGGAAGCTTGCGCTCCTGCTCATGCGAAAAGGAAAAAAGAACGAGGGAAACTGTGCGAAGGCAACCGTTCCCACGGTAGGATCACAGCCATTGCACGCTGTTCATCCCTTAGCTGGAATGTTGCAAGTTGCAACGCAAACACAACTAGAATAAAACGCAAGTACTCTCTCCATAAAAAAAAACTTTAGCCTAAAATGAAATGAGACATAATCTAGTACAATAATAAATTTAGACAAAATGATGATATTAGATTATGTCTTATTTTAGATTGCATTTTTTTTATGGATGGAGTACGCCGCTAGCCGCGAACCCTGTTCACCGCCCGACGATTACCGGTTTCCAACGGACAGCCGGCCCTCGCTGTCTCAAGTGTCGTCAACCATCAGGCAACCCACTCCGTCCTCCGTCCTCCGTGTCGTCGCGCCTGCCTGTGCCGCACTGCAGCCTACAGCGGCGCATGCAGCGTGCGTCTCGCACTAGAGGAGAGGCTTGCTGTCGTCTGATCGGTTTGATCCGCTGACGAGGCCGGTCAAGCCCGTACCGTCCCGAGGTAAGACGGACCATCAAGACGGGCGGGAGGCCGTCAATGCCACCACCAAACCGAACCACACCCTCTGCACTGCAACCGCAAACCTCCTGCTCCTCTGCATCGCCAGGCGCCACCCCATTCCGCTCCCTTCCAAAAGGAAACGGACAAAACCAGTAAACCACCCGAGTGTGTGCAGCGTGAGAGGCTACACTCGAGCTATAGTGTGTGCGAGAAGGGGGAGAAAAAAGAACATGGCCTCGTGTTGCCTCCTCGCCTGTCCCCTCCATTCCCCGTCACATTCCCCACACTCGCGGGCTTGGGTGCGGGGATAGCGAACTCCGGAACTATAGCCATCGGTCATCCTTGTATTTTTCTCCCGTCTCGCTACAAAACAGCCGCGGCCCTGCCATAACAAGCCCAGAAAAAGAAGCGTCGTTGCGCGAGTGCAAACAAATCAACCGGGAAGTGATTCCCCTAACCCAACCTTCCCCTTCTCTCTCTCTCTCTCTCACCCCCATCATCATCAGAAACCCCTCCAGTTTAGCAGTAGCACTCACCCGCGTGCGGTCTCCATCCACCCTCTTCTTTTCTTGGCGTTTTTGGTGGTTGTTGCTATCATTTCCTCATCACTCCGCTCCGCTCCGCTCCATGTCACCGTGGCGAGGAGGCCGACGCGCCACGACCACGAGGAGAAGTTGTTAAGGTTTTTGTGTTGGAGTTACTTGTGTGTGGGTGTGGCGATGGGGTGCAAGGGGTCGAAGCTGGAGCAGCAGGAGGCGGTGGCGCTGTGCCGCGGGAGGGCTGACCTGCTGGCGGCGGCCGTGCGGCACCGGTACGCGCTGGCGGAGGCGCACGCCGCGCTGGCCGACTCGCTCGCGTCGATGTCCGCGTCGCTGCACCTCGTCCTCGCGCCCGCCGCCGCCGCGGGGGCGGCGGCGGCGGCCGTCGCGCTGCCCTCCGCGCGCAAGGACGTGGACGCCGCGGCCGAGGCCGCTGCCTCGCCGCCGCACTCGTCGTCGCACATCAACTTCGCGCCGTCCTCCGGATCCGAGTCGGGGTCCGTGTCCTCCTCGCCGACCCGCCACGTCGTCGCCGGCCACGAGCAACTCTACCAACCGAGCGCGCTGCCGTTCCCGCATTACGCGTACGGATACGGGTACGCGCCCGAGCCGCCGTTCGGGTACCCGCCGGGGTCGCTGCAGCTCTACTACGCGCGGAGCCGCCCGCCCCCGCCGTCCGTCGCCGTCGAGCAGCGCGCCCCCGCGTCGGAGCGCGTCTACATCGGCTCGTTCGAACCGGCGCAGTATCACCCCTACGGAGGCGAGACCAGGAGGGCAGACAGGGCGGCCGCGCCACCGCCGTCGCCACCGAGGGCGAGCTCGTGGGACTTCTTTAATGTGTTCGACAACTATGAGGTGTACGACAACTACTGCTACGATGCTCCCGGCACCGGCGCCACGACGCCAGCGCCGTACACGCCGAGCCGGAGCTCGCGGGAGGTGCGCGAGGAGGAGGGCATCCCTGAGCTGGAGGAGGACGACGCGGTCGTCAAGGAGGTTTCCAGCGAGTACTCCGCGCACGGGAGCGGCGGCGCTCGCAGCCGACGCAGCTCTATCGGCGGCGTGAGCAGCAGCATTGCCGAAGTCGACGAAGAGGAGAATCCAGTCGTCGACAAGGGAGTGGTCGGCGGCGGCGTGGCGCGGCAACAGACGCCTGCGCATGGCAACGTCGCCGCGTCCGTTCCGACTCCCCGGAGAGCCGCCGATGGTGCAGACGTTGCCGGCGAGATCAAGGCGCAGTTTGTCCGAGCGGCGGACGCGGTCAGGGCGCTTGCGCCGATTCTTGAAGTCGGGAGGCAGAGCTACCATCCCCGGAGCTCAGTGTACCATGGTGAGCTATCTCTGTTCTTTGTATAACCTGCGCATGCATCTCCCGATTACCTCGTGCCTGATCATTGGAGCCATTGTTTGATTGCTGTTTGGAAACAGTTTCATCTCGGATGGTGTCAGTGATTGCGCTGCCGCATTCAGGATACGGAGGCAGCGACCTGTTGGATGTCGGAGGAGGGGAGAAGGTGGTGGGAGCAAGGAGCTTGTCTTTGACTCTGCAAAAGCTCTATATCTGGGAGAAGAAGCTGTACGACGAGGTGAAGGTATGTATTTTTACAGATTGAAGGTGCCCACCTTGTTAAGTAGGAGTAGTACCCTATTTTGCTGTATGATGCAGTATATTTTTTCGACAGTATGATGGCTGTATTTAGATCCAAAGTTTGGATCCAAACTTCAGTCCTTTTCCATCACATTAACCTGTCATACACACACAACTTTTCAGTCACATCATCTCCAATTTCAACCAAAATCCAAACTTTGCACTGAACTAAACACAACCTCATATGTTGGAATATGCTAGTAGCATGTTAAATGAGATGAGCCCTGAGATTGCTCTTCAAAGTGTTGTAGGTCAGGATGCAAAATTGCTGCTCGCTGAGTGGTCCCATACTCCCATTTGAAACAACCGAGTACAGGTCCTGACTAGAGAGCAATACCATTCATTTCACTGTGGCAAGTTTGCACAGTGACAACGTCCTTAACCAGTCACCAATAGTCACGCCTATGTAGAAAGATGGATTTGAGATCTTAGCATGGCATTAAGTGTTTTAAGGCTGAAATCTTGTTGAGATGTTCATGCATTATGTATTGCCCACTCCTCCCAATTCCAACCTACTCATCCCCAAACAAAAGCATACACCCCAGTGTTGGTTATTTTAGTACTGTTGCATTGGGTCTATCTTGAATTAGGTGTGCTGCTTGATTAAGAAAATGGCTCATTGAATAGCAGAGTTGAAAGTGCCTTTATGGGGACCTAACAGCCAGATTTGGAACTGTTCTTTTACTTGCTGTATTTTAAGTTATGCATTTTCTTCATAAGCCCATTAGTGAGATTTATTTAGCAAGAACACTTACGGGTTGGTGCCTTTTCTTCTAATGGCAATTTTATCAAGATGTTGCTGCCATGCCTTTTTAGGTTCCCTTGTAGCATAACAGGACAATATTTTCTTTTCTTTTCATATCATTATCACCCTACGTGTAAACTAATAATCCTATGAGGAACCCATCAATGAAGAATTACTGCTCTTACATTGGGGAAATCATGTTGTTTGCTTGAGCTCACCCTTGGTAGTCTCTATTCCGTATTGAATGTTTTGGTGCTGTTTTCCTCTTCCAGGCTGAAGAGAAAATGCGGCTGCTGCTTGCCAAGAACTCTAAGAGGCTGAAATTCTTGGATCAAAAAGGCGCTGAAGCTCCCAAGATTGATGCAACTCGTAATTTGGTCAGGAAGCTATCAACAAAAATACGGATAGCTGTGCGAGTTATTGCTAAGGTGTCGAAAAAGATAAACAGAGTAAGGGACGAGGAGTTATGGCCACAAGTTAATACCTTAATCCAAGGGTACACTCTATTCTTTCCCTCTGACATTTATTCAAATAGTCTGATTTAGCTTTGTCTTTACCCATTATTTTTTTTTTATTTTGTAATGTCAGTCCACATGTATAGTATGTCTATCAGAAAGTAACTGCCTTAATTCTGAAGGTAATTATGTACCAGTGCACTAAATTGATCTCTGTAGAAATTGACACATTTTCATAACAAAAATGATTTATGTGCATTTAAGTTAATCAAGTTAAAGCATCCCAAACAGTCCCGTGTACGTCTAGAATTGCTTTTTTTTGGGTACTCTATGGCAAATGTGTATTTGACGATACCTATGTTGTAGAACAATCAAGTGGAATATTGAACACTCCAAATTTATTTTCTAGATATTCTTGCATTTCATATTATCTTCAAATCTAGTTTGTGTCAAAGGAAAAGTCTTATAGCCATCTTTTACAGGTTTGTGAAAATGTGGCATGATAAGCTGAACTGCTACCACATCCAGTGTCAAGCAATATCAGAGGCAAAAAACTTGGATTCAATAATTTCTGGTGGAACCAGTCGAGATCTGGCAATGGAGCTTGAACTAGAGTTGATTAAATGGATCGTCAATTTTTCCTCCTGGGTGAATGAGCAGAGGAGCTTCATCAAGGCACTGAATGGATGGCTAGCACTCTGTCTTAACTATCAGCAGGAGGAGACGGCTGATGGGGTTCCTCCGTATTCTCCTGGAAGAGTGGGCGCACCCCTTGTGTTTGTCATCTGTAATAGCTGGTCCCAAGCTATGGATCGGATTTCTGAGAAGGAGGTGATTACCAGCATGCAAGCTCTTGTGTCTAGTGTACGCAGCCTATGGGAGAAACAAAATGTTGAGCAAACTGAACAGCTGATTGCAATCCGGGAAAGAGAAAAATGGAACAAGATATTGGAAAGGAAGACCCTGGAGATTAACAAGGAGGCCGACACACTCAACAGGAAGCTAGCTCTAGTACCGGGCCGGCAAAGCCTTCTTCCAACAGCACAAACGTACCAGGTCCATTTTCTTGAGGCAAACAGTGTGCAGGTTAGTTTGAAGCGTGTTCTTGAAGCCCTAGAAAGTTACTCTTCCAATTCCCTGCGAGCTTTGGATGAGACCCTGAGGCATGCCGAAGAGGAAGGGTTGTCTAGAGAAAGAGCCAAAGTTTCATAGGCATTGGCATAGAGGTTCCATCTGACACTACAGTGAACACAGCTTGTAAAATACAAGGGACTCCTCTCCAGGTGGTTATAATTTATCAGATCAATGCAGAATGTTCTGGGCAAATGCTGCTTGCAGATCAAATTTTTGTGGGGAAGTTCTGACTTTGGAGTTTTGCTAACTGACCGTTGTTTGTCGATGCAGTTCAGGCAAATGTCCTGTGTTGATCCATCATAATAGATATAGTTGTGTTGAAGTAGCAGGTACATATAGGTGAAGTGCTCGTTTCGGTGCTAGTATGCAGTGTACTGATCTTCTGTGTTGCCTTTTTCTTGGCCTCCATACAATTGAATGAATGAGCAAGAGTGCACTTGAATGAATGTGCAACTGTGCAAGAGTTGAAAGAGTTGAATGCAGTTCGTGGCGTTGTATTGAGTATTTTTCCGGTGCACTTGAATGAATGTACAACTGTGCAAGAGTGGAAAGAGTTGAATGCAGTTCGTGGCGTAGTATTGAGTATTTTTCCGGTTTAATAGGGAGGTATATACTCCCTAGTACTCTCTCCATACTCGTAAAAGAAGTCGTTTAGGATAATGTTTAAGTCAAACCTTGGGAATATAAATCATGAATAACTCTCAAGTTGTTGAGTTTGAAAATGTAAAAATTATATGAATATATTTGTCTTAAAAAATACTTTCATAAAAGTATACATATATCACTTTGCAACAAATATTTTTATAGACAAGAAGTTAAAGTTGTGTTTTGGAGACCGTGTCGCTGTACTAAACGACTTCCTTTACGAGTACGGAGGGAGTATATTCTAGGGAGTACCTCATGGTTACTTCTCATGGAGTACTTCCCAAGAGCTATAAAAATTCCAGAGAGCAAAATAAATTCTGCTAACAAAATTCAAAAATCAGAAGGAAAATTGTCCCCTGAAATCTTGCCTCCCTCTCTCCTTGCACAGGCAAACGAGTCATGCATTCATCTGATATTTTGACGACCGTGATGAAACCATTATTTCTGTTAAGAGATTTTTTCTCTCTCTAACTTTCTGAGGGTTTTTGTGTTTTGTAAGTTTGGTGCTGCCGAGAGCACATGAAGTGTCCTCCCTTGGCGTACATCCAGTTCGTGTCAGCGACTTTCACGAAATTACAGAGGGAGTTGTGTACTTGTGTTCTGGTACAATAACTTGCACTTCTGTGGCAAGATTTGGCCCCTTAAAGCATGGCACAATTTGTGGAATTCTGCACTTACAATACTCTGACCGCACCTATAGATAGAAAACGAGAAACCATGTACAGTATCAAACAATCAATCACACAAGTAGCTAAGCAATCTACGGGAGCTGTACGCTAGCACCAAAATTTACCAGCGAGTCAGCAACCCAGCTCGCTATTCCGTAGCTCCTGTACAAAAGAATATCATGATTTCTTGATTTCCCAGCGGCGTCCCCGTATGACATACCCATCTGATGTCTGGTCGCTGCCTTCCCAACTGTCTACAACACCAGCTGAGCTTACGTCCCTGCGGTGCCGTTTTCCTCTACCGATCCCACTGTCACTAGAGCTCCCGCATATGAGAGGATCATCGATCCCATGGATTGCTCTCTGTGGCGTGGAGGTACTCACCCAATTGTCATCACGGCTTTGCCCGAACTTGCCCTTCTTCATTAATTTCTCAAAGCGCTTCCCGACTGGTCGCACTGCTTGCTTCATCGTGAATTTGAGATCTTTTATCACCTAAAGATAAAGAAAAACACACAACATAATAAGAATATTGGCAAACACGTGCAAACTAGGTGAAGCAGATAAAAGAAAATGGTGAAACACAGTGAGAAGCCCACACCTCGGAGGGGTGAAAGCAGTAGATATAAGCTCTACGAAGAAAATCTTATGAAGTGTAAAAAATTAAAAGAACGGAATACATTTAAATCTTGGTAGGACTAGTTTGCAAGAACTCACATATTCTCCACTGCCAATTACAAAGTCTCGAACACTCTCTTTAACATTTGTCACAATTATCTCATCTGGTTCCAACTGTGGAAGCCTCAATTTGGTAGGCCGACTAATATCTTTTATCTCATCAGGGTCCACAGGGTCAGTGGCGGCATAGTCCCCTAGCACTGAAATGTTTTCAGGTGAACGATGATTACCTAATAGCGCATAGGGCTTTGCAGGGAACACATATAGGTGAACAACTGAAGCAATACCCATCTGCGCTGGAAAAAGAAATACACTCTGAGGAAAACATGTATGAGGAGTTGCCCGCAGGTGATATACCGTAGGTGAATTCAACCCAAGAACTCTCTTTACAGAAATGAGCTTGCAGGTGATGAAAAATAAATGATATTCTTTGGAAGCCCATCTAACTCGGAAAGGTGAGGTACCTCTATACATATGATGAAATCTTGAATGCTTGACTTTAACTCCAAGCTCTGTGCCAACGGACTTCTAACCAAGCCCAAAGAATACATGATAGCAATCATAATACCCTGCCACCAAGTTAAAAATACTATAGATTTGAACGAAAGAAATTTTGCCAATGGCTTTATATGTGCCAATTCGTCCTTAGTAGCCGTGTACCACTCCACCAAACAGTATAGGGCCCAATATTGACTGAAGTTAAGGACAGCGGCAAAGTATGGGTATCTGCAGTTTGAACAAAAGCAATGAAGTTGAAAAAATGGATAAGCATGCATAAAATAATTCATTGAAGTGGACTGCTAGATGTGCACATATATTCTGGGGATAAAGACAAGGTGATAACAGCTTATGCAGTGACACAGGTAGAGTCATCAAGAAGATTGCATTACTCTTCTATGCAGTTATTTGTCTCTGCATTATTCCTATTATAAAATTTTTCCAAGCATTATGAAATTCAAATTATAAAGGTGAATGCCTTTTGCTTTGCTGAACTCAAGACACAAGAGGTGAAAATGGAAAATGGTCTTACCCGCATCTCAAATTGAATTCTCCATCACAATATGCACCAAAAGGTTGAAGAATCAGGGATAGGCTAGCTGTGAGTGTCTTTATAATCACCTGCACAGGTACAAAGTACTTAACCAATATGCTCTCAAAATCATAAATTCCATTTCAACTAGCTGGACAAGTGGTCATACATATTGAAATATACCAAATTTGATAATCTGGTAAAACCTCACACCCATTCTCCATGGTTTCAATATGTAATTCACAGGGAAGTGATGGTGTATGATCCCTTTTTCAGAAGCACCATGCAAAAGAGGTTCCCCAGAATCTTCGCCACCCTCCCTCTTCAAAAATGCAATTGTCCTTTCTTCACCACCTATATACAAAATATATTACATTTTTTTCAAATTAAATAAGAACGATAGATGGAGAGCTTCCAAATTATTAATGAACCGGTTCCATATAGTATTTTTATCATGTTAATCCTACTTTCGTTGTATAAAAAAGCAATTAATGGGAAAATATACATAGGGATGCATTGTTTGTTTGTCCAAGGTGACATTTTTAGTAGTTATACACAGGTTCATTTTATTAAGCCTCTTCTCTCGGGTAAATTCCCTCGAATAGAATCCTTGATAACAACGATACTGTTATCTCAGGAATTTAGGACAGACAGAATGGTGGATGCCTTTGCATAACCTTATCGAACAATAGTTCCAGTTGTTTATATAGACTAGCTGTATACATGGAAAACCTGTATCCAGTTATGGAGGTACATATTATATATAAAGGACCATAAATGAAATCATGCCTCATTCCAATGCCAAAGGTCTGTTTCTGTTACTTGGTGTGTTGAAAAATTTATGAATGCCCATAAATTGGTCGTCCTGCCAAAGTTTTGCCCAAATTGAAAGCACAATAATATGTAGCTAGTCATTGACAAAGTCCATGGGGTTAGACAGGCCACAAACCAAACATAACCCAACTACCTGCATTGTTTTAACATATCCATCCCCACGTTCCCTCAAAATGGGAAAAAAAGATTGGTGCATCATAGCAACATCATAAATGTGACAGATCTATTGCAAAAAGAGTAGACCGTAGACCAATCTTTAACTAAATGTATAAGTGCAAGTAGCACCCTGAGAGTGGCAATGAAAGTTAGAATGTCTAAGAAAACAGCTCACCTAAACAAGCAGTAATATATCTTCCAAAGCAATACATAGCAAATGCTTCATAGGCATCACGCAGGATGCCACAGTACACGCTAGTGTCAGGATTTACCAATGAAACATACTGTTGCAGAGGAGAAGCAAAGATCATCAAATAACTGAAGAGCCCTAATCCAACAAAAAAAAACAGAAGTTGCTTTGGAGATATTACCGACTCAACTGCATAGCAAGGGACCATCAAGATAACACCGAGAACAAATTTCTGTTCCTGGAATAACACAAAAAAAAAAGGATATTGTTTGCAGACATGACAAACCTTACTGAGCATTGATAACATGGTGGAGTTCCAAAGCAAACCTCTGGATTGTTGTATGCTGAAAGGTGCTGGAATATCAAGTACATAGAGAGGGAAACAGAAAGCAGCATGAAGAACCCTGAAATTAGTATGGCCCATGTGGGTGCTGCATATTCGGCCATCAAAGGCAGGAAGAGCGCAGGATTGACCCTCATGACAGCTGGTAACACTTCCTTGAAGTCCAATAAACTTATAAGGACTCAACATCGTATAGTCTCCTTAACCATAAGGCGGAGTATTTCAATTGAATGGGCTTAGTATCATATACATATAACCCAATGCTGCCACCATATGAATCAAATTCCCAACCCAAATAGTTTACTATCTGCAAGGAAAATGTCTAAATAATGTAAATCTACCAACAGCACGAAATTTCATATGAGAATTGGGAAATTGAGTGACTAATAGACCACCCTATTTAGAGATAACGGTGAATAATTGAGTATGTAAAAAAAATCTCCTTGCCTACTCCAACAAGCCTATAGGAATAGGAGTGAACAGAAATGTAAAATTACACAGTGTGCCGACTAAACGAATTCACCGTTTTAATAGATTCAGTTATGCAAGAAAAACTTATTTTCCCCTATAAACACAATCCAACTAGGCAACTAGTATAGGCAACAATAGTTGCACAGTGTCTAGCTAATAAACCCGCTCACATATTTTTTTTTCTTTGTCCATAAATCCACGAACAACTGAAGATAATTCTCAAGGCCAATGCCCCTCATACCATAGGCGCGACCAAAATACAGCGCTAAGGCAAAGTTACAGAGCAATCAGATGGGGTTCGACTCGAATTGAACAACCCGGCTTGCGGCGCTGAACTCCTAATAACCTAACTAACACAAAATAGATGACGCGGTTGCAATCTAGGTTGGGACGGAGTCGAATTCGAAACAATCGAAGAGCCTTAGGGGAAAAGGCAAAAGAGAAACACCCACCCAAGCTAGGGTGGAATCGAAATCGAGTACCTGGGCAGGTGAGCGCGAACTGGCGTGGGCGGCGTGGCCAGTTCGACGATCGCCGGAGCAGTTTGGGGGTTTGGGGGCGGCGGCGCGGCGGCGTTCGTCGCGCGTCGGCGGTGTCGTGGGCCAGCCGAAACGCGAGGAGAGTAGATGCGCTGACGTGGCGTCGATAGCTTTCACGGCTCCAGCTGGAATGTTCGGGAGTAGCACGGCGTGTTTAGCGGGTATTTATCGCTGAGAAAATCTCTTCATTTTCTTTTTAAAGACCAAGAAGAAAGAGAGAGACTAGAGGACGGGATCTTAGAAAGTGACTCCTCCCTTTTTTTTTTTACTCTGTATAGCTTGAGATTCCACATCTTTTCTCCTTGTCTTGTTAGCCAGATCAACAAAAGAAAAGGGAGGAAACACGTTGAGGAGGGGAAGGAATGAGAGGATAGCAGATGATAGCAAGAGGTTCGTTGGCCGGGCACGACGACGTGTGGACCCCCGTTTTTATAACAGGAATCAATCGTGTAAACAGTACCATTTCCCTGGATCAAGTAGTCTGGTACACACGAGTTCATAGCTGACATACCAAATACACATACATGAGAGTCTAGTGCTAATTATTACATCATAAGTCCGCAGACATAGTCTTAGATCATCGGATCGAGTAGTCCGAAATACATTTCAAAAGCAGAAGTAGATAAGGCAGCGGCACGCCATTGCCACAGGCAACGACCGTAACTAAGACCTACTGAGCGCCATCATCTTCATCACCCTCCTGATAGTAAGCGTAGGGATCCTCCGAAGCTTCATCTCCGACCTCTGATTAAGTTTGTATATTGCAAGGGTGAGTACCAACCGTACTCAGCAAGCCACCACAGCAACAATGCACATGACAGGGGTATTCAAAGGATGGTGGCTATGGTTCTTTTGTTCAAAGCAAGTTTTGTAATTCTTTTCACAAGCCTAAGACCTAGCATAGACTGATCAAATTTTAGTACCAGTGTTTATATTAAACAACGACGGTTCTGTCCACCATCCATTGTGATCCCAAGGATAGCTTCCCGCCATTGAGTCGTCATGGTTTTCTGAGGACATCCACCTTCCCACCTCTCAGGAAGTGGCTCCAACAGCATAAAAATCATCATGCAATATCCCATCCCACACAAGTTAAGAATTTAGAGTCTAGCCAAGTGTAATACACGTCCCGGTGCTCAATAACCGTGAGCACGGTTATTCGAATAGATTTGGTTTACTCACACTGCAGTGGATGTACACTTTACCCGCACTCCGCGACTGCCCAACACATGAGCCTCGTCCCAACACATGAGACGCGTCACGGCAAAGCTTTTCGATAACCTCGCATTGGCAGTACCCGCTCCATGAACTTTACATCCTCATGCACTCTAGGCGTACACGGTTTCTAGCAGTGAGAGGAGTTCTGGCGCACCCGGGAAGGGAAGACTCACACATGCATTAAGTTATAATTATGTTTAGATTCTCACATGGCAGTCCTACCGATGGCGACACCACTGTAGACACCCGCCCCGCGGTCCTACCAATGACTGCCCCACCGTAGAGCCCCTGCCTCACACATCAAGAAACCACTATGCATGGATACTGCCTCCGCTCAGCTATCTACTCCGCTAGGTCTATACCCATACGAGAAGTGCGGTTGTACGGGGGTCGTTTCATGCTTAACTTCATGGCTCGATCCTTAATTGACCGGGGACGGCGCTAGCCTTTTCCGGATACCACCCAAATCCTCCGTCTGCCGCAGTCGAAAATAGTTGTTTAATTTTATTTCTCCTTTCACAAATCATGTCATCAACATCATGGCAATGTGGCGCTCATGTCTCCACATGCCGCATCTCAATTACCTTCCCAAAGGTAATTGCCCAAGCATATAGCATTTGATAAATATGAGTATGCATGATTCTAGAATAGCATTTCTAAGCAATTGTCATAATTGACTAGGGACTCATACGTAAACATGGTTACGAAGGCATAAGGAGTAAACAAGAATCAAGGCATGGCATAATCACAAGTAGGATGTTCATCATTGCATGCAATTTATTTGTAAACAAAGTAATTTCACAATTGGGATCAACATGTTCAAGGAATAGTGATGACTTGCCTTGCTCGTAGTCCTGCGGGTCTTGATCCTTGCTCGGATTCGCAACTCCCTTGGGCTCTAAAGTACGTGCGAAGAATTGATTTGGATTCGGTTAGAATTCAAATAAAATCCAAATAAATCCAAATAGAGATTGAATGCGAAAGTCGATTCTTTTGTTTTAACCATACTACTCGCGAAATAGGGCAAATCGAATTTCGGTTTATACACCCTAAAATATTTCATGAATTATAAATACTTCAATACTACCAATTTTAATCTAATCCGATCAAGAAACATATTCCTATAATTAACCCGGAATTTCGATCGAAATACTATTACACTCTAGGAATTTCCAAAAATAATCTGTGATTAACCCCGACCATTTTTATTTCCTAAATCCTCCTAATCTCTCCCCTAATTTCTCTTCTATTTTCTCCTTTTCTTCTTTTCTATTTTCCTTTCTTTCTCTTTCTCTCTTTTCTTTTCTTTTTCCTTCTCTTTCTCTCTTTTTCTTTTCTTTTTCCTTCTCTTTCTCTCTCTTTTCTTTTCTTTTTCCTTCTCTTTCTCTCTCCATTCTTCTTTTCTTTCTCTCCCTCCCGGTTTCTCTCCTCCTTCTCGGCTCTCTGCCTACCCGGCGGCACGGCGACCAACAGGGGGGGCAGCGGCTCACCGACGGCGGCGGCAGCGACGACGGCGCACGGCGCGGCACACTAAGGCGGCGGCACGACAGCACGAGGGCGGCGGCGCGACGGCACGACGGCGGCGGCGCGGTGAAGAGGGAGAAGATGGAGGGGGATGGGTGTGGGAGAGAAGAGGAGGGCTGGGGGGGTTTTTTATAGGGTGCGGGAGAGGGAAGAGAGGAGGGGGCGGTGAAGGGGGTGACGCGACGGCGGCGCGGTGGCGCGGGGCGCGAGGCGGCGATGGGACGCGCGTGGCGACGGGACGTCGACGGCGACGGCGACAGCGGTGGCGCGCGGCTTGGGGCGGGACACGACGGGCGGCGACGCGGGCTCGAGGCGGCGACGGCACGACGGCGACGCGATGCGACGGTGACGCAGCGCGGCAGCAGCGCGGGGCGCGAAGCGGCGACGCAACGGGCGAGCGGCGCGGCGGGGCGCGGGGCGCGAGGCAGTGAGGGGACGGGCGAGCGGCGCGCGGGCGGCGGCGAGACGCGTCGGCGAGGGGACGGCGCGCGGTGCGGGACGGGCGACGGGACGGCGGCGTGGCGACGCGCGACAGGGCACGGGGCGCGAGGCGACAGCGGGACGCGCGGTGATGGCGACGGTGACGGCAGAGGGGAGGCGGAGCGGCGCGCAGCGCGCAGGGCGCGAGGCAGCGCGGCAGAGGAGGGGCTAGGGCTAGGGAATGCGATCGAATACCTAGGGGGCAATGAATAGTGACTTTTCCCATTTAACCCTATTTTAGTCTATTTCCTATATAAATTTGATTCTATAATTCCTAATTTTTACATATATGAATTTTACTCAATATTTGTGTTATTCCAACCGATGGATTCACTCAAGATTAATTTTACCCATATTTTATCTTTGTATAATTTACTTTAATTAGAGTTAATTCCTATTCCATCGCATTTAAATTTAATTGATACAAATATGGTCGTGATAATATTTTATTTATTTCTATCCTCACCTAATCTTTATTTTAAATTATAGTTATTGCCAATTTATTTTTAGGGTTTATTCTTAATTAACTATTCTTTATTCGCGATTAATGAACTTCGAAATCAAATCCAAATAAAATAAGCGAATAAAATCGGCATGATGCAATTAATTTAAAAAGTTTTCGAAGGTCCGTATTTTTAGAGTTTTGTTTTTATTGGTCGAATTTTCAGGGTGTTACACGACGATGGCATGCGCTCCCTCCTCACACCTGGTACCTATGGGTGTTCTGGCTGGTACCTGATACCTTGGATACCGAGTGGTATCTAGGTATCAGACCTTGGTATCTGGGTACCAGACCTGATACTTGTGGGTATCAGCCATGATACCTCCCTCCTCACACCTGGTACCTATGAGTGTTCTGGCTGGTACCTGGTACCTTGGGTACCTAGGTATCAGACCTTGGTACCTGGGTACCAGGCCTAATACTTATGGATATTAGCCATAATACCTCCCTCCTTACACCTGGTACCTATGAGTGTTCTGGCTGGTATCTGGCACATTGGGTACCAGCTGGTACCTAGGTATCAGACCTTGGTACCTGGGTATCAGGCCTGATACTTGTGGGTATCAGCCATGATTCCCTAAGGTATCAGGCATGATACTTGATATCAGCCGTGATACCTCCTGATACCAGTCAAGAATGACTTACTTCCATGGTGGCCATCTCTTCTCCAACGTCGTTGTCGCTCCCTTCTCCCTCTTCACAACCTTGGTTCTCTTCTCCTCCTCCTCCTCCGCCACCACCCCCATAACCGGACGCTTCTCTAGGGCGCCCACGAGACCACCACAACCACCTCCGCCTTCCCCACCTTCACCGAGAGAGACCCTCATGACCGGGGGCCATTGGCGGCGACGCCGGTGAGGAGAAGGAGTAGAGGCGGCGTGTGCAGTGGCGAGGCCATGCAGAGTAGGAGGCGGAGCCGCCGGGGCCCTACCCCGACCCCGACGAGGAGTAGGGAGGGAGTTGGAAGATGGAGAGAAAGAAATGGAGAGAAAGTAGGAGGAGAAACAGATCTGGTGGAGAGGAAACGGATCTGGGGTGTATCCCGTCACCACAGGATTCCGTCCACTAGTTTTTCTCAAGAATGGGAACTCGTTGAGCATATATCAATTGCTTCACGCGAATGAGAATCACGCCTTTCACCGGGCGAGCGATATTCAATTGTGGAATATATTTAGGATGTTTTTTTTATAGTGGCATATATTTAGGATGTAGTGATGTAGTACTACCGAATTAATTGCCTAGTTCATGTAAAAAAAGAATTAATTGCTTAGTTAAGGGTCCTTTGCCAATATGATGTTGAGAAAAATATACTAAAACATAATGAGCCTTTTAATGCAATGGTAGTTTTCAGGGAACTTTTAGTGTCTCCTTTCAAACATGAAACACGGGATTAAAAAACAGAAAAATAAAAAATAAAATTATAAGTGTAAAATAGATAATTACAAAATAAAATATAGAAAAAAATAGAAATAATCGTTTGATTAGACCATAAGGAAAAATATAGAAATTAAATGAGATCAAAGTAAACTTTCCTTGAGGTTGACACAAAGTTTATCCTTCAACTAGAACATCAATTACTGTTAGGCGCATTGTTTGGAGGAGCTGAGAAATAACTGGCGAGTATCCAGTTGAGCGAGAATATGAAGAAGTTATGTTTATTGTCTGAATTCTATGTATACTTATTGAGAACTGAGAGTAAAATCAAGACAATTTGAGAACTAGAGATTCTAGAAGTGGAGTAGCTGTTGCGGCCAGGGTTCAATATTTTGGTTTGAAATTTTAGGAATCGCAACCCCCAACCCCAAAAAAATTGTTTTAAAAAATAAATTTAATCAAAACTTGTTTAAATTTCAAGTTTTTAGGTCAAAAATTTCCGGCAATTTGTGAAATTTTGTTTCTCTGGATGATCAAAAGTATTTTTGATTTGCGAGATATATAACCTTGGCTGCTACTTAGGCTGCATTTGGTACCACCGATTAGAAACTTGTCTCTCACGCACGTAAAACGAAACAAGTTATTAGCATATGATTAATTAAATATTAGCTAAAAAGTTTTTAAATGGGATAATATGATTTTTTTTAAAAAAAGCAATGTTAGTATAGAAAAATTTTATAAGAGACGCGTCGTTTAGGAAGCGTGCGCACAAACAATAAGAGAAATGTTATGCTATGTTCCATACCCTTGCACGTACTACAATAATTAGATTTTACGAAGTCCATGGGCATGGATTCATGGACAATGTATTCACTAATCATTGAAAAGAACAGGTGCGTGCACATGGAAAAAAAAGGAAAAGAGAAATAGAAAACTAAAAAAGGACATAGATAATAGGAATTATTGGGCCATGTGGTGTGTGCCAACAATAACTCAATTTAATCTAACCTCAACATATGTGTGCAGCACAAGGCATATGCGAGCTTCGGTTTTTTCAAGAGGGTTGGCTTAGAGCAAGTTTAATAGTATAGTATAGCCCACTACTAACTACAAATCACCTATAGCCAGTGTAGTAGCCAATTCATATAATAATTGCTTACTGTACTATTAATACGTGGTCCTACCTATCATACACACATTATGTCTTGGAGTCCGTGCTACACCTGGCTACAGATCTATAGCCCGCTGCTCTTCTCTCTCTTCCTTTATCTCTTTAAAATATGTTTATAGTTAGCTTATAGCCTGTTATTGTACCTGCTCGAAAAATATGTTTGCTGTACCAAAGCACCTCAAAATTTTAAGAGAATACGTATACAACATTCAACAGAAAATCACACCTAAAATCTGTCAAATGTAACTATATAATGTAATCAACAACATCAAACAATATTTTTTTATCAACGTTTTAGAAACTATCGTTTTAAATGTCCAAAAATACTACGTAGCCAACATGCTTTATTCTATTTCCAATAAGTATATATAGTGTATAAACATTTCAATATATATTTACATCATTATCAACGGCATCCGCAAGATGTTAATTTTTCCCCTCATCTAGAAATTACGCTCTATGTCCATATGGCACACCAAAGATTTCTGTGTTTCTTTCCCAAGAAATCGGGCACATGAAAGGATTCAAGTGTTCCGTTCGGACATCAGGGAAGAACGATCGAGGATCAGAAAGGACCAAAGCATATGGTGCACCAAAAGCATTGCATATGCCCACGATCCGCAGCAGCTGCAAGCGCCGGTCGCGCTTACGCTATCTCACTCTCGGAGACGGGTGGCCAGCGGCCGGGCCAGCCCAGTCCGACCCTGGCCGCGGCGACTGGCCGTAACCGTGCGCGCCGCCGCCCCGTGCCGCGGGGCGCGGGGACGCCGAACCGGGGGCGCCACCGCCGCTGCCGCCCCTGGACATGGACTCGATCTCCTCGAGGACGGCGACGACCTCCCTCATGGAGGGTCGGTTCTTGTGGTCGGCGGCGAGGCACCGGAGCGTGAGCTGCGCCGCGCGCTGCGCGCCCCTGGACGAGTACTGCCCCTCGAGGCGCGGGTCCATGAGCCGCGCCAGCTTCCGGCGGTCGGACAGGAACGGCTTGGCCCAGTCCACCAGGTGGTGCTGCCCGCTGGGCCGCCCGGCGTCGAGCGCGCGGAGCCCCGTCAGGAGCTCCAGCAGCACGACGCCGAAGCCGTACACGTCGCTCTTCACGTACAGGTGGCCCGTCGCCACGTACTCCGGCGCCGCGTACCCGTAGGTGCCCATCACGCGGGTCGTCACGTGGCTGCTGCCGCCGGCCGGCCCGTCCTTGGCGAGCCCGAAGTCGGAGAGCTTCGCGTGGAATTGCTGCACGCATGAATCCGCGAGGACAAAAAAAATGTAGATGATCGAGTTAGACGGCGTGTACTCTGGCGGGAGGCGGCAGCGTGCAGGGCGTACCGTGTCGAGGAGGATGTTGGAGGCCTTGAAGTCTCGGTAGATGACGTGCTTCTCCGACGAGTGCAGGAAGGCCAGGCCGCGGGCCGCGCCGATGGCGATGCGCAGCCGGAGGCTCCACGACAGCGGCTGCTGCGGCGACGCGCTTCCGCCCTCTGGTTGACACAAAAAGATTTTCATTTTTCAGCCAGCTAGTTCCGGAGTAGCTCTCGTTCTACAGTTCAGTTACAGTGTGTTCAGAAAAAAATCTGGTTTGATTTTCTGATGCCAGCTTTGCAATCTAGTAATGAAGTAAATTCCATTGTCATTCCAATTCCAACCTGGCAACCCAATTATATCTATATATCTATACTCTTCATATCAAGCTAGCTTTTGATACTCTATTCACCTGTATAAATTATGCACTATCAGTTGACTCTGTTCTCAGAACATCCACTAATCCCCTCTCCATGTGAAGCAGAACAATGATCTCAATTTGTCACCTTGTGACCACCATCAGACATCGTTAATTAGCAGCCCAAGTCAAGTTGTCAACTCTTAATAATCATGGCAACACCGTCATGGATCTGAAAGCACCATGAAACCTTTTGTCTTACAGTTTACTTACTGCGTGGCTCACTTCTGAAGAGGTGGTTCTCCAGGCTGCCTTGGGCCATGTACTCGTACACAAGCAGTAGCTCCTTGTCCTCCCAGCAGTAGCCCAGTAGCCTCACCAGATTGGGATGTGAAAGTCTCCCCAGAAAATTCACCTCGGACTGCAAACAAATTCGTTAACGACACAAGCTGTGTTTAGTTCGACGTCAAAATTGGAAGTTTGACTAAAATTGAAAGTTTGAAGAAAAAAGTTAAAAGTTTATGTGTGTAGGAAAATTTTGATGTGATGGAAAAGTTAGAAGTTTGAAGAAAAAGTTAGGAACTAAACAAGCACACAGTGGAAAAGCCAAAAAGAAGAAGAGAAAAACAACAGGCGCATCAGCACCCGACGTGCCGACCACTAAACATGCACACTGCCTACTGACGAATCATTGCATGAACATTTTAATACCAACAAGATCAACACCATTTCTTCATCAATCACAAGGTGGCATCCCATTTTGTCAGCGAAGAAAGATTTGACTCATGCATCTCAGATTATGACGGGAACGCGTCTATGCGTCGGGGAACTAAGGATCAATCGTAATTTATGCTTCGCATGAGAATGTGATGAGATCAAGAGGGCTAAATCAATTAGTCGCGGATTCTACAAAGTTATTATTCTTTTGATCGTGGTTTATTTGACGAAAAGAAATATCACGCACCTGCCATTCTTGCACGCCCTGTAAGCTCTCCGGATCGAGCTTCTTGACGGCGACGGCCATGCCGGAGCAGCTCCGCGCGGGGCTCATGGTCCTCTCGTCCACCCACCCCTTGTGAACCCGCCCGAACCCGCCCTCGCCGAGGACGGTGTCCGCCTTGAAGTTCCTCGTGGCGGCCCTGAGCTCGGCGAACGTGAAGATCCGGAGGTTGGGCGCCTCCAGGATCCTCCCCTCCGCGCTGGCGTCGCCGCCGGCGTTCGTCCGGCCTCCACCACCAGCCACCGATCGCCCGCCGCCGGTGCTTGTGGCTGTGGCCTGGCTCGGCAACTTACCAGTTGGTGGCCGCCCTGGGCTCATCGCGACGCGTGCATTGGGCTGCGCGATCGCGACCATGACCGGTCTCGCCATTGCCGCTGCAAAAGAGCAAAACCCAGCACACGAAGTGCGTCAGAACTAGAGACGCAGCACCAAAACCATGACAAAATGGCTTTGTTGGTTCCAGATCCCGATGAACAAAATAAATCTCACGAATACAAAGAAAACGCAGTGACATTGTAAGCAGAGCATCGGGATGTCGATATTCATATATGTACCTTGTGGCAGCGCATGACGGGCCATCACCTTGACGGCCTCCACCTCGCCGTCATCAGAGCCGAAGCAATTCCCCATGGCGGACGCGGCCGGCGAGCAGCCAAACGAGCAGGGAAGCACCGGGAGCACTTCCTCTCTGTGAGTCTCTTCCCCGAGCTATAATGGCTTGTGTGCGTAGATCATGTCCTTCCAGCGACGTGCTTCGCCATGTCTTCCGCTCTTCCTCTATTAAAAAAGGAGGCAGAAATGACCTGGACCGCTGGACGTGGTGTGGAAGGACGAGACGAGGCCTGGAGGAAGGCTGCTCCTGGCTGGGCGACTGATCGACTGTCATCTGGGAATCCATGCATCAGGGGAGGAGCACATGGCGGCATGGCCGCATGGCGCATATCGCGGCAATATACATGTTTTGTGGCACCTCGTTTCAAATTTCATCAGTGTTCAAAAACATTTTCAGTTTCTCAAGATTAGAATATTAGATCCATTCCAACGAAAAAAAGAATATTAGATCCATTTGCCTATTATTGTACTTATTTTTCAATTTTCTTTTGAGAAAAGCTTTGTTTATAATATTTATTTAGCAGAATTTCTAACCTTCATTTGACACAAATTTGAGTTGAATATCTGATGAATCCTTCACCACTAGATCCTTGTCACTCTTTCTCCTTGAAAGCCAGCGAGATAGTGGCGACCTAAGTTAGGATCCCATATTGAGATCGGGGTAGGAGGAGGGAATTTGCCGACCTTAAAGAGATGGTTGGGTAGTGGAATGGGCTGGTAGCGAGGTGGCGGCAGTATTGCCGGAGCCGAGTAATCGGTAACTGGCAGTGGGCCGGTGATAGCAGATCCGACAGCAAGGAGACACGAGAGACGAGAAAAAGGGGGCGTGAGAATATAATTTGGCAGCCCTTTGATTTGGAGTAGGATCTTGGGGTTTATGACACCCGAGTACTCGATAGTAGGTCTTTGGGACTAGATATGATGGGGGTGGGCCAAGTGCCCTAGACTCATCCAACTTACTTCTATTATAAGAAAGGAATTAGAGATAAGGCAATGGATCTTACTCATGTAAATAGGAGGCATGTACCGGATTATAAGGGATATCACGTATATCTTAGCCGGCTCCCGATGACTATATAGGGGGGGGGGGGGGGGGTCGGCTAACCCTAATTCGGGTGATCGCTATGAGCTACTCCCAACACCGTATCGCGAAATCCTACACAGATCCAGTCTATTGCAAAATCCTACACAGATCCAATCTATCGTGAAATCCTACACAAATCCAATCTCATACAACTGGACTAGGGTATTATCTCTCTTCGAGTGCCTGAACCAGTATAATCGCTATGTCACCATCTTTCCTATGTTAGTGCACCCCATAAATATTATTGCTGATCTAGAAAATCGACATATCTCTTGTCACATATTGTAATGGTTTTTTAGACTTTTTTGGCAAATGGGATTGGGAAATGATATCCCATCCATCGAAGGGTAATATCGTATCCTAGCCATCCATTCTTCTCATCTATATCTTCACATCTTATCTAATCCTAACTATTCATCCATTTCACTTTGACAATCCTGTATCTCATAACCCATTTGCAACAGGTTCTTTGATTTAGGGTTTTTTCTGTGTTTTGTCGGTGACTATCCGTCATAAGGCCCAATAGCCCAGTGGCGCGACTGACCGCAATGTTGGGCCATCCTACACGGCCCAGCCCGCTTCCTCCAACCAAAAACCGATCCAACCACCGACCCACGCGTCGCAGGTACAGCGCCCAGCCCGTCGCTGTCCTTTTTTTATTTCCCTTTCACGCACTCCCACGCGGCCACGCACCGCGCAACGCTCCGCCCCAAAAGGCCAGACAACGCCCGTTGCGCCGCCTCCCAAACTCCGCCTCCTCCTCCTCCGCTGCACCCCCGCAAAAACCCTAGCGCACCGACTCCATGAAGGGCAAGGCCGACGCCTCCAAGAAGGGCGAGGGCAGGTAAGATCCTATCTCCGGCCGTCTTTGCTTCTGCGTGTGGGCGGTGGAGGAGGGGTTTCTGGCGGTGGCTGTTGTTGGTTCACATCTGAGCGGTTTTGCGTTTGGTGTTGTTGTTGTTGTTAGGCTCAAGGCCGCCGGCGGCGCCGGGAAGCGGAAGAAGGCCGCCGCTAGCGGCAAGCCGAAGCGCCCGCCGTCCGCTTTCTTCGTCTTCATGTGAGTTTCTCGCTTCCTCGACCACGTTTTGCTCTGTTCAGATCTAGCACAGATCTGTTTTGAGTTTTTGTTTAATTTTTGTTGATTTTCTTGAATTTTAATATTTTTTTGTGGTTTTTATTTTTACTTTTGCAGGTCTGAGTTCAGGCAGGAGTACCAGGCAGCGCATCCTGACAACAAGAGTGTCGCCGCCGTGAGCTTCCTGACACCATCATCTTTTTCGCCACTTTTTGGCCGATGTACTTTAGATGTCCAATTTTTTTTTACTCTGTTGGTTCATTAGGTGAGCAAGGCTGCAGGGGAGAAGTGGCGAGCTATGTCTGAGCAAGTGAGTTTTTCTCTGCAGTGTTCAAAAATTAGTACATGTTCCTATTAAGTGTGTGCATCTGTTATTTAGCATACATCATCCATGAGTATCACTAAAGGACTGTTTAATAATTGTTCTGGCCTGTTTGTTAGGAAAAGATTGAATTGCTCCTAAAGTACTAGTTGAATGGAAATTGCAATTTGTTTTTGAATTCTACTCAGTGAAGCGCTTAAGTACACATAAGTACCATGGGTGGCTATTGATGTGACAATGTGCCATATGTTTTTGGCCCTTCGTGTTAAATTTTATTAGGAGAAGGCACCTTATGTGGACAAGGCTGGCCAAAAGAAGCAGGACTACGAGAAGACCAAGGCCAACTTCGATAAGAAGGTGATGATAGAATAATTGTGCATCCTAATTATAGAGCCCTTCAAGCGTTAGGCACTAATTGGACTTCTTGAATTACTTCTTCAGGAGAGCACAAGCTCAAAGAAAGCTAAGACCCATGATGATGGAGAAGGCTCTGACAAGTCCAAGTCTGAGGTCGACGATGACCAGGATGGTGGTAGCGATGAGGTAATCATTAAACACCCGATGCCCTATTTTATCTTGAATGCCAATGAATTTTGACTACTGCTAATTGTGTTGCTAATGAACATTTTTAATTTGCTCTTTGCAGGAAAATGAGGACGATGAAGAGTAAATAGTGTATCCGGGGGCATGAGGTAGCAAACTGTGTCTTAGGTCCCCTATTAGCTTTACTAGTTTGCTATCTTCGACCCTAAGATGTTGGGAATAGGCGTGCGTGAGTGTGAAGGGGACCGTTTAGAATTATGGTACTCAGAATGTTTTCCTACAGTGGATTAGCAAAGAAAAAGCCGGAATGCCGCCTGCTGTTCTGTTGCTTTTCTTTTGCTAACCACTTGTCACAGAACTTTGTTTCATTTGCTAATCTAGTAGCTATTCAGTTAGCTTTCTTTTCGTTAATTTCGTTAATTGCATATTACATTTGGTGTTATACACTTGTTTCGATGCATTTTGTTTACCTAGCTTAACACACATGGTGAATCCCTCCCATTGCTTTCTGCTTTCGTTAGATGCCTGCTGAAGCTACTTCATAGTGGATGGAATTATATTGTTCGTTGAGTCGGTAGGCTTCTGTGATGGTACTCATTGTCATTGCCCGCTCTTACGCTGTTCCATCTAACTGTGATCTAAGATTTCGTATCAAATTAAGTAAGTTCAGACCGAAGATATGTAAGTACTGAACTCGTTTTGGATATTGATGATTTAGTTTTCTATAAACAAGGCATTGTAGGCTTGTTGTAGCTTTATACGGTTCCCTTTGCTTTGACTTTTCAACTTCGAGGATTCCAGCAAATGCTGTTAATAGTAGCATAAACCGTGTCGACCATCTGCTGGTGCTCCCCGATTCTGACAGAATATTTTCCTCTTTCTAACAAGTAAAAACAAAAGAACTAAACCTTTATACCATTCGTACCATGAGAGAACACGGATGCCTATCATTTTTTTTTACATTTTTTTTAAAAAAATCAACTTGTACAAATAATTCCGTATAAACACTTATCTAGATTTATTCTGAATTTTTTTATATGGACGGAGGATTACCTCCCATCACTCCTCATCTCCAACAGCACACCTGCCAAACTATCCCTCTCGTTGCCAACATTGTCTTCCCGCCTTCATCCACCACTACGGTACTCCCTCTATCAACATTGTCTTCCCGCCTTCATCCACCACTGCGGTACTCCCTTTGTCCCCATAATATAGCAATCTAGAATTGGATGTAAGATGGGTACTCCCTTCGTTTCATAGTATAGCAACCTAGGACTGTATTTGACGTATTTGACATTTCATAGTATAACGAATCTTATACATATTCGTTGTAGGACGGAGGGAGTACCTCTTACCTCCTCGTTGCTGTGCGGCAACAATCCCCACAACGATGAACTGCTACTTCGGTTAGTGCGACGGCACCACACCGGACACCACCACAACGACGGCACCACCTCGTCCTTGCCATGCATTGGCATGAGCTCGGCAGTGGCGACGAAGGATGCACACCAGTAACCATCCTCATCATCGTTGATGGAGGCGAGGGTGTCAGGGTGAGCGAACAGGCTGAGAAGCTAGACGACGGAGGCAACTACAGCTAGCACACCATAGTGACGTACTCAGAATTGCCGAGTAGGAACTTTGATAGTGCGCTCCCCGTCACTACAAACACGGAGCATGTCGAAGGAGGAGAGGACGAGCGAGATCAACATCAAGTCGTTGGTGATTCACATTGGGAGGGAAAACGTCCCTACGGTTAATACGCCTACCCGGTGGCCGGTGCACGCCCATCTGCTTCCTGTTCACACGATCATTGGAGGCAAGGCAAGACGATTACGAGTGACGTGGAGCTGTGACTACTACAGCAAATACCCAATAAAGGCAGCGAGGTTGGATTAATTGAATAGCACACGGAACGAAAGAATTCACATCTCCGGTGGCTAATTTAAAAAACACACGCTAATTTAAAAAACACACGGATTAAATGGTAGTAAATTTTTGAAGGTCCAGCGTATTAGAGGTGAGTGATAGTGAAATTTCTCGCTGCCGGATACTCAGGTACTCAGTCAGCCAGCCAGGTACTCAGGTCCAACTTGCTTCCGTGACACGAACCAGACCTCCAAGTCCAAACCTAACGCGACGCACGGTTCGCCCCGCGCCGCAGCGCTGCTCATGCGCATACGCATTCCCCCTCTCCTCTCCTTTATAAATTCCCCGCGCGCCGGCGGCCGGCCGGTGACCACCAACCACTCTACCACAACCATTACGCTTATCCGCCACGAGCAAGCGAGCAAGAGCGAGGCAAAGCAAGAAGGCGACCTCACCAAATAATCCCCCACCACCACACCACAAGAAGCAGGGAAAGGCAAGCCATGGCGAGAGCCGCTACCGCGGCGGCGGCGTCGTCCGCGCTGCTGCTGGCGCTGCTCCTGGCGCTGGCATGGGGAGCCGCGGCGGGGGCGGGGGAGGTGCCGCTCGGCTGGGAGCTCGGGGTCGGCGGCGGCGACGACGACGGCTTCGGGTTCTCCGGGGCGGCGGCTGACGGCGCCGCGGTGGTGAGGCGGGTCCTGCAGGGGCGGGGCTACATCAGCTACGGCGCGCTGCGGCGCGACACGACGCCCTGCTCCGTCCGCGGCGCCTCCTACTACAACTGCCGCCCCGGCGGCCAGGCCAACCCCTACTCCCGCGGCTGCTCCGCCATCACCCGCTGCCGCGGCTGACCGGCCGATCCCCCACCACCAACCCGCTGTTCAAACTGGATTCAAAGTTCGTTCGTTGCTCCTCTCCGTCTACTCGTTAGCTCGTCTTCTTCTTGTTTTTTTTTTTTCCTTCTTGTTTTTTTTCTCCGCCCTGTTTTAACCGTGAAAGAAGAAGCACAATTGGTCTGGGTCGGTGCCCACGAATCGAATCGAGTGAATAAGATTTGTGTCACTCCAGTCCTGTATGTGGATTCTAATATTAATAATCAAGTCGTGTATAAACTGGTGGATAGATTTATCGTTCAAGGATGAGTGCTGCTACTGATGACAACCCGGTGAGCAAATTCGCTGTCAATTGCAGCAATTGCCCTTCTCCAAACACGGGTTTCCTGAACATATAATGCGTGTATTTAAAATGATATCAAATGGAATGGATTAAGAGAAGCAGAGGTTGGCTAAGCCAACCAAATACTTACTAAATCCACACCAGCTGGCATGATTAGTCGGAATGGTCAGCAGCTGATGGCGCCGTTGGGACTTCAGGAATCAGAACCTGCTTTTCTGCATACCCAACCCACAAAACGGTTAGCCACCGACACTGCGCTCCACCTCATCACTGGTCTCTGCTTAATGATGATTAGGACCAGAACTGCTGCTACTATTCGAACTTTCGAACGAAGGAAAGCAAAAGTTGCGTACACACGTTTATGACTCCATTGAAACAAAGGGTTCTTGGAGGAATATAATCCTATGAATTCTTTTATTGCTCCAAATACAGAGATTTAAGAGTAATTTTAACATAAGGTCCAACCTATTGGAAACATTCTGTGTCTATCTTTCTTCTGTTTCATGTGGTTTCTTGTGTTTCATCCAAACGATTATTTCTATAGTTTACCTATGTTTCTCTATCAATATGATTTGAGATGCTAAGGAGATGTTTGGTTGATGACCAATTTTTATGTGTGTTTTGAATCTTACTCCCTTCATCCCAAGATATAACAACTTTTAGCTTTTAAAATTTATTTAAAATGTAACAACTTCTTCATCTACATTCTCTTCTTAACAAAATACAACATTCCACCATTTAAATTTAAATTCCTACTTGACTATGAAAAGTACCTGTCACACAACAATGTTGTCATCAAATTAGCAAGCCATCTAATCCAGCACTCAGTTCGGTTTGTTATTATTACTACAACGACACTTAGGATATCTGCATATACATATAGTGCGTACTTTAGATCGTCATGATGGTGCATGAAACCATTTTCGTTAGGTTAGAGCGGGTAGCACAGTGGCGTAGGTTTTGATGCATGAGAAATTGAGATTTGAGGAACCTCTCTCGAGTCATTTTCTGCCTTGGCAGCGAACGGGGTTCGGTTTGCTGTGTTGGGTGCGACGTCGCTTTCATAGCTCGCATATGCAAGATCCTTTGTCTTGCTCGCCTTGGAACATGGGGCTTTTTTCTTCCCGTGGTTGGGTGTTGAGGACTTCTTCGTCTGTGGCTGTCCGTCTCTTCCTCCCAACGATCGATCAATCGCCTTCTCCACCAGCCACGCAAATTCAGTTCAAATTCTTATCCTGAAATTATATTGTCAAGTAGCGAACTGTGAGCATCATCTTGGTGATGGAGACGGTTCGAAGAATGTATCAGAGGTTTTTAACAGCTAGGAGTACAGGGTGAAGCACTGCTACGCATTTAGAATTTAAGGTTTTTTTTTTTGTTTTGTTTTGTGTGTGTGGAGCTACCAATGTTTAGGATATCGGATAGGTTTTTTTTTTTTTTTTTTGTTTTGCGTGTGTGGAGCTACCAATGTTTAGGATATCGGATTGACCGGATAGAATCAACAGGTAGCACATACAGTACATCTGTATGCTCATAGAGTTGATAATTTTTTTCAGCATAAAGGGTGTGTTTAGTTCACGCCAAAGGCCGAGTTTAGATCCAAAGTTTTTCTTCAAACTTTCAACTTTTTCATCACATCAAAACTTTTCTACACACACAAACTTTCAACGTTTCCGTCATATCGTCCCAATTTCAACCAAACTTTCAATTTTGGCGTGAACTAAACACACCCAAAATTGAAAGTTTGGTTGAAATTGAAACGATGTGATGGAAAAGTTTGAAGTTTTTATGTGTAGGAAAATTTTGATGTGATGAAAAAGTTGAAAGTTTGAAAAAAATTTTGAAACTAAACTCGGCCAAAGTAAGATTTAATTGATTTTCTCCGTTTTAGAATATACTCCCTCCGTTTTACAAATTCATTGTAGTAGCTATTTAGCTGTTTGCTTAGATAATTATATCAAGATAATACAATTACTCTAAAACCACTCGCATTCTTCACGTTGTTATTCTATAGCATATAGTTATTTTAAAAACTAAAAAAAAAAAGACATAATAACAAATATCATGCCTTGGCGAACTACAGCTACACGCGATCTTCACCCTTAAACTCCACCAAAGCAACACTTAGATTACAATGAAGGCCTTCCGTAAGCATGCGCCGTCATTACCATGATACAATCAATTAAGACCAAACTACAAGTTTTCACCCATGTGAGGAGTAATTCTTCGAACTCCAGACAATGCCTTCAATAAAAAAGCGAAAGATGCTACTGTTAGATACAACCAGCTAAAGGCTAGATCTAGGGGTTTAACCCTGTAGTTAAGGAATCGGTACTCGATGGGTACCACATAAGTCCCCCAGGATTGGTGCTCCCTCATTTTACCTGATATATACTACTATCAAGTCTGAATTTTGAACCCTGATGAGCCAAATAGATGATCACACAACGCTTAGTTATCTGGTAGTGTCACATACTGGCTTAATGTTTCTCCAAGGATATGATTTACTTCGGTTACATTTTTACATCTTGTAGGTAGTTTTGCCTCCACTAGAAAAACGTGCAGTGGGGCTGCCATCTCCCTGATTTATCGCTTCACGCCTTCACGTGCTATTTTGCTTTGTCCTCAGAAAAGGACCATTGGTCAAAATAAAGATTGGGTTCAAGACTAAAACCATTTCATGGTTTGCCAGATGATCAAGAGAAAAGATAATTGGTCTGTCACAAAAGCCATCATATCACAAAAAGTAAATTCCTCACTAAATGCATATAATCAACCTAAACTAATCAAACGCATTCATACATACTTTTTAAGCTTCCATCGGATGGCCTATTCAGCCAAAAAAAAGCCAAATTTTGAATTTTCAAACTTAATTTTAACATTAATTTTAAGATATTTTCAACGTAGCTTCTTTTTCAGCATTGGCTTTTAAGCCACCGAGAACATATATATATATATATATATATATATATATATATATATATAAGTTTTACCTACAAATTCATTTTTATTCTCTAATAAGCCGTTTTGGCTTATTACGAAAATAGCCAAACGATGAGGCCCTTAGATAGTAGAGGAACAAATTCTCCAACATATGCATCAAGCAATGCATACGGCCCTAATAACTAGATATATTTTTTAGATAATATTGTAAGTACATTATTTAGAGCAATTCTTCTCCTTGGATGCTTAAGTTGGGCAATGAGAACATACCGGATGACACTCGAGGTTGCTGACTACGTCACTGCCATCAAGCTCCTCAGTATCAAACATGTTCTTCTCTGTCCAGTCCCAACAATCCCAGTCCCCAACTTGAAGAGTTGTTAATCTCCAATGTGGCAGCATCAGTACCCCCAATCTCCTCAATATTATCTTTAAGATCGAAGGAAGTGTTTTTTGAAGGCATAACAAAACCAGAATGGACTTTGTGCTGAACGGTAATAACTAAGTGATATATACGGCAAATGTATTCCTGGCTGCTGTTCTTTTTAAAGTTATCCTTGCTACACGTGGAGAACTGACCATAGCGAAGGAACCATTGTGGTGTATTCTCTCCCATTTCTTGAATAATCACTGCCCAATTGCTCTCGGCTAAGTAACCTGATAGCAAAGTGATGGCCTGAATGGTTGAATATTCAAGAGCAATACAAAACAATGAAATATATGTCCTGAAATTGGTGAGGAAGAAACACCAAACGATTAGCTGTCAGTTCAAGAAATCAATTGTGAAAAAAGAAATGAGAGCTTGAATAAATTATTAATGCAAATACCGTTTCAGCAAAAACTACCTGAACAATCTTCAATGATTTTGGCACTTGCATGCAAGCATCAGTTCTCGATTCTAGTCAGGCATCTGGAAGTTGAAATTTTAATGTTTCAAGTGTGCATTCAGGGAGAGATTTACAACTCCCTCCGTACCAAAATATAAGAGAGTTTGACCGGATGTGACATATCCTAGCACTACGAATCTGAAGAGGGTAGGATGCGTCACATCCAGCTAAAATCCCTTATATTTTGGGATGGAGGGAGTAGACGAGAATGGGCACCTTACATAGGATGAAGCATGTTGGACTACTTGTTCTTTTCCCTCCAATGCAAGGATTCTGAAATTTATGATGCAATTCCTTAATTTTGCAGCTGAGTGAACCGGTTTTTGTGCCCAGTCATTGCATGAAAACCAAAAGTTCATACAAACTAATCTACCTGAATCCTGCTACACTCAGTCACAAATTGACAGTGCGTTTAATCAATCCGATAAAATTAATCCAATGAATGAATCTAATCGATGCTAGGGTTTCACCCCAATGCTCAAGTCAACTACGGAAATGTCAAAATGAGGGCAATCAAGGGAGACTACATTCCTACACGATCTCCACATCCCACGGAAAAACCTTCGATTTCGGGCCAATTTGAGAGGAGAGAGAGGTGAGATGGGCAGTTGTGCGCTTCTGTTCTTCATGCAAAGGGAGGAGTCCATTCCTACAATTAGTTATCTCATGGGCCCATTTGTACAGTAAGAAGTTAAAAAGGGTCATAATGTATAGTTTACGCACAATAAAGAGTAGCATGCCGTCAGCAGGCTCTTCGCTAACACATGCCTTGCTCCATTGATTCAATGAAACTAGAACCAGGATGTTTCTTTAACCCACTTAAATTAGCTCTGGCCCTTGTATTAGTAAATTCATTCCACTGCCCTTCCTGAGCATACACTTCTGAAATCAGAGCATAAATACCTAGTTTCTGTGGTCCATGCTCAAGGAGCTCTTTGCTAATAGCAAGTGCCAGTTGTGTATTTCTATGCGTTTTGCAAGCAGAGAGCAAAGCACAAAATATAGTGGATTTATCCTTTAAGGTAGATAGCTTTATAAATTTGTATCCATCTTCCAGATGCCCAGCACGACCCAATAAATCAACCATGCAACCATAATACTCTTCCTGTGGAAGAACTGAATATACTGACGTCATGGAATTGAACATACGCCAACAGTCCTTGACAAGACCAGCATGGTTGCAAGCAGTAAGCACAGTAGAGAATGTTAACTCATCAGGCTGAATGCTTTCTTCTTCCATTTGCTTAAACATTTCAAGCACATTTATATAGAATCCATGCATCGCATAAGCACTGATAATTACATTCCAAGTATCCAAGTTTCTGTATTCCAACTAAAGAACAAACCTACTGACAAATCCAGCCTTCCACATTTGGCATATGCACTTATCAATGAATTTCCAGTAATCTGATCTTTCTCCAACAGGGAACGGTAACCAAAACAATGAATTTTTTTTAGACCATCTAGATGGCCAAGCTCAGAAACAGCCTGAACAGCAGTTACAAGAGACATGGAATCAGGTTTCTCCCCATGTTTCTGCATCAAGTGAAATAATCGAACCACCTCATCTCCATGTCCATAGGATAAGCAACATTTCATCATGGCTGTCCATGAAACCATGCTTTTCTTTTCCAGTAAATCAAATATAGCCCTTGCTGCTGCAGTTTTTCCGCAAACTGAGTACATATAAAGAATTTGATTTTCAACGTCACCATCTGAACAAAACCCATGCCTAACCGCAAATCCATGGATCCATCTCCCTCTCACTAAATCTCTTTGATCAGCAAAAGCAGCAAGCAGACTAAGAACAGTTGCAAAATCTGGAGCAATACCTTCTGCCATCATGTAATTGAGTAAGGAGGTGGCCTCATTGGCCATGCCATTTTGTAGGTAACCATACATCATTGCATTATAGGAGACTGCATCTTTAACAATCAGTTGATGAAAGAGATGTCTTGATCTCATGATTTTTTTGCATTTGGAGTACGCCTTAACAAGAGCAGTCGCCAAAACAACATCCAGAGGTATAGATCTTCTTATTAAGTAGGCATGAATACCAGCAGCATAGCCGAAATAGCATACCTCAACACAAGCAGAAATCACGTTTGCGAAGGTGACAGAATCTGGAGTTATTTTATGCTCATGCAGCATCATAGACATATGGTGGATTGCACTAAAACTCTGTCCAGCTCTAGTAAGACCAGAAAGCATAGCATTCCATGCAGCTGCAGTTCCCTTTAAATTCTGTAAAGCAGCAACCGCTGATTGATAAGCTCCACATCGAGTATACATGTTCACAATGCTGGTCTCTAGAATATCATCTGATACACCAATTGCTCTCCTTATGGAATAGCAATGGAGTGATTTGCCCTCTTTAAGTGCTCGCAAATTCCCAGCTATTTGCAGTAAGCTTATCAGAGTCACACGATTTACTTCCAAGTTGTCCTGCATCATATCAATGGCAATATCAAATGCATTCCATGCAAGCGAATCCACAATTTCTGAATAACCAGTGATCATCGAAGTGTAAGCAACAACGTCCTTGTCGATGATCTCTTTAAACGCTCCCAGTGAATCGTCCATCCTGTGAAGCTTGGAGTACAACACAATGAGGGAGGAACCAACGAATTTATCCCCAGACAGACCAAGCTTGAGTGAATCCACATGCATTCCTTTACCCAAGTACAGATTCTCAAGCTCAGTGCAGCTTTTCAAAACAAAAGTAATAGTTTTCCCGTCCGAACCAATCTGGTGCAATTTCAACCTCTTGTACAAAATAATAACTTCCTCTGGAACCAGCTCTAAAATAATCAACCATGGTTGAATTCCACAGGGAAAGCTCATCATTTACAATTTTCTGAAAAACAAACCTTGACTCAGGCAGGGCCCCTAAATTAGCATAACAACTCACAATCTTAGAGCCAAGAATCACATCCCAGCACAGTCCATGTGTGAAAACATGACAATGGATCTTCTTTAGAGACCTAATATCTGCACAGACATGAAACAATGGGGCAAACTTGTCAAAATTAAGTATCTTATTAGAGCCTGAATTTGCATCGGCAGTGGATGCTGATACTCTCCTACGCAGCTTCAGCACTGCAATTTTATCAAACTTTGAACTAGTGTTTCCAGCTAAATTCCTCAAAAGAATTGGTAGCATCATCATGGTTGTTGACGCAGGAAAAACAAAAATGGGTAACCAATTGGCTTCGAATTCATAGACATATTTGTTTTTCTTGCACCTCCAAGGATAGACTATTCAACTAAACCGGATCAACAGCGGAACACATACAATCAGTGAACTTTAGTACAACAGCACTAAACTTGATAGCAGAACACATTAAAATTAAGCGATAATCCCAGTTATGACATACACAGCAGAGGAGTGAAGCCACAATCTCTCCAGGACATTGCAACAGGTAATGAATATGAAATACTACCGCAATCTCGCCGGTGCTACCAAATAAACCACCACCTAATCAGAACAAATAGCCACATCATCAAGCAGTAATGTAAAAACGAGAAAATGGGAAAACTGACCACCAGCCGAAATCTTTTTCAGAGGTTCATTCCGTGAAAGAACCGGAGTAGTAGGAGGAGGAGGCCTCGGGGTGACCGCCGGCAAGCCGACCTCCGGAGGGACGGCGCTGCCGCTGGCTAGTGGAGACATCGGAGTTCGGAGCGAAGAGGGGTGGCGTGACGAAGCGGTGGGGAATCGCGTGGGCCTTTGCGCGTCCTGGAGAAACGGCCGGGTCGAAAGCCCACACTACCATTCGGCTTTGTTAGTACTATCTTTGGTTGCGTTGGTTTTCTGACTTTCTCATCGACACGATGTTTTTTTTTACATAATGGAATATAATATCCCGGCCTTTACTTAAAAAGAACTACAGCCAATTATTACAAAGATCTACTTTAGAAGAGTGTAGTTCAAGACAAATTGAACACACCAAACAAGAGAAGAAAGGATCCAAACCGAGAAAAGCAAAACAAAATGTGGAGCTAGAAGGCCTCGTCAAGGTCTAGGACTGAAGTTCGAAGCCAATGCATAGACCAATGATAATTTCCTTGCACGAAGAGGTTTCTCCAAAGCGGTGCCCCCAAGGAGGATGCGACGTGGATCTCCGCCACCGCTCGTTCGGAACCGAAGCAAGGTTTTCACCCGGAGAATATGGTAGGGAAAGGAAAGGAGTATGCTAAAACAACGCCTTCAAGGAGGGGAACGGCCCCAAATGGCATCGCCATTGTCAGCCAGCCAAATAACTCGGCAAAGCTTTCGCCCGCGATTCCCTGTCTAAACCCACACCACCAATCCGCACAAGAAGGATCGTCGTCGGTCAACAACATTGTCCCTTCAGCGATTCGGCCAAGGCCACCGCCCACAGTTGTTCCCGCCGTCGACGGCGCGCCTGCACCCGGACTCCTCCTTCCCCGCTGCCAGACCCCTTCCCCGCCTCCACATACCGCCGCCGACGACGACGCACCGTCAGCCGGATGATGGCCTTCAACCATCGCCGCCATAGGTACCATCGTCGACAGCCGCCATAGGTACCATCGTCAACAGCCGCCACCGTCAGCCAACATCGCCACCGCCACGGACACCCCCGTCCAGCCACCACCGTCAGCCGCCACTGTCGCTAGCTAGCGCCGCTAGACGCATCATGGAGGAAGGCGTCACAGGCACGGTGTTCACAGCCGGAGCATTGATGAGGGCGCCGCGCCTCCCTCGTGGCGGCGAGGTTCTTGACGAGGGCTGGCGTCGCGGCACGCGCCGCAGTCCGCCGCCGTCGTCGCCAACTTCGTCGCCGCCACATCCGCCACCATCGCCGCCGCTAGCCACCCCCTGCTAGGTCCGCGGAGCGGTGCCGGCGACAACCGAGCCCGTCGCCCGTCACCCCGGCCAAGCGGGTAGACTAGATCTAGCGACGCCGTCGCCCGTCGCTGGAGCCGCGGAGAGCCGACACCGTGGCGCCCCACCGCCGCGCCCAACTCCGCGCCGCCGTCCCGCCGCCATCGTCGCCATGCCCGCGCCGGAGCGAGGTGGAGCCGAGGAGGATGGCCCTGCCGCCGCCATCCCAACGCGTCGCCCAGCTTTGCCGGCGACGAGCTCCGGCGGCGGCGAAGCACGGAGGAGGGAAGAGGAGGGGCGGCGGCGACGGCTAGGGCTTCGCCCCCTAGGGTTTCGGTATTGTCTAGGTGCTGTGATTCATGTGAAGTTCCTGCAGTAAAAAATCTTGCGAAACACGTCGGTAACATTTGGATCGCGAGGACCACGAACGATCAGCGAGAGCATAACCACGGCCAAGGGTAGCATGTAGCAAACGAGCGTGACGTCCAGGTTTAAAGAATTTACGCTAACAAAGGTACTATGAATAAATTAATCGTCACAGCTTCCGTAGCATAGTGGTAGTGCGTTCGCTTCGTAAGCGAAAGGTCGCGAGTTCGATCCTCGCCGGGAGCTTTTTTTTCATGCATGTTTTCCTTTTGCCGATCCATCACTCCGTCCATCGGCAATGGCTATGATATGCAACGAGCTAGCCGACATGCATGTTTTCTTTTTGCCGATCCATCACTCCATCCGTCCATATGATATGCAAGTATGCAACGAGCTAGACGACATGCGAGCCAACGAGCACAAGTCGACTACCTCTGCCTCTAGAAACGCCATTTTGCAGGAGGATAGCTACTGGCCAACGAACGCATGGACCACCTGCTGTATGACAGTATGATACTATCCCCGTCGCTCTCCGGCAAACTATTTTCCTCGGCAGACAGGATAGGTGCCTCCCAAATGCCAGCTTAACTAAAATTTGCGCATCCTTGGTGCCTGGTCCTGCACCGTCTCGGCCCCCCGTGGCCCTCAAATTCGTCCTCGAGCTCGTCTTGTAAAGCATCAGGCGGAGAACGTATGGTCATGAATGAACCGACATGACCAGCAAATGGGATCGGGCAAAACGATACGGCCGTATCCCATACTAGATGTGCAGATATTTATGTGACATAACTGCTCTCGGAGAGCAGGCTGATCGAGTGCTAACGTGTACCGATAAGATAGGTGCTGGACTATAAACAGTCGTGTGGATGAATGGAGGCAACAAGATTGGATTGGAGAGCATTGGAGTAGAAACTCCCGTGCATCGGCCCTACGCGCCGTTGTGTCAAATTTACGGTGTCGTAATTCAACTTTTCTCTTCCTTCTCTCATTTTTCTCCGTGGATGCGTCATTCGTGAAAATGCTTCTTGGCAATCGGCTGCTTTTTTTTTTTTCGTTTTCGCCTCCATGGGACTCTGACTGCAGGAACGCCGGATGCATGCACACTTCCTAGATATCAGCTGGTTATAATTTAGAAATTCTATGAATTGGAGACGAATCAATACTAGCGCTTTGAATAACTGTTCATTTTTTTCCCAAACTACACGTGAAAAATCTTAGCCATCTCGGAAAGGAAATACACAAACACGATGTAGGCTTCCATCGGATGCTCTAATCAGTTAAAGAAAAAAAGGCAAAATTTGAGTTTTGAAACTTAATTTGAGATTGATTTTAAGATATTTTTAACGTAGTTCCTTTTCAGTATTTGTTTTTAAGTCACAACGAACACATATATAAAAGTTTTACATATAAATTTATTTTTATTCCCTAATAAACCGTTTGGCTTATTAGGTAATACTCCATCCTTCCTAAATTAATCATCATACTCCCTCCGTTTCAAAATGTTTGACACCGTTGACTTTTTAGTACATGTTTGACCATTCGTCTTATTCAAAAAATTTAAGTAATTATTTATTCTTTTCATATCATTTGATTCATTGTTAAATATACTTTTATGTACACATGTAGTTTTACATATTTCATAATTTTTTTAATAAGACGAACGGTCAAACACGTGCTAAAAAGTCAACGGTGTCAAATATTTTGAAACGTAGGGAGTATAATATAATTTAAAATTTCTCAAATTGATTATTATATAACCGCATGGACACAGATTTCATCAGAATACAATTAATGCAGCATGAGAGAATGTATGTATGTTAAGGTATAACTGGCATGGTGTTTTTATCGATGCATGCATTGTAAGAGAATGTGTGCATGGTCTCTTAATTGATGTGGTTTAAATTATTTTTGGTCTTAGTGCATAAACATATATATGATTATCAATTTAGGAACGAGGGAGTATTAGCAAACGATGGCACTCTACTACTCCCTCCGTTTTAAAATATTTGACGTCGTTGACTTTTTAACACATGTTCGACCGTTCATCTTATTAAAAAAATTGTAAAATATATAAAACTATATGTGTACATGAAAATATATTTAACAATAAATCAAATAATATGAAAAGAATAAATAATTACTTAAATTTTTTAAATAAGACAAAAGGTTAAATACGTATTTAAAAAATCAACTGTGTTAAACATGTTGAAACGGAGGAAGTATTTAAGAGGAACACAGAAGAAACATTTTTCGCTTAAAAGAAGCACACGTGAAAAAGCTCATATGTCCTGAAATACGGGGGAAACACTAACAAAACGACAGAAATTGCCAGCCGTGCATAGGCAGCATAGCCGCCCTGTACCGTTTCACTCTAGTACGCGTGGCAATTGCTACTACCGCAGGCACAGCTCATACGCCGGACACGCTTCCATGTGGACCCATGAGGCGCACAGACTCCAACGTGCCCATGGACCAGGTCCAGGATATTTTCGGCGGAATGGCTCGCTTCCCTCTCTTCTACAAAAAGGGCCTCCTAGCAATTGCAGCAATAATCAGATCCTCCATTCCGCCGCGGCCGTGAGCACCAACACACGCGCATTCCTTCCTACTCCGCGAGATCTCCGGATTCGTTTCGGTGTTTTGCGAGTCGCGCCCGGAGAAGAGGAGAGGAAATCCGGTCAATCGGCGTCGGCGTGCCGTCGCTTGGGGTGGTGTTGGTGGTTCTGAATTTTGATTGCTTCGTGCTTTTCGTTTGGGGGGAGCGTAGTGGTCACCATGGGATTGGGGAACGAGGCGAGCTCGTCGTCGTCGCGGCTGCTGGATCCGGCGCCTCTGCTGCCGCACCACGGTGGAGATGGCGCCGGGAAGCTGTCGTCGCAGCCCAAGACCTTCGCGAACGTCTTCATCGCGGTGGTCGGCGCCGGCGTGCTGGGGCTGCCGTACACGTTCTCGCGGACCGGGTGGGCGGCGGGGTCCATCCTCCTGCTCTCCGTCGCGGCGCTCACCTTCTACTGCATGATGCTGCTCGTCGCCTGCCGCCGCCGCCTCGCCGACGAGCACCCCAAGATCGCCTCCTTTGGGGACTTGGGGGACGCCGTGTTCCGCGGTCCGGGGCGCCTCGCCGTGGACACCATGCTGGTGCTCAGCCAGGCCAGCTTCTGCGTCGGGTACCTCATCTTCATCTCGAACACCATGGCGCACCTTTACCCCGTCTTCGCGCCCTCCTCCAACGCGCTCCTCTCCCCAAAGGCGCTCTTCATCTGGGCCATGCTGCCGTTCCAGCTCGGGCTCAACTCCATCAAGACGCTGACGCTCCTCGCGCCGCTCAGCATCTTCGCCGATGTGGTTGACCTCGGCGCCATGGGCGTCGTTCTCGGGGAGGACGTGTCCGTCTGGCTCGCCAAACCACCACCCGTCTTCGCCTTCGGCGGCCTGAGCGCGATCCTGTACGGCATCGGCGTGTCCGTGTACGCCTTCGAGGGAATCGGCATGGTCCTTCCGCTTGAGGCGGAGGCCGCCAACAAGAAGAAGTTCGGCACCACGCTCGGGCTATCCATGGGGTTCATCGCCGTCATGTACGGGCTGTTCGGCGCCATGGGGTACATCGCGTATGGCGACGCCACGCGCGACATCATCACCACCAACCTCGGGACCGGGTGGCTCTCGGCCGCCGTGCAGCTCGGGCTGTGCATCAACCTCTTCTTCACCATGCCGGTGATGATGCACCCCGTGTACGAGGTCGCCGAGCGGCTGCTCCACGGCAAACGCTACTGCTGGTGGCTGCGTTGGCTGCTCGTCCTGGCCGTCGGCCTCTCGGCCATGTACGTGCCCAACTTCACCGACTTCCTGGCGCTCGTCGGGAGCAGCGTCTGCGTCCTGCTCGGCTTCGTGCTGCCGGCCTCGTTCCACCTCAAGGTGTTCGGCGCCGAGATGTCCTGGCCCGGGGTGCTCAGCGACGTCCTTCTCGTCCTGCTCGGCCTCTCGCTCGCCGTCTTCGGCACCTACACGTCACTCCTGCAGATCTTCCATTCCTCCAGCGCTTAATCTCTGGAGAATCTTTACGGATAGCTGCGCCGATGATTGATTTGCTCATTTGCTTCGCGCGCGGGTGTCAGCCTGTCAGGTACGCTGGTTGCATTCTTCGTGTACAGAGAAGGTGATCGGTCGATCAGAGGGGCAATGCCCAATTCAGCTTGCTGTTGATTTGGGCATGGACAGCGTGCATCGGCCGCATTCTTTCGATTACAAGTCAAGATGGTTTGTACAAGTTAGCGTGGATGGCATGGAGAAATCTGTATGATTTTGCAACGACAGATTCCCATAGCTACTCGTGTCAGTTAATATTTATGTGTATGTCTTGGATGTTTCAGCTGCTGCATTGCACGGTGGAATCGATGAAAGGACACAGTAAGTTTCAGTCTAAGTTTAAGCCTATTTAGTTGATAAATAAAGTGTCTAGTTGAGGTTGCAGCTTGTGTGCGGGACTGCGTGTTGTGTCAATTAGGAAGGCAAGCAATCGGGACGACTTGGCAAAGTATACATTCTATTCTGTTCATTCTGTTTTGTCCCAAGCAAGTAAACTTGTAATGCCCCAACTACCAATCGAAATATCGAATCTTCTTTCAGCTTGCCTGTTATTACCAATGCTGCACACATAATTCTATCACGAAAGAACTCAAATTAGATTCAGACAAGAGCAAACCGCATCGTCCTCCATGTCGAAATATCTGACGTCGTGGAACATTTCAGAGTTACAATTCTCATCTGGCGTTCTGACGCAAGAAAAAGAAAAACGTAAGCGGACTCTCCTCTTTTGCTTTGGGCATCTCTACATTTCCTGATCAGTCGTTCTCCCTAATCAGGTGAAGAATCCTTTATTATCTTTTCCCGTGTGCCTTTCCCGTTGTTTTTTTCTCGTCTCTCTTCTTATCCTCCAGTGACCGTATATATAAGTACTGGAGTATTGATAAGCCAATGCGACCGTGCCAAGATGTTACTGTCATCGGATAAGGTCTAGACGACGAGCCAATTGATCTGCATCCGTGAACTTGAGGCGGTGCTCTTACCCAACATTTCCGTCGTTTGTTCGGCTGAGGATGCTCCGCGGCTCACAAGTTGCTCTTTTTCTTGGGTTTGTTTCGTTTTCAGGGTGGGGTTTCCTGGGGCCCTTTTTTTCATGATGATGTATTGCAATTTGCTTCTCTCTCCCTGACAGCGACGGCGGTCGACGTTGACGCCATTGTTAATTGTACGTATAGCTGATCGACTCTCTTTTTTCTAAGATGACTGTGTTCCGGTGACTATCGCTTCCCTGGCCGGGTCGTGTGGCTCGATTGGCAGGATAGCCGATACACACGGCTGTTTTTTCATGTTATGTTTTCAGAGAGGGGGAAGCACACGGACACGGCAAACCTGCTTTTCAGGGATTGTGATGTTTTAGGTTGCACTGCTACCGGGCTACTGTCCGGCCCATCTCTTGCAGGACAAGCGATTCGCTTCGCTCGGATTGTACGAGGAGAATATGGGCCGTTGCTTGACGCTAGATGGGCTGTCAACCTGGACTTCTCACGTTACCAGAGTTGGGCCAAATTGTTTGGCGCTGATGCGCTACGTTTGTTAACTGTTGTCCGATCCGACACAATCCTATCAGTCGCAGAAAAGGAATGTTCTTATGTTCAGGCAATCTCTGAGTCTCGTCAACCTAATTAACCGCGTGGTTAACAGGTTAGGTATCAGTCTGACCCGCCCGATTACTATTTTCTTCCCTGTGTTCTTTTCAGGAATGTTCCTGAGCAAGAGGGTGACGAACACACGACCATCCATCCAGTTGGTTTCACACTTTTCACTGGAGCACCAGCTAGACGCGGAGTCCGCGTGTCGAGCAGACGAGAGATTTTGCACAGTTTTATGCTCCAACACGGCAAGTTTCCGGAATACAGTGGTGTACTAGTGCTGTACAGGTCTTCTCCAGCCCACCACTTTGCTTGCCTCCATTTAAGAAAGGTGCGAGCGTTCCACGAATTCGCTGTAAAAGCGGACAAATCCCACCCGTGGAGAGTAGGACAAAAGGGCAGAATCACCGCGCCGAGCCAAGTGCAGACACGACACAGCGTGACGCCGCGGGACGTCTCCGTTTCCTCACCTAGCACATGGTGTCACCTAGTAGTACGTGAGGCTAGCCGCGCGCGCGTACGCTGTACGCTGTACCTGTACGCGACCCCGCGTGACGGCGTGTGGGGGTGGGCACGAGGAAACACCTGCCAGTTTCGGGTCGCGGCTCGTCCGAGCCGCGGCGGCGGGACGGAGGAGATAAGCATTGGAGCGTGATGATGTGGTGGACGCGGCGCCGGCGAGGCGAGCGTGGGAGGGGACGTGGGTGGGCAAAGTCCACAAGAAAGATACGATACGAGACGGGGCGACGCGGACGCAATCGCTGGGAGCCGGTAGCCGGCGAGGCGGTCCGGGGTGCGTGTGTATCATCGATCCTTATCCTATCACCAGCCGCCCACCTATAAATGGCGTATTAATTTGGCCACCATAAAACCCAGCGTTGAGAGCGACAACTAAAACCTCGTGGAATGGGGGAGCCGCCGGGGAGGACCGGGCGACGTGACGCGGGCGGGACGGCGCCGGCGGTGGAAGACCGGTGGACGCAGCTCCCGCCGGAGCTCCTCCCGCTCATCTGCAAGAAGCTGCCGGACTCGGGCGACTTCGTGCGCTTCCGGACGGTATGCAGCGCGTGGCGCGACGCCGCCCCATTGTCCGACGACCCGCCGCAGCTGCCGTGGGTCGTCGAGCGCCGCGGGTCCGCGTTCCAGGCGAGGGCCCATTTCCGCTTCTACTCGCCTAGCTCCGGGAGGACGTACGGCGTCCGTGGCTACGGCGGCCGCTCCTGGCTCGTCATGGGCGGTGCGTGCCAGGAGCACCTCGTCACCACCGTGGACCTCTCCACGACGGCGCTGTACAACCCGCTCACCGGGGAGCGCCTCGCGCTGCCCTCCGCGCCGTACCCGCAGTGGCGCCACGGCGTCGTCCAAGTCGTGGCCGACGGCCGCCGCGGCGGCGGCGCTCCCCTGGTGGTGAACGCATCCACGAGGACGGGGCACTTCGGGTACTGCCGCCAGGGGGACACCAAGTGGAACCTGGTCGACGGGCGCCAGGACATGGGCCACCGCGCGTACCACGGCGGGCGGTTCTACGTCAACACAAACGCGCAGGAGACGCTGGTGATCGACGCCTCCACCGGCGCCGTCGAGTCCGTCCTGCCGCCGCCGCCACGCTCGGCCGACGCCGGTGCCGGCGTCTCCTGCGGGGACTACCTGGTGGAGTCGCGCGGGAAGCTGATCAGGGCCGTGCTGTTCCCGCGCGACGGCGTGGTGGCCTCGTCGGCCGAGGACTACTACCTCAACGTGTATCAGCTGCAGGAGGACGGGAAGGCCGCCGTCGCGTGGGCCAAGGTGGAGAGCGTCGGGGATAGCGTGCTCTTTTTCGACAAGCACGGGCACGGGTTCTCGCTGGAGCCCAACGGCGCGGCGGAGCTGAAGCGGGATTGCGTCTATTTCATGCACGAGAAGCGAACATGGCTGGACGCCGGGGAGTACAGGTTCCTTTGTCGGTACAACATGGAGATCGGAGAGGTCGATAGGGTTGTGTCGCTGCCCGACACGTTCGGGGACACCTGGGTTGTCCCCGGATTGTGCCCCTCCGAATAAGACGCGTCCCGGCGACGTTTGGTTTTTCGGTGCTTCTTGTAGTTTTTTCTCCTTAAATTTTCATTGAAAAATTAAATAGATGCATTTAGTTGCTCTGTTTGAATGATTGGTCTAAGAAAAATGGAGAGAGGTCTTGGGTTGTGTGTGCCACACAATCACATGTATTTTTTTTATTATGTTTAATAAAATTTAATTTGTGTGTCTAACTTTTTATGGTTTTAACGTATTTTTATTGGTCCGATAAAAAAATGTTTGCAAATAGTGGTGGACATGGTATAAAAAATAACTTTTTATGGTGCATATTTTTACCAAACAAATTATAGCTCGTGTACTTACCATGTTTTATGTCTGTGCTAATTGAGAAAATATAATTTGTGTCATGCTTTTACAGATATTTCACTTCACACACATGAATCTGTCAAAAGTGCTAGTCTTGTTATTGTGACAACTTACCTATCAGTCTATTAATAAGCTAATCAAAAAAAGCAAACAACTTTTATGTATATTCGATCGGTTCATATTATACTTAGGCTCATACAATGTATCGACCAATTACATTGTTGGTGCTGTTGTAGAAATATGTTTTTGTCAGTTTCACTTTACTTGTGTTGTTCGTGGTATCAACCTAGCTATTTTGGGTTGGTATTGTAGCAGAAATATGTTTTTACCAATTTTTCTTTACATGTGTTGTTTCTTTGTACTGAACCCACGTCCCAACGCATTCTACTAGAATGTGATGAAGAAGTTTCAATATCATGAATAGGTTCCTCTCACAATACATCAATGTGTACTAACTAGAGGAACACTGGAAGGCCACCACGGTGTGGGCCAAGGTGGGGAGCATTGAGGACCGCGTGCTATTCCTAGACAAATAGGGGCATGGATTCTCGCTAGAGCCCAACGGCGCATCGAGACTAAGGCAGGATTGCATCTACTTTATACATGGACATGGCTGGATTTCAGGGAGTACAAGTTCCTTTATCGGTATAGCATGGAGGACGGAAAGGTTGATAGAGTTGTGTCGCTAGTCCACATGTCTAGGGACACCTGGGTTGTCCCTAGATTGTGTCCCTCCAAATAAGATGCGTCCCGACAGCGTCATTGGTTTTTGCAGTGCTCCTTGTAGTTTTTTCTCCTTGATTTTCCATTGAAAAATTAGGAGGATGTGCTTAGTTGCTCCGGGTGAATTATTGTCTTAAGAAACATGGATAAATTTTGGGTTTTGTGTGTCACACAAAAATAAGCACCAAATTACATGTATTTCCCATTGTGTTGAATAAAATTTGATTTGTGTGTCTAGTTTTTTTTGGGCAATATTAACATATTTCCATTGATTTGAGAAAAAAATTATTAGTATAAATGTTTATATATAATAGAGCGGTCATGGTACGTAGGATGCTATCTTAGAAACTACTACTGGAAAATAACTTTATTGTGCACATTTTTACCAAACAAATTATAGCACTATACTCACCATGTTTTATGTCTATGCTAATTGAGAAAAAAGTATTTTTTGCGTCATGCTTTTAAAGATATTTCACTTCCGCACACATGAATTTGTCAAAAGTGCTAGTGTTCTTTTTTTTTAAAGCTTACCTTTCAGTCCATTATTAAGCTAATCGAAATAAAACAAACAACTTTTGTGTGTATTCCATTCATGGTATACTTAGGCTTTGTACGATGTATCGACCAATTGTATTGTTCGTGTTGTAGTAAGAAACATGTTTTCATCGGTTTCACTTTGCTTGTGTTGTTTCTGATATCAACTTAGCTATTGTGTGTTGGTATTATAACAAAAATATGTTTTTATCAACTTTACTTTACATGTGTTGTTTCTTTGTACTGAACCCACATGCCAACGCATCCTACTGGAATGTGAAAAGGTTTTAATATCATGAATAGGTTCCTCTCACAATACATCAACGTGTACCAGCTAGAGGAGCATGGGAAGGCTGCCACCAGTGTGGGCCAAGGTGGAGTGCATTGGGGAGTGCGTTCTCTTCTTTGGCAAGTAGGGGCATGGGTTCTCACTAGAGCCCAATGACGTGTCGGGGCCAAGGTGGGATTGCGTCTACTTTATGCATGAGAAGCGGACATGGCTAGATGCCGGGAAGTACAAGTTCCTCTGTCGGTATAGCATGGAGAACGGAAAGGTTGATAGAGTCATTTCTCTGCCTGACACATTTAGGGACACCTAGGTTGTCCACGGTTTGTGCCCCTCTGAATAAGATGCATCCCGGCGGCATCATTGGTTTTTGCAGTGCTCCTTGTAGTTTTTTTCTCTCTGAAATTCAATTGAAAAATTAGGTGGATGTGCTTAATTGCTCCGAGCAGATGATTAGCCTAAGAAACAAGGAGAGGCCTTGGTTTTCTATTTCAGACAACAATAAGCACCAAATTACATGTGTTTCCTTTTATGTTTAATAAAATTTGTTTTCCATGTCTAGCTTTTCTGCAGCGTTAACATATTTCCGTTAATTTGATAAAAAGAATATCAATATTAATGTTTGAAAATAGTAGAGTGGTCATGGTAGGGTGCCATATTAGAAACTACTACTAGAAAATAGCTTTTCTACGGTGCACATTTTTACCAAACAAACTATAGCTTGTGTACCTACCATGTTTTGTCTATGCTAATTAAGAAAAAAATAATTTATGTGTCATGCTTTTAAAGATATGTAATTTTCACAAAGAAACAAGGAAATGCATTTGGTTTTCTATGTCAGACAACAATAAGAACCAAATTACTTGTGTTTCCTTTTCTGTTTAATAAATTTGATTTCCGTGTCTAGTTTATCAAATTTTATCAACATGTATGGAAGGTTTTTGTTTTGTTTTGAATCAAGGAACACACCACGAAAAATACTATTTTAGTTAATTGGCACTAGCATGTCGTGCTGTTTGAAAATTTGGAGCATTTGACATGTCACAAGACCATTCTCTCATGGCACACCTATCTAAAGAGCTTGTACCGTATCACAACATTAGTGTTTGCTGAAAAAAAATGCATCACAACATATTGCCTTTTTTCCTCGTGATGTGGCATGCTCTCTTGTGTTGACGTGTATATTTGAAAATGGCAATAGTTTTGGTATGCCTATGATGCAATACCATGCTCGTGGTGTTACGGATGTATCAAACAACTAAACATATGATAGACAAATGTCACGGCACCACACTATGTTTTGCCTCGTGCGAATCTTGATTAAATGTGACCGTCACAGACTTGGGGTCCTACATACTAACAAATGCGCATGATTGGAATTAAGGCATCGGGTCTCTTTCCCCCAACCCACCAAAAGATATTTCGTGGGACGACGTGTGAATGGACGATAAGAAGTTGGCATATGGGGTTGCCCAGGGGATGACGCTCGAAAACATCCCCGGGTTCCAAGGGGCACGACATCCTTGATCGAGGTTAGACACATGGCCAGGAGAGTTGGAAGCGGTCCCTGGCTAACCCAGGATCAGTTGCATATCATGCCCTACTAGGCTAAAGTAGGGCTGAGAGAGCCATGTTGGAACTCTATGGGCCCCGCACCCCGTTGTAACCAAAAGCACGAAACCTATGTGCCTTGTCGTTGTAACCAACAGTGACATCACACTATGGACGACATGTCAAAGTGCGCGAGTCTCTCTCTCTCTCTCTCTGTGTGTGTGTGTGTGTGCACGCGAGCGCGCGCATCCGCCACTCGCTACGCCGTCCAATTGGAGGGTAGTTGGGTTGTCCCATTGCCAAAACCAAAGAAGGACGACATGAGTCACAGTTGGCAAAGCAAGCGTGATGATGGCTGGAAAAGACGAAGAAGAGCAGGGAGATGTAGGGTTCGTATACTCGATCGACCAATCCATCTTAAAAAAGAAAGGCAAGAGTAGGGTTGTTATCCTCTGAGAGACTCAAACCTAGGTAAATCATCGTTTTGCAGTAAGAATTCAGCCAAGCCGCAACCGTAAGCCCCACCGAAGTATGCAGAGTTCACCGGATTATGGTCTATTTGGCCTTGCCCATCGACAAAATGATTGCATGAAAATGTCCCCACATTAAATTTTTTTGCTTGCCTTATGTTCATATCACTTTTTTTTTAGTCACAAGAATTGCAAGTTATTTGCTTTTCATGTTAACTTCATGCTTGTTATGGCAAACAAACTTAAAAGCTTTGGTGGGTTGTCAAGATGTTACTCTTGTGGAACAATATTCAGATACATATAAATCCTTTAGAGAGTAGAGAGTAGAGAGTTGTTAGTATCATAGATTGGAATGTCACAAAAAATTCTAATGCATGTTGGCTCGGTTTGAAGAGTGTTGATGGTGTGGAAAGGATCCAAGCTTTGGCATAGCCTAAAAGGGTTTAGAATAATATACACATATCATAACATCGCTACATAACAAATAATTTGTCTATAGCATGCGTAAATGTGCTCTTGTTTAAGTAGTGAAATCTTTGGCATGTTATGAGCATCACCAAGAGACTCCCAAAATTTCTTTGCTAAAATTTAGTTTTTGGGAGTCCTAAACGTAATTTGAGGTGTGAATATACTGATCTCTCCAAGTGATGGCCTAAAATTAACTTCCTAAAATTTTAAATTATGCCACTTGTAAATTTACCAATAAAAATGTTTTTTTCTTCCTGTCGCACGTGTTCCCGATTAGTCACGTGCCCTTGGCGATGCTGTCGCCTATCACTCCATGACAGATCGATCGATACTCCTTGTCCCTTCCCCTCGCTGCAATCAGCAACAGAATTAAGCAGTAGTTTGCAGCATCAAGCTGCAAGGAACATGCATGTATCATCAAACATTAGCAGCAACCATCACCAATCAACAGCAGAATTAGCAACAGGTTCAACTGTTCATATTGGCTGCAGGGGAGATGGGGATGGTGGTGGTACAATTCGATGCATCGGCATACGATCTCCCAAGGAACTACCTACGTTGACATTTTCGCAAAGAGTGGCTGGAAGAAGTATGTTTTTTGAGCCAACCCTGTTCTCAGAAGAGGAGAGCGAGAAACACAGGCTTGGGAGGTCCAATATTTTGGGAGATCCTAAGGGTACTGTTGGAGGTTTTTCTTTTAACTTGGAAACCCAAAAAAAATAATAATGGTATTGATTTTGAGAGTCTCTTGGTGATGCTCTTAGGAAGAAGTTATTTGTAGAATACACTAGGTTAATGTACATATCAATCTACAATCTACCACACTATTCATAAGAAATGTTATGATATATTGCAAGTAGCATGCTTGTGAGTGATATAGAAAAACCAAAATCATTGGCTTGTCAAGGGATTCTTATCGATGAGTGACAAGTTCATGTAGATCGCAAATTATCTTGTTGTAAGGATGCATCACAACCAATTTTTCCTTTACTTCTGGTGCATCCAAGTACATGTTATTTCTTCTTGGGCATCAACAAAAGCGTATTTGCAATATAAAGAAAGGCAGCATAATAAATGAACTTGGTCATGTTGCAACCTACATGATCTTTTGTTGATGTGTTACTTGCAAAGTTTTTGGTTTGAGGAACGTAATGATGAATTGACCACTTGAGAATATATGTATTGGTTTGAGAAATGTAACTGGTTTGTCTATCGCCTCTTATTGTTAAAAACATATGCTAACTTGAATAGTGATGAATAAAATCATCCACCAATTTTATGAGATATCCTACAAGGAATCATCCATCTTAAATGGGTTGGTTCTTTAGACCATACAATCTATCCATGGACCCGTAGGAACCTACAATGTTGTTCTTATACAGTAAAAAGATAATACTAGCAAGTTACTCATTGCTTGCCTACATGCTTGTGGTACTTTAGAAAACAAGAGCATGCCCTCTGATGATAAACCTGTGTCATTGGTAGATGAAACATTTACAAAGAACAAAATAAATCTGAACAGTTTGCTGGAGCCTAATATAATAGCTAACATCATTGACCCTCCCCCCCCCCCCCCCCCCCGCGCGCTCAACTGGAAATGCAAAAGAAATAGAATAGTGCTTTCATAGTTATTTTTAAGTAGAACATAATAGAGATAAGAGAAATTACCTCGCCAATCTAGATTGAGATGAATGCTGCGAACCACTTAGGCACATCACTCAGGGACAATGCCAAACCCTAACTAGAACACCATGTGATGAAATCGAGCATGGCGGTCGGGTTCATACTGTTAGCTCTAGTGACTCCAAGCAAATCGATCACCAACATAACCCGTGCACGTTGACATCCTACGTGCAGTCTAAATAGGTAGGAGAGCAAGGGAGGCAGTTGGCTAGCACCACGCTAGCACGCCTATGTAGGAGCAAGTGACGGGCGATAATGGTGACTGGTATGGCAGCCCTAGCAAAAATCGCGTATCCACACAACCCTTAACGGCACAACTATCAATGAGTACATAGAGAGTCGATGTAGTTCTGGATGGTACAATAACAAGCAACGGAGGATTGTAGGGCAACCGTGGAGAGAGGAGCGCCGTGGCGGTGGAGGGTCGTGGGGCAGAGGACGGACACGGCAGGAATCCCCAGTCCCTATTTAGTGGAAGTCAGAGTTTTAAATAGGGATTGTGTGAGGGAATGAGGATTGAGAAATTAAGACCTAAGGAGTGAGGAGCCGACAACCGGAATTGGCATGGTTAATAGATTGGAAAAAACGACTCAATTCAAGCAAACAAGGGAATCCGATGGCTGGTAGCGTGAGGCAACAGTAATGTATAGTGTTAGAGGGTTGTGCTTGTGACCGTAAAAATTGGGTCTTATATGATATGAGAGCTTCCACATGTTTTAGAGGTAGTGTTCTTGTTATAAAATACAGAATTTGTTATATCATTGCAAATGTCTCCTTTCTCATTTTAATTTCTCGGTGTATCTTGTTTGCTGGTGCAAATGTGGAAAACGCGAAAGGAATTCCCGGTATTGCCCTACAGAAAGAAAAAAGAGATGTACAATTATTATCATGTGCAAGAACAGTACGACCCTATTTAGAACCGACTTTCACTTAATGATGTGTTCTTCCCCGTGGGTTTCCAACTCACCTCCCTCATTTTTCGCGTGCACGATTTTCAAACCGCTAAATGATACATGTTTTGTAAAAAATTTATATAGGAAAGTTGCTTTAAAAAATCATATTAATCAATTTTTAAAATTTTTTTATAGCTAATACTTAATTAATAACGTGTTAATTTACTGCTCCGTTTTTCGTGCGGATGGGAGGGTTCCAACACCTCCAAAAGTCCCGCGCGCATCGCTGTGAAGTTCTTCAGACTTGCGCTGAAATTTCTGCGTTATCCAAAACGGGCCCAAGCGGAAAGGGGCAAACAGAACAGGGCCTTTGTTTGCTACGATCAGACGGAGGAGGAAAACCGCGGGCCAACTCTTGGAATGAGTACGTGTACGCCACCGCCATCTGGAAGGCCCAAAAGGAAAGCGCATGTGGCTCACCGCGAGGCCTCCACGAGGACGCCGAACCCAAACACAAGCCAATCTGGCTCTGCCAGCCCATCACCACGATGCCCCGAAGCACGCACACACAGATGGGCGGCACACGGTCACACACAACCTCACGGCGTTTGCTGCAGGAGAGGGGAGGAGCCGGCCACCGAACCCGAGCCCCCAAAGCGCACGCCAGTACGCCACCCGCCCACCCCGCGACGCCTCGGGGCGGCCACGGAGGCGAAGCCACCAGCGTGTTCTTGTTCCCTCCCGCCGACGGCGCAGCGCGCGCCACGTCTTCCCCCCCCCCCCCCCCCCCCCCCCCCCCCCCACCCCACCCACACGCCGAGTCCCCAACTCGCGAATAAATCGGCGAGGGCGGTTACTGCGATCCCTTCACCGCCCAACGCCCTTCCGAACCAGGTTCGTCGTCGCCATGGCCGCAACGGGCTGGTCCGACCTGCCGTCGGAGCTCCTCTCCGAGATCGCCGGCGGCCTCGTCGAGCTGGGGGACATCGCGCGCTTCCGGTCGGTCTGCTCCTCCTGGCGCGCGGCGGCGGGTGGGGCGGCGGCCGCGCCCCCGCCGCAGCCGCCGTGGCTGCTTCTCCCGTCCTCCCCCTCCAGGCTCTTCTTCTGCCCGCGGGAGGACCGCCTCTACCCGGACCTGCGGATGCCCGCCCTCACGGCGGAGGCCCACCGCCGCCGCCGCCGCCTCTACGCCTCCCCGCACGGGTGGACGCTCGCCATCGACCCCACCGACCTCGCCGCGTCGCTCCTCCACCCCTTCACCGGCGCCGTCTGCGCCCTCCCGCCGCTCCCGGCCTTCTTCGCCGAGACGGACGACCTGGCCTGGGACTGGTCGCCGCACGGCGTCATGGCCTCCTGCGGCGAGGGACTCCTCTTCTACGCCTCCGACCCGCCCGCCGCCGCCTGGGCCCCGATCCCCGCCATGGCCGACTGCAACGCGAGCAGCATCAACTACTCCGGCGGCGAGTTCTTCGTCTTCGAGGAGGACGTCTGCCGCACAACCATCGTCGACGCCCTCACCCTCGCCATCGCCGCCGTCATCCCGGCGCCCGCCGTCGAGCTCCCCTCCGAGGCGCGCATCGCGGTGGCCGGCGACGAGCTCTTCCTTCTCGTCAAATCCAAGTGGATGTACCTCTTCGGCGACGACATCGATTTCTCCAAGGTCTTTCGGGTGGATCACCGCAACGTTGACTCGGCCTGGCAGGAGCTCACCGGCATCGGCGGCCGTGCCCTGTTCGTCGATTCCCTCCACGGGTTCGCCATGGAGACCGCGGGATTCGAGAACCTCGAGGGCAACACCATCTACTCGGTGACCACCAAGGAGGTGAATGATCGGTGTTCCACCACGGTGAAGTATAGCGTGTCGGTGTTCAGCCTGGAGAAACGGAGCTCCAAGAAGCTCTCGTGCCGCCTCAACAAGCTGGAGATGGCCCTCCGCGGCGAGACGCCGTCCTGGATCATACCAAGCTTGAACGAAGGATGAACGGAATCAGAGATTGCCGGATTGGTGGTTCTTGAAGCATTCGTGATCGACAAATCTCTGCCTCGGTCTCGGTAAATTCTTCGTTACCCTTGCAGTTGCATCAGCAGGGTGTTCAGCAAAGTTGGAAATCAATAATTCTGTTTAATATCTTGTTCTTTGTTTTTTTTTTATTTTGTACATCTTGTCCATTAAAATATCTTTATTTCTGAAACTATATCACCCACGAAGCTTAGTTTCCTCAGTTGTATTTGTTGGGAACTTTTAAGTTTCTTTGTCCACTGTCAATGTTGCACTTGAATAAAGGTTTATGTCTTTGTTATATTAAAGTTGAGTTGCTTCAGTTCGTACATATGGCTCCTGGAAAAATTTTATACCGGATTTTTTTATGGATATACCCAAATAATTGACATGGATATACATGACGTTATGGATTTTTTTGGTCAACTTCTGTAATATCAGTGTCTGCCAAGGTGATATCAATTTGCATCAAGTTGATGGCACATTTCGCCAATAGGTGCGGGAGGCCGCAAATGTGAGGCCTACTGGCCTTGGTTGTGCTCAAACGTCTGAATTTGTGGTGAAGCTTTTGTGATGTGATTGCTCGAGTACAAGCAGTGATAGCCCATCTGCGGATGAAATCGTCCTGAAATGGATGTGCAATTCCTGATTCCTGTACGTGGGGCAAAGAGCTGACAGCAAAATAAGGAGATAGAGAAAACGATGATAAGGAGATTACGCATGGGCGGCAGGGAAAATAATTATGGGATCAGTTATGTGCGGCGATGAACAAAGCATCAAATTCTCTGAAATCCTTTACCCTTCCTCCTCAATCTTCTCTTCATCGATAAATCTAAGTGAAGAATCAGTACACATAGCCGTGGCTGACTCGTCCATGATAGCGGCAGCTGGAAAGAGATGCTGAATTATGAAGAAACCCTGTTGCTGGAATAAGCAGGTGTTCATTTATTTAGTGCATTTGCGGTTGCTTGATGTAATTAAGAAATAAAAATGTGGGTCTCGTTCGGTTTGCAACGCCCTGAACCGAGGCAAGTACCCGTAAACATCAGTGTTGTCCACAAGGAAAAGGAGCTGAAGACGACTGCTGCATCTATTGTCCTCGGGCCTTCCGGGCCACTCCAAAACACCTACCTTTTGGATTCTGTAGTCTCATACGCAAGGTTCTCTGATGTTTCAGCTCGCAATATTTCTCGATGACGAAACAGTGGTCCAACCACAAAGTACTAAACATGACTGAATCCATGTATGTTTCATGGACTGGGCCAGATAACAACAAGCTCACTTATTAAGGCTTCTTTTAACAGAATCAGCCCCAGAAATATTGGGCGTGGTCCAAGAATTTGGGCCGTTTGAGAATCATGGACGGGCCCTACACTCCTACATAACTCCAGGGGAATCGTACACCAAAATAAACCTTACCAAATTTTGTCAATGTCAAAATTTTAGTAAGTTGGTAATATTGCCAAAATTTTAGCAAGATTTTTTGTGTATTTATCAAATTTGGCAACTAAATGTAGATATTTTTTAGCAACTTTAATAAAAAAAATAGTATGGTTGAAAATAACATTAATCTGAACAACCCCTTAATTTAACTTTGATAATGTTCCACCTAGAGTCCCAGACCCGCACACATTAATGAACTTGAACTAGCGCTAGCTTCGAAGGCTCTAGCGAATGGCGACGATCAACTCAGACGAAAGAAAACTTCGATCTCCCTTTCCACTTTCCTTCTTTTCCAGCGGCTTCCTGATTATCGGCCCGGGCGGAGAAGGCGAGCATCACCAACAGTTCCCTTGTTCAATTCCCAATCCTAATATTTTAGGATTTTGATAAAAAAATATCTTCAATAGATCTCCTATCTGAATCCTAATTTATTATAAACCCCTTCCCCTCATCCTTCGCTCTCTTTGAGGGAGAGAGACGGCGCTTCTGCCGTCCCTAATCTCTAATCTCTCGTTCGCGCCAGATTTTTCTCCGAGGGGGAGTGCGATATGCGCGGAGGGAGCTCCACGAGCTCACGCGAGAGAGGAAAACGGTTAGTTTAATAGAAGAGCCCACTTTTTATTTTTGGGATAAAATTTAGATTTTCTCTTGGAGTGATCTGTTTTCTGGCTATCTAACCAAAAACAAATATTTGGGAAGAGATTATACGCGATCTGCTGTTGATGCTCTCAAATTTAGTCGGAATTCTCCTGTTATTTGTTTAGTTTAAAAGAGTAGTCCTTCCTTCTCTGGCGGCCTGTTCGGTTCCTTCTCCACTAATGGAAATAGTTTAGATTTAATCGGGTCTCTACTGTTCTTTATGTAGTTCTAAAGAGTTGCTGGTGTTCGACTCTTTTTTCTCAACTTGACGGACATGGCCGATCTCGTCGGTGTTCTTGTTGATGTCGCCTTCCTGTCCAGTAAACACTGGGTTCACCTTCAATGCTTTTAATTCGGAGTTTTGTTATTTTGCATAGGATTGAAGGGGCGGATCCAGCGTGGGTGCTAGGGGGATTTGAGTCTCCCTACTTAGCTGGATCACCATTTATAGAAAGAGAAATGAAAGGAGAAGAACAGGGAGAAAATAAAGAGTAGCGGGGATTGAAGAAAGAAGAAAGAGACGAGTCCCCCCTTTAATCTGGTTCTGGATCCGTCCTAGCTTGTCCTATAACTCATTGAACAGAAGGTTGCGTAGGCAGTTTGCTCCATCTCCCACACCTACACCTACACTTACGATGGTCATATGCCCCATCTCCTACGTCAGTTTTGCAAAAGGTGACGGATGATTTTTTCTATGGGCTAAGGTGGCTTCAATCTCTGTCAGGAGACCCCATTAGGGTATGCTCATCGACTCTACCAATTGCACCTAACCATGGTTCTTCTGCTTCTACCGTCGCTGTGCGTGAGGATCGGCCCATCGTCGATGTGGTCGTTGCAATGATATAGTTTTTTTATGTATCCTTTTAATTAGGTCTTTCTTTGCGTATGTTATGTTTGAAGTGTAATTTGACCATCACCCAAGGCTTTTATGCAAAACTAGCTATCAATGTACTAACTCATGTACTTTGTCCTCAATCAATAAAACACATGACTTTTCAATAATAAAAAAAAGCGCTAGCTCTGGTGCCATACTAAACTACTCCTTTCGTTTTAAGTTATAAGATGTTTTAATTTTGATCAAAGTCAAACTGCTTTAAATTTGATTAAGTTTATAGAAAAAAATTTTACCAAGATAAATTTATTATAAAAATATATTTATCAAAACTAATTTGGTAATGTAAATATTACTATATTTGTCTATATGTACTTAGTTAAAATTGAAGCAGTTTGACTTTGATCCAAATCAAAACATTTTATAACCTGGAACGAATGGAGTATTAATAGAAGGGTCAGCAACTCAAGTCAATTCAGATCATTAATATCCGCAGCACACATTACAAATCAGCAAGCTTTAGCAAACAAATTACATGCTAATTCAGAAACACAAAGCACCGCACCACATATAGAATAATTAAGCAGACGACTCGCCTCCCCTATGTAACCTGGACGAGCCGCGCGTCGTACGTGCGCCACACCCTACATACCGATTAGAAGAAACTCGCAGCTAACACTACCTTTGTTTGGGGAGCTGGAGACCCCCTATTCTCTTCCGGTTTCTGAGAATCATTAGCCGCAGAGTCCAGAAAATGAACTAATATAATAACTAAAAGCTGGACTTATTAGTTTCTCTGGAATCTCACTATCTGAATACTCATTAGCGGTCTTAGAATCTTCAGCTCTCCAAACAAATCGCATTTCAGTTAGATGTCACCGGTACAGGCAGCCCCGGTACGCCGGCGTCCAGTAGTCCATCGCGTTGCCGTCCCGGTACACTTCGGGCGTCCACGAGACAGGCACCAAGCAAAGCCCCCTATTCCTCAGGTCATGCTCCGTCGTCTCTCCCTTGCTCGCTTCTGCTTGATCTCCCCATGGAACGCTGTTACCCTGAAATTAAACATTTCACCACACACACAGCTTGTGATTATTAGCCTCACACAGTACGTACTGGTCCTGAATTTCTGATTATATATTAGCTAGCCTGTCGGCTACAAGAGATTCTGAAGCTTAATCAATCATGTACCTGCTTGTTGCTCCTGCTGGAGTTCGTGTACGGCTCACTTAGCAACTGCACACATAGTATAAGAAAAGGAAGATGAGAGGAAGGATAATCAGCACGGCTTGAGAGCTCAAAAGGGGTCGTTTTGCGAAATGATTGCAACATGCATGCTGATGCTGTATACACGTACTGTCCTTTTCTCATGTTTTCGTGGCTGTTGCGCGGTAGTACAAGTTGAGAAACATTCTCTACTTTGTTCTTGGGTGTGACTAGGAAGCCCACTGACGAAAGGGAGCACTACCGGGTCAATTTTTCATATATGGAACCAGCTAAACAGTCACTGCAAATGATCCATTGCATCTCTGAAGATACCACACGCGAGGATTTGTGTGTGTATGTACGCTGCTCACCTGTAGTACACTTCCGTTTTACTACTAATGTCACGGTGGTCACAAAAATCATGTGCTTTTCTGGAAGATTTTATAGCTAGGTCAAAATATAGGAGCTAGTACCTAACCTTTTTAATCCGTGAGGTCAAGGACCTGCTATCAGGAGATAGGGAGATTAAATTCATCAAGGGCCATAGGAGCCAAAACAGTATTAGCCATATTTTAGCGAATAAGGCTCGCTGCGAGTCTGTTTCGGAGCTCTGGCCTGAAAATTCTTGTAACTTTATCTCACATATGGTGTGTGAGGAAGCTTCTCATGAGTAATATATTCCCTATTTCCCCGCAAAAAAAAAAATATAGGAGCTAGTACATAATTTGCATGTCGGGATGGTTGCAGGAACGGAATTTTACCTGTACTTGTTCGTGCAGAAACTTGATATACTTGATCGTTTCAAACAGTACCGATGCTGTATCCGTCTGGTCATCATGTGGTGCAATGCATAGGGAGCTGAGTTAGATTATATAGAAGAATTGCAGTTTCACACTATTTGCAGAAGAAAAACCAATGTAGTAATTGCAGACATATGTAACCTACATACCTTCCCAAACGGCGAAACGATTTGCTGAAGTGCTGTGATCTTCTCCCCTAGCTTTACTTTAGGCACTGGTTGCTGCATTTGGTTCCAAATTAAAACGATCAGTTCGTTCAAATACTGAATGGTCTGACGATTTCAGAGATAATATCAAATACTCCATTTGTCTTCTATGTGTTGTTACCTTAGGAGGTGATGCTTTGGAAGCCTCTTGCTTGGACTTCTTGACAGTGCTTTCCTGCCTTTCCTCTGACTTCCTCTTCTTACGATCAGTCGCCGCCGCTCCACTGCCACTGCTACTACTCCTTGCCTGAAACGAGATAATTAATTAGCACAACGCCACAAACATGATTCAAAATCCACGCACACATATGCAGATACAAAACTGCATATATTCAGTTATGTAGTACTACGTACTACAAGCGGCGTTTGTTTAGTACTACGTATAGTACAACTTTGCACTTATTCAGTTATTCTCACTGGCCTATTTATGTTGGGGTATGAAATGGCACGTGAATCTTACCGGGACAGTCTCCTGTTCTTGTCGATTGCTGTCAGACGAATTGGCGCATCTCATGTACGGTTGCACCGACGTCGACTCCATGGCCGGTGTGTAGCCGGCGAATGACCCAAGATCCGGCAAGCTCCTCATGCTAAAAGGACTAGAATCCATTTCCCGGCCGTCCTGGCAGCAAATCTTGCCAGGCTGATCTCCTAAGCCTGAATAATCCAGGCTACTGTTGTGCACGCCAACGCTAGCACTGCTGGAGCTTATTTGCTGCAGAAATGAGGCCATGGGGCTAATCGCAAGCTCGTGCTGCTCCTGCTGCTGATGGTTGCAGCTGCCTTCCTTCGTCAGCTGATGGTGGTGGTGGTGTTCGCCGTAGCATGCTGGTGTGCTACTCGTCATGGTCATGTCCTGGACCTGGAGGACGGTGTTAGTGCCACCCAAGTACAACGGCGAGCCGGCGATCTCGTACTTGATCGGCGAGACGTCGGAGCGAGCATGATCGAACGACGACCGTGCCGTCGTCAGGGTCGTCCCCGCCGGCGCGACGTTGTAGTGCTCGGCGGCGGGGACTTCCTCGAACATTTCCGGCGTCACGTTCTTCGACGCGAGCAGATCGAGGAAGTTCTCCCTGTAGCCGCCGGTGGTGCTGTTGCTTCTGAAAGGAGGAATTCACCGGCGTTGGAATCGCGATCATTTACACAAAGCATGAAATATATATGTCCTAGTATAGAGCTAGACAGAGCTGTTAATTAGAGGACTCACAGTTCGCCGTGGCTCCAGCCGTGTCCGTGGGCGTGCTCGCCGGCGGCAGGGAGACGCATGACGTCTGTCGGCGACGAGGAGGAGTCGGCGGCGAAGGCCGAGCCGGCGAGCGCCGTCGACCCGGAGTAGGGGCTCCAGTAACTGTAGGGAAAAGAAGACGACGGCTGCAAGGCCGCGTGCGTCGACAGCTGGTGATGATACTCCCACATGGTGGCGGCGGCGGCGGCCGGCGAAGTGGAGGCGCTGCACGCGGTAGCCGAGTCGGCCTGGTGGTGGTCGGCGGCGGCGGCGGCCGCTCCCTGCTGGGGCATGAAATACTGGAGTTGCACTGCGCCGGCGTGCAGACGCATCGCATGGGTTCGGAGCTGAGGATTGGAATGTGGAGTGGACCAAAGTTGGTGCTGGGGCCTATTTGTAGGCGCTTGGAATATTTTCCGGTGGGGTTATCGAGGAGGATATGTGCTTACGTCGGCGTGATGCAAGCATGCTGCAAGACATCATATTGATGAGTTAATTTTTTTTGCTTCTTTTCTTTTCAAATTTATAATATGCACGCTATGAAGCAGCCATAGTTAAAATGTGTTAGTGTAAGCATATAATTTTTATAGCTAGCTTGTATAGGGTAGCGACCCTGTCCTTTCTGAGAAGTATACCTTTTTTCTTTTTTTGCAAATCTTGAAGCAATCTGGTTGTTGGTGGTGGTACTTCTGAATTTGAAAGTGCTACTGGAAGGGCCTTTCAATCAGTCTACTTGAGAATTGAGATGTTATGTGGTTCATCCTGGAAGGTTCAATTTACTACCTATCCATTCATTAGCTAGCTAGAGTATCAATGAGTAAAAATTCACCGGCAGTTCTTAAACTAATTGCATTGTCATATAGGTCTCTACACTTCAAAAATACAAATCAATGTCTCAAAACTCGTTAAAAGTATGTCATTTAGATCCAAAACTCTTCAGGTGCTTGCGTGGTTGATTGACATTTCACTCTCTTAATGACACTCAAAAGGTGTATGTGACAGTTTCACGTCAGCACCATGTGGACTTGAAGGGGTATGCGGAGTTTTGGACATAGATGACATACTTAACAAGTCCCGGAACTTGCTTGCTATGCATTTTGAAGGGGCCAAAATGACATAGCATGGTAAGTTTAAGGACCGTCACTATACTTTATGAGTTTACATTCACGAACGTTGGGTCTCTTTGAATCGCATGGTCGAACAAATAGAAGAATAAGGAAAACATAGGATTCTGATAGGAATTGAAGTGTAAAACAGATGATTACAAAACACTGGAAAAACACAGGAATAGTCGTTTGATTGGAGCGCAGGAAAAACACAGGAATCGGACGAGAGAGATAGACTCAAAGGAAATTTTTCAAGAGGTTGGAGCTCTTGCTATATTTCCTCCAAAATCCACATGCAATGTGCCATTCTATTGGAATTTCATAGGATTTGGAAAGCTTCAATCCTTTGAATCAAAAGGCCAAATAGAAAATTTTGGCCCCTTTGAATCACAGGATTGAAAAAACGTAGGAATAGAAAAAACGCAGGATTTTGATATGAATGTAAGTATAAAACGGAGGATTACAAAACACAGGAATGATCGTTTGATTGGACTGCAGGAAAAACGCAGGAATTGGAGGAAAGATGAAGACTCATAGGAAAGTTTCCATGAGGTAGAACCTCATGCTAGATTTCCTCCAAAACTTGCATGTCATTAGGCATTCCATAGGAATTTCGTAGGATTCCATAGGATTTATTCATTTGATTCAAAGGGCTATATAGGAAAAATTCCTATAGAAATGAAATCCTTTAAAATTCCTATGAATTTCCTTTGAATCAAAGGGAGCCTAAGATAACATGATGTGCATATATATAGTTTTACTTCTAAAGGTAAAAATTAGAGGCAGGACAAAAGCTTCTTAATTACAAGGTTTTATAGACGCAGAAGAAATGGGCATAGGTTAATTCAGAAACTTGAATTGTCAGTACGAGACACGGTGATAACATGCCAACCTTCTCACTGAGACTGCTGCCACGTTATTCGGTGATTGGCGATTGGTCCATGAAAGGTGCCTGTCACAACTCGCACGGAGAGCACCCGGCTTCTTGCGCATCAAGAGCATCACTCTGTCCTAATAGTGTTCTTTCGTAGTGGTAAACACTGAAAAAAAAAACTCACAGTCACACAATAGTCCCAACAATTCAAACCGTCTTCGGGACATAAAGTAAGCCAAATCTAGGAAGTAATTAATCAGATGTGTGCACCAAAGATGTAGTACCGCAAACACCGGAAACTCGAGCATTTCATGTCTTCTCTGTGTACCAGCCTTGTGCTTCTGCAAAACCCGTCGCACGCTCAGCAGCCTGCTTGATATGATTCTGGAAATGATATGGACGTGCTGCTTAGTCTGCTGATAGTATGTCTTCCAGATGGTGAAGATCTGCAGCATACAAGTAAAAGAAGCCACTCAACTTCGAGACGTCATATCACGTCACTTTGGAGTTCTACAGTGGAGTACATTTTACTAACCTAAGCTGACTTTTTTCATCAACTTTACTTTACCATGACCATGTCAGGTAACTTATCATTATAAAATGAAGCCATGGGAAATCACACAGCTATGGCCGACGAGGGAGGAATATTCTCAGAAACAGTAAGAAGTGCTACTTTGCTCCATGGTCTTCTTCCACTTGAGTGGGTCAGTTGACTGTGTCTCAGTGTCATGAATCCCTCTGCTGTTTAGTTCCCTGCTTACTGCACCACCTTGTCTTGTTTACTCTCTGTTCTCTTGCTGCTCGGCCAACAATGGAGCAGAGACTGCATTTGCAGGGCCATTGAACAAAGAGCTCGCCCTAGGGTTGGTGAGTGACGGTGGTGGCTTTGGTGGTAGTGGGCTTGGGGACAAAGGCTTCAAGAATGCAATTCATTGCTTCCTGACGCTTTGCGTCACATAAGATGATGTGTGAATGCCAGGAAAGTATCAGCCTGAAATCTGAACACAGATTAAAATCAGCGGCAGGTCAGATGCAGAAAGAGAAGCAGGGAAACAGCATAATGTGTTGGCTGCCTTTCCTTAATTGAGGATAAGGCATCTCTTCCCAGTGAGGTACTCCAGTAAAAATGCAAATAAACTGTTGATTAAAATACTTTAGTATCTTCATTAGCATGACAAATAGATGTAGAACTATAGGGTAATATGCTAAGAAACCTAGGGAGATGAAATTTCCAAGACAAAACTGAAAGGGAAAGCTACAGAATGAGACCGGTGACTAAAGCAGACAGTTTTTTTTTTATCAGGGTAACAAAACGGACATCATATGTAGTATAACAGATATCTCAAATACAGAAAGTAACATATGAGCAAATATATAGCATACTGATGTAACTCAATATGTACTCTTGATTTTCTTTCCTTCGCAAAACAGTAGTTTACATGTTCCAGCAAAGAAGAAAGTGGCACTTACAGCTACAGGAGCACCCCAATAACAGAGTGATTTCACACTATATTCAAGTCAGCAAATTGTTAGCTTGGACTGAGAATTACTGCTGTACAAAATGCTGGGCTGCTGGCACAGTTTTTTTAATACATAATCATGGATATGAGAAGGTTATAAGCACTAGGCAAGTGCAAATTTAAAAAGGTATACATGAAAAATAGCACTCATATTCAAAACTCAGATTAGCAATGAGCCCATGATATGAATAAATACTCAAATTAGCTATTGACAAGAACTCACAATGGATCACACCTTGGCACGTGTAAAAGGGGCATAGTGGAGTATAAGCTTAAAATGTGTCCCATCACAAGCAGCATGCCTCAAATAGCCTTTCTTCAAATCAATAATATCCTGGGGACCCGCACAGATTATAGAACAAAATAAAGACGAGCTTGAAATTTAATAACAGGACTTCAGTGGAAACTGGGATTGCTCATAACACTTGTCAGCATATGATCATCTGGTCCACACTCAAATGGTTGAGCAAATGGCCTTCAATCAGTAACACTAAATAAATACAAATAATTTATTTCCTGTGCTTTAGACTTGCCACAGCGGTGGTTCCTGCTGACAATTATGTGAACTCCACTTCCACTATTTAATTCTTAGAAAACTCATCCCTGATCACTTGCCTGATCTGACCCAAAAAAACTGGTAATCTTAGCAGTTAAATTAAGAGGAGGAGGAAGCGTGCCCTAATAATACTCAGTAACCTAATTGTCATCTGGGATCAGCTGACTGAAATTGGCTGTCTCATCGAGCTAAAGGAATGTTGTGAAAGGAACAGCAGGCACTTTTCGTCAGGTTCTTGTTTATAAGGGGATGACTAACTTTGGATATCATCGAACAAAGAATATGGTTTCCAATGCCGCCACCCTGTCTCCATTCGTGCAGTACACCAAGTCTGCACTCTGGGTAGCTAACTACACACACATGGACTGGAGAAATTTCCTTTCGCGTGCTCAAAGTTGAGATGTCAACCCAAGTGCGGTGGCAAAGTTTTCAACTTGAGCTTTGACAAGAGACAGGAAGAATAACCAGTCGTATCCTATCCATGTATTTACAACATGCTTAAGATTTAAGAAGACCATAAACAAGCATTGCAGGGGCATCACGCCTACTCATAAAGTTTTTCAAGTGGTTATATATTATATCTAAAGGAATGACTACACACGGACCCTCCACCTTTAGGAAAGGGAGAGAGACAAAACAAGGATAGGCAGCATTAAGCACGCGCATCACATATTCTAATAGAAGAGGAAAAGCACACCAGGAGGAGGCTCTGTGTACGGTGAACTTAATGACAGGCAATTGAAGGAGTAGCTTTGTTTACTCCAAGTTGACTCTCAGTGAAATGTGTCAACCACTAGAATAATATAAGAAAGAAGCTTGGAGGCAAGGACAGACAGCTCATTCTCCCTCAATTTGAAAGATGTCGAGCGTGAAGCTTCCCCACTAACGACCTTAGTAGGTTGGTGGAGGATGACAGCGATCAGTGAAAACAGCATTTTGCAATGAGAAAAATAGCTGACCTCTAGAGACAACCGTGTGATAATACTGCATTCATGCATGACAAACTATGAGATGGATGTAAGCAGAGTTTTGGACTCTTCTTGAGCCTCCAAATCTCTTCCTGTCGTGGCATGCTCACAGGTACAAGATCACTCTGGTTAAGTCAAAGACGTTAAGCACTTGGAATAGGAAGATGGTCAAAAGAAGAGTCATGTCTCTTGAAAGGTCTCACGGTGGATATCATGCTACACACTTACGCCGTGGTCACTATACAAATTGGTGCAGGAGCTAGTGACTTCATCACCAACTGCAGTTAGCTTAGAGCCTAGAGGTGAATTTGACTACAGGACAAAAATAATTCATACATTATTAGAAATGTCAGTTCATAAATATGAAAAGATACTCCGGATGGACATGTTGAGACATATACAGAATACAAAATAAAATATGTGGATGCAGATTTACTGAGTCACTAATGATAACTGAAGATATAAAATATGACAGAACTAGAAAAGGACAGAGGAATAAAAGGTTACCTGGACACAGTAGTATGCTGCAGCTCTTTTGTAGCCAGCTCAAATGCATCCTCTGGAGTCAAGAACATCTCAATGTACCTAAAAATGGTTTCAGACATATCGATATTCTTCTTAAAAGAGGGCAATGATAGTGGCAGATTCACTGCCTCCACCTCACCAAGTATAGTAACTTCTTATTTACCATCTACTCCATCATGTTTTATACCAACTACCCCATGTACTTTTATGTTATAAAATAATCCCTTTACATATATGATTATATCATATTTCACCTGTACAATATAACATCTACAGGTACAAAATTGTCCCAAAAACCTCACTATTAATTTGTTTTAATCCGTAGCAAAGCACGGGTATCTGGCTAGTTATAAACTAAAGTTGATGCAGACAGTAAAAGATACTATATGCAGATTCATTTGGCAAAGAATATGCATTAATATTAGAGGCAATCAAGAAGATTTACAGTGTCAAAAGGGCCTTAACATTGATCAAATATATAGTATTTGACATTTAAGTGCAACTGCATGATTGGTCCTCCACAGTTGAGAATCTAGGCTTAGGTTACAACGTTCAGTTGGAACTTGGAAGTGTCTGATGACTGATGGCATACAAAACAAATACTCTTAATCTTCATAGGATCCAAAGAGCAAGTCAGAATTCCGACTCCATACTTGTTTTTTTTCCACCGGCCCAGCAAAGGAGTTTTTTTTTCAATGCTTTCATACTGCTGCATTGAAAATTAAGAGTTAAATGGAGGACAAAGAAAGAAAGGTGCAGTTTAGTAATACTTTATTTGTTTCAGGTTATAAGATGTTTTGACTTTGGTCAAAGTCAAATTGCTTTAAGTTTGACTAAGTTTATAGACAAATATAGTAATATTTACATTACCAAATTAGTTTTATTAAATTAATAATTAAATATATTTTTAAAATAAATTTATCTTGGGTCAAAAATATTACTATTTTTTTCTATAAACTTGGTCAAATTTGAAGCATTTTGACTTTGACCAAAGTCAAAACATCTTATAACCTGAAACGGAGGGAGTAGTATGAATCAAAACAAAATTCCATGGCATCACAAGAAAATCACTACACCTGAGAAAAAAGAAAGAAAATAGCATCTAGTTAGGTTACCTCCAAAAACCTATTTAACCAAACAAGGAGACATCAAGATAGTGCTGAGTGCCATATTGTTGCTGATTCCTGATATGTACACCTCCAGAGGGCAGTACCCGTGCTAAGAGAATACACGCCCCACTACAAAACAAAAATGTGTATATTCCACATTGCCTATCCGATGGCTTAACACTGGCTTCAATCATCAGCTGAACTATCAATTCACCACCAGCATAACAGCCATCTTGCATCCACCACACATTTCATAGTCACTAACACTGGACCACCCTAACATAACACCATCGGTGACAGCAATCACACAAAACCATCCAAACAGCAGCATATACAGTCCACAATTCTACACCACAAAAAGAATACGAGGTACCTACTTAGCATAGGGCTCCTGTGTAGGAAGAAAAGTAGTGGACAGGGATGAATGTGGCGGTACGCAGCCTACACATCCTCACAACCTAATAGCATAATACAGCATAAATGGCAGTAGCTATTCCATACCTAACGGTGCAAAGCCATCATTTTGGTTATACCATGAATAATACAAGCTGCGGAGAACATTGCAATTTTGAATTAAAAATCCAAACTGCAATCACAACACAGGTTTGCTTACCTTCTAACGATTGCCCAACCAATCACGCATCATTATGTGCTCAAGTGAATTGCCCAACCAATCACGCATCATTATGTGCCCAAGTGAATTGCTAGATGAGAGACCAAATAAAGTGCTGATCTCGTAGGCCCTCATCTCAATCCTTCTTCCATACAGATGATGTGGTAATGTATTTCTGTACTGAATCGATTCATTACGTTCCCCAAACTAAATAAATCAGCTCTCTAAATTAGGATAGGTTCAGAGTAAGGATCAAATTGTCTACTACCTCAATAAATCAGTTCTCTAAATTAGGATAGGTTCAGAGTAAGGATCAAATTGTCTACTTCCTCGAGCCGAACCAGTACCAAACGCACCAAAAGGGGATGAACTGGATCTAGTCATCATCAAAGCTAACATCGTGGGTAACATCAACCCCCGGTTCAAATGATTCGTCCGACTGGCCCCCAAACTAGCGACTTGAGAAAGAGCCTCACCTCACCTCACTTGCCGCAGCCGCCGCCCGGGGTACCTCGCGCGGCTGCGCCTTTGGGTGGCGCCGCGGGAGGCACTTGGACTCGGTGGGAGCCACTGGTCGACGGCCGGTCGGCTGCTAGTCCGGCACCGTCGGCGCGGCGCGGGCGCGGCGCAACTGCGGCTGCCCTCGATGCCTCCCGGGGGCGTGGCCACGGTGGGATTTTCGGTGGGTTCGTCGGCTGACGCAGCGCGGGCCGTGGTGGTGGTGGTGGACTGGTGGTCTCTCGTAGCCCAGCTTCTGTAAGATAAGTGGCCCGGTTGAGCGTGCGGCGGTGCGGGTGCGCACGCGCTCGGAGGCGTGAAAACACGGCCGAGTCCCACGCTGCCGCGTCTGTACTACTTGGGCCCGATAATTTGAAGGTAATTTGGGCCGAAAGACTGGTACGGCGGTAACACCAATTCGATGAGGAATAAGTTCACCTTACTCTCGAGTTTTCATCATAATCTTAAACCGCGACACTAGATATAACACGTCCCTCAACTTATAAAACTAGATTATCCAAGATCACATGATAGTATTGTGCCCGATTTTGGCTGATGAGGCAACTCAGTCAGCAGTAAAACCCATGTGAGACCTCACATGTTAATGGCTAGCGCTTTATTCCTCCTCTTTCTTCCCTTTCACATGTTAGGGTCATCTTTTTATTTTTATTCCACCCTTATGTACCCTTCTTTGCATTTTTTCTAAAGCCTGTTCTAGAGGGAGCAAACGGGGATGTTGAGAACGAAGGCGACATGGACATGCGCCGAGTAGGAGCGCTCGATGTCGTTGCCGTTGATGCAACCGGCTACTCGGGGATACTAGAGCTATGACACAGCCCATAGAAGACAATTTATGCCACCCATCTTCTTTGACACGAGGGGAGGATGGAGTTATGCCAGTATGCCACCCATGCGTCAAATGTTGCCTCTCTCCCTTTATCCCGTTGGCCTGCTACCTGTAGGCTGGGAAGAGGGAGAAGGGGAAAGAGGAGGAAGAAAGCCGGGAGGGGAGAAAAGGAGAAATGAGGAGAAAGCTAACTTATGGAGTTCATACGGATTCCACGCTGACTCAGTCGCCACATCAATAAAAACATGGAACTATACTGGCTGGGATCTTGGCTAGCTACACCGGTATTATAAGTTGAAGGACATGTTATATATGTTATTATGATTTAGGAACGTGATTCAAACTCATCATTAAGATGATTGGATTTAAGGTGAACTTATTTCATTTTGTGGAAAGATTTACAATACATATCCGAAAGACGTGATCAAGTTTTAAAAAAAGAAAGACGAGATCAAAGCAAAGGGAAAGAAACGTGGCTGAACATGAATCGATCAATCGCGTAGAGAAAAAAAAAAATCACTTCTTCGGGCCAGCCTCATCGATCCGCGTCTTTATTTTTTCTTCATGAAACCACTGATGCAGCCTCTGCCATCGATGTCCAGAGCCAGTCCACGACGCAACATCGGGTCCCGTTCGCCGGCGTACGGATTGGTCGAGTTGGAGGTGGCCAGCCTCAACACGGCTGCCGGCTGCGCAGCGTGTCTCGCCCACGGTTTTGTTTCTCGATCGACAAGTCGGCAAGACGGGGATCGTCGCATCGTGGACAAGATTATGAGGCGCTTCGGTCTTCCTGGGCCATGCTTCGTTTGGGCATTGTGCGGCCCACGGTGGTGCTCCCGGGCGCAACATGCTCCCTCCATTTCTTGCTTTCCGGGCCACAGGCCACAGTTGTTCTTTCTCGACAGGGATGTGTGTTGTGATCATCGTTCATACTAAGAAGTAAGAAGATCGAATCATCAGGGTTATGAAGAAAAAAATAGTTCGACAAAGCATATGATACTCTCTGTCGTGTCAAAGAGACCAAGATAAGTACAGGAGTAATCGTACAGCTGCCCACCCTAATCAGCACCGGTCACAGAGAAAAGCTCGTTCTACCTCTCGACAGATCGCCGTTAGCTAGCTACCGAGCATAGTCGCCCATCGTAAGTACTCGTACTTCCCATTCACGCGTACATAAGGACATTCGGAATCATTTTCTTTCTCTTGAGCTTCGATCGTGCGACTGTTGAAACCTCCTCTCTGTTGCATGCTAGCTCCATCTGTCACGCTCTGGCTGCCGCGTAGGCTGGTGCATTACATCTGGAGGAATCTTTGCGCTGCGGTAATTATTAGTGGGGTCGAGAAGATGGGCGCCGTTCTGATGGCCTTGGTTGGAGCCGCCCGTGAACACCCCTCTAGCTCCATGTACCAGGACTGATCTGTTTTCTAGCTCGCTTTTCCTTTTCAGAGAATATCACGCGTTCAGCCCGCTTGTTGCACTGTAACGCGGTCAGTGCCACCATCGGAGAGGGACATCGACATGTTACCTGTACGGCTGTGCTCGATATTTAGACCCGTGTGCCGTGGTATGTATAAAAGATCTACGGTAAGTACTGGTTCCATGGCAATTAATCGTTGTTTAGGATTTTTTTTACCTTTTCGAAATGTAAATAAAATAGAGGGACTGGAATTAGGGATTTTTTTTTTGGAAGTTTCGAACTAAATTACCACACAAAACCTGAATTTTGGGCCTTTTTGCTAAATTCAAACAAATTCCAAAGCTGGAAAGTAGAATCGTCGTTGATGACGTACGTTCTCATTGGTGATCGACGTAAGGCAACAGACATCAGCCATTGGTCTCCGAGTATGGCTGTATGCATAATTGCATATGCATGCCAACTGCAAAAAGGCGCAAAAGAGCGTATAGTACGCCCAGCTAGCGCAGGCGCATGCAGCACATGCATGTTTTCCAACAGCGCTCGCGGAAAGTAGTATTGACATTCTAGTTGTCGGGTGGCTGCTTCGGCCTCTTGCTGTCCCTCGGTCCCTAATCCTTCGCGTACGTTGATCCGCGATCGCTCGTCGACTAGCGGAAGAACAGGTTTTCAATCGATGGAGTACGCGCGCGCGGTACCATCTGCTACTGTAGCTAGCTCTCGATCGATCGATCGATCGATTGGCGCGGCGGTTGCTAGCTGCGCATATGCTTAGATGCAGGCTGCCGATCGAAAGCCTGAAACAACGTTACTTGGATTGCAGCTTGCAAGGACGTCATGCGCGTACTCGGTTCTCCAATTGCCGTGTACTGCATCCTAGTGTCGGCCACTTTTTAGCCGATTTTATCTGCATAGACGGACTTGAATTGTGTGGTTTATGTGTCCCCGTGTTTCGTTAGGACTTAGGACACTACCGTGTTTTTTTCTTCCTTGTTTGCGAAGCTTTTGGATGCAGTATCAATCTCTTCCGGAACACCGGCCCGTGAGCACGCACTGAGTTTCGGAGGAGAGAGAGATTAAAGTGTCGCATAATTGGATTTCAGAGAGCAGTACAAGTTATACTTACTAGCAAATATACCCGTGCGTTGCAACGGAATCTAGCTAATAAGAGGGGTTAAACGTTTCATTGCACTCTATTACTATATGTTTCATTGCACTCTATTACTATATGTTTTCAGTTTTTTTAGTGCTACAAAAGCAGAAAGGTAAAAGGCATCTACAATAGGAAAGAAACACGCACTTCGTAGTATCGAATAAAATCTTTAGTGGAATATGTTCGAATTTTAGAAATAATTTAATATTTAAGGAAATAATAATTATTTTGACCGAAAACCATATTAACGTTGGTCAAATACAATATCATATGATTAATACTTTCTAGATAAACTTTTTGTTGGAAAATAATCTACTGAGTGATTAAATAATTGATCATAATTTCCCATCAATTTTAAATGGCCTAAAATAGAGCTAAACAAATTTCAGTAAATTTTTTAAAAAATTAAATCAGTTGTTTTGAAAATTAAACTGATTTGGGCCTTGGTTTAGTAAGTTTCGGAACAACTTGAGAGACCAAAACTGGACTTATCCGTGCGGAGTGTACACGTGGCCCAATTGTGTGGCGGCCCGGGAACGGCAGCCCGATGCGGGAGAATACGCAGTCGTCCGATCTAATCGATGGTCACGATTGATCCGGACATATATAAAAAGTCGGCAGCCCTAACCCTAACCCTAAATCATTTCCCCTCCCCCCTCTCTCTCTCTCTCTCTCAAACGACGGCGTCGGCGGCGCGTTTCCCCCTCCGCCGCTCCGCTGCTCCACCTCTCCCTCCCCACTGGCTGCGCCTTTCCCCCTCCGCCGCTCCCCCTCTCCCTCCCCACCGGCGGCGCCGCTCCCCTTCCCCCTCCCCCCACCGGCGGCGACGCTCCCCTTCCCCTCCCCTTACCGGCGGCAACGTTCCATCTCCCTCTCTCCCTCTCGTCTCTTCTCTTTCCGGCGGCGGTGGTGGCATCGGCGGCGGTGGCAACGGCCGAGGGCCGCGGTGGCGATGGCGGAGGGCGGATCCGGAGGCCCCTCTAGCCTTCCTCCCGCAGCAGATCCACCGGCGGTGGCGGAGTCGGCGGCAGCCGCGGGCGGATCCGGCGGTGGCGGGCGGATCCAGCGGCGGCGGCTCCCTCCGCCCCCTCGCCTTCCTACTGCGGCGAAACCAGCGGCGGTGGCGGCGTCAGCGTCGACCGCGGCCGGATCTGGCAGCGGAGGCTCCCTCCGGCGGCGGTGGCGGCAACAACAGCGGCCGCAGAATGGATAGCGTGGCGACGGCCGAGGGTGGCGGTGGCGATGAACGAGGTCAGATCCGGCGGCAGGCGAGTGAAATTTTGTGATGTAGTTTTGATATTGTGATATATATTGTAATTCTTGTTAGATTATTATTTTGTGATTTTGTGATGATTGTGGTTGAGTGATTTGGTTGTGTCGATTTTGGGAATTGTTTCCCTTGTATACCATTCTTATACGATTCTAAGAGGGATTGGGATTCGGAGGCTGCGGGCGAAGGTGCACCGCCGACGGACGAAGTCCGCCTTCGTCCGTGTTGTGACGAACGAAAAAATACAAATATTTATATTAGTTAAGATACACATATCTATATGTACGTATTGAGTACTATCTTTATCCTAAAATATTACTTTATCCTAAAATATAGTAACTTTTAAATATAAATATAAACATGCCCTTATCTATAGATTTATAGTTAAAAGTTATTATATTAATTTTAAGATAAATAGAGTAATTATTTTCACACAATGTATACATCGCTTGGTCTGTGTTAATGTTTTCTGGGGCATATGGGACCACGTCAAGAGTGCCCAATGTGTCGAGGAAAAAAATGTCCAATCTACGATACTACTCGAAACTAACACATTCCTCTTGAAAACACGCTAAAAAAGTTTGAGATCAGCGACAAATTTCTACCTCACTAAATTCATATTCAAGTCATACATAAATGACTCCATAGTGCTTCTCCACTCCACAGGAGCATCACTGGGAAATCTCCCAAAAACATCTTCTGGAAAAATAAATCTGCACTACTTTATAACATCGTAAAAGGACTAAGGTTGTGTTTAGTTCGTGTGCTATTTTTTTAAATATACGGACATATATTTGAAGTATTAAATGTAGACTAATAACAAAACAAATTATAGATTCCGCCTACAAACTGTGAGATGAATTTATTAAGCCTAATTAATCCGTCATTAGCAAATGTTTACTGTAGCATCACATTGTCAAATCGTCTCGCGATTTACATGCAAACTATGCAATTAGTTTTTTTCGTCCACATTTAATACTTTATGTATGTGTCCAAACATTTGATGTGACTGAAAAGTTGAAAGTTTGAAGAAAAAATTTTGAATCTAAACACGGCCTAGCACTATATATACCGAAAATGTTAAAACTGACATATATAAACCTTTTTCCTATCTACATGGGTTAAAAATAATATACAACTAGTTCCTTTAAACAACTATAGATGCCGGTTCTAAGAAAAACCGACACCAATTCTATAGGTGCCGCCTTTAATATATTATAGGTGTTAGTTAATTAAAAAATGCATTGTAAGAACCGAGCCAAGAATGGGAGATTTTTTTTAGCCGAGTCAACATAGATCATCCTTAACCCTTCGCTCGTTCCACCCCTTTCTCTCTCGCCCACGCCATCCCTTTATTCTCGCCCTGCCATACCCTTTCTCTCTTTGTTCTCGCCCTGCCGCTTTCTCATCCCATCCTCCTCAGCATGTGGCGACATCCCCCTTCCCCTTCCCCTATGCTGTTGTTTTCTCCTCAATCCAAGGCTATGGTGGGGGCTCGAGCAAAGATGACGGCGGCGATGGTTTGGTTGGTGCGATAACGACTCCCACTCCCCCTCGCCCTCTTTCTTTCTCGGGCATCGATGCATCGACGGTGTCACCTCCAATTCATGGGCCGTTGGATGTGCCCCCCCCCCCCCCCCCCCCCCCAAATTGCTTGGCTTAGACTACGGTGAGCAGTGGCCCTTCCTTTGACCCTGCCTCCCTGTGAGCAACGACTAACAGGTAGGTATTCCTCCTCTCCTTCCCCATCCATCCCTCCTAAAAAATCCTCTCACTATGTATTCTGGATTTGACAGTGGTGGTGAGCGGTAATGCCTTGGCCTCCGATGAACAGCGGCGGTGGCGGCAATGGTTTTTGTGAGAATTTGTGATTCTGATTCTTCTTGTTGGATCTGCGAGAAGTTTTATTTAGCTTTTGTCCCTGTTGTTCTTGGCCCGAAGCATCAACTCGATTTGAGCCAATGCGAGCCCTTTTTTTTTCATTGCTAGAACCATCAAAGGTATTGGTTATTAAACCCGTACCTTTAATTGTTCACATCGGTACTGTCTAGAGGGTGCCGCTAGGAAAATCTTATGGGCCGTTCCCAACCGATACCAATGAGTTTTTTTTTTTTTTAAAGTAGTGCTGGAACCATATTGGTCCAGGTTTGTCTGCATCAGTTATGCATGGGGGCGAACAAAGGCGTTGATATTTCGTAACATCTTAACAGATGATTGTTTTCATTTTGGCGAAAAAAATTGGTTCGTCCAACCCGAAAGCGCAAAACACTATCTTGATCTTTGAGAGCATATTTTGCTGCAGAAACTCCAGCGATCACGTACGGCAGCCCAGTGCAAGAGTTAAGAAATTGTCAGGAGACTCAGGACGCTCAGCACGAACACAGGAGACTGCCGGTAGTGCGGCCAACTATATCAGCGCGCTGCCGCTGCCTGTCTTATATCAGCTCATCAGACTCCACAGCAGCCAGCCAGCCAAGCCGGGGTATACCTGGAGCTGCATGGGCCCATGGCATGCATGCAGCTTTCGCACCGAGAGCGCGGCACAGCGATATCACGAGCCGGCCCGGCGCGCTTTCCCCCTGTACAGTACACCGAGGCCCTGCACTGCGCGCGCGCCTGGCCTGCTATACCGATCGACGGCCCGACGGGCCCCGGCGACGCCGCGCCCCCCGCTGCGGCCCTGCCCTGTATGCATGATGGCATATGCGCGCGGATCGCGCTATACCTCCATCGATCACCCAACCAACCCGGCATGCATACGGCAGCGTAAGCGTTCGTGAAAGGCGGTGGCGCGCGCGCGCGGTCCTCGTGGCACGACGCGAAGACAGCAAGCGGGGCGTGCGTACGAACGTGCGCGGCGTTTAGTGCTGGCGTGAGGTGTGTCGGAGCGGTATGCATGCCGGGCCCCGATCGATCGGCGAGTCGGTCGATCGACCTGCGGTGCGGGGTGCGGGAGCCGGCCGGGCTTGTACTGTAGTGGCGTAGTGCCGTGGCTGTGCGCTGCACCGCTGCAGGGTGAGACAGACAGACCGGGTTCGATCGAGGTGGTCACATACATATATATATGTAGCCAGGGTGGCCACAGGCTACACTACGCGTGCATGTGACGGGCCAGCATATATAGCACTGTGATATTGCGAGTATATATATATATATATATATATATATATATATATATATATATATGATTAAAACACGTACGTCTCTTATTGACTTATTTTACAGTAGTTCTTTTAGATACAGTAGTGTAGTAGCTAAGGTAGGTACGTACTATACGTTCGATGTTGCTCCCCTTTACCTTCGGTTCCTTGGAGTAGTATACAAAAGAAAGGAGATATTTTTTCCCCAAACAAACAAGAAAGAAGAAAATTGAAGGTCTTCAAGTAAAGGGCAGATAGGAATTGAAGAAAAGTCTACTCCAAATAACCAATCCTTGGAGTAGTACTCCGTACTGATGAATGAACGGTAAGAAGTTTGATCATCTCTGAAGAAACGCAAATTCCACCAGATGTGTGCAAGTTGATATTGCGCTGACTGCTGACCGATGGTACGCTTGGCTGCCTCTGCCACATCCGAAGTTTCATCGACTTCTGAGGTTGAGTGTGACTTCACGGTCCAAGATAGTACTCCGATCGAGTAGATTGCCTATGTCACATCTTATGATATCGACTGCTAGCCAGTACTTGTTGATAAACAAAATTTGAACACGTCTGCCTTTTTTTCCCAGCTTCCGGAGTTTCAGAGAATACTCTCAGTTACTATCCGATAACACACAGTTGCTGCTACAGTATTGTTTACCGCAAGAACGCTGAGCGTTACATGTATACACTGATAATATTAGTACAAAGGAGTACACAGTCACACGAACAGAATACAAAGTGTGCTGTTGCTGTACAGGGATTGTCAAGGAGACCACGATTGCTTGTGAGAGTTGACACGAGCTGGACGGGATCTCTCTGAGAGCAGAGTGACATTCATTCAGGCGTGACCACGAGGAGCCTTTCGTCTGGCAGGCCTTTGCGTGCATGGCTTCCTCTCCAAGCTCTCACAGGAAAAACGGGACGAGCACTCAGTGCTGCAGGTTCTTATTCCCTCCCAGATTCTTCGTCACGTATACCAATCTTCAGAAAGAACACGTACCCGGGGAATAACTCTGGCCGGCATGCGTGTAGAGACGAGCACGGCATCGTCATCTCACTAACCGAGAGACAGTGTGGTTCGCGTCCATGCCAAATATACTTCATTCGTGTGAAAATACAGTAATCTAAAATGGAACACATTCTAAAATAATAAATTTAGATATATCTTTGTACAAGTTTTCCGTTTTACGTTCTATCTTAAGTCCTTATATATTGGAACAAAGGGAGTAAGTAATTTTTTTAAAAGTTTTAACAAAAAGTAAAATCAAGAAAAGAGATTAATTGTTATGAATGTTACGATGAAAAATAGATAAAGAAAACCGGTTGTGATCGGTTAAAAATAAAAAAGAAATTTTAAAAATGCCATCAGCAAGGTAGATGAAGATATAAATTGTTATATTTTTAGTCGAACGGAGTACTCATCTTTTTTTTTCTTCTTTTTTCAGTCGCCGTCTCCCCCGTCACCTCGTGAAGATAGCAGGCACGCTCACTAGCACGTGGGCTGAGCGAAATGTATTGGAGACGTCTTTGTTTTCATAGCCATATACTCTCTCCGTCCTTAAATACTTGACACTGTTAACCTTTTAACACCTGTTTGACTGTTTGTCTTATTAAAAAATTTAAGTGATTATTAATTCTTTTTCTATCATTTGATTCATTGTTAAATATACTTTTATGTATACATATAGTTTTACATATTTCACAAAAGTTTTTAAATAATACGAACGATCAAACATGTTTAAAAAAATTAACGGCGTTAAATATTTAGAGACAGAGGGAGTATAATGCATATATATGTTCGAGAAAAAATATACAGTTCCAATACGTACATATATGCCTCTTTCTCACGTGGGTTCCGGATGTTCATCTCTCTATCTAGCCGTAGTTTTCACCCAACTCTTCGCTTGTTGCTTGAAACATAGTCCTAACTAATCCAATGCACTCAATCTGGTTGGAAATGCTTCCTTGAACATATTGTCATTTCAATAATTACCCCGAAAATCACTGGATAGGATTTCTCATTAAAAAAACCATTTTCGTACATACCTCCTATTTATTTTTACATGTGGTCCAAAAAATTTACAGTGTGTGAAAATGCATAGGAGTCTCCTTATCAAGACCCGCGTGTGAAAATTTTGACGGGACACCCCCAAAGTGATACGGCTAGTGGACACAAAAAAAAAAGTAATTAGCTATAGGATACTGTCAGGGCTATGGATACCACATACCTAATAGTAGTTGACTAAATCTCAGTAAGATCCACCACATATCATGTCTTATACAGAAACAACCTTCGGATATAGGAGGAGTTCCGCATAAGGAAGGCTGAATAGAGTTCTACATGGAAACGACAAGGACTACTCGGATTGTATCCATATTGGTTTCCCTAGCTCTATTTGGACAAGGGGACACCTATGGGTATAAATACAAGGCCCCCTAGGAGGAGAGGGGACATGGAACAATAGATCAAGACACAATATCAACATACAAGCCAACATGCGCCAAGAGAAGACACTGGATATCAACTTCAGAGATAAACATGGCTAGTCCCCTACGGTGTCTACGGATACTGTCAGGAGAGACATAGCGCTGTCTTTGATCTCGCCGGATGCGGATTCGAGGAGGAAGGCTACCCTGTTTTCGACTACGAGTCAGCACTTCAGACCGCCAAGTCGACAACAGTTAGATAGGCTACCCCAAATATTGTATTGGTGTGATTATGGTGAATAAGAGCAACGACCGGCTTTGGCCAATAGAAGTAGGGTTATTACCTGACAATTCAGGGGCCCGAACCTGTATAAAAATCCTCGACCCCATCTCTTTTACCTCAATCTCGCATATATTCTAGTACCAACGATCCCCATACTATACAAATACCGTAGTCGTGACATCAAACGTCGATAGATACTACGGCAATTATTTTATTATCTTCACTCCAAATGAAGAGAGAAACATACAAAGAAATACATTTTAGCCGTCATGGACGTCGTCGCCTCCTCCTCCAAATTCTATAGGGTTTTGGAGGGGGATCGGGAGAGGGAGAGTGGATTAGTTCAATCGGTTTACAAGCAATCTGGCCCTAGAGGCAAAATAGTCTTTTTCACACGGTTTCTCTCTCCATTTGGACCAAAATTAATAAAATAATGATCATAATATCTCATAGTTGATTACCATTTTTAGGATTCCGACAGCTATGTCATGTTTTTGAGTGTCCTTCGGCAATGAGCATAAAAACAACTTTTCTAATTAATTTTCACAAACAATATATAGTTTTAGCAGGACCGCATATAAAAAGGATATATTTACAGGAGGCACCCTAGAAGCACCACATGTATAAAAACAAATAATCCATTAAAATCGAAGGAGGGTGGGCCACTTCTAGCCACAAGCCCCTTCGCATCTCTCTCCGCTCCTCACTCTCCTCTCCCGCACCAAACTCGATCTCCTCTCCTCCTAGGCGCCACCCTCGTCATCTCTTCCTTTACACACATCCCGCGTTGATGCCGCCGCATAGGCTTAACGAGGAGTTCAAAGCCATAAGATCTGATTCACCTTGGCCTTTCCATTTGTGGCGCACCCAAATCAATTTTCATAGACGGCGGTGGATCGAGCCATCTGTGAAAATCAACTATTTTTATAGGTTTTTAGTTATAGGCGAACCCTCCAACAGCATGTATGCCAAAAAAAAAAAAACACTATTCTAGCCGTATGTACAAACTGGTTTTGTAGTAGTGATTCATGTTGAAATGCTTATTACGGAGAAAAGTTAGCACATGTTGATGGGTCAAGCAGTTATATGGCTTAAAGGAGATTTCGACGCAATGCAGAACACTTGAAGAATGGGCCTCGGTGAAGGGCAAGAGAGACAAATTTTTTACTATGCTCATGCATGTACGAACTAGTAGAACAGAACAGCATACTCAGAACATGGATAATCTGCGCAGGAAACCATAATTAATGCCACGCAGGTGCGCGATTAAGTTAAACGCGATGTATGTCCGCATCAACGAAAACAACCGCAATGAGGCCAAAGCAGAGAGAATCTCAGCGTATAGGCTGGGGCCCCAGCCCCCCAACTCAGCAGATGAGGCATGCAGCCATATTCCTCTGCCTGGCTCTCACTCTCACTCGATCACCTCCCGGTAAAATCCAAACGGCGCGGCATAATTCTGCCGCATAAAACCAAGCGACCAAATTCCCCTCCTCTCACCATGTCACACGGGAACAGAACTTACTACTCGGCCTCTGCAGCTATATAGCTCTCGATTCTGTTCTAAGCCCCAGTAATCTAGCCTATTGCATGCCGTTCCCAAGGTTAGCGAATGTTTTTAGACTAAGCCGTGATCTATCATCTGATAGTATCAGGCTATCAGCCATGAATTAATATATATATATATATATATATATATAGACACACACACACACTATATGGATGCATATATATGTCTGATGTGACCTATAGCTTTGACGCAATTTCCTCACCTAATGCTTGTGATATCTATGGGTTGTTGTCACGACACTCGTTATAGGTTAGTGATATCTAAAACTAATTTTGATTACGTTTCTGGAGTTTACTTTTTGTTTATAGTTAGGACAGCGAAGGGTCCTGTTTAAAAAGGTCCTCCTTGACGTACGGATTAGAGTATGGGTCATTGTTTGAGTATATGCAATAATACGTACACAGCATTTTTCCCGGTTGATATATACACGGGCAGCATTACAATACTAATAATCACACTGTAACTGCCGGCCTAACAACGTCATTGGTCGCGTGCGATTTGACGCCTGCTTGGCAAATCGATCGATCAGGCTAGCATGCCGCTAGCTGGGGACATGCGTGAAAAGATTGTAAAATCACCAAAACCAGAGAAAGCACGTTTAATTATTAATGTCTGATCTTGATTCTTGTCGGGATCGATCTTCAGAAAACATATATATATGTGTATATATATATATACAGCTGTCAGTTAGAACATATGATCCGTGAATTTCTCATATGGTTGGCCTGTTGCTACCTGTGGTCATTGAGGCTACATCAACTTCTATTTCCTTGTAATGAAAAAGGTGAAATACGCACATAGTTTAGACTCATGCGTTGCCTGCTGCTGTTTATTGTAGTATAATCAAGCGATATTTTGTGATTATGTGGAAGAAATATACACACATTATCACTTAAATCTCCTATTGAAAGCGCGTTTCACGTGTAAGTAATATTTATACGCACCAAGATTTGAAATAATCATACAATCATAGTCATATGACTTTATCGAGACGACCGGTGCTTCCCTAGAATCAAGAGATATAATTGGATCCCAGAAACTGTCACTACTATAAAAACGATTTTCCTGTACACGGAGCTCTTTAGACTTTAGACGGACCGTAACTGGTCACGTCTGGAACAATCGTCCTCCATTTTCGGGTGTGGGTCCTTAAGAGTTAAGAGGGCCACAGGGAAAAATCAATTTTCACAAATGGGTCTCTTAAGTGAACCGCACACAAAAATACATATTTTTTTATCTCATCCCCTCTCTCTCTTTTCCCTCTCGCTCACTTTAAATTTTTCACCTCCTCTCTATTCCTTTCCCTTCTATTCACTCCTCTCTCTCTCTCTCTCTCTCCCCTCTCTCTGCCTCACCTCTCCTCTCCTCTCATCCCCTCCGAGCGCGCGGCACGTGGTATGCGGGAGGCAGCCAGCAGGAGGCGGCGCCGCGGCTGGCGACCGGCGGTCGGGCGTCGTGGCTAGGAACGGGCGGCAAGCGGCTAGCGGCTCGGGAGTAACGGTGCTATCTGCCGCCGCGCGCGCACGTGACGGTCGGATCTGCGCCGCCGCCTCCACCGAGGAAGAGGTGGCCGGGAGCAGCGCCGCCCTCCCCACGCGAGGTGGCGGCAGATCTAGTGGTGGGGTATGCGGGCAGCGGCAGATCTGGCGGTGGTGAGGCGCAGCGGCAGCAGATCCGGCTTAGGTGACGGCGACGGGAGCGGGCAGACCAGGTGACGGCGACGATGAGGATGGCGGCAACGGCTTCTCTAGGGTTAGGGTTTCTGATATTTGCATTTTCTTTTTCGGTTTTTTATTTTTGCATGTGGGCAACATAAGCACCCACCTTCAAGACTATGGCGGTGGGGGGCTTCCTCTCAATCCAAGCACAAGACTGATGGATGCAGATCCGCCTTTGCCATGGTCTCTCTAGGTGGCAAAAGGGGATCAGATTAGGGATTGGCAACCAGATAAGATTAGTTGGTGATCAAGGAGCTTGGCAACCAGATGAGATTGGTTAGCGATCTAGGATTTTGGCCAGGCTCACATCGACCTGCTAGTGTTGTGGTTTCGACCGGCATGTACACAAATTTCAGCGTTTCGGCGACAGTGCCCCCATCAACATGGGCAATACCATGGATTGTGGTACCTACTCATGCTACGCAATCCAACCATCCATACCATCGTCCAATGAGGATGACTACACATGGATGAATGATGTTGAACAATTCTCGCCTGCCAATGGCAAATGATCAACAGAACGTTCAGGTCCAAGAGAGGAACCACCCCACTCTCCTCAACTTGGTCGTTGTTCCTTTCATGTTTGGTGCAACCCTCATTCTCTAATCATGGGGACAGCCGCCTGCTAGGCTATTGGCGATCAACTGGAGGTAGCTACATGAGTAGTGGCTTTTTGCAGGATTGGGAAAATTGGTCATGGGCAACTAAGGCTGATTCGGCAGTCTTGGCTAGTCGTGAGCATGTCATATCCGACTATTCTTGGTGACCAGTTGTTGTTGGAGGCATATGTTTGTTTTGGTGAGCTATTTGGTAATTGAACGGGGCCATGTGGTCCAGTGAGATAACTGCGGGTGAAAATCCTAATCCTATTTCTAGATTCGGCAATGCTATTGATTATATGTTGTCTCCTTGTTGAAGGTGTTGTTTTAGACTTGGATAAAAACCTAGTTTTGGTTAAAGATGATAGTGGCAGACATGCAACAGTTTCTTCTTGAAGGCTTTAATTTGAAGTAGGTTTATATAGGTCTTTGTATTTGTTCGGTGACTGAGAATTTTTTTCCTCTATTCTGGCTATGTGCATCCTAGTATGATGGAAGAAGATACCATGTGTAATTTCATTTATTAATATTTTTCTTCCCATTATAAGAAAAGTATAGTCATCCTCCTCCCTCACTATCTAGTTCCCCATATGAAAAAACACCTTCATGAAAAACCTCCCCACCAAAAAACCAGTATTTTCACGCGAAAATCAACTCGACAAGCCGCATAGAAAAAAAAACTAAATCAATTAATTCCAATCCCGTATAATGCATGAGCATGGCACCAGGTTTGGCTCGGTTTTATGTGGACAATGGGCAGAATAGCTATATTAAGGCTATTAGGTTAGCTAGTTTGGTTGGACCGGCACTACTACCAAACTCCACATCCATAACACCCTCATAAGTATCGGTTCACTTCAAACCGATACTTTTGAGGAATTTTCTGGTGCAAACGAGCATTTTTAACTGGATCAAATTAAAAACCGGCACCTATAATCACTCATTGGTGCCAATTCATAATAAAAACCCATACCAATAGTCATAGGTACCAGTTATTATAAAAAATTGGTACCTATATATGAAACAATAGTACCGGTTTTATAAAACTAGCACCTATATGTGAGAGATAGGTGCCGGTTTTTATAAAATCGACTGCTATGGATTGAGCCGAGTCGAATGCACTGACGAAAATATCTCAAGTAGTAGGTGGTCGGTTTTCTAAGTGTGGTCGACCTCTTATCTCCCACATTCACTTCTCTTCTGGATCCATCTAGGCGGCGCGGGGGGCACTGCCAGGCAGTGAGCGGGGGTAGCGGCTGGCGGGTGGCCCCCCTGCATCGAGGAGCGGGTGACCGGTCGGGGCGGTTGGTCCCGGTTGGTGGGCATCCCACTACAGCTTGATGGGATCAGGAGCTCGCGCGTTGTAGCTCCCGGTCGCGCTATGCCTCCCTCCCCCCTTCCCCCCCCCCCTCTCGGGGCCTTCTAGGTACGGCCGCCATGAGCTCGGCACACTATGGTGGCGAGCGGCATCGGTGGTGGTGTTGTTCTCTTCCTTGAAGATCTTTTTTCCTCGATGTTAATCTATGCATGTTAGATTCTGTAATTTTGTGCTTTGATGTTCTTGAATATCTCTCAATATCGGGGTCTCTATATATGTTGTTATTGAATGGTGGATTGATGGTGTGTGGATGTTGATGAATATGTTCTTGGATGGGATGTTGTTGGGATGATAGGGAGTTGCACGATACATCAACTCAAATCGAACCGACGCATCCATCGAGCCATTTTTTTATTCGTGAGACCTTGTTTGTGTGATGTGTCGTTCCTAAACATGCACCTATCATTTCTCCTCATAAGTACCACCTTGGGGATGCCGGTTGAGAAACCGACATCAATATGGGTTTTCCAATTGGCACCTATAAGATGTTCTCTAGCTAGTAGGGTGGGTTCTAGCATTTTATGCATGGTGTGATCTATATAACTACATGCAACGAATCATACTCCAACTAATTAAGAAAATGTGTTAGACATTATCGCAAATTAAATCCACACCCACGCATGATTCGTGAGCCCTATATATATATATGCGCGCAAAGATTAGTCCGAAATTAATCGTTGTTTTTTTCCCTGCAAAGAAAATAATCACGCGCTGAACGTTAAGCGTGGATGTAAATAATCGCTGAGTAATTTATAAAGAGATCTTTTAGCTGTCATATAAACAAACAAAAAAAATAAAATGGTTTCTTCGCTGTGTATCCGCAACCATCATGCCTGACCGATCGAGAGGAATGATCGCACGTGAACCGCCAGTACTCGTGTTCGGTTCACGCACACACGAAATATCTACGAGAGAACCGCGTCAAAGTAAGAAGGCCCAGGCAATAATTGACGATGGAAAACAACGTCACTAGATTATTTCCTGTATAACAATGCCATGTACTAATTCTATAATGCTCTTGAAATTAAGGTCACCGTTAAATTGGATTAATATATGCACACGTACGTGGCCCTTGATCCGGATTACAGCCGGCCGGCCCATGTCTAATTGTCCATCATTGCCGACGATATATACTACTCCCTCCGTTTTATAATATAAGTCATTCTAACAATTTTTATATTCGATATAAATATAAAAAATACTATAATAACTTATATTGTAAAACGGAGGAAGTACTCCCGTAAAACGACACAAGGTTTTTTTTTTCGAAGGGAGTTGAGTTGAATCGAAGGCCGTGCGTGACGCCATACGCGACGACGGCGGCGCGCGCGGCAGGCGTAGCTAGCAAGCGAGCAAGCAGGAAGAATCCATGGTTACGTGCGGTACGTGCCATTAATTTGACGGTTGAGAACTCCATCCGGTCTCCTGTTTGATCGATCGTCGTCGAGCATTTATTATTTCTTGTACCAATCTGCGCACGTACGTACGTAGGCTGAGGCATGCATCTATATATGGCTCGTGCGCATATATACAGCACCTACGAAGGTGACAATCGTACGTGCGTATGTGTGGGTGGACCTTGGTCAAACAGTGAACTCAGCATGCACGACAATTTTTTTTCCTTGCTTGATTTGTTTCTACTACGTACAAGCTAGTGTGTACACGCTGCAACACATGCACAATTGCACAAACACAAATAAAGAAATAACATACGTTGGCATATAGTATATATAAGTCAAGTCTTAATATAAGCTATAAGTAAATATTTATGCTTGAAATATTTTTTTCTACTATTCTCTCGCAGTAGCACTAACAGAGCCAAGAGTACTAAAGAGTAAGGCAACAAGTAGATTCTACTCAATAATGATTATGTTCAAGGTAAATTATTTCAGCGGTGTATGATGACGCTCTCTCTCGTGGCCCGATCTTCTGGTGAGGGGGATAACTCTCGCTTTGATCGAGTGCGACGTTTGCGACGTGGCTACCAACCAGAACAAGTCCAGAACGCCGTGCAATCGCTACACCACAAACGATGTCGTACCAACCGTGACGCGCGGTTGATGATCCCTGCAATGCAAACGAGAGAACACTGCAAGAACAAGATAAGATGCAATCTAAATATTGCGAATAGGGAATTAAGCACAAATGAATAATTGCGATTGAAGTGGTAGATCTAATCGACCCGGCAAATCAACACACCAACTATTGGGGGCTCTGAATCTATAGTCGCCGACTAATCGAGCGAGGACTAGAGACAAGGTGAATGGCACTTGGCAAAATTCAACTAAACAAAACCGAAATGTTTTTGAGGATGTACAAAGCTATTTATAGAGGAAAATAAAGCTAGGGTTCAGTGCTAATTCGTGGAGGTGGAGGGTGACACTTCCGAGATGGGCCTAGTCTATTACAAGGCCCAAGGCCCAAGTTCGGTTTCAGCAACAGCACTGTCTTGTTTTGGTGATTCCCGTTGACTCGAGATAAATTTGGACATGAGACCAGATGCGTTTGAAAGGTAGCGAGATAAGCTTTCCACGAAGTCCAAGATCACCCAAATCGGAGTTGGCATGAAGGCGCTAGGTCCGTTTGAAGTCAGTGCTGTCTCCGGAGGCCGAACTGGACTTGGACTTGGAATTATCATTGGAGTGTGTGAAGTTATGAGCGTATCCGACGAAGTGATGTCCTCATCATCCTCCCCTTCTTGAATTGGAGTCGTCCTCGACTCAATCCCATCTTCTTGATTGTGTGCACTCTCTCGTCCATTGGCCATCCTTGGAGGTATCTCATCGTGAAAAACATCCTCATATTCCTGCAAAAGGTTAGTAATAGCAGGTGGCAAAGAATATAAAGTACTAGGAGCAGTAACCAATGTGAGTATAGAATCTTGGCAAAATAGAGCATAGCAACAAGAATCTGGCTCATCTAGTGCACAAATATTATATTTAGAAGCCAACAAAGCACCCTTCAACTTAATTTCATTCTTTGTGGTACTTGGTTCTATTTTACTAGTTGGAGCAGGATGTTTAGCAATAATTTGATTTTCACTTTTCGCTTTCTTTTCACATTGAAGTCTTGCAAGATCATCTTTCAAAGCAGCGGCTGGAGTCATAGAATGCAAAACAACTCTTTTACCATCGAACATAAATTTATATGTATTAGTCCTACCATCAAAAACAACTTCTCTATCATATTGCCATGGTCGCCCCAAAATAACAGAACAAGCTTGCATATGCACAACATCACATTCAATTTGATCATGGTAGGATCCTATAGAAAAAGGTATTTTAACCAAGCGGGTTACCTTCATCTTACCACATGTATTAAACCACTGAATATGATACGGATGTGGATGTGGATGGGTAGTTAAGCCAAGCTTCTTGACCATCTCTTCACTTGCTAAATTGTTGCAACTCCCGCTATCAATAATCATTTGGACGGTATGGCCTTTCACAAGAACTTTGCTTTGGAACAAATTGTGACGTTGGTTTTGCTCTTCACACTTCTCTTTAGCACTAAGTGCTAGCTTGACAATTAGGCTAGGATACTGATCTAGCGACTCTGGATGCAAATGGACTTCCTCGATGTCATCATTATCTTGTCCTCCTGCGTGGTCAGTGGCAACTAAAGCATATTCATCATCACAATCACTAGCAGAAGTATACTCACCATCAGCATTCACAAATAGAGCTCGCCGATTTGGATAGTCGCGGGCAATGTGTCCAATGCCATGGCACCTATGACATGTAATATCACGTGTACGTCCAGTGGAATCTACTGAAGTTGCACTCTTGGCTGGAGTCTGAACTGGAGCGTTTTTGCTTGTTTCTTAAGCATGGGATGGCGTGGAGGTAGGTGGACGAACAGCAGTAGTAGATTGACGTGGTGTCGACTGTCGTGTGGAAGTAGCACCTGCAAGAGAACTCCTATGCTTGTTGCGTCCCTGCACTTCTCTTTCAGCTTTGCAAGCAAAATGGAATAATCTATTCATGGTATTGTATTCTTTATATTCAAGAATATCCCGAATCTCTTTATTAAGACCTCCATAGAACCTAGAAATTCTAGCATCCTCAGTTTCTTGCAAATTACATCGTGACAAAGCAATCATCATCTCTTGATAGTATGTTTCTACAGAATTGGAACCTTGTCTTAAAAGTTGCAGTTTATTTAACATGTCACGAGCATAGTAAGAAGGAACAAATCTAGACCTCATTGTACGTTTCATATCATCCCAGGTTCTAGGTCTAAGTCCTCTACCACATATATCATTCCACCATAGAGATGCAAAGGAGGTAAATTCACTACTGGCAGCTTTAACTTTCTTATTATCAGGAAAATCATAGCAAGAGAATTTTTGCTCAACAGCTAGCTCCCAGTCTAGATAAACAGAAGGTTCAAACTTACCATCAAAAGAAGGCATAGTAAATTTTACCTTAGACAAAGGATCATCTTTGTCCCTAATTCGACGTCGTCTTCTATTTCCAACACTCTCGTCTTCCTCCTCATCATCAGCAACAGATTGCTCTTCGTCTTCATCGTCATATCTTTGGTGTCGATCAGCAGTGGCACCTGCACCTTCTTCACCTGCAGCCTCAAGTAAACCAATGCGTCGCACAATATTTTCATGTCCAATATTTATATTCTGAATGTTTTCAGTTAATTGTTTATGTGATCGATTCATTTGCTCAATTTGATCCACTACTTTCACCAGGCTTTCACTTAAAGTTTTTAAATGTTTATCTGTGCTTTCCTTGTATGATTTACTATTACGCATCAGCTCTTCATACCAATTTTCCATGCCCTTCAGTTTATGTGCTAAAGAAACTCACAAAAAAGTGTCAGTTCCTAACAATCTATATATATGTGGAGCTTTTGAAGGCACTCAACACTCAAGCATATACCAAATTCTTATAATGTTCTCAAAGAATGCAAATCAGGTCAATCACCGTGGCTGGTTCGTGGCACAATGACACGCTTGTGGAGCGATTGCAAAGCCGGACCTGTAAAGGTTAGTAGTATGTGGATCTTGGTAGGCTTAACTATATCACAAGGAATAGCAAAAATCAAACAGATATGCGAAATTGAATAATAATCCAAAGTATTAGTCAAAATTGCTGGCCTAGCCTAGACTCAATCCTAGCTCAAGCAAGCAAATGATCACACTCGGACCAAAACAACTCGCTATGTCAACCAACTCTCTCCAAGAAATCCACAATTTTAAAAAAAAAAATTTCCACCCTTTCTTTTTTTTTCTGATTTTTTTTCTTCTCTTTTTTTTCTGATTTTTTTTTGGTGCGGCTCTTTTGCTTCTTTTTTTTTCTTTTTTTTTCACCTTCTGCCTTTTCTCTATTTTTCTTTTTTTTTACTTTTCTATTTCACAAATGGCAGTTATCAATCGAATTGGATAACATGCGTGTGCACCGAGGAATTAATCTGCACAAGGAAATTCTATGCATGTGTACACCCAACAAACTAGGAGGCCGAGATTTGCATGCACATGGAATCAGGAAGAGACGATGGAAATTACACAAGTACTCATGCATGCATGCATGCGCAATCAAGTAGGACAGCAGATTTTCCCTAATTATCTGCCACATGCAACCCAAAAAAAATCTCAATGAAACAAAACCTCAGCTCTCAAACCAATATGTTACTAATCAATCTACTGCGCAACTTTCTCTATGGCGGCGGAACTGCGCGACTTTCTAAAACAACGCTAGAGCAACATGCAACCCACACTTGCAAACTAAATCCAAGACTAATCTAGGGCTTAAACCAGCACTTGACTCGACAGTGGATCAAAACTCAATAAAGCAAAAACTGAATGAAATTGCATGGCTCAAAACTAATGTTTGGTGATGGGAAAAAAATATTGCGGCTGTATGGTAGACGATGGAAAAAAATTACAAAACTAAAATCCTCACCAGGCAACTAAAGCTCTGATACCAACTGATGACGCTCTCTCTCATGGCCCGATCTTCTGGTGAGGGGGATAACTCTCGCTTTGATTGAGTGCGACGTTTGCGACGTGGCTACCAACCAGAACAAGTCCAGGACGCCGTGCAATCGCTACACCACAAACGATGTCGTACCAACCGTGACGTGCGGTTGATGATCCCTGCAATGCAAACGAGAGAACACTGCAAGAACAAGATAAGATGCAATCTAAATATTGCGAATAGGGAATTAACCACAAATGAATAGTTGCGATTGAAGTGGTAGATCTAATCGACCCGGCAAATCAACACACCAACTATTGGGGGCTCTGAATCTATAGTCGCCGACTAATCGAGCGAGGACTAGAGACAAGGTGAATGGCACTTGGCAAAATTCAACTAAACAAAACCGAAATGTTTTTGAGGATGTACAAAGCTATTTATAGAGGAAAATAAAGCTAGGGTTCAGTGCTAATTCGTGGAGGTGGAGGGTGACACTTCCGAGATGGGCCTAGTCTATTACAAGGCCCAAGGCCCAAGTTCGGTTTCAGCAACAGCACTGTCTTGTTTTGGCGATTCCCGTTGACTCGAGATGAATTTGGACATGAGACCAGATGCGTTTGAAAGGTAGCGAGATAATCTTTCCACGAAGTCCAAGATCACCCAAATCGGAGTCTGCATGAAGGCGCTAGGTCCGTTTGAAGTCAGTGCTGTCTTCGGAGGCCGAACTGGACTTGGACTTGGAATTATCATTGGAGTGTGTGAAGTTATGAGCGTATCCGACGAAGTGATGTGCTCATCAGTGGACCATGATATGTGCTACTCCGGTATTTAGTTCTATCGGTGGCCTCCCACCTACCTATGAGGTGTGCCTCTACTAGTGTTTGTTAACTTTTGTGGAGATATATAGAAAAACATATATATATATATATATATATATATATATATATATATATATATATATATATATATATATATATATATATATATATATATATATATGGATTGTCAACCTAGTTGTATTGGTCGTATAGGAACTATTTATATTGCTTTGAGATTTGTGCTTTCGTTCTTAATTTTAGTAGTCTTCCTCACCTACCTGACATTCCATACAGCCTCCAAAATCTTTTTATATTTGCACACAACACAATCTCTTTACACTTTTTTCCCCAACGTGCACTCCCTCTGCCTTGCTAATGTTGACCCACCAGTAGACGTCTTTGAAATATCACCTTCCTCACTTTCACTTCCATCTACCTCAATCCCCTCCATGCAATCTGCCTCTCCAGCCCATTCCCCTCTATGCTTGATCATCTTTGTTGATCGAACCTTTGGCCGCACTACACCTTCCTAATCTCCATCATTTTTTTAGGAAATAAGCGTCATCATTCACATCCTCGCACCATTTAACCTTCCTATATGTCATTGACGAAACATATATACATCCCCTTCTCTTATGTTGCCAAGATGGTGGCACAATAAAGCCTCTATCACCTTGGCTTGTATCTAAAGCCAATCCTTCCTCCCTTTTTACACATTTACTATAACACTAATTTAATGTTGTGCAAATTTGGTCGTTAACAGCTACCACTTGGTAGCTATTTGCAATAAGAATCTTTTAAAGCGTTGGCAGAACCAAAACTTTCTAGAGCCCAGACAAATCTAACTACGCCAAAGATTTACTGTGAACATACTATTATCTCTCTCTATAACCGCCAATACAATGATTAAACTTGGCGGCTATTTTTTAACCGCCAAAGAAATCAGGTGGCCGCCAAGAAAATTTCGGATTCTTGTAGTGTTTGCCAAGCGGTGAACTCACCACTGTTGTGAAGGAGCGCTTAATAGAGAAGCCACACCATTGTCGCTAGTAAGCATATCCTTCCCCTCCAATGGTTAGAGGGATGAAGAAGCATGGTAATTTTTCCCTATTTTTAATATAATTTATTTACCGTATGGATTTCTCCTACAGTGTTTTTCTTAAGAAAAAAACGAAGCATAGTAAAAAAAATCATCATCAATCTGCCTATATTTTCTCATCAACAGCTAATAAAAAAATGAGAAACATAATGCCTTCTCGCCACCTCCTACCCAGGGGCGGATTCAGCATAGGGGCGGCAGGGTCTCGAGCCCCTACTACTGGCATGAAGATTATGAGAGCCCCCACGAAGATCCCACTAAATCTTTTTATCATATGTAGTTGGAAGGAGGGCTGTAACTCTATCTAGTTTGCCCAGATCCTACTGTTATTTATTTCTGGATCAGCCACTGCTCCTGCCTCCCTGTGTAGCTTAATTAGAAATGCCCTCGTACTTATGCTTGCAGGCTGTAGCACTGTAGGTCACAATAGCGAAAATTTTCTTGTCCCAATCCAAAAGTACGTCGGCTTATGTGAATGGTATCTCGTGTGCTCACAGTGCACACAGCACATATACACATGCGCCGCTGATCGGCGAGGGAGAGATGGATGCGGTAAGCCCCCGCAGTCGGTGGACCCAATCCACAGCCGCTTGACGACACCGCTCTCGCCTGCGTGAGCGTTTCTCCCCCATCAACTCTACCGGAGTTAATTATACACTCCTCTTTTTAACTACTATACCCTCACTTATCTCACTCTGTACATCAGACTGTACATTTCTGTACATGTGAACCCTGATAGATACGTATGCGGCGTAGGCATCGGAAAAGGGGTAAATAAATTAAATCGACATGTCCCCTGAATAAACCTAGGTAAAAAGGCTGTTTAAACTTTAAAATATATAGTAGCAGAGAGGGGAGAGCATATAGTAGAGTGTGGAAAGAAGGAAGCAAAAGGGGGAGAGAGAAAAGTATGACAAGGAGATGAAAGAAATCAGACAACAACCTTCTTAGCCTCCTCCTCTCCACTAGCTTCTTCTCCCTTGCCATGAGTTCCCTAGTAGACCAGGACTAGCAGGCAAGAGCAAGCAGCTGGAAGAGTATTAGCAGCATGCAGCTCTAGAGACGACAGGCACAGGGGAGGGGAGAGGTATGGAGAAGAAGCTAAGCAAAACTCTTGTTTTTGCTTTGGTTCTTTAGTTTATATACGTCTTGGGTTTGGGTGTTTGCGAGCTTTTTTTTCTTCTTTTCCTTTGTTTCTGAGTGTAACTGTTTGTTTGGATTTCCCTGCGCACTTTGTTCTTTTGTTCATCTCGGACGAGCCCTAACCCTTTGGAGTTTTTCCCCAGCTTCTTGTCGATTCCTTTGTTGTTGTTTCAGATCGATTCCAAGCAGATACTTACATAAGTATTGAGAGGTATTCTCATCCCTTTCTGTTTCTCCTTTCTGCTCTTTTCTTTTGGTTTTATCCCCATCCTCCTTTTGCTAGAGAACTTTCTGACATCTTCTCATCTTTGTGTGCTTGCATGATGTGTAGTGTCAATCTTGGTTGTTCTTGCTTGAGTTTGTTATCGCCATGTCTCACTCGGACACTACAGCTTCTTGCAGTGACGGGAAATCAAGAAAAGAAAGCTGCTACTAGCCCAAGCCAAAGTTCTACAAGAAGGGAAAAGATTCCCTTCTGTTCTTGAGTAGCTAGCTTCGCTCGAGGGTAATTAAATCTGAGAGCGGCCATGGCATCCAACTCATCAGCGGCAGCTGTGGCGGCGTTGTTTGGAATTAGGGATGGCGACCATGAGGACCAGATTAAGCCGCTATTTGCCCAGCAGCAGCAACACCACCACCACCAGCCACCTATGGCGCCATCCAACGCCGCGGCGGCGGCTTCTGCGGCAGGGTCGGCGGCCGGTCAAGCGTCCGCGGCGGCGCCACCAGCGAAGAAGAAGAGAACCTTACCAGGTAATCCATGCAAAGTTTATCCCTTTTATTCTTCAGTTTCAGACTTCCAGTCATGCATGCATGGATGCCCGCATAGCATTCTTCGATCTCCTTGCTGATCTTGCCTCGATTTATCGGTTGGAGCGAGTTTCAATTCCTTTGTTTTAGCATGCACAAGAAGACAGCTAGCTACGGCTAGCTTGTCCAAGATTCACATGGTTTTTGTATCGATTTTACCTTGTTTGTCTAGTGATTTTTTTTCTTGGTTTTGAAATTTTTGATTCACATGCATAATGTCTTTTTTGGAAGGGATTTGTACGCTAGCATAGAGTCCAAGATTTGGTTCCCTTGGATTTAATTACATGAAATGGTCCTATATCTTCTTCGGTTTCTAATTTCTCTCTCTTCTCTAGCTTGGTCCAATGAATTTCTTACGCACCTGGATTGTAGTCACCCAGCACTACTTCATTTAAAGCTTGTAGTCTCACCTGGATGAATAGTATAGTCCTCAGTTCAGGTGAAGGTACAAAGCACAAAATGATTTCTTGTTTTTTTTTCTCATATGTCATTATAAATCAGACTTATTTTTCATTAGATAGATTGTTTCCCCTAATTATTTCTTTACCGCAGTAAAGTTCCTAAATTCAAATAGACAATCACCATCATTTAATCATCAATTAATCTTAGAGATTTTTTGGGCAAGATTCCATGTACGTGAGCTGTTCTCCTCTTCACCCTTGCTGGCCTCTTCCTTTCTCTTACCAATCATGAGAGATGCAGATACGGGCCATGACATATGCACGAGCAATGTCAATTCCTTTGTTCCCTATATGCCTCTTGCTGCAAAATTAATTCTCTTTTGCCCCCCTCCTTCATAATCTCGTGCAAATATTCTCTTAACTTTTTGCCTTAATTTGTCCCTGGCTACTAAAATCAAAAGGAAAAAAAATCACTACTCCCCATTACAAATCATCCTTGCATGCCTAACCGATCTTCATCACCATAAATCTACTCCGATTGGGAAATTCTTTCGTGTTAAGAAACATGCATGCGTTTGTCATAATCAGCCACTGCAATTTGGTTGTCATCAGTAGTGCGGCAAGCTGTACTCCTTATTTCTCTCTCTTCTAATCCCCACATAATGTTTTAACCACCGTGCATCTATCTATCTATCTATCTATATGCATCTCATATATATATATATATATATATATATATATATATATATATATATATATATATATATATCGATCAACACATTTCGATAAGGTAGTGCAGTATGCATGCATGCATGTATATATATCTTGTACTCAATTAATACTACTTTGCACTAGTACTAAGTTCTACGAGCTACTTGAGCGCAGACCCGGACGCGGAGGTGATAGCGCTGTCGCCGAAGACGCTGCTGGCGACGAACCGGTTCGTGTGCGAGGTGTGCAACAAGGGGTTCCAGCGGGAGCAGAACCTGCAGCTGCACCGGCGCGGGCACAACCTGCCGTGGAAGCTGAAGCAGAAGAACCCGCTGCAGGCGCAGCGCCGCCGGGTGTACCTGTGCCCGGAGCCGACGTGCGTCCACCACGACCCCTCCCGCGCCCTCGGCGACCTCACCGGCATCAAGAAGCACTTCTGCCGCAAGCACGGCGAGAAGAAGTGGAAGTGCGACAAGTGCTCCAAGCGCTACGCCGTCCAGTCCGACTGGAAGGCCCACTCCAAGATCTGCGGCACCCGCGAGTACCGCTGCGACTGCGGCACCCTCTTCTCCCGGTACCCACACTCTACTCATCTCTACTACGTATATATGCATGGTGTTTTTCGCAGCTTGATTTCTCCATCTGCATGAGACGTTGCATGTGTGTGCGCGCTAGCTAGCGAAGAATGTTTAGTAGTGTGCGCACTAAAATGGCCGCATGCACGTTCGGCCGGGGTTAGGGTTTTGTCTGGGTGGTATAGTGCACTACTTTAACTAATCTGTTCACAAGGGTTAATGGCTAGTGGGAGGAGAAGAATTATCGATGTCGTACACACGTGTACGTACCGCGTGGTCTGCAGGATGCATATGCATATGTATGGGCGAAGAGCATTAGGGCTACTGCTCGCACGTGATCTTGCCATTGTCTTGCTGATGCAAATGTTTCCAAGCGTTCTTGTGCTGGCATGCATCGTCGTCAAGCCTGGCTGAAAAGGCCTCCCGTCTCTTCCTCAGCTATATATCACAAGTCACACAAATAAACGCGATATGTTTATATATGTGTGCGCATGTGTTATACTGATTCATGGCCCCAATTCGGGATATGCCCGGAATGTCGACAGCTAGCTAGCACATTCTTAATTCGTTGGGTTGTCTATTCATCAGACATCTGAATTTTGAAATATCTAAGCGGTCAGAATTATTTCAAGATCCGTGCAATAATTATATATATAAGTAAGAGCATGACCAACAGTTCTCTAAATGTTAATAAATATACACTGTAAGACACTCTCCTACAGTTTTTTCCTTAAAAAAAAGAAGAAGACAATGCTCCTAAATAAAATCCAACCATAAAAAGATAGATTTTTTCTATGAAAAATAGGATCCAACAATGCCCATGTAGAGATGATAAAAAAAATTTAGCATCCCCAACTCTGCGTTTATCGTTCTCCACGTCTAGGGAATGGCACATGAGGATGGATTCTAATCTCTCGGGTGGACGTTCACCCGTTTCTTGCATGACATCTAAATGATTATGAAAAAATTCTAAAAAAATTCACAAGATAGGTTAATATGTAATATATCACTTCACCAACATGCAAGTTCAAATTCGACTTCTACAAGTTGTAGCAAAAATAACAAATCAAACTCTAACTAGTATACCTATATTCACAGTCAAATTTGTTATTTTTTTCACAACTTGTAGAAGTCGAATTTGAACATGCATGTTTGTGAAGTGATATATTACATATTAACCTATCATGTCAATTTTTTTGAAAATTTTTCATAACCATTTAGATGGCATGCAAGAAATAGGTGGACGTCCACCCGAGTGTTTAAAACAGTTTCCCAATGGAACATCCCAAAAAACTGATATGCGTGGGATAAGAGCTATCGAGATCGCAGCATGGAAGCTGGTGGGCGAGGGAGATCGCCCATGAGGAGAGGAGGGCCCCCTTTTTATTTTAGGGAATTAATTAAGTTTAGGCTATCTGTTATAGAGATCGAGCAAGGTATATTTTATATCCTTAAATTCTTATTAGAGATTTCAAATAAGATATTTAGAGGAGAATATTGGACATTTGTTGGTGATGCAATAAACCACTTCGATGCCCGGAATCCCGATCCATCTCTCGCCTTCGCTAGCTCTTCGATCGATCTCCACCTTGTTGGAAGGCGCCAGCAATTCCAGCTAGTTGCCCTCTCCATATCTCCTCCTCCACACCATAGTCAATCGTTATTGTTGGGGTATATATAGCTTCATCTATGATATACAGCTCATGCAGCTGAAGTTCGGATGTCGCTGGTGCCAAGAGGGCTTACCAATGAAGTCACTAGTGATGTTCTTAGTGAGTCATCCTGTTGCCTCCCTCTCTTCCTCGCACCTCTCTCGGTCGGCTAGAGGTAGAAGATGCTTGCCACTTGTCGAATCGTCGGATCAAGATCTTCATCGATCAATTGGCCAAGATTTAAGAAACAAAATCCCAGTCGACTAGTAAATAGAAAAGTTGTAGTCCATATATATAAAAATATAATTAAACAAGCTTATATGTGTGGCACTATACACGTCTGCACTATATATTTTTTTTAACGAATCAGCGAGCCACCAATTTATTGAATATAGAAGGAGTAAATTGTACAAAAGAAATGAGTTGTACACGTCTGCACTATACACCCCCATATGATCGTAATTGGCTAATCTGCTTTGAGCTGCCATATAGAAGAGTATGGATATGTAGTCTTGGGAAACTGTTTTAACAGCTAGAGTGGACGTCCACCCGTTTGTTGTATGTCATCTAAATAGTTATGGAAAAAAATGAAAAAATATGAACAAGATAGATTAATATGTAATATATCAATCCACAAACATGCAAGTTAAAATTCTATAAATTGTAACAGAAATAACAAACAAAACTCAAATTACCATATGTATATTTACAATTACATTTGTTATTTTTGTTACAACTTGTAGAAGTTGAATTTGAACTTGCATGTTTGTGGAGTAATATATTACATATTGATCTATCTTGTTAATTTTTTTAAAAAATTTTCATGATCATCTAGTTGACATGCAATAAACGGATGGACGTCCACTCGAGCCAACTTTCTATTTATATCTAAAAATAATATAATGCAAACTATAACTTAGCCTGGTGGCGTAGTTCATATATCATGCAGAATATGATATGTGAATGTGTGTGAGCTGGCCGGCTAGATAGATGTGCGGTGCAGGGCCTTTCGTTGGCCTTACGTGTCAGAAGAGCCTGTGGTTCACGCTTCACACGCCTTAGATTTCCCTTGGATACATGCATACTCCGATCCAGGCCCTTACATCTGATCTCACGAGTCACATGGGTGCAACTTCGCTTGCTAGCAGCAGTGTCACGCATACTGCAGACTCTCTCTCTCTCTCTCCAGAATAGCAGCAAGTGTTCACCCTATCTTTCACAACTCGAGCATTTTCCTCTCTGGCTTCATGGCATGACCTCTGCATGCAGAGTTCTTAGCATCAATAATTTTGATGCAATGGGGGCCTAGCCTTATATATGTGTAGGCTTTTGTAGTTTTGCATGTGTTTTTTCATCCATATATATTCTTGTTGGATCACCCTTTGGTTCCTTGGAAAATGAGCTTTTTACAAAGTCTTCTCATGTCTCCGGGCGAGTTGGCGTGTGCGTGTGCTCTCTACCATGGCGATGTCCAATATGTCTACTGCTAGCTAGTAGTAGAATTTCTTTTCCCAGCCCTTTCTCCTTGGAAGCTTCCTGCACCATATATATTAATTAAGAACCTATATATATCGGTGACGCCATGCTATATCAATCTGCCTACTCTTTTCCTCGTTTTCATCCCTGATTGACATGAGTTTCTGGGATCTCGAGCTTCAATTGAGGGCATGTTTAGGCCACGAAAAGAAAATTTTTGAATGTCACATCGAACGTTTGACCGGATGTTGGAATGGGTTTTCGGACACGAATAAAAAAACTAATTTCATAACTCGCTTGGAAACCGCGAGACGAATCGTTCGAGCCTAATTAATCTACCATTAGCAAATATGGGTTACTATAGTATTTATGGCTAATCATGGACTAATTAGGCTCAAAAGATTCGTCTCGCGATTTCCCCCTAACTGTGCAATTTGTTTTTTAATTTATCTATATTTAATACTATATGCATGTGTCCAAAGATTCGATATGATGTTTTTGGAAAAAAGTTCTTGGGAACTAAACATGGCTTGAGTGTGATAGAAGTCAAGTGATGAAACGAACAGGTTTTAGTTAACCCCACACTTGAAACATGTAGAATCACTGGTGGATTTAGATTTTTCTAAAAAAAGATTTATATTTTTTTAAAGTACATGCAAACACAAGTACGAACAGTTATATATCAATGTTATTGAACACTTCAAATACAAGACATTATTAAAAACGTGATTCATTGACAACCCTGGGTGGCCTAGGAGCTACCCGGGGTCGCTAGGCGTGTATCTGCACCTTGGTAGAAGTTGTACATATTTTGAGCCTTTAAAGGTCATTAATAACGCATATTGTCTTGTCATATAGTTACCCTACAAATATGTATGTTCAAACTTGATTTGAACAAGTGGGAAAAAATATAACTGCGGGAAATATATATATGCATCTACACTACTTTAATTTCATAGTTAGGTTTGTTTTTTCTTTGATGTAAATGAATTTAGTCGTGGATGTCTGTACAGTAATACATGTGACGGCATAATCTATATGGCCAAATCTTATTAGCTTATAACTATTTAGATTTCATACATGAAACGAGGGCGCGCACGACACACATTCTTGATTTAATATAGCTTAAAATACTTCTCCCAAGATTTTTTTTTTTCGGAATACTAACAGTAGGAGTTGTTACACGCAATATATTAAATTCACTTTACTTGTAGAAGAAAGAATTAAAGATATTTCAACGATAGTATATCACACAGTTCTACTGTTTAGACGACCATTATTTCTTGTACCCACCTCAAGTCATACGCACAGTGTACACACATTCATGCATCCTTGCCAATTAGTACTGTACTAGCTAGTACTCCAGCTTGTAACTTTTTCCGTACAAATATATGGTCGTCCTGTGTATGGAACTTGGAATCTTATCGGTTCAAGGCAAGAATCGAACGTACGTACTACGTCTCCTAAAAGATGCAAATATATAATTCTTGAATACACATTGCATCTAGTTATTATAGTGCTTTTTTTTTGCATGGATTTCTGTACTGTTGTGCTTAACATGCAATTGATTAGAGAAAAGTAATCATTTTCTCGGGAGTGGATTTTAAACTCTCGAGAGGACATCCCCTCGTTATTTGCATGTAATTTAAATTGTTACGAAAAAAATTAAAAAAATCTGAGAAGATGTATATATGTGATATATCGCTCCATAAACATGCAAGTTAAAATTCAACTTTTACATGTCGTAACGAAAATTTAACCATGAATATGCATTAACTAGCTATAATTTATTTTTTTTTTGTTGTGAGATATAGAAGTTGAATTTGAGCTTCATGTTTGTGGAGTGATATATCCCATATTAATATATCTTTTTATTTTTTAAAAAAAACAACTAGACTAGCTATTTGAGTGACATGCAAACAATTATGGGACATCCTTCTAAGAGTTTAGAATAAAAATACTATTTTCTCAACTCTCTTTAGTTATTAGTATCGATATGATGGCAATGCCTTCTTTCCAATATATAGTTAACTAGTCGATACCCCGCGCTTTGCTGTGGAATATGTATGAATGCATGTTATATATTATAGAAATGGTAATGTATATGTTTAAATAATGTGAAAATAATATGGAGATATTGATTTGACATTGCTTGCATATTGAGTTCTAAAAATACAACAAAATTGTATAAGTCTTTTGTTTTTTTTCTAGTCAACTTATTTAAGTTTGACCAAGTTTACAGAAAAATATAATAGTATTTAAAAAATAAACATATTATTAGAATATATTAAATGTTAGATTTAATAAAATTAATTTGATATTTTAGATGTCGCTAAATTTTTCTATACATTTAAAAGAAATTGACGATGGAAAAAATCAAATGAATTATAGTATAAAATAGAGAGAATACTACATTTGCACGGATGACACAGCAAAAATTTTGCATCTAGCTGTCTAGCTGATGAGCACCACTTCACGTGATTTCTGTATCAGTACCCGATACTGTAGTGACATGCACTGTCCTTCGAGTTATCTTCACTTTTGCATCGTACAATTTCACGTGCAAACTTGTGGCGCACGGACAGTGATCAGTTTGATGGTACATCGCATGTGTCCGTCGTCGTCTATGCAAATGCAGGAGGGACAGCTTCATCACCCACCGCGCCTTCTGCGACGCCCTCGCCCAGGAGAGCGCGCGGCTGCCACCCGCCGCCGCCGGCCACCTCTACGGCTCCGCCGGCGCGGCCAACATGGCGCTCAGCCTCTCCCAGGTCGGCTCCCACCTCGCCTCCACCCTCCAGGACCACGGCCACCACCACCATCACGGCGCCTCCCCGGACCTCCTCCGCTTCGGCGGCAGCGGCGGTGGCGCCATGGCGGCCCGCCTCGAGCACCTCCTGTCGTCGTCCAGCGCCTCCGCGTTCCGGCCCCTGCCGCCGCCGCCGCAGCAGCAGTCTCCGGCGCCGTTCCTCCTCGGCGCGGCGCCGCAGGGGTTCGGCGACGGCGGCGACGGCAGTGGTCCGCACGGATTCTTGCAGGGTAAGCCGTTCCATGGCCTCATGCAGCTCCCTGACCTCCAAGGGAATGGCACCGGCGGGCCGTCGCCGTCGGGTCCGGGTCTCTACAACCTCGGCTACATCGCCAACAGCGCGAACAGCTCGGGTACTTCCAGCCATGGCCACGCGAGCCAGGGACAGATGACCAACACCGACCAGTTCAGCGAAGGAGGGGGTGGTGGCGGCGGCGGCGGCGGCGGTTCAGAGACATCGGCGGCGGCGCTGTTCGGCGCCGGTGGGAATTTCTCCGGCGGCGAGCACCACCAGGTTTCTCCTGCCGGGATGTACGCGAATGATCATGCCATGATGCTGCCGCAGATGTCGGCGACCGCGCTGCTCCAGAAGGCGGCGCAGATGGGCTCGAGCACGTCGAGCGCGAACGGCGCCGGCGCGTCCGTGTTCGGCGGCGGCTTCGCCGGCTCGTCGGCGCCGTCGTCCATCCCGCACGGCCGCGGGACCATGGTCGACCAGGGGCAGATGCACCTCCAGAGCCTGATGAACTCGCTCGCCGGCGGTGGCAACGCCGATCACCAGGGCATGTTTGGGAGTGGCAGCATGATTGACCCGAGGCTGTACGACATGGACCAGCACGAGGTGAAGTTCAGCCTGCAGCGCGGCGGCGGCGGCGACGGCGACGTGACGCGTGACTTCCTCGGCGTCGGCGGCGGCGGTTTCATGAGGGGGATGTCGATGGCGAGAGGTGATCAGCACCATGGCGGTGGCGGCAGCGACATGCATGGCACCTTGGAGGCCGAGATGAAGTCGGCATCGTCGTCCTTCAACGGAGGCAGGATGCAATGATCTCTTTAAGCATATATACGTGGCACGTTGGCATCAACATGCGTGGCAGGAATAAGTTGTTAATTTGCAGGTTGCAATACAATGCTGTGACTTGTGACACATGTGATAGATGTTTTTGCATGCATCCATGCAAAAGGATAAAGCCAGCTTTGATGATGATACAATCTTAGCGAGAGACATGGTGAGCAGAAGAGCTTCACCTAGTCTCCTACTAATGCATGATGAAGCTAGATCAACAGTAATCATGAGACAACGAGCTGAAGTTAGGCGTTATTACTGCAATATACTATTCTGTTCCTGATAGATCTTATTGCTAAATTTCATTTGAAAGAATAGGTCTTGCTAAATGTAATTGGGTTAATTATACTGGATCAGGGATAACTGCAATGAGACTGTATTATCTTCTTCTTTCTTTTCTGTCAGACGAATTATAGGTCTGTGGGGGATAATGAGACTTAATTACCCTACTGATCTTTTCTATTTTTTGTCCTCTTTCAGTCATTCAGTTAACCCTCTAGAGCAAAAATATTGTTCTTGCAATTAATGCAGTTAATCATGATATATAGTCCATGTTGTGATGTATGTCGTTTCATGTTAATTATGTCATCAACGTGTCGGCTGTGTTGCTAATATAGATGGGTTATGCTTACTGAGCTCGAAATTTTAAAAAGTAGCCGATGAGAACTACTAGATCTTTCTATAACTTCGGTTGCTAGTTTATTTCGAAGGTATATAGCTACAGTTTCCTATATAACTTTTGTTGCTAGTTTATTCTTGGGTTCTATCTATAGCTACTAACATTCACAATCAAGACGAATAATTTAGGTTGTTTGGGGAGCTAGCTGGAGATTCTTGAAGTAGCTACAATTCGCCAAAAAGCTTCCTAAAACAGGTCCATAATCCCTGAAGAAGAACAAGAAAGAAAACAAAGCTAATATATTTTTATTTTTCTCCCTGATTATAATCGATTTTTCTTTTTATCTTTGTGCTATTGTTTTCATTATATATATACGGGATGGATAAACAAACTTCATAAAAAAATGATTCCAACCTTTTTTTTTCCATTTCCTGCAACTACATTAGGTAATTGTTCCAATATATTTAAGGGGTTGCGAAAGAGCCTGAAACCTAGTGGTTTCTAGGATTTACGGCTTTGTACTTTCAGTGGTAGGCGATATACCCGTTGACAGCAAGGCGTCTGTGGTGACTTCGTCAATCCCCAGGATTTGCCGGTCCAGTTTTCGAAGATGCTCATAAGGGTAGGGTTTGCGTGCGTGCGTTCATAGGAGTGAGTGTGCATGTGTTGTACTGTGTAATTCTCAAAAATATATATACATATATATATTCAAGGGGTTAATTATTTTGCGACTCATTTTCATTTCTATAGTTAGTATGATATTCTTTTTACCCGTGTGTGTGCGCCTATATATGTGATTTTGTAAGACTGATAAATTATGTTAACACCTAGATAACTTGCACCAAAAGGATCTATTGAAAACAGGAGGGCGGTGCATGAGTGTGATCTAAAGTGTTGTTGAATAAAAATGCACCAGTAGAAATCCTCATCCAACTCAGACCATGTTTCATTTTTTGTTTTTGATTCTGCCCCCAACAATTAATTTGAAGAAAAACAAATAGCTTGATTCCGGAAACAGATTAGCAAAATCAAATCCTGTTTTTTTCTACTAAAATCCAAAAGCAGGATATTGAGCTATTTTGTTGATTTTGGGTAATGATGTTCACGGCGAGTATTGCGACTATTTCCAAATCCACAATCAATTTAAGAACTTATAAAAATCACAATCCAGAAACCGGATTATGTGAATCAAAAGCAAAAGAATCAGGGCCTCAATTTGCTTTAAAATAGCTTGAGATTTCCTATCTTATATACTACAATTTCAAAGTATTTTTATAAATTTGTAATAAACATATAAATCATTAATGATCACATCATTCAAAACTGCAATTATAACTTTCTACATTGGAACATATATAATTGATTTCACCTAGTACAAATCTAGCCAACGTTGTTAAGTTATTAAATATTTTGGGATAACGTTTGGGTTACATGTATATGAGATATATATAAAACCATTGAAAAATTATAATAGATATGCGATTGATCAATATGAAATGTGATTTTTAAGTCCCGGAAATAACATTTCAAACCATTATCCTTTTCTGAAAAATTGTGAGAGAATTATATGGTCTATATATTAATTTTAATATTATTTGGGATTTGAAGTGTTTCAAAATTGAGTGGATTTCATAGCCTCAATTAATTCTCAAAAAGTTGGTACTTTCTGTGCAGATCTGATCGAGTTATTAAAAACTAGAGCCACTTTCGACCTATATTATAATTCCCTCTCTCAATTATATATTCGACTTCTGTCTCATAGCGCATCACTCAACTAATTAATGTTTGAATTTTTTTTGTTCCAAATGAAAATTGAATGATTCCGATTTTCAACTTGGGATTTGAGTTTCAAAGAGTGTTTTGCAACAACCTCAAAGACAGCACGCCAAGCGGGAAATTCTTCTGACATGAAGGTTTTGCTTGGGGTGAGGGCACTTGATAGGTTCTCGCATACACTTGGCTATATATGTAGCGAGCAGGGGAACTAAGAAGAATATATAGCTCATGGTCATGCAATGACGAGTTTGGCAGCTAGCTCTATCGTTTGTCTCTAATTAGCTTATCAGTTATGCAAAAAAAAAATTCTAACTATTTTAGAGTTGTTTTTATGCATTACCTTTTAAATCGCTAATTAAGAACAAAAATTAATATGAAAATTTTACCCATAATAACTTTTAGTTTGACACTGTTTAGATGGGACTAAAACTTTTAAGTCCCTATCACATCGAATGTTTGGACACTAATTATAAATATTAAACGTAGACTATTAATAAAACCCATCCATAATCTTGGACTAAATCGCGAGACGAATCTATTGAGCCTAATTAATTCATGATTAGTCTATGTGATGCTACAGTAAACATTCTCTAATTATGGATTAATTAGGCTTAAAAAATTTATCTCGTAAATAAATAAGCTTTCATTTATGTAATTAGTTTTGTAAGTAGTCTATATATAATACTCTAAATTAGTGTCTAAATAAAGAGACTAATTCCCTAGATCCAAACACCATTTCCACGGATGAACCGTAGAGTAAATGATGGGTGATCGTACGTCTGGGATTGGTACTGCCACAAATGATTGGCTGCTTGTTGTGGCGTCCGCGAGCTAGCAACCTTACAGCTTTATCCATAAAATAGCGAAAGCGTATCTAGTGAGATGTTATCCACAACTTAATTTGCCAACTAGGCTAGTTCATACCGTTGATTGGTTTCTCTATAATGTGATCTCACTGTCTCGGAGTACTCCTGGTATTTTTCTTTCAACCGGTCAAAGAAAGTGCATATATTCAAATTTAATTAAAATTTTGTTCAGATTTTGAATTTATCTCGATGAGATTTTGCTCAAGATAGAGGCCGGTTAGCTCTTCGCTGGCACTCCTTAATTAGGTTTTGAAGAGAGGGCAAGGAGAAAAATGAAAAAACCCGTGGTTCCTATCGCTATCTTGCATACTACGGCAACCGTGTGGCGCAGGGCGTATACAGGACGTGACAGCGATGATTCCCCGTGGTGGGGGGACAAGGTGTTCGATCGTTCGGTACATGCCTCGATCGACGTTGATATTTCACAGGGGAACGGAATTAGACAAAGTCCTCAAGTACATTCTCTTCTTAATTATAAACTATGGCATATGCATATGCATGATGCGTTGTACGTCCCTAATTCCATTTGCGCATTAAAAAAAGTTCAACACCTAGACGGCAAAAATAATTAGTCAACAATCTGCAAGCCTCGATGGCGATCTCTGCACGTACTTTTCGTTGGTAATTAAAGGGTAGCGCCCAAATTAATATATACTATAGGGTTTGCTTGCACGAAGCTCGTGTTCCATTCTGATGATAATTCTGAGGGAAAACAAGTGAATGTTTGGTAGCTGGTGAAAGCGACCTTTCGAGATCGTCTGTCGCCACAGGCCACCTAGTGGCGTCGCGTTGCCTGTATGTGTCGTGTCCGTGACAGAATACTAATGATACGGATGATGACAAGCTTAAAATTTGGCACAGTATACAGTTGGTACCATTATGCTTTCAAACGGAAGGATAAAAAGATCAAAAGAGTACAGTCTTGTGTAAACAGCATGCTACAATAATAGCAGACAGCTAGAAGAGTTCTGCTTGTTAAATTGTTTGTCCTTAATGACTAGTAATGCACTCGTGTGTGTACTAAGTGAAACAATCATGGATATCATCGGACGTTTGTAATGGCCCTCATAATGTCTAATCGATCTTCAGGAAAATGATGGATATGCTGTACCTTTTGTACTAGAAGCAGCACGCAATGTACTATACAATAATTATGGTGATTGCAATTCTGTGTTAGTGTTCTGGAAGCTCTCAGAGCTACAGAACCAAATTATAATTACATTGCCCAACTGCCGGGAACAAATTAAGCTGTTGCTAAACTTCCTTTTTACTAACTGCATGAACCTGTAGAAAGCTTTTGCTCACCTAACACTTGTCATTAGCTTGTGCCAGGTTAACAACTCTGCACACACACATCTGCACTGCTGCTGATGTGGCGCCTGTTTTGTTTGTAGCGTTGTCGCAGCATGCCTTGGCCTGGATGCACGGCGAGATCCTTCGCCTATAGCCACCGGCTGATAATTGCGCATCTATACCACTATAATATATCGCCCACGGTCACGGGCGTGTTCTAGTTTCTGAGGGCCATATGGCCGGGAGAATCCAATGTGTGAATATATGCTGGTTAACATATAGCTTTCCAGTACGCAAATCATAGTGCAGGAGAAGGGAGCTGTGTGATCGCTGTGGCTTCTTCTGAAGGCCGTTTTGGTGTTTTGCTCATGAAAACTTCAGAAACAATTCCAGCCGTGGGTGCACAGCTGGTGTTGGGTTTGTACCAGGTAGGGGTCTGTCTGGACGAGCGGCTGGAATAAATTAGTAGAATATGCCATGTCTTTGCCGTGTAGGTAGATGTAGCAAAGCAACATAGCTAGTAGAGCGCTCAGGTACAGAACTATACATGTTGACTAGGAAAATGTACTGTGGCACTGTATAGGATAGTTGCTCTGCATGCTCAGACAAACTATTTGGAATGTATGTCTTTGGAAAAAAAGGAATAAAAATGAAAGCAATCATACTTAGAGCTGTCTACCATCAAACAACTAATTCAACCTTGACATTATTTGAGCAAAAGTGGGCTAAACTGCTTAATGCAAATCTAGATTCTATGTACCAGGAGCCAACTAAGCAATAATTTTGTCCGAGACAAAAGGCCAATAATCCTTGCGAATCTAGGTGCGCATCCAACAAGTGGAAAGGAACCGCAGTAGCTGAGATCAGCTTGTCCTGGAAACATGGCAGCAATGTAATTGTCAATTATTACATTTCTTCGACGATATGATTTGAGTAGCCACACTGAAAGAGTCTAGAATCCTCAACAGTTCTAGTGTTGATAATTTAGTAGTAGATAAACAACCAGATCATGGTCGATAGATCACAGCACCACAATCATTAACGTACACACACTATAGGTCGTTCCGTCTTAGATAACAGGGGGCGACTCAAACAGTCAGACGTTTTCCCCCATACACAAATATTCCCAAACTTAGCAGTAGAACATGACACGTTTGACATTTTCCTTCAGATCAGGAAGCGGCCTTACAGCAACATTCCCAGCAGGCTTAGTGCTGCGTGCACCAGGAAGGGGGCCACCGCCACGGGTATGGGCACCGCTCGCCATCGACCCACTATCTGAAGTATCCGGCTCCATGTAAAATCGAGCTCGAAATGCCGCAAGATGGGCATAATATGCAGGAGGAACTGCAGAAATCAAATCCGTTGTAAGAATATGTAGCCACACCGAGGGACCAAGGGGTTAACGTTTTCTAATCAGGTTAAATAGAGGAGTCATCTGCTTACCGATTGATACGGAACGGGTGCACCTTGCATAGCTGCAATAATAGGGTTTCAGGGACAATGGTTAGCTTACTAGTCTTGTAATAATGTACTCCTAAATAGCAATATATAATGACATGAAAGAAAATTACGTGTAGCACAAGTTGTTTGTCAGAGTTTGCAAACCATCAGCAGTGAACTTGTTCTCATCCCACAGAACATGATAATGTGCAGGGCGACTTGTTCCCTAAAAATAGCATAAAGTAAAATCAAGTCCATTTCATCTTGTAAAAGAATGTTTTTTTTGTTGCGGAGAAGTAATATTTGTAAGTGCAGAAAAGCTGACCTGAATGCCCGCATGGCTACACAGGTAGAAATCAAACTCAGTAGGATGGCATATCTTTGAATCAACCACGGTGCCTGAAATGAGATGAACATAAAGAAATTTACTTCAGGTAAAGAAATGAGGTGTCAATCATAGGGTTAACAAGATATACAAAATAACTAAAATTACAGGAAGGCGACAAATTACCTGGTAGTATATTTCCACTTCTGTCAACAGTGCGCTGGTCCTTGTGGTTATTAGCGAACAGCCTTGTGTGATGACGCTTCTGGACCACCACAAAGGTAACGGGTGGCTGATAATCGGCTTCCAAAGATGCACATGCCTAGTTTTTATTGAACTGTTAGTCAGGGACTAGAGAGAACTTCATGGTGAGAAGAAAAGTAGATAAATTAAAATCACCTTTCTAATGGCATCAAGCTCATAAAACAGAACCTGATAAAACTGTCCTTCACTGACACCATCCCTGAAATGAGAGATGTTAAATATGTGGAAAAACAGTACCAACTGAATATGCAGTTGTGCACAAATGAAGAAAATTACCTGTAAAATATAATCCTCTGGGGTTTCTGTCCAGTTGCCCTCTTGAAAGAAATGAGAAGCTCTCTGCATATTTAACTAATAGAATTTATATATGTACTACTACCAAGAAATATTCAGGTTCAAAGCGAACTAGGACATATATACCTGATCATTCCACCACTTACAGTTCCTCTTTGAGGATCTTTCCATACTTTAAAAAGATCCTGTATCAATTCCTGACGATGGGCCTGTGCACTCACTAATCCGGCATATTTGGTGACCTCAGGCCAGTCTTGAGAAGCAACAACCTGCATGAAGCATGAAATCACCAAAAACAATCAGAAGGCAACGCAAGACATAAAAAAGGTCATTGTTCTATCATATGATAATAAAGAGACTCGGTATGCGTAACATTGAAAAGCTATGCACTTACAGCTGCAATGGAAGGGCTAGAATCTTCTCCAGGATGGGGATGTGTAACATCAGCACCAAAAATGATCGTTGGCCTATCACTCACAAGGGGAATCCTCCTTGTCAAAGCATCAACAAGTACTGTATTTCTTCCTCCCACCTATATATTAAAGGAATATAAATTAATACAAAATAAAGGTAAAAAACTACAAAATCAGGCAAAAAGAATTGGTAGAACATTTCCGAACCTTAACATTGATTTTAAGGGCAACGTTTGCTAAATACTGTTTGCTCATCTTAAAAACATGCTTCGTAAGACAGCATTGCGAGACCAATCCAAGATCAGTCTCACATATCCTTTTGAGATCGCCTGAGGATTGACAAGAATATTAATAAAGACTTTTATCAGATAACAATCAAGTGTTGTTATGAAATAAAAAGGCATACCATAAAGAGAACCATTATTGTCAGGCAATATTGCAATCAGCAGGTCAAGCTCCCCGCCCTGTGGTTTCAGTATATTCATGGCCTCTTGATAGCGTGCCTTGAGCGCTCTTTCCACATGTTCAGGTCTTGCAGTCACTAGAGGAACCACAGGATCAATTGAGAAGTCCTACAACGAGAGGATATGAAGCATGTGAAAGGATGTTATGGTCCAAGAATATACAGAGTCAAATAGCAACACTGAAAGAGATGTCTGGAGGCACCATTAGATGGAAGAAAAACTTACCATCCCAGATATTTGGCACATAATAGCAAGCTCGCGACAGAAACTCCTAGCAGCATTATCTTGGACATGACGAGAAAAATTGATGCATGTCCAGTTGTTAACTCTACCACCATTGACCATTTTCTGCAACAAGCACATTAAAGAAAACTAATTGTCGCAACTGTACGCAATTATAGTTGGGAGACATCTTGAAAGACGGCAAAGCAACAGTTATTGAAGAACAGAAGAAAACCAATTTTTTTATTGGAAAAGAAAAAAAAGGATACCCTAATACTGTTTTTAGGGGACGCTTCGTATAGGTTTGTTTTCTAATAACTCACTTCTAAGACCATACCTTATTCATCATATTCCATTGGCCAATTCTTGGCAAGACATCCTTCTCTCTGCCACTATCGTGGTACTTAAGCTGTAAAGAATATTAGTCAAATATTGAGGCATAACATACAAAAAGCATGAGATATTGACAAATGTCAGCCATGTCTTGAACTTTGATCTTACCCAGGGGGGTGGTAGAACACGAGCTTCAACAGATGCAAGTCGCTCATCGATCCTTATGCCAAACTCCTGTGCATATGGATCCTGATGGTATGCATTGTGATGCACAGTCTGGTCATCAAAGACAAAACAATAAAATTATAAAACTTAGAAGCCGATTCTGATGTTCCAATAGGGAACCCGATTAATGGTTATACATCCAAGTAACACAAATAGATGGTGAGCTACATTTGAAATGTGTTTTGGCATAACAATTGACATGAATCAAACCACCTTAATTTGTAAAAACATATAGAAACAGTTTAAATCCAAAATTAAAATATAACGAGGACTCAACTGTGGGTACAATAGCAAGGCATTGGATATTTGAGTAAGAACTAAAATAACTTGTTTTCGAGTTCAGACCCACAAAAAATTGAAATAAGGAAACCACAAAACCTTTACAAATAAAGGGCTTGCCAATACGTAAGGCAATACAAACTCTAGATACAATAACAAGTGTTTATACATACTCAAATACTCAGTCCAAAAAGAGTAGATAAAAATTTTACATGATATTGGAAGAACTTATATGCATGGCCTAAAATGCATATGGCTTAATAAAGAAATAGATCACCAAGGCATGAAACAATGAAATAGCACAGTTTTATAGTACAACAATGTTATAGGGCAGTTGGAAGTAATCTGCCAACAAAATGCACCCATAATTACCTGCAAAATGTCCAGCTCACGCTCTTGAGGGCGCTGGCAGGTCACTTTAAGAAGAGCAGTTATCTGCTTCTCATTTAGTCTTTTTGAGTAACGCTGTCCCTCCACAATCTTACAGACCTGAAAGTTTAGAGTGATATGAAACACTTTTCTGATATCATAAAGGTGCCTATAGTATTTCTGACCTTAATGGGTGTTGAACAAAAGGAGGTTTCATACTTCATAAAGATGGCATTTTAGGACACTAACCTCCATTGGTAGATAATTTGGCCTTTGTTGATTGCCCACTTGCAAGCAAGGCAAAGTTGTGTGCTTAATGTTAAATCCATATGTCTCCTGGAAGTATTGCACCACCGTCTTCACAGTACCATGATTATCAATGGGAAAACTATACAGGACAAACCAAGCAAGTGAAATCAGCAAATTATCCAATCAGACAAACATCTGCAACCACATGATAGAGAGGCTTCAGATATGAGCAAAGCAGACTACGTACGACAACTCTCGTGTTGCTTGCGAGGTAAGGCCAGAAATGCGATACTTCCTGCGCATGTTGCCTCTATGTGTGACCTCAACCTTTACACCCCTTAGGGCCTTCTTGATCTGACCAATGGGACAGTAAGGAAGCATGTAAAGCAAACACAGAGAACACAAATATACAAATAAAGTGTGATGTACTAAAACAGCACATGGGAATAATATAAACAATGTCGACCATGACGACAGTCAATAGGATAACCTAACCTTCACACGATCAGCATCAGATAATGGTCTAACTGAGATGTCTCTGTTCAAAAGCTGTGCAACAAAGTCAATCACAGGTAGAGGCTCAATGAATGCTGTCGATGACATATCTGCAGGGCAAAATATCAGGTTACCCCCCAGATGCAAGAGAAAAGAGACGTGGTTTGATGATCTTTACCAATATATGACAATGTACACACATTCTAGATGATTATCAACCATAACCAGTGACAGATAAATATTGAATACAACATCTAAGATTCAAGGTTTCCAAATACAAGTGATTCCTAATATTGGCTGCTATTGTACCATAACATTAGATTATGATAATTTGCTTTATACCAACAACCTCAATTAATTGAAATTTGTAATTTATGTAGATAACTTCCACAGATGTGCATGTAATTTATGCAGCTTAGATAAACTTTCTTACTATCAGCCTACAACAGAAAGTGGTGTAAGTAGGAAAAATACTAGGAAAAGAAATATTAAAAAAGAATTAGCAGTTAAGAGTTCCATGTATCATAGAAATCTCCTAAGTTATTGTTTCCAAAACACAAATGATATTTATCAATAGTCAATCAAATAGATCATTCAATGAGAACACAGATCTACAGGTTAGTCTAAAGGGGGCAAAAAAAAGTAGCTATTCTAAATTATAAGGAATTATTATTTTTCTTCGAATAGTAAAATGGAACATGAAAACGAGGACTTGGAATCTGACCAATATTCAGAGAAAGTCCCATCTGCGTGGGTCGTATGCTTTGGTAAAAACCACGCCAACTTTCCAAGCCCTCGCCAAGTTGTTGGCGCCTTCCTAAGTTAGGCGAATAAAATGACCTTGCAACTGGAGAGTACCTACATATAAAAAATATAGAAATGTTCAAAAGCTTGCTAACATGATAATGATATAGCAACAAATGGCAGGGTAAATTTACCTTGCAGTAGGCAATTCACGTAGAACAATGTCAAGAACTTGAAGAGCTTCTTGAGGAGCATCCGCTTGCCTTCCAGCTAAAAACATGGCTAAGTGGTGGAGATCAGCGCGTGCAGCAAATTTGATCACGACCTTAAATGGTCTCTCACGCCTGAAGACAAGCAGATGAATCATTGGAAGATGAATTTATCAAATTGTTGAATGTTGATATGTCCAGAGAGTACCTCTGTGCACTTTGCCCAACAGCAAGGCTCTCTTCCTCATCCTGCAGAATAACGTCAAAGGTCCTAGAAGTAAATGGTAATGGACCAGCTGTGTATAAGCTCTTCCTTCCATCATAGACTGGAAGACGGCCACCCAAATGAGACTGCCTATATTGTGTTACAATTTCTCCAATGACAGCACGATTGACACCACGTGAAGGAACCTCAGGAGTTATAGACACCTGAAAGCATGTTAAATGAAAGCTCATGAAAAACAACAAAAGTTACAAAGCTTCATATGTATAAGTATAACAAGGCGACACATAAACAAGATCTTACATCATACTGGTGAAGGTCTTTGTCAGGCAATTCAGCAAAGAAATGGTTGGCTTTCACGATGCACCTATCACCAAATGTACCCTTGCCAGGGCGCATTGGAAATCTCACTGATTTGCTCGATGGTGGTGCTGGTTGAATGGCCTGGCTAGTGGGGCTTTGACCCTGGATGGCAAGTTCCTGAAACTGATGTTGGACTTCTTCGCTGCTGGCCTCAACAGGCAGCGAAGATGGGCCAGTTCTTGATGGTGATGGTGCAACCACCGTAGCTTGGTACTGGACTTGTGAGGCTTGGTGCAGCTCGGGAACTGTTCTTGATGGACTGGCAGGAACTCCATGTCCACCACTGCCACTCCTGTGTTGTGGCATTCCTCCTTGCCGTTGGACACCACGGCCATAGTACTCATGTGCTTGATATTCAACCGGACCACCACCTGGTTGATGTGATGTTGGCCCTCCACGACCCTGGTAACGTCCACCACGTCCCTGGTGTTGTCCACCACCACGACCAGCTTGTTGAGCATATTGAGGATTGGCAGGTTGCCAACCACCACCTCCATGCTGTTGAGCTCTCTCAGGTCGCTGTGAAGGACCCCGTCCAGGGGCTCCAGTGGCTTGTTGAGTTCCAGAACTTTCCCCAGCATTACGGGGTTCAGTTTTTTTCTTTCTCATCATGGCTAAAGCTGCAATACAAGGTGCAGTTATAGCTTTAGTATTATTATTATTATAGGCTAATACAAATCTAAAGAGTGATCGAGGCCCAAGGCACAAAATCAAGTGCAAAACAGATAAGAAAGTAGAATGACCAGGCAAATACTATAATAAATAGAAAGAGGGAAATCCATCATTGCCATACAATCGAAGATACTACATCTGCCACATTGAATGACCTGAATTACAACATGGTTTGTAATCTTTCAGGCAACGGCGGTACAGCACATAATATTACATAGTCTTTGCCACCATATTAATGATACTATCTTTGTTATGTCCCCAAATACCCCCAAAAATTCAAAGTATCTTTACAAAGTGCAGCTGCTCCCAGATTCATGCATTAAAAGAAAAAGAGGAGTTACAAGCAACAAGATAAACTTTTTTCTTTTTCCACATGAGATGCAGTGATCGACAGTAGTCAATACTCAGGTCAGCTTGCTAAAAAGTCGGAGAAAGTGAGCGAGAATCATTGTGAATACTGAATAGGACGAAATTCGACAAGGTAATTAAACAAGTCACATCATCCTAATTCCCTTGACAATGTTAGAAAGCCACACAAATATGACATGCGTGCATGCTTGCTAGATGCAAGCTAAGAGAAAACAATGTACATACCAGATTAAGAGAAATGGAAGTTTGATGAGCAAGTTTGATGAGCAATCAAGTGGGAGTAATTTTGCTAAAGAAAAAAGTAAATAATAGGGAAATGGGAGAGATGGGAACTTGGAAATGAAATGGAAGTTTGATGAGCAATGTAGTGGAAGTAATTTTGCTGAAGAAGAAAAGTAAATAATAGAGAAATGCAAAAGAAAAGAAAAATAAATGGGTGCAGCATCATCTTGCATCTTAAGTACTCATTAGGTTTTCCACTTTCAGACCACGCCAACATCATCCATCTTGCATTAGGTTTTCCACTTTCAGACCACGCCAACATCATCTATCTTGCATTGTAAGTACTATTTCAGACCACGCCAGCATCATCTATCATCTTGCATCTTAACTTAAGTACTATGTTTAAGTATTAGATATATATCGGATGGATTGCATATATGGTGTTTAAGTATTAGGTATATATCGGATGGATTGAATATATGGTTGCTTATCCAGCATCATCTTTGCATCCTAAATACTATGTCTTGCATCTTAACTTAAGTACTATGTTTATATATGGTTGCTTATCCAGCATCATCTTTGCATCCTAAATATTATGTTTAAGTATTAGGTATATATCGGATGGATTGCATATATGGTTGCTTATCCAGCATCATCTTTGCATCCTAAATACTATGTTTAACGAAGGATTAGGTATATATTAGAAGGATTGCATTGATTAGGTTCTTTTCCAAATAAATAATATGTTTAACGAAGGATTAGGTATATATCGGAAGGATTGCATTGATTAGGTTCTTTTCCAAATAAATACTACAGATCGTGTATAACAATCTGCATTGCATTGTAACCATCGAAGGTACGGAAATCAGGTAGCAATAACATATAACAACATCGCATCAACCAACAAACAAATTACAGGATATTGCAGATCAACCCAAACACTAACACGTCTCACTCACGCGGGGCACCTACCTTACAAATCGAGACGGATGGCCCAACAGGGATCGCTGGGTGGGGGAACGATTAGAGCGCTGGAACCGGGGACTCTCCCCCCTTCGTCAGCGCCGGCGCCGGCGCCGGCGCAAGAGCCGGTGCGGACGAGCGCGGGCACGACGCGGCGCGCCGGGCCGATGGGGGAAGACGGGCGGCGGCGGCGGCGGGCGAGCGCCTCACGGTCGCGGAGCCGAGGAAGGAGGCGGCGGCTGCGGAGGGGGGTCGAGGGCTCGGTGCGGGTGCGCGTGCGCGGCGAAGGGGACTAGGGATAGGGGAGGCGAGGGGCGAGCGAACCGGGGTGAGGACGAGGGTGACGGGAGAGCGGTTTTGGGCGAGGTCGGTCGTGCACTCGTGGGCTGCGGGTGGAGACACTTTTATCCTTTCTGCTTTATTTTCGTGTCAATCTTCTCCCTGTTTTCCTCCGTATTTTAAGGAGTATGAAAAACCGAACGGTAATTGATAAGGAGAAACATCCGTTTTATAATCTTAATTGCTTTAGGTTTCCTAAACTAAATAGGGAGTGAAAAACTTAAAGATAGCCTAAAGTTAATCCTAAAAATTAAAAGTGGATCTTTTGTTAAACTACCAACAGAAATTTCTGTTTTTTTTCATTCCACGCTCAGAAAGATATCACGATCACCCGCATGCTCCCAACATAAATTTTCAGCGCTCGCAGCAGGGGAGGAGAAGCGTGGGGAAGGAGATAGAAACGCACGTAACAGAGATTAAGACAGAGATTAAGAGTCGCTCTCTCACCCTCAAAATCCACGGGGAAGGAGAGAGAAACACACCAGCTAGAGATTGGGAGTTGCTCTCTTACCTTCAAATACATGTAGCAAAATATATAGGGATAGAAAATCCAAAACTAGTGCAGCGCTTTTTGGATCTGTTGTATCGGATTTTTTCATTGAAAACTCTCGAAATCAATTTTGGGAATAAAATAGGATGATTGTTGGTGATACTAATCCCTTGAATTTGTTCGCTTCTACACCCTCGTATTTCAAAATAAATACATCTATCGAAAAGGTTATTCTAGTTAAACTCTTTTAGTACTTCTTGTATGAAAGTTAGACCCAACAATGGATCGGAGGGTATGTATAATAGATACTACCAAAATTTTATATTTTTGTTAAGACTTATCAAATTTTAATTTGGTATTAAGAGCGAACGTCCTTGAATTTTTAAACACTTTAATAGCGGAAGTTGAGCGTTTTAACTATATCTAGTCTATTATCTTAAAAAAGGTAAAATTGAAAACTTCAAGGACCAAAACGTGCATAGGTACTTGGTATAACATTGAGCCACGATGCTAGTAAAGCACGATTTTAGACTGTTATTTTCGCTATTTTATTAGACTGTTTGTTCCACGCGTTTAAACATATGTTTTCCCAAAAATATTTTCTTCCTTTCCGTTATTTAGATAACTCGTTAATAAACTGTTTGCTAAGCCTATTTAAAAAGTAATAATTTATCTTTATAATAAGTAGAGAATCCACTCTCAAACTTGACCTAAACGTTGATGTGGAAGTCGACAGTGTAGCCTGTCAAGTCTATAAGGACAACAAGTCCATGGTCAAGAGCTTTCGGAGGATAAAACCAGTCACTCCAGCATCGTATAGAAGCGAATGCGACGTATACAAGTTTGAAGTACAAACATGAAAATCTCAAGACCACAACTGCCATGTACTGTTGTACTAACACGTACTACTTCAAGTCATCCAGTACGTAGTGGTACTTTTTTATGGATGGTTTTTATTCACACTAGTACTTTACTCATGTACTCCTGGTTAAACTTTTTTTGAGGCCTCGTAGAAGATATACTTTTCTTGAGATGTGCAAGTCAATCTGCACATGTTAGACTAGTCTATCTGTTTATGCAACCGGTTTGATCTATGCACAAGGCAGAACAAGCAATCGCCAGGTTTACTGGTAAACCGTCCATACATATAGACAGCTGCTTCTAGTAGATTTGGTTGTGTTAATAATCTTTGTTAAAGGAAATGCGTACTAGGAGCAGTACACATATAATGTAGGGAAAAATAAAAGGAAAATGGAGTACACATCGAAAGATGCCAAGTGGGGAGTGGGCCGGCCCGCTGACGCCTCCCTACATGTCAGCAGCTACCCAGTGGGCCAGAGGCGGCTTCGGCCCACTGATGGAAAAAAAAAACCTGGACCGGTAAAGCCTCGAAACGTGTCACGTGGGGCCCACCTGCAAGGCCCCCACCGCACGCACCTGGTGCGGCACCCACGACCTGGCCCGCGGGGCCCTTCCTCGGTCAGTGCGTGGCTTCCGTTAAACAAGATCGCGCGGGCCCCACCAACCTCCGTGGCTATTTCGGTTTCACGTGGATTAGAAACAAGCTTTGTCTTCCCACTGGTTATTCCACTATTATTGTCCTTGGCTTATCTGCCAAATCGGTAGTCAAATTTCCTGCTCACCTGTCGTATTTGGTACATTTCATTTTTCCTAATCCTTCTCATCGAAGTTGCAAGCATATTGTTCATCTGTCAAATTCGTCCTCCTGTTCATTGATTGATTTGCTAATGGTCTGGCCGTGCGAAGGTTTGCTGGCCTCACCGAGAGAACGGCAGCATGTCGACACCAACCTGATCAGCCCAGATTAGCCCAGCTCCGCCGATCGAACATTCGATGGCAAAAGAGCCTGCGCTAGCAATCATTATCCCTAACCCGATCGATCGGCCGATCCTCTCAATCCGTCTTCCGGTCCGGCCACACTCTAATTTGGCCGTATCCCGGTGCACGTCAAATCAAGGTCAAGAACGACAAAAGGGGGAGCTGCATCTACCAGCGACAGGGGAACAGGTTGGAAAACAACTGCTTTGTTACAACATGCACGGGAGACTATTTAGTAACTGTAGCACTAACACCAACCGCAACAGTCTAATGGGCATCTCACGTACGTACAGTTCGATCGACAGGCAAAAACTGTGTTCACAGAAGCAAAGAAAGGAAGAAGAATCAAAGAGGAAGAAGAGGAACTGAAGAAGCGAGGATCGAGGAAGAAACAGCGATCGCGATCGGAGAGGCGACTAAAAGCGGGAATGCGTGCGTACCTTGATGGGAGTAGTACCCGTTGTCCAACTGGAAGGCCATGTGCAAGCAGCTAGCCCAAGCAGAGGCGACAAGAAGCTTCGACACCGCGGTCAAAGCCGCAGCGCAAAGGAGCCAGCCCCTGATCACTTCGTCGATCGCCAATGGCGGATCGATCGAGATATATATGATATATCCCGCAGACAAAGAGTGGAAACTTTCTCCTTTTGTTTCCTAGGGACGGACGACGAATCAGGAGGAGGAGAACAAAGAAAGAATTGGAGGAGGTGGAGGCGAGAGAGAGGGGGTGCGTTCTTATAGATAAAGAACCGGTGTTTTGATTTGGCGGTGGGTGGTGGCCGCTCGCGCGCGAGAAAGCGACACCGGGGGAATCGGCGGTGGTGTATGTATTGGCGGACGACGCAGCAGCAACGCACGGTCGCTACCTGCAAACCAGATTGCTATCTAATCTAGCTATATATCTCGCTGCTGGTGAAGTGGTGGTAATGGTGAGGCGCCACACGCACTGTTCGGAAACAGGGAGGCCATTGGCACCCATTTGCAGCTGTGCCTTAGCTAGCTAGATTGCCTGCAGATTATGAAGTAGCTTGATTTGGCCATGCTTTCTACTACTGCTAGCAAGATCAAACTGGCGATGATTAATGTTATTAGCCGGGAGTTGTCTAGCTAGGACAGTGCGTTGCCCCTTCAGGGTTAATTAGGAGGTGACAATGACATGTGGGGCCCTGGACTGGAGGAAGGCCAATTCTAGTACAGTAGCCCGGTACTCCATGTCACTATATATCAGGGTCGTTGTGAGTGGTTTCGAGCCTCGAATAAAGAGACGGATCACTGGATTGACGCTTTATGTGGCTCTGCCGCTTCGCGCCACCAATTGGTTGTTTTCAGAGGCAAGTGGCCAGTTTGGTTTGGTGCTTATCCTTTTGCAACTAAATAATTACGGAGACCTTAATTCCATGGCCTATCTATACGACTATACTGTATCTGCTTTACATATTCAGGGGTTTGTTTAACGCATAGAGCGCCTAGCTAGTCACACGCCACAATGGCCGTGCACAAAAGCATCGATTAATTTCCGGCAATCGCATTCAAAGGCAAAGGAGATTAGGGGGAGGAAAGCGAGCATTAAGCCATTAATTCCCCTGTGATTGCTGTGCCCTGTTTCGTGATCAAGTAGCATGAGACGGGAATATGCCGTGCACTCGTGCAACCCTCGGCTTTTGCACCTATAGAACAATAAGAGAAGGCAAGTGTCTGTCTGGAGGCACTAGTAGATAGCGTACTCGTTGCGTGCGCAGGTGTAAAGCGCAACGGAGACCAATCTGGGTGTGCGAGCGAGCGGCAGCGACTGCGAGGCAGCATCAGGATCGCAGAGTTACAAGTTGCAAAGTTGCAAGGCCTTTCCGAGCTCCGGCGGCTTCTCTCGGTTCGACTGAGAGCGCGAGCCAGCTTCATGCACGCGTTGGGTTGCCCCCTGTCTCGAGAGGGTGTTGTACTGGGCCTTTAGTGGGCTTCTTTAGGCTACAATTCATTTCGTCGGCGAATTTGCTATATATATGCCGTTTTGTTTTTTTTCTCCTTAAAAATCATACGTTTTATTTTGACATATGATTTTCACTGGATTTCAATTTTTTACCGATCAAGCTGTCAAGTTAGACCTAATTTCATCGTTTACTCATTTACTCCCTCTATTTCATAAAAAATTAATCTAGTACACATCCAGTATTAGATTGGTTTTTATGGAACAGAAGGAGTACATTGAGATAGTCCAGCTACACGCATGTATGGGTTGGTTTGATTATTCAAAAAATTAACGATTGAATGCAATTACACTACAATTAAAATGTAGTTATAGTGTAATTAAATTATCTTTATATTTGTAATTGCATTTGTGTGATTTTGAGTGATATATAACTAGTCCCTTTCGTTAGAGCCGACATGCCTAGGTGTGTATTCGGTTAGACTGATAAATTCAGTCTAGGTATTCGTTCTTTAGTAGATTTCAGTCAATGGAAATTTAAGCATGATCAGCTCTGAACAATAGAATTAAAGACCGAGCAATTCAGTCTTGGTCATGACCAGATTGGACGCTAGACCCTATGAGTGAGAATTGAGGAGCATAGGCATTTTGCAAAAATCTATAAACAAACATCAGATCAGCTGGGTGGGTGCAGGATTCACAATTCCGACGAAAACCGATCGAATTTTACGAAATTTTGAGGTTTCGACGAGGCTTTTTCCTATTTTTCTAGTCACCGATTAAAATTTCGATTATTTCGCTCGGAATTTCACCAAAGACGATTGGTTTTCGCGAGCTAATCGGTAAACTCAGAGAATTTGTATTAAAATTTTGGTTTATGAAATTTATTCGGAATCTACCGGCTTTTCACCGGATTTCGCGAAAAATCGTCATTCCGTGAGAGCCCGAAACGGAAGGTCATCTCGGAATCGTAAACCCCAGGTGGGTGGGGCCATGAGGAAAGGAATACAGAGAGAGTTGGTTGTGTTCTTAACTTGAGGTTCCCAACCTTACCCCCTCGTTTACTATTGTTGGGCTGGTGGTGGTGGTGGTGGGGGTGGGGGGTCTAATGGGTGATCGCTCAAGCGATCAGATCCGCCCCCCTCCCCTACCTCTGTCGCTCCCTCCTCTCCCCCCTTCCTCCTCTCATTTTTCTCTTCCTACTACACCATAGATGTTTAAATTTAAATTCAGAATTGAAACGGGTATGTAAATTTTTAACTTATAAACTTTGGATCTATAAACTAATATTTAAATACAAATTCAAATTTGAATCGGGTATGTAAACTTTTGACTTATAAGCTTTCGGTTTATAAACTTTAGGTTGTATAGAAATACTATATATAGAAAATATTTGAATTCAAATTCAAATTTGAATCGGATATAATTCAAATTCAAATTTGAATCAGGTATGTAAACTTTTGACTTATAAACTTTGGGTCTATAAACTTTAGGTGTATAAACTTTAGATGTATCTAAATACTATATAAAAAAAATATTTGAATTCAAATTCAAATTTGAATCGGGTATATAAACTTTTGATTTATAAACTTTGGGTCTATAAACTTTAGGTGTATAAACTTTAGATGTATAGAAATACTATATATAAAAAATATTTAAATTCAAATTTAAATTTGAATCGGATATATAAACTTTTGATTTATAAACTTTGGGTCTATAAACTTTAGGTGTATAAATTTACTAAAATAGAAAAGTAATGCGGTGCCAAAAAGGAAACGTGGAGGGAGGGAGGGGGGGGGGGATCGCTACCCCATGGCCCCGGCGATCGATCGCCCATTAGAGTTTCCGCTGGTTGTGGGCCTACTATCAAATTTCTATTTGTTAAGGTATTTCAGTTAACCATGAAAGTGGCCGAATTGACCGAATAAAAATTGCTTAGATCCAGTGATTGAATTAGGTTTTATTTGAAATACAAAATGGGTCTAAAGTTTGTAAGTTAAATTATAAGGGTTTAAAATGTTATAATTTCTTTGAAATATAAACAAAATGATCAATCCAAATATTAAAAATTATTCACGATCACAGACCCACATTATTTGAAGTTAAGTAACAAGTTCTAAAATTTTTTTAGATCTGAAGAAGTATGCCAAACAGGATAAAGTGACAAATTTCTCGGTCCGAGTCATTTTCCATTACGAGTTCTGTTCCGGTATGTTTTGCCCACGCCTAGCGATCGATGTGAGCTGTGTGCCCGTGTCTCCGGTCCCTTGTGCTGTTCGTTCGACCGAACGACGTACGCGAGCTAGCTACTAGTATGCCGTTGTGCCCCGCCGGCACGCCGCCCTCTCGTGCACTGCGAAAAGCATCTACTACATGGTACGCAGGCCACACACGTATGGGCCGTGATGCGCGCAGGCAGAAGCGCGCGCGGTTGCTAAATTTCGTGTACGTACGTACTCCCCGGTGGTCCAGTGGGAATTCTGGTCGATCGCGATCGGGTCGCGCGTGGACGCGCGACGGCTCGTGTCGTACTGATCATAGCGTGTCTTAATTGTCCAGATTCATAGCTTAAAATTACTATATTTTAGAATAAAGGTAGGACGTCATAGCGCTTGCGGGCGGTGTACCGGTGCCTAGAACGGAAGAACCAACAACGGGCAACGTGCAACGAGCGCTAGTGCAAGAATCGCGAATGTGTCTCTCAGGTTTTCCGAGTAACGACGCGATTCTCGCATGCTAGCCACAGGGCCACATCACACCATGATCGACCATGTACGTTTCGATCGAGCAGTCAAAGCCGGATCGTTGGAGGCTCGGAGCTAGCTAGCCATGTCACCTACTACCTAGCTAGCTCTCGATGCCTATATGTACGTTTCCTCCACGCAACAAGGGGTGAGGTCCCGGCCGTTCTGAATGTGCCTGATATATTCTTCCATCTGCGCCGTAACTGCTTACTGCAATGCCATCAAATAGCTCTTGCCACGTAGGCTCACATGTACTCGTGTAGGTATGCATAAACACACACTGGTAAGCACGTACACGTACTTGTACAAGCTAGCTAGTAGCCTGGGACGAATCTAATATGAAGACGGTGATAACTCAAGCCTCCACTATTAACGCGAGGACCATATGAGTCCTCGCGAAACCCTACTAATTTTTTTATGGGAATAGAGGTTGTTGTTATATCTAATTTGTTTAGATCCCATCTGTTATTTCTTTCCGGATTCGCTAGGAGTAACTAGCTACGTTAGCTCCACCGTAGCTAGCTAGCTAGCGCAATGTACAGCGGCAATTATATACACTGTGCATCCCATCGATCGATCGGTCGACAAAACGTGCAGCGCGTTTCCTGTCGTCCGTCCGCCCGCGCGCGCTTTCTGAGCCGAGCAGCAGCAGCTAGCTAGCCATCGATCCCATTGAATTCCCGCTAATGATGGCCGCGCCATGCATCTCGCGCGTCTCGTCTCGTGATGCGGGCGTGGTTGCGCCGTGCGCGCGCGGATCCGTCAGATCGATCGCTATTGCCGATGCCCGCCGCCTGGCACGCTGTCGCGAACCCTAGACGGCTACCACACACGTACTCCGTACGTAGTACGCCCAACGATCGATATATAGCAGCCAGCGCGTAGCCATCAGCCAAAGCCCACAAGGCAACGACACACGCGCGACGTCAGAGAGAGCTATAGCGCTTGCGCGCGCGACGGCGGCGGCGACAAGCGAAACGGTGGAGAGTGGGGCGATCGATCGATCGAGCGAGCGAGCGATAAAATGGGAATTGGCGGCGAGAGGAAGGGAGCCGCGAGGCAGTACAACAGGTCCAAGGTGCCGAGGCTGAGATGGACCGCGGAGCTCCACCGCAGCTTCGTGCGAGCCATCGACTGCCTTGGCGGCCAACAAAGTAATGCCTCGATCGATCGATCGTCGACCAGATCAGTCACTTCAATTAATTCCTTTCTCCTGCTTTCTTGCTGATATCTGCTTCGATCTCTCTCTGGAACGGTGTTGTTTATCCTTTTGTTTGTTCATCCTCACTTACGCGAGCGTACATGCATTCATGCGATCGATTTCCTTTCCCTCTGTCTTCCAATGGCCTCATGTTCTCAGTGGTGTTGTTTAACTGCAGAAGCAACTCCTAAGCTCATTCTTCAGCTCATGGATATCAGAGGGCTTACCATATCTCACGTCAAAAGTCACCTACAGGTCAGCTTCAGTTCTCCCGTTCTTCAGGCGTTATTTTGCTATACTAGTCATCGACCGTGGAATTATAAGAATGTACACCAGAATTTACTGTTTGTTTAATTTCGGCAGATGTACAGAGGCACACGGCATGGCATGGGACAAAACGGTGAGGCTTTGTTAACTTAGTTCTTCTCTTTCTTGGGAATTGGGATTGGATTATGCTTTACAGCAGCTGATTATAGTGTAATAATTCGACAATGTTATACGTGCCTAATTATTGTATACTAATTACATTGCTCTATCTGTAACAAGATATCTGAACTTCATGAAACTCCCTAGTTCCTACAAATAATGACCAGTTCTGGTTGGTGTAAATTAGGACCTCACTTTGTGGTTGTGGACTTGTGGGGGCTGTAATTCTTCAGCACACATGTGAATTGCTAATGGAAAGCTAAACCGACTTTATTCTTATTCTTTTCTCATGTTACCATCAGATATGCAGCCACAGCTACCTCTGAAGCAGCACTCATTTGGCAGTGATGAGCAGAGCCCCAAGGAATTCATGTGCCCACCCATAAAAAGGTTTTGCTGCCGCTAGCTTTTTCTAGCTAGCTCCCAATAGTGCTAAGTTAAAAAGATCATCTTTAGTGGCCTAATCTCTTTAGGGCACAAGTATCTTTTCCATGCTCATTCTCTCGCTCTTCTCTTTGGATGAACAGGGCCAAGATAGGGACAGAAGCTTCAGGCAAATACAGATGCATGCAAGGGAGCAGTGACATGAGGAGTAGTGCTCCTCCTGCAGGCACCCGGTACTTCATCGATGATTGTATGCGACTGCAAGAAGTGTCCATGGATAGGAGGAGATCAGATCAACTCGATGCTGCAGCTGCCGCTCGTGCTCGTGCTCCTGCTGCTGCTGCTTCAAGCCTTCATCAGGCACTGGGATTTTGGGTGCAGGGAAGAAGAGAGGAGCCCTTTATGGTACACCAGGTAAAAAGAAAAGCTAAAAGAAACGTTAGCTAGGGCAAGAACAAAAGGCTTATCAAAAGAAGATACATCTAGCTCTCTTGTCTTAACTGCTTTGCCGCCACTGATCTTTCTCTTCACATGTCTCTCACTATCTCTAGTCTTTTCTTCCTAGCTTTATGCATATTGCTACATGGTTGGCGTAATATTTTTTTCGTAGAATTCTCCAGATGCTAGCTAGATTTGCTGATACCTACTTCCTGTCCCTCACCGTGCATACTATAATATGTTCACTTATATGGAACTGGACTAGAGTGTCGAAAGATATACTAGGACACTTTACCTATTAGGACTTGGGAGTCATATCTCTGATTGACATCGATATGGGCATGTTCATGCACATCCCAGCAAAGGTCAACAAACTCCAGACGTGTCCTTCAAAAAAGAGAGAGAAGAAAAGAACAGGATTAATAGAATTTATACATATAGAAATACCAGGACAGTGTGGTACATACACTGTCACAGTTGTACTAGGCACCAGTATATATAGGACACTGCCACAAATGGCCCTTGAGAGCCCTGTTTTCTGATAGGAACACGACGGTGGTGTAACTTTGCCTCAGAGCATTCCCTTCAGCTTATCGACAATGATAAGCCAAAAGAAGTGGCTTTTTGCAGAACTCGGTTGCTATCCTTGCAGTTGCACGCAGCAGTTTCATGATGGACGATGATGGCGCGGTGCGGACGGAAAGAACAAGATCATGAAAGCTCTCTGGGTGCCCCTGCTCCGGCTGCAAATTAGTAGCAAAAGTTGACTAGTGTCAAATCTTTTGCTTTGGAAGCACATTAGCTCGATCTGTAGCTCCTTCTGTGTGTTACAGTTTCACTGCACTCGTATATATGGGCTATCAACCTGCATATCAGGGAAATAAATTTGGCAGTTGCAGCAGTTCAAAACAAAGCCTGTCTTGCTTGAAATGCAGTTAAACATATAGAACAGTTTGATATATCTTCCTAATCTTTGTTGTGTCGTTGGATTTTGCAGATTGGTAAACCCAAAGCACATCAACTGAACCATATGGTCAGGAGCATGAAGATATCTTGCAAGGAGAACCACGAAAGTAGATTCTTCATGAGAAGTGCAACTAGAGATGAACCAGTCAAGAAACGCGCACCGCCGTTGTCGCTAGCCGTCGACCAGAAAGCTGCGAACGCTATCTCCTCCTGGCCCAGCGAGGCCAGCTGCGTTATCTCGCCGTCGCCGAGGAACTTCAGTACTGACTGCTCTGGGCCTCCAGGGTGCAGCTTTGTTGGCCGGAGAGTTAACCTGGAACTTTCCCTGTCAATATGTGGATCATAATTTAGATTATTAATATTAATAATTATGGTAGTTTTTGTTGATCAGTCCCTCGTCATGATGCTATTACTAATTTCTGCCGATCTCGTTTCTCGTGAAACACCCTCGAAGCTGTGATTGCTGATCGTATGGATCAAGGTATTAGAGCAAGTTCAAACATATAAGCTAGCTACTCGACACACGATTTACAGACGAGTATATTACACAATAGCAGGCTACACGGTTCCTAAACACGAACTCGCTCCGTCCCATTTTAAGCGTGGACTTGATTTTTCGTGTTCAACTTTGATTATCCATCTTATTTGAATTTTTTTTATGATTAGTAATTTTATTGTTATTAGATTGTAAAATATAAATAGTACTTTATACGTGACTTATGTTTGACTTGGCAAGGCTCTGGTAGAAGTGGCTAGAATTTCAAACGCAAAACAGTAGCATTTCAGACCTGTACCCTTTTTTCCCCTCATTTGAGCTTTGTGTGCTAGTTTGGCAGCGTTTAGTTCCTCCTCCAAACTTTTCTTGACGTATACGGACACACTATTAAACATAGACTAATAACAAAACAAATTACAGATTCTGTCTGTAAACTACGAGGCGAATTTATTAAGCCTAATTAATCCGTCATTAGCAAATGTTTACTGTAGCACCATATTATCAAATCATGGCGTAATTAAGCTCAAAAGATTCGTCTCGCAATTTACATGCAAACTGTGCAATTGGTTTTGTTTCGTCCACATTTAATGCTCCACGCATGTGTCCAAACATTTGATATGACAGAATTTTTGGAAGTTTGAAGGGAACTAAACACAGCCTTTGTCCATTATCTTTTTCAAAAAAAAAATCCCTTTTTTCAATTCACCTCCTTGACCCTAGTTAGACACATCAAGGAATGCAAACTTTGGGCCCTCATGAATTCAAATTTTTCACAAGATCTTTGCAACAATACCACAAATACAGTTTAATTCATACATGAACTATGAAAGGTTTGCACATTTTAACTAGATATAGTGGAAATGAAATGAGGGCGGCCTATAAGAAAAATCACCCATTACCAGTTTGCCACCGACTTTGACAGCTCCTGCATCTGCAGGAATGTGCTGAACAAAGAAGATTCCTCCTGTCCTGAAATTGTTATTCCTTGTCTAAAGGCATTCAGCATATATAAAAGAATCAGGTGATAATTTTGAGGTTCGCAAGTGTATATATAAATGGAATTTCAGAGTAGCATACTAACATCAGTAGTGATAGCTCACATGTTGCACAGTATATTATGTGTCAGGAGATCAAACAGTAGTAGTAGCTTAAATTCAGGCTTGTATTTATAAGCAATATGTACTCATGGGTATACTGTAGTAGAGCTACCATGTGCTTTTCTTTCTTCTCCCTCGCTCTGCTGGAAGGAACACAAACAGAATGATTAAAACATAGTCAGCTCATGTGCGTGCGTGTGTTGTCTGTTTCGAGTTGTTGTTTCTCAAAAGCCTAAGAGAAGCAAACATGTCACGTAGACCACTGATTTGCTGGTTAAAAGATTGACAAATACAACACTATTCTGGTCGCCAAAAGTAAAGAAAACATCTAAAAAGGTGGTTAGGAATATATACTCGTCAGTTTCTGTGCTTACCTTTGATACTGCGAATGGCATCATCTTTTGTCAAAATCAAGCCATTTACCACTTCCCCAAAAGTTTCAGACTGACAGCATCTCATCTCAAGTACACATTATTACCATGATGAGCACCACAGTGGATTGCAGGGAAAAAGTACGGTGGACGAAACAAAAGCCATCTCAGTAGCTGCTTCTTCAGCAACATGCATGCTTTTGTCTGAACTGGCCATAATAGATAAAGTTCAGAAAACAGTAGAACACCATAATAGCCAGCGACCTCATGGTTTTGACATCGCAACACGCAAAAATAACGACAAGAAGTACCCTCCAAGAGCTGCATGAACGAACTCTGCAGGGCTGCAACTTATACACTGACCTACCCAAAACCAGCCAAACAGCAGTTGGTGGGGACTACAGATGATATGATGCGTAGAACAGCACGCAACCATGGAAGGGTTTGATGTTTGTTAAACCATCTCGACCATAGAAGATTCAAGCTGCGGCAGAGTTGTAAACTTGAAATGAGCAGACTGATCAAATTGTATCATCTGTATTATGCCCATCAAGGTGCCATCTGATTGATATCAACCAAGGAGGCATCACTTCTTCTCTGCCGCTTTTGCATCAGGCACCAAAGCCTTGACACAGAGACGAGGCTTAGTCGAGATGAGTTCAGACGGGAGAACGGACACCCCAGCCACTGAAGATCCCAGGGATACCCCAGAAATAGGGAGCATCTCCACTAGTACTGCCACCTGGACATTAGAATATATCATTTATTGTGCAAAACAGTATGCAAGATTTATGCACAACAGTGCAAAGCAATTTCCAAAAGGCCATAGATCTAAAACTTAAGTTTTTCTCTGTATTTAAAGTAAAAGAACAGAAAATATAATTGCGTATTCAAACATGATAGTGCAGAAGTTATCTAAAAGTGTAAGTTGTCCTCTACGCTTCAAAGTAAAAGAGCAGATAAGTATACATAGAATTCAACTTTACATAGTTATTATGACTCTGGATAAATGGTTCCAACTTTTTATCTCACTAGTAAATTAGTTTGTTTCATTTTACTCTCATCAGTCCTCGTTTATATTATTGAAAAGTGAATTATAACATTTGGAACCCATGGTAGAAGCCAAAAAACACGTAAAGTTGTGAACTATCAGAAAACCTAGTTGGCCGTTGGGTTTCAAAGTTCAAACAAAAAGACGTGGTGAAAGTAGAGGTATACTTAGCGGACCAAAAAGATTATTATTGAACAATCTTGATGATGACAACTTTGATGAAAAATATTGACTTACTGACATCTGCTGCATCCAAAAGTAAACGTGCTGAAATTGCAGGATGTCAGAAAATCACGTGTCAATACTGTCCAAAGACTCAAAAACTTATCTCAGTTGTCATCATGATCGAGTGGAAAATAACACGCTAACTTCACTAGTCAGCATTGATAACTTTGTTGTTTTTCCAATTTGGTGTCTTTAGATTATGGTTCTTTGAATCCTCCATGTTAGCTGGCAAGTAACTCTGCTAAAGTATTGAGAGGTTCATTCAAGGAACCGATTTTACCTCAGGAGATCTGAGATCCACAATTGAGTTCTCAGCAACTGATTTGACGGCACCAGCAACGACCTTGAAGCATTGGTCCCTGTCCATTAAAGTTTGTTGTTTTGAACCTTCATTGCCATTCTTCTGCCCTTTCATCTCTGTTTCATCAATGCCTCTTCTATTATACCCAACTGCGAACTTTACCATAGGTTAACATTATATGAAATATTAGCAGTTGATATGTTTCCACAAGATAATGCTGCCAATGCTAAAGCCCATGCCATTTTCAAGATAGATACAATTATAAACCGTTCAAAGCATGAAGCTATTTCAATGGGTAATGATTAGGATAGCAGAAATGCGTAATTTTGTTACTTGTGCATAGCATTACAGTACCATTTTAGAGAACTAAACCAAATACAAGAAATATTTTTAACTCAACACATTCAATGGCAAGAGAACTGGATATGAGATCTGCAATGGCAAATATATATCACAAAAGAACTGGACAAGAGAAATCCAGCTATAGAACTGGATTGATTGGATTCCATCAACGGTTTAATCCAATCAGTAAATGTAAGCAGTGCAATATGCTGTGTACCTTGATAGGCTCATCTTGGTCTTCCTTACTCTTTACAAAGTCAAGAAATAACTTTGACACAGTAGTATGTAGTTCTGCTTCTGACAGAACACATGTTTCCTGAATAGGAAATATGCGATGACACCATCTGCCCATTGAAGGTTGAATAGTTTCAAATCAGAAATTTTCCAGTGCAAGTCAATCATGGCATACGGAATTGGTTGGCAGAAAGACACACTGCTGCCATATTTCTTGAACAAATGAATGGTAATAGGTTGCATAAATCAAATCGCTATGATGCAAATCTAGAATAGAAAAGGACAAAATGATAATAATATCTTCTTCTGCTTTCTTAGTGATCTGGTCTACACTGCACATCATTCACACATTCAGCATATCAGCAGAAAGAAGCAAGCAAGCGTAACATATTGCGCAGTCACTAAACGGTACCAAAATTAACAAGTTTTGAAGTTGAAAACTGAATCAAGGTTGACAAACTTAACTATACTCTTTTAAAAGGGAGTAGTGGTGGTGGTGAGTGGTGAATCTGCTAGTAAAAGAAATTATGCTAGACAAAGCGTGCTCTAGAAATAGTATGTTGTAATATGTGGGATCGCTTATTACTTTTCGGCACTTCCATATGACAGATGAAGCCTGTAGTTAATAAATCAACTTTGTTAACAGAATTTTGAGAGAATGAGTGTCTAATGAAGTTAAGAACTTACTGTGGAGATTTAAGCTTGCCAGAATGCAGTGAATGAAACATTTGTGTAAGCATTTGAACAACACGAAGGCCTCTGCTAGGAAACGAAAAGAACAGCAAGCCACTTCTTGACAGTTTAACCAGTGAGAGATTTGAAGTGTCGTCAACATTTTTACTTGTTTTGGAGTGAGGTGAAACTGAGTCTTTTTCTACACTGCCTGTTACAGAACCAGAAAAGACACAGCGTTAGAAAAAAGACAGGTAACCAAACCATCCAAAATCACACCCTTTAGATTGAATGTGGCTAATAAGTTATGAAATACAATTGATGCTAACCAGTTGTTTCTGAAGCATCACCCTTCTCATATGTTACTGCATCTCCTGAATTTTCAATATCTGGTGTCTCGGAACATATTTTCCTTTTCTTTGCTGAAACTTCCGTATCACTTGGTTCTGACTTTTCAGAACTATAGCTGTTTGCATGACCAATGGACTGGCGAAAAACAATAGCACACCAGCATATTTCAGAATAGAGTGTAAGGAAGATGAAGTGGAAAATGGTTGCCCGAAGTATGAATATACTACCACAATCAAAGGTAAATACTACAACTTAAAGTTGCTCTATACTTGCAAGATATTCAGATGGTAGCAAATGTGCTGTAACATTAAGTTTTATGTGCTATAATTATCCATTGCAGAAGAACAACCAAAGAATAAGGAGCAAGACCTACATTTTCAAGAATGGAAATGGCTTCCTTTGTTGCGCTTTTCTCACGTTCTGTAAGAAGATGATGATCACATCAAATTTTTGCAGTAGTGAATAGAAATTAAGTGTATATGTAGAATTTAGCTATATTTAAGATTTGTTTTAATAAATATCTTTGTAAGATCTGTCACAGGGTAGCAACTGGATTCTAAAATAACCCAATAGTAGGAATAAGATCAAAACAGGGATAAAACGTAGGATAACCCAGATCACTCAAGACCAGCAGAACTTTCCAGAAAAACCGCAACCTAAGTGGTTTGGCTGATGCTTCAGCACATTACATACCTAAGAACACTCCTGGCTACACAAGCGGTTACAGATTTTATTCAATCCTTGACTCAGTGAGCATGTTACAATTTCCAGAATGCACATACAGCAGACCAAACATCATTACTTATTTTTTTAAGACAATGCACCTTTGGTCTCTCAACTCTTTCCATGGTTTAAGTTTTCCCCCCCAACTCCAAATCGTTTGAAATATGTCGATAAACTTTTGAAAGCATGCAGATATCCCTTGCCAAAAAAAGCATCAGTTTTGCCATATTTCTAGTTAGTGTGTATTTGGCCTACTTGTCAGCCCCCTCTCAGCTTCATCTTCTAGCTGGCCTACATGAGGACTGAGGACACTGGCAAGTATAGCGAAGTTTTTTCTTCTCACCATATTTTTTTTCCTTTTCTCCTATACTGCATTATGACAAATAAAAAGTACAATAGTTGCAGGTGATCCACCACAAATTAAAAAACTATGTTAACAGTAAACAGTTGTAAATTTGATTTACTTTTCAGCACATACAACTACAGTTCATCAACTACTAACTGACAAGTCAACAGAAGAAGTGTCTGGCGGGGTCGAGTAAGTGAAAGGAAGCAACCAGAGTATATGATTTCCTAATGCAAGTATACAACCATTGGGTAAGCTAACCGATATCCATACAACAATGTACTAAAAACTCACACACCAAAGTCGAAGGGTAACAAAAAGGTAGTTAGTTCTGCGCCTCCAATATCCACATCTAATGATCTAAATGCTACTAGTACCTTTTAGCGTCACAAGGGTCACTCGAATGAATCCACTAACAAATCCACCACCTGAAGTATCTAGTCTTCCCCTACGTATCCATATCCAACAAAATAGTCTTTGCTAAAATAGCACGAGTAAGTCTAAACATGGATGAGGGGCACGCACTGATGGGGCAGGTGATGAGGAAGCCGGAGTGGGAGCGGAGGAGGAGGGAACCCGACGCGCGGTAGTCGTAGCGCGGGAGGTTTATCACCGCCGCGTGCTGCTCCCACGGCTGCAGCGGCCGGTCGCCGGCGGCGGGGGCGGCGGCTTGTGGCTCAGTTGGAGGCTCGCGGGCCGGCGGTGGGGTTTCGACTTCGGGCTTCGGCTCCGGTTCCTCCGCCGCCGCCGCCATGGAGAAGCTCCGACGATCTCTCTCTCTCTCTCTCTCTCTCTCTCTCTTCGGTCGCACTTTGGGCGCCGCCGCCGAGGAGGGTTAGGGGGTTTGCAGGCGTATTCCAATGAACCTGTTATCTGGATCCGAAGGCGTATTTCTGTGGGTTCCTGTGAACTCACTCAGAAAGTGTATTCTCTTGTTTTGCGTAAACTCTCCTCGCGCGCATTGCAGCTTCAATTCATGGAAAAAGCTTATAGGATCAAAATAATCGATTAGAATTACACATGGAAAAGTCTAGGACCGGAATCTGATATCGTCATGGAGCTTTTCTTACTAAGTTGATTTCAGCAGCTGCAAAATAACTGAGATGATGCCAGTAGATTTGATGGTCTCCATTCATCTTGTTTATGAAAAGATACATCTTGGTCCAGGTATGAAAAGAACGTATGCATAACTGTAAGACTATAGACACTGGCCTTACCAGTACAATCATGATTATTGAATTATTGCTATATCCATGTCCTGCCCTGAAAGAGGCTACTTCTGAACAATTTTCGTGTTTGTGCAGATACAGTATGCACGTTGTTGTTAGGTTAGGGTGCTACTTACCTTTGTTTCAGTGAAACATACACAACAGCCACACGACTGACTCATCTTATTGAAACCTTACAATTATTTACCGAGATCGTTGTTGTTTATCGCCGGGTCGGCGAAGATGCTGACCGATGTATATTAAGGAGAAGAGAGAAAACTGTACAAACATACCTCTTGAGAGGGAGCGCAAATATAGTGTGTCGGTGCGCCGCCTTTATAACATTAAGAATTACAAAGGCTGAAATCTCATCTCTCTGGAGCTAATGTTGTGTCAATACTCAACGAACTAACAAGCCTTGTTGATTTCCAAGTTTCCCACTCATCACACATGATCTCACAGAACCGAGGGACCGACGAGGCTGTTCCATCGAATACCCACGCGTTACGCTCTTTCTAGATCAACCAAGTTGCGAGGATGTGAAGCATCTAGGTCCTCGTTGTTAATTTTGGTAATTAATGACAAGCACTAATTGTGGACTAACCGTTGTCTTTGAGCTATATATTTTGTGTTAGTACCACGTCATATGTGCGCATGGATGATTATCGATGGATTAAAATTTGACGGCGCAAAGCAAAGGAAAAGAAGACGGTAAAACTAGTGTTTTCATTTTAAATTGATCGAGGCGTTGGGCAATCAAAATTATGCTAGTTTATTTATAGCTTTGCCGTACTATTAAGAGGGGTAATGACCTAGCAAAGAGATGATTTTAATTGCCACATTAGGTCATTATGCATTTAGACTTGTGCTCACATTTCACAACACACACACAATCACTTTGCAATTCACTGAGTTCGGCCTGACCAGGGGCGATCAGACCGGCCACATAGCGGTGGTCTGACCGGCGGTCCCTGGCCGGTCTGACCGGCCATAAGCGTGCGGACTGACCGACGCACTCGTCCGGTCTGACCGGCGGCTTATGGGCAGTCTGACCGCCCCCCTGGAGGCCGGGATGGTGTTGCTTGGGGTGGCTGATACAGAGCCAACGGAGCCGTATTCGGTCAGACCGAGCCGAGGCCGGTCTGACCGGCCACTCAACGTCGGTCTGACCGGCCAGGCCAATGGGGCCCTCTGACAGGGCTACAACGACTAGTTTTCTAGCCGTTGCAGAGTAGCACGGTCTGACCGGCCACATACCTCTGGTCAGACCGACAGTACACAGAGTTGGGGGATTTCGCCTCCAACAGCTAGTTTTGGTTGGTGGGAGTATAAATACTCCCCCTCCAGCAGCAAGGGGCTCTCTTGGCACCCAATTCATTTGCATACACCCCTTGCACCTCTCTCACACCCACTTGAGCTTTGTGTTCATCCATCTAGTGTGTTTGAGGGTTGATTAGCCAAGAGTCAAGTGCATTGCTTCATTGTAGAGCTAGTGTGGCACTTGATCATCTCCGAGCCGGGTCATCGCTTGTTACTCTTGGAGGTTGCCGCCTCCTAGAAGCTTGTGAAGGAGTTACCCGGTGACCTCTCCGAGAAGATTGTGGAGGAGGCCCGGTGCCGGTTGTGAGTGGTTTGGAGTTCACCACCTTCGGAGTGAATGAAGAACTACCCCGAGTGATCGAGGCTTGGGTAGTCCTCTCCGTGGGCCGGCTCCCGCCTTGCCCACCCCTTGACGAAGGGGGCGTGCGGTGGCTTCGTGGTTGAGCAGTGGAGTTGGGCTCGCCTCAACGAGGAGTAGGAAACTGGCGAATTTCCAAACCTCGGTGAAAAATCTCTTGTCTCCTTGTCTCATTTGATTGTCGCATTTACATTTATGCAATTTACATTCTTAGAGACATACTTGAGATCATATCACCCTAGAATTGCTAAACATTGACATAGGAGTGTGATTTACTTTCCTAGAAATATAGTTGAGCCATTATCACCCTAGGTTTGCAAAACATAACTTAGTTGCTTAGTTAGACTTGTCCCTCACTGAGCCTAGCAACTTAGGTTAGTTTTGATTAGGTGTCATTTAGTTTTTAAATCGCTTATTCACCCCCCCTCTAGTCAACATCTCGATCCTACAGGATGACCCCGGCATTGAACGTTTTGCGGTCGACCTTGGCAACAGAGTGTTGAGCAGCGAGCCACCAACTAGGAAAGTTTGAAGACGGTGGCGAATAGGAGAGACTCAAACAAGTCCAAACCTGCACCCAAACCTGTTGCGAGAAGGGGCAGCCTTGGAAGATGTGTTGGCAGGACTCACCATCGTTGGAACAAAGGTGACAAATTGGTATGATGAGCCTTCAACCTCGCCGCTGCAGGCTGTCAACTGCTAAACAAGCATTGCGGATGGCAAAAAAACATGAAGAACTTGCGTCTCGCCAGCGCGCAGGATTTCCAAATGATCTTGCCAAGCGAACAGGACGTTCTACCGGCAGAAAGAAGAGAATTGGCATACCGCACCGAGATTGTTGTTGTTTAACGTATCACTAAAATTTAGCTTTAACATAGGTTTCAACCGTTGCGAACGTACAGTGAAATCAAACTTCATAGATACTACGAATAAAAACACAAATGTGAAAAATGTAAAACTATATGAATCCGGCATAGCCATGGACGATTAAGCTCGTAATTTGAGATCAGACTTTCCTATAGATACTACGAATAAAAACTTCTCCAGACACCACATTGAGTAGTAATTCAATTAACCTGACAAATAAATTGCACTCAGCTTTGTGGGATGGATATGCATCCGATATACCAAGATCTAACGATTAATTGGAGAATCGGCGCGTCTGCCAAGATTGAAGTGCGCGATGTGTATGAACCGACCCATATCTTGATCTAACGATCGGTGTGTTACGGTTGGAGTTACTATCACCACTATATTTCATTTTTTAAAGTATTATATATTACTAGTATAAATATGATTCTCAACGAAAATTAAGTATAAATATATGTTTCTCAGTGAAAAGATTAGCATTTGTTTGTCCAGTAATTTGCAGGACACCAAATATAAACAGTTACAAACTAGTATGAATTAATTGATATCAGATTTGCTAGATACTACGAATAAAAACTTCTCCAGGCGCGCACCACGCTGAGTAGTAATTAACATGAAATTTTACTCAGCGTAAATAATCCAATCTGGCAGATAGCTTCGGCGCGAATCTCTGAAGCATCGGCTTCCCCGCGACAGCGGCGCCGGACAGGACTCCGCCGAGGATGCCGGCGACAATCATCGACCTTGGGCCGGACGCGATGCGGTAGAGCGCCCCGGCGTTGGCCCCCGCGGCGACGGTGTTGACCCAGTCGTCGGCGCCGTCGCGCTGGTCGCGGACGAAGCTCTCGGTCCCGGCGAAGAGCATCGCGACGATGCCGAACCGGTTGCCGAAGGCGCGGCCGACGGAGCCGCTCTGGTTGAGGGCGCGGTTGATGCGCAGCTTGGCGGACTCCCCGCGCTCGGCCTCGGCGGCGGCGCGGCGGAGGCCCACGAGCGCGCCGGACGTGGCGCCGGCGAGGTAGCTGACGCCGGTGTAGAACGTGAGGTTCTCGCCCCAGGTGCGGGTCTGCCGGAACTTCTCCTCCTCGAAGAGGCACTCCGGCGAGGTGGGCAGGTCGTAGAGCGCGCGGTACGAGGTGGGGAAGGCGAGGCCCTCGGGGCGATCCGGCGAGTAGAAGCGGCGCCCTTCCGTGGGCTCCTCCTGGGCGTCGACGGCGCGGGACATGGCTGGCTGATCTAGGGTTGCCGTGGGCTGCTGCTGCCGCTGCGTGCCTTCTGGGTTTCTGGACGATCGGTTTTGGTTGCCGCCGCCGTGTGCCGGGGGTTTAAGAGAGGGGAGTGGTCTCCGATCTGCAGTCTGCGCCTTCGCCGCGTCGCCGAAGAAAAGGGGGAGGGGCGGAGCCGTGCGAGATGCGGACTCGAAACCCAGTAGGAAAAGGAACCACAACGCGACGCCACGGTTCCGACTTCCGATGGAATAAGTTCATCTGAGGTCCCTTAACTTTACACCGAATCCGATTTTCGTCCCTCGATCGGAAAACCAGACACAACGGGTCCCTCAACTATCAAAACCGGTGCAGATTAGGTCCATCGGCAGTTTTGAGGGCGGTTTTGGCTGACGTGGCGCCTACGTGGCTAATTTGACTCGGTTTTCGTCCAACGTGGCATTGACGTGGCGCTTACGAGCAATTTGACCCGGAAAAATAATAAAAACCGAGGGACCCACATGTCAGTCTTACATAGAAGATAATAAAAAAATCGTGGGACCCACGTGGGCCCCACATGTCAGTCAAACTCACCCTTCCTCTTCTTCCTCCTCTCTCCCCATCTCCCTCTCTTCATCTCTCTCCCCTCTCCTCTCCTCTTCCGGCGAGAGCGGCGAGCTAGAGGGGGCGGCGAGACCGGCGTCCACCGGCGAGAGTAGCGAGCTGGAGGAGGAAGCCGGGGCGATAAAAGGGGATCAGCGACGGCGGTGGGCGGAACAGATCGACACGGGCGGCGGCAGGTCCCCCCGGAGCAGCGCCGGCAATCGAGATCCGGCAGTGGCGGCCAGGAGAAGGGCGGTGGCCGGCAGGGAGAAGGGGCGGCGTGCAGCGATGGCCGTCGGAGGAGGAGGAGGAGATGCAGCCATGTGGGGAGGCGTGGCGGTGGCAACCGGAGGAGGAGGACGTCCGCCGTGCGCTGCTCCCCCCGATAGTGGCGGCGGCACGGGGGCCCTGGGAGTCGCCGAGGTCGATGTCGACGTCGTCCGCGACCACGGCCATGGCTTCCCTGTCCGCATCCGGCGTGCACCACAGAAGCGGCGGCATGGGGAGCGGCGCCGCAGCTACTGCGGCGGCGGCGTCAATGGGGGGAAGGGGAAGCGAAAGCTCCTCGCTCCGGTGGGCTGCTGCTGACGAGCTCGGTGGTGGTGAAACGCAACGGATCGAGCGCCATCATGGCGGCTGGGGGCCCTCCTCCGACCTCTGCTCCAGACCGCCGCCTTTGTCCTCTTCACCCATCACCGGCTGTCGTCCTCCTCGCTTCGGTGGGCGGTCGCTGACGAGCTCGGTGGTGGAGGCGGGTTGCGGCGGAGGGCGGTCGCCGCTCCCTCTCCCGCTGGCCGCCGTCGGCTGCGTACCTCTCCCTCCGTCCGTCGCCATCAAGCCCCCGCCCAAGGCACTCGGCCATCGCCGGCCTCCCTGCGTCCTTCCTCCTTGCCCGCCTCGCCGGTCTTTGCGCGTTGCTCCCTCCTCTCCTGCCGCCGGCCGCGCGCCACCGCGCGCCGTTGTCTTCCGTGGCGCCTGGAGAGAGCAGAGATAGGGAGATGAAGAGAGGGAGATGGAGAGAGAGGAGGAAGAAGAGGGGTGAGTTGGACTGACATATGGGACCCACGTGGGTCCCATGATTTTTTTTATTATTTTCTATGTGAGACTGACATGTGGGTCCCACGGGTCGAATTGCCACGTAAGCACCACGTCAATGCCACGTCGGGCGAAGACTGAGTCAAATTAGCCACGTAGGCGCCACGTCAGCCAAAACCGCTCTCAAAACCGCCGAGGGATCTAATCTGTACCGGTTTTAATAGTTGAGGGATCCGTTGTGTCTGGTTTTCCGATCGAGGGATGAAAATCGGATTCGGTGTAAAGTTAAGGGAGCTCAGATGAACTTATTCCACTTCGATTGAGAAAAGAGGGTGTGGGCCGGTGAGGTGGGCCGTGGGTGTCGGCCTTCACGTAAGTGGGCTGCCAGCGCGGCCTCCCTCCGCCTCCTCTCGGCCTCCACACAACTGTGCACGCAAGGGGCTAGGCGGAATAAGTCCAGTAGGACTCCCTCAAAATATAAGTCCAGTTTATTTGAATTCCTTAATCGCAAAGATATTTGAAACTTGCTACATCGTGGAATAAGAGAAACAGAATATTTGCAAATAAAAAATAATTTGTGAATAAAATTTATATACATGTGTTTTTAGCGATACTGAAAAATAAATTTCGATGAAAAAACCCAAAAATCAACTCCAAATTGAGAGTTGAAAATTTAAAAGTTGGCTGATAAGCATAAGGAAAAGAAAAAGATGAGGCTGTGGTATAATTTGACTTTATTGATTATTTTAAGGGTGGTTTTCGCTGAGGTGGCAGGTTAACTTGGTCTGCTTTCGGCCAGCTATTGGGCCCGTCACCGCGTCCCCTTTCTCAAATGGGCTCGACTTTATAACAGGCCGGGCCGTGCAAGTGCCACGTAGCTGCACAAACAAGGCCGTATCGCGTCGTGTCAAGCTCGATCTAGAGTTGCAAGACCCCCAAACTCCCGTGGCCTCTCCGCCGCAACAGCAATGGAGGCGCCGGCGGACGCCGGCGGCGACGACCTCGCCGCCATGCGGGAGCAGTGCCGGAGCCTGGAGGAGGCCATTGGCTTCCGCCGGGAGACGCAGATGGGCCTCGTCGCCTCGCTCCAGCGCCTCGTCCCCGACCTCGTCCCCTCCCTCGACCGCTCGCTCCGCATCATCGCCGCCTTCAACGACCGCCCCTTCGTCCCCACCCCGAACCCCGACGGCGGCCACGGTAAGAGCCCCGCCGCCCTCACGCCCCACCACCGCCGCGCCCTCCCCGACCCGGCGCGCTCCACCCGCCGCAAGACCTCGCCCGGATCCTCCCCTGCCTCCGTCGCCGCTGCCCCCGGCGGCCTCGACGCCGTGCGCACCATGGTCGCCGTGTGCCTCCTGGAGCTCGTCCCCTTCGCCGAGATCGACGCCGCCGCCCTCGCCCGCCGCCTGCAGGCGGAGAGCTCATCCGCCAGCGAGGCCGAGCGGACTGCTCTCGCTGACCTAGCCGCCGAACTCGGCGGCTCCGCGGCCTCCGCTGTAGTCCTCGCCCTCCGCCGCATAGCCGAGGACACCGGCGGTGTGCAGATCGAGGAGGCCATGATTGGGGGCAAGTCGATGACGATGGTCTGGGCCATCGACCGGAACAAGCTCCTCAAGGAGCTGCCAGAATCCGCTACTTTGCCGCTACTCCAACCTCCTCCAGCTCCCCAGATGCCCCCCTCTGAGACCGATGCCGGCAGCGCAATGATACCAAGAACACCGCAGCAGCAGCAGCCGCAGCCGGATATGTGGCCGCATTCGATGCCTCCGATATTCCCACGGCCAAGGGGCATGACGATGCAGGGGATGCAGAGGGTGCCCGGCGTGCCGCCAGGGTTGATGCCGCCGCAGCGGCCATTCATGGGACCAGCTGGAGTTATCACAATGGGTGGGGGTGTGGGGCCTAGCCCTAACCAGCAGAAGCAGAAGACCGAGGAGGACGAACTTAAGGATCTTGAGTTGCTGCTGAACAAAAAGACATATAGAGAGAAGCAGAACACCAAGACCGGGGAGGAACTTTTAGATCTCATTCACCGGCCCACAGCGAAGGAGACGGCTGTGGCAGCGAAGGTCTGTGTTCCCTTCACCTATGCTAGTGGTTTTGTTGTTTGCACTGTGTAGTTAGTGATGCTTTGGGTTGCTGATTTGTTATTGATGTAGTCTCACATTGTTAGTCCTGTAGTAGTAAATGAGCTGGTCTACTTATGCATTGCTGTTGTTGAAACTATCATAGGACGCATAACAGCTAGTTGTCAGAGGCACACTGCTATAATAAACGGTTTATCATAAATTGCTTAGATTCTGCACTGAATTAGTGCGACTGTCAAAGTAAAACTGTTAAATGTTGTTTGACTCATCTGCATTGCCTATATATTGTCAACCTCTTGACACTTATAACTTCCGCTCTTCCAGTTCTTTCACATTTAGTTGTAATGATATGGTTGACATGAAAATCTTTCATCTTGTTTTGTTAATATGATTTTATGTTCATGCAGTTTAAAACAAAAGGTGGCTCCCAGCTGAAGGAATATTGTACCAACTTAACTAAAGAAGATTGCCGACGCCAAAGTGGATCTTTTGTTGCCTGTGATAAGGTCTGTGTGGTGATAGTGTCCTGCACCCCTTTTCACAATGTGTACTTCCGCACGTTACATTTTGCCTACTTTTAACAACAGTAGAGCAAAACCTGCTGTGTTTGATTCAATCACTTAAAATGATGTGCCTATCCACAATCATGGCCTCTTTGACGATGAAATTATCCTGTTAACATATTAGGCCATATTTCTGGTTACTTGAATTTATACCAATCAAAATCTTCACATTTTTTTTCTTGAATACTTGAATAGCTTTTGTTATCTGGTCTTTTAGCTGTTCATGGTAACAACTAATCCGGAAGTAACTGGTTATATTTCATCCTGAGCAGGTCCACTTCCGCCGTATTATTGCTCCTCATACTGATACAAACCTAGGAGATTGTTCTTTTCTCGACACTTGCCGTCACACAAAGGTGTCTATGGCATATACACCCTTGTATTTTCCTCTATTATCATGTGTGTTTTTGTATCTTACATATATCCTACAATCCGTAGACCTGCAAGTATGTCCACTACGAGCTTGACCAAACACCAGATATACCTCCAATGATGGCTGGTGCTCTTGCACCCCCAAGGCAAATAAGGCTCCAGAGAGCTGAATATTGTTCAGAAGTAGAGCTTGGAGAAGCTCAATGGATAAACTGTGACATCCGAAACTTCAGAATGGATATCTTAGGACAGTTTGGAGTAATTATGGCCGATCCCCCTTGGGATATTCATATGGAATTGCCATATGGCACAATGGCTGATGATGAAATGAGGACCCTTAATGTCCCTGCTTTACAAACTGATGGATTAATTTTCTTATGGGTCACTGGTCGTGCAATGGAACTTGGTCGGGAGTGGTAAGTTTCCAGAACTATATTTGATTAGTTGTCTTCAGCAGTACCAACAGGTTAATTAATAATTGCGTAGCATTTTAGCATTGTTCATATCCTAATGTCCCTTACTGAGTGCTGATCATTTATATGCCCACACTTCATACTCAAATAACTCGATAGGATATAGATGCTACTGTAATAACAAGTTATGTCATATTCATTCCTTAACTGAATTTTGTTTTTACTTAATGTCTACTGCCAAGTGTAAATTTTCCCTGAATGAACTTTCAGCCTGAACAATTTTCTTACTGACAACTATGTTGCTTGTTTTTACAATTCTTCAGTTTGGAGCTCTGGGGTTACAAACGTGTGGAGGAAATTATTTGGGTGAAGACCAATCAACTTCAACGTATTATTCGAACTGGACGCACTGGTCATTGGTTGAATCATAGTAAAGAACATTGCCTTGTTGGAATAAAAGGAAACCCTTTAGTCAACAGGAATATTGACACTGATGTTATTGTTGCTGAAGTCCGTGAAACAAGCAGAAAACCTGATGAGGTAATGCACACTCGCTGCTTTGGTTCATGGTTCTATACTCGCCGCAAAAGCATTGCGTTTTTTTTTAAATTTCTAACTAGAGTTTATAATTTTTTCTTCCCTACTGTAATAATAAACATGCTCATTTCAAGGCTATACTCCTACATTCTTTAAATTTGTTTTGCTGTGCAGATGTACCCCATGCTAGAAAGAATAAGCCCAAGGACAAGGAAGCTGGAACTGTTTGCAAGAATGCATAATGCACATGCTGGGTATGCTCCTGCTGTGTATTCTTCCTCCCCTAGATTTATTTTGTCCTCAAACTAGATGCTAACCATTTACGTACCATTTACCCTTTCTCTTTGTTTGCTCAGATGGCTTTCTCTGGGTAACCAGTTAAATGGAGTAAGGCTTGTTGATGAAGGGTTGAGAGCACGGTACAAGGCTGCCTATCCTGATTCAGAGGTGCAGCCACCATCACCGCCAAGAGCAAGCGCCCCGATAGATGGTGATCAAAGCACATCACAGAAACCTACTGTATCAGACGGCGAGAGGCCTGCCTGATGTGAAGCAGTCGGCACCTTACTTTGAAGGACTAGGCCACTGAGGAATCATCGTGCAAGGATACAAACACTTTGGACGACATAAGTATTTTATCACTCGTCAGCTTTACTTCTATTACTTAGAAGTTACTCCGGTTGTAAAATTAGTTAAGTCGGTTTACTTAGAAGTTACTCCAGTCCAGTTGTAAAATTAGTCAAGTCGATTGTTTTTGTTCGCTTGAGGAATGCAGGAGGCGGTAAGAAGTGTTGGGTTTTATAATGTTGGCAGACATCCATCTTGATAATGGAACGCGTGAGTCATTACTGATCTTGTTAACATTTCAGCACGGGCAAATCCTGAATGCAACATTTGTTCCTGTCCTGGAAAAACAGCACGTACGTTAACTCATGCTGGGATGGCTAATTAGCGCAAGTGCATCCCCACGCTTTTCTTTAGTATTTTCCTACGAAGCTTTTTAACTCAAATACAACTTTTAACTCCAGAGCACTCAAATACAACCTTTAACTCCAGAGCAACATTACAGTGCACAAGGTTTTTCTAAAAGGTTGACATAATTAGAGTACAAAACTTTAACGAGAGTACTACTTCATGTTTGCCACTAAGAATGGACTTCAGGTTACATAAATTAGAGTACAAAACTTTAGTGAAAGCACACTGCTTCGTGTTTGCCGCACTAAGAATGGATTTCAGATTGGCATAATTAGAGTACAAAAATTTAATGAAAGTACTACTTCATGTTTGCCGCTAAGAATGTATTTCTTGCGTGATTCATGACCAATGGACTATGTTAGCATGACAGAGTAGAGAATAGGCTCAAGGGGCTGCCAGATTTGATGCTTGGTCGCTCGAGGCGCTGCCAGATTTGATGCTTGGTAAGGCCTCATCCTCAGGGCCTTCCTTTAGCGCTTTGACGAATGCGTATAGAGATTACTACCAAGAACAATAATATGTTGTTTAGGGTGTTAATGAAGTATTTAGCTAATGAATCAATATATGTTGTTCTTGATTAAAAAAACTCACCTCGATGAAAAGTTGCAAAGTTAACAACGCTGAATTCATCGATGTGCTACAGTTGTCACCTAGATGTACTGTAGCAGCATACAGGGCGGAGCCAGGATTATGTCAAGAGTAGGACTTAATCACTATAGTATGAACTTCTTGAACGAATTTTAATAGAAAAATTGGTAAATTCCTTAGTATTTTTTCTGCCAGGTGTGAGGCCCGGGCCCAAGCCGCCCCACACCTAGCTCCGCCCCTAGCAGGATATAACGTAAAAGTTACAGTTTTGTGATAATTTCCCACACTATTGTTGTAGCAAGCTGAAATATGTCGCTAATGTTGCAGCAAACTGATAGTTTTGTCACTAAAGTTACAGTTTTCTGAAATTTACTCATAAAAAAAATTTCTTGGTTTTGGACCGAAACCCCATTCCTTCCTTCCTTCCTCTTTAGCCTTAGGCTAGTCCGCTAACTCTCTCTGCTTGCTCAATACCGTCTAAATTAGTTTGTGCTAGTAAATGATTGTTGGCATTGATCTCATGTTTCTACATTGTAGGTAGTTCTGAGTAATACGAAATTACACTCTTGTTGCTGAACTGATTCTAGTGTTTTCCATTGATGAGTGCTTTTTGGCTAGCTTAAGCCCCATTTGTTTTGCTTATTCGTGGAATAAGTCAAACGATATATTTGCAAACGAAAAGTAATTTGTGAATAAAACTTTTATATATGTGTTCTTAGCGATCTAAAAGCTAAAATCAGCTTCAAATTTAAAGTTTCAAATTTAAATTTTGGCTGATAAGGTTACATGGTAAGTACTATATTTGTTTTGTGGGTTGATGAAATGAGATAAGGTGAAAGGACAGCTTTTAAAATACATGGAACTGGTCATTACAAAATTTTGCAATTTAGTATGTAGGACTTTAGCTGGGCCATTTATGATCAATTTTATCCATCTATCTATGACTTTATGAAATCATGTTTATACCGTTATATATTATACAACTATTAGACTTTGGGCTGAAAATTTTTTCTATCTCTTCGAATTTCGAATACCCAAGTTAAAAATCTTGGGCCCACCAATCACTGCTGCTGCTAGAAGCTTCCGGAATCTAGTAGCTTGCATCCTTTACTTCTTCTCATCATGTCTCTATTGTATTTTCTTGAGATTGCATTGAATTTAGTTGCTCTTGAGATTATTGAGTAGAGAAGGAGAAGTTGCTAACACTCCTCTTCTGCACCCATGCTGCCTTCTCCCATCGGTCGGGCACCCTAGAATGATATGGGGGAAGAAAGTGGAGAAGGGGCAAAAGGAAGTAGAAGATGTGGTTACACTAATATGTGAGATCATCTGTTCCTTTTTTTTAAAAAAATTTGTCCTTGGTGCCACGACCGTGTCATGTCAGCTAAAAATGCTTACAATACTGATTTGGGACTATATTTCTACGGTTATTGCGGCTTTGGGATTAATTCGAACGACGTCAAGTGGAGGGACCTTGAGTGAACTTAGTCCTTCTCAAAATTGGGGAGCTCGCGATTCTGGCCATTCTGCTCACGCAGTCACGCTAGGCCCAAGGCCCCAAAACACTATCCAGTGGGCTCAAACTAGAGGCTTCTCTTCTACCCAGGGTTTAGCGTCGGTTCCAGTCTCCACCGGAGCGCGGGGCGGCGGATTCCAAGGCGGCGATGGAGTTCTGCCCGGGGTGCGGGATGCTGCTGCAGATCCAGCCGGCCACCGGCGGGAACCGCCTGCGCTTCTACTGCCCCACCTGCCCCTACGTCTGCCCCGTCAAAAACAAGGCACGCCTCTTCTTAGCTCTCTCCCCCCGTATCACTTCGCCTCCCTACCGATCATGGATACTTCAAAAATTGTCTTATTTGTTTGAACCCATGATCCGAACGAGTCGCACATACACCCTAGCACATGTTCCTCGACGCTGAGGACATCCCTTAAGCGCGGCCGATTTTCTAGCATTTCGTATTGGCTGTCTTGCGTTTCTAATAAGTTGTTTAACCGTTGGCATGTCGTATGTATATAGAAAAAATGGATTGGTTTAGATCGATCTTAACCTGAATGATTGAACTTCGTCTGCTACTTTGCATATTGCTGCCGTGTCCTCCGCGTTTGATTGATGCCTTTCGCAGATCGTGAAGAAGGCGAGACTGGTGAAGAAGGAGGTGGAGCCCATCTTCAGCGACAGCGACGCCATGAAGAACGCCCCTAAGACCACCAGTGAGCCCTTCGCCCTTAACTTTCTTGTTGAGACAATACATTGGGATTAATTGTTGTCTTAACTTTTTTTGTTGAGACAATTCGTTGGGATTAATTGAACTTAGCTTCTCCATTATACTGTGTACCATTTGTATGTCATGAATTGTTGATTATCTTGCCATTTAAATTTAGGTGAAAAATCGTTGCTATTGCCACACCAATGGGAAATTTTGTTCTAAATGGACTTGCTGATTTTTGTACTAGTAATTGTTTTTTTTTTCTTTCCTGCCATCCATTGAAATGTATAGCTGGGTAATCTAGCCGCAGTCCAACATAAACGAAAGTGTTTTATGCACATATTCTGTCTTCTGAGTTTGTTTAGCTTATGTCGATACAGGAGACATGATTGCTTGTTCATAAAAAAAATGAGATGAAAAATATACTAAAATAAAAGGCGCAAATTTACTTCACAGCCAAGCAGTGCTGGTTTGAAGCATAATAAATTAATATACTTCTTAAGCTATGATAAAATCCAAATAGCACCAGATTTCGTCCAAGTACCTTCAAGAAACTTGCTACTCCTATGTATTTCGTTGTTTAAAGTCATATCATTGAGATGGGAATGTTCATTAGGGGATGTCTGGCACATATTTATTAGGAAACCAGATGATTGACCTGTTGCTAATAGTTATGGGTGCTTCTAGTTTTGATACATTGTTACCATGGCTGTGGTATACTATCATGCATGTGCATGCTTAGTTCCTTGTAAAAAAGAGTAAAATGGTGGACCATCAGTGCTTTCTTTTTTCAAGCATCTATTCTGTACACTTTCAACACAAGATAAGATTGCTTGTTGTGTTGACAGAATAAGCTTCTATCTTTTGATAGTGGAAGGACAAAAAAAGCATTTTTCAAAGCTGTACCTGAATTTATTTAGCTGTTCTGATTATAATGGCATGTCTCCAACCCAACGCAAATAGGTTCAATATTTTAACAATTTCCACGTAAAGAACCCTGACCTAACATATGGTTAAACATTTTAATAAAGTCTAATGGTTGTCTGAATTAGTGACCCTAGAGGTGACATTCTGCCATACATAATCCTAAATACATTCAATGATTTTGATTTTCAGCTACATGCCCAAGGTGCCAAAATGGAGAAGCATACTACAGGCAGATGCAGATTCGATCAGCTGATGAGCCAATGTCTACATTTTACAAGTGTTGCAGAGAAGAATGCCAATTTGATTGGAGGGAGGACTGACTTTAGTAATATTTCTTGTTTGATGTGTGTGGATATTTTTCCTGCTAAAACTATGTAATCATATGAAACCTTTTGTAATCAGCTCATGCTGCAGCAAAGAAAACTTACACAAGGGAAACCAATGTACCACAAAATATCGTGATATTTTGGTCTAGGCGTGTGCCAAAGTCCCAACCTATCGTGGTGTTTTGTCTGAGAATCCGAACTGAAGACCGGTCCATTAAGGCATTAACCCAAAAAAGAAAAGGCTTCTCACACCCTCAGAAGTTAGATTTTGGTCTTTGTTGCCTTGTTGGTGTTAGAGATGTAGGTTGTCCTGGTCTAGAACACGAGAGCATGAATAAACGAGAAGATTGCGGCCATAAGGCCTCCCGCTCTGCCGAATGGTCTACTTAGGTTATCATCAACAACAGCATTTTGCAGCAATTACGGCATCAAACATTCATTAACATCATCAAAATATCATGCTGTAAACTCTTGCCAAACGGCTTAATAATTACCAACAAGCTGGCTTTACAGCATTGCAGACTACAGCAACGTTTAAACTAAAAATTATTAACGTTGCTCAATTATGTATGAAACACAAGAAATGTTGAACCAGGAAACTGGAACATGAACATCTGAACATTCTTTCTTATGATGTTCAGATGAAACACAAAACTTGACTTTATACATCATCATTTATCTGGTAACCACTTCTTCCGGGCTCCTTCCAAAGCTTCTTCCCGCATCCTTGTTAATTCACAAAACCATTGCTCGTACTGAGCTTCAATCAGACCAAGCTCTCCATTTAGCACATCTCGATTTTCAGTAATTGAAACCGATGCACCGATCACCAACTCCGAGTGATGTGATGCTTGATCCATCTGAAAGATTGCAAAATTACTTGAACCATTACTTAACGGATGTCTGCAGCCCAGTTTATCGGTTCCTTTGTACGCACCACATTCCAGTGTCCTGTATTCGTCAACGCCATACTCACTAAGACTTTTGGAACTCCCATCAAGCTGAACAGAAATGTCTGACCCTTCAGAGCTATTTGGTCCTCCTAGATTGGTTGCATTCAAGAGAGAATCAATATAATCACTTGGTGATGCATTGGCTTCTTTCGAATGCATCATACCTTCAACTAGTACATAATCATGTGTCAACTCCGATGGATGCTGCTGGGAAGTAATTACGTGCTCACTTTCACCCATTTTAGATTCGCTGGAAGTACTCATTACTGCATCATTCATCAGCTGCTGACCAGGGACAAGATTCACTATCAAAAGATCAATAAAATCAGCAATGAAAGTAACATCACAGTCTGCTAACTCCAACTGCTCGACCATTTCAGCAGCAACAGACATAGCTGTATCAGAATCCAAGTAGAAGAGAAAATGAATATTCCTTGCATGTCCTGCAAAAATAAAAATGATATTGTATCACGAGAACACAAATGATAAATTCAATTAACAGTAGAAAGTCATACCGCACAAATCGGCAATTCGCAAAACCAGTGATACTGAATTGTCATCAAGTTTCTCGCCTGTTAGCTTTAGCTCTGTGTTTTTGTTAGTTCGCGTGAACTCCAACACAGATCTATGTGGACCACCAAGATCATTTCTCTTGCATGTGCTAGTACACATAGATTCATTGGTGTCAACATCCATGTGCAAAGCTTCCAAAGAGACATCTACTGATTTGGGTAATGATGACGGAAACTTAGTGCCAACAAGAACACTAGAATTATCAGAGCAAAGAAAGGGGTCTTGAAATAGTTCTTTGGCAGACAGCCTTTCAGAAGCAGGAACTAAACATTTCTCAATAAATTGTTTTGCCTGAACATTTGTGATTTTAGCCAGAGCAGCCGGCTTGACACCCTAGAAATCAGAGATTTAGATAAGATAGTGTTGAGGCACAATTATACAAAGATAAATTAATAAATACTTACCTTAGATACTTTCTTAAAAATTTGAGCTGCATTTGTACATTCACTGTAAGGATACTCAAGAGTGAACATCTCCAACATACACATTCCAAATGAGTATATATCAACAAGTTCATCATAATTCTCATCATATAGCTCAGGTGCCATGAATTCAGGAGTACCTGCAGAAAGTGGACCCATATCACAGGGATGTATCAGGAGAATGCAGAATGTTTTCTGTGGATTAATTTGGCACCTGCTAACATGCTTAAATGAGAAAAACAGGTGACTCTCGCAGTTCTGTATTGTGGACCTATTTACATTAGTTTATGTTTTTGAGTGACATGGTTGGTGCATGGAACTCAATTCAGACATAGCTGAATATTGTAAAAGGAATGTAAAATATGAAATAAGCAGCATAGGATCAACATTAAGATGTAACTATAAGAATATTGTTTAAAGGGTTATAAATGTGGTATAAGCAAGTCAATTTTGAGTTAATGGAATATTGAAACCCCAAGTATATCAGTCACAATACTTGTGTGTGTAACACATCAGGTATAAATGTTGACAAGTCAGATCAGTAATGGCTAATTAGCTATAGAAGTGGTTGACATTGCCCATGGATTATGTCATTTAGTTGCACATTCAAAATCGTCATTTAGTCTGTCTCTCCAAATCAGAGGACAATAATTCAGAAATAACATTGGAATCACAAAGTAGCAGAAGGTTATTACCAATAACACTTTTTGCTCTAGGCGTTAGCATCACCGTGGCTAATCCAAGATCTCCAATCTTAACTTCTCCATGATTCCCATTGACAAAAATGTTGTCACACTTCAGGTCTCTATGGATAATTGGAGGTTGGTGGGTGTGCAGGTAATCCAGCCCACGGAGTACCTGTCTAGCCCAATTCTTTATTGCCTTCAAGTCAACACGTGGATGTTTCTGACGATACCTATAAGCAAAAGGTAATGGTGTCATTCCACAAGAAACATGGTAGTATTAAGAAGGCAAGACTATTACTTAGTTGCTACTTACTGCCTGAGACTTCCAGATGTGAAAAGTTCTGTAATAACATTAATTGTCTTCTTTTGATCATCAACCCAATAATTATAGAACTTCATTACGTTTTCATGCTTGAGAGACTTTAGTAGATGAACTTCAGAGTATAGCCGTTCAAGATTATCTGGAGATTGCATAACCTCATCTATCTCCACTTGGCTCCATGCAACCTCAATGCCTTCAACCTCATCAAATGCCTTGTAACTATATCCGAATTAAGCATGGATACAAATAGTTACAAACAGCCCGATGTAAACAAGAGCACAGGCAGAAAATGAGCAAGGTAGCATTAATACATTTGCAGCTATTGCCATTAGAAATGTATACCCTGGATCCCATTCGATGTTTGTTCTGTAACAGTGTTGACCATACTAGACACCAGCAGGCAGCAAATTAAAGAGATTAACCTCCACGTAAACCATTAAACCTAAATCCCACAGCAATTAGTAGGCCTAAAAGTTGAAACAGATAAAAATCCTTAGGTGGTCGTTAGTTTGTAGCTTAGTATTTCTTACCTCTTAGGACGATATTTGGCATAGATATATAGGTGCTAAAAAGCTGCCAAGACATGAGACGATTGCTAGAATACTAGTAGTCCTTAAGTTGAAAGTTTGGAACCTGAAATTCTCTAATTTGGATGCTGTTTACTACCCTGCCTGGCTTCTTGTGTTAGCCGAAACATAGTTGCATATATGGTTAATGCAGCATTTTTTCCTAGATTTTGAAAATGTGACAACCCATTGCAATATAAATATATCTCTTTGACAAAGAAGCACAAAAACAAAGAAGAGATTCCAAGGACATACACAGTCTTCATAGCTCCTCTCCCTAGCACCTCATTGTACTGCACCAGGGAAAAAGTTCAGATGAATACAGCAGGCAGAGTTCAGGAGTGGCACATTTGTGGATAATTTTGACAAAATTGCATGCAGTTTTTTTTTTCCTTTTGGTAATCGTTTGAGCAAATTTCCAGCATTTTAGTAATGCATTTCAAACATATTAAATTCTATGAGCAAGCAAAATTTAGATAAGCCTTTCTGTACCAGTAAACTAGAAGCCTGAAAATTTTAATGCAGGTATCCTTTCATCACAAACTTAAATAGACTAGCATGGGCATGTCAAATCACGTTCACATCAGATCAACTAAAATGGAAGAGGTTCCTATCGGAAAATAAATGAGAAAAAAACTTACGCGTATGTACCGCCTGGTCGGATCCACCTCCACGCACTCAGCATCGTCCACCTTATCCAGATCGCCGAACACCTCCATTTCAGATCACCCCACGCGCACGAACGAATCAAGAAGCAGAGAGGGAGCAGGGCGAGATGAGCCAGGCGAGATCGCCGGGACAGCGCGTGGAGCGGCGCGGGCGCCCGCTACGCACGGCGGTCAGCAGCTAGAGCCGGCGACCGATGCAGCGGAGGAGAGACGGCGCGGGCGGCCGGGTTAATTATATAGGATCGCCGGGCGTTCGGTGAAGGGCTCGGAGAACGGGGCCGGCGACGGCAGCTCGCGGCGGCGGCGGCTGCTGCGGAGCGACGTCGCCTTCACCCCACCCGCAACTCCCATGGCCCGGCACCCGGCGGACGCCACGCGGCTGGCGCAGCACCTCATTCTTCTCCCCCCGTCGGTCTCCTCCCTTCGTCGTCGGCGGCGCGGGCGGATCCCATGGAGGGCTACGCGAACGGGGACGCGGGGGCGGCGGCCATGGAGGAGAGGCGGAGGCAAGGGCTAGGGTTAGGAATTCAGCGGCGCGCCGGTGTACGGATGCGGGGAGGAGGCGAGGAGGAATAAGAGGGGGGGAGGTAGGAGGTGGTGGGGAGCAAAAGGTGGGACAAAAATAGTGCGTGGAGCCTTTACTACGGTTCGGGAGCAGCAGCTGCATCTGTGAATTGTGATGACGCTCATATTACTCCGTCACACAATGTTAGCATTTTTTTAATATGGAAACGGTATTTAAAACAGGTAAAAATGATTGGAAAACTATTATAATTGGTTGGAGAAAAAATAGATAAAAAATTAAATAGAAAATTATTGTGATTGGTTGAGAGAAAATGTTAGATAGAGAAATAGCAATATTTTAGAACAAGATATTGTGCTAAAAATAACAACATTTTCAAATAAAGGTAGTACTCCCTTCGTAAAAAAAAATTATACTCCATCCCATGTTATATTTATTTTTTAATGCAATGCAGGAAGTACGGGACATTTTAGATTCAAAATGTGCCCTGCGGATTGAAGCCAAATTGTTGGTAATGCCAATGATTAATTTATCACTAATCTATAACCTTCTTTTTCATATCATCAATATTTAGCATCATATTGGTAGTAATACAAACGTGTATAATAAATCTTTAACCTACCAAAAAAAAATTGGTAGTACTAAAACATGTCAAAAATTTAGTGCTGCCAATGATTTGGTAAGGTAGAGAACCAAATAGCCCCTACATCGTACGCAAACTCATAAATACCAATATACGGTGATACGGTTAATACGTATGATTGAAAATCCATTTTTACCAGGCTTGCCGTTCTTTTTTTTTCAGTTGACAATAGGATGAAAATTTCTGGATTCTTGTGAAAAATCAAAATGACTGCCAAATACAAAGTGAACACTTATTCATTGGCTGGGTCTAGATAAGTTCAACCGAAAAAGTTTGATGCCAAATTATTCCTCATGAGAATCTATTAACTTTCGGCCTCTTGCTTTTTTAAGGAGATTCGGAGAGAGAGAGAGGAGGGATGCTTACGCCCTAGATTAGGCATTCTATACATTCTTTTTTTACACCATATTATTCATGTGTATGACATGTTACTTGTGCCATATAAACGTGAAAATACAAACAATATTGCTTGTACCAGGCATCGAAACCGTCGAGAAAAATTAGGCACGAGCAGCACATCCACCCGCTCACAAGCCAATCCCTTTTATGTCTCTTTTTCTCATTTCCTTCTCCTTTCCCTTTTACCTCTCCTTGAGCTGATGGTGGTTGTCAATCTGGTTGACAAGAGAAAACAAGCATCCGTTGTTGGTGACTTGGGACATGACGACCACATGTTTCTTTAAGGCGTCAATATTGTTGGAGTTGTGTCCATTAGAGAGGTGATAATGGATACGAGGTAGGTGAAGGGGATATGTGAACGTATTGTCGGCCCAAGTTTGCACGTTGCTCAACCACCACACAAATTATAGGCTGATAGCACATCCCATCCAGTTCATCTCCACAAGCGATGGCTACAGTTGGTCCTCCAGTTGCGCATTTTCTAAGTGCAGTTTCTCATGGAGCCATACAGGGCTGGTTTGGTTTGAGCCCTAAATTAAACTTACCAATATTTGGCAATTTCAATAGTGTTTAGTGCATATTTGGTTTGAAGCCAAATTTCGGCATGTCTAAGAAAATAGGTTATTTCAATAGTGAACTTAGGCTATTTTGGCTTCAATCCAAACACAACTTTATCTTACCAAAATTAGTCATGCTAAAACTTATCAAAATTTGGCACTGACAAAATTTGGTAAGGTCTATTTAATCTACAAACCAAACCAATCCATACCAATCCATAGTGCTTGGAGTTGGAGGCGTCAAGGTAGACGGAGAAGGAACTTACGCAATCAACGCCATTGGTGAGTGTAGCCTATGGTAGGAGGTGCAGGCTGTGGTTAATGACAAGTTCTTCTCAGGTCACCATGATTGCTGGCAATATAGCTGCCGTGATGGCTACCAGGGAGAGGAAGACGATCAATCCTGATTGGCGTGTTTTTTTTTATTTGACGTATCAATATTTGAAATTCAATGTTTTATGCACGAGGAGAGAAATGTTCTAATTAGAATTGGACTATGTTTCATATTTTTATTTTTATTATCAAAATATTGTAGCGGTTGGAACTTATATGTGTCGTACTCATACATAGAAATGAGATGTTTCAAATTCGTTTGGACAATGGTTCGAATTTTAGTTTGTTTTTTTATGTTTCGCTCCATTTCTCAAGATGGTTTATCTGCGTATCTCTTATGTTACTTTATTGCGTACTAGTTTGTCATCCATTTATTTTAAAATGTCTTAATTACTGTTTTTTTTTTCACAATGTATAATTGATGTTGCAGTTATGGTCAACTGAAATATTATTTGAACATCTATTTTTTCCTCGAATCAGAAATAAAACCCTGATTTTTCAGGCCCCACATTATAGGTGAAACACACTGTATCATTCTTAGATTGACTACGTTCTTTTTAGCTTATTTATCGAATTATTAAAACAACGTGTCTATTCCACGATTCAAATTAAAAATATGTTTGCAAGAAAATTTCTTCTACCGTATTGTTTAATTGTTTTAAACTATCTGTTAAGTTTATTCCTTACAAATTTAATTAATCAACGAATGTGTTGCTAGCAATTATGTAAACAACTGTTCTCCAAACAAATCGGTGACCGAAATGACAACGACACAAACTCGATCTAGAAAGAGCAAGACTAGGTGGTGACTTAACCTCTATATTTAGACACTAATTTAGAGTATTAAATATAGACTACTTACGAAACTAATTACATAAATGAAAACTAATTTGCGAGACAAATTTTTTTAAGCATAATTAATCTATAATTAGAGAATGTTAACTGTAACATCAAATAGGCTAATCATGAATTAATTAGGCTCAGTATATTCGTCTCGTGAATTAGTATAAGATTATAAATGTGTTTTATTAATAGTCTACGTTTAATATTTATAATTAGTATCCAACAGGGTCTAAAGAACGACAGGGACAGATGATCCATTGATAATTATTGTACATCCGACGTGACGCGAGCCGGTAACCGGGATAAGTCCACAGCAACTTTGGAATATCGGCCAACGTCCACTTTGACTCCCTTAAAGTTGCTGTGCGATGCAACTTTGGAATAAGTTCACCGTAGGTCCCTTGATTTGTCACCGAGTTCAAAATTCGTCCCTACATCATAAAACCGGATACAACATATCCCTCAACTTAAGAAAACCATGCAAATGAGGTCCCTCGGCAGTATTGTCTCCGGTTTTGGATAACGTGGCACCTACATGACACTCCATTGACTAGGTCTTCATCCCACGTAACGCTTACGTGGCAATTCGATCCGAAAAAATAATAAAACCTCGTGGGACCCACATCAGCTACACACAAACACAAATAATAAAAAATGATGGGGCCCATGTGGCCTCACATGTCATCCTCACTACCCCTCTTATCTCTATCTATCCTTTTCTTTTCTTTTTCATTCTTTTTTCTTGTTTTGCTTCGCATCCGGTGGTCGACGGGAGCGCCGCGAGGGAGGAGGTGAGCTCGTCGGGCCGACAGACGGGAGAGAAGCGGCGGTGCTCGCAGGCTGGCGGGAGGGAGGGAGAGGAGCGGCGGTGCCCGGGGGTCGGCGGCTGGCGGGAGGACGGGAGAGGAGCGGCGGTGCGCGGGGACCGGCGAGAGGGAGCGGCGCGCTGAGGCTGGCGGGAGAGGATCAGCGGCGCACGCCGCGCCAGCGGAGAGGGCGGCCGACGGGAGCGCCGCGAGGTAGGAGGCGAGCTCATCAGGGCGGCTGGCGGGAGAGGAGGCAGTACGCGCCGGCCATGGGGCAGCGGTGCTCGCCGGTCGGCGGGAGGGAGGGAGAGGAGCGGCGGTGCGAGGGGGTCGGCGGCCGGCGGGAGGGCGGGAGGGCGGGGGAGGAGCAGCGGCGTGCGGGGACCCGCGGGAGGAAGCGGCGCACGCCAGCCGGAGGGTGGGAGGGAGAGGAGCGGCAGCTCGCCGGCCTCTCCGCCCTGGTCGGCATGTCTCCCCCCTACCCGCCTGTCCCTCATTTACTTTTTAGTTTTGCTCATTTATTTTTTTTCGGGATTAAACTGCCACGTATGCGCCACTTCAATGCCACGTGGGACGAAGACCTAGTCAAAGGAGCCACGTAGGCATTACGTCAGCCAAAACCGACGTCAATACTGCCGAGGGACCTTATTTATACTGGTTTTATAAGTTAGAGGACGGGTTGTAACCGGTTTTCTGGACCGAGTATGAAAATCAGACTAGACAACAAATTGAGAGAACTGGAGTGAACTTATTCTGCAACTTTCAGCCAATTTACGGCCTTATTGTGTCAGGCCTAACCATCTTCGTTTCGGAAGAAGAATCTCGGCCTGGAAAAGGCCCGGTCCAAGAACGGGAGGCGAGACGGACCAGCGACGCGTCTGTGCGACGGCATGTCCTAACCGCGACGTGAGCGCCTTTTTGTTGACCGTGCGTGCGAACTGTCGCAAGCTAGATCGCCCGTGCATAGACGCCAATCTCCGGATTTGCTGTCGTGACCGTGCCATCTGCGGTGAGGCGGTGAGCGACACGAGCATTTCTCTATCGTACACACCACGACTCTCCAGGATGCCTGAAAGACCAGTACAACATCCAAGCACAGTAAGAACAGCACTCGCCCAGACAACACAGCAAATTAAACCACCGATCTCCGCTTGATCGCACCACACATTTTTACACTTTTCCGCGTGTACTTACACTGCCTGCGACCGCCGCGATCACACATTAACACACATGGACGGCACCAAGGCGGAGACACGGGATGCTCCGGAGTGGCAGATGACGATGCCGCCGGCGGGAGACGAGTCGTCGTCGTCATCATCAGGTCCGGCCGAGCGTGCACGGGCACGGCTGGTCCCCTGCGCGGCTGCGCTCGAAGCTAAGGTGTCCGACTTCGCCAAGGAGGTTTGGAAGATTGGCGTGGATCCCCGCAGGGCGGCGTACGGCGTCAAGGTGGGCGTCGCGCTCACCCTGGTCTCCCTCTTCTACTACGTCAGGCCCCTCTACGACGGCGTCCGCGGGAACGCTGTGTGGGCCATCATGACAGTCGTGCTCGTCTTCGAGTACACCGTTGGTAAAAAATACTACAATTTGCGTGCACAAAGTCACAACTCACAACCGTGCGACGCACCATTTGATTACTGCCTTATTGAGTTTGGCTTTGCTTGCTTGCTTGCTATCTTTGGTTTGCACGCACGCGTGTAGGTGGTAGCATGCACAAGGGGCTCAACAGATTCGCGGGACGATGAGCGCGGCCGCGCTCGCAATTGGGATGCACTGGGTGGCGAGCAAATCCGGCGAAACGTTGGAGCCGTTCGTCGCCAGTGGCTCGGTCATCTTGCTGGGTACGTGTCCAACATCGTCATGGCAACGTACTCTGACATGTCTCGTGCCACGAGTAACTCTGCTGGAACGTACTACTACGTATGTTGCAGCTGCTGCAGCCACCTTCTCGCGGTTTATACCGACGGTGAAGGCGCGGTTCGACTACGGCGTGTCCATCTTCGTCATGACGTACAGCTTCGTCGCCGTGTCGGGGTACCGCGTCGACGACCTGGTGGCGCTGGTGCTGGACAGGATAGCCACCATCGCCATCGGCGTCATCATCTGCCTCGCCGTCTGCGCGCTCATCTGCCCGGTGTGGGCCGGCCAGGAGCTGGGCCTCCTCACCGCTCGCAACACGGAGAAGCTCGCGTCCGCCGTGGAGGCCTGCGTCGAGGACTACTTCGCCGACCCCGCGGCGGCGAGGCGCGCAGAGGCGGCAGCGGCGGCCAGGTCGGAGGGGTACAAGAGCGTGCTCGGCTCCAAGGCGTCCGAGGACTGAGGACTCGCAGGCCAACCTGGCGCGGTGGGATCCCCCGCACGGGCGGTTCGGCTTCCGACACCCGTACGACCAGTACACCAAGGTCAGCGCCGCGATGCGCCAGTGTGCGTGCTGCATCGAGGCGCTCATCAGCTGCGCCGCCAGCGAGCCCCGCCCCGGCGTCTCCTCGGCGATGCGTGTCCAAAGGTTGGCGCGTGGTGCGCGCGGCCGCGCGGGTACTCAAGGAGGCGTCCGCCTGCGTCGCCACGATGACGACGTCCCGGGGCCTTGGCTTCGCCGTGGCGGAGCTGGACGCCGCCGTGCGCGAGCTGCAGAGCGACCTGCGGGCTCTCCCGCCCATCCTAGCCGAGGAAGCGTCGGAGACGTCGCTGCAGAGGTCATGCAGCACTTCACCGTTGCTCTGCTGCTAATTGAGATTGCCGCGAGGATCGAGGGCGTCGTCCACGCCGTCGGCACGCTGGCGACACTCGCGGGGTTCAAGCCGGCCGACGATGCTGACGGTACCGATAAGCCAGAAGCCGAGGTGGCACTTTCTGGCAAACACGCACCTTGAACAGAGTGAACATTTTAGCAGGTGACAAAAAGGTGTACTCCAGCTGCTAGTAGGTGTCAAAGCAGAACATTTTAGCAGGATTCCAATTTCAAAACCGTGGTGCAGAGGTGCAGGGCTGCACCAGTACGTATCTACATAGGGCGTTCAAACGTTGGTCTCTGCCTCTCTGGGCCTTAGGGAAGAACTTTCCGCCCAAGCCAAACCAGGCTTTGGTGAGAAAATGTACGGCCCAAGATCAGATCTGGACTTGGACAGAAATATTAGGCGGGCCTGATGCTGATAGCTTCCGGGCAGCACTGGTCTTTCTATTAGCCCGGTGTCTACTCTCTACAACAATTTCAGTTTCTAAAAAATCTTCCAGGATTTTTTTGAATAAGTCCACTTTGATTCCCCTTAACTAGTGGCCGAATCTAATTCATACCCATGAACTGTAATACCGGATGTCTCGATCCCCCAACTATTAAAACTGGTGCAATTTGACTCCCTCGACGGTTTTAAAGGATGGTTTCGCTAATGTGGCGCTTTGACTTGTTCCAACCTATGAAGTCACCTATGGGGCCCACTTGTCAGTGACATTTATCTTTCCCCTCTCACCACCGCTGGCAGGAAGGAAGGCAGGCAGAGGCACCGCGCCATGCCGGTCTTCTCTTCTCTTCCGCTTCAGCCACGCCTGTGCCCTCGAGCAGGCAAGAAGTTGTCAGTCATTCTATCTGCTTGCTTCCCCTACCTCTCTCTTGGATCTCGGCGGAATCAGGTACGCGGCGACAACGAAGGGGAGGCAGAGGTGGTGGCGGTGGCGGGAGGGACGGGTGACGTGTGGGATGAGACGAAGCGGGGTAACCGCTGGGGTGACGACGGTGCGTCGCTTGCGGAACAGGTGTGACGGCTTTCCCCACGTGGGTTGAGAGCGACAGTGGTGCGGAGGCGAAGGTAATGGTGGGAGGGATGCGGGGAGGTGGCGTGGGATGAGACAGAGTGGAGTGCCCGTCGGGGCGTCGCTGGCGGAGCAGGTGTGGCGGCTTTCCCCACATGGGGTTGAGGACGACAGCGGAGGGGAGGCAGAGGTGGTGGCGGGAGGGACGGTGGTGTGACGATGGCCTCCCTTCTCGCCGCTGCCTCCATCCTCGCTCGTGCTTCCTCCTCCCTTACTGCAGCGAGCGGAAGGGGGAAGAGGGGGCGGCGGCGCGACGACGACCTCCCCTCATATGTGACACTAATGTGCGGGCCCCATAGGGTGATTTAGCGGATTGGACCAAGCCAAAGCGTCATGTCAGCGAAACTGTCCTCTAAAATCGTCGAGAGAGTTAAATTACATCGGTTTTCATAATTGAGGGGTCTAGATATCCGGTATTACGGATTAGGGATATGAATTAGATTGGAGCTATAGCTGAGGGAGTCAAAGTGGACTTATTCCTTTTTTTTTTCTACCTCCAATCTTGTTGATATCTCACGCATTTTACCTACTGTTTCAATCTCCAGCGCCAAATTTGCTATGAGATTTCATCGTTCAAGATAAATAGATGGATCTGTTCCTTTGGACGACATTGGTTTTATGCCTTTATCCACAGTATATCAGCTAAGAAGATCCTTTGATTATAAAAATCCAAAAAATAAAGGTTTTATGTATACCTAAGCATGATTTCAGCCATGAGAAGCTTGATCAAATCTGCAAGGAAATCATTTCTGGTTTACCCATGGGAGCTGAACTACCGTTGGCCCGTTGCAATCATCTGAAGGATAAGCTAGATCATATGTCATTCGGAAGCTTCCACTGATCGAAGAACGAGATACATCACTATGACGGCCAAGGGACAATTATCTCCTACGAATAAGAACTGCAAACCTTTTGCAGACGATTGGTAGTGCCGATGAGTTTTCATATGACCGATGCGGAAATCCTTTTAAAAAGACTGTCAAGTTGATCATAGAAAAATAATGCAAGGACAGCTGAAAGTATAAGATCGATCCCCGCGTGAATGCATGATATATCTCCTCGAAATAATGTCCAGAGATCGTCAGAACTTTAGAAACACGCAAACCACTTTGGCTAATGCTTAGGGCACTCCCAACCCATAACACTAGACATGGTTTCCATAAACTCCACATCATCAAGAAACTAGTACTAGACACTACTCTTCCAATACAAACACCACTATTCCATACTTCAATTTAATGCTACTTATCTCACATGATGTCTTGTATGTTATGTAGAACCCATGTCTCATGCAAGACATGGTTTCCTTCCCTTTCATCATTTATTCACTTGCCACATCATTTTTTATTCTAGGTGGCAACTTATTTAATGCTATGGACACCATTCTAGTCATTGGGTTGGCAATGCCCTTATGCATTACCCAGCGGATATGCCGCGGAACATTATCTCATTGTCATCACTTATCACTCGTCACTTCATTAGTCGGGTCGGGCTAGAGATCATCAAACTGATCAATGATCGGTCGAGCTAGTGCTCCCTGCTGCCATTTCACACTTGTATGTGCATGCATGTGTGTGACCGAATTATCATCATCTACCTATTTCTTCCATCCAAACTCAGTGCACAAATTTTGTACACCACTAGCCACGAACCGGCTGGGCCAACTCCTATCCTGGTTTTCTCTGGATCTCGTCAGGTGCAGTGCAGAGAGGGAGGTAGTGCCTTGTATGGGTTTGCAGCACGCCGCCGTTGATCAGGCAGATACGGGCAACTTGTCCGTTCCATACGGGCTGTCCAATGTCCATTGCCCAAATTATATCCAAGATAAAATCAATATCCGCAGCGATGCGATCAAAAACATGAGGCAATATATGCGCACAAAATCCCCCTAGTGCGTGGCGCTGCTGTACTGCAACAGAGCAAAAACCGTGCATGCTGCCAGAGAAAGAAAAGCAATGGCAGCAACGCGCGGACGAAAGTGTATTTGGAAATGTTTAATCGTGGCCTGTCCCTGTAAAGCGACCTTATCGGCTTGTGCATATGTTGGGTCCTTTCTGGTAGAGTACAAGCGGTACCTGCTGCTGGTACGTACTGCTGCTACTACCGATAGTTTTCAAAAAAAAAAAGAAGAAGAAGAAAAAGAAATCCAAAGTATAAAACTCGTTTTATAAAGCGAGAAAGAACAAAAATCAGTTGAGTAGATTGAGTTTTTATGAGATAATGATGTTCTCAAAATTTCTCTGAATTTCGAGTGCATGACGTTTAAGGAGAGGGAAACATCTGAGCTCATATGCCTTGCAGTGTTCCTGTAAAAATATCAAATAATGTTCTGTTAATATATGTACAAGGTAGTAGTACATCATGAATGCGACGATACATGCCGACTTTTATGACAGTGGTAAGCCGGTTTTATTCGTCGTGTAAGCCGTGGTATGAAGTTGCCAAGATTCTCTCCACTGTAAATCGATAGAGTTATTCTGTTAATCACCAGAAGATAGCTAGCTAAGACCGGTGGCTCAGCCAGTTTAGATTCAATCATGTATGCCTGTGTTCTTCCGGTCTGACTCGTCCCGCTGGTTGATTTTGTGCGGTTTGATTTGATAGATGTTTTTAAATTTTAGACCTGTTCAGGGTGCTTCGTTGTAGTCTGGCTTTCCTGTGTCGACGCGTCGTCATCATCCGGCACGTTCAGCGGGTGCACTTTCATCTCGGTTTGTCCCTTCTTGTCGTCATCATCCTCCACCTGCTTGAAGCTGGCGAGGCTGGCCAGCGTCTCGACGGCGTCGACGACGCCCTCGATCCTCGCCGATATCTCTATCAGCAGCGACGCCACGGTGAAGAGCGGCATCGCGTCCATCAGCGACATCTCCGCCGCCGGTTCCAAGGCCAGGAAGGGCGGGAGCGCGCGCAGGTCGCCCTGCAGCTCGTGCACGGCCGTGTTCATGTCCGCCACGGCGAAGTCCAGCGTCTTGGGGCTGGTCATCGCGGCGACGGAGGTGGACGCCTCCCTGAGCACCCGCGCGCACTGCGAGGCCAGCCGCGTGCACACGTCGCCGAGCAGCCGCTTGATGTGCTCGGGCGCCTGGACCTCGGCGCGGACGCAGCTGTTGAGCGCCTCGACGCAGTACGCGCAGTGGCGCATCGCGGCGCCCACCTTGGTGTACTGCGCGTACGGGTGGCGGAAGCCGAACCGCCCGTGCGGCGGCTCCCACCGCGCCAGGTTGGCCTGCGAGTCCTCGGACGCCTTGGAGTTGAGCACGCACTTGTACCCCTCCGACTTGGCCGCGGCGGGCTTCGCCGCGAAGTAGTCCTCGACACAGCCCTCGACGGCGCCGGCGAGCTTCTCCATGTTGCGCACCGTGAGGAGGTGCAGCTCCTGGCCGGCCCACACCGGCCAGATGACGACGCAGACGGCGAGGCAGATGACGATGCCGATGCCGATGGTGGACATCCGCTGCTGCGCCAGGTCCAGCAGCTGGTCGACGCGGTACCCCGACACGGCGACGAGGCTGAACGTCAGGATGAAGATGGTCACGCCGTAGTCGAACCGCGCCTTCACCGTTGGTATGAACCGCGAGAAGGTGGCCGCCGCAGCTGTTCACCATGCACGTACGCACGCACGCATTATTTTACTTGGGTGTCAGCGCTGCACGTAGTATGTGACTGTGCAAGTCTTTGTCACGGCTTACGAAACGAGCCTAACAAAACAGGGGCACTACGTACGGTGGAGGTAGGCTTATCAAATACTCTTCCACGTACCCAGTAAAAACAGGGAGCCGCTGAGGATGAACGGCTCGAGCTTGTCGCCGGATTTGTCCGCCACCCAGTTCACGCCGAGCGCGAGCAGCCCGGCGCTCGCCGTCGCGACGGCTCGGTTGAATCCCTTGTACATGCATCCACCTGCACACACGCACGCGTGTACAAAAACACGGTGAGCAACACAGCAAACTGAACATGCAAGAGCATGCAGAATTCACAAGATGTTGTGCTACTACTCACCGACGGTGTACTCGAAGACCACGACAACCGTCATGACGGCCCACATGGCATTGCCGCCGACGCCGTCGTACACGGGCCTGGTGTAGTAGACGATGGAGACGAGGGTGAGAGCCAGGCCGACTTTGAGGCTGTGCACCGCTCTCCGGGGATCGTCGGCGCCGATCTTCCACACCTTCCTGGCGAAGCCGGCCAACGCCGCCCTGACCGCGACCAGCATCCTCACCACCCACGTCCACGCCCTCTCGGCGACGCCGGCCTCGTGCTCCACCGTCACCGACGCGCCCTCCGGCACCGTCACCCGCCATTCCAGACTGCCCTGCACCTCTGCTTCCCTTGCGGCGGCGTCCATGCTGATGGCGACCGGTACACGAGCGCCGCTGCACACACCAGATGGGTCCCTATTGTAAGCCTCGATTCTCTATGCACGCAACGAAAATGCGGCCTAAATTTGCTTCAATTCGCTCGCCTTTGGTAAGTACTGGGTTGACCTCTGCTCTCGTTGCTTTCGTTTCTGTGGCAATTATTTTCTGGACACAAAGATATATTCCTAGGAAGAGTAAAGCAAGCTACCAAAGCTAGTTTCCAAAGAGAGGAACGTGACAAAGGCTTCTGGCCAAATGTGATCTACCTCCCTATGTTGGAATGAAGTGAGAAGCCATGATATGGCTCGTATATATAGCCATGAGAGCTCCGGCGTATTGGACTTTGACAAGGGGGCACGATCAAGGGCGATGCAAAAGAGCGCTTGCTGCGCTGCTTGTGTCAGCCAGGCAACGACGACCTTGAGCACACGAAAGGCTGGGTACCTGTTAGCTGCGGCTAACGGGCTAAAGTGCAACAACCATACAGTGCATTTTGGAAAGAAGATTGCCGCTGGAAATATGCCGGGAAGTGGGATATCGCCAATAGGACGGCGAGGTGCGGTGACGACTATGGTGCGATTTCTTTTCACCTTGTTTTGCTTGCCACGTACGTCTGTGCACTGTTGTGTCCCTGATCTGACTTAACTATCACTTCTACGTTTGTGGCTTGTGTTCGGGCGCGACTATAAACTCTCTAAGGTCAACGTGTTGCCAGCTGAATTGATATCACGCCTGCGGCCTGGTGAAGGGGTGAGGGTACATCCAGGTACAAGCTTAAGCTCGAAACCGTTTAGCTCGTTGACGAAAAGCAAAAGCAAAAGCAAAACGGATTTACTATTTTACTTGCGATAGATTTTTGACTTCTATCATTTACTTTTTCGTTCGTAAAATCTTTCGTCAAAATTCGTATTCTCGTGTACTCACAGTCACACTCAGTTACAGAGCACTTATACTCAGTTATAGTGTACTTACACTTAATTACATAGCACTTACATTCAATTACAGTGAACCAAAATTATATTTTACAACAGTTTTTTTTCTAGATTTACGATTTTTTTTATATATTTGTCTCTTTTTCTTGTTATTTCATTTAAAACGGGCTATATCCATTGGCATAGTTATTAAGACCAAACCGGGGATCGAACCGCTAAGGCACACGATTCACTGGTTTATTGGTCGGACCAATCAAACCGCTGGTTTAAAGCGGTTCAAATAGATGTGTGTTATAATACATGAACAACATGTGACATAGCTTGATGGTTGAGACACTCCTTGAAAAGAAGTTCTTGGGTTCGATCCCTCTTAGCTCTTTTCCTATTTTCTCTAATTCGAAACTATAAATCTATTGAAAGATTAATAGGTAGTCCCAATGAGACTTTATTGCATAGTCTACGTAAGTGATACCCCACGCTTTACTGCGGGATTCATGGATAAGTATATATTAAATATTGTCAAAATGATGAAAGCTGAAATATTGAGAAAATAATGTGAGGAAGATAATTTGGTACATACTTGTTGATCTCTATAATATAATATTTACATGGGTTTTAAATATGTTAGAATAGTAATTGCTAGTGAGTGAAGATGTGGCATGCTTGCATGGGATTTTAAATGGGTTAGAACACTAATTGCTAGTGAGTGATGATGGCATGCTTGCATGTTGAGCTTTAGCTTCTAATAACTGTTAGTGGGTACCAACTATATAGAAAGTATAGATTGTTTCATCTGCTTCCTATTTGAATGACCTCCAATAATTAGCAGTGAACTAGAAAATGGACAATATGCCACTCTATTTGTGTGGTTTCAATGAAATGCCACATGCTGGAGGAACGAAAACTGGAGTCCTCATCCCTCTTGGGTTTTCGAGGCATCAACGGTATAGGAACTAAAGTCCCTAACCCTCCCAGGACTTCAGGGCATCAACGGTACATATTCAAGAGACAGACAATATCTATATACTCAAGAGATTTATATTATCTACATCTTCGAGGTGTCAAGAAGAGAGTCGAGATCTATATGATCTAGCTATATCTTCAAAGAGTTGAAGATACAACTTGCAATTTTTGGCATCTCCTTCAAGCTATGTTCATAACTCCTTCATCAACGACATCTTCGAGAAACTCGTCCAAATCAACAAGAAAACCTACGACTTGGCCACGGGAATGGCCAAGAATTCCCCGGGCATGTAGTGTGCCCCGGATCACGGAGCCCGCCCCGAAACAAGTAGCAAGCGACTCAGGGCCCCGGGCTAGGGCCCAAGCACGCCCTCTGCATGGGCTCTCCATGGAGAACTCTGCCCATTTATAGGTAATGGTGGGTCTGGAGGATAAGTTTTGACCAACACCATGATTTAACTGCAGAGCGCAGCAACCTGGAAAGCAGCTCAACCGCATGCTTCAAGGACGTGGCGCCGCACGCGGGCTCCCGCACGCCCACGTCAATCGAAGGAATAGGAGGGACGTGACATGTTGCCCCTCATTCTCTCCCACTTAGTCTCACCTTGGCACCTCGTGGAGGTTGACTGATGGCCCATGACAGCCGGGCATAGACTTTCTTGCATGCAGCTCCACTTGTTAGCCGCTAGGTAAAGTTGGCATATTTTCTCAATTATCTTAAGTTTGGCTAAGTTTATAAAAAAATATAATAATATTTTCAACACAATATATATATATTATGAAAATATACACAATATTACATTTAATGAATCTAATTTGGTATTGTAGATGTTGTTAATGCTTTCTATAAATTTAATCAAATGTAAAGAAGTTTGATTAAGAAAAAAGTTAAAACAACTTATAATATGGAACGGAGGGGTAAATGATATTTTATTAAATACATTTTAGTGAGTAGTGTCCTTTTTCTCGCGGTGAAATGTAGTAGGATTAGGTACTTTTCCCCGGTCCATGGCCTAGCCGGTGGCCCGGGACTAGGGTTTGCATCCTCCGATATTAGGGAGGGAATGACCGAGATGCACAATAAAATATGTGAGGTGCTACAGTGTTTTACCATAAGTACAGTAAAATACTGTTCAACTGGTACTGTTTTGATTTACCATTGAGTACTATAGCGATAAATCTCATCCAACCGCATTTAATCTAATGGTTGAAAATAGCTGTTGGTAGAGCATTGTAGCTCTCTGCCATTCTAGGCCTGGTTTAGTTTTTAACTTTTTCTTTAAACTTCCAACTTTTCTATCACATCAAAACTTTCCTAGACAGACAAATTTTCAACTTTTCCATCACATCGTTCTAATTTCAATCAAACTTCCAATTTTAGCGTGAACTAAACACACCCAGTATGAATGGCAGAGGATACGTTCCTCCCGGACTGGGCCTTGGGTCCGTCGTCGACTCATTGGCATTAATCACACCCATATCGAATTCAGAGAACGGAAAGTAAAGCCACACCAAAGTAAACAAGCTAGCATTTCTTCTAAAATGTACAATACACTACAGGTTTAGGAATATATATTTTTTCCCTAATATGTCATATCATTTTCTTGCAAGTAAGTTGCAACGAAGAGAATCTAATGTAGCAGGAGCCATGAGTGAGGAGAGCGAGGAGCGCACCCAGGGCGCCGCCGCTGTCGCCGGCGCCGCCGCCCCCTAGCAAACCCCACCCCAGGCCACTCCGGCCAGGGCGTCCACCCCACCGCGTCCTGCAACGTCGCCTGAACCATCCTCCCCACTGGATCTGTCCCCTGAGCAGCTGGACTGGGATGAGGACAAGGAGATTGGAGAGGAGTTCGAGGAGGGAGAACTTCACTCACCTGGGTCCAATAACTCCGGCAAGACGCTCGCCGCGGCCGCAGCAGCTACGCCTGCCGCCTCTGCGTCGGCTACCCCTAGGCCGGTGCAGAGCATTCAAGCCTTCCCCAACCTTGAGGACCAGATGGCTCACATGCCTGGACGCCTGCTGCGTCGCGGAGTTACTGAGGTCACTCCTTCTGGTGCACTGGGTTGTGCGGAGAAGAAGGAGCGAGCTCTGCCTCGGCTCAAATCCGTCGTCGTCGCACCTCTGCACCCCAAGCCCAGCATTCATGACCGCCTCGGTGCCCTGAAGCCAAGCATTCAAGACCGTCTGGGTGCCCCAGCACGCGAGAATCTTTCATCAAAATGGCAAATGGTGAAACCGAAGTTCTGGTGGAGGAAGAAGAGCTTACCGGCAGTGGAGGAAATCCGTGTGCATCGCCATGCGCCAACAACCGGAGTTACTCGCCCAGGTGCCAGAGAGATCTTCAAAGCGGAGCTCGCCGGCCGCTGCTTCAAATGCCTCGTCTCGGATCACCAGGTTGCTTCTTGCCGAGACCTAGCCAAGTGCTATCGCTGCAAGGCCTCCGGCCACCTCTCCTTCACCTGTCCTCACTGGCGGCGAGACCCAGTGCGCTCTAGGCTCACTTTCCCGTCCACCGCCCCTCAACCACCTCCACCCCCCGACTTCCCACCACTCACCGGCGGACGCCGACTGCCTCGCACAACCACCAGCCGCGCACAACCAGTCCCATCCACCAACAACAACCGCCCTCAGCCTCACCAGACCACCACCACCCTCTCGGCCGGTATGGATCACGTTCCGGGACATGCGGAGCAGAGGCCGTCTCTCGGGTACGTGGCGGTCAACACTGATGGAGTGATCGACATGGAGCTGCGACGCCTGCAGCACCACGGCGCGGTGATCTCAGCACTCGACACCAACTACCATGCATGCCCCGGCGAGGTTGGCCGCGCTCTGCTCCGACAGATCGGCATCCCCACCGGTAATTTCCGCATCACGCGCCACCAGCCGGAGGACTTCTTTGTCTTCTTCGACCACACCCAGCACCGCGCCGCCGCCCTCTCCTGAGGCTCCATCTTCATCGGCGGCACCCAGTTCGTCATCACCGGGTGGCAGGCGGACCACCATGTCCACCACACGACATGGCGCTATCGCGTTCGCCTCTGCCTGGAGCGCCTCCCGCTCTATGCATGGAACCGTGTAAGGATTTGCTTAAATAATTGGCTATATAAATTTTCTACATCGAAAATTACTAAATCTTCGTTAAAAGCGCAACAACATGTTTTAATTATAAACATTAGCATTTAAATTTATGCACATATAACTTCACTGCCACATTGAACATGCTTCCTTTTCAAGATATAAACTTTGCCTATATACTGAGAGATATGGAAAAAAAAAGAACCAAAGATCTTTCAGCACAAGGAGCTCTCGGCGTCTAGTCCAATCTCCAAAGTCAGCGAGGAGGCCAACATGTAGGCACTCATGGATGCTAGAAAGCTCACCGCTTGGTTAACTTTGTCACTAGACTGGATCTCCGGTCCTAACTTGTAGATATTTTGTCTCTCTCTATAGTTTTCTCATGCTCTTTTAATGAAATTGGTGGCTCATCAATTTGTTTAAAAAGAAACTTTGCTTAAATCAGCTAGCTACCACTACATTCACAATCATAGCACCAGGGACAATACACAACAACATATATACAAAATATATTTGGAATTGCTGAAGATGCCGCCGCAACCACCACATCTTGTTTATATGGACTATGGTTGACCTAAAAAGAGTTAGGAGCATATGATTATTGTACATGTTAGCTATACTTAAACGCTATGGATTTAATTAATAGCTATCAGTTAGCTTTATCATTGTACTTGCTCCAACACATGGTCACATAACATCAATAGAGAGCACAAATGCTATGTTGCTCTCTTTTTCAACAATATCAATCCTTTATCACTCGAAGTATCTCCAAGAGCTTTGCTAGATCGCTCTCCAAGACAAAATTTGACAAACTTGAGAAAGTAACCCTCCAACACCCTTATCAACTTGACCAAAGTCCTTTCCCTGTTGGCCAAATCTGATCAGCCAAAATCGTTGGTCATCTATGGGCCCTACCGTCCGAATCTCCCCTTTCCCCTCCCTCGCCCTCCCTACTCTCTCGCATTGTCTCTCCCTCTCCTGCATCGCTCACTTGCATCGTCGCCTCTCTGTTCGAGTGCAATGCCACCACCTCCCCTTCCGTGCGCAACACAGCCGCCTCCCCTTCCACGCGCAATGCCACCGCCTTTCCTTTCGTGCGTTGCGTTGACGCCTCCCCATCCGTCGTAGCGTTAGGCCAACAACAACACTAACTTGGCCTTCATCCGCCAAAAGTAGCAGGTGGCCCATCGCATCTCCGATCTCCCACGTCGTTGTCTTCCGCCTTGCCGACTTGTCGCCCCCTCCTTCTCCGGCCTCCGAGCGCCATCATCACCCATTCTGATTTGCAGCCGTTGTAGAAGAGGGTTAAGACACTGGCATGTGGACTCATAAAATTTAGAGAGTGAGAGATACTGTTGGAGCAGACGGAAAATATAGAGAAGAACTTTTTAACTAGCTAGCTTACCAAATGAGCAAATAGAAATCAAGTTTTTCGACAAGGCTCTGGAAGATACTCTTAGCTAGGTCGCCTCTTCACACCCCTATGTATCCATACATCATTGGTAGTTTTCCCTTGCTAGATGAGTTGCAACGGATGGCGCCGTGCAAGGCGCATGCCATCGCACTCCGCACGATTTTCCCGTCAATTATTATACCGGATGGAAAAGAGAAGGAAACATTCGAGGACGACCTAGCTAGAGTCATAGAGCAAATTACCTAGTTCCAAGTTCCAACGGGATTGGCCATGAACGGGAAAAGAACCAGAGCTCCACTCATCTAGGCTCTAGCGTACTTCGTGCGCGCGTACGAGGCCGGCCGGGTAGTGGCAGCAGCTGTATCCAACAGATCTAGTACTAGCCCGCTAGCGCGGCCGAAATATCACGCGCGCGCGACCAACCGACGGCCAGCCGGCCCCGCCCCGCTTGCAGCTGCAACTAGTACTTAAGCTAGAACGCGATAGATAGCGGCTTCTCCGACCCCCCATGGCCATCTCCATTGTCCTTGCTTGTCACCACCACCATCGCGCCTCCGTACTACGTACTCCTCCCGCACTTTGGCGTACGGCGACGTCGCCATGATTGCTAGCTCTTTCTCTCCTCCGGTGAATGCATGCTCACTGGTCAGTGTTGCTGGTGGACTCGATCACGATGGTCAGTGGCGAGCACACTCGGGTAGCGCATCACCGTCGCCGATAAGGACGCCGCGTCATCCGTGCATGCGCGCGCTCTCTCTATCTTCGGATGTACTACGTAGTGAAGAGATCGATCGACACAGAATCTTTGCTTTGCTGCGCACTACTAATTCACGAAACTTCCTTCTTCGGTAGCTGTAAAATATCCTGTTGCGCATTCGACTTCTTTCCCTTCAGAATGAGGCACCCAAGGAGCCGAGCGAGTGAGAGTGGCCGTAACTATTACCTGCACACAGGTGGTTGCAAGCTCAACTGAACAGTCGCAAAGCTATGGCACTCACTGGACTGCCCGTTCTGGTAGAGTCCCAGATGAACCGGCAAAATACGGCGAGCACGCAAGGTGCAGGAAAACGCACCTTAGGATATTCTCTGCTTTAGACAGAGATCCCCGTTCCTCTTTATGTTCTGAATCGTACGTTCTAAAGCGAGATACACATAAAAACGGCACCTTCCCCGGTTTCTACATACGTACGTTCGATTTTTTAGAGCGGAATGGATAACGCTGCTAGCGCCTAGCTGTGGCCACTGCCCACAGAGGCACACGGTTCACAGTGAAGCACTGTCATGCACATTTTCGAGCCACCAAATTGACTCACTCCACACTAGTATATGCAACTGTACCAGTACAAGTTGTGTTTTACACCCTAGTATAGTCTAGTTCCTTTTCTTTTCTACATCAAACAACTTTGCGCTGCACGATTGTAATAAGAAGTGGTGACCGATCGAATACCTGCATCTTTGATGTAGAGGTTGGTTTGATTTCTACTAGTATCATCAAAGAAAATTGCTTGTGCAAAGATATAATGGATCATAAATATGTCGAACTTTCCAGGCATCACAATCAGATTGTTCGAACTGAATTGACGCCACGTTCTCAGCACAATCAGCAGCGCGTCGTATGCGTGCTTGCTTCGTGCGCGCGTAGGCTGTTCGGCATTTGGTTCTACACTGCTACGGCTACCGTGTCGGAGACGCGTTTTTCCGGCTTCATCGATGGGTGGGTGCCAGGCACCGAGGCACACAGCATACTAAGCTGCTCTGCTCTTCGATGATTGTTCAATTAATTGTGCCCTGGCGCTGCTGGAACACAGCCGAACTGCTTGTGCGACTTGACAAAGCGCAGCAACTGACCGAATAATGTTCGCCTCATCCCTTTCTCGTTCAGATAAGAGGGCCATATGCCTGTAATAATGTAGCGAGCTCTTTTTGAAAATATACGATGGCATTCAAGAATTGATCGGAAAAAAATGGAGGCACACATGACGTGTTAGAATTATTTACTCATGATCTAATTTACTTAGCTTAACACATAATCACCTTGATATAAATGTAAATTAAGGTGTTTACTGACCAAATGAATTGAATCCATAAGTGTTGCTTCTGTTCATTTTCTTCCTTTTGTCCTTCTTCCCTTCTTCCTATTTTTCTTCCTTTTTCTTCCCTGTGTTCTGTACGTCGGGTAGAAGATGCAACGCTAAAGCACACCGCAATTGAATAAGGATAGCACTACGAATCTCTTCTAGTGCAATAGATCAATCGGACTCTATTATGGTTTTGGGATTTAGCGTAGTAATTAGTCGTCACTTCTTCTCAACACTTTCTTTCCTTTCATTTGCACTAGTGGGGTTCGGGGGTAATCCGGATAGGACTCTAGGTCTTGTTTGTTTCTGTAAAATCAAAGGTGTTTTTGATTATTATTCTGTGATGAATAATTGGGCATTGGAGATTATTGGTTTTTTTATTTGGAATTTATTCACGAAGTGGTTTTGGAGATGATTGGATTTCACAGGTGATCGCAGGATTCTATCATTTTATGTGACCGGTCAGACTGGGCAGTGGTTGCCGGTCAGACCGGCGGTATGCGCGCGATCAGATCGGCCAGCCCGCGGTCTGACCGGCCGACTCTATGTCGGTTTCGGTTTCGGGTTGTTTGTTTGGATATCCGTGATTATTTCATGATTATGGCTTCTAGATGGATTCTATACGTATGTAATACTGTTGTGTGCTACTAATGAGTCAAGTTGTGATAGATTGGTCTCGGAATATGGTTTCTTTGTTTGTTCTATGTGTAGGTGACTCGATGCCTCGGGAGAGTATTTGCGGTGATGGACCGGGAGTCGGCTTGGGGATAAGACGACGTCCGTGGTGGTCAGAGATCATGCGGGATACTTAGGCTAGAGTTGATGCACGTGGTTGATGGAGATGCCATATGGCATACGATGGAGTTATTGTGTGCGTATGGGATGCGGAGTCGAATTTGGAAGGAGTCCAAATTTGGTATGATTGGTTATGTAATGTTTGTTTCTTGTACTAGAGGGTTTCCTAAGATGTTTAGGACTCCTAGTATGAGTTTGGTTCGTGGCTTTAGGCTGCCTACCTCATGTATAAATAGAGGGGGAGCGTGAGGTTTTCCGGTATCGTTTTTTAGAGCAATTGAGTTGAGTTTTGAGTTAGGGTTTCGAGTTTAGTCGAAATTTTTGTAAGGAGTGCTATTGGTGCACTTTGTAAACACAGAGAGAATCAATAAAGTCGTCATCCACTTTAAGAGTTCTTCGATTTGTGTTTACCGGGTTTCGGCGGTCTAACCGGCTCACCGGCGGTCAGACCGGCGGGAGCACGGCGGTCAGACCGGCGGCGGCGACAGGCGCGGCAGGCGACTTCGGCGGTCAGACCGGAGATTCAACACTCGGTCAGACCGGCAGATCAATCTCGGTCAGACCGATCTCCATCGACTTCGAGGGTAACTTTTATTTCCGCTAAAAGTTTTTGGTTTTTGGGTATACCAACCATTCACCCCCCTCTGGTTGGCTTAGTTATTGCTGTTCGATCCTACAGTTTCCACTGAAAAAAGTGAATGAAAATTTGGATACTCGTGACACGCTTTTCAAACTGCTAAACGATGTGTTTCGTGCGAAAACTTTCAATATGAAAGTTGCTCTAAAATATAATATTAATCTATTTTTCAAGTTTGTAATAATTAAAACTCAATTAATCATATGTTAATATCACCTCGTTTTACGTAAAACACTTAACTTTTATCTTCATATTTGTTTACAGGAGAATAGAACATCACCTAAGTTTGTTACCACTGATCATAGTAACGTTTATCTCTTATCTTTTATTTTCTTATTTGTTTCTTTCTTGTTAGGGAAGAGAACGATGTAACTTATCTCTCCTTAATTATCTTGGCAATAACTGATAAAATCAACCACCCACAACGTGGTAGTACAGAGACTTAAAGATTGCTGCGCATTAAAATGTTGTTTATGCAGAATATGTAAATTATGGAATATATATTCAGTTTTCTCTTAAGAACATACATGCATGTGTGGACTCGGATCATTTCGTTTTTACTTGCGAAAGTACGACACCAATAGTAACCGGAAGCTTCAGATCAACAGAAAGCAACAGTGTCGCGCGCTCGAGCTGTACGTACATGTACGCTCGAGGTATACGTACCTGCTATTCTGTCACGGGATGAATCCGAAGACATTTTAGAGGCTGCTTGGAAGTTTCGGCAAAGTGTGATATGTCATGAGTCGATGATGAAGGGGTCTAATTTCTCAAAATGTGTGGCACGTCGCAGTTATGGTAAGAACCAACTTTAGGTTGAAATGGTAAAAATTTTAATGCTTCACAAGTGTGGTAGAGTTTCACTAATTCTTTATTTTTTATCTCACAAAACAATACTAATTCTTTTTTTTTCTTTTGCGTTCGTCCTTAACACCACATTGGGATGCTACCGTGTTTGTTTTCATAGAGGGAGTAGTTGGCAGTGCTATGCCCTTTCTTCAGTGATGCAAACCCAGTCAACTTTTCCCATCTCTCTCCTATGCGACAACTTATCATTAATTAACGTGGATCGGCAAGTAGTAGCGGAGCCAACAGCATTATCAAGGACAACTAAGAGCAGATACAATAGCAGACTATTAGCCGGCTGTAAATATATTTTAATGAGATAAAAATAAGAGAGAAGAGCGGGCTACAGATCTATAGCCAGCTATAGTACGGACTCCAAGACGCATTGTGTATATGACATGTGGGACCATATATTAATGGTATAGTAAGCAACTATTATATAAATTGACTATAAATGAATTGGAACCAGTACTGGGCTATACTCTAACAATAGCGTTTCCCAACGATAACAATTTTTTTACGAGCATTAATGATAATTTGTAGTGGATGTGTTAGCAACGGAGCCTGGGCGGCAATCCTATCAGCTGCCTCTGCAGCTGCAGGGCTAATGGCATTATCAATGTACTCCCTAGGAAAATCATTTAGAATAATGTTTAAGTCAAACCTTAGAAATATAAATCATGAATATAGTTTGAAAATGTAAAAATTATATGAATAGATTTGTCTTGAAAAATAATTTTATAAAAGTATACATATATCACTTTTCAATAAATAACTTTATAGAAACAAAAAGTCAAAGTTATATTTTGGAGACAGTGTCGCTGTCTAAAACGACTTCCTTTACGAGTACGGATGGAGTATATATCAAAACCAGGTATTATGGTGGCCCAGTGAGTCTCAACGAGTATATTTGACATCTCCACAATGCATATGATACTAGAAAGCAATAGAACTAGAGAGAAAATCAATCATATGTTGATGTTTACTAACTTATAAAGCTTAGCATGTAAGTGTGTCACATCATTACCCATTAGTAATATTATCTAGAGTATTTTAAATCACATGCAAGTGTGCTACGTCATTATCCCCTAGTAATTATTATCTACAATATTTTAAATATCATGTAAATATGACATATCATTTAAAACTCAATATGCAAGTAATGTAAAATTATTATGTGCACATCATTTTCATATATTTAAACATATATCTATCATTTCTATAATATATAAAATGCATTTATTCACATATCCGCAATAAAACACGATGTATTAACTAGTTTTTTAATCCAGCTTATACAAAAGCCTCTTATATGGATCGCCTTCACAATCTATAGACTACTTCTCAAGAGGCTTAACACCCCCTTATTTATAAATTATGTATGTCCTAATAAGGCATGTAATAAATGCTCTAATGGAAAAGGTTTAAGGAAATACGAAGCCCACATGCAAGGAATTAAAATTCTGACCGAGTTTTCACGACCGATTCAGCTGCCATTCCGTGACAACATACTATTATTGTCAGTCGAACACTGTACTGAACTATTGAACCACTAAAATAGTGAGCAAGGTACGGACGAGACACTATTACTATACTAACTGCTAAGCAGGCCTAAAAATGCGTTTGACCCTCTCACAATGACTAAAACACACCAGTTTAAGAAAATAAGACTAACAATGTACTACATCCATTTTCTAAATAGATGATGCTGATATAACGTTTGCCATTAGTTTTATCTAAAAATTTAATATAAATATACGCAAATATAAGCCATGTTTAAAGTTTTTAATGACAAAAGAACTCACGACCGAATAAATGACACTTACATAAATTTTCTGACAAAACGAATGGTTAAACATAGTATCAACAATCAACAACGTTATCTATTAAAAAATTATCTATTTTCAAATTATATATATGCAAATTTCAACCCTAGCCACTGCGGCAGTGTATGTCCAAGTATGTACGGTATGCGTACCTGAAACTGAAAGAGAACCGCATAGCATTGGACCAAATAAAGCCTGCTTGAGACTTGAAAGAAACGTGATGAGATCGAGCTCAACGGAGTAGCGACGTAGCATGGGAGCTTAATTATTTCATAGTTACCACAAGATTGAATGATGCATCCACACATTTGCGTCGTAAAACGATAGGTTCGGCAGGCGCCACCACGATTGACGGGACCCAGTGTAGTACGTGCACTATACTGATCACACATTAGGTCTGCCTCTTACTTTTTTCGCGAACGCAGGTCTGCCTCTTACTGTATCGCTTGCCAATCAATCACCACCTCTGCCTTCACGACCCGGCAGATCTTTATCTGCAATGCTGGTAGCATTTGCGCGCGCTGACATGGCACTGAAGCCTTCCTACGTGGAGGTCCAGAAGCGTCGACGTATTGACACGTCGGCGCTGTCCACATGCATGGCTGCGTCGCTTCGCTCAGCGTAGGGCAGAAATGGCTTGGATTAAAAAAAGAGACGAATATTAAAGAATTATCTAATATTAAATAATTAGAGGGGTAAAACTTTAAATCCAGAGCGTTTAGCCTATCATCTTGTGAAGTTAGCCGGAAGACCTCTATCTTAAAAAATGGCTTGGATTAATTAACCTGTTAGCGCGCTGCGCACTAATTAACCAAAAGAGGTTGCTAATTATCCTCCTCTGATCTGGTCTCTCATCGGAGCATCTGTCCGTCGGATTATGTAGATTAAAAGCTAATTCGGTAAGCGCACAAGGGTTAAAATGATCACAAAATGAGGGTTGCTATCATGCTTGGGGAAAAGGGAATCCCACTCACTATAGTCAGATCTTTTTTATTGTGTTTTGTGATCCCATGTTATAATTAATCCTCGGTCTAATCATGGTTTAGGTTAAATTAGTTAAAGTAAAAGTGATTGTAGGAGCAAAACATAATTAATGGTCGGAATGGAGGCTGTCTCCTTTAGTATAATCTTGCGGGCTTGGAAAAGCAAGCGAAATGTACCCTCTTGTACTTGAAACCACTAGTAATGGGATGAGATTTCGATGGATGTGGGAAAGAGGTGACCTGTGTTTAGTGGAAAAGAAGGATTGCTGTTGTTGCAGCAGTGTGCACCCCAGGATTTCGCACTCTCTGCTGGCTGATGTGTCAATGTATCATGTTCAGCTATAGCTAGTGTGACATGGAGATGTCTCTCTAGAATATTGTAGTCCTGCAGGAGAAGCAAAATTGGACTGTCTCGTAGTACTACAACCAAACAAGATTAGATGGGCAATAGAAACTAATGGATGCAAGGTACCACATCGTCAGGTGAAACATGAAAACAGGACGAGGATGATGGCATCACTTAATTTGTCAGTTAGCACTGATAGAATCCAGGGTGCCAACCACATACGGAACACATGAAAACTGCGAAACAATGAGGCATGGCACCGTTTGTGCTAAGAAAAGACAGCAATAGTCAAGAGGGGATAGCCATCCATCTTTGAATTAAGAAGAAAATCCCTCAAAGAAACCTGTCGATCGGGCTCTTAAACCCCTCTGTATAGACTGTAGTGGGTGAACAGCAAGCCAAATAAGTTATGTGATCTATTCTCACCTGCTTGTACTAACACATTTTTTTTTCCGGATCTGATTTCTTTCGGCCTCATTACCACGCGAAAAAAAAAAATCAAACATACGATGCATCGAATTTGAAATGTGAGACATTGAGACCACTGCTAAGAGAATTTCCGCCAATCTTTAGAAAAAAGATATCAAAAGGTAAAAGATTGGAGACAGGAAAGATATATACTTGGTGTAACATTACAGTCCTTTAGTGCGGCACTCAAAATTTTGGTCACGATCAGCACCATTGCAAATTTGGACCTGAAAAATTTGACCTCGACGGTGTCAAACACCAGGCTGACCTGCCGCGGGGACAGGAACCGAATTTTTTTCCCCCGTCGATTCGTATGCGCATGTCTTGCCATTTTCCTCACCCAGTCACCAAAAGTCACCAACGCCGGCTTTAGTTTGTTTTCCAGCTCAGGGCTGAGGCCAACGACAGGCCGTGGCGCCGTGCGTGTTGGCATGCACACAACAGAGACCAGATATCGATTTGCGAGATTGTTCGACGATGGCAATCTTCCAGGGCTGGAAAGTCCATCGAAGCGAAGGCATCCACAATGACGCTTTCGATTGTTTTGCCATGGAGACATGATAAGAAAAACAGACGATACACAGTTATCTAGCTCATCTTCACCATATATACTGGAGTAGTACTTCCTCACTCCGTCAAAAGTTTAGAGAAAGTAAAGGAGACCATCAACCGACTAACATATTGGTGTGATTAATTAAGAGGCCTTTCCACGTCCTGCAAAGGCGGCAATTTTGTTCACGACTCTGTTTAAAGTGACCGCAGCCTGAACGGATGGCTGGTGAGGGCAAGAAGAGGGCACTTATCGTGGTGCAAAAGACGCTATCATGCTTTGCTAGGGCTCGGTCGGGAGGACGACGGCTCATATTGAGATGCCAAGCCGCCTATCACATAAGTAGTGGAACGACCAAACGCATATCGTACGAGCGAATTCTTTCCAGCACGCGACAAAGAACAACATAGGAGCTAGTCTACTCTCTAGAGGCATGCATCTGCAGATTGATGGTGACTTAATCTGGCCTTTCCCCTCCGGTGGGTGGCGCACGGCGGTTGGTGGAGGAAATGCTCACCGATCACCGAGAGGAAGTGTCCTTCAGATTTTATGCAACTTGAGATAATTTTCCTTATTGCTATGTTACCGCTGAATACCGTAGGAAAGATATGATCTTCGCAGTGGCGGATCTTGAAACTTCCTAGAGCATAGCAAAACACGTGTTAAAGATTTTACACAATGTTGAACAATTAATAAAAGTATAAAAGTCATTCGACTAGTATTAGTGTAGGATTAGGATCCTCTACCTTCGAAGTCACATGACTTTAACGTTACTATGTGAGCCCAATAAATCTTGTATTCACGTATCAGTGACAAAGATATGGTAACTTTGAAGATAGGGGATGCCAATCGCCCAGAGTAGGATGTGATCAACTAGCGAGCCTAGTGTCGTTGGGCCTTGGATCAGCCCCTAGATCTTTGTAGAGCTCAGTGAAGTAATGAACTGCTTTTGGTCAATCAACTCTGCATTTGTAAGGTTGAGTTCGAATCTACATGTTCAAAACTTCTCTTTAGCACGAAAAATAGAATAACTTATTAGCACATGATTAATTATAATGGATCAGCTATAAAAAAAAACCTTGAACGACATGGAGTAATATGATTTTTTAAGCAACTTTCCTATAGAAAGTTTTTATAAAAAACGCATCGTTTAACAGTTCGGAAACATGCGCTTCAAAAACGAGGGTAGAAGTTGGATAATGGGAGAAAAGAACCCACTAAAGCTTTGTCATAAGTTGGTGTGGCGTCGAATATATTTTTAACACTACTTAAAAAAAGATTTTCGTATTTCGTAGACTTTTTTTTCAGACAGCTTAAATTTTGAAAGGCCCATTTCCCAACATATCATTTCGAAAGGAAATAAGTTCACTTTGGGTCCCTCTATTTATCGCCCAATCCGATTTTCATCCCTTGATCGTAAAACCGGGTACGGCGGGTTCCCCAACTTAGAAACCGTTTAAATAAGGTCCTTCGGCAGTATTTAACCCCGGTTTTGGCTGAGGTAGTGCCTACGTGGCTTCTTTTGACTAGATCTTTGTCTAACGTGTCATTTAAATGTGGGCCCCACCATTTTAAAATTATTTTTTTATGTAGTTGACATTGGGGTCCCATGTTTTTTTATTATTTTTCCGGGATCCAATTGCCACGTAAGCGACACGTCAATGACACGTGGGACGAGGACCTAGTCAAACCAGCCATGTAAGCGCCACGTCATCCAAAACCGGGCACAATACTGTCGAGGGGTCTCGTCTGCATGGTTTTGTAAAGTTGGTGGATGCATTGTATCTGGTTTTCTGGTATGAGGACAAAAATTAGACTGGCGACAAATTAAGGGACCTAAAGTGAACTTATTCCTTTCGAAAGGGGTTGACAAATTTCGAAACGCCCATTGACCTGCCACTCCCAGTCGCCCCGCTCCGATCATCATGAGTCCAATTAGGCCGAAGGACCCTTAGGCACAAGATTTGTCAGCCCCTTGCGGCCGGCTTCCACGCCGGTTGGGCGAATAAGGATTTATCAGCCCTTTGTCGTCTGATGGGCTTTCGAGATAGAGACTCAAATAGGCTTTGAACTAGATGTAAATGGGCCATAGTCATTGGACATGAGTACTTTCCTTTTGGGCCTCTACAAATGGATTAGAGGTTGCAAAGCACGCGTCACGCGGAGAATTTAGGCCTAGGGATCTCGGACAAATACAAAGGACAAAGGATTCCGTTACTAAAGCAGGCCTCCCTGACGTCCGAGCTGCTAAGTACTAGCACGTCTGATGATCACGGACCATCAACCCCGAATCGCACGTTATACGATCCAAGATCCAAACGAAACAGACTACGCCAAATCCTACACTATACTGCTGACATTCGTGGCCAAAGCCTGCTTCATGGTCCATAGACAAACCACTGTTTTTCCTTCCTGACAAGTCGTCAAACCAAAAATGGGAGAGGTACGGTGTTGGTGAACGGAGTACTTACTCCTACCAAACGAGAGTGTACTAGGAGCAACAGAACACGCACTCATCCCCCTATTTATGTGGCGCCAAAGCAGCAGTGCCACCGATCCCGACGTAACAGAAGCCAACCGAAGGTTAAGGGAGGGCAACTGGGCAAGGCAAAAGCACCGGGGGTAACGAGCGCGCAATGATGCCACGCCGCGGCGGGCGGGCCAAAGCGTAGTACGCGAAAGGAGGCCACAGGAGTGGAGGAGAAGAGAGGGAAGTGAACAGTCTCGGCCGGCCCAAAGCGGATGGCCCCGAGCCAATCGCCGGTAAAAGCGGGGGGCGAAGCGGCCGCCTCTCCCGCCCGGAGGGGCCGCGGCCTCGCGTGCACTCACGGCACGCGACGCACGCCTGTGGCGTCACAGGAGAAGACAAGACGCGGCGCGGTTGGTGTCCCGCCCGCGCTTGCTCGATCGGCAGAGTAGGCCGGTTGGGCTGGGGTCGCGCGCGGGGGGGTCTCTCTTGCGAGAATCATCGCGGCGCAGGAGCACCGAGCGTGTACTACGTGTTAACCCGCTGTGCAACGCAGCCGCGAAGCATTGGCGATGGCACCGCGCGGGATGGCCAGCGTGCGCCCTGCGTGGGCGGCAGGTGGCCGACAGGCGCCGGGCCGGGGCGGGCGCGAGGGACGAGGCGGAGCGGCGTGGTGGTGGTGGCGACGGCCGGCCCAGGCCAGGGGGCCGGAGGAGCCACGTGACGATCGACGTGAGGAGCGCCCGGGTCTCTCGCGGCGTTCGAGGAGCGGGTGGTGGGCGCGGAGTGTCGCAGACCGCCAGTGGTCGGGGAGGGCTGGTGCTACTGTAGTTGCTCTGTCGACTGTCGGAGCAGGTCACGAGGCGGCAGCGGGACATTCCCTGGCCCCTGTCGTGCGTGCCCCGTTACGGCTCTCGATCGGCCATTTGCACCATAGGTTTACCGTTTACGGGTTACGTTTGGTGATCGAAGATAACGGCCGTCGGCCGGCCACGTAATTTTTGTGTGTGCCTGAGCCCTGAGGTACCCCAGATTCCAGTTTTAGCCTCATGTGATGTGGAACGATTTGGAAAGAACCGCAATATGGAGCGTGCATGAGTAGTTGTGTAGTACCAAACGCGATGGATCAGGACGCTGCTCCATCCCCCAATTTTGGTGGGGGTGGTCCAATCCAAGGCCTTGCCCGGCCAAAAGATCTCTCGCAAACGTCGCCGTTGCTTTCTTCTTTTTTTCGCTTTCCTTTTCGTGGTCCACGGAGCCACTGGCGCTCGAAGACCGTGAGCAGAGTGAGCCAGCAGCAATCGAGCATGCATGAGCAGGAACACCACTGCACCAGGACTATTCCGTGCCCCACAAAGACAAACTGTAAAAACTCCCTGCACGGCATACGTCCCTGCCGACGTGTGCGCCTCGCGACGTGCCACGTCTCTCCGCGGGCCCACCTGTCACCTCGAGAACAGCTGCTACTTACCATAAAGAATCTGGCGTCGATCGATCACAAGCTGCATATGCATGCCCACTTGTACAGGTTTGCTGCTGGATTACTCCTAGATCGATGCTGTACCTGTACTGGAGTGGAGTGTATATCGATCGCTCTCGATCCTCATCGCCATCGAGGAAGATCCAGCCCAAGCGCGCGCGATCGCGATCACACAAACGACCGATCTAGTGATCATCAGCTAGCTGTTCTTACGCTTTGACGACGGCTGCATCCATAGTACTACCAGTGGGCTATACCACGTAACTATCGAACCTTCAGGCCGAGATTATACCATGACGACGACCTGATCCAGTCCAAACGCTACAGTCCGCCGATCCGATTCATCACAGCTCGTCGTTCTCGCCTCGGCTGGTCTTGGATGCAACCGAGCGCCGACATGTTTGAAGTCCGATCGAGGCTGTGAGTTCGATCGATCACGGCCGCTCGCCGACTGATTACCCGATCGGCACGGCATGGCGACACCCACCGCGCTCGCTCGGCCGGGGTGTCGCTGAAGCAAGCAACTGTGGATGGCCTGACCAGCTCGCGTGACGTCGATGGCCGGACGACGACGTGCTGCGCTGCTGCCATATATACGATCGAGGAAGGTTGGAGGGGAGGGAATAACGGCGCGCTTGTCAGGTTGCTGTACGCGTAATATCGGCCGCGTCGATGTCGTCGAGCGCTGCATATGGTGTGGAATCTCCCCGGTGATACGATGTTGCTTTCTAGTTTGACTCGATCCGGCCATGTTGTGAAAAGATGGTGCTGATTGATCTGAGAGAAAGATGGTGCTGATCGATCTGAGCGACTAGAATAGACGTTAATTTACTGAAGTGAAGTGATATATATGTTCCCCGCAAAGAAAAGTTACTGCGCACAATGATTGTGCGTGCTAAAAATAACTGTACCATATGTGTGCTCTGCATCAAATGGTGACTATATATAGTAGTAAACGAAAACATGTTGTACTAAGCAAGTTCAATAATATAGGCCACTACTAGGTTCAATTTATCTATAGCTAATTTAATAGCCAATTCATATAATAGTTGTTTACTATACTATTAATATATGATTCCACCTGTCATATACATATTGTGTTTTGGAGTCCGTGCTGCAGCTGGCTATAAATTTATAGCCCGCTGCTCTTCTCTATCATCGTTTATCTCATTAAAATATGTTTATAGCTGGCTAATAACCTGCTATTATACCTGCTCTAATTTGACATGCATGTATGGCTAAGTAAGCAATAACTAGAGTCCGGCAAATTTAGCACGACACATTTGGTAACGAACTGCATCCAGCGTTAATTTCAGCATCCTTAAACCGGATTAGTACATCCAGTACTCTCTTCTTTTCACGAAGTGAGGGGCATGTGGAAATGAGAGCTCGAGCAAAAGCAAGGCCTTTTGGATCGTGTCATTGACCTTGCCAGACTACGTACATATACTTGGAAAGCTTCAAGAGACAAAATTATGGGCCTTAACACCAAAAATGATGGGACGCTACGTGTCTTCAACTAGCCTTTAACTAGCCCTTGACCTCACTGTTGAGTAAGTACTGCCCATGAATCCGCACTAGGATGACCACAACGGATTCGTTAGAAAACTTTCGTAATTTTTTTACCCCCAAAACTTTTAGATTGGTGATCATCGGATCACCTCAAGATTTGTGTATGAAGAAAAAAATACTAGAAAGAAATCTTCACAGGTGTCATGCGTAAGATCACAGTACTATCTAACCAAAGCATTGTTAAATGCAAGTTTTATAAGTTATATTGTAGGTAAAGTGTAGTTACAATGCAATTATAGTATAGTTACAGTACGTAGTTACAATATAATTACACTTCAATTATAATATAGTTACGTCTGAAAGTTTTTGAAAAAAAAACTTGCGACAGTTTTTTAGATCCCCGATCACAATCAGCCGTCTGAACATTTAGTATTAAGATATAAATTGGGCATAAAAACGATGGGTCATCTCAAAATTTTGAATCCAAAATGTTGAGACTCTCTGCTATAAGTAGAATATATAGTCATCTGCTATAAGTAGAATATATAGTCAAGGCCGCGTCCAAAATACTGAAAAAGTCTCATTTGGAAACATAGTATAGTTTGAACTTCTTGTTTCAATAATGATAATTTGAACTTCTATGAACTCGAAAAATATGAGTTTGTGATCTAATGTTCTTCCACTAGAATCGAACTTCTTCTATTACATACTGGAGTATTAGTACTGAGGCTGGTACAGTAGGACCATACAGTGCAATTACACATTGCAGTGAATATCTAATTAATTTATACACCCTTTCCTCTCCCTTTGTTGCCCTACCAGGCTGCAAAATGATGGTGAAATGGTTGGCGTATTTGGAGGGACAATCATGAAAAGTCAGGCATCACTACAAAAAAAGGGCAGTGGAAGGAAACCCTAGAAATATTCTCTTGGTAGCCTCAGAAGTAGGTGACCACATATGATTGGGTTAGCACTTGGTAGCAAGAATAAATACTAGTGCAGAATTAACCATAGGTGTCCTATTCTGTTTCTGTTAGCAACAATTGTAGTACTAGCATGGGAACATGTTAGTAGGATAAATTTATATATTTGTGGGCTTACAAAATAGACTACTCTATCTATTTCTTATTTTGATTATTTTTCTAGTCAAACTTCTTTTAAGTTTGATAAAGTTTATAAAAAATATAGTAGTATTTTCAACATAAAACAAACATACTATCAAAATACTTCCTCCATCCCAAAATGTAAGCATTTTTTAGGTTGGTATAAGTATTAGAAAAAGATAATAATGATTAGAGGAAGTGTGTGATTGGTTAAAAAGAAAATGTAGGTGAAGAATAATAGCTGTGTTTGCTTGAGAGAAGAATGTAGGTGGAGAAATAGCTTTATTTTGACCAAAAGACACAGTGATACAGTCAATGACTACGGTATCTTTCTGCCACCCAAGTCATTGCATTGTCTTGTGGTAGTTCATGATTTTAATCTCTTCCTCAAGGTACGTACGCCAGTAGTAGATCTACGTGCCGTTGCTAGGAAAAAAAACCATTAATTAGCGTCGTACATATACTTTAGAATAGAAGTCCACATTATTTGGACAGAAGTGGTCCTAATTCTCTGCCAGGATAAAGTCCTAAACTTCTCCTCATTCAGTTTAATCTATGGAGACAGTTCAAACTGGCTTCAACTGATTCACGTTAGTTTTACGTCATGGTGATCCATATATATCCCACTAACCGTCGTGGACTTGATTTGCAGTATTATACTCTGCACAAATCCAGAGTAGATATCTTTGAGTATGAGTGACGAAAATGACGCTCGATGATTAGGACTAATTGCTACTGCTTAGACCCATATGTAGCTCGACGAACATCCATTGAAAATGCACATGGAAAAGGTGCATATATACATAGGGCACTCGATCTTGCTAATGAAGCTAGCTGAAAAAGACAAGGTGCACTATCGATATCAGATCAATTCTCATTTGGAAAAGTAATGTAAACATGCAATTTGCAAGGATGAATATTGCGGTATGTTCTCTTCCCAGGAAAAAAACTAGGTTTGAATAATTTTAGTTACTCCTATGTTGCATAAGTTAATTTCATAAGCTCATAGAAGATTGCCCTGCAGTGTAAAATTGAATTAAAAAAATGGCTCCTGTAAATCATTGCGAAATGTCCACTATTTTTGGGTAGAGATAAGTTATTCTATGCTACCGAGTTTACCCTATGCAAAGCTTCTACCTCAAACTTTTAGAGGTCGGGAAGGATGAGTTCCGAAGGCAGCGGGTGTGTTCGGCACCCCTTTTCCTAACCCCTCTCCCTCGTTTTCCGCGCGCATACTTTTCAAATTGCTAAACGGTGCGTTTTTTGCAAAATGTTTCTATACGAAATTTGCTTAAAAATTTCAAACTAATCTATTTTTGAAAAAAAAATTAATACTTAATTAATCACGTGCTAATGTATTGCTCCTTTTTCGTGCATACTCTTCTAGACTGAGAACGGGAGTAGCGAACACACCCGGCACCCTCTTTTCCCAACCCATGTTTTCTGTGCGCGCGCTTTTCAAACTGCTAAACGGTACGTTTTTTTGCAAAAAAAATTATATATAAAAATTACTTAAAAAATCAAATTAATCTATTTTTTAAAAAAAGAATTAGCTAATATTTAATTAATCACGTGTTAATGAACCGTTCCGTTTCCGTGCATAATGTTCCAGGCTGGGAACGGACAGTAGCGAACACACCGTAGTCAGTATTGTAACGCTGGGTCCGGTGATGGTTTCAGAGGTGAGCAGCAACACAACATACCGGCGCGCGGCGGCACCGCTCGCACCGGCCTAGCTACTTAATCCCCCGACCCAAATACGCGAGGGGCAAAACGGCAGAAATTACCGTCTACCCTTGCAAATTGCGGTCACCAACTCATAACGCGGCCGAGAGGCGGGCCAGGGAGGCACCAGCTACTACCCACAGCCTACAGGCGACCTCTTCCCCCTCCCTTTGCCTGCCCCGCCGCTCCCCACGCCTACAGTATTTATCGCGCCCTCGATCGCACGATGTGCGCTTAAACCCCTTTGCCCCCCCCCCCCCCCCCTTCCCCCTGCCCTCCCTCTCTCTTCCCCGCGCACGCTACGTTCGTTCGCTACGCACAGCGCCCCCACGCCACGCTTCGGTTCTTCTACTGGTGCACAGCACAACCGGGGCGGTGAGCTTGATGCATGGCGGAGTCGCTGGGACTGGGAGCGCTCTGCCGCGGCGGGGGATGGTGCTACGCCGCGATCTGGCGCTCCGACCGTCGCGATCCACGGTGAGTCAGTGAGCTAGCTCTCGGTCTCTACCGTAGATCCACTCGATCGGTGCTAGCTAGGCTGCTAGCTTTGCCTATACATGCGTACACACGCGATTCGAACCTGGTAGTAGGCGTCGGGACTATTTATTTTCCGCTGCATGTTTCATTGGATAACTGGAAACGGGAACGGACGATTTTTTCGCTCCCAACCTTCCTGATTTTGGGCTTCTGATTGCCAGTCCGGCTTCGTAAATTGTTCGTCAGCTTTTGCGCCGCGGTGCTTGATGCATGTGCGTTTGATAAAAAAAATGAGACATGGCCAAAGCTTTGTGGTACTACATGTCACACAGATGAGCAACGGTTTTGTAGGAAAATAGTACCAGCACGATTTTTCGAATTTCGAGTGCTCATTGAGATCTCAAGAACCTTGCAGTTATGTTTGGGAAATTAAGATGGCTGCACTCTTCACTGTCAGAAAATGATAACACAATGCCATCTGAAGTCTGAACTCTAGTTTTCCCGTATATGCTCATTTCTTACACTGAGCCTACTGCGATTTATGCACAGTCTTCAAGAACTTTCTTCAGGCCGGAAGTAGCGTATACCCACTGGCAGTTTACTGTTGCTACCTTCCAATTTCTGCCTGTAAGCTACTAGTGCGCTAACCAGTATTCTTAATTCTTGTTTGTTTTCACTTGCAAAAATAAAAATATTTGAGGAATTTGCAAGGCAGTGCTAATTTACTGATACGTGTGCCAAAGTTCCACAGCACTAGTAGACGATAATTTTTACCCCCTAGCCCTTTTGACCACAATTGTGCTTCACTTTAAGCAGGGCTGTAAAAAGTAGGTTTCTTTTCCTCCCTTTCCTAGACATAATATGTAGCTCCACCAAAATTGACAGAAAGATTGTCTCCTCTTTTCTTTTTGGACACATTGCAAAAGTTAATCATGCATCATCAATCATTTTTTTTGTTGTGTTTCTTTGCTTTTATTTCCGTATGATCTATGCAGCTTTTATATCTTCTTTATTTTTGGGTAAGAATCAGTAGACTCGATCCTTCCTGCTCTTTGGTAATCTAAGTTCTTACAGATGCTTAATTTGATGTGTAAGGTTGCTTACGATCGGTGAGTTCCACAGTGAAGATGGTACCAGAAATGTTGTTGAGAAGATGCTTAATCAGGTCCATGTTGTTGGAGAAGGGTATGGCAAAGTTTTCCTTTCTATACTTTAGTGAGTTGAACCGTTGGAGCTCTTCTATATCTGTACTATGCCTGATATTTTGGTTGCTTGTACCGTGACCACGGCCAACTATATGGTACAGATTTTCCTTTCAAACTATTTTAAAGGAATTATTAACCATTTTCGGAATATTGACTTTCACAAATCCGCCTAACTCTTGCCTCCCCAAGTGTTTGACTTCTACTACTTCATTGGGGTTGTGGTTTTTTCTTTCTCTGAATTCCTTTAGGATGGTTTTACCCTCAAAGATCAACTACTTACTGATATTGTGTCATCTTTTGTCTCAGCATCATAGGGAGAGCTCTAGTAAGTGGAGAGTGCCAATGGATTTCTGATACCTCCTTTAGTTTTGCCCAGACAAGTGATGCAGATAACCAAGACTTATTTCAGGTACATATTTCCTATCATGTTCTTCCTTTATTGGGTTCTATTTAAAGTCACAATTCTACTTTTGTGGACGGTGTAATTTAGATTCTTAGACTCAAAGCTCATGTGTGTTGACAAACAACACCGCATGGTTCATTACGTAGAAAGGCCACATGAATTCAAAATAATATTTTCACTTGGCATAGATCCAATTAACCCTTTCAACTGTATTCTTAGTTCATTGCAGAAAATAAGATGTTTCTTTATTTTAACAGAAGAAGGTTACCTTCTTGTAGGGCTATACTTGGTGGCAGCATCAGTTCCTGTGTGGAATAAAGGTTTGTGATCCTTTGTTATAATTGGGTTTTAATTTTTTTAATGATAATTGAACAAAGGATATACTACTACTAGCTTTAGAGTTTAGACCAACTTGGACAAGAATTTGGTTCATTATACCTGACTGAATTGACATATATCTACAGACTATTGCAGTAATACCTATTGCAGATCTTGGTGTCGCACAGTTTGGTTCCATGCAAAAGGTTGGTATAAGTTGACAAATGCAATTAATTTTTATAGCTATCCAGTAGAAATGGCCATTTCATGATTATGGTACCGTTTTTTTTTCATTATATTTTGTTTTTCAGGTACTGTAGAATTTCTTTTACATGAATTCATTTAAGCGGCTATTTTTTTATCTATACCTATTTAAGAAATATCTCTCTTTTTTGGGTTGGAAATTGTTTAACAATTTGTGGTGTTGTAACAAATATATGTTCTGTATATTTCCTCATTGGCTCAATATGTTATTTTGTCATTATGGATCTGGACAAGCCAATATGCTCCATTTCTTACTAAAACACAATTTTCACATTTACCAGATTTCTGAGTGCTTGGAGTTTCTGGATCAAGTTAAGGGCATATTTTGTCAGAGGGAAATCATTCCATGGGATCTTTCTGCTGAAGAAATTCAAAGAAATGTTCTCCCATATCATCAGCAATTTCAACTCAGTTCTCTAAGTAGTGCAGATGGTCTTACAAATATCAAGACTGACCCAGAAAACAAGAAACTTCTGGAGAACTCAGCAAGTGTAGAGTCTCTACGTAGTTTAGCAAGTTTTTCAAGCAAATACTCTCAGAGTTCTTCAAACGGTTTCACCTCCTATGAAAGCTGCAACAGTATGAATCCTCATATAGTGGCCATGCCAGTGAACTCCAAATCAATAAATACGGTGAGAGCATTTAATAGTACCGGAAAATTGCTGCAGCACAATATTGGTTCAGAAAACCCACTACAGATTAAATTCTGTCAACATCCTGATTCTAATCTGGCAAGTGCAACAGACGTTTTTTCAAGTTTGAACAATCTTCCGAGAATAGAGAACGAGATATCATGCCCACCTAACAAGCTAAGATATTGCATACAAAGTGAGAAGCCATATAGTTTTCAGAGTTCATTCTCATCTTGTTTTTCTGTGGGTGATGAGCTGAAGCCAATTTTATTTGACAGTGCCACTTCTTTTGTTCAGAATGACTTAATGCAAGAGTTCAATCTCACTGGATTTACTTCTCAGGCTGATTCTGCGGTTCATGAGTTACCGAAACAAATTCTAGGGGAAACAGCTACTGGAGCATTATATTCTGACAGAAAAAGTAACAATGGAAGTTCTGATTTGCTGGATGGTACAATATTTGATCCCTTTGTGCAAGAATGGTGCGATAACAATGCCTTACTAGCAGGAAACACTCCCCATTTTGGTGCCACTACCGCCGATTCTGTTACAGAACATGCAAGCAGTTATCCATTGTCAGTTGAAGAGAGGAGCTTGTTTTCAGAATCTGTCTTTGAGGAACTACTTGGTGTTAGTGGCAATGTGAATACGGATGCACCGGGTGATTCAGCTGTGGTGATGGCTGGTGATCCATTAGTCGGCCTTGTCTCAGGCTGTCAATTGCCAACGTACACTCTTCAGGACTCTCTTTCAGTGTGCAAGCCACAACAAGAACCATCACTGGATTTCCCTTCCGGTAGCGATACGTCTGAACATGTGCCAAATGGATCATCAAAGATGATCCCACTGTCCCTAGGGGCGTTGTCCATGGACGATTGTTGCAGTTTGAACACGGCACATTCCAAGGTCAGCCAGGTTAAAAGGCCTGAGGAAGTGAAGGTAGTGAAGAAAAGAGCCAGACCGGGTGAGAGCACACGGCCAAGACCAAAGGACCGGCAGCAGATCCAGGATCGTGTCAAGGAACTACGTGAGATAGTCCCAAACAGTGCTAAGGTAATCAGTATTGAATTACATTTTGTTGTGCCTAGGTTCATGGAAACTGACTGAGTTTTGTTGTCTTGTGCACAACAGTGTAGCATTGACGCTTTGTTGGACCGAACAATCAAACATATGCTCTTTCTGCAAAGCGTAACAAAGTATGCCGAGAAAATTAAGCAAGCTGATGAACCTAAGGTATGCCATGCTGAACACTGCATATCTATACCTTACACAACATAAACTATTCCAGTTATGCTTTAGTGCTTATCCTGTCTTTCTATCATGTGAAGATGATCAGCAACAAGGATAGTGGCGCTGTCCTGAAAGAGAACTCAAGTGGTGTTGTCTTGAAAGATAACTCTAGTGCTGGAAGCAATAATGGTGGTGCCACTTGGGCCTATGAGGTTGCAGGACAGACCATGGTTTGCCCAATAATCATCGAGGATCTTTCACCACCTGGTCAGATGCTTGTGGAGGTATTTTTCAGAACTAAGTATAGTATACTGCTCTTTTTGCACGATGCAGAAATTTGAAACGATCTCTTCGTTTTCTGTCCGACAGATGCTTTGTGAGGAACGCGGATTTTTCCTGGAGATAGCAGACACAATTCGGGGATTTGGACTGACAATCTTGAAGGGCCTGATGGAGCTCCGTGATGGCAAGATCATGGCTCGATTTCTCGTCGAGGTAGAGAACAAGATAGTAGCTTTTTTGGCTTTGCTCTTTCTATCTTCATTATTTGCGTGCTTATTCTGTTGTTTGGCTTTGCAGGCAAACAAGAATGTTACTAGGATGGACATATTCTTGTCACTCGTTCAGTTACTTCAGCAAAATAGCCTCAACCGATCCTCTGACCAGATATCAAAGGTCATTAGGAATGGCGTTCCATCGTTTGCAGAGCATCAGCAATCTCCAATATCAGTGCCGGTTGGCCTTGCAGATAGATGACAGATTAACAGTGACCACAGACACTTGGATTTGATCAGATTAGGAGGCATCAACTGAAAACATTCAGATTGCTGATTGCCGCTGGAAGTTGACTACCAAGGGGTAAGGTTTGTTAGATATGATAAGTTTAGAGGATGTAACATATGTGCATTGCATCATTAAGAGATATTCTCTCCATTTAGTGTTGGTCATTCCAAGATGTACAAATACTAAACAAATTTAGGAATCAGGCTTGTAATCAGAATTCAGGACACTGTTGTGGGTGCATGCTGTTCTGTGTGTAGTGATTTGTTGACTTGTTTTTTCCCCTTTGGTGTACAAATGACTTCCCTAATAATTGCATCGTCATGGCTGGTTTTTTCTGGTGTGTATATGTTATCATGAGCAGATAACCTTGTCCTTGATCTCTATATCTCTTGTATTCCAGTGTTATTATTCTTTAAAGACCAATCGGAAACAGGAACGAGCTCAGAAGTAGGAGAAAATGAGGACCATCAACACATACATACTTTATACTAGGCTGATGGTAGTAGATTTTAAAATTTGGAGTTTATTTGATTATTTTTCCCTTGTAGTATATTGTTCAGCCTTGACTTTAAAACCACAAAGAATAAGTATATAACAGTTTACTATAAATAATATTTTTAAGTTACTTTTTTTAATTTTGTACGGCTTATCGGTTATACCTAAACCGATTATATAAACAAAATATTAGTTCACCTAGAAGACCATTAGTAGTTTATAAAATCTCCCTTCGCTCACCTAGAAGACTACTTCACCTAGAAGAAAATACTATTCTGCCAGGGCAGAAAGCAGAGCGATAGAGTTAAAATACATTTCCTACCGCTGGCCCTAGTTGACACCTTGACTACGAAATGTATTCACTTGCTGACGTCGTCTGCTTACTTGTATTCGAATCCATGATGCAGTGCCCGTTTAGGAAAGCTTTTCTAAAGTCAAAAGCTCCTCAAAATCCAAAATAAAAAATTAAAAAAAATCAGAAGCTCTCTAGTTTCGAAGTTTGCTAATCAATGAGCAGCTGAATCTGAAGCTCCTGACCATCACGTCGTGGCACGATGTAAGCCTCAAGTCCTTCTCAAACGTGAATAAGGCCCAATTACTCGTGGCGTACAAGGGCCCAGAAAGCGAGTCCGGCCCATAAGGGGCCCAATAGCCCGCACGCTCCTTCCATCTTTGACCTCGTCTCGTGTCGTCTCGTGTCGCCTCAACCCAACCCCGTCTCCTCCTTCCTTTCGCCTCTCATCTACCCCGTCGCTCTCACCGTCGCGTTATTTTTTCGCCCCCCATCTTTGAACCAAACAGCCAACCTCCTCCTCCTCCTCCTCCTCCTCCTCGGCCTCGGTTCCTCCTCCCCGCCGATCCCGCCGCTATAAATCCCTCCCCGCCGCGCGGCCCGGAGACGCGCTCGCCGCTCGCTCGCTCGCTCGCTCGTCGCTGCTCTGTTCCACAACCGCCGGCGGCCGGAGAGGGAGGGAAAGGAGAGGGAGGGGAGGGGAGGCGGGGGCGATGGCGAAGCTGTACGTGCAGGCGGTGCCGCCGCCGGATCTGAACAGGAACACGGAGTGGTTCATGTACCCGGGCGTCTGGACGACCTACATCTGCATCCTCTTCTTCTCCTGGCTCCTCGTCCTCTCCGTCTTCGGCTGCACGCCCGGCATGGCCTGGACCGTCGTCAATCTCTTCCACTTCGCGGTAATCCTCCCCCTCCTTGCGCCCCGTCCTCCATTCATTACCATTCCCGTCGTCATCGTCGTCGTCCGTTTTGTGAGCGCCACTACGCGCTTGCTTTGTTCATGGTGGGGCATGAGCGGGGTCGCCTTTGTGGATCTGAACTGAAGAGGAGGAGGGTGTGACGGAATTTTCGATATAGCTGTAGGTAGTGTGGAGCGCATCGTTGTGGATGTCCCGTGTAGGTGCTTGTGCTAAACATATTGTTGTGTGTGTGCTTATGCTCCTCTCGTTTACATGCCGTATTGCCGTATTGTTTGGTCCCAAATTGAGTAATTGATTCACATAACCATCAGCATTACGGTATGGTTTAGGTCCATCTACCTGATGGTATTAGTTTTGGCACTATCAGTTGCTTGCAGTGGACATACACTGAAATCCTGTGCAGCCATGCGGTCACATTAATGTAGGTAGGGTTAGTACTTAGTAGCTTATTATACCAGTTTCAGGGTGTCTCCTCCCAGTTCAATATAAATTTAGTTAGGTTTTTCAGAATTTATAACCAAAAGCAGAAGGGGAACATCTGCCGTGTTTCCATTTCGGTACTGAATTACCGACTGCGATCACTTTCTGTGAATGGATAGCTTGTCCAAATGCTCCCTCAGGTGCCTGCTGGTTCAACGTAGTTGGTTTTATAAACTTTGGTAAGGGGCTTTGTAATCCATGCAATGTGAAGTTAAAGTGCTAACCCATAAATATTCAGAGTAATAACAATGCCACTTCTATTGTGAGTGCCGTGCTGCGGTAACATGTAGTTTTGTATTGAATGATTATGTTGTTATATGAGGGCTATCCAAACATTGTTGCGAATCGAAGCTCCTTTAGCTTACTTACATTTATAAATGGTTGGATTATTATTTTTACACAAACACAAGTAAAGCCATTGACCTGTATATTATAGGGTTTGTTCATTGATACTGAGTTTTTGTTACCCAACTATTCTCTTTGCATTTTCGTTAGCATTTCTCTAGAGCATCGGATGATACCTACCGTGTCCAATGATTTCCCACTTAATCGAATAATCTTATGTTTCAGATCACATACCACTTTTTCCATTGGAAGAAGGGAACACCTTTTGCTGATGACCAGGGAATGTACAACACATTGACTTGGTGGGAGCAAATGGACAATGGCAAACAGCTTACTCGCAACAGGAAGTTTCTTGTTGTGGTTCCTGTTGTTCTGTAAGTATTCTTCTATTACTTCTTAGCATCCATTTCAATTATACAAACTTATTGGCGGGCACTTAGGATTTAGGAGCAATAACAGGCAACATGTACTCAATGTTTCATTAGCCCACTATAGCACCATCATGATAGACTTGGAGCTGCTTATTTGCATATATTATGATTTCTATAAAGTCAATTCTGAACGAAAGGCTCCAATCATTTTAAATTGTTGTAATATCTTTTCTAAGCCCATTTGATGCCACCTAATGTTAGGACATTTAAATTGTTTCACTATTTTACAGATATTAGAATCGGTTAATGATTATACAACCTATGATGTAGTCAACGTCTGTCTTAACGGTAGTATTCCACAGTTCTGTGCTTGAGTTCATAGATATATCTTATATACACCATCTGAATCGGATGCAGTTATACTTGTACCTTAGTACTAAATAAAAGTATTCTTCCAGTTTATTTTTGCTGTTTGACCATCATAGTTGCTTGTATGACCCCAGTTAGCCTTTTGGGAGGGAGTGTTTCAAATAAGTAATTGATTTGAACAACAGCTATATGCTGCAATGAAATACTTGATCATGTAGGTAGTTGCACAACCCTTATATGATACTAGTCTCTTTCCCAGCTATTTCTAGATAGACATAAATCACTGGGCTTTCGCAGTTTTTTAAGAAAGTGGCACATTTGCACAAGTAACTACTCATGCATTTAAAAATTTAGACATAATTTGGCCCATCAGAGGGAATAACATGCTTGTTTTAGCTTTCTTGAGAAGTGAAAATAAAATCCTATCCAATTTACTTGAGCCTGCACTTCTATACATTTATGTCTTTTTAATAGGGCTCTAGCTGAACCATTATGAATTCTCTTCAGCATGAATTCAGCCTGTCCATGAAAGGCTAACTGCAATGATCACTGTAAAAAGCCTCTCGTGTTTGAGGTTATGTATTGTACTTTTCATAGCCTCAAAGTAGCATCACCTCCTGTTCACTGATGACAATTATGATTTATGTTCTCATTTTGGCCTGATAATCCCCATCTTGCTGCTAAGAGACGAGTTGTATTCCATCTTCAGGCACTAGTTCTTTAAAAAAATGTTTTAGAACAGATTGTTAAACTTTCAAAACTTGGACTTCTAATAACATGATACACAAAATCATGTGGAAATGATATAACTAGATTTGTCCCCCGAAAAACACTGACATCGTTGGATTTTCCATAAAGGTCTCTGCTAACTTCTACATGAAACGCCACTTCTCTAGTTAATGAAGAAATGCCCGCTATATTTCACCATCTGACTGGAGTTATGGAGCAGAATAGCAGTTGCATTTTTTTTAGATAATGGAATTCATTCCGGCCTTTGCTTTAGAAAATCTACAGCCAGTTATTACAGAGGTTTCAGGACGAATGATTGCGAATTACAGAATCACAGCTTGATTAAAAACAAGAAAACTACTTAAAATACCACCTCAAATACGGAATTTCCATAGAAGACAGAGAATAGCAGATTATTAATGCCTTACAATTTTCATTCACTGCAATGATACCTAGTCAGGGTGCAATGAGAAAAAAAATCCATCTTTATTTTTAGCATTGACACCAATATTCCAGTTACAGAAGATACTCCCTGTCTTCAAATACTTCTCACTCGATATTGTTCATCTTCAAATTTTGACCACTCATCTTATTTGGAAAAAATGGCATATTAACGAAGTGTGTTGCATCCTACTTACAGTCACGAAACTTCCGTACATCATAATCTAACCATTCAATATTTATTGTGGTCAAAGTTAAAATTGTACTAATCAACAGTGACATATTCCAAACCGGAGGTAGTAGATTTTTGGAATCAGTCTGAGGCATGGCATATAGTTGAATGCTTTAGCTGCATTACCAACAGTGATTCTGTTGGCTTCTGTACATTGCTCATGGTTAATGATATTTGCACACATGGTATTATAACTGTAGAACAGTAAATATGGACTGATGTTTCATGTGACCTCTTTATTTTTCCTGTTGCAAATATTTTCAGGCACTGTGAATAGGCATCCTAGGTCGTTTCTAGTATTCTAGTCCTGAAATAGACAAGATTTTAGTGCCTAATTCAGAGCTGCTGTTATGCTGTCCTAGTATGCTATGGGTTAGGGTTCATATGGGGTAAACACGGCCAGGAAGATAGTGGGGCGGCGATGGCTACTGGGTAAGAGTAGGACTTAGGTTGGGGAGACTAATTCTGATTCATTTCTTAATTAGAATGACGATACAATCCATCCTTATACAGATGGAGGAAAAGACCCAATCTAATCTCAGGATAGGGCCTTGACCCCTTGGCCCACTAGGCCTCGACCCCTTGGCCCCTACCTATGATAAATATCTTTAGAGAAATATAATGCAGAATCAACTATTTTCTCCATGATACATAGATATGTAACGATACCTGCTGTGTGGTTTTATACTTGTGTCTTATGTTTAAGATGCTTATTATGCATCGCTGAATGCAGTGGTAACCATTTTGCTATTTTGTCGACAGGTATTTGATAGCTTCACACACTACAGACTACCAACATCCTATGCTCTTCCTCAACACCCTTGCAGTCGCAGTGCTCGTGGTCGCTAAACTACCGAACATGCACAAGGTCCGGATTTTTGGAATAAATGCTGGGAGCTAGGCAGCAGGATCCTTCAGCAGACATCTACCTATCTTCCTTTCCAGTTCATCTGGCTCATCAGAGTATCAAGGAGTAGAGCTTAAATGTTATTAGCTGATGGGTTGTGATCGTTGTATAGAGAGATGCTCAGAGGCTGAAAACGATGCTGCTGTATATCTGATGTACACGAATTCTGTAGACTCTTAACGCTGCTATATGCTTTGATACAAATATCTGTCAGTTGCTGCATGTAGAGTCTTGTTTTCAGAACAATACCTTCATATACTTTGTTTCAGAACCATACACTGGTGGAGAAGCCATCTATTGTTGGTCCGCCAAAATTCAAAATAGTCCCGGTTGCAATAAAAACTGGGACTAAAAATGATCTTTAGTTCCAGTTAAAAACACCACAGCTATTTTATGATCTTTAGTCCCGGTTGGTAACACCAACCGGGACTAAAAATCATCTTTACTCCCGGTTCATCCCGTGTCAGTAGTCTGTCAGGGGGCCGAGGATCTTTAGTCCCGGTTGGTGACACCAACCGGGAGTAAAGATCATCTTTATAGTCCCGGTTGATAATACTAACCGGGACTAAAAATTATATTGATCTTTAGTCCTGGTTAGTATTACCAACCGGGACTAAAATTTAATACGTAGTATATAATCTCTATCCCTTATCCTCTCCTACACTTCACAGATCCGTTCCCCTTCCTTTTCACAGATCTAACTCCTCCTTCCCCTCCTCCCCTTCCTTCTCCCCTCTCCTCCCCCTCCTCACTTCCCATCCGGTGGCCGGCGGCGGCGGCACCGCGCGGGGCGGCGGCCGTGGCGGGTGCCGGCGGGGCCGCGCTCGGCGGCGGCCCTGGCAGGCCGCAGTGGTGCCGCACGGGGCGGCGGCGGGGCCGCGCGGGGCGGCAGCCATGGCGGGCGGCGCCGGGCTGGCGAGCGGCGGCGCCGCGCGCGGCGGCGGCCGGCGGGGCCGGCCCGGCGGCGACCATGGTGGGCGGCCGGAGGTGCCGCGCGCGGCGGCGGCTGGCGGGGCGCGTCCGGCGGCGGCCGTGCCCTCTCGACTGCCGGCCGGACTTTTTCTTTTTTTCTTTTTTTTTGACAATTTGTGATTGATTGAGATGTGTAATTTTGTGATTCATTGCATGCATATGAGATGTATAATCTGTGATGTATTTGATTTGTGTGTATTTTTAGGATTTGTGATGTATTTGATTTGAGTGTATTTTTTTAGGATTTGTGATGTATTTGATTTATATTTATAAGTAACTTAAAGATTTGGGATGTTACTTCGAATTGGGGATTGATTTAGGGATATATATGGCACTAGATTCGGGAGAAAATATAGAGATTAAATCTGGCAAAAGAAAAAAAAGTGCTACTCTCTCTTTAGTCCCGGTTGGTGTCATCAACCGGGACTAAAGATTCCTCTCTTTTTTCCCGGTTGGTAACTAAAGATCGATCTTGTCCCGGGTATTTGAACCGGGACTAAAGATAACGATCTTTAGTCCCGGATTTGTACTCCCGGTTGAAAAACCGAAACTATAGGAGGGTTACCAACCGAGAGTAAAAAGGCTTTCTCCACCAGTGATAGTACCTGTAGTATGGTTCTCCAAGATAGGAACACAGTGCGGGTCGCGTCAAACGCACAGGTGATGGGAAATTATTTCAAACAGTTGTGGTTGATGTAGCTTTGCACAGGGCAGCAGTCAGCAGAAGTGCGACTCTACAAGACACCAAAAGGAACACGTTTGCTCATCTGGCACGATGACATCAGTGCAACTCAATTTAGATTGAGTTGTTTCGCAGCATCCCTAATGTGTGTTACACGAGGGCCTTTTGTTTTTGTCTGGTAAGAGAATCCTTCGCCCGAATTGCTCTGTGAAAAAAAGAATTTCTTCCTCTTTCGTTTTCGGTAAATGCTGAATGCTTGAGCCGACCGCAAAAGGTGGGAGACGACGCCGGCGTCCTGCCGCTCCATCCACCATCCGCACAACGTGCTGCAACGTCCTGGGGTGGGTGAAAAACCGTGCACCAAATTTTACGGGTGAAAACTGAAAACCCCGTGCACCGAATTTTACCGGCGGCTTTCCTTGCTTCCATACGAAGTCTATGATGACTCAGGGAGAAACGGTGAGGACTTGGCAACAGTGACATCCACTACACCGGCATTGTCGTCCGCTGATTTGGACCGCTGTCCCGGCCGGCCTCATCAGCATCAGCCGAACCCAACCCACCTTTATTCCCATACCGCTCTCACGCAACAGCTGAATCATTCCCCGCTAGCGACGTGGTATATTTTCCCCCTCCCTCGGCCTCTGATTTTATTTTTGAGCTTTTCAAATTCTTAATTTTAAAATAAACATTTTCAAGATTTAAACTTTTGGCCATGTCAGGCAAGCTGGCTTGACCAAAAGATTCAGATTTAAGAAATAAGTTTTAGAATAGTTTGTTTGTAAAAATAACAAATTCAAAATAATTCAAAATAATAAAAACTCTCGGTTTCTCTCCTCACCGGCGATACTCACTGCTCGCCCGACCAGCGTGAATGGAATGGCTTTTTGCCGCGGTACGCCGCGGGCGGGGTCCGCCTGAGATTGCGGTGACGAAAGGGAAACGCGGCCTTTTGATGCCATATGCCACCACAGTGCGTGGTGCTCCCGTCTTTTTATCAGGCGAGCTCCCCTGAACTGCAGCTAGCGGCCTACCAGCAGTGAGTCGGTCGATCGATGGATGGGGCATGATAAAGCGTGCGTTCTGGTGTCTGCACTTTCAACTGTTTGTTATCAATGCTGTGCGTCGACCAGGAACACAAAAAAATGGCACAATTAGACCCATCTGGGGGGCAGGAATTTGTCAGCAAGATTTGGGCTCGCAGGATAAAATCTCGCATTTCAAACTGTACTTGTATAGAATTGCTTATGCCCATTACACACGTAAAATGGCAATGGGATGGGAAATGTTACTGCAATTTGTGAGTTAATTCACTACCAGCTGCCATCAGTTACTTAATATTCCTTTTATCCTAAAATATATTAACGATTAGACGTATCTTGATATTATGAAAAAAAAATACTTGTTTAGACTTGTAGTGCTATAATCTGTTTAATATAGTATTAGATCATTATATTTTTAAAAAATAAGTACTATTGTGAATGAAAAGCTATGTTAATTTCAGGAGTTTGCAATCAGTACCAGTAGGGATCTTGTTGCGGATCATGCGGTGGGTTAGTGGCACACAACTCCACGCTACTACCTCATGACCCATGTTCTATGATTGTGCTGTTGCATGAACTGTTGTCATGTAGCCGAACATAAGCAAATGGATGGCAGCGTTGCGTCACGTACCTGCGGACGCATGCATGCCGACCTTTCGATCATGAGACGAGCAACCGGCCGGCACTGTGTGCACACAAGTACCGCTGCATGCGTGCAACACATGCATGCCTTTTTTTGTGCTTGCAAGGGAAGCCTCTGGCCTGAACAGTACAGCTGAACAGCCCTGAGCTGCTGTGCATGCTACCTCAGCCCGTTCCGAGATTGTCATATTCACTGTTCGGATTGGTATCCGGCCGGTTAAGGCACCGAGTTCGTTTGATGTTCGTTTGGTAGAAGATGTGGATATATAACCGGTTCCAGGTTTTTGTCATTCTATTTTCTAGTGTTCCACTCAAACATGTACCAAAATTGAGTTGTACTTAGCATGTGGTACATGTGTCACTGGTGGAGAAACCATCTTTCGTTGGTCGGACTATTTCTACAATAGTCCCGGTTGCAATAAAAACCGGGACTAAAGATGATTTTTAGTCCCGGTTAAAAAGGGTAACGGGCATATTTGATCTTTAGTCCCGGTTGGTAACACCAACCCGGTTCAAATGCTGTCAGGGCTTATCAGCCCCCCTCCCCCCCCCCCCGGGATCTTTAGTCCCGGTTGGCGTATCTTTAGATCCCGGTGATCTTTAGTACCGGTTGGTAACACCAACCGGAACTAAAGTCCCACCCCTTTGTATATGTCTTCTTCCTCCTCCAGCCCGAGCAAGCTTCAAAATTTCTTTAAAAAAGAGGGGAGATCATGCCAAAATTTATAGTGAATTTACTTTGGTGATTATATACAAATCGGAGATGCTTAAAAGGTTAGCAACTTCATCCTCCAATGTTTTTTTGTCATATTACATTTGGAGCTATGTTTTGCATACTTTTTTGTCTCCAAAATTTTGTTGTAAGTTGATGAGAGAGAAAATTTGTATGGGAAAAGAAAGAATATATAGAAATTTTGTTTATTTGCTAAAGAAGGTTTTATAAAATAGTTGAGTAGGAAAATATAGTGAAAGTTAATCTTAAATAAAAGAAAACAAACTAAATTGAAAATTAAAAGAATTTAAAACTTCAAAAATAATAAATAAGAATTATTTGGTGGAATATTTTATAATTTTTGTATGAATAATGATATGTCATTATTGTATGACTGTTGAAAGAGTTTGTGATTATTTTATCATTATTGTATGACTGTCATTATTGTACGAATGATTATTTGTGTACGATTTTTTTTCATTTCATGTAGATGGATCGGCAATGGATGTACGCTGATCGGCGGTATAAAGAGTTTATTGACGGCATGCATTATTTTTTAAGAGTGGCCGAAGCTAACAAGTAGAAGGGTTTTATTTGTTGTCCATGCAATAAGTGTAAGAATCAGAAGGAGTATTCTGCATCCAGGACTATTCATTTCCACTTGTTTGAGTCGGGGTTCATACCAAGCTATAATTGTTGGACATCCCTCGGAGAGCAAGGGGTTGAAATGGAAGAAAATGAAGTGGAAGACGACAATATTCCAGACTTTGCTCAGTGCGCTGGATTTGAAGGAAATCAAACGGGCGAGGAGGACAGAGATGCTGATTATAACGACGTTGCGGATGATCTTGGTCAGATGTTGCAGGATGCCAAGGAGGACTGCGAAAGTGAAAAGGGGGCCCATAAATTGGACAAGATGTTAGAGGACCACAGAACGTCGTTGTACCCAGGTTGCGAGCAGGGGCACAAAAGGTTGGATACCACTTTGGAGTTCTTGCAATGGAAGGCAAAAAATGGTGTTAGTGACAAGGCATTTGGCGATTTATTGAAACTCATCAAGAACATTCTTCCGGAGGGAAACAAATTGGCCGAGACAATGAACGAGGCTAAGAAGATAGTCTGCCCTCTAGGACTAGAAGTTCAGAAGATTCACGCATGTCCAAATGATTGTATCCTATATTGCGGTGAGGAGTACAAGAACCTAGAAGCATGCCCTATTTGTAAAGCACTACGATACAACATTAGACGAGATGATCCAGGTGAGGTTGACGGGCAGCTAACGAAGAAGAGAATTCCTACTAAGGTGTTGTGGTATTTCCCTATAATACCACGGCTAAGGCGTTTGTTCAGGAACAAGGGGAATGCTAGAATGATGCGTTGGCACGCTGAAGAACGTCAACAGGACGGGATGCTGAGACACCCCACAGATGGTTCGCAGTGGCGAAACATCGACAGAAAATTTAAAGACTTTGGAAAGGACGTACGAAACATACGGTTTGGTTTAAGTACGGATGGCATGAATCCTTTTGGAGAGATGAGCAACGGCCATAGCACTTGGCCCGTTACGATGTGTATCTACAACCTCCCCCCTTGGCTATGCATGAAGAGAAAGTACATAATGATGCCGATTATTATTCAAGGCCCCAAGCAACCTGGTAACGACATTGATGTGTTCCTAAGACCACTGTTCGAAGATCTTAAACTGTTGTAGAAGAAGGAAGGTGTCCCCGTGTGGGACGAAGATAAACAGGAGGAGTCTAACCTACGAGCGCTGCTGTTCGTAACCATCAACGATTGGCCTGTACTTAGCAACCTATCCGGGCAGTCCAACAAGGGGTACAAGGCTTGCACTCACTGTATGGATGAAACAGAAAGTACGTATCTTAAGCACTATAGGAAGGTTGTGTACATGGGTCATCGTCGATTTCTTACTACAAACCACCCAGTATGGAAGAAAGGCAAGCACTTTGAACATAAGACAGACCACCGTATGAAGCCTAAACATCGCAGCGGGAAAATAGTGTTTGCTATGGTGAAAGATCTTAAAGTAGTGTTTGGAAAGGGGCCTGGCAGCCAGCCTATAGAGAGCGAAGATGGTCACGCGGCGATGTGGAAAAAAACTCCATATTTTGGGAGTTACCCTATTGGGAATTCTTGGACGTCCGCCACGCAATCGACGTGATGCACCTCACTAAGAACCTTTGCGTAAACCTTCTTAGCTTCCTAGGTGTATATGGAAAGTCGAAAGATACAATGGAAGCACGTAATGATTTGAAGCATATGGAACAACGCGACGACCTTCACCCGGAACCAAAGGAGAAAGGCAGCCATTACTTGAGTCCAGCCAGCTACACTCTTAGCAAGGTAGAGAAGGAAAGTATGTTTCAATGCTTGGAGAGCATCAAGGTACCATCTGGATACTCCACGAATATAAAGCGAATAATAAGCACGAAGGAGAAGAAGTTCACAAACCTAAAGTCTCATGACTGTCACGTGTTGATGACACAACTGCTACCAGTTATAATAAGGGGTATCCTCCCAGACAATGTCCGGGCAACAATAACAAAGCTATGTTCTTTCATGAACGCAATTTCGCAGAAGGTCATCGATCCGGATAGGTTAGAAGCCCTTCAGAATGATGTGGTGCAATGTCTTGTCAGCTTTGAGTTGATATTTCCACCTTCATTTTTCAATATAATCACGCATCTGCTTCTTGCACTTAGTCAAAGAGATCGGTATTCTCGGGCCTGTGTTCCTATACAACATGTTTCCTTTCGAGAGGTACATGGGCATTCTGAAGAAGTTTGTTCGTAACCGTGCTCGTCCAGAGGCAAGCATCGCCAAGGGGTATAGAACAGAGGAGGTCATTGAATTCTGCGTAGAATTTATTGAAGACCTTCGCCCAATCGGGGTACCTGAATCACGCCATGAAGGGAGACTACGGGGAAAGGGGACTCTCGGAAGGAAAGCAATAATGACGGTAGACAACAATTTATTCCGTAAAGCCCATTTCACGGATTTACAACAATCTTCATTGGTGGCTCCTTACATCGAGGAGCACTTGGCTCTAGTTCACGCCAGAAACATTGGTAAGTCCGATGCATGGATTACACGGCATCACATTGATACTTTCCCCACATGGCTGCGACAACATCTCATGGGTAACGAGACGATTAACCAACAACTGGCCTTCCTGGCGAGGGGTCCATCTGGCTCGATCGCGACATTCCAGGGATATGAGATCGATGGGTACACATTCTACACAAGAGCCCAAGGCATGAATAGCATGAATCAGAACAGTGTTGTTCATATCGATGCCATGGGACACGATGGTACAACTGGCACGTATTACGGTGCCATCGAGGAGATATGGGAACTTGACTATGGACCTCTCAAGGTCCCTCTGTTCCGGTGCCAATGGGTTAGGTTGACTGGTGGAGGCGTAACGATTGATGACAGTGGGATGACAACAGTTGACCTTAACAAGGTTGGATACTCGGACAAATCTTTTGTCCTTGCCAATGATGTAACGCAAGTTTTTTACGTGAAGGACATGTCTAGCAAAGGAAAGAAGGGCAAAGGGCCTGACGAGCCGAAGCGCCACGTGGTTCTCCCAGCAAAAGAAAAATCGTCGGAGTAGAGGACAAGACTGACGAGGATTACGATCAGTTTGATGGGCAACCCCCTTTCACGATGACGATTGACCCTAGCATCCTCCTATCAAATGAAGACACCCCTTACTCACGTAGCGATTATAAGGAAGGAACAATAGTGAGGAGAAAGTACGTGCGGACAACCGTCACCGCCGATGTATTGCCGTAATTGTTGTAAACTATTTTGGATGTATTGAATATGCTAGTTATATATGATTATTAACAAATTTAAATCATGCATATGCTAGGTATATATAATTATTAGAATTTTTAAAAATTTTAAATCATGCATGTGGTATTTACATATGTTAATTAGAATTTTTAACAATTTAATATCATGCATATGCTAATTATATATGCTTATTAGAATTTTTAAAAGTTTTAAATCATGCATGTGGGATTTACATATGTTAATTAGAATTTTTAACAATTTAATATCATACATATGCTAATTATATATGATTATTAGAATTTTTATTAATTTTAAATCATGCATGTGGTATTTACATAGGTTAATTAGAATTTTTAACAATTTAATATCATGCATATGCTAATTATATATGATTGTTAGAATTTTTAACAATTTTAAATCATTCACGTGCTTATTATATATTATCCACTTAATTTACTACAGACAACAATAATTTTTCGAAGGTTTTGTCATTAATTTTTCGACTTTAAATAATTTTAATGCATTATTTACTATTTTAGAAACACATATGCAACGAAATTCAATATTCAGTGATATTATCTTTAGTCCCGGTTCTTAATCCTATCCGAGTTTAAAAAGAATTTGGAAATAGCGGGAAAATATCTTTAGTCCCGGTTGGTGAGAACAACCGGGAATAAAGATATAGATTTACTCCCGGTTGTTCTTACGAACCGGGAGTAAAGATCGTTGGTGAGAACAACCGGGAGTAAAGATATAGATTTACTCCCGGTTGTTCTTACGAACCGGGAGTAAAGATCTTTACTCCCGGTTCGTAAGAACAACCGGGAGTAAATCTATATCTTTACTCCCGGTTGTTCTCACCAACCGGGACTAAAGATCTAGGGGTATATATACTCCCGATGCGCCCTCGTCTTCTCCACCAACACTTAGAAGTTTTTCCTCCGATCGGCTTCTAGCTCCTTCGCCGCCACTGCCTAAGGCATCCCCGCGCCGACGCCGCCATCGTCTCTCGCCATCGTCTCGCGGTCCTCGCCGCCTCCGCCGCCGCCGCCGCCGCCGCATCTCTCGGGTGAGAGCCGCCGCTGCCTCTCTCTCTCTCGATCTCGATCTCTCTCTCTCTCTCTCTCACCAAACCGCCGCCGCCTAGCTCGTTGCCGACGCCGCCGCCGACGTAGACGCGCCGATGCCGACCCCTCCTGCGCCTCCCGCCGATGCCAACCCCGACTTCCACGCGACCGCCACCGCCGACGCCGCTGCGTCCACGCGGCCGCCACGGCGACGACGCCGACGCCCCCGCCTCGAGCTCGTCACGCCGCCGCGCCACCACGCCGCGTCCATACCGCCGCGACGCCCCGCCGCCGCCACGCCGCCGCGACGCCCCACCGCCGCCACGACACGCTGCCGCCATGCCGCCGCTCCACTGCCGCCACGGCCGCCCGAACGTGAACGAGGAGGGGAACATGGAGAGGGATGCGGAGGGGAACGTGAACGAACGCGAACGAAACGTGAACGAACGCGAACGAACGCGAACGACGTGAACGAACACGAACGAACGTGATTGAAACGCGAACGAACGCGAACGAACATGAACGAAACGTGAACGAAACGTGAACGAATGCGAACGAACGCGAACGAACGTGAACGAACGTGAATGAAACGCGAACGAACGTGATTGAAACGTGAACGAACGTGAATGCACTTGAACTAAAAGTGTGAGAACGAACGCGAGCGAAACGTGTACGAACGAGATAATTAAACTATTGTTAAACTTAGCATATATATATATGATTATATATACTTGAAAACGTGAAATACATTATATGTTCCTTTGCGTTTAGACTAATACATTTTTTTGCATGTTGCAGAGAAGACGTCGTCGTCGTTGTCCCTCAAGCCGAAGTGGTAGCTAGCCCTCGAAGGAATTCGCGCAGGCAAGTGATGTAAAGATGTGATTGTTAGAGATATAATATAAGATTGTTAGATTTATAATATAATATTATTAGATTATTAGAGTTAGCATATGTGAGTGTTAGAGATTATTAGATTATTAGACTTAGCATATTTGAGTGTTAGAGATAGTTAGAGATTTAATATAAGATTATTAGAGGTTTAATATACGAAACTTAATTAGACTTAGCATATGTGAGTGTTAGAGATTGTTAGAGATTTAATATAAGATTATTAGAGGTTTAATATACGGAACTTAATTAGACTTAGCATATTTGATTGTTAGAGATTGTTAGAGATTTAATATAAGATTATTAGAGATGTAATATTCGAAACTTAATTAGACTTAGCATATATGATTATCTAGGGTTCTAATACACGACACTTAGACTTAGCATATATGATTATTTGAGTTTTAATACAAGATTAGTAGAGTTTTAATATTACGCTTAGCAAATATTTCTTCTATGAACAGATGGCTGATCGCGATGAGGAACAGATACTGTACGATACAATCACAGAGGGAAGCAGCTAGTACTGGAACGAAGAAGAGGGGAACGAGGATCCAAACCAGTACTTGAACAAGGAGGGGAACGTGGAGAGGGATGCAGAGGGGAACGAGGAGGGGAACGTGGAGAGGGATGCGGAGGGGAACGAGGAGGAGGCTAGTGGAAGTCATCCCTCCGCTGGACAGAAGAGGGCACGCGGACAACGAGGTGCCGCGAAGAAGATAGAGGGTCGGCACATCATAATTGAGGTGGACGCAGACGGTCGACCTAGTGCCCCGGCAGAAGCAGCCAAGAATTTTGTACGCCACAGCGGTTGGGTTGTGAGGGATAACGTGCCTGTCAGCAAGGTGTACTGGCGCAGAACAAGGGAACGCGGGGATAATGATAGCTTTGTCCCGGAATCAGAGAAAGAGATGCTGTAGACCACAATGCTCGAGACGTTCACGCTCCCTGCGGGTACGAAGAACATAGTGAAACAGTGGACTCTTAAGAAAATGGCAGAACAGTTCGAGAGCTTCAAGGGAGATCTGTACCAGAAATACATCCTGAAGGGGTAGACACCGAACTTCAACACATTCCCGAAGCTAAGGGATCACTGGGACGAGTTCGTTGCTTACAAGACAGGTCAACAAGGGCAGGCGATGATGGAAAGAAACAAAGAAAATGCCGCCAAGAAGAAGTACCATCACCACTTGGGGTCAGGCGGCTATAGCGTCGCGATGCCGAAGTGGGAGGAGATGGAGGCAAGCTTGCTTGAGAGGGGTATCGAACCGGCCACCGCTAAATGGCCGGATCGATCGAAGTTCTGGTACTATGCTCACGGTGGAACGCTCAACCCAGTTGATGGCTCCTTGGTCTTCAGCGATCAGATACGCGAGGCTGCGAGTCGACTAACGGATGCAGTGGAAGCCTCTTCTCAGGGCACGTTCCGACCCGACAGAGAGAAGGACGAGCTGTCACTCACCCTACAGACTCCCGAGCATCCACGACGAACACGAGGGGAAGGCGTGATTCCCTGGAAGATTGGATTCAAGGAGGACATCCACATGTACAGGAGTCAGATGAGGAGCAAGAGAGATACCGAGGCGAAGATTACAGATCTTGAGTACAGGGTATCGAGCTACGAGCTCAACATGCAATTGGAGGTGGCCCGGAAGGTGGATGAACGCATGGCGGCACATCGGTCACACGATCCCCAGCCGTACATACCTCCTCCAATGGTCAGCCCATCAGGCAATCGTAGCAGCTGCGCCTCAACGGGGCAGGTAGGATCACATAGCATGGACGCCATGCAAACCCAGGATGAAACCACCTGCCCCGTTGATGAGATCACGCAACGGACACCATGTGAACTGCATATTCCCTTCAAGAACTTATCAATCAAGGTATGCTCGATGTAATATATGATTTTTGACTCGTACGTTCCGCAAGTTGCTGCTTAGGTTGATTACTAATAGATAATCTCTCATCACGTGAAGGTGACGTCGGGAATGGCCATCCCAACGGACATTTCAGGGACTTACCACTGCAGGCCGATTCCAGCAGGATACTCGAGGGTCGAAGTTGAACTGGTGGAAGCCGTGTACGAGGACCTCGAGTTGGACTACCCAGGAGGAGACGGTGAGACGCATCTACGAGACACAAGCCACGCCATTATACTATGGCTCAAGCGGTACATCATCCTCCCTGGGCGACAAGCAGCGTCTCGTGCACCATCTCCTCCAGCTCCGCCGTCTCCTCCTGCACCATCTCCTCCGGTTCCTCCGCCACGTCCTCCTACACCATCTCCTCCGGCTCCTCCGCCACCTCCTCCTGCACCATCTTCTCCGGCTCCTCCGCCTCCTCAGCCTCCTCCACCTCCACCTCCACCGTGTCCGCCTGCACCTCCCAAGACAAGGTCTCGCCAAGCTCCACCTCCTGCCAGCACAAGGGCAACGTAGAAGGCCAAAGTTGACACCACCAAAAACAAGGAGCCGCCGTACGATTGCAGTCAAGAGGAGCTTGACGCTTATGTGGCAAGAGAAGTGAAGAGGCAACTCAAGCCTCGGAGTCCTGAAAAGAAGATACCTATTGACCCGAGCATGAAGAATTTCTTCAAGGGAATGTCCACCACAAACAAGGAGGCCTTAAAGCTATCGGACTATGACCGAACACTTAGGAAAGCATATTACAAGAAGTCCAAACCAGTTCCTCAGCTTGGAGAACAACCAAACCAAGTGGTCGAGCCGTTGGTGACCGGCGAAGACTTTGGCATAACGGATTTCATTTCGGACACCGGTCTAACTGTGGCTCAGTTGGTTGGAGGCGCACCAATCCCGAAGGCAGAAGTGGCATACAAGTTTGAACTCGGTAAACCGCTTGTCAGGCCTGAGCAGCTGCAGTCCCTACCGACACAAATGTACAAATTCCATGAACGGTACATGGAAATGAGCGCCAAGGGTAGAGAGATGTTCGGAGCGAGGATCAGAAACCCCGACTTCTTACAAGGAGAAGATGTTCTATGGATCCATTTCAAGGATGTCTTCGATCTGTACCATCGGGACGCCCTCGACGTCTCTCTTCTGAGCGCGTGGATTTTGTAAGTATCTTTGAGTTCGATTTGTTTCGTTCAATAATTAGCTCCTGGCATATATGTAAGCAATAATAATTTCCTTTCATTGTTGTAGAATGGAGATTCAAAGGGCCCGACGGCGGGGGGTTTACGATACTGGGTTCATCGACCCTCGGAAAATCAACACCGAAATGCTCGACAAGTACGAGAAAGACACAGAGGACAATCTCGTCCATCTCCTAACGCAGCAGCATTTCAAAATGTTCATACTATTGCCGTACAACACAGAGTGAGTTTTTATTGTCGTTCGAACAAATTTCATTCCCATACATATAACATGTACATTCTGATATTTATCTCATCTCACGCATATTCCAGATTCCACTGGGTCCTGTTCTTTTTCAACTTGGACGCATGCAGAGTCACTGTGTACGACTCAATGAATAAAGAGGAGAAGGTTTTTGACAAGGTCTTCCAACTGATAGACAGGTAATATAATGGCATCTATTCCAAAGTCGCGGGACTCTGTTGCTATTATGTTGATCTCGGGTAATAATTAATTAATCATAGCTTGCAACTGCACATGTAGGGTTTGGGATCGGTTCCGTCAATTGGTCCGCGGGACTTGGAAAGAAAAACTTGGACGGAGGTTTCATTTTCCAGTGAGTACATGCATGATCCAAAATTATATTGAATTGAACCTCTAATTACAGTTAATATAAAGAGTATATTAAATCTCTCATCGTTTCTCATGTAGTGTGCAAAGCAGGACTAGGGAACTAACTTATGCGGCTACTACGTATGTGAGTATGCCCACTGCCTATCAAACCAAATATACACCACACGAGAGCTCGATGTACGTATACATAAACCATTCAAAATTTCATTGTGTATCGATTTGTTAAGTTGTTTATTAATTTCATATATTGATATGTCATTATTTTTCGAATGATAGCGTATTCACATGAGGGAAAATCTCCCACACAAGGATTTTATCACGGCTGTTCAAGAACAACTGATGGGGTTCATCAACGAAGAAGTCCTTAATCCCGATGGTGAATTCTACTACGACGGATCGACAATCCATAACGTCGGTCCTTTCTCTTTTGACGTAACGCCGGCATCAAAGTCGTAGCTATAGCTAGCAAGCAAATGAATTGTACTATACATGCATGTATATATATATATTTACATATGTACGTACATTTACTTTAGTGTTAATATATATTTTGGTAACATATATGCACATAAAATGTTAAGTGCTTTAAATTATAAATATGTGTGTAATATATGTATTTATACATATACACATACGCACATATATATATGTATATATACATATATATATATATATGTATATATACATATATATATATATATAAAATCAACCATGCAGCAAACAGGGCCATGCAAATAAAAAAAATGGTACACAGATCTTTAGTCCCGGTTGGTAACACCAATCGGGACTAAAGATGGATCAGCCGGCCACGTGGCTGACCGATCTTTAGTCCCGGTCCGTGTTACCAACCGGGACTAAAGATCGATCTTTAGTCCCGGTTATTTCACCCGGGACTAAAGATCGCTATCTTTAGTCCCGGATTCGTAGTCCCGGTTGGACAACCGGGACTAAAGGGGGGGTTATGAACCGGGACTACAAACGGTTTCTCCACCAGTGTGTTGTCGTCAGCCTTGGTTTCTTGGTTTCTTTAGGACTCCCTCCGTCCTAAATTATAGGACGCTATATTTTCAAAAAAAATCAAACTCGGTATCTTTTGACTAATAACCATATTAATTATTTATATGCTAAATATTATGCATATTATATTATTATATTCATATTTTAAAGTACTTTCATGTGATGTTAATTTCATATTTGTTGGGAACATAACATGGAATAAAGTATATCATTGTTTAAAAAATATATGCCTTATAATTTAGGACGGAGGGAGTATATAACTTTCTTCCGATTTTTGGAAAGGTATTTTGATGGGCATTTCAACTAATGCTTTCTTTTAATATCCAATACCCCTCAGAATATTTTTTTCCTCCATATATCACCTAAAAAGTTATCAAAAAATTTTAAAAACTTTGTAAGATCAAAATATCACTCTATAAACATAAAGTTTAAATTCGTAATATAAGTAAAAACAAAAATAAGAAACGCGATTGCATGTTTATGGAGGGGATGCCCCATTGAGGGGATAAAAGACTTTCCCAATCATTCCTTTATTATGTGTTTAGTTGGAGGGACGAGAAGGATACGGTTAGAGCGAACCCATTTTTCAGAGTGTTTGATTTGGGACATGTGGGATGATATGATCCCTAAAAAGAAATATTTTCTCTAGATCCGGGTCAATTCCATACTTTAAAAAACTGGTAGACCAATCCAACTCGCTTTCTCTTTCTCATTGATACGTAGACCACACCATCTCATTCTCAAGAAATAGTACCATTCCACCTCTCATGCCAATTAAACATATATGTGGAACCATCACATCAAAACACAAAGATGGGTTAGATTCGTTCCATCTCGTTACTAAACCAAACACACGCTCTAGGTAATACAGGGATCATCAACAGGCCGGCACGCTAGATTAGCTAGGGTGATCCAAGAAGCAAATCCGAGCGTTTAGAACTGAAGACGGTGTTGCAAGATGCAACGAAAGTTTTTCGGTGGTGGGGAAAGAACACAACACTGTATATTGCTATAAACGTTAAAGGCGGCAAAAAGGTAGTCGATGCGTCAAAGGGAGGTGGTGTGCAGGTCAAGGATGGAGGCATGAGGTAGGGAGATTACAGCAAAGCCTCATCAACACTGTACTTTGAGAGAGGGAGGTTAATTAGGGACTTAGGGTTAAAGAAAGGAGGGAGGTGGACTATTGGATCTCTATCCAATGGTCCAGGATTAGGTATGCTCGTATGCACATTCTATAACGTTTTTCTTTATTTCTTTTTTGGTGGGGGGTAACCGTATAACGTCATTAATTTGATAGTGGATTAATTAAAAGTTATCAAGACTAGAAAAATATCTGTGCGTTGCAACGGATAAAAACTATTTTAATCATGAGTATAATTAAGAGTCTGATCATCTTAATTTAGCATGCGGGTTTTTTTAAATAGATATATATACGAGTCTTATATTTCCAAAAGCGAACGAACTTAAAAACCGACTCATACACAGATGACGTACCAAACTACCGGCAAAAATATCTTTAATTTTTATAATAGTAAAGATAAAGATATATATACTTCCTCAGCTCCAAAAAAACAAACATAGTATAAAATATGGCATATCTTTAGTATTATGAATTTAAGATATTTAGATTTGTTTATTTTAAACTGAGAAAGTAGGTTTCTAACATTCTGTTGCCGGCCGCTTACATGCATGCGTATGGTGATGATTGATTCGTCTCTTACAGCTGAGCACGGAAAACAGTATTGCCTATTAATGCGAAACATTTGTTAAAAAAACTTAAAAAATAAACTAAAATGATTTTTTAAGAGCAACTTTATTATATTAACTTTTGCAAAAAAATTGCACATTAGCTACTTACTAGTAACACAAATGTACACTAGCTGCGCATCATCATATACAAGTGATCGACCAACGCATGCACGCGTGTATGCAAAACGAACAATAAATACTCCTACAATAGGCAACGGCCATGACTTAATCTCGCTTGGCCTGGCACAGCTAGTATTAATCAAAGTATAATGAGCAGCGGGGGTGTGTAACTGATGGTAATATAATTAATATAACAAACGTTATTATATATATATATATATATATATATATATATATATATATATATATATATATATTTCATCATTTCAAGTACTCCCAGACACAGTGCCGATCGGACGGCATAGATACTACAGGGAATTTGCATGATCCATTTTCTTAGCTTTCTTATTTATGAAATACTTAAATATGTCATCTAGCTTGATTATGCTTAATGGATGAATGGATTAACGGTCATGCTTTTTGAACTTTTAAACGATGTAATTTTTGTAAAATATTTCATAAATTTCTTAGAGAACTTTATAAAAATCAATCTTTCAATTTTATAATAGTTTCTACTCTTGAATAATTATCACAAATCATTTATCTATTCAGCCATTCAGCACAAAAGAGCAAAAATATGCCACGGAAAAACAATACTAAAATTTGTAGATTTCTATGGCCACAAGAAATAACTTGTGTGAATGTTAGATCATAAATATTGAGACGATCGATAATGAGAAATAAAGGGAAAGAGGAGATAGCATTATATAGTTGGATGTGCCTTATATTGTGAAATTAATAAAGTGAAAAAAACTATGTAATATATATGATTTTTTTTTCAGTGGAGTACGCACCAATCATCAATTTTTATGCTAGCTATAAGCAGCTTACAGTTGCTAACATAATTAAGTATCTTACACCATAAAAATCAATATCATTTTTATGGCAAAAATATGACAAAGTACTTTAATTTGCCTCTTTATTTTTACTTCATATTATAAATTAGAATCGTCAGACTGCTGCTCAAAACTATCCAGAATTTAAAATGGAGATATGAACACTATAATACTCCTACTTATTTTTACTTATGGATGAAAAAGCATTCACAATGCTATTATTTTACTAATCGAACCTAGGTGGAAGGGATATAATCCCCCCGTCCCCTAATATAAGGGATTTTGATATTTTGCTTATATTGTTTGACCATTCGTCTTATTAAAAAAATTTAAAATTATTATTTATTTTTGGAACCTTTATTTTTTGTCTTATTTTATTATCCTAAGTACTTTAAGCACAATTTTTCGCTTTTTATATTTGCATAATTTTTTTTAATAAAATGAGTGGTCAAACAGTGCAAGCAAAATGTCAAAATCTCTTATATTATGGGACGGAGGGAGTATAATTTAAAGACTACTAGTGTAATACTTGTCGACCAAATAAAAATACTTTCACAACATTACAAATTTATCTATTTACATTAAAATAAAGTTATCAGGAACATAAAATTATGTGATTATCATCCTGACTATCATGAAAAGCCGACACTGTCAAATCAAAATGAGTAGAGAGGACAGGAAAGAATAATACCAATTTTTTAGTCAATAATGTAATAATACTATGTATTATATTATTCTAAGAGTTAGAAAAGCTAGCATTGAGGTGGCTAGAATTTTTCTTTTTAGAGGGTGGTTCGAAGTTTCAGGTAATTTGACATTATCTAAAATAGTAATTAAGCAAAGTAACCTAATTGAAACTCTCTACAAGATCTGTTTTTAGAATGAAGGATTTCTTTTTCAGGATTCACTAAATGAAGTGAAAACACCTGTAAAATTTCAACGTTTTTTTTCACCCTTTTGGATCGATCAGAGAGTACGTCATGGTTACGATAGCTAGATGCATTGTAGTACACCACTAGCATAAACGTGAAGCATGGGTGAATGCATGGTGGTCTGCTATGGCTAGGACTGTAGGACATGGTTGCACTTGCACACACACCCAAATGTAGCATATCTTATCTTCCTTAATGAGTGTAGTGCTACAAGTAGCAGCACACTAATTTATTAGGACGGCCAAAATGCAACCACCACAAGGTGGACTGGTAGTATTCGGCAGCCCCGCATCCCTAGGAGAATGTTTTCCCGGGCCCTCCAAAGAATGGTGCTAATTGCATGGCTAAAATATTACTATTAATGTTTTCAATTCCTAGCTAGCGCCGTACATCCAGGTAGAAGAAGCTACACATGGCCGCGTTCGTATGTACATGGGCATAGTGAAGCGGTGAAAGAATCATTAGGTATATATAGTATATGGCAACTTTCTGGTATGGGCAGTTGAACTTGCATCCGGGGAAAAAAAACTAGAGTAAAAAAAAGCCCAGCACTCGTTTGTAAACTTGACAAAAGAGAGATCTCAAGATACAGTATGAGTGCAATTGTGCAAAGGCAGGGTGCAAGCATGATGATGGTGATGAAGAGTTAGAGGAGTACCTATATATAGCTTTTTGGCCCAGAAAAAATAAATATATCATGGTTTGTATAGGATAGTACAAATGACCATGCCGTGCACTAAAACAGATGGCCTAACATATGATAATAGTACCATGTGGATGGAAGGTGAGAGAGAGAAAGAGAGAAAGTTAAAGTAGGGGCGTCTGTCATACATACTCGCGCCATGCCGGCCCTTCTTCCCTCCTCTCCTCCTAGCTCCCACTAGTGGCTTTCATGGCTGGAAGATTCTTGCCTCTGGGATGATGATGATGATGAGAGACGATTCGACATCTCAGAGAGTAGCTAAGCCTACCTGCCACAAGAAAATAGTATAGCACAGAGTGCGAGCGAGCGATCGAGATGACAGATCGGTATATATACAAATCAGCATTTGCATGCAGGAGAACATAATAAAAGGATGGCAAAGATAATCAATATATTAATGTAGGAGTAGTTGTAAACGACAGTAAATTAATAGGAGTATTATTACAAGCTGTTCCTCAAAGTTACTATCATGGTGTATAAATGAACTTACTGAAGCCACCATAAAAAATGACTGTTGCTAGGTGCCCCTCTAACAGAGAGCATTGTATGCTAAAGCACCAGGCCCCTCAGTGATCTATGTGAGCTTGGTTTAGGAAGCATATACTCCATTGAACTATGCACTGCACCGAGTTAACTGGAGGTATATCGATGTGGTTTCTGACGACACAAGTGGCCATTAATTCTGTATCTCTAATTCCCCATTGATTGAAATTTCTAACATGTCACCTGTGCCTGCATCTGCAAGATGCATGCCATGCAAAACCAACACAAAAATTTGGCCAATCAATCGGACATATGCAACTAACCAACATGTTGTTTGTTCAGACTACATACAGTAACTCAAACGGCGTACGTACCGTCCGTGGTGGAACACACACAGCCATCAAAACTAAAAAATGATAAGAGTATCATGCTTCAGTGCAGATTCTACATGACATGATTAAATCACAAAATGAGAGATTGATAGGTGAATAGATCAGCAGCTGTATAATATCACCAAGTTCACCACCCTTAAAAATCTGTGTATCCTGCTGTGTTAGCCAGCCCCCAAGCCGATAATTAACCACACACACATGAACAAACAACAAAGAAGCAACACCATGAAAACGAAAAACCAAACAAAGCAAAGAGAGAAACAAAACGCCATATGTAACACTAATCACCACAAGCTTATTAACCCCCCCTTGTCTCTATCTCGTTTCTCTATCTCCACATGCTGCTAGCTGCTGACCACCACGCGTGCATGCATGAGCCATGCATGGCGGCGGCGGGCAAGCAGTAGCAGCTCGCACCACCTTACCAAGAACCGCCGCCGCCGCCATTGCTGCTGCCGTTGCCGATCATGCTGCTATTCCAGAACCCTGGGGTCTCATGGCCACCGATGACGCCGCCGCCACCACCTTGGTTCTTGCCGTGGTCGTACTGATGATCGCCGCCGCTGTTCGCGTCGCCAGCCGCGGCGCTCACCACCGGCTTCAGGTCCTCGAAGGGGAACAGCAACCTGCCCGCCGCGCTCTCTTGCAACCCAGCGTTGCACGCGCCGAACACCCCGGAGCCGCCGCCTGCACCTGTGCCGTGCGTGTCCAGGGAGAAACCGAGCAAGGTCTGAGCTTGCTGCTGCTGCTGCTGCTGCTGCTGCTGTGGCGGCGGCGGCATGCGGAACTCGCCGAGATGGAACCCCGCGGCTGCATACTCCGCCGGCATCCCTAGCGGCGCCATCTGCGGCAGAGGAACGTAGCAGCCGGTGCTCCTCAGCAACTCCATCGCCGAGAACGCGCCCACGCTGCCCCTGCCACCGGCGCCGTTCGCCGCCGCCAGGTTGCCTCCGGGGTTGCACACGCTGCTGCTCTCCAAGCTCGGGAACGCCGTGAACTCCGGCGGCTGCAGGGCGCGGCCGTGGTGGTGCGGGAACGCAAGGTTGAGGTCCTGCGCGCCCTCGTGCATCAGCTTCGGGTTCTTGGCCGCCAGCCCCACGGGGACCGAGCCGGACACCGCCGCGGAGGTGGAGGCCGACGCGGCCGCCGACGGCACCACCGAGGACGACGAGCGCTTGTTCTTCCGTGAGCCGCCGCCGACGGGGACGTTGCGGAGCGAGCCGCCCTCCGTCCAGTAGCGGCGGCACGTCTTGCAGAAGTAGCGCGGCTGCTGGAGGCTATAGTTGTTGTAGTAGCAGAACTTGGTGTTCGTCGAGTTGCACCGCGGGCAGTTGAGCGCCTTCTCCTTCTGCGGCCGCGCGCGGCGCTCCGTGCCAGCCCCAGCCCCAGCTCCGGCGGCGGCCGCTCCAGCCGCCGGTGGGGCGATAGGCCGCTGGGCGCTGGCCGCCGAGGACGGCGGTGGCGGTGGCTGATTTGAGCTCCCATTAGGATTTGGATTTGCACCCATCAGCATCTCTTCCATGGGCTTCACTAGCCCTAGCCCCTGGTGATTGACACATGTCGTTGCACTCCATTAGATGTTGCAATTGCAAGTATCAACACAAACCTAGAACTAAGTTACAATACTAGACAATTAGCAAGAACCAAGAAGCAAGAACATGTAGTATATGAGAGACGAATGGGGGAAGATGAATGAGCATGAGGTGTGATGTGAGCTAGGATCCTTATGGTGCAACAAAGAACCAAGCAAATGGATACAAAGCGAGATTAAAGCTAGAAGAGGGAAAGGTGAAAGATAGAAATAAAGCGGAAAAAAAAAAGCAAAGTAAAGATGAGAGAGAAAACACACCACCACACAAAACACACAACTTTGTTTGTGCTCTTGTAGGGTTGTGTTTGTGGCGTAGCAGTACTGCTGCTGCTGCTACTACATCATCCTCCAAGACATGGCTACTCTTTTGATGCAAGGTGTGGGCTTGAGGAGAGAGACGAAAGGGTGAGGGGTGGAGAGAAAAGCCATGAGGAAAAGAGAGATGAAAAGATAAAAAGGAAAGGGAGGATAAGAAAGAAAGCGAGGAACAAAGGAAAAGAAAAGCGGTGCGTCGTGTGCTCCTTTCAAGGATTAAAAGGGGAAGGAGAGGAGGGAGCAAGAGAATTAAAAGGCCCCAAACAACAACAACAACAAGAGCCCTCAGCTCGAAGCCAATGGAGAAGACAGAAACTAACCCACATACACACAGAGCGAGAAGAATATGGCCGATCCGTGCATAGATCTGCACAAAGAATAAAAGGTTGGCCATGGCGGTTCCCAAGAGCAAACAAAGCCGAGAGAGAATAGAGATCACCATATCCCACCAGAGGAAAAGCAAGCGCCAAGATCAAGGCACAGGCAGATTAAACAAGAAGGATCGACCAAGAAACACCCACATCAACAAGATCCAGAAGGAGAGCAGAAGCCAAAATCGAACCGGCCGGGCCCCCGGTGAGAGATCTTAATTGTAGACATGTCGCCGGTGTTGCATGCACCGATTCGAGAAAGGATCGAGCGCAGATCAGCCGCCGCAGCTTAATTACCTGATGCCAGTGGGCCGCATCCATGCAAGAAGAATCCCAATTGCTCGATCCTCGCCAACGATTTCTCGCTATCAACAAGGAGAAGAGGGAGAGGCAAGGAGGATGAGGAGCTCCCTGGATGTCTCGAGTAGCTAGCTGCAGGCACGAGTCAAGGAGAGGAGGAATGTCTTGTGGATGGCCTCAATGGAATTGCTCTCCCTCTCTATCTCTCTCTCTTCTCATATGTCATGAGATAGTGGGATTCTTTTCCCAATATTTTTATGTCTCTTGGAGAGAAGAGGAGAGGAGAGGAGAGAGGACGATGTGAGGGAGGAGGAACAGCACGGGAAATTGGTGCCGCAGCGTGCTGTGCTTGCCTCCGTTTTTGGTTGTAATTTTTTTGTTCTGGCTGGCTGGTTGAGTGTGCCGCCACCTGCGTGCGTGGGCCGTTCGCAAAACCAGTCGGTGGGAGTAGTCAACCTAGCGAAGGAAGCCGCAGCCGCGCAGGCAGGGGGAGAGAGGCGCGCAGCCCTACGAATGATGGTCCGTGGGGCCGCGCACGTGCGTAGGACGACGCGCCACGTGCGAGCCAAACCAACCAGGGTGTTTTTAGCGCTTAGCAGTGTGAAGCTGCGTATAGAGATACTTGAGGAGGGTACAGATCAGCTCTCAACAGCAACGGGCAGAATCAAATTCATTGCGCTTTTAAATATGACTTGGCTCATCAGTGCTACCTGCTTTTAGGTGAAGTGATTACATGATGTTCGGAACTATGTCGAGGAAATTTTTAAGAGGGACCAGCTGATCGACTTTCCTAGGTAATTTTACACGAAGCTGTAGAATTAGAGTTGATATACAACTCTGAGCTTTTGTTTCCATATATGTGTTTGTGTTTTGTATACAATCGATTTATAAAAAATAGAATTAGATTTGATGTACAACTATTGGAATCTATTTTCACAAATGAGATACAACGTATTTCATATATAAAAGACTATAGAGATCATTAGACATGAATATATGATGTACAACTCTTACTATATCGATCAGTCTACAGCATAGCATTCCTACTTAAATCGATAATAGGTCAATAGTTGGACATCATACACACTTGCAAATATAAGCTGCAATCCACTGTTACTATGTATTTACTCTATCACATAGGGGTTGCTATACCTCATAGTTCCGTTAGAACGGTATGGTACCAATCAACAGCGGGTATCATATTCTGATACCTCATCGACACTAGCTAATAGTGGTCGATATTAGATCTGATACCCCCATCATTATCACTTAATAGTTGTCGAGATCAGATCTAGAAACCATAGTAATAGCTGATACTTGTTGGTACTAGCCGATACTGCATCGGTATCTTCTAATACCAGATAAGGTAACCGAGTATCAATTCGTAATATTTATATGTTTCGATTTCATTAGCACCGCCCTTCCTTTATCGATGGAGGCGGCCACTACCTTCTTCGATAGAGATAGCCGCTTCAACCCCTATCCTCTCTTGGCGTACGGTGATGATGGTCTCCCCATGACAACGACTACGTTGCCACTCTCCTATCCTCCATCGGCATAGTCCTCCCATCCTCCCTCGATGCGATGGCTGAGGCTTCTCTCATCCTCCTAGTCATGAAAGTGGCTTCGGTGAGACGGTGACCCTCGTCCTTCCCAGGCAAGAGGAGTAGGAGGAGGCGACACTACAGGCGATAGGCAGCTAACCAGCTAGATCAAGCGGCGGTTTGCGCATGCCTCCCGGCGTATGGGGGGCAGGAGATAGAGCATCCCGGTTCATACCTTAGAACGGGATCCCCGTCTATAGCATTTCCGTTATCAATTTTTGCCTATATACCGAATGGACATTCAGATAAAAAAATTGCATGTAAAAAATAGTAAATAAATATGAAAATATATGCTTGTCATTAATTTTATATTTCAATCTTATTAAGTTGATGAAATATTAAAAATCAAGATATCAATATATTGAAACTTCACATTATTAAACATAGAATTTACGAACTATTAAGTAATGAAAAAATTTGTAGGAAAAAAAATGAAACTACTAAGATTGAGACCCATACACAATGCAACTTTGTTCTTAGTAATTCCCAAATCTATATAGTATTTGATTGATCGTAAACTAAATTAAGACTTCACAACCACTCCAAATTTGAATTATTACTAATTATGATTTTGGTATTACTCCATCCGTTTCAGATTGTAAAACTTTCTAGCATTGTCCATATTCATTTTGATATTAATGAATCTAAACACATATATATGCCTAGATTCATTAACATCTATGAGAATGTGGGCAATGCTAGAAAGTCTTACATTGTGAAACGGAGGAAGTATTATATTAAGAAAAAAAATAAAATTAATGAGAAAAGTCTTGGAATTGATTGTATATATAAACTGCATGCGGTTTCTAGTTATCAATTGGTAAAGAATTTTTATGATATTTTTTAGTTGGTGTGTAGAAAACTTGTATACATAAGATATGTTTCCATGTAAGTAGACCAATGACTAATTGTAACAATGAAACTTCCACTTGGCTTAGAGCTGTAAAACTAGCTTTGACAAATATCCAAATTTTCTCACCAAGCAAAGCCTACTAGCTAGCCAACCAATTAACTAGTTCGGCCATGTAATACCAACTGGGTGTGTTCGAGAGAGAAGATAAAAAGAAAATCAAGAAATACGCAAAACGATGTGCCATGAGCGTATGATTAGTTGACTGTTAATTATTTTAAAAAAGGATTAATATGATTATTAAAACAACTTTTTCTATATAAAAACTTTTGAAAAAACACACTATGTACTAGTTTGGATAGTGCGCACCGCGTGGAAGACGAGGTTTCTTACTCGTCACTAACACAAAAACGCCACATATGTCTACTATTAGTTGGGAGAGAAGTAATAGGTTTGAGTGGGTTAGTGGGTGGAAACAGGTGGACATGCGAAAACGAAACTAGTAGCTGAATGAGCCGGGAGTCCGGCGGTGAATTCTCGTGGTACCGGTACGTATGGTCGATGTCCGTTGTAGTCGCGCACGATGTACGTACGGACGGGAAATCCCGTTGCTAACTTGCTACAGGTTTTAATTTGCACGCCCTAGCTTTGGTGATGGGTGATGTGGCCGACGCGTCCGCGTCCGCCTCCGGTCAATCCACTTCCGCCACACGCTGACCCCCTTACGCGCGCCAGCCAATGCGATCGATCGAAGCCTCCCGGGCGTCTCGGCCAGGGCCCCGCCCCGGCGAATGTACCCATCCATCCGCATCCGCGCGAGCCAACGGCGCGACACCACCGCACACCACACCCCCAACCCCACCGTACCACACCACACGCGGTGCCGTGCCACGTTGGTGGTGGTGGCGAGAGATCGCACTCGGCGCGCGGGAAGGGCGGGAGGGATCGATCGAAACCGATCGGTGGATCGGTGGATAGATGGATGGGAGAGCCAGATCGAGCCGCCCGCGCGCGGGAAGGGGACCCGCTCGCTCCGACAAGGGCTAAAGCGGCCGCGCACGCCTGCGGGGGCGGTGGCAGCCCACCCCCCCTGCCTGCCGCGGCGGTGGGGGCCCCGCGCCATCTCACGATATCGCTCTCGCTAGTGCGCGCGGATGGGGTGGGAGCTGCTCCTCCTGCTCCTGCCGCCTGCCGCCCCTGCGCGCATAGTCCGCTGCCGCTGCCGCCGCGCGAACCAACGGTGAATGTGCGTGCGTGTGTGCCTGCGAGTGGGTACGTACCATTATTGTTGTTCGGCTGCCACCGGCGAATGGATCCATCGAAATTCCTTCGCCGTGTCCCCATTCACCCACGACAGCCTGCCGGGCGCAGCTAATATACCTAGTACTGTACTGCTCGTATAGCTGCTAGTACCACCACTTCCCAATTAATTTGGCTGCTCGGATGGAGCTTTGCAGGCAGGAGGGAGTAATAACTTTGGTATACTACTCGCAACCGAGTCTGTTTTGGCTAGGTGACAATTTTTATTTTGGAGAAAGGCGAAAGGGGAAGAAGCGGCGGCAGCAGCAACAGATGCAAGAGCTAAAGACACGAAAAGAAAACGAGCTTTTCTTTCTTTCTGAACTCAACAACGAGCTTTTGTTGGATGATATCGGTTTTGTCCCCTTTTTATTACCTTTTCGCTGTCTTTTCTGCGAATTCGTCCACAGTTGATCGCTTCCGGCCGTGATAGCCCTTTTTGAGACCTTCGCTTCGTGTGAGCTTTTGTCAGTAGCGTACAAAAGAAACGATTCATCAAAACAGAAGACTCTGCAAAGTAGTAATTAGAAGCGGTCCGTGACAAGGTAGTACGAGGGCGTACTAATCTCTCGCTGATCAAACAAATTCCCCTTTTCCTCCCCCAAAGGCAGAAGACGAGTAGAAACCACCTTTTGAGAATGATCACAACTTCCCTCGAGACCTTAATTAGTCGCAAAGGTGGTGACAACTGACAAGTATGAAGGGAATAAAGGTGCCGGCGATTACGCGCTCGCTTTGAGCGATTAGCACCCGTTTAGCTAAGCAGATAAGATTAAACCAGTTTGTTATGATGACTTGTGCTAATATATTTGTTTACGAAGGTCGGTTCTACTCCTTTCTCTTTATGCCTAGGACAGTAGGAGTAGTATATTTGTCACGTCGATTAAGTAGTCCTTACTTTGCTCGGTTGAATTTTCCTCTACGTGGCCCTTTTATACGTGACTAATATAAAACGCGAATAACTAAACATCTGCCCCCACTATCCATCCATCTTCTCACGCTCATAAAGTCACAAGCTCACTCAGCGCACACATCGCATCGATCATTGTTCATACCCGGATGATCACCTGATTTATTGCTATCGTCGCTGATAGTACTAGTACTCGACTTATCTACGTAGTACTGATCCAGAAGTGGTAGGGGTAGGCGCAAGCAAGCGAGTGCCACAAAACATATTGCCACACCACAATGCGGCAGCGCATGCAGGATGGTCATGTCAGGTCAGATGGCGCGCACACGTACTGAATTTCGGGGAAGGGAGAGAGCAGACAAGCAGGCAGGCACTGACACCCACTATGTGCCGTGACAGATCGAGCGAGCTAGCCATGCATCTTTACGGATTTAATGAAGCTGCCGTCTCCTCAGCCAAAAGCCGAAAAAGCTCTCGATCGATCGATCGATCGATCGCGCTAGGACTAGCTAGGCCGGAGCACGGGTTTCTGCTCCGTCGCGTCGTCCGGCTAGCTCGTATAGCTATCATCGCGCCCCGACCGACCGGTCGATAGTGGGCTACTGCTATACCGCTTGCTGCTTGCTTGCTGCGCGCGGTAGGTGCGTGCTGCTCCGTGTCAGCCGCGAGCGAGAGCTTCCTCCACTCGGCGGATGGAGTAGCTTCGCATGCGCGCCACTGTGCTGTTGTCTCAGGCACACATGTGATGTGCACCACCGATCCACTACCCAGCACCCTGCAGCGCAGGCATCAGAACAAGCGGACGTACGGATTCACGGCAAGCCTTCGAGCTTGGCCGACCTAGGCTCTCATGGGGTTTTGAGCTATGAGGAAATTTGATACAGCATAGTATAAATGATTTTAAAGGAATGTTATAAATCCTAACATATTTAAATTCGTACTACTAATATGTGTGACATTCATTCAAATAAATCTCTTATATTATAGATAAAGGGAGTACACAACACAGCAAAAGTTTATGGTATTTGTAACACCTCACTTGAAAACATCATATGGCTATAGAACATTAAAAAGCTATAATTAGCTATGAGACACCATATTTATTTATTGTTATTTTCTGTCCAAATAAAGAGAGACGCATATAAGAAAGAAAATTTTGTCATAAAGTCAAATGCTTGTAGCCACCTTATTAAACGCCCTTATTGCTGCCCCAAATTCTAGGGCCTTGAGAGAGGATGGGAGGAGGAAGAGTAGTTTGGTTTTGGTTCAAGCCAGACCTAGTCGCAAGCGGGATAGAATTATCTTTTTCATATGGTATTTTTTTTCATTTGAAATAAAATAATAAATGGCAGTAGTGTCCCACGTCTAATTATTAATATTTTCTCCAACAACCATGTCATGTGTTTTGGGTCTCCTGTGACAAGATCGACCATAAATTTTGGATGTATTTTGTCTTAAAGTTACGGAGTCTCATGACATGGCACTGCTACTCCTACCTCCTAGTTGATGAGTCTACTCTAAATGTACATGATTATTACGTAGTATACCATTTACCGGACTTGATTTGCAACGATCAGGCTTTAGGCTAATGTTATTTTAATTATTCATTAGATTATTGAAACAGGTTATTTCTTCTATGTTTTTTAAAAAATGTTTTCTCAAAATAATACCTTTTTTGTAAACAATTAATTAAGTTTATTTATCAAAATATTATAATTTATCCCTATAATCAGGTAGAGAATTCATGAATGTAATCCACTTAATCTAAATCAAACGGACATAAAGTATAGTTCTTTTCCCTTTTTGACGATGACCAATTTCAGTATTCTATTGTCAAACCCTATTTTACACGGCCTATTATTATTTATAGGATGACTTTTTTGAAGTTTGATACATTTAAACTAAGGCTGTGTTTAATTAGTTCGTGTGCCAATTTTTTTAAGTATACAGACATATATTTGGAGTATTAAATATAGACTAATAACAAAATAAATTATAGATTTCACCTGTAAACTGCGAGACGAAATTATTAAGCCTAATTAATCCGTCATTAACAAATATTTACTGTAGCATCACATTGTCAAACCATGGCGTAATTAGGCTCAAAAGATTCGTCTCGGGATTTACATGCAAACTGTGCAATTAGTTTTTTCGTTCACATTTAATGCTCCATACACATGCCTAAACATTTGATGTGACGGAAAAGTTCGAAGTTTGAAGAAAAAATTTTAAATCTAAACACGGCCTAAAGAGTTCACCTGTGTTTCCAATGCTTTGGATTATTTAACATGGATTCTCAATACAATCTACGATTTTATATATTTCTGATTAATTAATACTAGTGGATTGTCCCTGCTACTTTGGATGGGGTTATGAAAAATAGAATTGGATTTGGTATACAACTCTTTTGATTCATAAATATAACTGTAATATACATCAAGTCAAATTGGATTTTATATGCAACCTTAGTATATATTTTAATCGATACAATTGTATTTTTATATAGTAGTTTTTAATAGTATGGTTGGATTTCGTATAAACCTCTTAACTTCTATTTCATAGATTTTGTGCTACCTTATCAATTGATCTACACCTCTATAGTTAAATATATCATGATCGGATGGTTAATATGTTTCTCTTTAGATAACTAGCTTAAAGTCTGTCTGTTGCTATGGAAAACAAACACACAACGGAAAATAAATTGAATTTCTAGCTTATTAAATAAATCGATATGCGCTTATTTAGTCCAGGTAATACTATATTTTTTCTTATTGAACGATGATTTTGAAAATTAGAGGAGCCAATAGTAAGTGGCGTCAGTGGTAGGGTGGTGTGGAAATGGATACCACCACTATGAATTAACATTTTTAAGTAGTATAGAATATGAGAACTATACTTAGAGGGAACGCATTGCCTCCTTTAATTCCTAACTATCTTTATAAAATAATCTAGCTAGATAGGTATATAAGCTTCTCAATTGTGCAATTATAACGTATTAACGCGCGTGGCCATAATATGATCGACATAAACAGTCGTATACTAACATGGAAGTTTTCTATTAAGTGACCAATTCATATATGCATGTACTGTTATGTATAATTAGCATTTTGATTATTCCAGATAGAATGTATGTATGTGTACAATATTCACAAAATCCAGTGTGTTTTTTCCAGAATGGTTATTGACAACCTTTAATTAAACATACACAACTATTAACCATTTGTTTTGTCTGTATGGCAAGGGAATTAGCCAGCGTTAGATCCCACTTTAGCTAAAAGTATAGGAGACCCACTTTCGGACTAGCTTAGTCGAGCTGTATTATTAATTCTTTAACTTCACTTATAGTTGATGATTGCAAATATAGTACTCTGAACCTGATCGATCTATCCATCCTGAAATTAATTAATTGTGTGACTTCTGATTTAACCCGGCCACACATATGACTTTATTTTAAGTATCATGTCCATGGATACAACTAGCCTTCAACTTTGGAGTTTGGACAAGAAGATATTGCTGCCTTTTATCTTACGTCAATTAACAGCCTGTGGCTCGTTCCTCGACATGGATGCGGTGGTTTTACCATATCCGGTTTTTAGGTTGGAGTGCCACTTCTGACTTAAGCTTGTGATTTGTAGCCTAGTGCCCAAGTCAACCTGCATGCATATATAGGAGCATTCCTCATGGGACGTGTTGCATGTTAGGTGGAAATGGTGGGATGGACCACAAAACCAGCTGAAGTTGCCCACCGCCCTTTCCACAAAGGTGAAATTGTCCAAACACATAGATCTCCCTTGAAAATGTCCTTTCGAGTTGTTTTTGTCTTTGGCCGGTGGACACGTACCATCTTTGTATTTTTGACATGTACATTTGGCAATATTATGCTGCATTGCTATACCGAACTCATACAACATTAATTCAAGAATGCTAGCTACATATTCACACATCAAAGTTTGTTTCTAACAGTAGGTAGAACTACTAGATATTTTAGATTCAAGAACATGGTGAAGCATGAAGCATTTTGCAACGCCCGAGGCAGAGATGGCGGGAAGCGGCCGGAGCCCAGAGGGAGGCGCCTACGTCCTCACCCTGAAGCAGCAACGGTTTGGAGAAAGATATTAGTGGCGGTGGATACGAGGTCGAGAGAATTGGTGACAGAGACCGGCAAAGGGTCAGCCGATGGCAGCTACGTCGAAACCTGGTGGAGATTGGGCTGCTAGGTGAACGAGCTAGGAGGATATCCCCAATAGTGTTCGTGGAGATTAGCAACATGAGAGGAGCCATCATGGAGGAGCGACGTGGAGGCCATGCTCGAACAAGATGACTACTGGTGAGTCAATCGCCCACAGGTAGAGTGACAAGCCGTTGACGGAGGCGTGGCGGTATAGAGAGGGTGTCAACGTGCGCACTAGATTATAGTGGGTTGGTGGGGCCAGCGGAGTGGACGGGACGGCAGACCATGGCGGAGTCCCACTGATAAAGATAATGCCCTTAATGGGCAGCGGCTATGCAGATCCAATGAAGTTTGGAAAAGAGTGGACGGTGTTTACCAACCAACTAGTGAAGATGATCGTTGCAAAGAGGGGACGAGGACCCCCGTCCCCGTCGATAGCAGTGCTAGGAGATCCAGGCAGGGGCGGAGCCACATGGTGATCTGTGTGGGCCATGGACCACAGTAAAATCTGGCCCAAATGCCTATTACCCCTGTTCTGATCTAAACATATAAAAGAATGATGCTTTTGTTTCATCAGTTGATTTGCTTTATCGAGTTGTCGTTCCAGCTTCCGTCCTTCCCAGTTCCCATCCTAACTACGCCATTGATCGTGCGAGTGCTTCTTTCGTAACTCGACGACTCAACGCTTGGGATTGGGGACCCGTGTCCAACGACGGCAATTGGCATTTGACGACCAGGATCAAGAGCAGCGTTCAGCAAGTAGCTATATCACTATGTCAGTTTCGGTTCGATTTTGGGAATTCCGATTAGAATTGGATTGATAAATTAAAGCAATGCATAATCCTATTGTAGATTTGTTGAAGCAATTCTATGCTTGTATATTAACATTTATAGTGTTAAAAAATTATGTTAAGTTGGACCACCCTAACCTAAAATCCTAGCTATGCCACTAGGCAGTGCTGACCTCAGCCCCAAGCAGCGCTGGTATGGAGGAAGCCCAGACCCCGGTGCGGGAATAAGTGCGCTGGAGATGACTAAAACTGCATTATCATAGAGAGCTGAGCATGAATCTTTATATACATCCAACGGTCACGAATTCTACTATACATTTGTAAATATCTTAAAACATCAGTGATTGTTTAGCAAAACCATAAATATGAAACTGTTAATAGTGAGGACTGCACATAGCACAGTCGATTAGGCACCTGGGCATGCAGTAGGCCAATCGTGGTTTCAATCCACTGGGTCATCTCATGAACCTCACCTAAGAAGGTATCCGCTCTTTGTCAGGACTAACTTTTTGGTTAGTTCTGATTAGGTAAGGAACACATGTGTGCATGTTTAGTGGATTGCATACATGTTACCGGTGCACTCAAGACTAGAGCCTCCAATCTCTTTCAAGCATGTGCTTGGGACAAGTACACATGTTCGCGCGTTGTTGCACAAGTATAACGTTTGTCTGTGTACAATTTATTATAAAAACTGACCCCGATATAGACATCAGTAGCATAACGCGAAAGAACATAATAGAAGATCCAAACTTGATAACAATGTGTGGCAAAATATTTGTTTCCTTTTTTGTTAACATGATTCAACCAAAACTTATACCCCCAGAACAATACATGATTATGGGCTCTCCTTCCCGATCTAGTATAATTATAGTTGATTAAAGTTCATATAACTACAATTTTAGTGAGAAAATTATCGACTTGGTTTAACATTAGTGACATATTTCAATTAGCTATAAATTATCACAAAACTACAACCCTTTAAAATCTTTTTTATTGACAAATCAGACCCCAGCTTGTAGATTTAAGTGTCATGATGATGTGGCTCACCGTTTTGGTACCACGTTTTGATGGGTTCTATCGCGATTGCAATTTTGTGATAATTTCAAATACTATTATTTCACAATGAGAGCCCCATCGTAACATGAAACAGTTTGTTATTGTTATTGTAACTTGACAAATTCAATGTTAATTTTCCTGTAAAACAAGCAATAGAAGCTCCCCGGAGAAAAAAAGGCACATAAGCTACTAGTGCTAGCTTCGTGCTAAAGCGTAAGAACGAGCCTGTACAACTTAGGCCTTGTTTAGATTCAAAGTTTAAATTTTTTCGTCACATCGAAATTTTTTACACACATAAACTTTTAACTTTTCCGTTACATTGTTTTAATTTCTTCAAATTTCTAATTTTGACGTGAAACTAAAAAAACCCCTTATGCGCATAGCTAGCAAAGATCGGCATCGGCCCGTTACGTGTCGCGATGACGCCAACGCCAGTGTGCGCACTCAGTTGCGGCGACGACGAAATTGTCACCGCGTGGTAGATGGATCCGCGAGGAAATCCCGGCGGGTCCCCGGTGTTGTCTAATCCCGTGGCACCTCGACGTGGACTGCACGCTTCCACCCCGGCGAGGAGTGGGTTCTCGCATCACCACCCGCCCGGCCGGCCGAGTCCCCGATCGATCGATCGAATCCAAACGCCTTTCTCCTCCTCCTCCTCAGGCTGGCCAACTGCCACTTTCACCTCATATAATTAAGTACCATGACGACTCTGCTAGCTGCTGAAGCTAGCCTGCATGTTGCATCACGCACAGATCGGAGTAGTAGTACTATTTTTCGTGTTATTGTCGTCAGCTTATTCCCCTTCTCTTCTTCGTCTCTCCTGGAATTGTCGCTTTGCTGTTTGGGTCCTTGTGAGGCGGCGACGGCGAGAGAAAAATATGAGCATCCAGGAGCAAGTGGGAGAATGAGAGTAAGTGGCCAGAGGACAAGAGTGGTTTGTTTTGTCCTGTCCTGCAAAAATAGTGGTTGGTCAAACGTGATGGTCGAGCTGGAAGTCAAGTATGGTCCATGCATGGTCAATATTTTTCCACCAAAGCGTGTTATCTTACTGAAAATTTACCAACGTTATGTAAACACAAAACAAGTACTAGTACAAGAACTGCAGCTGATGGTGCAATGCGTTTGGATCGAATCTTTGCTCTCTTTTATTAATTTGTTGACTTCAGCCAATCGAACAATCACAGGTGGATCATCTTCGATGACTAAAAATGTTATTGGGAGAATCTCACTCAGGCATAAATGTCTAACCTCAGGAGTGCGGACATTGACATTTTGCAACTCTGGCGCTGAAACAGAAAACAAACATCAAACCACTAGTACTAGCCTATTACAACTCGTCAAATCTGAACAGAAAATAAACGTCAAAAATACAAACATCGAGCTAGGTGATCTCATCGAACACTGTTCTCATATTCGATAAGGTACAGCTGCCGATCAAGATAGAACGGTCGTAAAGTCATAATCTGCTTTGGTATACGTGCGTTCTTGAAAGTCAATGCATACAAAGCGCCTGCGTCACTTTCTTCCCAGAACATGTCAGCTAGCCAGCCAAGGGCGAAACGCGACAGTACTATCCAGGACCTCGCGAAGAATGTACTACAGGGTACAGACGAAAGTACCAAGCGTCTGCTACTACTAGCTTCCGCGTACGGCATAGCACAAAAGGCTCCCTCGCTTGGTTGACAGGGAAGTTATTTGGAAGTTTGAACAAAAGTTGATCAGTACTAATCGTATCATCATTAACATGCTTTTGAGCAAGCAAATAAGGTCGTGGCGCATGCATCAGTGCATGACCCTGATGACAAAACGATGGCTAGCTTCAACGATACGATAGCGCTGGTTGCCTTTTGGTCGGGACACAAATTTGCTCCAATGTACCACGTGTTCATGTCCATGACATTGAATATGTTCACCTTTTTTTTTTGTAAGTTGCGTTCTTTATCACCTCTTTCCAACTTCTACTCACTCAATTTTCCACGTACACGTTTTCCATACAGTTAAATGATGTATTTTTTTAAAAAAAATCCCATGTGAAAGTTGTTTTTTTAAAAAAATCATATTAATCATTTTTTTCAAGTTTATATTAACTAATAGTTAATTAGTCATGTTCTAATGGATAACTACGTTTTGCATGCGAGGAGGTGAAGTTCCCAACCTTCACTTCTAAACGCAACCTAAGACTCGCTCTCCTTAATACTCTTCACAAATGTCAAAATTACATGTTAAAGCAGTACACAACTTTAAAAATATTACATTTAAATTACAGATAAAATTAAATACATGTGAGACATACTAAAAGAAAAGCATCAAACTAGTGGATTGCCTCATGCAACTTTTCGCGGGGCTAGATAATAATAGAATTCAATTTGCTACATAACTCTCAACTTTTGATCTTATAATTACGATTGTATGTAATTTATATACTGTAGATTTTATGAATTAAATTGTATTTGATATACAACTTTTAGCATATACTAGAAAAATTGTCCGTGCGTTGCAACGGGTGAAGGCTATTTTAATAATAATAATAATAATAATAATAATAATATAATAATAATAATATTAATATTACTAATAATAATAATATTATTATTATTATTATATGGTTTAGTTAAGATAAAATTCACTGTGAATTTTAGAAAATCATGAGATGTAGTTAGAAGTTTGTTCGTCTCAGGTTAGCATATGAGTTTCTTTAAAGAGATTTCTTATACGACTCCTTCTGTATTTCCAAAAGCAAACGAGCTTAAAAAACCAACTCAAATACCGATATGTATTTTCAAAAGCAAACGAACTTAAAAACCGACTTGTATACGGATGACGTACCAAAGTATCACCAAAAACATCTTCAATTTTTATAATAATAGAGATTTCCATATATTCAGTTGTGTTAGATTTCTTATACAATTCTTAATTAGCTCTTGTTTACATAGATACAATCTTATTTTGTATACAGCTTTTTTAACCAATTTACACTATTATAATTCACATCTATCAAGATTAGATTGTTAATATTTATCTTTTTCTCATGCGAGTAATATCTGATGCCTATTTTTCGAGCTCTCTTGATAATAAACTAGCAGGGTAGTCCATGCATTTACGCGGCTATATTACTAAAGCTACAGTATCAACTCATATTATCTTTATCTATATCATCATCGTATTTTTACACTTATATAAAAGTCACATACATACATCACACGTGCTCACCTGTGCTCCTAGCACAGGCTCAAAGAAATTAATGGAGAACAGCATAAATCTCCAAGCTCACTACTACTTTTTTATTGAAAACTAGCACACCCGCATGTATGATATTACCCTCACGTTTTCATCGAACAATTAATGCTGTGAAATTCTTAAATTAGTAACTTTGCTAAATTAAAATTTGACAGTATTAATTGTAGCATCGATAATCTGTGAACAACAGCTGTAATATCACAACCATGAGGCCGGTGATGAAAACAAGTGTGTGCTTTCGCGCCAAGCTTCGAACGTCATAATTAATTGTAGCCATGGTATATATATATTCCTTTCAGTAACTTCTCTATTTCCTCTAGAAGAGCTCTGCCTGTGTGCAGTTTATTTGCACCAATCTAGCATCGACAAATAGAAGGCGACGTAGAAATTCTTGTCATGCAACTTCTGATTCTCTTATTGCTGCACATATTTTTATCCTTAAACCGCTAGTTGGGCGACGATAAAACTGGGTTGAGAGGCTGAGGGGGAACGCCAAGTTCCAACACGAGTCCTCGACTGTCATTTTCGCCTCCTCACCATCTCCACTTCATGTTATTTTATAGTAACTTAGTCTTGAGGTAGTACATCAAAGAATGATACGGCACATGTCATGATGTCAAGACTAGGTCAAATCAAATCGCCCGCAAATCTCACCAAACACGCGTAAAATCGTCGTCAAATTTCAAATGTATACTACGTAGCTCCTTTCCTATGTATAGGATACACATCAAAATTGTAGTTAACCCATTTTTAGCTGGTCGATCAGGATATACTATTGACAAAAAAAACAATTGTGCAGGATATGTTTTTCCCATTAATGCATTCAAAATATTTTTCATATTTATGGACAAAAAAGAACAACAAGAGGAGCATTCTGAAAAGAAAGTGTGCTATGGCAAATTATCATGGGTCATAGTGAATGCTTGCCACGGAAATGCCCCAATTGCTTGAAGCCTTGAACTAAGTATGAAAATTTTTAGCTTTAAGTAAAAACCGTGAATCGGATGCACTTCTACTTAGTCATATATATATATATATATATATATATATATATCCATGGGTCTTCTCAACGTATGTACTCTCAAGAAGCATTTCAGAAACTTCTATCTTATGTGCTTCTAGAGGCTATATGGAATATTTTTGGCTTATTGCCACGATGTGGTCTTAAGGGGAGAGGAACCATCCGTTCCAAGAGTGAGTACACAACAATGTATGAAGCGTACGACATGTAATTTCTGTTTGGGAGAACACATCTTCTTTTAGCCCATCCGCTCCTTCTAATTCCGTCTTCTCTACTCTATATTCTCATATTCTCATATTTTTTAGCGAGCTATACACAGAGTTCACGTGGGAACACTACTGCCAATGCCCAGAGCCGTAGCCGGAATTTTCCTAAGCCTGGGATAAACTAATGTAATTTACATATTTTTTCCTTTATCTTACATATTGTTGCCTTCATTTTACATAAACGCCAAATTGGGAGTTGGGGTTCCTCAAGTTGAAGGTGGAACCTCTTTGAACACCCTGCCTAAATAGGAAGGAAGATCTAGAAAAAGAGCTTGCAGTTCCTCAGACTCGCACCTGACAGAAAACTATTAAATATATAAGGTTGAATGAATGGGAAAAAGAAAGAAGAATAAGCTTGAACTTGTAACCTTATTTTTCATATAGAAGAAAGAAGAAGAAGAGTAGCATTTTGTCTTTAGACTAATCTGTGTCCTTAGTCCTAAGCTCATCTTCCCTAGGCTCCGGAGTAGGGCTACAGCCGTTATACTCATATTTCCATCACTACCTACCCCCAACACACACACACACAAACCAAGTGAACCTTCAAAAGGAAAAAGTTAACAATGTATGAAACATTACATTTTGAGCTTGCCAAATTAAGAATGCAATGAGAGGGACTACATCGTGGAAGTGAATCAAGAGGTGGATTTCTCACTGGATCAATTTTGCCTAAACTTGAAGTATGTCAAAATATTACAAACCCTATTTTTTTTTAGGATCGAAACATAAGAACTAAGCCTATCAGAGAGGGTGAATGGTAGGAACACAAAAAACCGGTCAAAAGAAACCCTCAAACCCGATGAAGTTGCTCCAGTCAGACCACCTATTGAATGTCGGTCAGATCGCAGCTTAACCACCGGTCTAACCACCTGTCTGCCTTTGGTCAGACCACCTCCCTATCATCGGTCCAATCTACTTCGTTGCTACCTGTTGCACCGCTCGTCGGTCTGACCGCACCACCAGCATCAGTTTGACCACCGAGATGCAGAAAAACACAAATTAGAGAACTCTAAAAGTAGATCAACTTTATTGCTTCTAATTATATTTACAAAGTGCAATCTCTCAACTTTCAAACTAAACTCAAAATCTAGGCTAAACCCTTAATTTTCTCAATACTACTCTCTCACAAAAAATGGATACGGAGAGGCCTCAACCCCTCTTCTATTTATACCCTGAGATGGCTATACAAAACCACAAATCTAACATGGATAAGTACTCCTAATCCCTTAGGAAACTCACCCTTACATGTATTAAACTTATCCTTTACAAATTTAAACGCAAAACATTTCAAACTTGGACTCCACATCCCATGCATACACATATAATCCATCTTGTATGCCATAGGAATATTCACCACTACGTACATTGTTCTCTAGCTTTAATATCTCACATGATCTCCTGATTGTCCAAACATCAACTTCTCCCAAGTTAACTCCCGATCCATTACCGGCAATACTCTCCTAAGCCTCAAGATACATCTACACATAAATAAACAAAAAACCATATCTAAGCACAAGCTATATCCTATCTTGACTCATCATTAGCATACAATAGTATAACATAGTATAGAAATCATATAGAAATAATAAATATGAAGTAAACATGGTAATTCAAGAAATCAACTCGAAACAGACTCCAATCAAGAGTATGCCTGTCAGACCATCGGACTGGTCGTTCTGACCGCTGCCATAGCTACACTCAGAACGACATTGTCTCCGGGTCTGACCGTCCTCATGCAGAGAGAATAAAACCACTTCGCTAATAGATCACCAAACATCAAAACCAATTTAAGTCAATATGTTAATTGTTCATAAAAAGTATAAATCAAAACATTGATTTCACATTTTTAACGTTTGTGCAAAATGCGGCAAGTTAAAAGCTACTACTCCAGATCCATGCAAAAAAAAAATCTACTCCAGAAAAAAGGAAAAGAAAAGGAACTATATAATTCTCCCAGAAAATAATTAAGTGCATCTTGTGCTAAGTTAGTGGACCCTCGGAATATCCATAGCTTGCAAAATTCCTATTTGTTTCCAAGAAGAATTCTAAATTAATTAATTAACTATCCATGCAATCAAACCGATTAGTTGTTTCTTCGGTGAATAATGCTAAACAAATCACTACCTTAAGCGCAGCCAAAGGAGACAAAACAAAAGAAGCGTCGCCATCGCAGCGAATTGAAGGTGTATACATCAACCAAATCTCAGTGGAGTGTGGGGCCATCCAGGATGCAGCTAGCTACCTGACCCCAGAGCCGGACCAGCCGCCTCCTTAATTCCACGCTCAAATGATCACCCTAATTAACACACATTTATATAGTCCAAACACGCCAACCAAAAGTGTGAGGCGCACGCTAAAAGCCAGAGCCTATATATGCAGCCTCTACATACTACTTGGCTTGGTCAGGTTGATATATGGCCCATGCATGTGTAATTAACTATAGTACTTAGAAGAGATTAGGAGCATTGTTTCTTCCATGGCGTGCTATAGCTCATGACCTGAAGAGGTCAAGCCTGACGTTGACAGCGTTTCAGTAGGTGGCGGACTCTTGCTGCATGCAGCTACTATAATAAACAGTTCGTCCCAGTATTCCACCATGCATGTGATTGCCTACAAATCTTGTCTCCAGTGAAGGACCCCTCCAAGAAAGATGTTTCAATTTTCAAGCCTTCTCGCTGGTCATTCTGCTCCATACAAAATGATCCGATCCGATCGCCTGGATGGTATCACTGATGTGCGTCCTATTCCAGCAGTGACTTTTACTGTCAATATGCGTGTCCTAAACAGTCTGAATTCCGAGTAGAACACGCATGTTAGGACAACTCTACATGCACATCGATGGTGACGGTTGTACTGACTTATTGCAGGCATGTTTAGTTTGCTAAATGAAAACTTTTGGGTGTCACATTGGATGTTTGTTGGAAGCAGTGGCAGAGCCAGGATCTCGACACGCCTAGGGCTCAAATTGAAGGCTAACAACTATCCATATCAATTCGTATAAGGAAGTACAGTACAAGTATAGAAAAAAAATGAAAGACTGGAATACAATTTCTAAATATGCACTAAAGTACAGTAAAAGTGTAAAATAAGTACAAGACTAGACCAAAATTTTGTTAAAGTACCTAACACGACATACCTAGCATTCAAAACCATAATTCTCAGCTCGGGGTTGCTTAAAAAGAAAGCAATAAAAATAGAAAGCTGCATCCTTAGCAACACTGTACTCTAACCATTTGTGTTTTTTGAACCATGACTTCTGAAAGCTCCTGTTCACTCCTCCTGTTTTTGTTTGTGGATTTTTATGATCAACTTGTTGATATGGACCCAATAACAAATACTCCCTTCTAGCAGCATCCCTAATGTTTACATCCAATTGTTCAATTGGTGTGCGAAGCCTAGGGTCAGCAACAACTATATTCGGAGCAAACACAATATTGTTTTGAACGTTGTTACTAGCACCGGTTCCTGTTGTTTCTGTGGTTGGGGTAGATTCATCAATTTCTTCTGTTTCTAGGGTTGGAGTGGACTCACTAGACTGGACTTGGTAGAATGATGTTAAAGTTCTGCTCCTCTTCATCTAGCAAATCAAACCAATTTCTAATTAACTAACTGCTACCAAATGAAAAATAAACATGCAGAATCGATGAGTAGAGAGGACATTGACCTTGATTTGGGGAAATAGGAATCAAAATTTGTGGGCTGAGAAAGGGAGCCGCCTTGCCGCCGACTGTGCGCCGCAGCCACAGCCGATCCCCTCCCTCGCTCGATGCTGCTGCCCCTCCCTTCGCCCTGCGCCCCTGCCTGCTGGTTGCTGCTGAGATGCGCCTCGCCGCCTCCCGTCCGCGGATGCGCGCCGCCGCCCCGCCACCACTAGTGGGTGTCGCGGCCCGCCATCGTGCCGCTGTCCGCTGTCACCAGTCGGTGATGTGGGTCGGGAGACAGGGAAAGGCGGAGAGCTGAGAGCGTGAGAAAGGAGAAAGAAGCGGCGCTCGGTGATGCGGCGTCGTGCGCGAGAGAGAGGAGGTGGGATTCGATTAGAGTTGGCTTCTACTGGGCTGTGATGGGCTGGTTATTGGGTTGAGAGATGTGGGGGCTGAAACAGGCCATGTGTGGGGCTGGGCCAGACGAGTAGGGCTGGGCTATAGAATTTGGCAGAATCTGAGAAATATATAGGTACTAGTCCACTAAAATTTTTTTCATGAGTAGGGCTTGGGCCCAAGCTGCCCTAGGCCCAGTTCCGCCCCTGGTTGGAAGGGTTTTTGGACCCGAATAAAAAAAACTAATTTTATAACTCGTCTGGAAACCGCGAGATGAATCTTTTGAGCCTAATTAATTTGTCATTAGCACATGTAGGTTACTGTAGCACTTATGGCTAATTATGAACTAATTAGGCTCAAAAGATTCGTCTCGCGATTTCCCCCTTAACTGTGCAATTAGTTTTTCTTTTAATATATATTTAATGCTTCATGCATGTGTCTAAAAATTTGATATGATGTTTTTAAAAAAAACTTTTGGGTAACTAAACTGGGCCTGAGTTTTACAGGTTTTTTCATCAGGTTGGCCGTTCATTATTTCATTCTCCTCCTATGTTTCAAGCTAGGTTGACTTCGAGCAGATTATTGAGACATCGACATGATAACTTTGTAGTCGCTGGGGGCTACCCGAGTCATGTGATGGCCGTCCTCTGATGATATAGTTCCTAACCTAAAGCGTAAGGTGCTAACCGACAAGCAAATGCGTGATGTGATGGTCTTGGAGATATCTGGTTAATTGCGCCCAGATCATTTATTAATCCGATCAATGCAATGCAATTGGGCTCTTTAATTCCTCCATTTCTTGTAGTCTTAGAGGCTCATCCAGTCGTTTCTAGTAGTAAAATCCAACGAATTGTCATGTCCACTATATAATTTGTACTGCAACTGTGTAGTACTAGGCACTAGGCAGTGCTTAACTGTATAAACAGCCAAAGAGGCCATAACGGCGTAACGCGCACTAGCAAATCTCATGAACACATATACAGCAATTACGACCTTATCTTCTGTCACAGAAATTGACCATACACCTTACGCGAATGTGCCTACTCTGTTGACTGGTTTGGCAACACAGTGGAACCTGTAATCCTGTACACAAAGTCACACAGTAGGGGGCTAGCAAGGCAGTTTGAACAGAGGACCTAGCTGCATCAAGAAAAGGTTGAGAACTAGCTGGTTTGGACGTTAGGTTCAAATGATTAACTCCGCAAAAACGGACACATTCCAAAAGAACTGATTAACCTCTCCGACGACTTTCAGGCCTGATCCATCCCCCACTAACCACAAGAGATCGGTGCTTTTGCACTTGACTCTGGAGATGTTCAGATGATCCCGTAGGGAAGCTCTAATCCTATATTCCTCTTATTCACAGTTTTGGTGCATTTCGATAATGAAATGGGAGAGGAACTCTCTCTTTCAAAAAAAAAAAAGAGAGAAAAAAATCACAGTTTTGGTGATTACGAAGCTCACCGTCACAAGATAATAACTGGGCCTGGAGTTTTGGAGGAAGACTGCAACCGTGAGAGGAATAAGTTCATTTTGCGGTCCCTTAACTTATCAACGAATCCGATTTTCATTCTTCAACAGGAAAACCAGATATAATGGATCCCTCAACCATCAAAATCGGTGCAAAACAAGTCCCAAGGCGGTTTGGACGGTGATTTCAGCTGATGTGGCGCTTACGTGGCTAATTTGACTCGGTTTTCATCTGACGTGGCATTGAGGTTTTTTTGAAAGAACGTGGAATTGACGTGACACATGAAGCAAAATTTAACAATTTAAACAATAAAACAAAATATGTGGGCCCATATACCAGTTAAATAATAAGATTAAAAAATAGTGGGTTCCACCTCATCCCCTCAGTTCTCTATCTCCTCCTCTTCTTCTCCCCTCCTTCCATCGTGGAGTACATGAGCCGATGCGACCACCATCACGGGGCTCTGCCACCGGTGTCAGTGCCGAGGGAAAAATCAACGAGGTTGGCGGCGGAAGAGGACGGCGGTGTGACCCGCACCGGCGGAGGGGGACAACACCGTGGCTCGTTGCGGCGGAGGAGGGAGGAGGATGACGCTGTGGCCCGCAGCCTCCTGCAGCGGCGGGGGAGGACGGCGGCGGAGGAGGACAGCACCCTGGCCCGCGGTGACGGAGGGGGACTGTGCCGTAGCCCGCAGCCTCCCGCGGCGGCGGGGGACGACGGCGGAGAAGGATGGCACCGTGGGCCGCGGTCTCCCGCGGTGGCAGAGAAGGACGGCGGAGAAGGATGGCGATGTGGCCCGCGGTCTCCCGCGGCGGCGGAGGAGGACGGCTGAGAAGCATGGTGCCGTGGCCCGCGGTCTCCCGCGGTGGCGGAAGAGGACAACGGAGAAGGACGGTGCCATGGCCGGCGGAGAAGGAGGACGGCGGAGAAGGACAGTGCCGTGGCCCGCGGTCTCCCGCGGTGGCGGAGGAGGACGGCGTCGTGGCCAGCGGTGGCAGAGGAGGACGGCGTCGTGGTTCGCAGTGGCGGGGAAGGACGACATCGTGGCCCACAGGCATGTGGGTTCCACTATTTTTTAATTTTATTATTTGACTGACATGTGGGTCCACATATTTGTTTTAATTTCTAAATTGTCAAATTTTGATTCATTTGCCACGTCAAATGTAGACCGAGTCAAATTAGTCACGTAGGCGTTATGTCAGTTGAAACCGTCGAAACCGTCTTGGGACTTATTTTTTGCACCGGTTTTAACAGTTGAGAGGCCCGTTATATCTGGTTGAAGGTCGAAAATCGGATTCGTTGACAAGTTAAAGGGACGTCCGACGAACTTATTCCACCGTGAGAAGCAGCCTGACATTACTACCTCTGCCCAAAACTTGGAATCTTCTGGGCCGAAGCCTCGCCGTGGGACGGCCGTGACCGCGGATGCGCACTACTATGCTTGGAAAGCGGTGGGCCGGTGGCTACCGATAGTCCAATACGGCAACATATCGAGGCCTTGCGGGTTAACACATCCATCACCCATTCCAGCCCAAAACCTTCCGGCCTGATAGTCTATTGGCAATCCCTCTATACCCGGCTTGGAGCCGTTTTGACGCTGTGAGCGGCGGCGCAGATACACGAGAAGGCTACTGGACGATCAGTCGCGCGATCCCCCCTCCCTGCACGACTGGACACGTGTCGCGCGCGGGGAGGGGGCGGCGGACGCGCCGCGCAGGAGACCGACTTTTCCTTATTTTTTTCTTTTTTCGTGTTTTCCGTTTCTGTTCGGTTGGCTTTTTTTTCTGTTTTATTTCTGTTCAGATTGGTTTTTCCTTTTCCTTTCTCTTCTGTTTTTTTCGGTTTTTTAATGTATGAATACAAAGTTTGTATTCGTACATATACAAAGTTTGTATACGGGATGTAATTTCTTGTTTTTTTTATTTTTTTAATACGTATGCATATAAAGTTTATATACATCGTATACAAAGTTTGTATATGTCCTATATAAACTTGGTATACATCGTATATAAACTTTGTATATGTGTATATATTTTTATGCATTAAAAAATATTTATAAATATATATACACACGTATATACATATGTATATGTAGTATATACATAAGTATAATAGATTCAGAGAAGAGACTAGTGGGGGGTGCGACTGACCGCGCGCGGCTGATCGCGTGTCAGCGCCCCCGGTGCGGCATGGAGATCAGATCGTTGTTGAATTTTGCGGCTAACAAAGCCGTTGTGTGTGCTGACGAAACAGCTTGGTCTCGTCTCTCGCCCGTCTCCCTCGTTGGAGCCCAATACCACATCGACGGACGGCCTGAGCCCGCAGGCCACCATATGCCCCTCTTCTCCTTTACTCTGTCGGTCCCCTCCCTCTGTACTGTGACTGTCACTTTGATGATCTGTTCCTCTGTAGACCTTCTCCTGTGTACACCAGTACTCAGCCGGCCCTCCCCGAAGATCCCCTTGCTTACTACATAGTTCAGTTCATTGGCTACTTGATATGCCGTTCAAATGGTACTTCATGTCAACTTTCAAGTGATAGCATGTGGTTAAGTTTTTTATTATTATTATTTTTCTTAGAAACTTTGAGCCTTCAATCGGCTATTGCTCATGCTAAAGTATGAAAAAAAAAACGCCTTAAATTTGATTGTACAGAAGGAACAAGAAAGTAGAAACACATAAATGGAAAAAATAGTGAAGTTGATCGTTAGATACTCTGAATTAAAACAGCTGATGTTTGCCCAAAAGTTCTGTTCAGAAAACTCAGAACAAAATGCGAATACGGAATATGCTACTATGCTGAAAACTCAGAAGTCAGGATTTTTTTTTTGTTTGGTACAGTTCGTATATCTCTCTTCTTCATGAAAACAAAAAAGATTCTGAGCTTACTTTGCAGATGCATTACTTCCATACTCCCTCCGTTCCTGAATAGTCAGCACTGTTGATCATTATTGTTTCAACTTTGATCGCTCTTCTTTCTTTTGTAGATGCGAATAGTTCCTGGATGGGGGAGTACCAAATAATGCTTCATATGGCTATATGGATGTGCATCAAATAATTGAGAGCAGCTCAACAGTGCTAGCTATGCTGAACGAAATAATTCAAATTACTCTGGGAACACATATGGATATACAACAGGACGTTGGATTGGAGAGTGCACAACGTGCACCGCCATGAAGCTTGGTCGACGTTCTTCAAGTGGAATGTTATATTGGTATGAAGCTGAGAGCCTGAGGATGCACGCCTATGAACCAACGGAGGGCCTTCTTCCGATTTCGTAAAGGGGTTTCACTTTTCTTTCACTTTCACCTACGACCACGAGCCTGCAAGACCCGACAGATGAGAAGCATTTCTATCGGCTTCCCAAGTTCCCATCTTCATTGTTGGACAAGGTTATTAATTGATTCAGAAGGTTATTGAGAATATGAAAGCCACTGTTTGCGCAGTTAATAGACCATGTGGTTCGGTGGGTTGGAGATATTTTCAGACTAGATTGATCCCCTGAATCTTCAGAGATGTGACATGGGAACAAAAGGTGACTACTATGCAATATCTAAGTGTCTTGTGGCGATTGATCTGTCAGTAATCAGTAATAACCTTGTTATGAAAATAGATGCACAACGAAGATACAAATTTTACGTGGAAAACTCTTGCGGAAAAAAACCACGGGCGCCGACCGGTAATGATCACTATAGAGGAGATGATTACAGACGTAGGGGAATCGCAATGGGAACGCCACCTCTTCCCGTACGGTTTACAAGAGTATATATAGGGGATAATAGAAAGGCACCTAATAGAGACTCCTACTAGAAAACTAATCCGAATATATTATGCGCCCCTTACTAGCTTCAGAAATAGCCATATACTCTGCTTCAGTAGTAGACAAGGCAACAGTTGCTTGCAAACTGGCCTTCCAACTAACAGCACATCCTCCAATAGTGAAAACATAACCTGTGAGTGATCTTCTCCTATCCAAATCTCCAGCAAAATCTGAATCAACATAACCAACAAGTTCATCTCTAGATCTCCCAAACTGCAAACAAGCACTAGATGTACCACGTAGGTATCTAAAAATCCATTGAACAGCTTTCCAATGCTCTTTGCCAGGATTAGCCATGTATCTACTGACAACACTCAATGCATGTGATAAGTCAGGACGAGAACATACCATGGCATACATAAGTGAACCAACTGCACTTGAATAAGGAACTCTACACATGTACTCAATATCATAATCTGACTGTGGATATAAATCTGAAGATAATCTGAAATGTGCAGCTAAAGGAGTACTCGCTGGTTTTGCATCATGCATATTGAAACGACGAAGAACTTTTTCAATATAACCTTCCTGACTAAGATATAACTTGCCAGAATGTCTTTCTCTAGTAATTTCCATACCGAGAATTTTCTTCGCTGCACCCAAATCTTTCATCTCAAATTCACTACTCAATTGTGCCTTCAACTTTGCTATCCCTGATTTGTCTTTTGCAGCAATCAACATATCATCGACATAAAGAAGCAAATATATAGCTGAACCATCAACAACTTTGAGATAAACACAGCTATCATAATTGGATCTTCTAAACTTCTGAAAAAGCATGAAAGAGTCAAATCTCTTATACCACTGTCTAGGTAACTGCTTCAACCCATAAAGAGATTTCTACAGACTAGGTTCTCTTTTCCATGAACAACAAAACCTTCAGGTTGCTCCATATAAATGTCCTCTTCTAACTTCCCATGTAAAAATGCAGTCTTAACATCCATTTGCTCTAGTTCATAATTATGCATTGCAACAATACTGAGTAAAGTGCGAATTAAACTATGCTTCACAACAGGGGAAAAGACATCATTGAAATCAATACCTGAAATCTGGCTATAACCTTTAGCAACTAACCTTACTTTGTATCTTGCCTCATCACTTGCAGATATACCTTCCTTTCTTTTGAAGATCCACTTGCAACGGATATATTTCTTCTCCCTTGGCAACTTCACCAATTTCCAAGTATGATTCTTTTCAAGTGACTCCATCTCATCATGCATAACAGTTATCCATCTATTGCAATCATCAGAAATAATAGCCTCAGAATATATAGAAGGTTCTGCATTACCTTCAATTTCTTCTGCCACACTCAAAGCATAAGCAACTATGTTTGCTTCTTCAATATATCTTTGAGGAGGTCTAGTATTTCTTTTGGGCTTATCTTTTGCAATAGAACATTTTGAAGACTGCTGAACAATAGAAGAATCTGAATCTTCAATAACAGGTGCATCTTGGTTAATAGCAACATTTTCTTTTTCTGGTGCATGCCCTGAACTGATTAAGTGCTCCACCTGCACACTTGCTTTCTCATGACTCTCAATAGGAACATTAGTAGAAGGTTTGCCATGTAACATAACTGATTCATGGAAGACAACGTTTCTACTAATCACAACCTTTTTAGTTTCAGGACACCATAACTTATAGCCTTTCACACCAGACGGATAACCAAGAAAAATACACTTAATAGCTCTAGGCTCCAATTTACCATTATCAACATGAGCATAAGCAGTACAACCAAATACTCTTAAGTCTGAATAATTTGCTGGGGAACCAGACCATATCTTAATTGGAGTCTTCTTATCAATGGCATAATTGGGTGATCGATTGATAAGATAACAAGCAGTGGAAACGGCTTCCGCCCAAAACTGTTTAGGCAAACCTGCATTAGACAACATACAACGGGCCTTTGATATAATTGTCCTGTTCATACGCTCAGCTACACCGTTTTGTTGAGGTGTATGAGGAACAGTGTAGTGACGCACAATGCCTTTAGACTTGCAATATGATTTAAATATCTTAGAACAGAACTCCATCTCATTGTCAGTACGAAGGATTTTCACCTTCCTTCCAGTTTGTCTTTCAACCATAGTTTTCCACTCTTTAAACACATCAAAAGTTTGATATTTGTGCTTCAAGAAATAAGGCCAAACTTTTCGTGAATAATCATCAACAATAGTCATCATGTAACGAGCACCTCCAAAGGATGTCTTACGAGCAGGCCCCCATAAATCAGAATGCACATAATTAAGAATACCTTCAGTAGTATGTGTAGATGTGTTGAACTTCACCCTATTATGCTTGCCAAAGATGCAATGCTCACAAAATTTGAGCTTCCCGATACTTTGTCCATCTAGTAATCCTCGCTTGCTCAATTCTGCCAAACCAATTTCACTCATATGCCCAAGACGCATATGCCAAAGATTAGTAGCATCGGAATTAGATAATGAATCAGAAACTGCAGCAACATTACCTAATATAGTTGTACCTCGCAGATGATACAGGTTGGCAGATTTAATATCAGCTTTCATCACAACAAGAGAGCCTTTAGTTACCTTCAAAATTCCGTCTCCACCGGAATATTTGTACCCTTTGCGATCAAGAGTACATAAAGAGATGAGACTTCTCTTCAAATTTGGAATATGCCGCACATCTGACAATGTTCTGATACGGCCATCAAACATCTTGATCTGAACTGTTCCAATACCTGCAACCTCGCATGGTGTATTATCACCCATCAAAACAGTACCACCTTGAACAGCTTTATAGGTGGCAAACCAATCCCTATTCGGGCACATGTGATAGGTGCATGCAGTATCAAGAATCCACTGGTCACTAGTTCGTGCACAACCAACATAAGCAACAAGCAATTCTGCATCAGAATTCTCATCAGTCACAACTGCGGCTTTACCTTCCTCTTCTTTCTTACCTTTTGGTACATATTTTCCGGTTCTCTTGTCTTTGTCCTGTAGCTTCCAACACTCAGAGATATCATGTCCATCTCTCTTGCAGTATTTGCATGACTTATAACTGCCTCTAGACTTTGATCTCCCACGGTAGCTACTTGAACTTTTATCTCTTGATTTGCTGTTTGTGTTCTTCTCATGTTGCCTGCCCCGAACAACCAAGCCTTCTGCTTGTGAATTTGAACCTTCAGAGGGTACCATCTTCTTCATCTTTTCTTTGGCATGCAAAGCATCATAAACTTCTTTCAAAGTTAGAGTATACGGCTATAAAGTATAGTATCCCTGAAGTTTGCATATGAGGTAGGCAATGAACACAATAGAATAAGGCCTAAATCCTCTTCATCATACTTTACCTCCATAGACTCAAGGTCAGCAACAATTTCCTTGAAAGCGGAGAGATGGTCCATTACAAACCCATCATCTTGTAACTTATGCAAAAATAACTTTTGCTTCAGGTGCATCTTACTGGTCAGATCCTTAGTCATGCATATCTGTTCCAGCTTCAACCACAGCCCAGCGGCTGTCTCCTCCTTAAGCACCTCCTGCAAAATATTGTTAGATAGATGAAGATGAATATATGACATAGCCTTACGATCCCTTTTCTTCTCATCGTTGGACCAATCCTGTGTCCTCTTGTCAAATCCAGAAATCGCATCATCGAGGTCTTGCTGTGCAAGAACGACTCGCATCTTCACTTGCCAAAGTGAAAATCTTGTGTCTCGGTCCAGGAGCGGTAGATCATACTTCAAATTCGCCATGGGAATTAATCCTGAATTTACTAGTAAGAAATTAGGATAAACCTAGCAAAAACGCGAAACCTGGTACACTTCTCGTGTGCACGTAGCGAAGTATGTAGATCTCCTAGGTACACAAGCTTGGTGCGTATGGCAAATTCGCCTCTAGGAAAAATCAGCCTGTACTGGACAGACCTCTCGGCTGATACTCCTATACTTTTCCTCGGTGCGCGTGCGCTGCAGTAGTACTCCTCTGCTTCCGCTTTTCTCCTGCTTCGCTGGCCGGCTGCTGCTGCTTCGATAGCTTGCGCGGATTTTCTCCTCTGCGCGAGGACAGGAAACACCGAGTCGGACTGAGAATCGACGAGACGACGGGAGCCACCGCCGCCACCGATAAGATCAATTTCTTCGATCGGGAAACAATCGCCGGTGGCCGGGAATAGTAGATCGATCTCCAATGCTCTGATACCACTTGTTATGAAAATAGATGCACAACGGAGACACGAATTTTACGTGGAAAACCCTTGCGGGAAAAAACCACGGACGCCGACCGGCAATGATCACTATAGAGGAGATGATTACAAACGCAGGGGAATCACAATGGGAACGTCACCCCTTCCCGTACGGCTTACAAGAGTATATATAGGGGATAATAGAAAGACACCTAATAGAGACTCCTACTAGGAAACTAATCCGAATATATTGTGGGCCTAAAATTCGGATCACATATTTAACAAACCTTTCTGCAACAATCTTCGTCCATTTCTATCATTCTCGTACTGTTGTTTGATTTTATCAATACTAGATTATTTAACGTGTTGGCCTGCGCAGTACTTGAGAGGTCCAAACTAAGGCTGTGTTTAGTTCAGCGTAAAGTTTAAATTTTGGTTAAAATTAAAGATGACGTGACTGAAAAGTTGTGTGTATATGACAGGTTGATGTGATGGAAAAGGACTGAAGTTTGGATCCAAATTTTGGATATAAACACAGCCTAAGTGGTTTTTGTTATAAGCGCCCATAACTATATGCAAGTTGATGAAGCAGTTAGATCTCCGATCACCATCACATGATCATTTCGAGAGAAAAAAGAATCGCTACTCTGAACTGCTTACTGCTGCTAATATCATTTCTTATTATTTTCCCTGCAACATTATCAAACCAGTGCGGACTTCACTTCATTGTTGCAAAACAGGGTACGCTGCCTCACAAAACATCAGCAACAAATTGGAAAACATCTTGGAAGAGTGTCTTTGTCTAGTCTGAATATTCTGACCAAACTGATCCTGGCAGAATTATTTGCTGTGTAAATATCAGGCATAAGTTGCTGGATATGCACTCACCAATTCACCAACTCATCTTGGCGGATTGCAATTATGGACTCAGAAGATGCCCTTCATGCAGAACATGATCTCGTTGTCTTGTTCACTGTTCAGTACGTACTCCGTCTTCGTGCAACTACTTGTTTCAATAAGATATTTTTAATGGAAAATTTGCACATCTCAATTTCATCTGTCTGTGTTATATATATTCTATTATCGTTAATAATTAATGTGATTTTACATGATAACAATCTTATTTGTCACTCTTTTTCGCGCTAGAGTAGCAAAGCATCATTTTGATCAGAGACAAGCAGAGTTTTATGAAGAAAAAATATCTGCACAGTCCGATAAATATCATTCGTAAGGAGAGCAACAGCAGAAGATATAAAGGCACAGTTTGGATAATGAAAGCGCTAGCACCAACCCATCACGTGACGTGAGCATAGCTGTACAAACCTACAAAACATCAATTCTAGTACAGTACTTCATAGGTACAGTAAAAAGAAAAAGGCAGAGCAACTGCCTAAAGAAAGTATCTACATAGATCGAAGGGGATTTATCCTTCTATCCTTGTTCTAACTATCATCTGTTCATAGTTGTTCATAGCCCTTGAAGCAACCTATAAATCACAGAAAACCAAACAAGACAGATGTGTCAATGCAAATATCATGGGTACAAGAATTTTACAGTACTAGAAAATCACTTAGTAACTTTATTTTTTTACGGTAGATTTGTTACTCCCTCCGTTTCATATTATAAATTATTTTGACTAGTAGAAAAACAAATACATTTTCAAAATATGATTATGTTAGATTTAATGAAACTAATTTGGTGTTTCTAATATTACTAAGTTTTCCATAAATTTGGTTGAATTTAATAAAATTTAACTTGAAAAAAGGTCAAAATACTAGATAATTGGAAGTGGATTTTTGTCCCTCAAGGAGATATCTCCTCGTTTTGTGTATGTCGTTTAAAATGTTATCAAATGTTTTAAAAAAATTTATCAAGGTAGATCAATATATGATATATCTTTTCGTAAACAAGCGAGTTAAAATTCAACTAATACAATTCGAAACAAAAATAACAAATTTGACCGTGAATTACGCGTTCTATTCATAATCAAATTTGTTATTTTTATTTCTACTTATGTAATGAATTTGAATTTGCATGTTTGTGAAGTGACATATCATCTATCCTACTAAATTTTTTCAAATGTTTTAATGACGTTTTAAGTGATACGTAAAAATGAGGGATATCCTATTAATGGATGAATTGAGTTTTGCTAGGTAATTAAGGTGTTAGCTGGAATCATGCATGCATATTAGTACTAACAACTTATGCAAAGCAATAGATTGCCACGATCGCATTGTCACATTATTATCTCTTTGGTACATGATAGATGATTAGATGATAGTTAGGTGAGAGAGAGGGAGAGGGATCGTGTGGGATGGCGTTCTGCTCTGGCACCAACCTGATCGATGGATCCCTCTAGTGGCCGGGCGCGTCATCCGGCGCCGCGGCCGCGGGCGGCAGGTCGGGAGGAAGGCGCGGCGCGGTTGGACTCGACGGCGCTGTCGGGGAGGGGCCGGTCGAGCGGGAGCGGGCCGCGGCCACCTGCGGCTGCTGGCGCCGGCGGAGGCGCGGGCCGGCGGCAGAGCCTCCGCGACGCCCGCCGCTCGTCGCTGACGGCGACGGCGGCGAGCTCCTGCTGCACGAAGGAGAGCTCCATGCGGTCGAGGAACGCCGCGTGCTGCTCCTCCGTCCATGCTCCCTCGCCGCGCGCCAGCGCCGCCGCCAGATCGTCCATCCGGTCCACGCGCCGAGCCGAAGGCGAGGCGCGCGCGCGCGCGGGCGGACGAAATATCTCGCGGAGTCGCACGGACGAAACGAACACCGGGCCTGCACTTGGTCCCATCATATTATACACATCGGCATGGCGTTGTTGTTGCACGGGGCTTGGCTTGGTTTGGTTAAGCCACGGTGAATACGACGCATGCACTGGCGCAGTGGCGCTAGCTCCATGCAGCTTCGCGGTGAGGCGACCCGATGGACGGATCAGCGGGAGATATTTTTCCAGGTTAGGTCAGAGTAAGCTCCTCTCTCTAGGGAGCACAAGTGCGTTGACGCTTTGCTCACTTCACCGCATGTATCTATCTGGCCCTGACACACAAATGGTAGCGCGCCGTGCAGCCCATGCTGTGCTGCTGGGCCAGGTCGTATCATATATTCGGCTAGTTATTTCTTTTCTCTTGCCCAACTGTCACGCGCCCACGCGCGTAAGTATTCAACAGGACATCCATCAATTTCCATGGAATATCCTCACGTGCCGTGTAGTGTAGTTGGCGGCCAGCCCATTGAGGAAACCTGAAACCGCAAGAGCAAAAATATCTAGGGCAGTCTTCAAGCGTTACTATAAATATTGTTTCGATGGTTGGTGGCGAAAACAAAGAGTATTAGATTGTGATTGATTAAAGACTTATTTAGTTGAATGTTACATTTTGTGTACATTTTATCACACCAAATGCTAAACACGCCATGCTTTTTAGTTAAGTGTTTGTCTCACAGCTACAGCCGTATCTTGCCACACTTTAGTCTTATTATAACTTCACCAAAACTTTGCTATACAAATGTGACTAACAATTTGATAAACACGCATTAGACAAGGTTTGACAAAGAAATAAGTCTACAATAAGTGAAGCCAAAATGTGGCAAGTCACTTACGGTAGTGAAAGAAAGATTGGTCGTTTAGTTGGTAAAGCGTGGCATTCAACCATACATGCCAATGGATTAATTAGATATGTTCCATTAAAAATTTATCGGTTTCGAAATATATTATTACTATTTACGTATTTGTAATGATGTCACTGGTACTTGTTTGTAATCTCAGTGCTGCCACTAAGATACATATTTTATATGTATTAGATGAAAATACCCTCATCTTCTAACTCTCTCTCTCTTCCCTCATCCTCTCTCCTCTCTCTGACCCGAATCTTGTCGAAGCCGGCGGTCCTCGTTGCTTCGGCATCGTCGTTGCCCAGGACTCGTCGAGCGAGCGCGGCGATCACCGTCTCCATCACCGACAGCTGCCGTGCGCCGTGCCTAGCCCCGCGGCCGCCGCCGACAGCATCCCTGACGCCGCCCTCTATTGCGGGAGGTACATCACCAGTCGTGGCGGCATCGCCTGGGCAGCAGCACCAGGGTGAATGACCGGCGGGCAGTGGAGCGCGTGCAGCAGGCCGGCGGCGCCGATGCCGACGCCTGCTCCTCCCGCGGGCATCTGCGTGAGGTTGAGGGTAATGGTGGGGAACGGCACGGAGACGGAGAGCGTCACCATGGTGAACGGCGTGGAGGTGGAGAGCATCGCCATGGTGAGGAATGGGAGGTCGCCTCCCCAACAAGCGCTGGCGGCGGGGTTACGCGCCAGCCAGTCCCTGAGGAGGCCGTTGGCGGCAGCGAGAAGGGAGGAGGGCGCAGAGAGTTGCGTGCCCTCCATAGCTCGGTGTAGGGGCGGGCTGGGTTGGGGTCGTTGGCGTCAGCTCGGTGCATGTCTCAAATATGTGTAAAATTGTAATGGCACGGTTCCAAATATTTGAATACTAGTGGTATATTTTAAAACTAGCATATTTTCAATGGTATGGATTTAATTAACCCTTTAATCTATGTGCCTTGTGCCCAAATAAAAACAATGTGCTTTGCCTTGATCTTAGATACATAAATAGAAAAAAAGGATAACTTTCTTGAGAAAACCCCTAATGCCAGTCATTTCTTTCCATTCACCCGATTGGGATCAAAGGTCTACATAGGATTAGACGAAAAACTCTCATTAGCTCAGCTTGGCTCGTTTTGTTTTGTAATGAGCGGAACTCATGTTTCAGTTCGTTTCACGTAACGAGTCAACTTGAGCTACTCACGAGCTAGAACGAGCCAAGGCTAGCAAAGGCAACCCAACTCGTGAGCGGCTAGGCCTAGCACAACCCAATAAAGCAGAACCAATAAGGCGCGGCACAACTCCCTATTATGGCATTCCCTAATAGGCTCCCAGCCACCACCCGCTCTCAATGTCTCGTTGTGTGACTCCATTCAGTACATATACCAAACCCTACCATCTCCTACTTCTAGCAGCCGCCACCGTCCCACACCTTTTGCTTCAAGCGCATCGCCTTCAAGAACCACCGTTCACCATGGCTAAAACCCGAACTTCGGTGTGGTACTTGCCCTCACCCTCCTCCGTCGTCTCCGATAGCTCTCGAGGCTCAGTAGCCACCTAACCGAACAACCAAGATTCCCACTTCACACCCACCTCTTCCGTCTCCCACTGTCAAATCCACCACTTGCTCACCATCGGTCGCCGCCACTTAACCACTTGGCCAAGATTCCCCCGTAGCTGCCACCACCGCCCACAGCCCTACTCCATCACTGCAGATCCTATGGCACCATCACCACCACACACTATGAGTTCACCGTCTCCTCGATCTCTTTCTATGCCAAGGAACTCACCCCTCTTTCCCGTCACCTACCCTCCCTCCTACCTTAGGATCGCCACCACTTCGCTAGAGTTCACTAAGGTTGTTGGGGTTAGAGAAAGAAGCTCACTAAATTTAGTGAAATTAATTTGGTATTATAGATGTTGCTAATATTTTTCTATAAACTTGATCAAACCTGAAAAATTTTAATTAAGAAAAAGTCAAATGACACAGAACAAACATAGGAATTGAAGACACGACAAATCCATAAGGTGAGACCTTGTGTTAATTTTCACTCAAAATCCTTATGAAATGGTCCATTCTGTAGTATTTTCAAAGGAATTTTGAGGGTTCGATCAAAATCCTTCACTTTTCCTTTGTTCCAAAGGAGCCCTAATATTCTGTTGCAGAGCAAAGTGGTTCTCTAAATTAATACCAGGACATCGTTCTCCAATCTACAGCTCATTTAAATATGTTTGTAGATTTGAGAAATTTACTTAAGTAGAGAATGATTTATATTTTGTGATGGAAGAATAATTAAGGTGGATGGACATATATTTCAAATACAAACTGTCAAAGACTATTGATAACCTATATAACAAAAAACCGTGCGATGATGCACACACATCAAACTTGTCATCATTGCCAATATTTATACTAAGCCATAGCATAATATGAAGATTTATTCACAATCAACGGAAACGACTGGATCCCAAAAAAAAAAAATGGCGTGCTACTTCTTTGAGTTCAAAGAGGCAAAAGACTCAAACTAGTACTCCGTATATACACAAGCAAGCAGGTGAACGACACACAATGCTCAGTTGCACGTATATACACAAGCAAGCAGGTGAACCACACACAATGCTCACCTTCCACGACTCACACAACCTACAAGACAGCAGGCAGCAGCGCAAAGGCATGTGAAACAAGGAAACATGGGGCATGGTGACCACTATGAGCATATATATTGAATACAAGAATTTACATGGATCATTTGTTTTTCTTTTGTTATATTAGCAAACACATAAGAATGCACACTCTAGGGGATTTGACATGAAAAGTACCACAGTTGTGACAGAAGTCGCGTGGGACGAGAAGCTAAATACAGATTATGCTTGGATTCTCTCGTGGAGATTTATACTTCTTCACTACCACTGCTGCTACTGTTTTTTCGAACATTGAACTTGCATAGGGGACAAGTCGCATTGATGTGCAGCCATTTATCAATGCAGACACAGTGGAAATGGTGCCCACAAGGGAGCTCACGCAGCTCTGCACCATCATCATACGCTGACAGGCAAATGCAGCACTCCTGCACCGATCAATTGGATGGTGAAGTCATTTATCATAAAATATAAGGGATGGCTGGGTGCAACAGGACTAAGAGACTTAGATTATAACCATAACGGGTGAACAAGAAAAATGTTACATGATGCAACAATCCAAGAAATCACTTAGAGAAACAATATCAGTATGAAGAAACTTTGAGGCCAAAAAAATGAGGTAGTTAAACCACCTCTTTTATTTGCTAAATAACCAATACAAAGGCTACAGATGTATTTGGTCTGAAGGTCCAAATGTACAGAGTTGGGCAATTGTAAGCTCAAACTCATGAGTTCATTCTATCCAACTTAAGCTCTAAATTTCCCTTAATAAGAAACAACTAAGTGAGTTTACAATTAAAAAGTGGCTCATGACTCTACAGCATAGGGTTTGCATTGCCTCCTGAATACTGGCAATTCCTCATATTCTAGTATGGAAATTTCAAATATTGCATTTACCCCAGTAATGGGACTGGATAAGAGCCACTTTTTTTCACCGGAAAATTATGAGCCACTTTTTCCCTTCTCAGGTCAATTTTGTGTTACAAATGAGTTCAATCACCTACTTCTTCCCCAGTATAACTAGTAGTGGTTTTGGAACTTTGCTAGTGGGAAACTTTGATGGTTTGCTAAGCATGCTGCGACTAGTATGACAAACTGTGATGTGCCAACTGTGCCAAACAGTCAAACACAGTTAGATGCCTAATTTTGTAGAAATTGATCAAATCAGGATGAATCAGACTTGATTAAACAGTCAATAAAGTACACTCAGAAATTGTTGATATAAGAAAAAGAGAAGTGAACAATTTACCGCATCTTCAGCTGCAAGTACTTTCTCAATAGGTTGGTTGGTGCCACATTCTATCATTATTCCACCGGAAGATCCAGTCATGTTGACATATTGCTTTTCAGGCTCATCCATCCTCCGAAATTTGTATCTTGGAATTTGGCGAATATCATCTTCCGATGCTCCCTCCTGGTATCAACCAGATGGTAAAAACATTATCATGTGTATACTCATCTCCAAAACGATGTAATCCATGATATATGTGATGTTCAAGCAGATTATTCATATATACTGCGCACATAAATTATTCTAAGGAAAGGAAGCTGGGAAGTCTTACTACCAGCATACAATTAAACAATATTAATATAAACCCAGAATGATGAGTATCGGGATGTGTCCATAACTCCAACTAGGGTCAGCTGGGACAGTTTGAAGTTTGAACAGCAAAAGAAATTGATGAACTTAAATTTAAAATTTTGCAAAATGATTAGAGAACACAAGAGAAATATTCCAATACTGAACTTTCTCAGTTTCCTAGCGATATCCGACTTTTAACAGCCTAACGTCAACTGAAACAGTTTTAACAGTAGCTAGCCAATATCACCCCATTTATTTAGCAAAACCGTGTGGTCTTTCAATTTCATCAGGGGATGGACCTGGATCAGGGTCCTCTTGAGCGAGGCCATAAAAATAATTGCATTCCATGGACATATGTTCCTTCTAATATGGCCAAGGCCTAACCAGTTGATTTTGAGAATAGTTACAGCCCTATATGGTGACCAATTTGAAGCAAGAAGAGAATCAACGGCACAAGAAGGGTAGACTTAGCATAATTACGAAAATAAGTTACTAGCTGTAACATTTATGACATTCTCTACTGTAGGCATAAGGCATTCAATAAACCATACCTGATCAGACACAGCATATAAAATTGCTATGATACATGGGAGGCAGCAACAAACAGCAATTCCAATGATGCAAGCCAAAGCAACACAAAAGACGACAAAGAAAACATCAAATGCCAGAAAGACGATGCAAAGCCTGCAGATGAAGTGTAAACAGATATAATGAAAAACAAATAAAATGATGAGACATGTCAAAAACTTCAGGCATATCTTAGAAATTATATTACCAGTAAAGTTGAGGTGCATCATGAGTAAGAACTTGCCCACCAGCAGATACCCAGTAAAATCCGATTATCCACCATATAAAGGAGAACATTGTATTAGCAGACTCCAGATGTTTTGCAATACTGCAAGCAGATTTATGAACAGAAAAATTATCAGGATAGAAGATATGGTGGCCAACTGAACTAAAAGCAAACCATGAAAAATAAATTAAATGGAAACTATTTCCATTAAATACACTAAACTAATTATAATAGCTCTGATTTCCCATAGAAATAAAAATTTCTAAAATAAAACTAGGAAGGTGTGGTGAATAAAAATGAGATAAAGGCTTATAGAAGGTAGAAAAGCACAGTCGCATTTCAGCATAGAAATATGAGAAAGTTATGCTATATTCAGAGATACACAGCAGAGTGACCACATTAGTGTGCCTCCTCTCTAACTGACAATCAAAACCTCCAGCATCCAGCATAGCATAGATGCATGCTATATTATGTCTGTTAAAGCCACAACATGCTTGAAGTCCATCTTAAGAATTGACATTCTGCAGACAACTCATATTGGCACTAACATAGAAAAACCAGTATGATTCATGTAACTTGCATTACTAGAAGCAACTAGGTGGATGACGAACTAAGATAAAGTGGACAACAATAACTTCTGGCAAAATAGGAACAATTGCAACAAAATATATCTTAGTGGATTCACAGACAAAGGTACTTGTTCAAGATCACCAAGACTTAACTGAAAACCCAAGGAACAAACAAAGTTAGTTTTTAATATTCATATAATTAAAATCAAATTTGGTAGTCATTCTTGTTTATTCTATAGGACTAAAGCTACTGAGAGCTTTAAAAAGTAAGCGATCATGCAGAAATAATCAGGTTGTCACGATATAGCAACATAAGAAACACAGGTGAGAAAATTATGCATGTCCAGTAAATATATGAGCAGATATTTTGTTACAGGCTTTCAGGTTATGGAAATCAAGCTAAAAACATCCACTTAGAACTTCAACTATAGGTCCATTTCATGTATTCAACTATCTTTGTTCATATATCAAGCCAAGAGTTAATTCAACCTTGGTTGGGAACTCTCATATGGTTCTCCTTGTTCCAATTAGGCAAAAATTAAGACCCACAAGGACACGACCAACATTTCTAGCATAGATTATGAACATAGTTAAAGGATTAGTCTTGAAATTTGGTACAAAATTACAAGGATACCTGTAGTGTGACCACAATTTCTAGTTTACCATGAAAGGAACGATAGCCTTGAACTTAACAGTGAAAGACTGAAAGTTACTTCAACTAGAACAAAGCTAAAGTTTAGAAGAATTAAAGGATCGGTAATAGCAAAAATCTCTCTAATCAGTCCTTTACATTACCGAACATAGTCGCCATTGCGGCCACGGGGAGCACGCTCGCCGGCTTCCTCGTCACTTGACGACGACGATCCATCGGTTCCTGTCTCCTCGTCGGCGGCCATGGGGGATCCACCGCTCTGGCCGCGGCGCATACGGTACTCGATGGCGACGCAGGCCATGTGCAGGACGCACTGAACGGCGTACCCAACGATCCAGAGGCGGAGCGGCATGGACGGGCTCTCTTCGCGGCTCAGCGCGAGCACGGCGGCGGCAACGAGGATGAAGGCGAGGTTCCACAGGAGGTCGAGCGCCACCACGGGGCGGGAGTAGGCCCAGTCGGCCTGCCGCTCCTCCAGCTGCTCCGCCGCCGCCTCCCGCACCAGCAGGGACGGCTCGCGCATCGCGCGGCGACCGCTCCGGCGCAGGAACCGCGCCGCTCCCCGGAGCGACGGCCGCCGCAGCGCGCCGCCGTGGCGACGGCCGCCGCCGCCGCCGCCGCCGCCGCCGAGGAGCGGCGCTGAGTCCAGGCGCGCGTCGCCACGGGGGCTTGGGGATCGTGGCGTCGCCATCGCCGGAACCCTAGCCGCGGAATTGGGAGGAACGTGTGGGCTGGGGCTCTGGTACTACCTTTCCTCCTCTGGAAATGAGAGGAAATTTTCTTTCCCGGGAGGACTGTTCTTTACTTGATGCATCTAGCGGAGAATTACAATTTTGATTCTGAATGAACGGTGATTTTTTTTGGGTGAAAATTGCACGGTGACGTATTGGTTGAAAATGTTGTAATGGGAGATTGAAGTTTGATTGGTTTTACCTACTTATTAGCATATAAAATTGCATCAATTTTTTTCCTTACCAACAAGAAAAACAAGAAGCTGTAGCTCGATGGAAACAGTTGGAGATTCACTTGCCAGCCTGCTACAGTTATTCGATTTTTTTTGGGTTGCCTTTTGTGGTGTTGCTAAGTGTTAAGTTTTTTTTCGCCTGAACTAGTGGGTAAAGATAATATGTTCTGTGCACCTATAAATTTAGCTTTGTGTATTAGCAACAATAACATCTTCTCCCGAAAGGTAAGAGGAAGACAGGGAAGGTTTATTGGTGAAAGGAAAGAGGTATTGGAGTTGACAGAGAGGGATGGCTGCCTCGGGTGTGGGAGGAGGACAGGGAGCACATGGGCAGCCATGAATCCAATAGAGATAAGAGGCGGAAGAACATCAAAAATGTTACGGGATATAATAAATAAGATGTATTATGAAGGAAACAGATAATGGGTGAGAGCGGGTCCGTGGATCTTGCTAGTGTTAATAAAGCATATGGACGAGATGGTTGAATATAGAATGAGATGCTAGAGAGTGATGATAAGGGGTAGGGTTAAATTTCGTATAAACATTGTATTAGAATATGATATTATGGTTGTATTATTCGGTGCTCACTTTATAACATATAAACACAAGGATCTTTTGTTACACTTTTGTGCGTACATGTGGTGGCATGTGCACTCTCGAAATACTGCATACGTAAATTAGGGATAAATTCCGTAAACTAACTACATACCAATATATTTTGAAAAATTCTAAGGTTCCTTGTTGCCACAAATTTTTCGTGTTTCTGGCTTATAAGGAAGTTTCTTGACAACAAACATTGGAGCAAAAGGATTCGGACCCTATATCCGCTCTATTTTGTAAGCCTGGAACTTGCAATTTTAGAATCGGTGCAAGAGAACATTTCCCTTTGCCCTAACTTGTTAATTAGAGGATATATCATTCTAGTGTTTTCAATACACAAAGGTCTGGAAAAAAAATCTAAGTTGTAAGGTATTTGACACAACGGTAATACTAACCTCGGTGATCTAGAAATAATGAATAACACCCAAATATTTGATAGAGTGTATTTCCCTCCATGAGCGGTAGCTATGTGTGCATGTCCTTCAACTAGATAGAAATAGCATAGCTAAGTGTAAGCTAGCCTAAAATTCACGGGCTATACTAGTATTGTTCTGGCTACTCTCTCCAAGTTTATTTTTTCTATTTGCTTTGTTCTAAATGTTTGTGGAGAGTTGGACTTGGTTCGTGGTAGCACAACTACTCTATTAATTGTTTTAGTCATATCTATCACCTTTTTTTTTATGAAATTAGGCCGTCTCGGCAAAAAAATCATAGAGTTAAGTGTAGTTTAGACCATTATTATTTCAATCGTCATGTATAGTTGGGCCAATTATGAGTTTGAGGCCCATTTATAGTATAGTTGTTAGATGTGTGAATGTACTTTTACGCTTTTTACCGGTTGATATTTGTATCTTTCTCTTGCACATGGAAATATCTATATGGGTATATTTGTCAATTTATGTCTTCTATAGGCAATTTATTCTTAGCCATTGGATTAAGATATGACGAGTGGTATATCACAGACACACATATATATATGTGAGCCTGATCTGAACCCTAGCTTGAGTCCTCCTACCCTTGCCGCCACTGCCGCCGCCGCCGCCACCGTCCATCTCCCTTCACTTAGCATCCTCTCCACCACAACGATTATCTCCGGTGCCCTTCACCGTCTTCTTCGCGATCTTGATGGGTCATCACCTCCAGATCCACATTTGTTGTCATCGTCATGATCAAGCATTGTTCAGAAATTAGTCACCATCGATTGCCACACCTCTACAAATACGTCTCCATACCTTTCAAAAGAGCTCCAAGCGATGTGAGAAAAGGATTGGTTGAAAGAAACTAACCATATGTGGCACAACCCGTAACTAAAATGTTTATTTGGGATTTTGTTAAATAGCTGGTTATTTTCTTTGAACTGAAGATATCCTTTTGTGGCTCCTAATACAATTGGTTGTTTCCTTATTCACGTAAGCAGGATCTGTTCATATGAGCGTGTGACATTGTGGGAGTGGGGCCATCTCTTCAGCCTCACCAACATCTGGCAGCTTGACATTTGTTAACGGAAAAGGCAAATGGTAAGCAATATTTTTTCCAACTTCTACTGCATATATGCAATGCCTCTCTCCATGGAATTTTTGGGCCTTTTAAACCGAGGAATTTCCTTAGAATTGAACTAACCATCTCGTAGTAGAAGAGGAATTTCATCCAACAAGTGTGCATTATTGAGTGGAACGCATCCAGTGATCCAGAGTACTGTAAACGCTGGCTACAGTATTTCACGGGTCACGAGTCACGACCTAACGAGCCGACGCGGTCGTTGACAAGAGGCTTCCAGTGTGCGCAGCGCACACCAGCCACCACCACTCCACCAGGGCCAATCTATGCCGCCTGCAGGGGGGCGTGATAACCCAATCGTTTTGTCATCTATAGATGCGGCGTGAAAAGGGTAAAAACAGCGTGTTTTCTTTGGGGGTAGATCGATGAGGTGACGAGCGAAGGCCTTTCAACTTTTCGACTGTACTCCGTACAGAACTGGGTAGACTCCCATGACCCATCGCCATCGCAGTCCTGCAGGCACGTACACACAGCTGCGCTGGTGAACATGAAATGCTCAGTACTCACTGTTCCGGGGTAGACAGGATCTTATGTGGTCGTAGCACTGTAGAGTACTAGTACTGGTACTAGTATTTCCTTGCACCAGGCGTCATGCTGCTCGAGTATTTGCAGGCCAGCACGTACAACTAACTGTAGTAGTACATGCAAACACCAATTCATAGCTTTGATCCCCTGTGTATTGCAAAAAACAATTTTCAGCTGATCCATAGCAATGCCCCTGTCAAACAGACATTATTGGCTGATACACTTTCTGAAACCTTCAATTTGATCCTACACTTGTACCATAACCTATATGAAGTATGGACGACACTAGTACAGTATGAACCCAGCATTTCCGAGAAACTACTAGTACAGGCTACCTCATACAGCCATAGCACAACAAAAAACAAACAACACTAGAGCAACGATGAGCCAACTGCCAAAAGTATACAGGTTTGACTCCCTAAGACGACGAAACTAAAGCATAAGTTTAACCCCTCGAAGAAATGTCCAAAATGCATGGTACTGTATCATCCAATGATCACCGGCTGCCGGGGAGAGATCGGCGTACGGTAGAGGCCAGAGTCAATACCCGAACCACCACCATTGCTCTGTGCTAAGGACCGGCCAAGCAAGATCCTTATCACCTAGCAAAGGTTATTTTCTTTTTTCAACGCGCGGTTCGTTCTTGACTCAGGCTCGTCGCCGCCGGCGTATCCCCGCGGACATAAATCCACTGTAAACACTCAGGCGTCGCACTGCAGCGCCGTCTTGATCTTCTTGATGGTGCAGGAGATGAGATTGTTCACGGTCTCGACCGATTCCACGGTGAGCTTGGCGGTGGGCTGGTTGTTGACAAGAATCTGGAACGCCACGGTGAGCAGAGAGCCGCCCGTCTCGTACCCGGTGGCGCCGATGCGAGGCCCATCGGGCAGGATGGCGAATCCGGATGGAAGCAGAGCAACATAGGTGGAGTCGCCACCATTCATGACAAGCTGCATTGCCGGGATGTCTACCGGAGCGTACACAACAATAGAGCCAGAAGCGTCGGTGCACGTCTCCTGAAGTATCAGCATGCTGCTCTGGTTGGCACTCACAGCCTGCATCAGAAAAGGTACAAAAGAAAATATCTTTGTTTTATTTTCTGCAAAATATTATGAACTATAGAAGCAACATAATTAAAGAAAAGAATTCATGGGGGTAAAGAACGAAATTTAATAATGACATTGTACCCGCGAGACTAGTTAACATCTGACCAGTCATAAACAGTTCAGACATTAGCCACATTATCCGGAGATGCTAGTGTTTGGAGGATTTGTTTTTCCTATGATTTACTTGTCATGCAGTCCCTGGAATCATGATCTGCATACAGGATCCGGATGCATGCTAACGCATGGTACACACACAACACAGTAGTGCAAGTTGTCAACCTGACACCTTTTTCAAGCAGATCTGCGTTTCCTACCCTGTTCTGTCCTAGTTTGTCCTCTTCTGCAGACCTCGTGTAAAGTTCGGTGCTAGTCGTTCTAGTCGGGCCTTGATTACGACCCTTTTTTCTCTAACCGAACAATATCTGATGGAAAGTTGCCAGACTTTTTGTTTGTGATCTTCTCCATGTCATCGTCAGTTTACAATATTGATTATCGGGTACGGTGTTCATAGTTTAGACAGGAGTAGCCTTTTTTTCTGGAAAGGAAAGACATTAGTAGAGGTCTCACAAAACTTGCTAACCATTCTCATTTAGGCTACGGGAACTTATAAACTTTTCTTTGTTAGGCACAATGTCTCTACCTAGCTTTCAGCAATCTTCTTGTCAATGCACTGATCAGTATAAGTGATTAAGTGCAGTGCTAACTAGAGTTTGGGTTGAAGATAAGAAAAGGGCTACTAATAAATACTACAGACCACGAACTTTAAATCGTCTACTATAGCCAAGTTAACAAACGAAAAAGGTGGAATAACTTCAGAATTAATAGCCCACCCATCACCTAGAAATGGAACGCACACCTACATTACATTGGCCCATACTTGTGATTAATGCAATACATACAGCATACCAGCTTGTGTGCAGGCTAGTGTCGGAAGAGACCACCGAAAATGGTTAGCCTTATCTACTGTGCTGTTTTGTTCGAGATTGATGGCACGTACTACTACCGTTTGGTCTTGAAGTCTTGTAAAAAATTACTCTACTTTTTACTATATACGGTAGTACTATCCAGTTAGGCACCGCACAAAAGAAGAAATGTTTAGAGCAGATTTGGGGTAGCAAATACTTACACTGGCTCTGAGGAGTGAAACCGAGTTCCCATCCCGCTGCCCCTTGGCGATCTGGGTCATCTCCTGCATGGGGCCTCCATTGCTGAGGATGTCCCACTCCGCACGCAGCTGCTCATCGCGCAGGAAGTTGAAGAGCTTCTCCGGTGCCACGGGCACCCACACCGAGGTGGCCGCGCTCAGCACCACGCCCGGTGGCTCTCCAGGCTCGCTCACGCTCTTCCGTGCCATCACGCGAACGTCCTCCCCGATGCTACCGGTCGCACCATCCAGCTTGCTCCATTCACGTGCAGACGATGCGCTTACCCCAGCACAGAAGTTCTCCGTCATCCGGCGTGCCAGCTTCAGCATGCTTCGCTTGCCCTCTTGCGATATAGCTGCATGCATCAAATGCAACACGTAATTATCAGTATTCCAAGCCAAGATATCTGTCCTACAACTGCACTGGCCATTCTACTGGAACAATGGAGATATTCTTTCAGTTTGTCCTGTTTGAATGACGTCAACCGAAGTGAATTCCATGCAAAATTTGTGCACAGTTGATTCCGCAAATTGAGCTCGTTTTAGATGGAAAATGGCAAGTAGAGGTTCAGAATTTTCTGTACCAGTCGAGTCATTTGCTGTCACTGTAGTAGAGGACATGAGGATGGCAAGGCATTCGCACTGGCGCTGCAGCGTCGCAAGCCAACGCCTGGCGCCAAAGGCGAGACCTGACCGAAGGAGTGGACGGTAGAGCTGGTGCACTGATGCCTCATCGTATTCCGTATGCTCAACCCATGTGACCTACAGGGTAAATGCATCCATTTAGCCCATAAATGCACGCCCACATGCATGTGTCTTTAGGTGCAATACATCAGAAGAGAGCTCTGCAGTGCAATACAACACCCTACTGTGGCTTCACAGTGCAGAGCACATTTTTGTTTTTACCGTAAGGGCCGGTTTGGTTCGAGGCTTAAATTGGCCTTACCAATATTTGGCAATTTCAACGGTGTTTAGTGTCTATTTGGTTTGAAGCCAAATTTTGGCATGCCTAAGAAAATAGGCCATTTCAATAGTTTACTTAGGCTATTTTGGTTTCAATCCAAACACAATTTTGCCTTGTCAAAATTAGTCATGCCAAAACTTACAAAAATTTGGCAATTGACAAAAATTGGTAATGCTAATTTAGGTCACAAACCAAACAAGCCCTAAGTTTTCTTCCTCTCTTTGCTGTTGGTCAAGTAGGGGCAGAAACGTAAAAAATGTGCAAGGTTTGCCTGTTAACCAGCCTCGAGATGTGAACCTATACTGTTGACCACCAACAAGTAAATTGGCACTAGCGTATAATTTGTTTAGTTACTAATTTATATCTGGCCAAAGAGTTGAGACATTTTGATCTGTTGTTATTCATGCGCAAACAGACTAAGAACTGGATTCATCCGAAATAATGTATCAAGAAAGCAATGAGTGCACAGTACGGGAAAAGAGTACACATGAGGGAACTACTGAAGAAAGATTTTCATATCTTGAGCAACATAAAAAAATAACACAAAGAAACAACAGCAGATGTCTGTGCACATGGATTAGCCAACAAATTTCAATCATTTCGATCAAGAGTGCAACATTGTTAATTCATTGCCATGCGATATACCCAAACTTCTGAATGATGCGTGCAACTAGTTTTTTTATTTTTAGGGCGTGCATGCCAACTAGTTTAAGAGGTATTTCTCCATCTGAACTCTTCAAGAAAGTGAATGAACTCACCAACATGATGTGCATATCATAAACCAGCATGTGATTAAGTTGACAAAGGAATAGTAGAACAAAATATGTTTCCTAAAAGCCCCTAGATCAGGTGGTATTTCTACTGAAATCCCTAATCCCATCCAACTGCTCTTTACTTCAAATCTATTAAAAACAGATTAGATGCCGGATATGTTGCTGGTGTGTTCACCTTAGAAATTCTAAACAAAATGTTTCCTTCATCAGTGCCACAGATTGAGATCAAATTAAGAATTGTGAAAACCCAAGGACATAGAGACCAATTTTTCAACCAAATAGGAGCAAGTGGTCCAGATTTCAACATGTAAGGGACATATTGATTAAATTGCGGACAAGAAGTTACCCAAGGTGCACCATCCAAGGGGTAGAAGCATCTAATCCCCTAGGAAAGTTGGAGCTAAGAATAAACAAGCAAAAGAAAACATGTTTGGGGAATAGTGTTGGATCCACAAAAACACTTAATTATTCTAAATAAATTGTATACTCCATCTCCTCGTTGACCAAACGAATTGTTTATTTTGGGTAGTGGGCTCATAACCCTAATTAACCTATTAGGCCTTGACTTGTGAACACTATGCTGCATGGGCATCAGCAAATCGCACCATTAAACTAATCACACACTCTTAAACAAACGTCATCCCCAAGTTCTGAGCAGTGCATAGTGATAGTGGTAGTGGAGAAGTAGTGGAATTAACATAGTTCTAAAACGCCGGGGTAAACTTTGACCAGTTACTTCGATGTAAAAAATCCAGCAGCCCTTTCAAAATAAAAAATAAAAAAAATCCAGCAATCCTGTTCAGAACTACAAGGTGACAATACTGTTAACTGATTTACTGCCACATTTAATCATAGTGAACCATTATTGTGAGAGAACAGAGAAACCATTTAAATGGCTTCTTGTTAGTTGTTACCTTGCAATACCCATTGGGAGTGTCTTGCATCACACAGCCGGAAGGTAGCCTCCTACACTTCACATTTCCACCTGTGGGTGCCGTTCCAGAATTATGATCTCTCACTAATCCATCAATGGACACATCAACTACTGCCCATGCACCCTCAGCCAGCTGCTTGCAAAACCGGAGAAATGCAACCTCCCTAATTGGTACTAGAGGTGAGAGCACCTGTAGCTCAGCCTTCATCTGTTGCAAGCAAACACAAGAAAAATTGACAATTCAGAAATAAAAGATGTTAGCTACGTCTTACACTATGTAAGATAAATGAACGTTAGCACTGTTGATCAGCACTCACCAGCAGCAACGCGCCATTTCTGCTTCCTGCAATGCCGGTAGACACCTCCTCAAGCACTGTTGCCTTAGCAATCATGCACGAGAACATGTCAGACCACCGTCTCTGTGAAATGAATGGAAGTAACACCAACATTAGTACATTATAGGATTGGAACGGAACATAAGTATACGGTGCGAAATGTGGAGGACATTAGCCCAAACCTCATCCATGAGGGTCTCTACAAGGGCAAGGCTGTTGTCGATGATGACTAGACCGGATTCCCTCGAGGCCTCAGAGACGTAGCCGGCAGGCTTCATGCCAATGCACGGCAGGAAGGAGTGAAGATACTCCTCAAAGTTGAGCACCTCCTTGCTGGGAGAACCAGGCAGTGCCGGAACCCACAATGGATCGTCCATCTGTGCCATCTTGACAAGTTCGTCCATCGCGCTGATTGCAAGCTCTAAGAACACGGACCTGTCGATGTTACCCACCAGCGATGGTATAGCAGCCCCGGTTGCGCGCGCGGGCGTGATCACCGTGCCCATCGGGCTTGACACGCCTCCCGCGAACTCACTCATACAGCCGGGTAGTGTACCGAGAGACCCTAAGCCACCGATGCCTCCGATCGCTAGCTCCAGCGACGAGTTAGGCATGGGCAGCGAGAGGTGCGGCTGCAGCAAGGGCGGCGGCGACAGGAGGGAGATGGGCTTGCCTAGGAACTTGGTGGCGAGGGCGCACACGCGGTTGAGCTCGTCCTTGAGGCGCGCATTCTCGATGCGCAGGTGCTGCTCCTCTAGGGACACCTCCCCGAGCATGGCGGGGCTCCCGCAGCTGCCGCACATTGGGCTGCGCATCGCCTCCCGGATCGTCATGTTCTCGGCGCGCAGCTTGTCGTTCTCCTGCTTGAGAAGCGCGTTCTCGTGCCGCTCCAGTTGCGTCTTGGCAAACGAAAGATCGCGGCGCGCGCGCGGGGATCATGAAACCGTGTCAGGAAATTGCACGAAACGAACCGGCTCGAACGCCGACGAGAGAAGAAGACTAAGACAACACGATGCGATGCTCTCGCGGATGATTTACCTTCATCTGCGTGCGGCGATTCTGGAACCAGAACTTGACCTGCCGCGCATCGAGGGAGAGCCTCCTGCTGAGCTCGGCGCGCTGCTTCTCGTCCGGATGGGGGCACTCCTTGAACAGCCTACACAAGACGGACGCATCGATCCATGCATGAGAGGACAAAGAGAAAAAGGTTGGCACAGAGAAGAAGGATGCAAAGTACGAGCGAGCGTTGAGAGGGGAATTTGCTTTACGCTTCGAGCTCTTGGATCTGCTGCGGCGTGTGGCGGTGGTATCGTTTCTTTCTCTTGCGGGAGTTGCTGGGCTCGGCGTCCTCGACGTCGTCCTCGCCGGCGGCCGAGATGGCGTCGAGATGGTCGCTTCCCGACCGGCTGTCGTTCTCCGCCTCAGTGTCCCTCGTCATCGCGCCGCCCGCGCTAGAACCAGCGCCAGCGCCGCCGCCGAGCATCCGCCCGCCGATGCCACCGCCGGCGTTGTCCTGTCAACAAAATAGAGAATCAATCAATAACCTCTCGATCGAGGAGAAAACTCTTCGTGTCTACAAACAGCTGACGCAATCCCGGTCCTCGACAGCCGCCGAACACATACCAGCGCAAGGGAGAGCGCCGGCGAGGACGCGAAGCCACTGGCGAAAGGGAACTGCATGCCTCCCCCGCCGCCGCCGTCAAAGAGGCCCCCAAAGCTCATGCCGCCGCCTCCTCGCCGAAGCAAAACACCGGGGCGTAAACTCGAGAAAGTCTTCCGCCTTGGATCTACCACGCCCCTCCCACACGCCTCACGACCCGATTCCTAACCACGGCCCAACGAAGAAGAGGAAGAGACTACTGGCAGAGATAAAGCCTCGCCGAGGCGAGCGAACCCTCAAAACCCTAACCCTCCACGGCGGACGGAGGGGCGGGAGAGAGGGAGGGATAGATTAACAAGGCGAGCGAGCGAGCGAGCGAACGAACTGGTGGCGAGGGGAGGGGACGCATCCGATTAAAGAAAGCACTTATGTACGGCGGCGGGGAGATAGGAACGGGAGGAGGGAGCAAGCGGAGGGTCAAAATGGCAAGTCTAGTGTGGAGACGAGGAGAGGAGGGAGAGGAGAGGAGGCCCCCCCCCGGTCGTGTGGACACGAGAGAAAAATAGAACCAGCGGAGCGTGGGGGTGAGGTGGGGGCGGGGATGGCGAGATGCTGACGACGCTGAGGCAGGCAGCGGCAGCAGCAGCCGGGTTGCGCGGTCAAACGGCCGGATGGATGCGTGCGCGCTTACTATTTTGTTGCGTTCCGCGTCGCCCTTTTTTTTTTTTTTTTTTTGCCTTGGTGCGGGTGAAGTGCACAGCAGAGAGGGGTCGGTCAGGTCTCTCTTGGGTCAGAGGCGCCGGTGGCCGCTTCCTCTCCTCCACCGGTGCGCCGTACGCGCCGTGTGCCGGCGTGCCCGTTATGATCTCTCTCCGGTGATCTACGGGGACGGACGGGACACGGGGGGATCGAGCGGTCGGGAGATGGCGAGGCCACGTTGGGCAGGCCGGGGTTGGGCTGGCGTCCGTGGGCCCATCGTCAGTGGGCGAGCCGCGCGGGTGTGGGGGCCGTGTGATCTGTATCCGACGGGTGGCAGTTTGGTGCAGAATTGAATGCGCCCCAGAGAAAACACAGGATGCCTTATACAGAGCTCCCTAGACTAGCCAGTCCATGACGCTGGGCCCCACGGTAGCCGAAGGGCCCACGGTCAGTGTCTTTCGCACCACGCACGCGTAGATCCGGGATGAGGGGGGGAGGTTATGGAGGCGGGCGTTAATGCAGCGCGTAGCCACTGGCCGCGGCGTGGGCGGTGGGTCCGGCGGCCCAGTGAACGGCGGATGTGGGGCCCGACCGCGGATCCGACGGTGGGGGCGGCGTCAGCGGCTTGCTCCACACGAATATTGAGGCGCTTCAATGGTGTTACAGTAGGTGGAAGGGAACCGTCCTGGCTGGTCCGGCTGGCTGGCTGGGCTGGACCGGGGAGGAGCTCGGGGGAGGAGGAGGCGTCTGCCTCACGACCAGCTCGGCCTATTCAATGGCCTCCCCTTTCGTACCATCCCCATCTTTGGAGAGTGTTTAATTTTTGCCATGCTGCGATCGTTTGGTGTTTCTGTTGCTGTCAACATATCCTACGACCTGATATAGAATCTTCATTGGTTGTTCATGGGTCAGTAATCGCGTCATAAACAGGGCTGGATGTGGCCAATCATCAGGCATGGTATGCCCAATTTTGATCACAGTCCGGCTTTCCAGTCTTGTAGGAAGTGAAGTTTGGATGGACAGCCCCTGGTTGGTAGGTACCAAATCTTATCTGTCGCTTCATGTGACGCATGAATTCGGGTTCATCTGCATTAGCGTCATCCAAACACTTTAACCTATGTTTCCTGTATTTGGTTAGTGTTTATCTAATAAATAGATCTATCATATCTTATCACAGATAAATAGGGGATAGATGAGGAGATATTATTTCCCCCGCATATCATGAAAATGAGATGAGCTCGAAATGCAAAGTCTAATATGTACTAGTAGTGTGTTATTTTACTATTGATTATGTTGTGTCGTGCTACAGGATTATTACTAGCTTACATAGTCCCTGGAGGTAGATATGAAGTTACAATCTTACCCCGGAGGATGCATAGGAAGTTACTACAATATCACTGTCATGCTAAAAACCTAAGGGTATGGTTGTACATTTATGTAGTCCCCAGAGATTCTGGCGCCAACTTGCAAGAGTGGTTGGAGTGAAAAATCTAAGGGTATGGTTGTACATTTATGTGGTCCCCAGAGCTTTTGGCGCTAGCTTACAAAAGTGGTTGGTGTGGTCCCCGTGGCATCTTTCCAAGAAATATTCCTCGCTCGAAGACATATCAAGCCACTACTGCATCGATTTCATTAGGAATCGAGGATTTTTTCACAATACCCTCTAAGGGATGGTTAGTCCAAGGCAGAAGCAGATGGGAGAAGGTTGGATATGGATCATGATCAAGTCTACCTTATAAGCTGCCGGAGTTCATTAATCCAGCCATTGACCTTAAGTGCTTGCCAATGGATGGTCCTTATTTCCCTTCCGATGCATAAAAACGATTTCTAATCTTCACGCTCCATCAGCCCTATTTGAATAGCACTTAATTTCAGGCTCTAACACTTCTTTCCAAGCGTCGGTCATTTGGAATTTACATGTCTCATGAGTCAAAAAGTATTTGCTACAAGTAAAACCTCTTTGGTTAGAAGTACAAGTCGAGAAGTATTTACCATAAGTAAAACCCTCTTTGGTTGGTGAGTGAGAAAATGTTTCGGTGGAATAGGGGATGGAGTCTGTCTCCTGCTTCAACACGAAATAAACTTGAAGGACTCCTTTAGAACGGTGATTAGAAAAGGACATAGAAATCGGGTACGGTTGCTCGTGTAAAATAGGGATTATAAAACAAATAAAGACTTGTAGATATCGTAAGGTACACTGTTGAAAACTTCACATGCATGTTAATGAATATACTAGAAAATAAAGCTATGATAAATCAATACAGTAAGTCTATGGCCATCACATGATCGCACTTCGAATAATCAGTTGCTTTGTCATTCCCACGACCCACGGGAAGAAAAAGAAGAAAAAAAAAAGCTCAGAGTGCATGTTTTTCCCCCACGTTTTTCCCCTTGGAATCGCTCGAGTAGCAAACTTTCCTTTGCTTTTAGTGACTGATTCAAGTAAACCAAACGGTGCTATAGTAGCTGAATCCTTAGGATCTTCAATCTTTTTATTTCCTTTGATTTTTTCCTCTAGTCCAAAGGACCCCCTAACAATAATAGGAAAATACCAAAATACTCATTATTCATTATCAATAGAAAAATATTAGTGCATGGATAGGGTAGATAAAAGGTATTGGAGAAAGATACAATTGTCAAATTTTGTGGGCCGAGGTTAAGTAAGATAGTAGAAACCAATTTATTTGAAAAAAAATAAAACTCTATAAATTATTTTGCAACGCAGGGAGTATGTTATTCCAATATTCCATTATACAACCTTGTTTGTTACTATGAGCATGCAACATATTTTAAAAAACTTGGTATTATAAATTACTAAATTTGGATTTAATAAATTGTAAAAAAACTATTACTTAGACTACAATCCAAATTCATTTGTATATATATTATTTTCAAATTTTGGAATTATTAAGCCATAAAAAGTATCATCAACAGTTTTAAAAAAACTAAATACATCTTGGATATTTATAAATTTCGAAATTAATAAAACCATATTTTTTTGTGTTGAGCAAAGTGAGCGTAATTCAACTGGTTAGATTTCTTCTGGTGGAACTAGCCCACTTAAGTTCAAGTCCTATATTTGACACGCGTTTTCGCATTTACATGTATTTATTACTATATTGGTCCTATCCAGATTTATGGTACTACGATTTATCTTATCTACTCAAAGTTACTGTATTTTACGACGGATGGAGTATTTAAGTGGTAGGCAATGTACATATCGATAACGAGGCGTCTGTGGTAATTTTGAAAATATGATTAGGTGTCCATGGTGACATCGAAGATATGATTTTATCTTCTTCAAATTATCGTGAGAATTTATAGGTTTTCTTATTAGTGTGGGAATTTGGATTTATCTCATCCACTCAAAAGTTACTATATATATTTTGTGACGGAGAGAGTATTTAAGTGGTAGGCGATGTACATATCGATAATGAGGTGTCTGTGGTGAGTTTGAAAATATGATGACGGCATGATGACATTGAAGATATGATTTTATCTTCTTCAAATTATCATGAGAATTTATAGGATTTCTTATGAGTGTGGGATTTTATAGCCTGTTCACCTTTTTAGGATTAGTTAATGTGACAAATGTAGGAGACCTCTAATTAACATGCATAAAGATTGGGCATTTCGAGGAAACTCCTACATTAACCTTAAAAATCTTGCAATTGGGCAGACCAATGGTGTGTTTAGATCGTATCGAGAGTTGGCTTTAAGCTAAATATATGCAATTGAAAATACCAAGCACTCTTTAGTTTTAGTTATTCTATAATGCTGAATAATAATGTGAAGTTCTACCCATCTTGGCTCCGTTCGGGGGAGTTGTTTTTTTGGGCAATAACAACTGATGAACTCTAGTATCTCTGGCTCCCTCGATAAGTAACTACATAATCAAAAGAAAATAAATGGTTATTTTAGATTGATGTTAAATTATGCCCTACCAATTTACACGCTAAAACTTTCTTCACCATATCAAATATATATTGGTAGGGAATCAAACATATATAAAATATGAATTCCACCCTATCAAAGAATAAGTTTACTTAGATTTTGGCCATAGATTGGTAGGTCACTAAACCAAACAAGCCCGAACTAGTGGCTATAAGCTGAGAAACATAGCTTTTTTCATATTTTCAAAACTCGTTAAAAAATGGTTTTTTCTTGGAATCTCTAGCTCTCTCAAACATAATGTAAAATTCGATAGTTATAAGCTACAAAATATACAAAATGGTTCAGTAGCCAAAAGTTGGGTAACACGGTTTATTTAGATTCTCACCAGTTGGGATTCTTATCTCTTTCTTAGAATCTTCAATTCCCCAAACAAGGTCTTGAACTCTAAATACATTATTTTGTTAATTTGATTCTAATTTTATAATTAGTAATTAACAAGTTGTACCTGATGTTGGCTCTTGTTTTAGCTTAAGCCCATAATTTAATATCTTGCATATATGTAGTATATAACTAATAATCATAAGTACTCCCTTCGTCCCAAAATATAATAATTTTTAGCATCTAGAATTTATCTCAAAATATAACGATTTCTCCATCAACATTCTCTTCTCAACCAATCATAACCCTCGATCATTCAAATTTTCCACCTACTTCCACTTCTTTTCCAATCACAGCACTCTCACATTTAATCATACCAACTTTCTTATAAGAGCGAGTACAATAGCAGGCTAAGATGAGAGAAGAGAAAGAGAAAGAGAAAGAGAAAGAGAAAGAAAGCGCGGGCTATAAATTTGTAGCTAGCTGCAACACAGTCAGCTGTAAACACATGTGGAGGAGAGAAGAGAGAGAAATAAAACGGGCTACAGATTTGTAGCTAGCTGCAACACGGACTCCAATACGTTGTGGGTGTATGAGAGATGGGACCATATATTAATGGTGTAGTATATACTCATAGGTAACTATTATATGAATAAGCTATTGCATTGGTTATAAATGATTTTGAGCTAGTAGTTGGCTATACTATTAAATTTACTCTAACCGTGTCTAATTCTAACAATGCTTATATTCTGTGATGAAGGGAGTATAATACTAATAACTAGCTGGGTGGCCCGCGCAATTGCGCGGCTAGCACCCAAACAAAATCATATATTTTTTAGTATGATTTTACTTAAAATTTATTAAATGACTATCTAGCTATCTCATTGTTTTAAGACTTTGAAAGACCAAACCTTATCATCCTCGTGTTTCTAATTATATAGTTTTTAAAAGTCACACCAGCTGCTACCCTTATGTCATCTCCTTATTTATTTGTTTGTTTGATCTACCACTATTTCTATTCGTTCTTCTTGGAACTTTTAAAAATTGGATTTTATAGTTTTTAGAGTTTATTATCACGTTAGGTTTCATTTTTATAATTTGTAGATGTCCCGTCAAACGTTGCCATTATACTCTTCTACGGCCCGTCCACTGTCTCTTCTTACTTGAACTCTCTTTTAATTTTTCTAATTTTAGATATTATTTTAAATTTTAATTAATCTCGTATTGGGTTCTTATATGGATTCTTCTTTCAATATTGCTTATTTTTAATTCCGAATTTCAGCTAATTTTAAATTGTATTCCTACTTGAACTCTTCTTTTATTTTCTTTTGCTAATTTTGGATTTATTTATTTTTACTCCGAATTTTAATTAATCTCGTATTGGGTTCTTGTTTGGACTCTTTTTTTAATATTCCTTATTTTTAATTCCGAATTTTAGCTATTTTTAAATTGTATTCCTACTTGGACTCTCATTTACTTTTCTAATTTTGGATTTTATTTTATTTTTATTTTGAATTAGATTAATCTCGTATTGGGTTCTAGAAACTTATTTCAATATTCCTTATTTTTAATTCCGAATATCAGCTATTTTTAAATTGTATTTCTACTTGGACTCTCCTTTCATTTTCTAATTTTAGATTTTATTTTATTTTTATTTCGAATTTTGATTAATCTCGTATTGGGTTCTTATATGAAAACTTCTTCCAATATTGCTTATTTAGCTATTTTTAAATTGTACTTCTACTTGAACTCTCCCTTTTCTTTTTTTTTTCTCCGATTAATGTGGGAATTTCTAGCTCCCACAGTGAACGTGGTGTCATAGATAGATAGATAGATAGATAATATCACGTGCAATATATGGATTTGTTACTAGTGGCCCTAAATCTGAGACCTGAATCCAGTGGATATACAAGCCTAAACAAATAGCTCCATGGGAAAAATATTACTACACACATAAAATTTCTGAACCTGACCTGTCACGATCCTAGATAGACTACTCCAGTTGATTGGAATTTGGAATTTGTTTAAATAAACCAGATTGCTGATTATTTATACCTGGAAAGCAAGTGACACATTTCACCATCAATCAATGTGTACAGGTATAGCCTCTCCAAACAAAGTCTAATGGCGAGAAAGAAAAACACGCTCAAAGACGAAAGGGACGCATGTTTTGATCTGGTATGGGTTTTGACACGGACCAGTAGCAATCTTCCAAACCATGGCCGAACTCGGTGAATCAACGGAAAGGGAACGCTCAGATCCTACTTGAGATGTAGTGAGCAAGGGGGCACACATGGATAATGACGTGAATATATATATGTAACGGCTTTTTAATTCCTCGCGTCACTTTTGCAGAGGCCGGGCTGCTGTTCTTCGTATTTATTGCACCGTTTTTGCTACGCGAGAATATCAGGAATTCAGAATACGACGTCTACTAATGCCGACATTGTTTGGAAGTCCCAGTGAAGCGAAACGAAGCGCCCGTGAAAATACTCGGAAGGAAGAAAGAATAATGTTGTCGTAGGCTAGCTCACAGCTTGAATGGCTTTAGTGTGGAGTGTTTTTTTCTTTTTTCTTTTTAGAACTGTAGTGTGGAGTGTTGATATCTACAGCCGTGTTTAGTTCACACCAAAATTAAAATTTTGTTAGAAATTGGAACGATGTGATGGAAAAGTTGAAAGTTTGTGTGTGTAGGAAAGTTTTAATGTGATGAAAAAGTTGAGAGTTTGAAGAATTATTTTGAAACTAAACACGGCCTACGTCCTCTCATAGAGTTGGAATGTATCTTCGTCAGCTTCAGAGACCGACGGTTGGGACTTGGGACCTAAAACGTTTTTAAGTTCTGTTGTAATTTGGCAGACCAGTGGACTGAACCTGAAACGCACACATATGATTAATTGGTGCGTGTTCAGTCAAAAATACTGTTTGGTTGATGTTTTCAGTCAAGACAACTGTTTGGTTGACTGGCTATTTTCTGTTTCCCACTGTTTGAGTGGGAAGATGCAGAAAAGGAGCTGACAGGACAGCTTATTACTCCCTGTTGGCATGTTTCCTTTCAGGCTTTCAGATGGGCCGGGCTTGCCAAGCTGGGCTGCTCTGGATAAATCCGATTCTGATCCGTATTGGAATAAGTTCAATGGAGGTCCCTCAATTTAACAGCGAGATGTTTTGAAGAACCTTAACCATAAAACTAGAAATATCTACCTCTAAACTCACTCAAACCGTTTAAGGAGGTCCCATAACATTATTTTTTGCCTGCTTTTACTAAAGTGGTATCCTAGTCAATAAAATAAAAAATAAAAAAGTTATTGGGCCTACATGTAAGTGAGAATGAGAAAAAATGTGAGACCTGCATCTCTTCTTTTTCTCTTTCTTCTTCCCTCTTCTCTTTTATTTCCTCTCTTCTTTTTTCGTTCTTCTCTTTGCGACAGGGGAGCGGCAGCGGGCGGCGACGAGCGGCCGGAGCAGGCGGGCGAGCGCGCGACGACCAGCGGAGTGGAGTGGGGTGGCGGCGGCGGCGAGCGAGCGCGCGGCCGGCAGAGACCAGCGATTGTTCCAGTCCTATACATAAATCACAGAGAAACGAATGAACGAGGCAAATAGCACCTTCTTCATGTTGGCCTCCGTGAACTCCCACGGCATGTCGGGGTTGTTTTCCGGCGAATCGAGGTGCTGCACAGCAAGCAAACCCACAAATCCAACTCACTATCATCCTCAGACAAAACAGACAGATCAGGGAAGAGGGTAGGGGTGGATCCGAGGGAAGGGGCGCCTCACGTACGTAGTTAAGCGCCGTGGAGAACAGCCTGGAGGAGCAGTCCGCGGCGGCGTAGGAGATCTGCAACGAGATGTTTCCCCCAAGGGAGAGATCAGGACGGCAAAGTTCCGCGACGAACAGCGAGAGATACAGGGGCATTTGGAGCGGAGAGGCTCCCGCCGGCGGCGGCGGCGGCCGTCGGCTCGCTCTGGGCGTGGCTCGTCGCCGCCCTCCTCCTCACCGGCGTCCACGCCGCCTGCTGCCGCCGCTCGCCCGCTGCGCCCCCGCCCCCCGCGTCCCGCTGACTATGATTGTTGACCCTACATTTTTTTCACACTTATATATGGTCCCACATATTTAATTTTTATCTTTTACTAACTAAGATACCATACCAGTAAAATCGGACAAAAATACTGATATGGGACCTTCTTCGAACAGCTTAAGTGAGTTTTGATTTCGTGGTTAAGAGACTTAAAGAATCTTACTGTTAAGTTGAGAGATCTATGTTGAACTTATTCCATCCGTATTTGCTCTGTTGCTCAGCCCAGACATCCGCAGCCGGGGGCATATCGTGCAGCCCAACAAAACTAGCGACCATTGCTTTGCAGGTTGCAGCTTGGCTCTTTGCCTTCCATCGTCCCCTCTAGAATAGGAGACGACGCGGCTGCAGGCTCACACATGACGACCGCCGGCGTCTCGACGAGGAGCAGCGAGCGCGTGCAGCCGTGCAGGTGAGTTTCCTTTTGGCCTAACCACTAAATCCTCCAATTTCTCATCCAACCTGCATATAAATTTCGTCCTCGCCTACTTTGTTGAGAAGGTTATCCAAGTAATTCCGATAAGATATAGACAAAGTTATTAAACAATTTTTTTTCCTTTTAGGTGGTGTTGGAAATAAGGGCACAAGACAAGAGCCCAGGTTATATTCCTAGATCCAACAATGGTAAAAGGAACATAACTAGATGTCCAACCGCATGAAGTCATAGATTATGTGAATTGGTGCTTGTGGAGAGGACTATATCATATTAGCACATGGTCATTAGTGACCACTCATCATTTACCAGGCGTCTATTCAGAGATGAGGGTTACAACCCATCACAGATGACTTGTTCCGTAGTAGTGATTGCATCAATCCAAAATGACATAGTATATATTCAACCGCAAGCTCTAATACATTTATAATCCATTATATGTAGGTAGACACAACATTGTGGGTACAATAGACGACTAACCACTCATGGGAACAATCAAACAAACAACAAGCTCACAATGCCTTCAAGTACAATTTAGCTACAGGTGCAAATACATCTAAATTACTAGTCCAATATTATGGAGGTGCCCTAAAACGACCTCAAGCTTGAGTGAAGCTTAGTCTTCTAGCTTTCTTTCTTAGCTTACTAGTTTTCTTCCTTGTTTCTTATATCCCTCAATGTTGAGGCTTGGAATCTAGGAATTCCTGTAACTGGTTGGTTTTGTATGCAAATCAGCTAATGGACATATAGGCAAGATTTTTATCCATTATCTGAAAAAACGACCTCAAGCTAGTTTCCAACTGACTTCATCACCTAATTAAGCATATGCCATTTCTACATTGATTATTTCTTCTTTACTTAGCTGCAACTGCAAACACGCTATATTTTCAGGGAAGGAGACGGAGAGGAGATCTTCCATGTCAGTTCTTAGGGAAGAACTGAACATGGAATCCATCTGGGAAGCTGAGGCCGGGGGTACGGACTATGTTACCTCCTTTTACTGTCTTCCATCTGGAATGACAAGATATATGCATATGTTAGAACATAGATATTCTCATATGCATGCCATGTTCAGGAAGAGAACTACATGTACATGTGTGACAAGTGATGATCAGCTGCATGTACCTGTATTTTGTCACCAGGTGGTGTATGAAAGTTGCAATCAACACCTTGCTGAGATCAGTTCCAACGCAGAAACGGAGGCCGCCTCCAAAGGCCATGAAATGCTTCGTACCACCGGTGATCTCAACCTTGTCCTGCGCAAGCAAAACCCAGACTCCCAGAGGTTAGTCAAAACTCAAAACACAAGACATATGTTTAATATCTGGTCACGAATGCATGCATGCATATGCAGGCTAGCTAGCTAGCTAACTTCTAGAAGCAGATTCTACTATTATGGGCTGCCTCCTTTCTTTATTCCTGCGTGTTCCTTATCAGAAGAACAGTGAGTGTTAAGTAACATTTGACAATATATATCTATGCTGCTCTATATATAACATGATTTGACCAACCCCACACGTAGGCCAATCACCTTGCACAATGCAAGATTCATCCCCTAGATCAAAAGGCAAGATAGGTTTATTTACTCGCATCCTGTATCTATGTCCCCAGTCCACTATTTCTTCTCTGCTTTCGTTGGGAATATGTGAAATATCACGTGCTTCACCTGCCGCAACGAGGAACTGTCTGATTATTAGAACCCTGAATCCCAGACATGCTACTGTGCTAGTACACTACAGGCCGGAAACAGACACAATCCGTTGTAAAATATACAGGGGATTTGGTAAGTTCTCCCATGGTGATTGCTCAGTTTGTTTAGCTATTTTTGACAATTGTTTTGGTTCAATTTCTTTCTTCTTTTTTTTTTGACAGTTGTGGACTGCACCATGCTTGTATATACTTTGCCTATCCTTCCAAGTTGAAGAAAGTTGGGGGGACTCCAGAATTGATGCCAACACTGAATCAACTGAATGCTGGGTTCAATAAGTAGTAGTTGTAATTAGTTTATTGGAAAAAAGGTAAGGTGCTTTATTGTTGATTAAAGTGGCTATACTTCAGACTAGAACTTGTGCTTGCTGACACTCATCACTTGGAATCCTGGAAGAAATAAAAACAAGCAACACCATATATATGACTGCTACCTGTTGCACTCTATATATCTTGGGAATGAGTCCAACACTCAATCCAGAGAGCATCAAAACCACAAGTTTTAATTGCATTTGAAAGGGTTTTGAGGGAATTTCAGTTAGTTAGCACATAGATTAAACGGCACAAACCTGCCACCTCCATGGATTAAAAGCTAACGGATCTTCATATATTTCGGGATTTAAGTGCACTGCTGGAGGGCACACCATGACTCCCCATCCTGCTGGAATGGTGTAGCCTGCACCCAAAGGTATAGAAGAAAAAAAAAAGGCTTACATTCATTTTTTTTGTCAAGTTAAAGAGCACGTTTGTTCATACACATCATATGTATATCTAGCTTGTAGTACTATACCTTTGAATTCAATGTCCTGCAAGGCCTTCCGAAAAATCCCCGGGACGATGTTTGCTAACCTTACCATCTCCAACGTGACCTTCATATGCAGAAAAGTTCAAGTAGTCAAAATAGTATTCACTCAACTAATCCATTAGTCCCTCCATTTTAGTCCCTTTTAGTCTCTTTACGAATCTAAATAAGGATAACTAAAAAACTAAAAGTGTATATTGGGACTAAAATCCAGTAGTCTATCTTAAAGGTACTTATAGGGACTAAAGTGGTCTGCCTCTCTCTTCTCTTTTGGTCTACGGGCTTTTAGTCCCTGGATCCAAACAGCAGGGGACTAAAATGAACTAAATTTATTTAGTCCAGAGATTAAATGATCCAAACATGATCTAAACTGAAGCCAAGTTTATACAGAGCACTACTAGTTGTGAACACATATGTATATAACTACACTATCTTCTCTCTCGTGGAGAGTGCGTGGGTGCACTTGGTTTACACAAGCACGAAACACAAAGTAAGCAGTTGCACAATCGCATTGGCCAGTGTTCTGCTTGTACTTTGCCACTGTCACGACTAAGCCAACAGGCCACTGGTTAATCCGGCTCAATGTCTTATACTATTATACACCGGCCGTTCAACTTGCACTTGGCTAATTAACTGCTGGCTAACTATAGCTAGCCCCTGGTTAGGCTCACCTGAGACGTGAAGGTCATCGACTTGTACTCTGCCCACGTGAGGCCTGCGGCATCACACCCCTCCCTCCTGCCCCTAACAATCGCCTCATGCTCCTCCTGTGCCACACAACACAAGAGCTGTGTCATATGTTGTCTCGTTGATTGCGCGTGTTGGGGGTTTCATCACTGGCTAATTAGTTAGCTGCTAACCGTCAGCGCGTCGAGAACCGTGGGGTTCTCGGCGAGGAGGCGGACGCCGAGCGTGAGCGCCAGCGACGTGGTCTCGAAGCTGGCGAAGAGGAGGACGAACATGAGGTCGAGCGCGATGGCCTCCGTCAGCACGGGCTTCTCCCGCCCCAGCTCCTCGATCAGCACGTCGAAGAAGTCCTCGCATTGCCTCCCCGGCTCCGCCATCCTCTCCCTCATCATCTTCTTCAGCACCTTCATCGCGTTCCTCCTCCCCTGCACGCAGCACAGATAGTATCAGCTGGGTGGCTAGCTAGCTTGGTTTCGAGTCACAATCCTCTAGAGACATTGACTGCCAGGCTGCATGTGGTGGTGCGTGTGCATGCATGGTCATCTGTTGACTAGGGAACGCATGTGCAGGCGTTGTTCAGTTCACTACGTTGCTGCTCAAGGATGCGTTATATTGTACATGCATGTGCACTAACACTGCATACCTTCATGCACTCATGATATGCAGTGCCGGGGATGTCCACCGGGAACGAGATGAGCCCGCGGATGAAGGCGACGAAGTTCTTCCTCAGATTCTCCGACGACTTTGACGGCTCGTAGCTGATCAGCTTCTTCGCCGTAAGGTCAAATATCATCTAGTATCACAAGTTCCCAGATCGATATATGTCAGAACTCAGAAATGGACAGCATGAATTCCAAACATATATTAGCAGGATATGGATGGATTGATGGTGATCTCTTACGGCGGAGATGCTGTCCTTGAGCTCGACGCTGGGCTGCGCCGCCCAGGAGGCGAGGCTGGCGCGGCAGGCGCGGTCGGTCTCGTCGAGGAGCACGGCGCGGAGGTTCTCCTGGCCGTACAGCCGGAGCACGAGGCTCTTGAGGTACTTGTACATGAAGCCGTGGAGGGAGCCGACGTTGTCGCGGCCGAAGATCTCGGTGAAGGTGTCCGGGTACCAGCTCTCGAACAGCTTCCCCTCCTGCTGGAACACGTAGTAGTTCAGCTCCGGGTCCGCCGTCACCACCACCGGCCTCCCGACGACGCTGGTCTTGAAGATACTGCCGTACCTGCACAACACATAATCCAAAATATCTCGTCAGGTTCAGTAATCAGAAGTCGATCAGCTGCTGCACAGTTACACAACAATGTTCTTCATTTTTCCCAAAAAAAAATGTTAGAGGAGCTAGCTCTGATACAATTGAGTACTACCTGTTCAACCTCTCCTTCACGAAGGGGGAGATGTCGCAGGTAGTGTTGGGTGCGAAGAACTGCAAGGTCTCGCCGAGAAGAGGGAGGCCGAGGGAGCCTGGAGGCAGCCGGCCGTTTGCTCTCGGGTGGCTCCATCTGTACGCCCACATAACGGAAGCCACGACCATGGCCATGGCCACAGCCCACACAGCTACACAGACCAGTGTTTCCATGGCCTCTCCAAGACCTGGTTTCTCGTACACTGTTAGGGCAAGAGGCAATGGCGGTGCTTAGCTAGGCTAGGCAGGCAAGGGAAGCTAGTGAAGATATGGTTTTGCAAGTACCGAGAGCAGGGTATATATAGCAGTGCGTGATCTGAAGGGAGATTACTTCGGTTTATATAAAGTTCAGGCCAGCATAAACAAATGGAAGGGGAGAGTGCAGGAGGAATTATTGCCACAGAATCCTTCCAAGTGTTCCTCTTTTTGACGGGAAGAATCCACCCGGAAGCTTGCGTTCTGCTGCTGTGCTACGGAGACTCTGATGCATGCCACAGGAATTCAGCTGTTATGTTCTCAGCTTTTCAGATCGGCTGCCTGTTTAAGGCTGGCTGGCTGGCTCTGTGTGCGCGCGGTTTAGCATGAAAATTTGATAGGCATGTACGTGCTGCAACGGATTGCCGGCTGTTATCCAGACCGTGATTGTATTCTTTTCTCACTGGTAGAGAAGATGCCATTAGCACATCAGTTCAAAATGTTAAGCTGTTATGTCTGAATTTTTCCTACCGTGTGTTTCCAATTTCTTAATTTCTCTTGGACAGGCCCGATTTGAGTTAGTTAATTTCTGTGGGAATGAACCGTGGCCCCCTGTCTACTACTAGGAAAACATGACGCATACATGATAATTAACTCGAACAAATACCGGCAGACGGATAAGAGGGGATTGAATATGCACCGGCACAGAAAAAAACTACGATGTCCCGATCAATCGAGCGCGAGTCAACAAGAGTTCAGCTATATTTCGTTTTTCTTATCCATGGATACATCTCACTTGATCGATTGGTCGTTGTGATCAGCGTGCATCGATCGATCGAGCAAGACGTCTCGATCACAGGTGTGGTAGACCCAGCCGTCCAGCTCCCAGCTAGCTAGCAGCGAACTGTGTGTGCATGTACACTAAACGTCCTTTCGTTCCAACCTGCTTTATACTGATACCGACAGCTATATTTGTCGATCTACTCCTAGCAGGTAGCCTGAATCCAGCACAGAGGGCTCGTTGCATACGAACGTACGTACGTACTGTACGTTCAGAAGCAAGAGATAGATCAGATCGATCGATGCAGAGATCGCGGAATCTTCCCCTGAACTCATCAGCAGCAGCTAGCTTAATTAGCTAGCTAGATCACAATTTTAGATGACCTGATCATCAACTTGATCCTCATCACTCGTCAGTCGTCGCATCACATCTCACATACTACTATATGAGATAATTGTACATCAATGTGCTTCCACGTACTACGTACTGCCACCTGTATGTGTGTGTGCCAGTGTGTATGCATGGCAATGCGAGTCTCCGGTCTCTTCAGGTTCGTCATGCCATGCCTGCCGCCATTTTTGTCTGCATGTCTGTCGGTCGATCACCCGTCGGATCGAGCTTCTTCAGACTAATTCAGATGTTCATGCATGCACCTGAATGAATTCCTGCATATAATCCTACTATATAGTATGTGCGCACGTACGCGTGTTCGTTCGTGGATGGATTGGTCAGATGGATGCTGCACCGCCGGCGACGCTAGCTCCTGCGACTGAACGTATGAAACCGCGGGAGACGCCCACGTAACTAAACCGTATACGTACGAGGTATGCACAAGTGTCCCCCACACGTAGACAAGCGCGTATTGACATATGAGATCGATATACATGACATTTTCAGAGAGGTATAGATTCAGACTCGAGTAGATGTGTTCCCTCGTTTCTGCGAGCACCGTGAGTCCACTCAAGCAAGTAATCAACGAATTATTATTGTTTCCTTCATGTCTATATGTGTGGCTTTCATTCAGATAGAGATCGATGATTTCAGAATTCAGAAATACAGGACTGGCGTTGAGGATTCAGATCCAATCCATGCGTGTTCAGGTTCCATTTTAAGACAAGCATATCCTACTCTTCCGAACTCGTTGAAGGGTGCAAATTCAGAAGGCTGAATCCTAAGTATGTCTCGTGATGCTGTTGTTAATTGTATCGTTGTTCGCGTGGTCAGTTGTTAAATCCAACAGTGCACCTGTAAAAAGTCTCTGAACCACGAGCATGGATCCCCTGTAGATACGCCCGCACGATCGAGTCGTTTACTCTCTACCTACCGTATAATCGTAACAAAACAAGCAGTTTGGATGACGACAGAAGATCCATGCAAGTACCAAGCGATCTAGCTAAAATAATTTGTTCATCGATTAACTAGATGCCGCACTAGGTAGCTAGCTAGCATACCAATAGTGCAAGCAACTGATGCTAGATTGTGCCTGCACAAGTACAGCACTGGCTTCACTGCGTATTAGGCTATATTAGCTTCGATACTTCTGCTATGTGATGTACAGTACTACCCTTTCCAGTTTTGGGCGAAGCTTAGACAAAATCTCAGTTCAAAAAAACTGTGGGGGACAAATCTCGATAGAGGTGCTATACATGTGTGGCATTGTCTCGTCCCATGTGATCAGGCTGGGTAAGAAATGGTATGCACCTTGTTGGGTTTAAAATTACTACACAAGTATATACTCCCAACGTTTTTAATATACAATGCCATCGACTTTTAAACATACAATCGATCATTCATCTTATTTAATATTTTTTGTAAACATTAAATATAACTAGTACGGTGGTCCACGTAGATTGTGTGGCTAGTATTTTTATATTTTCTCTCATGTATGTTAATGCCAAAATTTGGTAAGATTCATTAATGGATTAGTTTAAGGAAAGAGCACAATCAGCCAAAAGCTTATCCAGAAGAATCCGAATTCAAGAATGAATCATGGAGACCACAGTATGGCAGCTTAATTTATCCATTAACTAAGCAAGTTTTGTATTTAGAAAAGTTTGAGTCATATCCGATGAGGATTTTATGTTTTTTCCTTTTATTCTTAGGAAAGTTTGTTTAGTGTCCGATCAAAACTTATATCCTGCCTTTTATCTTTAGGAAATATGTGTCATGTCCGATATGGACTAGTATCTATCCATGGGTATAATAAATATGTACACACAGGGTCTATGTAAATTATCTGTCGATCAATACAACTTTGGTGCATCGTCACCCTTTTGATTTTCGTCTTTCTCGACGAGTTCTTGTTTCGAGTTGGACTGCATCGACTTCGATCTCCGACGAGGGGTAAGGCTTGTTATGGTTGTTTGTATCAGCGGGGTAGGGTCTCAACACTCTAATCTTGTCAATATAAATACCTATTTATCATATATCGTATTTAATCTAGTTAAGGCTTACTTGTTTAGACTTTATGCTTTTTTTCATACTTAGTGTTGCATCAATTGAGTTTGACCTACTAAGTCGTGCTTAGAATTATAAAAACTAATATGCCTTTGATTGTAAATAAATGTTTCATCGGGGTTTCAGCTGTTGAGTTATCTGTATGTTGCATCAGCTTATTCAGATTATATACAAGTTGATTTTAGACTATTGCAATAAAGGTTTCAGTAATTATCTAATCTTGTGGATTTAATGTTATCGAAACACTAGCCGAGGTATATTTTAACCTTTAGATCAAGCAATTATTCTATTATATTAGTATTGACCTATTGGTTTCTATTCAATTATATTATTGTTTTATTACATTATCATCAGTCGATTGTTTTTATATCATTATTTACTCAAATGTCAGAATCAACATTTGACATATAACCGATTGCTTAAAAACCTATCGACATCGGCTGGTATTGACATAGGCTATTGTTGCTATATCGGCTTATTGGCCGATCGGCTCTTTTATCTTGAATTCATACATCTTGTCAGTTGCAGGATCGACTGACACCCACGTCTCATTTTAGCACCTATACTAGAGCTAAGTAGATCTTCTAAGTCTTCGTGTTATTTTTCACGTCAACAGCATGGCTACTTGGCTGCTCCTACGAGTAATCTCGCCAACATCTAGGCCTGGACCCTGGTACCTGCAACCTGCGTGGAAACGCAGCAAAACCGCACATCAATCATCTGGTTTTATGTATTCGGGTGTGTTTAGTTCCCAAAAAAAGTTGAAAGTTTGAAGAAAGTTAGGAGTTTGAAAAAAAAGTTGAAAGTTTTTGTGTGTAAGAAAGTTTTTAATGTGATATGATATGATGTGATGGAAAGTTGGGAATAGGGGGGAAACTAAACACGGCCTTCATCGTTTGAAGCATTGAGATCGAGCTTGCTATTTCACTTAGGCCTTATTTAGTTATTAATTTTTTTCCTCAAAAACATAACATCGAATCTTTAGACACATACATGGAACATTAAATATAGATAAATAAAAAAACTAATTACACAGTTTGCATGGAAATCGCGAGGCGAATCTTTTGAGACTAATTAGTTCATGATTAGTCATAAGTGCTACAGTAACTAACATGTGTTAATGACGGATTAATTAGACTTAATAAATTCGTCTCGCGGTTTCCAGGCGAGTTATGAAATTAGTTTTTTCATTCGTGTCTGAAACCCTTTTCGACATCCGGTGATCAAACGTCCAATGTGACACCCAAAAATTTTCTTTTCGCGAACTAAACACGCCCTTAGCTTCACCTTCCTAATACTTTCTATTAGCTTCATGTACTCCTTCCGTTTCACAATATAAAACTTTCTAGTATTACTCATATTTATATATATATTAATTAATCTAGACGCATATATGTGACTAGATTCATTAACATCTATAAGAATACGGACAATGCTAGAAAGTGTTACATTGTGAAACGGAGAAAGTATGTAACATATGCTTTATTAATTCCCGCTTGTTATAGTTCTGTTTGTTTATGGTCAATTCAGAATGTAGATAAACATATCTACCAAACACAAATCTATAAATTAAGATTTGACTGGCCTTTTGTGTGTGGTTGTGTGCCAAATTAATACTCCCTCCGTCTCATAAAAAACGAATCTAGAACCAGATGTGACATATTCTAGTACGATGAATCTGGACATATGTATGTCTAGATTCGTAGTACTAGGATGTGTCACATCCGGTACTAGGTTGGTTTTTTAGGGACGGAGGGAGTATATGTCACGGTGGCGTCGCTATTTCATTTGCTTTAGATGCATTGATGATTTAGGTGCGTTCGTTTGAGGGCCTGTTTGGCACAGCTCCAGCTCCAGCTCCAGTCCTCCTGGAGCTAGAGCTCAGCCAAACAGTTTTAGCTGCACCAAAACTGGGAGTGGAGCTGGGTGGAGCTCTCTCATAAAATGAACTAGAGTTGTGGAGCTGGGTTTAGGTAGCTCCACAACTTCACTCCAGACCCAACTCCTGGAGTTAAAATTAGGAGTTGGAGCTGTACCGAACAGACCCTTAATATAAAAAAGAATAATCTTCTCTTTTTCATGCACACATATTCATTTTTCGTGCACACGTATTTTAAACGGTTGAATGGTACTTTTTTTTTCTAAAAGTTCATATTAATGTGATTTTTAATTTTAATATAATTAATATTTAATTAATTATGTGCTGACATTTCATCTCCTTAATCTTCTGTTCCAAGCATAGAGTCAGACGGTCAAAGTCAGAACGATGTGAGAAGTCTCCATGCTGGTTATGGGTTGGTCAAACTACTGTACTGAACACAACTACGCAGCATATATATATGTTCGTATATATGCGTGCATAGTACCACACACGACCATAGCATATAACGGTTCAAAAGACGTGTTTTTAACGGGTAGTTGAATCTATATTATGATTACTTATTTGTAACGTAACCCATTAGAGATAAATCGTACTATCTATGTTTCAGGTTATAAAACGTTTTAACTTTAATTAAAATTAAATTGTTTTAAATTTAACTAAGTTTATTGATAAATATAGTAATATTTATAATACTAAACTTGTTTAATCGAATCAACGATTGAATATATTTTTATAATAAATTTGTCTTGGCTTAAAAATGTTACTACTTTTTTCTATAAACTTAGTCAAAATTAAAACAGTTTATCTTTGACCAAAATCGAAATGTCTTATAACCTGAAATGGAGGGAGTATATAGCTATTCCTAACAATAAATCATTTTAAATACATTACTCTCTCCTCTGGCGCGTTCTATAATTCTTGCAGTGATGCATTCTCCAAAACATATTTTTGACTATATTTTTTTATTATAATATATATAATAAAAAAATATTTACTATAACTCCTAAAATAATTAATATGAACAATTGATTAACTTTTGACCCACGGTGTTTCATGTATAAGAAAATGAGAGGGAAAAGGTTAAGATGGAGAAAAGGGACAGAAATATTTAGTGCAGGTGAAGCTTCGTCTCTCCTGTTGGTAGGCGACCATATGTAGACAGACACAAGGAGTCGATAAATAGCGTTTTGACCATAAAGTTCAGGTGGATTCACGTAAAACGCAAGAGTCGTTTGACCATCATATATACGAAGAAGAAAAGCTAAAGTACTATAGCCCCTGGCTGCGAACCTGAAGCTGCAACTTGCAAATTTGCATGTCCGAGGAGAGACAGGAGCAAGCAAGCTGTCTTTTTCCCTGGATGGAGTAGGTCTACTCGGCATCTATATACATCATCACCTAAAAGTTATGCCAAGTAAACAGCAGAAACGGGGACATCTTTGGCACACTGAGGCTAGCTGTTGAGTTGGCAAGTTTGGATCTTACAGTTGCTCCGGTGACAGTGTGAGACACGGGCACACACTACAGACGCACAAGTGGCCATATACAACATGCATATATATGCTGATGTCTTAGCTAGCTGAACACAGTCAGTTCAACAGAGCTGTCACTTGTGACTCGTAGCAGAGACAGGCCAGACATCATGCACCATCCGAAAAGTTATTAGTCCAGGCTAGCTAGTTTTCCCATGCTGCACACAGTTGCAACTTGCTCATGCATGCATGGCTTCATGCACGGCGTGTATGTGTTCTATAGTACATATAACTATGGCACTTTGCACACTGTTGGCATGGCAGTGTCGAAATTTAGTTTACAAGTGACATGATAGAAAAGTAAGAAGCTTACAAGCCATGTCCCAACTGCAAGGTACTTGTGGGCTCATGATCAGTGCAAGTCGACATTAAACTACGGCAACGAGAGATTGCGATCGATCGGAGCACTCACTCATGCGTTGTTGGGTTTTGTTACAAGATTCGTCAAAGGGAACCTCGGATATAGGTGCCACAAGCCAATGGCCAGCCTCCAGTCTAAGCATGAACAACTAATGCAATTTGCAGGGTTGTATATAGTTATTATTTCCTCTTTTTTTGGCTTAGGATCCATTGGATTCTTTCACACATTAGCTAGCTCATGCACGTATATCATTGAGCATGGCTACCATGCGGACATTATATATCTTTATCCGGAGCAATGCTCACTGACGAGCGATGGCACTTCAGAAATTCAGAAAACTTCAGACAACGCGGTTGTACACGGATCGGTTAGCAGAGCATAACATGGACAGACTACAGTGTATGCAGAGCAGACTGCAGAGTCGTAGCAACAGACACGGTTTGATGGATAAGCCATCGATCCTTGTGGTTAAACTTCTCCAAGTTGTCAAAATGGCAAGTTGGCTTTGCACTGGCACGTTTCGACCTGGAGAACCTTTGGCATCTTCTGAACCTCGTTTATGGAGTACTTGGACTCTTGGAGGCGACGCCCTGTGTACGAAGCTAAGATCGTCACCTTTCTGGAGTAGTGTACTACTGAGTGCGGTTGTGCGAAGGTTGCGAGATTGCATGTTCCTGAAGGAATTGACTTAGACACGGATCACGGTTGGGTTTGCCGAGAGATTGGTCAAATCAAACCTCGGATGCATGCGAATAATTAACCATGAAACAGCACAACTTGCATGTCTACTGTAGTTGTATAGGGGAGTAGTGCCCTGGAAGTATAGTTAGCACATTAGTTAGTCCCGATACTTTACGCAATTTCTAGGATGTTGAGAGAAGATGAAAGAAAAAAAAATAGAAGGATATGAAGAACGAAGTGAGTCGTTGGCGCTTGATTAATTGATTGTTTATATTTTAAACTTGAATATTGGATTAATATGATTTTTTAAAACAAATTTTTCATAGAAATTTTTAAAGAAAAACACATTGTTTAACAGTTCATAAAACGTGCGCGTAAAAATTAAGGAGTCTTCACAATCAATCTGCTAATCTCGAACGCTGAGGAGTGAATTAAAATTTTACGTTTCATATTGAATTTTATCTTAAGTATCAGTGTATTTTTAAATACTAGCAAAATACTCGTATGTTGTTATGGAATTAAAAGAATCACATCGCTCATTGCAAAGAAGAAATCTATTTTAAATTTTAATGTTTAGTTTTAGAATTAGTTAAAGTTTTCTTTATATATTTTAGTAATAAAAAATTTAAGCGGGCTCAATTGATTTGTTATTATTGCACAATCGTTTCCTTCCTTTGAAGAGCCGCATCATCGATTAATATGTTAGCGAAATAGAAGAAAGCGCTGTGTTTTTATTTTCGTTTTCTTTTAACTTCAGTAGAACATTTCTCATATTCACAAACCCTGGCTATTTCTAATTCAAATTTCAGACCCTGCACACCTATTTGAAGAGAGGATGAATAATGGGCCCACATGTCAGAATTTAGGGAGCAATTTTGCTATATATTTGTTGACAAATTTTCTTCCAAAAATTTAACACATATAATTACAGTATAATCGTAGTATAATTACATTGTAACTTGCATGTAATTACACTATAACTATAATGTAACTTGTATGTACTTTCAAAAATCTCTCCGTAACATGTTATTTCGGTAAAATGGAGGTCGTGGGAACAAATCCTTTCACATATGTGTGCTGTGATTTTTTTTATTCCTCACCAGAGCAAATCTTGTAATAGATCTAACGATTCAAAATTACGTGAAACTTACATACAAGTTACACTGTAGTTACATGCAAGTTACATTGTAATTACATACAAGTTATAGTGTAATTACACTACGATTATACTATAATTACATTTGTCAAAGAAAAATTGTCGACAAATATGTAGGTGGTCGCTTAGGGAGTTGGTGGTGTTCCACCACCAGTGGGCTATCCTGAATAGATTAGCTGGGCTGGGATTTCGGCCCAACGAAAAGGTCCATTCTATCTGTTCGAGAAGGCCCAATTGACCTGAGAAAAGCGGCCCAGCAATTGCCATCCGGCATCATATCCCTGCGTATTTCCGGCGAGCATACGGCCGAAATAACTAGAAGACAGAACATCAACTTGCCAAAGCCAAAAACAGGTTGATTACCGCAGGTAACTATACCAAGGACTGACTGTTGAAACTTGAAATCATTAGCAGGCAGCAGGCTGTGTAGATCTTGGAACACTTGTCACTGCTCCATGCTCCAAACATGCAGCTGTGTAAGCATTTGGACTCTTCTCCGTACTGTCAAAAAGGTGCGAGAGCTAGCTTGGGGAAAGTTTCATATCAGACTTGTTAAGAGGGGGGGCCGCGTACACTGTCAATGCGTCTGTTTCAAATCAATTCATGTACTCATGTACCTTGCTTCTGGGACCGGTTCTTTTCTGAATCTGTTAGCAGACAATCGTCGGTACGGCCACGAGATCTGTTCTTTTCAACCTCAGCAATTTGGAACCAAATAATTAGTGTCACATTTTCTTGTGATCAAACAAATGAAACCTTTGGAATGCAACAACATTCATCCATGGTGAAAACAGGCCGAGCAAAATCTTCGTTTTGCTGTCAAAATTGCTGCACCTATTTCCCCCTTTTCATACTCGCTTCGTGAAATTCCTTCACGCATGAATCCATGGTAATTGGCAAAAGCAAGAACAGATGCTAAAGCTGAATGAATACCCATGCCGCCATGCGGCTACATGCACAACGTATAAACTACTCGTGTGGAGATTATAGATACCCCATACCCACACGGCATGTATATCCGACTGGGTATAGGGGTACCATATATAGATAGAATATCTTTAAAGGGCTCGGGTTATATTCTTAACTTGAGTGTCAAGCAAATACCCGGGATCCTAGTCGGTTACGATTGTGTTTTATCTTTATTTGCCTATTCCGTTAGGAATATGGGTTGTATCTTATAATGCGGACTCCTTCCACTATATAAGGAGGGGTCCGGGTGTCTCTTGGGGCATAACTTTTCTCCCAGATCATACGATCAATAACACACACGGCGGATCAATCCCCGGACATGAGTAGGATATTACTTCTCATTGAGAGGGCCTGAACCTATATAAAATTTCTTATCTCTAAACCCATCCACTTTTTCTGCTTGATAGCCATCCCTTTTCGTATTGCCGAAATCTTGTTTCGACAACTCGTGCAGCGGACGAGGAAGGCGCGCGACGACGAGCTAGCCAACGGACGGTGTGATTTGTGACTAGTGAGCAGGAGTCGCTGAAGTCGCTGCTGGTAATTGCTAATCTTGTGGGGTGTGCTCAAATATAAGGATCTTTATGAAAAAGAATGTACATATTACAAAAACCCCCCCTAAATCGGAGCCGCTCAATCTTAATTGGACGGAGTAGGATCGCTACCAACGATAGCCCTAAATCTGATGGTGTCTAGAACAAATTAACAAATAAAGTCAGGACCTTAATGAAAACGTACCAACGATAGCCCTAAATCTGATGGTGTCTAAAAGAAATTACCAAATAAAGTCAGGACCTTAGTGGAAATATACCAACGATAGCCCTAAATCTGATGGTGTCTAAAAGAAATCTATCTAATAACCCAATTGAGATCCCCTGCAGTACCGCATGTGCAGTACTGTAGGCTGACATGTGGGCCCGAGGGCTGTGGGGCCCACATGTCAGCCTACAGTACTGCATGTGCATATGCAGTACTGCAGACGACCTGTGTCCCTAATAACCTAAAGCTGGCTTTTTTTTTTGCTAGTTTTCTATTGGTCCACGTGGCGCCTCTTACTTTGAAGAAAAATCATAAATTTAGAAAAAAAAAGCATCTAACAATCATATGTGAGAAAAAATCTAGAGAAAAATACCACATGGGGATTCCAAAGCCTTCCAAAACTATCTTCTCGTTCCACTCACACGAACTTCTACTCATTTGACTTCTATAAATATACCACGCGTACTCGATACTACTCCTATAACTTAAACATATCACATATGGATTTTAGAGGCTTCCAAAACTCTCTCTTTCCAATCATACGAACTTCTACTCATTTTACTTCTATAAATATACCACACCTACTCGATACTACTCATATAGCTCTAGAATTATATAGTAAACTTAAAATTATTAAGCAAAAAAAATAAATATAAAACAATGAATTTACATTAATTTTCCTTCTTTAGATATACTACGCACACTCGATACTACTCCTATAACTCTAGAGTATACAATAAAACCAAAATTATTATGAAAAAAATTCAAAACATTAAAAATTTAATAGTTTGTTTATGAAATCTTCAATTATGGCATAAGGTGCATCTAGAATGACATCGTGCACCCATTTTACAACACAGACCATTATCAACATGCATACTAGAAAATAAAACATTTTAAAAAATCATTCTAAATTTTTTTTGAGTAAAAAAAAAGGATATATGATAAAAATAGAAAGAGAAAATATGATACCTAGTCTGCCATCCTAAGATCCATTTTTTCCTAAACTACAAACTACATTCTGTAGCAGAAAACGAATCCCATGATCTGGTTTTTCCATTATCTCGTTCTGTAGCAGAAAACGAATCCCATGATCTGGTTTTCGCATTATCTCGCTGGCTCGCGCATGCGCATGATTAACAAACTCGTAAAAACATGATCTTTCGCCGCATGTGGCTTAACAAACTCGTTAACCTCTTAGCGATGATCTTTCTCAACTGGTGTGAAAATGTGCGTCCTTATCACATAAAACTACCCTTAATCCCTTTTAAAAAAGGAAAATCATACGAACTCCCTATCTATTCCTTTGAAATTCGTTGATGAAATAAAAATGAGCATAACATTTTACTTTATATTTTTCTCTTCGTATATCTAGAATTATTATGTTTTTATATGCTAATTAAACTATAGTTTTTTAAAAAACTAAAAACTAGTTGTGTGCCCGTGCATTGCAACGGGAATCAAAACAAATAATTTTTAAAGCTAGATATTCACCCCACCGATAGCCCTTTTATGATTCATAAAAAATGAATAGGAATCATCAAATCTAGTATTTTGGGATTTGGTTCCTGTGCAGTCCTTAGTATGACTACAACTTAGGCAGTTATACTATAGCTGTAGGATATAAATCCAAAGGCGCAAATTTGATAATACACTGTTCATTCAGAAAATCCAGCACAAAATTGTTATAGCAAGCCTACTGTATATTTAATCTGAACCTTCCATTGAAAAATTGATCTAAACCTTCCATTGAAAAATTGAATGGACAAGATCTTGTGCAGTCCCTAAAGTACAGTTGTAGTTGGAACTGCATCTGATCCCAATCCAGTATTTTGTTACCAAATGATATGTTGTTTACGAATCAAAAGATATACCGTATCAAGCGAATTACATGGCATGATTTCACGGTTTTTTTATAGGCTCTTTTGCACTATGATAATGTATCAATATTTAAATTTGAAGGAGACGAGTAAAAATTTAGATAGCGGTTAGCATGACTCATCATCTAAATATAATTATTCTGTAGGTGAAATTTGGCAATTGCATATCTTGACCAATCAAACTATATGGCTCAATATTGTGCCACTCTATCAACCTCACTATATGAATCACAACAGACTGCAACATGGATTGCTTACTTAAAACAAAATAAAAGAATCCAAAATTTAGAGGAGTCAGAAAGTTAGTAAAAATAGCTTCGGCACTAGTTGCTTGTTAACATTGTTGTTGGGTCTAAAAACCCTCAAAAACAAACATTGCTGACAGAAAGTATCAGTAATCCCTACCATAATAATTCCATTTCATCCCACAAAAAAAATGCAGATAAATATTGTTGACAAATGGCCGTAAAAATAGCCTAAATGCTGGATGGTACAAATAATACGTAGCAAAACCTAAGAAGCAGGCGGCAAAATCATGCAAAAAAATTCAGAATAAAAATGGCAACATTAAATATCCATTATTATTGCTTTAGATTTATAAACACCCAAACATGGGAATGCTTTAGATTTATAAACACCCAAACATGGGAAAGCAAACTGATAAGTAAAATGTTGGATAAATAGGTGACTCCCCGAAAAAAGTTAAAAAGGTGACACACACCCTAGCATGTCAAAAACAATCCGTGTAAAGCTCGCCACAAATTGATTTTCTGATCAAGTAATTTGCAGTTCAAAATAAATCAAGTACTGCCTTAACTATTCTCGGTTTCTAAAGCTCCCCTAGAACTGCAAACTTTGCTCCTTGACTTGTCTGGTGGTGAACATTCTACCTATGAGCTAAAATGTTTACGAAGATTAAATACATCATACAGAGAACAGAAAGGATGAATGGTTTAATATATTGTCAATTAAAAAATTGGAAAGAATTAGAACGCTAACCTTTTTGTTTTCAAAAAGAACAAATTATTCCTTAAGCTTAGGCCTTCACATATAAGTATTTCTCAATTCACAATTGAAGGCAGCAAAATGAATCACAAAGTGTATTTCTCAGGATCATCCATTGAAAAGAACGATTAGCAGGAACATAAATATCAGTCTCAGGAATGATTATCAAGAACGTAAATCTATTTGTTAAGTCTATTCATAGCAGTCATCGATTACCTGAACCAAATCCACGGATTGATTTAGCTGCATGTATAACCACATGTTACTGAAGTATGTTCATAGCAAAACTGAAACTGACTATTTTTTATCATCTTTTGAAAAGGGACATCTATATTCACATCAAAATTAAATGAAGATGTAACCTACTAATTTATGACATGTGCAAGGCACAATGCAGATTGGATCCCTCAAGTTGTAAACTTTGCAATAAAATAATCCAATGTAATAAAGGAATCAAGGTGCGCAGGGACATTATTTATCAGCATATGTTGCAACAACACATAACTGGAAGAGATTAATGTAAAGCTTGTTAATTCAGGCCAGCATTAAAATATTTTGCTTCTCTATTTTAAGTACAGTGGTTTGGTGAGAATCTCAGTTGATAATCTTCTGAGCGAGTAACCTAGTTGTTCATCTTGGAACAACCCATGTTCCACCATATACATATATACAACCTTCATTCAATCAGTTATGTAACACAAAATTTTTACTGAAGTAATCGATCTGATATTGCATTCTGAATTCAGTCATGAGATATAAACAAGAGTACAAGAGTAGTAATAATAGGAATCGAGACAAATCTGATTTGAGCAATTCCTGCTGCAAGAAGGGTGCCCTGAAGAAATTAACACCTAATTTGCATCTTTGAATGGAAAGGATCTTCAATTAAACATGGGTTTCCGCAGCAAACTGAAATAACATCGGAGGGAAGAGGTCCAAACTTGCACGCCTGCATTTTATATTACAATAATGCCTCATCTCAAGCCTTCATCACCTTCGTTGGTGCCTCCTACTGCTTGGGCTCTGCCAATCCGGAAGAGTAGCGGCTGTCGGCGCGAAAGCTGGAGGTGGGAGACGGGGGCAGCAATGGACAGGCCGACCGGTGGCGTGCTCCTCTTCTCCCCACCTCGGCCCCAGCTCTGTCCTCTCTGGCGGTGCTTGGTTGGAGGTTGGCCGCATAGCTTCTCGATCCCAACAGAGGAGCCGAGGATGGGGAGCAGCTCTTCACTCTGATCTGAAGGAATCTTCGTGGTGATCTGGAAATGGCAAGGTGGCGCGACGGGGATATAGGGATGGGGGATCACGCGGTTATGTTGCCGCGGACGACGGGCGGTGGCGACGAATCGTGGACGGCGGAGTAGCCGTCGAGTGTGGGGGTTGGCGACCGTCGGTGGCCGAACGCGATGGTGACGGGCTTCATCAGCAGACGACGCAGGGCAGAGTGGCCGGTATGGCATGAGGGCGACGAGCAGATGCGGCAGGGAATCGTTCCTGGCGACAAGCGGTTGTGAGGAGGGAGGCCGGTGGGGCGGGCGGCGAGTCGATCCGCAAGTGAGGGGATGCACGAGGAAATGTAGGCCGTTGGATTAGACCATCCGACGGCTCATATTCCGTGTGTCTTTCACCGCCACCCCTACAGATTTTTAAAGTGTAGTAGTAGAGAATTGTGCTTCAAAATCTCATAAGCATCCAATAAATATGACAATCTATTTCTTTTTTTCATGTCTTTTTAAATCTTTACCGAAGAGAAGATTATGCTCCTGAAATATTAGTCAATCCCTTATATGCCCCTAATATTTTTTTATTTACTTATATACACCTTGATTTTGATTTTGGTCCCTTTCATATACTTGTCGTCAATTGGTCAGACTGTTAAATAGGTGTAAAATGTCAGTTTTACCTTGGAATGTGTAAGGAATATATGTAGAGGTTTGTGGAATACTTTGTCGTCAATGGTTATTAGTTGACCATTAAATTGGTGTAAAATGTCTGTTTACCTTTAAATGTGTAAGGAATATATGTAGAGATTTGTGGAATCTTTTGTTCAAAAATATAATTATTTATTGCGTGACCATAATAGTCATAAGTTTGTTTCACGAGGAAGTATTATTTTTTGTCGTTATTAAAAATACTTTCACATGAATAACAACTTGTACAATAATGTCACAAATATAAATATATAAACAGTCTTATACACTCCCAACAATATGCCCCCTTCATTTTTTAATATATTATATCGTTAACTTTTTGAGAGACGTTTAATCATTTGTCTTATTTAAAAAAGTTATATAGTTATCATTTACTTTACTTTTTTTAGAACATCATTTACTTTACTATGACTTTGATTTATCGTCAAATGTTCTTAAAATATGACTTAATTTTTTTATATCTGTATTAAAATTTTTGAATAAGATAAAATATCAAATGTTTATAAAAAATCGATGGCATCATATATTAAAAAACGGAGTAGTAGTATACAAAATTTCATATTACTTTCATGTCTAAAAACAAAACAAACCTTTTAATAATAATTAAATGGTAAGTAATGAAATGTGCATAGAAGGGATCAAAACTAAAATTTAGTAACGTAATGGAGTGTACGAAACTCGAGAGCACATGAAAGACTGGCTAAGATTTTAGGGGCGAATGAGGAATTTTTCTCTTTATCGGACGAACTAGGTAGTGATTTAAATCTCGTAGGGTCTAAAAGGAGAATATCAAATATGAAAAGGACTCATTTGGAAAAACCTCCCTCCCTTGCGCTTGACAACTCAATCGGAACCGCACACCCGTGATCAACCGCCGCCGGTCGAGATACCCGCCGAGGCGCCGATATCTCCGGCGCAGCCGCCGAGGATACCAAAACGTGGCGGTAACGCTGATCCATCGCTCCATGCCCGCCTCTCCCGACTTCCCACAGTGGTTCGGGCCGCCGGCCGCCTTCCCCTAAGCCCTAGCCGCCTGACGCACGGCGCGGCCGCTGCGAGCCTGCGACGACTGATTTTCCTTATACGCGGGTATTCCTTTGCGCGGAATTCAATTGTCAGAGTGGTCCAACCAAACGACGGGTACAGCAAGAAGCCTCCTCCGCTCGCCGTGGTTCAGTGGTTAGCAGGGGAGAATAATTGAATACATTATTCGGAGCCTGTTAAGGTACGTAACCTGTCTTTCTCCACAGACAGCAGCCTACATTATCAGTCCGCTTATGAGATTTAAGTAATTAGTACTAGCATGTTGGGCTTGTTGCGTCGGCCATCAATCCTTGCAAATTTATCCTTCTGTTGTCATTTTTGGGTATCCTTATAGCTGTATTTGCTTGACAAATTCCTGTTTCTTGGTTAAAACGAGTGTCGGGAACGTTTTACACATTGGTGCATTTTGTTGCTTTACATTCAGTAACTAGTTTATATTCTTTCCTGCATTCAGCACAACCATCTTCCATTGACTCAGATTCATAATCCAGCGTATTCACTACTATTCAGCATCTAATAACAGAACATGTCAATCCTATGCAAAGCCACAACAGTAACTTCTATTTACCACTCGGCACGATTTCGCGATCAAGTTAAAATCTTTGTAATATCCACCCCTTCCCATATTCTGCCCTGTATTACACCTACCAGGCAGTACAAATCTTCTATAGTGCTACAGTCCAAAAGAACATTAAAAAACCTTAACTGAAGAAACGAGCTAGAAATGGCGACCCGATTACGGGAACTTCTGAACAATGTTGTTGCTGCTGGCTTGCAGTAATTCAAATCTTCACACTACTGCTGCTATTGGTCTTGCTCCTTGGCTGTCCAGTACGTCTTGACGACCAGGAGGATCTTCTCCCGGACGAGCGGGCCGTCTTCATGGTCGACGATCTGGCTGTCCCACCTCATCCCGTCCGCGGCGCTCTTCACCTTCACCAGCATGTCCACGTCGTCTCTGATGATCACCGTGCCCTCGGGCCTCAGGATCCTGTCCATCTCCAGCAGGATGACATCCATCTCACACCTTTTACAAAAGCAGTTTGAAAACGGTCAGCCATCCTACGTCTGTCCTGAACTGAATTAGATTCAAACTTTATGTGCAGCGTTACCTGTTCTTGTACAAGGTGAAGACCGAGTCCGCATGGATGAGGTCGTACGTCCGTGGGTAAGTGGACATGCCCTCGCACCTGCACGCAGTGAATGCAGATAGAGATGAGAAGGCGTTGAGCAACAGCCATCAGCCATGGCAGGCACCGACACCCCCGCGCTGCAATCAGTGAGACAGCAGGGGCCATACCCACCATGCATGTGGGCGAGCGTACATGGCCATGACAGTACAGAGCAGAGTACTACTAGTACGTACTAACCAGTCCTGGTAGCTTCCGATGAGCCCACGCTCGTAGACCACCCCAAGCGTGGAGGAGTTGCCAACGGTCGGGACCATGTTCATGACCCACAAGGGGTCGCTGGCCAATGCCGCGGCGAAACCGCCGAGGCCGGCGTTCATGTCGAGCACATTGCGGTATCGTCCTTTCTGATCGAACTGATTGATCACCCCCTTGTAGTGCCGGACCCGCTTCCTCCACAGATCGGTGTCCCGCACAAACGCCTTCGACGTCACGCCCTTGATGCTACCTCTAGATATCCTGGGCGGCACGGCGGTGAGCCGCTGCGGCCATTTCTTCAGCGCGCCACCGGCGACCTCGCTGGCATCTGAGACCTCCGGGAGGGGCGTCACGCAGGCCTCCATCTTGTCATACCTAAGTATAAATCAATGTTACAGCAACGCGCGCAACCGGAACTAGTGAAATAATTCGACGCAGTTCACTGTGATTACCATGCCGCGTCGGGGTTTTTGTGGGAGCAGAAAGGCGGGGACTTGCGGGAGGCCTTGCAGCTGGCGTGGTTGGCAGGCTTCTGCCAGACAGCGATGTCGCCAACCTCCTTGATCTTCTTCCAGCAGAGGCTCCTGGCGACGGCTTCGATCGCCTGCTGCTCGGCGTTCAGGTCCTCCTTGGTCCTCTCCCACCCTTTCCAGTACTTCTTCCAGTTGATCGGCGGCCCGGACAGGATCCAGTACCCTCCCGGCCGCAGAACACGGTCAACCTCGATCAGATACAACCCATCTGCACATTGACATGTTCGGTAGTGACCAATGAGAGTGTATTCGGATGAAGAGATCATGAGTGTGTATGGTGATCGGGCAATGGGATACACTACCGTAGAGGTGCCAAGGGATGAGGCAGCGGGAGCAGTGCGCCATGTCGAAGGCGCGGGCCGGGTAGGTGAGGCGGTTGGAGGCGAGCACGCCGATCATGGCCGGCACGCCGCGCTCCAGCGCGAACTGCACCTGCGCCTCGTGGGAGTCCCGCGGCGCGAAGGACATGGCCAGGATGTCGCGGGACAGCAGATACGCGCCCCAGCTCGCCACCTGCAAGGGACCGGCGCGCCGGACGCCGACGCATTAGCACGTTACATCAGACAGTCAGCAGGTCGACACTTGTGCATGCATCTACGAGTACTGAAATTTCACCTTCATGTGGAATTGAAGTTGCATGTGAAGCCAATAGATTTTAGTTTACGCAAGTGCAACTAGACAGGCGCTCTTAACAATGCAATGGGAAAATTATAAAGCATGTATGCAAATAGTAAGCGGTTCTTAACATTACTGCAAAAGAGAAAAGGAATCACTATGCATCCGTTGAAAACCAGGCGATGAAATTTTTATCAAGAAACTTTGTAGCACCGACTGACAGTGAAAAAGGACAGCCAGCTTTCCCATTCCATCCATAGTGTCTGGATTGAGCAAAACTTTTTACCAGCGGAGTTTGTGAGCAGGCTGTCAGGCACGAGTACTACCCCTCGTGGCACAATGATGCGAGCGAAAAATTCCCAATCGAACAAGATGCCTAACCGTATCAGAGATTCAGAGATGTTTGTCAATACAGACATACCTAATTGGGAAAAAGGGCATGATTCTGTCGCTCGCAAAAAAGAACAATATATAATGCGGTCTTCCAGACCTCTTTGACCTCCCTGTTGACCATGGTCACCATGGGATCTCTCCCCCATTCCCCAATTTGCACTCTTCCAAGTAAGATTTAAGCAAGATTTTTCGCAAGGAGCAATGTGAAATGCCAGCGTCAATCGATTTGCTGTAAGTAACGAAGAGGAAGAAAGCTCATTTGAGCACTTACCCCGCAGCCGGTGTCGAGCGCGGTGCGGACGGAGCCGTCGTGGAGCGGGATGAGCTTCCCAATGTCGTCGATGTACGCGTCGGCGCCGTGCGGGAACATGGTCCCGCCGCCTGGGAACCTGAACTTGTCGCCGTCGACGCGGATCCAGTTCTGCACCGCCTTCTCGACGGTGAGCTCCTTGTGCGGCACATTGGCGAACCACGCGACGTCGCGGCTGGCGGGCCACGGAAACGGGTTGCGGTACCCGGCCGGCGCCGGCACGAGGCAGCGCAGCCGCTCCCGCCCCGTGGGGCAGTGCCGCTCCCGGTACACCAGCCGCTCCCGCGGGTACCGCAGCGACCGCTTCACGTCCTCGCACGGGGTGTACTCCGAGTACCTGGCCGGGCACGCCTGGTACCTCCGCGTCGCCGCCGAAGCCCCTGACGAGCTGAGCACGGCGCCGTCCGCGGCCGCCGCGTGGTGCGCCGAGAAGTCGAGCGCCTGCCCCTGCCCCGCGGGCGTCCGCTTCCGCGGCCGCGTGGTGGAGCGGGTGGCGGTGGTGGTGGTGGTGGTGGTGGTGCACGCGACAGCGGTGGCGACGGAGACGGAGGATGGGGAGGCGGAGCGGGAGGAGAAGCCACCGTGCTGCCACGCGCCGAGGAAGTAGGACGCGGAGCAGAGGAGCGCGACGGTGGCGATGGGCAGGAAGGAGGAGGGGCGCCGCGCGGCGGCGGGGGAGATGTTCAGCTTGGTGGCCGCCGGGCGGACCCCCATGCCGACAGACTGCCTCAGCTCGGCTTCAGCTTCCCCGGAGCGTGTGCTGTCTATGGCGCGGGCCGTGCACTGCGCTCAGTGTGGTGTGGGGTTTTAGGTGGAGAGGCGGGGGCAACACACTGTCACGCTGCCCACACCACACTGGTTGTGTGAATTGATGTGTTTGATTTTTTGGTCATCAACGGTGGACCGACGTGCTTACGTTGAACTGCTTTAGGATTTGCGCATAGGGAACTTAGGGAAGGTGATTACGTTGGGCAAAATTACTTTGACAGTTTGACTATTCCTAGTGCTTAGCGTGGCTGCGTGCGTGGAATGGGGGGGATTACTGGTGTTTTTACGCTTTTGGCAGCGCCGGAATACTAGAATAGCTTCTTGTTACTAGATTGAGCTTTTCTTTACTGCAGACATGTTAAGCCCGTGAAGCACTGGATCTCAATGCTCATGTGATTCCCTGCAACTTTGAGAACCTTTTGTGAATCGGCATTTGTCTCTACTCTCTAGTATCCTAGCCAAGGAGGCACGCATCAGTTGTAGAAGGGCGACGCCAGCATGGAAACATTCGCTGATATGAGGTAGTAGTATAGTAGCAAAATTACGAGACGTCGTGCTAATCTCTCTCTGTTAGTAGTACTTACGAATCTAGCGATTATAGTATATATTTTTTCAGAGGGATCTTCCGGTTTTATCCACCGTTGGAAACACAGTACACGACTGCACGAGGGGTCGGGCCGCTCGGCGCGCACATGGGTTGAGCACTTGGGCTGGTTCGCGAGGAGCATCCACCAGGTCACCACCGCCTTCAGCCACAGCAGGCAGAACAGTATATATGCGTACACTGTGTGCTGCGCCGTGCAGCCTTCAGTGAAGCAGCGCATCTACGCATCTGCAGGCTTGGATCTGAAACTCTTGCTTGGGTCAGGAACAATTCAAAGCTACTCTGAGTAGGCAGTAACCCCACAGTAATCATTGAGTCCGATGCACACATGCAGACAGGCATGGCTGGGGCCGAGATACAAGCAGCGGCCGGCAGTGGCCGGAGATAGGCGAAAAAGCTGGGAGCGGACGACACCTAGCAAAGGTTGCAGCCGAGCATGTGTCGCTGCTACCGATCGAGCAACGAGGTCTCACGGCCATCGCCGCCATATTCAGATTGGCGTTGTACCAGAGCAGGCACGGGTCGTGTCTGGCCCCGTTTGGACTTTGGAGTAAAAAGGATGGAGTCGTTGTCTGACTATCTATGGTCTTGTCGACGCTACCGATGAGTTTTGGCACACCGTCGTGCATGCTTCGAGTGGAAGACCATGCTTGGCCTGTACCCGCCGTGACTGTCCCAAGCTAACAAGCTTAGGAGATGGGAATGGAGATCGTGCCGCCGTGCGAGACCCGTGGATTCCGTGGAACGGTGCCGCCGCCGTGCCAGCGCAATACTTTATCGTGGAGGCGAGGATTGCATCGAAGTGAGCCATTCGATGCGGCTAAACGAACATCGAACGGTTGCTCACTTTTCCCCTGGGGAAAAGGAAAAAAGTTTGGAGCACCGAGATGCCTGCGAGACAGGAGTCACGGGCCTTCGCATAGCACAGCGGCACAGCTCACCGGAGAATTTCGGCCCAGAACTCCAGAAGTTAGCACGCACACGCGCAGGCCACCGAATGCAGCGCGGTCGAATGGAAAAGGTCCAATTTACGCTAGCTCAGTAGTTTTATTCGTGTCCCTCAACTATAAATCGAATATAGAGCGTCTATTTTTTTTAAGAGAAGGGTACATTTTTACCCAGCCTCTATATTTCAGCAATTTAAATTAAGAACTTAGCCTCTAAATAATTAAATCTGAAATTCGCTATTACGGAGATATGAACTCAAAACCTTAAAGGTGAAACTTAGGTCACTAAACCACCAGATTACATGTCCTTTCGCATATAAAGCGTATAGTAATTTTTAAGAATCAATACAATTAAGTTCATCACTAGTATTGATGACAGTTTTAACTCTTGTGATGCCTAGATGATTTCTTGACTTGGTTTTCCTCTCATATGGACATGTGGCACCTACGTGACAATAGAAGAAAAAAAAAAGAAACACCAAGAGATCCACATGTCAATGATCGTCTAATTAGAAAAACACTAAAATAAATATGTTGGGACCCAACATAAAATCTTCTTAATTACCCCTTCTCCCCCATCCTCAGTTATCGTCACTCGTCAACCCTAGTCACAATGTGCTCCAAGCGAGGAGGCAAGCGGCAGTAGGCAGGGGCTTGGTGCGGCTTGTCAGTAGGAGGTCCTTGAGTCGATGCGCCCTTCGCTAGACCCAACCCGCCATGGCATGGGCGTTGCCTTCTTCATACATGGTTAACATCAATTGAGATCCTCTGTAGTGCAGTACTATAGACGACCTGCATCCACATTAATTCTTCAATCTTTCTCTCTCCCTTCTCTCTCCACCACAAGTTCAAGGACGTACCTAGGGAGGAGACACATGTCTAGGGAGGCATAGGATTTTGAGTTTGTTTATTCAAAATGTGAAGGTTTTGACTTTTCTAACAGACATTTTTTTGCCTCTTGGGTTCAATACATTCTCTTTTACATTTTTTTCGCATGCAGATACATATTACGTATGGATATACCTATTAGTTTTTTTTAAAAAAAAATCCCGGGTACACATTTGAATACCTTAAAATCTAGATAGGCCTGCCCCTACCACACGTCGGCCACCAACAAACAACGGGGACAAGGCAGAGAATCAGAGATACTCAGTCGCCTCAATACCTCCATCGCCACCACGTGGCTCTTCTTGTCAACCTTGGCGCGAATTGAGAGCTTGACAATGGCGAGGTAGGTGACACTGGACTCGACAAGGTTGACGCGACTTGACGGTCCCGATTCCGGGAACCTCCACCGCTATGGAGAGCTCTTGAGCTCGCCGAGGTGGGCTGATACCTGTTTTTGCGGTTTAGGACGCAGATGAAACTCGACACATATCTGAGGAATCTAAATTGGACTTCTTCCCTGCTGAATACACCAGTTCGGTGATGGGCCTCGGATAACTCACGTTCCCAGGCCTATTGATGTCATAGTCCACACGAACTTGGGCACATTTTCTCCACGAGGTCCAAGGTCCAATAGGACCCTCCGCCCTCCGCCAGCGAGGAGGCGGCCATGGAAAGCCCAAGAAAAATACCGCGATCTCGCCGAGCAGCAGCCGCACTCGCGCACCAAGAACACGGCGCCAACTTGTCCCCCGTTTCAGACTTTCAGCCGTTCGCCTCACCGATCGAGTCGGTGCACCATCAGCGAACGCCCGAGTGAATGACGCTACCAGATCGCCGCTGGGCGCTGGCATGATGGGCCGCCGATGATGGACCATGCAAGCATGCAGCACGTGGTATATTGCTGTATTGATGAAGCAGGTGCCTAGCTAAGCTTCAGGTCCACACTCGATCGTCCTGCCTGCCGATCGACGACCACATCTTCCTGCGTGCCTGACCTAGAACTGAAACGTAACAGAAGACTCAATTTAGTATTCGTATATGTGGTTTGGCATGCATGCAGCGTGCTCACGCCTCACCTCTGACATCCAGACGAAGTAATGGCTCCGTTTCATGAGTTGGATGCATGACAGCTTTTAGCTGGAGTTTCGTCACGAGTAAGCTCGAATCGATGGACAGATGTGCTAAGGAATGGGGAGAGGAGAGCCAATTTTGCCCTGAGCTAATGACCAAGACAGGGAGCTCTATTAAAAGAGTCGAATCATGTCAAAATGGGTGGCGGTGTTACTGTTAGTTGTCAATTCGCTGATGTGCACAGAACAGAGACACCTAATTTCCACGCATATAAACTTGGATTTGGAGCAACACGTGAACGCGTGGTGATTTAAATAATGCCATTTAGGCTGTCGATCTTTGAATAGGCCAAATGCACGTAGGTACGAATAACAGCATAGAAATTTAGCAGCTTGGTTAAACATGTAAACTTCTTTTCCGGGGAAATATTTTATCAATTGCTAGCTCGAAACATTGTTACATAAGAGACCTCAGCGTGCAGTCAATATTGTTGCTGAGCAACGCTGGCCAAATTCTTAAAGAGGAGGAAAAAAAGAAGAGAAATGTTACCATCTTAACAATGATGTTGTCGAGTTTTAGGCCCTCGATGACGGGAAAAAGTATCACGACAAACAAATAGCCTGGCCTTTTACCAGAACAACCGAGAAGGTTGATAGATACATGGTCAAATCTCCTGTGTTGCGACAAGGTATCCCAATGAAGTTAGGAACCTCAGCTAACCAAGAATCTGGCATAACATGTTGGCACAATTCATGAATTTTTTGCGTAGCACGTGGTTGAATATTTTACCCATCCATTTGACATTTAATGTGTTCAGTTCTAGAACTTCGCCTGTCGATTATTTGATCCGTCAGACACATGTAGGGCAGGAAAGGGATTCAAATATGAAGGCTAAACGAGAAAATGATTAACATATAATTAATTGATCTTTAATTATTACAACTAGCATGGTGGCCCACGCAGATTGCGCGGCTAGCATCATTATATTTTCTCTCATATAATAGTATATATGTTTTCTCATTATATTATTCAAATATATTAAAATGACAATATAATTTTAAATTTTACAATAACATTACAAAACTACTAATGTGTAATATTCATATTGTATTTTATATACGCGTTATTATTAATTATTTTTAATATCACATTTTAGTTATTTGTAAATTATATATATTCCTATATAAACTCTAGACTCGTCTTTTAATATTTCTTTTTTTTATTCCGAATTTTCTGTAAATTATATTTCTATATATACTCTATGCACTTCTTCCAATATTATTTATTTTTATTTCTGAATTTTTATTATTTCTAATTGTATTTCTATGTGGACTCTAAACTCATCTTTCAATATTCTTTATTTTTTAATTTCGAATTTCAGTTACTTCTAAATTGTATTCCTATATTGACTTTAAACTCTTCTTGCCTTGTTTTTCTTAATTTCGAATTTTAGTTATTTGTAAATTGTATTTTTATACGGACCCTAAACTCTACTTTTAATTTTATTATGTTTATTTCAAATTTTAGTTAGTTTTAAATTTCTATATCGACTCTATTCTCTACTTCTAATATTCCTTATTTTTTAATTCCGAATTTCTATTTTTTTTTCTTAATTGTATTTCTATATGGACTCTATACTCTACTTCTAATATTACTTATTTTTAATTCCGAATTTTAGTTATTTCCTAATTGTATTTCTATATGGACTCTATACTCCACTTCTAATATTCCTTATTTTTAATTCTGGATTTTAGTTATTTCCTAATTGTATTTCTATATGGACTCTAGTCTCTTCTAATATTCCTTATGTTTTAATTCCGAATTTCAACTATTTCTAAATTGTATTTCTATATGGATTCTAGTCTCCTCTTCTAATATTCCTTATTTTTTAATTCCGAATTTTAGCTATTCCTAAATTGTATTTCTATATGGACTCTGCTTTTTCTTTTTCTCCGATTAATATGAGAATTTCTAGGCCATGAGAGCGAACGTGGAGGCTCCTTTTTCTATTCCTTTAATAATATAATAGATTTTTTAAAAATAAATCTATTTAATTTTAAAAGCAAATTCTATATAACAATTTTTCTTATAAAACATATCATTTAGTTAGCAGTTTGAAAAGTGTAGTAATGAAAATTGTGAAAGTAGCCAAGTCGATCCATACTTTAGAACATGCCCTAAGTTCTAATCTGCTACTGGAGCTTTTTATTTTTCTAGTTTATCGTAACAATGTTTTTCAAACTGTTAAATAATATATACTTTTACAAACTTTCTATATTAAAGTTTCTTAAATAAATAAATAAATTTATTTTTAAGTCTGTAATAACTAATACTTACTTAATCATATCCTAACTCGCCTTGCGTTATGTGCAACAGAAAATCTCCAGTCTACCACACCTTCAAACGGAACCAAACACATCTGCTCAATAGCCACTCTCAGGGCTCCTTTCGAACAGAATTTTGGAGTAATTTTGAAGGATTAGATTTATATGTGGTCCTTTGGAATGAAAGAATATCTCTCATAGATTTCTTTGATATTCATTAGGATTGACTCAAATGATAGGAAATTTGGAAGATTTTCAATGTAAGGTTCAACCTCTTACAATTTTTTTTTCTGATTCCCGTGTTTTTTTCTGCGGGACATCTGATTATTTTTTTCTATCCATATGATATAACTATACGTTTTGTTTTATCCTTATGTTTTAAAAATCATGCGTTTTAAATGAGTACTCAACAGAGAAAAGGGATTGACTTATGAAAACAGAGAGAAAAGGGATTGACTTATGAAGTATGAACACTTGAAACTAACGTCGCAAGCAAAAGTTTTTCTGGCTGTTGGATACTTGAATTTGCAGCATAGTTTGGTATAGCCCCTCCGTTTCCGTTCCATCTCAAGAATAAAATATTGGAGCATGGCAGAACGTGTTTGATAATATAGTGCTCAATTTGTTTTGTTGCAATATCGATCTCGTTCTCACATGCCCATTTAAATGTTAGTTAGCTGTGGTCCAAACGACTATTGGATGAGATCGTTATCTTGACTCCAGGGACAGTTTTGTTGCATTTATAAATATGTCCCTATGGAAAGCTTACTCCTGTCCTTTGTCCATTTTAATGTAGAAATCTAGAACTTCTTTTTATAGGATTTGCATGTATAAGTGTTTGCTATAAATTGATCATATAAACTTATGTGAAAGAAAGAAAAAGAAAAGTAAGTAGCCACTTAAACTACTCAAAGACAACCTTACCACCGAAGATCACTTTCCCAACTCACTTGTTTCATTTCCGCACGCATATTTTTCAAACTATTAAGCAATACAATTTTTATTAAAAAAATTATATATAAAAGTTGATTTAAAAATCATATTAATCCATTTTAAATTATTTTAAGCTAATATTTAATTAATTATGCATTAATAAACCAGTTTTCCGTGCAGGGAGCCCCAGTACTCACTTAAAAAAGGCCCCTTCTTTATGGAACAATATTTTTTCTGACATACAAAATAATTTACAAAATTTCATGCAACAAACTTTTAGCTTATAAAAAAATTACAAAACTATATGAAAACATTCAAACTTTGATTAAAAAAACAAAGTAAAACTGTACATATAATAACAAAATGGCAGTGAAAACGTACTAAAGCATTTACAAATTTTCATGCGTCTAAAATTAAGGAAATCCCTAATATATGTAATGGTATTTTCTGTATGTTTCTCTAAATTTCCTAGATCATCCTGCTTGAAATACATAAATTTTGCTGATATAGAAATTGGGAGATGGCAACTGACACAGCGACAGACATCTTGCCTACCTCTAAAAAAACAGCCATCTCGTACACGAATTGAGAGTTGTCCCTGGATTTCGTCATCATTGTTCATTTCTTTTTTTTTTTGGAAATAATTGTTCCATTCTTATATCACGCCAACTCGCCAAGAAAACCAATTCAACCGTACATCCAGAAATCACGTACAGACCGTGTGTTCATAACTTCATACCCCGCTGGTCTTTCACCTTGACGTCGATACGCTTTCATCGTGGTGTCAAAAACGTCGCCGTCTCACACGCGAGCGAGCTCCGAGGCCGGGCTTGTCGGTTCCTGCCAGGGCAAACCCACCCGCGCGCCTCTCGCGTCGACGTCCCCGCCCGAGCTCTCATGCCGCACCGAGAGCTTCCCCCTCGCCGTTCATACGCTCCCGGGTCCCGGCTGCAGGGAGAAGAGGACAGGGAAAGAGCTTGCGGGCCTCCCGCCGTCGTACTTCCGGTGCGCGTCACGGTCAGCCGAGCAGCACCATGCAATCGGCCAGTGGGCGGCGTCCCTCCACATCCACGCCGGCTCGCGCATCGTCCTGCACCGTCCGTCCGTCCGTCGGTGAGCTGACGTAAATGCGCCGAATGATCCTCAACCTTCTTCCTCGTGTTACTGGGGCTTAAATTGGTAGTACTACCTCAGGCGGTCCAAATTATTAATTGTCCCCATCAGATCGAGTTTTCCTTTTGGCTAGTTTTCAGGTTCAACACTGTACAGCATGGTGGCATGCTGACTCGGCCTAGAGCTTTCTTCTTGCTGGCACACAATAAAAGACCCAAATTGCCCATTCCTCGAATATTGTACTCCCTACGTCTTAATATAAATACAACCAAATCCAGATATAACATACTGTTCAGATTTGTAATTCTAAAATATGTCACATCTATATTTTATTTGTTACACTTATATTGAAACGGGGGATTACCTTGAATAGCAGTCGGAACCACCGGGTAAATTGTCGGTTTCCCCAATGATTTATATTTTTGGGTAAATTGGAACCATGCCATTATAATTTTGCAAAGTTTGAAATATGCCATCGATATCTCAATGACATGTAGGACCCACATGAGTCAATGACATGTGGGTCAGGATGTCATATCTCAAATTTTATAAAATTATAATGGCATGGTTCTAATTTTTTCTATATTTATTTTATGGGCACGTAAACAGAAGTGGAGATATGTGGAAATTTTTATCTAGCTAGACAGGTCCAGTGGTAGTTATAAATATTTTTTTTCAATTATAGAAGGCACGTAGGTACACACCACTACCCATATCCATAAAGTACGCCCCCTAACATGAGGTGTATTTGCTCAAGTTTTTTTTACAACTCACGCTTAACTCGGTCTTGTCTCCATGCACAACTTAGTACAAGTGTACAACATCAAAGTCACCATGCTGTGTACGATGCGATGGCAGGTGGTACTACGCTACTCCATTGGACGTTTTAGTATAGCTACGGGGACCAACGTGACAACCGCATGAAAGGCCAGGGAGCATATACAGTGTGCATGGACGTATTCTTCCCCGCACGGCCGGCGCAACCAACCACGTTTCCCGGATTCAGGTGCGGTACAGCCTGGGCTGAGAAAATGCAGGGCCCATCGTGCCCGTCTCGTCGCGCACGCGTATCCGCTTTCGGCTACTCCTTTGGTCTCATCCCGGCAGGGGCGGCGCATTGCATTGCTAGCTACTCGCTGTGTTGCTTCAGTGTGCGGGGCCGTTGATATGGTTAGCTGCACCACAGCGTCACTAGAGATGCCGTGGCACACAACGCCGTTTCCGGTGAAACACGTGGAGCGGTTGATCTCGACTAGCATTGAGTAGTACCGTTCGATGTTGTGCCAGAAAAATGCGGTGACATAATGTTCGGCTTACGTGGTGCATCAGAATTTTTGGACGTACAGCTAATGCAAATATGTATGCCACACTCAAAAATATTTTTCTATATTTAGTTTTCATTTATGTGTGGGATATTGGTATAAAAAATGTTCATTATATGATCTGGCAGACATAAAGGCTTACACGTTTACAACAAAATTTATAGTGTTACGTGTGTTGTGAGCGTCCGTCCGTGTTTGTGATATGTTTCTGAAAAAAAATCATTAATGTGGATAAAACTGATTTAAATGGACCATTATTAGTGGCGCAACGGAAAAGTTAATTTTTCTAATATATACATGTCTGGTCCTGGGTGTCACTTAGGTGGATTATCTTGTAAATTACATATTTAAGTTTATATTCATAGTTTAGGTCCAAAGCATGCATGTTTGATTGGTCTTAAGCACCAATGTAGCTGGTCACGTTGGCCGAAACTTTGTGTCTGCTCACACTGTTCCCTGTGTGCACATCTAAACATCTATTGTGCTCCCCTCCTCCTACCGCATTCCGCATGAACTCCGGCTATCCCGCATACTCTCTCCGGTTTCATTTTAATTGACGTTTTAGACAATGACACGGTGTACAAGATACATCTTTGACCTTATTTTTTTATTATAATATATAATAAATAAATGCATGTTTACTTTTATTATAGTACTTTAAAAGACAAATCTATATATGTTGTTCTAGTTCTTTTAAACTAAATATTTTTAAAGTTATTGGTGGTCAAAGTTATAAAAGTTTGACCTCAACCTTATCTAAAACGTCAATTAATATGGAACCGGAAGGAGTAGTCAATAGGGAGGGCGGCAATTAGGACACCATTGGCAATCATTAGCAAGCTGATGTGTTCTGGGCAACAATTTGGATGGCACACGATAGACGGTGTGGCACAATGCCATCGTCTGTGTGAAGGCGGATGATGGGCCTCAACTTTAATGCGGGTGGCATGTGATATGCACCTTTTTTTTCCACAATGGGGATGGCGCCTAATATGCAATTTTTGTTTACCACAAATAGTTTTTGGAGAGTGCCGAATGTAAAATATTGTCCAGCGTGAACTGCTAAATCTGTGTCCGGGACCAATAAAAGGTGATTTGGATTTAGTTGTGATACATTGAATCATAAGTACACATTTAAATATGTGATACAATATTATAGAGCTAAGTGACACTTCGATCAAAGTTTAAAAACCAGCCATGTATTTCCTTCTCTTTTCTTTTTCCTTTTTTCTTCGGTTCATTCTATTTGGGAGCACCTCACGTTAGACATTGGTGCATGATTTAAGACGATGCGTGTGTGGCCAGCATTTTACCCGGGGAAAAAAATCTGCATATTGGCATATTTCTTGCCACTCGACGTCGTTGCTACAAGCTAGCTAGCTAGTCTACACATACAACATCAGCAACAGTTACGGAGTATGTAATTAATTATGGAATCGCTTTCAGCTCTCGTGTTCCTGCTCAAATAATCGATGCATGGTGCTACAGTCCATGCATATGCGTGCATCGAAATTTCTTCGTCTCCCTATTTGCTGATGTTGAAATACTAGAAAAGACACATCGGTTGCTGTTGTACTGTCGTGTAACATGCCAACATTTGAACCACATACTCAGCAAACTAAACCTGCCTTCCCGGGAAACAAGTGGAAGCAAGTGTTTCTAGGCTTTGCTTAGCCGTAATTGATGCAGCAAACACGTTCTCACCGAACAATTGGTCGGTTTGGACCTGCTCTGGTCGCTGATTAAATTTGTTGGACCATTCCTGACGTTTTTCACGCTCACCCTTTATGGGATTTACTAACCAACTGAAGCTTCGAATTTAGTATCGTTCGATCCTTTCCAATATCCGTGCGTTGGTCTCGATTCACAGTACTCGTGCGTGTGCAACAAATATCTCTCGCTTAAAGTATGACCTAGCACATGGCAAAATCATAGATGAGGAACTACTCAACGGCTCAAAGTGCTACCATGCATCCTTATTTTCCACTACCACCTTTTCTATGTTTTACTCCCTCCGTCCCACAGATTTTAGCCATTGGTTGATAGATTGGTGGTAAAGATAAAATACTAAATTATTTATCATCAATAAAAAATAGTATTTTAAAGTTGTAGATAAGAGCTATTGAAGTATAAGACTTCATAATTTGTAGTGAATTCAATGTAAATAATGGTTGTGAAAAATTCTAAGAAAAATAACAATGTATAATATAGTAACATCGATCTGTCAAAAAAAATGTAAGCTTAAATTCGACCTACATATTAATAAAACGAGACAAATTCGGGTATGTACGAATTGTCCATTCGCTGAATTTATCTTTTTTATATCATAATGTATGAGTTAAGATTGGAGGAATGGTATATACATAAGTTGTATGAGTGTAACAGAGCCATCGTTTCACTTATTCGCGAAATAAGAGAAACGACATATTTGCAAACGAAAAGTAATTTTTGAATAAAACCTTTATATACGTGTTCTTAGTGATCTAAAAGAAAAAGCTAAAAAATAAACTTCGATAAAAAAACCTCAAAATCAGCTCCAAATTTAAGGTTGAAAATTTAAATTTTGGTTGATAAGTATAAGCATAAGCGAAAAGATGAGGCCGCAAATTTTATAAAGAATGTTTTATAATTATTTAGATGGTTTTTAAATAAATAAGAGATATCTCATAGGTTTTGTTTGGTTAATCCCATGCAAGAAAAAATTTAGAGAATTTATTTTACATTATGATGCGAAATTATTTTTTTCTCAATCTTCTCCAAGTCTCGAGAGTTTTTCATAAATTGTAGACGGAGATATAAATGAACTTCTTTTTAAACAATTTTGAGGTCTAGAAATGATTTTTTTATGAGGAAATAGTATTAAAGCCAGACAGTTAAACCCAAATAACCGTGTTAATTTATTGTACGGTAGGTCATCGACCTGCCAAATGGTCATAGAGGCGTTTCCGCGTGTATATATATAGCAGGATGAAGAGGAAGAGGAAGGGAGAGGAAGAGGAACAGGAACGAGTCGTCTTCTCCAAGGCGTCCGAAAAATCTCTCCGTTCTCTCGCGAGCCACAGTACTTCCTACTCCTCCTCCTATTCATGCCCCCGGCCCCGAATTGGATTCGCTGGTTATTTCAGAACAAAAGTCAGTTTAGATTCGACTGGAGGCCTAACTGGTGGTAATTTGAAGCATTTTGGTTCGCTTTGGGGGGGGGGGGGGGGGGGGGGGGGCAGTAGAGGCAAAAGGTCTGATCTTTTTTATCGAATTGGTCGCCCTTTTGATTCGAGAATTGTCAAGCTCCGCGTGAGAGTTTCTTTGGCCTGTGCTCGCCTGAGAGTAGAAGGTTGTGGTTCTTGGTCGGCAAAAAATTTGGGCTTATCCTTAAATCGGAAGGCGTGGGCAGCTAAATTCACAAGGAAAGCTTCAGTTACCCACGGAAGAAGGATTTCCCTTCTATCTCAGAGACTCGGATTGGTGATGGCCCAGCGCTGAATTGCTCTGAAATCTGCCGAAAGCATCGATCTTTGTCTCCGAAAGATCAGGGATTGGGCCCTCGTATCCCCAATTCGCCCCACCTCCAAGACGGCGGTCGGGCTTGTAGATGGGGTCGGGGTCGAGCATCCTCGGTGCGGACGGGGAATGGGGGGTGACGTCCCTTGGAGACATGCCGGAGAGCTGCGTGGCGGCGGTGCTGCTCTACCTTGATCCGCCGGAGATCTGCCAAGTCGCCCGCCTCAACCGCGCCTTCCGCGGCGCTGCCTCCGCAGACTGCGTCTGGGCCGGGAAGCTGCCCGTCAACTACCGGTACCTCCTAGCCTTTGCCGCTGCCGCTGATGACGAAGGTGGTGACGGCGGACACGGTAATGGCAAGCGCAGCTCGCCCAGCAGCAAGAAGGATATTTTCGCACGCCTGTGCCGACCGACTCCGTTCGATTTTGGCAACAAGGTATTATAGCCAATTTGTTCTTTAATTTCTACTAATTAAGATTCTATGCTGGTTTATTAGAGCCAATTTGCTAATGTGTCATTTATGTATGATGATTAATTTGTTCAATGAGGGTTGCTCTAAAAAAACTGTTCAACGGGGATTGGAGTTGTTGGGATTTGGGGAATGGAAGACATAATTTGACCATTACTTGTTTAGGTTTGGTGGATTTTAATATATATTTTTGGCCTTCTGTTTGCTTGAAATGATCTGTCATGAGTAAAGAACATCCTGTTATAGACCGGCATTATGGAATCAAATACCAGCCATAATACATCCATCTTGTGGTTTATAGGAATTCTGGATTGACAAGAACAAGGGAGGTATTTGCTTGTCTATCTCCTCAAAGGCAATGGCGATTACAGGTATAGATGACCGGAGATACTGGAGCCAACTTGCCACAGAGGAATCAAGGTATTTACCCCTTGGTGGCTTTGATTTTTCATAACTATTCTCTTGTAGGCGAATAATAAATAGTTGTTGAAGAAAATATTTGACCTCTGAAAATCTGAGTTGAATTAAGAGCCTTATTCATTATATTCAGTGCATGACACTTTTAAACCAAAATTTGAACAGTATGAACAGCCTTCTTGTATGATTATTTGGTTTTACTTCTCTTCCTGATGAGTTAAAATACATCAATTGATTGATTTGCAACCACCCCACTAATACACTATTGTACTAACCGTACTACCTTGAAATTTTGTTAGCTTGTTTCTGGGTATTAGCATATCTAGTAAGTGAAACACGCAAGAGTGGTTAATTCGGGCAGCAATGTTTTGGTGCAGATGAGAATAATTTTCTTTGACCTGAATTCTATGAAATTTATAAGATTACTTAAACCCATTGAACTTCTTGGTTGGGATATATGAGTTTAGTTGTATTAGAGAAATCCTCTCCACTTAACACAAAAAAAAAATTCAAGATTTACTAGCACATTTCCAAGGTTAATTTACAAGCCCATAATAGTTACTTTCGGATTTGTGCATCAGTAGAGCACAGAAACATTCTGTTACTGTCCTGTCATTTGAGATAGAATGTATCTTGAAACAATTTGTTATGGTTCGTTCAGTGTATGATTCAAATGAATAAATTCTGGATCCAAAAAATAGTATATATGTTTACCTTAAAGCTTGCTTTATTTTTTTTATTGTGGTTACATGTTTTCTACACTATCTAACTGTTCTATACATTTTTCTCAACGTGCCCATGTTGCCGAGGACTACCAAGTATTCCACTAAGAGCTCTCTAATTTTCTTTCATGTTGTCAGTCACACTGACTTAAGCAATTTGAGATTTAACTTGTGGAACACCTGATTAAAAGATTTGCTGTAATCTGGTTAGTTCCCTAGTGCTTTCAGTTCTCACTGCTATTTGCAAGTACTGCATAAATTTAGACCATTTCATTATGTGATCACTTCTATTGTTGATAGAGACTTTTATCTTGGTAAATTGGAGATGATTTAGGTCCTTATTCGTATCATGCAGATTCCACCATGTTGCTTATCTTCAGCAAATTTGGTGGCTTGAGGTAGATGGAGAGCTTGATTTTTGCTTCCCTGCTGGTTCATACAGCATTTTTTTTCGGCTTCATCTTGGACGACCATACAGGCGCATGGGCCGCCGTATTTGTGGAACTGAACAAGTCCATGGGTGGGAAGCCAAACCCACACGGTTTCAGCTCTCAACTTCAGATGAACAACACGCTACATCAGAATATTATCTAGAACAAGAAGGAAGCTGGATACTTTACCATGTTGGTGATTTTGTTGTACTGAACTCTGACGAGCTTATGAAGCTCAAGTTCTCAATGTTGCAGATTGATTGCACCCATACAAAAGGTGGCTTGTGCGTCGATTCAGTTTTGATATATCCAAAAGGGTATCGGCATGAAAAGGCAAATATAGTGCACATGTAGTGCTGCAGAATGGTTGCAATACTCCAGAAACATGAGACAATTCAGTGGGGTGTGGCTAGCTTTTTCCTGTCCGTTCTTTCCTGAAAGTCCATGTGTATATTCTTTTCCCCCCTTGAGTTTTACATGATGTAAGGCCTTCTGTATTCTTTTATAATGTTAGGGTAGGGAAGTAAAGGGCGAGTTTTTTTAAAAAAAATATTAAATTGACATGATAATTGTTGAGTACACAGTCCTAGTCGTTTAAAAGTAGGGATGGATGCCATCTTCATATGTAATTTTTCATCAGTGCAATGATGTTTGGCGATCTGGATATTCCTCTTTGCTTATTCCCATGGCTTAAAGCTGGTTTTATCTTTTCAACTGTTTGTGTATTCAACAGCTTTCTGGTGAGCAAATGGATGGTAGTAATAAACTTCCAGCATACTAGACCTGTCGCACGCATATTTTTGCATAGAGCTTAAGCTAATGATGCTTTTGGTTAATGACTTGTATATTGCTGCCCTAGTTCTGAAGATTTTGCTGATCGCAGGACGCCAGGATGTATTCTGCACGCTGCATATCGTAGGAATTGCTGTAACATTTTTATCGCATATGATCAGATCCAAAATCCAATGGACTTGGGTCAACAGACAAAATACTGGGTCCTGAAAGTGTTGCAAATCTCAACTGAAATCCTTATTGTTATATAATCCTTCTGCAACGGGGCAAGGGTCAGCGACTGTTTTGGGAACCCATCTCTTGTATCTGAACTGTTCCAGATAATGCATCATACTGTATTCTATTTAGAGATTCAACCGGGCATTCAAATACTCCGTCGAGAAAGGAAGACCTAGGCGTTGAGATTGTTAACATGGACAGCATGATCGTTAACAAGTCAATCGAAGTCGCAGAGAGAGGAGCGCAGGCGCGGCGCATTGCCGCGGCGAAGGCAGCGATGAGAAAAGAGAAATTGGTGGAGGATCAATAACTGTCTTAAGTACTTAAGGGCACAGGGCGAAGCCGTGAAGGGCCGGAATTTATTGGTGTGAGAGAAGCCCAGGAGGCTCCGGGCTTTGTTCTGCAGTAGTTTCAGTTGAGCCCATCCTCTCTAGTTTTGGGTTTGGGCTGTCCCGCACCCTCGTGGGCCAGAATTCAACTCGGACATTCTCCCGAGTAATAAGTTCACCTGTGGTCCCTCAACTTAACAGCGAGATTTTTTAGGTCCCTTAACCACAAAACCAAATATGTGTACCCCTAAACTCACACAAACCGTTCAAAGGAGGTCCCATAGCAGTATATGTGGGTGGTTTCGCTAAAGTGGTATCCTAGTCAGCAAAAAAAAAAAGTATGTGAGGCCCACATGTCTGTAGCACATCTTTTTTTCTTTTCTTTTCTTCTCCTTCTCTTCTCTTTCTCTTCTTCTTCAGTGAGTGAGGCCGGCGGCGATGGGCGGGCGGCGGGCGAGCACTGCGGCGGGTCCGCGTGGCATCCGAGCAACGGCAGGTGAGCGCAGCCTGCGGGCAAGCGGACGAGCACGATTGTGGGTGAGCGGACGAGCATGGTGGGGAGAGCGTGTAGGACTTGTCGACGGAGAGTGTGTAGGACTCGTCGATGGCGGGGCCGAGCGGGACGGAGGGGTTGGAGACGGAGAGAGTGAGGATGCGGACGGGGACGCGGGAGAGGGTGTAGTTGGTGGGGGGAACCAGCGGCGCGTGGCGCTCGGCGCGGATGAGGATGGCTCAGCCGACGACGAGGACGATGATGGCTCGGCTGGTGGAGTAGGCCGGCGGAGCTCATCCACCGCCGCCATGCTCCTCCTTCGGCCACCTCCGCCGTTGTGGCCACGTCCTCCGCCCGTCGTGCTCGTCCGCTCCGCTCAGCCGCCGCCGCACATCGCCGCTCTGCCTGCATCCCGGCGCCGCTCCACCCGCCGCCGCTTCGCCCATCTCCGTTCTGCCCGCAGGCAGCACTCGCCCGCCGCCTGCCCATCGCAGCTGGCCTCACTCACTAAAGAAGAAGAGAAAGAGAAGAGAAGAGAAGGAGAAGAAAAGAAAAGAAAAGAAAAAGATGTGCAACTGACATGTGGGCCCCACGTACTTTTTTTTGCTGACTAGGATGCCACGTCAGCGAAACCACCCACATATACTGCCATGGGACCTCCTTTGAACGGTTTCTGTGAGTTTAGGGGTATATATTTATGGTTTTGTGGTTAACGGACCTCAAAAAATCTCGCTGTTAAGTTGAGGGACCTCCGGTGAACTTATTCCTTCTCCGGATCATTTTCACCCCCAACAGTTGGGGTTATTATCAACCAAACTATCATTAAAGCAGGTAACTCCAAATGGCCTCCCTCCACATGAGCTGAAAGTTAAGGTCAACTGACAACTGCCCTGTTATTCTCCCCTGCAATCTTGGTCCTAACAATCTCTCCCTTCACACATTGGTGTCCCTCAGCCCTTCACCGCCCCTTCACCATTTCCCCACGGTCCCTAAGGTATACGGGTCCCGCAGACACTCACGGTCCATCAGGCATTCACACACTATGTCACTCGGGTCAGAGATGTTGAACTAGCCAGACTGATACCAATTGTAGGATCGTAAAGGGCATTTCCCACCCTAAAAGCTAGCCATTAAGGTGAAGGGTTCCCCCACTTATATATTAGGTCTCTTACTCTTCCACAATCAATGTGAAACTATTCAACAAGTTGCACTGTTAACTTGGTCCATGTACCACTGTTGCACTGCTTATGTTGTAACTTTTTCCTCTGCTATTACTCTTTTTTTTTTAAACAGAGTTTGGGTTTCGGTATTCTGTATTTTTAAATTTTTCATTTAAATTTTTAAAAAAATCTTCACTCATCGCAAGACACGTGCCATTTTTCTAGTTATTGAAAATAGTGAGGTTACGGATTTGTCATTGTTTTCTGTCTCTTCGAGCGCGTCTTAGAGGTGAATCTGTCTTGTGCATGTGTAGTAGTGTGTATACGTATGCGCCTTTCATGTAAATGCAAAAAAGAAAGCATATAATTTTTTACCCATACTATCATTTGATTTTTGAGCTACTTGATTTAGATTCAACACTCCATATTCATTAACCTCTTTCATATAAACTACATTACCTCCTCTAACCCTAACCAACCGTCGCCATCGTCTCCCCGTGTTCTGTTCCCTAGCTCCTTGCTGACACCGCCACCGCTTGTCAGCGAGGACCACCACTGCACACCCTCCCTCCCACGATCCTGCTCCCTCTTCGTTCCTAGTACCATCGAGGAGGTTGTGATGCTCTGCCACCACCATTACCATGCTAGCCCCCCGGAGTGCCTCCTTCTCCATCGACTGTTGTCTCCTAAACGCTCAGGCGTTGGTGCCCTCCTACCTACATCCGCTAGCACTAGTGGTGACCCTGTAGCTGGAGCCTCCATCATTGATTGTCGCCTCCTAACCAATCGAGCCTCACACCCCATAGCCTCCACCGTCCACCGCTCTCCTCTGATCGGTGGCCAAGTGCCACTGCCACCTTATTGTTTTTAGGTCATCACCATGTTCTTGCCACCGTTGGACACGTTGGAGTTGCTGGGAGTCGTCAAAGCTAGAGAAGGTGCCTATGCATGAACCTTCAAGCCAATCAGACGATTGTTTTGTAGCATTGGATGTAAATTCTCTGCAATATCGCTGATGCAGTAGCGGTGGCTGATATGTGGGTCTAGAACCACATGTAAGTGCACTAGTAGAACGGTAGACAATCTTCACTTGTTCTATATTGGCTTTCTATGGTAAGCTAGAATGATCTTATCTAATACTACCTTCGTTTTTTAATAGAATAATGTTGTTGATTTTTTATCATATGTTTGACCATTCGACTTATTCAAAAATCCACATAATTATAATTTATTTTGCTGTGAGTTGTTTTTATCACAAACTACTTTGAACATAATTTATATATCTTATATATTTGTACATAATTTTTAAAAAGACGAATGATCAAACATATATTCAAAAGTCAATAACGTTTTCTATTAAAATACGGAGGGAGTAAAATTTATATGCTTCGTAATCATGCCAACCCATGCATCCGTACTCATCCGTACGAGTACGATCACAAAGGAGAAAATTCCGTTCAACCCCAGCACAGCACCGGCAAACTTCAAAATATGTACTACTCGACACGGTCGATGACCTTAAGACACCATGGCACCACGCTAGGAAAGCAAAAGCGGAGCAAAGCAAAGAAAAAGGGCCGGTAATAATCACCGTCCACAAGTACACGCCACTCGATTGATGTCTCAGGAGGACAGGAGGTAAAAAAAAAATACTGTCACTGTAGTACTACCATGTACCACCACTGTAATTCTGTACCGAGTCAGGAGTACTTCAGGATGCTGAGCACCGACGGCATCACTGCGCTGTTTCTTGGTTTATTAAATCGGCTGCGGTAGTAGTAGTAGTACAGCAGCAGCAGCTGAGCTTTTTAATTTGCCGCACCGCCGGCCGGTGATTGGATGGGAGTTATTACTCCATCCGTTTCAATTAAAAAAAAACAGTTATAAACCTCTGTGTCCAATTTAACCGTATGTTTTATTTAAAAATTATATATGTTTTTAAAATCATACATAGAATATTATTAATGTTTTATCATCCAATAATAATAAAATTACTAATAAATTTTTAAATAAAATAACCGGGTTAAATGTTGGACGCATAATACTACCCACAAGAAACGGTCCCACGAGCTGATGAGCTTTTGTTGCGCTGTCGCTCGCTACCTTCCGGCCTGAAGGCTGTAGCATCGTCGTCTCGGCCAGCGAGGAGAGCGGCGCGACATCGCGCTACTCATCACTGCTCTCCTTCCTGCAGGCGAGGCCCCTGCGACTGCGAGCGAGTCGCGACGACGGACGGATGGGGCCGCCTCGCACGCGATCTGGTCGTGCGCCGCGCAATAAATCGGTGGGGTGTCCGCAGGCTGGAGGGCGTTTGATGAAAGGCTGCCGCCGGATCCGATCGCTGCCACGCCGGGTCTAATGCTTTCCCTGTGTTTGCCTGCCCGTGTCCGTCCATGGTCACCGTGCGTGTTAGTACGCTCGCTACCTGCCACTGCCAGGTCCGGCAAATGGCGTCCGAGTCCCCGCACAATGCGCGAATCTCACGCGTGAACACGCAGTGAATCTTTATTTGGATCCCAATGTGTTTATACCCAAATTTAGCACCTATAATAAAATAGGAAAAATTATCAAAGTTTAGAAGTCTGCCGCTTTTTCTCTGTGAGGGCCGATCTGACCGCCATGTGTTGGCCGGTCAGGCCGCTAATAGATGGCCGGTCAGATCGGCGATGTGTGGCTGGTCTGACGGCAGAGTTCGATTCCGGGACTGTTTTGTCGGGTCTCGAAGTTTCTTTGCTCGGGAAGGCATGTTTCGTGTTTTCTTTGAATTCTATCCTGAGTTGGACATGGAAGAGTGTCTGTAGAGGACAAGACCAACCCCTATATAAGAGATATGCCCGGTTCAATTGTAACTAATCAATCTACAATTAATCAATCGAATCGTTCTTTTACTTTTGCTTGGTTCTAGTTTAGTTTGTTCATCTTTATCGATTTGCGCTATAAATCGTCCGCCGCTGCGAGAGTGCGACGTACCTCTTTGTAGGTTTGTCCTGAAAACCTTCCGTTTTGTCCACAAGACGGGTAGTTATCTATCATTCTATCTAGAATTGGCTCCGCTAGTCGGTTTAGTTATCAAAACCCATCTTAGTTTAGTTTTTGCTAGATTGAGGTGGTTGGCGACTCTGAGATCACCGCAAAGCGTTAGGTCCTATGATCGTGTTCGTCAACTTGTTACAAAAAGTTGTCAACACGATGCTCAAATAGAGATGGATGGAGTAGTTCGTTTGATCTCTAACGGCGACAACTGTGGGATCATTACACCTTATTTATGCTTTGCTGCAAAAGGTACAAAGAGAACGGCTTATTAAGATGTCCTTTCTGTATGTTAAATGTTGAAAGCTACGAATGCTTCGGTACTCCGTATGGGGGAGATTCCGGTCTTGATAGTGATCGATGAACACGTTTCCTTGGATATCCCCGATGCACCAACCTGGATAGTTTGTGTATAATGAAGTGTCTGTGTATGTTGCGTATACTGTAGAGGGTTGTGCACTAGTGCTAGCTAGATTCCCAGAAAACGTACACGTCGGTATTCCCAGAAAAAAAGAAATGCCCTACTAACTCGTTGACCGATTATTATGAATGACCTCGGTTTACATTTTTTGGTAGGGAAGAAATCCCTGTATGGACCTGATTTTAATGATGATACATCCAAACTAAAACACCAAAAATGTGATTTTGGGAGGATATGGGAGAATATTCTTAAGCTTAGTATTAGATTCCTCGCTTTTTTGATTGCTAGAGACACAAACCATAGAAGGATATGTAAGAATATACACTGACATATACGGCCTGCCTAGAGCGTGATCTCCAGCAAAGCATATAAGACAACTACGGATGGTTGGAAATTCCGTGGAGCTTACTTGCAGTATATAAGATTAAAGACCAGTTTCATAAAGGTCATGTATGGAGTTTACTATTCTCCTGATTATTACAAAATTTATATTGTTAGTACGAGATTAAGCCAAATCCACACTCAAGAATTAGTGTAGATTACTATGGAATATTGGATAAGATATTCTCACTGACACCGGCAGAGTTTTTTTTTTAAAAAAAGTCAAAGCATCGTGCGGTCCTGCATATCTATGGGCTTCTTCCAAATTCAAGGATTTTATAGACTTTTTTAAAAACGCTTACCTTTTCAAGTAACGGAGAAAAAAACATGCCATGATCCGGAGGTGTAACAGTTTCTACACTGCTAATTAAGGAAATCGTCACATGAAAAAAGCAATTCAGGAAATCGTCAGGGCCTTGTGTACAAAACTACCATACCTAGATTAGATTTGCACGGCATCGCATGTAGTGCACGCGACTCGCATCGCAAAAAAATTCGGGAGACCACCCACAAATCGCTCGTCGGCGAGCGAACCCAAACCAAATCCTTTGTTCTAGTCTTGTATCACCTGCATCTGCGCGTCCCTCTGCGGCGGCGGCGACGGCGGCGATGGGGCTGGAGATGGAGGGGATGGCGGCGGCGATCGGCGTGTCGGTGCCCGTGCTCCGCTTCCTGCTCTGCTTCGCGGCCACCATCCCGACGGGCCTCCTGTGGCGGGCGGTGCCCGGCGCCGCGGGGCGGCACCTCTACGCGGGGCTCACCGGCGCCGCGCTCTCCTACCTCTCGTTCGGGGCCACATCCAACCTCCTCTTCGTCGTGCCCATGGCGTTCGGGTACCTCGCCATGCTCCTCTGCCGCCGGCTCGCGGGGCTCGTCACCTTCCTCGGCGCCTTCGGCTTCCTCATCGCATGGTGATGAAACTCTCCCCCCCTTCCATCCGCTTGTCTCCAGGGTTTGCATACTGCTATTGGGTGATTAGGATCGAAGAAGCCGTAGCTGCATGCCTAATTTGGGGTCGACACACGAGTAGGACGAGTAGAAAGAGAAGGCTAGGGCAGTTTATTTGAATTACAAACCAGAGGAATTTTGAACGGAGGTTGGTATGTGGTGATATGGCGGTGCCAGATTTCATATTCGAGCCGACTCAAACGATTTTGACTTTTTATTACTGGTACTCATGTCGTCCTACGTAAGATTTTTACCGTGGGAACAGGGTCTTCTATTGAACTCCGCGTCGATTCGCTTGTATGCCTGCAAACTTCGAATTGGTGATCCTGTGAAGTTTGGAATGAATAGGTTAATCATTTGCTTTTTTCTAGTCCTGTTAACTGCAAAAATTTAGGAGTGACGGACTTGCAATAAAAGCTCATTACTACTGCTTGGATGCATAGTCCACTTATATTTTTATCCGTAGTTTGGTGGCAACCCTTTGTGATGTTTTATTGAAATAACATAGTAATGCATGCTAATGTGAAAAACACATGGTCAAATATGAAATTTTGGTTACTGAACGTAAATGCAAGGTAGAGATACTCTAGGCTGAGATTACTATATCGGAACATTCTGAAGCTCCATATGCAGCCCAAAACAGATTTTATAGACCTGTTGTTTTTATGCCATCTTTCTCTGGTTTCTGCTGTATCTGGCTTCAGAACAGTTCAGGAAAGGCCCTTGCATATACAGTTTATTTTGCAGAAATCTCATTTTATTTTCTTGGAGTATTAGTTCCCTGTGTTCAATTGCATGAGGATTGCCACTCTCCAATAGCGGCAATTGAAGATTTTCCACTCATGTCTATGACACGTGGGACAAGGCCCACATGTCAGTTAGACATATGTGGAATCGTCAAATGGCCTATGGAGAACGATAAATCGTCAGTTTTCCTGATAGGCATTATGCCCATTAAGTGCTGATGTAAATATTCCTGGAATTCACTAATTCATGTACATGCTTATTCATCCATTTGTTACTCGCTTAATATTTGCACCTACGCACTGATGAACAGAAGAAAAGGGATAGCTTTTCATCTATACTAGTTTGGGGTTTTTTTCGTCGTTTACCCGTCTTAGTGATCCACCGCAGTTTATATTTATGTGTATGAGGTGGAGGTTGGTAAGATAAAATGAGGATATCGGCCTGCTATCAATTCTTAAATAGCACATCCTTAGTCTCCCAAGGATTTCTGCATTACACTAAAATATGGTTCAAGAATCGAAATCAACAATCACGCAAGAGATCTTTTACTGGTGTTGCTTCTAGTGTCCTACGGTGTTCAAGCTAGGGTTATTGTGAATCTGCAAGGAATATTGATTTTGTTTTACTTGGTGTCATGAGTGATGGGATTCTGCAGGGTGAAGCAACAAGATAAATCACTGCAAAACAGAAAAGTGATGTGCAAAATAGTTGACCATGACAGCTGACAGGAGAGGTTCCCAAATATCCCCAAGTGTTAAGATGATAATGATGCTGTTTGATTCACCTTAAATTATTTTGTCCAGTTGATTGTAACCGAGTATGTCAACTAAAAGAAATGAAGGGATTTAGTTTATTCTTGAAGGAAACAATCAAACTTGGAACTGGTGATTTTTTATTTGCTGAATGGCCTATTGATAGATTGGCAATCTGAGTATCTAAACCCACTCCAGTGACTATGCAGATATAGGTGTTTTCCTATTACAATCTCATTAGTATTAGTGTTTCCTTTATCTCTAAAGAAATTCATCCTAAACTGCTGCAAGTATCTAGTATAGTCTGCCGATTTGGAATTTCAAAATGAGATTGTGTCATTCCCTGGATAAGCAGTGTGAATCAGAAGCAATGATGTTATTCTAATTTCACGTAGAGAGTAATAATGTCTTCTGCTCCCTTTATCTCGTAGAGAGTGCCTGTCAATTTGGATTTGGAAATCCTAAGTTTACTATTCTAATTTCACTCCCATTTATGTTCATGCCTTCTGCTCCCTTTCTCTGGTCTGCTGATTCGAAATTTCAAAATGAGGTCAGGCACCCTAGATAAGCAGTGTGAATCAGAAGCAATGATGCTATTGTAATTTCACTCCCATTTATGTCGGGCTTCTCGCTTTATCTCATGGAGAGTACCTGCCAATTTGGAAATCCTAATGTTTACTAGGTTACCTTTTTATAACTGTGCTCCAATATTAATGGGCTGAGTTCTGTAGTAAGTTTTGCATTATTGTCAAATCCTGTTTTCTTGCCAAAAGATAAAACAATATGGCAGGCCTGTGATGCCATGTTGCAACTAGTACCTAAGATGATGACCACTTTCCATTCTTATGCCATTGCATGCGACATCTCACAGAGATAACCAAGAACCTGATTGAGACCTTAATTGGAAAAAAAACTGTTATTTTCCTTCATTCAATATTCTGATCAGCAGTCTCTGTCATCAAGATAAGAGAGAAATATCAAAACATTCCACAATCAGATTGGCTGCTGTAAACTGAAGTATGCTTATTTTGAATTCTTAATATATAACTGATTTCTATTTCTAGAAACCATAATTTCTCTGTTGGCGGGATCTTGATACCGTGCCCTCTGTCCGCACTCCGCACCCTTGAGTTTCTTAACTTCTTTCTGGTAAAGTGGTACTAATACCATTTTTTTGGTAGAACATGGAGCACTATGATGGAAAGAAACTACTGTCAGAAATGGGCAAAAACAAAATCTAGCTAACATATTAGATGACATCCACGCAATATCAAGAAGATCAGCCACCAACAGGCGATCATCATAGTCCTAAATATTGTCGTGTTTCCACGTTACACCAACTTAGAAGTTAGCTAACTCATCATCTGAACATATATGTATTTTTATATTAACTATTTGTCCTGGCGTTGTTTACTCACATAAAAGGATAAACTATAATATATTGCCGTCTAGCGCTTTATTTTTCTAGTGTGCTGTTCGCTATTATTTCCTTTATCTTCCGTAAAAAGGTATTCCCTTGTGCATATGCTAATTTTGAAAAGCAAACTGTTAGGGAACAAAAATGTCTTTTGGATCTGGATGGGGCTTCTTTTACAGACTGGTTTAAACTTAATGCAATTTATTATTAAAAGTGTGTTGTGGACTGGAATGTGGCTGGTTGACACAAGTGTGTGTTTGTAACAAGTGATTTTACAGTCCTTGAGTAGGTACTGATAGGTACCCCATTTTGTAGTGTAAAATTTGATACTTCTTGATACCTCCAGTACTAGAAGGTATGAAAATTTGCACTAAAAATTTTAGTGCCTCTTGCCTCTTGGTACCTCTCAAGGGCTGTCAAATTTCTCCTGTAACAAATCTTTTTCCCTTTAACTCAATAAAATTTGGTGGGCTATCCTTTGCCAGCTCCTTGTCTTTTCAAGTGCTATGGACTCATTCTAAGTAGCAGGTCAAACTGAGTCCACACCATTAAGACTAGGGAAACATTTGATTGTTAGGAATTATAGTTGCAGTATTAATGTATTCAAATTTAGTCATGATTTTTGTCTTGGAGATGCATGGAAGGAATAATAAGCAAACGCAGAGATCCTAACAGGTTTTCATCCTCTTATACAGTCACATGTACTACATGAGTGGAGATGCATGGAAGGAGGGTGGCATTGATGCAACAGGTACGATATAGTGCTCTATTGTTTCTCATACATATTTCATATAGTTTCATTGGCCAATTTTCTACCTCATTTCGTTCTTTTTCTTCGGGAAGTTTTTGGACCATATCTGATTTACATATTTGAAATAAGCGTAGAAAATAAGACATGTATTGTTTTCAGATCCCTAGTATTACCTTATGGAATTTTACTCATCTGTTTTTGCTTCCCTGCTTCCTTGTAGTTAAACACTGTTCCACGAGGATAGGTTCCTCTTTTCTAGTAAGAACTAAACCTTCCTTTTGAGGGTTTAGCTATAAAGGCAACAAATTTCGTAATAACATAACTTTTGAGGCAGGTATACATTATGTCCATTCAGGTTAAAACATCAAACTTTAGGTTTTCTGGAGAAGGTTTTATTTGTGTCACCCCTAAGAAAAACATTGTGCTCTGTTTCAAGTGTCTTTCTGGAATTGATTTTTTCTTTTTGCAATGCAGGTGCTTTAATGGTTTTAACATTGAAAATCATTTCATGTGCAATAAACTACAGTGATGGTATGTTGAAGGAAGAGGGTTTGCGTGATGCCCAGAAAAAGTATCGTTTGGCTAAACTTCCTTCTTTGATCGAATATTTTGGTTACTGCCTCTGCTGTGGCAGCCATTTTGCTGGGCCAGTATATGAGATGAAAGATTATCTTGAATATACTGAACGGAAAGGAGTAAGTGGCTTTTGTCTGCTTTGTGTGGATGATGTTATGTTTTGTTTATTACTGATATTTTCTTGTCTAAAACAGTTATGGGCCAGCCCAACTCCTTCACCACTATTGCCTACTTTGCGTGCTCTAGTTCAAGCTGGCGCATGTATGGGGTTATATTTGTATCTATCACCTCAATTTCCACTTTCACGGTTTAGCGAGCCCTTATATAATGAGTGGGGTTTCTGGCACCGGCTCTTCTATCAGTACATGTCAGGCTTTACTGCTCGTTGGAAATACTACTTTATATGGTCACTTTCAGAAGCTGCAATCATTATATCTGGTCTGGGTTTTAGCGGCTGGTCTGATTCATCTCCCCCGAAAGCCAAATGGGATCGTGCAAAAAATGTTGATGTTTTAGGTGTCGAATTAGCTACAAGTGCAGTTCAGTTGCCGCTTATGTGGAACATTCAAGTGAGCACATGGCTGCGATACTGTAAGTTCTGCATCCTGATGAAATCCATCATATCGTCAATATTTTTTTTAACTTTATTTGTTGGATGATAGAATGTATTTTTATTGAGTTTACCATGTCGGTATGGAAAGTGCTGTCGTGCTTTCCCAAAATGGATAGCACGATTTTAAAGCTTACTGAGATCTGATCGGCAATGACCTATTATGATCCATAATTCCATATCACTTCTACATTATGTGCAATTCAGTTTGCAGAAGATCATAGAAACAATACTCTATTAATATGTAGTCTTGTTATAAGTTAATTTACAATTTAAGTGGGAGAAGTCTAAACTTCTAATATATGTGTTTGACCCTTGAAAAATAACTAGTTGAGTAAGGAAAGTCCACCCACTTGAATTTTATTTTGTGTAAAATCTGGGTATGCACTAAACAGTTTGCCTTCTTCTAAACTGGATACCATTCGTTCAAGAATACTAATAAATATGAATTTTGAAAGCCTGAACCGATGATATTCAATTTGAATACTATTAGTTCCATAACACTGATTCAACCTTTTCAATTACACTGTTATTTCAGATGTTTATGAGAGGCTAGTTCAGAAAGGAAAGAAACCTGGTTTCCTCCAGTTGCTGGGTACACAGACAGTCAGCGCTGTCTGGCATGTAAGTTTTATTTTTCATGAAGATTATATTTTAACTTTACTATTTTGTACTTCTTATCATCTATAGATTAGCGCCCTGAACATAATTCCATCAATAGTTGCCATATGAAATTAGAATGTTGTATATTTAGAGCTTCAATTGTCCTAGTGCCCTAGTACCCATCTTTCCAAGTAGAGGCAGCACAAGTAAATTGTAAAAGTCCTTTTCACTTCTGGCATATTCTGATACTGTATTAAAAACTTGTTTTCTGACCCTTTTCTCACACCAAGGATTAGGTGGTGTTTAATATTTTTCTAACTTCATCTCACATGAATATGTTGAGTGATCTGATTGTTTCTGTTTTACAGGGTCTTTATCCCGGATATATCATATTCTTTGTTCAATCAGCATTGATGATAAATGGTTCAAAAGGTAGCTCTCCCCCTCTAATTTCAGCCGCTCTAATTTCCTGAGATGTACTCTATTAATTAGAATTATGAAGTTGTAGTTGATCTGACATTTTCCTCAATGCAGTCATATACAGATGGCAACAAGCAGTCAGCAATCCAGTCTTCCACGCTATCCTGGTTTTTGTAAATTTTTCATACACCTTGATGGTCCTTAACTACTCATGCATTGGGTTTCAGGTGAGATTGAGCTTCTGAATCTTGTTTTACTTTATAGCAACTGAAAAAAATAGACTTGTCAGAGTGTTTGCTGAAATGAATCCTGAATGAAAATGTTGCATTTGCATACACACACAAGAAAAAAGGTAGATACCATTGTTTTGGTCCGTGCCTTTCATGACTAGTATATTGTAGTAACATTTTTAGTTTTTACTTTATCACCATCTTAAGAAAAGAGCATTGAAGCCTGAATGGTTCTTTAACTAAGTTTAAACAATCGTGCCACTTAGTGATTTTAGTACCAGAAGTTATGAGGTTATGTAAGAGGGCAGCTTAAACTCACCAAGCACACCCGAAGAAAATACACTATTGTAGTTGCTGTGCTATTTTATTAATAAGAAAATACAGTGGGTTGAGTTTTGTGTCTCTTGACAGTAGTTCTAGTATTACCCTATAATGTGAAAAGATGCCTTTCCTCTATTGTTTTGTGTATAGTTTGTATTTACTATGTTGTATACTCTTCGTTTCCTCCAGGTACTGAGCTTCAAGGAAACCCTAGCATCCTACCAGAGCGTATATTATATCGGCACAATTGTTCCCATTGTAGTTGTCTTGCTGGGTTATGTTATCAAGCCAGCCAGGCCAGTGAAGCCAAAGGCTCGGAAGGCAGAATGAGCAACAAGTTGACCTGGTCAAGTGGTCATTACATATAGGAGCGACGAAGAACATTTAATGACGATAATGACGAACTAGTGTCCAGCTATTCTACTTCTGTGGAATTTCGCAGGAGAATGTGATGACTCACCTCTTAAAGTTCTGAACTCCCTTGTGATTGATCAACCATTAAAACGTGGCACTCACATTGGATTTTTCTTCTATGTTATGACTACTACTACAACTACATAGGATATCGGCCTTGCGCCTTCGGTGTTGAGTTCTCTTCTGACCGACTGTTATTCAAAGCGATGTATTTTATCACCTTCCCTGGCCTGGAGCCAAATGGAGGTGTGAATGGGCATCATTTCTTGGTTCACATCCAATGTGTTAGTTCCTTTCTCCTTACCAACTGAGCTCCAACAACACTAGCAGTTTAGCACCCATGTTTTGACTCATGGCTTACTTTGAACACAATTTTGGTGCCATGATAACTAAACTCGTGGCCACCGAGAAGCCATATGGCGGTCATAGACTACTTACTGAATCCGGCGCCCTCTGCTGGTCATTTTGGTCTTATAAATGGTGCTACAGAAGTGCAAACCTGTGGGTGGTCTGGTCCAAACTAATACTCCTACTACTACGCAGCGTCGCAGAGGTGGTAGGTTTGGTGCTGGCTGGTGGCTGCGTCGTGTTTGGGTCCCAGGATTCGGCAACCTGAAAATGCCAGCCGTGGTGGTCTGCTCTGTCACCCCAGGGCGGCCAGAAAGGGCAGCGTAGTGTGCTACAGTGCTATGCAGGGAAAAGGCGACGCCAGTGACACGACGTAACGTGGCGTTGATCAGGTCATGACCAATGACCGCTGGCGTCCAGATTCCTGGTTGCAAAAACTGCAATGTACAACGAGTCATGCTGCACTATGGCTGTGTTTAGATCTAAAGTTTGTCCAAACTTCAGTCTTTTTCCATCACATCAATCTGTCATACACACATAACTTTTCAGTCACATCATCTCTAATTTTAACCAAAATCAAAACTTTGCGCTGAACTAAACACACACAGCCTATCTCTAGGCAATGCAATGCGGCGCATGCTGCGTATACGTGCGAAAGACAAATCTCCCGGCATCTTTTCCCAGAGGAATGGACGGTCTAATAGTCCGGACCGGCAGCCGCTTTTTCAAACAATAACGCAAAAAAGTTCTCTAGAAATTCATGGAGCTAATCGCCACTATACTATCCCCGAGACAAATCACCTTCGCTAGCTACGGTTTCTAGACAGCATTTTTGTCTCTCCCATATCGCTTTGATCGCGGTGCGTGCAAAACTGCAAATTGCAATCCGCGTCCATGAATTCACACTGGTAGAGAAATCGTTTTTAGTCTCGGTTCGTAACCCCCCTATAGTCCCGGTTTTTAAACCGGGACTACGAATCCGGGACTAAAGATCCCTATCTTTAGTCCCGGTTCAAATACCCGGGACTAAAGATCGATCTTTAGTCCCGGTTGGTGTTACCAACCGGGACTAAAGATGGGAGCGGGTAATAGTTTTTTTTTTCATTTACTTACTATTTAATCTCTAATTTATTTTCTCCCAAATTAGGTGGGATGCATATTCCTAAATCAAACCCTAAAATCAAAGTACCATCCCAAATACACAAATCAATCAATCATATACACTACAGATTATACATCCCAAATCAAATCCCAAATCAAAGAAACATCACAAATACACAAATCATGTACATCTCAGATCCATATAATGAGATTCCAAAAAAATTATACATCTCAATCCATACAATGAATCACAGATTCTTCATCTCAATCTATACCTGGATCACAAATTCTTTGAAAAAAAAAGGAAGCAAAGCCGCCGGTCGGCTGAGCCGGCTGCCGCCTCCCCTCCTCCCCGGCTGCCGCCGCCCCCGCCGCGCCGGCCGCCGCCACGCAGCCCTCTGCGTCGCCGCCACGCCGCGCCGCCGCGTGGCCCTCCGCTTCGCCGCGTCGCCGCGCGGCCCTCCGCGCCGGCCGCCGCCGCGCTGCCCTCTGCCGGCCGGGCCGCCCACCCCCTCCTGCTGCGCACACGGGATCGAGTTGGGAAGGGGAGTTGGGAAGGGATAAGAAGGGAAAGAGATAAGGAGGAAGGGAAGAAGGGACGAGATAAGGATTAGAGATAGAGGAAGAGGAGTTTGTGTGGATGAGAAAAGAGTGGATGAGAAAAGAGGATAAGTAATAGGGATTATATAGTGCGTTTTGATCTTTAATCCCGGTTGGAGTTACGAACCGGGAGTAAAGATCGGATCTTTAATCCCGGTTCGTAACACCAACCGGGACTAAAGATCACGTGATCTTTAGTCCCGGTTGGTGTTACGAACCGGGATTAAAGATCCGATCTTTAGTCCCGGTTGGTGTTACGAACCGGGATTAAAGATCACGTGATTTTTAATCCCGGTTGGTGTTACGAACCGGGATTAAAGATCGGATCTTTAATCCCGGTTCGTAACACCAACCGGGACTAAAGATCCTGGAGGGGCCTGACAACACCTGACGGCATGTGAACCGGGACTAAAGATAGTCTTTAGTCCCGGTTGGTAACACCAACCGGGACTAAAGATCACGTAGTCCCGTTCTACTTATAAACCGGGACTAAAAACCATCTTTAATCCCGGTTTTTACTGTAACCGAGACTATTGTGGTTTTTGGTCGACCGGGCAAAGATGGTTTCTCCACTAGTGTCAACGTTTGCGACACCGGCTGGGCTACGGGAAGAAGACTCGATCGACCGCCTAAAAATCCGGTCGTTTTCAACTGTCTCATCTTTGTTGTGCCGGCGCCGCAAGAGCTGCACGGTTTCGCCACCGTCTTCGGCGCACCTGGCCGTGTCTCCCACGGCCGGGCCGGGGTGGCACACACGCACCGCACGCGTCCTTGCCGTATTCCACCCGGCTAATAACCGCAGCAGCATGGGCGTATTACCAGTTTACCACCACCAGCAGCAGCAGCGACCGTGCACGCAGGCAGAGCGCAATGCAGCGCGACGCTAGCTGGCGCGCGCTCCACCATCGCCCAATCGCCCATGCCCTGGAGGCCTGGAAGCGTACGTCGTGCGGTGCAGCCTTGCCGGCCTGGTTAATTCTGCAGCTGCATGCAGGCCACAGTTTTGCTAGTATAAAAAAAGAAAGGAAAAAAAAAAAACTGGCCGGCATGGCATGGCTTGGCGTTGGTGGGTGGGGGATATGTTGACGGGACAGCGGACCACCTGAGATTCGCAACGAGCGTGTCGTCGATCGATCGGCCGGTGGAGTTTTGTGGATTCCGTGCCCAATCTTTTGTCAAAAACGGCCACTCTGCCTCTACAGTTACCTGCACTGCCGCCGGCCGGCTACCTATAGCTTGGGGGTACCACTCTAGCTACCCAGCTTTGCCAAGCACAAATTAACACACACACAGCTCTGCTCGTTCCTGACACCCTGCATGACACCACCGCGTGCTCCCCACAGGCTCAGCAACACGGGAGCCAAAGGGGAAATCACCTCAGACAGGCTCAGGCTCAAGGCAAGGCCAGGCCGCAGGAGGGGTGGCCATCACGCACACTCATCACATCACCTGCGTACTTACTCGCGGCACGTGCCTACTAGCCCCCCCTCTCTCTGATCCACCAATCGAACAGGCGCGTCCTTGGCCCCGCGCGACGCTGCACACATGTACAGTTCCACCTGAACGTGTACGTCAGGTGCAGGCGCGTGCGCCACCACGTACGTACTCCGGCCACTAACTGATCATTCCGCGCGTGCCACCGCTCGGCCGGCCGGCTCAGCAGAGGCGCTCGCTTTGCTCTTGCTTGCCCGATAGATCGCTCGATCTTCTTTTGCGCCAAATGCATTGCACATCTTGCATTGCATTGCATGCATGTATCGCAGTCTCGCAGAGCTGATCAAGCCCCAGCCCCTACCTATAAAACACTGGCACGGTTACGTACGCTGGGGTCGGCTTGTCGTCGCCCTCCTGGGTCCAGATTCCTCGCGCGTTTGGGTCGTCTCACGCTGGATCGATCCGGCCGTGTCAGGGATCATAGTCTCAGAGATCTGAGTGTTAGTTTATCACTCTACTGACCATGCATGCATCAGCCTGTGTAGACTGTAGACATGTCTAGCTATGTTCAGTAAGTTTTGACCACGACCCCTGTTCTTTTACGGAGCTGTATTACATCGATGTCGATATATGTATCCACTATCCTGTTGCTGTAGGAAATTAGAAAAATATCCTCGCCGTTTGTGTAGCTAGTGGATACATATATCGACATCGATGTAATCCTTGATGTATTCTACCCCTGGACGACGGTTAGCAATTCCCTAAATTAATTAACCATCACATTCACCAACGGACCTCCATATATGTCGCCACTCGCCACGTACGTGTGCTAAGAGTCACCTGATAAATGAATAAATTGCCATTGCAAAACTTACTTTGGCCGGCCACTAGTTCAGATAACGAAAGCGAAATCCACAACGGCGACATATGAAAGGAACCCCGGGCCATATCGGTGTGTGTGGTGCGTGCATTTGCATTGTTTTACATGATGCAAGCGTTTTAATTCATTGAAATGTGATTCGCGCGAGCGCGAGCTGTCCATCTGCCAAATGTGCATATGCATATGGCTTCGAGGTTTTCGGTCATCTATTCGTACAGTAATTGGATAGAGTTGGTAGAGCTAGCTGACGTACGTGTCAGATCAGAGGAAATGTAGCTGACACCGATGGCTGATCGTGGTAGCATCGGTAGTGTAGTGTACGTACGTATCGCCGGCCCAGTTGCATTCTAGAAAATAATACGGTCCTTTGGAATTAATGTAGGAAACCCAAAACACAGAAATCGAGTTGCATGGTTTCTAAAAAAATAGTAATACGGAAAAGAAAGTTTAAAAAATTAAGAGGTTTTTATCCACTCAAAAATGATTTTATTTGTAAGTTTTAGGCTTTCCTTTTCACAGGTGGCATAAATTTTCATCCACATGTGAAGATGACTGAGGCCGTCTCAAGGTCACAGATCAGCTCTGAGATGTGTCCTTAAGAAATGGATAATTGAACCTACATCTAAAGAGTTCTATTAGGTTTTGAGCTAGGCGGTAGGTGTCTACTCTATATCTATGCATGTTCAGATTTTTAGTATTAGAATATTTCACATCCGATTCTAGATTTATTTTTTATGGAACGAAGGAAGTATTTCCAAACCTTAATCCCATACATGCCTTCTCATCCCAATTCTTAATTTTCAGCTGAATGGATTATGTAATTTTGTGATAATAATTGAGAGTATAAACGAATGGATTAATAATTATAAAGTAAAAGTTGTTTAAAAATATTTTAAAAAAACTATATACATTTTTTAATTTAATATAAATCGTACTGTTTAAAAGTTTTAAAAAATATGTTGATAATAATTCAGAATACGTAAGAGGAAATTAAAGAACGTATCATATATATCTATAGTCACCTGCGGTCGCGCGAACCTTGCTGGCACCCAAATTAATACCCAATGCTGTACCCAAATTTTACAAGTTCGTGAGAGAAGATTCAATTCAAACCCTACACAAGATCGAGAGGAAAGGTCAGAAGTAAATTTGCAAGGGGCCTGCACACATTACCAATTTCCTAGTACATATTATAGTATTATTACACAACTCCATCACCCGGCCGCGACAACAAAATTTCGGCCGCATGCATGCGAATGCAAACACCGGAGGCGCCAAAAGAGAGGCGCTTTCACTGGTGCAAATGGCATTTGCGGCATATGCATGCATGCATGCACAACCTGTGCGTCGTCCGCATCGCTGCAGGCCAAACACAGCCTTGTTAACGCCCGCCCCCCTTTAACCAGCGTAGGTATCGACAAAACCATATGCACCGCCAAGAAATATACAGGGACAAGTGCTCCCAAAACTCCAAAAGTTCGGTGTACTCAACTGCTCCTCCATATATGGATACTATCCCCAATCTGAGCGTGTGTTTGGTTTGGGGATAAAGTGGGATGGGTTAGACCTATCCCAGTTTTTTGGATGGGATGGTTCCAGCTGTCTGTTTGGTTTGTGGTATGGGATGGTTATAGTTTTTTATTTGGTAGAAGGAATTGAGGTGGGATGGGATGGAGAACTTTCACGGACCGTTAGGGCCGTCTGGCTCCCAGCGGCTAGCTCGCAGTGAGTGGCGAGCGTGGGGGCGGAGGAGCTCGTCGGCGCAAGCAGAGGAGAGGCGGAGGCGGGTCGCGTACGAGTGGCGACGGTCGCGAAGGTGGCGGCAGGCGCGGATGAGCGGTGACGGTCGCGAAGGTGGAGACGGCGACGGACGAGCGACGGCGGTCGCGAAGGCGAGGTGAGGCGCAAACGAGCGGCGGCGGTCGTTCACGGAGGCGGAGGCAGTTGCAGACGAGGCGGCGACCGGGCGTGGAGGCGGCGGCCGCGCACGGAAGCGGAGGCGAGGCGAGGCCCAGACAAGCGGCGGCGGTCGGTAGCGGAGGCGGAGGTGGTTTGCGGACGAGGCGGCGGCATTCGCGGACGAGGCGGGGGCCGGTCACGGAGGCGGAGGCGAGGAGAGGCGTGGACGGGTAGTGGCAGTCGGTCGCGGAGGCGGAGGTGGTTGCGGACGAGGCAGCGGCCGGTCGCGAAGGCGGAGGCGGTGGCGGACGAGGCGGCGGCCGATCACGGAGGCGGCGGCGGTGGCGGACGAGGCGGCGGCTGGTCCCGGAGGCGGCGGCGGGTGCGGACGAGGCATCGGCGGTCGCAGAGGCGGAGGCGGTTGTGGATGAAGCGGCGGCGGTCGCAGAGGCGGAGGCGGTCGCAGAGGCGGCGGTGGTCGCGGGGGCGAGGCGGCGGTCAGTCGTGGGGGCGAGGCGGCGGCCGGTCGCGGAGGCAGAGGTGGTCGCGGACGAAGCGGCGGCTGGTCCCGGAGGTGGCGGCGGTCGCGGGGGCGAGGCGGCGGCGGGCGCGGACGAGGTGACGGCGGTCGCATACGAGCGACGACAGTTGCGGACGAGCGGACGCCGTGTGCTCGTCCCAAGTGGGACGAGTTCGTCCGGCTCTTTTTCCCGGATCGATTGGTCCCGGATCTGAGAGGAATATTCCTCTCCTGGGACCAATCCATCCCACCCACCCCTCAACCAAACACCTCTAAAAGTGGGTTCATCATATCCCATCCCATCTCATCCCAGCAACTAAACACTACCTGATAGATTATGACGGAGGCAATCATCAAATTGAAGGTTATGCATGTAAAGCTTAGCAGCTAGCTAGCTAGCATTGTGCGGCGCTCTCGTTTAACTAAGCTGGCCGGGGTAGATGCCGTAGAAGATACTCTAGCATATGTAGGCATGAGCCACGCATCTAGCTACCCAAACTCAACGTGAGTATTTGTCTGGACTCGTTCTGGACAAATCAAGAGCTTTGGGCAGCTTGAATTGCACCGTCGTCCATTGTATGTACTCACTGTTTACTTAGTACTCTCCTTGTTCTGTAATAAACCAATCTAAATTCGAATTTGTTTGTTTGAATTTGTTGTACTAAATAATATTTCATTATATTTCAGGCAGGTTTATTTTGAGATCATTTTATCCAGATTCGTTATATTATACCCCCTTCCATTCTAAATTGATCATCATATATGTTTATGCACTAAGACCAAGGATAATTTAAATCGCATCAATCAAGACATCGTACACACATTCTCCTACATGCATCGATTAAAACATCATCCAATTACACCCTAGCATGCACACATTTTCCCATGCTACATTAATTGTATTCCGATGAAATCCACACCCATGTGGTTATACGATGATTAATTTGAGAAATTTTAGATTCCATTATATGATAATCAATTTGGGAAGGAGGGAGTGTCTTATTTTATTTTAGGTTGGTTTATTTTGAAATAAAAGAGAGTAACTTATGAAGCTACCAATCAACTCTAGCCTGCATATATATGCATTCTGCAGGGGGAATCCATCCCTGGTAGGATGATGACAAGACTCTCCCAGGGACCCAAAAATTCTTGATGGATTCTCCCGTTTTATAATTACCGTATAATATGGTCACTTGCTCACTAGCTAGACAGTAGTCACTAGCTAGCTAGGTCCATTGCATGCATGTTGCAGCCATGACATGGACGCATCTAACATGGCATGGACGCATCTAGCTAGTAGCTCGATCGCGGCCGGAGTACACCTTCCTTCCAAAAAAAAAAACTTTCGAAAATAATCTAAACAATTGCTTATCAAAGTTTCTTCATAAAATTTGATACGTATTTTTATGGAAAGGAACAGAGAGAGCATATGCCACTAACTGGATACTTATCTGCAAGCTAGCATCCAATTGCATTATATCTTCATTAGCCAGGCACGTTCGATCAGTTCTCTGCATGCGCATGCGATCTCCTGCAAAGTGAATATGCAGATGATTCAGATGGATCTCCACGATCGATGCATGCATGCATGGGTGTTGTACCGTACGTGCGTGTGGATGCATCTGCTCAATGTCGTCGCAGACATGCATGTACCGTTTTCCTGATTTGGCAACATGACACGATTGCGTTTTGCCCCGATCGCCCCTGGTTTGGCTATACCATTTGCAAACCCCATAGCCTGTAATTAATCATACTTAATTAGCAACGTTAATCGCTATTTGATTTAGCTAGCGACAAGTGGCAGCTAGGCCGCGACCTTTTAGCTAGCTCACTAGAATGGTGGCCAGATGCGGTGGACATATTATTTCCTAGATGCCTAGTATCTAGCAGATTTTACTAGCTTAGGTCTGGTTAAAATAGTTTCAAGTGACCAAAACGAGCATGCATGATTTGTGGTGGTGTTGACGGTAGTGCTGGCCATTACACTAGCATGATCATTTAGTTTAGGGATCTGAAGTTACTGCAGCTGGAAGTTGTCAAATGCGAAAGTGCAACCTCTTTTTTTTAGAGATTAGCAGTATCAATTTCAAATGAAATGATACTGGTCTAACCAAACCTCTTCATTGTTTTTCATTTCGATGCTTCTCCGATCCCTTCAATCATATTTGATGTTTAGAACAAGACTCGATCACCATTTAAAACTCCGACCATCAATAACATTTTTCATATTTTCTCATATGCTCAATGTAAAGACAAAACAATTACCCTCTCTTTATTTCTTAATATATGATGCCTTGAACTTTTGACGTGACGTTTGATTGTTCGTTTTATTAAAAAGTTGTATAAATATTATTTATTTTGTTATAACTTATTTTATCTAAAAAAGTTATAATCTTAACTTATATTTTTACATATTTATAATAAAATTTTAAATTAGACGAATGATCAAATGTTAAAAAAAAGTTAGTGGTGTTAATATATATAAAAACGGAGGTAGTAGTATAGGTCAAAGAGTATCAACCTTATCGATTAAGGTGCCAAGATAGTTAAACTAATTCCCACTACTAGAGAATATATCTAAAGGAATATACATATAATATATATGGGGAATATGTCCTAAGATATTCCGTTATAATTTACTTAATTGCTCCTATGTGGGTCGTGCAAGAGAAGTGAAGGGTATAGAAAGGGAATTTTCCCTTCCACTCCTTTAAATATATCCATGAGTGAACCCTAGAAGGGATTATCACTCCCATTCATACCCACAAGACTTGGCTGCCTTTCTCTCTCCACCTCTCCTTATCCAAATGGTTATGCATGGTCTCTAAATATTCTCTATGTTTGTTACTCACTATAATATTGTATACAGCTGATTTATCTCAAAAATACTATAGTTGAATCATAAATTTATTTGATCCTATAAACTTATTCTAATATAATCTTGACGGTCATAATTTTACAAGTTCAACGAAATCGTATTCCAAGTATCAAATATTTATAACCAGATCGAGGTACATAATATTATTTTTTTATTCAACGTGACGACATAATTATAATTGCCAAGAGGACAATTCATATGTATTGCCAAGAGCAAGCGTTAGGGTGCCAGATGGTGAGCTGCTGGAGCATTTGACCTGCCCTCTCATATACATATATGGTGCATACTTAATTTTGATTTATTATATATGCTATAATATATAAGGCCTGAGAACCACATTTTGTCAACTCATAGATACTTGTTAAAACAGCTAGGAGGGGTTGACCTATATATGATATAGCGAAGCCAGAAATGTCAACCCAAAGAACTGTTTTAATCTACTGATTAATTAGCACAGCTAGCTATATATATGCAGGAAATTAAGGAAACATCGCTGCCATTACACATGGGAACTCCTAGCTAGCTAGCTAACAAAATCATGTGAGAATCACGCATTCCAAGCCAGTAGCTTGGCCTAAACCTGCATGAGACTAACATGTATGCAGCCAGTTAGAACACATCCACGTGCACGTGAACGATTTTTAGGGTACATCGTTTCCAGCAAGGCCGGCTGTTCTCGTCATGGCCTAATGAAGGGCCATTTGCATTGGCCCTCCCAGTACTCACGGTGCAGGACGTGTGTGTGTCTCTCTATATGTACATTATACATATGTATATGTATACATACATATATATATATATATATATGTATTACATATATATATAAATATATATACATAGTATAAATCTATGTATTACATAAGTAGATCAGAATAGTGGGACTACTCTCTCATATGAGATCTCAATATACTCTCTCGAGATAGATAGACTCCTAGAGATATATATCTATCAGATATCAATCTCTATATATATCTCATTCTTCTTAGATATATATTATCTATTACTTAGAATCTATATTCTCTCTCTCTATATCTCTCTCTTCTATCTCTCTCTCTATCTCTCTCTCTATCTCTATCTATCTATATATATATTCCATTGCCCGCGCCGGCAGCGTACGGCAGATTATATTGAAAACTAGCCAGAGAACAGCGCGCGTCGATCTCTGATCATCAGTTCATCGTCCTCCCATCATCAGTCGTCAGTCGTCACGCACCAACCAACGCGCCCGCCGCCTCAATGCCAACGAACGACATCCTATGCCCTCGTACCACCAATTTCTCTGCAAAACTAAAGATCAAACTCAGTATGATATTACTCCCTCCGTATTTTAATATATAACGCCGTTGACTATTTGACAAATGTTTGACCTTTCGTCTTATTAAAAAAATTTATGTAATTATAATTTATTTTATTGTGACTTGATTTTTATCATCAAATGTTTTTTAAGCATAAGTATTTTTATATTTATATAAAATTTTTAAATAAGACGAGTGGTCAAACGTTGGTTAAAAAGTTAATGGTATCATACATTAAAATACGGAGGGAGTACTAATTAATCTCTCCTTTCCTTTTCTGAATACATGCTATTTTAACTTTAAAATTCCGATTATATGATTTTGATATGTTTTTTTTCACTACTATTCATTTGATCATCTCCTTCGAATCACCTAGTGATATCAGATTGTAGGATTTGGTACTGTTTGACATGACTCCAACTTGTAGATTATTCATGTAGAAAATGGAGTTTACATATAAAACTAAAATAACTTAATAGGTTAAACCTCTCATTTTGTTTAAACTATGAACAGTGTTTCGTCATGATATTTTTAAGCTATCACCAGCTTCAACTACAAGAATTTTTTAAGCTAGATATACGTAGCTCCAACAAAATTTAGAGTTGGAGCTATGTCAAACACGACTTAAACTAAAGTATTTGTATGCTTATGCTTGTTCCTTTTTGTTTGTCATTTATTTTTGTGTGTTATTTTAGGATATTCACAATGTGTCCTATATATATATGCACCTCTCCCCATTTTTGGACTAAAACTATAGAGTATATTTATTTCCATTTACTTTTATTTATCATTTAGGACATTCACACGGTATTGATATGCCCGTATGCAAATCTAGTCGTTTACTTTTCTAACTGCGTTGTGAGATTAAGGATTAGTAGTATCTTGCATAGTGCCACAAGCTGATCTCTCAAACAGGTCCGATATATCTTCATTCATTTTTGTGTGTTATTTAGGATACTCACGCGGTGTCCTAGCTATATGCGCCTCTGGCCATTGCTTTTTCTAACCAAACTATATTTTTAAGGTTTGATTGAACCTATTCCAAATTAAACAAATTTGTTTGGAGTTAGGCTGTGTTCGGCATCTCTGGTTCCCAACCAGAACAGTACGCACAGGAAACGGAGCGGTCCATTAGCGCATGATTAATTAAGTTTTAGTTTTTTTCAAAAATTAATTGATTTGATTTTTTTAGCAACTTTCATATAGAAACTTTTTAAAAAAACACACCGTTTAGCAGTTTTAAAAGCGTGTGCATAAAACACGAGGGAGAGGGGTTAGGAACCTGAGCAAAGAACACAGTCTTAATACCCCACCATACTGGAACAACAGATAGCATGATGACTACACAGTACACATATGCTCTTTGCGGTGGTTTGGTAAAACACTAATAAGTCATCTATCCCGGTGAGGGAATGGAACACAATTACATTGCAGTATTCCCTTCGTTCTAGAATAGGTGTAGTTTTATACTGTTTATATTCAACGTTTGACCGTTCGTCTTATTTGAAATTTTTTATGATTATTATATTTGTTGATATTACATGATAAATCATGAACAATATTTTATATGTGATTTTTATTTATTTTTTTCATAAATTTTTTTAAATAAAACGGACGGTTAAATATTGGATACAGATATCCACGGTTTTATTTATTTTGGAACGGAGGTAGCAGTGGATGGCCAAGCGTGTGCTTAAGAAAAGACGGCAACAAACGCACTAATAAGTTCCTATCGTTGAATGTTGAAAACTAAGGATGTATAGTGTTTGATGGAATGATAGAAACTACTAGAAAAGAAATAGAAATAGAATTGGTGGGCCCATACCGGCATCCTATATAAAGCCCCCTGAGCACGGCGTATCCCCCTCGCACCAACCAAACAAGCTGTTTTTTGTCAACCATTCCTCTGCTCCTCCCCCGGCCTGGGGAGTGGAGCGCCAAATCGTCCATCGCGAGCTAGCCTCCGAACCGGAGACAAGAAGCGCCCCACGCCCACGCGCGTGCGTTTCCGAGCCGAAACGTAACTCCCCCGCGCGGCGCGTTGCGTTGTTCCACCTGTTTCGGCTATGTCGTCGCCGCGCCGAGATGGCCGTGGCGCGGTCGACGACCTCACGGCGTCCTTGCTCCGCAAGGGGGATGGTGGGGAGGCGGTGTTCGTCGTCGTCGTCGTTCCCCCGGTGGCGGAGGAGGAGGAGCTGCCGCCGGTGCTCACGTGCAAGCCGCCTGGACGGTTTGCTAGAGCGGTGAAGGAAGCCTGGTCCGTCCCGTTCCCGATGATGCCGTCCATGTCGGCCGGCGCGGCGGGCGCCGAGGCCCGGTCGATACTGGGGCTCGCGCTGCCCATGATCTTGACAGGGCTTCTGCTTTACCTCCGGTCAATGATTTCGATGCTTTTCCTCGGCCGCCTCGGTGGTCTGGCGCTCGCCGGTGGGTCCCTCGCCATCGGCTTCGCTAATATAACAGGATATTCAGTGCTGTCTGGCCTCGCCATGGGCATGGAGCCTATCTGCGGACAAGCCTTCGGCGCGGGCCATTACGATCTCCTCGGCGTCACCATGCAGCGCACCGTGCTCCTGCTCGTCGCGGCCTCCGTCCCCATCGCCGGGCTGTGGGTGCACATGCGGCCTCTGCTCCTGTTCTGCGGCCAGGACGCCGCCATCGCGGCGGTCGCCGAGACCTACATTCTTGCTTCTCTTCCGGACCTCCTCCTGCAGGCGTTCCTCCACCCCGTACGCATCTACCTCCGGACGCAGTCCATAAACCTTCCGCTCACCGTGTGCGCGGCGCTCGCCATTGCTCTCCACCTTCCGATCAACTACGTGGCCGTCTCTGTCCTCGGGCTCGGCATCAAAGGGGTGGCATTGGCCTCTGTTCTGGCCAATCTAAACCTCGTGCTCTTCCTCTTTGGCTACATATGGTTCAAGGGCGTGCACAAGCGCACCGGCGGCTTCGCGCTCTCGGCGGATTGCTTACGAGGCTGGGGCGAGCTCGTCAGCCTCGCCCTGCCGAGCTGCATCAGCGTCTGCCTCGAGTGGTGGTGGTACGAGATCATGATCCTCCTGTGCGGGCTGCTCGCGAACCCGCAGGCCACCGTGGCGTCCATGGGCATCCTGATCCAGACCACGTCGCTCATCTACATCTTCCCTTCCTCGCTCGGCTTCGGCGTCTCCACCCGCGTCAGCAACGAGCTCGGCGCGAACCGGCCCGAGCGCGCCGGCCGCGCCGCGACGGTGGGCCTCATGCTCGGGTTCGCGTTCGGCGGCGTGGCGTCCGCGTTCGCGTGCCACGTGCGCGGCGCGTGGGCGACCATGTTCACCGCCGACCCGGCGATCGTCGCGCTCACCGCGTCCGTGCTGCCGATCCTGGGCGCCTGCGAGCTCGGCAACTGCCCCCAGACGACCGGGTGCGGCGTGCTCCGCGGCAGCGCGCGGCCCAAGGACGCCGCAAGCATCAACCTCCGGTCTTTCTACCTCGTCGGCACACCGGTGGCGCTCATCCTCGCGTTCTGGTACCACTATGACTTCAGGGGACTCTGGTTCGGCCTCCTCGCGGCGCAGGCGACCTGCGTGGTGCGCATGCTCCTCGTGATCGGGGAGACGGACTGGACCGCGGAGGCCAAGCGCGCGCAGCAGCTCACCGGAGCGGCGGACATCAAGGATTGCGGCGGCAAAGGCGATCACGTCGCAGTGATTGAGCAATCAGATGAGCAGTGTTGACAAGCTACGGGCGTTCAACATTGCCGTCGGCTCCTCGGCTTACTTTTTTTTTTTTCCGTATTTTTGGCGGGAGAGAAACCAGAGGCTAACATATGACAATTTTGTTACCAATTGGTAATCTGTAAAGATTCTTTTCTGATGGTTATTACAGAAGGTGAAAAAATTCAAAGGAAATATCGAAGATTTTTTCATCTGACAAAAAGTCATCCTAACAGTAACATTTCGCTAAAGCTGCCATCCCTGGTCAAAGTGTGCATTGGCGGCTTATGTTTGCAGATAAACGTACAGTTTGAAATTTTTGAAGTGAAAACAAGTAGAGGCTCCTCTGACTCGATCGAACGTATGAACTCTACAGTAATCTCAATTTCCATGAAAATCCCGCAAAATTCCTCCATACCAAAGGGGGCATAAGGAGCAAAATGGGATTGTTTTACCTTTGATGCATCAGACAAGCTATTAAACAGAAGTCTAACCGAGGCAAGATTTAATTACTATTCCATCATCTCCATAGGAGACATTATGAACGAGCTTCAATTATTTGGACTCTGGGGCCATAAATTTGACATGGCAAGCAGGAATATAACATTCTCATAGGTAAAACCATACGCTCGAGTCGAAATCAATCAGATTTCAATAAGAAGGTTTCGTGGTTCTCGATAACCAATGGAGATTCCGTTGCATGCCTATGTGAATAAGCCATGATCCAACTGATATATACACTAGTACTATATTTAAACGTCAAAGAACCAACGATCTGCTAGTAATGGCCAACTTGGAATTTTCGTACGCTTAAACTATCAGAGCAAAGCACGGCCATGGAACAAGCAAAGCAACTAGTAATTTTCTGAACACTGGAATGCTTCAAACAGTGGCACTGCGATGATCCAATCAACGTGTAACTGCGTCACGCGAGTGAGGCTCAAACATGAACGGAATAAGATGGATGCGGCTGCAGCAGCAGCAGCAGCAGCTAGCTCCTCACACATCCCGGCGAGGAGATGAGATTCCTCTGCTAGCTCCCGGTGTTCGGTCGGAGGGCGCAGCTCAACGACGACGGCACGAGGCCCAGGTGGATCCGCCTGTGCCACGCATGATTATACCGGAGGTCGTACAATGATTCCAGTGGCTAACTGGTGGGCGTGACGGCTATACTATCTGCACCGGCAACGGCACGGCTGGCCTATGCAGTGGAGTAGTATTAGAAAAAACAGAAACGGCCATTTTTGCACTCACTCAGCCACTAGGCTTCTCCGGACTCCGAGAAGATATCCACTGTTTGGATGACCCCAAGAGCCAGTATAAAAATGTAAAGTACTGGATTACTGGTAATTTATATGGCAGTTGCTTACCTCCAGGTTAATGCAACGCTTAATGAAAATTATGCTCATTATGTCCTGGTGTAAAACTTGTCGTAAAAACGATGTATCCGTATAAGTGTGGGTTAGTAGTAGTAGATTTTGGGGTTGGTATGCGATGAGATTTAGCTGTATCAGTTCGATAAGATGCGTGTTTGCGTGGAAGCAATCGACACTTGTTGCTTGAATCAACAGTCTATGTTAGTCTGTGTGACAAGGATATACTGTATCTCAGATGATATCGCAGTTTGTCTACTAATACATAAATTTCTCATCTTAGCCATCATTACAGCTGAGGCTAGAAGGAACTGTGCTAGCATAAACGGCTGGAGAGCTGTAGCCATTATCATCTTTTGGATGAAAGCAATTGCGTTTAAATATCGACTTGGTCGCAAAGCGAATTCATTACTGTTTCCATTTCTTTTCGTTCTCTAGCGGATCAAGGATGTGACGGGGAAAGAAACCAAAGTGGTTAGGGTTATAAAGTGGGGATACATCACGAGGAAAGGGTGCAGCTGACTGAGTGTGAAGTGGACATTTAGTAGGGTAACGAGGGCGCAAGGGATTTTTGTTTTGTGTAGGGTATATAAACGCACTTTTTTGTTGTAAAAGAAGCCTTTTCAATCATGTAGGTTCAATATTGAAGCAGCAGAGATCGCTGATTTTTCTTTGTTGGCCAACTCCCTGTCAAGATCCCTATCAAGACAGGGATACTCGGTGTTATTTTCCTCAGGAAACGATTCTTGATCCAAGTTTAAGGCCACTCTCGAGCTGAAAGCGTCCATTCATATATTCAATTAGAAGTCTAGGACAGTTCTAACTCGCCTTGCACTAAAAAAATGCACATAAACCATATTGTACTATCATAATCACATGCATAATCTCATGGCCCTCAACTCAAACATTTTTAGCTACACACTGCAATTTTTTTATAAATAGTGTCAGAACCCACGATATAAAGACACGATTGATTTCCTCTCCCTGCTTCCATCACTCTGTTTAAAAACGCATTCTATCCTTCATTTGCTACGTTTCTCACTCTCTTATTTTTAAAGCTAATCTCGACCGACTTTCACTAGTGGAACTAACAGGCCACAATCTTGCAGATTTGGTAGATAATGGAGATCAATCAGTTGTCTTCTTTACATGACACTAGCAGTACTGTATTTTTTACGTCGGTAAGATCACTACCGTATGATTTTCTTGGGGAAGAAAAGAAGGAAGCAAGTCAACTGGAGCCCTCTGCAATCATCGTGCTGCCCTTGATTGCCAAGCAAAGTGTCACACGGTGATCAAACCCAATCAATGGCTCTGTAAAGCGACAGTGATCCTTCGATGCTGGACACTCGACTTTCGTCTGAAAACTGGCAGCAACTGAAACAGAGTTGCATTTCGTCCTTGAACTCCATCCCCCCGGCCGGCCCTGCAGACCACGTACAGAAGACGACGCCAACGCAGTCTGACTCTACTCAGCAGTGTCACGGTCACGTCCTAGGCTCCTAGCTGCACGATCTTGCATGAACCCCTCCTCGATCCGAACGGGACACTCGGTTCACGTCACGTATCTAACAGTTGTGGACCGGCTGAGTCGATCAAGCAACCAACCTGTGGGAGAGGAGTACATGCGAGATACGCAATACCCTCCTGGTTCTAGTAAGTGGAGTGACGTGCCAGCCCAACACGTGCCAGTCTAGATCAGGAATTAACTGCCCGTTGAAAGTACAAGCGACCGTCCCTGTCCCGGCCGTCGCAAACACCCGAGGGTCGTCGAGACAATTGGGGGATTCTTTTGTCACACGCACCGCCGCGTAGGCTAGGTGCGCGTTGGTCATGCGCGCACGTACGTGGCTGACCCGGCCGGGCCGGGTGCGAGCGGGGACGACCTGGGCGCGTGTCCAGTGGTGGGGGAGCAGCGCCACCGGTGGGGCGGCGAAAGGTCCACCGCCCCGGGGGGTGATTCGCCGTGTGCGTCGTGACGCATCGCCGCCCCCCAGCGCGCGCGGACCCCGGCGAGACGTGGGTTGAACGCCTAGCAATCCCTGGCAATCGCGCACGCGGGCGCGGGCGGCGGTGGCGAGTCGATCTGGCCGGCCCGGGCGGTACGTCGCCGATGGATGGGCGGCCAGCGCGTGCGCCGTGCCACTCGATCGGTGAGTGAGACCGAGTCTTTTAATTCCAGCGGCGCACCGCCCCGGCTCAGTGCCCCGCCGCTGCTCGAGTCGTGTCCACTAGATAAGAGTCAATAGACCACGGTGCCACGCTGCCAGTGTGTCGTTCTACTCGGGTAGTCCGGCACCAGAAGGATGATGTGACGTGCGGTCGTGCGTTCGTGGCACATGCACTCGCGTGCGTCTCTCGATCGGTTTTAAGCTAGTGGCCTGGCTCGAGCGGGCCGCTGCGTGGGCCTAACACTTCAACGTCGCAGCAGCTTCACGAAATCCATGATATATTTGCTTACGGGACGGCAACCGAAAGGCTGAACTACATATCTATGGTGGGCGTACTCAGGCAGTGTTTAGTTTACACCAAAATTAAAAGTTTGATTGAAATTGGAACTGTGACGAAAAAGTTAAAAGTTTGTGTGTAGTAAAGTTTTGATATGATGAAAAAGTTGAAAGTTTGAAGAAAAAATTTGTAACTAAACAAGGCCTGAGCGTATTATTCCGAAATGGATCTGAAACTGAAACCCATCAGGGCTCGTCAACAGAGTGTGCTGGCTGTACTGTTTCCAAAAAAAGTGTGCTGGCTGCAGCCTTCAGGTAGTAGCGGAAGCCGGAAGCACCGTTTTTTGTTTGATCAAATAATGCAGTTGACATGCGGAAAACCTACAGTAGGGCAACTGGGACATGTGTTTGCATTTTCTGGAAGCTGACTTTTGGCATGTCAACTCAAGTTGCAGTTAAATGTCCGAATTTAAGCCATAATTTAAGGACCGGTTTGAGATGTTGTTTATATCGTTATGCTTTGTCTTTTCGAAACTGCCTGGCCGTTGCCCGTTCCCTCTGTCTCTGTTTCATATTATAAGTTGTTTGACTTTATTTTAGTCAATTTTTTTTAAATTTAACTAAGTTTATAAAAAAATAGTAGTATTTTAAATGTAAAATAAACATATTATCAAAATATATTCAATGTTAGATTTAATAAAACTAATTTGATATTTTAGATATTGCCAAATTTTTTAATAAACTTGATTAAACTTAATAAAGTTTGAATAGGAAAAAAGTCAAACGACTTGTAATATAAACGGAGGGAGGAGTAGTATTTGTAGCTGGCAGAGGAAGAACTACGAACATAAGAGATGGAGGGTACCTCTCTTTTGTCTGATCCGTTATCCTTTCTGAAGATGCTCGTCTTCTAGGCTGGAGAACATCAGGCTCCGAGACAATCAGGCCTTGGATAAGCTAGTAATTAATCACGCCAATCAGGGCTTCATCCTAGGAAACAAACAATGTATCTGTTACTGCAAGTATAGAAGTCTACTCTTACATTTTAACATGAAAATAAATCAGGACAGCAACCTTTCTCATTAATGGAATCATGGCAGGTGGCAAGTTAGCTATTGGTGGTGTGCATAATTAGTTTAGTCAAGTAGATTACAAATGACTCTTATGCTAATAATTTCTTTATTGGAGATTGATCAAGTATCAGAAGTCATCTAGCCAGATTAAAACCACAGAATCTTTCACATCAATATTGTAAGAGCAGTTTTATACCAAACCAAAGCGGATAAGACAGATTCTCTAGGCTTTAGTAAGGAATATACAATTAATCAAATTTGCAGTTTCTGGCTATGTGTATTCCATGATGTACATTTACCTCCAAATGCATGTCTAGAGCATATACACTAGCAGTACAAGAGAACCAAATTTACACACATAAACGGATGGAGTGGCCGAAAGACAATAAATCTTTAACAATAACTGTTCGATTAACTCCTGAAATACATGGCGGAAAGGACGGAGGAAATAATGCAACGAAGTCAGCAGACTTTAACAGCCCATCAGTGCAAGCCAATCACATTAAATCAAGTCAAAACACCAGAAACATAGCACAAACACTGAAAAGGTATACAGTGAAAATGCTTCATTCGCCTTTTACATGGACGTGTAGTAGATTTCAACTGCTTGATGGATACAAAGGCGGAATACTATCAAACATCCTTCAGTCAAGATTGAACATGTAATACATGAGCATTTTACCATTTATACATAAATATATATTTTCTGAACATAGGTTATGTTAAGTAGCTTGATAAAAGGAGTAAGCACTTACAGAACATAGAAGTACGACAGGAAAAAAAAAACAACCTATTTTAAAAATATATAGTACTTCAGCGAAATAGAATAATTTCAATAATGAGTCCCCTCAGAAAGAAAAGACCAGGATAGAAATCTGGTGAGCACAAAGAACTGCAAATGTGAGGTATAGGAGTACATGATAAAAAATAAAAAGAATAATTTAGTGGTACCATCTGCAAGTATAATTTTCATCATGAGCTGTTTAAGTAACAACTGGATTTATCTTTTTTTTTCTCGGCAATGAGCATGTTGACTATCGATGACATTATAAGTAACTACATACTATATATGAGTTTTATATTCATTGTCAATGCATTAAGAAACCACAACATGCAATATACAAATGACAGCTACAGTCAACTACATTTATATTGCAAAAACTGAAAAATGTCAAACATAAAAAGGAAGGGATTGGGAGGATTCAAGTTGACCTATAATTCTTTTGAGTTGTTCAAGTTGACCACTTTTAGGAAATGCAGCTTTAGCCAATGGTATTCAGGTCAAACTGATGCATCAGCTTCTTACTTAAGTTATCAGCACGTTGTATCCTTATTGAAGACAAGCAGGAGAGTTCAATCGAGAAATAAGTTGATCAACATCTGAGCAGCACTAAGGGTCAGGTGACTGATAGAATAATATAATGGACAGGATATTTTAAGGCAAAATACTATAATCAGTCTGGGGTGATCCAATGTTCAAATATCTGTGTTGGTCTCAAAACTGCAACACAAGACCAGGCCGTCGGGGACAAGAGTACAAACAATGTACAATGTCCTATTTTCTGAACTTCTTACTGACAAAGGGAACAAAGGAAGGGCCTTTATCAATTCCAAATTAAACGTCTTGCATTTATCCGTGGTCACTTTCATTCAGATGCAATTTCAGCCATTATTATCCCTGAAAACAGATCTTCTGTCAAGATGCTCAAGAAGATGCTACTGTTTTCTAAAGATCAAAGGTGCTATCAAAAGTACATATAATTGGTGGTCTGTGATTACAGACCGTCACAGGAGAACGGCCTGGCCCAACATCAAATTTGGCCCAAATATCACGTGCCAACCAAAATCAACAGCATGATAGGTTTTCTGAGTGACGGTGAGATGCATCACACACATTCCACAGCATCAGTAGGATTATACACCCATCATTTGCAGTGCACACTACAGCAGATGCATTCCACAGAAATAAGGTAGATTTATTGTTAATTGTGCCGTAAACCTTGCAGTTGATTGATAGGAGTTGGATCAATAGGAACCAATGCAACAAAATTAGCTACATCAACTTCAATTAAAAGTCAGGGACGTTTGTCATGTTTTACGAAAACTTAAGGAACAAATTAGCCTGAACAGAAAACTTATCATTTAAAGCATTTTATTTGAATCTATTCTGAGATCGAAAAACATGTAGTATAACAGTATGACAGAAGTCGGCCACAAATCTCTTGTATACAGATTACAGAGTATTGCATTCTACGGTACTAATTGCATCCACTATTCGATAAAGAAGTTTTAAAAGCACGATCTTTCCTACGGAAGAGGTAACACAAGTCTAAAAATCAACCGAACATTCAGCAAGCAAGCAAGATATCGCAATCAGGAGTTCAGGACTAAGACCAGATTGCTCGTGCAAAGAGGCATTTCAACAAGCACCTGCCGTGCGTGCCCAATCAGATAAGAACCAGCAGGTGCCAGGTAGAGAAGCTGACCTTACTATCTCGCCGTTGGCCAAAAGCAAATCTGCCCTTTGAAGCAACCGGCTGACGGAGGGAGGCCTGCCGCCTGCCTGATCGGTGTTGGATTTTAGGCGGAGTGACAAGTACGGAGAATATAACCTAGACCTAATTCGTACGTGTTCATCTGCGGTGCCTGCCTCTCTGGGTTTGTAAGCTGCGGGCCTGTGGCTGTCCCATGGGCCGTATGCTGATCGTCCAATATACTCAAATGGGCCTTCGCCTCCTAGTAGGAGCCCCGGATGATGGGCCGAGATCGAACGTGTCAACAAAACGAGACTACCCTGTTCTGTTCATACGCAAAACGAGTACGCAGTCTCAACGAGTTGTATACCGGGAGTCCGAGCCTGCAAATTACAAGTTGTTTTCGGGCCACTATCAAGAACGTTCCGTGCGGTACGATGCCGTGCATTAGGAAAGGCTTGCGCGGTGAAGGAGGCCGACATGCCATCTCACTGACGTGAACGCCTCCTCGCCCGCGGGTTGTTCACGAACACGAGTAGTAGTGCGTAGTACTAGCCGTGTACCACCCACCTCGGCACTCGCAGGCTCGCAGCGCATGGTAACCATCTTTTATTTGTGTTCCCGAAGAAAGGTGGTAAGTAGAAGTACCTTGTTTTTTTTAATTTCAAGATATGTAAGGACACGAGAAAGTCCGTATCATTCACCTTGTTTTTTTAATTCAAGATATGTAAGTACACGAGAAAGTCCGTATCATTCACGTAGCATGCAGACCACGCAGCATCGTTTGATCAGGCGTGGCGTGGCGACTGCCAAATCTTGGACTGTTCCGCGGCGCGCACCTGCTCCCTTCCCACGCTCCCACGCCGCCGCGGGGGGCCCCGCGCGCTCTCCTCCCCTCCACTATTCAAATCCGCATCTACTAGTAGTAGCCACGGTCGCCGACCCAGCCCTTCCCGAGTGACAGCTGGACCCCCGGTGCGGGTGCCCACACGTCATGGAGAGGGCGAGGCACACGGCATGGAGTGCGCGGTGGAGGCGGAGGAGCAGATCTGCCGAGGCGGGGTAGTAGTAGTAGGGCAGCTAGTACTAGCTACTACTTAGACGCAAGGCAGGCATCACGCAAGTCACGGGGAGATACTTCTCATTCTCGCGACGACTCGTGCTGACTGCTTCGTCACCAACTCAACGGATTCCATTTCCGCCGCCCCCGCGCCGCATCATTCGTTGCCAGCGCCCCACGCAAATCCCAAATCCCAAACCCCGCGCCGATGGCCACCATCGCCCAGCCCGACCCCAGCAGCAGCAGCCGCCGCACCGCCGCTCTTATACGCCGCAGCGGCAGCGTCCTGCTCGAGCAACCGTATTATTAGCCACGGCCCCGCCACGCCCGCTTGATCCGCCTGCTGCGCGCGCGTGAGTTTTTTTTTTTTCCTTTTTTCTTGTTGGTGTTGCCCGGTGGGCAAGAGGTGTTGGGGGGAAGATGCTGGGGTCGGGGCTGAATCTGGTGACCACGGTGATCGGCTTCGGGATGAGCGCCACCTTCATCGTCTTCGTCTGCGCGCGCCTCATCTGCGGCCGCGCCGCGCGGGCCGACGCCGAGGCCGACGCCGCCGAGGGCAGGGTCGCGGCCGCGCGGGCCATGGCGGCTGGCCCCGCGCCGTTCGACTTCGACGTCGAGTTCCGGGCCACGGATCTCGACCGCACGGTAAGATTTCTGTGCTCTACTCCGGTAATAACATCTTCTAGCGTTTAGCTGGTTGGCGTGGGGTGGCTCTGTGCGCATTGCTGCGTGGTGAATTGTTGATGCTGTGCCGCTTGAATTGCTTTTTAACATGACTCCATAAGCGATGGGTCCAATAGTTCGCAATTTCTACGGGTATGGCAACCAGTTCACGGAAATGACAAATCGCCACGCCTCACACTGATTTAATTTGTTCCAGCAGTGGAAAATCTAAAAAAACGAATGGTTCCTCCATTTACTTCCAATTACCTGGATACAAATTAGATAACAATTCAAGGCTTCAAGCTTGTTTATGAATGGCTCCTTCATTTGATTTCAATTATAACCAGGACTTAATCTTTCGGTTTGGACGTTTCTATCGGAGGGTGCCGATATACCGAAATTGCAGAAATTTCGTTCTGAAATTTTGAAGAAATTTTAGTCAAATTTGAATAAAATATTGCCAAATTCATAAAAAAATTAAAAATTTCGGCCAAAACAATATCATTTTTTGGGGGGGGGGGGGGGTGATATGATCGAAATTTCAGAAATTTCGTTCAGGAATTTTGAACCCTAGTTATAACTGGATACAAATTAGACAACAATTCAGGGTGTGTTTAGTTCTTTGGGTGTAAAGTTTTTGAAGTATACTGACGCACATTTGAAGTATTAAACATAGACTAATAACAAAACAAATTACATATTCCGCCTGTAAACTGCGAGACGAATTTATTAAGCCTAATTAATCCGTCATTAGCAAATGTTTACTATAGCATCACATTATCAAATCATGGCGTAATTAAACTCAAAATATTCGTCTCGCAATTTACATGCAAACTGTGCAATTGGTTTTTTTTTTCCCACATTTAATGCCCCATGCATGTGTCCAAACATTTGATGTGACGTTTTTTGCCAAATTTTTTTGGGATCTAAACAAGGCCTCAATGCTTATACCTGGATACAAATTAGACAACAATTCAATGCTTCAAACTTGTTTAGTTGTGCATGACGTGCAAATTCTGTTATATAGCAATTGAGCAATATAAGCATTGAGGCATATATTTGATGCATCACACTTTAACTCAGGATTGATGCATACTATTTGCAATGTAAGCTATTCTTTCTAACTGAAAGATAGATGGGCCTTGCCTTTTTAAAACCTAACTAAGCTTCAAATGTGGAAAAAAAATGCTTGCTCCAAATACGTCTGAAAAATCCTAGTAACAACGAGGTGATAAAATGGAGAAGGAAATAATGTGTCTGAATTGAGCAAGGAGTGATAACTTGGGAACCAAATGTACTACTAATCCTACTAATAAAAACTATTAACTTGTGTAAATATCGTAATAAAATAGATTTTGTAGTTATATTAAAAGAGAGAGAGAGAAGACATGGTCTTGTTCCAAAATAAATGCGGTTCCTGTTGGCCATATAGTTATGCCAAAGATTTCCTTTGCTAATCAAACCAGCCATAGAAATTTCAAGTTACTTAACATAATGTAAACTTTTTTTTTCTTCTGATGTATGTCTAATGCTTGGTCACAATATAATCGAGGTGTCATAGCGTATTTTTTCTCTTGGTTGTTGTGAGAGTGTCTGAATTGCTCTTATCACCGATTTATGTCAATATCACATTATATTTTTTAACTCAATAGAAGATTAGACATCTGCGCTGTCTGTTTCAACTGTGAATATGACATATATAAAGCATCTTTTGTATTGCTTACGGACATCCTAGAGGCCTAGAACCAGATTCTTGCCAGTTTGGTGCCCATTGATCACCTTTACAGACATGCTAACTTCCACTTGTTGATGACAATAATATTTTCAATGAGTAGCCTTTTGGGAAGATAAACTTCTAATCTATTGAGAGTTTTGAATTCTTCATGCAAACTATCGTATATATAACAATATTACTGAAAAGTTACACAACAATTACCAGATTCCAGATTCCAAATTCCAAATGTAATGGCACACTAAGGTGCTCCTGATGTCTCATGGACATTTGTTGCATCTTTTGATGGGCTCCCTTTTGTCCTTATTTACTTGTTGCATCATTCCTAATTAGAAAATGATGCTTGAACTGCTAAAATCAGATATTTTTAATACTAAATGGAAAACCACTGTGCTAATTAGGTATGTGCTTGTGTTCAGAAATTAACTTAGTCATTCCTTCTTTTTTTTCAATAGATTGAGCATACTCGTAGTGGATTGGAACCTTTTGTTGTTGCTGCAATTCCTACAATGAAGTACAGCTACGAGGCCTTCCAATCAAAAGATGATGCCCAGTAAGTGTACTGTATACTGTAGAGCTACTTATGTGCTTCCATCTTTTGGTCTCCTGTCTATCATGTTTGCCTGTTCTGGATTGGCAGCAAACTTCATGAGGTAGTATCTGCAACTGTCCAGTTACCTGCATCAAACTTTCTTTGCTCTGCTGGAATGCCTGTACAGTTTTCTTTTCGACAATTGTCAGTGAAATTCACTGAAAAGAATATTCAAGAAGTTTGTTAGTGTGCATAATATGTTAATATTAGAAGTTTGGAATGGAGCAATTGCAAACAACTCCATTCCAAAAATGATGATCCGATGCTGATAGCCTGAAAAATATTTCATATTTAATATTGGTGATCTCATGTGTTGTGAAGCATGTGGTACAGCTGGCTAAGAAACTGAAATATGTTGGAACAACTCACCAGCCAGACTAGCTCTCTAGTTGTGATTTACAAGCTATATAGCATACTAGTGCTTTAGGGAACAAGAATTGCATGAGCTATCTGTTGTTATTCTTTTATCCCATTTTTAAATGGGGGAAAGGAAAACAAGCAGACCTGATAATTGAACATTGACCCATGCTTGCTAATCTAACATGACTATTGAAGATAGTGAGCAATCAATCAAATAAAACTACTGGTAACCTAAAAAAACACTGGTGAAATTGATACAGATAATCATCAGATTTTTTGTGTGTATGTGTGCTTGTGTTGCATGATGTATTGGGATATGCATAACATGAATTATGTGTGGAAAAGAGGGCAGTTGTTCTAGAATTATATTTTTGATTAAAAACAGTCTCTAGCACTTATTTGGTGAACAGAATAGCACTGGACCTGCATATGATTCGCTGTCCTTTTCTTTTTTATCTTGGATCTGTGTCTTCATGGCAAGGAGTTACTTTCTTGTCCAACAGATATCATTTGTAACCGAATCTTCCCTGCCAAACAATGGAATAATCAAGAGAAAATACCATTTTTTGTTAGGATTAATATTACTGGGCTGACTATCATGTCAAAAATAATATTAGTGGTTGATGGTTATGGTTCCTTATTTGTGCTGCGACATGCTCGGAGAAAGTTACCATCTTGCAGAAATAATTTTATAAGCTATTTGACCTTTTTTTTTGTTTAACAGGTGCTCCATATGTTTAGGTGAATACAATGAGAAAGAGATTCTGCGCATCATGCCCAAATGCCGTCATAATTTTCATCTTTCCTGTATAGATGTATGGTTACAAAAGCAAACTACTTGTCCGATATGCCGGATCTCATTGAAGGACCTACCCAGTGGAAAACCTGCCGAGTCCCCTGTCCGTAATCTCCCTCAACTATTCAGCCACCCTGAAAGCTCAGTGAGTCGATCACCTCATTGGATACTTCCTATCCATCGTGATCGTACTGGAGGTAGAGAAAGCAGCCCGGCTTCACAAGAGACAGTAGAGGTGGTCATTGAAATCCAACAAGAAATGCACTGAGGACATGGATGTATAGAGGCGAGATATCGATAGAAGTTGATGAAACTATTTTTTTTCGGTTGAGCAACAAAGATATCTTCTATTGCAGAAACGCCGTGCGTTCTTCCAGCAGCAGGGCAGCACGTACACGGCTTTGGCACAGAATTGCAAGGAATTTGTTTACGACAGGACTGGATTTTAGGCATTCTTTGTACATTTGAGGGTGTAGATTAGCGGGTTGCCTTTTGCCCCTCTGTTCAGTTTTTATGTGTCCTTGATGTATAGTGTAAAAGGAAGCATTAACAATACTGATCAGATTCGGGGCCGCGAAAATATTTGTAGCAGCGCCGTTGTTCAGATATCATCAGTTCATCACTGCTATCTTCAGCTTGAACAGGGCGTCTTAGGTCGAGTTTAGTTTCAAACTTTTTTTTTTCAAGCTTCCAACTTTTCTATCACATAAAACTTTCCTACACACATAAACTTCCAACTTTTTCGTTACATCTTTTCAATTTCAACCAAATTTTTAATTTTGACGTGAACTAAACACACTCTCAAGGACTCTACGATCCATTTTCTAGTTTCAATGCGTTACAGGATAAATCACATCCTGTGATAATTCACTCCCCTCCTTTCCCCAACTCCGAACGAGAGCATTCATGGGTGTTACTTCTGCATCAACAGCTGTGACAACGCAAGTTTTCAACGACTCGAGGAGGGTGTGCCCCTGTTTCTGCACTGTGAACGACTGTAAAGGACACATCGTCGTCCACGACCGGTTGTTTCGACACCTCATTGTCGCAGCTCTACAGTGTCAGCTCAGCCTGGCAATGGTTCAACGCTCGGCGTAGTGTAGTACTGGTAAGTAAGTAATAACCGTGTTGTTACACGCAAGAAAGGGAGAAAAAAAAAGAGGAAAGCTGCAGCTGGCAGGGTAAGGCTGCGAGCTGGGACTAGTTAACTACTGTGGCGACGCTGCCCGGCCGCCCGGGGTGGCGGCGGACGAGCGCGTCAGATGCGGGCGTGCGGCTTGTAGCCGTCGCGAGGCAGCTGGTGCCTGGTAGCCGCGGAGCGGAGGGAGCTATCCGCCGGCGCCCAAAGTCGCGCAGGGTCGCGATCGCACGAGCGCTCCGTCAATCCACGCGGCTTTGCTTATGGCGTGCCGAGAATCCACCGGTTTTTGACATTTGCCAAGCCGCCGCCTTTTGTAGATGTGTGTATTTTGAGCCCGATATTCTGAGCCGACTTACACTGCAGCAGGGCACGTTTATGTTCTTGTTTTGAGCCGACCTATTTAATCAGGGAGCCCCGGTGTGCGAACTGTGGCGAACTGTGGATCACCGTGACCAATTTTACGACTCCATCTGATACCACCAGTGTGACGACGCCCCAACGACGTCTAGGCCTGGATGGGCTGGCCCAGGGTGCACTGTGCTTGCGTCGTGTACATGGAACGGATAAGAAAAGGTGACCCAGCGTGAGAGGTGTTGGCCCGGACAAAGCTTTTTTATATGCCCGTGGATTCGTTCGTGCTCTAACTTTTCAGGTTTCGGACTAGGGAAAAGGGATTTTTTATTTTTTAATAATGAAACGAATCCCATCGTTTGTTTCAAGAAGCTACAATAACTTTTTACGAACATTATTCGGAAAACGACTTAAAATTCTAAATATGAGAAAGAAAAACACTAATAATTCCAAATATGAGAAAAAAAGGATTTTTATTAGCTTTCATTGAGGTTGTTGTTTTTCTCGATTACACAAAAGACACGTATACACCGCAACACAAATTATGCATAGGGGGTGTTTGGGAGAGAGGGGAAACTTTAGCCCCTCTCTCAAAAATATAAGTCACTCCCCTAGTGACTTATGGTTTTGTGCCCCTCTCTCCCAAACACCCCCATATACGCATCCATGAGTCCTTCCCAAAGAAGACGACAATAATTATTCAAAGAAAAAAAGAATAATAGGTGGTAAACTGGTCACCTACTAAGATCGCATCACACATACATCCACTAGTGCACATTAGAGGACATAGACTTGTGGTAAAATACTTTAAGTTTTTTGTAGTCCTATCTAATAATCTAAGCTAGTTCTTTTGCTAGCTTTCAATTGGTCCACCTGGTGCCTCTTACTTCATAAATTTATACTAGAGAAAAACACCTAACAATCATATGTGAGGAAAAATATAGAGAAAAATATCACATAGGGATTCCAGAGCCTTCCAAAATTATCTTCTCTTTCCAATCACACGAACTTCTACTCCTTTACCTTCTATAAATATACCACGCCTACTCGGTACTCCTCCTATAACTCTAGAATTATATAGTAAAGTCAAAATTATTAAGCAAAAAAAGTAAATCTAAAACAATGAATTTATATTAATTTTACTTCGTTAGATATACTACGCATACTCGATACTACTCTATAACTTTAGAATATACAGTAAAACCGAAATTATTATGAAAAATATCCAAAACATTAAAAAAGATTAAAAATTTAATAGTTTGTTCATTAAATATTTAGTTATGACATAAGGTGCATCTGTATTGACATCATGCACCCATTTTACAGCACAGACAATTATCAACCTGTGTACCAGAAAATAAAACATTTTAAAAAATCATTCTAAATAAAATGAGATTTTTTTCGAGTGAAAAATATGGATATATTATAAATAATATATTCACGAAATAAAATTGCAAGACTAAAAGGACAAAAATGCCTGAAATTCCATACGGTCAGGGTCACGTATAAGGTTGGTAACACGGATAAAAATTAAAAGAGAAAAAACTAAATACAACGTAAGATCCGGTTTTCCTAGACTATAAACGCTGTAAATTCTATTCCGTAACAGAAAACAAATCCTACGATCTGGTTTTTCCCGATGGCCATAATCAGATCGCCGCATATGGCTCGCGAATGCTCAACAAACTCGTATATAGGAAATACGCGGTCGACGATAGCATTGAAGAAGATGAACACGCTATTCCAAGAAGGCTTGAACAACTACTTCACGCATGATTACTATCTGAACTTAATTATCTTACACTCAAAACCTAATTCCAACTTCAATGCCCTTGTTTATGAATGAAGACGGAATAAGACGAGATTGGCAAGGATAATGTCGGAACTGACGACGACACACCTAAATTTTATGGCAAGTCGGGTGTCTGAATTTTAGCTTTTTTCAGATGACGGTTATTGCATATAGTTTGTACTAAAACTGTAGATTGCATTCATTGCAATTTCTGTAACCGCAATCTACAATTCTTTTTTGCTACCGTGACTAAAAAACAGTTAGACTAAATCATAAATCCAATAAAATATTATTTGTGTCGGCACGAAAACAATTAACAGTTTACATTTTTTTATAGAAAAATACATGACAAAAATATAATATGTTATGACACAAAGAAAATAATAAATCATAAAAATAACAATTTACTTGTACTAGTTAAAAATAAAACCCTGCGTACCCACGTGTTTAGATTTCAATCATGATCTACACATAATTCACCATAATAGTTTTTATTGCTTCCACATAATTCACCATAACAGCTTTTATTGCTTCCCTTATTGAGGTTTTGCTAGATTTTTGTATTTCATTTGTCTCCAACTCCTTCAATTCAAGAGCGCACTAATTATTCGATAATGGCATTTTCAGTGCTCTACGTTACATTCGACATATTCGTGGTGATAAATAACATGATACATGTTTTTTTTCATCACAATAAATTAAAAAGAGTAGATAAATGTAAGAAGCTGTCTAATTGCGCGTAGCATAACCACGTAACACATACAAATTATACTTACGAAGAGACAATCAAAATAGTGTAGGATCGATCAAGGCGATTGTACATCACAAAATCATATATACAATTTAATAATACGAGAAGATAGAGTGGGTGAAAAAAATCATTGTTTAGCCCCATTATGTAGAAATGCCACTTGTGTATATAGTTGTTATTGTTAGATGTGGATTCCTACATATTTTTAAGTGTTTAATTAACCCCGTTTGCATCCTACATGCAAATGGGCCAATTTGACACTGTGCAGCCACCCTACTACTACTACCGGATTTTAGATCTGCTTATAGCTGGGGTTTTATTATTATATATTAAAATGTTGTTCCAGAGCAATTTTCCACGTACCTAGCAAACTAGCTAATATGAAATGCGCTGAAGGATTCTTGAGAAAAAGGGTAATCCGCAGTAGGAATCAACGGTAAGACATGTGGAATGCTAATTAACAACAAACACCATGGAAAATTTGAAAGAAATTAACAAAGTTCTATGTGCACATATATCTTCTTTTTGTAATTATAATAACTAATAGATTTTTCAATGAAATTTTGCATATATTTGTCAAATATTATTTACATTGATATACAAATCCTGGGCAGTATTGCTTATGTGTAAACACATTTATATTTGTATATACCATATAGCTATATTGAACAATCTTCAGCATAATAATTTGAATCACACATCTCCATGTTTTAATGATGTATATCGATCTTTCTCTTTTATCCAACTAACGTGGTAACTCCTAGATATTTTGCTACGTTCTAATAATATAACATATACTCATTCTCTCCTAGTCCTAGTAATTAAGGGTATTTTAGTTTCAACACTATCTTAAAGACTATATCTAATTTTGACTGTTAATTATGCCACCAAGCCTCGATCTCCCTCTGTTTCCACATAATCTCCCATGACTAAAACAAAAGATGAAGGAAAAAGTGCACCGGAGGTCCCTGAACTTGTCACCGAGATACGAAAACGTCCTCGAACCACAAAACCAGATATACGGGGTCCCTTAACTATATAAAACCGGTCACTCAAGGTCCTTCGGTGGTTTTGACCCCGCTTTTGGTCTACGTGGCGGCTGAGTCAGCGTGGGACACGTCATCACTCCCTCTCTCTCTTTCCCCTCCTCTCCCTTTCTCCTCTCTCTCTCTCTTCACTTTTCTCTTGCAAGCCGGCCGGCGGATGGGGAGGAGATCGCCGGTGCGACGAGGTGGCAGCGACGGCTGCGACGCGGGAGCAGGCCGCCGCGCCGCGTCAGATTCTTGCACTGGCCAAGGCTGCGGCGGCGGGGGAGAGGAGGACGGCACGGTTCGAGGAGATGCTGCACGTGCCATTAGAGGAGCGGGACCGCGTCCAGCGGCGGCGCGGTTCGAGGAGATACTGGTCGCCGCGTGCTCCGTGCTCAAGGACCCGCCGCCTCCGCCTCCGACAGGGCGACGCCGACGCCGGCCTCCCCGCGCCTCCCCACCGCGGCGCCGGCCTCCCGTGCGCGCTGTGCTCAAGGACCCGCTGCGACGAGGTCACATCCTCCTATCTCCCCTCCCTCTTCCTCTAGATCCGCTCGGCGCTGTTGACGAGCGTGACAGGCGGCGGATCGGGCGGCATCTCAGCGAGCTCGTCACGGGCGGCAACACGCGCCAAGGGTCCGTGTCGGCCTCACCGGTGACGGGCGCGACTGATTCGTCGAGGTAGGCCGTCCCATTCTAGACCCGTGCCTCTGTCGGCGGCGGCGACGAGGTTAGGGAAACGACGAGTCTTCATCTTCGCCACCTCCACTGAGATCTCCGGCGTCTCCGCGCGCGAGCATGGTGAGGGCTAAGACCGGCGACGGCCAACTCCTACTCCCAACGGCGGCGGCGGCACCTCTTGCACACACCATGCCTGGCGAGTGGGCCTAGACATTTGCAACGTCAGTGAAAAAAATGTGGAGAGAAGAGAGGAAGAGAGATGGTGTTGACGTGGGATGCTGACATGGTGGGGTCCACGTGGGTCCCGCGCTGACTTAACCGCCACATAGACCAAAACCAGGGTCAAAACCACTGAAGGATCTCGGGTGACCGGTTTTGTATAGTTAAGGGACCCCTTATATCTGGTTTTGCAGTTCAAGGACGTTTTCATATCTCGGTGACAAGTTCAGGGACCTCCGTTGCACTTTTTCCAAAGATGAATCCCAAGGTAAACTAATGGTTCTTAATTTTTTGTATTGTAACGAAGATTTGAACCACTTTTTCCGTATGGTGGGTCCTATTAACCTGGAATGACAGTGATTTCAAGGAATATTTGAATCGCCTTTTCTTTGATCAAGTGACAGGTCTTGTTAATCTATGGTGAAAGCGATGTTAAGGAAGAGTTTGAGCACCTTTTCTTGATCAAGAGATGATATAATAATAATAATAATAATAATAATAATAATAATAATAATAATAATAATAATAATATAGGACTATACTAATTTAGGGTGTGAATGTGCCATATTGATTTCAAGCAACGATTTAGCACCTTTTGTCTATGCTTCGATCGATCTGTCGCGCATAAACACCGACTTAATTTTTTACATTTTACTAACGCTCTAATATATAGTGCTAAATTACCTGAAAATCAAAGACTCGATCGAACTGCTATCTTGCAACTACTAGCAACATGTGTACCCCCTAGCTTTGGTAGTACTCCTATATTAATAAGTAGATTGTGGGCATAACACACGCATGTCTGTCGCTGTTGGTGACGTGCTAATTGTCGGATACTGTACTAGCTACACGGATATTGATACGCCAACGCACCGTAGTACCGTACGTCACGTGGTCAAAACCACCCCCAACGCATACAACGTAGTACAATACGCTGCGAGGATATGCGGCGCGCGGCCGAGCAACAGGCCGGGACGCTTCGTCATCTCGTGTGCGCTTCTGTGGCCATTCGAATTCGAAGTCGTCGAGGAAGCTAGGCATCTGTATCAGGTATGGGCGAGGAGCCAAAGACCGTGACAAACGCACCGACCTCCATGCATATGCCGATGATACGCGAGCGCGTGCAGCGGCGGCGCTGACGGCGGAGTACGTGATCTCGGCTGATCGCTCGGGTTAATTGGGTGGCCGGCGCGCGGCGTTCCTTCGTACCAAAGCAAATCGATTCCCACCGCAACTTTGGCTCGGGCGCTGCACAGCAGGTTACGGGGTACGTGGCTCGCTCAAGTATATAGTATTACGTGTACGTGTATTTGCGGATAATGTCGCATGCACCTGGTTAGCTAGCTAGTTGGATATTTTTACACGTACGTACGTGTAAATTTGTAAATGCAGTTCATAGTATTCTCTCTCTGCTTTTCTTCTTAGTCACCATTGACTATGGCACGTAGTAACGTAATTAATTAACTTCTATTATCTAAATAGGTGATTTTATCATTCTTAAAAAAGTTCAGAAAATATATACTATATTTTCTAGTGTAAAATTTAATATCTTTAAGTACTAAGCACCTCAAAATACTTTCTCAAGAACCATAAAACTATCCTATCTAAGTCACCAAAATGTCAAGGAATATAAACAAAAGATTTTTCCAGCAGATGGAACCCTAGCAAGAATAAAGACGAGGGAAGGCTTTTGACCCTAGCTAGGATGGAGCACATATCTAAGCTGACACTCCTAAGTATAATATTGTACAATTATGCGTATAAACTTTTTTATCAATAAATTCATTAGCACAGCATCGACAGGTGTGAGATCCGGTCACGACAACGGCGGTGGGAGCTAGATCCGGCCACAACAACGATGGTGCCCGTTGCTCCCTCCCTGAGAGCTCTCAAGGTGGCTGGATCCGGCGGTCCAAACCGCGTCCAGATCTAGTGGCGGAGCACAAAGAGGCGAAGGAAGATCACGACGTGAGGATGAGGTGAGGAGCACAATGCGACAATAACAATGACACGACCTCCTCCTCGTTTCTCTCAAGCTCGAAGATATCGTTGTTGCCTTTTCTTATCTCTTCCCTCCGCTGACGACGAGGAGGCGACCGGGAGCGACGCTACCGCCGCCGATGAGGAGGCGGTCGGGAGCGGCTCCATCTCCTTCCCGGTCCAATGCCGCTGCCAGCCCCGCGACGACCGGATCCGCGCCGCCGCCACCATTGGGGAGCTAGGGTTTTGATTTTTTTTTCCGGTTTTTTATTTTTGTGTACAGGTGCGCCACCCACACGCAAAAATAGTGATTTTTGCAGACACCTGGGTGCGTGAGGACCGCCCAGCCACCTACGAAAATCGGATTTGACCGTATGGGAAAATGTTTTTTTACTAGTGTGGTCCACTTCATTTAACATAACTCAACCTAGGTTAACCATGTTTGCAATCTCAAGGGTGAAAAGGTCACTTACATTTATACGCTGTAAGCCTACAACATTTTCGTATCCACTAGGTAGTCTAACCCAAAGGGGTAGAAATTTAGTGCACGCGTGTTTCATCACTCTTTTTTTTTAAAAAAAAGCTTTCATCTCAAAGCTTTCATATGGATATTTATCCAAAAAAAAATATCTGGAAATTTTCATTAGAAAGATCGATTTTCATCATATAGAACTCTTATACGAAAAGTTTCCTATTAATTTCGTGACTGCCTGAAATGTACAGAATGTACAAAATGTACAGGTTGATCCGTATAAGTACAATCAAAATGACCAGTGGCAATATACTTGACCAGTAGCATAGTTTTCAAAAAGGAAAAAAAAGACCAGTGGCATAGCTTCGTAGTATGAATCTGATGACTCTCGCTGATCGCCTAACGGAACTTAAACCATATCATTATGGTTTATATGTTGGGATTTGGGCACCAACCCCAGGTGCATGCATGTGCTGTTCATTCCAACAGAAGCAGGAGAAACTTTGTCAAAGCCCCGGTCTGAAATTAACACCGCGCCGATATGCCGAAGCGTATAGGGAGATACTAGTTCTGATGATCAACTGCGCGCGGCCACGCAGAGGTTCGGCGAAGCAGCCAGATACATGACGCAGAAAGCGAAGAAAAGCTATGGCCTAGGGGAGGCCCACTTGGCAGGCCACCGGAAATCCACCAATCACTGGGCCCGGCCGTACGTATCTCTTGTTCTCCTAGCGTCAGCGACCAACGGGAATTACCACCAATCACACACTCGCTAATTGTGTAATAGGAGGCTAATCAGAATTTAGAACCCCACGAAATTAAAAACTGAACTACTGGGGGCCATGAGTACTAGTCTGGCAATCGAGGCGGAAGACAGCGACGGCGCCACCCCCGCGTTTGCTCCCGCGAAGATAAGACGAAGAAGCAGAGGATTCAGCCAGGCTAATTAAGCAAACCGGTAGTAAGTGGTTTTTATGCTGCTATAGCTTAGCTTAGTTAGGTGGCGCCACTTAGCTTCACCACTTGTGCGGCTTTGCTCCCCAGGCACCAGCTCATCGCAAGCCAAGCATACACATCCATCCATCCATCTCCCCGCTCAAATTACGCGTCTCCTCCTCCTCCTCCTCCCGGCCGCGCGCCTCCTCGTCTGCAGCTAAGCTAGCTAGCACGGCCCTCTGCTCGTCCACCTCGAGAGATCTTTTCACCATGGCGGACCTCACGCTTCTCGCCCGCTTCTTCACCGCCCCTTATATAGCCCCCATCCCCCTCGTGCATTCCATGACACCTACTAGCTTAGCCATCTGCTGGTCTCGATCTCCTCTTCCATTCCCTATCTATACTCTCTCTATCTCCCTCTTGTTGCATAATCATATCGACTTCTTGCAAGCAAGGTTCGATTGTGTTGAGACGCATACTAGCTTAATTAGCAGCTGCCCGGCAGATATTCTCTTGGTACAGCAGCCATAGCTAGGGGGGAGTAGGTGCACTGTAGCTTAATTTGGCGGATATAGGTCATCCCAAGGTGTATATATGTCGATGGGTGTGCCCTGATGGTACATGGCTGACCTGACCGAGCATCCGTCGCCGACTGCTCCTCCTCAAGTGCAAACAGCTGGCCTGCCGGCGGCGGCTTCCCCGGGTCCTGCCTCTCCTCATTCACCGTCGGAGCAAGGGGACAAGACGGCGCCCGGGGCAGCCACGGCGTCGACGATGACGACGGCGAGCTCGGGCGAGCCGTCGCCACGGTCCTCGGGGAAGCACGCCTTCTACCGGGGCATCCGGTGCAGGAGCGGCAAATGGGTCTCGGAGATCCGCGAGCCGCGCAAGGCGCGCCGCATATGGCTCGGGACGTACCCGACCGCCGAGATGGCCGCCGCGGCCTACGACGTGGCCGCGCGCGCGCTCCGCGGGGCCGACGCGGTGCTCAATTTCCCGGGCGCCACCGCCTCCCGCCCTGTCCCGGCGTCCGCGTCCCCGGCAGACATACGCGCCGCGGCGGCCGCAGCAGCCGCGGCCGCCGCGCACCTTGAGCGGCCGCACGGCCCCACCGGCACTGCCTCTCCTGCCACCGCCGGAGCGGAGCACCACCAGCAGCAGCAGCCACAGTACGGCACGGGCAGTCCGGCCGCCGACGACGTCGCAGGCTACCCGCCGATGGAGGGAGGGATCGGCAATGACGATTTCATGGACGAAGAAGCCATCTTCGAGCTGCCTCAGCTGCTGCGCAACATGGCGGCTGGCATGATGATGAGCCCGCCGAGGCTGAGCCCCACCACCTCCGACGTGTCGCCGGAGCCGTCGGAGGCCGGCGAGAGCCTGTGGAGCTACCGTGATCCCTAGCAGCTTGCTCCGATTGCATCCATCGATCGATCGACGACCGATCGCGCGCCATGTCTTGGTGAGCTGGGCGGTAATTAATAAAATCTAAGTACGTACTACTATAGCATCTAGCTAGCTAGCGGCCCGAATTAATCATATGCATGGCAAGATAAGGAGAGAGAGAGAGAGATAGGGTACACTTAACACACATCGACATGGACCCAAGAGGCCGGTGCGCCGCAGCGTCCTCCATCTGGTAATATATAGGATGTGTGTTGTGTATTACTCCTATATATGTGCTAGCTATCAGTAGACCAGTACCCAGTCGTCATGCAGTTACACATAGCTTCGATTTTGTGTGCTAGCTAGCTAGCTAAGTACCTTTGCAATTTTCTTTTCTTTTATTACTTTTGGCAGTTCATTTTTCCTTTCAATTGTGATTCGGTGTGATTAAGCAAAGTCCACTTGCTGATTCACTTGAATTATTGCTCGTTTTAGAATAAGGGCATGCAAGCACGTGTTTTTTTCTAAGTGACAAGTGGATCTCATGTCAGTGAGACTTTTGCGGACTATATATATGTACAGGGGTGCCACCACTGTAACTGTAAACCAGATAAAATATTTAGTGGTGGATAAGCAAAGAGGTGCAGACATGCATGCATGGCTACACTTTAGCCTTTTCTCGATGTTGTACTGTATTACCTTTTGTTGTAGCTTATATATAGGATCGGAATATGCAGGTTGGGGAAGTTGGCCGTTGAACAGATCCAGAGCAAGCAGTTTGGTGAGCATTCTTTAAGTTATACTGTGTTATTGTTTCAGACAATATATGTTTGCCATTCTTCAATAGTAATACGAAGATGTGATGCCCATGGAACTATGTGAGTCTAGAGTCTATCCTAAAAAAAACTACGTGAGACTAGAGTTATAAATATGGAGTAGCAAATTCTCAAACGAAATGGCTATGGGGTCTATTCGATTCAGCTGGACTGTGGTTGTATAGCCACAAAACTGCAGCCCTCCTAGTATAAATTGTTTACTGAGTCTTTGTTGACGCGAAAAACAGTCTTGTAGATGTAGCGCTGCTCCTGTCACAGCGAGCTATTCCGAACGCACCCATGATTTAATGGGTATGATCCATGTCCAACTCAACTAATACATAGACACAACTGTTGTTTTCCTAGATCCACATAGAGAGAAGCTGAGCACAAGGATTGGTGGATGAGACGCGGTCGAATGCTAATCGTACGACATGTATATATATGTATAGCAGGACTCATTCTCAAATATCACCATGTATTAGGTAGTTGGTAAATTATCGATATTCCGTTAGCTAGATTTATTTTAATTGTCTAAAAGCTAGATTTTCTTAAAATAATCACATAGTGTTACATTTAAGTATTTTATAAATATGTGATAGGAATTATAGAGTTGGGTTAATCACAGTTACATATGCTTCAGGTTGCTTCTCAAATACTCCCTCCTTCCTCTTTTGATTAGTTTGAAAAATGAACTAACCAACATCAAACAAATAAAATTGGAGGGAGTAGTAATTAATCAGGGAGCTTTAAATTTCTTTAAAAAGGTTTAGAACACATCTTGGATAGAATGATTCCCCTGAAGCTATTTTTAGAGACTTTCCTTGCCTAGCTAACCCTTCGGTCGAAAGTCTAAGTTTTGCTTAGAGTAGACTAGGCAAGCAGCAAGCACATATGTGACTAAACTGTTTAGTACCTAATTAGGGGCACTTACAAATTTACAAATTTGTCAATGATTTAAATCGTTATTGCAAGATTGTCACTAGAACATATCATTCAAGCGACATCATTACAAAAAAATTTTAAAAAAAAACAGTGGCAAATTTACAAATGCCCCCATCATATCAAATTAATTTCGGGTACGGTCATTGGGATAACCTCCCAAAAAACTGTTCATTAAAATCCTTGAACTTGATACTGTGTTGTTAATTAAGTTTGTACCGTGGTCTTCTCACTATGGCCAAATATCACAAACAAGCTGAAAGTATATATAAGGGCTTTTTTTTCCTACGAGCATCAGTAAAGTTTTAATTTTATAAAAATATCGAATACTCATATTCACCTCCTGCACTGAAAAAAAAGGTGTCACTAATAACGATTAATTGGATCTTGAGATCAAACTACGTTGCTCATGATGCATTTCAGAGATCATTAGATCTGGCATTAATTCATGACAATTTTGTGAGACACAATTCACATGCATGTGAGTCAGGGATATACCTTTGCCTGATTATATCGGTCATAATTGTACATCGACAGGGAGTCAGGGACGATGTACCTTTGTCTTCACTAAAGTTTTGCCAGTTATCACCCATTAGACAAAGGACTGAGGATCGACCATTGCAATCAACAGATATGTAAGCAGATAAAAATGAAAAAAAATGTGAATATTAGGAAAAGATCTAATATTAAATAATTAGAAGGGGTGAGGCTTCGAACCCAGATCATCTAGCCCACCGTCTTATGAAGCTAGCCGGAATACTCCTGGACGTTTCTCAAGCAGTTAAAAATGAAATGCAAGCCAAAATAATATTTGCACGTATAATAGTGTTCACAAGTTAACTTTTGAGTACCACTAATTAAGTAAATATAGCTACTTTAAGGCTTTAATTAAGATGGGTGTGCATATTCATTCCACGCATGTCTTAAGCAGATTATGTGGTCCACGAGTTATATTCATGAGCTATCAACCATATACAGCAACCGAAACTTGGTGAAAACTGTCAGATCAAGCTCTCACTACTAGAATTCGTAATTTTTTGGCGGTAAGAAACCGCCAAGGTTAATTATTCCGTCGGCCGACTGCCAAGTCTAAAAAGTCAGGAACATTATAATTTCTTGGCGGCTAACCGTAAGAAAATATTTTCTTAGTGGTCGGACCGCCAATCAAATTAAGAAGATTGTGAACTTTCAAAAGCGCAAAAAAAATAACCCTGTCGTCGGCTCATGTTCTCTCTTTTCCCCTTTCTCCTCCAGCTAATCACGACGGTTGATGTATCATCAGTCCACCGTGTATTATTGTACTCGCTCTAAAAGTCAGTGCTGGTTTGGTTTTGCCGTGGGAGTTCGTACGTCATGATTTGTATGTGCTCTAAAACTGATAGCGCGAGCACATAGCTATCCACATGTGAGCACAAAGCTACGTCATGATTTAAAAGACGGTCAGCTTTTTCTTAAAAGTCAAAGGTAATCTTGTTTTCTTAATGTGGTTTTTAAGTTGAATTTTAGGTGTATATATATATTTTAGATGAGTACTTCTCTTTGCATTCCAGAAAAGGAGACTGGGCAACGAAAGAGAGGAGAAAAAACCCCTCCAAAAACCATGGGCAACAAAACCCTCATCATTCATTCATTATGAATTTAATTCTCATCGATCAAAATGCTCCATCACTTTGTGTCCCGTGGACTACGTCATATTTTAAATATTATATAGTGTTGCACCGATAGAAATTAATGTTGGTTGGTTGTGTGCATGTAACATATTCAACGATATCCATTTATTTTTTACACAAATAAACAAAAAGACTTTTGTTAATTAGATGATGATCATTTTAGTAAGATATCAAAAATTTTAGATGATTGTTAAACTGGGATGAAGGAAGTAGCTTTTAATTCTTATTAAGATAAGATAGAAGTAATATCCACACCTTTCACATTTCTTAGTGTTGTAATTTGTGTTATGTTTTGAGGACAAGGCGACTCTCAACTAGCTTGCTCTGGTTATGGAAGCAACTAGATGTGTGGACACGATCCGGCCTATACCACCAGATTTCTTCTGCATGGGCCTAGCTCTCATATGAGGGCAATCAATCAGTAATCCTATTTGTAGTTAAGCTTTGTTATACATCCCGCTATTTAAGAGCTAAATTAATCAGCACAAAAATATATAATCGACAATGTCAAGATTTATCTGGTCCTTGGAAGATTTTATATATATATATATATATATATATATATATATATATATATATATATATATATATATATATATATATATATATATATATATATATATATATCACAATGTTAGTTGGTAGTTATATACCTACTCACTAATATTAAGTATCCTTATATCGATACTCTCATAGTCATATGGACTAAAGAAAACTTGAAAAACATATACAAATATCAAATTTCGATTATTCTCTTATTTGTGAGATGAGTTATAATTTCTATATCTATACTAATTAAAACCTATTTAGAAGCTCCCACACTAAACAATAAGATCTGGTCATCAATTAGATAGATCTATATGCCCTAGATATGCATTTAATATACTTCCTCCGTCCCAAATTATAGGGCGTCCTCTTTTTAAGTAAAAATTAAACTTGGTAAATTTTGACTAATAATCATACTATGCATTTTATATAATTAGATTCATATTTTAAAGTACTTTCATGTGATGCTAATTTCATATTTGTTGGGAATATAACATTGAATAAATTAACGGTCAAAGTATGTCAATATAGGCCCTATAATTTGAAACGGAGGGAGTAATAAAGTGGTAAAAGTCCATATATTCTGCATGCTGTAGGAATTAAAATTCCAAACTGAATACAACTTTGATCAGTTATTAGAAAAAAAAAGAATACACTTTGATTATAAATTTGAGGCTTATCAAAATATGGAAAATTAAGCTACAACTTGGCCTAGACCACATTTTGTTTTAGGAGTAGTTGCATGCAGGATATATCTGCTAAATAGCATGCACCTAGAATAGCTAGCTAAAAAACAGAGGGATCTCAAAACGATAATACTACTAATTAAAAGACAACGTACGCTACGTACCATGGCCAAATTAGCACATCAGCACATGCACGCACAGTGCAATTCCTCATCATGCACCAAATGCATCCCCGGCCCTTGGTACTTGCCGGCCGGCCGCCCCAACACGGGAGAGAAACCGGACGTGAGACTACATATGAGTGCTAGTGGAGGTGACGCTACCAGCGACAAGTACCGATCGATCGACCTTTTTCTCGCAGCCATCTAGCTCGCTGCCCGTCGAGCGCGTGGGCTTGCCGGTAGGTACATACGTACACCGCCGCACAGTGCGCGACTACGGCCGGCCGTCCGGGCATCGTGTGCGTGGGACGACGACGGACGGACCGATACGCACGCCGTCCCGACCGCTGGCCAATGGACGGACACGCGCGCGAGTGGGCGCGCGCTAGCTACGTGGGGCAAAAGACGACGGATCCATTCCGCGACAGGCCCCACCGCCAGGGGTACGGCACGGCCGTCGCGTCGGGGTCATGCGCCCCCGCGCCCTCCTGTACGGCGGAGGCTAGCGACGACGGACGGGGCGTGGGCAGGGCGGCGTCGCGCCGGTGGTGGGCCGCGGCCGGCCGGGCCGGCGCGAGGCCGGAGCTGGAATCACGCCATCGCCATGGTGGCCACTATGCACTAGCTAGCCGCGCCCCCACGCCCCCGCGACGTCACGGACGTTTGCGCACCACGCGCGCCGTGCACCTGTCCCCGCGGCGCGCGACCGCTCGTCCGCTACCGCGCGCTGAAGCCTTAGCTATAGTGGCAACGGACAAGGGCAAACAATGGCATGCATGCAGCTGCCGGCCGGGCCACCGTACCCGGCTGGACCACCAGATAAGGCGCCACGGCTAGGCTGATCGATCGACCCATCTCTAAAAACTTCGGCCCGGCTAAGGCGGCTGCATGACCAAGCTAGATTATCGACATATGGGCGTTGTTGGCGAATAATTAGCGTGCATGTCCTAGAGCTACCAGTCTAGTCGTTCATGTACGGGGGCGCTTTGCTACCTATAGGTAGTACTAGAGCTACATTTCGACAGTGTCAGGTGCTAACTTTAGAGTTGTCTCCCAGTGTTTAGTGTGCGTCGTCAGGTCGGTCCAAGAGAGTAGACTACCAAAAAAAAAATGTGAATCAGGCATAATTCAAATTGTGTTTACGGGAGTACTAATCAACTAAACCACATGAACTCAGCGACGGCCGACGAGCCCAGGCATCTGTACAACAGTAGAAGGCTACAAGCCGTAGGAACGGTTTGAAATTTTGGATCAGCATGGCATATGACTAGCACGATCTAGCTAGGGAGCACTGTCACATGCATGTACGGTATGCGTGCCTAGTGCTGCACTGCTGCATGTGTGTGCCCCTAGGTGTACAACTATCTCAAAGAAATGGGATTCATAATTATAATTCCTTCCGATTACTTGTCATTCTAGCGATTAATTTTTTTTATAAAAATACAAATCATTTTCACATTCCAACATTTTCAGAGGTTACCTTCCATCTCTACTAGTATTTATCAATGAAGGCATATACAAATGTTAACCAGAGTTTAATTTACTTTGGGAGACGATGAAATTAGGATGTAATTTGCCACAACTCCTTATTCCGTATGAGATTTTCTACGATGACAAATAATCTAAAACAGAGAGTACGTATTCGGTAGTTGAATGATATTTTTAACAATCAGTTATCCACCCTTGTGCTGGATAATAGGACAGCGGATCGTCGCACCTTGCCAACAAACCGCCCTCTCACTACCAAAGCTGCCTTTGATCTAATTTTTTTGAGTTACCGGATGACCCATTTGCTGGACCCACTTGGAACAACCATGCTCAAACCAAATGCAAGATCTTCCTTTGGACGGTGCACAAGAGACGTATCTTTACAAACGACGGGCGGGTGCGGCGCGGACTAGCAACTTTCGTGTGCTGCCCCTTCTGCCCCCATCGACGAAGATGTGGAACATCTCTTCCTTCGCTGCTCCGGAGTGGCAGCCATTTGGCACTCCTATGGACTCGAGGAACAGCAAGTCGCCTCCCTAGCATAGCTCGAAGACTTATGGGGCCTCCCACTCCCTGACAATGCTCTCACCCCTCGGGTCTGGTGCACCATCTTACTCGCCGCCGTTTGGAACATCTAGAAACGCCACAACAACAAGATCTTCAACTCCATCGACGAAACCAGCACGCTAGTTCTTCGTTGCTGCGCCAACGATATCGAGTTGTGGTCAAACCGATGTAACGACGTTGTACGCAAACAACAACTTCACTCTTGGGCGCTAAATCTTTCTGTAATTAACCACTAATTTTTAGTTTCTTCTCCCCGTCCCTTTGTACCTCCCCCCTTTGTAAAGTTTTTTACCATATAAATAAAGTTCAGGCTGGTGTTCACACCCGCCATAGTTTCCTAAAAAAAAGGTTATGTTTGACGGTCAAATTTACTCGAGATCATGGTAATACTTTACATCAAACTAACCCCGTGCTAACCTTCTAGCCATTGCTCCTGCACGGTGTCTCTCTCTGCAGCCTACCTATCATACACCCCTCCATTGATGCCTCCTCCCTCCTTCACTTTACAACCATATTCTTGACACCGTTATAAACTTAATCTGGCGCACAACCCTTCTATGATACACCTCATTTATTTCTAGCAACTTGCACCTTTCGAATCCTCTCCACTCTTAGCTACGTTTTAACAACTTTGTTAAGCCACTACCAATGACACACGCAGCCCTCCTTCTCTCTCACAATTGGCAATATGGCACCACCAGACTGCTTGAGTGCTGACTTAGATGGTGTTTGGATCAAGAGGCTAAACTTTAGTCACTGTCACATCGAATGTTTAGACGCTAATTTGTAGTATTAAACATAGACTAATTATAAAACTAATTGCATAAATGAGAGCTAATTCGTGAGACATAATTCTTAATCCTAATTAATCCATAATTAGCACATGTTTATTGTAGCATCATTAATCCATAATTAGCACATGTTTATTATAGCATCACATAGTTTAATCATAGATTAATTAGGCTCAGTAGATTCGTCTCGTGAATTAGTCCAGGGTTATGGAATGGGTTTGTCATTAGTCTATGTTTAATACTTCTAATTAGTGGCATTTGTCATTTGCTAGTCTAGGATAGCAAATTTTGCCAAAAAGTGCTCCGGGACCAAGCGCTCTCTCTCTCTCTCTAGTGCTAAAATAGTAAAACTTTAGAATGCATATAAACACCGGAATCGCTAGTTAGCGCGCGTGCCAGCGGCGCGCGTTTTAGGCCCATAAGGCCCAGCGCAGCGCGCACCGGCGCGCGCGCACCTCTCTACGCCTTTTTCTTTTCGTTTTCTTTCCTCACTTTTTTCTGATTTTTTTTTATCTTTTAGCATGTTTTGAGTTTGAAAGTTTTAAAATTTTGAGTTGAAAGTTTTCAAATCTCGATTTGAAAATTTTCAAATTTTTCAAATCTGGATTTGAAAGTTTCCGAATCTCAATTTGAAAATTTTCAAATCTGGATTTGAAAGTTTTCGAATCTCGAGTTGAAAGTTTTCAAATCTAAAATTGAAAGTTTTTAAAATTTTCAAATCTGGACTTGAAAGTTTTTGAGATTCTCGAGTTGAAAGTTCTTAAATCTGAGTTGAAAGTTTTCACATCTCGAGTTGAAAGTTTTCAAATCTCAAATTGAAAGTTTTCAAATTTGAGTTGAAAGTTTTTAAAATTTAAAACTTAAATCAAAAGTTTTCAAATCTAACTTAAAAAATTTTCAATCTGTTAGAAAAAAAATCTCCCAAAAAATCTCCAGAATATATTCTTAATTACTATCATTAGTGTTAAGTATATTAACTAATATATGTAGTTAAGACTAAAAGGGAGGAAGTGCTCGCCAACTCCCTTTCCTGGCGCGCACGCGCGCCGTAGCAACCCCGTATAAACACTAACTCCATGTCAAATCTTTTGCCACCAAACTTTTACCATTTACCATTTGCCATTACAAATGGATCTAAACATGCCCTTAATTCACACATAGCTAATCTATACACCACGGCTACCATGGGGACGTACTCATTTGTACATCTTACTTTAGGCATAGGTGAAAACAGGCAAAGTGTATTCGATCTCAATCCAACGGCCTATACCAGTCAGCTAATATTCAAGAAAATCTCACAACCATGATGTATATCAAAACTGCAAAAAAGAAAAAAAAACTTAAATTTGTTGTATTATGCACCATAATATACTATGTATTATCTCCTCAAAAAATATGCTCCATATTAGTTTGGACACGAGATAGCAAACCGATAAAATAAAATTATTAATGTTATAAATAGAGTATTTGGTCCCCTTGGAAGCTGACCTGTGTGACGCGCTCAATCAAAATTTTCCCATCTCATCCTTTAAAGTTTAGCCTATACTCGAAAAGGAGTCGAACAACAATGAGATTAATCTGCATTCAAATCTAAACCAATTAACATATCTCTAGATCTGTAGACTACGAGAAGAAGAAGAAAAACAACAAGTGACGTCTACACAAGGCAGAGTACATCCTATTGTAGTGGTGCTCCCACGTTCAATTACCTAGGGTCCTCAATCCTAAATAAAATACACCATTTTAATTAATATATAAACTAATAATTAGATAATTACTATGTATTGAACTTCCGTTAATTTTTGTTATAATTTTCTCACTGTTATTGGGCATATTCCCTCGTAGTAACATGCTTTAGACTTTAGCTCTGGGCAATGACGAGGGAACAGTGTCCAGCAGCCTTCTTCTCCCGGTTATGTAGAGGAGTCAACAACTGGGATAGGTGCTTTCCACGGGCACGACTGGGCCCATCCTGCCCTGGTCTGAGCCGCCGATTCAATGATCGACGGCCCAGCAAATCACTGGGCGCTCGTACCGCGTGCCTCATGGGGAGGCCCGGCTGCTCCGGGGAAAAAAGGAGTCAATTAAGCAGTGTGCCGTGCACGTACTGTTCCATATGTGCAGCCAAGCAGGTGATCGACCATAGGCACAAGGCACGTACAAACTGCGAAACTGAAGCGACGAATAATGATCAAACATTCGGAGCTTAATTACTTTAATTTTCTCGTTAACTAGTCAAACACTTTAAGGTAACCATTTTTTAGAACTACTTTAAGGTAACCTACAATTTGCATGTCTCAGTTCAACGCACTGGTGGTGCACACAATCTGCCGATGCGATATGCACGCAGAGAGTTACGTATCTTCTGTATTTTTGGTTCCTCTTTAATTAAAGATCTTGTGTATTGTACGCGTGTGCGTGTGAACGAAAGGGGGAAATTGCGGCGCGGCGGGGGCATTGCATTGGTCGGTTGCTTTCCCGTTTTATTTCTCTCGATCTCGGCCGGCCGACCAAGATCATCAGCTTTGCGACCTCAGGACGGCTCAACCTCAACGTGCTGATGGAGATGGACCATTAACTAACTCTGAGAGAGATTAATTAGAGTAGTAGACGTTGTACTGATAGTACTCCAATTAATATATCGATAACGTAGTGTGCCCTGTGCAGAAGTCCTCCTGCGTACGTACGGGTGTGGGTCTGAATCTGGAGAGGATGGAAAAGACGAACAGTGGAACCGTCACACGTGCGGATGTCCTGGGACAGGCAACAGACATGAAGTCGTTAGCACGATCTTAGGTTAGATACCCTGGTCCCACCGCCACGAATAGTGTAGGCCCCGCTTTTTTGCCCGGCTCTTACGCATTTCGTGAGCTCACGTATGTAAATCGATCGGCCGTTCGGGCTTAGTATTTTTACCACAATAACAAGTTAAATATTTAAAATTTTAACTATTAGCAGCAAAAATATAAAAAAAGATTAATCATGTAAAATTGATGTTGCTAGATTTATCTTTGAACAAACTATTATAATGTGCAACTCTTTTTATTTAAAACATCTTACTTTTAAAAGATATTGTTGGTCAAAGTAGCATCTCGAAGAACATGTCAGAGTCTAAAAAATACTTATATTTTGAGAAGGAGGGAGGAGTTATTAGTACCATACGTACTCCAACATGTCAGCCTTGTTTAGATCCCAAAAAATTTTGGCCAACAAGGTCACATCAGATGTTTGGGCACATGCATGGGGCATTAAATGTGGAAGAAAAATCACAGTTTGCATGTAAAATTGCGATACGAATCTTTTGAGCCTAATTACACCATGATTTGACACTGTGATGCTATGGTAAATGTTTACTAATGACGGATTAATTATGCTTAATAAATTCGTCTCGCAGTTTACCAACGAAATTTGTAATTTATTTTATTGTTAGTCTACGTTTAATACTTCAAATATGCGTCCGTATACTTCAAAAACTTTACACCAAATAACTAAACACACCCTTAATCTCTTTTTCTTCCCCTTACTCTTGCGACTTGTGTAGTTGTGTCGTGTGAGATGAGATCTCTTGTCATCTCACACACTCAAGAAAAATCAAGGTACGAAATGAGCGGAGCTGATTAATCAAACTATCTCTATAGAAGAGACTTGTGCTTTTGTGAGAGAGGCTAAAGTCCTCCTTCCCAAATACCATCTAACTCGTCGCAACTCGTGGTAAGCAGAAAAGGAGTCTAATGAGTACTCCAATGAGGTCCAACGTACACCAGCTCGTCCGTTGTTACAGTATTGTCTTTGTCCACTTTGCACGGTTTCTAAAGCTAAGGCTCAAGACCAACTTGCTCTGTTGCAGTACCACTCCATGTCTCCATCCGTCTTGGACAATCTGAAGCTACGGTCCAAAATCAACTCCTTTTACTGTGTCCTCTCTAACCATTTTCCACAGTTTAATCTAGCATGCCACTCCTATTGTAGTACTATTTCGAATTGAACATTTTCACATGTTTCCCTTTAAATACTAGGTACTCCTTATGAGAGAATCACGCTAGTATGAAAGTAGAAATGAAACAGAACATTTTGGTTGCACTACCACATTTTTTACAGTGACCTACATACAGTCAAATTAATTATTAGTTGAAAGTTAAGAGTGTACGAATCTAAAACACCAGAGTGCGAAAGGGCATGTAGCAGGTTGCAGTAAGTAACTAAAAATTCTAAGTTTAAATCTTCGTATGAGAGAATTTCAGATTGGGTTATTTGATAGGTTAAATCCTAAATTTAAAAGGTTTCATATATCCGGTTGGATATAAAGGCCAGGTAAAAAATACCTTCCAAAAAAATCTATAAAATACCAGGTAGTACCATAGACAACCTTTTTGTTGTCAATTCCGGATGTCTAATTGGGTAGTAAAAAAAAAGAAACACTAGAATATTAGGGAAAGATCTAATATCAAATAATTAGAAGGGGTGAGACTTTAAACTCAGGTCGTCTAACCCACCACCTTGTAGAGCTAGCCGGAAAACCCCTATGCATTTCTCTATCTAACTGGGGAGTAGTAACAAATTAATCATATGAAGGTGGTCTGATGGGCACGCATGCTAACTTCGCATTGGTGAGATGAGATCTTTCAACGGAGTGATTATTGCAGGTTGTTGGCAATTGTCTGGAGAAGTCATAATAAAGCTGCATTTGGGCCTACTTCTCTGGTCTTATCCAACATGCTGGAAGATTGTAGAGGAAACTCTCTTTTGAAGGTCTCAAAGCCTTGCTTCTGGCTAACATGTCGGGCCCCTCCCGCACTCCCACTTTGTCCTCATGTCCTCAATCTTCTTAATATATTGGTTTTATTTTTTCGTTTACGTTTATATTTATCAGTTAAATTTTAAATTTTAAACTGATTTTAAAATTTTTTATTAAAGTTTATTTTTCAGCATTTACTTTTAGATCACTAAGAACACGTATATAAAAGTTTTATTTATAATTATTTTTTGTTTACAAATATGTCGTTTGTTTATTCAACGAATAAGCGAAACGATGGGACAAGTGCTAATTTCTCCTCTCTCTCATCCCCGCCCGGGCAGCATGCGTGCATTACGAACTTGTATTATGGGTATAGAACTATACTTAGTACTCCACATGCTTTGATTGGGCTGCTTAATTTGATTGCAAACCCAAAACACAAGTATTATCGTAGTTGGAAAAAAGAACAACTACTATCAATATCTGCTCCATGCGTCTAATTAATCTGACAATTAGTACTACAAACCACTTAAGATTTCTGAAAGCTACGCTGTAACAACTATAGTAAGCAATAACAGCGTGCCATCCCCTGTGCCTGCAAAACTGACAAGAGGGGTGCTTTTCACAGAAGAGAGGTTTGGACCATGGAACCACCTGGATTGCCTGAAGTATAGGAGTAGCAGGTTGATCAGATGACCGAATCCTCCTGCTCAAGCCAAGACGGCTGGCGCACGAGCACGACTGCGCGCATACGCGGTACGCCGATCTGGTAATAGTTGGCAGCCGCAACGGCAAAACGAACGGCGCGCGCGGCGCAATGTCGTATACATGACGGAGAATCTGCGGACTAGTACAGAAGGCTAGAAGCAGGCGCGCGTGCGTGGATCGGCCACCCCACCCGCCACCCCCGCCTACGACGTCGCGTTCGGCGTTTGTTTTATCGTGACGACATGTACCCTTCGTACGCGCTCGCGCGCGCGCGCAATCGACATGCGGCCGAAAGGGTCATACGCAGTGAGCCGCTCGCGCGCCGCCGCCATCGCCGAAGAAAAGAAAAGGATACGTAAAGTGCCGCACGCCGGGAGAAGGGCACTGTTTCAATGTGCGCGATGGGACGTGTGAGGCTGTGTCTGTGTGCACCAGCGCCCAACTGGGGAAAATCAGCCTCCGTACGACCAAACGCAATGCCCAACTGCCCAACTGCTTAGGCTGTGATTATATCCAAACTTCCAACTTTTTTTATCACATCAACCTATCATACACACAACTTTTCAGTTACATCGTATCAATTTCAACCCAAACTTCTAACCTAACTAAACACAACCTTAATTATCGCCTCTAGAACGGCTTCCTATACATCTCGAGAGACCATCTCAAAACGAACCAAATCGTAAAGTTTAAGGAGCCATTTAAGTCATATGATTGATAAAAAAAACTTTATAGAATTTAAATTTCTCTATATATTTTTCTACATGTTTATTTGATTTATAGAAATGAAAGGAAACTTTCCATATGATTTTGTTCATATATTTTATACCAAGAGGTATGAGTGTATGACTTCTTTGCGAATTTTTCTCTTTCTTTTTCTCATGGCACTATCAAAGGACTCATATTATCTTTCTTGTGTTTTTTTATTTCGGTAGAATTTGAGAAGCATATTATTTCAATTCTTGTATTTTTCTTATTGATTTGTTTTTTATATTCTGCGAGTTAAAGGGACCCTAAATTTTGTTTCAAAATAAATCGATTTCTTAATTTTTATCTACCCTCGGTTAGTAAATTGATAAATTTTATTTCTTCAATACCTGTCAACGTTTGGTATCGCGACTATGGTATTTGGATTGTATGGGGATCATTGGTACCAGGGTATATGCGAGATTGAGGCAAAAGAGATGGAGACAGGGATTTTTATACAGGTTCGGGCCCCTTATCTGACAGGTAATAGCCCTACATCCTGTTGGCCGAAGCCGGTGTTGCTCTTTATTCATCTGGATCACACAAGTACAATAATTGGGATAACATATCTAACTATCGTCGACTTGGCGGCTAGATAACCAACTCATAGTCGACGGCAGGGTAGTCTTCCTCCTCGAATACGAACTCGGCGAGATCAAAGATAGCGCTAGATCCCTCTTGCCGGCCTCCGTCGGAGCCGGATGGGGTATGGCTAGGCTAATATCTGATGTCGATCTCTGGCGGCATATTGGCTTGTATTGGCTTGTGGCTTTGTAGATTATGGTGCGTGTGTCCCCTCTCCTCCAAGGGGGCTTGTATTTATACCCATAGATGCCCCCTTGTCCAAGTAAGGCTAGGGAGATAAATATGGATACGATCCGAGTAGTCCTTGTCGTTTCCATATTGAACTCTTCTTGTCCTTCCTTATCCGGAATTCCCTCTATATACGAGGTTTGTTTCCGTATAAGACATGGTATGTGGTGGGCCCTGCCGATCTTAGTCAACTAATATTAGATATGTGGTATCCATAACCCTGACAATACCGCTCACTGATCTACTTACCAATAATACTTTTGTATTAATAGAAGGTATTTTTAAATAATTTTTTCCTCTTTCTCTACTATTTGTAGAGCATTAGGAGTTGAGCTGGTATAGGAGCTAACTCAAGAGATTTTATAGGCATGTTTGGCACGGCTCCAACTCCGGCTTCAGCTCCATCTCTTCTGGAGCTGGAGCCCAGCTAAATAGTTTCAGCTTCACCTCAAATGGAAGCGGAGCTGGACAGAGCGCTATCGCAAAATAAACTAGATATGTAGAATTGGGTTTAGGCTGCTTCACAACTCTACCTAGACCTAACACCTGAAACTGAATTTAAGAGTATGAGCTCTACCAAACATGTCCTATATTTATTAGGCCATTTGTTGGGGGCAATGGGGACATGGACGCATAACTGGATTATTCAACGACTTGGAGCCCGATTGGTTGCCATAAAAAGTCAAAGCTAAAGTTAAATTTTGAATTTTAAAGTTTATTTTGAGATATTCTCAACATGTTTTTTTCCATCATTATCTTTTAAAACGCTAAGAATATATGTATAAAAGTTTTATACAAATTATTTTTCGATCACTATACTAATAAGGCAGTATAACTTATAATTAGTTTGTGGCAACCGATGACTCTTAACTATCTAAACTATTTTTGAGCGGTTCCATTTCTTTTACCTTGAAAATTAAGGTGCGCCGTGACCGTGGTGTACTGCTGTGTAATGTATGTATGCAAATGCAAGAAAACTTTTTTATACAACTCCAGTTGAGTATAGTACTAACTGTGTCGGAAACTACGATCAAATTAATAATATGACAATGTGACAAGTTAATTTCTGAGTTTAGAATGAGGCGTCCATTCGGGCGCGATCGGCCGTTTAACATTTGTTGTCCGGAAAGATAGAAAGGGATTTGTGATATGTGCGTGCTATTTTGTCGACTAATGGTCCACATGACACGATCAGCTGAACAAATGGGTGATCTTGGGGTTATATGCACATTGCGGTCGCGACGCATGAACAGTAGTGCTGCTTTGACCAATCATTGGAGAGACAGAAAACAATGGAAAATTTTAGCAAGTGCGTGGGCTCCTTGTCGCAGATTACTCGGTTTATATTAGTTTGTGAAGGGAAAGAGCGACGAAATAGCACAAATGTTGGACGCTAGCAAATTCATACTCCATGCACACCATGTCAGAATGCCTGGCCCAATTCTTTTTCTTAGTTCTAAAAAAAATCCTTTTCTCAAATCTAAACTTTAATTTGCTCGTTTTCCGTCAACATATTTTTTAAATTATTAAATGGTGTATTTTTAAAAAAAAATCTACGTAGAAGTTGTTTAAAAATCAAATAAGTTTATTTTTAATTTTATAATAATTAATACTTAATTAATCATGTGTTAATGAGTTTTCTCGTCTTGCGTACGTTTTTTCTTCATCTTGCGTACGCTGAAATTCACTTTTCTTCATCAATAAAGCTTTTTTTTCTAGAGAACAAACGGGGCCTTCGACTAGTAGCAAGTCCCTGGATTTAGTGATAGAATAATCATATGAGAGTCGTTGTTCACATATGGATTCCAACCTTAACGAGCGAAGTCAATTTACTCATGACTAGGTCGCTGCCTTAAAAGTGTTTCTCAAACAATTCACTTTTCTTCATCAATAAAGCTTTTTTTTTTGCTAGAAAGAAAAATCTAGGATGATTTGAGTATATCTCTCTCTGGTTTTTAATGTTTGATGTTACTATTTTTCTAAAACATGGTAGACACTTATAATACGCACATACTCACCCATATATAAGAAAATATGTAAATATGCAAAATATAAGTTATGCTAAAGTATATTTACTGATAAAATAAATTATAACAAAATGAATGATAGTTATATATATATATATATATATATATATATATATTGGTGAATATAAAATAAAAGTTAACTAAAAAAACTTTAAAAATCGGAGAGAATGTTTGGACACAGCTCTCGTTTTTCTTTCACAGGTGGGACCCATATTCGATTTTCCAGCACTGGCAAATTTTGCAAATTACTTTTGTTCTGCAAAGAACGCTGCTATACATCCGACTAACGCGTTCGACTGCCGTATGACTCAACGGCGAATTACACAGCGTGAGCCAGTATTGACTTGGTCATATGGGCTACTGCTCTCACTGCCCCACACGTAATATAATCCACATCAAAGCCCATATATAATTTCAAGCCCAAACTTATAAGGACACACAAGTCCTTTTAGCGGCACGGCGATATTTTATCTCATGTCTATGATTTTTCAGAAGAAAACTTTAGATTTTTTTCAACTACTGCAACGGTAACAATGGTAACAGTTAACGCGAGTCATGCACAGTTAGTCAACAAATGTAAATCCACATGTACTTTCACAGCCAAAATTTGTTTAAATAAAGCAAGGCACCACGATTTTATGTTCCATTTTCAGAGTCAAAACTAGCTAGTTTCATTGAACAAAATAGAAAACCAAAACATAACACATTGGACACAAATAAATCAGCAGGTTTCACACAACTTGTGTGATGTGACTAGTGAATACTATCGGCTAGATGAAACAACACGGATGTGCGGCCAAATTACATCTGATTGAACTCAAGCAATTGGTTAGAGATAGAAGACAAAGGAATTAGAGGGTTTAGGATAGAAGGAGATGGAAGGTCCGGTTGTGGCAATATTATCGGCTGGATGTGACTACACAGCTAGTGGTAGCTGGTTTGTCTAAATCAGCTACCACTCCATCTATGAGAGACACTATCCACCTATGCTTCAAATACAATTTTCTCTTAAAACTACTCATCCGATCTACAATCCAATTACACCTTATATTCATAACAATTAAATCTTTATAACAAATAACAATTAAATCTTTATAACAAGATCTCACATGATTATATTTTAATAAAAAATAATAAATTACTTTTATAATATATCTAAATTACTTTTAGATTTCACTAAATTACTTCTTAGACATATAAAAGTAAATTCAATAAAGCCTAAAACTAATTTACATATATTATAGAAGTAACTTATAAAAAAAGAAAGTAACTTTAATTAATGCCTTTTTTCATTGAACAAATTATCATATATATAAGTTACTTTTAGATTTGATTAAAATACTTCCTATACATTCATAATGCTCTGAGGTGATTACTTTTATTTTTGTTTTTAGTTAATTTCATAATTTGTACTGATTAATTTAATTTCTAGATAGAGTCATATTTTTATCTCTACAACGGATTTACTTCAAATGACATGCCAAAGTTACCTTCGTTTTGTTCTAAGTTACTTCTATAATATATGTAAATTACTTTTAGACTTTACTGAATTATGCTCTTTCTATCTATCTATACCGGTACCAGGAAAAGCAGAATAAGCAGTTGAGACTTTTATATGTTTAAGAAGTAACTTAGTGAAATCTAAAAGTAATTTAGACATATCATAAAAGTAATTTGTGATTTTTCATTAAAATATAATCATGTGAGATCTTGCTGTAAAGATTTAATTGTTACGAACACAACGGTGTAATCAGATTGTAAATCAGATAAGTAATTTAAGAGAAAATTATATTTGAAGCCTTCGAGTTAGCACAAATCTAGATAATGCTGATGGGGTGGCTCGTTATGACTAAATCGAGAGTGCTCTCGATTTAGATTTTGTGTTGGACAGATGAAATGACGCGTCGGCTTTTGTGAGGTCCATCTGAATTAGCGATCGTGCGGAGACTCGGACGGCGGACGTCACAGTAGTACAAGAGTCGGACATTGTGTGTATAGCATTTTCGTTATGCAAGGTAAGTGAAAATGATGCTGCAGTTGTCGCTATAAAGAAAACTACTGACTGTAACGTCCTCTCCATAATAAAAGTTGACTGCGACAGCGAAGTTTCGTTAGATTAATTACATAACCATACCAAGGAAATTCCGCGTACTTAGCTATCATAGCTGAGGGGCAACAATCAAAAGTTGGCTGTCCTTAGCTGTCCCCACTCTGTAAATCAAGCAATCTAAGGCTCTGTTTTTTTCAGGTTGAGATTATTATAATCTAGTTATTGAGCCAGATTAACATAAACTAGATTGTTATAATCGGTAGTAGAATAAGTGGTTAGTTGTTTCTTTCCTAGATTATTAGAGCTATTGGGTTTGCAAGTCTAAAGAGGGAGTGGGGTGACATGGTGGGTAATTTTTCACCCAATAATCTGGAAAAAGCTCACCTAAATGAGCTTATTAGATTATAATAAGCTGGGCTCCAGATTATAATAAGCTACTTCAATAAGTTGTCTGTTTTTTTTTTTTGAGAAACACAGTACAAACGCAGACGCTCATAACGTGCGCACACTCACCCCTATGAACGCACACACGCACACCCTACCCCTATGAGCACCTCCGGAAGACTGGGCCAGCATGTCTTGAGATTGACGAAGTCACCACAGTCGCCTCGCTGTCGACGGGTACGTCGCCTACCACTGAAAGAATAATTAGCCGTAAATGCGACCAGTTTAACTATGCTCACTTCGCATTATAATAAGTTGTCTGTTTCTTTCAGCTTACTCCAAATAATCTGGATTATAATAATCCCAAGCTGAAAGAAACAGGGCCTAAGTGGTACAGATCTAATCCCAGGTCGACAATAGATTTAAATTTTATAGGTTAAATTGTAATGGTTTAAAATTTTTAATTTTATTTAAAGTGAAAATAAAATAACTTATCCAAATATCATAAATTTGAATCATGGATTTGTGGAGGTGGGAGTGGGATTACCCACCTGACCAGCTTACAAAAATATTGTTGTGCGAAAGAGGACGAGGTTTTTCTTTTTCAACGTTTCAGGCCGTTTGTGGGGTGCAATTCTGTGCGCTTATGCATAAGCCTCATGATATTAAGTTCGTGAAGAGATTAAAGATGCATAATGCACGTATGGCATATTGCCGTATTCGGGCCTTTCTCTGGAGAAATAAGTTTAATTTAGGTCCCTCACGACATTGAGTTCGGACCATATCCTCCAATCATAATAACAAATATAACGCATCCTTCAATTTATAAAACCGGATTAACCGAGACCCTAAAGCAGTATTATGCCTAGTTTTAACTGACGTGGCAAGCTGAATTAGCATGGGACCACGCGGGTCCTACATGTCATCGACCAATTCTTTCTTTCTCCTTTCTCCCCCTCTTTTCCTTATCTTCTTCAGGACCACGGTTGAAGGGAGAAGGGTGGCACGCGAAGGGAGAGAATCCGCCCACAGCCGCGACGGCGAGGGAGCCTCGGGGGCACGGTACTCCGCCGAGCGCGCCGCAGCGGCCGCCGAGGATGAGCCCAGCCGTTCTAGGCCGCACTCTGCGAGCCACGCCACGCCAGCTTTGTTGAGCAGTATGTTCGTGATATTGATGTTGTCGTGCACTAGCCTCGGCGTCCCGCTTCCCTGGCGGCTCGTGTGGTGGATGTTATGTATGCATGCTAGCTAGGCCACGCACGGTGGCTGAGCTACCACCCAGTCCAGTCGCATGCTCCCGAGGCCACGGTTGCCTGTAACATGTATGTGTTGCTGAACTATAGGTTGAGGCGATATAGCAGGTACAATGCCCCAATTGACGGTGGTATTGCGCCATACATCGAGTTGTCAATGAGAAACAACAGCTTGAGGTTGGCGAGTGGCGAGAAGGTTGAGAATGGCGCTGGAGAGGACTTCCCCCTTGAGACTAAGCACGCGGAGGCCATCAAGAACTCAAGCCTCGCGAGCGGCGAGAGGTCGAGAATGGCGCTGGAGACTGGAGAGGCCTTCCCCCCTAAGACTGGGGTTGTTTGGATGGTGACCATACTTTGCCACAACTTTAGCAAGCTACTTTGATCAACTTAGTCTAGTGTTTGCTTGGTTGCCACATTTTTGTCATGCCACACTTTTTGATTTTGTGACCCCACTTGTCATAGGTATATATTTTTGCCAACATTTACCTAACTTGTGGCCAAGAATTTCTTAACCACATAAATTGTGGCATACCACATCTTAGCTATAGAATTTTGGTAAACTGAAGCAAGCATCCAAACTACGCGGAGGCCATCAAGAACTCAAGCCTCGCGAGCACCGAGAGTGCAACATCACCGGATAGGCTGAAACCCTTGAGCACCAGCCGTGTTACCTACTATTCTTGCTAAGTTTATAGATTTGTTCGTGAAGAGATTAATGCACGTATGGAATATTGCCGTATTTGGGCCTTTCTCTGGAGAAATAAGTTTAATTTAGGTCCCTCTTGACATTGAGTTCGGACGATATCCTCCAATCACAATACCAAATATAATGCATCCCTCAATTTATATTTACATCAAAGTTATAGCCAATAAATTATCTTTACATCAGACTTTTAGCCGATGTATGCTTTAACCATCAAGTCTACATTTAATATTATGTATCAATATCAAACAATGCCAATTTCAAGACTCTAAAGCTAATACTACCTCTAGACCAATGACGATTTTGGAGCTTACCAAATTTTAGCGTTAACACCTGCCATCTCGTGCAGGTGACCCGTCTCAGTTAGATAACGTGTAGTACCGGTCGGCGGCCAACCAAAAGTCTGACAGCATCGCGTTGTCGGCATAACATACAAAGCGTCACGACATCAGTGTCAACAAGAAGAGCAACAGCAGAGTGGTGTCGCCACCGTCGTTATTGCGAGGCATATGCTCCGTACTCTTTTTATTTTGTTCAAGCTTGACCTCACATTTGGCTTGTGTGCGCGCCAGTAGTGACAGCTATGTGACGAGGTTCTTGTATGATGCTCCCCACCTCCCAGCTTCCCTGGTTCGACGCCGCTACCCAACTCCTTCTTGCCAGCCACGCGCCGCCCTTCTCCTCATCGGTCGTCACCCTAAAGAAAATAGCAAAGAGAGGTGGAGAGAGGAGGAAGAAATAATTGGTCACTGACATGTGGGGTCCACATAGTTCCACGCTATGTGGGGTCCACATAGTTCCACGCTGATTCAGCTTGCCACGTCAACTAAAACCGGACATAATACTATTTTGGGATATAGGGTATCTGGTTTTGTAAGTTAAGAGATTGTTATATATGACAAGAGACCTAAAGTGACCTTATTCCTTTTCTGGTACGTCCTTCTTAGCCTTCCGGCCCAGCAATAATTGCGCATGCACCACCACTTTTAGGTCTACTAGCTGTTCGTCATGGTCTCGTACTCTCTGATGTGGTGGCGCCTTTGCAGATTGCGGTACATACTTCCTGGGACGAGAATATATCTTGCCAACCGCAAGCCTGAAGCCTCTCCTTAGGGATGGCAGTAATGCCCACGGACTCGGGTATCCGCGGATACCCGACCCAATGGGCACAGGCGTGGGCACATTCTTTTGTCCGTGAGCACGCTCAACCTGTCATCCGCGAACTTAGTGGGCACAGCCGGGCTTCATATTTTACCCGTGGGTAACCCATGCCCGGCCCGAAAACTTATAGCCCATGTATATCCAATTATCCATTAAACATTCAATAGTTTAATATCCCTCCTCAGGCCCAATAGCCTGGCCCATTTATACAGGTGGTATATATATTTTACCCTAACCCTAATCTCTCCTCACTCCTCACTCCCTCCTGTCTCTCTCTCGGCGCAGTGCACAGGTGGGGGCGGCGCGGCGCGGCGTACGGGAGGGGGCTGCGCGTCGTCGGCGCGGCTCACTGGAGGGGGTTGCACGTCATCGGCGCGACGCACAGGAGGGAGCGCGGACGGCGGCGCGGCGGTGCACATGCGCACGGGAGGGAGCAAGCGGCGGTGCACGCGTGCAAGCCCGTCCACTCTGTGTCTCCGTCCTTGTAGCATGTTCATCTTATGCCAGATCTGAAATTGATGTTAGTATTTGTGTATGCATGTTTCTTATGCCAGATCCAGATCTGAAATTGATGTTCTTAGTATTTGTGTGTGCATGTTATTTATGTATTTATAGAAGTGTTGAACATAAATTATACTTTTGTTTTCAGATTATGTGGTATCCAGTGGATACCCGTCGGGCATGCCCGTGCCCGTCGGGCATGGGGTTTTGCCCGAAAGACTTGTCAGCGTGAGTCGGGCGCGGGCGTGTGGGTCTTGGGTCAGGCATGGAACCGCTCTGCCCGTGCCTGACCTGATCCACTGCCATCCCTACCTCTCCTGTTTGATGGCGATCGTGTGCGAATATGTAACAACGGCACTGTAGATAAAGAGACATTGGAAACCTTATTGCAAACATACACGATGCATTTACGGATCTACTCACTCTGCCCTAAATTTTAAGGCCTATAATTTTTTACACGGTCTTCAATAACGTACTTTGATAAGTATTTTATTTCATTCTATGATCCCAACAAAAAAAATAAAATTAGCATCACATGAAAGTATTTTAAAATATGAATCTAGTGATATAACATGCATAATATTTAGTATAGATATAGTTAGTATGATTATTAATCAAAAGCTATCGAGTTTGGACGGATGGAGTATTCACAAACTAAATCACGAATCGGACATGACAAGTTGACAACAGTACAGCAGGCTGTCTTCTTTTCCTATCTTTTCCAACCCATTTCCATCGTTTTTCACCCGCACGCTTTTCAAACTACTAAACGGGTACATTTTTTACAAAAGTTTTTATATGAAATGCTTTAAAAAATCATATTAATCTATTTTTCAAGTTTTTTTAGACTAATACTTAATTAATCTCACTATAATTATGTGTTTTGTTTTCCGTGTCGGGAGGCAAGGTTAACACAGAAGTAATGTACTTGGTAATCTGACTCGCGTCTGGTATCACTACAGCGCCTAAGCCTAACGTATGGCCACACTTTCGAAGGCCTAGATCACCGTGGAAGAAATGAAGATTTCGGTGGGAGTATCTAAAGTTTAGAAGAAAGGAATAACACACCAGGAGTATATAATTTTTGGGTAATTTGAAACCATGCCATTATAATTTTTTAAAGTGGTATCACAATAATATGTAGGACCTACATAAGTCAATGACATGTGGGTCAAGATGGAATATCTTAAATTTTGCAAAATTATAATGGTATGGTTATAATTTTTCCTATATTTTTGGGCTCGGTCGATTTGTGACAAAAAAACTAGGCAAAAGGAAAGCGAATTTGCTAATGCGCGACTGACCGCTCACGCGCCCTCTCGCGCGGCGAGGCACCCTCTCGCGCGGCGAGGCACGTGACGCGCGCAGAGAGGGCCACGGTGGCAGCACATGCGCAGTGGGGCCCAGGCATTTTTTTTTCGTTTTTCTTTCCTGTTTAGTATTTTCTTTCCGGTTTTTTTCTGGTCTTTTCTTTTTTTCCTTTTCGGTTCTTTTAACATATATGTGTACAAACCTTTTATACAAACTTTGTATATATCGTATATAAAGTTTGTGTACGCGTATATAAACTTTTTATCTCGTACATATACAAACCTTATATTGTGGCCGATTTTTGTTTCCGCCTTTGTTTTTGGTTTTTTTTTGGTTTTTTCCTTGTGGGTTTTTTTGGTTTTTCATTTTAACGTACGGGATACAAAGTTTCTATACACGTATACAAACTTTGTATCATGTACATATACAAAATTTATATGTGTACAAACTTTATTTATGTGATGTATTTTTTATTTTTTTCGATTTTTTAATACATACATATATAATACTTTGTATACGTATACAAAAGTTTATATACGTGTATACATACATATATATATATATACATACATATATATATATACATACATACATATATATATATATATATATATATATTTCTTAGTAGCACAAGTTGTAGTATAATAATAGTACTAGTACTAGTATACAGAGTAAACTACCACCACCACCTAGCAGCAGCAGCAGTGCTAGTAGTCCTAGCTGCGCATGGGGCCCACTAGTAGCAGCAGCAACGCTAGTAGCAGTATTAGCAGCGCTAATAATAATAACAGTAGTAGTAGACTAGTAATACTAGTAGTACTAGTAGTAGGAGGGGCGAACTGGTCGCGCGCCAACGCCCCCGTGCGACTAGTCGCGTATTAGGGTCCCCCAAAGGAACGGGGCTGGCTAATGGGCGATCGATCGCATGGAACGATCGATCCCCATCCACCCCTATACACTCCTCTCCCCCCCTTCCTCTTTCCCTTCTTCTCTTCCTACTACACCATAAATTTTAAAAAAATAAAAAACAAAGTTGGAAAAATTTATGTATAGAAATACTATATATAAAATATATTTGAATTCAAATTCAAATTTGAAACGGGTATGTAAACTTTTGACTTATAAACTTTGGGTCTATAAATTTTAGGTGTATAAACTTTAGATGTCTAGAAATATTATATATAAAAAATATTTGAATTCAAATTCAAATTTAAATCGGATATAATTCAAATTCAAATTTGAATCGGGTATGTAAACTTTTGACTTATAAACTTTGGGTCTATAAACTTTAGGTGTATAAACTTTAGATGTATAGAAATATTATATATAAAAAAAATATTTGAATTCAAATTCAAATTTGAATCGGGTATGTAAATTTTTGACTTATAAACTTTGGGTCTATAAACTTTAGGTGTATAAACTTTAGATATATAGAAATACTATATATAAAAAATATTTGAATTTGAATCGGATATATAAACTTTTGATTTATAAACTTTGGGTCTAAACTTTAGATGTGTAAACTTGAGGTGTATAAACTTTAGGTGCATAAATTTATTAAAATAGAAAAGTAATACGGTGCTAAAAAAGAAAACCATGTGAAGGAAGAGGGATCGGAATCTGATCACTAGGGGCGATTGATCGCCCCCTTAGCAATCTCGAAAAGGAACTCCTTTGAAAAGAAAGAGAAAAAAATTGTTATGCGGTGTTCTTTTGGGGGAAGCTGAGAATGTGTAGTATAGAAAGTCTAGAGCCCTGGACCTATCGAAAGAATAAGATCGGACCCAAAAATCATGGCCCAATATCTTATGTAGTTGAGCTAGGCCTGGAGTTACCAGGATAGGCTGAGGACGACGCTTTTACAAAGCCTAGCCCAAGAAATATTCCTTCAGTCCAATAGTCCCTCACTCCATCGGCTCTGTTGTATAGTACTAAGTACGTCCCATAATAAATATCGCTTTGACCTTTTCTTTTAACGTTTAACCATTTATTTTATTAAAAAAATAGTGTAAATATAAAAGGTATAAGTCATACTTAAAATACTTTCGATAATTAAGCAAATCATAAATAAAATAAATAATAATTCCTAATTTCTTTTAATAAGATAAATGAGTTCCGCTCTGCACTCCATGATGGAATTATCACAATCATCACCAATCAACCAACATTAAAAAAACTCAAAGCGACAAGTAATAAGAGACTATTATATCATATAGTTCCGCTCTGCACTCCATGATGGAATTATCACAATCATCACCAATCAACCATACACGATTAGAGTACTCCCTCCATCCCAAATAAGGCAGCCTAGGTGATGATGATTTGACACCACCTAGGTGATGATGATGATGATGATGAAGGTTGTCCATATTCATTGTCCTAAGTGAGGTTAAATCCGCACTTAGGTTGCCTTTTTTTTTTGGACGGAGGGACTACATAGTCTTCTATAGTACTCCCTCCGTCCTAAAATAAGCGTAACCATGAGTTTTCGTGTCCAACTTTAATCATCCGTCTTATTTAAACTTTTTAAAAAAACTAAAAAATACAAGTTACGCATAAAATACTACTCATGTTTTATATTCTAGTAACAATAAAATACTAATCATAAAAAAATTTCAAATAAGACGGACGATCAAAGTTGGACACGAAAACTCATCGTTGCGTTTATTTTGAGACGGAGGTAGTAATAAAGAGATATACTTCCTCCATCCCATAAAAAACCAATGTATTAGATGTGACGCATTCTAGTTCTACTCTGTAAAAAAAAGGGTAAACTCTAGTTTATGTGTCCAAATTTATAGCTAGATTGGATTTTTTTGGTTGAAGGAGGTACAACGAATCCGTCATATTGGTTGTATTAGAATGTGTTATATTAAATTATAAATTCGTCTTTTGTGGAATTGAGAGAGTATTTTAAGCTGGGATGCTCTAGAAACTTTCGTGCTCTGGGACCCAAAAATACACTTGTAGAGGTGTCTCCATCAAGATTAAAATAAAGAGCTCGAGTTTAGCTGTAGCAAATCCATACCGTATAATATCATTCAATACGCTGGCCACCTAACTGCCAAACCAACGGTCGCCATTTATCCAGTTGCAAAGAACCTAAAACCAGATCCAGCTCTGGAGAAGTGGAGCCAGACAGCAGAAATATATATGCAAGTCCCTGTCCATCACAATTGGCACCCCAAGACCAAGTCCAACATAACTGCCCTATAACCGTGGAGTGCGATCCTTTGTGGCAGCGCCTATTATATATGTTCATTGTTGCTACCCTACCAAGCCAAAAAGATCATGATATCCTAATTAGATCGGATGCCGATCCTATATAACCATATTTTTAAAACTAAGGTGGATTTAAAATAATATGAATAAGTCAACTCAAATTTACAATATGTCAATTCAATTTGTGCAATCAATATTATAGGCTTAATTGTTTCTACAATTTATTAGATGAAATAAAATTTCAAGCGTTGCTATGGCCTATATATAGGAAAATTATATGTTAATAAGTAAACAGGAGATAAAAAATAAATATGTATTTGCTTTGTAAACATTCATCTTACATAGATCCTTCAATAATGCAAGATTTATTTAAGACGTGTAACTTTATAAGAGAAGGGAGATAATATACCAATGATCCCTATGCTATAAGTAGTTGAAGTCCTAGATGAGACGAGGTGCATGGCTTAACGATGAAATATGAACGATTTGCACAGTTGGTAGATAATACAAAGGCTAGACAGAATTAAGGTGATATATATAGCTTTGTGATAGAAGAGAGAATTGATATTAACTACATTTAGCGGAAGATATAGGCAAACAAAATGATGCACTGTTTACAAAGAAGACTCCATCACCTACACTCCGGACATTCTACCTGGGCTAAGTGGGTTTGGGAAGAGCTATCTAATTTCAATATGATGCAAACTTTGCTCGGCCCTCATTACAATTCACTAACGGCCCTCCTGCCGATTCTTTAGCAAAATACTTCAGTCCTAGTGGGAGATGGATGCCGAACTTCTTTCTGGCATGATCGCTGGTGTGGCAACTGTGTCCTGGCAGACAAATTTGCGTCGCTCTACACACATTCACTCAACAAAAATGACTCGGTGGCCAAAGTCCTTTCACTGGATTTGAGAGAACACTTTGCCCCTCGGCTATCGTCGATTGCGACGGAACAATTTGAATGCCTTTGTGCTCTTTTGATTGAACACCCCGTGACAAATGGCCAACTGGATGTGCGCAGGTCGAACTACAACAACGATATTCTAAAGATGAGCCACGCCTACCTAGTTCAATGTAGTGAACTTCCCCTCTGCTCCAACTGAAAGTTTGTCTGGAACAACAAAGCTCCGCTCAAAGTCCAGTTCTTTGCCTGGCTCCTGGCTAAAGATCGGTTCCCGACGAAGAGAAACCTACATAAGAAAACCATTGTGTCCTCTCCCACCTGTGATCTTTGCAATGCTAGTGACGAAACGGCTTCGCATTTGTGCTTACACTGCCCTTTTGCTGCTGCATTCTGGAACACCCTTCATATCTAGGTCAACATTCCATCAATTGGCGAGTTGGCCCCCCTCTCCCGCCCCATCAAATTCCTAGTAAACACTTTAGGGTGTTTTACCTCCTGTGCTTTTGGTGCCTTTGGAATCATCGCCATGGAGTGGTCTTCAGACATGAAGAAGCTTCCCTGCTCCGGATTTACACTATGTGTGTTTCTGAAGCTACCCTGTGGGCTGAGCGACTAAAGATTGATGATCGCCATGTAGTCTCGGCTTGGAAATCTCTTTTTTCTTCTTCTATTCGCTCTCTTTGATGTATAACTGGACTCCCTGTACTTTTTCGTGCGCTAAAGTTTAATACATTCAGGTAGGGAAACTCTCCCCCTGGTGATTTTTTTTAAAAAAACTACATTTAGCGGGAAGTAACTCTTTAAGTATACTAGATGACACTCCGTCTGCAAGTGCAAGTTACAAAATTTCAGTATATAACTAGGCTGAACTGTCAAAGCACCATCCACATTTGTCAAAAAAAGGATATTGTGCTGTCTTATGGCGGTTTTTTTTATCAAATGAATACTAAGTATATAAGTAGTTAATGGGAAATAACTACAGATATCAATAATGGATGGGGTAAACAAGCATGGAAATAATCTAATATTTCCTTGTTTTAGAAGTGATATGGCTCAATGCATGTTGAGCTTTTGGTTTAAACTATATAGAAATGCTAAGTGATGTTCCGCGCGTTGTTGCAAGATACATATATAAATAAATAAATGTTAAATATTATAAAAATAAATGTAGTTATATATAAAAAATATTATGAAAATTGATATGTAGATGATGATTTGACGTGCTTGTATATTGAGTTTTAGAATGTAATAAAAATTATAGATAATGTGACATGCTTGCACGGGCTTTAAGATATAACAATTATATATATAAGTTTTACTCATAAATAATCTTTTATTTGCAAACAAGTTATTGGGACTGCGTTTCACAGACAATCCAACCCGTCTCGCAAGATGCAAGGCGGGCGAGTGCGCATCAAACTGCCCACTTGGAGAGATACTACGCGACATCGCCTTCTCCGGCCGTCACAGTCACACTCAACACAGACACATCCGATTCCCCTTTTCAACATAGCGTCGCCGTCCCACGAGACAACGAGAGGAGCGCGAGATGGGAGCCCCACCGGCCACAAGAGAGGAGATGAGAGAGGCCCAGAGCGGCCCACTTCCGTCCCATGCCTGCGCGTCCCGCGGGTCCCTATCGCCACCCCGCGAGCTCCAGCTGGTTCCGACCCAATTAACGTAGCGCCCGCCGGCCCCGTCTCGAGCCCAGGCCAGAGGCTCCCGACCCGGCAGGTCGCGCGCGCTGCTGCTACCTGGCTGGCGCCTCTCGTGCCACACCGCGTAGATACAGTTAACGCGCCCACGTCCCTCTCCACGCGCTAAACTATATAGCCCCCGCCCGCCACCACCTTTCCCTCCAGAATTCAAACCGGATCAACCTCGCCGACTCGTGTTTAGCCATGGACGTTTCTGCTGCGCTTAGCAGCGACTACTCGTCGGGGACGCCGTCGCCGGTGGCGGCCGACGCCGACGACGGATCCTCCGCCTACATGACGGTGTCGTCGGCGCCGCCCAAGCGGCGGGCGGGGCGGACCAAGTTCAAGGAGACGCGGCACCCCGTGTTCAAGGGCGTGCGCCGGAGGAACCCCGGGAGGTGGGTGTGCGAGGTGCGCGAGCCGCACGGCAAGCAACGAATATGGCTCGGGACGTTCGAGACGGCCGAGATGGCGGCGCGCGCGCACGACGTCGCCGCGCTCGCGCTCCGCGGCCGCGCCGCCTGCCTCAACTTCGCCGACTCGCCGAGGCGCCTCCGCGTCCCGCCCATCGGCGCAAGCCACGACGACATACGGAGGGCGGCGGCTGAGGCGGCCGAGGCATTCCGGCCGCCACCAGATGAGAGCAATGCGGCCACCGAGCTGGCAGCCGCTGCATCGGGCGCCACCAATTCGAATGCCGAACAGTTCGCCTCCCACCCGTACTACGAGGTCATGGACGATGGGCTGGACTTGGGGATGCAGGGCTACCTCGACATGGCGCAAGGGATGCTCATTGACCCGCCTCCAATGGCCGGTGATCCTGCCGTAGGTGGCGGCGAAGACGACAACGATGGCGAGGTCCAGCTATGGAGCTACTGATCCTGCGCGTTTGAACTCAACTTGGTTTGGCGCGAAGAGATCGCATGTACAGCTTAAGGGAGTCGAGTACAAGTACCTCAGGTGTACTCCACTCGTTGCACCTTTCCCTTCCCTTTTGTTTTTCTTGAGCTTATCTGCAGGGTAATGTTATGTATCGCTGCTCTTCTGATGAAATGTGATCGGAAGAAGCGGAAGGCCAGATCGAGCTTATGGGTTCTGAAGACGGCGCAGGCTTGTCGAGTGTTGTGAGCATATATTCAGAAAGTAGGGCACTGTGAAAGTATGAATCAGATCAGCCTTGTTACGAATGAGAGTGATCGACCTTGTTCAGTGTTTATAATTGAACCACTTGTGTGTAATAAGCAGCAAAGCCATGTTGCTTGCTTGATCTGACTCTTGGGAATGGTATATTTCTCAAAGAATGCAGGATTGACTACTCAGAATTTGACATTTTGCAGTGAAATGATAGGATTGTTGAATTAACATTGGAGGAGAGGCATGTGTATATATGTTAAGAAACTATTAGTAATGATGAGCCTATGATACTTCGATCTGTAGTGGTTTATGACGAATTGGAATTCTACTCGGTTCACAAATTCGTGAAATCTTGCTCAAATTTTGAGCATCTCAAGCCGGTTCAAAATGAGATCCGGAGGTGAATTCTGAATAGTGTTCTCAAATTTTATTCGAACTTAGTGAAAAAAAACGTCTTACTGTGGCTCAAATTTCACCCGTCAATCGAGATTTGTTATAAACCCTGTCAATATTGAGGTGATACTTAACCCAAACAACAAAAAAAAATTATTATCACCTCATAGTTTGGATTACCCAAATAAATATAATGCATGCACCCAATAAAATTAAAAATCTTGTGGAGGAAGGATTTAAATAATAGGAGCTGTTTAGATTGATGCCATTTTTAACCATATCATTTTTTTTCAAAGTTGTCAAAAAAATATCCACATTTAGTTTGTTGATATTATCAAAATTTTGACAGGTTTTCGTATGTATTTATCAAAGTTAGGCATAAAACTAAATGTATGCACATTTTTAGAAATTTTATAAAAAAAAGTATGATTTGAAATAGCATTAATCTGAACAACCCCTTACAACCGGAGTACACATTCTATAAGTGACAGTGAACGCCTCAATGTTTTTTTTTTCTGCGAAACTGGTCACTTCTCTAAAAAAAGGACTTCTGAAATTTCTACATCACAAAACAGTTTTGCAATCCATGCCTAGGCATATAATACGACCCATAGTCTTTGTCTATCATTAAAGGCAATCTTATTTATACAGTACCTTCGAGCTAAAGCTGGCTTAAGAAAATCCAATGGAACATTCTTTTGACAGCGTCAATGAAGCTCTTTGTAAATTTTAGGCCTCAAGCTGGCAAGCCGCGGGAAAAGGCGGTCCCAGAGTGAGGTCTCAGGTCAGGTCACCTCGCGCGCGTTGCGTTGCTGGACAAGGCCACAAGCCCACAGCTCTCACCAGACACCAGTCGCCACTCGCTACCAACGGCTTTCGCGGTTTTGCCAGCTCAGTCGCGCGAGCATGCCTTTCCGCCTTTTTACCGGGTCCGTACTCCGTCCCCGTCGGCTGCCAAAGAATCAGAAGCATCCAGTCCTGTCGTCGTCAGCTCATCACGAGAGGATCTAGCTAGCATGACTCGGTCCACGGGGAGGAGAAACATGATGCGTCGATGGTTCCAGCCGCCACGGAATTTAGTACTAGTAGGATTTGGTATGACAGTAATATATAGCGTCATGTCATCGTGTTATAGCAGTGGTAATACTGTTAGTACGTGGCTTTACGTACCGGATGGTAACGCATACAGTATGCGTCGATTACACTTTGACAGCGGTATGATCTAATGATCCCTCTGCTAGGAGAAAAAAAAAATGATCCCTCTGCTTTGCTAGCTCAGAGTCAGACAGCCCCATAACTAAAACTATTTTTTTCCCACGAAACTGTTTATATAATTTCAGTATTTCCAAAAAAAAATAGTTTAAAAGCTTTGGATGATAGGGACGAGGGCGTTCTCTGTTGTCATGTGCATGTATAGGTCTATTTTGAGTCCGGACAAACTTCAACATAACTATGATATAGAAATTTCATCAGTAATGTATTCATTAATATTAAATTTTAATGGAGATTTCTCCAGCGAGCCCGAGCACTAGCCGGGCAGTGGATCTGCCACTGGGTCTACTATCCAATTGCTCACCATAGTTGGTATTTTATAACTCGAGGGCACTCATACTAATTTGTCCTTAAATATTAAGCAGATAATTATTAAAAAAACATACCGAAATCAATGAATCTGATATAATAGGCATATATCATCTTGCAAATTTCAATTCCAAAGTCGATTAAAAAAATAAGAAGCAAAAAAAATTAAATTCAGTTATGAACGATAATACAAAACTATTTGTAGTCAAATTTGCACCGCCGGGGGCGGGGGGCGCAGGATGTGTACATTTAATTAAATTTGTTGTTGTATATTTGCGGAGAGACATACAGGACATAACATTTTAATCAATGAACCCCCTTCGACTTTTCATTCTGAAATTATTTGTCCAATGAGAATAAGCTCCTTCTTTTAAACTTTTTAGGCTAGCTTTTAACGTGTTCGACTATCTAACTATGTCTGACCAGATATTGCACTTGCACATGATGCACACTGCCTTATCGTAGGCATGCGTCGGGTCATCCAACATTTCAAAGGTGCTCAACAATAATTTTTCTCAATATATGTTGCGGTTTTGTTTCTTCGATGTTCTACATATTGGTTGTTGGTAGCACAATCAATTTTGTTGAATGTTGCATCTTTTTAAACATTTTTCTCCAAGTTATGAAACATTATTTTTCAAGCAACAAAACATTGCCCTATTTTTTTCTTCAAATCGGATGGATGCCCAATTTGTTATTTCGTCCTAGATACTAGGTGGCATACATTGAATTTTCTACAATGGAGAAGACATTTTGGTTACTTGTTGACACTTGGGCTTGGGTTCGATAGTGAGTTGGAGTGGATTTTTTTAGGCACACAAAAACGAGGTAAGTCATTAGAACATGATTAGTTAAGCGTTAATTATTACAAACTTAAAAAATGGTTTATTTGATTTTTAAATAAACTTTTATATAAAAAGTTTTTGAAAAAAATACACTATTTAGTAATTTAGAAAACATGCTAACGGAAAACAATAGAGTTGTCACCCCTAAACTCACTACCGAACAGGGCCTTAGCAGTTAGCACTATGGTGCATTCTATTAGGGTGAAAATTGGATAAAAATTTGTCCAGCTGTAGATAATGAGAACTGCCTCAAAAGTTTAGCAAATTTAAAATCTACTAATGACGGATGGCCCAAAACCTACTCTGATTTTCAAGAAAAAAAAAAACAATCCCCGCTAGGATTTACCACTTTTATAATATCTGTATGAATAAGAGGCATTCCCTTGGCCAATACTACAATAGTACAATCTGTTCTTTTCAGTGCAAGTTTCGTCCTGCAACATTCATGCGTTTCACCACGCATTAAGATCTATACAACCAACTGAAACAGGCAAGATCAGCTTGGTTCAGTGATGGAGATGGTGGCGTTCAAGTAAGCGATGCATTCGGTCGGCAGGCTGAGGAAGGTGTTCATGAAGACGTCATCAATGGGGTCGACGACGGCCACCCCTACCAGCTTGCATCTCCCTTCGGCGTCCATCCTTTCTCCAGTTCCTCGTCTTATGGCTCCACTGGACTCCTCGGAGGTCAGCGTTGTGTCAACGAACAGAGGTGGTGCTCGGTAGATGCTTCCAACCGAGAAGCAGAACCTCGACCTGAACTTCAGATCAACCTGAAACGAGCATGATCATTCATGATCGTGATTATTCTTACAGGCAATATCTCTGCTCTGTTTTTCTTCAGAGATTGTTCAGATATTCTGCTTGATTGCTTGCCAGAAGAAATCTAGAGCACACATGCGCATAACTGTGACGAGACAACCACATGGATATTACCTGACCACTTGTTGGATCGATGTTTCCGCGGAGAGCCTCGGGCAAGATGTCGATCTTGAGGAACGGCGGCAGCGGCAGCCCGAGGAACTTGGTCGTCGCGCCGGACATCGCCGGGATATACAGGCTTGACACGTCGAACTCGACCAGAACCGTGCCACTATCCTCGCCGTTGCTGGCGACGACGCCGACGCCGCGGCCGCCCTGGGCATTGTACGCGAAGTCCGGGTACCTGGAGATGCCCAGCCGGCACCCGTCCCGCGTCCGGAACTCGACGCTAAACGTGCCTGCCCGAGCCTCCTGCGGCGCCGCGACGGCGGGGGTGGATCGCTGTTCGCCTTGGCCGGTGCACGCCACCGAGACGGCAGCGTTCTTCTTGCACGGGCGATGCAGGTGTCTCGGTGGCGCTCCGAAAGCGCACGGTTTCTTGGGAATTGAGGGTTTTTGCTGGGCTCGAAGGTTCGACGAGGTGGTGCTGATACTGCCGGGCGGAGTCATTTGGAGGCACGCCGGCAGCACGGCCACGGCGGCGATGGAGAGGATCAGCAGCCGGCGCCGGCTGCCGGTTTGAGGGAGGCTGTGATTTGTGTGGCTGTGCCGGTGTGCGATGGGCCACGACCCACGATAGACTTATCCGTTTCATTTTTTTGGTTTCCATTTTTTTTCTCTTTTTCTGGATATGCCCTGAATTCATCATTTGGTTGATGAAAATTTTTCATGAATCGGAGTGTCAGAAGCTTGAATGTTAGATCTGTCTTTGCTGCATGCTCAAACATTTTGTGCCGACTAAGAGCCGGGGAATAACAAAATTAAGTTGACCTATAACACGTATTTCTTTTTGTTTGATGCGAAACTCGTATGGTCAAAGTAGAGAAGTATATCTATTGACTCGAACTGGAGTACACTCGTCATGCTTAGCACAGAGCTGAAATTCCAAGACTTGGTTTGTTTTGGATTTGGCTAAGGTCAAACATGAGCGATTCAACAGTCCAACCGTCCAACGCTGCAAGTCTTCAAAGCCACACACACTTGCATACACAAGTTGAAGACTTGGAACTCTTGAATTAGCTGGGCCGGTTTTGAGCATCCCACATAGTTTAGGCCTGGTTTTATGCTTGGGACTATTTAAGGTGGAAATGCAGCTGGTAGAAATGCAGTTTGTGTGAGTTTGAAGAAGCTAGAAAAACCAGTGACTGACTTCTAATCTATTCTCTACTATTCTATGGGGACCACCTATACATTTGTCGATAAATTTTCTTCTAAAAATTTGACAGATGTAATTATAGTACAATCGTAGTGTAATTACACTGTAACTTGTATGTAATTACACTGTAACTTGCATGTAACTATAGTGTAACTAGTATATAAGTTTCACGTAATTTTGAATCGTTAGATTTATTACAATATTTGTTCTAGTGAGAAAGAAAAAAATCATAGCACACACATATGTGAAAGGATTTGTTCCCATGACCTCCATTTTACCGAAATAACATGTTACGGAGAGATTTTTGATAGTTACATACAAGTTACATTATAGTTACAGTGTAATTATATGCAAGTTACAGTGTAATTACACTACGATTGTACTGTAATTACATCTGTTAAATTTTTAAAATAAAATTTATCGATAAGTATATAGCAAAATCGTTCTATAGTTATTACAAGTTTCTCATAATCTGGACGGGACACTCCTTTTTTTGAGAATTGGACGGGACACTCTTCCAAACATACCCTTAAGGTTGCTGCTGCCTGCTGACGTGAACCGAACAAAGGTAAGTTTTTTCTTGAGGCCCATCAACTGAAATGTCTCCTTCTCAAATGGACCATTCAGCAAGTTCGGCCCAAAGGACTGGAATACGCTGTGAATAAGTTCGATTTAGGTCCCTTAACTTGATAGAGTTCAATTTTCTTCCCTGAACCTCAATACCACATATGATAGGTCCCTCAATGTTAAAACCAGTGCAAATAAAATCCCAAGACGGTTTGGATAGCGGTCTCGATTGACGTGACACCTAGGTGGCTAGTTTAACTTGGTCCTCGTCTTACATGACGGTGATGTGGCACTGGAAGAAAAATATAAAAATTTAAAATCAAAACAAAATGTAGGGCCCACATGTCAATCAGACAAAAGATAAAAACTATTGGGACCTTGTCAATGGGTCCCACCCTCTCTATCTCCACGGACAACGGCGCGTCGGCGCCTCCTTCTCCCCTCTTCCTACCGGCCATCCCTCCTCTCTTCTCGAGCTCTCTTGCCGGCCAACTACTGCCGCCAACGACCATAGTGACGAGAGACGTCATTGTCGGCATCCCAGCGACGAGATCCATTTGAGGTAGTGCTCCCGAGGCCAGCCACCGCTCCAACCGCCATCTCCACCGATGCACGAGGGAGAGAGGAAGATGGCCGCGATGACGAGGAGGGAGGCTGCGATGATGAAGGATTCGTGCTACGAGGCCTGGCTGTGGCGGATCCGCTCTCCTTACCATCACTGTCACCTTCCCCAGACACAACCGCCGTCATTGAGCCATTGCCACCGTCACCTTCCCGAGCCGCATCCGCCGTCCTTGACCATGGCGGTGGATGGATGGATTTGTAGTGGGAGAAGGCGAGGAAGGGGGAGAGAAGGGCGACGGGGCACGATTTGTGGATGGATGGATTTGTGCCGATAGGAGGTGGAGATGTGGGCGGTGGGGGTGGCTTTCGCATGGTCAGGGTCGTGGAGGGAGGAGGACGACGAGTAGGAGGGACGCGCGAAGAGGGGCTTCTTGGCCGACTCCGGTGATTTCTTTCGCCGCATCAGCGGCCGTTTTTGCTGGCACTGCATCCACCACACCTCACACCTTCTCCTCCGCTATCTCTTCTCCATCCCACCGGTATCGACTCTTGCGGCTGACATGTGAGGTTCACGTGGGTCCCTCTGACTCAGCCGGTTGACATGTGGGTCCCACATGGATCCCATCTTTTTTAATTATTTATTTATGTAACTGACATGTGGGTCCACATGTTTTACTTTTTCTCAGATCAAAGTGACGTATAAGCGTGACGTCAATCCTACATAAGACGAAGACCTAGTAAAAAAAGGCCACGTAAGCAGCACGTCTTCCAAAGCCCGTTGATAATACTGCTGAGGGATCTCATTTACACTGGTTTGTAAGTTGAGGGTTCTGTTGTATCTGGTTTTTTGGTTGAAGGATAAAATTTGAATTTTGTTGTCAAGTTAAGGGACCTCAGCTGAACTTATTCCCGTCAGATGCCACATATATAGGCCGCGGCCTCACGCGGTACGGGCCATGTAGAACCCATCTCAGCTCACCTGCAGTCGCGCGACCCAGGGAAAAAAGGGCCACCCATCAGTGCCTTCTCCTCTCCTCTCTCTTCTCTTCTCTCTCTCCGATCCGGATCTCCCTACTCACTCCGGCGAGCCCTCGCCGCGTCGCCTCCACGCGACTCGCTCCCCGTATATTGGCGCTTCCCTTAGCCGCCGCCGCCCGCCTATACCACCATCTATATCCGATTGCCTCCTCCCCCTTTCGCGCCTCTGACCCGCGCCCCACCAAACCCTAGCCGCGCCGCCCATGGACATAGAGACCGACGGTCGCTTCGGCAACAAGCGCGTGCACCACCGCCTCGGCCCGGCCAACGGCGCCGCCTCCTCGTCCACCTCCGGGAAGGTCTGCATCCACTGGCGCGCCGGCCGATGCAATCGCTTCCCCTGCCCTTACCTCCACAGCGAGCTCCCCGAGGCGACAGCCAAGCGCCCGAGCCAAAGCGGCGGCGGCGGGAACGTCTGGAGGAATCCCCACTCAGGAGGTGGAGGGGGCCGCGGCGCCGGCGGCGCCGGGGGCCCGAACAAATGGGGGAGGGGCCCCGGAGGTGCGGATGGTGGCCCGAGGCACAAGGTGCCCGACCGGCCCTGCAGGTACTTCCTCGCCGGCGACTGCAGCTACGGGGAGAAGTGCCGATACCCTCACTCCTACTCCATGAGCGATAGCATCACGATGCTTACTCCGCTCCAGGGCCATGATAAGGTGCTCGCTTCCCAGATCAATGCGCTCGTCTGGTAAAAAAAAAAAAAACCTAGCATTCTAACTCCAATTGTTGTGTATTCCATCAGGTTGTGACAGGGATTGCACTGCCGGCTGGGTCAGACAAGCTGTATTCTGGGAGTAAGGACGGAACTGTGCGCATGTGGGATTGCCAAACTGGGCAGGTAGCTGAGGCATCATTGAAATGTACCCTTCAGAGGCTCTTCTGTTCTGTGTGACATTACTTTATACTATCTGCTATATGGTCGTGTGTTAGTGTGCTGGTGTCATCAATATGGGACGTGAGATCGGGTGCATGATCAGTGAGGGGCCATGGTTATTTGTTGGGATTCCAGATGCTGTGAAGGTAGGGCGATTAGACCTGAGATTTGTGACTTTGCTTCAGCACTATTGGTGTAATGGTGTTCATGTGTGTGTCTATCTGCTATCTGCCTGATCTATTGGTACTTGGTATAGGTTTGGAATATGCAAACACAAGCGGAAATGAACCTTACTGGGCCAACGGGGCAAGTCTATGCACTCGCTGTTGGAAATGAGCTACTCTTTGCCGCAACACAAGTAAACTTCACATTTATTTTGCTTACGTTTGGTCCTAACATTTTTATTGTCGAATCATTCACTCGTGATGCCCTTGGTGCAGGATGGACGGATTTTGGCCTGGAGGTTTAGCGCTGCAACAAATGGTTTTGAACCAGCTGCCTCTCTTGTTGGGCACCAGCTTGCTGTCGTTTCATTAGTAGTAGGAGCCATGAGGCTTTACTCTGGTTCAATGGACAAAACAATTAGAGTAAGGAGAACTTTTGACTCTTGGTTCACACCTATTCATGTTTACTCTTAGACAGATACACTTGCTGTTGGAAGCTCTGTTGCATATATAAACTTCCCCACTTAATTGCATCCATCTGTTATGTTTCCAACTGTTGAAGTTCACAGTGTATAATTTTGCATTATCAATAGATCTTTTATACTGTGCATATACACTTCTAGCTTTCTCTAATAAATTTAAATAGTACATATTGCTAATTGATTTATCTTCGGGCAACAAGCATACATAAGTAAGTTGTTTCTTATATATTTTCTCAGAATAAATGCAATCAAAGCTGAGGTACAAATCTGCACCTGGTTTAGGCTACTACAGGCGCTGCAAGCTTGCATCATAATTTACTTAGGACATGCACTTGCATTATTCTACTGTTGGTTGACGTGCACATTTTGTTGTGATATGTCAACTGGCACGAAGAACATTTGCAACTAGTATTTTGGAAATTACTCATCAGCAGCACTATAAATCACCAGTACCAAGAATTGCTCCTGTTATAAACTTATAATACATACAAATGGTCCCTCGTGGCATGGTCCCAATATTATTGAAAATCTCTATGTTATATTTGAATACTGGAATGTTATTTTCATGGTGCGATGATTGTAAGTTTTCCTAGTAATTTTGGTCCCTTCAATCTTAACATAGCTTGATTTACCTATTCTGTTTTGATGTACATGTATTGTCGTATGGATTCATTTTTAAGGGATATTATCTACTTATTTCCACTTACCAGGAGGTATTTTTGAGGTATAGGTTTTCTTAGTGTTAATCATGGGGTATATACTCAATCCTGGTTACAAGTATGGTAAAAATACTCGTTTTGTTTATCATCATATATTTTTCTGCATATATATTTTCTTTCCATTCGATTGCACATACGTCGTTCCATAAGATGAGAATGATGTTCTATTCACTCTACAAATAGTAATGACAGAAGGCATAATATTTCAGGTGTGGGATTTGGCAACACTGCAGTGCATACAGACTCTTTCTGATCATACAGGTGTTGTTATGTCTGTATTGTGTTGGGATCAATTCCTATTATCATGTTCCTTGGATCAAACAATAAAAGTTAGTCTCTGTCCTTGACTTTATGTTATTTAATAATTTTGCAGATATGTCTTCACATTTCATATCTTACCCTTTTCATTGCATTTCACACTCGTTCATTTTGTTCCTGTTCTTCTAACATCATATCTGTAATCACGTTTTATCCTTTCAGTGCATTCATACTTCTACGCTGTGTTTCTCTTCAGGTTTGGGCAGCTACAGAAAGTGGAAGCTTGGAAGTAACATATACACACAAAGAGGAACATGTATGTGACTCGATACTCAATACTCTTAATAAGCAATTGCACAAGGGTTATGTTCTGTTACACCCTGATGTACTAAATCCTTATTATATTTAATTTGTTCATTTTCACAAAAACATGTTACCCTTTCTGGCGAACTTCTAGACAGTACCATTTTATGGTTTTATGTAATGGGTGTCATCTCCCGCCCTATTTATTATGGAATATAAATAATACTGATCAGTGATCCTGTTTATACTCCTTTGAACTTACCGTTAGGATTTCCTTTACACTTCCCCATGCTAAATGTTTTACATACAGATTAGCAATTTGTCTACTATTAAGACAGCTATTACTCCCTCCATCTCAAAATATAACTATTAGAGCTGGACCATTGAGCGAATTGGATCAGTTCACTGGTTTTGCCAGCACTTCAACAACAATTAAACTGGCAATTTAATCATTTCAACATTTAGATGTTTATTTGCATGCTTTATCTAGCTTCTATACAAGTTAGTGTCCTTATTACACAAGAGCCGCAAGCTACCAAAGTTAATGAAGGCACTAGGCACTAGTTGGGCCACTGAGGTGCAATGAGCACCTAGCCTGCATATGTCATGGTATGATTGGTGGCAGAGCCAGAAGCGTAAAAAAAATATTTATTGGAGGGGGCTGATAATACTAGTTATGATATTTCATAAAAGCAAAAATAATTACAGTTTGAATTATTAGAAATTGAGGGAGGCCGAATCCCTGCTTGCCCTTTCCTGTCTCTGCCCCCTGCATATGACATCAGAACTTGATTTGTGAGTTTTCTAATGGCTTTGGCTGCCACCCTTTCCTGCTACAGAGCCAATATTTCTGTAGTGATTCACATAGCCAATATTCATGTAGTGATTTGCAGGATACTTCATGTAACTGCCTAAAATATAAATGTGTTTACAAGCATCATCTATTAGTAAAAATACATGTTCCTTATTATTTGTAACACAAGTAAGTCTGGCGATGTATGCTAGATTGAATGCTTTAAATGGAAGTTAATAAATCCAATGAAATCTGTACACAGGTAAAATGACATGTTATACGAGTCATGTACTATAACTACACTAATATCACATTGGTGTGCTGGCGTTTTGAATTTTGAATAATCACTTCTGTTCCGTCAGTACTAGTTCCATAAGAGTGTGTCCTTTCATGGTCACACACTTTTGCCTTTGAGAAACCAATCCTTTCCATTATTAATATAGTATGGCATCTGCCTTGCACAAAATTTGGAAACACGCATGCCCTTTACTTCTGTCAAATTTCTTCATTTCAATTTTCAATGCTCTGATGGCTTTGTTTTATCTGTAGGGAGCACTTGCCCTAAGTGGCATGCCTGATGCACAATCAAAACCTGTGCTACTATGTTCACTAAATGACAACACTGTCCGACTATATGACCTGCCATCGTAAGAAAGTTGTCTTGCTAAGATTATTTTGTTTTACTTCTGATGTTTATCTGAAGTGGCTCCTTTTGGGTTTGTAGGTTCAGTGATAGGGGCAGGATATTCTCAAAACAGGAAATAAGGGCAATACAAGTTGGTCCTAGTGGTTTATTTTTTACTGGGGATGGAACTGGTGAGCTGAAGGTGTGGCAATGGGTTATTGATGGATCCCAGACCAAATGAATATAGTGTACTCTAGATTAGTTTCCCCCCTTTATTTGGTGAGGGATAAAGAACACATGCATAATGATTTGAGATGTGGTTGGCGGCCAGTTCTGTCCTTGCATGTCCTAAATTTATTCTCTGAGGGTATGAGATTCAATTGGATCGCCTTGCAGTTAGATTACAAGCTAAGTCTCACCATGGACGAGATTTTCTGTCCTGGAATGAGTTTCACGTGAGGGCAATAATTTCTTGTAATATGTAAAGCACTGGAAGTCAGGAACCAACAAGTACATCTGATCACTGTTACGATGTGCTGGTAGTTCAGAGGATGTATCAATATAAAGGTTTTGCTCGGCTGCATTTGTATTAAGGAACTCAAATTTTCACAGCAATACAATTGTTTGTTGTTCTCTCGAAGGAGCACGGCATTGTTTTCCTCGAGGGCTTTTGGGGAACATATAGAATTTTTCACTATGTGGTATTTTGATGACTAGGATGTACCTGATCTATAGTTCTTTTGAAGGAATTTAGCACGGCAGATGGCAGCAAGAATAGCACCAGAGTTTTGGATGATGGACAGTTTTCACAGCAAGAATACAAATTTTGAACTAAATTGTATGCCTTTTGAAAGCAATCTGCTCAGGCTTTAACTGTATGGTCCATAGTTGAGCTTCATCTTCCTGATAGGCGAACACTGTTTGTTGAGCCGTTGAGATTTATTCCAGTTATGCACCTATCCACAGGGAAATATAGGGAAGGAAGATGACAATAAGAAGGAATGATAGAGGAAAGGGGAAAGGATTCTGATCAGAATCACTTTTTGAACCCACCAATATGGATTTGTACCTATCCACAGGGATGGCAATAAGAAGGATCAGAATCACTTAAGAGTCCACCAATAAATCCAAAATTTCAAACCCTAATTACAAATTAACAATAAACTGAACTCACAGCAGTTGCTACCGTGGGGCGTGGGCTGTTGTAGGCATCTGTTACTACAAAGGATGCGATATTAAATTTAAGTATTCTATATAAGTTGCATCCACTAAACATCTAGTAAATCACAGCATGTAAATATAGTGATTATTAAAGCCGTCCGCTGCACAACCAGCGCGGCAGCTCGGCAACCCAAGCCCACCTCAGCTGTGCCACGCGCAGACATCTGGCCACACAGCAGCCAGAATCGCTGGCAGCCAACGATTCCCTCCACTGTGGTCTCCGTGCCATACTCGCGATTTGCAAATGATGGCACACCATTATTAGCTTATGATTGGAGGATCATAGAGTGGCAGCAGCTGATTCTAGAGAGGGCCAGGATCTGCTTCCGCCCTGCTCGCAAATCTTGTGTGGGGTGTGGGGAAAAAGTTTGGAAAGGAACCGCACGACCACGGTAGGAGAAAAAGGCGGTCCGGCGATCATTGTATGTAATGACGATAAAATTGATGATGATGAATGCTCACTCCCTTCTAAATCAATGCAACTTTACATTTTGTCCTTACATCGTGTGTCTCACAAGCCACATCGGCTCCCAACTGGGAGAGATGCTGGCGGCCGTGTTAGTTCCTCGTGGCGAAAAATCAAGCGTGAATCGTGATAGGAATACTCCAGTTCTGAAAAAAAAATCGTGATAGGAATCGCCACCAATGAGCAAGTTGACCACTTCCTAACTCTGTCTAGGCAGCTAGTGTTGATAGAACAGTGACATCGACACAAGGCCAATCCTATCGGGCAGAGTGTGAGATGCTCGGGCTTTGATTATCCTAAGAGCAAGTTTAACAGTATAGCCAATTATGAGTTTATAGTCTACTTAATAGCCAATTCATATAAGGGATTAGCTAAAAAACTGTCGAGTGTTTTTTGAGGGGAAAAATAATTTCACTAGAATTATATACTACAATAATGATAACTTGTATATATGTATTAAAATAATATATGCAACTTTATATCTAATAAATATAGAGATAACAATATAGTTATAGTGTAGTACAACAATGTAAATATAATGTAACTATAATGTAACTAGGGTGTAACTGGAGTATAACTAACTGTAACTTGCAAACTTTTCAAAAACTTGCAAGAGATGAAGTGGCTACCACGCACTAATCTTGAGGCGAATCCGACGGTCAAAAATTCGACAGTTTTTCCCCCCGTTTACTGTCGACAGTAAACTAGCAAATCCGTTCATATAATAGCCACCTATAAACATATATACTACATTACTAATATCTGGTCCCACCTATCATACACATATGTATTTTTGAGTCCGTGTTGTAACTGGCTATAAATCTGTAGTCTGTGCTCTTCTCTCTTACCTGCTCTAATTACTGGAGTAGTACTCCAATATTGCACGGGAGTATCTCACCCCAAGCACACACACGTAGTAACTGCGACCGTGTCCGTGATACGGACCGTACTTCTGGGATTCCGGGCCTAGTGGAAGAAAGGAGTACTCCGTAGTATGTGGCGTGGGCTACGGCCGAATGCTCCTCGCGTTTTAACCTTTGCGATGATTCTTCCAGCACTTTCCAAATCCACGACGGCGATGTTCAGAAAGGCGAGAGAATATCCGTTGGTACATGCCGTATTGCACTGCATGGAGCAGCAGCAGCAGCCAGATTTTTGGAGTTTTTACTGTTGCGACCATGTGCACCGATACCACGAGAACACTTGTACGTGGCAATTCGCTCATGAGCTTGGGATCGCTTCCCGTGAAAGGTAATACTGAGGGGCCAAATGTCTGAACTAGAAACTCACTATTACAGAAATATTTTTTTTATGCGGCTAGAACTTTTTTTTTTTTGGAGGTAGCGACCGTCTAGTGTTTGTAAAAATAATAATTTGTTCGTAGGCAGGCAGTATAACCACATGTAAAAGAAGAGATTTTTGCAAGCAGGCATGTTAGGCCGTCGGCCTGAAAAAATTAAAAAAAAAATCCAAAGCCGACCGGATCCATGCCCGAGGGAGAGGAGTTGGCGAGATCTGCACGGGAGGAGAGAGCGATCCGCCGCCACCAAACTCCCCACCACTACATCCTCCGCCGCCGAGCTCCCCACCGCCGGATCTCCTAAGTCACCGCCTGCTCCCGCTCGGCGTCGGAGGAAGTGGAGAAGAGGAGGTGGAGCGGAGAGGATGAGGAGAGGAGAGGTGGTGGAGGAGCGGAGAGGTGGAGAGGAGAGGAAGTGGAGGAGAGGAGATGGAGCGGAGAGGATGAGGATGATGAGAGAGAGGGAACTTAGATATTTTTCTGGATCAATATTATTGAAGGTAAATGGCATTATGGTCTGCCTAGAAATGGGTGGGAGGCACGTCTGTAAAAATCGATTATGTAGTAGTGGCTATGGTCAAGTATGGAAATTAACTCAAATTGGTTCGTCTTATGCACATATCGGCTAAATTACTGATACATACTCCTATGTGATTAAGAAAAAAGTAACTAATATCCAAATTACAAATCATAGTACTAGATGGAGGAGGGGGGGGGGGGGGGGGCGCCATGAATCCGTTTAGGCACAATGAAGCTTCGCCCCTGGTAACCTATAACCCTTGGTCCAAAAACAACTTCTCTAACATAAAGTCAGAGAGACGTGAGTCTCTAACAAGTAGACCCACACTTATAGGCTCACAAGTCAGCGACACACTTCCCTCTAACTTACGTCAAAGGAGCCTCGTCCCCCTTGCCTACTTCAATTGAGAGAACTAACTATTAACTTTTATTTTATTTATTTAAATGCAAAGTTAAATTAATCTGGGTGAACTATTTTAGACCAAGGATTCAGGGGTTCAGCTACATATTTTTAGGAGGGTGTTTAGTAACTTGGCCTAGAACTTTTTTTCTAGCTACATATCGTTTATTTTTATCATATATGTATCTCCTTAGTCTAAACTCAAGTACTCGCATAGCCTAAACTCGATCCAATGCAAAGTAAAGCAAACCAGTAGTAATTCATCCATTTCATTTTAGCTCTACCACTATAAAGATTATGAGATCGAACCACACCTATCTATATTTGTAGTAGCCTACACATATTCTCATCATACACCATATTTTATAATATTTTTTTCAAAAAGATAGTGGAAAATTTCATTTAACAATGAAAACATTCAACCTCTACATCAAGCTAAAAAACTAGATAACACGACCATATTATATTGCCTTGTGACAGGTTACACCACTACAACTATCTAGGAAGAATCTCAAAGTCTATGAAGCACTCCTCGTAACAACACTTTTAAGAAGAATTCGTCATTTGTCTACCGATATCATGTTGATCGACTTAAAGTCTGTGATAGATTTGCATTCAGAGTTAGCTATGAGATAAAACCTCATTTGAACTGGGGTGGGGAGAGGGTTGTTATTATAGTCTTTTTTAAAAAAAAAATCTTATTTTTAAAAAGGCTCTATGAATGCGTATATTTGTGAACAGATGAAATAATTATGGTGAAAATATTTCAGATCACTCCTATCTACCACAGTAGCCTTTATCTAAAAAATCTAGAGCGGTAGTGATGTTATTCACTTAACGTATGCAACACAAATGACAGTATATAGATCTGGAAAATGGTAACGGATCTGCCATGGGAGCGGCAGGGGCTCGAGACCCCCACTGGTGGAGAAACCTTTTTTACTCTCGGTTGGTAACCCCTTTAGTCCCGGATTTTCAACCGGAAGTAGGAATCCGGGACTAAAGATGCCCATCTTTAATCCCGGTTGAAATAACCGGGACTAAAGATCCATCTTTAATCCCAGTTGATAACAACAACCGGGATCTCTTTAGTCCCGATTGTTGTTATCAACCGGGACTAAAGAGAGGGTAGCGGGCAGCCCAGATGATCCCCTTTTCTTTTTTATTTTCTCCTTAATCAAGTGGCATGCACATCCTGAAATCAAACCCCAAATCAAACTAGCATCACAAATCTTAAAGTTACTCATACACAAATCAAATACATCACAAATCCTAAAAAAATTATAAAACAAATCAAATACATCACAGATTATAGATCTCAGACCTATACAAATGTACAATAAATCACAAAATTATACATCTCAATGAATCACAGATTATATATAAAAAAAGAAAACAAAGCCGGTTGCCTCCGCCTGCCACGGCCGGCGCCTGCAGCCCCGCCGGCCGCCTGCCCGCCACCGCCGAGCGCGGCCCCGCCAGCCACCGTCGCGCGCGGCCACCGCCGGGCACGGCCTCGCCGGCCGCCTGCCCGCCGCCATCGGGCGTGGCCCCCCCAGCCACAGGCCGCCTGCCCGCCGCCGCCGGGCGTGCACCCCCCCCCCCCCCCCCCCCCCGGCCACGGGCCGCTTGCTCGGCGCTAGCCGCCTGCTGGCTGCCGAATAGGAGGGAAGGAAGGGGAGTAGAGGGGAGGAGGAGGAAGGGGAGAAGGGGGAAGGAGGAGGCTTGGATCGGATCTGAGGGAGTTGGAGAGGGGCAATATCCGAGGGGAATTGGAAAGGGACGATCTTATCTCTAAATATTTCGTCTGAGACTTAACCGATCAGAGATGGGAGAGAAATATTTACTCCCGGTTGGAGTTACCAACTGGGACTAAAGAAAGCTTTTTAGTCCCGGTTTGTAGTACCAACCAGGACTAAAGTGATAATCTTTAGTCCCGGTTGATACTACCAACCGGAACTAAAGATCCTCGGCCCCCTGACATGGCTCTGACAGATCATAAATCGGGACTAAAGATCAAAATTTTTATAACCAGGACTAAAAACAATCTTTAATCTTGGTTTTTATTAGAACCGGAACTATTGTGAAAATCAGCCGACCCAGCAAAGATCATTTCTCCAGTAGTACCCAGTGCTGAGACTATGAGAGTCCCCATCAAGTCTCCAAAATTTTCTGCATATATTTATAAAAAGATGGGCGGCATTTTTGTGTAGTTTGTTCAACCATCCCTACTATTTCTAAATTTTCTACTATTTCTTTTTTATCCTTTCCCTGGGCAAGAACTTTTTTAGATTAAAAATGATGCGTGAGCTCAATATATTTCTTCATAACCATATGTTGGAATACAACGTAGTACTACTTCATAGCAATTTGATAATCTTTAGTGATCTGGCACAGAATATGAGATTATTGCTGGCTGGATAACAAGGAACAAGGTCGATTCGCCACATTCAGAAAATATGAGAGGACAGCACAAAAATTATTCTGTTCTTAAAGACAGAAGGTGCAGACAAGTAAGTGATGTCCACTTATATCATGCCTAGAATTTGATTGAACACACTATTTTAGTGGTAGTGGGTGAATTACCTTGTGGACCCTGCCATCATCGTCTATATATCAATAACAGCCGAAGAAAAGTAGTGTGAAGCATTAGCCTTTTGGATTAAGGTGAGAGCATTCGTTTTGGATTATTATAGCCTTTTGCCTTAGTATTTGGGTACCAAGTTTTATATAAAAAAATGATAATTCTTGATATTTTTTTATGGATGATAAAATTACCCTTTACTTAACCACTGGTATTTTTCCATGGAGAAACAAACTACGAAAACAGAGTAAACGAATGAGAGTATCCCTTTAAATTTTAGAAATTTATTTTACTGTTAATTGTGGGTGTTTCATTGTTTTCTAATTCTCGGCAAGCCACCCTAGCTTTGAACCGCTAAAAGTAAAAGTATAAAAGTCTTATTTTAAAATTAAATTACTTTTAGTTGTTTTGTTTATTTTTCTTGGCTCGTAGCTAAGCAATAGTTTTATTCGATCACTGTCCACTATATTTATTCCATATCAAAAAACTATTTTAAAAGATTTTCGTAGTGGTGTCCGTTCTAATATTCTACCACTACCACACATGATTCGTTCGATCGTGTACCAACGTTGAGATGGAGACTTAGCACTGTCATGGTCGTGTCACCCAAATTTATATTCACTAAAAAACGATTTTTTATAGCGTTGGTCTATTATTTTCGCTGGCGGAAAAATGTGAAAACCGCCAGCAAACTCGTAACGGGGGTGAGAGGCACCGACCGCTGGCGAAAATAAATTTTCACTGGCGACCCATCTAATGCAGCCGTCAGCGAAAATATGTCTATTTTTACTGGCGGTCAATTAGGTGCGCCGCCAGCTAAAATAGATAATTTTCGACGACCAGCGACGGTGGCGGCGACAACCGGCGGCTCCCCGCGCCGCCCCTGCCCTCCCATCCCCTCCTCTCCCATCTGTCCGAGGGGAGGAGGCCGCCGCCGGCGGCACAACAGAGGCGGCGCGGGGAGGAGACGCGGATCTGCCCCGGCGGTGGCGCGGAGAGCACGCGGCGCGGGCAGCGGCGGCTCGTCCCCGGCGGCGGCGGCGGCTCGTTCCTGGCGACGGATGGCGGCGGCTCGTCCCTGTTGGTGGATAGCGGCGACGGCTTGTCCCTGGCAGCGGATGGCGGCGACGGTGGCGGCTCGTCCCCGGCGGCGGAGTTGACGACGATGACCTCGACCGCGGCGGCGACGACGACCGCGACGCTGCCGACAAGCATGTTTTTGTGTGTTTTGGTTCCACGACTGGCAGATGGCAGCGGCGGTGGCTCGTCCCAGTGGCTTCGGCGGTGGTTCTCTTTGTATAGATGTTTGTTAGGTTAATCTGTGTGTTTGTTCTGTTGATGATGTTAATGTGTGTCTGTTCTGTTGATGATGTTAATGTTGTCTTTGGGTTTATGCTAATATTATGTATATATTTGTGATGCTCTGGATTTGGATTGTGTTTGAATGATGTTTATGTCCATTTTCAAATATGGACTGTTTTGAATTTGGCCAAGTGGGAATTTTGAATTTGGTGTAGGGAATTTTTAGCGGGGTGGGTTGATTTTCACTGGCGGTTCTCTTTAGGCAACTGCCAGAGAAAATGAGTTTTCGCAAGCGACACTCAATCGTCAGGAAAAATCGTTTGTCCGCTTGCGAAAATCGATTTTCGCAAGTGGAACGAAACCGCTAGCGAAAATCTTAGATCTTCACTGGCCTTTACTTTGTGGCGGCTCTAAATTCTGCCAGCAAAAATCTAAAATGGCCGTCATGAAAGATGGTTTTCGTAGTAGTGATTGTTTAAGGGTTGGAGTGAGCCAATCTGCGAAGCTTCAAAGGACGAATGTGTACAATATAACTATTTTTTCGGCCATTGCAAAGCATAGGCTTACTTATAGGCACTTTGCTAGCTATTGAAAAAAAGCTAAAGAAGAATTCCTATGTCCTTTGTTTTTTTTTAGTCTGCCGTAACTTCTGTACCTAACACACTGTCTCCAGAGAATGGTGTTGATATTCACGTGGAGTTTTTGAGCCATCAACATGGCGCCTATCATATGCAGAAGTCCTTGCCTCTTTCCAAAATAAAATGCGTAAGTACTCCATAAACCAACTAGCGTGTGCGGACCATTTGTTCTTTGCTCTGAAGCTTTCTGTAAATCTGTAATATATTGGCAGCACAAAATGAAATAACGTGTTTATTTTGAACGCGAGACAATAAATTTGCACTTGAGCCGCTGTCTCGCTGAGACCATGCACGATTATAACATGTTAGACTTAATATACTCCAGTAATCAATCAACCAACAATGCACAAAGTGTTTCTGAGATATTTTAGAATGCTTGGTGGTATCAACCAATACCATACTGTAGCACGTTAACCACACCTTTGGAGATTCTTCAGACAAATATCATCTATTACACCTTTAGCTTCATGACCAGCAAGGCAGCAAGTGACCTCGATTAGAAATGGAAGAGGTCGCGGTCTCGATGTGATCGTTTGGATTCTCCATTACCGAAAGCCGACGAGACTGAGTAGGTATCTTGAATATTCTCTGGTTTATTCCGTAAGAACTAACCGAGTGACAGTGTGACAGCTAAACTTTACTCTCTCCATACCATAATATAGCAACCTAGAACCGGATAAGACATTTCATAGGATAAATATCCAGATTTGTTGTCCTATAAAATGTCTCGTCCGATCCTAAATTGCTATATTATAGGACGGAGGGAGTACCTTGCATTTCTATCCGAAAGGTACATCACCTGTGAACTACTGTTTGAAGCTGTGGTGGAAACGAGCAAATGATGGAAATTGGAAGCAAGTTGGAACAAACGTCCTAACACAATTCGTGCATGAGAATACTCCCAAGCACTAAAAAGTTTGCAGCTTTGATCACAGGATTGACGGAGTTGATACTGCTGCAGAATTGACCAATTTATTCTGAGAAATTCTATGTTTTACGAACTACTGACAAATATTTTGTTCTACAAATGGCGTCAATGAAGACGAGTGCCATTGCCATCATTTTTAGTGCCCTTATGGCTCCTTTTATTTTCTTCGTTCTGTCAAAAAATATCGATTTGAATGTGATGCCAATGAGGCAAATTTCGTATAGTAATTTTACTGGAATGTGCTAATCTCGTGCATAGAATTTGGTTGTGATTCATCTTTCTTATATAAAAAAATTATACTCAATCAAAAAATAAAAAAGAACGCCATAAATCATTTTATAATTAGATTTCTGACTTTTTAATTTAATTTGGACGTGGATGGGAATAACGCCAATTTAAAGTCATCAAACAAAAGCAACCTGATTATGATATGAAGCTGTATCTATTTATTGCCTTAAAAAACAACCTGAAGGGGTAGAGCATGAACATGAGTTTTTAGGACTATTTGTTCATCAGTTGCCTAAAATTTTCTAATACAACAATCACTTTTTAAAGGTGTATAGTACGCCAAGATCTGTGCACACTATATAATATCTAACCATTTCCCCTTCTCCCTCCTGATTCAGTCCATTACCTATAGCGCTTGAACTGATGGCGAGACAAGGGCCTCACCTTATTTCATATTGCGCTTGTTGCCTCTGTCCTACTCATTGGCGACGAGGCAATGCCTACTCTGTGCCACTCCTCCCTCCCTCCCTCCCTTCCTCCTCATCATACTCTCTTTGTCAAGTCTAGTGGAATTCCCTGCTCCACCACTCCTCCCCTGTCTTTGATGGTTCGTGCCACCAAGATCTATTATTGTTGCCACCGTCGCCTAACCACATGACCTATTCTTTACCCCCATTGCCCTCTTTCACTCATGCGACTTTGATAGCACATCACTGCCTCGTTGTTTGCTCGTCTACATTGCCCACCACCGGTCTTCTGGGTCTTCCCTCTAAACCCGCCCTCAGCGACCCCTACCCAGTTCATCTCACCACCACCTATCCCTCTCATCATTATTAGGCAGGTATTTCCTGTCATGGTTACGGATAAGACATACCTTCTATCCTACGACTTATGGAATATACGGATACGACATACCTTCGTATGTGTGATATATTTCCGTATACGATAAGGAAATCAACAAGAGATTATAGAAATAATCCTCACGGGCAAGTATGTAACAGAGTTCTACTCGAAGAAGATTAGGATTATACTATATCGTGCAGGGTCCGAGGTATCCGAGTTCTACTTGGAGACCAAACTGATTCACGGTATAAATACATACCCCTGAGGGATCTAGGGTATCGAATCATAGCACCAGCCAACCCGCCACTACAAAAGCAATCCGAATTACTTGAAGCCTATTCGCCGATAGATCTCTTCGAGACTCTCTCGACAAGGATCTCGTCGGTAACCTCAGAATCAGTTGTTCTCTGTTGTACTCTATGGATTTACATGTTTATATAAACTGGATTAGGGCTATTACCTTACGAGGGGCCTAAACCAGTATAATCCTTGCCTCTTTGTCTGCTTGATGTCGAATTATGTAGATCCTCATACCAACGTACTTCAATACTCATACTATCCGGTATACGGGTATCCCCTGTCGACATTTCCTATCAAGGACTAGTCAATCATGTAGATCCTCATACCAACATATACTTCAATACTCATACTATCCGGTATACGGGTATCCCCTGTTGACATTTCCTATCAAGGACTAGTTGATGAGGTTGCTATTGCCGTCATCGGTGAGCATAGTTATTGGGACCGGACCGACAGTCCGACCAAGGACTAGTTGATGAGGTTGCTATTGCCGTCATCGGTGAGCATAGTTATTGGGACCGGACCGACAGTCCGACCGAAAAAACCAGAACCAGGAGCTCAGCCGGTCCGGTGAGAGGACCGACGGTCCAACCGGAAAAACCAGAACCAGGAGCTCAGCCGGTCCGGTCCAGCTAAAGGATCGGATGTGCAATCAACCAGTGCGGTCTAGCTAAAGGATTGAACGTGCAATAAACCCGAGAAAAACCAATTAAACCGCCGCGCTAGTGGGGACATGAGGAGAAGGGGTGCAGGTGGGATAGAGAGAAGAAAATATACGATAAAAGGTTGTGTGGTGGGATTCGAATCTTCAACCTCCTCGTTTCATACGAGCAACCCCACCACTGAGCTATGTTGAGTTGTGTGATAACAATGCATATTTCAAACTATATGAAACGTTTTGAGTCGGTGGTTCAACCGGTTGAAGCAGGCTACGACCAGCTCAATGTCCGGTCCGGTCCTAATAACTATGTCCGTGAGTCTGGGCTGCCATCTCTCCCTAACTATTATGCTTCCTGGTAGGTTGAAGACACTTTTTAACCTATTGAATCAAGGATTGAGCGGTTTTAATTACCTGACTCGAATTACCGTATCAAAGTTAGTATTTTATCTCTCTCTGTGTGTTGGGTGAGAGGACAAAAGTTTTGCAACTTGAACAAATTTTAGTTGAATTTAAATATTTTTCATGTATTTGCACAATATATTTGGCCGTATCCTATATTCCTATTGGGATCCACCGATAGATCCAAAATCTCATAAATTTGGTTCCAAGATTGTGAACCCTGAGGCAGCCAAGTCGATCCAAGCCAAGCCAAGTCACACACCGCATGCGCGCGGTAGCAACGTGCGTAAGCAAGTACACACGACTACACAAGAGGCCAGCCAGCCAAGAACCAAAGGGGCCTAGGTGGTGGAGGGGGATGGCGAGGCGTTTTTGGCCACGCAAACGCCAAAACGGAACCGTCCCGGTCGAGATCCCCCCCCTCCACGTCGGCCTCCGCGCGCGATACGACCGACGGGCAGGCCTCCACACACGCATACCTATGGCTGTCCCGGCCACAGCCCCGGCGAGGAGGCCCCCTCCTCCATGTCTTCTCTCTCCCGCAGTCGCCGCTATAAATATTGCCCCCCGGCCCTCTCCTCCTCATCTCCCCTGAGCGGAGCCCAACACACACACAGACAGTGTCGACATTAGCCCTTGCAGCACTCGGGCGCGTCCTCTGAATTGCGACGGGATCCCTCGTAAGCGATCTCCGCACCTGCTGCATGCATGCAGGCGCGTGTGGTTCCCTCTTTCCGTTTGGGTTATGTGTGGTTTTCTGATTCGTGTTCTTGGGTGTGCATGCAATGATTCGTTGGTGCCGCAGCTGGAACCGGAGGAGAGAAACGGCTTCCCGTGATAATTCTGGCCTCTCCGCTTGCTACGATTCGGTGGATTTGTTGATGGTCATCTAACAGCCGGAGAGATCGTTTCGCCGGGAGGAGGACGAAATCAGGGAGTCGCCGAAGAACGCGCGGTAAGATGAAATAACGAATATATTTTCTAATTTCTGCTATGCTGAATTGCCGGAAATACGATTTGCATAAGGATTAGGGGCTCGTTTTTGCTTCAATTGCTTGTGATTGTGATAATCTATATGCCTTAGGCCCGAAGTTCAATCTTTGCTCTCTTCTTTCTTACCATTTTCTTGCTTTCTGATTGGCAATGCCAACCTTAGTTGCCTTTCTAGCCCTTCGATCCCTGTCTCTCCATACTGGTGATGCTGAACCTAAGTTGCCTTTCTAGCCCTTTCCTGCCTCTCCATACTATTACTAGTGATGGTGAATTAACGGGAAGAAGTGACAAACATGAGTCACTTGCAATGCGCATCCCAATAATAGTGATATGCCATCGTCACTGACTTCAGGTGGTGCACCTAATGGCTAACGCTAGCATGCAGCCGTGTCCTGTTTTTCTTGTCTTTCTTCTTGCGAGGACATGGGAGTCATGTCTTGAGTGGTTGATGAGTATACTTACATTGGGTATTTACAAGAGAAACACTCGCTCGTGATTTGATCAATAGACCTACTTCAGAATTTCAGCTGATGGTTCACTCTCCGAGCGTCCTGGCTAGTTTACTACTACTCCCTCCGTCCCATTTAAATGCAACCATAAGTTTTCATGTCCAATTTTGATCGTCCGTCTTATTTAAATTTTTTGATAATTAGTTCTTTTATTGTTGTTGGATGATAAAATATGAATAATATTTTATGTGTGACTTATGTTTTTTTTTTATTTTTTAAAAAGTAAATTTAAATAAGACGGACGATCAAAATTGGATACGGAAACTCATAATTGCACTTAAAATAAGACGAAGGGAGTAGTATCTTCAGAGTCCAAAACAACAGGAGGAAAAGTATGCACCTTCAGTTTCCTAGTACTGTCGAGAAGGGTTAATTGGATTCGTGCCATTAAAATGGTTTCCTAGTACTGTCTTCTTTCAAAAAAGTTTCAAAGTACAGTGCTAGCTGCAACCTGCAGCTGCACTTGAGTATTTCTTTGCTAGGGAAGCGTGGGAACAAGGGACGCAACAAACCATAGTGTCGAAGGATGCTTGGCTCTTGGAACACCATTGAGCCATCTAATCTATGTTGTTCTGCATCCTGGAGTTCGGCATCGCTAAAAGAAGGCCAGGGATTTTATCTGAAAGTGTGACTAAATGATTGTGTGCACCTTGCTACGTGTCCTGTTGTTCTGGATCTGTCTCGAATATTTTAAGCTTTTGCAGACATGTTAACATTATCTTTGTGGTTCTTGTGTTAAAGTTCTGTCTTTTTCCATGTACTCTCTGTCACTGACATGTTGGACTATGAGATTTTATGCCTTTATTCATGTTGAGCCTTGATCTGCACTTTGGCACTAACCATATGTATAGTACATTAAATTTCTTTCTTTAAGCTTCTAGGTCATTTGCTGAAAGATATAGATCATCACTATGTCGCTTTCTTCATGTTTTGCTTCAACAGAAAGTTGTATTTCCTGAACTCTGAACAAACAGTACTGGTTGTCGTTCTGAACTGAACTGTAAATGCTATACTACTAGACTTGATCGATTCGTTTCTAGCGGCATGCTAATTGTTCCATTGCAGTTTCAGGTTCCCTCAGTAAAACGCCAAGATGGTTAATTTCGGGAAGAGACTGATGGCGGACCAATTGGAGGAGTGGAAAGAGTATGTTGATTTTGAACTCTGAAAGTTCCTTAACATTTTGCCTTGTGGATGCACTGATCTGAATAGGGTGTAAGTGGGTCAGCCCGTGAACTCACTTATAGGCCAAATAGGTGGGTTTGCGGGTCGGCCCACTTACACCGATTGATATGCATAAATTAGATGTATATGTTTTTTTTTGAAAAAAAAAGGCATAATGTGGATGTTGCTTGATTGCCCACCATTTCCTTTTCCTTGAAGTTATGAATGAAATTTGTGAATTGTGATACACTGAAACAGGTAGTGAAAGGAGACTGAATCCTGTACAGAAGCCAGTTACTTCTGATCTTCTAAATATTGTTACTAATTATTTCTTTTTGCTATTGTAGGTACTACATCAATTACAAAATGATGAAGAAAAAGGTAAAACAGTATGTACAGCAGACGCAGAATGGTGGAAGAAATCGTGAACAGGTTCTTAAAGAGTTCTCAAGGATGCTTGATGATCAGGTAAAACAGACTGAATTTCCTTCAAAATATGAAAGAAAGATAAGACCTGAGTTGTTGATAAAAAAATGTCGTTCTTGTTTTACCACTTAACATCAAATTTCTTTCGTGTAGATTGAAAAGATTGTGCTCTTTCTTCTGCAACAACAAGGCCATCTTGCTAGCAGAATCGAGAAATTGGGAGAAGAGCGTGCATTGCTCATGGAACAAGCAGGTGCATCCCGAATTTCTGAGCTACGAGAGGCATATAGGGAGGTTGGAATTGATCTTATGAAACTCCTTAGATTTGTTGATATGAATGCTACCGGCATCCGAAAAATACTCAAGAAATTCGATAAGCGTTTTGGCTACAAATTCACGGACTATTACGTCTCCACTCGTGCAAACCATCCCTGTTCTCAGCTTCAGCAGATCTTCAAGCAAGTGGTAAATTCTCTTTCTTGCATCTTCGAAAACATAATTTACGCTGTGAGGTTATATTGTTCTTTATAACTTTGCACTTGACACCTCATGTACTTATGATGCAGTTTATGGGTGCAGGGTATTGTGGCTGTAGTTGGTGCTTTGTCGCGCAACCTTGCATTTCTCCAAGATCATCAAGGAAACTTTCCATCCATCTATGACCATCCATCAATTACCTTAAAGGTACTCCATTTCTTGTTAAATGTTCACATGACAAGATCAGACTTTTATGCTGTAAAATGGAGTGAACTAACTTTCCTTCTGATGCCTCAGGACCCTATCATAGAACAAATAAATCATTCGGTGCAGAAACTCACACACGCAACAAACTTACTGCAATTCATAGGGCAACATGCACTTATCATTCCAGAAGATATGCATAGTGGCTCAGAAGATCTTGTCGATGACCAGAGCTACCATTTCATGTCGCTGCTTCTGAACCTAGCTAACACATTTCTTTACATGGTGAACACATACATCATCGTGCCGACTGCAGATGACTACTCAGTCAGCCTCGGAGCAGCAGCTACCGTTTGCGGCGTGATCATCGGATCGATGGCTGTTGCTCAAGTGTTCTCTTCAGTTTACTTCAGTGCCTGGTCAAATAAGTCATATTTCAGGCCCCTCGTGTTCAGCAGCATTATGCTGTTTTTGGGTAACCTGCTGTATGCTTTGGCATATGATGTGAATTCCTTAACTGTTCTTATAGTTGGCCGGCTGCTCTGCGGGTATGGAATGTCTTGTTCTTTTTGATCTAGTACTTATGCTTTTTTTTTGTTAGCTTCCTGAAACTTTGTAATGTTTGTTGTGCTCGTTTAATCATTGCAATATAAAGCTGTTCTAGTGATCACACTGATATATGTTGTGTAGGTTGGGTTCTGCCAGAGCAGTGAACCGCAGGTACATCAGCGACTGTGTGCCTCTCAAAACCAGGCTTCAGGCATCTGCAGGATTTGTTAGTGCTAGTGCTCTTGGAATGGCCTGTGGTCCTGCTCTTGCCGGTTTGCTGCAGACAAATTTTAAGATCTACGGTTTTACATTTGATCAGAACACGTTGCCCGGGTGGATCATGTGCTTGGCTTGGATTACGTACTTATTTTGGTTGTGGATTTCATTTAAAGAGCCAGACCACATTGTTAGAGAGAATTCAGTCAACACACCGTCATCTGATTCAGGTAAAATTTCTCCGTTGCATAGTTTAAAACATAGTTTGAGAAGTTATGCCATGGACATGATGGTAAATGCTCTGAAAATAGTAATTAAGTAATTTGCTTTGCATAGCAGGCCATCGAAGAAATAGTAATTTGGAAGATGGTCTAGCACAGCCTTTTCTCATAGATGCAAAGGAGAGTCTGGATGAAAATGGAGAGGATAATGACGAAAATGAAGAAGACCCTGAAGACTCACATAAACCAGCAACATCACTTGCTGCAGCATACAGATTGCTGACACCATCTGTGAAAGTTCAGCTATTGATCTACTTTATGCTCAAGTTTGCAATGGAAATTCTACTGTCCGAGTCGAGCGTGGTCACTACGTTCTACTTCAACTGGTCTACAAGCACCGTGGCCATGTTTCTAGCAGTTCTTGGGTTGACAGTTCTTCCTGTAAATGTCATCGTTGGGAGCTATGTTACCAACTTGTTCCAAGACAGGTAAGACATACATACTAGCACTAGCACATTAAGTTTTGTTTCCTTTTCCACTATAATCCTCAGTGTTTAATTTCCACTCGTTTCTCTTTTTGTTTTCTTTAGGCAAATTTTAGTGGCATCGGAAATCATGGTCCTGATCGGCATAGCCATGAGCTTCCGTTTCACCTCTCACTACTCCGTCCCGCAATACGTCTCCTCGGCTCTCATCACGTTCGTCTTCGCTGAGGTGCTCGAAGGTAAGTGACAGTAAACAAGAGACTGAAACATATGTGAGGCGTGTCTGAATTTTTCTGAAACCACCATTTCACTTCTGACCCTCTGAACAAAACGATGCAGGAGTGAACCTGTCCCTCCTTTCCCGGGTGATGTCGTCGAGGCTCTCGCGCGGAACCTACAACGGCGGGCTCCTCTCGACGGAAGCCGGCACTTTGGCTCGCGTCGCGGCGGACATGACGATCACGGCGGCGGGTTACCTTGGCCAGAACAGCCTCCTGAATGTAACCCTGCTTCCGTCCTTCGTGATCTGCGTAGCTTCCATCGTTGCGACATTTTGCACCTATAACTCCCTGTACTGAGAGAATCTGTTCTCTCCATCTGTATGTACAAGAAGCAGTTGACACAGTTCCTGGCCACTTGGGTGGCCTGTAAAATGTTAGGCCGATGCAGCTAATGCTGGTTGCTAATTGTCATCTGTGGAAGATTAAGTTTTATATAGTAGTAGTTACTAAGTTAACAGATGCTGTACGAGCATGTTCAATAAACTCTACTGATCAAATGCTCCAAAAGCCTCACCGGACCAGCGAGTTCCAGGGCAACGGCAAGAGCATAAAAAAATGTAGGCTCAGCGGCCAAGCAAAGGTTAATTGGTGCGGATCAGTGTGAAGTGAGGTGATCACCGGTGGTTTTTGCCGTTTTGGTTTCTGAATTCTGAGTCCTTTCTTTCCTCACACTCATGGCATGCTCACCATAGGACGGCTCAGTCAAGCATGCATGGACTATACTAGTAAAGAAATACTTCTGCGGAACGAATTATTAGAGCATGCATCTGGTGCTCAAAACTGTCTACATGGTCGCCAGTGATCAGAATTCAGACATTATACTGTTCGATGGCAATACTCGAACAAACACCAGTGTTCATGTATCTGACTGAAACGGTATATGTTGCACGTAGTGTGCGCTTGTGGTGTGGTGTATGTGTGTGTAATCGAGAAAGAACAGTTTTTAATCTGACATGCCTGTAGTTTGTTGTTTTATGATGCTACAAATATCATCTTCAGGCCTTCTTTCTGCTTTGCCTTTGGGTTCTATGGAACCACAGGCACGATGTGGTCTTCAGGGGAAGGCCACCGTCCATTGTGGCATGCCTGCAACGCGGTTTATCAGAATCCACTATGTGGGCCGAAAATTTTACACCTGACGATAGACATGTAATAGATATTTGGAAAGGTATTTTCTCTTCCCGTCTACAGACCCTAAATCCAAATGCAATGACAATTCAGGTGGAGAATCCCCCCCCCCCCCCCACCCAGTGAGTTAGTCAAAAAATAAAAACAACATATCGTCTTCAGAAATGCATTCTGACAACGGATACGCTCTGGATAATTACGCCATACACCGAGGATGGCGTATTTCAATCTTACGTTTCCCACGTCTCCTCTTGTTTGCCTACAAAATAGCAGGCACGCACGGAGCAGAGGTGATTAACATATCCGAATCTGTCGAACACTTGAGCTGACACAAAGGCTGCGGAGCATGAAGGCCGGAGGCCGGTTCCACTTGCACCAAACCGTACCAAACCAGACTAACGGCCCATGCAACAACGGTTTCTTTAGCAAAGCATTCATCTCTCGGTAGTATATAAGCACACCTGATCCTGTATGCCAAACACATCAAACACGACGCACATTCCTGATCTCGTCAGCACAGACGCAGACGATGGCATTCCTCGTTGCCACGACCCTGTTTCTGTTTGTGCAGCTACTGCTGTGCTTCTCTCAACAAGGTGATCAGTCTTGTTTTTTGATTTCTTGGTCCGTCTGAGTTTTACTGATTCTTGTAACCACGGTGTGTGTGTGCGTGTGACAGTGCGAGGTGTGAACTACACGTTCATGAGGGAGGCGGTGGAGGCGCCGGTGATGGCGTACTACGACTACATCATCATAGGCGGGGGCACGGCGGGGTGCCCGCTGGCGGCGACGCTGTCGGAGCGGTACCGCGTGCTCCTGCTCGAGCGCGGGGGCTCGCCGTACGACGACGCGCGCGTCCTCAACATGGCGCACTTCGCGGACGTGCTCGCGGACACGTCCGGGGCGTCCCCGTCGCAGCGGTTCGTGTCGGAGGACGGCGTGATCAACGCGCGGCCGCGGGTGCTGGGCGGCGGCAGCTGCATCAACGCCGGCTTCTTCACGCGCGCGGGGCCCGGCTACGTGAGGGCCCTCGGGTGGGACCCCAAGGAGGTGGTGAGCGCGTACCAGTGGGTGGAGGACGTGGTGGCGTTCCAGCCGGAGCTGGGCCCGTGGCAGGCGGCGTTGCGGAGGGGGTTGCTCGAGATCGGCGTCGTGCCGGACAACGGCTTCACGTACGACCACATCCTCGGTACCAAGGTCGGTGGCTCCATCTTTGACGCGCAGGGACGGCGGCACACGGCGGCGGACTTGCTGCGGTACTCGCGCCCCGACGGCATCGACGTGTTTCTCCGTGCTAGAGTGGCCAGGATCGTGTTCTCTCGCAAAGGTGAGGCCATGTCACGCATAATTTAGCAAAACCACATTTTTCTTGTTCAAAAGCTCGTGTTACCAACATACCGGTAAGTTTGTTAATTATCGACGGCAAGTTAATTGTTGTGGCACTGGCACGCACTTGGTGCCGCTGCGCTGTACTGCTATAGTAGTTCGCGCGCACTGAAAACGCGCGAGATTTGCAGGGACCAAGCCCGTGGCGCGTGGCGTGCTGTACCACGACACGCGGGGTGGATCGCACATGGCGTACCTCAACCATGGCGCTAGAAACGAGATCATCCTGTCAGCGGGGGCGCTGGGCAGCCCGCAGCTGTTGATGCTCAGCGGCGTCGGCCCCACCGACCACCTCGAGGAGTTTGGCATCAGCCTCGTCCTCGACCACCCAGGCGTCGGGCAGGGCATGTCCGACAACCCCATGAACGCCATCTACGTGCCGTCACCGTCGCCGGTGGAGCTGTCGCTCATCCAGGTGGTCGGCATCACCAGGTTCGGCAGCTACATCGAGGGCGCAAGCGGGTCCGACTGGAACAGCCGCACCTCGGGCGCCGCCGCCGCCGCCGCCGCGCAGGTGCGGAGCTTCGGCATGTTCTCGCCGCAGACGGGCCAGCTCGCGACGGTGCCACCGAAGCAGCGCACGCCCGAGGCCATCGCGCGCGCCGTGGAGGCCATGAGCCAGGTCCCCGACGCGGCGCTCCGCGGCGGCTTCATCCTGGAGAAGGTGCTCGGCCCGCAGTCCACGGGCCGCCTTGCGCTCCGCAACCTGGACCCCGACGACAACCCCACCGTCAGCTTCAACTACTTCAGCCACCCCGACGACCTCCGCCGCTGCGCCGCGGGCATCGCCACCATCGAGCGGGTCATCCGGTCCAGGGCCTTCTCGCGGTTCGCGTACCCGAACTTCGCCTTCCCGGCGACGATCAACGTCACGGCCGAGTTCCCGGCGAACCTGATGCGCATGCGCGGCGGCAGCGACCCCAGGGCGCTGGAGCAGTTCTGCCGGGACACCGTCATGACCATCTGGCACTACCACGGCGGCTGCCAGGTCGGCAGGGTCGTCGACCGCGACTACCGTGTGCTCGGCATCGAGGCGCTGCGCGTCATCGATGGTTCCACGTTCAACGCCTCGCCGGGGACTAACCCGCAGGCCACCGTCATGATGCTTGGCAGGTATACTCCTATCTCTCTGTGTTCAACTGTTCATTGGTTGATTTCGTGCCAGGAATGTTCTTTGCATAGTTCAGTGGTCAACCTGATGTATCCTTCGTGTCTGCAAAAATCTGACAGGTACATGGGAGTCAAGATCCAAAAGGAGAGGATGATAGCTGAAGGATCAGGAATAGAACCATAGTCTGCTTCTCTGCATGATACACGAGCGCGCTGCATTCGCTAATTTCTCTCTGGATTATTTTTAGTGATCATCCTATAGATCGGAAATGCTAATTGTAATCGTTGAAATTACATTATTAACTAATTTGCACGATTGTGAATGCTATGCTACCTATCTAGGAAGAGGATTTTCATCCCTCGAGGGAATATCCCCTCGTTGTTTGTATGTCACTTAAATGGTTATGAAAAAATTTAAGAAGATGTATTAATATGTGATATATCACTCCACAAACATGCAAGTAAAAATTCAACTTCTACATCTCGCAACGAAAAAAACAAATTTGACTCTGAATATACGTTAACTAGCTGCGGTTCAATTTGTTTTTTTCGTTACAAGATGTAGAAGTTAAATTTGAACTTGCATGTTTGTGGAGTGCTATATCACATGTTAATACACCTTTTTATTTTTTTTCAAATTTTTTTATAACCATTTAAGTGATATACAAAGAACGAGGGGATATCGGGGGATTAAAACAGTTTATAAAGAATGATGTGGTGTTTGTCACTAAATTTACTGACGCCAGAAACTTTTTTGTTCTAGAATTATGATATGCCGTGATACTTTCATGGTTCCATGTCCTGGAGTAACGAGTGCATTCCAAACCTTAATTATAACCTAGTTTGCCATTAAGCATAAACTGAGTGCTTGATATGCCACACTAAGCGAGTACTTATCTGCAAAATTAATGGTCCCTGGACACTGGCGATCAGGGTGATAGGGGTCGATCTTAAACGGTCAAACAACGAACCGTCAGTTTGTACTGACGTGTGAGAACCTTGATTTGAATTGACAATTTTCACTCAAACTATTTGATACCTCCCTTCTTCTTTTTTTATTGTAACGGGTTCAATCAAGCCAACGCCGATGTACTGTACAAGCAAGTATTCTGTATTCATGTACTGTACTCGTTACGTATTTTGTGTGGTAATGGTAGCGTCATAATGTCTGAACATGCTCTACATATTGTCAGATTGAAGCCTCCAATCACTCTGAAATCAGTTACTCTTTCCATGTAAGATTTGTTTTTAAGCCTTTATAAGATGTGTAGGTAGTCTGTCATCTTTGTACACGGTTTCTCTGTCTTTATTAATGCCGGTGCAGGTACCGTGTTGCTTTTCTTTCTTTCTTTCTTTTTGGTTTTAATTTTGAGTTGATCCTTTTATCTGCTTGCTTCCTATTATCATCGGATCCCCGAAGTGCAACTTCCAGTACTTCAAACAGACGAACAGAGCATTGGATTGGCTGGGAAAAGTTAACGAGTCCCAAGTTATTCGGAGGACTGGGTTTTCGGGATATTAGACGTTTTAATCAAGCCCTACTTACTCAACAGACATGGAGATTGATCGATACTCCAGAAAACTTGTGTGCTCGGGTACTGAAACTGATACTTCCTCCGTTTCACAATGTAAGTCATTCTAGCATTTCTCACATTCATATTGATATCAATGAATTTAGATAGATATATATGTCTAGATTCATTAGCATAGAAATGTTAGAATGACTTTCATTGTAAAACGGAGGGAGTACAACTTACCCTTCTGATGCATCGCCAACCTGAAAAGGTATTGAATATAGGCTAGAATTGCTGAAGAAGGGTTTAATATGGAGAGTAGGAGATGGGCGCCAAACCAAAATCTGGAGGAGCCAATGGATTGCACATGGGGAAAAGCCCAGAGATCTTGCAGAAGAAGACCTGGAATCGTCTTAGGGTGTGTTTAGTTCACGTTAAAATTGGAAGTTTGGTTGAAATTGGAACGATGTGATGGAAAAGTTGGAAGTTTATATGTGTAGGAAAGTTTTGATGTGATGGAAAAGTTGGAAGTTTGAAGAAAAAGTTTGGATCTAAACAAGGGCTTATATATGTACACAAGCTCATGAATCCTGATGCAAAAACATGGAATGAACCTCGAATTAGACATGTAGTCAAGGAAAATGATGCATCTGAAATCCTAAAACGATCAAAAATACCCGAAAGGGAGATGCCTGATTTCCCAGCATGGCACCTTTAGAAGATAGGAATATTCACTGTCAGGAGTGCTTACAAGTTAGCGTAGAATCTAGCCGGAAAGATATGCGTTGAATATTCGTCTAGCTCGGTAACAGATGGAGAGACGAAGATCTAGAAGAATATATGGCAAACAAATGTCCAACGAAAAGTGTGAATTTTCGCCTGGAAGCTAGCCCAAGACAGACTGCTCACTTGGGGAAACAGGAGAAAACAAAAGATAAAACAGAGTGGCATTTGCCCGATCTGTGGTCTGACAGAAGCGAATGGTTTCCATGCTACGGTGGAGTGTACTATGGCTAGAGGTTCACAGGAGACAATGAGAGCACACTGGGTATTGCCGGAAGAAAGGAGTTTCAAATGGACAGGGCCTGATTGGCTGCTAGTGATGCTGGATAGTTTGAACGGTTTGGTGAAGACACATGTTCTGTATTTACTTTGGAGAGCCTGGCACCTGCGAAATGTTGTGATCCATGGTAAAGGAAATGCATCAATAGTTGACTCGGTTAGCTTCCTAGTAAGCTATGAAAGCCAACTATTGCCGATCCGACAACGGAAAGATGACCACAAAGGGAAGGGCCCTCCGTGTATAGAACCAAACCTGAAATTCTCTCTACAAGTATTGACAGACAGGTAGAGAAATGGTGTGCTCCGCCAGAACGATTTGCTAAACTGAATGTTGATGCTGGCTATAGGGAAAGAAACTGGGGATGCAAGTGTCGGGTTTATCTTCAAGGACGGCAGGGGCTTGGTGCTACTTGCCGGCCACAAAACCTTGCATCACTATGGCTCTGCTGCCCAGGCTGAAGTGTTAGCATGTCCTGAATGACTTCGAGCGGCGGTTGAACTGATCCATGTTCCAATTGTGATGGAGACAGATAATGCAGAAATAGCCAGAGACTTAAAACAGCAGGGTTCCTTGAAATCGGCTTGGACGATGACGATTGAAGAGATCAAAGGAATGATGCAGTATTTTCAACAAGTGCAAGTGCACAAGATAAAGAGAGAAACAAATAGGGTAGCACATGTTTTAGCCCAAATGGTAATAGTACTAGATCTTGTGCGGAGTGAAGGCTGTGTGCTCCCGCAAGAATCCTAAACTTATTAAACCAAGAATGTAATCCCTTATTCACACATTAATAAAGTTCTCTCTTTACCTTAAGAAAAAAAAAGACGAACAGAGCATCGGTTATTCAGCTTCGTTTTTTGGCTGTGTACATTGTGTAGAGACCGGATTCTTAATCCATTATTAAAAAAGAAATCACCTCCATTAGCAAAAGCCTAAAGCTAATACCAGCAAGTTGCTGAGAAAGATAGCAGTAGCGAGTGACCGTGATATTCAAAGAACAATGAAGTGGCCACGAAATTACACAAGGTGGTCATTATCTAAAAAAAGAATTACACAAGGTGGTCGTTATCTAAAAAAAAGAATTACACAAGGTGGTACGGGGTCGTTTTCCTTGAGAACCATAGGGAAGAGATCGGATAGATCAGGAGACCGCGATGCAACTTATTACTTGTCGCGGACTCGCGGTATGTGTGGTGGGATCGGTGGATCTACCGCGCCCGGTTGTCGCTAGCGCGCTAGCAGCAGCGCGTGCGCGTCGCCAGAGGCGTGGAGGCCTCGTCTCAACGCTCCTCCCCAACCACCAAATCACATGGCCCCTGCTGCATGCTCGCTTCCCCCGATCATCCCGCCGGCTACCACCCCTCGCGAATTCCGCCCTCTAAAATAAAAACTCACCGTTCACGACTCCACGCTCTGGGAGCCAGACTTTTCTATACTGGTACAGACGTGCAGTATAGCTCGCGCGCACAGTATGTCAGTACGTAGTGGTATGTCTTGCGCCTGTCGGTGGATGGCATTTCTCTCGCAAAATCGCGACGCGGATGCACAGACGAATCGGCGATGGATCATGGTGGATCACGCCAGGTGCTGTAGGGCCGCACCACACCGCTGCAGCGTCACCGTCGGTGCAGCACAGGCGCACAGCACACGCCGCCCCGCCACCCGCGCGCACATCGGTGACGGCATCAGCTCACCTCGGTACCTATTAAAATACATCCCCCTTCTCCACCTCACCTCTCCTCCCTCCCAGACAGGCTCCCTTTTCCACTCTCCCCTCCCGGCCTCCCACCTCCCATCCGGATCTCGCCGCGCCGCGCCGCGCCACCCTTTTCCGCGCCGCGTCGTCGGGCATGGGCGTCGCCACCAACGGCTCCTCCTCCTCCACCTCGGAGTCGGCGGAGACCGCGCAGCCGCAGGCGTACAAGTTCCTCATCTACGGCCGGACCGGGTGGATCGGGGGCCTGCTCGGCCAGCTCTGCGCCGCGCGGGGCATCCCCTTCGCCTACGGCGCCGGGCGCCTCGAGAACCGCGCCCAGCTCGAGGCCGACATCGACGAGGTCTCGCCCACCCACGTGTTCAATGCCGCGGGGGTCACCGGCCGCCCCAACGTCGACTGGTGCGAGACCCACCGCACCGAGACCATCCGCGCCAACGTCTGCGGCACGCTCACGCTCGCCGACGTCTGCCGCGCCCGCGGCCTCGTGCTCATCAACTACGCCACGGGCTGCATCTTCGAGTACGACGCCGGCCACCAGCTCGGCACAGGGATCGGGTTCAAGGAGGAGGACACGCCCAACTTCGTCGGATCATTCTACTCCAAAACCAAGGCCATGGTATGACACCTATCTTTTCTTTCTTTTTTTTTAGAGAAGAGTTTCTTTTACCCGGCCTCTACTTCCAACCGGATATATACGGCCATATATTTTCTTATCCACAATGAATGTACTATGTGCACATCTGAGCAAGCTAACCGGCCGGCTCCATTTTGCTTAGTTTACGATGACAATGTGTAATTGCACGTTGGAAAGTTGGAACTATGGTTTTGTGTGATCATGGAGTGAAAGGTGACACTTTGGTTGAGGCCTTGAGGGACGTATGATTAGTTAGTTTCATGCCAGTACTAGTATTGATTAGTTCTCGTTTGATTAGATCTGGCGTGGTCTGTACAGGAAGCGGATCCCCTGACTTTGGATAGCAAAGTCACAGGCGTGCAGTTCTGCTCAATCCACCATCCATTCTCATCCGACGGTGCACACCACTTGTTTTCTCAATTCCTTTCTTCTGCTCAATCCACCATCCATTCTCACCCCTTCAGGGCATCTACAATGTAAGCCACTCCTAGAGTGTCCTCACTAACTGAGGACACCCATAGAGTGGCTCTGGAGAACCGTCCTCACAGTGAAGGGTACCCTTGCTTGGTAGCTTTGAAATCCGAGGAAATTTAAGGGCACCGGTTGAAGAGACGCAGCCTACAGTGGGTGTCTCGGACCAAGTAACCCCGCGCACAAATGTCGTCTGTGCCCCTCCATGGCAGCCCTGCGCATTAATGGGAATATATAATCTTGGCAAGCTAATACGGTTGTGCTTGACAAATGGAGATGATTAGTGCTAGATGCTAATTGGAGATAGAACAAATCTTAGCAAGACAACCAAAATCAGTCTTTCAGCTTTCTGTAGACAAATTAAAAAAAGGTGGGAAAGGGGAGAAGACATCCCCAAATCCAAAGAGAAATCCCCAAATCCCAAGCATGTACAAATCAAACATTCGATGATTTCTCCTAGCCGTGTAAAGCACTTCAATCAATGATGATTTCTCCCAGCCACAATCAAAGCACTTACAATTAGTGAAACAAATTCTAGTAGCATCTTCGCATGGCTGCATATCTAGCAAGGCACGGGCTGCTTCGAGCGGAGTTGACGAAACCGCAGCAATGACAGGACCCGGCAAATCGGCAGCTTCGTGCGACTTTGGATCTGGCGTGGTGGTTTCTGGCGACGCTGGATCTGACGCTGGCGGTTTCAGCTTCGTCAAATCCCACGTCGCCTCGACGTCAGGTACTACTCGCTCCGTTGCCGCCGCTCTCTCCCCTTGTCTCGCCCGTCGCCGCCTCCTCCCTCCGCCAGCAAGGGCGGCCGACGGCGCGCGGGGCATGGTGGCCGACGGCGAGCGGCACACCGAGCGCCCTGCCCGTCGCCGACCCCACCGCCCGTCACCGCCGCAGCTCGGCTTCACCACCTCCCCGCCCATCGCCGACGACCGACGGTGGACGAAGGCTGCGCCAATAGAGTGGACGCCAGCGCCTCCTTGCACGACGGCGGCCGGTGATGTGAGCAGGGGAGGGAGCCGCCGACGACCTCGACGATTTGGGGACGGGCGCAAGAGAGAGGGGAGAGGGGTGGAAGAGGAAATCCTAGCTTGGGGGGCGTCGCCTGAAGCATCGTACCCATGCAACGGGTTTCTTTCGACCGGCGCATGGGCGAGAACGTGCTGGGGGCGCGTCCCCCAGCGAGGCGTCGCGCGGTCCTGTGAGGGAATGCCTCGTTTGCTTTTTCAAACAGAAGGAGACGGCGTCGGGTGGGGGGACGGCTTGGAGACACCCATTGCTGATGGCCTCAGAGTCTGCACCTTCAAGGCCGGCCGCCATGACCGTCACTCCTAACCAGATCGCAATTTCAGCTGCTGGAAAGCTGTAGGCTATTTTAGTCAGATTGTCGTTGTAACAATTAAAATGGTGATAGGTGGTTGCTAGATCCAGTAAAAGCTTCTCCTTTTGCATGACCTCTACCCAAAGCACTGAATGTGAACATCACCTTTTGCAATACGAGCATTTTCTTCCAACTAATGGACTCTCACTGGTACTCAACCATAATCAAATGTTCCAGCCATCTCTTCGTCGAGATGAATCATCTCTGTGCACACGGCTGCACCACTGGATTCGGATGCCAAGAAGGTAGATACCGGGATGAGGTGCGAGGCCGAAAGATTTGCCAATGGTTAGTCCATTTCTGTGTTTCGTGTCACCGATTACAAGATGGAAGGAGTTTTTGAGCCGATGATGGCAGCCGCGGCGGGCCAAGAAACTACCGAGTGAAGCGAGCAAAGAGAAGAAAGGAATTGGGGCAACGAGTGTGCACCGTCAGATGAGAACGGATAGTGGATAGGATGGAACTGCATGCCCATGACTTTGCATAGCGGTCTGTACAATATCCCCAATATCTTGGTCAGCGTGCTGATGCAGATCCTTATGGTTGACAATGTTGACAGCTTGGGTTGACTTACTCCTAGTTGTAATGATGGCAGACTATTGAGTAAAGCTTGCAGGAACATGTTTCCTTCTGCCTTCTGGAATCTAAACACAGTATTCATTTTGGTCTGTCGAGCATTCTGATTTGTTGTTGGTCCATGCACATTTGCACACTAGTTCTAAGTTTTAAACTTTTCATAGTATCATGCTTTGATTTTGTGTAACATTCTCCATGATCTTGGCCAATTTTAATAAATAAAGGGTAGCAAGTTTCCTTGAATCAAATAGCTAAGATTGACACTAGAAATCCTGTCAACATCTTGAAGTTCTGGGAGTGTTAACTTTATGCTAGCTATAGGCTTAGCCTTTACTTTGACAGAAAGTTGTGCTATTTGAATCTGGAGTTTCTATAGGTTAAGCTAATTAACGACTTAAAATGTGCTACCATATACTTTACTAGAATTGTATATGTTTTACCCTTCATGTATGTGATTGCTGAGCAAGGTTACAGAGGCATTTCATCTTGTTTTAGGATTGTTTCCTTGCTGGCATTATCAGATCATTGTTTCTTGGAGTGCATGCATTAGTTTTAAAGAAATAAACTCCTGACGTGCATTGTAAGTATAGTGTGACCAAAACTATTGTGTTCTGACACTTAGTAGGTTTTCTGCTGGATGTTCTGGGTAGAAAAAAAAATAAATCATTAACTTCTGTAGGTTGAAAACATACCGATATGAAATGAATATGTAGCGCAATTGGATGAAATTTTGTAATACTAGAGAAAAGAATACTTTGCGAGTTCCAATTAAGTGTCAAGTTTATTGTTCATAGCCACATTATTTGTTTTCCACAATTTGTTTCGAAGTTTCAACCTATAGGTGGTTGAGTTAGATGAGAAGCACCAAATATGTGTTTACTTTCACAAGTATGTTTTTTGAGTTATTTTGAATCCTCTATATGCCATGATCTTGAATCTTTGCAAACAGTTGTTTATTTATCGAACAAAATGGTGTCTAGTCTCACAGAGAGAGATCCTCTCACTAGCAGAATCACTTGTCTGAATTTAGTTAGAGTAGTTTGTTGTGTTACCATGCTATCTTGTGGTCCTGTATGTTCATGATAGTTTCTATTTTTAAATCAGATTATTTTTCCTGACTTGTATTTCACAGTTAATCTTAGCATTGTTTTTAACAGGTTGAGGAACTGCTAAAAAACTACGAGAATGTATGTACACTTCGTGTAAGGATGCCTATTTCATCCGATCTGTCCAATCCTCGCAACTTCATCACTAAAATCGCCCGGTATGATAAAGTGGTTGATATACCAAATTCAATGACAATATTGGATGAGCTTCTTCCTATCTCAATCGAAATGGCAAAGAGAAACCTCACTGGGATCTGGAATTTCACTAATCCTGGCGTGGTGAGCCACAATGAAATATTGGAAATGTATAGGGATTACATTGATCCGAATTTTTCTTGGAAGAACTTTACCCTGGAGGAGCAAGCCAAGGTCATAGTTGCACCGAGAAGCAATAATGAGCTTGATTGTACCAAGCTGAAGGCGGAATTTCCGGAACTTTTGTCAATCAAGGATTCTCTGGTAAAGTATGTTTTCAAGCCAAATCAGAAGACGTCCAAGGCTTGACAAATGGAACGGTCTGCACACAATGTTGTTGTTATTTATTCCATATAAATTGACATTTTTCTCCCTGGTGACAATCAATAAGCATGCATGATGACTCTTTCCCTGTGTGTGCATTGTTATTGAAGCAGATAGGTTTCTCATAGGAAGTCATACCCCTTCCCGTCATATTGATTACATAGAACAAGGTAAGGTACCATATAGTTCAACTTTTGTATGTCTTCTGGATCGTATGAATGCCGTGGGAAATGGATAAGGGTGGAGATTCCTCAGTTTGTATCTTACAATTGGAATACAGTCAGTTGCACTGCGTGTTGTTCAATAGGAAATGGCTTTGGACTTTCCTTCATGTAACATGTAATGTAATACATTGAATTCCCAGCTAATATATTTATATTTGATGGTATTGACTAAGGTGATGTTATTTTCTCAAAGATGAAGATTAAGTTTTTTTTACGCAAAACGAGCTAGTATTAGTTTTAATTACTACAAACTTAAAAATTAAAAATTAGATTAATATGATATTTAAGAGCAACTTTCATATAGAAAGTTTTCGCATGAAACGTACCATTTAGAAGTTTAAAAAGCGTGCAACGAAAATATTAATCTTCATCCAACTCTTGTTGGAGAAAAGAACGAGACCTTAGTGATGACATCTGAATTTCAAATTTTGTTTTTGAAGGAGGGTGAATCGTCACAAGTTATAGCATGTTAGCTTTGATTTCTTAATTTCTTTCCATCGTTCGATTTTGCGCCGGGGACGGGAGAGGGAAAACCATCATGAATAGCATAAATCAAGCCAAGAATTCATCAGAGAAGAAAATGTATACCTCATCAACTACTCCGTGGAAATACATACTCCCTCTATTTCTAAATATTTAACGCCGTTGGCTTTTTAAAATATATTTGACCGTTTGTCTTATTTAAATTTTAATTTAAGTAATTATTAATTATTTTCCTATCATTTGATTCATCGTTAAATATACTTATATATATACATACAGTTTTACATATTTCACAAAAGTTTTCGAATAAGACGAACGGTTAAATATATGCTTAAAAAATTAACGGTGTTAAATATTTAAAAATGGAGGGAGTATTTGTTTAGAGGAATCAAAATGATTTTGTAGATCATACCAGCTCAATGTCGGTGACTCGGTTGCTGTTGCTCGCTCCTGGCGGAAGCATTCAATACGGATGAGCCCAGAACGCCTAGCGCACCACGGCCCAAATAAAGCCTAGCAACACTTCTCTGTTTTATGCGGCCCATCTAATTAGCCCTATTTTAGACTTACGCCCCTGTTTCAGACCGCTGCCATCGCGAGAATCCTTACGGTCGGTTGAACTGAAACATTTTTTTTCAACAAATCACCCGTATATTTTAGAAGCCCTCTATTAAGAGAATTCGTTTTAATTTTTGTTCCACTAAAAATGTTTCACCTAGTATACTCACAATGTTTCACTATGTATAGATCTAATATTACAGTGAACTAAGACATACAGTGAATTGAAACATTCTTTTGCAACAAATCACCCATATATTTTGGAAACCATCTATTAAGAGAATTCGTTTTATTTTTTTCCACAAAAAATGTTTCACCTAGTGTACTCATAATATTTCATTATGTATGGATCAAATGTTGCAATGAACTGAAACATTCTTTCACTATTTGCTGAAACATTGTTTTTATATAAGATGAAACAACGCCTGATTTAAACGACTGAAACATTTTCGATCTACTTAGTGAAACAATTCCGATATACTTGATGGAACATTGTGCAACATTTAAAAATAATTCAATAATAAGCTAAAAATTTTTTTTCGTTGGAATATATCCATGTGTGGTCTTGTTTTAAAGATTTAATTGCAACGAATGTAATGGTGCAATCATATCATGATTTGGATAAATAATTTAAGAGAAAAAATAGTTTATAATGGTTTTGCACGCATGCGTCATGCTGCTGACGTCAGTGTCCGATTTTTCCACTCCTCCCTCGGGCGCCCGATGCCTAGGCTATCGTACCATTGGAGCGATCATATCTATCTATTATATTATTAAAACAGCTTTGAAAGGAGGCACCACGTTCGCAGTGGGAGCTAGAAATTTCCACATTAATCGGAGAACAAGAAAAAAAAGAAAAAGGAGAGTCCAAGTAGAAGTACAATTTAAAAATAGCAGAAATTCGGAATTAAAAATAAGCAATATTGGAAGAAGTTTCCATATAAGAACCCAATACAAGGTTAATCAAAATTCGAAATAAAAATAAAATAAAATCCAAAATTTGAAAAGGAAAGGAGAGTCCAGGTAGAAATACAATTTAAAAATAGCTGAAATTCAGAATTAAAAATAAGGAATATTGAAATAAGTTTCCATATAAGAACCCAATACGAGATTAATCAAAATTCGAAATAAAAATAAAATAAAATCCAAAATTAGAAAAGGAAATGAGAAGCCAAGTAGGAATACAATTTAAAAATAGCTAAAATTCGGAATTAAAAATAAGAAATATTAAAAGAAGAGTCCATATAAGAACCCAATACAAGATTAATTAAATTTCGGAATAAAAATAAATAAATCCGAAATTAATAAAAGAAAATAAAAGAAGAGTTTAAGTAGGAATATAATTTAAAATTAGCTAAAATTCCGAATTAAAAATATGCAATATTGAAAGAAGAATCCATATAAAAACCCAATACGACATTAATTAAAATTTAGAATAAAAATAAAATAATATCTAAAATTAGAAAAACTAAAAGAGAGTTCAAGTAGTAATACAATTTTGAAACAACTGAAATTGAAAATAAAAAATAAAAACATTAAAATAACACAATACGATATTAACTAAATTTTTTTAAAAAAAATTCTGAAATTAGAAAAAGGAAAATAAGATTTCAATTAGGAATACAATTTATAAATAACTAAAATTTGTGATAAAAGTAAAAATTATTGAAAGAAAAGCTCATCTAAAACACATGACGAGATAAATTAAGTAACATGCCTATAAAGAAGTAGAGTGGTCGCGATTGATACGAGATATACAAATTGTTAATAAAATACCAAATAGAATCCTAATGACGATTAAAAGGAGGGACGTCATGCATGCCGTGAAGCAAACGAGTAAGGCGGTTGCGGGGTAAAAAAACAAACCCCATTGATAATCATATTCAATTTTTAAAATCTCAATGATAATAAAAAGGAGAAGCAGCGGGGGGGTGTATATGAGTATAGTTGCAGAGCTGCCGACGGTTGACGGGACTTCTAGAAAATAAAAAATGAATTCCAACGATAGTTATGTTTGATTTTTAGAATCGCAGTGACAATAAAGAGTTGGCGGCGGACGGGCTGTAGAGGGGCATAGTGGCATCGTTTGATGGCACTTCTAAAAATTATAAAAAATAAAACTACAAGTCTAATATTTAAAGGTTTGGAACTTCTAAAAAGTAAAAAAAAACAATGATAATCATGTTTGATTTTAAAATCTCAATGACAATAAAGAAGGGAGGCAGCGGGCGAGCCGTAGAGGAGTACAATGGCAAAGCCACTGACGGTTTGGCGGGACTTCTAGAAAGTAAAAAAAATGAAACCAAACGATAATTATGTTCGATTTTGAAAATCTCAATAACAACAGAGAGAAGAGACAGTGGACGGGCCGTAGAGGAGTATAATGGCAATGTTTGACAGGACATCTAGAAATTATAAAAATGAAACCCAACGTGACAATAAACTCTAAAAACTATAAAATCCAATTTTTAAAGGTTCCAAGAAGAATAAAAAGAAATAGTGGTAGATCAAGCAAGCAAATAAAGAAAGAGATGACATAAGGGTAGCAACTGATGTGACTTTTAAAAACTATATAATTAGAAACACGAGGATAATAAGGTTTGGTTTTTCAAAGTCTTTAGACAATGAGATAGCTAGATAGCTATTTAATAAATTTTAAGTAAAATCATACTAAAAAAATATAATTTTGTTTGGGTGCTAGCCGCGCAATTGCGCGGACCACCCAGCTAGTTTTCTACAACCAGACCCTTTATTTCGAACTGTTATCAATGCCCGATCCTATTTTCTGCAACCAGACCCTTTATTTTGAACTGTTATCAATGCATTTACATCCCTAACTATCCTATCAATTTTCTGTTAAGTCCTTGTTTTGGATCGTAAACATTTGTAATGATCCAGTGTTTTCAACAAAGTCCATGTATTTTGTCAGTCTCTGTGTTTTAAACTCTATATTTTGTGATTTTGTCAGTCAAAATAGACCGCTGTAGATCAGTAGATGGGCGGGTTGTTTGCCTTGTTGGCCTTCTACGCCTTTGGCTGCCGGCTGCCTCTCCGCGCCGCGGATGGGCACTGCGGTGCATGGCCACGCATCTTCCAACTGCTCCTGTGCAGAAGAAGCTCGTGGAACGACGGTTCTCGGCTTCTCGCTCTCTACTCCTCCCTCTACCACCGCCTACCGGCGGCCAACAGAGCAAAGCGCGGCAAACGACAATTCGGGCGGACTGACATCTTGACTGATTGAGCCGCCGGGCTGTAACTTGTTAATGTACTGGTCTATGTGGCTGTATGAACGGTTCGCATGCTGCAAAGCTATCGAGATAAGTAGGGTATCTGCTGCCCGGTCCTCTGAGTAGACGCTGCTGGAGTAGATTGAGAGGCCGCCAGGCGCCAACACCAAGCATTCGCCATGGACAGATTATCAGACTCCGATCATCATAGCTATCCCCGGCCGGAGATAGGATACCTTCCGACGCCACGTTCTCGGTGACTCGGTCCCCGTCCTTCCCTAACAGCACGCGACGACGTCGACGCCTAGCGGCATGCAGGCCAGCTCTGGCAGGTAGCAACACGAGTTGGACAGCTGGGCCGTGGGGTAACCCCTGCAGCAACGCAACTCCAAAGACGGCGCCCCCCACCGCGATCAGCCTCGCTGTCCGTGACACCATGATCGCGAGCACGGAGAATACGTACGCGTAGCAGCACAATCACGCCCTGACGTGCGTAGACGCGGACAGAAACGGTGGACGCGGCCGCGGTCGGCGGGAGCAACGGCACGCCATGCCCTCGCTCCAGTATTCCGTAGCACGCGCCGATCCACGGGCCCCGCCCCGCTCTGGATCGGAGATCAGCGCGCGGCGAGCCCAGCCCAACCCTGCTGCTGCAAGCTGCATGCGCGACCGCCAGTAGGGAGGACCTAGTAGAAAAAGGAAGGAAGCGAAGCAGATCGCCTCCGCTTTTCCGTCGCTCGCTAGCTATCCCCACCGCGAAATCCGCCGTGGCCAAAAACGTTCGCGCAATCACGCAAGGCCTTGCACTGTCGTTTCACCGTACGTCTTCCCCGGCTTGCCGCACGCGCAGGTTGCCACTTGCCTGTGGCGGTAGTTTCTCATTCTTCTTCGTTCCCTCTGTTCTGTTAACAACGATCGGTGTTTACAAATGAGTCCGTATTTGTAGTGCGGGTTAGCGTTAGTGTGCGTTTCTTCTGTTCTCTCTCGAAGTTCATCACGGTATGGCGGAGGCAATAGAAAACGCGGAACGAAACAAAAGGCTGACATGCTGTCAGAAGTCAGAGGAGGAGTCCAATGTTCACGTGACAGGCGAGTAGATCCATGCGGGGCTTAACTGAAACTACTCGCAGACAGCGATTGTAAAATACTCATGCGTTAAAATTGGAAGTTCAGTTAAAATTGGAACGATACGACGGAAAAGTTAAAAATTTACGTATCGCTGTGTTTAGTTCTAAAATAATTTTTTAAACTTCTAATTTTTCCATCACATCAAAACTTTCGTACATACATAAACTTATAACTTTTTCATCACACCGTTCCAATTTTAACCAAACTTTCAATTTTGGTGTGAACTAAATACAGTGTATATGTAGGAAAATTTTGATATAAGAAAAAAGTTGGAAGTTTGAAGAAAATTTTAGAACTAAACTCGGCCTTAGTTCCACGCCAAAATTAAAAGTTTGAATAAAATTTGAAAAAAAGGTTGAAGTTTATATGTGTAGAAAAATTTTGATGTGATGAAAAAGTTGGAAATTTGAAAAAATAGTTGGTAACTAAACCCGGCCCTAGTTTTCTCTTCATGTTTTTTTGAGAGAAATAACTTCACCCGTACTTACTCCATCCGACATCCATCCAAAGAAAATAGTACTCCCTCCAAAGGAGTGGTACGTAGACTCCCTCCATCCCATAATATAAGGGTTTTAACAATTTACTTGTACCGTTTGACCACTCGTCTTATTTAAAAAATTTGTGCAAATATAAAAAACGAAAAGTTGTGCTTAAAATACTTTGGATAATAAAGTAAGTCAAAAAAAATAAATAATAATTCCGATTTTTTTTAATAAGACGAATGGTCAAACAGTGCAAGCAAAATGTCAAAATCCCTTATTTTAGGGGACGGAGAGATTATCACTTAGTGCCCCTTTGAATCATAGAAATGAAAAAAACGTAGGAATAGAAAAAACAAAGGATTCTGACAGGAATGAAAGTGCAAAACAGAGGATTGCAAAACACAGGAATGACTATTTGATTGTATCACAGGAAAAACACATAAATCGGATAAGAGAGAGAGATTCACAGAAAAATTTTCAAGAGATTGAAGCTCTTACTAAATTTCCTCCAAAATCTCTATAGGATTGTCCATTTCATAGGATTTTCAAATGATAAGGGCCTCTTTGAATCAAAGGATTTATGTAGGAATTTCATAGAATTCAAATCATATAGGAAATTTTCCTATTTGGCCATTTGATTCAAAGGATTGAAGCTTTCCAAATCCTATGAAATTCCTATGGAATGACACATTGCATGTGGATTTTGGAAGAAATATAGTAAGAGATTCAACCTCTTGGAAAATTTCCTTTGAGTCTATCCCTCTTATCCGATTCCTGTTTTTCCTGTGTTTTGCAATCCTCTATTTTACACTTCAATTCCTATCAGAATCCTGTGCTTTTTCTATTCCTCCATTTTTTCAACCCTGCGATTAAAAGAGGCCCCTAAGATAAGATTCAATCCTTTGTTTCAAATTCATTCATAAAATTTTTTTTCCTATAGGATTGAAATTCTTTGTTTTAAATTCATTCATAGGAATTTTTTTCCTATAGGATTGAAATTGTAACGTCCCGCCTGGGCCTTGAAATTGTAACGCTTTTATAGGTCATAGACTGCCAAATTCATTCATAGAATTTTTTTCCCTATAGGATTGAAATTCTTTGTTTCAAATTCATTCATAGGATTTTTTTTCCCTATAGGATTGAAATTGTAACGTCCCGCCTCTCCCAGGCCGGGCCTTGAAATTGTAACGCTTTTATAGGTCATAGACTGCCCTCACAGACTAACATAAGTCTTTTCTGCACACTCCTTTGTTTCAAATTCATTCATAGGATTTTTTTTCTATAGGATTAAAATTGTAACGTCCCGCCTGGGCCTTGAAATTGTAACGCTTTTATAGGTCATAGACTGCCAAATTCATTCATAGGATTTTTTCCCTATAGGATTGAAATTCTTTGTTTCAAATTCATTCATAGGATTTTTTTCCCTATAGGATTGAAATTATAACGTCCCGCCTCTCCCAGGCCGGGCCTTGAAATTGTAACGCTTTTATAGGTCATAGACTGCCCTCACAAACCAACACAAGTCTTTTTTGCACACTCCTTTGTTTCAAATTCATTTATAGGATTTTTTTTTCCTATAGGATTGAAATTCTTTGTTTCAAATTCATTTATAGGATTTTTTTTCCTATAGGATTGAAATTGACTGACTTCCGGAAAAGAAGTTGCAACTTATTGATATAAGTATTCTCTTAATCCTATTAAGCCCTAGGCTGGGATGTCACACCCTCACCCCCTTAAGAGAGATCGACGCCCCCGTCGATCAACCCCAGGCCAGGAACGTCCCCTCTTGGCCACGTCCGTGTGTCCAGTGCCAGCGCATGTGTCATGCTGTGTGACCACTCTCGGTCCATACTAGCCTTGCGCACCATGCCTGCGCAACTGCGACACACGCGCCCGTGAAACCGCGAGAGTCAGCTCTGATACCACTTTGTAACGTCCCGCCTCTCCCAGGCCGGGCCCGCTTACATCTGATAGCTTTTATAGGTCATAGACTGCCCTCACAGACCAACACAATTCTTTTCTGCACACTTTGTCCTCACTCGTGCGCACCCATCCCTAAATTGCTTCAGGCCAAGCACGCTTAACCTCGGAGTTCTTTAGAGATCGGCTTCCGGAAAAGAAGTTGCAACTTGTTGATATAAGTATTCTCTTAATCCTATTAAGCCCTGGGCTGGGATGTCACAGAAATCCTCCAAAATTCCTATATTTTTCCTCCAAATCAAATGGGCCCTTAAAATTTCTTTGAAACATAGGATTGACAAAATGGAATATAAAATGCAATAGACTTTTTTTTACAAGAACATAAATATAAAGTAGAGAATTGTAAACCACGTAAAAATACAAAAATTACCATTTGATTAAAAAAAGAAGAATTTTAGGAAAGGTATATACTCAAAGAAACTTTCTGTGAGATTCGATCACATGTTAAATTTCTCCAAAACTTGTATGGATTAAGGTATTTGATAGGAACTTTATAGAATTCAGTAGTGTCCAAAACTTTATTTCAAATGGTAATATAGGATTAAAATCCTATAAGGAGTGTTAGAGTTTCCAAAACACCCTTCATCTCTATAACACAAACCTGATGCCAACAAAGCTTTATGTTGCTTGCGAGCCTTCGAGCCTTTTTTGGACAATCCTACTTGCAAGAAGCTATGGTCACCGGGAACCCTAATTGCTCGCTTGGACGAGATTGCAACTACAAATCTTTAGTCATGCGAGCAAGTCGAGGAAAGAAAACTATTCAATGTTTAAAAACAAAAATGCATCAAGCAAAACGAGGCAAGCTTGTGAAAGCTGTGGAAATAACACCTATTTCTAACTTGGGAAAAATATTGGAGATGGGTTGCTATATTCGTTTAAGGGTACATTTCATGGGACACACGCGTGTCCAAACTCCAAACATACTAGGAAAAGCTGAACTAGAAAGAGATCGGAAGTCTAGCCTTCAGTGCACGAGGAACGTACGGTCCCACCAAACACGTACCCGTGTAACATGTGCATATTTTGACATGAGTCTAGACAAATTGTAGATCAAATAGCCTGGTAGGCCTAGAAATCACGAGTTCTTTTTCCTTGCATACTTGTATACGCATATAAATTAAGGGTGGCAAAATCCCATTGGGGTATGTCTCCACCCCTACGAAGCTTGGGAGACTAGATTTTGCCCCATGGGTTCCACATGCACGAGGAGGGGAGGTGTTCCATTGTGCATAACCAAGGCCAGGGATCCATTCCTACCATGAGGCCTCGAAAACGATAAGGACAATAGAAACAACTCATAATTCATAAGAAAACCCATTTAGTAGGCTCGAATACAAATCGGGGTTGTCTAGTGTCATATGAACGTCTTGTGGAAAGAATCACTCAAATTCCAATGGCTGAGATCTCACCAAGATTTGTGCACCAAAACCTTATCCCCTCCGTCCGTTCTAATTCCTCTAGCCCTCACTAGACGTCTAGATGCGCCCGTCATCGCCACCATAGCCTTGATGACACTACGGTTGGCCACCTCCTCTTTACTATCTTCTCTCTCTGCTTGTAGATGGACTGCATGGTTGAGTAGATGTCTTCTTCTATAACTCCGGTGTCAAGTTTCCTCCACGCCACCAAGCGTCCACCATCTTTGGCGACCTATGTTGCCAGATCTACCCCCGATTCCTCTTAACCACTCGATTTGTGTCACCCCACTGCCTACACCAACCCACCATTGACTTCTTGCTTCTGACTCCAGCGACATCAACGTCGCCTACGGTACAAGTCATGAGTCGCGATCGTGTCCTGCATGAGGTTCATGCTCTACCTTCCACCGCTTGCTGCTCATAAACGAGTTCACGTCTTTGCCATCGTATCTCACATGCATTGGCTTCTATGCGCCCACATCCACCTCTACTAGCATGGCACCTCACCAGCTCCCGCCATGCTATCTCAATCTCCTCCACCGTTACATCTTACCGTTTGGTACGCCTCAGCTGCACATCAACGACCGTGCAATGGGCCGATGAGGTGTTTGGGCCCCGTCAAGTTTCTGCGTGAAGAAGCTGGCACAGTTTGTTGTGGAGGATGGAATCAAGGGTTAGGGCCTTAGGGGCACGGTCATTCTTGTCCAACCCACCCTCGTCATATCCCGTTGCCAACCTAGGACAAAACAACATTCTATATACATTATTTTTCTTTTCGTAATATGGGAATAACTATTAAAAAATAATATGTAAAATAATTTAGATATTATGTTATCCAGCTAGTTAGAATCAATAGAGGTCGGCCTACCAAAACTTATATAGGTAAATTTAGAAGCAAATGGTCTTTTTTTTTTCTAAGGGTCATGCATGGTGCACTTTTTTCCGGTATAGAATTGGTGATGAGAGAGCGACAATAGTAGTAATAACACGTTGGTTTATCAACCATAGTAACACGTGATCCGAGCATCCGTTTTTCACAAAAACACGTTGCTGCGTCCATCCAACGCGAAAAGTAGTAAACGAGCAGAAGCGATAAAAAGGCTGTCAAAGCCCGTCCGTCCAACGCCCAGAAAATGTCGAAAGTATTTTCATTCGTGTCATCTCCCGGCGCCAGGGGCCGACGCCGCGACACCTCCGCGCGCGCCCACCGCAAGCAATTGTACAGCCCACACATCCCCTCAGCTTCCGTTATTACCTCTGCGCACAAGTTACCGGGCGACCAGACGACGGGGAGCCGTCGCACGCATAAATATATGCCCACTCCTTCACCCTTCCTCTGACAACTCACTGCCCCCCTCTTCTTTCTTCATTCCTCTTCCCACCAAGAACCCCAAACCTTACCTCCATTGAGTTCGAAACCGAGGAGTTACAAGCCGAGTTGTCAGAATGGGTGAGGAGAAGGAAGCCGACTCGCCGCAGCCACCGTCCAAGCTGCCTCGCCTCTCCGGCGCTGACCCGAATGCCGGTATGTGTTTGTGTAAGCGTGTTCTTTTTTTTTTTTTAGCGAACATGTAATCGTGTTTGTGTGCAAGTCGTGTTGATAAGTCTGGCGTGTGTGTTTTCGTAGGAGTGGTGACCATGGCAGCACCCCCGCCGCCGGTGGGTCTTGGGCTGGGGCTTGGACTCGGCGGCGACAGCCGCGGCGAGCGTGACGTGGAAGCGTCGGCGGCGGCGGCGCACAAGGCGACGGCGCTGACGTTCATGCAGCAGCAGGAGCTGGAGCACCAGGTTCTCATCTACCGCTACTTCGCCGCGGGCGCGCCCGTGCCGGTGCACCTCGTGCTCCCCATCTGGAAGAGCGTCGCGTCCTCCTCCTTCGGCCCGCACCGCTTCCCTTCCCGTACGTGCCAACAAGATATTTTTCTTTTTCTTCTCATTGCGTTTGGCCTGATTGGTGTCGAGCTCTCGATCATTCGATAATGTGGACGCCGTTTTTGACATTTGAGTGGCAGTGATGGGGTTGGGGAACCTGTGCTTCGACTACCGGAGCAGCATGGAGCCGGACCCAGGGCGGTGCAGGCGCACGGACGGCAAGAAGTGGCGGTGCTCGCGCGACGTGGTGCCGGGGCACAAGTACTGCGAGCGGCACGTCCACCGCGGGCGCGGCCGTTCAAGAAAGCCTGTGGAAGCCTCCGCGGCCGCCACCCCGGCGAACAACGGCGGCGGCGGTGGCATCGTCTTCTCCCCCACCAGCGTCCTCCTCGCCCACGGCGCCGCGCGCGCCACCTGACCAGTGACCAGACCGGCGCCCGTTTGTTTGTTTGTCTCGGCGCATGGGAAAACCCAAATCCGCAGGGATTATGTCATGTCCTGTAACTCCTTTTTTTTTTTCCCTCGCAACTTTTGAAGCCAAAACAATTCTCCGTGTTCGATGGCACGCGATGCTTGTAGTTGGAGTAGAGTACTTGTTCAGTTTGAGCGGTTGTCGCCTGTATACGTGCGTGCGTGCGTCGCGTGATGGCCGGCGACACCCGAAGCAAGCGGCAGGTGCGGCGATAATTTTCTTTTGTTGGGTTGTGGGGAGCGCGCCTGCCTCGGTGGCGGTGGCCGCGGTGGTGGTGGCATGGGCGACGGGGGGCCCCGGCGAGGGGCGTGTCCTGGGGCCGCGGGGGGAGAGAGAAAGAGAGCGCTCTGCAGCAGCTGCAGCCTGCATGCACTGACCTTGTCAGTCTGTGGCTCGGGCAGAGTGAGGCATTGGATGCTGCTCTCTGTCTGGGCGTGGTGCAGTGGCCCAGCGACAGGTCCCGGCTCGCACTGCATGACTCGCTGAGTCGCTGGGTCGCAGGCAACGCTGCTGCTGCTGCTGCTGTGCTGCTCACTTGACGCATGGAAACGGTGATCGGGTGCATCGTCGTACTCCACTTCGCTGAGCATGACGCCTATCGCGACAATGCGGGCTTTGATTTGCAAACTGCAATGCAACGCTGATTGATCAGGCGTTTTCTCTACATTTTTTTTCACCTTCCAAATCATGTGAACATTCTACTCCAGAGAACGGTTGGCAGGCAGATCATAGGGATATCGTGCAGTTGTTTTACCCCGAACTCATCGACCCCTCCTCGACCTCTCTGCCGCCCGAGCATACCGCCGGAGTTCCGCGTGGGTGCAAGGACGGTGGCGTGGCGGGTCCCTTTCTTATCCATCCAAGGCTTAACACGGTGATGACGGAGCTCCTGTGGATCTGATGCTCTTTTCTTCGGAAGTCGCCTGGATCTAGCATGTTGATAGGAGCTCGCCGGATAGGAGCATGGTGGTGTGGCATTGTGGGAATCGACGTGTAGAAGCATAGTCGTGTGGCATATCGTTTGGGGGTATTGTTCGCTCGCTCAATGGCACGGCGGTCCGGTTAGGGCGACGCCCCCCCCCCCCCCCCCCCCCCCCCCCCCCCCCCCCCCCGCTCCTCCACCCCACTCCTCGCACCAGATTTGGTGAAGGCGATGGAGAAGGCACCCCGCGGTGGCGTGCGTGCGGTTTCTCTAATGCAGAAGAGTTGGCTAATGCCGGCAAATAGACACATGAAGAGGCCACTAAAGAGGTTGCGAGAAAGGGTGCTTGGATAGGTGGCAGTGATGCCTCGCGGAGAAGTATGGAGAAGCGGTTGGGGGTGGGGGGGGGGAGGCACATACTCGATGGGCCATGCACAACCTGAACATGCCAAGGACATCACGACGAACATCTTGGCAACGGCGACGGATGGGGCGTGAAGGTAGTGGTGGAGATAGCGGGAGTTAGAGGTGACAGTGGTACCCGAGTGGCCAACTTTGGCTCGATGGCAGTAACCTAAGACGATGGCGGTGCCAGTGGCATCCAAGGTATATGAATCTGGCCTGATGGCTAGATCTAAAGCTCTCCAATTGATAAAAGGTGGCTACGCTAAGAAGGGAAGACAGTGGGTTCCTTAGCAATGTCGATGATAACAAGGATGGCTAGATCAGGCCTAATGGACGGATTAAGTATACTTCTGGAATACAAAGCGGCTACAAGGAGAGAAGGCATCGACAAGATATCGACGAGCTAATTGGAAATTCTGGTGACCGAGAGTGTGCGATGTTGAATCTTGGGTCTAAGAGCAAGTACAATAGCAGACTATTAGCCATCTATAAACATAGTTTAATGAGTAAAAGATGAGAGAGAAGAGCAGCGGGCTACAGATCTGTAGCTAGCTGCAGCACGGACTCCAATACGTAATGTGTGTATGACAGGTGGGACCATATATTAATACTCCCTCCGCCCCAAAATATAACAACACTTAGTATTTGTCCCAAAAAATTGCTCTAAACTCGAAAACTTCTCCACCAACATTCATTTCACAACCAATCACAACCCTCTACCATTTATTTTTCTTACCTACCTCCACTTCTCAACCAATCACAACCCATTTCTATTTAATTATACCTATTTTTTTAATAGTCGTGCCCAACTCAAAAACTCTCTATATTCTAGGATAGAGAGACTAGTACAGTAAGCAACTATTGTATGAATTAGCTATTAAAACGGCTATATATAAATTAAAGCTAGTAATGAGCTATACTATTAAACTTGCTCTAAGGGTCTCTGGATCTCAGGTGGATCGTGTCCGAATATACTTGTACCACTACTACTAGTAGCTGTTAAGTGTTAAACTCAGAAGCTACTGGGCGGTTGCTGTTGCTTGCCCCTACCAGATACCTAGTCCTAGCATGCAGATCTTGTTATCGCACAGTCGCATAGTATTGACCGCAGCAGGCTACGCGTCAAAGCTCCTTTGACCTGCCAATCGCCGGGGCCGCTGATGGTCGGATTATGCGGCACGTTCATGTCAGGGCGAACTGCTGAGTCGGTATGTTCAGGTTACGGTGGACAATCAGGTAACCTAACTGATGTCCTGTATTCCTCATAGCCTTCACTGTTGCCACATTGGAGATTTGGAGCATTGGCGAAAAGGCAAGTGGACTAAACTGTGTGGGTCATTTTCTTCATCATCTTTGTTTTGGGGCAAAATGGTGTATAAGGCCGTCGAAGTATAATGACAGGGCTGAATGTGTTCTTATGCACGATATGTTCCTTCTGTTAAATACTTCCTCTGTTTCATATTATAAGACTTTCTAGCATTACTCATATTTATATATATGTTAATAAATCTAAATATATATATGTAATTTATTAATATCTATATGAATGTGAACAATATTAAAAAGTCTTGTAATTTGAAACGGATGTAGTAACATGTAGGATTATTTTGCTACTTCTTTGTTTTCACCAAAACGTACCAAAAAATATCTTCCAATGTGAAGGCAAAACATACCCTGTCTGTTGACGATGAGAACGGTTTGTCCACCTTTACACTGTTGAACGGTGAGCAATAACACCAACTGGAAGTTGATTTTAGTTCCCGTGTCAATGAATGCAATGATGCATCCACGACCCATGCATCTTGCTTGGTTGTACAGAACTCCGCTCTGCAACATGTAAAGTTCAACCTGCAGACCAACCATGTTGTTCAACAGTAGCCCTGTACAAGCAGTCAACCACAGGTAGCACGTTATGTTCAGGCCTTCAGGGCCAATTCCGCGTGGGAAAAAAAAAGAAGCAAAATTAAAACTATAAGGGCCACCACGCATGACGCATGAATGCCATATTATCATATTATGATACTGAAACTCTCATGCTTGAAGGGAAATTAATGATATGATAAGTACATTCTAAGACTGCCCCCAATATTTCTTAAGTCAGAAATCAAAGAGAAGCGTGGTTTTCGTAAACTACAGAATATGAGCTATCTCGCAAACTCCAGAAAGAAACTACCAAGCAGAACAACTGGAGCACACAATTATATTATACTCCCTCCGTTTCAGATTGTAAGACTTTCTAGTATTGCTCATATTCATTTAGAAGTTAATGAATCTAGACACATATATAAATGCATATATTCATTAATATCTATATGAATATGGGCAATGCTAGAAAGTCTTACATTGTGAAACGAAGGGAGTATAAGCCTAACTTTGACACCAAAATCTATGAACGAAAAATTAACAGCAGGTGCACTCCTTATTTCCATAATATTGGCAGCACAATGCTTCGTGCCAGCAGTGACCAGTTACCCATTTGCTACCCAGCAACCAAATACCCTGCAAAACATAAGAATGAACATGCAGATGTCCATGGCAGCATTTGTGTTCCCATCGGCCGTTTGCAACCAATAACATGTTTCTTTTAATCAAAACCAATTATATGCTTAACAAAAACCAACACTCAGCTCCTTATACAAAGAAAACCATACCAAGAAAAGAGACGACTTCAGTACACCACAAAATCACAGGAAAAAGCAGTTATTGATCACCCCCCCCCCCCTCCCACCACCCCCACCACACCAAAAAAAAAAACTCAGTCATTAAAACCAACAGTCTCTACTAGCAGAAAGCAAGATACATATGCCAATATGCAATCTCCATAATATAATGATGGACATCTTTTCTTTTTCTTTTTGCTTTGTTTGAGGAATTGGGTTTGCCATCTATACCCTATTATTGGAAACTAACAATTCAGTAGCACATGATTTTTTTTAATTATTTTTTAGACTTTTTTATTTTTTAATTTTATTAATAGACCATTCCAAAAAGTATTTCCAAATCCGAACCTTTTGGCCACGCCACCGTGGTTGGCGTGGCTAAACAACGCAATATTTTTGGAATGGTCTATTAATAAAATTAAAAAAAAAATCCCACCACATTAGGCTAAGATCAGCATACCTAGCCAGTTTGATCATTTGCAGTTGCAAACTTTGCAGATTGTTGGATTTCTTTTATCGTCCCTCTACCTGTGCAGATGTAGAGATGCTCAGATGCCCTATCTGTCTTCTTTAGCAGCGCATCAACATGATCGGCTCCTGGGAATATCAATATTGACTTGGCCAAATCAATGACTACTGGAGCTCTGTGGCCTTGCAATACTCGCACTCCAAATACACCAACCTTCAGGCTAATGGCCAGGCATGGTGCAGTGGCGGTAGATTGAGATTTTTTCTTGACACTGTGGCCAGTACTTTCCTGATTTAGCATACTTGAGGTTTCAAGCATTGAACCTTTTCTCATCCGCAGGACATCAATGCTTCTAATGTTCAGGCATTGGTGCATAAGAGGGCATGGCTTCCAAGCATTCTCATGTGAAATTATGCAGTAATGTGTAAAAAAAAACATACTCCCTCCGTTTCACAATGTAAGTCATTCTAGCATTTCCCACATTCATATTGATGTTAATGAATCTAGACATATATATCTATCTAGATTTCATTAACATCAATATAAATGTGGGAAATACTAGAATGACTTACATTGTGAAACGGATGGAGTATGTTTTATGTTTTCTCCTGCAGGGTGAAAACACATCTTGCAATTGTTTGCTAATCTATTGATCTCTTTTATCTGAATTCCAGCAGATGCTGCAAGAATACCATCAAAGAAAGTTGACAACAAATGATCAGAACCTGACAGTGGCAGTTCTTTTTAGATAACAAGTTTGCATCTCAAAAACATGCTTGAAGGTCCTTACCAGTCACCATAAATCATTTGGTACACAACTTTGGAACATATCATTCCAAACTGCAATTGCACTAGTAGAGATAAAGAAAAAATCTCTGTAGGAGCCCGCTCAAAGACTGAAACAAAAGATAAAACCAAGAACACTAACTGTTATACTCAAACAATTGAGTGAATTTCGTGTTCAGACTCAGAATACATACCAATAATCAAGTGATATTTGCAGTTGGACTCATCATAGGACCACCTGTGAGTACTTTTAAAACTGATATGGTGCTCTGAAGGCAAGAATTCACTTCTGTAACTAAGCCTCAGGATGAACATTATCTCAAATGTTTCGAGAACATCAAATGTCAATTACAGTCTTATTTCTCGTTGCAAACGTCTATATTTCTCTTGCATTCTCAAGAGCTTCCGTGAAAGCTCCTGATTCCCTGTCAGCATCAACCCGTTCAACACACGGTTGAACATGAACCTTCTAGGCAGATAACCTCTATCCACCATTTCTTCCACCATCCTTGCAGCCAGTACCATGTCCTCAGCCCTCTTGCGCATAAACATAGCACTTATTATGATGTTATATGTGTCTTGGTTGGGCAGGCACTCCTCTCCTTTACTCATCTTCTCAAACAAATCCAAACCCTTTTCCATCTCCCCTTCCTCAAATGAATACCTTATAAGAACATTGTATGTCTGAACGATGGGTTCGCAGCCTCCATTCTTCATCCTCTCCAACAGCTTCAAACCTCGGTCAATCTTCCCAGCATGGCAGAGGCCTCGGATCAACACAGTGTATGTAACCACGTTAGGGACATAGCCCTTAACAAGCATACCATCAAACACCGTTACTGCATCCTCCACATTACCCTTCTTGCAGATCACCTGAATAAGCGCATTGTAGGTAGCAACCGATGGAGCACACCCTTCTTTAGCCATTTCATCAAACACCTTGCGAGCTTTCTCTAGCTGCCCGGCAACACCCAGCCCATGAACCATGGTAGTGTACGAGACGACGTCAGGCTTACAGCTCTCGTCTTTACTCCCCCTCTTCTTCATCTGGAGGAAGAAGTCCCATGCGTGCCGTAGCTGTCCAGCACGGAAGAAGCCTTTAAGGATGATGTTATAGGTGGTCTTCGTGGGGGCAATGCCGGACTCGACCATCAGCCGCAGCACGTCGAGCGCGCGGGAGGTGTCCTTGACGCGGCACCATCCGTCGGCGAGCGTGTTGTACGTCACCACGTCGGGGGTGAAGCGCTGCTCGAGAGCGCGGACGAGGGAGGCGGCCTTGCCGGCGTGGCGCGACTTGGACAGAGCGTCGAGGAGGGAGTTGAACAGGGGGAGGTCCTGCGCGACGCGGTGGGAGCGGTGGAGCGAGAGGAAGAGGCGGACGGCGAGGTCGGGGCGGCGCTGCGACACGGCGAGGCGCTCGAAGAGGATGGGGAAGGTGCGCGGGGTGAAGGCGAGGCGGTGGCGCGGGAAGAGGCCGAGGATGGAGTTGGTGAGCTGGCGCGGGCGGCGGAGGCGCGCGGAGAGGTCGAGCGCGAGGTCGAGCGTGGAGGGGCCCACGGCGTGCGCGCGCGGCGGGAGGTGGAGGAGCGAGTGGAAGAAGAGGAGCGCGCGCGGCGCGTGGTGCCAGAGGAGCTTGAGGACGGAGTCGGCCACGGGGGTCGGGAGCGACGGCGCGACGGCGAGGAGGGACGCCGAGAGGGAGCGCGTCGAGGCCGGCGTGAGGGCGGACGACGGGTGGCTCAGCACGACGGCGGCGATCTGGCGAGGGCACGGAGCTGGTGTGGCCGAGGTCGGTGTCGGCGGTGGGCGGGGCAGCGGCGGCATTGGAGAGCTTCGTGCCGTTCGGCGGCGTTGCGACTTGCCACTTTGCCAGGAAGAGGGGATCAGTTCGTGGAACAAACGTGCAGTGTGCATTGCCGCATCGCATGGTATTGGGCCGAAAATTTCACAGCCCGGAGATTCTACGGCCTGTCAGGTATCGGCCTATGAGGCCCAGAGGCCCATCTCCAAACGCGCCACGGCGAAACGTGGCCTTTTCTTCATATGGATCCTTGCGAGTTAAGTGAACTGATGAGTGATGAGCGATGATGGATGATTACTGTCCATTGCATCCATGCTCAAAAACTACTCCCTCCGTTTTATATTATAAGATTTTCTAACATTGCCTACATTCATATCTAGATTCATTAACATATATATGAATGTGGGCAATACTAGAAAGTCTTATAATATAAAACGGAGGAAGTATTTTTTAAGCAAACATACCAAAATTCGATAATGACCTTTGCATGCACTAACGAACCAGGTTTAGATATAGTGCTAGTACTCATCATGTCTACAGGTTTCAGAATAAAATCTTTTGACTAAAGCAATGTGTCCGTTATCCAATCAAGAGGACCTCAGGCCACAAGACATGAAAAGAACAGCAAGTGTGTCCCACGGAAAGGACAGAAAAATGTCTGGATCTTATACTCCGTAGATTCTAGTACTAGTAGTAGCGTGCTTTGAGCGCAAGGATCTCGTCCTCGCGGGTGGTCACATCCTCACGGTCACGGACACCAATTGACACCCAATAATTCCATGGCAAAGTGCCAAAGTAGAAACATGAGCGAGTACAAGCATGTGGGTGATGAGAGGTACATCTGATGTAAAGATTAGACGAATGGAAAACCGATAGCAGGATTGTACTTACTATCCTTTTTTCGTACACAGTTCATCTTTTAGTTTGTTCCGGGGAAACCAGCTACTGGTCTGAGTGCCCGTACCTGAATGCTAGTAGTAATAACTAGGAATAAACAGACAGAATTTGGTTTCTTTCTTTAGATAAAGAAATTGCTTGCTTGATCAAGAAAGAACAGACCAGGGATTGGAAGCTCGCTGCACGGATCCAACAGCAAATCAGTATCCATGCTTATCAGGTTCGGAAATTTGTCTGGAGCTCATTCCTGACGATCTTTGAAGTACTAGTTTCAGACTTTCAGGAAACATTTGTCAAGTAAAGGAAGATTTGCTACATCAAATTTGATGGTTTGAGTATGAGCTCAAGACAGCTTCACGCGCGAGTGTACGCCTGTACGTACAGGTACAATGGCTAATGCACACACTCAAGTCAAAAGTTTAAGGCGCTGTCCGTTTGGCGTCTACGGACCAACGGATTTAAAAAGCTGGTTAACCAATACACTTTTAACCGGTAGTTCATCACGGCACCAAGAATCAACGTGTATTATTAACTTGCAAGAACAGAAAAAATCGACATGTACTAATCTGCAAGTCCGACCTTCCAGGACGATGTGCAGTGTTCCTCACGAAAATTCGACGGGCACCATCATCCGATTGATTGAAAAACTGGTTTGCATCTAATCATAAGCCGTGCAATTATTGTCACCCCGATGGTACGAACATTACGGAATGCATCGACACCTTCCATGGCTGTAACAACTGCACCATTTCATGAAAAAATATGTTCATTTTCTTCTCCATCCAATTACTACATTCTTCAGATTTTCCATTACCACAGTGGCTTCTGTTATCGTATATTTACTTTTCGCGAGAGGCGCGGCCGATGGAGAGAAGCTGGAATGGCGTGAGAGACGCGTCCGGTGGAGGAGGCCGGTTTGGCGCGAGTGGCGTGGCCGGCGGTGGAGGAGGCGACCTAGGTGTGAGGAGAAGCTGCCGGTGGGAGTGGCGCGGTCTTCGGCGCACGAAGGCTGGCCGGCGGGGGACGCCGGTGCAGGGGTTCCACATGTCGACAGAGCTTGTATAGTGGTGGAGCATCGGTGTGTCAGCCGTGGATTCGCAGGTGATGAGCGGCGGGTGAAAATCTAGTCTGGCCTCGGTCAGACCGATAACGATGGTTCATTCCCCCTCCTGAGGGCGTTGTCGTGCTGTCTCACCCCTCAAGGGTGGTTGCCGGGCGAAATCCCAGTCTTGGCTCCTTTGAGCTCCGACGGACGGCGGCGGCGGTTTTTCTGTCGCTTCTCTTCTTGAAGACGTTGTTTTGGCATCCCTTGGGGGGGGGCGATCTCGTCTGTGTCCCTTTGTTGGTCTAGTGGCGGTCGATCACGCTTAGCGGCGGCCGTTTCGGTGCTAGCCTTCTTCTGGGCTTGTGTGTTGGCGATGTCGGTGTGTGGGTGGTGCCGTGGTGGTTTTTTTTTCTTTTTCCTGGTTATGACCCTCAAGATTGTAATCTTGTAATTTTTTCTTGCTCTATCGAACTTCGCACCGTCTCGTGCGAGTCGTTCAAAAAAATATTTACTTTTCTGAAAAAAAAGTATTGAATCAACTTTCTACGATTGGTCACCTAAGGCAGACAAGAGGGCCCAAAAATGATCGATCGCATGATTAGGACGCCGGCAGATGGGGATTAAACGTGGGCTTGTTTTTTTAGAGCCGAAGACAGCGAAGTTTAAAGAGGCAGGCAAGCAAACCAGCGAAGCGGGCTTAAGCTTAAGCCACCTCTCGTCACGCCTCCAAACCCACTTCTCTCCCACCACCGAGTCACCGAGAGACCGCCGCCTATTCTTTCCTTCCTCCCTCTCTCCTGTCTTTGCTTCTCGCGAGGAAGTTGGCATCCTAGATACATACTCCTTCCATGGCGCCGTCCCAGATCCGCTTCGGCCACCAGATCCCCTTCTCCCGCCCCGACTCCGACGAGGAGGAAGAGGAGGACGACGAAGACGAGGAGGTCGAGGAGGAGGAGGAAGAGGAGTACGAAGGGGAGGAGGAGGAGGAGATGGAGGGCGAGGTGCCGGTGTCGTCGCCGCTGATGCTGCCGGCGGCGAGGGGAGGAGGAGGAGGGGTGTCCGTCGTGGAGACGGTGGCGGCGGCACTGCGGAGGTCGCTGCTGCTGTGCAGCAGCGTGCGCGCCGCGGAGGACGAAGGGGCTGCGGCGGCGGCGGCGGCTGCGGGGATGCAGATTGGCCGGCCCACCGACGTGCGGCACGTCTCGCACGTCACCTTCGACCGCTTCGTGGGGTTCCTCGGCCTCCCCGCCGACCTCGAGCCCGACGTGCCCCGCCCGGCGCCTAGCGCCAGGTCAGTGCCGCGCCATTGCCTTGCTTCGCCTTCTCCATGCTCCGTGGATTTGAGGCGGGGGCTCTGGAATTGGGGTTCCGCTCCGGAGATCAGCATCTGCAGTGCTACTACCTGTGTGGATTAAGCCCATTTTCACCCTGCACTGCTGTTCGTTTCCGAATTAAGTTCGTGGCATGATGCTAAATATAGTGCCACATTGCCGCGTAACTAAGCAAAAGTGCACATAATAGTTGCCTCGCCGAGCCCTTATTAGATTTGGGTGCCCACGAGCGACGAGCCAATAGGACTGTTACGTTTGCAAACTCTTACAGGAAGCCGGAACTGTTGCCATTTCCAAGGATGGCACTGCCAAGTTCGACTACTGGGGAATCTTCTAAAGCACATTCCTTTTGTGGAGATGACTCTCTTTGTCCTTGTCAGGCATTGGGATGTTGTGATTCAAAATATAAGCACTTTTAGCATTTGAAATTTATGCCAAAATATAATTAATTTTAGCACTATTTAGAATACTGCTTGTCCCATCTATCACTGTTTAAATTTTACTGTCTTACCCTCAACCATCCGTTGGGGCACCAGTCTTTTTTCCGAACAGTCAAGGGCGCTTCATATGTTTCATCTTTTGTAGTTAGTTGTTACCCCTTACTGATTCCTATCCTGGTATTGTTGTATGTATGATACATAACCTTTCAGTTGTAGAGGGGAACTAAGGATCATTTCTGTTTCTTAAGTTCAATTGTTATAAGTTCTTTTCCTTAAAAGAACTTTGCAGCCTACCTTTATTAGTGAATTTCTAGCAAAGCTATCAGACCCTAACTTAGTTTATGTTTAATCTATTTCCTTACACAGTGTGAGTGTATTTGGAGTTTCACCAACGTCCATGCAATGCTCATATGATAACAGAGGAAACAGTGTGCCAACAATACTATTGACCATGCAAAGGAAGTTATATCAACTTGGGGGGCTTCAGGTAAGGCCAAATGGCCAACATGTTTTGGAACCTTAATAATACCAGCATTTACACTACTCAGCAAAAAATGGGAAAAAGTTCTGAAATTCTGCTTCTTGTTTTCCCAGGCTGAAGGAATCTTCAGAATAAATGCAGACAATAGTCAGGAACTATATGTCAGGGAGCAACTAAACATGGGTGTTGTTCCGGATGGTGTTGACATGCACTGTCTGACGGGCCTCATAAAGGTGTGGTGACAATTATTTCTTGTGCTTTTAATTAACCTTTGATTTATTTACCATATGTTTTAAATGCACAAAACCCAACCTTATGGAAATCTTTCTCTATGGAAATTGAACATGTACAAAGCCTTCAAATATGATAATGCAGACATTGTTTATGCATGAATTGCTGAGTACAGAGATTTAGATATAAGATTTCAGACAGTAATCAATAGATAGACTAGACTCTAGAGTATCTAACGCATACATAGACTAAATTATATTTTGAAGAAGTCTACAGATAAATGAGTTTTTGTATTGTTACTTTTTATCTGTTTGTTCTCTTCTACACCATTCCATGACCAGTGTGATGCTGATTGTAGGCATGGTTTCGTGAACTTCCAAGTGGAGTATTGGACTCATTGACTCCAGAACAAGTGATGCACTGCAACACTGAAGAAGAATGCGCTCTCCTTGCGAGTACTCTACCTCCAGTGGAAGCAGCACTACTTGATTGGGCCATCAATCTGATGGCAGATGTTGTGGAACATGAAAACTACAATAAGATGAACGTTCGCAACATTGCTATGGTTTTTGCACCAAACATGACTCAGGTTATTCTCAAAATCTATTTGGCTTTATTTATTTATCTTGCTATCTACAGAATTTGCTATTTCACAGACTAATCATGTAACATACCATCTCTTTTATAGATGGCCGATCCCTTGACTGCTTTGATACATGCAGTTCAAGTGATGAATTTTCTCAAGACACTTATCTTGAAGACTGTGAAGGGACGGGAAGAAACAGCTACGCCATCAAGTGCATTCCCATCAAGCTCTGGTTCCCCAAGTGACAAAGATGAACCTCAGGCATTAGAGCATTTGGACAAGCCCACCATTTGTTCAACTCAGCAAAATAATGATTGTCCAATGATTAGTGGGGCTACTCTTGATCACTTCCTCTTTAGAGCAGAACCATTGCGTCATAATGACATACAAGGTAGTGCTGGACAACCCAAGAAACGCGACAATAAGGACCATGACAACAGCAGCAGGGAATTTTCTCCCATAGATAGTGATTCAAGTAGCCAAGCCAGCAATTCTGCAAGCAAATTCAGTAATGACAATGTGGAAGGTTTATTTGACAGGTTTAAATTTCGGAAAGGAGTAGGGAGGCTGTGCAGACACCCTGTTTTTCAGTTGAGTAGGTCCATGAAAAAATCAGGTGAAGCGGGACAAGCCTGTGTATGAAGTATGACACGATAGGGTGTAGTTGATAGTTTCCATAATTTTTAGAGGCGTGTTTACTTAACATTTCATCAACCATTGTCCTAGATTGCGTGAGTAGAACTGTAGAAGGTATTAGCCAATTTGGTGGTAGTAGTACTGAACTACTGATGTCGAGTTCCTGCCTGTATATTTCAACTATTCATTTCTGACCAATCAACTTGTACGATGCCTCATTACTTTCGGTTGTTAGTTATACTTGTTACTAACAGAAATCAAGAGTAGCCTTAGCCCCTTTCCAATCAATTGCTGTGCAAGTGATTTGAATGGGACAAGGTACAAAACGCCGTCATCTTCAGTACTCCAGTTTTGTGGTGCTGGTAAGCGCTATCATCTTGGTTTGAAGCTATCATTTTGATTTGAACCCTACCAAAATATTTGGCACTATCAAAATTGGTCTGGTCTGAAACCAAAATGTGCCCACAAGACAAATGCCAAGCAATAACAAAATTTTGGTAGGGTAACATTTTATTGGGTGTTGGTACGGGCAGAATTTGGTAAACTTGCAATCCAATACGGCCCGAAGATAGCAGGACAGGTGTCTAATCAAACGTTGCTCAGTTTTTCAGGGCATGTTTGGTTCGTGCCAAACCTTGGTGTTTTGGCACTATCATTTTTTTGGTAGGGAAGAGTAATATCAAGTTATCAACTCTACTGATATTGGCAAAATTTGGTATCAATCCAAATCACTTTTATATACTATTAAAGTTGCCAAATAGGAGTAATTGGTAGGGCAAATTTGGAACCAAACCAAACAGGCCTTCAGTCTTTCACCCGTTGGACTGCCGCATTGAGGAGGCGTTTTGCGGGCCGTCGGGCCGAGAGAGAGAGAGATATATAACTCCAAACTTCACGGGCCCTTATGGATCTTGTAAACTTTGCCTCGAAATGAATTCTTGTGTTTAGACTGGTATGTCGAAGTGAACGGTTACTTCAAGTATGAAAAACTGAAAATTAAATGCAGTTTGAGATGCGATACTCATACATGGTTCCTTCAGTCTAGGAGATGATGGGCATGATTAGCTTGAAACAGATAGCTCTTGTGAAATTCTTTTCTTTCCCTTCCAATTCCAGTTTAGACATCTAACGATGAACGTTCCAATCAACCAACAGCCAAGTGGACCACCAATAATATTATCAGCAATCTTGGTACGATCTAGCTGATATGCCTTGGAAGCTTCCTGCTACGTAAATGTACAACATGGGTGCGTATCTTCAATCCACCAAAACAATAATAGTACGTGTGACGATCTTTTTGTCCCAAACACTCGAACAGCCCATGTTGAAGCTGTTGGCTCTGGCCCTTTTCTGTTTTGGATTGAATCAACTACCTTTTTTTTCCCTACCAAAAAACTGAATTGTGTGTGCCCGTGGGGTGAGGATTTAGGCTCTCACGATCAATACCGTCATTCAGAGCAGAGCCCAGCTGTCTCGGGCTCTCGGCCCCGTACAATTATCCACACGCGCCCGCCATCGACCTCACCATGCGATCCTTAACTTTGTCATTTTCGGGAACGCATTATGCATGTACTTGGAACACTACTGTACTAGTTTCTCACATTTTGTTGCCTAACTTAAGAAGCTCCTCCATTTACTCTACACATGCCCGTGTTCATTCATGCAAACAGAAACGACCTCAGCGAAGGAAACTCCCGCGCAGATCAGGCTCCGCCACTGTAACTTTCACTAAGAATTACCATTGATGTTCGAAAAATAGTTGATAATCAAAGAAACGTTATTAGCCGTTCGACTCAACCATGTTATTGGCTCTGCTGCTGCACAACAGAACAGAGCATTTACCAAGTCAAATCATGGCCAGTCGTGGACTTGAAAGTACGCCACATTTTCGCGCTGCCCTTAACTTATCAAATCTCAGAGACTACCTACAAACTTCCGAAAACGACGGCAGAATTCCAGCAGAATGCATGCACGGCAATTAACAGCCTAACAGAAGACGCGCGTCCGGAAATCACCCTGCCGTGCACGGCAAACACCAAACGGAAAGGCATCAGCGATGGGCGATGGCTCGAGCTGACCAGCCACGCCAAACGCCAAAACGGTATACCCCGAAATTGCAGTTGCAAGGAGCCAGGGACCAATGGACCATCAGCCCATCGCGAGAAGTTAATGGTGCTACTGTACTATCCAACACGTAGTTAATTGTAACCACTGTACTAAGCAGTACACATTTTGCAGACAGGACAATACATTATACAACCATACAGTCATACAGATACAGATCAGTAGCTTTGCAACAAAACAAAATCTTGTGCATGCGACAGCCTGTTTTGACTGCCTTTTGTTTTATGTTGGGAGAGGAATCATTTGACGGCCCGGGTTGTGTTCTGTGCAACGAGACAATCCCGGCATTAATCCTTTTTTCCCCCTGGATTTTAACCGTGTGCAATTTGGGAGGACCACGCACTTGCGGTGCACGCTTGCCATGGCAAATGGCAATGCCATCTCCGTTGCTTTATAAGTGCGCGCGCGAGCCAACGAGAGAAACCGGAAGTCTCTTTTGAGCCTGCAACGCACGCACAGTTTGCACACGCAGCTTAGCTAGCGAGTGACGAGATCACAGGGCATGATGAGTCCTGGCGTTTCGGCCAAGAAGCGCCACGCCGGCGCGGGGTTCACGCTCGGCTGCGGTTGCAAGGACGCGAAGAGCGTGTCCGTGTCGGCGTCGGCGGCAGGGACGCCGTCGACAACGGCGACGCGGCGCAGGAGCGCCGGGACGAACCCGTCGGGGTCGACGACGACGGACACTCTTACCATGACGTCCGCGTCGTCGTCCTTCCTGTGGGAGCACTCCGTGGTGGAGTTCGACCACGACGACGGCGGCGACTGCGGGCCGGAGAGCTTCTCCGGCCTTCTGCGCGAGCTCAGCGAGCTGGAGCAGAGCGTCGCGTCGTGGGGCCGGAAGAGCCACCACCAACACCACGACAAGAAACACTCGCCGCCGCCGTCGTCGCCGCTGCCGCCACAGGAGGACAGGAAGGAGAAGAACAGCGGCAACGGCGATGCCACGGACAAACCAGGAGACTGCCGCGACGACGACGACGGCGGCGGCGACGGCGTCGGTGTGGGGCTCGACGGCAGCGTGGCGGTGGTGAAGCAGTCCGACGACCCGCTGGGCGACTTCCGGCAGTCGATGCTGCAGATGATCGTGGAGAACGGGATCGTCGCCGGCGAGGACCTCCGCGAGATGCTCCGCCGCTTCCTCACCCTCAACGCGCCGCACCACCACGACGTCATCCTCCGCGCCTTCGCCGAGATCTGGGACGGCGTGTTCGCGGCTACTGCCTCCCTCGTCCACCACCACCCGCCGCCCTCCTCACGCCGCGAGCAGGTGGCTCCGGCAAGGCCGCCCGCGCCGAGGACGCCTCCGCGCCACCGCCACCCTTCACCACGGGCATGGCGCGTGTAATCGTAACGCGTACGTGCAACGCTCGCACGCGCGCTGTGTAATCACCCGCGATGTGGGTTACTCCGGGGCAATACACAAGTACTGCTACTCGATATCAATTGGAGATTAGTGACACCGTGCGTGCGTCTCTGTGCTTTCGCGCGTCCTCGCATTTTTGTCTCGTGTCATTTATCGTGCGGTGTGTGTGGTACACTGGTTACTGGTACAAATCATGAAGCCAAAAAGAGAAGGACGGGGGCAAAGCGGAAACGGCGTACGAAGGCCAGGACCGGCCAGTTCGGGGGCCGGAGTCACGGACGATACGGGCGCGCGAGTTGGAGGGGCCCCGACGCGCGGGTTTGCACTTACGCATGCGGGGGGATCGGCGGTGGGTGGTTGGCGCGCGCAGGCGGCAACGACGCGAGCGAGGGCCGAGGGAGTGGGACTGTGGGAGTGGGAAGGCAAGGCATCCACCTCGTCCTCGATGTCATGCGTGCTTGTCATTCCGCGTCCATCAGCAGCAGCCCAGCACGGGCACTCTGAATTCTGATGTCCCTTTCAGATAACATGTACGGGTTCCCGATTCGCCGTCCTCCGACCCCGGGCGGTGGTTGCTTGTCAGCTTCCTACTCCTACACTGCAACAAAATTAACCGCAAGCTGTAGACGAATGGCTATCTTGGAGCAATGGAACTGGCTGTGTGGTAAAGTGTGGCGAAACAATCATCACGAACTGACGGGAGAATGGATCCAGGGGAAATATTTTTATTTTAGTTCTTTTTTAAAAGGGGCTGCTATATAACGGAATCCTGAGTAGGTATCAGGTGTGATACCTATCAGGTATTAGATGATTCTACACACGTTTCAGGTGATACTTGTAGAGTATCATGTGATACTTATCAGGTATCATGCGATTTCTACCACGTATCGCGTGATACTCGCAAGGTTTCATGTGATACCTGTCAGGTATCAGACGATTTTTACCACGTATCGTGTGATACTCGCGAGGTATCATGTGATACCTGACGATTTCTACCACGTATCGCGTGATACTCGCGAGGTATCATGTCAGGTATCAGACGATTTCTGCTATGTATCGCGCGATATTTACGAGGTATCGGATGATACTTACCAGGTATCAGGTGATTCCTAGTAGATATAACTGTGCATCCCGTTGGGGAGAGCATCCTGACGCGCGGCCGGCCATCTGCAGCCGTCCCCTGTAGACGAGGACGGCGGCGGCAGGGGACGGGCGCGGCGGCGGGTGCGAGCACGGCGGCGACGACGGGGGACGGGCGCGGCGGCGGCGGGGGACGGGGACGATGGCGGCGGGGGACGAGCGCACGCTGATGGCTTCGGCCGCGTCGCATGGGTGAGAATCGCGTTTGTGGAGGAGGAGCATCCCGTTGGGAAACGGTATCCCGTCCCCTAGCATTCCCGCTTTTTTTAAAAAAATAGCATGGTGGCCCGCGCATATTGCGTGGCTAGTATCATTATATTTTCTCTCATATAATAGCATATATGTTTTCTCATTATATTATTCAAATATATTAAAATGACAACATAATTTTAAATTTTGCAATAACTTTACGAAACTACTAATGTGTAATATTTATATTGTATTTTATATACGTGTTAGTTATTAATTATTTTTAATATCAAATTTTAATCATTTGTAAATTATATATATTCCTATATGGACTCTAGACTCGTCTTTTAATATTTCTTTTTTTAATTCTGAATTTTTATTATTTCTAATTGAATTTCTATGTGGACTCTAAACTCATTTTTCAATATTCTTTAATTTTTAATTTCAAATTTCAGTTACTTCTAAATTGTATTCCTACATTGACTTTAAACTCTTCTTCCCATGTTTTTCTTAATTTCAAATTTTAGTTATTTATAAATTGTATTTTTATGCGGACTCTAAACACTACTTTTAATTTTATTATCTTTATTCCGAATTTTAGTATGGACTTTATACTCTACTTCTAATATTCCTTATTTTTTTAATTCTGAATTTCTATTTTTTTTAATTATATTTCTATATGGACTCTATACTCTACTTCTAATATTCTTTATTTTTAATTCCGAATTTCTATTATTTCCTAATTGTATTTCTATATGGACTCTATACTCTACTTCTAATATTCCTTATTTTTAATTCCAAATTTCAGTTATTTCCTAATTGTATTTCTATATGGACTCTAGTCTCCTCTTCTAATATTCCTTATTTTTTAATTCCGAAGTTCAACTATTTCTAAATTGTATTTCTATATGGACTCTAGTCTCCTCTTCTAATATTCCTTATTTTTTTTAATTCCGAATTTCAGCTATTTCCTAATTGTATTTCTATATGGCCTCTAGTCTTCTTTTCTAATATTCCTTATTTTTTAATTCCGAATTTTAGCTATTTCTAAATTATATTTCTATATGGACTCTGCTTTTTCTTTTTCTCCGATTAATGTGAGAATTTCTAGGCCATGAGAGCGAACATGGAGGCTCATTTTTTTATTCCTTTAATAATATAATAGATTATTTTATAAATAAATCCTTAGGAAAACCTTATTCTAGAATTGAATCCTTATGGTGATGTTAGCATCCCTCTTGTTCCCAAGAAAACTAAGTCATTGATGTAAAAGGATCGACGCAAATGACACTAACGTCAGGGATGGTATCATCATATTGTCCATCATGTTAAACCGCGGCGTTAATGATGTTGGCGCCACGAAAGGCATATATTCATGTAAATAAAAAGTTTTTCTAGAGGTTTATTAGTAAAATATTTTTCTAAAAAAAATAAAAATCCTGATGGATCGATCTCTCACCTGACGATCAACCACACGCATCATATCCCCGCCGATTCAGGAACTGACATGAGAACTTGGGCGTCCATGACCATGATGCATGTAATGATGTAGTACATGCGACACCGGGGAATAACAAAACTACAAAAGGGATAACAAGATATCTCAAAACAAAGGGAAGAACAAAATCCTGGAACCGGAAACTCAACGCCCAGCAAGGAATCCGGGAATGATATCATGGCATCAGGCAGGCAGGCATGCCGTCCCGCGCATCCCATGCCGGGCGGTGCACCTAATCTCTTCCCGAGACAAGGCCACGGGCTCGACCAGGGCCGATCCCTTTGTTTGTTGCTTCGTATGGAGGCCATCGGCACGGGCGCGAAGGGAACAAATTAGTCCAAGCTAGCCTCTGCTTACGGTCGGGGCCATCGGAAGAGACAGCTAGCGCGCGCGCGCGATGCAGGTCGCCTCCTCTGCAGCCTGCTTGGCTCGCAAGCGGTTGTCTCCACTCCCGTCTCCGGCATCCTCCCTTGCGTCATCACGGTCGCCGCTGACCGATGTGCTAGTAGTAGTATATACAAACTCATTTCTGATCTCCAAGAAATGCTTCTTCATCAGAGCAAGCAGGAGGCAATAGCTTGGGAATCCGATTCGTTCTCGCAGATCATTATAAGCAGGCGACGACGGTGAGTTTCAGAGCTCAGACTTTCAGTCTCCCCCTAGCTAAGATAGTCCGAGTCAAGTTAAGCTGAGGCAGTAGTATCAGAGAATATCTCCGGGTGAGATCGATAGGGTATGGCATGGATCGAGTACGCTATGGACCATATCTGTTCTTGGCCTGTGCACCCTGGCGGCCTGGCTCCAGCAGTGTTCCGAATTAATACAAGTTGAACTGGCAACTTGGACACTGGCGAGTGGGCGCGAGATTCAGATGCAGCAAGGGCGGGTCGGTCGATCATCATCATCAACGTGCAGTCTGCTGTTTCTTCTGTCGTCACAGTTTAGCAACTGTATTTCAATATACCTGGCAATACTCCTATCCTTCGACAAAGGGCACAGCTCGTCAGGATTAACAGCGGTGACGTCAACTGTACGCTACAGTGTCAGTTGATGAGTATAGCTAGCTTTTGTCACGACTCGCTGATAAATTAACCCGGCCGGCAGCATCCTGATCGATGTTAGTGGATCTGCAAATCTATTTCGTCCGTAGTACTTGATCGGGACTGTAGAAAAGACGACCAGGGGCATCACTGTGTCAATAGATATCGACAGCAGCAAAGACCAAAGAGGGCATGCAAGGAGGCATGAGTTAGGTTAAGCGGTTGTCTCCTTGAACCAATTGGTACTCGTCGGTAGTTGGTGCTCCAACTTTGATCAGTATCAGCAATTCAGCATCCTCTGAACTCCGAAGAACAGCCGGTGGCTGAACCTACAAGCCCAAATATGGCTGTGACAAAAGGTAGGATGAATCTGACAGGTCCGGTAAAGAATAATGCTTGCACAGAAATCCTAGAAGTAGAGTTGCAGGATCCAATTCTGCTGCATTGCGTTGTTTTCAGTTTGCAGCCGTTAGGGCGTTTACAATGCACCACACATTTTTGCTATCACTAAGGTGTCACGTAGACACATTTTTGCTATCACTGAGGTGCCACGTAGACCGAAGAACACTACTAGCTACATGTTTCACAGTACAAGTTACCTATACAGTGGGTCCCACTAGTAGCTACTTTATCACTTTACCACCTTTTCTCCCTCCCCTCCCTCTCCACTTTACCACTCTACTAGTACTACTCTTTTTCTTTCCCTACCGACGCACTCGACGAGCTTCCCTTCGACGAGATCTGGCCGGCGGGCGACAGGGCGGCCGCCCGGCTCGAGCGGCGGCGGAGTGGGACGGCCGCTTGGCAGCGTGGAGCGAGGTAGCGTGGGGTGTCATCCGCCGCTGCCTCTTCCTCCAACGCCTCCTCTTCCCCAACACACGGCCGATTCCTCCGCCGCCTCCTCTTCCCCAATGCGCGGCCGATTTCTCCACCGACTCCTCTTCCGACGCCGCGCCATCGACGTTGGGGGCGACGAAGCATCAGGACACGCTCTCTCCCACAACGCGCCGTGTGCCTCGTTCCTCGCCTCGCTCTGACGCACGCCTTCTAAAACTCACGAAGAACACGTGCCCAACTTTAGCTCCACGGTCTTTAGGTTGGGAGTGTCAGACGCATGCGTGCTGTCGAATCTCCAACGTGGCGGGTCGAGACTGAACGCCACGGCGACGGTCGGCGACGCACTGTAAATGCCCTTACAGGCGTACAGCAGTCGGCCAACCAGCCCACTCTAGTGCTGGTTGCTCACTTGCTCTTGCACGGCACGCACAAGTATCAATATGTATAGGGAGTAGTATTATGTTCAAGTAGTCGTCTCCCACTGCATTTGTAGTGACTGGGGTTTCCCAAAATGGGTAGTTGAGCATAGCCACGGGAAAAGGATCGGAGATGTCTGGCACTCTGGCGCACATTTTTCATTCGTAGATTGGCCGTGGGCTGAAACGATCAGCTCTGGGCCTCTGGCCCAAATAGGCCTGTTAGTACCCGAACTTGTTCGACGTATAGGCCTGTCGGTCCCGAACTTGTTCGACGTGGGCTAGATGTACTCGCAGCCCATTGAGCCCTTGCCGTAACAGATGCTCCAGGTGCGGTCCAATAGCCCACGTTTTTTGTTTTTGAGAATGACAGGTGATTCTCATTGCTGGCATTTTGGAGAAAGCCAACCAGAAGATAACAAGGTATTAAACAAAAGAAAAGGAATAGCCCACGTTTCGACCTACAAATATCTACAAGACGTTTGTTTGGTCCTTTTTAGATAAAAAAATATGTATTTGGATTTTTAAGTCCCACGTTAAATCAGTCTTTCTTGGACTTATCAATTGACTTATAACTTAGTCTAAATCCAAACACATATTCTCTTTGTTTTCTTTTTTTAGAATTACACAATACAACACAGACACTCACAACACATGCGCACTCATCCCTATGAATACACGCACGCGAATTCTACCCCTATAAGCATCTTTAAAGACTGGGCCGGCAAATCCTTTGGGTACGTCGCCTACCATTGTGTTCTTTAAAGACTGGGCCGGCAAATCCTTTGGGTACGTCGCCTACCATTGAAAGCACAACGCCGTTAATTTTTGGAAAATTCGCTCCCATGGGGAGTCGAACCTAGGACTTCAGGTGCTACTGAAACTCTGGTAACCACTAGGCTACAGACTCTTTCACATTCTCTTTGTATTTTAACATGACACTGTTAGACTTTATTCATTCAAACCTTTTAAACTTTAACCATCAATAGCTCCTAAGACATAAAGATTATATGAGCGAATTTTTCTTTATAATTATTTTAATGATATAATAATTTTGTTAGATATTACCGTTAGGTTCTAATAGAAAGCCAATGGTCAAAATTTAGAAAAAAAAAAGTAAGAGCATTCTTAATTTGTACTAAAATTAACATGCTCTTAAGCTAGAATCTACTTGCTTGAAAAAAATGGTCTCGAACATTTCACAATGTTTATTAGCTGGTGAAACGTAAGTTAGGGCCCATGGTGTATAAAAAAATAATTTGTATCAAGCACTGACTGATTCTCTCCTCTTGTTTGGTTCTATTTTCAGTGTGTGTAAACTGCATTATTTTATTGCTTGTGTTTGGACCATAAGCTTATGGTTACTTTTTATATTTATTATCTTATGGTCTATTACCGCAATATATATATAGCCAACCAGAAGAAATCTTTTCAGCCCTATAATCCTTTTTATTGGTTTATTGTGGCTGCCCTAATGTCAAATACTCCATCCGTCTCATTTTAAGTGCAGTCATAAGTTTCTGTGTATCACCCGTCTTAACGGAGGGAGTAGACAGTTTCATGAGGTGTTTTTAAAACCTATAGCTCCTATCGCATTAATAAGCATTAATACACCATAAATTAGGTTTTTTTTTCTCTTTCGCATTTTGGGATTGGCATGAGGTTAGGGATTTGTCGTTAATCTCCATCTCTTCAACGTATGTTAAAAGATAATATTCGCGAGTATATGAGTATAATGTAGGTGTGTATGTGCATTTTTGAAGTAATTAAAAAGAAGCCATCTAAAGAATGCAGATTGCAAATTCTCATGATCACCTATCAGGGCCAGCGACTACCGGAGTACCGACTAACGCGAGCAAGCAGCCTTTTTTGAGTTTTCTCCGCACCTGCTTCTTCCTCCCCAACTCCGGCTCTCCGAGCAACGGAATCGAGCAAAGCATCCCCCACTCCCCACCCCTTTTCCGCATCATCACGCTCACGCAGCCCCTCTGTTATTCCTTCCCTCCCCTCTTCTCTTCTGGTCCTTCTCCTGTCCCCGGCCCGGCCCGTGCCTCCCCATTCCTCCTCTCCCCCGTCTCCCGCCGCCTAGCGATTCCCGGAGCGCCTCCTCCGCCACCCCTCCGGCTCCAATGGCGCTTCCTTACCTGGAGGCCGTGCTGTGTAAGATTTCCTCGCTTCCCCCGTCTCTCGTTTGGTGCGGTGGTCCGCTCGCCTTGATCGCTGATCTGTGTGGGGATGGCCTCGGGTTTCGGTTGGGACGGGGGATCCGTGCGTAAACCCTAGGGTTTTTGGGTGGGCGCTTGGGTTTATATCTCCGGTTCGATTTGCTCGTGCTGTGGTGGCGATTGGGCGTGGCGGCTTGGTGGTAGCGGGTAGGTAGGGTGGATTAATCTAAGTGGAGTCGAGGGAGCTTAATGCGATTGGCGATGGCGTTGCCGCGTTGGCGCTGGGGGAGAAGGGCCTTGACGCTGATGCTATGAAGTTGCTGAATGTCCGTATCGATGCCATGTTTTATGTTGTTCGTGATTAGCTGTTCCTAGTATACGTGGTTTGCTTTTGTGTTGATGATTTGCTGAGTGCCCATCATTCAACGATGTGATTATAGGAACCGGTGAAGTGAAAATGTATGGCACAGACGCTTTTGTTCTTAATAAATACGGTTAAGGCCGTCTGTAATTTTGAGTGGTGCAGTTAGAGTGCGATATCCATCTCGGCTTAATTGATCATGAGGGTTGAACTTCTGCATTTTTGTTGTGTTGCAATACTCTCTATCATGCAGTAGGATGCAATATTTGTAGAGTTTGTGGTGATTTATGAGTTTAAGATGGCAATATCTATTCTGAAAAGAAGTTACTTGTAATAGGATCTGTGACTTGCATATGTTAGCTAAAAGTTAGCATGCCTCTTGAGTGAAGTCAGGTCATGGTATATATTTACATTCAACATTGTGGATATTGTATATGATGGAAATAATTTTTTTAAAAATCTGTATTCGTTTTGCAGGCTTTATGATTCTCATGTACATATTTGAGACATATCTTGACATCCGTCAGCATAGAGCCCTTAAGTTGCTAACACTGCCAAAACCCCTGGTAGGAGTAATTAGTGGTGAAAAGTTTGAGCGGTCCAGAGCTTATAGCCTTGACAAAAGGTATGTGTAATACTACTCTTACCTTTTGCAACCTTGCATTATTCATTTTACTGCAATCGTTCAAAAGTAATTCGGACTGTCAACCTTTTGGATTTCATGTGTTGACATTTATGCTCATGTTACAGCAAATTCCATTTTATCCATGAAGCTGTAACTATATTAATGGATACCACAATTCTGTACTATAGAGTTCTTCCCTGGGTTTGGAAGGTAAAACAAAATCCATCAGCTTGCCTCTGTAAACTCTTTATGCAAGTATTTTGTTGTGATTATCCCTTCTTTTGTAGAAATCTGGAGAGCTAGCAACCAATGTTGGCCTAAATGCTGAAAATGAGATACTACACACTCTTGCATTCTTAGCAGGTGTCATGATTTGGTCACAGGTATTGAATATTTACTTACACCCGCCAAGCATCTTATATGTTTATTATACATATATTTTACTTTCATTGCATTCAAAATTTAAGTTAACTTCCAGCACACTGAGTTAAGTAGCCTTAGCTTTCCTTGATTGACAATCGCTAGCTTTAGTCTAACACAAATGCTGGTTGCTGGATTGTCTATTTCATTAGTTACTGCATCAAAAATTGCTATTAGTCAGGACTGAAGCGCATAGCATTGTGACACCTATGAAACTATTGACATGCATTTCCCTATTCTGCCTTTGGCCCTGACAGACATGTTTAGCCACTCTAGTTCTTCTCTGACTGGACCATTTTTCAACTTGGAAAATAGTGGCAAAAGTTGCCTGTATTTTCTTATATCAGGATATTTGAGATAAGACTAGTAATCAGCCTTTTGCCTTTAAAGTTGAGTACATCCAGTGACTTTTGTACATGTTAATCTACACCTATGTTCATAGTTGCATATTGATATTGATTGTTTAGGTTAACTAGAACTTTGGCATAGTGTTCTCTTATGGTGAATCAACTTCTTTTGCAAGCCATCAGCCAAAATATGCCAACTCCACTATTTGATGTGAAACATCAAACACTGATACATACTTCGTGCAATGCAGATCACAGACTTACCATTCTCTCTTTATTCAACATTCGTTATTGAAGCTAAACATGGTTTTAACAAGGTATGTTTGTGTTCTCAATTTTAGCACCTCAGTTATTATATGGTTTAACTTTTGAATGGTGTTGAATTTGCTATTTTCTAATCCCCAACATATTTATTCTGAACCTCTAGCTTTGGACCTTTTTCAGCAAACTATTTGGCTCTTCATTAGGGACATGATCAAAGGGATTTTGCTATCCATCTTACTTGGACCTCCTATTGTGGCTGCTATTATCATCATAGTACAGGTATCTCCTGTCTTTCTACCACTCAATTCTTCATTCTTGTGATCTTGTCTAGTATCTGGAGAACAGGCTTACCTGTTTTTGCGGGATCTGGGCTGCTACCGAATCCCACAAACTTGTAGAAGTGAGTGAACTGATTAGTTTATTTCTCTGCTTCAGAATGGAGGGCCCTACCTGGCAATATATCTATGGGGTTTTATGTTTGCATTATCTCTTGTGATGATGACAATATACCCCATTGTGATAGCACCTCTGTTCAACAAATTCACTCCGGTTAGTATCTTTTTCTGTTGTAGAGCATACCTAGTATGCTGTTATTAGCTCACTTGTCTGTTTTTGTGTGAGAATGGTACATGCATCCACCGTGCATCTTCTAATTCTTGTCCCATGTTACTGAACTACATTGACCTATTAATAAGCCATACGTATGGCAAAAGCTCTTTTGAGGTGTAACTAGATATGGTTGCACATATTTTTAACAGCTTCCAGAAGGAGTACTCAGAGAGAAAATAGAGAAGTTAGCAGCTTCACTCAGTTTTCCATTGAAAAAGCTTTTTGTGGTGGATGGGTCTACCAGATCAAGCCACAGTAATGTATGTTGATTATTCTACCTTCAGGGCTGTGGTTCATTAATAACTGATAGTTTGTAATTTTCTGTGTGCTTTGAACTGACATTTTTCTTTCAGGCTTACATGTATGGGTTTTTCAAGAACAAGCGCATTGTTCTCTACGACACATTGATTCAGCAGGTTATATGCTAAGTTGTTTAGTTTCATTATAATTTTGGATTACATGCATGAAACTCACCTGGATACTTTTGTCGGTTTCAGTGTAGTAATGAGGATGAAATAGTTTCTGTTATTGCACATGAACTTGGGCACTGGAAACTCAACCACACTGTGTATTCCTTTGTAGCTGTCCAGGTATTCTCTCTTTGATGCCATGATAAACTTTGCATAACAATCATTCGTCTATATTTGTGTACTTTTGGGATAAAAAATGTGTATGTAATCCGAAATCCCCTGTTGGTTCTCCTAAAAGGACATTTAGCATTTTGCGCACCCTCTCCCCAACTTTATCATTGTATCAGGTAATGCATGAATGAGAACTATTTTTGGAGTTACGGATAAGGAAAGTGCATAAATGCAAGCATTTGATCACTAGGACTGGGTAGATAATTTCAATATTGTTTCTGGTAAAGATTTTACTATTAAGAAAAGTGTCTTCCCTGTTTGTTCAAAGTAAATACTGCATGACCATAGCATGAAAATCCTGACCGGTGCTGAACTGGTCACTCTGCTGGTACTTGGTTTTACTGGTCCGACCACAGTCCAATTGGTGAATTGTCAAAAATATTATATTTAAACGTATTTTAAGTCTGATCCCACAACTAATAAATTTGTTCAAATATGCATAATATCACCAAAGAATATTATTTAGCTCAATCCATTTGGCTAGAAGCCCAGCATACTTGTGGGATGGGGCCCAAGGTTGGTTTGACTCAAAAAACTGTTTTCCTTTTTTTACCATAACTTCTTTTTTTTTATAACTGAACCAAACTAGGATCTGCTGCTGGGTTTTTCCAGTTGGACCCGCATTGTCCCTTTTTTTATACTGTGTATCAGTGTATGACATGCCAGCTTCTATGATGGATATGATGTGTGATGAGTGGCTACTAGGTTATGCTAAGCATGCCATTTCCTTAGGTGGACGAGTATTTAACAAAACAAACCTTGGCATAAGGTTAGCAGAAAAAGTTACTATTCAATATCCATAGCAAATAAACAGTGTTTAGCATGTAAGTAGGATTATCCCTTTGCATCTGTTGCTGGAAAGTACTGCTGCTTTTGAGTACAAAGAAGGGAAAAAAACAGATAAATCTTCTTTTGAATGTTGAGCGTTTTTTCACTTCGTCTCCTTTTTATGCAGCTCCTTATGTTCCTACAATTTGGAGGATATACGCTAGTAAGGAACTCCAAAGACCTTTTTGAAAGTTTTGGTTTCGAGGATCAGCCTGTAATAATTGGGCTGATCATATTTCAGGTATGTTTACTCATATTTGTGAAGAATATTTTCTTCCTTAGATATACAAAATCTTTCCCTAGCAGAACTACCTGCTTGTACTGTGAAAAGATATAGTACTACAGGTGTTGTAATTTTTCATTTAAGTTTGCAGTGGCTTTGCATTTTGTTTTGGTGGATTTCTAGTATTGCTCTATTACAATTTACAACTTGATTGACATGTCCGTTGCTTGATTGCAGCACACTATAATACCTGTCCAGCACCTTCTGAGTTTTTGTCTGAACCTTGTCAGTCGGGCATTTGAATTCCAGGTTCATTTTTCTATTTCCAAGTTTCTTCTATTGCTGCTTTATAACTTTCAGTTGCACTTACCTTGATACAATTTGTAGGCTGATGCTTTTGCCAAGAACCTTGGGTATGCTCCTCAGCTCCGTGCAGCCCTTGTTAAACTACAGGTAACCATCGAAAGATCCTTTTGATTTATTCTCACTAATTGCTAGACACCTGAACTGCAAGGTCTGTCTTGTTCTTGTTCTGTTACCCAAAGTACTGTCACGCTCATTATTCTCTTGAACTGAACATCCGCATTAGCGTTCTATTATCGTACTTTTGGTTCTCGTTGTTCGTATTGCACTTGGTCACCTGCACAAACTGCTTGAAAGTTTCATAGCCTAATTTGGAATTTGCTTTCAAATTTCAGGAAGAGAACTTATCTGCAATGAACACAGATCCATGGTATTCAGCGTACCACTACTCCCATCCACCCCTTGTTGAAAGGCTTTCTGCTCTTGAAGACTCAGACAGCAAAAAGGAAAACTAACGGAAAGTTGATCAACCTGAAACACCGAAGTCTTTACTCTTCTATGGGTTACTTTATGGTGTCATGGAATCGTTTCAATGTTCGGGATGTTAATGGAATGTGTGAGTACATGAGAAATTCTGTAAGCGTTCAAACATTTATCATACAGGGGAACGTTGGCAACTATGTAGGTCCCTTCCGTGAATTGGCTTACAGATATTGACATATACATGTCAGTGTATTCTCCTACTTTCGAGAAATAGAAGTGAATCAGCTATTGAAATGTTCAGATGCACACGCAGCACGGCAGAGTCTCAGAGATGCACTGATGCATCTTGTACACGGTACACCCGAAGTTACTTGCATTTCTTTGCTTTCTCCGTTGCCGGTACACGTATGTATGTACACCAAGAGATTAGTAAAGGCAGAATGGTTCAACTTGTAATCCATTTGCTGGGCCGCTCTCGCTCTCAGAGTCTCACTCCAAGCTCCGATGCTCTCCCTCTCCACAACTTCGTCGCCTCCGCCGCCTCTTTCTTCTCACCGCGCCACCACCGCTCCCACCCCCGTCAGCCTCCTCCGCGGGGCAGCGGACCGGCGGGATGCGTCGCTCACCTCCGTGCTCCACGCTGCCCTCCTCAAGTCCGGCGCGCTCGACCGTACCCAGCCTCTCACCGCGTCGAACTCTCTCCTGCACGCCTACCTCCAGTGCGGCCTCCTCTCCGACGCGCTCCGCCTGCTCGACGAAATGCCCCGCCGCGACGCCGCCACCTGCGCCTCCCTCGTCTCCGCTCTCTGCCGCCTCAGCGCGCCCCTGGACGCCATCCGCGCCTACATGGACATGCTGACCCAGGATGCCGACGACGAGGACGGTGGCCTCCGCCCCAACGAGTTCACGGCGGCCGCTCTCCTTCAGGCTTGTGGGCTTGCCAAGGACGCGAGGCTAGGGAGGATGGTGCATGGCCACCTCGTGACAAGTGGGTTTTGCTGTGACCCGTTTGTTGTTGGCTCGTTGGTCAATATGTACGCCAAGGTTGGGGATGTGGTGAGCGCAGAAAAGCTGCTTCTTGGAATGGATTCCAGGGATGTGGTTTCTTGGACTGCCCTGCTTTCAGGGTGCGTGCTTAATGGGATGCTAGCAGAAGCTCTCAAAGTGTTCGTCATGATGCTGGAGGATAACGTCCTTCCCAACAACGTTACAATGTTGAGTGTTATTCAGGCGTGCTCTTTGATGGGAGAGTCAGGATTGTTCAGTTCATTGCATGCGCTTGTTGTTCGCTTGGGGCTCGAGAATGATGTTTCAGTGGTGAATTCTCTCATCATGATGTATGCTAAGAATGGATTTGTTGAGGAGGCCACAGGTCTTTTTGAGGATTTGTACCTGAGGAGAGGAGATGTATGCCCTAATTCTGATGTTCTTTCTGCGCTTCTTTTTGGCTGCACTGTTTCAGGATCCTTGAAGTATGGAAAGGGAATCCATGCGCACTTGATTAAAATGAATGATTTGCCAAGCATTAGCATCGAAAACTCCCTGATGGGCATGTATGCTAGATTTGAGCAAGTTGATGCAGCATATGTGGTGTTCAAAGGTATGCAAATTAAGGATATTGTTTCGTGGAACACCATGATCTCATGCCTGGCAAAGAGTGATCATGTGGATGAAGCCTTGGAGCTTTTTAGTATTCTTCATGGTGGTGATGGACTTGTGCCTGACTTTGTCACTGTCTTGAGCGTAGTGCAGGCATGTTCTAATGCTGGATTACTGCAGCAAGGGCAGATGCTCCATGGATACATTATAAAGTCTGGATCTTTGTATGATGTCTCAATCTGCAATGCCCTGATAAGTATGTATGCTAAGTTGGGAAGAATTGATTTCTCTGAGCAGATATTTGAGCAGATGGATATTAAGGACATTGTTTCGTGGAACTCAATGATCAATGCTTATGGTATTCATGGAGATGGGCTATCATCTCTAAGGATTTTTAATGAGCTGCAGGATGATGGAACATGTTCACCCAATGCTATCACATTTGTGAGTCTGATATCGGCTTGCAGTCATTCTGGTTTGGTTTCAGAAGGCTACAGATGCTTTCAAAGCATGAAAAACAACTACGGAATTGAGCCTAGCATGGATCATTATGCTTCTGTAGTTGATCTGCTTGGAAGATCTGGGAGGTTTGCTGAGGCAGAACAATTTATCGGAGACATGCCTGTTCATCCCAATTCATCCATTTGGGGACCTCTTCTGGCTGCTTGCTCTCTTTACGGGAACCTTGTTCTAGCAGAAAAGGCTGCTATAGAATTGTCAATCTTGGAACCGGAGAGTGACATATGGAGAGTCTCCTTGTCAAATGTCTATGCCGTTGCTGGGAGATGGAAGGACTCTGCAAAGATTAGGACTGAAATGAAGAGAGTTGGCTTGAAAAAGGAGACGGGGTGGAGTTTTGTAGATGTAGGAGGGGTAGAAGGTTTTAAGTTTATGGCAGCAGATACAAGGCATGGCGACTCTGAGCAAATATATGCAGCATTGCGCAGTATGAACAAACACATGGCAGATGTAGCTGATGATGTACATCAATCGAGTCTAGTGAGTGTAATTAGTTGATGTCTCAATATACTCATATACACTGATTCTCTCTCTCTTTTAATTTAGTAATTTACTGATGTGTGAAAGTACTAACTTAAAGTTACATGTGATACATCGATTTGGGCATATGAACAGTACAAATTGAAAGCAAAATGGCATCTGAGGTGAGGACGCTGCTTTGTTGTACTATTTTGTTCTTCCTGTTAAAACTATGTTAGTGTGTGTTCTTGGCATAATAATCTGCATTTTGGTTTCAGTTTCGGACCTGTGCTGTAATCTGGGATGTAAAAGACTTTTACTAAGTTTAACAGTAACTTTTATTTCTTCTAATGAATGATGATCCCGTATCCGTATGCCACCAGAAATGTTGCTAAAAATCTTGCTGCTGTAAAATTCTAATGTTCATTGTGAAACAATCAGAGACAATCTGGATACATAAAATTTTACATTGCACTCGGTTTTATTGTTTTTGCCCTAAAATTTCAGTGATAAACCACTTACATAAGGACAATTTGTTCACTATGTTACTATTCAATTCCTGTAATATGTAGTACACTTCCATTTTCCTATTTCCGCATCAGAAGAACTACAGTGTGAGCAGCTATGCTCCTGTTTTCACCAAGACTGTCGACTTTCTCGTGCGTCTTGGCCTTCAGATTGACGACGGATGGATCCGCCCCAAGCAAGTCACACAAGTTAGACCGTATTGTCTCCTTGAATGGGCTAATTTTGGGTTTCTGCAAGATCAATGTAGCGTCTAGGTTCCCCAGCTCATAGCCTGCTTCATGCATCAGTTTCACCTGAAATTGCACATTTGCACTATGATCAGAGACAGATGAAGCCACCTAAAGCTGCATCAACTAGCATCTGTTTTGACTTAATTATATAACACGAAAGAAAAAGTGCACACGAAATATCAGGTCAGTTGGATAATACACTATACAATTGCCTGATGACTAAGACAGGATCACAGGACCAAATGCTGTTTAATGCAAAATCAAAGAGGAAATAAGCTAATTTCAATCCTCAATGGTCCATGAGGTCATGTAGAGAAATGATCACATGATGAATTGAAATTCTAAAGCATGGGGATACTTTTCATCCAAAAGTCCACGGGGAAACATGCAGTCAGCATTCCAAGCACATGATAAGCACCTTGCTCAAATTCTAAAACGTGGAATACCTTTTGCCCTGGAAGAGTACAAAAAGTCCAAGACCTAATTTGAAAGTCAGACTCACGTGCACCTTATGCAATCAGGAGCTAACATAATCAAGACAGAGCCGCCGATGTTTATGGTGTTTCATTATTTCAGATGCAACAAATAAAATGATAAAAATGAAGGAAATGAACTGTCTGTCCTCCACCCACAACAATAACATTAAGGGGAAATTCTTCCTTTTCCCAGAAGGACTGCGTTAGTTTTGAGTTTTGACGAATGCAACACTCTGTATTGCGAGACACCGAGTACACAGACACTTTGGATGTTTGGAGTCTGGACTTCAAACTTGATTCCCTATCCCTAATTCAAGTAGACAAACTAGTTAACTAGACATAAGAATTCAATAATATCAGAAGCTGCAAATTATTCAGCAAATTCGTCACAAACGAAATCTAAATTTGTTTAGGTGAAGCATTCCATGGACTCCTAAAAGTCTAAACAGTCCTAATAGCACACAAGTAGTCTAACATGCTTACAGAAATAAAATCGAATTGCCTTAAAACAATGAACTGAAAAGTGGTTCAAGAGCTCGAGAAACTCACAGCTTCCCTCATGAACACCGACGAATCGGCGCCCTTCCAACGGGGGTCGGAGTCCGGGAAGATCTGCCCGATGTCAGGCAGCCCGAGCGCGCCGAGAATCGCGTCCACCACGCAGTGCAGCAGCACGTCCCCTGCGCGCACAAAGAAAGGCCAGCGACGGAACGAGTCAAGGAGCGGAAGCAGAAGCACACACAGAGAGAGAACAAGCAGCAACAGTAGCCACCACCGCGCCCGTACCGTCGGAGTGGGCGTCGCAGCCGCGGTCGTGGGGGATGTCGATGCCCCCGATGATGAGGGGGAGGCCCGGCTCGAGGCGGTGGAGGTCGAAGCCGTGGCCGACGCGGAACGGGAGTGCCGGCGGCTTCGGCGCCGCGGCGACCGCGGGCTGGTGCTCGGCCTGGACCGCGGCCGCGGCCAACGTGGACGGCCGCCGGAGGCGCAGGGACGGCCGGGCAGGGGAAGCCGAGGGCGTGGACCGGGAGCGGGCTGTCGGCGCGGTGGCGACGGGGGAGGCGAGGAAGAGTGAGGAGGCGGTGGCCATGGATGGCGTCGTCGCGAGGCGAGATAGCGCGCAGCGACCGAGCAAGCTTGGCTGTATTGTTTGGGGGTTTTTTTCGGCTGTGGAATGCTAGAAAACCTGCGGTTTTTTTGTGTGCGCCGGAAGCCCCGAACTATTTGCGGCAAGGCGAAGGCGAGACGAGCATCTGGCACCGGAGATGCGATGTGGGCGGGGACACTCTTATATACTCCCTCCGTTTTTTTTCTTACTAATATATAACTACCATTCGTTTTATTTAATTTTTTTTTACAAAATTTACAAATATAAATAATACTTAAAGTCTCTTTAGTAACAAGTAAAAAATATTTACTTAATTTTTTTAATAAGACAAATGATTAAAAAGTTAACGATATTATATATTGAAAAAGTGAATGTAGTACTTATTCAGCAACAGCTAAAATTTAATTATATAGTTGATGTGAGGGTTTTCTTAAAGTAGTTTCTTTTCGTCTTGGATTATAAATCAATAATAGTACATATAAAAAAGTTTTACTATTTTTGTTGCTTCATTTTTTTTTCTTATAAGCCGTACCTCAACCGATGAAAAAGCAATCGATTATTACTCTTTTTTATTTGAGACACACAAGTTTAGGAGCACAATTATCGTAGGCATGCTTACTAAGCGATCTTTGTTTTAAAAAAACTTTATTCATCAGCATTTACTGAAATACTCCACACTTTTTACTTTACGGCCTCAAATAATTATCATAAACTTACTTAAAGCACACCCTTGTAGTCCAAGATTAGTAACCCTACTCCCGAAAAAAAAAGAGAAAGTCAACAGCGTGGGATGAACAAACCCATCGATTTTTATGAATATAGGCAAACGGCCAAACGCATTACTAGACTAACTAGATTAGTTGCCAAACAAGGTTAAATAACTAATTCCCTTAACCCAAACAAAATGAAGCATTCACATTGGGGTAGTGTAGCATGATCAAATATTCAAATCCCGGTAGGTATCCGGAGGCTTTCACTCCTTACCGACTGCAGTTATGCAAAAACTGAAATGATATACATAGACAATAGTACACTTGGCCTTTCTCATCATAGATAACTTACATGGCAAGTGCACAACTCACTTTTGCATCCAGAACTTCCAAGGATCATACATGATACATGGTGCATAAACACATGATTTACATAGTGCTAAGCCGCTTTACAGCACTATAATCAGCTCAGCTGAAACCTCTTCACACATATCTCATCAGATGGACTGATGGAGCATTCTGTTTCTGGCTATGCCATGGGTCACTTGGGGCAGTAGTGCCTTCTCTGCCAGATGACAGAAACGAGAATGCCATCACCAGCTGAACTCAATGGAGGAAAAAGGGAGCAACCAGCAATCCAGCATCACTCAAAATTTCCTTTCCATTTCCCATTACTAAGAACAGCCTTTTAACTGGAGAAAGATTTGCGCGCCAAGGCGACCGAGGTATTGGGTGAGGAAAACTACACGCTTCAGGGCTAACATATATACACAATTAGGCTATTATACCGCTATAGACAGATCTCACCTGTGCAAGCCTACTGTACACGGTTGCACCCTTACACATTCTGCAGTTGAAGGCTTGAAGCTTAGCTAGAGATACAATGTTGCAAAGTGCCTTCCTAGTGCTTCACCAAGCTGCGAATGACTGACGAGCTGAAATTATCGGTGGAGAGACTTCTCAGCACCTTTTAGCCAGTTTGGCCAGGGAAGAGACCTCTCACTTTCTCAGCACTATTCGCCCTTAATCCTGTATTTGTTGCATGATCCTCATTTCTCTGTGAATTATAGACATAAAACCAAAACAAAAGGATGCGGGCCTTACATGAATGGAGCACTTAATGGTCTATCAGCTAGAACTGAGCTTCTGGTGCTTCCTAGCTCAATCCCATCAGACGGGGTACTGTATGAAGATAGCAACTTCCTCTATAATAAATTTCATAGGACACAGGTTAGTTCCTTTTTTCAGAAGAACAGACATATGCTCTAATTGGGTAATGGAAGCATACTGAATGCCATAATTGTGTAGCCTTGTAAATGACATCCTATTTCAAATTGCTATGATGCACAGCATGTCCAACATACTAAAGAAAGCTATTTTTTTCAATGGTGAGTAACTCTTTTGAAAAGAAAATTCAATATGGTATCAACCTTTTATTATTATTATTATTATTATTATTATTATTATTATTATTATTATTATTATTATTATTATTTTGGATGCCCTCATGCTTCATAATGTTATGGCTTATATACATCATCTCAATTGTGTGTTACAAGAGAAGGGCTAGAACTTAAGACCTGCTGTATTGGAGAAAATTTGATATTGGTACATACCAAAAATTTCTGATAGTTTCAAAGGTTTGCTAAAATATGGTGACTTTGCACACATTTTCTGATAGCTGCCCATACATTCCAGCCATTCTGCACAGACAGTACCAGAAACCATGGCAAATGGGCAACCCTGCTAGAAGCACAGAATGTGAACACAGACACCTAAGTCCAATAAGGCATGAACTTGCTTCTAAAATCATGTTTAGTTTATCCATATGAAAGAAATAAATTCTGATATTGATAAAATGAAGGTGTTAAAAATCAGAAACGAATACTCATCATACATGCATTTATGGGATTTTCAGAACTAGTTACCTCCAAACCACAGTAAACAATAACTGTTAGCGTACTACAGCACATGCACAATGTGGTGCTAACATTACCTTTCATATGTTTCAAGAAGTCTACAAAATATCACAGAGAAAAAGGCAAGTATGGAAAATGCAGCAGACAGAAAATGCTTGAATTCTGTTGCATGGAACATTTTCTGTAAAACAAACAGCAGTGAACCATACACAAGCATGATCCAAATTCTAAAGGCATTTTTCTTTCTTTTGAAGGAAGTAATGGCAGTACACAGCCAAACTGAATTCTAGAGGCATGCTGGAGAGCTGCGTACCTGATCTTCAAAATCAGGACTAGTCAAATTGATGGAGAGATTTCTCATTAACAACAATGCCTAAAGGGGAGAAAAATGGACACACGTCAGTTGAAATGTCGACTTTGAAAATTGCATGCTAAGGAAATTATGAATTAAATATGCCTTTTGTTGGTTTCAACAAAGATAACAAAACAATCCAAAATGCTGACTAAAGCATACATATTGCTTGAGTGAAGTACCACAAAGAACATTCTTTATGCTTATGTTTCAGTTGTCTTGATTTGTCACGTACAAATATACTTTAACTGAGCAGAACAAAGCTTATCCATGATTCACATACCGTCTCAACATCAATTGGATTCATCTCCTTTAGTTTCTGTAAATGGCCACTTGTGCTTGGATCGAAAACGCTGCCCAAGAAGCTGTATACTTGTGCAAAATCTGGCATAACTACATTAAAAGATTAAAAGTTAACAATGCCAGTCTGAAATTGTGAATCATGTAAATAAAGCATTGGTTGCAGACAGAAACCTCAATATTGTTACTGATCAAACCTATGAAAAAAAAATATCTGTAAGGTGCCAGGACCTGGGAATGAACTGTGCTGTCGTGTAACACTACTTTTCAGTTCTAAAACACCTCAAGCAGAATCAGTAATTTGTTGGTGGTTATTGTTATTCTAAACAAGTAACCAAGTGTTATAAAGATTGAAACAAAACAAGTGCACAGAGAGGAAGATCAAAACAGAAGCCACAGAAACAATAAAAATGGGCAATATGACTCAAACTGCAGAAAGATAACTATATAAAGAAAAATCTTAAGAGGTACTAACGGCGGAGTGACGGAACTTGATTTATCTGATCATTAGTTTCACCAGGTTGCCATGCCCTCGCAGGGCCTTCAGTACTGCTAGAGCAAAAATTGTTGGGGGCCATTGCTCCAGCACCTAAATCTTCTGAGTGAAAGAAGATAAGGATTAACTGATGGATATTGCATTTGAATTTTTATAAGGAAGAGGTACCACGGACAACAAACCTTTCACCATGGATGAGGCTACAATTGGTGGGATAGAATTGTGTGTCCATGACGAAACAGTCGCATTCATGCCTGAGTTCCTAAGCATGGAAGATGAATCTGCCTTTATGATATATCCTGGCTCTGCAAGATGAGAATATATATTGAAGTAAATGTTTTGTGCAGAGGGGGTACTGTTAGTATCAAAGATATATGTGTTGGGTGTGTGCTGAACTTATGAGCATATGAGGATCTACCATTTTTGGAGGCCTTTTGAGGGTATGGATGAGCAGCTTTACGCTTTGGTCGTGGAGGTGGGACATGCTCACTTGTTCCATTCTTTTGAACCTTCAAAAAATACTTCTGTGCATGGCTCCTAATCTGCAAAATCAAGTTGAGATGGTAAACAAAAATTATTTCACTGGAGAGTTGATCGTGTGCAATGTCTGCAAATATTTTATTGTGAGAAGTGGAGAAAAGGGGTTTGAACCCATGGACACAAGCACCAACGCACTGTGTATTACACCACAAAAAAGGCATTGTGTATTAGTTGTTTATTATAGGTCAACATATATGACATATATCAACAAATCAGGGATTCAATTCTGCTAGGTTTGTGACGAAATTTGATGCCACAATTCCCTTTATTCATTTGCCAGAGGATATCCCCTTTTCCATTTATAATTTGCCCACCTGAATAACAGTCTTCGATCCAACAAAAGCTTCTATCTTTTTCCAATCACGATCAAAGCTGAAAAGAAGCAAGGTATTACACATGAATATCAGATGTAAAAGGACAGTCCTACAATTGAATATCAAACCTTTTGTACAGATACTTGAATTCAACAGCAACAAATGCAGTGTTTTTGGTGCGCCAAAACACATTATTGGCAATCATATGCAAATAGGGGGACCAATACGTTGGAAGCATTTCATAGTAATTATGATTACTAAAATGTCCAATAATTCAGGTGTGCTCAACCAGGTCAAAGAAATATCAAGTATTATAGCACCAAAAGTCCAAAACTACGAAGCAGAGAACTGCAGGATACTGCTGTACTAATTTGTGAGTTGTGAATTTGTGACTTTTGGCTAATCACGAGAGCAAATGCTTTGAGGCCTTAAAATATCCAGTGGGGGTGCTATACCCGGACAAATGGCATCACTAGATGAACACAAAGCACCTCAGTTTGTAAATTTTTGCTATTATTTCAATTCATATAATCTGCAAATTTTAGTCAAAAAAATATAATCTGCAAATTGGATCCTTAGATTTCCTCTTTGCCCAAAGGTTGTAACAGTACTACTGATTATTGTCCTTGTGCACAACAGAAGCTTATGAAATTCTGAAACACGGCTTCATCTCAGTACAGACAAGAAATCTTTAAAAGATCCCCTAACTAAAAAACTCTCCATATGCTACTCCAAGACCAAATTTAAAAACAAATGAACAAACAAACAAGTTTTGTTTTTTTACGTAAAACAAGTTAAGTAAGCTATTTTGCTACTGTTTCATATCAATAATACACAAGACAGCAAAAAAACATTGGAACCTAACTACCGCATCACAAGAGCTAGAAAAACATTCAATCTTCACCTCAAAGACCGCACAATTGCAAAATTCCGAGCAAAAACACGCATCGAGTTGGGTGGCAAAAGACGGGGTGAAATTAAAAAAGGAAAAAGGCACAGCAGTTCCGCGATTTTGCTTACAGCTGGAGGGCCTCGAGGAACTTGTCGTGCTCCTGCTCCGTCCAGCTCTCGCGCGACTTGGTGATGGTGTACGGCTTCCGCACCTTCTTGCTGGCGTCCTCCCCAGCCGAGCCCGCCGCTGCCGCGGCCGCGTCGGGCGGCGGCTGGTTGGCGGAGACCATGGGATGGGAGCGGAGCGTGCGGGCGCTCGGCGTAGGCGTCGGCGTCGGCACGGCGGCTTAGAGTCTCTGGCTCTGCAGGCGTGGCTCGCGAGCGAGCGGTGCGTGGCGTGATGGTGGGTGGGAGTGTGTGGGTGGTGGCGCAGCCGCGGTGTGGCCGTGCGTTTGATTTGGTTGGGGAGGGGAGGCGGAGAGATTGGGAATGGGGAAGGGGACGGCGTGCGCTGGGGGGCTTGTGGCTGCGCGGCCGGCAGAGCGCCAGCCAGCCACTAGACTAGACCACCACTTACCACTGACCACCGCTGTGCTGTGCCCCCGCCCACTTGCCTCCCGTCCCGTCCCTCTCACGCGCGTCGCGCTCGCGATCTCGGCCCGCTCCTTCGCTCGCTCGCTCGCTAGCTTTTTTTTTTTTTTCTTTGTTACTCATTTCTCAACATGTGGCTCCCCGCGCGCTCGCGGCTGTTCGTGAGAGTGTGAGACACGACCGGGTAAACAAAAATTTGGGGCGAAAATTTCTACGGCGTTTGCGTCGTCCTGTTTATCGGTGAGTCCGTGAATATCCTACAGTTTCGTATCTATCCTACTACAGTCTTCCTACTAGTACATCAAAATTGGCCTGAAATTTTTGAGTGGGACGTTTTGTTCTAAAGTTAGATCATCGTGGATGTGCTTATCAAGGTGCTAAACAACGTGTTTTGTTTAAAAAAACACTTTCTTCATCCATATTTCTTTTAATTCATTTCCAACTTTTATATTTATATTTAGTTTATTTGTTTGCGACATTAAATAATTGTTGTGAAGTCGGAATATCTACCGTCCATTATCTGTCCTCGCTTTGGAATGGTCCACTTTAGATTATAAGATATTGAGTTATGATGTTTGATTTTCTATAGTAGTTGTAGGGATTTTTTTTCCTTGAACAAGGTAAATTACATTAAATAGGCCTGCTCGACTGCTGATTCGCAGCTGTAATTGGAACAAGCCTAGTACTAAGCGACGTATTTTGCTTTACTATTATAAAATGATATAAAAGAGTTATAAAAAATAGAATAAAGAGCCTCCACATCTCCGCATCTTAAAATGTTACAAGATATACGAGCGACGGACGTATCCACAACGCTGACCAACTCCAGCATATGCAAAACAAATGAACAAATATCAACCATCATCTTCATTCAACATAATAGCAAACTGATGTCATCAGACAAATCGAAAACCTAAATACAAAAGCCGTCGCTGCCGATTTGTCTACTAACAGCTTGACAAGAAGCCTAGTAAAAAAAATGTGTACCATCTCATGAAAAATAAAAGATGCCTAGTAAAATATTAGTACATCAAACATTTGGTATGAAAATATTATTTTTTCAATTCATTAAAAAAACAAATCCCATTTTGCGTCTGTCGACGAGCTTGGACGGTCACTAGGGATCGCCTGGCAGCAAATCCACCCCTACTAACATGAAATGCCTTTTTGCAAACTATGTGACAATCAAAAACACAAAAAAGAAATTTATTGCACCCTTCATCCCCAAATATAGCAAGTTTTAGTCTTTGGTGTGGGTATTAAGGAGAGATAAAAAGCTTGATTGTTTTCTCGGGATGAGTAAAGTATATATATGCTCGGACTATTTATGGTTATAATAAAATCAAGAGGTAGTAGAGGTAATATAGGTATTTTAGTGATAAAAATCACATTTTACTCGTAATAGCTTGCTATATGGTATAAAATTTAAAATTTAAGAGTTGTTACATTTTTTATGGATAAAGTATAAAAAACGAGTTGGAGAAATATAGCATGCCTACTTAAGCCTCCTTTGGATTGAGGCTTTTTGAAGGAAAAATTCAGGATTCAAATTCCTAAGGATTTGAGAACGGTATATGCCTTAGGAAAACAACAAAGGAAAAACGGAGGGAACAAGAAAATCCTACACCCATTATTTCATAGGAAAAGTGCATGCAAAAATAAATCCATCCAGATCGACCTATTTTTCTTCTTACCGTTGCATAAGATCTAACACAGGGTAACTACTGTACGATTGTCGTGGGCTTGTGGGCAATTGCCAATAGCGTGGAAAATTTAGTTATGACTTAGAGAAAAAGTACATTTTACCCCCCTGGACTATCGAGGTCGACCGAATTACACCCCCGAACTCGAAAACCGGACATTCTACACCCTCAACTATTGAAACCGGGCAAATTACCCCCCGAGCACTGTTTTAGGTGGTTTTGGATAGACTTACTGACGTGGCATTCCAGCGTGGCAGAAAAATTAAAAAAATAATGGACCCACATGTCAGTCTCTTTATCTCCTCTCTATCCCCTCGCGCCGGCCAGCCTCCTCTTCTCACCGCGGGAGAAGGCGCCTCCGCCGGCCACGCGCGGACCACCTCCTCCGCTCACGGCGGGCGGAGCCGCCTCCGCCGGCCACGCGCGGCTCCGCCGCCTCCGCCGGCCACGCGCGGCTCCGCCGCCTCCGCCAGCCGCGCACGGCCCCCGCCGCGAGGGCCTCCTCCGCTCGCCTTCCAGCTCCGCGCGGCTTCGCCGTCTCCGCCGGCTGTGCGCGGCTCCCCCGCCTCCGCGAGCCGGCCAAGCGCGCCTCCGCCGGTCCCGTGCGGCCCCGCCGCGGCTCCACAGCAGCTAGCCATGCATCCACAGTAGTCGGTGCGCAGAGGCAGACGGTGTGCGGCGGCACGGGACGGCGGCGGCGGTGCGGTGTACGAGGAGGAGGTTGAAGACGACGACGGCGATGGCGGCGACGGGCGGCTGAGACGGAGGCGGAGACGGCGTGGGCGGCCAGCGGCGGAGGCGGAGCTCCTCGGGCGTCGCGGCAGCGACGGCGCGGCAGCAGGGAGCATGTAGAGCCGGCGGTGACGCACGGGAGGGCGGCGGGGCGCGGCGGCACGGCGGCAGGGGGGCACGGGGCGTCGCCCCCCTGCTAATGCGGTGGTCGGCGGCCGCCCAAGCGCCGCAACCGAGGTGGACGAAAAGGTTGAAGACGACGACGACGAGGTCGGGCACGGCCCGTGCGAGCTCCGTCTCCCGCTGCCAGCCGCCCGCTCCGCCTTCGCCTCAACCTCCCGCCGCCCGAGGAGCTCCATCGGCGCGAGGGAAGGAGGCTGGCCGGCGCGAGGGGATAGAGAATTAGAGAGGAGATATAGAGACTGACATGTGGGTCCATTATTTTTTTAATTTTTTTGGCCACGCTGGAATGCCACGTCAGCAAGTCTATCCCAAAACCAGCTAAAACAGTGCTCAGGGGGGTAATTTGCCCGGTTTCAATAGTTGAGGGTGTAGAATGTCCGGTTTTCGAGTTCGGGGGTATAATTCGGTCGACCTCGATAGTTCAGGGGGGTAAAATGTACTTTTCTCTTATAACTTATTGTGCGATTTTTTTCATTCCTATGTTTCAAAGAAGCAATCCGACAAAATTCCTATGTTTTATAATTATTTGTTTTACACGCACAATCATATTCTAAAAAATGTTTCTTATATTCCTACCTTTTTCTTACTATCTTGTTTCAAATGGAGCCTTTAATTTAGTGTTTGGCATACAAGCAGTGATGAAAGCATAAAGATTTTTAAGTCCCGATAAAACTTTTACTATATCAAGTTTTTGTTATAGAAATTCTATGGCCAATCCTTTCAACTGCTGAAATTTTAATTGAATGTTTAGCGACAAGCCCAAACAGCTGTCTATGGTAGCCAGGCGATGGCTACGTTCCTGTATACAAGGTTTTAGACCAAGCAACCTAGCTAGCTAACACAGTCAGAGATGAACAGGGTTATATTACTTTATCCTCGCCGTAGCCTCTGCTATCTTCTCTTCGACTTCCATATATAACTTACCGATGATGTTGGATCAATCATCGAAACCCTGTATTAGTTATCATTACCTAGTTTGTGCTTGTGCTTCCCTAGCCACCACCACCATCTATGGTGATCTGTGCTCAAGTGCTTTCCACTGCAGTACTGCACCGCTGTATCCACACCTTTGCATGAGGCAAGCTATGAGTTTTGTGCTGTATTACGGACTAGTTTAGTTTCCAACTTTTTTCAATAAACTTTTAACTTTTTTATCACATTAAAATTTTCTTACACATATAAACTTTCAATTTTTCCGTCACATCATTCTAATTTTAATTAAATTTTAATTTTAACGTGACCTAAACACACCCGTAACGTTTGAAGATTGGAGATCTGGAATGATGCTTAGCTTGGAGTTTTTTCGGAGCTATCGTTTCGCTTCTTCGCGGAATAAGCGAAAGGATATATTTACAAACGGAAAGTAATCTGTGAATAAAACTTTTATATACGTGTTCCTAGCGATCTAAAAGTAAATGCTGAAAAACAAACTTCAATGAGAAAACCATAAAATCAGCTTCAAATCTAAGATTAAAAATTTAAATTTTGGCTGCTCCAAATCTAAGATTAAAAATTTAAATTTTGGCAAGATGATACAAGAATCTAGTCCACCGCCACGCGAGCAAGGGATGCCATTTTCATTTTGGCCCCCGCTTGCAGTGTCACATGCAGCCACGCGTATGCTTTTTCCCTTCAATTTTCCCGCAGGAGAACGAGAGAGAACGCACCGTTGGCCGCGTATCAGGGATTCGGGGCATCAAGGTCCAATAGCGGAATAGCACATCGCCTTCACAATGCCAGCTCCTCTCCCAGGTGTCGGAACCGGAGAGGGAGAGGGAGAGAGAGAGAGAACTGGAAGGCTGGAAATCGAGGCAGCGAGGCGGCGAAACAAGCAGGCGGCCCGGCTCTCAGTCTCATCATCCGGTGCCTCCTCCGCCTCCCTAATCGTAAGCGCACACCCCACTCCGATTACCTTGTGTTGGTATTTTTGTACTTTCGCTGTAGCTGCTGTTTTTTGGGTCCGAATCGAGCTGAGGGGATTAGGCGCCTAAGTTACTTCTGCTAGTTTCGGATTTTGGATGTTCTAGTGCAAAACGGACGGTTGGATCGGCTGCTTGTTTTGTGCGGTTCGACGGAACTGTGGCTGTCGTTGTCGATCGAGAGATCGATCTATCGCGCGTGTGGCTAGAACCGTGCGTTCAGCTGTTGTGGCATTCTGTCGAACACCTTATGATCAACCATGGGCAGGTGCGGCTTATAGCAATTTCAGTGTGCTAACTGGAATTAGCAGCGGCCTGTAGGCTAAAACGGTTGTTTGTCTGGAAATCCATACCCTCCCCACATCCTCCCCTTACATGCAGTGATTGTTGCTGATCTGATGGAGTGTACTATCTTCTTTCGGGATGCTGAAAGACCATGGAAAGCTAATTTAAAACATCCCCTTGTTATGCAGTCAATTTTCAGATCATGTTTTGGGAAGCAATTAAATTTTCGTGCACACTGCACAGATTTGTCCGTCAATAGTTTTCACTTTTGCAGTTTGTCATGCATGTTGACGCGGTCATCCTTGTTAGCCTACTATAATTAGCTTGGTGCATGTCGCGTCAGTTACTTTTTAGTTAACCCGCTGTTTAAAACAGTGTGATGGCTGCACCCACATGCAAATGTTGGCTGATATCCAATTTTTAGGACCAGACATGCCAAATTTGCCAAAACATGTTGAAAATTGTGGTCAGTATGTCAGTTATGATCTATCATAATTTTTCGTGCCATTTTTGCTTAAACAACCTCATTCACTTGCTTTAGCAGTATTCTTTATTAAAAATTATCAGTCATTCGTGTGTCAGATTTTTATCTAATAGTATCTTTCCCCTATGAAAGTGCTTGGATTCTTGTTGTTACAATTGAATTGCAATAACCATATCACTGTCAATGCTCTGATGTAAGAATAATGTAAGAGAAAAAAAGAGAGGAGGAAAATATGGATGCAGACAACCTGTGCAGCTGTGCTTCTAGGAGAGTGTGTCATTTACCTTCAAGTTTTTAGAATTTGCTCGTCTTCATCTTTCATTAAAATACATGATTTTTTTTTGTGTTCTTCTGTAGCCATGAATGCATGCTCACTCTATAGTTTTCTTAATTTATTCTTGCAGGTCAACCATCTGGATGTGTCAGTCGGAGCAAGGGTCTTTTTGTTAGTTACTTTGCAAAGTTAAACTTGAAATTTTAAAGGATAAAAAATGTCCAGGACTGCAATAATTTTGCGTCGATTTCGTCAAGCAGCTGCCAGTCAGAGCCTCGTAGAGACCTCTCTTCAGTCATGCCCATATTTTGGTGTTCCTCTGAGATGGTTAAGCTGCACAGAGCAAACTTCAAAATGGGAAACTTCTACATCTTATCAGATTGATGACGTAGATCAATATTCACCAATTAGTAGTGTAGCAAAAATCTGCACACATCCCCTTTCATCTCACGTAAACCACTGTTCTCACCACAGTCGTTCATTGGGTTTCTCAAGTGTCTCAAGTTCTCGTTGCATGTATTCCTCTGATGCTAGAGCCAAGCCAGAAGATCACAGAAATGCTATGGCCAAAGTTTCTTCTACAGAAACTTCTGAAGTCGGCGCCACAGATCACAGTGGCAACACTTGGATTGATATTTTAGATAGTGCCCGTCACTCTACCATAGATGCTACTGCAGCCGCACTTAAGAAACTGAAGGCGATGACTGATCCAATTGTACCTTGCATCCAGGAGTTATACGCTACCTATCCAGATCTACAGAGGATGGTCATCCCACTTGGTGGGACACTGATGGGTACAGCAGTTGCATGGTTTGTAATGCCTATTGTTCTAAGGAAGCTCCACAAGTACACTTCAGAAAATCCTCTCATAATGCTTGAAGGGGAGTCAACTAAGAAATACATGTCCTATCAAACAAGCTTGTGGAGTGCATTGGAAGATCCTGCAAAATGTATTATCACTTTTATGGCATTTTCACATATGTAGGTCCAATTTCACACTTCAAGGAGAAATTTATTCGTTTGATGCATAGTATTGTTATTATGGTACAGGTGCTAAAAATGACATCTAAATTCACCTAATCTTATTCCAAGGGAAATTCCGAAATTCCTCTAGTGTATCTTATATTTTTTAACAAAAGATGCTATATGATGCATTTTACACTTGTTTTGTCCTCTAAAGCATTTGTCTGCAGCATTATGTGCAAGAAATTTGTTGGCAAATATATGTTCTTCACTTTTCCTTACAGATTGGTAGAATGATGTTGTTTTCTTCTTTTGTAAAATATGATACAAATTGTAGATACTTTCTTAGTTAGATATAAATATGTAACTAAAATGATTTTTAGTGCTGTAATTCGTTCTGTATGTATGGAATGCATCTAATTCTTTCTCCTTCTTCAGGGCTGCAATTGTTGTGCCAAGTATTTCAGTTTATATTCCACAGGCATGGAGAGGAGCATTTGTTGTATCTCTTCTGTGGTTTCTTCAGAAGTGGAAAACTAACTTCATTTCTAATATTATGACCAATCAATCTGCTATGGGGATGGACATTGACAGATTGTCAACATTTGATAAGGTGTCATCGTTAGCACTAATTGCACTTGCAGGAATGGCTCTTGCTGAAGCTTGCGGTGTACCTGTGCAGTCAATATTGACTGTTGGTGGTGTCGGAGGTATGCTCAAGTTTTCAGGAAATAGTACACATAAGAGGCTGTTTGTTTCAACTCATACTTATTTCTTTTCATGACAAATTCTTCTTCAATCTGTATTATGGTAACTTTCCTGCCGATAACTAAAATCTGGATAAAATGTGAACTAACAGCTTTTCCTTTATGCTTCTCTAGGTGTTGCTACTGCTTTTGCTGCTAGAGATGTCTTAGGTAACATACTGAGTGGGCTCTCTCTACAATTTTCAAAGCTATTCTTGGTTGGGGATAACATAAAGGTGCATGCTCATTTTTTGGAACCATGAATTTATTTTTACATAAGATCTGTATGAGCTACCAAGTTTAAAGTCTTGATTCTTCAAATACTCTGGATGAGACGTTCTCTTGTCTTAATAGCTAATATGGTGGAAAGTTCAGATATATGTTTTTTATTATCTAGCCAAGTCACGGTCTGTTAGGAAGATAATCATTTTACAACAACAAAGTAAAGGAGATGAAAAACATTGGAGATTTAAATAAAAAATAACTCAACTACTTGATAAAGTTTGAAATAACCCATCCTATCTCAAGCATGTTTCGGTTAAATGCATCCTAAGTCTAGAATAGTGCATTATGATTTTTGTTCTTTCAGAAAAAAAAAAGGTGCAATTGATTCAACTCTTAGAAAAAGGACTAAGTATTGAAACCATCCAAAATTGACTTGTGAACGCTATATCCTGGCCTCCTGTGTAACATCAGATTCTTATTGGACTTTTTTCGAAGAGTGAGAACGTCAAACTATCAGTGGAAGGAGTAAATGTAGACTTAGAAAAACAAAAACGTTCACTAAAATTATCAACCATTCAATATTCCATAATCCCGATCAGCAAGCATGCCTTGAGGTGTCTCTTTAGCTTTGATACTCCTATATTGAAATTCAGAGCAATAATACCTGAGTAATTTGAAGTTCTTTCCTTCTGCAGGCTGGGTCAATAGAAGGAAAAGTGATTGAAATTGGACTGACATCCACGTCATTGATTAACCCAGAAAACCTCCCTGTTGTAGTTCCTAACTCACTGTTCTCCAGCCAAGTAATTCCACCTTTGTGGTGATTCTGTTTTACTTTTGTTTCCTAAAAGACAATGCTCCTTGGACATGATTTCCATTTCATAGACCATTGTTTTGACACTGCTTCATGTTGACCCTCCATATGATTTCGTCTGATGATACAGATTATAGTCAATAAATCAAGAGCCGTGTGGCGTGCTAGTGTGGTAAAAATTCCTGTTATAATTGAAGACCTTGAAAAGATTCCTACTATATCAGAGGAGATAAAAGTGAAGTTAAGGTCCAACCCAAACATTGATGCTCCTTACTGCTATCTCTCACGGTTAGAAAGTTCACACGGAGAGCTTACCATTGGTTGCAACATCAAAAGCATGGTATGTTAATTATACTCTTATCATAGTTCTGACATGCTTGGAATATTAGTGATTTTTACCTCTCTTGCACTTCGATGTGAAATAAATCAGAGCTTCACAAGCACTTGCTATGGTAAACTGGTACTGACTGGTATGTCCTAGTGGTATAGTCTGCACTGATGTGTGTATGCATGTTTTGTACACAACTGCATATTGACACGAGCTCTACAGAGAACCATGGTTTCTAGCAAAGTAATAGACCGTCCAAAACAACACACATTATTCATAATGTCATAGGCTCCAGCGATGTCTTGCACTCATACTGCAAGAAGTCTAGGAGCTCCCACAGCACAGTTGTTGACTGCTTCGTATGAGTAGGACACTTTGTGTATTTTGTTAGATTTTGTCAAATCTTGGGATTACGTCGTGCAGTTTTATGTTAGTTGTTTACAGATAAATGCATTTAGAGCATTCAAAATGCAGAATGACTATGTTATTATACGCACCTCAGCCTTTCATCCGGAATGGAGGAGAGAGGGCGATGAGATAAGAGAGAATATATAGTGAAAGTCTCTACATACCCACCAATGAAGATCACAAAATGTGACTTGACACATATTCGAGGAAGAGGCAGAAAAAGCTAGAAACAGTGCGTTGTATTGTAAAAGTTGTTTCTACAACTCTTTCAGGTTATTATGGCAAAAGCGCTTTCTACGTTGTGAAATGCTCTTAGGAAGCAAATTAACAAAATGACTGCTCTTTTTAGTGGGGCTTAATAACTCAACCTGAACTTGATGATGTGTTTATAACGAGCTGTTAGCTTAGAGAGTTAGAAAAGTCATTTGTATTCTATTTTCTTGATTACTCTAACAATATTTTTATGATACTTTTGTAGAGAAGAGACGAATGGACAACAGTGGAACAAGATATTCTTTTGAAAGCTGCCAGCATTGTCAAGCAATACGAATCTTGAACTTGCGAGCACATTACAGTTCTGTTCTATCCCTCTCCATTTTACTGCGAGAAGAGGTTAAAGTGGTTACTCTTTTTCTAGTTTGGTATGGGTATATGGGACTGTAAATAGAGTTCTCATGTCCCATACTCTAATGTTTTGATCACATGTGCCATATGCCTTTCCTATTTAAGGAAGTGACCCTTTGTCATCCTACTGTTACATGGATACAAGAAAAGGAGAAGAAAGATGAATCACCTATGCACTTCTGTGTTCTGTCCGCCTAATGGATTATACTTGGCTGAATTCCCAATCCTTGCATACACCCACGTCTATGGTCATCGTCTTGTTTCCTTCCTGTCCTTTGGGAGACGACAGCACCCTGCAGCAATTTCGCATTGGAGACTGCAGATTCATGCAAAACTGACAGTTAGTATACTTTGTACACTGCTGTGATTAAAAATTGCTCAATCCTCTGTTCATAAATCATCAATGCGAGATCGGTGAGGATTACCCGGTCCCATAAGCCGGGGTCAGGTTTCTTGAGCACGACCACGGTGTCGAGCAGCGCGTCCGGGTCGGCGATCTTCCACCGGCACGGCGGGCGCATGTCATTGCGGTGGCGCCACCGCTGGTACGTCGTCACGGTGGTCTCCCCGTCGCGCGCCACCGTGCGGCGCGCCGACGAGAGGTAGTAGAACGACGGCTTCTCGCAGGGGCGGCGCGCCAGGGGCCTCGTGTTGAAGGCGTGCGCCTTGTAGTCCGCGCGCTTGTACCAGTTCAAGAATGTCCGCGCCGGCAGCTCCATCTCCCGCGCCGAGATCATGCCCCTCGACGCCATCACCACGAACCCCCACGACACGGACACCGTCCACCGGTTGCGCGCGTCGTAGCATATCGACTGCTGCACGGCCCCCGCCGAGTCCAGCGCCACCGGCCCTTCGAACAGCCTCCGCAAAGCCGCCGGCCGCGACCGCGCGTTGGGGAAGAGCGGCCGCACCACGTCGAGGTGGTGCAGCGACACGAGCGGCGCCACCGGGTGGGCGGCGAGGAGGCCGAGGAGGTCGCCGTACACGTCGTACTGGTGGAACCCCGGGTGCCTCGTGAGCGGCACGCCCAGCTCCGCCATGCACGCGTGGATCCGGTCGTCGCTCCCGTACAGCGACGGGTACCGGTGGATGCAGGCGTCCTGCATCCGCTCCAGCCTCGCCGCCAGCGGCTGGCTGATGGCGAACCCGCCGCCGCCGAACGCCATCCCGTACGAGAAGAAGATGTTCTGCAGGTGGCTCTCGGAAGGGTAGCCAATGTAGTACGGCTGCCGGTGATCCAGCTTCCGGAGGACCGCGACGAGGTTGTCTGGCAGGAAGACGGTGTCGTCGTCGCCCATGACGTACCAGCGCACGCCGGGGAGGCCGAGGCGGAACGTCTCGGAGACGATGCGGGAGATGCGGATGGCGGAGCGGTGGCCGCGGCGGTTCTTGTAAGGGAAGCCGGAGGTGTTCGACGAGATCTTGATTGGAGGCAGCCCGTCCGGCACGCCGGACTCCCGCACCGGCTGATCCATCCACACGAACCCGCGCATTCCGGCGTTAGGGCGCCACCAGATCTTGATATAATCCTTCCGCTTCTCCCACAGCCGCGCGGACGCCGCTATGCCGAACACCACGTGCTGCAGCGTCGTCGCCGCCATCGACACCGGGGAGGGTGGCGGCGTGGACAAGGAGGACGACGACGGCGTGTGGTTGCGGGCGGTGGAGAGTTGGGACAGAGAAACGGAGGAGGTGGCGATGGGGCGATCAGTTGGGCAGGGCGGCGTGGAGGAGAGAATGGCGTGGAGGGTGTACAGGATGTAGAGGACGGTGAACGGAACAATCAAGATGATGAGGTAGCGGAGGAGGGTGGCCGCGAGGGTCTCCTTGCCGCCGCCTCCGCCGCCGGTGGCGGCGGCGGCCTTCATTGCGCGCGCCGTCTCTGATCGTCTTTACGGTTTCACCTCCTCGTTGCCGTTGCCGTTTCCGTCGCCGTCGCCGTCGGCGGCGAAAAGCGAGAGCTCTCCTGGCGAGAGGAACGGATTGGATTCGCTGGAAGCGATAGATTTTCACGGGGAATGGATCGGGTTGGGATGGCGTGGCGTGAGAGCTCGTCGGGTCGCGCATTCTGCTCGCGCGCCGCGCGTGGCGCGTTTGATGGGAGCGGTTTGGCTCCTCCTCGGCTCCGGTTGTTTGTTTCAAGAGATCTCCCCCTCTTCGGTTTCGATTCGCAGCCTTCGCCTCCGTGGACCTCACTGGTTATGGTTTCGTGGGCTTCAATTCGTGGTTCGTGGGCTTTCAGAAACAGTAACTGGGCAGCAGATGGGCTCATGGCCCAAACCAGTAGAAGAGACTTGGACTTTCGCTCTGATTCCGCTCGAAAACTGAACCTGCGGTCTCTTTCTCCGGACGGAGAAACGCCCAATCTTGACAGGCACAGGGGCGAGCGAGTGCTCGGGTTGTCACTGTTACAGCTAAAAAAGCATGTGATTCCTTCCCTTGTCGTCAGGGCGAGGCACATGGATCATGAGATGCACAATATCTGTCTGCGGGTGGCATCTGTGTCGAGTTACCAACTGACCATGCATGGTCAAGTTCGGGAGTCCTGCTGCTAGAGTGTCTCTACATGCCAGCACGCATCTATATGTGATATGATGTATGTCTCCCTCTTGTTGTTTCAACAAGGCTGAAGTGATGCAGATAGTAGGATTTTATTGTTTATGAAGTTCCTTAAAAAGAAAAAAGGGTTAGATCTCTGCTATTCAATCTACTACAGTTTGTAGTGGGTCACTTAATGTCCTTTGAACTGTAGTCCTACCACTTGAGCTATCGGAAGAGATTCTGTAGAGATCATCCTTAGATTTCTTCCCTCGTAGACAAAACTCGGGAAGGATATTGGTCCCTTTCTACGGGGTGAACCCGCGACAGCGAGACGGGAATCGGGCGTAGTCCACCCGATTCACGGCACGTCGAAAGCGTGTTGGGCCCCAGTTCGCTTGTCAATTGCTGGCTTGCTGCTTCAGGTTGAGGAATCCGCCACATTTTGCCACACGCGATGGGTTCGTTGCTCAACTGTGACGGAATGACACGCGATAGTACATAGCTGCTCTGCCGATTTCGGTGTAGTGTAAAGATGCGAAGGCACGAGGCGGCTTCTGGACTTCACTTGTCACTTGAGATTTCTTCTTGTTTATTGTACTCGTATAATAGCTGTGGTGCGTGCAGGCTGGCAGCCGCGAAACCTACGATGGCCGCCGCGTGAGCTTTACGAATGTTCGACGCAGCTGCACGGGGACGGAATTAGATTAGTGCCCGGGCGTGGCTGCTGCTGCCGCTGCCTGCCTGGAGCCGGTAGTCTGTCGCTATCGAGAGCAACGCGTTGACCGGATTTAGCCGCATATTTAATGGATGTGCTCTCTATCTACCCGTCCATCCTGTTAGCCGCGCGATGACGTGAGTGAAACCGGTCAACACAGGCCGTCGGTCGGTTAGATCACGCGAGATCTTCGTGCTCAGATGAGGTAAAACTCGGTGACCGTTCAGAATCGGTGAGCCAAAGGAGACGGGTAAGATTTGGATAGCGTGGGGAGATTGGATTAAACGGCTTGCCAAATTAGCAAGCACCAAACTGTCGCACTGCTCTGCTTCAACAAATTTAAAACTACTAGTAATCTGCAAAAAAAAGGATTCACAACTTCGCAGGCTTGGAAGGTGGAATCGACCTATATAGCAGCAAACTATTCCTACTTGTGTTCTTTTGGGGGGAGTTCTCCTTGGCGCCTATGTACAAATCAGGACGCCTATGTGCCCGTGTGCCGTAGTTGAGGCAGCTCTGTCATGCCGGTTGCAACGAAATTGACCGGGCCGGTGGATTGGCGGTCTCACTGGAAACCGCCCAAGCCGTTGAGCAGCAGCTCGTGTGGTCGCAGCAGCGTCGGGGTGGGCGCCAGCGGCAGCGGGGATGGGTAGTACGAGAGGTCGTAGTCGGAGGGGTCAGGCAGGCCGGAGGCGGCGGGCAAGAGCTCGTCGGGGATGAGCGGCGCGCGGCAGAGCGGGCAGGTGCGCTGCTCGTGGGCCATCCAGCGGTCGAGGCAGCCACGGTGGAAGACGTGGCGGCAGTTGGACAGCCGCCGCACCTCGTCGCGGCCGCAGATGCCGCTGAGGCAGACCGCGCAGTCGCCGCCACCGCACACCGCGGCGGGGGCGGACGCCACCAGCTCGTCGAACCGCACCACGGGGAGGGCCTCCTCGATGGCCATCGGCGGAATTGCCCTGAACTCGGGCCGGCGGTGCTGGAGCGCCGACGACGACGCCCAACCCTCCGCCATCCCGCCGCCGCGCCCCTGCAGCATCAGGTCCTGCTCCGTGGCCGCCAGGCCTGGCGGGTTGTCGATGAGGTCGCCGAGGCCGACTGCGTGGAAGGCCCAGAGGAGGAAGCGGTGGAGGTGGCCGAGGAGGAGGAGCACCTGGAGCAGCAGCCTCGGGAGGAGCAGCTCCGAGTAGCCCACCGGGAAGCCCATGGCGGCGTCGATCTTGGATACAGCCGAATTGTGAGCTGAGCTGAGGTGAGCTTGCGTCTGTGCGGTGCGTGCGTGGTGGGGAGGTGAGTGAGTGAGGAGGCGGCGTTATATAAAAGCGGGGAGGAGGTGAGGGAAGCAGAGGAGAGGAGAGAAGGGAGGAGAATTAACGCGGAAAGATCGTCGAGGCTGGGGGGAGTAGCTGGTTGGTTGGTTACCTTGTTGGTTTGTGCGTGCGCGTGGGTGTGCGTGTTGCGGTGCGGGTCGTGGGCTTGGCTTGGGTGGACTGGACTGGCTAGGCGCGCGGTCAGTAGCAGGAGTGGAGTAGCAGCAAGGCGTAGCAGCGTGATCTGCTTTAGCCGTAGCAACTTGCCTACTCCTACTTGTGTAGGTAGGCCCTCCCCGTCCCTCTTGCGTAGGTAGGCCCTCACCGTCCCTGCAGGCTGGCTGCAAACACCGCTCCCAGTTTACTTCAGCGGAGCACGACGCCACGACGGTGTGTATGTATCGACGAACCGATGATTTATTCGTTGCCGAGGGCTCGTGCAAGTTCGCGGTAAACCTGGTAAGATTCTTACATCTAGCATAACGTCCATACTTTGTACGTCACATGGGACAGGATGAAATTGAGCAGGCTCAGTTTTTTTGGGCAGTAGCAGTGCGCCCTACCTCCAAGAAGCTCAAGGGCGTCCAGGTAGGAAAATGCAAACAGGGCTTCTATCTACACAGTGCGCGGAGTTTAATGTGGGCTCACAAAAAAACTTTTTACCCATATCGGTTCCACCACGAAAGCATTCGTTGCTTTCTCCGCCGCTCCTTCGCTCCTTCCCCCTCTCTCTCGCTCACATGACGACCTCCCTCCCCCGCCCCCTTCTCTCCGTCCTCTCCATGTGGCGCACGGTGGCGATCCCCCGTCCCTCCACTCCTCTGACAGGCGGCATAGATCCAGCGCCGCTTGGAAGAAGAAGCGGGCGCTTCTCCCCTTCCTCCCCCCAAAGGATCTGCCGGTGGCGAATGGGTCGGCGGCGAGTGGCGGCACCGATCGGGTCACGACGATGGGCTCGACGGAATAACGACGACAATAAGGTCAGGCGCCAGATCCGCTGCTTCCTCTTCTTCCGCTGCCGCCATCTTCCCTTCTTTCCTCGGGATGGTGGCCTCACCGGCGACCGCCGCTGCATGGGATGTGGGGGCGTCGCACAGGGCCATGCCTCTCCCAACATGTCGTCCGACCCATTCCTCGCCCCACCCTGACAAACAAGACAAAAAACGAGTGGTTTATTTTGGCTACGCGGTCCTCAGGTTGGTAGCGGCAGATGTGTACATGGAGTGGAATCTCCGATGTGGCAGCCCGGGGCCGAACGCCAACTAAGCACATTGTGAACGTCCTTATGGAGCTTTCTTCGGTATTTATTTATTTATTTATTTCTCTCTATTACTTGATACTATTTTTTAGCGATGCGAGACAGAGTAAGACCAGCCTTTGTTAAAAATTGAATAAATTTCGCTTTAAAATAAAAAATAGTTCAACGGGGCAAATTTGAACAGAGTGAGGTAAGTGAGCTTTTTTTTTTTCATAGTGGATCCAATTTTCAATTAAGTTTGTAAGTCTAGAATATAATATATAAACAAATCTAAAACTTATACAAGCATACAATATTCTAAAACTTATTTATATGCAACTGTACAATATTTTTCTAAAATCTACAATCTTATGAGACCATGTCTGGTTGACAAATAATCACTACTGGAGAAACCATCTTTCGTCGGTCGTCCAAAAACTACAATAGTCCCAGTTTGAATAGGAACCGGGACTAAAGATTATTTTTAGTCCCGGTTATTTTTTTAAGATCAATTTTAGTCCTGGTTCAAAGAAGTTATCAGGTCTAGTCAGGCCCTAATTAACTTAGTCCCGATTAGTATAAATAACCGAAACTAAAAATATATCTTTAGTCCCAGATGTTTATCCCCAAGTCCTCTCTTGGGGACTCAACCGGTGTTATCGATCCCCTCCCCCTTCCTCTATCTTTAATATCGGCCTTATCCCTTCCTCTCATCTCGATGCAACATCGGCCGGGCACACTTCCCCTCTCCTCTCCCCTTCCTCCCCCTCCCCGCCAAGTCCTCTCCTCTCTTGCTCTCTGGGTCGGCGGCGGTGGCCGGGCGGGAGCGGCGGTGGCCGGGCGGGCGCGGTGGCAGGGGAGGCGCGCGCGGCGGCCTCGCGCTCCCCTCTGCCAGATCCGGTGGCGGCGGTGGAGCGGAGGGGATGGCGGCGGCGGCGACGGCCGTCAGCCGACAGTGCCCTCTCCTGCGGGTGCGTGCATGCATGGAGGCCGGCCGGGCATCTCCTCAGCTGGAGATTTGTCATTTCTTTCTCTTTTTTTTGGAGAATTTATGATTCATTGTATGGATTGAGATGAAGAATTTGTGATTCATTGGATGAATTGAGATGCATAATTCTTTTTTGAGAATCTGTGATTCATTGCATGGATCTGAGATGTATAATCTGTGATGTATTTGAGATGTTACTTTGATTTTGGGTTTGATTTGGGGATATGCATCACACTCGATTTGGGAGAAAATCACTTAGGGATTAAGTAGTAAGTAGCAAAAAAAAATGAAAAAAAAAGAGAAAAGGAAACTAACCGGGACTGACGCTGCCCTCTTTAGTCGGGACTAAAGATCTAACTTTAGTTCCGGTTATTTCACTCGGATTCGTAGCCCCGGTTGAAAGGTTCTCAACCGGGATTACAAAAGGTTTCTCCAGTAGTGAATTTTGCCACACATTCTTCCGCCAGATGACTATCCATAGCATTTCCATACTTTCGTGGCAACAAAATTAGCCACCAACCTTAGGCAAAGTTGGACACGAAGTTAAGGGTGAGTTCGGATCAACTGTTGGGTGACACGTAAAACAAGGTAAACCGTTAGCACATACATAATTAATTAAGCATTAACTAAAAATTACAAATGGATCTATATGATTTTTTTAAAGAAACTTCTTTATAGAATATTTTTTTTCGTAGAACCCACCGTTTAGTAGTTTGGTAGTTTGAGAAACATACTAATGGAAAATGATAAATCACCCTTTGGAGTTATAAAATAACTCCACTGGTCTATTACAAATGGACCAGGAATCTAAGAAGTTATATGGACTGACCAACAACCCTAAGATTAGGAGTAGCACTTAGTTTGAAAACCACAAATAACCTAAAATTTTTATAGTTAAAATATCTGAAGTTGGTTTATTAGAAGTAAACTAACTATAGTCCATCTTTCTACTACGGAGGGTGTATTTGGTTGAGAATCACACTTTGCCATAACTAAGATCGGACAAGTTTTTGGTAGCTATAAAAATATTGTGGATAAATATATTGCTAAACCACAAAGTGTGGATAAAGTTGATGAGAAAATTAAGTATATAATGTGTGAAGCATGCTATTAAAAAAGTATAACAAGCTATAACTAATGGCAGTGAACCAAATATATACCTAATAAACCATGATAGTAAAAAGTGTGGTGTTACAAAGTGTGCCTATAAATTAAAACACTTCCGTGGTTTTAATGGTATACAGGTAGAGGGAGCTAAGAAGGGGGCCGATGCGAGCTAAAGTGGAGAAACTTTGACCTTGTGACTTTGTGGGGGGATTGGGGCTGCAAAGCCACCCTAAGCTCACTCATCAAACCAGTTTTCAGTACCACTACGTATTGAGCTTGATGTGTTTCTTTCATCAAAGTGATCTTTTTATTGTCAGGTGGGACGACATGTCTTTTTGTTGGATTTTATTTATTTTTTATACAAACGAAGATATTGTAATTTAATCTTTTTGTCTCTTTACACGGCTAATTTGCTCACAGTCAACCACGTGATACATAACAAAATAGCCATGTGAAAAACTTTGCAACCTGTAATTAGTTCTATCAGTATTCACTTTTCTTGTACGTAGCATTGAATTATTGAAGTGCCACAAAACTCATAAACTAAAACAACCTTTGAGGTTGCGTCCGTGCTACAATTTCCTAACCTTTACTGCCTTGTTTTTTTCATGTCCGCGCTTCTCAAACTATATATCTCTTTTAGAATAATCTATAGAAATCATATTAATATATTTTTAATATTTAGTTAATACTTGATGAATGATGCGTTAGTTCATCGTTTTGTTCTGCGTGCCGGAAGAAATGGTTTCCAACGCAGCCCGAGATTCTTGCACAAGTAAAATGAGTTTACTGTAACCATCCAACTGATCTATACAGTTAAAATATATGGAGTAAAGTGCATATAATTCTTAAATTTATAGGGGTATGTCATTTAGTTTCCTAAACTCTCAAAAATACATATCTAAGTCTCAAAACTTATTATTGTGTGTCATCTAGGTCCCAAATCGCCACAACCCTATAAGAACCTACGTGGCGCTGATGTGGCATGCCACACAGACAGAACGTGGCATCATTTTGACTAACAAATAAAACCCATTTAAAATTTTTACTTTTACCTTTTCTTCTTTTCTTATCCTTTTCTCCTTCTTCTCTCTTTTTTTTTCCTTTCTTCTCCTTTCTTTGTGACCCAAATAGAAGAAAGGAAAAAAAGAATAATGAGAAGAAAACGAAAAAGAAAAAGAAGGAAAAAAAAGAAAGAAAAATGACACGTCAAGTCCATATGGCATGCGTCATTAGCGCCATATAGGATTCTATAGGGATTAGTTGTATTGATTTGGTATCTAAATGATATATTTTAATAAGTTGCAGGATATGTATCTGTATTTTGAGAGTTTAGGGATCTAAATGATACAACACTATCAGAGCTATGCCCGGATGTGTGGATCTGGATTTTCTTGTGAGTAGTAGAATTGAAATTATTTCTGGATCGAAGATAGTCTACTGCTGGGGGGTGGGTTGTCCTGTCGGGCATAAAAAAGGAAGGGATGGTTGATGGTTGCGGGGAAGGTTCTTTGGATTCTTCAGGATTTAGAGCGGGGAGACGCTAGTTCTAGCAGGTTGGTCCCGTCCCGGTTTGTCTCGTCGCAGCAAGTCGCAAGTTAGCCAATCCCCACTGGGTTTGGATGTCATCATCCGCATGCTTTCTTAGGCGATAATTTGACCAACTTTCTCTGATCAGGGTTGCTGCTTCCACTTTTCCCCTGATTCAGAAATCAGAGCAGCAATTCTTCGGAAGCATTTGGTCGTTTTAGTGAGGAATTTGGTCTTGACTTGAGTTCTGTTCCATTTAAACTAGGCACCTCAGGCGAAACACTGGCTCTTTGTTCTTTTCTTTTGTTCTCCTTCGTTTGTCTCTCTAATTTAGCACTAGGTCAGGTAAGCTGAAGACGCTAATGCCTGTGATTAGCAGATGATAGTATATTATTACTTTTAGCTCGCTGCAGCCTTCTGATTGCTGAAGCTAACTTTATGGCCACATATTAAAAGCTAGCCCAATGCTAGCTCTCCTCAATAAAACGACAGAGGGATTAAGCACCATGCATGCATGCCACTTGCTTAATTAGGATTATGTTAGGTGCCGGTAGGTGACAAAGATGACATACATTGGCATCGCTCCAGCGATCAGCTTGCAGCCTCCCTCTTGGACCGGCTAACTAATAGCTAGCAGGTCTTTTTTTCCTCCTCGATCGGCATTTGGCCATTTGCAAATTGCACACTTGCACGTACAGTACCCTAATTTGAGTGGCTATACTTCTATCTCGAAAAGAAGATGGCGTGCCCCGTTCTAAATGGTCAGGCAAGATCTTCTTTTTTTTCCTTTTAATAACTATACCGATTTTCAGGTTGGCCATCGATTATCTCTCTCTCTCTCTCTCTCTCTCTAACTGTCATATCTAGCATTTGTGGTTGGTTGCTATGTCTGAAGATTCAGATATGCTCGCACCATTGTGTGGCTAATACAACTCTACTAATGGATCGGAGCACATAACTACCATTGATAATATTGGTTGTTTGTGCGTCAATTGTGGGTTACTGCAGTTTGATCCCATGACTGCTGATCGACGCCTAACCAGCTCAGATTTTCACTATAGATGAACGTCTACGATGCCAATTTAAGACCAGAAATGGCTGCCAAAGCTGCTTGTCGATCAAAGTTATTGCATGATTTAACCAAACCACTTGAGTTGTTTGCACACATGAACTGGTTAAGAAAGTAATAGCTAGTAGGTCGCAAAGGTAGGCGGGAATTTGGTTTGGTGAAGAAACGGACGGAAAGGGACGTCTATGGCCAAGCCAGCTAGGCCCCAGCCGGCGGCCGGTCAATCGGTCCTTGCCATGACTTCCAGAGTCTCTCCAGCTGCTAGTGCCAAGAAACGCCACTGACCCGGCGGCGGCTAACATATAGTACTCCTACTATAGGAGTATAAACATCAATAGTACAACCTACTAAGGGTGTGCTTAGTTCACGTTAAAATTTGAAGATTGTTTAAAATTGAAACGATGTGATGAAAAAATTAAAAGTTTGTGTGTGTAGAAAAATTTTAATGTGATGGAAAAGTTGGAAGTTTGAAGAAAAATTTTGGAGGCCGAGTTTAGTTCCAAACTTTGAACCCAAAAACGTCACATCGAACTTTTCTACACATGTACACAAACTTTCAACTTTTTCGTCACATCGTTCCAATTTCAATTAAATTTCCAATTTTGATGTGTAACTAAACACACCCTATAACTACTCTTGCAACACACTCGTCGGCCTGTTAGCTACGGTTAGGGGTGACGGTAAGAAAATTTTCGATCATGCCGATGTCGTTCCCGTAAAAATAATATCATTTATAACAGTTTCAGATTTTGTCATATAAAATTTAGCTTTTTTATTTTTAACACGATCGTATTGAAATCAATGCTAAATATTTAAATTCATAAAAATATAAAACTCTAATCATATCATAACATAACAGTTTTCCTAAAAGTTAAAATGTAATATTGTTTCCGACTATTTTCAGTTATGATAGGATATGAATGGAAGTGTCAGCTGACTGCTAAATGAGAAACAATAAGGCACTATAGGTATGAGAGTTTGGCTATAGCTTTCAAACCTAGCCAAAACGCATGTGGGACTTGGCGAGCGATTGGTTGCTGTCTTGTTTGGTCCGTCGGTCGCACATCCAACCAAAATAAAGGCAATACGATGATTAGATGACAAATTGACAATATGTTACTAACTCCATATTTTAATGTATGACGCTGCTGACTTTTTGTCCAACGTTTAACCATTCGTCTTATTTAAAAAAATTACGTAATTATCATTTATTTTATAATGACTTGATTCATCATCAAATGTTCTTTAAGTATGACATAAATATTTTTATATTTGTATAAAAATTTTGAATAAAACGAATAGTCAAATGTTGGTCGAAAAGTCAACAGTGTCATGCTACGGAGGGAGTAGTTCTCTTATGATGACAATATATGTCGCAGGCATGCACACATGCATATCATGTGCGTATTTTAAGATGATGTGGCACTCAATCAGATATGCACACTTGCTAGTAGCTTAGTTAGCACTATAATGTAATTACTTTCCGGCCGGTAAGCACCATCAATACGACGCTTGAGTGGTGTGTATATAATTTTAGAGTGAATTGTATTTTAAACCATATTTTTATTACTAAAGTTTACTTTGAACTATCCTTCTTTTTAATTTGATGAACTACGTAAGTTTGCATTGCCTTTGTTATACTTTAGATCACTCCAAAACACTGCTTCGCCGCATCAAAGACCTCAAGCACATAAACTCTGACACGCTAACGAACTCTCCTACATATATGCATGTCCTTGTTTACCGGAGAAGAGGCTACATATAACTAGAGAAGATAATTAAGGTGGTCCTTTAGTATAGCAGGGACCATGCACACTCCACCTCCGATTTGCCAAAGACAAAGGCAGAATGTGCATCTTGCTTGTTTCAAATTGTGTTGCAGGTACCAAGTTAGAGGCGCGGCCGGTTCAAACCCAAGAACGTTCGAATGGACAAGTGACGGTCAAATGGTTGCTTATAAAGAAGAAGAGGTTGTCAACGAAGGAAGGCGGCTAGCAAGTTTCGATTGAGGGTCATTGCACATCAAGACGTGGCGTTAGGGGGACCAAAGCAAGGAAAGTAGCTATATTATGAGTAAGAGCTTCACCTGATGGAGTAGTCCCGAGGATGATTAGTATGTATTATGTTCCCCACTTAAAACAAAAAAATGCACTATAATACCTTAGACTTATATTCCTTTTTAAGAGCATCATTGCAACTTTCTGTGAAGGGTTTGGAGGCCTATGTATAAATGCATCCGCCCATCCCATCATCAGGGGAAAGGTAATACAACTGAGAATCTAGAACCTAATCCCGAATATTCACATCTTTCCTTCAAATCCTCTCTATTCCCACTAAGGATAAGCGGAGTTGTATGGCTTCTCTGCTTATCCCCGATTATCTATGATTCATTGTCACAATAGGTTCAAATTAAGTGCAACAAAGACAAATTTACCCAACCTAAAATGAAAATACCGGACAAATGGTTATCCATAGTAAAACTTTGATAATAAAAGTTGGCACAAATTGCAATAATTTACTCTATATCCTACCTATGTTCTAATTTGTTCAGGGGAACATAGATACACAAGGATCCATCTTTTTTTCACTTGCCCTTTCAGCTTGAGATGTTGGCATTTGGCAACACTTGGGAAGTATCAACTTCTTCCAAATGATAGTGCTGGCTCAGATGCAATACGACATAAAAGGGTTTTTTTATATTATCTTTATTGCTTGCTGGCATATATAGAAACAAAGAAATCATGATCAATTTTTTCAGAATGTGCCTCTCCCACTTTTGATGCCTGGAGAGTCCAGTTCAAGAGAGAAATTCTTCTATATATGTGTAGAATGAAAGATCCATTGAAACAATTAGTTTTCGATTGGATACAACCTTTATAATTTGATTAGTTCTCCTTGGTAAACTCTATTGTAAATATTTTATTTTGTTTGAAATATATATATTGCTTGGCAAAATCCTGACAGTTTCTCCCCCTATGATGAGGACATCCTCTACTGTTACCCGCTGGCAAAGACGCAAAAGTCGGGCGGCGACCATGTGAGCCTCTGAATAATTCCACCTTGCTTAGTTTGGGAAGAGGAAGTCACCTTAAAAGGGAGAGCCACCCTTCCCCTATTGGACTAGTCTTTTAGGGAGATAGGGCCTTTCCCCGAGTGGGTGTGCTTAAGAACTGTTGGGGTCCGGGCAACCTTAATTTGTTGGGCATTGGCCAACCCCACCTGGACCGGATTGTTATCATTTGGTATCAGAGCTGGGCCCTTGTTAAGGAGGTAGGAATGATAACCTTAATTTGTTGGGCCTCGGCCAACCCCACCTAGACTGGATGGCCCGGATTGTTATCATTTGGTATGGGCAACCTTAATTTGTTAGGCCTCGGCCAACTCCACCTGGACCGGATTTGATATCAGAGCTGGGCCCTTGTTAAGGAGGCGGGAATGATGAGGACATCCTCCACTATTACCCGCTGGCAAAGACGCAAAAGTCGGGCGGTGACCGTGTGAGTCTCTGAATAATCCCACCTTGCTTAGTTTCGGAGGAGGAAGCCACCTTAAAATGGAGAGCCACCCTTCCCCTATTGGACTAGTCTTTTAGGGAGATTGGGCCTTTCCCCGAGTGGATGTGCCTAAGAATTGTTGGGGTCCGGACAACCTTAATTTGTTGGGCCTCGGCCAACCCCACCTGGGTCGGATTGTTATCACCCTAAAAAAATACTTTATATGTGTTGTGATTTAAATCATGTTAAATCATGTTGTAACGACTGCGTATATTTGGATATGATTCTAGTGAGAATTTAATTAATACGTATATACAGCCACATGTTTACGTTAAGGCAAATTTTGCTATAGGACATCGTGACTTGTGATTTAAATCATGTTAAATCATGTTGTAACGACTGCATATATTTGGATGTGATTCTAGTAAGAATTTAATTAATACATATATACAACCACATGTTTACGTTAAGGCAAATTTTGCTACAGGACATCGTGACTTCTTCGCGGTTTTTGGGGCAAATTTTGCTACAGGACATCGTGACTTCGCGGTTTTAGTTGTAGGGCACCGTGCAAAGTGACTTTTAGGGGAAGACACTCTCAGAAGTTGGATATTTGCTGGTGGACATCGTACCTATTAAAATAATAATTTCTGGTTAAAGAGGAGAGAGAAATCGTGTGAAAGTTCTAAAATGCCATTGGGCCCACATGTTGGGTCGGATTGTTATCACCCTAAAAAAATACTTTATATGCGTCATGATTTAAATCATGTTGTAATTACTGCATATATTTGGATGTGATTCTAGTAAGAATTTAATTAATACGTATATACAGCCACATGTTTACGTTAAGGCAAATTTTACTACAGGACATCGTGACTTCACAGTTTTAGTTGTAGGGCACCGCGCAAAGTGACTTTTAGGGCAAGACACTCTTAGAAGTTGGATATTTGCTGGTGAACATCGCACCTATTAAAATAATAATTTCTGGTTAAAGAGGAGAGAGAAATCGCGTGAAAGTTCTGAAATGCCATTGGGCCCACATGTCAGATCTACAATCTCTCTTCTCTCTCTATCCCCTCCTTCCACACTGCCATGGCCGGCGCCCTTCGGCCCCTCGGTCGTCGCTGCCTCAGTTGACCCACCTAGAGGACGGTCGCCTCACCTGCCCCCGACCGCCTAGGGATCTGCACCGCTGGCCACCGAATCTCCTTCGCCGCCGTCGCTATCCTCCGCGTCCCCAAGCTCCCCGCCGACTTCTCCACGTGGAACACCTGGCGCCCTCCCCTCTGTCGTCGCGCCTCCGGCCCCATCATCCTCAACCCCGTCCAGACTCCTCCAGCCGCATCGGCGCCGGCCACCACCTTCGTGCGGCGTCGCTCGCCTTTTCCCCACCGTCTCCTTTTGGATCCACCTCCTTCCCTGCAGACCTCGTCGACACCAGCTTCACCGCCAGCTGTCACGCCCAGAAATTCACGAACCAGAATTTCTAAGCTGAATGTGCATTAAACCCCTGTCCAGAACCAGCTAGGGTACACAAACGACAGTAGCTGACATACAGATCCACGTCTTACAAAAACATAAAAGATTACATATGCAGCGGAAAAAGATAAAACGAACTAAACTTGGAAGCTTGACTTCTGCAGCGGGGCGACTCTACTCCACAGGTAGTCCTTGACGGCAGCGACGAAACCAACTTCAACAAGACAGCTCCCACTAGGGAGATCTTCAGCTCTGGTGTGGGGGAAAAGAGAGCAAGACTGAGTACTACCCACTGTACTCAGCAAATCATACTGGAAGAGAAGGTATGATGCAGGATATAACCAAAGGAGGCAAAGGGGTTCATTTGCATAAGGCAGGCATTTAAAAGCAGTAGTTGAAAGCAGTAAAACAGTTGTAATAATTAATCAATACTAACCAATCACTGTCCAACGCTACACCACGTTGCAACAAGCCCAACCAACCACCTAAACTACACCAGTTCATTAAACTAAACTAGGGGTGAGACTAATCACGGTGAACCTGGTTGATCGCCCATAACCACGGGCACAGCTATTCGAATAGTTTTACTCTGGCCAGAGGTGTACAACTGTACCCACAAGACACGATTCCACACATGTCGCCATGCCCCGAAGTATCACCATGATACTGCAAAGGGGGAAATCGTGACAAGACCCTCCGCATAACCCTTCCCTAACCATCCACACCACGCTAAGGTTTAACCCCCACCCCTCAAAAGGCAGTGGGCGGTCCCCTCTTGCGCCGCGGTGAATCCGGCAGCTGGACAACCGGACACCCCGGCCGACCCAACTCCATCACGCCCACCCTCGCCACCGGTGCCTAGGAAAGGATCGAGCTATACTTCAGATCAAGCAGTTACCCACTCCCGCTTGTGGTAAGCACGGTAAGTCTCCCAGGGTTTCCCGTGAACCGGTCCTTAACTGTCATGGGTGCGACCAGCAAAACCATGCACCCACAGCCCACCACTCAGTGTATTTTAATTAACTAACACCATTGCGGTGGCACCAATCCAAAGCTATGCTAATAGTCAAAGTCTATATAATAATAATCCCCATTTGTGTACTAGTTGAACTAGGCATGGCTAAGCATTTCCTAAACCAACCTCTAGTTATTTTGATACCCAAGTTATCAATGGCATAAGGTAAACAATATATGGCTGAGTAATAGGACCCATCCCACATGACATTGTAAAAGAATGCAATATTTAACAGAAATGTGGGATATTTGTAAATGGGGTACAATATGATCAATTGTAATGCATGACTTGCCTTGCTCTCGCACTGATGAGACCACAGCAACGTCTTTGAGGAACCGCGGATCGACGAAACGGCCGAAATCTAGGCGACAAACAAAGCACACAAGCAAAATATGCTATAATACTACTAAAACAGGAAACAAACCCATTTTTAGTGGATTCTAGGGATTTTTATGAATTTAATGAGACTTAAATGGACTTAAGCGGAGCTCGGATGAATTACTTATGAATTTTAGAAGATAAGTTGTGTTTTTACTAATAAAGAAAAGTCCTTAATTATTTATTGCGCAATAAAGCCCAGGGCTGACGTCAGCGAAGGGGGGGGGGCGGCGCCGGCAAGCGGGCCCCGCATGTCAGCGGCTCAAGGCGGCGGGTCCACCGTGGACCGGGACCACGCGGGTGGTCCACGGGACCGACGGTCCGGATCGACCCGAGGCCGATCGGACGGCACGGGTGGCGGCAAGCGCGGTCACCGGCGCCGTCCGATCGGCCTAACTGGCGGCGCGGGAGACGGCGGCGACCGGCGCGGAAGCGGCGGCGCGGCGACAGCGGGAGGAAGGAGAGGAAAGGGGAAAAGAGGAGGCGGGAGGCCTCACCGGGGTTTCGCCGGCGCGGGAGGAGGTGACGACGGATGGCGACGGCGAGCGGCCGGAGGACGACGGCGGGTGACGGCCAAGCTCCGGGACACCCTAAGAGAGTAAAAGAGAGAGGTTAGAGGGGGAGAAGGAGTCCATGGCAAGCGAGGATGTCGACCGAAGGCGGAGAAATGGAGGAGCTCACCAGCTCGCGAGGGAGATGGGGTTTCGGTGGGGTTCCGGCGGTGTGAGGCAGTGGCCGAGATGACCCACGCGGCGGTGAAGCTAGTGGCGGCGGCGGCTTGGCGCGGCGGCGGCGCGCGGCTGGAGGCGGCGGCAAGCGGCGGAGCTCGGGTGTGGCGATGCGGCGGCGGTAGAGGGCGCGGGAGAGGACGGCGAATGGGGAAAATGAAAGAGGGGTCTCGGGAGAGTGCTTTTATGGGCGTGGCAGGGGAGGACGTGGCCGGGAACCCTCCCGATTTGGCCGGCGACGTGGGGGTGGAGAGAGAGAGAGGGAGAGAGAGGGGTGGGATTCAAAATCGAATCCCGCCCTCTCGGGCGCGCGCACGCGGGCGGGAGCGACGGGGCGTGGGCGCCGACGTGGGGAGGTGCGCGGGCGCTGGGCGCGGAAGGCGGAGGAGGTGGGCGGCAGCGGTGGCGGGAGGTTAGGGACGACCCCGACAGGTGGGGCCCACCTGTCGGCGTCCCGAAGAGAGGGGAGGGGGTGCGGGCCGGCCCAAGAAGGAGAGGGGCGCGCGCGGCGACGGGGTGGACTGGGCCGACGGCCCAAGAAGAGGGAAAAAAGGAGGAAAAGAAAAAGAAAAAGAAGAAAGGACTTTTCCTGGGATTAAAATATTGCGCTTGCTCATTTTTAATTGGTTAAAATTATTTCCAAGGCTCTGAAAATTCCACTAAAAATCTTGTTAATGCATTAGGGCATGGGGAACTCAAGAAAAATTCCACCACGCCAATTCCAATTATTAATTGCATTTATTAATTTAGGATTCAACTCTAGGTTAATTCAAACCATTTTCTTCGGATGACTTATTTAACAATTTTTTTTAAGGAAGAAGAAGGGGAAACTTCAGGGCGTGACACCAGCGGCCTTTCTTGCGACTACGCTGCTCACCCACGGCCAGCCTCCGTATATCCTTCCCCTACCGCCACCGCGCACGGCCAGCCACATCAAGCTTGCCATGCCTCACCTCACCTATTCTTCCTGCGAGCAGAGAAAGAAGAAGAGGGGAAAACGATGCTAGAGGCTTACATGCGGGCCCCATGTGCTTGAGAAAGAGATAGATATAGAGAGATTGGAGATCTGACATATGGGCCCAAGGGCATTTTAGAACTTTCACGTGATTTCTCTCCCCTCTTTAACTAGAAATTATTATTTTAATGGGTGCGGTGTCCACCAGCAAATATCCAACTTTTTGCGAGTGTCTTCCCCCAAAAGTCAATTCGCGCGATGTCCTACAGCTATCACAATATTCTGTAGCAAAAATTGCCTTATGTTAAAAAGGGAGCACTCCTGCGTAGTACTCGTGTGTTGTAAGTGTGTGTGTGTGTGTATATATATATATATATATATATATATATTAATAGTTGTGAAAATAATTCTTTTTCATCGTGCGTGGGTACCACAACCCCACCGGCATATATTAGTTTGGCAGTTCAAGGCGTGATTGAGCATAACTAATGAAGATAATCTAAATGACGCTCTATCAAACGTCAACCTTTACCCTTTACTCGTCCTAGCTAAGCTACCTGCACAAGATAATAGATAATGTAGCACATCTATCGATCCAAAATGACATATGCGATCTTTTTCCTGATATGGTGCCTCTTTACGCACTGGATAGGCAGATAGCTACAACGAAAATGACATAAAGTGGTGAGTGGGCGAGGGGAAAAGTGTTTAATTAATCAAGGCTGCAATGCATTTTCGTTCGTGGATCACACGGCTAGGATAACTATTTTTACATAATGTAGTTCATTTATACAGTCTTAACGACTTTGTAAATGCGAGTTTCACAACAGTCTAAATCGTCTATAAAAATAAATGGTATGTCACATTTTATTTGTGGACCACACTACGTCTGCGAAAATGAATAACATGTCGCATTTCATTCATGGATCACAATACTATATAATAACTACTATAATCCAAGCTCTCCCTCTCTCTCACACATACAAGAAATCCAAACTTGTTGATCGGTGAAGAGAAAGAAGTGAGAAAGCAAGGTTCAAAATAAATCTCAAATCAATACAAGCAAAAGGCACAATTGCACAAAGACAATAATAGAGCCAACAACCCTAGTTTGTGGGTGGAGGGGCTATTTATAGCCAGACCCTCAGATTTGCCTGTTGGAGGCAAATATTTCATTTTTGAAAATTTCTGAAGTGTTTTTGTAAATATCCGAAAATCACCAAACAGGAAAACAACTTCCGGAACTTTCTACGGTACTTTTGGAGTTTGCTACAGTACTTTTTGAATTTTCTCTTAGGTTGCTACAGTGGTTTCGGAATTTTCCTAACAGTGCAAATTTTCAGGAAGAGCATAGCAAAAAAAATGGGCAAAATAACATTTAGGAAATTATTATATATGGTTTCTTAATAGGACAACCGGTAAAATTACCCTATTTCAAAAAAAAATATATGAGAGTTTGTATTGAATATTTGTGCTCTAAAAAAAATCTCAAATGAAAAACTTTCTGCTACAAAGTGGTAGGTCTTGTGGAGAGGTACAATTTCATATAAAATTTTTCATCGTCCGATTTCACATAAAAATCACCCTATTTTCTTAAGAAACCGCTTCGAAAAATTATGACTTTTCACATGTGGTTCCTTAGGAGTCGCAAACCGTGCATAGAAATATGGCTTTCATATGCAAGTTTGAATATGTGAAAAATCATAATTTTTAGAAGCGGTTTCTTAATTTTTCATATGCAAGTTTGGCTTTCATATTTTTTGCATATAAATTAAAAAACCGCAAGTGTAAATTAATTTTTCGCATATAAATTAAGAAACCACACATTTTTCATATGCGATTGTTTTAAGGAGTCGCAATCCATACGTAGAAATATGGCTTTTGAAACGAAATCTCTAATGTGTGATCAGTCGCTGGAATCTCAGCGCGGCGATAAGTTTTCATTCATTTTTTTTGCCAGGCTCGTGCACCTGCTCTCGTCTTTTCCACCGCTTTTTTTTTTCTGATTCCTCACGTGGTTTCTTTTTTGTCACCGCATTACTTTTCTATTTTAGTAAATTTTTGCACCTAAAGTTTGTACATATTAAATTTACACATCTAAAGTTTATACACCTAAAGTTTATGGACCCAAAGTTTATAAGTTAAAAGTTTATAAACCCGATTCAAATTTGAATTTAAATTCAAATATTTTTTATATATAGTACACATAAAGTTTACATATCTAAAGTTTATAGATCCAAAGTTTGTAAGTCAAAAGTTTACATATCCGATTCAAATTTGAATTCGGATATGTAAACTTTTGACTTATAAACTTTAGATCTATAAACTTTAGATGTATAGAAATACTATATATAGAAAATATTTGAATTCAAATTCAAATTCAAATTTGAATCGGATATAATTCAAATTCAAATTTGAAACGGGTATATAAACTTTTGACTTATAAACTTTAAGTCTATAAACTTTAGGTGTATAGAAATTTTATATATAGAAAATATTTGAATTCAAATTCAAATTTGAATTAGATATAATTCAAATTCAAATTTGAAACGGGTATATAAACTTTTGACTTATAAACTTTAGGTCTATAAACTTTAGATGTATAGAAATACTATATATAAAAAATATTTGAATTCAAATTCAAATTTGAATCGGATATATAAACTTTTGACTTATAAACTTTGGGTCTCTAAATTTGAGGTGTATAAATTTTAGGTGCATAAATTTACTAAAATAGAAAAGTAATGCGGTGCCAAAAAAGAAACCAGGTGGAGTGAGAGAGGGGGAAGGGGGGTGGCGAATCTGATCGCTACCCCCATTGGCAAGGCGATCGATGGCCCATTAGGGCTGCCCCCTTTGAAAGGCTCTACGGTTACGGTTACAAGATGTCCTTAACCACCTTCACAGGTGGCTGCAAATTTGAACCGCCTGTGAAAAAAAAAAGTAAGGCCTGTGAAAACGCTTTTATACAGTGTCACTGATAAACTAGTTAGTTTTCTTGGCCCTCGATCATTGCATGCCATTTCACCGTTTCACTTTCAGTTTGGCGGCAATCTGTCGCTCTTACTCCTACTCCCTCTGTACAATGCAAGTGGACTCCTGGAATATCAAAGAAGAAATCAGTAGATATGAGAAAATACCCAAATGACTCTCATAATGTAAAAGTAGTAGGAAAAATTGATTTATGCCATTGCAAATTTACCATATTAAAATAGTATTATTACTATTCACCTATTTGAACTTTGTCATTTCATAGTTATTTGGTATATGCCACTACTTATTCTTTCAATATATTTTGTAAAAAAAATTACCCATCTTCCTTCATTCTCTCCTCTATTCTGTTCTTCTCCAGTGACTCAGTGAGGCAATGCCGGGGCCGGATAGATCCAATTAATGAGATGGTGGCGGCTGGCGGCAGTGGAGTTGATCAGATGGCTGGTGACAGATCACCGTTGCAGCTAGCGGTGTACAGCTGCTAGCAACTGGTTGGATCCAGAGAGACGGAAGTGGCTAGAGAGTAGAGACGTTGCTCCCAGCGAGGTGGAGAGGACTAACAGTGTGGAGCAGATTGGGCAGCTTGCGGTAGATTTACGGAGAGTGGTCATGAACTAGATACCCCCGCGTCGCTCTCAGCGTGGGCGGTTCGGGAGGCGAAAAACCCTAGCCACCCGCGCCTCCCCTCTTCCCCCCACCTCGCTGCCGCCGGAGCTCGCCGGCGGCGAAGCCGACAGCGAGCAAGGATGGCGGCGGCGAGGCCCCTCTCTTCTTGGTGTCTTCTTCCTCGGCACGACGTGGACGGGACGAACGACGAAGACCCCCACCGCGGTCGGAGTTGGCGACGTCGGGCCGGTGCGGGGAGGCGGCGGATCCAGAGTCCCCAAGTCCGGATCTGGCCATCCTCGCCTGGATCTCAGCATGAGGCGGTTAGGGGCAGTGGTGGCGGCTCGGCGGCGGTGGCAGCTTGGCGGGGGTGGCGGCTCAACGGCATTGCGTGGCGGTAGTGCCGGCCTAGACGCAGAGGCGGATGCGGTCGGGGTGCATGGCGGTGGCGTGCGGCCGAATCGTGCGGCGGCGGCGCGGCTCGGGGGCGTGGCCCGCCCCATGCTGGCGCTGGTCAGCGCCCTGCCACCTCCCCCGCCCCCGCCTCCGCCTTCGCTGCCGCCGAGCCCTATGGCGCGGCTAGGCCTCGACGACCGGGCAGCCAGGCTGCCGCGGTGCCCTTAGCGGCCAAGTGGAGCGGCACGGTGCGGCTAGGTGGGGCAAGGAGGCCGGACAAAGGGGGTGCCGGCAGGTGGCGCCGGAGCCAGAGCGGCAGCGTTTCCGGCGTCGGTGCAGGCCTAGATGGTAGTGCAAAGGGAGTTGGCGGCGGTGGATCGTCTTCCTCGTTGTCGGTCGGCACCCTCGTCCTTCCTGGAGCTCTCCTCCCCTTCTTTGTAGGGAGTTTCTAGGCTGAATTGAGGCGGCAGCTTGTTAGCGAGGGAAGCTCAGGCTGCTGAAGCAATGCCACCCAGTCCCGGGTTCTCCTTCGGCCAGATCTGGCGAGGAGGCCGGCGGGTGGTTGAACAGAGGGGTCCTAGGTCAGCTCTCAAGGATGGTGGTTCGATGAAGTCGGCCGACGGAGGGGCGTCGGTTGGGTGTGGCGGAAGCCATGTGCCGCCGATGTTTAGATGGTGGATTCGGATTGGATGACGGACCACGGCAGTAGAAGGTTCCGAGCGAAAGCTTAGCTCAATTTCTTTGGGCCAACAGTGACTTCGTCTTCGGGCGTGGTAACCCTCCTGAGGGCACTGTTGAGGTACCCTTCCTCCCTCAGCAAGGAGCTCTGGGTGAAAACCTTGTCCAGCTTTGGACGGATGACGACGGCGTCTTTCGGCGTCGCAACCTTCGTGAGGGCGTCGTTTTAGAGTCTTCGTGTTGCGGTGGTGTTGTTAGCCCGGTGGCGATCAGTCTCGCATAGCGATGTCCGGTTCGGTGCTTGGCTTCTCTCTGTAGCGTGTGTTTAGGCGATTGGCACATGGTTCGGGGCGTGTGCTCTGGTACATCCTTCCTCGACAGCTAGCTGTCGATATAAAACTTTTCTTGTAATCTTTTCTTCCAATCTTAATTACGTTGAATGACCTCCTTCGGTTATTCCGGCAAAAAAAGATTCACGGAGAGTGGTATGACAAATTTGTAATAGCATGAATCAAAATATATTTGCAATGATATGGATAGTAATAAAATATTTTTTAATATGGTAAATTTGTAAATTGTAATGGTATGGGTTAAAATTTATCATTTTAGAAGTATGATCGTTTCGTGGGTAGCAAAGTTTCAAGCTCTACTTCCTCTCCTCATGTCCCGGGCTCCTGAACGGTGACCTCAAATTTATCCGTCTGTGCCGGAGAGCAACCATTATCGTTACTGCTTTCTCCGTTTCACAATGTAAGTTATTGATACATATATCTAGATTTATTAGTATCAATATGAATATAGAAAATACTAAAATGATTTACATTGTGAAACGGAGTGACTAATAATTTTCTCAAGTACAGTGGATGAACAATCAACCCTCACAGATCAAACCCTCACTAGCTCGTTGTCTCGGCGGCAACCACACACGGAAATCTGTAGGGTAACGGACGATCCACCGGATGTCAAAAATGTCCGACTACGAAAACGAAAGCACGAATCAACAGCGGGCACGGGCGCGCAGCGGAGCCCTGCATCGTACGCGTGCACAGTTGCATCGGGTCGGTATATATCCACGTCGAAACGTTCCTGCCTGCTGGCTGCTGTGCTGCTGCATGCACACGCTACCATACCAGCGGTATGGGCCGGCCATGTCATGGCCGCCGTGCCGGCCGCCGTACCACGATGATGGGTTCAGAGTTCAGACCATGAATACGACGGGCAATCGATCGCTACTAGTGCTTGAAGCCTCAGGGGATATGACCCTACGGAGTAGTAGGCGACTACAGTTATCACTCAGATCAAGGGCTGGATGCTGCTGGTACCGCGAGTTTTGGCCGCTGCTCGCCTAGTATTTGCCAGGTACGCACTCGCGCGGCACGCGCTCCGCGAGGACCGACAGCGACTCGAGCTGGCGCACAGTGCCACAGCACGTCTCCGGGCCCGGGGCATAGCGAGGGGCCGGACAGCGACGGCGGCCGGGGATTCGCGGGGCCAACCGCGCGTCATGCGCGTCCTTGCGATCGGGATCGATCGAACGGTGCTTTGTCCCCGCCACTCAACGGCCTCGGCGGCATGGCCAGGGTTGAGGACTTGCCCTTTAGTGTACACCAGTCATTGCACGACAAAGCTTGGAGGCTTATCGATCGGCGAGATGGTCCCCTACTCTGCCTCCTCCATTTGTCCAGGTTGATAATCAGAAATGAAGTTTTATACTTTTATTTGAGACGGAGATAGTAGTAGTACCAAGGTCTTTTGTGTGGCAATGCCAATATGACAGCCAATTATGCCGGAAATTTACTGTCGTCCTCCCGTGATATGGGCCAAAATTTAGGCCTTCACAACCAAGGCCAAGGGTTGGGCTGTATGAGAGTGTTCCGGTGTCCACGGGAGTTTCTGAGTTGGGCTCTTGATTCTTGACGTAAAAGGGAATCAATAAGTCCACTTTAGGCCTCTCAATCTGAAATAAGTCCTCACACCGAAATACCAGATACAATGTGTCCCCAAACTCTCAAAACCACTGCAAATAAGATCTCAGAGTGGTTTGGACGACAGTTTCAGCTGAAGTGGCACCTACATGGATGGTTTGACTTAATCCTTGTTCCACGTAGCGTAGATGTGGCATTAGAATCAAGATCAACAAATTTAAAAATAAAAATGAAATATATGGGGCCATATGCCAATCAAATAAAAACATAACAAATATAATTGGACCTACATGTTGATGGATCCCACTTCCTCCACCTCACTCCCTCTCTCCTCTCTATCTTCTTCCCATCCACGGTGTTACATCTCGCCGCAAACCCCCTCCCCCCTGCCTACCTCCCCAAGGCCACCTCCACCGCCACCGCCTCAGTTGCCTCCTCCTCCTCCTCCTCGTTGGTGGGGAGAGAAGCCCTCAAGCCTTGCCCGCGTCTCCCACTGTCGTCGAAGCAGCAACACGTCGTTCACCACCACAGGTTGCAGAGGGAACTGGGGCTCTATTGCCCTCGCCTCCCTTTGCGCAGGTATCGAGACACTAGTCACTGAGGGGCAGCACCACGAGGCAAGCGGCGTGTTTCGCAGGGCTTGGGCATTCACACCGCTTTCGAGTTCATCGGACAGAAACGGAACCAAAATTCATGATATTTACTTTGGGATTTTCGGGGCTTTCTTGGAGGAAAAAGAAGAGGAGATCCAGTGGATCTCTTTTTGTAATCAATTTAGAGGGAGAGACAACGGCGTGGCCGGATCGAGTGGAGGAGGCGACGTCGGTCTCGACTGTGCACAAGAGTTCCGTCCGCAGGAGGAAAACGACCACTGTAGAGCGATGGGGTCCAAGCTGTTAGTCAGATGGGAAGAAAATAGAGAGGAGAAAGAGGTGAGGTGGAGGAAGTGGGTCCCACTATATTTTTTATGTTTTTATTTGACTTACATGTGGATCCATATATTCATTTAATTTTCTATTTTTTTAAATTTTGATTCTAATGCCACATCCACGTCATGTGGAATGAGGACCAAGTCAAACCCCATCTACGTAGACGCCATGTCAACTAAAACCGCTGTCCGAACCACCTTAGGATTTTATTTGCAATGGTTTAAGAGTCAAGGGACATGTGTATCTGGTATTTCAGTTGAGGAACGAATTTTGGACTCGGTGATAAATTGAGAGACATGAAGTAAACTTAATCCCAAGAGGGAACTGCACTCTGGATTTTACATTAAGCCCATATACTTGGCTTACATTAAGCCCATATACTTGGTGGGCCAGTGTCCACGCAATTCTCGTCTAAGAGACTAAGATGTACTAGAGTAGGAGAAGACTAGGAGTATATGTTGTTATACATTACTCCCTCCTTTCCAAATTGATCATCATATAATAGAATTTAAAATGTCTTAAATTGATCATCATATAACCACATGGACACAGATTTCATCAATTAATGTAGGAATATTGTGTGCATGCTATGATGCTAAGAGTAAGGATAATAGTAGAGCTCACTACCTACTATTATCCCATTTTAAAACCAACATATATAATAGATTAGCTATAAGGTTGGCAATTTTCTTCTTCTATCTTTATCTCTCACTTATATATATTTATTGTATTTGTCTTGGAGCTTGTGTTAAGCTAGCTCTTGCATGAGAGCCAGCCTATTTGATTTTTTATTACATTTCTCCCCCATATAAACTTATAGTAGGCTTATAGCTCACTATTATGCTTACTCTAAGGTGTAATTGGTATGTTATTTTAATCGATGCATGCATTGTGAGAGAATATGTGTATGGTGTCTTGATTGATGTGATTTAAATTATTCTTGGTTTTGATGTATAAACTTATATAATGATCAATTTGGGAAGGAGGGAGTAACTTGGGCTGTATTTAGTTCACATTGAAGTTTGAAAATTTGGTTGAAATTGGTACGATGTGATAGAAAAATTGTGTGTATATGAAAGGTTTGATGTAATGGAAAGTTGGAAGTTTGGAAAAAAAAATTTGAACTAAACAGGGCCTTGATTTAGTTCCTCTGATGATTAGCATGTAGATGCTCTATTCAGGAAGCAAAGAACTGATCGCCTGAGAGGCTGAGACGGTCAAGACCTCATAGCTTCTCTTAACCCGAGCACACGGCAGCAAATTTGTCACGATCAAGCACTTAAATGAAGCCGTTGATTGTGGGGTCTAGAATTCTTATTGTACCGTCGGAAATTTGACGCCTGCACACCCCCGCCCCTTCTTCCACGATACTAGCACGACTGATCCACATTTCCACAAAGCCGATGTCCACCTTTGTGAGTCGTGAATACGTTAGATCGAGAGTGTCCACTCCATTTCATGGGCAAAACCGAAGTGATAACACCGCGTGCATTTGTTGCCACCAACAAACAGAGGGTGACGGCATGATTAGGAAATCAGAGGGTGGGTGACGGAGACCACACTACCACACAAGTCAGGTCTCCGAGGCCGAAGCCCGTTCCCTTTAGTTCTTACAATCTTACCAACTCATACCAATCAGTTGCTCGTTGCAGCAAGGGGTCGAAGTGGCCACGATAGTGACCGGAGTGTAACGAAGTTTACATCGTGTTGCCTAGCAGCAAAGAAGAAAAATATCGGCAACCCCACCGGCCACCACGGCGCACAGGAGTCAACAGCGAAGACCGGGGCGACCAAAATATGCCACGGATCGATCGGAACGCGACGAACGCAGACGGGGCCCCGGGGCGACGCAGGCTTGACGAATACATCCGCAGACGAAACAGCGAGCTGCGCTGACACCGTCGCCGGCGCGGTTCCCCCGCATATATCACGCTCGCGCACGGAGAGGCGCACCGCACCACCGCTCGTGTTCTACCAACCAACCCAGACTCGATCCGCGGCCGCGCGCGCCTATCCGCAATGAAGGGGATAACGCCGCGGCGGCGGCTGGCGCTGCCCGCGCTGCTGCTGTGGTGCCTGTGCGCGCTCCCGGCCCCGGCGCGGTCACAGAGCGCGGCCACGCCCGCGCCCGCGTCCAACGAGGGGTTCAACTGCACGGCGAACGCCACGTACCCGTGCCAGGCCTACGCGCTCTACCGCGCGGGCTTCGGCGGGGTGCCGCTCGAGTTCGCGGCCATCGGCGACCTCTTCGCGGCCAGCCGATTCATGGTCGCGCACGCCAACAACCTGTCCGCTTCGGCCGTCCCGGCCGCGGGGCAGCCGCTGCTGGTGCCGCTCCAGTGCGGGTGCCCCTCCCGCTCGCCCAACGCATACGCGCCCATGCAGTACCAGATCAACGCCGGCGACACCTACTGGATCGTCTCCACCACGAAGCTTCAGAACCTGACGCAGTACCAGGCCGTCGAGCGGGTGAACCCCACGCTGGTGCCCACCAACCTCGACATCGGCCAGATCGTCAAGTTCCCCATCTTCTGCCAGTGCCCGACCGCCGCGGACAACGCCACCGCGCTCGTCACCTACGTGATGCAGCCGGGCGACACCTACGCGTCCATCGCCACGGCGTTCGCCGTCGACGCCCAGTCGCTCGTCTCCCTCAACGGGCCCGAGCAGGGCACGCGGAACCTGAGCTCGCCGGAGATTCTGGTGCCGCTCCGCAGGCAGGTGCCGGAGTGGCTGCCGCCAATCGTGCGCGTGAACAACATCTCCACGACGCCCGCGTCCCCGCCGCCGTCCGCTACGCTTGCCCCCACCGTCGTGACCAACAATCGAGACGGGGTGGTGACCGGGCTAGCCATTGGGTTGGGCGTCGTCGGTGGGCTGTGGCTGCTGCAGATGCTGCTGCTGGGCTGCCTGTGGAGGCGGCTTAAGGCGAGGGGGCGGCGAGCGGAGGCGGTGGCGAGCGGCGATGGCGGCGAGGGCGGCAGGTTTACCAAGGCCGCGTCCGGCGGCGGCGGCGGTGGCGGGAGGTTCTTGGTCAGTGACATATCCGAGTGGCTGGACAAGTACAAGGTGTTCAAGGTGGAGGAGTTGGAGAGCGGCACCGGTGGTTTCGACGACGAACACCTCATCCAGGGAAGCGTGTACAAGGCCTACATCGACGGCGAGGTGTTCGCCGTGAAGAAGATGAAGTGGGACGCCTGCGAAGAGCTCAAAATCCTGCAAAAGGTACACTCTTTTTCTTCCATAACTGAATTGTTCGTTTCAGCTCACTCCCAATTCAGAATGAACTGTTTCTTTTTCCTGTATTTTCCCTGAAAATTGCCTTCGGATTGCTAATTTACTGCTAACAGAACGAATCAATAATCGCTTAGGTGTCTTGCTGCTTACTAGTACTAGCTCAAATGAGTCCACTGAAATGATTGGTTCTGAGAGAGTGATTGAATTGTATAAAGAATAATTAGTGCTCGTATTCGATGATTAGATTAAACAGAAGTACGCACTTCTATACATTCCAACGCAGTGAGTTGTTAATTGGACTAGCGGCCGAGGCACTAGAGCAAATATTTTAGAGTCATGTTGGTGTCTGGATTTCCTTTTGTTGGTACATGGATAATTTGTTTTGGAGTGACACACTGACACTGATGTAAAAAGCCTTTTAGTTGTGCCAATTTGGACTGTGCCCAGCAGTACCGATGCTAATGGAGTTATTAATAAATTAGTGTTCGATCTGTCACTCTGCTAGTAGAGACGTAGAGTTAATAAGTTATTAAGATTTGGATCTGTCACTCAGCTGCTGCCATCAGATGGTCAGATGCCTTAAGACGATTCTGAACGGCCTGCTGATAGCATAATCAGCCTTAGAAAATTAAAAGGGCCGCCCATGACCCATCTGCAAACGTACCGGCCATGTGATAGGCTTCAATGTTTAATCTCACCATCGATTGTTATTTGAATACGTTTGAACCGTGGGAGATTTGTAGTGCCGTGATAATTATGATGCCGCCAAAGAGTCACGTTAGGTGACGATGAAGTTCGGGTTGTCCTCTGATCCACTGAGAAATTTGGAAATCTTGCGCCTTCTATACCGTATCGTGTTTGATCCGTGTCTCTGTTAGTCTCTGCCACGAACGTACGAGCACTGCATCTCACCACGTACCTAGGTAGCTGCGTGCACCGCCGAATTGTTCTTCGCACGGTGATGTACGAGATTGGAATTTACGACGTTTTTTCAACGAAGGCTGCTGCATCGACAGCATGAACATTGACTGGCTCCTTGACTACCGACTACAGTACGCTTTGAGATGGGACCAGGTCCTTGACTTGCATCACATAGGCACAACCAACTCAGGGCTAGTTGTGGAAGCTTTGAACTAAACTACAGGATAATGATAGGAGTGACAAAGTATGCCAATTGTCAAATGGCATTTGCATTTTTTTTTTAGTATTATGTATTTTCCTCTTTCTTTTCTTTTGCAAAAGAACCAGTTGTGTGCCTATTTGATCTCAGAAATCAGAACCTGTCAGTAGATTGTTGCAAGGTGGGTGTTGATGTTTGCAACATTGTCGCAGGTGAACCACAGCAACCTAGTGAAGCTGGAGGGCTTCTGCATCAACTCAGAAACCGGCGACTGCTACCTGGTGTACGAGTACGTGGAGAACGGCTCGCTGGACCTGTGGCTCATGGACCGCGACCGCGCGCGGCGGCTGGACTGGCGCGCGCGCCTCCACATCGCCCTCGACCTCGCCCACGGCTTGCAGTACATCCACGAGCACACCTGGCCGCGCGTGGTGCACAAGGACATCAAGAGCAGCAACGTCCTGCTCGACGACCGCATGCGCGCCAAGATCGCCAACTTCGGCCTCGCCAAGACCGGCCACAACGCCGTCACCACGCACATCGTCGGCACGCAGGGGTACATCGCGCCAGAGTACCTCGCCGACGGCCTCGTCACCACCAAGATGGACGTGTTCGCCTACGGCGTCGTCCTGCTCGAGCTCGTGTCGGGGCGGGAGGCCGTCAGCGACGACAGCGGCGAGCCGCTGTGGGCCGACGCGGACGAGAGGCTGTTCCGCGGCCGGGAGGAGAGGCTGGAGGCGCGGGTCGCGGCGTGGATGGACCCCGCGCTCGCCGAGCAGACGTGCCCGCCGGGCAGCGTCGCCAGCGTGGTGAGCGTGGCGAAGGCTTGCCTGCACCGTGACCCGGCGAAGCGCCCCAGCATGGTGGACGTGGCGTACACGCTGTCGAAGGCGGACGAGAGCTTCGGCGACTACTCAGGCGAGAGCGTGTCCGTCGCCAGCAGCGGCGGGATCGCAGCGCGGTGAGGTGTCGCGGGCCAATCATCCCCACTGCTCGTGTTTGTTAGTGGTAGTACTTGTACTAGTAGTAAATAGCGAGTGGCGATAGAGAGCAGGTAGCTAAATAATCTCTGTCGTTACGTTATACGCGAAGTTGGGATTGTCAATTAGTTTTCGTGGGGAGAAGTTGGTTGTTACTTGCAACTCAGAGTTGTGCAGAAACTGCATATAGAACTATAGAAGCATCAAGCATGTCTGTGTCCGTCAGGACTCAGGAGTACCAAATGAAAGTAGCGATCGCCAATTGGCGGCTTCACATACGGCAGCTGAGATGCGATCCTCCATCCAGCAATATTACAGACAGATTCCAAACCTTGCCAGTCCACAATGGCGCTGAGAATCAAAGGCCGAAGGGAAAAGGAAAAAGAGATAAGTCTATTTAGCCTCTCTCGTATCTTGCCTCGGTTAAGTAGTATCTCTCAACCACAAAATTAGGTATGTTGTCTTTTCCAACTTCAGAAACTGGTTTAGAAAAAGTCCCAAAGTAGTATTGAATCCGGTTTTGGCTTACATGTCATCCACATAACGTATTGACAAGGACAGGAAAAGAATTAAAAACAATAGGACCCACATGTCAGGGACTCTATCTTCTTCCGTCTACCTCCTCTCCTCTCCATCTCTCCATCTCTCCCCTCTTTTCCTTGTGACTTCCAGGGCGATCGGTGAGAGAGGAGCAAGGCGGCGGCCGGTGGGAGAGGAGCAAGGCAGCAGTGGCATCTCCTATCTACCGAGCGTGGAAGGAAGATCAAGCCAAATGGATCATGCGTATGGCGTGCTTGGATTGCAGTCGCCCGCTCCATTGCCGCGCTTCTACTCAACACTACCGCCTCCTCCACCCTTACCGTGTCCATCGACGACCTCTTCACCGCCAGATCTAGAGTCACGCTGACTACTCTGCCCATGGCCAATGCGTCCTTGTCCCGGGCGGTTGGTAAGTGTGAGGGCGGCGCAGATCCAGTTAAGAGGCGGAGGAGTGAAGGTGGTGGTGTGGACTTGAGCGCGCGATAGCGACGAAGAGGAAGAGGAGAGGCAGTGGCAACACAGACCTGCAGCGTGCGACGGTGACAAAGAGACGGGTGAGAAGAGGCGCTGAATCCCGCCCTCTTGAGGTCGCCAATGCCGGATCTAGCCCCCCAGTGGCCGTCGGCGTCTTCTCCGCCACCCCCAATCTTACCACAGACGAGTCTATTGTACGGAACCTCCTTACTGCCGGATGCACCATCATTGTTCTCCCCATGGTCAGATCCCGCGCGCAGCATGCTTGGACTGGCTCGACCAGCAGCCAGTGGCTCACTGGCGTTCTCCTTCGACTCGGCGCCATGCTGACAACGGAGCACATGCACTAGCTCGTGCTTAGCCTGGAGCTTAGCAGACAATACTTCCTCTGGGTGGTGCGAGAGAGAGAAGGGGGGGGAGGGGGGACGAGTTGTGGAGGAGGAAAAAATAGTAGTCAACATGTGGGTTCATATATATTTTATAATTTCTTCTGTGACTAGGATGCCACGTTAGCTAAAACAACTATCAAAACCATCAAGGGAGTCATTTTGCACTGATTTTTATACTTAAGAGAGCCAATATATCCGTTTTCGGTTGAGGGATGTGATTTAATAAAGGGCAAGAGCTAAGGGAGGTAGAATAAACTTAATCGGGGCACACTGCTGCAAATGGTAACTTAAAAAGTCCTAGACAGGCCAAGCCATTTTCAGTTAAGACCACCGTGGACATTTTCAACGCAGGGGATTGTTGTCATTTCGTTACATTCTGAAGCGATCAGGCTTATAATCGTCTATCCAATTCTTCAAGGACGCAACCAACAACTTTGCAGTCTATTCTCAACATCCCTCAAGGCATAACCGTGTAGTTAAACAGAATACAACATACAAGCAGGTAGGAGTATCAGTTAATCCTCTTGCACTAAGTGACTTTTCTTATACTTGAACTCGGGTATCAGAGTTCGGTTTGTACTAATGCACATATTGGCACGAACTAGCGCTGGAGGCATGCATGTAGCTCGTTGCTGACAATCCAATTATTCTGCTGACGTTCTTCGACGGGTTATGCTCTCTGCTGTTCTGTTTATGGCAAAGAGAGAGACAGAGAGGTAGGCAAAATTGGTGACAAGGCTATTCTGCTCCTGTTCTGAAATGTAGTATGTCGGCACTCGGTAGGTTTGGCGAAACTGATAATCCTTGTCGCTTGCCCTGCCTGCCTATTTGCTTAGTAGAGTTGTTGGTCTTGATCGTTCTTGAGCCTCATATGTGTTCTTGTCATTTGTAGTCATGGATGGGCCTCTGTGAACATTGATGAATGCTGTGGAGAAATGCAGATTGATGATAGTTTTCACCTACTAACAATAATTGCCATGTCGTCAGGGTTACACTTGCACCGGAGTTGTTCTCCATGTCCCGTTTGCCATTCTGTCTTTCAGCTGATCTTGATAGGCTGTAACTGTGCTACCAGAATACTGATAAGGTTTCTTCTCTTCAACCAGTACTAAATTACAACCAATTTCATAGAGCTTGAACATTGAAGCTTCATCCAGTAGGCATTAGTATAGCTAGTGACAGCATGGATCGGCCTGAACCCTAGAAGGCTTTCAACTCCCTTCACCTGTTTGCCTGTATGTACTGTATCGGACTATAGGAGTACAACCGTTACTACTTTTCTGCTGCCTTTAACCAGCGGAAGATTCAACGGTTCATTGCTCACCGGCAAATTGAGGAGACCATACAGTAACTGAACACTGACAGATATTAACAACAGAGAGGGGTTCTCTCTTTAGACAAAACTATTACTTAGTGGCATCAAGCTATCCCTCAAACTATCAAATACTCCTAATAATTAATCACAACACGCAGAAGACGAAGACAAGTTGAGTAGTATTGGTAGGCTAGTAGCTGTAAAATTGCGTACTTGGCCTGCAGAGCTGAAGGGTAACTGAAGGGTTCACGTTAAAATTAAAAGTTTGGTTGAAATTGGAACGATGCGATGGAAAAGTTAGAAGTTTATATGTGTTGAAAAATTTTGGTGTGATGGAAAAGTTGAAAGTTTGAAGAAAAAGTTTAGAACTAAACAAAGCTGAGTCGACACAAGATGAGAACTATTTGCAGTTGGAAGGTGACGTCTCAAGGCTGCCATGGACATTATTGCCCACGGGAGGACGAGCGTTATCATCTGCATTCTGCAGGCTTGGCGTCACGCCATCCTGCATCAAGCCATCAACTAACCACATGAACGACTTTACCTCATGTAAAACTCTTGTCTTGCTACTCGTACCAGGCCACTGTCAGTCTGTCACCACCCCGGGGGCCCCGTGCCAATTGCCATGCATGCATGCCTTGCTGTCAATCCTGCTGCTGCTGTACAAGTGTGTGAACTCGTGGCGCCATCGACAGCTCGATCTCGTTTTCACGTACAATGACTGGCAGGGCTCAGTAGGAGTACTTGCTAGTATAGTGTAAAAAGCCGAAAACCAAGATTGAAAGGGATGAAATAGTATCTTGGTACCACATGCTTATGAGAAATTTTGAGCCATCTAGAATTCTAGATTTTTCAACAGTACCTTGGAAATATTTTTCTATGAAAAAACTGTTTAATAGAACTATTCATATCATCATATGCGTGATTAAATAAGTACATCAGCAGCAGAAATGTTGCCTATCTTCTGTTCAACATTTGGAATGAGACGAAGGGAAGTACAAAAGAGTAGATGACGTATGTGACGAAACGAAAAAAGAGAATGGTTTTGACAATGTGTGCTTGCTTCTTTTATGGCTTTCCTTACCAGCAAGTTGCAAGAAAAGTGAGGACTCCGATCATACTATGGCTTGTAATTTCACACTAGCATGCACAAATGCATGTGCTTAACATAGTGATCAGATGTCACGCTCCTCGCTAAAAATTGAAAAAAGAAAGGTAAGATGTCACGCTTCCAAAGAAACAATAATCCAGTAACACTAGACACAGCCGCTCCTCTCGTCACCCGCGCATCAGCTCATCGACGTGTGCCAATAATTCATGTATCAACAACAACAGTAGTACTGTTCCATTACCTGAGAAAACAAATCAACTACAACTCTGGCTTGTGTGTCTGTGGCTGTGGACTCTGCCGCATGGTGCTTGTGCTAATTGTGCTGATTCCCTCGACAAAACAGGGGACCAAAAGGGAGCTGATCTGTTCTTCCAGATTCTTTCTTGGTGCTTATTAGTAGTTCCTTGAAGAGGTAGGTAGTGCTCGATCATAGTAGCCTCGTTTTGCCTTGGCCAAAACTAAAATATCTCTTCTTGTGCTGTCTAGGTATCAAGTGGCTAGCGACTGATCAAGCTTTTACTTAATTGATGGTTCATTCTGTACTTAATTATGTACTATTCACTTCGTAGTACAGCCCAGGCTGCCCAGCGAATTATTACTTTATAGGCAAGTCACCACACCGACGAACTTACAACAAGGTCACAATCCACGACAGTGTGTAGAAAATAAACTCTGAAATATCGCCAACAACAGTCAACAGGCAACATAAGCCTTCAGAGTTCAGAGCAGCCGGTGATAGACTGATAGCACGCCGTGCTGAGCAAAGTCAAAAACGATAAGAGCTAAAAAACGCTGCAAAGCTAGCTCTTGAGTCTTGAATTTCATGCCACACACCTGGGTGTATTTAGTTCACGCTAAAATTGAAAGCTTGAATGAAATTGAAACGATATGATGAAAAAGTTAGAAATTTATGTGTATAGGAAAGTTTTGATGTGATGAAAAAGTTAAGACTTTGAAGAAAAAGTTAGGAAGTAAACCAGGCCTTATATCACTGAACACTGCTCCCTCCGTCCCAAAAAAAGACAAACCTTATTTGCGTGTCCAACGTTTGACCGTTTGTCTTATATGAAATTTTTTTATGATTAGTATTTTCATTGTTGTTAGATGATAAAACATGATTAATACTTTATGCGAGACTTATTTTTTAAATTTTTTTATATTTTTTTTAAATAAGACGAACGGTTAAACGTTGGACACGCAAAGCTAAGGTTTGCCTTTTTTTTTTAACAGAAGGAGTACGGCCCATCCTTTAAGCATGCTCACCAGAGTCATCATACAGTATAAGTGTACCGTATTTACAGGGGTTCCCTATTTACAATATCTTGAGCTCCTGTTAGGACGTGTTTGATTGCGCAGGCAAGCAGTACGAGTGTACGATAGTCTAAAAAAAATATTTAGACTTTCGATAGTAATATCTCGAGCTCCTGTTTGACAAGCGAAATGTATCGCATTCACCGGCCGGCGCGGTGGCGCCACCCGGTTCTCTCATCTCATGTCAACGCCGGAGTGGCGCGCACACGCGAAATGAGACAATCCTTTCTTCCGTGGGGCGTATGACATGCAACAGAGGATATTGTCTCTGCGGATGGACAGGCGCTGTTGAGTCGCGCATGCCGGCCGGCCGGCCACACCTCTCGTACTTTGCGTCCACTGCTTCTGTGTGTGTGCTGCCTTTTCACGTCGTACAGCTGATGCTAATGGCAACAGTGTACAGTACAGTACTCCGGAGTAGTCTTTTGCCAATGAAACCAGCAGAAAGAAGCTTACGGGAAGGCAGGCCACTAGGCATAAAAACATCGTTCTCCAACTAGACTGAATTTTTGGTTGTTTACTGGATGAATGTGAATGGATAGGCTGAATATTCTGAAAGCTCGTTTCACACCGAGTTTAGCAGTTGACCATTCCCACATCACCCAATGGGGGAATTTGAAGAAAATCATAATCTTGTAGTCTTGTCCTCGTGTGGTGGTGTGGAACTACGTTTGCGGCATTAAAAAAAAAATCTATGTTGGTGAGTCCAGATCTAGAGTCACAAAATAATCTTTCTTGGAAGAGGATAAGCCGACCTATATAAAAAAGTGTTACGGATAAAACAGAAAAGATAATGGTTAATGTTGTAATAGGAGGCAAAAAATCATCCCCTAATCAACCGAAACACTTTCTCATTCGCCAACCAAATAAACTTTTACTTATGGTAAATACTTAATGTAAATACAAAATGACCGGCGTCTCGAAATAAGCATTCAAGACTACGACAAGAGAAAAGTAATATTCAACCAGGGCGGATAAAATTTGAAGGTTAAGCCATCAAACGAGAAAAATTCCCCCGGAAGATACCGCGGAAACCGCTTTAACCACTATTGTAAGTTGACACCGGAAGTTTCGGGGACCACCAAATGTATAATTGTACTCTTAGAATTTAAGGGTATTGTAGTAACTTAGGCAGTGTTATTTGCCCTGGGTTCCCAACCCCTCTCCATCATTTTCCACACATATGCTTTTTAAATTGCTAAATAGTACTTTTTGCAAAAAGTTTCTATACGAAAGTTGCTTAAAAAATCAAATTAATCACGCGCTAATGGATTGCTCTGTTTTCTGCGTGGAGGAGATGGGTTCCCAACCGCCGTTAGCAAACACACCCTTACTATGTATTCTTTAGGGTAAGATTGTAACTTCATATGTACATTCGGGGACTATATAAGCTGATCCTAATTTTGCAATGGCAAAATACCATACCACATATTGAACTTTACGTTTTTGAGGTCATCCCATTCTCAGGATATATACGCATAAGAAATAATACTTTTTCGCCTATATTTGATATGTCCGTGGCTCAATGTCTCGACAGTCAACAAATGAAGAAATCCTAATTTCTCAGTCCAAGCACGAGGCGTTTCATCGGAGCTAGGCGACAGAGAGAGTACGTACACACTCGGTGGCGAAATTTCCTTACGACTATTATCCCCTGACGATTTCTGAAGCAAAGAAGACCTGAATGGCTGAATGTATACAGTAGCAATGCGGTTGAGTACGCACGCGATTGACATGATTCGGGAGATACACTACCTTGGTTTCCCATATGTTTTTGCTTCATTCATACTAGAAACTTGGGCTGTCGTCGTTAGGGCATCACCAATATATATATATGGTAAAAGTGGTCTATATAGATAGAACCAACATAAATAAAATTTAACTATGACAATCCTCACAATGTATATGGATACAAGATAGTATTAGAAGAAGAGAGAGAAGTAGAGATAGATAATATTATTTATTTTATATAGGTAATCCATATGCATATGGGTACCTTTAGTTATTTTTTTTATATAGACTAGTTGCACAATGTTATTAGGTGGCTGAATAAAATAGTTTATTTCTTATGGACTATTTTTTAATGGATGCAACACAACTCATTCCTGCCACGTTGGTTGGTTTGCTTTTCAGTACACCTACCAGGTAGTACGTATCATTCACCCAACAAACCTGACGCCCGTATTCGGAGTCTCGTATTAACTCTCCGTGTTCTCTCTCGTGGCGCCGGTGGCACGTCAACGCATCCAACAACTAATAATAACCACCCCCCAAGTCGTACGTCGTACTCACCGGCCACCACAGGAGCACGCTGGTGCTACTACACACACTGCTTAGCTAGTCTGGTCCTCAGCTCGTCTGCGTGGAAATGCATACACACACACACACACACAACACATATAAAGTAGACTACTCCTACCCTTCATTCTCTTGTGCATGCGTGGTGATGCAGGATTGCAAGGTGCATCGAGCAACTTGCACGTTTGCACCCTGCCCAAGTCGACAGATTGTCCTTGCAAAATGCATCATGTTCCGGCATAGGTTAAGCCGGCACGGTTCCAAAGTCCCCACCCCCACATGGGGGACTCAGCGTCCATGCATGCATGCGCGCTGGCTCTAGCAGTCTAGCTTAGCCGGACGAGGAAGCGATATGTAGCGGGCAACCTGCCTAGCGGCATCAGCCGCATGCGGAGGCTGTTACACAAGACGACGATTCGTTGCCGGATTGCCGGCGGCAGTTCATCGAAGGGGGCAGTGTGGTTCCTTCCGCTGTCTCGCGCAGCGGCTCACTCGTGACAACGGCGGCAGGCAGGATGATCACCTTTTCCTCGTCACGGCGCAATTGAACGCGACCCAGACCCACACCCCTTCTTCCCTTGCGTGTCATCAGTTCATCACTCGACCAAACCACAGGGACGCAGAGAGATTAGAGATATATACTCTTTCGTATCAGTGTTCAACCTTTTTCGATTTTCATGCTAATCTTCTTCCCCTACTTTCACTTGCGAAAGGGAGTACTAGTATTTATGATGGCCCATACCGCGGGCTGTAACACGATCGCTGCCACTACACTACTCAGGTCGCATGCCACCGCCACTCGCTAGTCGCTGTTTTGTCACGGCTCACGTCACGGATGGGTCCCTTCTCTAGCGCCGACGTGGCAGGATAGCATTGATCCCGGAAGACAGTAGACCAGGCGGCCCCATGCAACGAATTTTTCCCAGTGGATGGACTACTGGAATAGAGAAACACACTACTAGTACTACACCAACAAGAACATGACACATGAATGAACATCCAATTACTATAGTTTACTATTTTCTCCACATACTAGTACTCCATATCAGTTCTAGCAGTAGTGCAGTACTTTAAAAGCTATCAAGAAATTACCTGACGTAGCAGGCTAATGACAGCTAAGGTAAACTGAGGTGGGTATGAACAGGTTCACTACTCCTTACCAAAGGAGAAAAACGCTAAAAATAGAAGCTTATCAATCGATTTGATCACGGCAATAATGCTGCATGCGGGCTCACCTTGTGGATTAACGCCAGGCTGATGCGACAGTGACGACGCGGCCCATCCACCCGACCCCGAGCCGGCCATTGTCGAGCTTCACGTCGAACGCCGGCAGCGCAGGGCCGAGCCGAGCCCTGACGCGGCCGCCGATGTCCTCCCCGATCGCCACGGCGCGGAACCCCGCCATGCCGAACCGGGCGCGCCACTTGCCGAACACCTCGCACCGCTCCACCCGGTCCGGGCCCTCCCGGCCCACCGCGTTGGCCACCTTGCTCGCCAGGGCCGCCTCGGCCCGGGCCCTGTCCGCGCTGTCCCGGCCCAGGGTCGCGTCCAGCGACTCCAGCACGGCGCCGAAGTGCGCGCTCGCGTCGGAGAAGCGAGCCGCCATCGGCGCCGTGTTCGTGTTCAGCTCCTGCTCCACCAGGGTCACGACCCGCGGGCCCAGCGCTCGCACGCGCCGGAGTAGCTCGTCGCGCGGGTTCGCCGGCGACACGCTCTCGTCGGGCACGCGGGACAGCGTGAAGGCGAGGTTCACGGCCAGCGCCTCTCCCGGCTCGCACCCTAGCTTGGATGCCTCGATCTCCGCCGCTCGGCAGCTGACTGCCCTGAAGCGGAAGTCTATCCCGGCTTGCTGCGCGAGTTTCTTGAGCCGCTCGCATGTCGCCGCTAGCGATTGTGTCATCGCCGGGGTGAATGGCGAGGTGGGATCCGCCACGACGGTGACCTTGAGGGAAGTGGCGGGCACGCGCCGGTCGGCGAGGGCTTTGATGAGGGCGACGTGCTGCGCGGCGCTGACGTCGAAGTCGACGAGGTGGATGGCACGGTGGCCCGCCACGGCGTCGAGGATGGCGAGGTTGGCTCCGTGGAGTGCGAGGCCGAAGCATGGCGAGACGTCTTGGAGGAGTTGGCACGCCGCGCGGTGCTCACCGCTGTAGAGGTCCGCGAGATGTTGAGACGGGCCTGTGCCAACGCGGGAGGATAGGGCGGCCACCATCATCGCCACCAGCCTCTGCTCCGCGTCGCCGCGCGGGTTAGCCGTCAGCTTCAGGGCAGACAGGAGAGAGGCCGCCGCCGTGTGGTTCCCGTCGGCGACGGCAGCGGCTGCCTCGGAAAGAAGCTGCCGCGACGAGGCCGCTGAGATCGGCGGCGAGCTGGACGCTGACGACGAAGCCGTGGACGAAGAGGAGTTTGTCGGGGACCGCGCCAATAGCGCGGTGCTGTTCACAGCGGTCGGCAGGGGAAGCGACGGCGACGACGCGGCGGTGACGGAGTTAAGCCTCTGGATCGTCTCGCCCCAATCGGAGCTCGTGATACCAGAGCCGCAACCGCTCCCTGCCGCGTCCGCCTCGTCGTCGTCGCCCAGCAGCTGCTTCTCCAGCTCTTGCAACAAGACCAGTTCGGTCGCCGTTGCCGGCCTAGCAGAGGGCGCCCTCGCCACCGCTTGATTCTGCGCGGCCGGCACGGCCATCATCCGCCGCTGCAGCAGCTGCTGCTGCTGCATCCCTGGCATCACCGTGCGCGACGCGGTGGTCAGCGACGACATCGTCGACGACGGCTGCTGAGGCGAGATACCGCCAAAACCAGACGAGAAGCCGGAAATGCCATAGGCCGGCGAGGAGGCGGCCCCACCGAGCACGGCGCCGATATCCATGCGCTGCCTCACCGAGCGCAGGTACATGGCCTGCTGCGCCGCCACCTGCCGCTGCTGCTGCCACCTCTCCATCTCCCCCAGGCTCCTCTTGAGCACGCCTCCGGTGACGGCCGCGCCTCCCGCACCATCAGATCGCGGCTGCTGCGATTGCTGCCGCACCGCCGCCTGCAACGCCGCCGATCCAACACCGTAGCCGCCGTACCCTCGGCGAGGGTCGCACCACGGCGCACCCGCCGGGTCCATGGCGAGGAAGGCCAAGACCAAAAACACCACGAGACACGAGAGACGCGAGAGCAAAGCTCAATGGAAACGAGCGAGACACAGAGAAAGGAGAAAAAAAAAACGCCTACCGTGGAAGAATCCTACCTACAGCGGCTACAAACCGCTTGCGCCATTCAATGGCTTCCCCTTAATAAAACGCCTACCTTTTTACGGCCCACCCTGACGTTAATATACTCCCCGAATAATAAAAAAAAAGGGACTGACTCGTGGATCCACACCCATACGGCAGCAGTGACGCTGACAGTTGGCCCCACTGCCGGTGAATCGGTGCGTGGGACCTGAGCCTTCGCTGCCGTGGATGTGGGGCCCACTCCTCCGCTCCGGTAGTGCGCAAATAGTAAGAGCCGGGAGGGCGATCGTGTACTCCATGGCGAAAGACAGGGTTTGGATGCGTGTGCAAGTGTAAAATCCGTAATGACGAGGTGAGAACTTGCGTGGTGGTGTGATTGTTGTGTGAAGGAATGGGAAAAAACGGGAGAGGCAGGGCGCGCCAACGCGTGCGTTTCCAAGCGAAGCGACGACCACGCGATCGCGTGCGCCGACGCCCGCCGGTGCCGCCGCCGGCTGCGCACGATCGGGACGAAACAGCCGGCCTAGCGTGTTTAGGCCACGTTTAGTTCGCGAAAAGAAAATTTTAGGGTGTCAACGTTTGACCGGATGTTGAAGGGGTTTTTGACACGAATGAAAAAACTAATTTTATAACTCGTATGAAAACCGTGAGACGAATCTTTTGAGCCTAATTAATCCATCATTAATATATGTGGGTTACTGTAGCATAATTATGGACTAATTAGGATCAAAAGATTCGTCTCGAGATTTTCTTCTTAACTGTGTAATTAATTTTTATTTTTATCCATATTTAATGTATCTTGCATGTATTAAAGATTCGATGTGACGTTTTTAGAAAAACTTGAGGAACTAAACGGGGCCTTATCTGGGTGTTTTTGTGGAAACAGCTCCTGATTCCATGGCATGGTTGAATCTCTGATTTTTCTGACGAGTCATGTGGAGTCTGAATCCGTTGGTGCGGACTCGCGGTTGAAGAGAGAGAAACTTCTCTACAACTGTACTTCACCTGCCGCCACAGATTCGTAATCCCTCCTTCCTAAAATAAGTGCAGCTATAGTTTTTCGTGTCCAACTTTAACCATTCGTCTTATTTGAAAAAAAATTTAAAAACATAAGTAACGAGTAAAGTATTATTTATGTTTTATCATCTTATAACAACAAAAATGCTAATTATAAAAAAAATTCAAATAAGACGGATGATTAAAGTTAGACGCGGAAACTCACGGCTATACTTATTTTAGGAATACATGCTTACGTTTTTTTTATACCGGGGTATCTTGCGGAGATAACCAAGTAACTACCACAACTTTTTATTAGCGGTAAACACATCGCTAGGGTGTTTACTCCAGTTCAGAACCGCCTTGAGGGTCTTTTCATGTGTTCTCAGTTCGCAGGGACAACTTTACTTTAGGAATCTGTCCACGTTGCTTTGCTCCGCATGATTACATAGCTTAAAAAAAACCTTTGCAATTTGGCATATTTCAGGGTGCCTATGCGATTGTTGGTTGTCTTTCTTGATCATATTAAATGCTACTCCCACTTTCATAGTTGGGGATACTACAACTACTTGCTCGGGCGGCGACGATCCATTCCTCGGGCCACACGAGAAATCCATGTGACATCCACGACAGCGATGGCCCTCGTAGATTAGATGACGAGCAGGTAGTACGTGATAGAGGACGACTATACTAAAAGGTCATTGCATTGAGTCAGTGCACAACAGCATTCTTTCGTTTAAAATTTGTTCTTTTATCTAAGAAGGCAGTGTTTATGAAGGTTGTTTTTATGTGAAGATATTTGGAGTTAGCTAAGAAACTGGTGGGTAAAGCCGGTTCACCCAACTACTAGACGTTACCGGCTTTCTGCTTACGCACCTTTTTCATATGCTAACACATATTTTAGTCGGATCTCACTTTTTCTATATCCTAACCCATATTTTATAATTGGAATCGGATCGAATACGGATACTGCCAGATACGAATATAAACTCGGGTAATATCGGATAAAAATATGGAATGAATACGTACCAAAATAGATACGTATACTATCGGTTACAAATATTTATTCGGATATCAAGTCGAAGCAATATATCACATTGACATTAACCATTTAACAATTTCATATATCCATAATACGATTATATTAGGCTATTAGTAGGACCTTAGAAAATAAGGGTATGTTGACTTTGATGTTATTTTCAACCCTACCAAATTTTGGTAAAGTTACCAAAAAAAGTGGCTACATTTAGTTTACTGTCAAATTTTGTTAACTATATAAGAAATCCTGCCAAAATTTTGGCAAGTTACCAAAATTTTAGAAACTATGCCAAAAATTGGTAAGGTTTTTTTAGGCATCAAAGTGAACAGGCCCTAAGAGGGCAGGTTTATGAAGGTTGTTTTTCTAGTAGAATCAATATATAGTACCAAAAAGTGCCACACAAAAATATAATACGGGTAATATCCGTATAATTATCCGGGTAATACCCGGATTATTTATCGGATAATCCGTATCCGTCGGATACTACATTCTCGAACCTGATCTCGTATCCGCCAAAAAAGACTCGTATTTGGACCCGATATCCATGAAAAGTTCCAGGTACCCGAATTTTCGATCGGAATTTGTCGCGAAATAATGTGGCCGGCCGGGCGGGCAGGAAATACCCGCCCCGTTTTCACCCCTACACCTGCATAACCACGACCGACTATTTCTTCTGCGCGAGTGCACATTTTAAGGATATGTCCACTCTAAGGTCCTATTTGAAATGAATTAAGGATTACCATATGAATTTTAGAGGATTTAACTTCCTAGGAAAATTTCCTACAAAACCTTAGATCATAGGGAAGAATAAGAATATTTTTCATAGTATTAAGTTCTTATGGCTTAATTTTATAGATAAAATAAGGAAAGAGATCTAATCTCTTGATAATTTTCCTTTATTTTGTCTGTTTGATAAAAGTTTCGACTTCGTTCTTTTCTGTGCTTAACATTTCTATATAATTAGACAAACATGGCATTTGAATTTCTATCTTTTTTATATCTTACATTTCAAAATATGGCAGGACATAAACGACAGGCAAACGATGAATAAGTCGGGTTGACTATTAATCAGAAATGAGTAAATTTTATAAAACTACATATGCTTTGATTAAATTAGCACAAAACTACATATGTAAGATAGGTTATCATAAAAATAAAATTAGATGAAAAATTTATCACAAACCTACATGTTTAGTGCCAATTAAATCACAAAACTATAATGTTTTTAGCTCCAACATAATGGTAGTGCTAGGGATTTAAATTTTAGAATAAGTAGTTTTGTGATAACTTTAACATTAAATCTGTAGTTTAGTGCTATTTAGCCTTAATCTATAGTTTTGTCATAAATTTACCATTGATCTATAGTTTTATGGAATAATACCTTAGATCTTTAGTTTTATGAAACAATACCTTAAATCTATAGTTTTACAATTGTTTAGGTAAAATGCCTCTAATTTAGTGAAATGTACTCATAAGAAAATGGTCGTATGACACTACTAAAAGTTTGGTTAGTCCATCTTTAGTTGTTAGGGGACCCATAACTCATATATAAATTACACATGCAAGGACAACTATATCTCCTCAAACAAGAGCCTAATCTCCTACCTTAAGAGACACAGAAAGAGGTTAAGAGAGATCCATCTATTCACTAGGTGACAGATATTTCTTACCCATTACTACCTCCCGTTCTATAATAATTGACGTTTTGGATAAGGTTAGGGTCAAACTTTTATAACTTTGACTATCAATAACTTTAAAAATATTTAGTTTAAAGAAGAACAACATATAGATTTGTCTTTCAAAGCACTATAATAAAAGTAAACATGCATTTATTTATTGTATATATTATAATAAAAAATAAGGTCAAAGATATATTTTGTAGACCGTGTCATTGTCCAAAACGTCAATTAAAATAAAACCGGAGGGAGTAATCACTTTTTAACCACTAAACCAACAATAATTAGAAGTTCATTATGTAAGGAGTAAATTTCAGAAAACTGTAACTTGAGTGACAGAACTATCAGTTTACTGCAATATTAGCGACATGTTTCAGTTTGCTGCAACAATAACGTGAGAAATTATCACAAAACTGTAACTTTAACGTTATATGCTGCTACAGTTGTCACCTATATGTACTGTAACAGCATATAACGTAAAAGTTGCAGTTTTGTGATAATTTCTCACACTATTGTTGCAGCAAACTGAAACATGTCGCTAATGTTGTAGCAAACGGATAGTTTCGTCAATAAAGTTGTAGTTCTCTAAAATTTACTCTTATGTAAGCATAAATAAATAGTTTTCAAAAATATTCTAGAGTATCATAGTTTAGCCTGAGCACGTATGCATGGGAAGCTACCCTGTTCGTTTCATATTATAAATTTTTTTATAACTTTTTTAAGCTTGACAATATTTATAGAAAAATATACCTATGCCTTCAATACCAAATTAGTTTCGTTAAACCTAGTCTTGAACATTTTTTTATTGTGTATTTGTTTTGTGTTAAAAAGTCTTTGGGATTTCTTGGAAGTGTAGTGTGGCTCTGCCTCCTTCCTACTGATCGGAGTTGCGTTTAGCCGTCGTAGTAAATTTTTCTCCTTTTCCTTGCTGCAACTTTTGTTTTATTTTTTCTCCCTTCCCTGACATAAACCGATCTGACTGATTGTGTTGTGTAACAAAAATTCTTTTTCTTCTAATTTATTGACGTGCAATCTTTTTGCGTTCACGAAAAATGTGTTAAACAGTCTTTTTTATAAACTTAATTGAAGTTAAAAGAAGTTTAATTAAAAAGAGTAGTCGAAGTTTATTTTAGAGGACTGTCAAACCAATCACGTCCTATAATTGAAACGTGCTCTCTGGTTAAGTGGTCCCAGTATTTCTCATACAATGATTTTCGTAGCATTAAATAATATAGCACATAGATTAAAACTTGATATGTCAACCTATTAGATGAGAAAAGAGAATAAAGCAAGGTAGCAAGATACTACTACTAAACATGAGTTAAATAGTACTATCTCAGGCACATAATAATTGTATTTTTGGATTCACTTTTGTCTCAAAATAATTATCACAATAGTATACTAATTATCTCATCAATCACTCATCATTCTAATTTCTTACTCTCACTCAGCCACTCTTATCTATACATCATTTAATAAGGGACACCATAGTCTTTCTTCTAAAATCTTAATATATGCTAAATAATTACTCTCTCACTTTTATCTATACATAGTTTAATGAGGGACATCATATTTTTCTTTTAAAATCTTATTATATAGTAAATAATTTAGAATTACAACTATTTTAGAACAAATGTAGTAATCCACAGTATGGGATAAGTAGCGGTCCTAATTAGCTTGGGAAACAATAGTTGCAGAAAATCCAACAGACAAACATCCGAACAAATCCGAATGTTTCGAACGAAATTGCTTCCCCAAGGCAACCAACAAGGCCTCAGCCAACTGCCAACAAGGTCATTGTAGCCAAAACAACATTCGTGGGCCCATACTTCTCTCCTGGGAACCCACTCTCCCGAAAGCTTTTCCGAGTAGAGCGGTCAACACTACCCCACTGTGCCACCGGCCTGGTCGGTCCCACCTAGTATTAGTTCACATTCTCCCTGGGACCCACCCGGTGACAGGCCGGCTGCCTGGTCAGGGTTGTTATCCGTTGGCCTATTATTCATAAGTACTCCTTCTATTTTATTTTATAAATCATTTGATTTTCTTTATAATCAATATTTTTAAGTTTAACTATATTTATAAAAAAAATAAAGTAATATTTTTAATAGAAAAATAAACATATTATTTATTCAATGATATATTTAATGAAACTAATTTGAGGTCGAAGATGTTATTAAATCTTTGTATAAACTTGGTCTAATCTAAATAAGTTTGACTGGAAAAAAATTTAAAACGACTTATAATATTATAATATGGCGGGAGTAGATGTGTATTTAGATATTAAAAAGTTAATGCGAGATGTAAATTGCGACAGGAGAAGTTATAATCAACTTTAAATTTAAAAATATTTAATTTTTAAATTCTATCAGTGGATTGTAAATTATAAGACAAATGGTGGGAGCATTTACTCTAGTTGCACCCGGGTGTTAGGACTATTTTGGTTTAGTGTCAAATCTTATCCTACATAAAATAGTACTTGTTTGATTGGGTTGATTTCTCCACTAATACATTGGTAGCGTCAAAACTTGTTTAGCTATCGGAAGAACTATATATTTAAGATGTTTTTATCATAAAACTATATATTTAGCGACCAATTTATCAACCGAAGAATTGAGGCAAAGTATCATAAAATTACACATTTAATAATGAAATTATCATAAAATCGAGGAACTTGCCCCCATCCATGTTCGGTCCTATTGACTTCATAGTTCTCCTATAGGCGCTTACCCGGTGTTTTTAACGATTTCTTGCTTTAAAAAGGGACAGTCCACGGGTTACTAAAATGCTACATTTCTTCCATGTGTATCATCTAAATGATACGTATCGTTCAAAATTTCTCATGTTTATTACAAAATTTATTTATACCTTTATTATTTTTGCACTCGAGTGCAGCTCCCACGCTAATTAGAAAAATCTAGTTGTTGATTAGATAGTTCGTATTATCGTAATTGTAGATCATATTGATAATTCACGTTAGATACAATATGCAATTGTAAATATTATGAACTCTTCAGTTTTCCTATATTTAATAATTGTAAAGTATAATAAATATTAATCCATATCACTCTAGATTTAGTGTTTTATTAATTTAATTCTGAAAGGAAAAAGTACGAATTACCCCCACGAACTATCGCGGTCGTCCGAATTACCCCCTGAACCACAAAACCGAACATCCTTCACCCCCAACTATGCAAACCGGACGAATTACCCCCCTCGACCCAATCCACGGTGGTTTTGGTCTACGTAGCGTACGCGTGGCAGTCCAGTCAGCATTTTATTTAATAAAAAACGTGGGACCCACCTATCATACTTTCTTTCCCTCTCTCTATTCTTCGCGCAGCGCGCACGGCGAGGACGGGGCCACGGGCGGTCGGCGAGGACGGCGCGGGGACGGGTGGTCGGCGCGCGGGGGCGGAGGCAGTTGTGGGTGGCGGAGGGGGCCCGAGGACGACAGCCGCCGGCGACGGAGGCGAAGGCTGACCGAGCGAGCGGGGATGCACGGTGGGCGGCGGGCTCCTCTTCCTCGTTGTAGGCGCGCGGGGGCCGCGGCTCCTCCTCCGAGCCGTCGCGCCGCGCCCCGTCCCACCTCCCCGTGCCTCGTTCCCCGTCTATCGCACACTCTCCTCGTCCGCCGGCGATGCACCGCCGCCGGCTTAACGAACCGGGCCCAAGAGCGGGAGGAAGAGTGTGACGGAGGTGGTCCTCGTTCGTGCATGCGGCAAGGCGGAGCGGCCTCCCCGGCTTCAATGTCGAGCCTTGCTTTGGCAGTGGCCTCCCCGGCTTCCGGCGGCTTCTCCTCATCCCGGGGAGCGACGATGCGGGAGGGCCTCCGCGCGCGCGCACGCAGAGAGAGAGAGAGAGAGGAAGAGCTGCTCGCCACAGTTGCCTCCGCGCGGCCTCCGACACCGCCGGCTGCCCGCAGCCGCCTCCGCGCCCGCCGCATGCAGCTACCTCCGGCCTTGGCTCCTCGCCGTGCCTGCCCGCCGCCCGCTACCACCTCCGCCCCCACCTGTCGCCAGCCTCGCGCCCACCCGCCGCCGGCTGCTTTCTTCGCATGCATAGAGAATTAAATATACATAAAATAAAAAATTAATTGTACAATTTGAATAAAAATCGCGAGACGAATCTTTTGAGTCTAATTAGTCCATTATTAGCCATAAGTGCTGCAGTAACCCATATGTGCTAATGATGAATTAATTAGACTTAATAAATTTGTCTCGTGATTTTCAAGCAAGTTATGAAATTAGTTTATTAATTTGTGTCCAAAAATCCTTTCCGACATCTAATCAAATGTCTGATGTGACACCTAAAAATTTTGTTTTCGAGAATTAAACAAGGCCTTAGCATATTTCCACTGTTCATCTATTGTTGATACTTTTGTTTCGTTTCGGTGTTCCTCTTTTTGGTTCTGAGAACAACGTCCGCAGGATCACATGTCCACCTGTGACCTGTCCACGGGTCGACGAAACAGAGCAAATAATCTCTCGCCTCGCTGGCATGCGACCTGTGGCCCGCGCGCGCGTGGTACAAGACCCTCCCTCCAGTCCCAGGTGTGCGATATCACGTGGACAAGTGCTCGCTGACCCCAACAGCTGAAGAAGTCAGAAGCAACGCGCCAACGCGCACTCCTCCATGCGTTTGGCTCCCTCGTTCTGTCGAGCGGTGTAAATCGGGCGCTGCCAATGGATCTCACTCTGCTTACGTTTGATGCGGCCACCGGCTAACCCGAACGAAGCGGAAGCTAGCTCAGGAACAGCAAGTAGATCACGAAATTAAAACGAAGCGTGTTGTACGTACGGAGGATGGCGATGGTAGCAACTAGCAACGGTGCGTAACCTGGCGTCGTGGCGCGATGTGAGCCTGTCGCTCCATAGCTCTCCACTCATGTATGCCAACGCCTCCGAGCCGGAAACGCACGTTGATGGCATCCGTGATCCGTCCAGTCGTCCACTCGCGAGCGAGCCTTTCAGCTACGTGTCACGTTCTCCTTCTGGTATTCCCGTTCCGAGTATGGCCTTATATACGGGGAACATTTTGCACATGGTGAGGAACAAAAGAAGGGCACGGAGAAAAGTTCGGATAAAGATATACCATCTTTTGTACTTTTCTTTTCGGATTTGGATTTGACATGGACCGCAGACCAAAACGAACATCGAAACGATTACTTCAGATGTTGCAATCGACATGGAAACGAAGTAGAGACCGACAGTGGTAGAACCAGAATCGACCATACATGGAGGCATTTGAGGAGAAAAAGAGAAGGTAGTATCACGTACTGCAGCCAAACTGTCAGCTCTCGCATCTGCAAGCGGCACACGGCAGCAACAGCACACAACGCTAGTAGGCCTAAAGCCTTCAACGCGAGCCGCAGCCGACAGATGATCCAACGGTGGATGGATAGACGGGCCATCTCGCCGGCCGTGAAAGAGAAGGCCCAATATAGAAATTCTCGTGCAACATACTCAGGATCGGAATAAGTTCACAATAAGTCCTTTAACCTGAGAGCGAGTTGGATTTTGATCCTTGAACCACAATACCAGATATAACGGGTCCCTCAACTATCAGTCTCAAAACTAATGTAATATAAGTCCCACGACGGTTTCAGCTGACATGGCACCTACGTGACTAATTTGACTCGATCTTCATCTAACGTGACATTGACGTGGCACATGAAGCGAAATTTAACAATTTAAAAAATAAAACAAAATATGTGGGTCCACATGTCAGTTAAATAATAAGATTTAAAAATAGTGGGACCCACGTATCAGTAGACCCCACTTCCTCCACCTCATCCTCTCTCTTCTCTATCTCCTCCCCTCCTCCCTTCTTCCCCTTCTTCCTCAGATTTAGCCGGCACGACTGTGGTGGTGGTACGTGGTGGCGGGCGGTGGCTGTTGTGTGGGCGAGCACTACCCGCCGCCACTGAGCCCGTGGGCATCGCGGTCCGCCGGCAAGCGTGCGCATAAAGGGAGGAGCGCGGGGAGGACGGCGAGTGGGGGCAGCGTGTGGACATGCAACGGAACGTGTCGAGGCAATACTCATTCGTCGTCTCATGGTGACGGGTAGTGCTCACCCACACAACAGCCACCGTCGGCCATGACCACCACCAGGCATAACCATGCCAACCGAATCTGGGAAAGAAGGGAAAGAGGGGAGGAGAATGGGAGGAGAGGAGAGGAGATAGAGAAGAGAAAGGATGAGTGGAGGAAGTGGGGCCCACTGGCATGTGGGTCACATTATTTTTTAATCTTATTATTTAATTGCCATGTGGGCCTATGTATTTTGTTTTATTTTTAAATCGTTAAATTTTGCTTCATGAGCCACGTCAATGTCACTTCAGATGAAACTGAGTCAAATTAGCCACATAGGCGTTACGTCAGCTGAAACCGCCATCCAAACCACCACGAGACCTATATTGCACCGGTTTTGATAGTTCAGGGACATGTTGTATATGGTTATGTGGATCAAGGATGAGAATCAAACTCAATGTCAAGTTAAGGGAGTTAAAGTGAACTTGTTCCTCATGATGTGATAACTTCAAGGCCCCGTCAAAAGCTGGCTCACATTGATCGATGTTGCGAGAAAATTGCAGTAACTGGTCTCCTGGCCCAAACAGTAACCGTGCCAATTCCGGCAAAGCACAGCTTTTAGTCGAAATAGTTCTCTCGATTCAACGCATTTCCTTCCACGAACTGTGCTCCAGCAAAAGCAATCGGTTGTGTGATGTGTGACCCAACGAGCAATCACCGAGCTAGCCCAGCGCACACATGAAACTCGTCATGGAACACCAGAAAAAAAAAACAGTACGTGTGTTCAGTGATCGCATTCATCTACGAACAGTGTCATTATTATTGCGGGATCTGCCGATCTGAAGTTGGCGACTGGCGGGGTTGATGGCTTGGCGTTGATGGCACGCCCCCGGAAGGATGACCACCCTATATGTCAGTGAACCACCGCTCAATTTGTTTTACTCAATTATAGTTACTATCTCCGTTTCAGGTTATAAAATTTTTAGTATTACCCATATTCATATAAATGTTAATAAATCTAGGCACATATATAGTCTAGATTCGTTAACATATATATGAATATGAGCAATCCTAGGAAGTTTTATAATATGAAACGGAGGAAGTAATTTTTTTTCAAGTTTTACCAAGTTTATAAAATAAAATTAGTAACATTTTTAACAAAAAAAACATAATGTTAAAATAAATTTGGTGGTAGATTTAATAAAACTAGTTTAGTTTTGTAGGTGTTATTATATTTTTCTACATTTAGTTAAACTTAAATTAATGATTTAGAACAAAACCGAAAATGACTTCTGGCGTGGAACAAAGGGTATACTGTGATGTGTGGTAACCTAATTTTGACAAGCCAACTCAACACTTTAGATGGTATAGTGCTTTTGAAAATAATTGGGACATATATAGGGACAAACTTTTCTTAGATTTTCCTGCAGAAAAGGAGATTTTCTTAGATTTGGATTGATCCCTTGCAAAGGGATAAGATATGCATGGCTATGATGCGATGGTAGATTAATCTGACGGCTCTTAGTGGCAGCCGTATGACTAGGATTTAGTGGTTAACGGTAAACTAACGAACTTCCATTTACATGTGGTTACAAATTGTCTCTAATTGAGATATGTAACTAGCTAGGTGACATATCAAGTAAATTGTTGGTAATAGCATTTCCAGCAGTCTCCTAATATTACATCTCTATAAACAGGTAGATGACCTCGGGTGGAGCTCTAGGGTAGATTTTTGGAAAGTAAACCGGGCGGCACGCCTGTCTGGGACAATGGTCATCGGGGGCCGAGCAACGCCTCAAGGCGATCCTCATGGTGTCTTCGATGGCCGGCTGAGCTAGCGTTGGTGGTTGGGTAGTGTAGCGGAGGATCAACTATGGTATTGGGGGAGTTGCAACTCCCCCTTCATTCGGAAGGAGCTGGGGCGATTCATTGGTAGATTTTTTGGATATGGGGAAATAGAAAACTGCTGGTGCATCCACATTTTCAATATGTTATATATATATATATATATATATATATATATATATATATATATGAGATATTTGGGAAGTGGGAACTGATGAATATGCTCTTACTTTAATAAAAGGTTTTTTTCTAGGTCATGGGTCAAACCTAGGGGCGTCCTCGATCAGGCCCGTGCGGGCTGTGCGACCGAACAGGGCCCCTAAAATATTAAGTATGTTCTATATATAATAATATTAGAGGCTTTAATTTTGTTAATTTGCAGTTTAAATAGTAGTAAAACAAGGCCCAAAACGCTGCAGAAGGTGAACCGATCAATCTTCCATTGTACTCCCGTCCAGGCGTCCGTGTCGTCGCGTATCGCCGAAGTCCCGACGCCGCAGCCACTTCGTCTCCTCTCCCCAGTCCTCTCCGACCTCCGCTTCTACTTCATCGCTGATGATTGGTTGATCGCCACGCCTGTTTTTAATTTTACTATAATAAATTTACTAGGCTACTAGGGCCCCATTTTTCTTCCTCTATCTACCAAAGAGTTTATTTTAAGGGCCTGTTTAGTTCGCGAAATGAAATTTTTTGGGTGTCACATCGGATGTTTGACCGGATGTCGGAAGGGGTTTTCAGACACGAATGAAAAAACTAATTTCATAACTCGCCTGGAAACCACGAGACGAATCTTTTGAGCCTAATTAATCCATCATTAGTACATGTGGGTTACTGTAGCACTTATGGCTAATCATGGATTAATTAGACTCAAAAGATTCGTCTCACGATTTCTCCTCTAACTGTGCAATTAGTTTTTCTTTTAATCTATATTTAATGCTCCATGCATGTGTCCAAAGATTCGATGGGATGTTTTTGGAAAAAATTTTTGGGGAACTAAACGGGGCCTAAGTTTTATGCTACAAAGTGTTTATTTGGAGTCCACAAATTTGTCCACGAAGAGTTTATTATTAACATTTCTCCAGAAATAAATGAGTGGCACATAGGACATTTCTCCGAAGTATCAAACTGCCTGAGAATCACTTAATTAAAAGAACTTTTCGTAGTACGAGGGAGTACTAACAAATGGGAGAAAATTGTATAAAGAACAAGTACTCAATCGTTCACTGGGACAAGGCTAAGCTACAAGTCTACAACACTACTTCACGTTGAAAATTATCTGTATTCGTAAAATCTTGTTTGTGAAAGAAGGGCAAGAACTGCCGCTGCTCTGGGTTCCCGGTTTTAAGGGTTCAGTACTCTGATATACATGACGAGACCACCTAGCACACTTTTTGTAATCTAAAGCGCAAGGAAATATATAATATCCTTGCCAAAAAAAAAAGAGAGAAAAGATCAGGATAGCTGGAGAGTAATAATGTACTCCCTCCGTTTTAGATTATAAGTTGTTTTAACTTTAGTCAAATTCAAACTGCTCTAAATTTAATCAAGTTTATAGAAAAAATAATAACATTTTTAACCCAAGACAAACATATTACGAAAATATATTCAGTTATTGATTTAATCAAACTAATTTGTTGTTGTAAATCTAAAGTAGTTTGACTTTGACCAAATTCAAAACAACTTATAATCTGAAACAAAGGGAGTAGTATATATACGGATACACTATCTACGTATCGCTATCCAGTATTCCAGTGCCATGACTTTATCTCAATCAAATCAAGACTTTCTTTACGGAGTGTAGCTGGTCGGCATCGATCTGCATAGCTAGGAGTACTTAACACAAAGGGACATGGTATGGGTATATATCTACAGCCTATACTGCTATACCGTCTATAGAAAGTCACAGCCTGAGGAGAATATATCACGTACACCTGCCATGTTGCGCAAAACCTGCCCTGAAAATGTGGGATTTGGCCCTTCCCGTCACATACGTACCTCAGCTAGCCAACCAGCTGGTACGTATGTACATGCACTAGCTGCCAGTAGAGCTAGCTGCATGAATATCTTCCACTACCAAAAGCAAGGATGCTTAATTATGTCCATGATGACCCTGCAAGTAAGTCACCTGTACGTGTAACACCTATCCTGAGGTCCATATGACGTACGTATATACGAGACATACGGATAGGACGACCAAATTAAATTGCCTCTGGGGCTCAAGGCCAGTTCGATCTACAGATTAAATTGCCCCAGCTTGCTAGATCTTGCATGTATAATCGCCGATCATTTTGGATACTTTTTATCTGATAACACCATCAGACGATCGACGCTGTGAGATGTCACTACTACACCCAGCCAATTAATGGCAACCGATCGTTGGGTGATCTCTCCCTCTCTCTCTCTCTGCGATCTAGCCTTTCCCAGTTTGTGCAACGATCTAATCTCTGATCTCTCCTTCCCTCCCTGGCGTAGCCACCACAAAGCTTTTCTTGCTAGCATGGCCGGCAATGGAAACGTACGACTGGAGCATGCTCTCCCTGCGTTTCGAGAAGGAATATTGACACTTTCGGGGTGGTGATCGAACCTGTGCCGTGGGTCGGTTTATGTATGGTGGCGTGGCGTGGCTAGCCAGCCAAGCCGGCCCAGTCAGTGGTGGATGTGTGAGTGATGCAGGGGAGATCTAAGCGAAAGATATGCGCCGCATTGATGCCACAGGGGAGGGAGGGCTACTTGAGTAGTTGAGAGTGTTTTTCCCGTTCTGGAGCTGGAGGGAATCGTCGCGGCCAGCCAGATCGAACGCGCTTTAATTCCCTTGCTTATATGTACATCAACTGTACGCGCGGACGGGCGCGCGGCGCGGGCCGGACGTGACAGGAGTCAGGAGTAGATCACTGAGGCGCCGGCGTGGCGGGGCGGAGCTAGTAGCTAGGTTAGCGCGCGGGCGGCGTACGATGGATCGGCGAGGGAAACCCGGGGTACGGCGCGCGTTCGCTCGCTCGCCGGCTGTCTCTCGCTCGCGCGAGGAGCGCGATGCGTTGTTGCAACCCACCCCCCCTGCGCGTGCGGGGACCCCGAGGTGAATGCGCGCCAACGACACAGCGTGCATGCATAGCATCCTCGCACTCGCCAGCGCTCTCCCCGTCCATCGATCCGGAGATGCCGGAGCTGGCCATTGATTGAGGGCGAGGAGAGAGGAGAGAGACGGACGGATCGGCCGGCGAGCAAAGGACAAGGAGGAAACCGACGGCTTCAGTTTGATGGTTTCCAGCGACATGAAGGCGGGCCACAGGACGGGCGACACGTAGCTCTCTGGCTGCTTGTCAGTGGCTCCTTACCTAGGATGTTCAGTGTCTTCCATAGGATAGGTCATCTCAGGCCAGCTCCCCCCCCCTCTCTCTCTCCCTCTCTCTCTCCTCTCTGAAAGAGCCTGTTCGATCACATGCATGTTCTACAACAAAGAATGAAAAAGACCTGTATACAACTTGTAAATCACTGAAAACCTGAGTTGATGAGTACCATATGAGCTATAGTCCAATAAAGTAGAGCTTGCGAAAAATGCCTATCATTGTACACAAGTAATATAATTAGTGGTTTGCATTTTTTGAATTAATGTACCTCGCCATTATAAAAAAAAGCTACCCGGACAAGAATAATTAAGGACGGAGAGTGAACTTGTTGAGAATTGAGCGGGACCTACATCTGGGTTAAAACCATACACACCTACAACTACACTTGAAAGTGCATCTCAAATAATAAAAAATAAAGTGTGGGCATGTCAAAAATCGAACATAGGTCCACAGGGTTAAAACCATATATACATCCCCATCACTACGCTAACAATCAGAATAAAATTTTAATGAAAAATCTCGGTCACAAGTTCTTTTGCTAGGGAGAATGTACACGTATAAAAGTTTTCTTAAAAATGTTTTAAAACACTAGTTAAAAATAATTTTAACTTGACAAGTTCAATATTGTTGCACACTGTAACATGACGAGAGAATCTCTTATATGTCACTGAAAATTAGCTCTGTCCTTATATGCTATTGTACCAAATTTGCGCACCCTCTTATGCCGCTCTCGTCTGTTGCCTGTGGGTTGACTGTTAACTCTCAAGTAAAAAAGACGTATTTGCCCTTCTGAGTATAGGACATGCCTAACAACTCAAGAAGGGCAAATGTGTCTTTTTTACTTTAGAGTTAACGGTTAACACACAGTCAACTGACGGAAGTTGCATGATAGGGTGCGCAAATTTGGACCAATGGCATATAGGGGAAGAGCCAATTTTCAGTGGCATATAAAGGATCAAACCGATTTTCAGTGGCATATAAAGGATTCTCTCTAACATGATGGTAGCTCGGGCAAGGGGCAGCTAGGGTTGCAGCCCTACTCCTAATCTTAAATATTCATTGAAATTCCATTTTAAAACTTGAAAAACTAGAAGATAAAGGCAAAGTTATATACATTCAACTAATTGAGCCTAGGTTTGGAAAAATTCTGGCTCCGCCACTGAGCTCGGGTAATGTTAATAAATGTTCTAACTACAAGTTAGAATGTTTTAAGTTGTGGATTTTCCATGGTTTATCTAGTCGTGACATTGCAAAGTCTTATATATAATGGGCATGCTAACAAATCATCAAATGTTGTTTCAGTTAACTGATTATAGACGATATGGATAGTTAATTTGGATATCATTTGCAGTGTAATTGATTTGAACTTTCTCTCCGGTGCTGTGTAACATCCCGGCCTAGGGCTTAATAGGATTAATAGAATACTCATATCAACAAGTTGCAACTTCTTTTCCGGAAGCCAATCTCCAAAGAACTCCAGGGTTACGCGTGCTTGGCTTGGAGCAATTTAGGATGGGTGACCGACCGGGAAATTCTTCCCGGGTGCACATGAGTGAGGACAAAGTGTGCATAAAAAACATGTGTCCCTCTGTGAGGGCTTAATAGAAAAAAAATGAATTGTCTGGAGAGAGATGATAAAGAAGAAATTAATGTAAAGAAAATGAATATTATTTTTATGAGAGATTTAATGATCCTTGTTGCCAAGAGCTATACCGTTCTTTCTAGCAAATTTTGCTAAAGTACATCATCATTGTGTGGTTAATTTTAGTTAGCACCTCACAATATATTTAACTTTTGGAGGGAGACTTTGAGATGTAGTAATTGATTTCATGGTAGAGATCGCCCTCCCCATTATTTTATATTTTTTCGAATGGATGAGGGTGCAGAAGGCACATGTGTAAATGAAAAGACAGAAATGCACCTGGGGTATCCAGTTCATCGGGGCGGTGTCGTCCCCCAAGTGATGAGCACGGTAGCATACGCATACGCTCTATTGTTGGTACCATGCTACCCATATCCCCGTGTCTACCGACTTATCCTCCTAGCTTGACCACCACCCTGATCGCATTCTCGTCTCTACCGGTAGGATCTGGCACAGTGGATCATAGTGACAGTGTGCTCATGGGGCTACTTGAGGAAGCCAACGGCTCCCCTGCAACGATGTGTTGACGACCTCGGACGACCATTGCTGCTAGAGGTGGTGCGAACTCTTATCCAACTGGTGGAGATTGAAAGAAGGTGGCCATTGGCCAGCAGAGGATGTCTGGCCTCTGTTAATTGCCTCCACCATGACCAGTGGGTGGCTTAAAGGATGTCAAAGGTTGGGACGGTTTCTAGGACGATGGTGTGATGTGGGAACACGAAGAAAACATGAGGAAAAATATTAAAATGAATTTCCCACTTAAAATGCATCAAATAAAAAAAATAAAGAAACGACCGGGAATAGACACAGGATTTGTGAACTAGCTAGGGCAAACATCATATGGTCCCTTGCTGATGCACAAGTACATTGAGATGTCATTTCAATTCTGTGCATCATATGCATGTGGTCCCTTGCTGAATATTACTCTTGAAATATCTACCAGTGCCAATCTATTGCATGACTTAATTAAATTCACAGATTTTGTTGATTACATTATTAGTAAGCTTGAGAGCACAAGCTCAATGGATTTTTCTATAAATGGGGCTCATTTTGCAATTTTCTTTGTCGTGCAAAGTTAGCCTTCTTTATTACTACTTCTGTTTTTAAATATACGATCCTATTGACTTTTGGTCATATATATTTAACCATGTGCGCAAATATATATATCTTCAATGATAAAATTAGTTACAACGAAACAAATGATATTTACGCAATTCTTTTTACTAAACAAGTCACAAGAAGTACCTGCAGCAATATATGTTGGAACCGTGCAGTAGATCGATCCTAGCTACGCAAAAAAAAAAAACAAAAAGAGAAAAAAAGGGAAAGGAAAAACATTAATCATGCATGGGGAGAGGAGAATAATACAAGTACTACCACTACCTAGCTCTACCATGCATATGCACCCAAAGGCAAACTGGATTATTGGATAAAGCAGATGCTGGCAAAACAATCCCTTAAGCCTCCCCTCCCTGCTTCTTTATTTTTGGGCAGCCTCTACCGGACGGTGCCGTGGTCCATTGGACCAGTAGGTGGCGACATACATGGTTTGGGTTAAGTCTAGGAGAGCAGTGTGTGTGCGCGCGCGCAAGAGAGAGAGACTGTGAGTCTGGGAGTAGCTCTCTCCCCTCCTTTGGCCATCTTCCTCGTGTATATGCATATATGCATCATCGCAACGGTGTATATTTGTGGTGTGGCGGGTGTGGCATTGGATTGCCCCCATTTTGGCTCGTGCTTCCCAGTTAGGGTAAAACCTGTGGTAAACTTGTTAGCCCCACGCCAAAGTTACCCTCCTTTATTGTTGAAAGGGAGAGGAGGTGTGTGAATTGTGATGGAGAGAGGGAGAGATAGAGAGAGAGAGATGTGTCAGAGCAAGAAAGAAACCAGTTTCACAAAGAGCTATACTAGTACTACTGTGGTACAGTGCCCAATGTCCTTTCTCCGGACTCGACTCCACTAATATTCTCCTCTTCTCGCGCGGCTCGTTATATTCTCGTCATCATTGGAGGCTTTAGCAAGCAAGAAGAGAGGCAGTGGTGGCGGTGGAGGAGGAGCTAGCTAGCCTGTGCTTGCTGATCGGTGCTGAGCTGAGAGATCGTTCGATCGATCGGGCGAGATGGGGAGGGGAAGAGTTGAGCTGAAGCGCATCGAGAACAAGATCAACAGGCAGGTCACCTTCTCCAAGCGCCGCAACGGCCTCCTCAAGAAGGCCTACGAGCTGTCCGTGCTCTGCGACGCCGAGGTCGCGCTCATCATCTTCTCCAGCCGCGGCAAGCTCTACGAGTTCGGCAGCGCCGGGTATAACACAGACACAAAAACACACACAAACCAACAAACCCGCATCAATTTGAACCTGCAGATCTGCTGTTTTCTCTGATCAATTGCTTCTTTTTTTGCTCTTTTCTGTTTCTTTTATCTGCTGCAACGGCGTCCTGCTCCTCTGGGGTTTCTCGTTTTCTTTTTCATTTATTTTTAGCAGGTGCCAAGTAGCCGAGCTACTATACTTACTTGGCCATGTTAATTATTTTATTCCGTCTATGTCTGTGTGTGTCTGTGCATACTACTATAGGGACATGGCGGTGTTCTTATAAACAGGGAGGCCGGATCCCTAACTAGCATGGGAGGATATCTTTTCAGCGGATCTACAAACCCTACTCCTGCTGACCTCTTTCTTCCAGTTTCTCCGGGTCTTCCTTGGATTATTATTGCCCATCTTCCGGGTGTGTGCGTGTGTCAGAGACAGCTCGAACGATAAATTTCTCAAAACCAGTACCAGAGAGGGTGTGTTGTGTGTGAGAACTGAGTGGAGAGTTAGCATGAAGGCTGCAAACTAGAAAGGAAGGTATGTTCTTTCCTTTTTGATCCATCAGGGGAGCCCCTTCTGCTATTAAGATCTTTCCGGCACATTGATTTTCATACTTTGTGATGACCCTGGAAGAATCGGCGTAGCAGCGTAGCACCGCTCCATTTTGGTCTTACCTTCACCTCCCCATGTTATGAACTGATCAATTTCATTGTTCTTCATCACCCTTCTCCTAGCTTTCCACTTCCTTCGGATCTCATGCCATGTTTCTCAGCATGAATCAAATTTAATTCGTGTTTTCTACTTCCATATATATTGGAAGAAATTTAATTAGATCTATTTTTTGCTCGGGAGGTCTTCATATTTTGAGTTCTGATGCCATCACCTTATTTCCCCCCCTTCTCTTGTTCTATCTTCTTCCTCATCTTGGCTTGATCATTTTGATCTGTCAGTTATAGCATGATGTATTCTCAATTTGACTGTATGTAAGTTCATCTGGAAATATGTTGAATGGATTTTCTATATATCAACACTTGATGTCAGGCCTGCATCAGTTTCGCTTGTGGTGGTGTGGCCAAAATTGTCTATATTTGATCTTTGCTCTTCTTTCTCCTCATTTTATGACGATTCCTACTACGGCTTAAACCATTCTTTATTCTTTACTAATCATGGATGTTGCTTGACTCCTAGTTGTTTCGTACTAGCTCAACTTGGAGATCTTTTCATTATTTGCCTAGTTGGTGGGTACGTTTGTGACAGATCTAAAATGGTGCACGAAAAGTTTTACTTATTATGAAAAAAAGGGAGTTTAACAGGGTAATTTATCTATTTACTCGTGATGACATTTTTTCCTTGATAAGGGGAATTTTTTATAATCTGCACTCACATGTTTATATGTAAAATCTAGCTCTTTTGTTTTGTTTTTGGCATATTTCCCGCTAAGTATAGAGTTTATGTGGATAACATTATAACTTTTCAAGATCCAATCCACATCTTTGATTGTGAAAATCATACAATAGGGAAAATCAACTGAAGGGTAAATTAGATGATGTGTGTGTGTGTGTTAATATGTTTCAATCTGTTTTGACCATTACAAGATAAAGCCTATTTGACCAGGCATTTGAGATGATCTTTTCATGCATGAAAAAGCTGTTGTTATCACTTCAACTAACCAGACGATCTAACATGTATTTGTATAAGACACAGACCTTGATTTCCTTCTGTAAAATCATGCATGTGTTCGTTTTGAATTGGAGTCAGCGCGCCTGTGTTTTGACCGTCAGGAAAGACTTTTTTTTTCCCTGAATAGTCAAGGGTCTATACTTCTTGAAGCTATTGGGACATTAATTAATTATTGTTTATACCTCGGACCATCTTTTCCTTCTTCACACCACTAATCAGTTTATGCCTTGGACCATTAATTGTGTTGTTCACAAGCTTCTTGTTTATGGTTTACAAAGCATTCGCCTAGATTTGTGTGTGTCTCTACACAACGATCACTTTCAGTTTTTCTTATAACGTTTAATTATTTACCTTATTTAAAAAAATTATCGAATTATTATTTATTTTATTTGTGATTTACTTTATTATCAAGTATTTCAAGTATGACTTATCCTTTTTTATATTTGTATTAATTTTTCAAATAAGACGAATGGTTAAATGTTACGAGAAAAAGTTAAAGCGATCACTAATTTAAGGCGGAGGTAGTAAAACCTAGTTATTGTAACCAATAATTTTTTCAATCTATAAATGCAACACAAAGTCACTTCGTGATATCTCACACAAAGTCACTTCAACGATGAAAGCTGACTGCATGTTTTATCAAAACACATGTGATCAGTTTGTTGGATGAAAAAAATTATCTATGTCGTAAATCAAGAGTTATAATATAAGCTTCTGGCTCTACAATATGTATTTTTTTTAACGTTCATACATACTATGTTTTGCCAAAAAAAACATGATCATTTTGTTGGACGAAAAGAAATAGTAAATATAGAGTGACCTTTGATATCATTATAATACAAGCTTATGCTTCTATAAATAACATCTATGTACTTTTTACCTCGTAGTAATTTGATATATGAGAAATTTACATATAACATTTTTGTGCAGCATAACAAAGACTTTAGAAAGGTACCAACATTGTTGCTACAATGCTCAAGATTCCAACAATGCACTTTCTGAAACCCAGGTATATATATCTGCATGAACTGGTCATGAAATTCTGCTGTTGGTTTTGGTTTCAAAATGGGTCTTGTTTTTTTACTATATATTTTTTTGTATGAATATGCAATTATCAATGTCCTGACATTGAAATTAGCTACAGTATAAACCTAGCTAGGTATTTTCATCGTATCGTGAGATTACATTCAAAAAAAGTACACAGATTAGCATAATAACTGTGTTAATTTGATGATGTATCCCAAAGCTAATTTGCAGTGACTTGAAATATTTTACTTGACACAGCTACTAAATCGGATGTTCTTTTCGTAAAAGCTTTCTAAAGAATGGCAAAGTTTAGAAGAATTAAACTAGTAGAATTTCAACACCGGCATGCATTAACCATATTTTATGTAATAAATGAAGTTTTTATTAACATGTCAAAGGAGGACAACAAAGACAATTGTTTGTTATAATTATACCATATTACAATGCAAGAGTGTGCTGTTTACGGCGTATATGTATTCAGAAATGTTGCACCTAGTATAGGTTTTTACCAGCATAGAATATACAAATAGCTAGTCTAAATGACTTTTTGTGCCCCTAGCTCCCTAGTGTAACCTTACATGAAGTATTCCCTGCATCGAATATGAAGTATATATTCCCTGCATCGACGAATATACAAATATACTCCTAGCTAGGCTAAAATACAGCCACCGGTATGAAGTAAATTAGTCGATGTAGTTCAATATTTAAATATAGATAGTGATTGAATGTACAACCTAGTGCACATCCCAAAAAAATAAGGGTGTGCCTCTGTGACCAGTCAGTACTCCATCCGTCCCAAAAAAAGTGAATATAGTACTGAATGTGACACATTATAGTACAACGAATCTGAACAGGGGTATGTCCAAATTCATTGGACTAGAATATGTCACATCCAGTACTAGGGCCCTGTTTAGATTCCAACTTTTTTCTTCAAACTTCTAACTTTTCCGTCACATCGAACATTTCTACACACAAACTTTCAACTTTTCCGTCATATCGTTCCAATATCTTTAAACTTCCAATTTTGGCGTGGTACTAAACACAACCTAGGTTGGTTTTTTGTGGGACGGAGGGATTACTCTTTATGGTGATTCTTTATTTCGATCAATCAATTAGAGTACGTCCTCATAACATTTCAAACAAAAACATAGATGTCCTTGTGCATAATTTCAAAAGTCATGAGATCAAATTGAAATTCTTGAGAACTTACCAACCGCAAAATATCTAAGGAGTTATGTCACTTGGTTCTATTTATATATATCATTGACATCCTGCAACTTATTTGCCCAATAATCAGTATATATAGTTTGCTAGCTGTAGCATTAATAGCATGTTTCACAAAAGTTTTAAAAAAGAATAAGCCCAACGTATATGAACAAGGAGGCCATGTGACATATTTAGTTAAAATTCACAAACGACTTTTGTGAAGTGTTTAAAGAAACCGCAGAAAGTTAATTTGCTCTGTGTAACACTAATATTAAGTGTATGATTCGCCAAACACACAGTTCCTTAGAGTTAGAACTAGCTGATAAATATTTTTGTGAACTGAACTAATGGTTTTTCTTTTCCTCTGATCCTGAAGAGTTGGTACCATGAAATGTCAAAGTTGAAAGCAAAATTTGAAGCTTTGCAGCGCACTCAAAGGTATTTCACTATGATCTCTCCAAGAAGCATAACTCCTGCAAATACACAATATATTTTTGTATAACATGAATGCAAGTGATAATGTTGTGTTAAGGGAAAGAGGGAAGAAGCAACCCATAACGTGCATTTACACATATTATTCTGTAATATAGCTGCTGCGCAACTGTACGTGTCATGCAAATTTACCTTATTATTTACCTTATGCTCTTTGGGTTTTGCTTGATTCTTAAAGGCACTTGCTTGGGGAGGATCTTGGACCACTCAGCGTCAAAGAATTGCAGCAGCTGGAGAAACAGCTTGAATGTGCACTATCACAGGCGAGACAGAGAAAGGTTTATATCTATAGTACATGGCATTCTGCAGTCCTTTGTTTGGAACCAAAATACTTCTGGTTCTAGCCTACCCTGGTTCGCTTGTTATTTGTCCACTGATTTGGATATAGGTGCAATACGAGAGAAGCAATAAAATATACAGTGTGTCTTTAGTTTGTAGGTAAAGTTATACTCCCTCCTTCCCTAAATGTTTAACGCCGTTGACTAGCCGTTGACTTTTTTAAAGATGTTTGACCGTTCGTCTTATTCAAAAACTTTTGTGAAATGTGTAAAACTATATATATGCATAAAAGTATATTTAACAATAAATCAAATGATAGGAAAAGAATTAATAATTACTTAAATTTTTTTGAATAAGACGAACGGTCAAACATTTTATAAAAAGTCAATGGCGTCAAATATTTTGGGATGGAGGGAGTATATATTTATAACGAGATAGACAGGAGTGTACGCTAGCTGTGGAATATCCCCTTGCTAAAGTTTATATAAAGAGCACCTAACTAGTAATTTGTTTTTATTCATGGAAGTGAACATAATAACTGGGAATGCTTATCCTACATAATCTAAAGAGAATTGCATAAAATTGTTTCAATCTCTAGCTAATGGTGGTGGTTTGGTAGAAAGAATATTTATTAGAATATTCAATATTTCACTTAGAATATTGATACCTTATTTTATGGTAAAGGTCAACTGATGATCTTTTTAAAGAAGTGTGAAAAAGCTACTATTTAGCATAAGCAATCCCTTTGTTTCATAATTTGCCCTAAGTCATTATCTTTAACCATCAATTTCTAGAAATTTGTGTAGTTTAACAAAATGTGAATTGTACATTATGTAAGGATTTCTCATGTTGTGTATCTAAGAACATAACCCTTGTGGTGTTAAACTATAGTGGAGTATGATTTTTTAGAAACTAATGGTCAAAAATATGTACAAGTGTTTGAATTAGGACAAATGTAGAATGACAAGTAATTTGAAGCAAATGGCGTAGCATGTATCTTGATAAATTCACTATTCTAGCCACGAAGATAATGTATACAGTATTACAGTGGCACTAAATTTCATACAAAAGACTATCTAAGTATAGAATAGAAATATAGAATGGCTAGCTCACATGCCCTTTTTCTTGAAATGGATACATGTGTAGTGACAGGGCCGAGCAACTGCAACATTAATCTAAACTGTCAATTTCAGATATACTACTTATGGGTTATGGCTGCCTGTTTAGGCTAATTAATAATTCTATGTTTACTCTTTTCAAAATAAAACACTTCAAAGCTGCATGACAATCCCGTCAACAAGGATAGTAATGACAATAATTAAGTAGCAGATGAAATAATATGGCTTCAATTCTGGAGTTTCCCTCAGGAAAATTTAGCTGGTAAAAAAAGAATAAGTGAATAACCTAAAGAAAATAGAACTTTGAAGGATAGAGGTAGAGAGATTAAATATACACTAGTATTCATTTTGTGGTACGTCGTACATGCTTCAAAATCTCCCAAGGACCATAAATGATCTCAAGAAATACTCCTAGGTAGTGCACATGAAAGTTCAGAAACTGGATATAATCTACACTTCATTATATTACTGTCAACTCAATATGACTGTGCTTGAATGGATTTTGTGCAGACGCAACTGATGATGGAACAAGTGGAGGAACTTCGCAGAAAGGTACATTATCAATCCAAAATTTCAGCATTGCCTTGGGCGGGTGACTTCAGGAGTGCTAGCTACTAGTGATAATCTAAATTAAACCACGAAATGACTTGGCTAGCTTTGCCAATGCATCTATATTGCTAGCAAGGCTGCTAGGGTATACCGCATGGAAGTTAGTGTAGATCGTGAAGCCTTTGACTGTATAACTAAAGAAATGGTAACTTCGTTCTTGCGAGAGATTTCTTTCATGAGAGTTGTTACATATATTAACTGATCTCCAATATATTTTTCTTGTTCCACAGGAGCGTCAGCTGGGTGAAATTAATAGGCAACTCAAGCACAAGGTTCTTATTCACTGGGAAATCTGTTATGCCAATGCGGTGCACATATAATTATTCATTGATTGATTTTCGGTCATATATTCTCATATCCAATCCGATGCTGCAGCTCGAGGTTGAAGGTTCCACCAGCAACTACAGAGCCATGCAGCAAGCCTCCTGGGCTCAGGGCGCCGTGGTGGAGAATGGCGCCACATACGTGCAGCCGCCGCCACACTCCGCGGCCATGGACTCTGAACCCACTCTGCAAATTGGGTAAGATTAATCAAGAAAAGCCAAGACCAGAAATGCATATATTTATAACTTCTAGCTAGCTCAAATGCATACAGCTCGATCAAAGCATCCGAACTAGTAGAACTAATGAAAGATTCTCATCAAACTGACTGTGTATATCTTGCTTCCATTATATTATCTGAAAAACGATTATGTTACTAGGTATCCTCATCAATTTGTGCCTGCTGAAGCAAACACTATTCAGAGGAGCACTGCCCCTGCAGGTGCAGAGAACAACTTCATGCTGGGATGGGTTCTTTGAGCTAAGCAGCCATCGATCAGCTGTCAGAAGTTGGAGCTAATAATAAAAGGGATGTGGAGTGGGCTACATGTATCTCGGATCTCTCTGCGAGCCACCTAATGGTCTTGCGTGGCCCTTTAATCTGTATGTTTTTGTGTGTAAGAACTGCTAGCTGTTTGCACCTTCTGCGTCCGTGGCTGCGTTTCCGTGCTACCTTTTTATGTTTTGATTTGGATCTTGTTTGAAAATAATCTTACCAGCTTTGGGTAAACTGCTTATTACGTACTCTATATAGCATATGTGACCGACGACAACGGTTTCATTTTAGATGATGTGTATGGATGATTTCTTTCCAAAATCACATCTTTAGTATAAGAGCAATTTTATCATCCAATACCTCAAAGTACTAAGATACTCGAGTTACCAAATTTTATACTGGGATATCAAAATTTATGGTACCTCAAGGTACCAACTCCAGGTACCAAATGTTGAATGGTAAACTTTCGTAATATACAAGTCACTCTAGGATATTTAAGATAATTTTTAGTTTTTTCTTATTGTTGTCCTTGTTAAATACATGAGAAATTTTATATCACTTAAAAGCTAGGTATCAAGAGGTATCAAATTTTTTAATATAAAATTTAGTACTTCCTCCGTTTCATATTATAAGATTTTCTAGCATTGCCCACATTCATATATATGTTCATGAATCTAGACATATATGTGTCCCTAGATTCATTAACATCTATTTGAATATGGGTAATGCTAGAAAGTCTTATAACCCTGAAACGGAGGTAGTACCACCTAGTTTGAAGGTATCGAGAGGTACAAAATTTTCCACTATAAAATATGGTATCTCCTAGTACTTACTCAATAACTGTAAAATTACTCTAAATATACGCTCCCTCTATTTCAGATTATAAGTTGTTTTAACTTTAGTCAAAGTTAAACTGTTTCAAGTTTGACCAAGTTTGTAGATAAAAGTAGTTCCATATTCAACACAAGACAAATATATTATAAAACATATTGAATTATAGATTTAATTAAATTAATTTGGTATTGTAAGCATTACTAAATTTGTTTATAAATTTGGTCAAATTTAAAATAATTTGACTTTAACCAAAGTCAAAACAAATTATAATCTAAAACAAAGGTAATACATTGTATCACTCTCATGAATGGATTGTAACATACATTAATTTAATCACTATTTTAGTTCTTGTGCAAAAGCTGAAAACGATTTATGTTTGGAATCTTTTTGTGGTGTATATATATGAAACCATTCCTCTACCATCCTTCCCCAACCATAATCCTCACAACCGTTAGCTCCAATATGATCTCACCCAGTTGCTAGCCTCTTTTGTCACCTTGTCACAACTCTCCTCCATTCATTACACAATGGCATCAGCCTCCTAATCCTCGTTGTGTAGCAATCTTTCACATGCTTGACACACATGAAGGTATGATCAGCATCTAATTTGTTTTAATTTTCTGATTTAGTATCACCATCCAATATGTGACTTCAATTCTTGGATTTTCTATTAATATTTTTTTAGAGTAATCACTTTGACGATTCATGAAATTGTGAGGCGTGGTTGTAATCTAGCACACAAATTTATAAAATATTTATTTTTATATACAAACTATATAGTGCGTGTGAACCATAGCCAAAACAACTCATGGTTACAAGAAAATTTGTGACGATAACATATATAACATATTGGACTTTTGATCGACATCCCCTTTTCAATGAAAACACAACATGTATGCAATGTTTATCTCCAGAACTTCATTCCAGCTAGTACTGTTTAGTTATTGAATAATGACAATGACATGACAATCAGAAGCATGAAGATGATCTCGTTTTTTTCTTGTAACGGTATGGGTGCAAACTAATTGTACTATTGAAGAAAGGAATCTGATCGAATTTGCCATAACCCAATAATTAATCAAGTAGAATGTCATGTGCACTCATCAATTGATTGGAACGTACATATGCATTCAATATTATACAGAATTTTTTCCTTCAGTTTCTGTAGATTGCTGAAGCTGTAGCCTTTATCTCACAAGGGAAGGTGGCTCAACAGGCACGCAGGGCCATCTGATCATGGCCGAAAATGATTGGTGTTGCTGATATTGATGAATGTACTTTCGTTCAAGGTGAGAGAAGAACGTCGGAAGAATCCAGTTAATGGCGCAAGTACATACTAGTAGTAGATTTAATTCAAACTGCTGGTCTAGTTAAATACGTACTATATTCATATTTTTTTAGATGATATTTTATTTCAACATAGAATAGACGCAAATACAGAAACGCTCGTATACACGTATATATTTATTCTTATGAACACTCATGCACACCATACTTCGAACTATGAGCATATATCATAAGATTGATAAAGTCATCGTAGGAAACTCGTTGTTGACAAGTACATTGCTAACAACTTAAAAGAACAATTAATCGTAAATACGAACAACCATACGTACTAAGTGTGATACTTAAACTCAGATACGCAGGTTCATTATAAAGGACCTTAGCAGGTAATCTAGACTGTTTGCTTTTTAAAGGTTAAATTTGATGCCAATGTGCTTCTAAGGTGGCTTTTTAAAGGTTAAATTTGATGCCAATGTGCTTCTAAGGTGGTGTTCTTTTCTCCTGAATTTTTCCAAGGTTAAAAAAAGGCCCCGTTCGTTTCTTCTGCAAGGGTAGGATAAAATTTTGGATTCTCATGGCACGTTTTTCAAACTGCTAAATGGTGTATTTTGTACGAAAACTTTCTATATGAAAGTTTCTCTAAAATATCATATTACTCCATTTTTCAAGTTTGTAATAATTAAAACTCAATTAATCACACGTTATTATCACCTTGTTTTGCGTGAAATACTTAATATTTATCTTCATCTTCATCTTCAGAAGATTCAAACACCACCTAAGTTTAAGTTTTTTACACAAAACGAGAGGGTATTAACGTATGATTGATTGAGTTTTAATTATTATGAACTTGAAAAATAGATTAATATGATATTTTAGAGCAACTTTCATATAGAAAATTTTCACACAAAATACATTGTTTAGTAGTTTGAAAAGCGTACCACGAAAATCTTAATTTTCATCTATCTCTTGTTGGAGAAAAGAACGGGACCAGTCAATTCAGTCAGCTTATCTTGGGCCGTTTGTTTGCTTCGAAGTTCGAACACAGTCAATAATTAAATAACAAAGTACTAAGAACGAGGAGGGATTAAGATCATCTAACTTCTCTCTAACGTGGATTACTCATTACTGATATATGGGTTCCTTATGTAGCGGGTCCACACGTCAACAATTGAAAATCAGAGAGAAGTAATTGAGTCGCACTTAATTTAAAAAAGCTATACTCGAAATTTACACCGAAAGTTCAGAAATATGAGTGTAGCTGACTCGAAATAGATATATGTCCTGTTCCTTCCACATTTAGAACTGTGGAAGGATAAAGAGGCAAATTTGGAATATTCCACACATTAGTTTTGCAACGACTAGCTAGGAGCTTCTGTAATGATCCCAGTCCTACAAAATCATAAAGGCATTCCAGTTGATACACAATCATGCATCATGATCAAGTGGATCAATAAATTATGAGTAAATTTCACAAAACTACATGTATTTTACATAATTTATCATAAAAATATAGATTTAAGAGCTTGTTTCACAGAACTATAGATTTAGTGTCTTCGTTTATCACAAAACTACAGGTACTTTGTACAATCTATCACAAAACTATAGATTTAAGAATTTGTTTCACAAAAATATAGATTTAGTGTATTCGTTTATCACAGTACTACACATTTAGTGTCTTCATTTATCATAAAACTACAGTTTTAGTATCTCCATTCTCACAAAACTACAGGTTTTAGCATTGTTAAAATGTGTAGTTTTGTGAGAATAGAGACACTAAATCTGTATTTTTGTGATAAATGAAGATATTAAACATGTAGTTTTGTGAAACAAGTTCTTAAATCTGTAGTTTTGTGATATAGTGTTCAAAGTACCTGTAGTTTTGTGATAAACGAAGATATTAAATCTGTAGTTTTGTGAAATTAGTTCTAAAATCTATAGTTTTGTGATAGATTAGGTAAAGTACTATAGTTTTATGAAATTTACTAATAAATTATATATGCAAAATGGACCAGTTCAGCTCGCGGTTCAGTGACGCATAACCATAAAGGTTCAATTTGCAAACATTGAAAAACCCAAAAGGACAAAGCTGATACCGGACCAGAAAAACAGAGACATACCAAATGAACCGTTTATCATTATACCACTGTACACAGGTGTATTATCTCTATGACATGATTTACTTACAAGCAGTATCTAATCATCGCAGTAATTACACGAACCTCCCAATGATATTCATGCCAGGTGCCAGGCCGGGCCAACCAACCAGCTGCTTGCCTGCTTCTAATTAATTGTTCCTACTGTCTAATCATCGATATATTCCACCGCATTCCGACACGTACCACTCTCCTCCAGCTGGATAATCCTCGGCAGGAAAAGAAAAAGGAAACGAAAGGGAGAGAGAGCTTTGTCTCCGTTGATTAACAGCAGCAGTATGCTAGCTTATGCTGTGAAATGGCGCGACTGCCCTCCTCCCACCCAACCGATCCCGTGTCGCGTCGCGGTCGCGCGGGCCAACATTGATTCACCAGACGACGCCCGTGAGGCGGGTGGCGAGGCGGCCCAGTCGCCCGCGCGGGCCGGCGGCGGCGGCGGGGCGCGCGCGCGGCAGCAGGTTGGAGCGGCACAGCGGGCACGTCAACCGGCCGAGGTCGATCCACCGGTCGATGCAGCCGCGGTGGAACGCGTGCGCGCAGTTGCCCAGCCGACGCACCACGTCATCCGCCTCCAGCCTCTCCAGGCACACGATGCACCCCGCCACCGCCTCGTCGTCGTCGCAGCCGTGACAGCCGTGCTCCGACGCCGCGAGCAGCTGGGCGAACTCGAGGGGCGGGAGGCGGTCCTTCACCTCGTCGGGCAGCGGGGCGTCGACGGCAGCCGGGCGGCCCGATCGCTCCGGGTGGTGGCAGATCCCGACGACGAAGAGCATCAGCTGGAGGGCCTCCCTGATGGCGGCGAGGAGCTTGGCCAAGGCGATGAGCGGCTTGGGGATCGCCATGCAGTAGCACACCAGAGGGAACCCCATGATCGCCGCTGTACCGAGCTAGCAACGCACAATTGAGTCGCCGAACGCCGATGGATGCACGGAAGCAGAGACTGTGGCGAAACAGAGTCGTGGAAAGCAAAGGGGGAGGATGGTGACGAGTGACGACTAGTCGTTACGAGCGCGCGCGCTTATATAGAGCGCCAGCGGTGATGGGCGCCGGTCGGCGGTCGCGGGCGGTGTGGTGAGGTGATCGATACCGAGACGTTTTCACGTGGTTTTTGGTGGATAACGCGCGTGCGGCGTGCGGAAGGAACCAGAGGCGGAGGCGGCCGCCCGCGCTTGCCGTACGTTTTAACCGCGTGGCGTGGCAAGCTGACGCGTAACGGGACAACGTTGCGGGTTGTTTTGAGTTCGTTTGAGTTTGACCGGGTGGTGCCCCCCCGCCGCCCTGGTACGTGCGCACGGACTACGGGCGTGGGGGCACATGGGAAACGCACGCCGAAACTAGATTTGGGCGAGGGCGAGTGGGCGTGGGGTCCCCGGCGCGGCAAAGACGGATGACGGGCTAGCTTGGTCAGACGGAAAATATAGGTGCTTCTATTCCATACTGTTGCTTGTGTTGTTTACTCCTACTAATAATACACTTGTACAACTTGCTATGCGGTTTTCGACTTTTCTCGCCTCACCAGAGTACACCACGGAAGTGAAGTCATGTTTCGCTTTTTTTTTCCCCGATGCTCACTGCGTGACGGAGTCCACCAGGCACTAGTGGTTCAGAGCGAGACTCTCAAGGGTACTATACGGAGTAATTCGCAACCGTATGTGTCCATGTTCAATTCATACAGTTGACAGGCGCTATCCGAGATGAAGACGATCGAATACCAAGTCAGCGCTTGACGGTTGTAAACCACATTGGCTAATCCTCGTGTGGACGAGAGAGGACACATCCGTTGGTTGAATTGATGGAGCCACTAGCACATGGCTCTAGATAGAGATGGACGGTTGGAATTGGGACACAGATAGCAGTGACAAACTTGGTAACGTGATGGGGAATAGGTTTTGCGATCGAACTAGTCTAGGGCAGATTCTGAGTTGGAAAGAGCGAAATCGAACTATGTAACATTAAAAAAAAATTATTCAAAATAATTTCTTGCTACAATTTTTTTGAAGAAAAAGTAAATTTCATATAATTACAAATATATTAACCAATCTATCATAAAACCATATATTTAAAATATGTATCATAAAACTATAAATTTAACGTGAAGTATGGTAAAACTATATATATATTTTATTGCGGGGAAGAGCATAAACTTTATTACTCAACCAAATCACCCTTACAGGCAAACTGTGAAACAAAATTACAAGAACCTCTTACCCAGAATTCAGATAAAAGATTACTACGGGCTATATTCGCTAGAACATGGCTTGCTTGATTCTAGGATATGTGAATCTTCTAAACCGAGATTTCTCTGTCACCCGCAAGAAGGCGCTTGATCTCTTGCACAACATGGGAGAGTGGTGACAGATCTCTCGCTTGGGCCTGAATAAGCTGAAGCGCCACCAAACTGTTAGTCTCCACCACAACCGGGAGGAAGGTCCATTGAATCGCTAGCACAATATCGTCTGCCAGGGCAGTGAGTTCCACTTCCAGGGCGTTACTGCACTTCACCAATGATCTGCAAGAGAAAAAAATGATGCTTCCTATGCTATCACGCAGAATCATACCCGTACCACCATTTTCCTCTGCTGCGCTAAAAGAACCATCTACATTCAACTTCATCCATCCCTCTCTGGGTTTTCTCCACCTCTCCTGAAACTTGCCCCTCAGCCTTTGCCCCTGATTAGTGAAACCTATTACACATTTACCTTTTGTAGGATCGAATCACAATAACTAAGCCAACCAAAGGGGGGCGAATGATTAGTATACCCAAAAACTGAAAACTTTTAGCGGAAATAAAAGTTACCGTCGAAATCGATGAAGATCGGTCTGACCGAGATTGATCTGCTGGTCTGACCGAAGCGTAGTCGCCGGTCTGACCGGTGTTGATCTACCGGTCTGACCGCCGAGATCACCTGCCGCGCTTGTTGCCGCCGCCGCCGGTCGGACCACCCTTACGCCGCCGGTCTGACCGCCGCAATGCCGCCAGTCTGACCGCCGGTGTGTCACCGGTTAGACCGCCGAAACCCGGTAAACACAAATCGAAGAACTCTTAAAGTGGATGACGACTTTATTGATTCTCTCTGTGTTTACAAAGTGCACTAATAGCACTACTTACAAAAATTTCGACAAAACTCGAAACCCTAACTCAAAACTCAACTCAATTGCTCTAAAAAGCGATACCGGGAAGCCTCACGCTCCCCCTCTATTTGTACATGAGGAGGCAGCCTAAAGCCACGAACCAAACTCATGCTAGGAGTCCTAAACACCTCAGGAAACCCTCTAGTATAAGAAACAAACTTTACATAATCAATCATACCAAATTTGGATTCCTTCCAAATTCGACTCCGCATCCCATACGCACACAATAACTCCATCGTATGCCATATGGAATCTCCATCAACCACGTGCATCAACTCTAGCCTAAGTATCCCGCATGATCTCTGACCACCACGGACGTCGTCTTATCCCCAAGCCGACTCCCAGTCCATCACCGTAAATACACTCCCGAGACATCGAGTCACCTACACATGAAATAAACAAAGAAACCATATTCCGAGACCAAGCTATCACCAACTTGACTCATTAGTAGCAAACAACAGTATTACATACGTATAGTATCCATCTAGAAGCTATAATCATGAAATAATCACGGATATCCAAACAAACAACCCGAAACCAAAACCGACACAGAGTCGGCCGGTCAGACCGCGGGCTAGCCGGTCCGACCGCTCGATCACCACCGGCCTGACCAGCATACACAGCCCGGTCTGACCGGTCACATAAAATGATAGAATCATGCGATCACCTGTGAAATCCAATCATCTCCAAAACCACTTCGTAAATAAATTCCAAATAACAAAACCAATAATCTCCAATGCCTAATTGTTCATCACAGAATAATAATCAAAAACACCTTTGATTTTACACATTTTTCCAGGTTTGCTGACGCGTGGCAAAACTATATACTCCCTCAATCCCGTAATATAAGGCATTGTCAAACTTGACACGGTCTCCAAAACTAATGTTTGTCTTATAATTTCTTATATACTATAAGGTTTGTAGTAACAAATTATAATCATATGAAAGTAAATTTAAATGTGAATTCAATGATATAATTTTTAGCAAGTAAAATTCAATTCATATTGTATTAAATGTTGGTCAAAATGTTTTGAATGTGGAATCTTGAAACGTGTGGGCGCCTTATATTATGGGATGGAGGGAGTATTTAATAACAAAGTTATCATAAAACCACAGATTTAGTATCAATTTAATCACAAAACTTAGACATTTATAACTCAATGTAATATTAGTGCTAGAAACTCAAACTCTAAATTATGTAGGTTTTGTAATAATTTTATTACTAAATCTTTAGATTTGTAATAGTTTAGTTAAATTATATGTAGTTTTGAGAAACTTACTTGGAAAAAAAAAGGACAAAAATCAATTTTCAAGTATGGTCTTTTCAAAAGCTACCCGCCTTACTTTAAATAGGGTAACGGAGGAGGATGACAATGACTAAAGAGAATCAAAGCAAATAAGATTTGAGAACTTAAGTGATGATTATAAATTAAAGGTGGATGATAGTGTAACCACTCTGCTTCTCTAGATCAAGGAGATAGCGAAATTGATGATGGTATAGGGCCTAGAGAGATGGAGAATCTACTTGAAAAGGTTGAAATGAGTTAGGTGATGGTGCGATGGTACTAGAGGGATTATAAGACGTAGTCGATTTTTCTGAGCAATTTTGTATTTTATCTCCAGTTCTAAAGACGCGATTGTATTTCCTACACATTCATTGCTATAATCTGCATCGTTATAGTCACAATGGAAATATTTTTTCTCTAGTCTTTAGAGCAATAACTAGAAGAATTGTGCTTTTTCTTAAAATATGAATTTAATAAGCTATTTTTTTACAATAAATGTATTTGTTATTGGACTACTGGTTGATCAAAATCTGTAAAATTTACGTTTTAAAATCAGAACGCACCACATAAAAAAAACATTCAACCGAGGCAGTATCGCTCTAAAGCCAACAACACGGGGATTGATGTCAAAAACATTATAGGCGCTAGTCGCCATCTGTGCCCATTTCGTCCTGACGAAAAAAGATTTAGGAGAACAAGAACTTTTGCAAGTTTTTGAGGAGAGCATCTTGGCTTGTGGGCGCCTGGGCAATCATGGATCATGGCCGCCTCATGGTTGTGCTCTCGCAAACCCCTCTTCTAAACCCCATCGGCACAGTGGCACACGACGGTGCACGTTGCAATCAATTGCCTTTGCGTGTTTACATGGGAAGGGGGCACGAATTCGGTGAGCCATCCTCTCTGTCGCGAAGAGGCATGTCTACCGGTGGCACGCACGGCCGAGCGCATGATTTCGGTTCGCTGCGCGGTCTCTTTCGCGGTTAGGCGAGTGAATTGACACCGAGACACAGCGATGTGCACGGCAGCACGGGGAATGGGGTAGAATTTGCCGCGGTAGTAAGAGATTGGTTCGAGTTGGCTGTTGCTGTCGGGCAAGATTTGGGTCGCGTTACGCTCGAGCCGCAGCGTGACCAGCGTGGCTGGAAAAGGGTTCTCGTAGACGATTTGGAGTTCGAGAATCAATGCGAAAAGCAAACGGTGCCGAATGTACCAAGAATGGGTCGACAGCATTTGGCCGAACCGCTGAAGGGAGATACATGACAGGGGAGGCGGAACAAATGAACAAATACGTTCACGGAGCAGGTATGATAGTAGTAACACGACACTGATGGATGATCCAATGAGGACGTCCAAATTAACTCATGTTGCTGCCATGGTTTCTTGTATATGATTGCTGCCATGTTGATTGGATGCAAAAGTGCAGCATTAACATTATTAGAGTTGAAAGGCTCGTCAGTTACAGTTGCGGCATCCAAATCAATTGATGGATAGGTACCGGATGTGGAATAAGTTCACTTTAGGTCTCTTAATTTGTCGTCCAGTCTAGAAAACCGGACAATACATCCCTAATTTATAAAACTAGTGCAAACGAGATCCCTCGGCAGTATTGACCTGGTTTTGGCTGACATGGATCTTTTAACTAAGTCTTCGTCCTACTATGCATTGACGTGACACTTGCATGACAGATTGTTCCCAAAAAAAAGAGAAAAATTGAAAAAAAAATAAAAAAACAAAAACAAAAGATGTGGGGCCCATATGTCAGTCAAACAAGAAGATAAAATTGTGTATTAGTGGGTCCCACTTCCTCCACCTTACCCCTCTCCTTCATCTCCTCCCCCTCGCTCTCAATGGTGAGTCAACGGCAACTGCATATGCCAAGGAAGGCAACTGCGGCGGAGGTGGCCAGCGAGGCAGCGAGGAGGGAGTTGCGGCGTTCTGGCGGAGAAGGAGAGGATGGAGGCGTGGGAGCCGACAAGCTCGAGCTCGCTATCCCTGCTCCAGCCTCATGAGGCGTTGGAGGAGTCAGAGGAGAAGGCCGAGCCGCGTCGGTGCCACCACCAGAAGTGGCGGTAACGGGGTCTAGGGTGGCGGTGCTTGCGAGCAAGCCTTTGCGGTGGTCGAGGCATCACATCGTCGCAGGGAGGAGGTGGGGGTGTCGGGGAAGGTGTCGTCGAGGTATTGGAGGATGATAAAAGACTCACAGACGGTGTGGCTGGCATGGAGGAAGACGGGGATCTTCTTGTGGATGAGGTTGGAGCGGAGAAGGAGGTTGCTCTAGTTACCAAGGTCGGACGGGGATTTTCCCGACGCCTGGGGGGAGGGGCTCAACAGAGGTGGAGGGGTAGAGATGGTGGCATCGATGCCGAGAACGACCTCCTCCTACGCTCAAACCCTACCATCTTCGCCCCTCCACCACTGCCGACGCCCCGCCGACAACAGAGCTCCTCGCTAGGGACCAGCGAAGAGGCGGCGGCCTGAATATGTGCGAACGGGAAGGGCGCGTGGCGGACGGGCGAGTGGGTGGCAATGGGAACAGTGGAGCAGGCAAGCGAGGCGGGCGGCGGCGGAACGAAGCGACGATGGGTGGCGACCTCGGTGAGGCGTGGAGACCGTGGCCGTCGTGAGGGCGGCGCTGCGGTGATCGGCCACACCCCAGCGTCGCCAACGGGGTTGGGGAGTGAGGGCCACGGAGGCTATGGAGCGTTGTTGTCCCGAGCAACCCCGCTCGGTGGCCCAACCGGCGGACATCTTCCAGGAGCTCGCCCGCCGCAGCTCCGCGCTTCTCCTTGTAGTGCAGGGTAGAGAGAGGGGGATAGAGAGAAGATGGAGTGAGGATGACATGTGGGACCATATGGGCCCCACTTTTTTATTATTTTGTGTGTAGCTGGTTATGTGGGTTCTACGGTTTTTATTATTTTTCTGAGATTGAATTGTCACGTAAGCGCCACGCCAATGCCACGTGGGACATGGACCTAGTCAAAGGAGCCACGTAGATGCCACGTCATCCAAAACTAGGCACAATGCTGCCGAGGGACCTCATCTGCACGGTTTTGTAAGTTGGGGGATGCGTTATATCCGGTTTTCTGGATTGAGGTTGGAAATCAGACTGGGCGACAAATTGAGGGACCTAATGTGAAATTATTCCACCGGAAGATGGCCCAAGGATCTAATTCAGCCCATCATCCCTCGGAAGATGGAATATTGTACTGCATTGAATTATGTTTCAGGGCACTTACATACCTCTGGATTAATTAATTTCAAAACATAGTACTCCACTAAGTTTGAATATCGAAAAACATATGGAGATGTTATACAGAGTAGAATAAAAAAAGACTGAGAATGTGTTGGCATCAAAATCTTTGCTAGGCCCTCAAAAGCTTTAATTACAGGTTTGAAATAATCTCTTCAGACCTCTTTGGTGGTTGAGAAGACCCCTACTCCCTACCTAAATCCTACTCCAGGAAATATGTATGAAAAGAAGACACATTGTACAACCTAAACATGATCAAATATCCAGGAAATATTATATTAGCATATGATAATGTTATTAAGAAGCAAATGAAGAAAGGCTAGCGCGATGAATAGCACAGCACGAGCAGAAAAACGAAAATGACTACAGGACTAAATGCAGGAGCAGTAAGCAGTCCATCTATCCATTCATCAGCTGATTCTTGTACTGGCAGGCTAGTATCTATATTTCTATGTTCACAACACAGATAACTTCCACAAAGTTCAAGTTAAAGCTGGCCACAAGATCAATCCTTGCTGCAAGTTTCATGCTTTCCGTAGCTTAGCAGGATAGTAGAGTAATGAATATATCAAGAGATCACCAACATAAGACACATGTGAACTGATGGAATAGAAGAAACGCCAAGGCTTCAGAGTCGAACATCCTTCAGAAAACATCTGCATGGCAAAAAAGGGGGTTTCATATCAAATGTACAGGGATACTACATCGATAATAGACAAAGGTAAAGATGATTCACAAGACATTAGAAATGCTAGGCAGCTGAAGGAGAAGTTAAATATTTTCGAAGTAGAACATAATCAAATTCCATGCCATGTTCCATTGATGTCCCAGTTGTGAAGCAATTTGAACATTGCTTGGATTGCTTTAGAAATTTGGCGGTATGTCATGCTGGCATTAAAGAATATATCATCTAAGCAAATAAAATGCAGCTTGCACCAGAGAAGAGTAAGCAGGGAGGCCTAGGAATTGTTGTATGGGCTTTATGTTTATACAGATAGATTAAACAATCGGCTGCAAAAAATATCAAATTACTCAATATAGAATTAGAACTGTTGGGACCAAGATTAAAAGAAACATATACTCCCTCCATCCCATAATATAAGGGATTTTGAGTTTTTGCTTGTAACATTTGACCATTCGTCTTATTTAAATTTTTTTTGCAAATATAAAAAACTAAAATTGTGCTTAAAGTACTGTAGATAATAAAGTAAGTCACAAATAAAATAAATAATAATTTCAAAATTTTTTTAATAAGACGAGTGGTCAAATGTTACAAGCAAAAACTCTAAATCCCTTATATTATGGGACGGAGGGAGTATATTACAAGGACACTGACATGGACAATAATATCCAGAAACAGTATCTGAAGTGCGAGTACAGTAGGATAAATGGCAGTCAGACATACTAGATTCTGCTTCTAGTTAGCGCTTCTTATTTGATGTTGAACAAAATACCTTGGCTCTTGTTGTGATGGGAATTTACACCTTGTAAACAGAATAATGATAAGAATGGAGCATAGTCTAAATCTGTTTTTTTTCCCTCAACAGTCAGAATATAACTTACGATCATAAATAGACACAAGTCCAGGACATCAAGAAAATAAGAAGATTTCATCTAATCCTGGTCAGTGCTGACTAACATTGAGGGAAGGGGCAGAGGAGGTGGTACAATCACAGGATGAAATAATGCACAAATGAAGGTGACAAAGTGTCATAAAAAGTGCTTGTGTGCTGATTGATGTTTCGATTTGGTTTGAAGTTTGAACCGATAACCTTTGTTCAGTTGGTGCAAGTACAACACCACTATAATAATCATGCCTTCTAGTTTGTATGGAAATGAGGCATCTTGTATTGTCGATCATTCCAGAAACATATCCACCAGACAGTTCATCACAAATTGAGTTCACCCAACAATATTAGGAAATTCTAGCCTTATATAGGACTGATGAATGAGGTTACTTTTGCAGTATAATGTGGAAGCTTCTGTAAATCAAATTCTACAATCCCAAAATCTAATAGTAATGTTTAGAATCAGCATTATCGATCTTAAAAATATTATGCTATGAATCAATAGACTATTTAAACCATGAAGGGCCAAAGGAACCAACCTCGTCAGACCCTGAGAAGCTGGACCTTGTTCTCAAAGGCAATCGATATCCACTCCGGGTAAGCTGCCGCCCATTGCAGTTGGTTTATCTCTGCACCGGCATCATACACCATCACAGGATCAATCCCCTCGGCCGGCACTGCGCCGGGCGTCGCTGGCAGCTCCCAAATCAGCGCTTGGCCGTCGTCCCCAGCCGAGCAGAGGTGCCTCGTGGCCTGTGGCGCCCAAGCGACCGCGTTGGCGCACGCCCGGTGTCTGTGTAGCTCGGCCACCGGCACCCCGGGCGCGCGCATGTCGAGCACGACGACGGCGCTGCTGTCCATGAGCAGCGTGGCCATGTAGTGGAAGTCATAGCGGTTCCATGCTAGCCTGAGGAGCGGCGTGTCCGGGCGAGGGCTCTCGTAGAAGATGGTGGAATGCTCCTTGTCCCGGAGGTCGAAGACGCGGACGGAGCCGTCGGCTGAGACGGAGGCGAAGATGCCGTTCTCCCCCCAGGCGATGTCGTGCACGGCCTTGTCGTGCGCGATGAGCTGCGTCTCGACGACGCCGCGCTCGATGTCCCAGATGGTGCAGGTGGTGTCGATGGAGGCGGTCCCGATGCGGCGGGGCTCGGCCTCGTTCCAGTCGAAGGAGGTGAGGGGGGCGCAGAACTCGGAGGCGGATGTCTTGCGGTTGTCGAGGACGGAGCGGAGCTCGGGCGCGGCGGCGGTGGCGGTGGCGGCGAGATCGTCGAGCGGGGCGAGCCAGAGCCGCAGCGCGTCGGAGGAGGAGGCGAGGAGGTGGGGCGCGGAGGCGGCGCGCGGGTGGAACTGGAGCTTGGTGGGCGGGTAGGGGTGGTCGAAGGAGAGCGCGGGGAGGGCGCGGAAGGAGGCGGCGGTGGGGTGGACGGGGTCGAAGGAGAGGAGGGAGACGCGGTTATGGAGGTCCTCGAGGAAGCTGCCGGCGGCGAGGACGGGCGCCGAGGGGGAGAAGGCCAGCGCGTAGATGGAGTGCGGCAGCTCGCAGGTGAAGGCATTCGGGTTCTGCGCCTCCGCCGCCGAGGCGGCTACCGACGGCGGCTTGGGCTGCTCCATGGGAAAAATCGTTGGATTCGCTTCGCTTGCTTCCTTTCTTTCTCGGGTGGATTTGGGGATGAATGGACTCACGCGCCGCGGTGGTTGATCGGGTCGGGAGTTCAGAGTAAAAAACGCGAGCAGCCAGGCCGAGCAGGTAGGAGGGACGGCGAAGGAGGAGGAGGCGCGTCAACGCGCGCGTGCCGCTGCAACCGGCCGGTAAACGTCAGCGCGGCACGAGGGTTGAACGGGCGACGATGCGGGCATGCGGCCGCCGGGCTGCTGCAGTTGGTGGGCCGCCTGAAGCGGCCAACGCTCGATTCAACGGTGGGGCCAGACCGTCAGTGACTGATAGTCAAAGCCGATTTCGACTTTCGACTGGAATCAGTTTAACTTAAGCACGATGTGCCCAGTTACTCATGAGTTCTTGAGCAACCAGCAGGACAGATCAGTCCTCTCTCAAGCAATGCAAACAATGCTAGTACTACCATGGGTGATAGGGTATTGCCCCATGGGGAACAAAAGAAACAAACAGTTAAGAGAAACAGCAAGGCAGAATTTGCGGCTTTTAACAGCTGAAAACCAGCTTAGCTTATAGTTGCCACTTAATTAATATAAAGGTTGCTCTCTTTCTCACAGATTAGACAGGCAAAAATAACGAGTCTAGGAAAACATTTCTCCCCAATATTCTGATTTAAGCAGCAACTGAAGGCTACACATCGTCACTCAGCGTGTGGAACTGAACAGAGCTCGGCTGACAATACCAGTTGCCTCAATGTAACGATCAACACAGCGTGATATGCAACTGCTCTCGCTCCCGCTCAAGCTTGATCCTGGCTTTGTCACGCACTTGGCAAAGCACTTGTTCCCAACAGTCTGTAACAACAAAACAAGAGATAATTACTACCATATGTCATGTGTTTAACAAAGAAGCAATGCCTGGAATTGGCATGTTTTATTTCAAACAAGCATTTCCCTTTTTCTCATGTAATCTGTATTACATATATGTCGTGTAAACCAACAATGGCAGAATCACTTGATCTACTCATATGTCAAACTTGACAGTAATAGTGTAGAAACAGGAAGGGTCAACTTCACTGCTAACTTTGTGAACACATATTTTACCTTTTTGCTCGCGGCAGGCCAGCACAAGTTAACAGTTCTGACTCTATGTTAAGTTCAAATATATAATGAATACAGAAGTGAAAGACATACAAAATGTCACCATTGTTTTAAGCAAAGGAAGAGCACTTGAAATAGAAAATGCAACAGTTAGGGGGTGTTTGGGAGAGAGGGGCTAAACTTTAGCCCCTCTCACCAAACCATAAGTCCCTAGGGTAGGGACTTATGGTTTGGTGAGAGGGGCTAAAGTTTAGCCCCTCTCTCCCAAACACCCCCTTAGAAGTACCAAACTCAGGCCTGTATTCTAAAGTCTAGGTGACTCGATGTCCCTGGTCCAGTCAATTTAAATAGTTCACTATTATATCCATTGGTTTTAATATGCTTAAGTCTTGGATATGTACTGGATCCTAAATTCTTTTTATCAGTCCTACAAGGTTGTGGTCATCACTGGAAAAGGACAAAAGACTGGAGACTAGGGAGATCTTACCTCATCAAGAAAACATTTTAAGTTTCCAAATTCAATATGTATTGTAAATGATAGATGACTTTGATGCACCTATTCCAATAGTTGTTACAGTTCAACAAAGGGTGTGCTCAGTTGTGCTTGCTGCCGCAGCCACAGCAGCTGCAGCGGCCAGCATATCGATCAGCCCCAATTTCGCTTGGTACTTAAAGTGTGCATTAAGATTGTTAAATTTATGCTCTTCGATCCTCAGTTTTCTTGAGAAATTCAAGAAGTCATCACCATATAACCGTATACGGCGAGTAAAAATAACAAAAGAAATCAACAGATGAACCACCACATCCAATTGTGTGGTTGAATTGGACATTTGGACACAACGCACACCAGTATGATCAACGTGTATCAGTATGCAGATTACAATCAATGGATACAGTGAGCATGAAAGTCACAGCATGTGCATGTTGATTCCAATTTAATAATACTTTCTTAAGCGGTTCCAAGTTAATAATCCTTTTCTTGGACAAAAGAAATCAATTTATGAGTTTTAGCCATCCTATGCAAACAATAGGACTTAATGGAGTGTAACGGGGTTGTAGAGTATACTGGAGTGTAATGGGATTGTTGAGTATAGATTTAATCATACAAGAAACACTAGGGATACAGAAACTAGAATCTATCCTATGCCAACAAGTTTAAACTGTATCGCCCTCCAATCCGGTAAATGGGACTGTTGTAACTTGTAGAACATCAAACCACTCTAACGAAGCTATTGTTAAGCTTGTTGAAGGTGCTACTGATGCTCATTACTAGTACTACTAGAATACGGAAAACCACAAAACAGGATATTACTAATTCTACCCCCAAATATACGCTTCTCTGGAGTGCTACCAGCGAAATCTAGAGTGTCACCTAAACCAAGTAGCCACCTACCTAATCAATAATCATCCATACAGATTCGCATTAACAAACGAAATACAAAAGAGGAAACGATTCGGGTCGGGGGATCTCACCTCAAGGAACTCCTGGGCGTAGGCCTGAGCGAGCTGCGCCTTGATCTGGTCCATGAGCGCCTCCGTGTTGGGGGGCGACCCGGACGACGACGAGAAGGAGTCCATGCCGGCTTCCCACCTTCTTGATTCCCAAGCCTTCGTCGGCGACCGGTTGTTGAAGAGTGCTCTCCAGTCTCCAGCAACGACGATTCTCCGGCGCGGCGGGGTGTGCGAAGCGGAGGCGGCGGGCAGAGCGGAGTAATAAAACCCTAGCTTTACTGGATCAGAACCATGAATCCACGATTGGGAGGAAAGGGTAGTAGGCCCACATTTATCCCCCAAGAAAGAGCCCATATAGTACGGAAGTTTCGGGCCCAAAAGGCCCACGCCGGCGCGCGCGCCCCTCCTCCTTTTTTTTTTTTCCGTTTTCTTTACCGATTTTTTTCCCACTTTTTTCTGATGAATATTTTTTAAAATCTTTTAGCATGTTTTGAGTTTGAAAGTTTTTAAATTTTGAGTTTTTAAATCTTTTTAAATTTAAAGTTTTTCAAATCTGAACTTGAAAGTTTTCAAATCTCGACTTGAAAGTTTTCAAATCTTGATTTGAAAATTCTCAAATCTCGAGTTGAAAGTTTTCAAATCTCAAATTGAAAGTTTTCAAATTTTTCAAATCTGGATATGAAAGTTTTCGAATCTCCGTTCTCGAGTTGAAAGTTTTCGAATCTGAGTTGAAAGTTTTCGAATCTCAAGTTAAAAGTTATTTTTTTCAAATCTTGATTTGAAAGTTTTCGAATCTCGAGTTGAAAGTTTTTAAATCTCAAATTGTAAGTTTTCAAATTTCTCAAATCTGGACTTGAAAGTTTTCGAATCTCGATTCTCGAGTTGAAAGTTTTAGAATCTGAGTTGAAAGTTTCCAAATCTCAAGTTGAAAGTTTTCAAATCTGAGTTGAAAGTTTTTAAAATTTGACTTTAAAATTTAAAACTTAAATCGAAAGTTTTCAAATCTAACTTCAAAAATTTTCAATCTGTTAGTAAAAGAATCTCTCAAAAAAAATTTCCAAAATCTTTCCTAATTACTATCATTAGTGTTAAGTATATTAACTAATATAGTTAGTTAAGACTAAAGGAGGAGGTGGGAGTGCTCGCTGCTGGCACGTACGCGCCAGCTAGCAGCCCCCACATAGTAATTGGGCCGTACAACGGACCATCTCTCGTGGCTATGTGGATTTAAGCCGCAAAAAGTCCACTTTTAGTCCTTAAAGTAGGCCGAATCTAATTCGTACCCCTTAACGAGAAATTTAGGTAGGACGACTCCCCAAACTATTGGAACCAGTATAATTTGACTCCCTCGAAGGTTTTGGAGGACAGTTTCACTAATGTGGTGCTTTGACCTAGTATAACTGGTTGAGTTGGCATGTGGGGCCTCTTCGTTCCCTATCCCCTCCTCACCTACCTCTCCATGGGAAGCATCAGGGCAGCAGATTGACGGCAACAGGGGGTGCACAAATGCAGTATCAAGGGAGCTAGGTCCCGAACGAAAACCGTGCACCACCATCAAACGTGGCACCCCCATGTTGGGTCGCACCACTGGCCCCGATGAAGTGCCATACGCACCGTCATTGGTCGCGGCGCCATATCCCAACCTCCCTCGACCACACGGAGCGTGATCGCCAGGGCATGTGAAGAGGCTCCTCGCTACCAGTGCCGAAGCCAGGATTTAGTGATAGGGGGTGCTGGCCACGAAATGTAAGAACTCGCCAGCGCATCGATAGACAACGGTGTGGATCTTGATGGCTCAGTTCATGCTGAGTGGCATATTGGCCTCACCTCACCTCTTGTTCGCTCTAATATGTGTAGTCGCCCCTCGTATAATTATATTTTGAATTTTATGGTTAATTTGCACTAATATGTAAATAAATTGATTGTTGATATGACTTTGGATATATTTCAACACATTCTTCTAGATTCATGTAAAAAATTGAACTTATTTTAGGATGGAGGGTATATGTCCGAATGCATATTAATGTAACATAAAAGAATCATTTTTAAAAATTAGGCAACTAAATAGCACCAAATTTACTGAATACATGAGTGACAAGACATCATTTCTATTCATCCGTTTTAGTTTTGGAGACTTGCAACCACATCGCTTAGTTACATTAATTTACTCATGTAATCACGTAAAGCTAAAATCTATTGGTCAGTTATGTATAGGCTCAACTTGCAACTAACTAATGAGTTAATTGTATGGATTAGATGGCTAATCATCCGGGGGGTTAATTTGCAGCGCATGGGGATGGGGGGTGCCAGGCCCACCCCGGCACCCCCGGTGGCTTCGCCACTACACGCTGCTACCATATCCCCACCTCCCTCGACCACAAAGAGCGTGGCCGCCAGGGCACGCAAAGAGCCCAAAGAGCCTCCCCTGGTCGATGGCGGCAGCATAGAGTGGGAAAGGGGTAGAGGGGGCGGCAGCGTGTTGCGAGCGATTCGAGGCGAACCGAGCGACGATGCGACCTCGTGGTGGAGAGCGGCGATGTCTCTTTCTCCCTTCCCACACAAGTACACGATTCGAGATGAACCGAGTGACGACGCAGCTGAGTCGGAGCGCGGCGCAACTTCGTGGCGGAGAGTGGCACAACTTCGAGGCGTTGCATGATGCGGCCCAAGGAGGAGCAAGCGGATCTAAGCGGGTCACATCATCGACAGCTGGACCACACCACCCTCCCTGTGGCGTCGGCCCAGACCACCGGAGCACACTGTGCCCTCCCTTTGGCCCCCGCGATGCTCGAAGCCCTCCTCATGAGGGGTGCACAAAAACTTTGAAACTCATGAGCTAACTCAACTCGTGTAAAACTCGGGTCGACTCGAGTAGTTAATGAGTCGAGTTGAGTTTGAACTTTTACTCGTTTGCTTAACGAGCCAACTCGAGCTAGCTCGTGAGTTACTTGGTTAGCTCGCTGTGCTCATGATGCATTAAGATAGAAATTAATTGTTCATATTTTGCAGGTGTAAAAGTCGTGAACTCATAATTATACATTATAGCACAATCTTATGAGTCATGATACATAGCATGGCAATCATAATCTTTGGAATTTTAGACCATGTATTTCGGTGTAACGAGTTTAGTGAGTTTAATGAATCAACTCGGACTTTTAATGAGTCGAGTCGAGTTCCATTTTTAACTCGTTATGTTAACGAGTCGAGCCAAGCTAGCTCTTTGACTTAACGAGTTTTTACGAGTCGAGCTAAGTCACCTTGTGAGCCACCCGACCTCGTGGCGTCGGCCCACAGGCCGCCGAAGCACACCGCGTGCTCCTTGTGGCCGCTGCGCTGCTCAAGCACTGTCACGTCGAGGCCCTCTCGCAGTCTGGCTCCTTTCCCCGCTGACCACCACCCACTGCCCTGGAGAAAAAGAGAAAAATAAAAAGGAATGAAGAAAATGTGACACTAACATGTGGGTTCCACATGCTGAGTCAGCCGGTTGGACTGGGTCTAAGCATCATGTTAGCGAAATTAAACCACACTCCAAAACTGTTAAGGGAGTCAAATTATACCAATTTTAATAGTTAGGGGAGTCTTCCGGTTTTCTGATTAAGGGGTACGAATAGGATTCGGCCTACTTTTTTAAGGGAGTTAAAAGTAGACTTTTTGCATTTAAGCCTTAGAATGGCCTACGTACTCACATATATGACGGGCCCATTTCATCTTCGAAATAGGAAGTTTTTGGACTATACAAAGCTACGTACTGTATATGAGATTCTGACGATTTCCATGAGAAAACCAGGAGATTGTCCTACCTTACTCTGCGCGTGCAATACATCCATCACTCAATCCATCCAAGTCCAGACATTCTGGCAACTAGGCCTAGTCACGATCACGGGAACCTGACTACAAATCCAGATTCATCAAACACATCAACCAGACGATTCTGGATTATAATTATTTTTCGCCGGGCCCTGGATTATAATTATCGACACAGCATCACTGATCAGGATCAGGCATTGGCGCATTGCCTGTTGTTACAGTAAAAGAACAGTAAAACCATTGGTGTACCTGTACCGGACGCCGGGCGAGCAATGGAGAGGGTTGCTAGTTGCTACTGGGCTGTACAGCAGAGGGCAGGCAGCGCCACAGCGCGCGGCGTGTGTGCGACCCCGCTTCGGCGCGGCATGCAAAGCCTGCGGCATCGTCGTGGCAGGGGAGGGGAGTGGAGAAGGGGGGACCCCGCCTGCCTCCCGGAACCATCCAAATGCAAAGTTCAAAGGCCCTGTAGCCAGAGCGCGTCGTAGCGAAAGCGAGTGCGAGAGCGAGGTGGTTCTCGCCATGCATGCGCGCGGTGGCGGTCGCATGGGGGGCGACGACGTCTCGCGCCTGCAGGCCGCGCAGCTAAGCTGCAGTCCTTGTTGTTGTGGTCACTCACTCACGCATGCATATGGCTGGGCTGTGGCTAGCGAACGACGACGAGCGAGCTAGGGCGGTTTGCCGGTGTGGTGGCCACTGCCGAGGCATGAAGTAGTCGTATTCACCTCGCCGTGGTTTGATCCTGGCTAGCTGCCCGCCAGATTTTTCACGTAATCACCAACCTAACGTTAGAAAACGATATACTAACAAACGATAAAAAACAATATATTAATCACATAAGACACAAGATTTAACGTAAAAAACCTTTCCAAATCAGAAGAGAAAAAACCACGAGCGTCAGCCAGTAAAATATCTTCACTATATCGGAGTGAGGTTACAACACCGAACAACGGCTTACAAGAGGTATATATATGAGGTGAAATTCTAAAAGAGATGACAATCTGTACCTCTGCTTCGCTCTGGCCTAGTATCCGGCATCTACGGGCCTCCACTTTATTTCGGTAGAAACTGGCATTTATTAAGTGTAAATGAATTTAGATTACAAATCAAACACCTAATGCCCGGATCAAACCACTGTACGATTCTTTCTTAGCCGAAGTTTTGCGATGTTGGTGGGCTCCACGGATGGGAGGGCCTGCTTTACTGAAGACGGCCGGGTGGGCCCCTCCTGCGCTCCGGTTAACTGCGCCCATGCTGTGTAGGTTTCGGTGGTGTGGTGGCGCCGTCGTTTCCCGGTCTGGAGACCGGAATTCACCGCCTCCGTCTCGCTCTCTTATCCCCTCGTGTCGTCCGGCCGGGGTCCGGCCCCGTGGACAGGTTAGTGTTTACCCACTTTTCGATCCTTTTTTCTCGTTCTCTTTCGTCTTTTCGAGCAGCAGCAGCCGCAGCCGCGCGCGTGACGGGGACGGGCCATCATGTGCATATCCATCGTTCGTGCGCGCATGATAGATGCTTCTGCGTTTGCCGGTGTTGCGCTGCCCCGTCTTAATGCAAATATGCAATCATAGTGTTCGCGTGGATCATGATTGGTTGGTTGATTACAACGTGCACTGCGGGCACGGCGTGCTACCACTGTACACGCGTACATCAATACATGCATATATCACTCAGATCTACGAGAGGAGGATCTCCGAACCGCGCGAGATCAGTGATCGATTGAGAGTTAGATCGAAAAGATGTGCAGATGCTTGAGTTCAGTATATATATTAAAGCACAACACACGTTATATTATACCGTAAAAAGTTTTCCTTCTTTTTTGATTGTTGTGAATTAATGCAGTGTATATCTATCTATTTAATCTAATAAAAATATGAGGGAAAGTAGGCTGGATTGATTCCTTGGTTCGTGCATGACAGCGGGGATGTGAAGAACATCTCCTGTTCTAGATGCGACCAATTTGATCCTCCGTGTCAATCATATATATCATTTGGTATGGGCCATGCCACCTCTTCTCCTCAGTCCTCTGCGTGTGCTTTAGCCGGCAGGCTAGCTTGCGCGATGTGGTCCAAAACTAAAGACAGCATCCACATCTCCCTCCTCCTACCTTCGGCAGCGACGTTTGCCGGTCGGCCGGCCGCCGGAGGACGGATGTCCCTTCAATCTGATCGATCCCCTCTCCGGCATCACAGACGAATACAGCGTATCCTCCGTCCCCAAAAGAGACAAACCCTGGTTTCCATGTCCAACGTTGTTTGACCGTCCGTCTTATTTAAAAAAATTATGAAAAAAATTAAAAAGATAAGTCACGCATAAAGCATTAATCATGTTTTATCATCTAACAACAATAAAAATACTAATTATAAAAAATTTTCATATAAGACGGACAGTCAAACGTTAGCACGGAAACCCACGGTTTGCTTTTTTTTGGGACGGAGTGAGTAGATATTTAGATAGGCAGCTATCAGCTGGCTATAGATCGATGCTCTTTCTGAAGTCACTGGTGGAGAAACCATATTTTGATCGGTCGACCAAATTCCACATAGTCCCGGTTCTACTAAAAACAATTTTTAGTCCGGGTTAAACAAATTTTGATCATTACCAACCGGGGCTAAAGATGAATTTTAGTCCCGGTTCATCCCCTGTCAGATGTATGTCAGGGGGTCGAGAATCTTTAGTCCCGGTTGATACTACCAACCGGAACTAAAGATTAGTCCCGGTTGGAGTTATCAACCGGGAGTAAATATTTCTCTCCCACATCTGATCAGTTAAGTCCCAGATAGATATTTAGATAAGATTGGAACATCCCCTCTCTTCCTCTTCTCAGATCTAATCCTCTTCCTCCTCCCCTCCCCTCTCTTCCTCCCCCTCCTCCCCTTCCTCTTCTCCTCCTCCCCTCTCCTCCCTCCCATCAGCCGGCCCTTCTTCCTCCTCCCCTCTACTCCCTCTTCCATCAGCCGGCCGGCAGCGGGCGGCGGCGGCGCGGCCGCGCGCGGGCAAGCGGCAGGCCGGCGGCGGCCGCGGCTGCGCGCGGGCAGGCGGTGGCCGGGCGCCGGCTCGTTTGCTTTTTTTATATATAATTTGTGTTTCACTGGATGTATAATTTTTTAGATTTTGTGATTCATTGCATCGCGTGGATCTGAAATGTATAATTTGTATAATCTGTGATGCATTTAATTTGTGTGTAGTTTTTTAGGATTTGTGATGTTTTTGTTCTGTGTGTAGGATTTGTGATGTATTGATCTGTGTATAAGTAACTTAATATTTGGGATGTTGATTTGGGGATGTGCATCCCATTCGATTCGGGAGAAAATATAGGGATTAACATTAGCCATTAGCAAATCAATAATAAAATAAAAAAAGATCTCGAGGAACTGTCGCTTCCTCTCTTTAGTCCCGGTTGGTAATTCCTCCTCTTTACTCTCGGTTGGTGTTACTAATCGGGACTGAAAATCGATCTTTAGTCCCGGATTCGTAGTCCCGGTTGAAAAACCGGGACTATAAAGGATTTTAAATTGGGAGTAAAGAGCATTTCTCCACCAATGAGTCCGAGAAAATGAAGTGCATGAGTACATCGTCTGTACTGGGGTATTAATTTATCAACCCCAAACCCTGCTGACCTTCAGTGAGAGAGAGAGAGAGAGAGAGAGAGAGAGAGAGAGAGCTGCAGTAGTTGTGTCCATGGATGGGAGAGAGAGCGAGCACGGGAACAAAAGCATGTACAAGCCAGGTATGCATGCCATGCATGCCGATCCGCCTGCGCTTCTCTGCGTGCACACTACGGCTGGTGATGGGAGCGCTGGAAAGCTGCAGACGCGAGCCTGCGCTCAAGACTACTTGTCGTTGACATGAACTGACAGTTCGTTTGTTTCTTTCTACATGCAGTGCCAGTTTATGTATGGCCATTGTGCTCAGCCACTCGGAGAGGATCTACATATATAGGAGTATATATCGATCCAACCAATATACGGAAACTTGCAGGCAGAATAGCTGTAGTATCTTTTCTTTAGCTGTACAAAATATAGTTGTCGCATATATATAGACAACACATGCGCCCACATATATATGGGCCTTGTTTTGATACTTCGGGCTATTAAACGTAAATTACTGATAAAACCCATTCCATAACCCATAGGCTATTTTGCGAGACGAATCTAATGAAGTATATTAATCGATGATTAACGAATGATTACTGTAGCATCACTGTAGCAAATCATGGATTAATATACCTCATTAGATTCGTCTTGCAAAATAGTTTAGGGGTTGTGGAATGGGTTTGTCAGTAATCTATGTTTAATACTCCTAAATAACAAGATTTAGGAGGGCTATTAAATAGTCCTCCGGATTCAAACAGGCCCATGGTACTAGTTTAATTTTGGTTTACAGTAGATAGCAATAGCCTAAAGATACTTGCTAGCTAAGATTTAATAACCTTCCAAATGAGTCGTCGGTTGAAGGACTTCAACAATTGAGAGCCGCGCCATTGATATGTGCAATTAACTTAACCAATGGAAATTGATAATAAATATTTATCATGTTATAACTTAGGAAGGTAATAAAAAAGAAAGAAGACAAGTTCTTCTTTATAAGAAACCAAAACTGGTAACGATGACGGGATTGGTAGCTAAACACCGATGAACACCATAGAAGATCCAACCTTTATGATGGTAAGGCCGTAGATACTTAGATACATTATAATTGTACTAGATCTAAGAGAAGTGTGATACTCAGATGCTATAGTTAAAACACTACAACAAAACCTGTAATAGGAGACGCAATTATATGTGTCGGTTCATCTAAAACAGCACATATGAGGCTTTTCCCGCTTTCCCAACCCCTCATGTGGATCTAAAATAAAAAACGGCACCTATAACACCTTATAAGTGCTGGTTTATTAAACAATTGCACTTTAGGGATGGAGCTGAGCTGAACACATATTTCTCTGTTTTTTAAGTCTTCCTCAATCTAAAGTCCTAATCTTATGTTCACCCAGCCACCCCCTCTCTCTCATACTCCATCCCCATTCGCTCTCTCCCCACCTCACCGAGTTGGCGAGCGATGCATGCAACGACGATGGCTCGTCTCTCTTGCTGACATGACGACGGTGGCTCTACTACCTCAGTGACGGCCCGCCTATTCTCAGCTATGCCATGGCAGTGTCAGGTCCTCCTCCTGCTGCCGTCGGACATGGCCTCGGCTCCGTCTACTGGATTTGATGGTGATGGCGATAGAATTGTCACCTACGCCAGATTCAGCGGGCCCAAGCTCAGGGGTCTCCGGATCCGGCCCCCGTATCGTCTCATCTACCGCACCAAGAGGGGCCGCCATAACCACGTCGCCTCGGTGGCCAGGTCCCCGGATTTGACCTCAGGCAACAGCAAGATGCAACGTCAATGCTCCACTATGAAGAGCTTCAAGGGCCTCGTGAGGGAGGACTCCTCCTTGAACTGGCCCACTCCCTGTTGCGGGGATTCCCTAGCAACAACGGCGAGGACCTCAACTGCTCACCGTCATCCAGCAACCAGGCCCAAGGCCCGATTACTTCGTCTCCTGGTGGTGCTCTCATTTGTGTTTTTGTGTTGGGATTTCTTGATTTTTGTGGAAAGGGAAATGTGTGGGAGTTCGTGTTCTAGGGCCTATGAGGCCTATGAGTTCTTGTTGGATCTGAACATGAACTCTTGTGTGCAATGTAGCTAGCTTATTGTTGTTGATGTAGGGCCTTATACGTGATGAATGTGCTTGATTTGTTTTTCCATGAAATACAATGGACGTTCTTGATTTTTCTCCCATGGCTTCTTGATCTATGCCATGGATGTGGATATGGGGGGATGTGTTGCTCGAAGCATCGGCACAATTCATCGAGCCGACTCCCTTTTTTTCTCCGTCATAGGCCTCATATGTGTTGTTGTGCCTGTTTTGAAACCGACACCAAAAGCATGGCTCATCAGTGCCGGTTGCAGAAACCGGCACATATATGGACTTATAGACTGACACTGTAATAGCAGGCCCTCCAGAACTGCACAACCCAACCCATCCAACGAACAGGCATATACTTACACATACTATCACATTTATACTTTCATCCTCACTTCGTGTAAAAGGGTTAACCCAAGAATGACATGGTTCGAGAGGCAAGCTCTTATAAGTTGGTTCTATACTTGCTAAACTAGCAAGCTGGTATTAAACATGCACACATAGCTCTCATGCGGCACGTAAATCTCATCCTAATTGGGTCAGGATGTACCATACATACATAAGGCCATGAAAGACTTTAGACCACTCTAAGTTGATATGAATACCTGAATTCCTAGTTTGGGCTTGTAAATAATGAAATGGCACTAAATGTCTTGGTAATGAGATATACTATCGCTATTGGGGGAGCGGCTTCGCCCTTGTCCTAGGGAGGCTGTTGCCCCCTTTTCTTCTCTCTTTTGTCTCTGTCTGTGCATCTCAAGACCGGCTTCGGACGAGGGGCCCCTAGGAAAGCCTTTGGAGGGGCTTGGGGGAAGAAAGAGGCCCTCCGTAACCCATAAAGACGCCTCAGAGAGGGGCACCCTGAAGGAGCCTACGGGGCGGCTTCCCCGACATGAGGCTCCCAAATAAGGCCTTCCCCATGGTGGGGAGATAGCAACAACATTGATGGGGCATTCAAGGGGCGGGCTCAACCACTCCTGACATCCACGGGGAAAGGCCCTAAGCAATACATACATTTCACTCTTTTTCCTTGTGCTCAATCCCTATTGGATTCTATTCCAACATACCACATTGCACTCTTTCTCTTTGTGCTCGATCCCTATTGGATTCTATTCCAACATACCTCCATTTATTAAATAGATGACGCCATTGACTTTTAGACACACATTTGATCATTTATAATATTAATTTTTTTACATAATTATAATTTATTTTGTTGTGAGTTATTGTGCCACTAAAAAGTATTATAAATATGATTTATATCTTATATATTTGCATAAAATTTTTAAATTAGATGAATAGTTAAATATGTGTCCGAAAGTTAATGATGGTCTCTATTAATAAATAGAGGAAGTATATGCTATGTAACTTTACTTTAGCCACACGGCAGTATATAGGAATCTACTGAAATGAATTAAGGTACTACATCATTAAGGTCATCACACGCGAAATTTCGATTACTGATCAGTACCAAATGGCAGCTGGGATCACAGATTAGATTCAGAACAATTATACTAATTCAGAGTAATTAAGGATATAAACCTTCAATAAATAGAAATCCTTATTTATATAGATCAAGTAACTTGCACTGGAAGCACAAATTTCATAACTGTAATAGATCAAGTTATGGTAAAAAAACGTATGTGTGCAGCATGCATGCATATATCACTGGTAGAGAAACCATCTTTGGTCGGTCGACCCAAATCCACAATAGTCCCGGTTCTATTAAAAATCGGGACTAAAAATAGTCCCGGTTAATAAGAGGAAGATCTTTAGTCTCGGTCCCGGTTGGTAACTCTAACCGGGACTTAAAGTTCATTTTTAGTCCCGGTTGATTCCATGTCAGGCCGTGTCAGGGCCCTAGGATCTTTAGTCCCGGTTAGTAACACCAACCGGGACTAAAAATAACACCAACCGGTACTAAAAATATTTTTTAGTGTCCCGGTTGGTGTTACTAACCGGGAATAAAAATCAAAACACCCTATATAATCCCTAGTACCGATCTTCTTTTCCCGTCCACACAACAAACTCCTCCCTCTATCTCTTTTTTCCTCCCTAACTTCTTATCTCTAACTCCAAGCCTCTCCTTCCTTTTTTTCTTCACTCCACAGCGAAGAAGCGTGCACGAGGGCGGGCCAGCCAGGCGGCCGCGCGGGGGGGGGGGGGGGTGGGGGGGGAGGGGGGGGCTCGGCGGCGGCGCGGCGCCGGCCAGACGGAGCGGAGGGGAGGAGGGGAGGCGGCAGTGGCCGCCGGCCGGATTTTCTTTATTTTTTTGTGAGATGTGAATCTGTGATGTATTTTTGTGTGAGATGTGAATCTGTGATGAATTTTTTAGAACCCTGTGATGTAATTTTTTTAAGAGTTTGTGATGTATTTGGAAATGATCTATTTGAGGATTTGGAGATGTTCTATGATATGTGATGATTTGGATTTGGGAGGGGATGGTGTGAAATCAATATTCAATATTCAACCGGGACTAAAGATGCTCCATCCAAAGATCGATCTTTAGTCCCGGTTATTTGAACCGGGACTAAAGATAGCAATCTTTAGTCCCGGATTCGTAGTCCCGGTTGAAAAACCGGGACTACAGGGGGGTTACGAACCGGGACAAAAAAACACTTCTCCACCAGTGTATATATGTGTACTCGTAATTTTCACCCTAGTAATTAATTCATCAGAGAATATATGCAGGACTTGAGTTGCATATATACTCCCTCCGTTTCCTAATATAAGGGATTTTAACATTTTACTTATTCTGTTTAACCATTCATCTTATTTAAAAAATTTAAAATTATTATTTATTTTACTTACTTTATTATCCAAAGTACTTTAAGCGTAGCTTTTCGTTTTTTATATTTTGCACTTTTTTTTAATAAGACGAGTGGTCAATTAGTGCAAGCAAAATATCAGAATCCCTTATATTAAGGGACGGAGAGGGAGTAGTTATTATTTTCAGTTTTTCACCCTGATAAATAAAAAATGCAGAATCATGATGGGCAATAATGCATAATGCACATCTCATGCAAACACTGCGGTTGTCACAAAACTAAACCACAATTAACACCAGTACACACACATGTACACTAACCCATATATTTATCGATGCGGTTCGTTAGCCATATAATTCCCCTCGTAACTAGTACCACATGATCGACTGATTAATATATATATAACGATGTCTTGCTTAATTTTGACACGTACTAGAATTTAAGTATGCAGAGTATAGCTAGCTAGCACTTAGGCGCTCCCTTTGACATATACTATGCAGGAATGGTAAAACACATAAATAGAAAAAAAAACACAACATTTTGGGACGAATGCATATGCAAAACGGATGAATACACAAAACATATATAGAAACACAGAAATGGGCGTAAGGTGTTTGATAGAGTGTACTCTTCCAATTAGAAAAACACATGATTTAGATGAGAGAGATTCATAGACTCAATAGAAATCGGAAAACTCCAATTCGTTTCTTAAAAGATTAGGCAAGAATAATCTATAGGATTAAATCTTATAAAATTTCTTCATATACCATTTGTCTCGAGGGAGGTCTTAAAAGATGCTGGGTGCCGGTTAAGAGAGACAGTTTACACTTTTACAGCCGCCTGCCATCTCTGCCATAGTAGTTCAAAGGCATTGATCAGATAAGGAAGATTACTCGTATATATATGCGGCTATATACGCGCGCTGCCCAGGCAGGCAGCACGCCAAATATGCCCGTACCTCACTATTACTACACAGTGAAATCAGACGTTGCAGAGCCTGAGGAAAGCCCCCCACTTCTCTGACTATCTGAACATCACCCATGCATAAGCTCATCATCGCCCTCGCTCTCACAGTCACATGCATGCATGTATGTGTGTACGTATATCTGCAGTTATGCAATGTGTAACTGGCCCTGCATATGTACTATCAGCCAGGGAGAACAGGCCCGATCTTTTAATGCTACTTTAATTTCATTATTTTTTTATATACTGTTGCTATGTGGATATATATTGTACACATACCTGTATCAATATATGCATCAGTGCATGTGTTCGGTGTTCCCTCCGTACGTTTTAGTTGCAAAAAGAATAGCCAAAGATTAACATTTTTCTATAGTTAATTAGCTGGCACTCCAAGTGTCCCATATTTCTCTCTTCAAGAATATCCCTGCACCATCCTCCACATTTAATTACAATTATATATATATATACCTATCATTAACTCATTATGTATGCATGAGATGATGAGGAATGCTTTGCTAGCTTATCTAAATTGAAAGTACAGTTGTCTTGGTATACGCATTTTTTAATTTGTCAAGGGTGTATCACATAGCTTTGTCAACATAGATCAATCCCACTTAAGTGCCATATACATGCATGTCAATGAGAAATCAATATGTGATCTATAAAAAAAAATTCTAAATTCCAAATATATATACTTTCTTGATTTCTCAAGTGTAATTAGATATATTTGTGCAACATGTCAATCAGCTCTGTAATGAAGTGCTTGTTCTCAATTACTCTCTATGTCCTAAAATAAATTAATCTAGTATGGAATGCGATATATTTTAGTACTACGAATCTAGACAGCTCATAGAATGGATCATATCCCATACTACGTTAACTTATTTTGGGGACAAAGGGAGTACGATTCCTCACATCAACAACTCCACATAACTAAAACTAACCATAAATTTTAGCAATATATAGTGCATGCATGTATTGTAGTATAGATGTAATTCATGAGTTAATATGAAAAATATAACATACATATATAAAATATATAACTAACGACTTTAGTGCGTCACTTCCCAATTGTGAGTTTTTTTTAACTGCCGCCTACTAGATAGCTAGCCCTACATTATGATGTCATCTCAGAAAAATCATAGCAAAAAAAAAGGGGTTTTCGAATAGACTATATATATGTTAGACACAACGTAAAATTTTCAACATTTTGTTGTTTTCTTGTGGACTTTAAGTACCTTCATTTTTTACAATTAACTGTACCTTCTTGATCAATATATATTTGCTTGTTTACTAATCTAATGATTAATTAGAAATACATGCATGCATAGGCGTTCCCATATTATAGTATTAATTACCACGTGAACATAAAAGTGGAATTGCTAGATTTCAAGCGCCTAAAATTTCACATATAGTACCTAAAATTGCAGTGCTATGCAAAATGCGATGTAGGTTCATTTCAACTGTAGTACATTATGTTGTTATATATATGGTTTGAATTCATTTTTGTCTATATATGTTTGAATTTTCTTTCATGTATCTTAATTTGTAATGTTTTATGAGTTATATGAATTTATTTGTAATTTTGTATTTTTTTTCTTGTTTGTTAGAATAATTTATTGTTCAACCATTGGGTAGTTGTAAGTACTAAGTAACAGGAATGTAATGGGAACCATTGGATTATTATCTAACAAGGGACGATAAAAGTGAGTGGACTTTTTGAAAATTTCAGGCGCCTAAAATCTAGACACTCACGAAAAAAATAATTACACAAGGGCATGATGATTTACTAACACATCTTGATATGTTGTTGATCATATGTAACCATAATCAACTCATGATCACTCATCATGTATATCCAAAATATTTGGCCTTTTAGCCCTGTCGTAGGTTTTAATTTGCCTAGTAGTACTGGCCATATATAATATATATCTACATCTTCATATAAAATAGCTCACTAGCAAGATAAGTATATATATGGACAGGAATAGAGCTAGACACCATAAGTTGCCATTTCATCCTGGTAACCGCGCTATATATGTAATATGGATATTTGTCACCTTCACAAATACAATTATTGTGTCAATCAGTAATATGCTATAAATTCATTGGAGTCTGTTGTGGACCCTAATTACAACTGAACAATATATAGAAGTGCATATTACTATGCAGCCTATTTAAACTTAATTGGGGAGAAATAAATTAAGATAGAGTTAATAAACTAGGGAGAAACATATATATATAAGGAGACTGAAAGCAAAAAAGGAAAATAATTGGGCTTAGTTGGACTAATGCACATTGAAAGAAGCAAGAATCACCCTAAAAAAACAAAGAAAGAAGCAAGAATCAATTGGAAAGAGGTAAGAACTATATATTTAATTTTCACTCAAACAAAAGCTAATTAAACTATATACGTACGGAAAATATATGTCTAGATATACCATGATATGATAACCTGATATATAAGATCAATGTTCTGATCCGCTCGATCTCAATTTGCAAAATATAGGTCATTTCAGTATACAGATTCACGCAACAAGAAATAATTATGCTATGTTTTGACTATAGATACTCAGATTTATATACTTGATATAATTATGTTCCAAGGAATTAATTAGTTCTCTGGGAGATTGGCAACACTGTCAATCTATGGAGAAACTTTGTTCAGCATAACTGGGGGGATAAGAGATATAATAGAAGCTTATTTATGAAAGAATTAATGGTTCAAATTAGACATCTATTTTCATCATGTATATCACTATATATATTAATTACCTATTATTCTCAATCTAGATCATATATATCATTAGATATAGAGATAGTAAACTAGAGTTTATATTAGAACTTAAGAAAACGAGCAAGACTAGCTACATGTAGAGTTTTCATGTAAGGTGATGCAAATAAAAATTTAAGAAAAGGACGTTCTAATTTCAAGCAAGATGCTACATTTTAATTTCTGTGCTTAGCTACTCAAGAATAGTACCAGTAGTCCTTAATTAGTAATTCAGACTTTTCAATTCACAGGATAGCTAGGACCAACCGGCAAACTCTCATCCTAGCTAGATGGATGTCAATTGTTCATAGCCTATACGAAGATCCTCAAAAAGAAGCTAGGCAGATTCCCTCAAAGGCATGCTAACTGCACCCTAGGAGAGAAAACTTAACCATGAGCTATCAAATTGCAGCCACCATCTAGAGGGTATATATATACATGCACACATATAGCATGGACTGAGCTTGGGAAGCAAAAACTGAAGCAAAGCAGAAGAAAGAATAAGCAGACGACAGTTACATGTACCAACACACCTCCATTCGTCCCCCTTTTGTTTTGCGAAGGGAGATAGTAGAAGATTTCCCTTTCTCTTTTCAACTTCCCATAACGTACTCCCTCTCCCTTTCCCCTTTCCCCTTTCCCAATCTTACAAACGGACCAAAATGTACTCCCTTGCAAGCTAGCTATCCTCATCAGCATCAATCAATCCATATCTATTCTCTGAATTCCAAACCCTTCCAGTGCAAAACAAAAACCGAAATGCATGCGCCTACTCTCTTACTACAGATTGCTAGTTTATGGACAATGCATATGCCCCTATATATCTAGCCAAGGCCGGCTCATGTCCTCCCTTTTGCTCCCATCACTCTCTGAACACACCCACACTGTGCAGGCCAGTAGTACGTCCTAGCTAGCTACACCACACTACACTTGATGACTTGATCAGTGAAAAGGAAAAGGGGAGAGAGAAAGAGAGCATATAGGGGAGCTGAGATCAAAACAGCACAAGCGCACAGCCAAGAACGGAAGCAGCTAAGCTAGCTAGCAGCCGCAGCACAACGACAGCCAACAAGTGTACACCTCCTCACTGTTTGCTACTCCCAAATCAACAGTGATCGCTCGTACTCGCCCCATAAATTCTCCTAGCGGGACGTACAAAGAAGTTATGGCCAGTGAGTGCCACTGCATATATTGTGGCAATATTGCCCCCTCTTTACAGACTGCCACGGCCATAAAGATCTCGTGGACTGGTACACTGTTCGCGCTCAAGGCCCAGACAATCCAAACTATACGTAATCTGGCCCACTGCCATCAGTTAATTTTCCAGTGTACCCCGCTAATCAGCAACAGAATTATGCGTAATCTGGTCCACCCTGCATCACTTAATTCAGTGTCCCCCGTTAATCAGCAACAGAAAAATTTAAGACATGGAAAACTCAACACCGTACTGGATATGTCAGTAGTATATATATCCCCATATGCTGCTACTAGTAGCTAGCTCGGTACTACACTCTATACCATGACGTTACTTATACAGATATCATACATCCATGATATATATACATGCAGAAGAGAGCGACAGTACTACTGCCACTGTAGCAGGGGAAAAAGCGGCGGCAAAGAGGGGGAAAATATATAGAAGAGGAATGTACGTTCACGACGACTTTCACTGTAAATACTGAAATTATGGTGCAGTGAATGGAAGAGAATTTTGAGATCTAACCTGCAATTGTTGCTCTCTGGAGTTGTTTGTTGTCGATCGATGCACGGTTATTAACGCGCATTCCAAACGTTGGGGTCGAGATCGATGCGATCGATTGGATACAGCATATCGCACACATATGATGTGCAAGCGAAGTGAGGCAGGCACTGCTTGCTTGCTTGCTTTGTGTTCGTCCATGGATATATGTTCAAATCTTGGTAGATGTTAGGAGAGATTATATAAAGAATTTTGCAGATGGATGTTATCATATGTAGGAAATAGGCGTGTGTTTATGGTAAGAATCATTGGACAGAAGTAATCGAGCAAGAATGGAATGTAATAGAACAAAGCAAAGGAAGAGCTCATCACACGGATTTGGGGAAAACTTTCAAGTTTCCTAATAATTCTCTATATCTTCTCAAACCAACAGAAAAATTCCAATTAAGTGGCCAACAAAACAAAAATGTCAAATCCTAATGCTGTCATCAAATTTCAGGTTATAATGGAATCCCAAGAGAAAGTGAGATCGATGTTGCTGCGAGAAGAAGAACAAACCAAATCAAAACAGAAGAAGAAAAAAGAATCGTTGATGAACTTTCCTTTGTTTTTTCTCTCTTTAGGTCGCTACAGATCGAGATCCAAGGCCGAATGCGCGTCCCTCTTGGAGGAAGACGACGACGACGGAGACGATGCAGCGGACGACTCGGCGCCATGGTGGTGGTGAGGAGGCAATTCCAGCAGCCGCAGTGTTGGATCCCTCCTCATCCACGCGGGCGTCTGCAATGACAGTGCATTGCCATGATTGCTCGACTCGCCGGCGGCGGCGGCGGCGCCGCCGCCGCCGCCGCCGCCATGCGGGTTGTCGAGGTTCACGCCGAACAGCCGCACGCGCTTCGCGGCCGTCGTGGGGCTCTCGATGACCGGAACCGAGTCGAGCACCACCGGTGAGCCCGCCGCCCTTACGCCATCGCCGCTCGGCTGCAGCGTGTAGTGGTGGTGCAGCGGCGACGGCGCGCGCGCCAGCAGTGGTGCTTGCGGAGGAATCCTTGCCGAGCCGAAGAGGAGGACCTGCCTCCCCATCGGGGCGGCGGGGTTGAAGGCGCGGAAGTCGAGGCCTTGCCTGAGGCGGTGCTCGTAGAGCGTGGCCGGCGGCGAGGGCGGCACGAAGAATCCCCCTCCGCCGCCGATCCCCCACGGGGCGTAGTGCGACGTGAGCGGCATCGGGAGCGGCAGCCCGCGGGGCAGCCGGAGCGGGTCGCGGGTGTCGGCGCGGCGCTTCCAGTCGATGAAGAGGCGGTGCCGCGCGGCCTCGTCGCCGACGCCGCGGGAGAAGGAGACGGTGTCCCCGGCGTCGAGGCGCTTCTCCTTGACGAAGCGGCTCCACCCCTTGGTCATCACGTAGCTCTGGCTGCTGTTCCAGTAGGAGTAGCGGAACCGCCATGGCTTCCCCGCGCGGTCCTCGAAGTTGAGCAGGAGGCCCTTCTCGTTCGCCGCCGCGTCCAGCGGGAAGTACTTCTCGGCGTACTGCTTCGGGATCACCAGCCGGTTCAGCTTCCCGACGTCGCTCGGCGTCACCACCTTGTCGAACATGTGCTCCTTCTCCACCACCTCCGCTTCTCCGCCGCCGCCGCCGCCGCCGCTCCCAGACGCCCCGGCGCCATCGTCGGAGCGAAAGGGAGTGCTGCTCCCTGACGCAGACGCCGACGCCGACGCGGAAGCCGCCTGATGAGCAGGAGACGACGACGACGACGTGGGCGCTGTCGCGGCTTCGGCCGTGGCCGTCATGAAGGGGATCTCTCGCCTTCCCGCCTCATCCTGCTCCTCGTCCTCCTCTTCTTTAGAAAACCTACTGCTTGTAGTGAACTCCATAGAAAACTATCACTATTTCCTCAAATTCTTGGCTGTATTTCTTGCTCCTCTCTCCCAACTTCTTCTTCCTTCTTCCTCCTCTGCAAGATGTTCGAGGATAGGCACTGTTACAAAGAAGTAAGCTATAGGATACTAGAGAGGGGGATATGATCTACCTATGTATGCGTGTATGTATTGTATTGTTGTTCCTATGAATTCCTATTGATCTCGAGCTGTGTTTGGAGGAAGCAAGCCAAGCTCTAGCTAGGGAGAGGGAGAAGAGCAGAGAGAGGAGGAATCAGAGCGGTTTGCATTGAGTCTTGTGCGCTTCTAAGCTATGGGGATATTGGTGGGAAGAGAGAGAAAGTGACCATGGAATTGGATGTAGATCGGTGGTTCTTACTGGTTATACTACTGACACTGTCATCGAATACGTCACTCCGTCATTTTCTTTCTCGATTTTTTTTTGTTCCCAAATACAAGGCATTCATAAGTTCAAATACTTCGATGCCATTTTCATCCGTACAAATGATCCCAGGAAATGTCTAGTACTGCACGAGCATATTTTAGTAAGATATTGGAAACTATTTTGATATGATCCCTCGATGGGATGTCCACTCGTTTGCTTAAAAACCATCCAAGTAGTTATGAAAAATTCTAGAAAAATTTAATAACACTTATACCACATATCTGTACAACTTAATAAAATTTTAGGTTTAAACTCAACTCATTTGTTGAGATATAAAAAAATTCAGCTTACGAATAGTAACATACTGTTCACTATATATACTTTATATTATCATTTTTTAAAAAAAATTGCAACTATTTGTATCTAACTTAAAAGAAAAAGGTACACAAAGGGACATCCCTTCGAAGGATTAGAACGCACTCTCTCAGATATTTAACCAATATTTTCTAATGATGAGATTTTTTTTAAGGCATTGCAACTGTGTGTGGTAGCATTTGTATTTTTATGACTTAATTATTCGTCGCTGATGTTGTGGGGTCTAATAAGGAGAGGACAAATTGAAACTACTGCTCTAGTTTTCTTCATCCTAAAATATAGTAGTTAACTTTAGCTATATTTGTATATACTCCCTCCGTCCCAAATTATAGGACGATCTCTTTTTAAGGAAAATCAAACTCGGTAATTTTTTATTAACAATCATACAAACCATATTTATGCTATATATTATGCATGTTATATCACTATATTTATATTTTATAAAGTACTTTAATGTGATGCTAATTTTATATTTGTTGGTAATATAACATGGAATAAATTAATGGTCAATGTATGTCATTGAATACCGTGTAAGAAAATATAGTGCTTATAATTTGGGATGGGGGGAGTATGTTTTTTTTCACGAAACTTAATTACGAAGTTGTACATTTATTTTCTTTTTCTCTCTTTGTGAAAGAAGATGTAGGTGTAGAAGTGGAGACCGGAGAAAGAGCTAGAAAAGTGGGGTGTACTGTACCGTGTAGTTTCTTAGCTTTATAAAGGGGTTGAGATGGATTGAGGGAGAGAGGTGGAGCCCATGAATTTCTCTGGGTTGGGCTCATGTGAGCTTGTCCTTGTCACCATACGGGTATCAAATATCACACGCCTGCCTATATAGCTGCTATATAAGCTACCCAAAGGATATAGCTTGATTGCGTAGAGTGTAGACCTGGTTCCTAGGTTGGGCCTCCCGGTACTCATCAAGGGGATTTTGTCATTTATATATGTTCATGTCTTGAAAAAGATTTGTGATAATTGTATGATATGATGTGGAATGAGAAGACCGCAGTGTATATATGCCTCAAAAAATTAAAACAGCTAGCTTGACTTTATTAATTAATATGTTCAGCAATATATAGTATGTATCTATACGTTCAAGAGAACTTACTAGTATAACCTAAAATCAATATATATTGGAAAAAGTCCAAATACCCCCAAAACTTTAAATGGAAGTCCGTCTAACACCCTAAACTTTAAAACCGGACATCCAACTCTCTGAACTTTGCCATACCATCTATATATATTACCCCCTAATGTGGTTTTGGATGATGGTTTTGTATATTTTGAAAGCTTAAACGAATAATTTTAAATAATTAATATAATATATTTGCATATCATCAGTTATAAATCATCAATTTATTCTTATATAGTGATATCATACTATTATTATGGTGGTACTCGTTTGTAAGCTGGAGCTAATAAGGAGAAAAAAGAAATATCTAAGTCAAAATTTTAATATATATGTCCAAAGTGTATGGCATGTGATCAAACTCATCCAACTTATATACAAATTAGATAAAAACCACTATGCAAAACTATCTTAGAGGGTTTTATAAACGGTATTGTAAAGTTTAGGGGGCTGAATGTCCGGTTTCAAAGTTGAGGGTGCTAGATGGACTTTCATCCAAAGTTTAGAGCGTTTTTTTTGGACTTTTTCCATATATATTTGCATATTGATGTCATGAAAATCTCAAAGATTTTCTATATGAAGTATATGCAATATTACCCCCAAACAATAAGGTCACTTACATAATATGTTATATGTATGCAAGCTTTGATGCTCATATATAAAGTCGTCATGATTTCCCCAAATGCAAGTTCCCTAGCCATTGGATCTCAACGTAAGAACTCACCGATGTCTGACGGTGCGACCTGAACTCCAGAAAGCATGCCAAATTGAGGTCACTAGGGTTGGAGGGGTGACGACGTACAGATCCAACGTCATAAGTGCACTAGAGTTGCAGGAAGACAAGAGGAGCGGAGCAAAATTATTGAGAAAGAGGAGGTAGGGGGGTGTCCAGTAGGAAGGGTGTGGCCAGAAGGCCTTGTTGGCACCTCTGCAACGCCGGCAATGTAGAAGATAGCGGTGCATGTACATGGAGGTTAGATGGGTAATGAGGAGGCGAATAGGAGTTTATCGAGTGGGCAAGGAGTTTAAGTTGTTTATAATTGGCTTAGAATAATATCAGAGCAATCTAATAGTCCAAAAGTAATTGATATTGACGGATTTGCTGAAAAAGTGTCGCCACATTATGTGGCTGATTACAGTCGGATTTTAAACGGCTTGTTGGATGTGCTGCGCTGGACATCATGTACACGATGCACATCCGTTTCTCCACCTATTTATCCCTTTGCATTTTTTTACTTTATTTGTTGATCCGGAATTGCTATGTCTTCAGTTAACTTTGTTGTTGTAATTATATATTTATACAAATTTACACAGTAGTTACGCTCCACTTACACATCACTTGCATATGTAGTTTCGGGGTTTACATATGTAATTTTAAGATTTACATATGTAATTTTAGTGGATTTACTAGAGAATTACAATGTAAATACATACCGACTATTTTTTGGTGAAAAATATGGCGCCATAAATATAGCTAGTCGCTTTAGTAAATCGGGTGATGTACAAATAGTGTCAAATACCAAATTAACCCTATAAAACCGAATGCATTATGTATTAACATTAGTTTAATAGGCTAATTGATGGCTTTAAAAATTCAAATTAGTACTTTCAAAAGTGGCGCCGGCCTGTGCCTGGTGAAGAATTAATAGATGTTTAAATATAGCGTGTGCTAGCTTGACCCAACCTAATGAGGCAACAAGCACTTTTCAGATGATATAGCGGTATAAGTATATGTATATTCCTTTATATTATCATGTACTATATGATATATATTTGCATACCATAAGTTTTGCCTCACTTTTTTTGTTGTAAGACTGAATGTTTTTCCTTAAAGCATATATATTTCCTAGAAATATTTTTCAACGAACAAGCACATAACAATACCAATTTTATTGGATATAGTAAGAGTAAAAAAAAATTTACATTATTAGAAATATATTGTTGTTAAGGCCTCCTGTAGTCAGAACATGGAAATTTTCCTTGATTTCCATCTAGAAGAATCTATATTTATACCTATACTAAGTAGCCACTTTCTTAATATATATGAATTTATTAATACAACCTGATATTTATTAATTATGAATTTTAGAACTAATAAATCATAATTTTTAAAACATCCATAACAATAGCTGTGCAACACTCAAGATTGCAACTAGTTGAACTAATTCCAATGTTTATACGAATTAATCATTTCAATTTGCTAGGAATCGGAAAAGAATTCTCCCATTATATTGAGCTTATTTTATTATGACATTAATTTATTAATGGTTTGCATATACTCTATTTTGGAAAGCTTTACACATGTTATGTTCAAGCAAATACTTTAGTCTAGATTTCTACAAAAAAAATGACGTTTTATTTTACATAAAAACTACTCCATTTGGTCAAAAAAAATATATTTTTTTGAAAATTCTTACAATAAACATAAGTTAATTTTGAACGTTGTTATTATTTTTATGCAAGTTTTAGGTATATGCAAATGATACAGTTAAGTTTTATATAAATAAGAAAAACATTCATGATACTCCATGCATGTGTATAACTATTTTTTTATTTATGCAAAAGAAATAAGTGGTCAAAATTTTATATCTTATAAACTTCTAAAAGTATAATTAAAAAAACATCTTTTGGGGTATAACCGGAGGAATTATGTTATATACTAGTCTAAATGTCTTGCATATCCTTCCTATTGCTTAGGTTGCAATTTATTAATTTCCGGATAATTGGTGCTAATTAAGCTGTAGCTTGGTCGTTAGTGCAGCAAATATAGGTCCACATCAGTTAATTAGTAGTGGGCTGAACCATGCTTATACGCGAATATTTTTCAGCTTCTTGTTCCATTCTTATTGGCCGACTACAATTTCCCCCTTTTCGTCCACCATATGTATATAAACTAGTTGAAATTTCCCTAATGGTAGTCAGTAGTAGTAGAATTTGGTTCTCATTTGGCCATCTCTCTGGTCAAAAACTACCTTTAACTGATCCGTACGTATAAGGTGAGCAGGTTTTTCTCAGTAGTCACCAAGTTGAAGATCTGCTGATGACTGATGTGATGAGGCATCTTTCCAAACCGACAAAACCCTAACGATACACACTAGTGTGGCTAGAAAGGCAGGTGCGTTCCCCCTTGTGCAATACGCGTGCCTTCGCATGTGTGGAGAGACAAAAGTTAAGGGGGGAATGGGAGGCAGATCAGCACAAAGCTAGCTAGGAGAAGAGAGATCAGTGAGAGAGATGGTTGGCCGAGTTCAAGATATCTATCTATCTATATATATATATACATATATACATACATATATATATATATACATATATATATATACATATATATATATATACATATATATATATATACATATATATATATATATATACATATATATATATATATACATATATATATATATATATACATATATATATATATATATATATATATATATATATATATATATCGATCTAGCTAGCTCCTGGACCGCATATATGCAGCTCTCCCCGAAACTTTAATTATTCGTAGAATCGTAGTATATCAGTACAACTGTTCAACATGCCTATCTTATTAATCGTTGAGCAGAGCAGAGACAGTGGTAGATGTGTAACATGCTTCTCAGATGGTTTTGATTTGATATGCATATGTCAAGGGAGCATGTGACTCTCTGGGTGCTCACTTCTCTCACTTGCTACTACATGGAATTTAATAATTTGTGGCTAAGGTTAGTATCTAATTATCAAGAAAAGGATCTTCACGTGCCTTAGTCTGACATCATTTGTGTAAGCAAACACTTGTTTTCAGCTGGCCCTGTTGAAGGGAAAAACATTAAACAAAGCCAACACGTGTTATTCCTATTATATCGGTCAATGGTATATATACCTATCTTATCTTGTTAGAGTTTCACACGAGGGTTTGAAAGCATCCGCGTCCAAGTGTACTACCTTTGTCCCAATATATATAGGAGGATGAGATATATCATAGTACAACGAATTTGGATATGTCTCCTGTTCAGATTCATAACACTAGGATATATCTTATTCAGTATCATGTTGTTATATTTTGGGTTGAAAGGAGTAGAAATTACTATTCAACAATACTAAGTTTATTATGTAAAACCAAGTAAAAATTAAAAAAGGGAGTGTGTCCATCTTTCTCTTGAAAACTAGCTAAATCTTAGTCACCATTAGCTCTAAATTCAGTCATCCTCCTCGTCCCTATATAACCCACAATCCTATGGTCAAATCCTGATGTTTCCCGTTACTATTAGCTCTAAATTCATTGTCAGTTTGTCACCCCCGCCCCATATCATACGCTGGCTGACCACCACAGTATGTGTGATGTCTACTAGGCTTCCCACAGAGCTGATGCATTGCCCATGTGGAATGCCATCGCACTTTTTCACCCTCTTAACTGTCTTTCACCTTGTACCATTTGGATTAATTTGGTCTCCAGTCTCATTTTAATTTAGGGTGTACTATTGGTGAGGTGGTGGACATCCACTAGTTCAAATTTTGTTGTCCACAAATATTGTTGTGTTTATCTTTAGTTGTAACCAAGAGACTAGTATTTACATTGCTTAAAAAAAATCCCAGGTGCACACGAACCCCTGAAGATTAACTTTGCTTTAATTCTGACTGCAACTTCCACCGCCATCTACCATATTACCCAAATGGGATGATGTCGAAATGAGAACGTATCACAAACGAGATAACATTGAAAGCCAACAAAAATTTAGTGACTTTTTTCTGGGTCATTAATTGCTGAATATTCTAGCATATAAAAGAAATTATTATATACCAAGAAAACATGAATTAATTACATAGAAATAATGTTAATATATTTTAAGTATGCGACACGATCAACAACGTTTTTTTTTCTTGTCAACATTGTCTATTAGAGTTTGTATCGAATATGTGTACGTGATCGGTTACAGTTTAGGACTTGGAGTTGTACTAGGTATATGAATAGAGTAAGAATCGGACTCTATCCTAGGAACTCTCTTAAATAGAGGGACAGATATGTTGTAACCGTAAGGCGACAATAGCATAGGTGTGTGGGTACGACTGGCCGGCGACCTAGCAGGTGGAGGGTCGTGGATACCTGGATACATTGTAATATGCTGGATCGGGGAGGAACGCCCGTAATTAGTGTCCTGGAGATGTAGGCCTCGACTGAACTCCGTTATCCGGTTTTATAACATTATCATATCCTGTGTTCTAGACTAGTAACAGTTAAGACTGCCCTTGCCCAGCAATCAGATACATTAATTAATTATGGTTTACACTTGCCAAGAGCCCAACTGATATTAATAATGTGCTTATGCAGTACATGTAAGACAAATTTTTCGTCCTATCTATCATGCTTCGTAATAGTAGCAGCCTTAATTTATTGGTACCCCATACAATTTAGGAAACTATACGAGTGCTCTGGCTATGGATCTAGACCTAGTACGCAGTTCCTGTACACCTTAATTGGCATGTATGTGTACTGTAGCCCATGTAATCTGGTACACAGTTTTTATGATTTATTTCAGCCGTCAGCCGTCAGCCGGTCCTACTCTGTCAGGTTAAGTCTGATAAGATCCTAACACGATGCTGACCTGCCGGCTTTGTTTGCCTGTCACCGCCATGGATATCTCAATAGTCCTATAAAGATAATGTAGTTCAAAAAAAGAAGGGAGAAACAAATATATCTCTGGCGCTTAATTGGAATCAAAACGACTGAAGAAGTACTTCAGGTTTTTCAGTGCCTGGCAAGTACTCCAGAATAAATCCGAGCAAATTGTAACTATAACCTTCGCGCAGGCAAACAAATTTCATCCTATAACCTGTTTTAATCAAGAGGCAGTACTATTTTGTTTTTTTAAAACAAAAAGGCAATCCAGGGCTGAAAAAAACATGCATCGCCATGGACACGAACTGAAGAAAGAACAGCAGGCGACTGTCTCGGTTGTAGTTAATCATTATTGCCTCTGCATAATATTCCCGGCCGCTTAAATTAGCAAGTGAACTTGAGCATCTAGCTGACAAGGCGCTTATATATATATGGTCCCAGGAGCATGCGAGCTCCAACGTACCAAAAATGGAGGGGCAACGACTCTGACTGAATGCATGGCCAGTCTGGTTAGATGATGATCTAGATTAAAAGGTGTATACAAGTGTCGTCTCTTTAACAACAACCATAGCAGCTAGAAGCAGATGATTATTAAATGGTGATCATGTGGCTTGCTTTTGTAACGATAAAAACCATAGCAGTACTGGCTGTAACCTCTTTACATAGCAGGCGGCACGTCCATTTCGTTTTTCCGTCGTCAGTGGGTGTGCAATCTCTTGCATTGACCTGCACAGTCTACCACAGCTTCGATCGATCGATGGTTTGATGAGATGTTTAGCTAGTGAAACTGGCTTTGGCAGATGCCGCTACCTTTGTAATTCTTTATTATTATTATTATTTCGAACATTTTCTAATAACATTTTGAAAAGTAATAATCATCATGTAACTTATACGGAAAAGAAGCGAGCGACTTTCGGTGTCGGCTTATATATGTAGCTTTTGCAATAGGCGCACGCACGTGACCGCTATTTGTATCATGCCTTATTTGTTTGGGACGAAACCAAGCGAGACATGTAATAGATGAATGAAGCAACTACAACCCAGTTGGAAGGTCAAAATCTGTAATTTTGAAGTTGCAAACCCTAACTTCAAAGTTAGATCGCACTGTTATAGCCATTTGGGTTGTGTTCGAGACATGGTGGTTTATTAATATATAATTAATTAAATATTAGCTAAAAATAACTTGAAAATATATTAATATGAATTTTAAAGCAACTTTTGTGTAGAAAGTTTTATTAAAAAAATATACCGTTTAGCAGTTTTAAAAGCATGTATAAAACGAGAGAGGTGTGTTGAAAAGTGATTTGGACATGCCATAATAACCTTGTGAAAGGGAGGAAAACGATGTTGCGGTAGAAAACTGGTGTCATCGTGGCTGGTACTGTAGCTAAAAGGTCTATTTTTTTAGGAAAAACAATATGATGGATTTATTACAAAATTCTGGAAATTCGAATCCTTGTCTTGTTTGAGTGTTCGCTGCTAGTTTTAATCAAAGAGAACGTCTAATTTTAAATACTAACACAAGCAATGTAACAGCGAAAGATGGTACTAAAAAATTCGGCGTAACATTTTATAAGAAAGCAAAAGGCTGACAAAAATTGTACGAAATTTACACTATAGTTGTAGCTATCTAGAGTGGGGATAACAGGCGAGGATTCGAATCCCATGAAGTTAATGGAGGTAAAGTGCAGTTCTGCACATACATTAAATCCAGCATCAAGTGGTCCGAGAATTTCTTCAGAAAGAATTCTGCATCATGCACTCAGGCTGTGTTTAGATCCAAAGTTTGTATCCAAACTTCAGTCCTTTTCCATCACATCAACCTGTCATACACACATAACTTTTCAGTCACATCATTTTTAATTTCAACCAAAATCCAAATTTTACGCTGAACTAAACACAGCCTCAACAAAGTCCTATGTACCCTATATGTTCGAATCAGGAAGAGGAAATGGCGCTAATTAACATGATACTCCCTCCGTTCCATAATATAAGGTACAACCACTTTTTAGATGTTCCATAATATAAGCCACAACCACTTTTTTAATGCATGCATGCCATTAACTATGATATATTCTCCATTAAATTACTACTTTTTTAAATCCTTTACTCTCACATTCTCTAACTCTATTGGATGCATACATTATATTTATTAGAATGATCCAAACTACAAGATGATAATAATTATTTCTTGGTTTTTGGGTTAATGGTGGCTGTGCCTTATATTTTGTAACGGAGGGAGTATATATGTACGATTTGCTTAAACACAGGTAGAGGGGGAAACAAATTAAATACGAAACAGTGCCAGGACAGGGAGAGGAACGTCACAACACAACTGTACTAACACAAATTAGTGTGTTCAAGGGTATTGCAGCACTATTGTGTTTTTTGGCTGCCACAAATTAACTTCCCTACTGTACCTGTATATCTGAGATGTTTGGTTTAGATTAACTATGGCTAAAACGCACTGAAGACACACACCGTACTGTTCATTTCGGCTTTTGCTCATGCAACGACAGAGGATATGTTTCCCTCCATGCATGGCTCCATAATAGAGTACTGTAGGGGACTGAACCAAGAAAACAAAAACAGAGCACTATCTGTTCGCATTGCCATAATCCATGTAAAGTTGTTCGATAATCAGACTAGAAACAGTTGTCGCATATTTTATAAAAACGACAAAATTATATATATGATACTAAAAAAGTTAAGTATATATACTAGTTACCGACCTGTATATATGTGGACTATGATATATTATATTTAACCAAATGCTGGCTATTTTTAAATTATACTAGTTGGCTAAACTAAAAGTAAATTAAGTCCATACTATATATATACATAGTTAAAACTTGCTAACTATTAGTTTGAATTTCAAAACCAAATTATAAAGTACTAAACTGAGTTTCCACTATGGGTATAACTATATTTCTGTTAACTCTGAAACTTTTAGAATTATTAGATATTAGAAAAACTAAAAATATGTAGTCTATAATATCTTCAATGGCATGCTTTTATTTAATATGGATCCATGATACATATGAATTACTTAAATTAGTAGCCAGATCTTTCTACTTAACATGAGAACTTACATCGAGTGCTTATAATTAACGCTGGTGCAGATAGATCAACATGCTTGATTCTCTCGATGAGTACTCCCTTCGTCCAAAAAAACGCAATCTAGTTGAGAATGACATTACCTAACTAGGTTAATTAGGGTTTTTTTTGACGGTGGAAATAACTACTTGTATTATTTTCATCTGGCCAACGAGTGCATATAGATATTTTAACATATAATAGGCGAATAGTTAATCGCAGTTTTGTCTCCGTCGCACGAAACTAAATCGTGGTCTTATTTTTAAAAAATAGAAAATTTACTATCTTGACTGGAGATTTGATTGAAATTTTGAACGAAACCAAATGTTGGGAGTTGGGACAAGCATAGGACCACAATTAAATCAAATCAACACTCATCCTGGTGATGAGTTAAACTGGGGCATTTATACACAGGGACCTAGCTATGGCAAAGGATATAACCATAGGCCGCTCTTGATGCGCACTAAACCGCTGGCACAGATTCTTCTCTATATGCTCAACTATCCCCTGCATATGTATATATTTTTGCAGTACAAGCTAGGGTTCTTTTAGGCTGTACTTCCCTGGTAATAAAAACTCTAAGCTGGCTAAACAGTCCAGGTAAACGGCGACGATGCTCATAAATTGTGTCATATATACGCGTCGTTCAAAGCTGAGTTTCTGGACCACACACACTAGCTACTGCAGGATACTATGCACGGTTTCGTTAATAACAGTGCCACAGCTACAGGGACGAACGATCGTCAGGGCAGATTAAAGGAGCACAGGTGGTGATAATTCAAACACTTGCTGCCATGCATGCATGATCCCGTAAGCTAGCTAGCGTGGAATAGTAAAAGGGGAATGGATCATTAGAGCACAGAGTTAGGTCTCTGAACACTGCAGAAACTTAATGCTGGTTGGGCCTGAACCCCCAAAATATTCCAAAGTAGCTGTTGCGTTTCGCCATCTCGCCTCCAAGCTAGTAGTAACAATCACACAAGAACAGCAGTCCACTTGTCTATAGCGATATCCATCTAGGGATGACTATGCACAGTATATAAACATGTATATTATTGTGCTACACAACCCAACACATGCATATCGATCGATCTGTACGCATGCATATGCATCTCACCTTGGAAATTAATTAGTACCATTATTTTCAAAGCCCTGCTACTCTACAGCAATAGAATGCACACATGAGATACAGCATAACAGCAAGATCAGTAGTAGGACGCATGGATGCAACATATGCATGGATCAAGAGCCCTTTTTCTGGTTTTCTCCTTAGCGTCAAACTGTCAATCAAGCTGAAATGGAGCGCGTGCGCGTGCGTGAATGCATGGCATGGCACGCACTCTCACACGGAACAAATTCTTTGCCTTTGTGCAGCGGCCCGCACACACACACACTACTACACCAAAGCACGCTGCATGCATGCATGCATAAAATGGATGCATGGTCGAGTATCATTTGAACTTTTTGCATGGGCAAATCTCAAGCTTACACGTCTTTTGCAGTAGGGAACACATGACTTTAAAGGGCCCAAATTTTGCTGCCTGGCTGCCCGGCCAGCCTTTGCTCCAAGTACCACCACCACTACTACTACAACAATACAACCACCACTCGATCCCCTATCTAGGCTAAGTCTCATGTTGACGCACACATACACGCTGCTGGCCTCACTACCCACCAGCCAGAGAGTGAGGAAAAGACTGTTTTGTGTGTGAGAGATCGAGAGAGAGAGAGAGAGAGAGAGAGAGAGAGAGCTGGTCGGCCGGGTGTGGTCCAAGGAAGAAGAGGTGTCAGTGACAGTGAGCTAGCTAGCTGGGGGTGATGGTGCATGGCATGGCACTGCTCACATTCATGTCGACACACACAGATCGATGCATGCATGCGACTATGTTCTGATCAACCGGGGAGTACTACCTTTCAGCCCCAAATCAACGGTGATACTTCAGTCCTACAGTAGCTAGCACCCAACCACGTACATACTGATTGATGGCTCCATGCACACACACTAGACACTACTACAGCTGATCGATCGAGACGTATAGGTGTGTGTACCGTGTATGTGTAGGAGTAGCTCGATGTGCACGGCGAGTAGTATGTGTAATTTGCCGCGTCCGGCCGTATGACCGTATCGCTTGTTTGGTTGGCACCGTACGTACGTACACGTACGTCGCATGTAGTAATTAGTGTATATGGATACGGATGTACACTGTACGATTATCTCATGTTGTGTCGCTGCAAGTACGTACCATGGGGTTGATATATACCTGGCGATACGCTGGTGTAGCGTACACCGTCAGTACATCTGTACAAGCATGCAGCTAGCTTCTAGTAGCTAGATCGATCTCACATTTACTGGCGCCATGAATGTGGTAGTCGTAGTAGTAAGAACAGCAGCAGCTGCAGGGGTACATGGCCATCTCACACAGATCTGCAGAGGCTTCTAATTCCACACCTGACACATGCATCATGATGTTCAATCTTTTCCCTCTCCCCACACTGTTGGCCGGTAGAGGCCGAAGACCTGCAACTGCAAGCAATTAAGCGAGCACACCTAGAGAGAGAGTGTGTGAGAGAGAGAGGAGCATGCATGGGCATTGTCATTGGGGCGCAGTGGCAGAAAGGAAAGATAAATCTGATGGAGAGGCCAAAGAGATGGGCAGCCTTTTGCTATCGTAGAACATGCAAAACAAAAGGCCCCTTCTTTTTCAGAGAGCGGCAGAAGGAAGGCAGGCAGGGCAGGGGGGGCGCTTCGCTTTCCATTTCCACGCAGCCCAAAAGAGGTCTCGGTTTCTTCTCATCTCATCGATCTCGGTTTCTCCCTAGCTCGATCATCAGCTGCCCCATGCTTCCTCTCCCTCTCTACCGGTCGAGTATCTTCTTGCTGCATTGCGTGATGCTACCTGCAAACTGCATTGCTATCTCCCCTGGCATATTCATATCGCTCGTAACGTAGATCAGCTGGCATTAATTTGCACAAATGCAGTACTAACATGCATGGGATCACCGGCCGGCACAAGTCATTGCAGTAACTACTGGTACATGGGACTGTACATGTGCCCGCAGCATATATGCATGATTGATTTTTCAAAAAGATGCACGAGTACGTGCTCGCCTAAACGATCGCAACTCTAATTCATGGCATTGTACAGATCGAGCGCGCTCGACATATGTAAGATAAATACAAGTTATGCACTGCAATCGCCATGAGCTAGTAGTGTAGTTCTGAACTCCTTATCTTATATCGCCTAATATAAGTTTATAACCCTCATCTCGATCTCTCTACGTCCGTACAGCGCAATGTGTATATTGATTAATGAACTGCCAGGCACGCAGGTTTCGAGGGGTTATGTAACGACACGCTAGCTGCAATACAGGTACATACTCCATCAGCTCACATACAGGTAGTGCGAGATGGCATGCATGCGGGAGTTAGCGGCATCGCTAGCTGGACTGGCCGGCTAGCCACCTCTCTCTATTAGCAGCAACAGAGCAACAGGCTAGTCACGCAGTGAGCACTGAGCTCCGCATGGCACCTGCTACTCTGCTAGCTGAGCTGCCGCTACTCCTCCAGCTGCATCATGCGGGCGGAGGCCCACGCCTCCGCGACCCAAGTAAGACACGCACATGATCGACATGCCGCGCGCTGGGCCACGCATCTCTCTCTCTCACCCCACCTCTACCGGCGACTAGGTACGTACGTACTGTTCAACTGTATGCCACGCCGTCGTCGACTGAGACACACTCTCTCTCTGATCTATCTCTCACTCCAAACAGTGCCTGCTTGACGACTCCGGCAGACAGACAGGCCTGGCTGGGGTACATGGGGCATGCAGGGCATGCATGCTTCCAAGCCATCTCGTTAATGCGAGGCCTATGGACTTTACCAGCCCATCACTGGACTCGATTGGTGGTCCAAACTCCTCCTCCTCCTCATTATCAGCATCCCCTCGATTATTTGGTTCCATATCGTTTGCTAAGAATTTTTTTTTTCGGAATGGTTAGGTGGCCGGAAGGACTTTTTTGGGTTGTTTGAAACATGCATATACCTTGATGATTTCAATTAGCATGATCCTCAAAAATAATGTTCCTGTAATAATTAATCATCTCTTGATTTTTAAGTAAAGAAAAATCATGTTGAATATGTGGTTCAGATTTTGCATTGTGGTGTCGGATATGGATTATGTACGGTTTTGCTAAATTTGTGTCGACATATTTAAGGGCAATTTACAGTCGGATGTTTTAACCGTGAGATCCGCCGATGAGATTCGTTTCAAGCACATGCACCCATCGTACAGCTTATGCGAAAGAACCAACTGCACCTAATCAAGCTCCAAGCTCGTTAGCACTTCACCTCAGTCGTAAAATTAATACTTACATTTATACGGATTTATATAGTAGTTACACCTTACTTGCATACCACTTACATATGTAATTAGTACGTAAATTTAGGATTTACATGTAAAATTTTAAGACTTACATATGTAATTTTGAGATTTACATTGTAAATACACTAAAATTATATATGTAATTTAGGGAGTTACAATATAAATACATGCCGATTATTTTTTGGTAAAAATATGGCGCCATAAATATATCTACTCCCATTATGTAAGATCTCTCTAGTTTGTTGTTTCATGTTACGGGGGAAACAAATTTGGTGTGGTGAGGGAGTTGTAGGCATCAGAGTTGAAATCCTTGTGCATCTATAAATGATACAGGAAATAAATGTTATATATTTTCACTGCCTTAAATAAAGTTTCCTACGATGACTCCAACACATTCACCACCTTATATATGTAGTGCACTAGTACAAAAAATGTTTTTGCATGCATGCAGTCAGAATCGATCTTCACAAGGGGCTAGGCGGCCCGCCTGTACGTAGGTGTCTACAGAATTCAACATTTTCGCATGCGGACGATCCAACCGCTTGCGAAAATCCATTATCGATCATAGGCGGGCCTCTCATTTTTCACAGATTGTCAGTTGTTGTTTTTTTTTTCACAGATTATTTCACTTTAGAGTTTGCCTCTCGTTTTTATCTACAAATTTAGTCGCTAAATTTCACATAACCGAAAAATCACATGATCAAAGTTGAAATAAGTTTTATTCCCAAAATAAAATTGAAGTAGCCATAAGTTTGATTGTATGTTTTCAAAAGCATTGATTGAATGGATATATGGCCAGAGTGAGATAGATCGATCAGTATATGGCCTGTAAGTCAAGCTCATATATAATCCTTTGGGTCCCACACGCAGCCTTGCATGCATGATATGCATGCTTAGTGACCACGGTATTACGCCTGTCGCAGCCTGCAGCTAGCCAACCTGCACCTCCGGACTTACTTGGCGCATGTGAGTAGAACCATCCAACCAGAAGCCAACAAGCTGCATTAAGGGCCGGGTAAGGCACGCGCGCGGCGCGCTCAATCTTGCACGGCAAGTGAAGGATCAGACGAGAGAGACGACAGCTGAGAGAGACGCGTGTTGGTCGTTGAGGGCGAGAGAATCAGAGAAAGCAAACGGATCCGGTATAATACGGTCTGTGCTTTGTGTAGCATCACAACTGGATTGAGAGAAAGAGGACGGACGACGCATAAAGCCACCGATCGATCTTGCCGTCTTTGGGGCCCCCGGCGCTCTCTATCTTACATATATGATGTACATATATATGGGATGCTATACACATCGGTCGATCGATAGTGGGGGTGCAAATCGTGCATACTACGCCGTATTATCGCATGATAGTGTGTGTATGTATGCTGCATGCATAGGCTGGGAGCTAGGCTCGCTGGAGCATGCATGCCTCGATGTGCCCTGGCCCCTGGCCCTGGCCCCTCATGATCACCACCCATTACCTCTCGCGCGCGCGCGCGCGATCCATCCACCATCCTGTTCTCGAACCGCCGTCTCGTCACGTCGCTTCGCGCGGCGCGCTTTCCCCACCCACCTCTTGTCTCTCTCTCGCGCGCGCGCGCGAGCGCACCGGTACATCACCACCACCACCACCACGTCGTCCACGGTCCACCCGATCGGCCGCATGTGCTTCCGTGGGAGGCGGCAGCAGACGTGCGCGCGGAGAGAGGATGTGTACATCATCCCGCCGCCCGTGAGGCCGTGACAAGGACGGCCAATCGCCACATCGAACGATGCAAGGGCGCGCGCCGGCTAGGCGTGGAAGGGGAATATCCACATGCACGCCGGCCGGTGTGGCCCCCGCGCGCGACCCCTGCCCTGCCGGCAAGATACCGATCCATCCACGACACCGAATGCGCGCGCGCGAGATGGACGAATCAAAAAGCGGAATTATGGAGTAGCGCTGCATGCACACTAGCTGATCTACTGTAGATTCACCTACTACGTACAGTATATATTCCAAATAGAGCAAAGACATGGTTGAGCCCATCGCAAATAATATTGATGATCATGATGATGTTGAGAAAGTACAACTATACAGAGACGAGCTGCCAAACACCAACCAAAAAGCGCATTCCGTTACAAACTATCATTAAGTAACATGACTTTTTTTTTTCAGCTATCACATTTTCGGCCTCTAAAATGCAGCACAAAGCCAATAAGTTCTTTAACTGAAAAACAGTACGTGATCAAGGGATAAACCCCAACTACCCTAACAAAGAAAATCGATCGATAAATTAAACTTAAAGAACCATATAGATTCTAAGAAATAAGCCTACAAATATTGTGGCATCCATAATGAAATAAAAAATCCTTTATCTACCAACTCGAATAGTGTAGCACCATTGCATATAATATCATGTTTCCCGATGTCATAAAATTATAAACCAATATTGGAGCCAGCTAGAAAATATGAAGATAACTTGTATAGGATTAGACAACTATATATAGCTATAGTTCTATCAAAACTAGTCGGCCGAATCAATTTGCCCGTCAAATTAAATGGTGTAAAACTAATAAGTCCACTGGAAGTAAAATTGTAGTTGTAACAGGGTAGCTCATGAACTTGCTCAATTTGCTAAATGGACATCTCATTGCGCGGTTTGGCATGATCATGCTCCGCCTTATGTTAAGCAAGTGTTAGAGCATGCAAGATTGTAATATTATTACATAACCAGTAATTAGCTCTCATTTCCCTCAAAACAATTATTGTTTATCTCTATATAGAAATACACCTACATTTATATGCATATACAAAGGCAGTATCACTTAAAGAATATCATCCTATAATAATTGAGACAACAAGACATCTTAACCATTAATGTAAAAAACGTTTTTTATTAGCTTTCTTTTTTTTTATCCCATGCAACAAAATTTCTTTTAATAAATGCTAGGAGTAAGAGTTAACTTTGAGCCGTTGTCAATGATATTTCTCTTATCTCCGTTCTCTTATTTTTCACGTCACTCGATTTACTTGCATGGCAACGTTGTACATGTTCATAATAACGATCAATCTGCGACCATATCAATTCATCGTGATTTAATTAATGGCTTTAATCTATCATATTCTTTTATTGGTAGAAATTTCCAGACCATCACAGAACAAAAGTAGTGGAGGCATGCACATATCCTTTTTTAAATAAGACAAATAGATTGATTGATAGACTACATATCATTTGCTTTATCTATCTGTTCTCTTTCATTCTCAAGTAGAGGAGTTATGACGGTGCACCAGCATGCCTTGCCGACACACACAAACTGACGTAGAGAAGCATGAAGTGGAATAATGTACGCGGTGTTGCAAGGGCCCAGGGTTCACCTGGAAAATACCAATTGCCATTTGTGAGTAATAGTGTGGTAACAATATTACAATGATAAGAACAATGTATGCATATGCCTTGGGGAGGGGATCGTCAATTCGGTGAATTCTTATGGGCTATGGCCCTCATGGGAGACTCCACAGATAAACAAACACTTTTACAAATATTGAATTTTACGTGTAAATCCTTTAAATTAAATAAACACAAACGACCCCACTAAAATATAAAGTAACAATAATCGATCCCATAGTATATAAATTTTTGCTTTGCTACTGTTTCAGAATACGACAACGTCAAGGAGAGCAAGGATGAATTCATCTTATTGTGAACATGATCCGTCAGAATTCATCATAGTGATTGAGATGCAAATAGCTAGTGTATTGGTAAGGAGTGTGTGTGGTTTCAACCCAAGATTCTATGTTTACTTTTTTAACACACATATTATTTCTTCTACTTATTTAATAATCAAGTCCCTTCTTGGTAGTCCTCCTCTCTCTCTCTCTCTTTTACAGAATTCATGGAAAGGGTCGTATATTTTTTCGCGCTCTTCCGTTGCTTGACCAACGATGAAAAGTTGCTACGTGGAGCCGTGACCAACCGTGAGTTCTTTCTTACCCTTTCAGAACACCTCTCCGTTCACAAATTTATGTATTTATAGACTGTAAAGATTAAGAATGAAGGGGAAATGAACGGAAAGAGTACTACTACTTAAATTGGGAGTGCCTTAGGTTGCATTCATCAAATTAATTATTAACTAGTAATAGGAATATATTATATTCATTTGGGGGGTGCATTTGGTTTAGAAGAAGTTGCAGTCTGCAGATTGGGTGTAGTAGTCTGTAGACATCAGCATAGACCTTGCTACAGTGTCTTTCAGAGTTTCAGTTGGCTACTCTACCTGAGCTGTCGAACAGGGTTTCTGACGTTCATGTATGGTTGATTCGCAATGTGCTACAGCAATACGGCATGCATGCCTTAAAAAAAGTATAGTACTACGGCATCATGCATTAGACAAAGACAAGACCTCGTGTTTGAGTGATTCATATCGATTGGTTGGTTCAAAAATCTACTACGAAATGGATATAAAATTCTTAAACTTATTGGTTGTGGCCAGTCCAGCGTGGAGGCGCCCTGCGCATATACGCATGCATGCTAACTAATAAAATTTGTCTATTGATTGATCTGGACGTTACACTAATTTTATCCACAGTTTGAACCTTACACAGCTTATTTATTTTTTATATATTCCGATGGAACGAGCTCAAAAGGAACTACTTTTCTTGTTCAACAAAGAGAAATCGAAAGAGAGAAACTAGGATGAACCAGGCTGAAAAAAAAAACTAAGCGGCACTTCTTTATTTTGGACCTAATGGACCTTACGTCATCGTGCGATGCCACATGAAAGAGAGAAAGTCCATCTTTAGTCCCTTGACTATCACTCGAATCTAATCCACATACCTTAATTAACGGTAAAACTGGGTGTATCGTCCCCTTCAACTATCAAAACTGGCTTATTTTACCTTTCCGAGTGATTTTGAAGGTGATTTTGCCCGGTGTGGTGGTTACATGGCATTAGGTCAGTGGTTTTATCTGATGATTTTACTCCACATGTGCTAGCACACGGTGCTTATGCTGCATAAAAAATAAAATCACAACTACCACCTCATCCCTCCCTCTCCTCGTCTCTCTCTCTCTCTCCCACTGTCACATTAGGAACAGTGTAGCCTGACGCGCGACGCAACAGACAATAGCACAACGACAGTGGTAAGGCCGAGCAAATCCAAGAGATTACGAAGTGTTTGGAAATGTGTGAAGCTCGAGCTCAACGAGGTACTCCGAACTTGGCGCAGAGCCTTCGCCACCTTTGGATCCAATGGATCAGCGTGAAGCAAGCTTAGTGGAGTCAACTCCACTATGGCCGTTAATCCAGTGAGCTCGAGAGGCTAAAACAACAGCGGAGAGGTGGTAGGAAGAATGAGGGGATGGGAAGAAGCCAGGTCAGAGGCAAATTTAGCCTTTTTAGCTGTGAGAAGCCCGGTAGTAGTGAGAGTAAGAAACTCGGAGGCTGCAATGATGACAAGGGCCTCGGAGAGCTACGCTTGGATGAGGGGCGATGCGGTGAGGAGCTATACATAGTCAAAAGAGTGGGAACTAGAAAGTGGTGGTTAACGTCATCACTGTAGAGGGAGGGCTTGGGCCAATGACGTCGGAGGAAATTCTTAATATGGACAAGTTGTGGCATGAGGAGAGGCAACGACGAGCAGTGCTAGCAAGAAGCCTTAGAAGCACATGGTGAACACTAGGCTCTAATAAGTGGTGAGATGTATGGTGGCGTCGGGGGAGAGCTACTTAGCGAACCATCCCACCAAAGTATCGAGCATCTTTAGTGCCACCTGACCACCTCCATTCCTACCACCATGGTTGGTAGAAGGCAACTGCATTTTGATTGAACCAAGGAGATCGGGAGAGGAGTTAGAGTGCCATTAAGAGAGAGAGAGAGAGAGACGAGAGTGGTGAAGAAAGAAGATGAGAGAGGTAGTCACTTATATGTGGGTCCCATATCGACCTTTTCATTTCTTGATTTGAGAATAGGTAGTGTTCGCTGGATCTGGCAGGCCGGCTGCCGGCAGGCGTTGCTTCGCATTTGTGGTCAGTGTAACTCATGGATTCACGAGAACGAATAGTTCGCCGCTTGCAAAAGAAAGAACTCAAGCCTATTAGGTTTTCCTTCTAATCTTCTTTCGACTAGGGGGGGGGGGGGGGGAACACAGCACGACTGTAATTAACAAAAGGTCATACAGTACCATACAGGCAGCTGCTGCTCCGTAACCGGTTGCCCCTGGGGCCTGGTACATGAGTACTTCTGTAGTTCTGTTCGCTGATGCTGGCCGGGCGGCTGCTGCTGTAGTGCGCTGTGCTCGACCGCATCCGTGCATGTCCGTCGTTCGCCTTCTTCGCGGTGCACACAGAACCAAGCAAAATTCCTCTCCCGCATACCGAACCGCGAGCCAGCCGGCAGCCGAACCGACCGTCTCTTGCGCCGGTGAAATCCTATCCCAAGTCCCACACGCTGACACGCGTGCCTCATCAGCGAGATGGTTCGGTCTCGTTGGTTCGGGAGATGCAACAGTTGGCAGACGAGGAATTCGGGACGTTGGGCTTAAGTCTACAATGGGCAACAAAAATTAGGAATAAGTTCACCGGAGGCCCCTCAACTTAACAACGAGATTTTTTTTATCCCCTAACCATAAAATCAGAAATGTGTACTCCTAAACTCACTCAAACCGTTCAAAGGAGGTCCCATGATAACACATATGGGTGGTTTCGCTGACGTGGCATCCTAGTCAGCAAAAAATAAAAAAATAAATATGTAGAGTCCACATGTAAGTGAGAAAAAAATGTGGGGTCAACAATCCTAATCAGCAATCTCCTACTCTTTTCCTTTTTCCCTTCTTCTCTTTGGTTTTATCTTTGCAGCAGAGGGGAGGGGGGGGGGGGGGGGGGCGAGGCAGGCGGAGTGGCCGTGTCGGCGGGCGAGCGAGGCTGCAAAGTGTCGGCGGCGGCAGGCGGCGGGCGAACGGCGCCTCCGGGCTCAAGAGGTGCAGAAGGGCTTGGGACACGGGGTCGCAGGGGGGCGAGCGGCGACTCCAGGCTCGGGAGGAGCATCGGCGGCGGCAAGCGGCGGCTCTGGGCGCGGGAGGAGCAGAGGGGCGGGAAACACGGCGGGCAGGCGGTGGCTACGGGCGCGGGAGGAGCAATGGGGCGGGGGACGAGGCGGGCGAGCGACAGGGGGCGGAGCGGAGCAGCGGCGGCAAGCAAGCGAAGCGGCGGTGACAAGGTGTGTGTGGGGTGGTTTTTTTTGGCGTCATCGGCGCAGCAGAGCACCCGCGCCTCCGCCGCATCGGCCGTCGGCCGCCATGCGCTCGCCCGCCTGCTCTAGCCGCTCTCCGCCGCCGCCACCCCGCTCCATTCCACCTCCGTCGCCGTTCTGCTCCACTCCGCCAGCTGCGTTCCGCTTTGCCGGCCGCGCGCTCACCACCTCGCTGCTCCGGACGCGCGCTTGCCCGATGCCGTTGCCACCCCGCTCCACTCTGGCGGTCGCCGCGCGCTCGCCCGCCTGCTCCGGCCGCTCTCGGTCTCCGCTACCCGCTCCACACCGCCGCCGCTGTCGCCGCTCCGCCAGCCGCGCTCGCTCGCCGCTGCCGTTCCACTCTACCGGCCGCGCGCTCGCCCGCCTGTTCCGGCCGCTCGTGGCCGCCCGTTGTCGCTCCCCCTCTATGGCAAAGATAAGAACGAAAAGAGGAGAGAGAGGAAAGAAAAGAGAAAAGAGGAGAAGATTTAGAAAAGGAAGATATGCGAAAGGGCCTGTAGCCTAATGGTTACAAGAGGCTCAGTAGCATCTGAGGTTCTGGGTTCGACTTTCAATGGGAGCGAATTTTTCAGGATTTAACGGTGTTGTGCTTTCAGTGGTAGGTGACGTATCCGTCGACTGCGAGGCGCCTGTGGTGACTTCGTCAATCTCTCCAAAATTAGGCTCATAGGGGTAGGGTGAGTGCGAGTGTCTGAGTTGTACCGTGTAATTCTCAAAAAAAAAAAAGAAAAAGAAGATATGCGGGTCCCATATTTTTTTCCTTCTTACTTACATGTGGGCCCTATAACTTTTTTTATTTTTTATTTTGTTGACTAGGATGCCACGTCAGCGAAACCAACCATATATACTGCCATGGGATTAACTTTGAACGGTTTGAGTAAGTTTAGGGGTACACATTTCTGGTTTTGTAGTTAAGCGACTAAAAAAATCTCGTGGTTAAGTTGGGGGGCCTCCGGTGAACTTATTTCCAAAAATTAAGCCCAGTCAATAGTCCAAATTTCCAGTCAGTTAGGTTGGGCCGTCTGCGCAATTGCTAGCAGAAACTGAGTAAACTGGGCCGTGTAATCTGTATGTCCATTCAAAATCAGGCCCACTATATGTTCTATACCGCAGCAAGACAATGGTAAGCGAGTAGCGACAGGAAACGACCACTCACGAACCAAAATCTCCTCCACCACTGGACATTATCCAGCCGAACATTATCCCTGGCTACTGGCTAGATTCTTCATTCTTGATTTGTGAATAACACATCATCATCCTGAACCTGCAGCATCCGTGTCTCGGTGATAGAATGGCTGCCTGGATGGATGGCTAGCTCTTCCCCCAACATGTCACACAGCTGATCAGTTCCTGCATCGATCCCGAATATGATGCCAAAAGCAAAAACCGTCCTTCAGCATTAGCATCCCCCTGCAACATGCTCGTGAGCACGGCATGTGTTTTGATGTCAACTTACCGCGGCATCCGTCCGCTAGCGCTAGTATTTATACGCCTAGTTAGCCCCCGCGATCTTCTCCGATATATCGTGCACATCCATATCCACGCGCACACGCAGCCGGCTGGAAGGAAGAAAAAATGCTGCGGTTCTGGAGGACGCAGAGGAGCGTCACGTCGTCAGACGCCTTGTCTGTGAGTAAAAAATGTAAATGCACCGTCAGAAGGAGATGGAGTACTATACATTTTCCATATGCTTGTTTCAGTTTGCATTTCTGAGTGCTGTTTGTGTCTGTGTGCCTAAGATCGTGGAGATGAACGTCCACATGGACTGCGAGGGCTGCGAGAAGCGCGTGAGGAAGGCCATGTCCCGGCTCGAAGGTCCCAGTACTGTTTCGTGTGTGTAAAGTACACCAGTACGTGTGTGTTTCGTGTGTAAAATGCGTGCATACGCGTGCGTGCAGGCGTGAGCACGGTGGAGATCGACATGGACACGCAGAAGGTGACGGTGACGGGGTACGTGGACCGGCGGGAGGTGCTCCGGGCGGCGCGGCGGACAGGGAGGGCGGCGGAGTTCTGGCCGTGGCCGTACGACGGCGAGTACTACCCGTTCGCGATCCAGTACCTGGAGGACGACACCTACATGGCGACGCACAAGTACTACGTCCACGGCTACAACGCCCCGGTGATCGGCTCCTACCCCAACCACGCCTTCACCCACATCGTCGACGACCACGCCCTCGCCTTCTTCCACGACGACAACGTCCATGCCTGCTCCATCATGTGACCTAAAATATAATCTTATTTAAAATCCTACATGTCAGCGACAGATACATATCTGACCAAATCGAACAAGTTAGTGGTGCAAAATAAGAGATGAAAAACCAAATCTAACTTCGTCGATCATCTAGTAATGGTCAAGTAGTTCCTCAGCAATCCAACGTCCAAAGAGTGTGGTGATATATATGATAGACAAATTAACGAATAGGAAGGTCGAACTAAGCTTATCAATCGACAAGTTGTTCTTAATTAATTGCACTATGCGACCCTTTTCTCTTATGAACCTGAATTAAAGGAAGGGAGCAATAGAACTGGATTGCTAATTAACCCGCTATCCTTTTGAATTGACTATTCGACGGGCATCTGCATATTATCGATGCTTGCTGTTGACAGCACAAGGGGAAGAAAAGGGTGGCCCTGAAAATTTTCAACTGTTGATGCTAGCTAGCGGCTGATCTCGCTGAGGTATCTGTGCTAGTAATTTTTGTCTGCGGATAGGACAACATGGAGAGGAGGACTAGGAAAGGGAGCACTGTTCAAACTATCCAATGTCTCCAACCAAAAGTGATGACCCATCCTTGCATATGTGCGCATCAGTGCATATGTTCTTATGCTGGTGTGGGGTGAAGATTCTGGTGTGAGATGCAAACGGTGACAACGGAAAAGAAGGTTCGAATATACCCTGTTCCCTGATTACAAATACAGTTATGAGTTCTGACCATTGGATTGTATACATATGACAAAAAGAGAGTAACTTCAGTTCACACATCAGACCAAATTGAGTACAGGTGCTACCAGTATTTGGCTTTCGAAGATATTTTACATTGGGACAGCGAGAGGAGCAAGTTCAGTTCACACATCAGACCAAGTTTGATGCAGTTGCTCAATGCTCTGTTTGTTCGTTTTGTCAGGGAATATGGGCTAACAGTGACCCAATCTGGATTGGATTCCTATCAATAAATAAACAAATAAATCTGGATTGGATTGTGGAAATGATAAGAACACGCGTGCAATTTGATCCACTTTTTATGCGATCAATTTGGGAGGAAATGTTCTTCGTTTCGTTCTCACAAACCTGTGAACAATTTCCACCCTCTGAACTTTCAGCATTGTTCTTGTATTCCCCACTTCCTGAAGTTCTTAATTCTGTCAATGAACGACTTGGCATGCAGAACAATTCAGTCCCTCACGAGATACAGAACAAGAAGATATTATCTTACACCCCATGGCCCAGGTAGGTACACCAGCAACAATGCAAATGCCGTCGCATCGCATCTCAGATACTTATGCCCACTAAGCTTGCCCGTTATGTTAACTTGGATTAGGGGTAGGCTAGAGATTGATTGGGGCTTATATGATATAACACTACATATACACATAAACCACAAAATCAAGCTATCAACATTCCTCATCTCGTTGATGCCGACTTATATCTGCCCTGATAGCGCCTAATTAACCCGTGAACAACGTGTCTTTTCATCGTCCAAGTGCCCAACCAACACAGGACAAAAGCAAAACGAGTAAATAAATTTATTTAGCTGCCAATAAACAAAGGCATCTGGACCTGCCCGTGTCGAATCAAATACAAAACTAACGCCGAAAACAACACAAAAAACGTCTCTTTTTTTTCCCTCCAAACTCGACTCGGTTTTGGGAGTTTCTAATCTTAGCCAGAGGTCTGTACCAAACAGCCAGGCTCCACCCCAACCCGCGCTGCTGCTGCCCTGTTCGAGCGAAGAACGAAAGCGACACGAGCCGTCCATATAAATCCACGCCGTCGCCGCCGAATCTCGCGAAAAAGCTCCCAAATTTCTACTCGGGGAAGAAGAAGAGGATCTCCTCGCCCGGCCGGCGGCGATGGCGGCGGCGGCGGCCGCGGCGCCGATGCCGGTTGCCGGAGCGGGGTGGTGGGATCTCGTGAACGGCTCGACGGCGTGGCAGGACGGGATCTTCCTCTCCCTCGCCGCTCTCTACGGCCTCGTCGCCGCATCCTCCTTCGTAAGCATCTCGCCGCGGTGCTCATCTCCTCCTCCTCCTCCTGAGTCCTGACTGATGCTATACTCTTAGTTATGCTTATGAGAAAGCACTTGGGGGAAAGATGCCATATTTCAGAATTTTGTGTCAAGATGGATTAAGGGGGTAAAAGGAATAATAATACACGTACTCCAACTGGGTTGGTGACTTGAGTTCATGGCAGGAGAATAAAGACTTGATTTTTTGGTGCTTGTTTGATGGGAATACCGCAGATTTGCGATATCACCATCAGCGAGTTCAATTGGGAATAAAGACGGTTTTTTATTAGCTTTGTGCTTTGAGCATACCAGTGTTTTGCATCTGAACCTTGTAAAAGCTGATAATGAGGACGAATATTTTACAGAAATTTAGATCAATCAATATGAAAAACCTGCGATTTGAAATAGAGATAGCTGGACAAGGACTTGTGATTATCTGCCATGCTTATCTTTCTGATATCCGGAAATCCTGCTGGATGCCTGGATAGACAGTACAAAGGACAATAATGTGTATTTATGCCTTGGTATCTGAATAATGAGTAGCACTACATTAGTGTGGGAAATATGAACTGCAGATCCAGTTCCTATGCTTACAGATATGGTGCACATGTGAATGTTCGCTGTTAAATGATTAAATTTACTTGAGGAAGACAAGGCACACTTAATTACTTATCATGTGATATGCAGATCCAAGTTGTTAGGATACAGTACAGAGTTCCTGAATATGGATGGACAACACAAAAGGTCTTTCAATTACTTAATTTCATTGTGAATGGAGGTATTTGTTCAATTTCACTTGTAGTACAAGTTACATGCTCAACTCCCTTTGTGCTTTTGAGTTTAATGTGATTTCAATCTGCAGCGAGGTGTTCTATCTTTGCAGTCCGCCGCCAAGTCCAACAAGTGAACCCTGAGGTCTGGACATCTTTGCTATTTTCTGTCTTGTAATTGTTATGTTTCACCCAATTGGCCAGAGTTATATTCTTCATTCATTTTTATTCCAGATCTTTCAGCATGTTATTCTTGATCTTCCGGGGCTTGCATTCTTCACAACGTATGCAATGTTGGCACTTTTCTGGGCTGAGATATCTTATCAAGCACGTGGTCTAGAGACTGAAGGGCTTAGATCAGGTTTCTACACTATTAATTGTGTAATATATGTGATACAGGTAAAGCAAGTTATCTCTAAAAGTCTGTGTTGATTAGTGATTGCTATTTATCAGATTTTGTATAATTCCATTAGCATTGCAATAATCAATAGTACACCCTATTGCACAAGTTGCAGTGATCAGATATTTTCTTTGGAACTGTGAATTTCAAGAAATTTGTTATAGACCATGAAAAGCTGTGATGCGCTTATCCATTTTTCCCTGAAAAGAAAAGATATACTGTTGCTAGTATGCACTGATGTGAAACAATGAGATACTGGATGAAAGTAGAAGGGAATAACTTTAGCTGTTATTGTGCCACTTATCTTGTGATGGTTCAGTGCTTGCTTAGTATAAAACTTCCGCTAGGCTGCGTATCTCAAAATACTCACTCAAGTTTATTTCTTCAGGTTCTGCTGTGGGCGTTGTTGTGGCACAATCCAAACCCATCTATGATAGTCCTTTCGAAGTTGTTCATTGCAGGCCTATCCTTTTCTGCAGCCTTGGGTTTTCTGCTATATGGAGGGAGGTAGGACTAAGAGTATTACTGAATGACTCTTAACCAAATTTCATCAATCATAGTGTAGCCAAATTGGCTGGCTAGACTAGCTGCAAACTATGTAACCTTGAACCATTTAGTCTACTAATAACTTATACGTAGAACAGTATTTCAAGAAAATGTCCACTTATTCAGTGCTTCATCTAGCATATGACATTAACATTCATTTGCCCTGTTTTAATTGGCAGGCTTTTCTTCATGCTGAAGCGTTTTCCTATTGAGTCAAAAGGGAGGCAGAAAAAGCTGAGGGAAGTTGGGAGAGTTGCCACTATATGCTTCTTTTGTTTCTTGGCACGATGTATTATGGTAAGGTTTTCAGTTCTCTCATCCTTGGATGAGTTTTTGAGTTTCAGTGTTCCATTTCTTACTTGTGCGGTTTTGACACTGCCCAATTTGTTTTGCAGATGTGTTTTGATGCATTTGACAAAAAAGCTGACCTTGATGTGCTTGACCATCCAATTCTTAATTTCATCTATTACCTGGTACGTATGAATCCTGCGACCATATTGTTTACCTCAGTGAAACCAACCATTTTTTCCCCGTTATCAGTTCTAGCTAGAAATTGACTTCCATTATCAATACCAGCTAAATATATTCTGTACTTGTTCTTATCCCCTGTATGGCTGTACCTGCAGATCGTTGAAATTCTTCCTTCATCTCTTGTCCTGTTTATTCTGAGGAGAATCCCTTCGAAGCTACGGCTCGCCCAGTATCATCCCCTCAACAGTGGCTAGGGGATGAAAACGGATGAAAACATGAAAGCTAAAAATATGGAGAGGCCTGCAAAGGGACACGGCTGCAACCCCAGGACATGAAAAAAAGGATGACCCATGGTCTAAAATCTCTAACCCTTGTTCAAAATGTGTATAGATAGGGATCTGAAATCTGAAGTTTTCCCACAACCTTCACCTCCTGTAGCTAACCTTGGTGGTTCAAGGTGCTGATGATTTCGTGTAACCAATTGTTCCTTTGTAACAATGGAAGCAAGTGTCCTCACTCTTTTGAGCGAGCAAGCCATGTTTGTCTTGAAAAATTCTTGGGTAATCCATTGGTAATTGCTTACTACTGATAATATCCGCTTTGCTAAGTGCTAGCACAACTCGAATGTGCTGGATCAAATGGTACTTCCTCCGTTTCATATTCTAAGGTTTTTTTTTAGTATTGTATATATTCATATACGGAGTAATATATATCTAGATTCATATGAATGTGGATAATACTAGAAAGATTTACATTGTAAAACGGAGGAAGTAATCCAGTATCAACGAAATTTTTGAAGTTTATCAGAATCTTTTCTCGAGGTTTTGCAGAGTAGCGGGGCGATGCAGAGGTTTCTTCTACCAACCCCGCGCATCAGGAGCGAAGGCCGCCACCTACCAAACGCACGAATCATACGAAATTTCAAAATTAATGTCTTGACCCTACCAAACTCCGCCATTCTTCTGTTCTGGTCTGCAAATATTTTTTCTCTCTTTTTTTTCGATAACTACTCGAGGCTTGGTATAATCTCCGAGCCGCAAGCAAACCCTAGCCGCCGCCATGGCCTTCCTCGCCGCTGCCTCGACCCGCGCGCCGTTCGCCGTCGCGGTGTCGTCCTCCCGGCGCCGCACCGTCCTCGCCGCGGCCGTCAAGGCCACCGGCGGCTCCAACCCGACCGCGCCGCACCCCGTCCTCTCCTCGCTCCGACTCGCCGCCTCCGCTGCCGTCATCCTCGCCGCCACCTCCCCGGCGGCCATCGCGTGCACCCCGGCACCGCCCCCTCCTCCCCCGGCGGTAACCGTCGCGGCCTCTCCCGACGATTCCGTCACCGACGACTCCCGCCCCTTCGAGAAGCTAATCGTCGAGACCGCCGCGCTCGCCCGCTTCGGCGGCGCGGAGGCCGCGCGCGCCCGCCTCTCCGCCGCCGCCGCCGCCGGAGTCGTCGGCGAGCAATGCGCCCGCCTCCTCGCCGCGCAGGAGCTCTTCGTGGACGGCAAGGTGGACGACGCGATCGCCGCCTTCGAGGAGCTCGCCCGGGAGGACCCCGGCGACTACCGCCCCGTGTTCTGCCAATGCGTGCTCTACTCCGTTCTGGGCAGGACCGCCGAGTCGGAATCGATGCTCCGGCGCTGCCGCGAGCTCGCCGGCGAAGAACTCGTCGCCGATTTCGTAATGCCGGTCTCGCCGTCGCCGGTCGATTCGGAGGAGGCGGAAGCGGAGCCGGATTCGCCGGAGGCAGAGACGGAGAAGCTGTAACCGGAATGGACGGTGGTGTTCACTGTGGGAATAAAGGTATTCACTTGACTCTTCTAGATGTTGGAGTGCTCCTCCGGCGATACAAATGTAGGGAGATAATAAATGGCAATGATTCGATATTTTTCATGCAATTCTAGATTTCAAATACTAGTGCATGATTTTACATGTCCTGGAAATAAAATGAAGCGATCATGAGAGGCATTTGGCCATGCTGATGAGCCGTGATAAAACAGTTTCCACGATGATCACATTGCTTAGAGTTGGGTCATTTTCAGGAATACCTTATTTATTCCTCAATCCTGATGGTCGTTAATCCACCGTCGCAGTGAAATTTGTTGGAATCGACCGATCACCTAAGCTTATCTTCACTCTTTGCTCGTCTCTGGACTATGGCATGGTTCCCTAAACCGTTTTTGGGTGGTTACCATCACCCATAGTTTGTCAGTTAGCGTGATAACCGTGCGGTTATCGCGATATATACCGTGGTTTCAAAAATTGAGATATACCGTACGGTTATCACGAGATATACCGTGGTTTCAAAAACCGCGATAACCATGTAATAACCGCACAGTTTTATAAACCTTTGGATCTGGTAGCTAATCTAAGAATGTATAGAAGGAACTCATCTAACTTTAAGTTAAAGGGACATGCTTCCCTAACCGGTGAAGCCTACTCTCATGAACCCACGCGTGCGACATATATCCCTCTAACTTAACTTAGACGAGCCTCCTTCACATTGTATACAATCAGTATATTTGTATCGCAGCTACAAATGATCAGCGTTTCAGCACTAGCAGGTTAGGCAGAGCAGCCACAAATTTCAAGACAACATTGTTTTACGCTTTATTATCTTGCAGTCTGTAGTGCTCCATGGCAGTGCTAGTGCTCAATGCTGATACCCAGTCACATTATTTGTACCCATTCTGAGCGAACACGGTGAAATCATGTATTGCTGCTATCTGCGTTGATGTCGAGGAAAGTTTTCTGGATCACGAAATGCGGCTGCTAGTAACAGAAATATCTCCTACTCCTCCCGTCCCAAAATATTTAAACCGTTCATATCCAACGTTTAACCGTTCGTCTTATTTGAAAATCTTTTATTAATATTGTTTTTATTATTATTAGATGATAAAATATAAATAGTATATTATGTGTGACCAATTTTTTCATAAATTTCTCAAATAAGACGAACCGTTAAATGTTGAACATGAATACCAACAACTGCACTTATTTTGATACGGAAATAGTACTATTGACCGTATGTTGATGTTAACAAAAGTTTTCTGGATCACGAAATGCGGCTGCTAGTAACAGAAATATCTCCTACGATTGACCGTGTCCAAAAATTGACCGTCTGTTTATTTAAAAAAATTATGGTTACTATCTTTATTATTATTATTTGATGATAAAACATAAATAGTATTTTATGTATGGCTAACTTTTTAATTTTTTTAATAAGACGGACGATTAAACATTAGACACGAAAATCCACAACTACATTTATATTGGCGAAGAGGTAATAGATAGCATCATTGTTGGCCTGCTCGGGTAATGATTTCCAACTGAGGAATGTACAAATACAAATGACATGTACAATGACGGCAAACTTCCCTCTACCAGGAAAAGAGAACGAGTTTTTTCTTTTTGCCATCCTTGAAAAACACACTGACGAGACCACGGCTCGATATAGATGGCATAAGGCCTGAAGGCCCAACCCACGGCACGGTATTTTGGCCCGGACCAAGCACGACACGGCCCGACTTGGGTCGAGCCTATGCCGGCCCGTGCCTGGGCCTCCCCACCGGCCCGGCACGGCTGGGCCGGCAGGCCAGGACCGGCATACAAAGTATAGGGACTACCTAAAATAAACTTATTTTAGCTATATATACGTCACAGCCCAAAGAAGAGGGAGGGAAAGTAGATTTTTTTAGCTAAGTATATATCACAACCCAAGAGGAGAGAGGAAAATAATACTTATTCTGTGGAAAAACACGATGGGCCGTCGTGCCTTCGGGCCGGCCCAAGTCATGTTGGGCCGTGTGTGCGGCCCATGGGCTGGCACGGCACGGCCCGGTGTGTTGTGTTGGTCGGGCCATGCCGGCCCGACTACTCTCAGCCCAGGCACGACCGGGCCTAGGCCGTGCTGGGCCGTGCCGCCCGTTTGGCCATCTATACGGCTCAAGCACATTAATAAGTGTGCATTGTTTTTCCCAAAACAAGGGAAATTTAACTATTTGCCACTTTTAGATTTGGCAATTATCCAAATACCCTTCTTAGATTTATACTTAATTTTCTTTTGCCCCTCTTAAGAGATGGTCTCTTAACTATTTGTCACTTTTGCCTACGTGACATCCAACATGGCAAACTGAGGTGAAAAATGGTGTGGGACCCACTTGTCAGTCCCTCCCCCGCTCTTCCTCTTCCCCCATCGACTCTGGCATCGCTTTTTCTCCACCGCGCCTCCTCCTCCACCGCCGCCGCCGCTGCTTTGCCTCATCCATCACTGCTCTACCTCCGCCGCCGCCCTCCTTCTCTGTCGTTGCTGCCTCTCCGCTTCCTCCACCGCCGCTTTGTCTTCCGGTGGCTCTGCCTTCTTCGGTTTCCGTCCACGTTCATCCGATCCTCATTTCCGAACAGCACAACATCACTCAAAAAACAGGCTTTTCCACTGCCAGCAGAAGGATCCTCGAGGAGATTGAGGACTCGAGATGCGACCTCGACGACGGCGGTGTTCGTCGGAGCGCAGGTCAGTGTCCTGTGGTTCTTGACCAGCATTGCCCACAGGAGCGTGCTGATGGTCTTCGTCTTCCCTGTCCCGGGAGGACCCCAAATCAGGCGCACGGAAGAGCTCCGCTGTTGCATCGCTGACACACAGTCGAGTACTGCCACCTTTTGCGACTTGTTGAGCTTGAAATCTTCAAGGCCACCAAGTGCTCTGTCCCGTAGATGTAAAGGCAGTTCTGAAGAATATGAACATTCTTGACCGACCTGCCGTAATAAAAAAAGAACATGCATAAGCACCAAATTGCATGCAATGGAGCAGATATATTACATGGTAATGCATACCTTTGGATTGTAATTTACTATCATCCGAATGATGTCAGTGTTCCTGACACTAGCAACCACCGCATCCAGTGCACTCCATATGCGATTATACGTCGTCATGTTGATCAGGAACACCGCGAAGAGAGACGATTCCAATCCAAACTGCTGCTTAACATGCTTACTTGACAGCCTGACGACGGTGTTGCCTTCAGCATCCTCGGCTTTGAGCACCGAGGCAATCACCAAGGGCTTCTCACCGCGTCCCAGGTCAGAGATGTGCCTCGGTTTCCGATCCGTCAGCAACAGTATATCCGCCTCCTTTGGGGCGTAAACTTTCTGAAAAATGTCCTTGGGATCAGCTTTCTTGGCGAAAAAACTGTATATGAGCTGCTCGTCTGAGCAAAGCTTAATCCTGGTCACTTCAGCTGCTGGCGCATGCTTGATGCCTTCCAGTGCAGAGCAGAGATCAGCACGAGTCTCTTCGATCAGCGGCACGGTGAATGATCCCATGTACTCTTTCAGCGAGGAGAAAGTTGTGGGTATTTTCTTAACCTGCATCAAGGCAACTAGGCAAGATCATCCGCGAGATAATACTCAGATTACAGCGAGAGAACAAGCTGGATAATACGTTGTACGCTACCATTACAGTGGAAGAGATTGTGTGCAAACTGCAGTTCATGGGATAAATAGTTACTCCCTCCATTTCATATTACAGGTCATGCAATCTTTTTAAGATTGATCAAACTTATACTACCTCCAACACATATATACTAATAAAATATATTCAATGTTGTATTTAATGAAACTAATTTGATGTAAAAGATGTTAAATTTTTATATAAATTTGATCAAATCTGAAAAGGTTTACTTATAATAAGAAACGGAGGAAGTAATAATCTACTGCTTGGTTACCTTTTTCTTGAGGAAGTCTTTGTTGAGCACATCTTTGAGGGACCAAGAGAACATCTGCTTCTCCAACTCGCTCTGCGACCACGAACTGTACCTGCCATCTTTTGCCCTTGCGGATCTCGTCCCCGCCCCCTGCTGCACCAGCACGACGTCGTCGTCGTCGCTGTCGTAGTAGTAGCTCATCGTTACCACTAACCAGCACGACGTCGTCGTCCGTCCGGCGAGCGAAAACGTTTCTGGCTCCGGTTGGAAGCTTTGCAAGTGTAGGTGATCTAAGTCTACTTTTATGCTGCAGCAATGCGTCGAGGATTTGTTGAGGCACAAGACCGGTGGGATTCCGTCTGCAAATTAATGTTTGAGTTGGGATGTGTAGGGTCGATCCACCCTTCCGTCTCTCAGTGTGAGTGTGTGACCCATCGTTATGAGAAGAGAAGCGCATGCGGTTGCGGTTGCATTCGCAGGTGAAAAGGTGAGAGGGTGTTTGGTTTACTAGGAGCCCAACAAGTAAAATGCAATTTACTGATTGTTCAACTGATCGTCTGAGGGTTGTTTTTCCAAGAAAAAATGAAGCTTTTTTCTTTTTTGAAGGAAAAAAATGAAGCCTTTTATGCAGCAAATCAGAACTTAGTTTTTTCGGACTCCTGTAGCATTTGGGCTATGGTGACGCGAAAATGGGTTCAGAGTAAGGTCTTCTGTGGGCCGCCTGAGTGAATCTTAATTCGAGGGAAGCAACAAAAGGAAATCGCAAGTCTTTGATATTTAGCAAACATTAAAATTTTATTTCTTGTTTGTCTTTATTTTAGAAACACATCACAATCGCAAGCGCTCGCAACGTCTTGTGTTAACCGCTTGAGTGAATCTTAATTCAAGGGAAGTAACAAAAGGAAATCGCAAAGTGTCATCCATATTTAACGCAAATATTAAAATTTTATTTCTTGTTTGTCTTGTGTTTACCTTTTTCCTCTCGACCCTTATGTAAGGTCAGGCTGTGTTCGATTGTGGGGTTCTCAACCCCTCTCCTGCAGCACACAAAATGAAGCGGCAGTTTAGCGTATAATTAATTAAATATTAACTAATGATCTATAAAATAAATTAATATTTCTATAGAATATTTTTATAAAAAAATACATTGTATAGCAGTTTGAAAAACGTACGCGTGAAAAATAAGTAACTAAAGTTGGAATTTACCAAAGAACACAGAGATAGAGACTAACCAAGCACTATCATATTCCCAAATTTTAATAGCATAGTAGGTGGATCTAGGAATGATAAAATTGTCTTTTCCTAACTCAGAGCTTCAGATCTATTTTAAATTTGGAACTCTACTATACAGGCCCTAATTCACTCATATGTCTTGCACTTCACATTGACTTTTTTACAAAGAGTTAGGACATCATCTTTTCGCTTATGCTTATACTTATGAGCTAAAACTTGAATTTTCAACTTTAAAATTGAAGCTGATTTAAGGTTTTTTTCATCGAAGTGTAGGATCGAATCACAATAACTAAGCCAACCAGAGGGGGGTGAATGATTGGTATGCCCAAAAACCAAAACTTTTAACGGAAATAAAAGTTACCCTCAAATTCGACGGATCGCGGTCTGACCGAAGTGTATGCACCGGTTTGACCGCCTGGAGTACGTCGGTCTGACCGAGTAGATCGATCGGTCCGACCGCCCTGAGATCGCCTCTGCTCCCTGTCGCCGCCGCCGGTCTGACCGCCGTGTCCTCGCCGGTCTGACCGCTGCGATGCCGTCGGTCTGACCGCCGGTAATCCGCCGGTTGGACCGCCGCACCGAAGAAAACACAAATCGCAGAACTCTTAATGTGGATAACGACTTTATTGATTCTCTCTGTGATTACGAAGTGCACCAACAACACTCCTTACAAAAAATTCGACTAAACTCGAAACCCTAACTAAACTATCAACTCAATTGCTCTCAAAAGCGATACAGGGAAGCCTCACGCTCCCTCTCTATTTATACATGAGGTAGGCAGCCCAAAGCCACGAACCAAACTCATACTAGAAGTCCTAATCACCCTAGGAAACCTTCTCGTACAAGAAACAAACTTTACATAACCAATTCCACCAAATTTGGACTCCTTCCAAATTCGACTTCGCATCCCATCCGCATACAATACCTCCATCGTATGCCATATGGAAACTTCACCTTCCACGTGCATTAAACTCTAGCCTTAGTATCCCGCATGATCTCTGACCACCCTATACGTCGTCTTATCCCTAATCCGACTCCCAATCCATCACCGCAAATACTCTCCCGGCATCTCGAGTCACCTACACATGGAATAAACAAAGAAACCTTATTCTGAGACCAAGCTATCCTCAACTTGACTCATTAGTAGCAAACAACAGTATTACATACGCATAGTATCCATTTAGAAGCCATAATCATGAAACAAACACGGATATCTAAACAAACAACCCGAAACCGAAACCGACACAGCGTCGGCCAGTTAGACCGCAGGCTGGCCGGTCCGACCGCTTGATCACCGCCGGTCTAATCGGCAACCCGTGCCCGGTCTGACCGGTCCCAAATCAGCAGTACCTATAGATCACCTGTGAAATCCAATCATCTCCAAAACCACTTCGCAAATAAATTCCAAATACCAAAATCAATAATCTCCAATGCCAATTGTTCATCACGGAATAACAATAAAAAAACACCTTTGATTTTACACGAAGTTTATTTTTCAGCTTTTACTTTTAGATCACTAAGAACATGTATATAAAAATTTTATTCACAAGCTACTTTTCATTTGCAAATATGCCGTTTCGCTTAAATTCTACGAATAAGCGAAATGATGGGACCATTAATTTTCTCCTTCCGTGTGTGTTCGGTGTCCTCAATGTCAGCCTCTCACCTTTATTATTCTCTCCGTTTCAGGTTATAAGACATTTTGACTTTAAACAAAGTTAATCTGCTTTAAGTTTGACTAAGTTTGTAGAAAATAGTAGTAACATTTTCAATCCAAGATAAATTTATTATGAAAATATATTCAATTATTGATTTCATGAAACTAATTTAGTGTTATAAATATTACTATATTTGTCTACAAACTTAGTTAAACTTGAAATTGGCTTTAACCAAATTCAAAATGTCTTATAACCTGAAACAGATGGAGTATATTATATGGCAATGCTATAGGGTGGCTAAAAGTTAAAAGTTTCAAATTTTATTTTTCTACAGACATGGCTTATGATAAATTAATGGCTGTTGTTTAAACTTAATTGCTCATTTGGAACGTAGGATTTGAAAATTGTAGCAATAAGAAAATTATAGGATTAGAATACCACGTATGGACAAATCCTGCAGGAATTGAAAATATAGGAATCTAGCACATATCACGTTTGGACGGTTCACAAGAATATAACGCTAGGTATCTAATTGAATTAAGAGAGAAAAATAGATAAAGAGAGAAGAACAAGCATTGGACTTCTTAAAGGAAAAAAAAAAAGGTTTGAGCTCTTGGTAAAATTTCCTATAGAATTAGTGCATAGGATGGTAATCCATATGAAACTGATATACTAAAAAATTGTGTTTCAAACAAAACATATAGAAAAAAGTTCCTAAGATTTAAAATCATTTGAATTTCCTTCGATCCAAAATTGTCTTAAAACTTTTAAAGACCAAAGTATGTCTTAAAAATATCAATTGCGGATGTTAGTGGTGGATCTGCCATAAAGATCGTAAGGTCCCAAGCTCTACTACCGACATTGCAACCATATGAGCCATCATTGAGTCTTCATTATTTTTTTCTATCATATACTATCTCTATCATAAAATGTAGCAACCTCTAGAAGTACGAATTTGGACATGAAGATTCGTAGTTCTAGGATGGGTCTCATCCCATCATTTAAGTTGCTACATTTTACATTTTAGAACGGAAGGAGTATCTATTAGAAGGAAGCTATACTTTTGTATAGTTTGTCGGTCTGTCTTATTAGATATTCTTGGATCCGCTCCTAACTGCGTTTGTATTGATGATGGAAGTTTCAAAGTACTAGTGTTATGGATCAGATCATTAACATGTACTCTCGTGCACACACGATGGGGCCTGTCTTAAACTATGCGATCAAATTGCCAATTGGCTTAACCAGGTCTGCTTTGAGTTCATCGATGGCGATGAGAACTTCAAGTCTTCGGTCGTCAAGTCACACTCAAGAGTCTCACGTAATACGACAGGAAAACACGCTTTCAAACAAGGAAAACCTCCATCTAGCACTCGAAAGTCGAAACACACCAACCACTCCCCAAATTCCCCCTACTTCAAACGCGTCGAGACCAAAGAGAGAAAAATAGAGGGGAAATTCAAAACCTCCCCCAAAACCCTCGCCCCACCGCCGCCGCCCGCCGCCCCCGCCGCCATGGACAGGGCACCGCCGCGCGGCGCCCCGCGCGACGCCGTCGGCCAGCGGTGGCTCGCCGTCTTCGTCTTCCAGGCCGCGCTCTCGGCCGCGGCCTCCGCGCTCTACCTCGCCGCGTCCCCGCGCCGCCGCCACGCCCGCCTCGGCGTGCCCCGGGGCCTCCTCCTGGCGCTCCACCCGTTCCTCTCCCTGGCCGCCACGGGGCTCCTCGCGCTCGCCTTCCTCGTCTCCGCGTCGCCCCACCCGCGCGCTCCCCCCGTCCCGCGCCGCGCCCTCGCGGCGTCCCTCCTCGCCGCCGCCGGGGCGCTCTGCGTGGGCGCGGCCGCGTCGCTGGTCCCCGAGGACTCCGGGTGGGCGGCTGTTGCTGGGCTGGGGTTCCGCGGCGCTGTATTGGGAGCCGTGTTCGCCGCGCACTACTTCGGGCGTCGGAGGTGGTTGCTCCAGTTCCCCGTTGTGCAGGTCAGTGAAGTGGGGAAAAGTAGGGTTTCTCATCTAGAATGGCGTTCCGAATCTTATCAAATTGCCAAATGGCCGTAGCTCCTAATAGAGGTATTGCGACTATAGAGATCGGAATTTTAGGTTTAAAGTCAGCTTGTTACGATTTTAGATTACCTACTTAGGTATGATTGATGGTGCTGGTGATTTTTTGTTATTTAATCTAAGCATGGATGTTTTTGATAACTGTGGCTTGTATTATTGGTATGTTGGGTCTAAGATGCTTTGTGATTTGTTCCGAGTTTAACTGGTTCCCACTAGAGAGCTTCATGAATTGATCAAATGATTAGGGAATAGCTGCTAGCACCTCTGTAATATTCAGGTTGATATACATTGGACATACATGTGCTATTCTCAGATGAGAAATTTGATTATCATGTTTGATAAGACACTATAGCGTTGTTTTATAATTCTCCAGAATATACGATATTCAGAATCCACATGCATGAGCTGTAGTTTGCTTTGATGGTTATTGATAGAGAAGTTTTTATCCATCTAGATCTTTTTTGCGGAGACATGGTTTGTATTGATCTAAATTATATGTGCAAGCTTCTGATATCTATAGCTCTGTTTGGTTAATTTTTTTGCCCTTGCGATTTTTTAGGCTTGCATGTTGTTTACTTGCAATCCTTCAGCACTTCCCACCAATTTTGCCAATTGTCTTACTTGCTTTCTTAATTTGTTTTTTGTCCAGCGACCTCCGTTCTATGGTTTGAAAATGGGGCTTCTGCCATCTGGAAAAAGGGCTCTGAAGGTGTCACTTCAGGCCTTCTTCCTTTCCTTTATCTTGATTTTCGTTCTTCCTCAGCAATTCAGAATCAGAGGATCCATTGGAAGCCAAATTATCACCCAAATCGGTATTTTTATAATGAGCACTGCCGTTGCCTTCTGTTGGGAAATAAGTCATCATTTTGTCCAGGTTTGTTCTTCACAATCCAACTTCAAAGGAAAAAAGATGTTATATGATGTACTTGTTGTATTGCCTGGAATGCGGAGATTGACGTCATTTCCTGAAACTTTATAGTTCATAACCATAATTCAACTGCTTTCAACAAATTTCAGGTTGTGCATACAAGAAGGTGCAGTTTCGCTCCACCACAGAGCACTGCTGCTGCAGAGACTAATCCTACTGAGTATATCCTAGAAACATTGGAACTGAGTGATCCAAGATCATTAATGCAGTATCTTGCATACCAAGATTTGTGTGCTGTATCTGAATGTAACTTAGAACCATGGCGTCGAGGGGCCTTCTTTGAGGAATCTGGTGAGACTTACAAAAGAATTGTGACAGCTTGTTTGAAGCCGCTTGAGGAGTTCACGTCAAAAATTGCTGAAGCTCTTGAAGGGTTTTCTAGTGAGAAACCAGAATTGTTGTCACAACAGTTCAAACTTGCTGCTGCATTTAATGATTCACAGGTAAGTTACTCATCAGTTTCTTCTATCTGTTTTACCTCTTATGTTGTGTTCAGCTGTTTTCCTGTTTTTTTTTTTCCAATTGTTAATCATGTTTGCATTTGTGTTGATATAGAACATGAAATGGTTCCTTCGTTTAGGAGTTAAGACCAAAAACAGTTGGATCTTACTGTAGAATCAGTTCGGTGTTTACTGTTTGTTTTTTGCTTTGTCACTCATGACAGATTATATAGAGTTGAATTAAATGTACGTACTATAATCTTAACTGCACCACATTGGTTAGTGATACACATACATAATGACTAGATCTGCATCCAGGAAGATCTGCTTGTAAAGGTTAATATCATAGTTTGAAGTGTTCAGACTTCAGACATCTTAGGAGTTCATTTTGAGATTGATAGCTTGCGAGTGCTGATGTCTACTTTATTTATAACCAGTCTAATTTGTGGCAACCACATTTAGTTCTAGTGGATGATAATTGGATATTTAGTGAGTGTTAACTATCATCATGTGAGATTGTGGTCTCTAAAAAAAATTGCCCAGCACTGCAACAGACAATAGCATATGCACTCTCCTGCAGCAATTTTGGACATATGGGCGTGTGGGATGTCTTGGTATTACTGTCATACATTGGTCTCACGTGGATGTCCTGTATTCTATTTATTGGTATAGTGGAAGTGAATAATCCATTTATACCTTTTATTTTAGCTTTACAATTGAGCAAGTTTAAGTTTGGTGGTTTTGGTCTTTAGCTGGTGACCATTAACTTAGGAAGCATGTTTTGCTTCAGAAAACAGGCTAGTAATTGTGGTAGGAAGACATTGTTTTATTTGACAAAATCATAACAGTACCTTTGCAACTACTTCTGTAGTTGGAATATTTTTTTGGTATTTACAACATAATTGAACATTTTGTCCATTATGGCTAGAACACGTAGCACCCTGACTATGGCTGAAATGGAGGCTGCCAGCAGGTATGTTGGGTTGCTATCTGGAACCATGCAAAATAGCATTCCATTTGTTAGCTGCTCCAGCTTTTTCTGTATGTTGGGTCAATTAGGTCATGCTTTACTCATATTTTTAGTTTAGCATCAGATGGCCGTTCATACAGATTATAAACTCCCTCCTGTCAAGAAACTAGACCGTTTGGAGATTATCGTTTTGTTCACAAAAGCAAGACATTTGGAAAGATTTGGGGTCATTTGGCCACTTTTGCCCCTTATTAAATGACTTTATGCATGCTAAGTTGAAATTTCTAGAGGAAGTTAATTGAGACAGTATTATGACAAGTCACTGATTAATCATTCCTTGGTAGATGCAAACAAGCCCCAAACATTTTCCTTTGCTGACTGAAGGGAGTATTGTTTCCACAAATTTGTGATTTTGGTAGCATTCCGAATGGTTGAATTGTCAACAGTGTTGACCACGTCCAGACTAGTTCCTCAAATGTTTCTATGTTTGATAATTCCTGATGAAAAGTTAATGTGCGGCTTGTTACATGTAGATATGCACATGGTGCGCTCGGACATTGTCATCTTTAACTGCACGGTCATGCCAAGAAGATCGGTATGGAGTTGCTCAACTCACAGGCTGCAATGCTGCTGTGATGTCTACTTTGCTGTCTGCGCTAGTTGCCGTTGAGGCCTGTTTGGGGAAGAAAACTAACCCACAACCTGCGCACTCACTGGGTCCAGCAAGCATTAAGTGGGCTAACTTTTCCACCGGGAGAAAAGGCAATGTAACTGCCATTGCAAGCACGCAAAGAGGTGGTCTTCACACTAAAGCTTTTTCCATGGCCGATGTTCTTCGAACTTCGATCTATCAGATGGTTTCAGCCTTTGAGCATGACATGCGGGCAAATGCTAAAGCATCAAGTTTGGAGAAGAACTGGATCAGTGAAGGAAGAAAACCTGTATTTGGTTCACAGGCTGTGTTGGTTCAGAAGTTGAGCCTGTTTATTGAGTACCGTGCTGTCTGAACTTGGCATCCTGTCCCAAGTCCTTGCCGGCCATTTAAATTATTCTTGGATGAAGGTTCTTTCGTTTTGGATTTGGATGGGAGAGTTTGTTTGACTATGAATCTTTCGAACAGATTATGACTCTCATTCAGGTTCAGGGGGCCAATATTTTATATCAAGAACGACTGGGATAGTGGCATTTTTTGCTCATAATCGTCAGGATGTAAGAAAGACATGAACTGTTATACCTATGGAGAGCTTTTCAAAAGATAATTACATTTCTCCACTGGGAAAAAGCCACGCTGGTTTTGAAAAACTATGCCGGTGAACCTGCTGTATACTACTTATCATTTTCTCACCCTGGAGTTGTAATCTGTATGTTGTCATGGGAGAAGGAAACCAGAGTGTGCTGAACTCAATAGGCTTGTTGGAATTTTCGTTCTCACAATGTAACTTGTTTGTTAGTCCTACCCACTTAACAGCTTCACCTGAAGTTCTAGTCAAATTCTAATGCTTTCATTGATTTACGTGATGTTGTCGCCTAATCTTACATTTTCATTTTGGGTTACTTGTTAGCTTTGAGCCATTTGAAATTTGAGTTGGCAAGATGCCCCTTTGTGCTTTTTCGATGACAGTATCAAAACTCAGAAGGCACATGCTGGAAGAGGCGTACTTTCTAATTGAGCAATTTCGTTCTAACTATCCATCTCATCAATCGTGGATTTATGTTACAACAAGCTCACCCAACAAACACCACGGACGGTGGAAATGGACAACCTAACACAGCGAAAATGCTGGTCATTCAGATTTCAGAGTACTTATGTACAGACGGGTAAACACGTGGCTTCGACTGCAACTATCACCAAACTCCCTAGCTTAGTTAACGACGAGAAACTTAGCTGCCACCCCCTCCGGCCTCGCCGGCGCTGCCAGCGGCGGCCGCCTCGGCGAGGCGGCGAGCATCGAGAGGGCGGCCCTCGCGGTCGCCTTCTTGGGGCCGGCGACGACGGCCTTGGGGCAATGCCGGCGCGGCGACAGGACGCGCCCGCGGTGCGCGTCCAGGCCGCCCCCGCAGCTCTGCGACGGCTTGAGGCGCTTCCTCGGCGGCTTGGCCAGGTCCTCCAGCGAGGCGACCGCCGCCAGCGACGCGAACGACTGCGACTTTCCGTCGAAGAACCTCGACAACCCCCTCCTGCAAACCAAAAAAAGAAAAAAAAAACACTCCGGCGTCAGCTCAGCTAGCTCAAGGATCATCAAAGATCTAGAAGAACGCGACCAGCTCGACCATGGCCACGGGCACAGAGCAAACGGCACGCACTTGAACGGGAGCTGCGTCATGAGGTCGGACATCTCGAAGCGGCGCTCCGCCGAGCTGGAGGAGGAGGAGGAGCTCGCGTCGTCGGCGAGCTCCGAGGACGACCCCGACGACCGCGCCGAGCTCCCCGCCGACGTGGACGGCGACCCGATATCCTCCTCCTGCTCCTCGCAATCCGCCGCGCCGCCGCGCCGGCACCACGCGTACGCGTCCATGTATATATCCCCAACTCTTGACTCTCCCCGACCAACGCCGACCTCAGATCAAGGCAAGCGAACGCAGCTCAGATCGAAGCAGCAACCGAGCCGTGTCGTCGTCGACTGGTGGAAAAAAGGCAGCTGGTACAAATTATAAAGGTGTGGAGGAGACCGTGGCCGTGGTGGCGAGGTGAGTCACTGCTGGCAGAGGAGGATAAGAACGAGCGAGAAGTAGTAGCGGAGAGCGTGCGCGAGGCGAGCGGATGAGATAAAACTAAAGAGAAGAAAAAAAACACGGCTCGTTTATTTGTTTGTTTATCGCGTGTGCGGCGCGGTAGGGAAGGGAAGGAGTAAAACAATAGATTCGGCGTTATCGCTTTTCTTTTGGGTTTTTTATCCGCTGGGTTTGGCGTTCGAATTCTTGCTCTCTGTTTTTTTTTCTTTTTCCGGAGAGCGGGGGGAGGGGGAGAGAGTGGATAAGGCCTCCACATGCGTATACGTGTGTTCCCGCGCGCGCGGGCGCATCGGAGGCCACGCGACGCGATGCTGCTGCGTGCGGCTGAGGCTATAGGCTAGCGGAGTGGAGTAGTAGTAGCGAGGGGACGTTGCTTGTGATTGGGGGAAACGGAGGAGGGCCACACGCTTTAGGCTGTTCCCAACACATCTCTCTCCTTTTCCGTATGCACGTTTTTCAAACTACTAAACGATATGTTTTTTACAAAAAGTTTCTATACGAAAGTTACTTTAAAAAATTAAATTAATCCATTTTTGAAAAAAAATTAGCTAATACTTAATTAATCACGTGCTAATAGACCTCTCCGTTTTCCGTGCGGGAGGGATTATTTCCTGGAATCCGAACACAGCATTACATCCACATCTTTTTACCTTAAAATTTAAATTTTTATCTTTTAAATCTGAAGTTGATTTAAGGTTATTTTATCCAAGTTTACTTTCCAATTTTTACTTTTAAATCATTAAGAATATTTTTAGATCATTAAAAACATATATATTAAGAACATATATGTAAATGTTTTATTTATAAATTATTTTTTTATTTTCGTTTATAAATATGCTGTATAAACGTAACAATGGGGCCATAGATTCCCGCCTGCACCACGCGGGTTTGTGCACTCCACCTGCTACGGATTTTACTTGGATGGAGCCGTGGAGTGGAGTGTATGCTGTGCGGGGTGTTTGGATGGGACTAAAACTTCGTAGTCCCTATCATATCGGATGTTTAGACATACTAATTGAAAGTATTAAATATAGATTAATGATAAAACACATTCCATAACCTTAGATTAATTCGCAAGACGAATCTATTAAGACTGTCGATGATATGGGCCCGGGGGTACCCACGCTGAGGGGAAAAAGTCCTTTCCGCTAGCAACGTGGCCGTGCGGCTTGGACATCCCGTCGGGGCGGCGGGGGGAGGGGGGGTCAGACGTGCGGGTAATAAATAGTCAAAAGGCGCCCGAGTCCGCCTAAGAGGCTCGGGGTATCCTGTCGTACCCCCCGGGCCCGAGGGGCTGCGTTACCCCGAGGCCCTCGCATGGCTGCCACGTGGCGGCCGGATGGGCGGAGATAGGGGCGCTACCAGGCGCATTTATGAGCGGCGCCCCAACCGCCCCCGTTGCATTTAGTGCGGCGTGGCAGATCGTGCGCCGCCCAGCGATTGACGTGCGTCAATCGCCTTGACCGGGCTGTGACCGGCCACCAGTGGATGGGACAAGCGGCAGCGCACCCACGTCCTGCCCTGTGTCAGGCGGCGTGAGGGCAGGTATGCCCCGTCCCATCAACGGCAAGGGGTTGATGTTCGACCGGTGCATCCCATGCGCATGAACCCACAAAAGTCTTCAGGAATTTATGAGGGAATGACAGGGGATGTCCCCCGTGTCAGGCGAAGGATGGCGCTGGGGCCTACTTGAGGACGAGCGGTCACCTTACTTTCGGCCTAAGGCATGGGTGGCAGCTCGACCCAGGTTGATGTAGGCCCCCCTCCAAGGATGAGATGTGTAGAGGTGGTGCATGTGGTATCCCCTTGAACTATAAAAGGAGCACCTTGCCCACCGGGCAAGGGGACAACTCTTGGGAGCTTGAACCTTAGGGGAAGACTAGCCATCCGTTGCTCTTAGGTTTGGAATCCCTTGTAAAAGCATAAGTATAATCCGTACACAGGGGTAAGGTATTACGTTCCCCAGCTAGCGGCCCGAACCTAGATAATCTCTCGTCTCCCTCTTGATCGTTATCCACCATGCCGGCCTAATCCACGGCGAGGTTACGCTCTTGATCATCGCGCCCTATCCCCCGGCCGAACTCACAAAGGGGGGTCTCACGTCCTCCCACTAGAGAGGATCACCCCTCGACAGAGCCTAATTAATTCATGATTAGCCTATGTGTTGCTATAGTAAACATTCTCTAATTATGGATTAATTAGGCTGAAAAAAATTGTCTTGTGAATTAGCTCTCATTTATGTAATTAGTTTTATTAGTCTATATTTAATACTCCAAATTAGTGTCAAACATCCGATACGACATGGCTGTGTTTAGATGGTGGAAAAGTTAAAAAGTTAGAAGAAAGTTGGTAGTTTATGTGTATAGGAAAGTTTTCGATGTGATGTGATGAAAAGTTGAGAATTTAGGGGAACTAAACAAAACCATAGACTAAAATTTAGTCCCGTCTTGTTCTTCCGCTGTTGCTCGTATAGTGGAGTGCACCGCTCGTACTTGTGGAGGACTGCTCTCTTATATTTAAAGGATATCTTGAAATGTGTATGAGCTTTGCCCTAATTCCCTAAAGCCTACTATAAAATTTGATTATCAAACAGACTAAACGCACAATGAGCAACGGCATGTGTTCAATAATCATTATGTTAGTACTTTTAGCTAGAACCGCATCAAAGTGGCAAGATGGCTTTAGCCTTTAGTTGTCCAACAGCAGTAGCATCGATGGTACGTAAGCTTAATAGGACAAAGACAAACCATATGTGGCATCCATTTCCTTTTGTCTAAAATATGTCCCCTTTTGCTAAAGAACAAATGTACAGTTGCAACCGTTCTCAAAACATAATAAAAAAATGCATGCTATTTGTCATTGTATGATGGAATATGCCAGATCCGGTAATCTGCGACTATTATAAGTGTGGAACAAACAACTTGCTACTCCTTTGCACCACTGTTACCCTCCTGACAGTGAAAGAAACACAAAGAAAGCTGCAGGCCTGCAGTTAGCTGAGAGGAGACTGTCTCCAATTTAAGAAGAGATTAATGACATAGTCTCCAATAAAAAAAAGTTAAATGAGGATTATTCTCTGTGTACTTATCGCGCTCCGTTACGAGATGCCGATTGTGCAAAGCTGACTCAGCTGACCTGGTAATGCCCCCCTGACCACTAACTCGTGGTCCAATCTTCACTTTTGGTCTTCGTTGCATATCCTTTCAACAATATGGGGTACTTATCCTTTCCTACGACTTGAATTTATAAGCTATATGGGATGGTTACATTAGGTATGAGATGGATATGATAATGAAAGTGGGCTCCATAATGAGTTCATGGTTTTGTTAAGGAGCATCTTTCCCATCCTTGAAGAGATACCATGAGATACGAGGTACCATGAGATACCAATCTAATCTAACCGTTGATTTAGCAAAGGTATGATCGGGCTAACGAAAATGAGGTACCGCTGCTAATCACCGCCCACTGCCGCATTAGGTCATCCGTGCCGGCGGTCTGCTGCCGTCGCATCGAGGCCGCCGCGGCGCCGTTCCATAGAGGCCAGTCTTCCACCGTCGCAGGAGACGGGCGGCGTGGACAGGTCATGGCCTTTGATGTTCGAGGGCATGGCTGCCTTCAGGACGACGACGAGTAGAGCTCCTTCTCTGGTGGCGCCTTTCTCGGCGAGGACAACAACCACCGGCGAGCTGGCCGAGTTGGCCGATGTTGGTCCTGACCTGAGGCCGGTCTTCCACTGTCGCATCAAGGCTAGCGCGGCGCTAAATTCAAAGACTGGTCGTCTTCCTGAGCAGGATAAAGGCACTATACGTCCCTATCATCAGGATTAGTTAGTTCTTGCATGAGCGTGACATACTACGCACAAATTGGGGCAGAGATGCAGATCGAATCAAGGCCGTCGTCGAACCGACGTGCTGGCTGGTCATACGCCTCGAACTGTCGCATAGAGGCCGCTGCGGCCGCCGTCGCATCGATCCGACTGATGACCACGACCTATCGCCGGCGTCCCGCCGTTGACCACCACGAATTGCCGATCTGGCGGAAGAGAAAACGCGAAAGAAAGAGATGCCGCACGCAAAATTACAAGAGTACCCTCCCACCCACGGTACCACTTCAGTAAGGAGGTGTGGTACCATGAAGTACCGATAATTTCTCACCGTTTAGTGAAAGCTAGATTAACGGTCAGGATTTGGTACTGCACAACCTTAAGGACAGTAAAAAACTTTTTTGTTTGGAGATGTGAATACACTATGTTTTTTAGCTTCTAACTTCTAATTCATTTTCTTAATTTTATAATTACATCTTTACTCCTTTAAATGTTTCTTGTGGTGGTGCGGGTGAGTCTGCCTCACCACCACCACCCACTGATATTTGGTCCCACAAAACGAGCCCCACATAACAAGTATTCTTAAAATCTTGAAGAGAATTTATATTGTTGAGGAGTTGGAAATTCTAAAACAAGTAGAGCCACTATGGCCAAGGGGAAAAAATGTACTGCTGGTAGAGTCTACTTGTGATTAATTAAAGTAGGAAAGCAGGATTAGTGCGCTAATCGATTAACTCTTATCCGCCGCTAAGTCAACAGAGTACTAATGAACTTGCCTGTGATAACAAAGGTACGAATCCATTCGTTCGTTCACTTCGTTGTCCTAGTCACACACAAGAGGTAGCACAAGAAAGGCGAAAGCAAGTCCTTTTTTAGCGACAGGGTTGTAATCTTCGGGCCCAAACCCGGGAATGCCATCATTCTGATTTCTTGGGGGCAACATTGACGACACCATGACGGGTTAATTAGGTAATAAAATAAACTCGAGGAGTTCGTAAACGAAAGCATCGATCAGAAGATTGCAATTTATTTACCCTTTGCCTGACGGTAATCAACGCCGATCAACTGTAGTATACTGAAAAGAAGAGAACCTTTTGACACCCAACGCGCGGGAACAAATCGAAATGAAGTAGTATGAAACTGTGCAGCACTCACGGACCGATCACCAATTTGAGTCTCCGCGAGAAACAATCACCAATTTGAGGATTTGTGTATTTTGGATGGATTTCGGGCAAGGTGCAGCGAGCCAAGCTGTTTTTAGGTTGGGCGGTTGGGCCGTACTGCACATTTCATACATACGGGCCAGGTTGAAAAGGCAAGCCTAATTCTGGGCTGAAACAAGCCCACCATTGCTTGCAACAAATTCAGCTCGACATCTCAGAACAAAGAACGTTCATATTTCAAAATCCGAATCACTCCAGCAACGAAATAAGAAATGCAGGAGACAAATTTAATTTTCGCAAGGATTAGAATCACATCATTTCATCTACGGAAATGAGCAAGACTGACAAGTGAGTGACATGGAGTAATAAACCGAGTTTCTAAGCATCAAACTGAAGATTGTGTGGGCTTGTGGCAATTTAGGCTGCGTTCGTTTGGAGGACAAAGCGAGTGAGTTTGTTTCGTATTCCACACGCACGTTTCCCGAACTACTAAACGGTATGTTTTTTTTGCAAAAAAATTTTATAGAAAAGTTACTTTAAAAAATTATATTAATCCATTTTTAAAGTTTAAAATAGTTAATACTCAATTAATCATGTACTAATGTCTTACCTTGTTTTGCGTATCTTCCCAATCTTCTTTATCTCCTTCTCAAACACACACCCTTATTTGCGTTCATCTAACAGTAGCAACACCAAGCATGGTACTAAATACGAAAGTTTTGACTGCCATTTCCCACAAACAAATCAGCACGAAATCACATTAGCAGTCAAGAACCAATCGCCAATTCGAAATTTTGTTGTGCCTTTTTCTGCAGCACAGTTCGAACTTCGTATACAGAGGGACACTACCACTAAACTATTCTGTCACTTAGATGATTCTCTTAACTACTACAACAACAGCTTACCCCTTGTTGCAAATTCAGATCAACATTCACAATTCAAATCACCAGCAACGGGATCAGAAATGCAGGAAACAAATAATTTTGCTACGATTGAAATCGTAATGTCATTGCATCTATGGAAATGAGCAAATCACAACCAGGAGTTGGGATACTACTAATCCTAAAAACACACCCATGGCATAACCGGATCTCTCTACACCAGCAAAGCAAAAGGTCACAACAACGGCTAAAACATCAGCAACAGCCAGTCCAGTGGAGGCGGCGGCGCCAGAGGCCGCTAGCGCGGGGCGAGGGAGGGGAGCGCTCAGCCGCCGAAGCCGTAGAGGGTGCGGCCCTGGCGCTTGAGCGCGTAGACGACGTCCATGGCGGTGACGGTCTTGCGGCGGGCGTGCTCCGTGTAGGTGACGGCGTCGCGGATGACGTTCTCGAGGAAGATCTTGAGCACGCCGCGGGTCTCCTCGTAGATGAGCCCAGAGATGCGCTTCACCCCACCCCTCCTCGCCAGCCTCCGGATCGCCGGCTTGGTGATCCCCTGGATGTTGTCGCGGAGCACCTTGCGGTGGCGCTTCGCCCCGCCCTTGCCCAACCCCTTGCCTCCCTTGCCGCGCCCAGACATCACCGGAGACCGAGACGAGACGAATCCGAGATGGAAGAAGAGAGAGGTCTACTACTTGTGGAGATCTGAAATCGCTGAGGCTATTGGTGAGATGGATTTGGATTTGGGGTCGGTTTTATAGAGGTGGGAGGTGGGGAAATTTTGGGGGGATTTTGGGCGGGAGAATTTTTTGGGGATGGTTTTGCGCTTTTGCTGGGTGGGTTTGGGACGTTGGATTGGTGGTGGACGGGCGCGATGGATTGGGGTGTGTTTCCGTGGATCGGTGACGTGGTGGGAGGCGCGGGGATGGATCCGTGGGTGGGGGGAGGATTGCCGTTGGATTGAATCGGATGGTGGGGAAGCTCGTCGTTGGGTGGGGAGCGGATCGGTGACGTGGCAATGGTTCTGTGGCCACTGGCCAGGCGAGGAACGTGGGCTGGGCCGGGCCGGGCGGCCGGTTAGCTCGGTCTCCTGATCAGTCACGGGGCCCGTAGCGTCAAGTCACCGGCCCACCACCACCGCCCGGCGAATAAACCCGCCGCCTCTCGTTTCGCCGCCGCCGCCGTCGCCGCCGTCGCCATCTCCAGGCGGGTGCTGCAGAGATAGGCTATGGCTTTCGCGCCGTCCGCGCGGAGGGTCTCGGCCGTGCTGTACCACTACCCGTGCCCGGACGGCGCGTTCGCGGCGCTCGCCGCGCACCTCTACTTCTCCGCCGCCGCACTCCCCGTCCGCTTCTTCCCCAACACCGTCTACGACCCCATCAGGTAAATCTTCTGTACCTTAAGAGATTGACCTTTCGGCCTTCGAACTACTAGTTTCTGCTTCCAATGTTCTTCTCCTCCATAGGTTCGTTTGAAGAGGTGAAATCTGCAGGAAGCTGCAAGCGAGTACAACTCTTCCTTTACAATGTCTAACTGTAGTTTCAGTTCGTTTAGGCCGACCGACATCTGTGGAGCTGCTCAATATTCACTTTGGCATTGCTTTACACTTGGGGCCTGTTTCCCCTGGCAAGTTTTTTCACGTTGTCACATAGAATGTTTGGACACATACATTAAGTATTAAATATATAAAAATAATAATTACACAGATTGCGTGTAAATTGTGAGATGAATTTTTAAGCCTAATTGCTCCATGATTTGACAATGTGGTGCTACAGTAAATATTTGCTAATGGCGGATTAATTAGGTTTAATAAATTCATCTCGCAGTTTATAGGCGGATTCTGTAATTTGTTTTATTATTAGACTACGTTTAATACTTCAAATGTGTGTCCGTATATCCGATTTGACACGGCAAAAATTTTCACCCCTGGATCTAAACACAACCTTATTAAGCTTTCCCTTTGTATTTTAGTTGGAGAAAATTGCATCTAGTTGGCATTCTGACAAATCCCCTTTTTGGGGTTTGTATTCTGTAGTGACGTTTCGTATAGTCAGGCCTGTGTGAAATATCCTTTTTTTCGGATTTCAATATTTCATGAATCATGAAAATGATGAATGGGAAATCAAAATTGAACAAAGCTGTTTGGTGATTTTGTCATGATATGAGCCTCTGCAAAGCCGATACAGTGAATCAGCGATGCTCAAGTGTTTCTCTTTACTATAGCATTATTCTTACTGTTACCCTCTCTGTAGGAGTGATGCTCTTCCATTTGATGAAATCAAAGATGTTTATCTTCTAGACTTTGTCGGGCCTCCTGGTTTTGTCACTGATATTGCCCCAAAAGTCGAGAGGTTTGTAAGCATTTATCTACTGCTCTTTGCTTTAAGTTTTGTTGTGTGTATGTTAGTTTCATGTGCATTATGCTGTTAATCTTGGATTCTTAGAAATAAGATTCAGCCTATGTTCATTCTGTCATTCATTTAATATACAGAGATTTCCGTACACTTCATGAGTAGATTCAGTATATTCTGTAAAATATTTTGGGGAAACACATTGTGGCCATCAACTGTTCTGAATATTGTTGAACTGTAGATTGTAGAAGTTATGCATCAATATTTCTATACATTCTGAATTGTTTTGTAGAATATTCTATCCCTAATGCTAGGACAATTCTAATGTTTTTATCTTGTTCAGTGTTACAATCTTGGATCATCATAAAACTGCCTTTGAAAGTTTATGCGGGAACCCCACACTCGGAGAAAATGTCAATAAGGTGATTGACATGCAACGCAGTGGAGCAACAATCGCATTTGATTTCTTTAGCAACAAACTCTTGACAACAGGTAGTAGTTTATGGAATCATGGAAGTGGCAATTCTTTTAATGGGGTGAAATATCTTCCCGATAACAAGCTTGAAACCGTACACAAGCTTTTCAAGTTTATAGAGGATGGGGATCTGTGGAGATGGACCATTCCGAATAGCAAGGCCTTCAGCAGTGGCCTGAAAGATTTGGACATTGAGTTTGATTTCAATATCAACAGAAAGTTGTTTGATCAGGCAAGTAACTTGGTACTAGTGTTCTGCTACAGTAGCATATCCTCATTAAAAATTCATGATACAAATCTAGCAGCACCACTTTTGCATCACTAAACCTATATATTGCTAGCCTAATTGTTGGTTAAAAAGAAAGTCTATATCTTAAAATACATGAGTGCCTTCTATACTTGGACAGAGTGATTATTGATGTTGTCCTACTATACGAGAGCTGTTACAAAACATTGAAATCACCCAGCTAGCCATCACACCAAAATGCTTTTCCATCCAAAGCTTGTATTGTTTTGGTCCAATAACTTCCTGTGAAGTGGTATTGTTGCAGTTACTGGAACTGGATCCTGAGGAAGTCATTTCTCGTGGACAAGCAACATTGTCACACAAGCAAAAATTAATTGATGAATGTCTGGAGAAATCCTATGAAATTGCATTAGGATGTGGCAGGTTCGGTAATTGTCTGGTAAATATCTGCAGGTTTTCTTTTTCTCTTGATTATTTTGTATGTTCATTAATATTCTATTCATGTTTTGTCAACATTCTATTATGTGAAGGCGAATCGTCCCTACATCCGTCTATAAATTCTGTTATACTACTTGTTTGATGGGGCTGTTGTTGCAATTTATGATGGTCCATGAGCTATATGTTTGATCCAAATTAACACATTTCCAGTAAACTGGATCAGTAGCTATATTTCGTGACCAGGGGTTAAAGTTTGACATATTACAAGAAAAAATCCTGAGGTCTTTTTTGGTACATGTAGCTTTCCAGTTCCAGATTCTGGAACCATCTGGTGTGCAACTCCACTATCCTTACATAACCAGGACGTATCTTTTTTTCCATTAGTTCTGCATGTTTTTTTATTTGTGCAATCATTCCCACCTGAATTTCAAGATAGCTTACTTATGGTAGCTTTATGGTTCATCGCCATCGAATTTGAGGTTCACTTATTATAGCTTAATACTTTACTGATGCAGGCATGCAGCCATTCCTACAGCCTAATGTCTCACTGTCTCAGTATCCATAATACTTTTTACTCTCTTTGTTTGCATTTTACCAACCTTACAGGCTCTGCTGAATTATATTTTTATTGACCCTTAGGCTGTCAACGCTGATGCAATTTCAAATTTGAGAAGCGAACTTGGAAATCAGCTAGCTGACAAGAGTCGTAATTTAAATCTGAGGCAAGTTTTCTATTCAACCTCTCCATGTTGATAAACAATCCATATTGTTTCTTCAAAGCGCTATGTTGTTCTAACACGAACCAATGGTACCGTCTCCAGAAGTATTGGCGCTGTAGTGTACAAAGTACCTGAGTTGAATAATGACAATATGCTGAAAATAAGTCTTAGAAGTTTGAACGAGGAAGACACTACTTCTATCTCTAAGGTACTTCATCCTCCGATCAAATCTATAAGGCTGTACAGTAGCATCTGAAAATGATCTATTTTAAGGCTGTTGATTTGTTGGCGTTTGACTCTTTTTGTAGGAATATGGTGGTGGGGGGCATCGGAATGCAAGCTCATTTTTGTTGAGCGTTACTGAGTTCGACAGGTGGAAGGTTGGAGCTGAACCTTGCAACACTAAAATGTAAGAACTTCATCAACAAATTGAGTGGTTCATAAAGAAGGAAATGCAGGATGTTACACAAAAGCACAAAATGGAAAAAGCATTAAGTCTTAGGCCCTGTTCTTTTGTTTTCTTAGCTAGGACCAGCCGTGTCTAGCTATCTAGGCACATGCACATCCGGTCAGTGGCGTGCCTGTGGTTCATGAACATGAGCCCCCAGTATCATTGTAAGAAAAAAAAAACTGTCAGGGTCGTTTTCAACATTTTTGTTGGAGAAGCCAATTGTTAGGGAGTGACTAGGCGTTGATCGGCTGATCGCCATTAAGGGTGTTCTGAACGATTAGTTCTCACTAGCAAATATCTATCAAAAAAAAAAAACTTAAGCTAGGAGATCCTAGTAGAACGAATTCGTACTAGGAGGAGTCTCCTAGGTTGAGTTTTTTAAATCCTAGGTTGAGTTTTTTTTTAAAAGACGGAGAGAGTAGACTGGATGTGATGGTATGATTCATGGCATCAACTGAGCATGAAGGGAACAGGCTTGGGGCATGATCGGATGGCTCTTAGGGCGTTTAAAGTGCAAGGACGTGGCCTTCAGCCTCATACAAAAAAAGGAATATTCAGCGCCACATCAGCGTACCAAAAAAACGAATATTCAGCGCCACATCAGCGGTACGCGGAGCCAAACGTGGTTGTCGTAGCTAAACATGGATGCTCGTTCTTCGTTCGTCGAACGACTTGCGGAGGGCGAAGAAAGGGTGAATTGTCGCGTTGTGGAGGCCTGGAGGGCGGAGCCTCGTGGGCGTGGCTTCGCATCAGCGAGGGAAATAACCTCCCTTTCCCGTGCTCACCTCGCCGGAGAGAGGAGCGGCGCCGCCAACGGGGAGAGCGGAGGGCACCACAAGGCTCGTCGTGGCCCCCGCCTTCGCAACGGCCTCCGCTCGCTACTGGCCATTACGCCCATCGGAGCTCGTCGGCCATGCCGCCCCCCGATCCGCGACGATCTCCGCTTGTTGTCGGCCGCGCCGCCCCACGATTTGCGCCCACCGGAGCTCACCAGCCACGCCGCCCCCCGATCCGTGATGACCTCCGCTCGTTGTCGACTGCGTCGCCCCTCGATATGCGCCCGTTGGAGCTCGCCGGCCATGCCGCCTCCCGATCCACGATGACCTCCACTCGCTGCCGGTCGCGCAGCCCCTTGACGCCCGTCGTAGCTCGCCGGCCATGCCGCCCCCCGATCCGTGACGACCTCCGCTTGCTGCCGGCCGCGCCGTGTTACGCCTAGAAATTCCCGAATAGAATTCCAAGCAGAATGTGCATTAATATCCCCGTCCAGGACCGGCCGGGGTACACAAACGACAATGTTGACATTCAGATCCACGTCTTACAAACATCATAAAAGTCTTACATAAATGCAGCGGAAAAACGAGAGATAACAGGAGCTAAGCCTTGACTTGAACTGCAGCGGGAACACCACTCCACAGGCATCCTCGATGGCACGGACGAAGCCTACTCCTCGGAGAAACCACCATCTGACACATACTCGTACTCTAGGGTTGGGGAAAATAGAGCAAGACTGAGTACTACCCACTGTACTCAGCAAGTCATACCGGGATAGGGGTATGATGCAGGGAATTATCAACGGAGAGCTAGACTGGTTCATTTGCATAAAGCGAGCATTTATAAACAGGAGTTGAAAGAAGTAAACAGTTGTAATAATTACTCAATATTAATCATCCACTGTCCAACGCTATCCCACGTTGCAACAGGCCCAACCATCCACCTAAACTATCTAATTTCATTAGACTAAACTAGGGTGAAACTAATCACGGTGAATCTGGTTGACCGCCCATAACCGCGGGCACGGCTATTTGAATAGTTTTACTCTGATCAGAGGTGTACAACTGTACCCACAAGACACAGCCCCACGACACGTTTCCGTGCGCCGACATGCCACCACGACATACCGGAAAGAGGCCGTGACAGGACCCTTCGCATAACCCCCTCTAACCAAGCACACCACACCTCAGGTTTCACCCCCACTCCTCGCAAGGCAGTGGGCAGTCCCCTCTCGTGCCTAGGTGAATCCGGAAGCGACAGAGGCCGTCGTAGGGCCCGCCCCGCTCCATCACGCCCACCCTTGCCTGGATGCGTCAGCTAGAGGAAAGCTACACTACAAGCCCAGCCGTTGCCCACGCTGGCTTGTGGTAAGCACGATAAATTCTTCCAGGGCTTCCCGCGAACCGGTCCTTAATTGCCATAGGTGCGACTAGCAAAACCATGCACCCACAGCCCACCATGTGATTCATTTTAATTAATCAACACCAAAGCGGTGGTACTAATCCAACATTACCATTAGAACCTGCAGTCTATACTTTAATAGGATTTTTCCCCCAATGTGTGCTAGTTGAACTAAGCATGGCTAAGCAATTCCTAGTCCAAAGTCTATTCACGTTATAGCCCAAGCTAACAAGGAGTATGATACCAAAATAGCATGGCTGTAACAATAGGTAAACATCCCATAGTATTGTTGCAAAGCGATGCAGTATTTGAAAGAAAACATTAGAACATTTACAATGTAGGATCAACATGATCAAGTGACAGGCATGACTTGCCTTGCTCTGCTGCTGGAGGAACCTCGGCGACTATCTTGAAGTACACCGGAGCGTCGGAAGAGCCGGAATCTAAGCGACATACAAGGCAAACAATACAAACAGGCTATAAGACTACTGAAACAGACAACAAAACCATTTTTAATGGATTCTACACATTTTTCTTGATTTACTGAGACTTGAATGGGCTTAAACGGAGCACGGATGAATTAGATATGAATTTTAAAAGATTCACTTTGTTTATTACTATAACAAAAAGCCCTTAAATCATTTATTGCGCAATAAATCCCAGGGCTGACGTCATCAACAGGAGGTGGCGCCGACAGGCGGGACCCGCATGTCAGCGGCGCACGGGTGGCCGGTCTACCGTGGACCGGGACCACGCGGGTGGTCCACCACCGGTCCACGGGATCGACGGCCTGGATCGGCCCGGGGCCGATCGGACGGTGCGGCGGCGGCCTGGCTCGGCTCGGCTCGGCACAAAGCCGGCCGGCCGGCCATGGCAAGGGCGGCGGCGCGCGCGCGTGTGTTGCCGGCGACGGCAACCGACGGCGCAAAGGCGGCGGCGCACGACCGGGGCGGCGGCTCGACCCGACGCGGCTAGGAGGGAGAGGGAGGGGAATAGAGGAGGAGGGATGCCTCACCGAGAGTGGCCGGCGCGGAGGAGGACAACGGCGAACGGCGATGACGAGCCATGGGAGGACAACGGCGGCGGGCGGACGAGCTCCGGGATGCCCTAAGAGAGGAAAAGAGAGAGATTAGGGGAAGGGGGATGAACCACGGCGATCGGAAACCATGGCTGAAGGCGGCGGTGGAGGTGGTGCTCACCGGAGTGCGAGGGGATGCGGGCTCCGGCGACGGACCTCGATGGAGGAGGTGCGGACGGGGTGGACAATGGCCACGCGAACCCGACGGTGGCGACGGCGCGGTGTGGCGGCGAGCCTAGCGGCGGCTAGCGGCGACCGGAGCAGCGGGAGCGGCGGCGGCGGATGGGTGCACGGCGCGGGAGCGATGAAGAGCTCAGGAGAGACCGGCGGCAAAAGGAAAAGTGAGGAGGAGGATGCGGGGGTGGATTTTATAGGGGCGGAGAGGTCGGGAACGGCCCGGGGTGGCCCCATTTCGCCGGCCGACGTGGGGGAGGTGGAGGTGGAGAGAGAGGCGGGATTCGAATTTCGAATCCCGGCCATCTCGGGCGCGAGCGCGGGCGAGAGGGAGGAGGAGTGGGTGCGGGAGGCGCGGCGCACGACCGGGGCGGCCGACGTGGCCCGGAGGGGGCAGGACGTGGGCACGGCGGCGGTTTCGGCGGTGGTGGCGACGTGGGGGAGGGCAGCCAGAGGAAGGGGACGACCCCGACAGGTGGGGCCCACCTGTCGGCGTCCCGGGGAGAGAGGGGAGGCGGTCGGCCTGACTGGGCCTCGGCCTGCGGCCGGCCCAGCGGGAAGAGGGGGAGGAAAAAGGAGAATGGGCCGGCGGCCCAATTGAAGGAAAAGAGAAAAGAAAAAGAAAAAGAAGGAAAAAGGATTTTCCTAGGATTAAATATTGCTTGTGCTCATTTTTAATTGGTTAAAATTATTTCGAGGGCTCTGAAAATTTCACTAAAAATCTTGTTAGCGAATTTCGACATGTAGAACTCAAGAAAAATTCCACATGCCAATTCCGATTGTTATTTGCATTAATTTATTAAGGTTTACTCTTGCTTTACACTGGTATTTTCTTGAGACCATTTATAACTTCAATTTAGGCTTGGGAAAGAACTTCAGGGTGTGACACGCCGCCCCTCGATCTGCGCCCGCCGGAGCTCAGCGGCCACGCTGCCCCTCGATCCGCGACGACCTCTGCTCGCTGCCGGCCACGCCGCCCCTCGATCTACCCCCGCCAAAGCTCGCCGGCCACGCCGCCCCTCAATTTACTCCCGCCGAAGCTCGCCGGCCACGCCGCCCCCCAATCCGCGACGACCTCCGCTCGCTGCCGGCCGCGCTGCCCCTCGATCCGCGGCGGTCGGAAGACGAGGAGGGTAGGCGCTCAAGCCGCCCCGCTGCCCAGACACCGTCGAGCTCCCGCCGTCCTCTGCTATTGCGCCGCCAAGCTCCCGCAGTCCCCCGCTACTGCGTCACCGACCTCGCCGTTGTTGCACCGGCAAGCACCAAGCCCCGCCGCTGCTCCGTATGGTGACGTCGCCGCTTGGGCCGCTCGGGCCATCGCCATCTCCGCCTGACGTGCTCTCTGCTGTGGGAGGAGAGAGAGGGGGAGAGGAAAAAGTGGTAAAGCGATAAAGTTAGTGCTAGTAGGACCCACTATAGGCAACTTGCACCATGAAACAATCATGTTCTTAGTCTAGGTGACATGTGAGGCTCACCAAAATTTGGTGTTGCACCGTGAGCGCCCTTAGAGTACTTGCTTGAGGTGTTGTTCTGAACTTTAAGTATATGATCCATGCATAACAGTTGTACAGTATGGCACAGTGCCACAGTGAACCTGGTGGAGTCCTCTATGCTCTCTGCTTCTGCCTTTGCTTTCCTCTTTATTTTATCATCTACTAGTACTACTTGTTAAAAAAAATTAAACCCGTGTCCAGATTCAAATCTAGGGTTTAATTATTTTGGACGAAGGGGTAATCTGTAGTCATACCTCGACAGTCAAACTATTGATTTTCATTTGGCAAGTTTATTATACATGTTTTAGAAAGACCTAATGTTCGGCCTGTATGTTATCTTTTTCGTGCTCGAGTTTCTGGATGAATAATTATGAGGGCATTTACAGTGCGCCACTAGTATTTGGTGAGCCTCGTGAGACTGGAACAATGTTTAGCCACATCTCTCACAATGCAACAATGCAAGTTACTACTTCTTGTGGGTCCCATCAACCAGCTTTTACCTTTTTTTTCTCTCCCCTCACTTTCCTGCCGTCTTTCCCCACCGCAGAGCACCGAGCGCATCGCCATTCGTGGCCGAGCAGCCAAGCGGCGACGGCGCCGACCGGAGGCGCGACAGGGCTTCGCGCGGAAGCGGCGGAGGACTCGGCGGCGGAGGGCTCGGTGGCGGACGAGTCGCGGCGGCGGAGGGCTCGACGGCAGAGGACTCGGTGGCGGAGGAGCTCGACGGCGGAGGAGCTCGGGGGCGGACGAGTCGCGGCGGTCGATCTGGGACGGCGCCGGGCGGCGGGGGACGACGCGCGGGAGCTCGACGGCGGATCTGGCCTCCTCTTCCTCAGGCGCCAACAGCGAGGTGCCGCCGCCACCGCCGCCATCTTCCTTCTCGCCGCAGCCTCCTCTTCGTCCGGCACCGCCATCTTCCTCTCGCCGGCGACCGAGAGGAGAACGCTGGCGGCGCGTGAAGCCACGGAGCGACGAGGCGACGACCTCCACAACGCCGCGCCCCGCCTTTCTTCCCGTGCCGCACACCTCGATTGAAGCGAAGCCCGTGTGACCAGTTTTGGCTCCGCGCGCTTCGCTTGGCTCCGCGGCTGGCCGACGTGTCGTCGAATATTCGCATCTTTGGCGTGAGGCTGAATGACACGTCCGTTGTGAATGCCTTGAGTGGAGTATACTCAGAAAAAAAAACTATTTTGTTTATATTCATAGACAGGGTAAGTTTTTTACATAAAAAGAAACGGATAAAGTAAGTGCAAGTGATACACCCTGATCGATTCCCTCTGCTTCGAGCTAGTGGTGACTTTTTCGAAACAGGTTGGCGCGCCGCCCACGGTTGCACCGACCCCCGGCAGCCCGTACGTAGCACAGGCAGTGTAGGCACGTACCACTGTACCAGTGTGTACAACTATATAAAGAGGATGCGACGCTTGCCGGTCCCATGGCTTTAGTGAGAACGTGCACAGGCAGGCAGGCAGGATGCACGGGTTGGGGGCTAATGCACGAATGTTCGCGTATCTGGGCCACACGCACAAATGCGTCTAAAACAGCCCACGTTCGTCCGGCCTACTCTGAGGTGTCTGACTCGGACTTCACTCGGACCTGTGCACTTCTCTTTTTTTTTTTTTCAATCAAAATTCCTCTTGGACCTTCGGATGCCAACCACAGCCTCCCTCTGTCGAGCTTTGTTTGGGCAACCAGATTTTCCCCCGCACCACAGCTGATATAAAAGTTAGTTGATATAGCGAATGACGACTAACCTTATCAATCGCTTTAGTCATTGATCACTCAAGACACGTCAGATAAGGTGATACAGGAACACACGATATTTGTTAACGAATTAGTCTTCCTACGTGTCTATACTACATTGTAGTCGCCATCTGACATATCTTGAATGATCAATGACTGAAGCGACCGAGAAGGTTAATCGTTGTTCCGCTATATCAAACTTTTATAATATAGCCTCTAGCAAGCGAGTGTTGCCATCATTTGCCATGTCCAGCCTAACTGGTTGGCGCCCTTTTCTCCTGCCAGCAAGCTCGTCCCCTGCCATCTCCCAATCTACAAAGTTGTCACTGGCCTCACCATCACCACCGCTGGTCATCAACTACTTCGGTTATCCCTTTAAGCCTTGGAATTCCCCCACAAGCAACCAAAATTTGTTTGTACGGAGACTCTCTAGCTATCCATCCCATATCTACTAATTGTGTTGCTATAAGCTAGGATTAGAGATGATAAAGGTGTTAGCCTATAGGAAATGCAAAAGTACGGGATCCCATCCTTGTATCTACCACTACCAGGAAAACTATTTTTCCAGTGAAGACGACTGACGGCAGGAGCTCGGTGCAAAGTGAGCCGCGGAGATTGACGTCAGGGTCTATTGGGTGGGACGACAGTTGGATGTGCACACAGCCCGTGTGCCACACTGGTCGTGCACCACCTCTCCACGGGACGAGGATTGGAGGATATGCATGCCAGTGCCACGAACAGTGATAGGCGACAGCTTGTTCAAGATCAGGCGTCGCAGTCTTCCTCTCCCGATACCACCGCCACCCACTACCCACATGCACCATCACCAGCGTGTGCCAAAACATACATAGAGATTGTCCTTTGAGAAGGCGAAGCATTAGGAAGAAGACAACAGTGGATTCCCTAACTCGTACTAGACATCCATTTCTGCTAGGTGGATGAAGGTGGCTGGTATCCTGGCGATCTAAATGAGAAACGCCCAGGGGTTTTTCGGCTAGCTTCATAAGGTGATGGGCTATACGACCTGAGTTTAAAGCCTCACTCTTTCTAATTACTTCCTCCATCTACTTTTGATATTTATATTTCCAAATTTGAAAAATTTATTTTTGATAGGCATATTTCAATCTAACAACCTATCATCTTAGTGACTTTCTCGGATTTAATGCGTGACTCTCTATTCTTCCACACAAGATTGGCTACATGGGCATCGAGAAATGTAAATATTAATAAATCGTTTATTTACGATGAATGACTAGTAGCATATTTAAATGGATGATAAGTAGACTTACTTATCCTTGGTCTGCGTGCCAAGATGAAATATGACTATCAAAAGTAGATGTGACTATCAAAAGTAGATGGAGTGAGTATTTGATATTAGGTCCTTTCCTAATAGGCATGTCTTCTTTTTTATGGCGATCAGAACTCCGCCTCCTTCTCATGCACCCGATGCCTTTTCTCCTCTCCTCCTAACCCTGGTCTAAAACATGATAAATATCAATCAAGAATTAAGAAATCGGATGGAGTAGCTATATATAAATCAATCCGTAAAGTGAGAATTATCGCGTGATCCAATTAAAGCTTTCACCGAGCAACCAGGGTGCTCGGCATGTACACGCACGAACCATACAAGCAAGTACAGAGACCACACAAACAAACTCCATTTTCTTCACCACATGCACATACGAGGGTCCAGCCGCCGGTGACCCACCCAAGTACCCAAACTCTCCATTTACGGGCGATGCCGGGCCAGGCTGTTGCTATTCCTTCCCGGCACCACGGGCGCGGCTTCTGTTCACGCCCCGTCCGGCACGCGTGGCCGTGCCCGTGCCCGGGAGACCGCGGCCATCATCCGTGTCCCTCCTTTTCCACCTCATTGTTTGCCTCCTTTCCCATGCATGCTGCTGCTCAAACTACTAGTACTCTACGTGCAACAGGGTTCTCCTTATCGTTGTTGGCACGGTTATCGCACCCCCGGTAACTGCGCGGTTACCGCGAAAACCGTATGGTAACCGCGAGACATACCGTGGTTTCAAAAACTAAAAAGGTTACCATACCATACATGGTAACCGCATGATAATCGCGCGGTTTTATAAACTAGTAGGCCTTAGTATGTCGAATGCCATTCGTTAAAATGTGGATTCTATGTGAAGAATCAAATATGATGCTAGGCACAGATCGAGATTATGGTTATATGAATTACTGATGACGCAGAGATCAAAGATGTAGGAATCCTGGTAGCTTTTTATCTAATAAAAGACCATCAAGATTATGCTGGTGCGAGTTAGTACTAGGCTTGCCGGTAGACCATGGATTATTACTCATTAGAAGGGACCCATCACGAGCGCATACGCATCACGCATGCAGTGCTTCAAAGAGCGAGAGCGTGCAGTTCTCTGATCACTCCAGCGGTGCTTCTTTTGACATAGAATTATTACCGCTAGGACACACTCCAAGCAAGGACGCATGTCATGAGCTGGGAGAGGTCCCTACTCCTTACTCCTACATGGCTAACAGATCAATATTGTGAACCTAAGATGGTAGGACATGGACAACCGCGTAGGCCATCGTATGTATTTATGCGTGGACACAGCTAGTAAGTGTATCTGTGTATAATCCAAGGACAGCTTTGAGGCGCATTTTGACAACTCCGTACAAAGATCACGGATCAGCCCCTGCATTGCATGCTGTTCTTCACTTTCATCTGCTCAAAAATTCAAAAAAAAAAGTTTCATCGGCGCGTGTATGCATCCAATGGATACAAACGTACAATTGCAATATATAATCCAAGAGCGAGAGAGTTGAGGAGACTAGCAACTCATCGCATGCACGAAAAGCCAATTATACATGGAGCGGTGGAGCCATCAGCCATGGATGCGGCATGTGTCCGAGCTACATGGACTAACTAAATTAACCAATGTTGGCATTATTGTCCACTAATTCACTCTTGCATGTTCCAAAGAGAGAACCTCTCATAAAGGTTCCGCCGAGGTGCAATACAGAAAGTAAATGGTGCAATGCACGTAGGCATTACGTCCAAAATTCTTCATCTAATGGCATCACAACAACACGAGTTGCACAGAACCCTGTCACATGACAGGAACTCAGCAAGACGTACTCCCGGTACTCCCTCCGTCCCATAAAAAACGAATCAGGACCGGATATAACATATTATAGTACGATGAATCTAGACATGTGTATGTCCATATTAGACATGTGTATGTCCATATTCGTAGTATTAGAATGTGTCACATCCGATACTACGTAGAATGTGTCATATCCGGTATTAGATTGGTTTTTTAGAGACAGAGGGAGTACGTGCCAATCACCAGCGACCGATTTGACGCAATTATTCGGGACCGTGGCCGATGTATGTAGTACTACGTGCCTACGAGTAGCGCAACCACCGGCCTCAATTTAGGCCAAATCAAACTTTATACCCAGTGAGGGGATGTGTATGTTTTTCACCTACTACGTACTGTATGGCTTCACAAGTTTCACATGCCATGCCTTCCAGTCACTCCACATGCCAGCAGCTAGGAGTAGCTCCTACATTTTGTCTCATCCACAGTAATAAAAGGGTTAATTTGGACTTACTGGTACTATTTGCTGCACCTGTTTTTACCCGTGTACTCCTAGGAGGCATACAAATATGCCTTTTTTGAGACCGTAGGTGCAGAACAAGTGCAAATAGCTGCAGAACAAGAGTAGGGCTGTGTATAAGATTATGGTGCCATTTTGAGCATGGACAGCGGGTAACAATCGCTACAGAAATCGTCCACGAGTTACTGCCAATGCCATGACGCTACACGGGAAATGCAAGGGGAACAAATCAACACATTTACTGCTGTTGAGGAGGCAGGACAAGTTTTATCTTTTCCCTTGGTCCGTCATGCTTGTCTCGTTGGTGCTTTCACATGCCTACTTGCCTTCTCTACCTTTTCTACCCCACCATCCATCTTTTCACTTCCAGCTGTAACAACATCGTCACCTTAAGCATCTCCATGGCTCCATGACCAGTTGACCACTGGTGTTAATAAGCAATCTACTCTTGCAAAAGCACTAGCACTAGCCTTTGCGAGAACAAGGTGACGAAAACTCCTACCTGATCAGTGGCCACCGCAGAAAATCCTTGGGGATGCACACGACCAAAGCAGCACCAGCAGTACAACTGATCACAGTACGACTGCAATAGGATAAATGCGCAATGAATAGACATGTCGTGAGCAAAGTGTCGTGAGCAAAGGTGAGCGCATAAATGCACGTAGCACCGGTAGACATAGTAGTACATTTGTAGGCAGTGATACTGATACATACAGTACTGGGGAGACGTAAGGTAGAATACGAAATTATGAGCTACGAAGACGTCGCGATCGCTGCTCGTTGGAGAAAAAGGGAGAGAAAAAACGTACCCCAGCAAGATCAAGTCAGCAAAAGCGACCGAGACGGCATCATTTGCAGACAGGAGTGACCAAACAGTTGTGCAGGCCAGAACGGGGGCAGCGCCTGCCTACGCTGCACACGTGCTGCATCACTTCCCCCCCTCCCTCATCTCTTCTTTCGGACCATCATGTGCTGTCCCAAAATCCTAACAGCATTGTGTGGATGCTTGCCTCTGCAAATCCAACCTCATTACTCTCTAAAACGTCCAAACTCATGATCACGGTACTAGTACCACATTTCTGGACCACAGCTGGGCAAGGGGCCAAGGATGGTTAACTGGCCACCCTAGACAGATCGGATGCCCGTGAATTTTAAACAATGTAAGGTTGTTACGGTAGTGGAGTAATTCTGTTATTCAATGCATTCTTTGAGAAATGCTGATCATGGTAATCAGAGATCGGATGATCCAATTATGCAAGATTTTCAGCAAAACTGAGGTAGTTTAGTGTACCGACTGATGCAGAGATGCTAGGGAAAAGGAAGGCAGTGACCAGGTTTTCCGGGGCTTGTGGCATGCAGTTGTGGCAAATCCTGAGATTTGACATGAAATCCAAGATTTCTGAAGCGCCTACTCACGCTAACAGAGGAAAGCCACTGCTGTTCGGTACACTCGAAGTCACAAACTACAGATAGATGCCGCACTAGCACTACCCAAGAGAAAATATACGGAAAGCGAGGGGCGCAGAATCAAAAGAGAGAACAGGATTTACCTCTGCAGGTTGTGTCGAACGAAGACTGACTGCCTGCCTCTCTCATCTTTAAACCCAGCAGTTAATAAAATTGCCACCGTTTCCTTTTCCGGGGCCCCTGAATTGCGCAGGTCGCCTTCAGTGACGGTGCTGCTTCTTCTCCCTCCTCCGTCCGTCCTCAAGCTCTGCCCCCGTCCGTCCGTCCGTCCTCTCTCTTGCTTTGCTTCTTTCCTTGCGTGGTTCTTTCTTTCTGTCACTTTGCTGCCATCTTTTGCTTTCTCCCACTGTTGATCAAAGGAGGTTTGAACTTGAGTTCAGCTCAGGGGCAAGGCATCGCTCTCCGTTTCTTTTGCTGCGTCTTTCCTGGCTGCAATGGCTGGGAGCTTTGAGGGGAGGAGCCCTGCAGCTAGAGGAGTCGAGCAGGTATGCAACATGAAGCGTTTTTCTTTTGCATCTTCTTTTAAAGCATTGTGGCATATTCATGCTTATGCCAATGAATCTTCTTTTTTGCTCCTACAATTCCAACAATGCATCTTTGCTAAGTTGGATGGATTTGCTCTTCTTGTTTGTCTTCAAGGAGCCAATAAACACTGCATTTTTATTGAGAAAGTATTAGACACCATTATTTCATTCAGGATATAGTAAGCTATATGCACGTCATTTTTTTCCAAGATGTTGAGGGAGCATGACATTTGCTTCTGTGGCCGCCCAAAGTCCCAAATGTGCTTAATATAATGTCATTTCATTTTCTTGTCTGTATCCTTTTGGGGTTCACTTATAACAGAAGACATCAAACCTGAAAAGGACATCTTCCTCCATTACGCGATTTAATTTTTTGGTTCTTTCCTTCAGGCGCTTGTTGCTCTGAAGAAGGGTGCACATCTCCTGAAATGTGGGAAGAGAGGGAAGCCCAAGTTATGCCCATTCAGGCTATCTTCAGTGAGTAGCTTCGTTACTGTAATTATGCTTAGCAGCATGCTAAGATCGATTTTATTCATTAATTTTCATGGATTACGCATGCAACCTAGTGACGACTAGAGACATGTAGCAAAACATATGTTCAGTGCCTATGAGATATTTATTTAGTTGTGTTAATCTGAATGTTCTGAACATTTAACATGAATGACTCCATTACAGGCTTATTTACTTAATGCACAGAACTTTGATGGAAGAAGTATAATAACTATTCAGCCACTTGAATTAAACAAATAAAAATTAAGTCCGCATGAAGCTCATACCAAGTAAATTAACTGATGCTACGTAGTTTGTTTTGGCTTCCAAGTTCTTCACCATGTTCCGTTGAGCAGAGCCATGACCAGAACTCTTAGATGAATTCCGCCCAGTTATCCACTTCTCCTTCATCTATCTGCATATCAAGATCTCACGATGTTCCTCCGCAACCTTTCACAGATGTTCCTTGTTTTCCCACCGCTGATAAACAGATGACGTCACAATGAGATTAACATTTATGGCCATACATACAGCTACGTCAGTAGATTACTCCAATTCTAGGTCTCTGCACTCCCACCATCCATCCTTTATTCTGAAATTAGCAATTCAATTTCCGTAATGTAGAGAAGATTGTAACACAATATGAACACAACAAGGTATGATGTTTGAATATTAAATATTCTAAAATTAGGCCTGGAATATCTACTTCTTCCCAGTTCCCATGGAACGTATCCAGTTCAGATAAGTAGATTGAGTAAACTGCACATTAACGTCTTATCTTTTTAAAACATTAGAATTCAAGATTCTGTGCCTCTAAATAACATTAACATGCTTCTTTTGCAGGATGAGAAAATGCTCATGTGGTATTCCAAAGACAGCGAAAAGCGTTTGAACTTGAGCTCTGTCTCAAGTGTAGTTCTTGGACATAAGACAGTATGTGGTTTTCATTTCTCAAGCACATTGCTATTCTTTGTCCATAGTACATCATTAAGGATAGAACACGTTCATTTTCTGAGGATTCTAGTATTTTACAGACAAAACTTTTACGTCTGCATTGGCCAGAAAAGGAATCCCACTCATTGTCAGTCTTCTACAAGAATGGTGAATGTTCACTTGACTTGGTATTTTTACTCACTAGGCCTGTTGTTTAGACTTTGTAAATTTTATCCTTCACATTATTACCTTCCGTAACATTTTTCTAAATCACATTTCGCAGATTTGCAAAGATAGGGATCAAGCTGAATGTTGGTATATAGGCCTAACAACCTTACTATCAGTTCCATGCAGTCCAGTACTTTTGATTGACTCAACAAGTAGCCGTCGGATAAACAGCTGTACAAATAGCCCTCCTAGCTATATTCAGCAAAGGAGTAGGCTATTTGCTGTGCATGACACAAGAAAGTTTAAACAGGTTCATTCTATAACTTATGCATGCTGTGATTTCTATGTGATAATTTTGCAACTTACCACAACTACAAGTGTGTTTTGATTTTTCCTAAGTTATGCTAAGTAACACGATTTGATCCATAGGAAATTGTAAATATGTAATATTTCAAATGATGGTCATGCTAGTTGTGTTGAAATATTATTCATTTCAACTAATTAGTTCTTATCCAAATATAACAATAATGATACAGCTAAATGACAACCACATTGACAGACTTTTGCATATATGATAAGCGACACCTCTTTTTTTTTTTTTTGCAAATCATGAAACTAAGTAGAGCGATACGACCTATGGTTGGTCATAAGTTGCCCTATGTTCTCAGTTACAAAGTGTGTTTCACCTTTTTAGTTGAAATGACATGTTTTTCTACATGATTTCTCCATCAAGGTACACTCAATATATGGCAGTCCTAGGCTGATGCAGAAAAATGTTTTGCAAAGCAATCTGGATTTCTCAGAACCGTTCTTCTCTCCAAGGCAGAGGACATGGTCAGACCTAGACTACTACATGGAAAAGGTCACTCCCGATGTGGTTAATAGGGTAAAACACAGTTGCAGGGATATAAAAGTTGCTGACAAACTTAACGAGCAAATAATTACCCAACTGCCTAAACAAAAATCATCTGAGGGGTTACATGTTGCATATGGAGCAACTTCTCTGAAGGACATCTTTGTCTGGGGAGACGTTCCTGGCAATGTTTTAGATCATGGAGATGTATCAAAAGCCAATGTTTCACTTCCAAGGTTATTAAACACGACACATATTATTGATGTGCAGAGCGTTGCTTGTGGAGAGAAACACGCAGCGATAGTTACTAAGCAGGGAGAGGTCTTCTCCTGGGGTGTGGATAATGGTGGGAGATTGGGGCACAAAGTGAGTGTCAGTGTATCAGATCCTAAAATTATCGAGTCTCTTGCCTCTACACGAGTGAAGGCTATTGCATTTGGAGCAAAGCACACCTGTGCAGTTTCAATTTCAGGAGAACTTTATGAATGGGGTGAAGGGACTCACTGCTTGGGTTTGTGGGGTGATCAGTATCAAAGAAGCCAATGGTTCCCACATAAATTGTTTGGTCCTTTGGATGGCATCTCAATCTTGAAGATTGCATGTGGTCATTGGCACACGGCTATCATATCCTCTGCTGGCCAGCTCTTCACATATGGAGATGGAACCTTTGGTGTTCTTGGACATGGTGACACGCTGACCGTTGCTCGGCCCAAACAAGTGGAGTCCCTGAAAGGGGTACGAGCCAAGGCCATTGCGTGTGGACCATGGCACACAGCTGCTATTGTAGAAAGAATGGGCACTGTCAAGAGCAATGCTCCTAGTGGGAAGCTGTTCACATGGGGTGATGCGGATAGAGGGAAGCTGGGTCATGCTGACAAAAAGATGAAACTTGTACCAACTTGTGTTGAGCCACTCAATGATTTTGATTTTGCTCAGGTATCCTGTGCAAAAGCACAAACAATTGTGCTTACAATAACTGGTGTTGTTTTTACCATTGGAAGCAAGGAACACGGACGATTAGGGAACCCTCTGTCTGAGGACACATCTATTTGTTTAATTGAGGGGCCACTTAAGACAGAGTTTGTCAGAGAGATATCATCAGGCTCTTCACATATAGCAGTTTTGACAATGAATGGAAAGGTGTTTACATGGGGCAAAGGAACAGAAGGGCAACTTGGTTTAGGTGACTATGTTGACAGGAGCTACCCGACTCTGGTCGAGGCCTTGGAAGACAAGCAGGTGCATAGTATAGCTTGTGGTTTCAACTTCACTATGGCAATTTGTTTACATAGGCCACTCTCAAGCAAGGACCAATCTGTATGCAGCAACTGCCAGCTAGCATTTGGCTTTACGAGGAAGAAGCACAACTGTTACAACTGTGGTTCCATGTTCTGCAATTCCTGCAGCAATAACAAGGTTTCCAGAGCAGCTCTTGCACCAGATAGGAGCAAAAGGTACCGTGTTTGTGATGCATGTTTCAGTCAAATGCAGAAAGTTGAGGAGCATAGCAAATTAGATCCACAACAGAAGATCCAAAAGGATGAGGTATGTCCAATAGAAATAAGATCATATACGCCAAAATTGGCGCGCATATTCAAGGAAGCAAATGCAATTATGGAGAAAATGGCATCAGCACAAAGCCCCCATCAGAGAAGTCAGAATTTGGCTGTGCCAGATCATGTGAGGACATTAAGATGGGGCCTAGTAGAGTGCCCCAGTCAATTCAGATGTGTGAGAGACAGCATTCCTTATTGTTCAACATTGAATAAACAGACAGTCTCTGGTTCTATTGTACGGGTAATGAATGAGACAATGGCACCTAAACCTGCCAGCTCTTTGGTCAAATCTGCTAATGATTCAAAAGCGGAATTAGACTTGATGGAAAATATATTATTGGAAGAAGTGAAACAGCTTCAAGAGCAGGTAACTCACATACCATATTCTCTGTAATAAACATGTTTCGTGGATCTGTTTAAATTATTTGTTTTCACTGAATGTTTGTTCTGGTATGCAACGTATAATTTAGTGATAAAGATGGCAATTATGTTTTATATAAGCAGGTAACTACTCTTGCAAAACAGTGCCGCCAAAGGAGCCTGAAAGTTCAGCTGTACAAACGAAAAGTCGAGGAGACTTGGTTAATTGCCAAGGATGAGGCTGCGAAGTGCAAAGCTGCTAAAGACATAATTAAGGTTTTGATCGATCAGGTATAAAACCGATGACCTATCTCCATTTGACAGATTTACCGGCTTTTTTTTCTAAATAAGTTGTGTGGGGTGCCCAATTGTGCAGCGTGATTTTTTATCAAAGAACCTTTTGGCTGGTGAGAAATTAGACAACTCCAGAATCATGCCTAGCCACATCGCCAGTGCAAAATCACTAAAAGCAGAATTACCAGACCCACCTGACAAAAATGTATTCACCAGCGAATTTCAACAGTCGAAGAGCAACAGGGATCACCACAACAGCAGGCAGGTGGATAGGGAATGCACACAACCTTCAATTGCTTCCATGGCGGATTACTCGGTTACGCATCAGAATTGCAGAAGAACTTCCAACGGCAGCACCGGATGCACCGAGGGAACAGATGCCACCACTGCTCCTACCGATTCCAACGGTGTGATCGAGCAGATCGAGCGCGGGGTTTACGTGACAGTGGTTACATCCCCCGGTGGGAAGAAGTGCATCAAGCGCATCCGGTTCAGGTGAGATCCCCCAAGAACCTAGATTATAATCAATCAGTTGTCAACGATGGCATCATGTCTTACCTTTGCAATAACTAATTCAATCTCGCAGTCGGAAGCACTTTGGAGAGGATCAGGCGCAGAAATGGTGGGAGGCCAATGAGAGCATGATTTTTGCAAAATACAGCAGCATGGAACAAACGGTGGGGTAATCTCTTCTCCAACTCCAAGCACCCCAAATGAAAAACATAAAGGAATACTAGTCAGCTCTGCCGCCAAATTGTTAATAGGACACAGTAGAAGTAGATAGAAAATGCTACTGCTCGATGAATTGGCGTGGATAGGATGGGGATCATGGAGAAAAAATCAGAAGAAGGGGTTGAGACTTGAGAGACCAGCTCTGAACAGTAAACTGCATTTGGATTGTGCGGCTGTGGCTTGCGGAATTTGGAGTAGGATCTAGGTTTAACCTCTCTACCCGTTTGAATTGGATTAGGTATTGACGCCTCTTTGGATTGGTTTCGATTACGCGAGGGTTAGTATGTAGCGTGGACGCGTTGGCCTTCCCTGATCGGAGAGATTAAAAGCAAAGGACAGAGGAGACGAGACGTACCGGAGGGTCCGGAGCGGCGCCGTGACCTGATCGGCGCAGCCGCCTGCGCGCCTCCCTCCGCTTCCGTTTCCTCCTCCTCCTCCCCGTTTCGGCTACTCGCCTCGTCGTTACCGACGGCGGTGGCGTGCCCCCACCACCTCAGCGCTGCCGCGCCGCGCGGCGCTTCGCAAAGGCGGATTCAGAAATCTTGTTGCGGCTTTTGGTCGATCCGGTGTTGTGCCTGCACGCATCTTACAGCGCTAGAAAATAAATCGTAGCCTTTGGCTTTTCTGTTTGCAACCAGATTTTCGTCCTCCTAACTTCCATTTTGCGCTTGTCACTGGCTCATCGTTACGTGAGTTGTTCAAAGCAGGTACAATAAATAACAGACTATAAGCCAGCTTATAAACATATTTTAAAGAGATAAATGTTTAAAAAGATAAAGGAGGAGAAAAGAGCAGCGGGCTATAAATCTGTAGCCAGTTACAGCACGGACTTCAATAACAGACTATAAGCCAGCTTATAAACATATTTTAAAGAGATAAAGGTTTAAAAAGATAAAGGAAGAGAAAAGAGCAGCGGGCTACAGATCTGTAGCCAGCTGCAGCACGGATTTCAAGACGTAATATGTGTATACTAGGTGAGATCAGATATTAATAGTATAGTAAGTATAAATGACTATTATATTGGCTAAAGATGATTTGAAGCTAGTTAAACTTGCTCTTATGGTGAGTTTATTGTCTGTGTTTTCTTGACAAACCATGAAACCAAGTCCAGATATCTACGCTGATTCGATGCACAGACAGCACAGAAGTAGAGACTACATTGCATCCAACATTTCCTCGTCTTGCCATTGCATTTTGTGGAGAGATACAAGCCTAGATTACATGTAGTTAGCCTATGGCAACCCCCGTCCGAGATTCAGGTTGATAAAAGGCAACATTGACAGCCACTCAACTCTGAACGTACTCGAGTTGGGGATAAAATTACAGGCAAAGTAAAAAAAGTACAAAAGTTATTATCTTACAGATTATACAATACTATATCGACGAGTAAAAACCAGAATTGCTCTTCCATTTTCTGGAAAACTGAAGTGGTCTCGAGCAACATCCTAACAGCAGGACATGCCTCTTCTTCCCGCCTTAATCTCATGTCAGATTTGTCATTTGTCACCTACGAATAGTAGTACTGTGGCGTGACGTGTCCGTGCGACGAGTCAATTGTCACAAGCACAGCCTTGTCAGCTCACCGTCGGCGACGGCCTCCTCTCCTCCGGCGGCCTCCGATCGCAGCAGCTCGCTCTCCGCCACGCACCTCTTGTACGGCATGAAGCCCCTCTGCAGCAGGGTGACGGACGCCGAGCTCTCGCACTTGGTCAGACGTTGCGAGGCCGCCGCCGCGGCGGCGTCGCTGTCCCTGCTGTTCCCTTGGCCACGGGACTCCGCGACGTCCGAATTCTGAGCCACCGTCGCCGCAGCCGCTACCGCCGCCGACGATCCAAGCACGACGCTGGAGGCCGTGTTCGAGCCCGTCAACGATCCTTCCCTCTGCGAGGATCTGAACTCTACGCCCTCTGAATCACGGTGGCACTGCTGGTTCGCAGCCGCCGCCGCCGCCGCTGCCGGGTAGAACAGCGCGCATGGAAGGCTCCCGTTGTAGCTGAACCATGGCATGACAGGTTGCGCGGCGAAACCATCCGATCGAGGAAGGAAGTAGAGAAACTGCTGCATGCTGCTCGGCCATGGATTCGACGAGCTCCCTTCTGGGGCAGCAGCAAAAGAAGGTACTAGTATGTTTCTAGTTGCTCTCTCAACTGAAGCATTCGTTGTAATGTTACTGCCACTAAGCAGATGCAGCTGGTCTGAATCCTTAACCACTACGCTCTTTCCGAATAGCCTGAAGACTGATGCTTCTGATGACGCTTCTTTGGCATCCGTGGTTGCAGTTGACATCTGAAATTCACATTTGAAAAACAAAGACAGAATTTATTAAGGGTGCCAATAACACAAAGCGTATGGTTATTTTTCCATTGGCGACAATAGATCAAAATTATACCATGTAAAACTGCAGATGATCAGATTGCATATCACAATTTGATTCAAAGATACTCCTACCTAAAAGGCTAAAAAAACCTCTGTTTCTCTGAAAGTGATGTCAGAAATTCTCACTGAAATTATTGGTCCTAAATATTGCTTTTCTCATGTGGAATATCTTGTATTCTTGCAAAATTGGAAGAACTAATGCCTTACAAAGTTGTCCAACATGTGCTGCCCACGAAAGAATATACCTTAGTATTTGGCGCCTGCATAGCCAACTCAGCAGTCGGGATGCTCGGTGAGAGGCACCCGTCCTCTCTGTCCACCGACGACGCCGGCGAGCCGCCACCGTCGACATGCTCATCCGTACCGGCGGCTGACGGAGCCAGCGACCCGCTGCCGCTCGAGTTATTCGAGAACCCACCGCCCAGGGCCTCGGTGCCCATCTGCGCCGCCGTCAGCACCGACGTCGGCGAGCCCTCCTCCTGCTCGGACAGGGACTGCATCCGCAACGGCGGCTTCTCCAGCTGCCTGAGCGCCGGGACGTGCTTCTTGGCCGCGCCGTCCACCTTGCGCGGGTACGGGTGCGCCGGCTTCCTCTTCGGCCGCGGCGGCGGGATCTGGATCGCCGCCGCCGCCGCCGCGGACGTGCCGCCCGAGCCGGTGTTACTCCCCGAAGATTCTCTGACGACCTGCAGAGCACCGGCGTAATCAAAGCGTCAGAAAACTCTGTGAAACAACCTGACAGTAAAAACATGACATCATCTGTTCTTCTCTCCCATGAAAAAAAGATTGAAAAATTGGCGACTTACTTTGGGCAATCAAGTAACACAACCAATGGTTTTTTTTTGTTTGTTTTTTCATGGCAGAGATCAGAGATTTTTTTGTTGTTGTTTACATGAGAACGAAAGGCTGTACGACCTTAGAGAAGAACTTCTGCGCGTGGCTACGGATTTGCACGGCAGTCTTGGTACCTATGTGCTCTGCATCCACACACAGACGAACACAAACGTTACGGCACACAGGCGAATACGGACAATTGCGATCGATCGCCATGAAAATTCGATCTGTTCAATGAGACATACCTTGTATACGGCGCCATGCGCGGCCGTGCAGCTGCAGGGCTTCCAAGAACAGCCTGTGCTCCTCGTCCGTCCACTTCTCGCGCTGCTTCGTGATCGTGTACGGCTTTCGCGCCTGGTCGGGGGCAAGCGTGCAAGGAAGGAACACAATCTTTTAAGAGGGAATCGAGCAGCCAACGAACTCAAGCACACAAGAACCGCACGGGATTTTGCAGCGGAGAAGCCGCGATTCGGGAGGACCGGAGTAGTTTACCTTTGGCACGTGCTCTTCCCCTGACAAATCCATGTCGCCGTAGTTCATATGGCTCCTGAGATGATCCACGGTGCTCTCGCCGCTGGCGCGATCGTCGGCACCGTTTTCGTCGGTTGCCATGGCGTTTCCCTGAATAGCACAAAACGGCCACAAAAAGAGGGGAAAAAACAGCACACGGTCAGTTCCCAGTAACATCATTTAATCCGCAAAACAAAGTTCATTCAAAAACGATCTCGCCAAGAAAAGAAACGGAAAGATCAAACTCAAATTACCTGCAAACAGGCCATCTCCATTCTGAAAAAACCGAACTCCTCCCAAACCAAACCACACTCCACAGGATCGCCACCCCAAAGCCAAAAAATCAGCGCCTCCCAAACCCCGCAATCTTTGCGAGTTTTCTCCTCGATGTTGTTGATGAGGACGACGAGATGGGGGAAGATGAGGTGGAGAAGGGAACGAGGAGGCAAAGAAGCGAACGTTACGTAGGCCCCGTCGCACTAGGAGGAGGGAGGGGACGGGAGAAAAAGAGCATGGCGAGACGCGCCACGTAGGACTCGATTTTTTCCGCCAAACTTTTCCCCTCGTTTTTTTTCCCTCTTCTCTTTTCTTTTGGCTGCGTTTTTTCCCCGTCTCTTTTTCTCCTTTTTCTTTATTTTTCCCCCCTCTACCTTCCTCGCGCGAAAAGAAAAAAAAAATAATCCGGTGGGGGGAATTCGGGAAGCCGCTCGTTCTTGTGGCTGGGGATGCTCCTCCGGCAACCTCGCTGTCATGTGTTGCTAATGCGCCATTAGTAATTGCCCCCGCTCACTAAACTTGACACGCGAAGATAACTTGTTGTAGAGTAGTAGTATCAGCGACGAAAAAGAGTATTCGTTTTCGATGACGAGCATCCTGTGAACATTCCTAAATCACCCAGGGCTAAATCTTATCTCCCCAAGATTAAAAAGGGCCACCTTATCGTGATGCCACGTCAACATGTATGGCAACACAAGCAGGAGCAGCAGTACTCTCTTTTATCGAGCCTCACAGAATACGGGATTGCTAGCTAGCTACTCCTACCTTATCCTGCACGGAGTACAGATACAGATCATCGAGGAATTGGAGTATTTTCCTAGTAAAATCCTTTTGAAAATCCGAGGAAATATCTCAGCCTCTAGATTTGGAGCGGCATGCGGCCGCAACGACCGACCGCGCTCGTGTGGACGGGTCCGGTCGCAAAGATCGCCGGGTGGGGGCGAGGACTTTGGGACTTTCGCTGCGCTTTTTTGACACGTCAGGCCACGCCGCTGCTAGCGACCGACCCGAGAGGGGAGCCGCAATCCACCACCGAACTGGTGGTGTCCGGGGCCGACGCGCGTCGCGCCTCCGGAAGCCGCGCGAGCGGGGAGCGGATAGAACGATAAAAACCAAGGCCGCCTTTCCCGGGTCGCTACAAGTGGGCGCCTCCTGGCCACAAAGGTGTGGGGCGCGCGCCAGAAAATTCACGAAAAATCGCTGGCCATGTGTTTTTGTTGCTTTCTTTTCTCCCGGTGGATGACGCGTGGGGCCATGGCGGGACTCGTCCGAGGCGCAACATGTGGCAGTGGTTGTCTTGGTCGCCTTGCACAGGGGGCAAAGGGGTGGGCCGTGGGGGTGGGGGATGACGTGGCGGGGAGTAAAGAATAGCGTCGTGCACTCGGTGCTTCGTGGGCTCTGAGTCCTCTGACGGGGACATAATTCGGTCCACGTCATCAGATTTGTTGGGATGCAGTTAATCTGGATGCACTTTTTCTGTAGTACTACTGGCACTATGCTTCTGCCTCCGTCCAAAAATTAATTATAAAAAATAAAAAAATTAGCTATACATAAAATATTATTCATGTTTATTATCTAATAACAATAAAAATATTAATTAAAAAAAATAAATAAGACGAACGGTCTGTAAAACTGCATTGCATTTATTTTTGGACGACGTGAGTACTTTACTTTCTATTCGCTCCGTCAAAAAAAGGCAACGAAATATTATCTAGCAGAATAAATTTGGATAAATCTAGTAAAAAAGTTGTTGTACTACTCCCATTCTATCTTAGGTTAAGTTAATTTAGTATGTCACGTGATATGTACTAAATTTATGATATTATGATATGTCACATCTCATAATACTAGATTAACTTGTTCTGAAACGGAGGAAGTACTCTGTAGCATCATAATACTTCATTTGTCTAAAAAATGTAAGTATTTTTTGGTTGACTAAGGTATTAAAAATGTTAGTTTGAATGATCCAAGGAAGGTTGTGATTGGTTGATAAGAGAAAATAGATAAAGAAAAATGGTTATGTCAGGGTTATGGATACCACATACCTAATAGCCACCACATACCATGTCCTATACGAAAACAACCTTCGGATATAGGAGGAGTTCTGGATAAGGAAAGACAACCAGAGTTCTAGATGGAAACGACAAGGACTACTCGGATTGTATCCATATTGGTTTCCCTAGTTCTACTTGGACAAGGGGATATCTATGGGTATAAATACAAGGCCCCCTAGGAGGAGAGGTGACACACCCACCACAATCAACATACACGAAACAATAGATCAAGACATAAGATCAACATACAAGCCAACATACGCCAAGACAAGCCGCCGGATATCGACATCAGAGATATGCCTGGATCGACCCTATCCGATACCTACAGAGGCCGGCCGTAGGGATCTAGCGCTATCTCTGATTTCGCCGGGCACGAACTCGAGAAGGAAGACTACTCTATTGTCGACTACGAGTCAGACCTTCAGACCGCCATATCGACAACTGTTAGATAAGCTACCCCAAATATTGTACTGGTGTGATTATGGTGAATAAGAGCAATATCGGCTTCGGCCAACAGGATATAGGGTTATTACCTGACAATTCAGGGGACCGAACCTATATAAAAATCCCTGCCTCCATCTCTTTTACCTTAGTCTTGCGTATACCCTAGTACCAACGATCCACATACTATACAAATACCGGAATCACGACATCAAACGTCAACAGGTTATAAATAGTAGAAGGGATGAGATAGTTAGTAGACAGGTAACTTTATTTTGGAATAAGGTACTGCGTTAAAGATAAACTATAGAACGAAGATTGTAGTACTTTGAGCTTCTTTTGGACATAATAAAATGAAAGGAAACATTGTATGGCTAAATGGTCAAATGATTAAAAGTATACTCCAAGCACTATGGTTTAATAAGCCAAAGCAAAAGCTAAAATTTAAATTTTTGAACTTAATTTTAAAGTTGATTTTAAGATATTTTTAATGTAATTTTTTTAGGCTTTTAAGTCGCGGAGCAAATATATAAAAATTTTACCAATAAATTATTTTTTTTATTTCTGTTTTAACTTATATTAGAAAATATGGGCAAACGATGATTCTTTTCATCCACCCTACAAACGAACCGTTCTACCAATAAAAAAGTCGCTGGACTAGTAAATTTGATCGGAGCAGTGAGACCATTTATCTATTTTATTTCGTCAAGTCATTTGGCGATATGTTCTTGAAATAATTTATTAATTAATTGCATGCAATGATTCTGTATAACCTGATGAGTGCGTGTAGACTTGATAAAATGACAACTGAATCATTTTGGCATGAAGATAATTTTGCTGAGAAATCTAAAAACATCAAAATTTTTGGGATAGAGGAAGTAAACGAACAAAATAGAATTAAAATAGCAACTTAAAGATTCATATGCAGAACGTTTTTTTCAAGTTTCGCAGCATTAAAAGCTAGAGCGCGTATTCTTATTATCTTCCATTTTCAGTGGAAAAGAACACATCCGGGATGGAGGAGGTGCATGACAGCCGAAGAGCAACGCACAAGGGAAAGCTACGAAATGGTGATCTCCCATCAAACATGGCCCGTAACCCGTCACCCGTGTATCTTCCATCTGCGAGTTTGCATCGCTCTGAAAAGCAAGACGTGCCTAGGCAGTCATGCCGAATACGCAGTGATCAAAACATGACAAGAGAAATCAGAAATATCCCACTCACCGGAAGGAGGCGGCTCAATGAATGCGTCGAGAATATCTCACTCATTTGCAACTGCACGTCTGAAGAAGAAACAAAAGCACCTCGTGATGCTGCCTGGAGTACATATAAACGGCACTGCTCCAAGATATCGAATGGTACAGTCAGATATCTTCTAGTATCCGCACCCGTTGCTTTTATCACAACAGCACATGCATGCACATAAAAAAACGGGTAGTCAAGCACGTACTACTTGCGTGTCCTGCGGTTTGGGCTGTTGGCAATTGCGATGTGCTTTCTCCGTCCCACAATATAGCAATATAGAACATATACTAGTAATATAAATCTGGACATGCTCTCTATTTAAATTTATATGATTAAAATACGTCTCATCTAATTTTAAATTGCTATATTCTAAGACGGAGGAAATTATGAATACTAGCCTACCAAATACTAGGAATACCAGTATTAACTCATCAGTACTCCCTTCGTCGTAAAATATAAACATTTTTAGCATAGCGATAAGTCAAACATTTTTAACTTTGACTATTAATAGCAAAAGAAATAAAAAACATCAATCATATAAAATTGATGTTACTAGATTTATCAATAAACAAACTATCATAATATGCAACTATTTTTATTTAAAACATTTTACTTTTATAAATATTGTTGGTCAATGCAATATTTCAGAGACCATGCCAGGATCTAGAAATGTTTATATTTTAGGAGGGAGGGAGTAAGATTGTTGGTGTACTAGGCTAGAGTGGTACGAACAAGTTGCCGGGCCTTTTCTGTTGCTGTGGCCTAACAAACATTCAAACACCAACCGTGGGTCGATAGTGACAAATTTGGCATATGAAAGCTCAAAACCACGTTCTCCTTTCCTTCCTGGATTAGACCAAACGTACGGCGTCTTAGTTTCGCATATATAGGGTGTGTTTAGTTCACGTTAAAATTAAAAGTTTGATTGAAATTGGAACGATATGATGGAAAAGTTGAAAGTTTATGTGTGTAGAAAAGTTTTGATGTGATGGAAAAGTTGAAAGTTTAAAGAAAAAGTTAGGAACTAAACCAGGCCATTGTTGCAGAGAAGCTTCAAAATTGCTCATCTACAGGAGATTTTTGTTCTGCCTAAGTTGTTAGTGTTAGATAGATCTCCCATCCGTCGAGCCCAACGGCACAACGGACCTTGACCGTGCCCTGATCGGGGGCGCCCAGCCCAATGGCTGGTGGGCCCCCGTCACACTGCGCCATATAAAAGGGGGTGGAGGCCGGGGCGGCACACGATACGAGGTTCGTCACCGCCGCCACTCCACCCCACAAAACCCTAACCAATCAAGAGGGGGCGCAGCCAGTGACGGGAAACGCCATCGCCGCACCACGCCTCATCGTCGGGACGTCTACGACCATCACTGCCGCAACCGTCATCGCCGTCGACCTCACCAACGCCGCATCCACGACAACCGCGTGACGACGACAACGATGGCCAGTGCTTCTTCATCCTCCAACACCTTAACCGGTCGGTCTATCTAAACCCTCTCCCGTTTTCAATCTCTATAGTTCAAACATCAAACCAATAGATCCACCCGACTAGATCTAACCTAGGTGATCCTAGAGCAAAGCCTAACATTTGGTATCAGAGCAACCCTAGTGATTAGATCGGTTCGGGGAAAGAAATCCAAAGAAAGAAAAGCACAAGATCTGCACGGATCAAAAGAACCGAAAACCCTAATCCTAATCTTACCTCGTCGCCGGCCGTCGTCGACGCTGGTAACGGAGGGGGGAGGGGCAAAGAGGCACCGCCGAGGAGCCACTCGACGGCCGTGCGCGCACCCGCGGGTGCACGCGCGCGCCGGCGAGGGGGCCCGCGGCCGCGCCGCTATCTCCGTCGTCGCCGATCTCTCTCTCACACTTCACGCGGGTGGAGGGCAGAGACTGTGGGGGGAGAAGAGAAGAGAATGGCGCGCCGGCCATGGCGTGGCAGCGCGAAGGTCGCCGGCGACGGCGACACCGCTCCGTGCGGCCAGCGGCTGGGGTCAGGGTTTTGTCCCTCCGATCTTGGCGCCCGGCCGTCGAATCTAAACCCTAGCCGATCGGACGGCCGACGGCGGCTGGGCTGAAAGCGGCCCAAGAGGGGGGGCGCGCGCGCGGCGGTTTCCCGACCTAGGCCCACGTTGCGGCCTGGGGGGTAAAAAGGGGGAGCGCCCGCGCAGGGCCGACCGGGAAAAGTCCGTTTGAGGTCCCTCGGGGGCCGAAAATAAAGAAAAGAGAACAGTAGCAATTTTTCCTTTAAATTTTGTCTATTTTCATGCAAATTCCAATAGAGTTTTGAATTGTTTTTGCATGTTTTACCTCTGTTTAAATTCGAACCAACGGGAGAACTTTTACAGAGAGTAAATTACAGAGTTTTGCTACTGTTAATATGTTTTTTATATAGTTCTTCCGCTGCAAATAGATGAAATTGATGAAAATTAGTGTTTCTAAAATTAAATTTCGAACCAACGGGAGAATTTAATTTTAGGAACATTAATTATGTGCTATGATGTTGTAATTTTCTGACCAACGTTGTTAATTGCAATGTTATAGTTATGGTTATATGTGTTATGTCTAATTCTGCCCAACGGTGATGTAGGCTTAATGCATAATATTTTAATGTTAATTTTGTTCTCACCGTACATGATTATTTCAGGTGGCTACTCCTTGATGGGTTGCATTAAAGATATTCCGACCCTGAAAGGAGATAACTACGCAGAATGGAAAAGAAAACTCGACCTTGCTTTTATCTTGGGAGAGGTGGACTGGGTGTTGACTACCCCATGACCTATAGAACCTGCTGAACTTATCAGAGGTGAAAATGAGTTAGATGCTGACTGGCAAAAGAGACAGAGGGACAATGCTCCTCTCGTCATGTCGTATGACATTGAACAAAAGAAATGGTCCTTAGCCAACAAGAAATGTTTGGCTGTGGTAAAGAACACGATTGAGCCAAAAATATTGGGCTCAATCCCAGAGTGTGACGCGGTCTCAGAGTACCTTGAAAGAATAAAGAGTCAATTTACTGGCTCTTCAAAGACTTATACTACACAGCTGATCAAGCAGCTTGTGACAGAGAGGTACCGTGGAGGTGGTGTTAGAGACCACATTCTTAGGATGAGCAACATGGCTTCCAAGTTGAAGCCAATGGATTTGGGCATAACAGATGACTTTCTGGTCCATCTGGTTATAGCCTCATTGCCAAAGCAGTTTGACAATTTTATTGTCAACTACAACATAAATCCAGAGAAATGGAACTTTGAAAAGCTCATTGCTAATTGTGTGCAAGAGGAGGAGAGAATCAAAGAGTCAAATGGTGGTTCAATTAACTATGTTAAAGATAACAAGAAAAAGAACCACAAGTCTCCCACCTCAAAAGCTAAACATTCTCAGCATCTGCCTCAGCAACAACAGTTCGCTGTTGAGAAATATCAGTGTCTCCACTGCAAGAAGACAGGACATTACAAGAAAGACTGTCCTGACTTCCTGAAAATGATCATGGCAAGGAAAGGTGAGAACATTATTACATTTGTAAATGAATCTCATTATGTTGGTTACTCTAGATCTACATGGTGGATTGATTCTAGAGCAACTATTCATGCTTGTAATTGTTTAAAGGCATTCCGTTCGATGAGGACTACGCAAAGAAGAGAAAGCTCCATTAGAGTTGCCGATGGAGTTGAAGAAAAAGTTGAAGCTGTTGGAGATCTTCCTCTAGAGCTCGCGAATGGCTTCACAGTTTTACTTCGAGATGTCTTTTATGTTCCTTCTTTGCAAAGAAACTTAATAAGTGTATCAAAGTTGGATTTTGATGGATATGATTGCCGCTTTGGAAGTGGCAAATGTGAACTATGGTATAATAATGCATGTATTGGTCTTGCTGTGTTGTAAGACGAGCTTTATTTGTTATCTCTTTCTGAGAATGTGAATGTTGAGTCCTCGTTGACAAAAGAAAACAAGAAAAGAAAGAGAACTCCCGATGTCTCATCGAAATTATGGCACTGTCATTTGGGCCATGTTTCGAGGGGGAGAATTGAGACACTAGTTAAGAATGAAATTCTTCCTCCATTGGAGTTCTCAGACTTAGAATAATGCATAGAATGCATTAAAGGAAAATTTGTAAAGAGCATAAAAAAGGGTGCAAAACGAAGCGCAGGAATTTTAGAGATCATTCATACAGATATTTGTGGTCCATTTCCTGTGAAAAGTGTGGATGGCTATGACTCGTTCATAACATTCACAGATGATTACTCCCGCTATGGCTATATTTATCCAATTAAAGAGCGATCGGAAGCATTGTATAAATTTAAGATATTCAAAGTTGAAGTTGAAAATCAGCATGATATAAAGATTAAAGTAGTACGATCTGACCGTGGGGGGGAGTACTATGGTCGACATACGCCTTATGGGCAAGTCCCTGGACTTTTTGCATGGTTCTTGTTAGAGAATGGAATAGTAGCCCAGTATTCAACACCGGGCGAACCTCAACAGAATGGGGTAGCTGAAAGGCGCAATCGTACCCTTATGGATATGGTGCGCAGCATGATGAGCTACTCCACACTACCACTGGGTTTATGGATGGAGGCGTTAAAAACCGCCATTCATATTCTCAACAGAGTTCCAAGCAAATCGGTGCCCAGAACACCGTATGAGCTATGGACAGGAAGAGTACCCTTGCTAGCTCACCTCCGTGTGTGGAGGAGTCCTGCAGAGGCTAAAGTATTTAACCCAAATATTGGAAAGTTGGACCCCAAAACAGTCAGCTGCCATTTTATTGGTTATCCTGAAAGATCAAAGGGCTATCGTTTTTGCTGTCCAAACAATTATACAAAGTTTGTAGAAATGAGACACGCCGTCTTCTTGGAAGACGAAATGATTAGGGGGAGCTCGGTAGTTCGAGAAATTGATCTTGAGGAGAGGCGGGTGTCTGTACCCGCTCCATCGACTCAGGAACCTTTCTTCTCTCTACCTGCTGATGTTGTGCCTGCAATGCCTGTCATTGCGGTACCAGCACCTGTTGTTACCCCTCCTGTTGCAACAATAAATGAAAATGAGGAACCTGTTATACATGATTCAACAGAAATGGTTGCCACACTAGTGGAGGAGCTGCAACAGCCGCAAACAGATAATGTGCCAGTACAGGAGACTCCACAAGAGCCTCAGGTACAAGATGTGCCAAATGTGCAGGCCCCTAGAAGGTCTGAAAGAGTCAAAAGATTGGCTATCCGTGATGACTATAAAGTTTATAATATAGAAGAGTCGCATATGGAGGATGATCCCATCTCATATGAAGAGGCCATGAGAAGCGCTCGCTCATCTGAATGGTTGGAAGCCATGAAAGATGAAATGAAATCAATGAAACTAAACGATGTTTGGGATTTAGAAGAAATTCCTAAAGGAGCCAAAACAGTAGGCTGTAAATGGGTCTACAAAACCAAATATGACTCCAGAGGGAATATAGAAAAGTTTAAAGCGCGACTTGTGGCAAAAGGCTTCACGCAACGAGAAGGGATTGATTACAATGAGACATTTTCTCCAGTCTCTTGTAAAGATTCCTTCAGGATTATAATGGCACTGGTGGCACATTATGATTTAGAATTACATCAAATGGATGTAAAAACGGCATTTCTAAATGGAGATTTGGAGGAAAAAGTATACATGGCACAATCGAAAGGTTTTGTCATGAAAGGAAATGAAAATATGGGATGCCGTCTAAAGAGATCCATTTATGGATTAAAGCAAGCTTCGAGACAGTGGTACTTGAAGTTTGACGGGACAATAAAGAAATTTGGGTTTCAAGAGATTGTCGAGGACAACTGTATTTATTCAAAGTTTAAGAATGGGAGATTTATTTTCCTAATTCTGTATGTGGATGACATTCTACTGGCTAGTAGTGATGTCAGTCTACTGCAGGAAACAAAGAAATTCTTGTCCTCAAACTTTAACATGAAAGACCTCGGTGAGGCTTCATATGTTTTGGGCATAGAGATTCACTGAGATAGAACAAAGTATGCATTGGGACTTTCTTAAAAGACATATATAGAAAAGATATTGAAGAAATTCAACATGTACAGATGCAGTGCTACACCTGCTCCTATAGTCAAAGGGGAAAAGTATGGGGTATCGCAATGTCCCAGAAATCAGTATGAGCTCAATGAAATGAAAACAAAGCCATATGTGTCAGCTGTAGGAAGCCTACAGTACGCGCAAGTGTGTACACGACCTGACTTGGCATTTGTTACCGGGTTACTTGGCGGATTTCAGAGTAATCCAGGCCCAGAGCACTGGAAATTGGTAAAGAAAGTCTTGCGTTATTTGCAAGGAACAAAAGGCCTCATGATGTCTTACAGAAGATCAGAATCACTCCAGATAGTGGGGTATTCAGATTCTGACTTTGCAAAAGATAATACAAAGTCAACATCGGGATATGTGTTCACCCTGGCAGGAGGAGCTATTTTATGGAAAAGCTCAAAACAGACTATCACTGCAGGGTACTATGTATGCCGAGTTTATAGCATGCTACGAGGCAACGGGGCAGGTGAACTGGCTAAAGAAGTTCATACCCGGTTTAAAGGTGGTTGACAGTATTGAGAAACCACTAAAGTTATACTACGACAATGAACCCGCAGTAATGTACGCTCACAACAATCAGTCAAGTGGTGCTGCCAAACACATTGACATAAAGTACTATGTTGTGAAGAATAAAGTCCGGGATCAAACAATCAGTCTCGAGCATATTAGAACAGAAATGATGCTCGCGGATCCGCTCACGAAAGGCCTACCACCCAACGTGTTCAAGGAACATGTAGCCGGCATGGGTTTAAGGGAAGCCTTATAAATCCTGGACTACAGGGCCCAAAAGTTAAAGTATCTGTTTCTGAATAGAGATGTGTATAGTGGCTGTCGAATCCATCGGTGATTGACTGTGACAATGAAACATGCTCTATTTACAAATCTGTGATAGAATAGAAAAAGATAAAAGAAATAGTGAGATCAAGGGGGAGAATGTTAGATAGATCTCCCATCCGTCGGGCCCAACGGCACAACAGACCTTGACCGCGCCCTGATCGGGAGCGCCCAGCCCAATGGCTGGTGGGCCCCCGTCACACTGCGCCATATAAAAGGGGGTGGAGGCCGGGGCGGCACACGGTACGAGGTTCGTCGCCGCCGCCACTCCACCCCACAAAACCCTAACCGATCGAGAGGGAGCGCAGCCAGTGACGGGAAACGCCACCGCCGCGCCATGCCTCATCGCCGGGACGTCTACGACCACCACTGCCGCAGCCGTCATCGCCGTCGACCTCACCAGCGCTGCATCCGCGACAACCGCGTGACGACGATGACGATGGCCAGCGCTTCTTCATCCTCCAACACCTCAACCGGTCGGTCTATCTAAACCCTCTCCCGTTTTCAATCTCTATAGTTCAAACATCAAACCAATAGATCCACCCGACTAGATCTAACCTAGGTGATACTAGAGCAAAGTCTAACAGTTAGAACTGATATTTGACTTAAACAAATTAACAACAATGTCTCAAGTGGCCTCGTTCCCTTCAAACAAGATCCACAAATACCAACGAACATAACTCAACTAGTTAGATTTCTTATATCTATTCTAATTTAAATTCTAGATTTAATATGGGTGATCATTTTTCTGAGTAATTACATTTTTGTGATAGATGATGTCCCCCAACAGCAAAACAGTTATTATAACTTTATCAATCTCAATATATATCGGTCCAGTCTCTCGGATATACTTATAGGATAGGATGTGCACAACGTGTACATGTGTATGTGAGCACATGCATTTGTACTTATCTTTTTTCAAAAGAAAATTATCTATAGACATGTAAATTAACGTGTTAAGTGAGTGAACTGTGATCTTTTAAATAAAGGGAATAAATTCGGCCCTCCCTTTAGACAGTGAGAATTATGTCGCAGTAATATTTAAGATTGGAAGGAGAGTGCTTTCACACACAATATGGTAGTAATCCTTTCTTTCTATAAAGTTAAGACCCAAAGCTGCATCCACAAAGAGCCACGTCATCCAAATAATCCTAACCGTCAGATTTTATTTGGACTGTTAGATTGCTATCCACGTATCTTTCCAGGGTTTCTCCCCATCCGCGCGGTCGCGTCCCTTCCCCCGCCGCCCGCGCGCCTCGCTTCTCCTTCTCCCCCTCGCACGCGCGTGCGCCGGCTGCGCTGCGGGCCCGCGCTTTCCCTCCCCCTCCGCGCGCCTCGCTTCTCCTTCTCCCTCGCGCACGCGCACACGCCAGCTGCGCCGCTGTCCCTTGCTTCTCCTCCCCGTGTCGCATTGCCTCCCGCCCTCCCCCATCCCCCACGCGCCAGCCATGCCGCGGAGCTGCCTCCGGCCTCTCCCAATTCTTCCGGTGGCGGCGGCTGGACATGCGAGCCCATCGCCATGGCGGGCGGGAAGATCCAGAAGAAGCGGCACGGCGGCGGCGGCGGCGGCGGCGGAGGAGGAGGAGGAGGAGGAGGAGGCGGCGGGGGTGATGGCGCGCGGCTGCAGGAAGGGATCCCGTTCGACAAGTCCAAGGGGCAACACATCCTGCGGAACCCGGCGCTGGTGGACTCCATCGTCGAGAAGGCCGGCCTCAAGCCCACCGACACCGTCCTCGAGATCGGCCCGGCACGGGGAACCTCACCAAGCGCCTCCTCCAGGCCGGCGTCGCTACCCCGCATGGTTCTCGAGCTCAACCGCCGCATGTTCCAGTTCTTTAATCGTTTTCTAAAATACTCCCTCCGTATTTTAATAATGTATGACGCCGTTGACTTTTCGAACAACGTTTGACCATTCGTCTTATTCAAATTTTTTTGTGCAAATATAAAAATATTTGTATTATGCTTAAAGAATATTTGATGATAAATAAAGTCACAATAAAATAAATGATAATTACATAAATTTTTTGAATAAGACGAATGGTCAAACGTTGGCTAAAAAGTCAACAGTGTCATATATTAAAATATGGAGGTAGTATATTACAAGCCTAATTAATACTACCATTCTAGGTCCCGCTATTTTATATTACCTTTTTACTCCAGCATATGAGGTTAATATCTTCCTTCAGAAATTCTCAGTATACAATTTTGTGAGTTGTTTCTTCGTTCTTACATATATGGTGAGGATTATAATCATTTGGTTAATTCCTATTTATCTTGCAGAGGTAAATTCCTTAAGCAATTCACAATTCCCAACTGAATGGTTTACAGAACTTCGCTGAGATAGCAAACTGAAGGTATGCATATATGTCAAAATCACGTCTTTGCCTCTTGCGATGGCATTTATTTTGCTGTGATCTTTGAAGGAAGTTATTCTTTTAATATATGCGTTCGTCAGTATCCAAATTAAATCCAAACGAAATAGTTCATAAATTTGATAGATTTGGAGAAAACAATATTGATGCCTTCTGTTTTTTAGTATTTATTTATTTCTATTACTGATGTTTTCTTCCAAGCTTCACGCCAACATATATAGGAACTATGTCAGTCAGTCACAAAAGTACCGATTTGGAAACAATACTGCAGTCAGATATGCGCTCTCCATGCTGATCTCCTTCAGATTTCAGTAGCCAGAATTGATCTGTTCCCCTTCTCCTGATCGGCTGTTGAGCTACCGATCATCTCCCTCTAGGAGCAAAAGCATTTACTCAGCAACAATGAGTCGTCCATTACGGCGATTAATTCCATTTATTTCCCTCTTAAGCCTCTTTCATTTCCTCTATAAACCACACTCCGTCGTCGTCAACTTTTAGGACTCTGAATTCATCCCCAATGCTAGCAGGGTGATCATCAGCACTGGACACCAATGGCGGAGCGCCAGAGCCTATTGGTTAGACCGGAGCAAGCCAAGCCGAGCAGGCGCCACTGGCCGGAGCTGATGGAATTACTTTGGTCCTATCCCCCCACAGGTATGATGCACCATGTTCTTGTCCTGCGTAGCCTCATCCAGAAACCAGGCTACTATTTCTGCTGCTACTACTACTACTCCAGTAAGAGTAGACGATGCTACTACTGATGATCCTGCTGTTGCCATTGCAGTATAGGATCTGTATACCACACTGTTCAAATACTACGCAGCTTAGATTCTCCCTGCTCTTAAGCATCGTGGGTTAATCTAATCCACGATCCATTTTTATTTTTAGTCCTGATATATCATAAGTGGTTTTCTTTGACTAGATTCTTTTACAGGGCCATTGCTTTATTTTTAACACTACACGCTATACTTTATTAACTTTCAATTTGATGACAGTGTCAAGAAATCCATTTAGTTCCCCATTCATCCACATGACAATGTTGAAAATTGAGTTAATTTATGAACTCTGCTAGGAGTCATTCAAGCGTATTGGATGTGGCTTCTAAAAACTGAGGTATGTATACCAAAAAATTTCAGCATTTCTGTAATAATTTTTAGCTTTTGCATTCGTCCTGTGTTGTTTGCTGCTTGGTCGCTGCATTGTTCCAGCTGCCCTGTTCGTGCTGATCTGGATATGAGTTTGCCTCTCTTTTTACTCCAGAGTTTGTGTTTACTCCAATTTGAGTTAGTATAGAATAGTGGTTATGTTTTTTTTATTTATGTTATACAGGATTTAAACAAGTTTAGTTCATGAGACTACAGATATCTGATGACGTTGTTACAGAAGTTCTCACCATGCATATATTTTAGCTTATGCTCGTAATCAGGTTAATATGGGCATTATATATATCCTGATACATTCCATTCTTCTGATTGCTATTTGATTTACTTTTTGCCCAAGTTCTGTTATAGAACCTGTCATGAATCCATTTGATTTGCTATTATCTTAAAAAGATATTAAAAGTTTTTCGTAGGCTTTAACTTTGATAAACTGGATGCACATGCATTTACTTATTGTCAGTGCAAATACATCCTTGAGACATCTTGGATGATCCCATGGTGTTTTAATTAGTTAGGAAATTTTATCCGCTCATTCCTCTACCGTATTGATCCAGTCAGTGCTCGCTCAAATTTGTTCATTATACATACATTGGCGCATTCTTTGCAGGAATTGACAAAATACCGTATGGAAAACACTACAGTAATTGTGTTCTTGATCTTGCTTGCTACATCTCTGTATTATCCTTAATTTACCGCAGCAACACGCCGGGTTTATCTAGTAACTTTAGAATAACTAGATGATTTGCCCATGTGTTGCCATGGAATATTAAAAAATATATTTTGATTCATTTTAAAGCCTAAAAATGTCCACCTATATAGCCAATTTTTCCATCAATTTTTGGATGCTTACTGAATTAGGCTAGCTAAAGGTACACATTTATGTTGCTTGGGGATGAAACACTACCACTGCCAGCATTGTGGGCCCACACGTCTGTGAAAGGGGTGATGGCGACATATTCACTACTATACCCAAAGGTTATTAGTATCCCGATCCGTATCGTAATTACCAAGTCGAAACAATACCAATCCCATGTAACCTAATTTTTATAGTATCTCGATTCTACTATTCATTACGACACGATATTATAAAATTGTAGGTCATATCCCGATTCTATGATCCTTAAGATTTTATGAAATATTATTTAAAATAAGATGGTTTAAAAATAACGTAAATAAATATGCTTAAGTTTATATAAAAATCAGTTAAATATATCAAAACAAATGTGGTTTCTCTTGATAAAGTCTCTATTTGCATGACATATATTATTACAACATTTTTTATTGAATGGCTATTTGTAATTAATACAAATCTTAATTAAACTTTTTTAAAAATAAAATCTCGTAGTATCCTGATACTACGATGCGATGCTATTTCATAGCAGTACTGTATCAGTATCAAAAACTGTGCATGCGTTGTTTTCCTCCTAACCGGATATATGAGTATATGACATGAAGACGATCCACGCTTGCAGCGCCACGTACTGGTGTGCTGCTTTCAGTCCGCTCTAAACGGATCAGACATTTTCCACCCTTCTCTTGCTGAGAGCATGTACAATAACAGTCTATAAGCCAGCTATAAACATATTTTAAAGAGATAATGGAAGAGAGAGGTGAGTAGCTGGCTTCATATTTGTAGCCAGCTGCAGCACGGACTCTAGGACGTAATGTGTGTGACAGATGAGACCATGTATTAATAGTATAGTAAGTAACTATTGTATGAATTAACTATTATTACATTGACTATATATTATTTGGAGCTAGTGGTGGGCTATAATATTAAACTTGCTATGATCAGCCATGGGATAGTGAAGGTGAAGCAGCGTGGCAGAGTGCCTCTTTCCGAACGCAAGAGTCGCCCTGCCTCTCTCTCTCCTCAGCTGTGCTCGACTCCGGTTTGACATTTCGGCGCAGCAGGCAGCAGCTGGAGTACACTTCTCCGACTTCGGCGATCGACTGCCGTGCTGGTACGGCGGGGCCCCTCGTACCAGCACAGCCAGCGCGGGTGCGGCCTACCACCGGAGGCGCGCTTGGGTGACAGGTCGCGGACGGCGTCGGCGCGGGGGCAGCTGCCGTCCCGGGTATGGCTAGGAGCGGTACACGTATGGTGGGCGTGCGTATCTTGGCTGGCTAAGCTTACACGTACTAGACCGGGTTAGGAACCGTGTTGCTGGAGAAGTGCCCAATCGGCATCACCATCGGTAGCGGCAGGACAGGACGAACGATTCAAGCGGTGGTTCCGGCTGCTCTTCACTGGTTGGCGGTTGTTGTCTTTTGGGGTCTTCTGTTCCAGGGGCGAAGGCGACACATTCGTAAACGGATCTCAACGTACGTTTCATGGGTTTGGTACCTTTGATTATCTTCTCTTCCGAGGCCCCCCCGAGCATGCATGGGACCTCATCATATGTCTCCCTGTACCTGAGCTCGTATGCTCTGTTTCCCCCGAAAGGAACGGGGCCGAGGAACCTGTCTCTAGCAGCGCAAACACATGACGAAGAAAAAAAAAAGGCGAAAATATGACCAGTACTAATCTAAAAGAAGGATAGTAGGGCCAGTACGAACCGTATGTTGGCCCAATACAAAAGGAAGGTGATTTTCCAGGCCCGGAACAAACTTGTCTCGCTCCAAACGAATAAGTTCATTGGAGGTCCCTCATCTTAACGTCGCGTTCAAATTTCATCCTCCAACCACAATACTAGATATAACACTACCTCAACTTGCAAAACCAGTGTACTATCCGGTTTTGGCTGACGTGACGAGTGAGCCCCATATTTCAGATACATTTCTTCTTCCTCCAACCTTCCCTTGTCCATCTCCTATTCCCCGTGGGGCTCTTCTTCGCCATGCCATTCAGGGAGGCCACCATGATGGCATTGATGCTCAACATCCGCGGTATCATGGAGGTGGCTGCCATCAACAACTTGGGGGATACGATGAAGGCGACGACAGAGCACTACTTGACACTGTCAATAGTGGTCATCATGGTGGTGGCAACGCCGTTGATCAAGCATGACCCATCGGGGAGGTTCACGCGGGCGAAGCGGTGGGCGATGGAGGGGGCACGACACGAATGACCAAAAGGCGTTGGCGTACATAGCATGGATGGTATAGTGTGGTAGTGTGATGGTGACGGCGGTTCAACTGAAGCTACGGAATTGGGTGGGAATGAGAGAGGAGATTGAGAGAGAGGGGAGATGGGAATAGGCCTGACAAGTGGGGCCACTTGCCACGTCAGCTAAAACCAGGTATTTTACTGTTTGGTATATTGGGTACACCAGTTTTATAAGTTGAGAGACTCGTTATATCTGGTATTATGATTTCAAGGACGAAATTCGAACTCGGTGACCAGAGATGGGATTTAAAATGAACTTTATTCCCGCTCCAAATGTACAGAGCGGCCGGGTGTCAGCCCAGATCACCACGAGTCCAGCAGTCCAAAGGACATTGGTACTAGTTCGCTACCAGCACCGGAATTTTTTTCATTTTTAATTTTTTTTAATATTTACAGAAATAATCTGTCGGCGAAAAAAATTACAAGAATAGACCCTGCCGTCCCAACAGAGGGCGGCAAGCTGACGTGGCAGACGGGGGAGGGACGGGCGGTGACGGAGGGAGGGTTTTTTGCAGGAAAACCCTTGCAGGGGTCCCAATGCAAAAAAGCCAGCCATTTTGCAGGCGGCCCCTTGCCGCCCTCTGTTGGGGCGGCAGGCCTCGCTGCCTATAAAAGGCCTGCCGCCCCTGCCCCCAGCCCTCATTCCTCCCCTCACAACTCTAGTTAAAAAAAAAAACAGAAGGGGGAGGAGAAGAAAAGAAGGGGCGAAGCCCTGCCGGATTCAGACACCGATTTCAGGTAATATTCATAGATCCTATATGTGACTATTAAGTTTACTACTGTGTATTTTTTAAAACTTTGTTTGAATAAATGCATTATATTTTTAGGGTTTTAGTTGTACTAATCTAGAACTGCGTATTGTAGATATCGGTAAATACGTAGATCTCTAGTTTGAAATCAATACTTTACTATTACATTGGCGTACACGAGAAGATATTACGTTGTAGGTGTTTATTGCATGAAAAAATAATATGATCTAGTTATTTCGTTGACAGATATGTCGAACAAACAAATATTTCAAGTTTACCATGGCCCAGGAAACGTCCGTTACGGGCCAACTGGGATAGATCTGTCAGAATTTATTGTATCAGAAAGGGGAATTGATAGACCGGCAGAGAGGAGTGTACCTTCTATAAAAGGATGGTTGATGAGAGGCTTGAGAGTTGATCCACAGACTAGTGAAATAACAATCAATGTTATAGTAAGTCGGGCAACTGAGGGTTTTTATTAGGAACTAATGCCAGTTCAAAACTCTCGAATGTGGAGATGGTATGTGGAGAATGCATTGCAACGCGGGTGGCCTCTAGCTATGGTTCCGTTTGTTCACCCGAAGGATCCAAGTGTGCAGATGAACATGGATGATGGCGAGGGATCAAGTGCTGAAGTAAATGAGAGTTATGTGGAAGAGGTCAACGCACGAGAGGAAGGGGGCGTAGTAGCTCCAGTGGGCATTCAACCCGGTGATGGAGTGGCCGATGAGGGGGAGACTGTCGGTGCCATTGTGGATGAAATGGAGAGAGAGGATTCTGACAATGAGCGTGTGGAGGAAGGTGATTCGTCAGATGATGAGACAGATATTAATCCAGCCGAATGGGCTAGTCAGGATTTTTCTGGTCCGGTCGTATCTGAAGAGGATAGTGTGAGATGGGAGTACAAAGAAAATGAGGTTATTCAGGGAGCGATTTATAATAGAGCAGAAGATATGAAGGAGGCGGTAAAGTATTTTGCAGTGTCACTTCATAGAGAGTTTTGGGTTGCCAAGTCGAACCGATCGCAATATGAAATTCGGTGTGTTAAGGAAAAAGATGGTTGTCCCTGGAGAGTGCACGCTTATAAGGGAAAATGGAAGGATTACTGGACAGTGTCAGTTGTTACCAAGCATACATGTTTTCTACCTGGTGTTCAGAAATACCACAGAAACATTACATGTGCATTTGTTGCATCTGAGATGTATGCGCATGTCATCGATAATCTGACATATGAACCAAGGTCAATAATCCGACACATCGAAGAGACATACAAGTATACTATTAGCTATGCCAAGGCGTGGAGGGCCAATCAGAAAATAATAGAGATGAGATTTGGAACTTACGAAGCCTCGTATGACAATTTGCCACGCCTGCTTGGTGTTATCGAAGAAAGAAACCCTAGGAGCTCTTACGCAGTGAAGAAAATCCCCTCAATTGAACATCCTGGCAAGAGTGTGCTGCAAAGAGCGTTCTTAGCTCTACATGCATGCAAGATGGCATTCGTGCACTGTCGTCCTGTTCTCTGCATTGATGGCACATTCTTGACTGGAAAGTATCGGGGCCAGATACTAACAGCAATAAGGGTAGATGGGAACAATCAGGTATTGCCCTTGGCATTTGCTTTTGTTGAGAGTGAGAATATCGACAGCTGGTACTGGTTCCTGAAACTAGTTAAAACAAAAGTTGTTGGTATGAGGCCCAATGTGTGCCTGATACATGACAAGCACGCCGGCATTCTGCGAGCGATAGAAGAGTTGCAGTTTGGGAGTATGGAACGAGGATACCCTGGTGAGTGGGAAGATGTACAGAGTAGGTGGTGCATGCGTCATATGGGAGCTAATTTCTTCAAGCAATTCAAGAACAAGGAGCTCATGAACATGTTCAAGAGGCTATGCAATCAGAACCAGGAGAAAAAATTCAATGAGCTTTGGAAGAGATTAGATGAGCTGACAGCCAAATGCAATGATCAGCGTGCAGCGGGTCCGTCGACCGCCGTTGATGACCCTCCTCAAGCTCTTGGACCTCTCCCAACAGATAGTCCAACATTGGTTAGAAGAACTGGAGTGGACATTCGGAATTTTTCTCAGTGGATTCTCCATGAACCAAAAGAGAAATGGGCCAAGGCTTATGACACAGGTGGTGCTAGATATGGGATAATGACAACAAATTTGGCAGAAGTTTACAACTGAGTGATGCGCGGTGTCCATGGACTCTCACTAGTTGGCATAGTGGAGTTCATTTTACATGGGACATGCAGGTATTTTAGGGATCGGTTCCAGGCAGTTCTTCCCTCTATGCCGAACAACAGCATTTTATTCGGAACTTTCATGCAGAAAAAGCTAGAGGAGTGGCGTAAAAAAGCCATGAAACATCGAGCTCTAGTGCAAGGTACCCAACAGCACAGGTTTGAGATACTATGTCAAGATAAGGCAGGCAGGGGTATCTATCACAAGAGAGTGAAGCAGGAATGTGTTCTCAAAGCCGACGGCACATGTCATTGCTCTTGTGCAAAGCCGAAGCTGCTCCACAGGCCATGCACCCATGTCATTGCTGCCGCATCGGAGTGTGGCATACCAGATACAGTATATGTATCACAGTACTTCAGTAAACTAGCAATATATCATACATGGAGCAGCGAGATTTATGGGTTCGGCATAGCTGGGGAGTTCACAGAGACTAATGATGAAGTACTCATATTCCTGACCCATCGAAGCTCGGAGGCAAGGCTGGAAGGAGGAAGACTCGTCGCATCCGCAACGATATGGACGAGTCGGAGGCGGGCAGGGTGAAGCGTTGCAGCAAATGCGATGAACGTGGGCACACCTACAAGCATTGTCCTAAAGACAAGGAGAAACCAAGTGCGGCGGAGGCAGGACTATCAGGATCAGCAGCAGATGGAGCTCGCCCTATGGGTGAAGGCACTACCTCAACTCGACCCTGTCCTAGACGTCGTCGTGCCACGTCTAATTACGTGGTGTAGTTCTTGTGTTCTATGTTGGCATGTGGCTTTGCTTGTAATTTGGTTCGCACTTATCGATGTGTTTATGTTTCGTCGTGTAACGTCAGACTTCGGCATGTAATGTCTATAGGTCTCGTGATGTCACGTCAGACTTCAGCACCTAATGTCTTTAGGTTTCGTGATGTAATATTAGACTTCGGCATGTGATGTTATGTTATGTTATATTATCGTACTCTACATATATGTTAAATCGCACGTCATCGTTATGTATGCTTAGTAACGTTTGCTATATTCTAAATAACCTGTACTTTTGTTCTACATAATAATTTGTATGATTTTATTACTTTTCAAAATTTTACAAGTTATCTTTTGCTCTACATTACTACATTTTGAATTGTTCTAACATGAAACACGATATTTTTCAGAGATGGCACGTCAGGACACCCCTGAGTTGTTGGACCCGGCGATAGATCACCGACACCGGTCTCACCTTACTGCGGTGCAGGGGGCTCAGCTTGGCACGTTCCGGGCACGGACGTGCGGTGAGCTACTTACGGTTCACGACTCCTTCGTCGAGAGGTACGAACAGTGTATTACTATAAGTTAGTTGCGCCGTAATAATATTTGTAATGACATATTAATTTTTTCTTGCAGGTTGCATGAGGCCGGCCTCCTACCTTTGTGTCGGCTGGTGGAGGCAGCCGCCGGCCACGCGGACCCGGTCAGACGCTGGGATGCGGACCGGTCCCTCCTAGCAGCTTTGGTCGACCGATGGAGGCCAGAGACGCACACTTTTCACTTGTCGTGCGGTGAGGTAGCCCCTACCCTACAGGACGTATCGTACTTGTTGGGGCTACCGCTCGCAGGAGACGCTGTCGGGCCAGTTCACACGGCTGTGGACTGGAAGGACGATCTGACGGCACGGTTCGCACCAGTACAGCGCGCACCACATCTCCCGCTCCATCCGTTGGCACACCACCGCAACATCGGACCTACGAAGAGGTGGCTGCTTCAGTTCACTGTGAGTTTTTTTTACCGAAATGACAAGCGTACTACATATCTTAGTCCTAACGTAACGTGCCTAACATTTTATTGAACGCTTGCAGGTCGAGCAGCTACAGGATGAGGCCGATGAGTACTCCTACAGCCGCTGTTTGGAGGCGTACTTGCTCTGGCTTTTTGGCTGGGTGATGTTCTGTGGCGGTCACGGGCACGCGGTCGACAAGGGTCTCGTACACTACGCCAGGAGCATCGCCGACGCCGCGGTAGGCGAGGTGCCTCAGTGGAGCTAGGGTTCCGCGTTGTTGGCGGCTCAGTACTGTGGCCTTTGTGAGGCTTGCACGAAGACGGATCCCAGCGCGACCTTCGATGGGTGCCCTCTCTTTCTTTCTATCTGGGCAGTTGAGAGGATTGCGATCGGCCGCCCTGAGGTGGACCACCACGCGTACGAGGAGTCACTATACGAGGAGCGACCGGAGGTCGACTACCCTACGATGGGTACTCTGTGGTGCCATCGTCAGGTACGTTGCATCGATCTTCTCTTACTGTTAAGTTCGTTGTTAAGTTCATTGTACGTCATATCGATCGTCTCGTATTGCAGCGCCGATGGGCTCACGTTCAGATTAGGCGGTCGTATCCTGATTTTGTTATGGAGTTCGACCGCCTTTTGCCGACTGACGTAGTGTGGGAGCCCTATAGTGCCGCGGCTACCCAGAGTCGTGCGCCGTTGGGCCTGTCCACACTCTGCACAAGGGACCAGGCATACTGGATGACTATGGTTCCGATGGTCTTCGACATTTGTGTTGAGCCTCATGCCCCTTTCCGCGTGATGCGGCAGTTCAGCTTCCGTCAGCCCTTTCCAGTACCGTTTCCGACGACCGTCCTAGCTGTTGTTCACCGGTAAGATCTTTCACTACTCTTTGATTTTTGCATTAAAAATCTACCTCTCCACAATAATTTGCAACATCTGTCCATTCACACTAATATGATACATGTCATTCGCAGGTACTCGCGCAAGGGTCAGCAGTCAGCTGGTGACTGGCCCGCCAAGTTGGGGACTTTTGTTGAGGTCTGGTTGCTCGCAACCGAGGAGGTCGTGGAGCACGAGGGAGAGCCACACACCGAGGAGGCGTACCAGGCGTACCTACGCTGGTACCAGCCACGTACCCGTACTAGGGTCACCTTCGCTCCCTTGGAGCAACAGGCCCACGTTGCGAGCACTAGAGACCTCTACGCCAGGCATCGGGACCAGGACTTCGCTCGTGCTGTGAGTACCCTGCATCGCACCATTCCTTTATCTTTTATTCCTTTCTCTTCGTCAAATATTACGAATATTTACAAACAAATTAACCATGCAGGTCGTCGACATCAACAGGGTCATCGTTGACGGTTCAACGATGATCCAACGTTTAGGCGCGGGGATTCCGGTACCCGTAGAGGAGCACCTGACGACGTACACGCGCATGGTGGAGTCGATGCGATCGATTCTCCAACTTCTCACCTGTCGTGCAGACGACGTTGCTCGGGCAGACGCGGCACCAGCGGCCACACCTACCGACCGGTCCCCGTCCATCTGTGGACGTTCCTAGGCCGACTCCCCCTCCACACGGAGGTTAGTATTTTTAACGATTTTTTCTACATGCCTCGCACATCTATGTGAGCCGATTGATACGATTGCTTCAGGGTTTTGTGCACCGTTCAGCACCCCGCCTTCCTCGGCTAGGCCTTATGTTGTGCCCCCCACAGGTAATTAAAAAACAACAGTACTTCGACAATCAATTTACATGCAATTTATGTCTTAGCTTACAAGGGTCCCATTGTCGATGTCTAGGTTTCGCCCAGCTCTCTACGACGCAGGCCGCCCACTTCTCCCAGGCTGCAGGGTCAGCGTCTCAGGCATCTGCGTCGACCTCGCACTCAGCGCAGTTCTAGCAGTACACCGGGACTTCGTCACAGGCAGCCGGCATGTCGAGTCAGGGTCCACCACTGCACCATGCTGGGACCTCGTTGGACTACGGGGTGGCTTCCGCCTTGCTCTTCGACATCACCGACTTCGACTTCGCTTCAGGCTCGACACAGGACGTCATCGGCCCCTCACAGCTGGGAGGCGCACCGCCGGTGCAGACGCAGGACCAGTGGCTGTCCACCCCGCCGCCAGACACTCGTGCTACCCGTGCTGTGCCACCGGATCGTTTCACGTACCCCAGGACCACGTGCGAGCACAGGGACAGAGGACCAAGCGTGGTCGCGGCGCGGGGCAGGGCCAGTAGCAGACTTCTCTTTGTTTATTTACTTCACATGCTAGTACTGTATGCTTCTGTAATGAATACGTTGTTGTTATTCGGGTTCTCATCCCTGAACTTCACTGTTACTTTTTACAACTGCACGATACCTTTCGGCGCATGCACGACTACTTTCTGCCGCACCGATGCAGCCTCCTTTATTCGCGTGCGGTACGACTAATTGCCCGCCATTGCCCGCATACGACCAATGTAACTTTCGGCGCCAATCAGGCGTACCCACCATGCCCCGCGACGTTGACATGTCACGGATATCACTGCGATTTTTAGTGCCTATATAAGTCGCCTTAACGAGCGAGGACTCACAATCTTTCATAACTCAGTCACATTCAGTACCCTCTTCCCCACTTGCTTTATTACAAATCCTACCATCTTTCATCAATGGCTAGACGCCTGGGCGTTGAGGATCCGAACTGGTGTAGCGATCCTTGTGTATACCTACTACCACCTTGGTGCCAGCGTCCTCTCTGCCTATGCGGTGACCGATGCCAACTAATGGCTTCGAGGAATCCTGATATTCGAGGAAGGCGCTTCTTTAGGTGCCCTAACTATGACCGTGAGGTATTTTATTATCTGCATATGATTATTCATTCCGTATGGGCAATTGTTTTATTCCTCGTATTACTACTCTATTCGTCAGACCCGCACTATGGCTTGTGCATACATCGAGTGGGTCGATACAGAAAATCCCGTTCTCGACCTAACCACTTGTTTACAAGAAGGACGCTGGTATTTCGCATCCGAAAGTACTGGCAATACTTGCAGAGAAAAGCGGCTTACGAACGACAATGTCGTGAACAACAGTGAGACTGGCGGGTGCTAACTATGGCACTCCCTCCATAGGAAGCCCGTCCAAGATGCAGGTGCGGTGATCGTTGTTAGGTTCTTCGTTCCATAAAGCCTACGACATTGGGTCGAAGGTTCTTTGTTTGTCCAAATATTCTTGACGACGATTTCATGGTAAGAATATTTTGATTATCATGAATCCTTATTTTCTCAAAACATTTACTAACTTCGCTCGCTTCACATCTATTCTTTCCCCCCAGGAACCACCAAGGAGATGTCAGTACAGAGAATGGATAGACACCCAGAAGGGTTTTAACTCCACCTAGCCGTGTTGTGCAGCTTGAACTACCAGAGCAATACAGGGTTACTAAAGCGTGGTTTGAGAGAGGAGAGGGATCCTCACGTAGGGGTTAGCTATTATCGGACAACTTGGCATATTGAAATTTCTAGTGTCATACCTCCTTATCCCATTACTACATCGTCGTTGTGTTCAACTCTTGCACTACCTCCCTCTTAGTTCGAATCTAATATCATCTATGTAACCGCAATGGAAATAGATGTATCATGTTCAAATTCGACTACTATTTCTTCATGTTACATAATTCTCCTTGTTTAAGTGCATATAATGTTTCTACGACCGAGACTGCGATAGGCCTATATCAATTTCGCACACTAATACGTCGAATAAGTTACAAAATAATATTTCACTTAACATATGAAATTGCGAAACAACCAACTTCAATACATTTTTATAACATTATTAACAAGTTTTACCAATAAATACTTCTTTAATTATTATTAACGTAACATAGAAAAATCATTTGGCTGGTAAATTTTGCATCTGGGTCCCTTGCCGCTCTAGCAGAGGGCGGCAAGGGACCTCAATGCAAAAAAGCTAGCCCCCCTCCACACCCCTCGCATCCAATTTTGTATCTCTCTCCGCGGAGTTGCAACCTTTTTATTTTTATTTTATTTTTTGATATTCTTTTCACGATTAGGAGCACACAAGAACCAACCATAGAAAAACTAAACTCAAATGGACGAAATATGTGACATGTGGAATTTTCTAACCCCTCTCCCCTCTAGTGTAGAGGAGAGAGATGTGCAACTTTTTTTTATTTTTATTTCATTTTTTTGATATTTTTTTCACGCTTAGGAGAACACAAGAACCAACCATAGAAAAAATAAACTCAAACGGACAAAATATGTGGCATGTAGAATTTTCCAAAGCTCTACCGAAAAACTTCTCTCCTTAAAAACACAATCTTGCAAGCGGAATTTGGAGGTTTTAATATCGCCGAACCCGACGAAGCTAGGAAGAATCGGATGTAACTTTTTCTGTAGATGTCCGTGGATATATTATTTGTCTGATTCCGAGTCCGTAAGATAAAGTTACGCCTGTTTTAATAAATGACACCTCGAATGACGTCTATTTTCGGTAGAGATTTAGAAAATTTTACAAGTCACATATTTCGTTTATTTGAGTTTATTTTTTCCACGGTTGATTTAGATTTAAATAAATAATTCTTTAATTATTATCGACATATCTGGAAATAAGCATGTGACTGTTTTGCATCTGGGACCCTTGACCCAGATGCAAAATGCATCAGCCAAATGCTCTAGAGGGCAGGGAAAATTACATTTAGCCCCTTGCCGCCCTCTGTAGGGGCTAAATGTAATTTTCCCAGACAGCGGCAGACGGCGCGGTCGAGCCGCCATCTGCCACGTCAGCTTGCCGCTCTTCATTGGGGCGGCAAGGTCTATTTCTGTAAATTTTTCCGGTGATAGATTATTTCTGTAAATATTAAAAGAAATAAATTTAAAAATGAAAAAAATTCACCAGCACCGCTTGCACAGTTGGACGCCGGCATCACAAGGCTAAAAAATACTCCAGATACAGGAAGTAGTGCTGTTGCTGCCCACTTGACAGTCTTGACCGCCCTACATATATGGCAAACTTTCCAGCAAGAAGATACACACAATCATGTTAATAGATCAGAAAACTATTCTGTGACAAGCAACCAAATAGCTTACGAACATTCAATCAGAGACCGTGAATGTTTATAACTTTAGACCCTGTTTAGATTTTAGACCCTGTTTAGATGGGGCTAAAACTTTAAGTCTCTATCACATCAGATGTTTGGACACTAATTATAAATATTAAACGTAAATTATTAATAAAACCCATCCAAAATCTTGTACTAATTCGCGAGCCAACTCTATTGAGCCTAATTAATCCATGATTAGTCTATATGATGCTACAGTAAACATTCTCTAATTATATATTAATTAGGCTTAAAAAAATTATCTCGTAAATTAGCTTTCATTTATATAATTAGTTTTATAAGTAGTCCATATTTAATACTCTAAATTAGTGTCTAAATAAAAGGACTAAAATTAAGTCCTTGAATCCAAACACCACCTTACTCACTGAAGTTTTAAAAGACGACGCAGGTTGCACAGGGATCATCGAAATAAAATGGCGAGTCACTAGTGACTCGTAGTGATTCTGCCAAAGCAACCAGTTCCAATCATTCAAAAGTGCACAGAGAGTTTTCACATCAGTATCCATCTGTTGTGATGTAGTCCGTAGAAAAAAAAAAACCCAGCATGTTGGAATTATTCCGAGCATATTGCAAGCTTGCGAAGTAGCACCAACTTTTTAGTACCTTAAATAGGTATAAATGTACAAAGCAAAAACCAAGTTGAAAGCATGCTTGCTCTAGCGTAAAACTCTGATGCTACTGCAATGCCGGGCACAAAACCTGAGCTGCTATGTCACCATATCATGAAATGGCATCGAATCCCGAAAATCTCGAGGGACCTACTGAGTCGACAAAACCACGGACTGAAAGTTCAGGAACAGAAACATTTTTCTCCTGAAGTAACTCATGGTCGATGTAAACAACGACGACTGTAATGTCGTCATGGAAGAAGCGCCGCACCCCCTTTTCGACTTTCTTAAGATCAACAAACCTCATTTCTCGCTTCCGTGCAGCTTCTTTCAAAGCTGTGTTTACTAGCCTCTTTGCAATTCCCTATCAAAATTATGGAACTTAGATTTAGCACCTTTCCAAGTAATCAACTTAGGCATCACAGGATAGCCCCCCAAACAAAGAAAAACGAGCAATGACACATGTAAGTAAAGGTCTGAAGACATACTGCTCGTGGATTTTTGTAGACGATGTCGACAGCTTGTTGGTTTGTTAAGTGCTCCCAAAGACCATCGGATGCAAAAATAACAAATTGATCTTGCAGAGAAAGAACTCTTGTGCAGATAGATGGCTCTGCTGTTAGAACAAGTCGGCGAAGAGGCTCAGAAAGGCGGAAGCGAGTTATGGATGGATCAAGAGCGAATTCACGCCTCTTTAAATATGCATCACCTATAGTCCTTGAAACCTGGTACGTAAATCACAAAATGTGACAACAGTTTTACATCAAGTACCTAGTTTGCATATGCGGAAAATCTTGATAATGTACTGCTCAACATGTTTGGGCCATCATTGGGGAATCTAAATGACACGGCAGTATTTCTTGTTCTCTTACTACCAAAATAAATAACATGATCACCTTCATAATCTCTTGTAAACTACAAGAAACACAAAATCCTTCTAAAGCACAAACTTTAATTTCTATGATTTGTTGCCCCCTACCCCCTTTACTTGGCTCCTCTAATGGGTTGTTGTGTAACAAGTGAATATGGTCCAATCATTACCAAATTAATATACAATCACAACCATCCTTGAAACCATATTATAGTTGTAATAGTTACTCAATAACTGTTGCTTACCAACCTGGATTATGCTTTTTATGCGCCAAACGCCATGCTTCAGAACAACAATTTGTGAATCATCGGGATGACGAGAAATAAGTTCCTGCCTCACTTCCTCCTTACAAGCATTATGATCCCTTGTAATTTGCTCAGCAGTAATCTTGTTTGTTCTACCCAAATAGCCAACAACTGCCCTAGAATCACCTAAATTAGCCACATATAGTACCCCTCTCCATATGATACCAACAAGACAACAAGATCCAACTGCAGCTATCATAGGCTTTAAAAACTGCGTTCTCCGAACAAGTGTCAAGAAACCTTCTTCGGTAGCGGAAAATGCCCCTCGAACAACTTCCTCCGATACTGTTTCACTTTCTCGGGCAAGTCCTAGAAAGATAGGAAAGGTTGAGCAGTCATTTTGGTGCACTGAACAATTTCGGTTGAGATATGCTTGCCATTTATTAACGACAAGGATAAGGTCACATCATGCAGTCAGTGGATACACTTACTCAGTAGCATCTCACATAAATCAAGTCAGTCTGTAGGTAAAAGACGACATTAAGATGTTGAACACGACAAGAAACTACCTACTAGTAATCTGTTATTGCAAAGGACCAAGAATATTGATAGCTTGTCCAATGATCAGATTCCACTCAGTCACTGGTAAGAGCATTGCGTTGTCCACTGCTCTGCTCATGAAACAACAGCATACTCGATGCGTGGAATGTATACCAACAAGAATTGCATCCAGCAAAGAGCAATCAACAAAGGTAACTCCTATGATTCAGAGTAATTACAGAACGAAAAAAAAGAACTAATAAAGGAAATGCTACTGCTCAGTGCATAGCCAACAGGTGCATCATGAAGCAACTAAAGAGTAAAACCACACAAAATTCATTCATCACCACCTACAAGTTGAGACTAAACTAAGCCATGAAGAGTTGCGATTAATGAACTGGAGAGGATTCTATTGCAAGAAGAACAGTATAAGGAAGTGACTACTTACGTATCAGGTGTGCGAAGAGGTGATCAGATATGAAGCGAGCAGCATCGGCACCGCCGTGGCCGTCGTAGACGCCGACGAAGGTGGCGGCGGAGCCTGTTTCGACCTGGCTATGGTCTTCCAACGCCTCGTTGGCCTGCACGACGGCAAAGGAGAACTCACCCGCCGCGTGACGCCCCAGGTCCCGCGACCACAGCAGGCCGTCGGCGACGCCGCCGCCATTATCGCCGCCGTCTTCATCCTTCCTCGTACGCGCGTACCTCCGGGCCGGGCCCAAGCACGCGGACGCAATCCTCGACAACCACGAGAACATCCCTCATTTCCTTCTTTCCTCCTCTCGAAAGAAGTCGCCTTTGGAACCCCAAAGGACCAAGAACGCCCAAGAACAAACTTGAACACCCTAAGTGACAAAAAAGATTAGGTTTTTGGACGACTATCGCAAATTTAATTTCTAGAAGACGAAAGATACGACATGGAACGATTTGTATTTCAATTATACCTGTGGTTGCACTTGCACCTCAACAGAAGAATCACAGATTGAAAGTGAAATTAAATCTGGGAATTGGGGGGTTCCGGGGTTAATCACCACCACACATCCCCCGAGATCAGCCGAAAACAAGAGCAGATGGCCCCAATTTAGTGCAAGAATTGGGCTTATTATGGAATAGACTAGCCGAATTATCGGCTAAATTGGTTTTTGACTTTTAGATCGCGAAGCTCGGTCAGCGCGGGGAAGACGAAGAGGAAGCCTTGTAGCGGGGGACCCGTACTGTAGTTTGAGTGATACCCCCGTCGTTGAGGTTATTTACGAAGATGGCAACCGAAGAAAAGTGCAAAAAAGGTGCCAGGAAAAAAGGCAAAAGCGCGAACCTGAGAGTCCGTGAGACCGTGACCACGACCGGGTGCTTGCAAAAGGGTTGGGAAGGAACCGGAACAAGCAGCACAGGATTGTTGTGCGTCGGCCAAACGCTCGCCGCGACAAAGCTACACGTATACGCCGCGACGCGATGGCATAAACCTCATCCGTCCACGGCCACGCGCGACCAAAAAAGCGCGGCCGCTGATGTCCACCGACCACCGCTCGCTTCAGCGGCAGCCTCTCGCTGATTACTTCGCGTTCGCGTGATATGGAACGGTGGGTGGTGGAGCTAGTGGTGTGCGTGGGACTCGGGAGGCGGATGCGATCCGCGAGCCAGCCGAGTCAGATCGCACTATCGCGCGCCTGCTGTTATTAATCTGAAGCTTATCTGCAACGGTGATTACTGTGAGCTTTTAGCTCGTGCGAGTCGTGCAAACCACGGGTGAACAGTACGGGTCGATCTCCGAGATCACTCGCACTGTGCTAGGCGATTTACTTTCTGTGAACGTCGACTCGACCTCCTCTTTGTGGGACATGGTTTTTTATGCTTTCATGTCTCTTTCTTCTACCTACATCTATACTGGAGTACTTATCTACGTTTACCACACGGTCGTGTTTGAATTTGGAATTAATCCTTCTCGTGAACAAACGAAGTCGCGCTAGGACTTATCGCATGATCACGTGGTTGAGCTTCAAGCCAATGAATGTAGGTTTGCTAGAAAAACGGATTAGGGTCAACTCAGCTCTGACAGTTTGGAGACGATTGGGTGAGAGCTTTCCAACAGTGTAAGTACTAAGTAGATGGGCCATCATGCTGTATGGGCCAGAGCGCGAGGCCCAGGCAGAACATGGGCAGATTGTGCCCTGTGAACCCTTTTCTTGCCTTGATATGATTTCGCGCACTAAAAGCCCGATTTGCTTTGCAGTCGTAATGATTGTGAATCAGACGATATGACAGCAATCCCACCCAGGCGCATTTTCTTCTTTTCATCTCATCATCCGAGGATCCGACTCAACTCTACCGTGCATACGGGTGAAAACGGGTCGGATCACAATATTTCCATATCCTAACTCACATCTTACTTTAAATTTGAAATCGGGTACGAGTAGTGTCGGATAACACATCACTTATCCTGTATCCCATCCCATGTTTCTTTCTTCGAATCGGATCTTTTTTATGTCCAATTCATGTATATTTAATGTAAGAAGACAGTAAAGTGCTAAAAAATATACATCAAGGAAAAAAATCATATAATATTAAATGTGAGCTCGTAAAAATAGTGATTAACTAATCTTAGGTAAATTTATAATAGATTCTCACATATGTTTTGTAATGGAAAAAATACGAATTAGCCCCCAAACTATCGCGGTCGTCCGAATTACCCCCCGAACCATAAAAACGGACATTCTTCACCTCCAATTATGCAAACCGGACGAAATACTCCCTCGATCTAATCCGCGGTGGTTTTGGTCTACGTGGCATACGCGTGACAGTCCACTCACCATTCTATTTATATATATATATAAGTGGGACCCACATGTCATACTCATATTCCACTATTTCTCTCTCTCTCCTCTCTCTCACTCATCCTCTCTCTCGCGCGCACGGCGGCAGGCGGGGAACACTGAGCGACGGTAGCGGCGGCGGGGAATGAGGGTGACGACGACAAGCCACCGCCCATCCCCGAGCTCGGAGAGGTTGAGCCACGGCGGAGGAGGCACGCCAGGGGCTCGCGGCGGAGCACCCGCAGCGCGCGACGGCGGTAGGAGCGGCGGCCGCTCTCTCTCTCACGCGCACGCGCTCGGACGACCGACTACCGAGGAGGAGGCGCATGCGCTTGACGGCCGGCGGCAAAGACGGAGCATGACCGTGTGGCCAGTGTTGGAGGCGGGCTCGCCACCATCGTCGCCTGCCATGCCACGCCGCCGCGCCATCGCCCGACACAGATGCTGCGACTCTGCACGGCTGTGCCCGGGAGCCCAGCAGCCACGCTCCTCTTGGGCTCCGCGGCTCTGCCTGTCCTCTTGCCAGCTCCGGCAAGGCGGGCCACTCGCCGCCGACCAAAGCTTCCTCCCCGCCGCTCCCGCCACCGACCGGTTCCCCGTCCCATTCGCCACCTTGCCACCGAGCACCCGCAGCCACCGTGCGGGCTCCTCCACCGTCTCGATCTCCTCCTGCCCGGTAAGGAACAACAGGATGTCGCCGCCGCCACGAGCTGCCGTTCGCCTCATGTGCAGCTCCATCTCATGCGTCGCCGCCGTGGACGCGGCCACCGACACTCGTGCGTTGCGTCCGCCGTCGCCGCCCGCCCTACCCGCCGCGTTCGCAGTCGTCGCCCGCCCACCCCGCCGCGTCTGCAGTCGTCGCCCGCCCTCCCCGCCGTGCCCACCGCGCCTCCGCCGGCCTCGACTCCTCGCCCATCGCCCACAGCCGCCGGCCTCGACTCCTTGCCCGTCGCCCGCAGCAGCCTCCGCCTCCGCCGCCGCCCGCCGTCCGCAGCCGCCTCCGCCCCCGCCCACCGCCTGCCAGCCGCCTCCACCACCGCCCGCCCTGGCCTGGCTCCTTGCCCGCTGCCCGCCAGGCGCCAGCTGCCTCCTCTGTTCGGATAGAGAGAGAGGGGCAGAGGAGAAAAAAAACCGCTGACAGGTGGGCCCGATCGGTTTTTTTTTTTACTGTATCGCCACGTGTGTGCCACGTAGACCGAAAACCGCTTCGAATTGAGTTAGGGGGTAATTTATCTGGTTTTCAAAGTTTGGGGTGTCAAATGTCCGGTATTATAGCTCAGGGGGTAATTCGGACGACCGTGATAATTGGGGGGTAATTCCGTATTTTTTCCTTTTGTAATATGGGACATACGGACGGATACAACCCTTCCCGTATCCTAACCCATATTTTTTTACGGATTTGGGTTTGAACTCAGATAATATCGGGTATCCCATTTTCTCTCCCATATTTCTCCCATAAGCCTCGGGTCGGTCGGTCGGACGGAAAATATCTGCCCCGTTTTCACCTCTACCCGTTCAGTCATCTGCACTCCACTTTGCGGCCTTGCGGGTAGGCGCGGCTATCTAGCTGTAACCTGCCGAGACCTTCGAACGATTGGTTACAGAAAAGAGACCGCCTTGGGGGAAGGGAAGCATCAAAGCGTGGCCCTTCCATTTCTACTGCAACTTGGGGTGCCACCACCCACACGAGCGCCCCTGATCCCCCGCCGCCGCACGTTGCCCGCGGACCATTCGGTGGTCCCCTTTTCCCCCCTTGCACGAACCCGTCCTGTTCTCACCGACGACGCGCAGGCATGTATTTTCAACGTCTTCTTCTGTCGTGACTCGTCCGTGTACCAGCTTCCGTAGACCCTTATCTGATAGAGTACGTACGTACATGTTCAGGATGTGAATGTTAATGTATGCAATGCACGCAGGCAGCAAAATACTGGAGCACTGTACTACTACTAAAACTATCAAGCATTAACCAAACGAATAATTAAGGAAGGAAAAGGCAGGATCCGAAGAATCAGCAGAGGACCATCCCGGTTGCTATAGCCAGTGTGGGGGCAGTGGCAGTGGCAGTGGCAGGAGTAAATCTATCGGAGTCCTGCCTTCCCAGCAGGAGCAGCAGAGTCGCGGCGCCAGAGCGACGCTGGCTGCAGCCCTGCATGTATGTCCCGCGACGGCAGCAGCGGCCTTCCCCTCGCTTTCCGCAAACGTGGACGCGAACCCGTCGTGAAGCCTCCTCATCCAATCCACCACCTCACCTCCCCCTTTCCCAATCCCCCCACTGCTGCTTCCGTCCGCTTCCGATTCCAAGTTTCCAACTCCCTCCATTGCTCGCCTCGCCGCGCCGCGCCGCGCGCTATCTAAACCCCACGGCGAGGCTTTAGGGTAGATGCGAGAGGAGGCCGCGTGGACGGCGGCGCGCATCATCAGCGCGTGATGGGGAACACGTGCGGCGTCACGCTTAGATCCAAGTACTTCGCCAGCTTCCGCGGCGCGTCGCAGCGGCATGATGAGGCCGGGTACGCGCCCGTCGCCACCAGCGCCGCCGCGGCCGACGAGCCGGCCGGGAAGAAGGCCCCGCGCGGTTCTGCGGCGGCGGCGGCGGCGGCGGACGCGCCGCATGCCGCGTCCATGAAGCGCGGGGCGCCCGCGCCCGCGGAGCTGACGGCCAACGTGCTCGGGCACCCGACCCCGAGCCTGAGCGAGCACTACGCGCTCGGGCGCAAGCTCGGGCAGGGGCAGTTCGGCACCACCTACCTCTGCACCGACCTCGCCACCGGGGTGCACTACGCCTGCAAGTCCATAGCCAAGCGGAAGCTCATCACCAAGGAGGACGTCGAGGACGTCCGCCGCGAGATCCAGATCATGCACCACCTCGCGGGCCACCGGAACGTCGTCGCCATCAAGGGCGCCTACGAGGACCCGCAGTACGTTCACATTGTGATGGAGCTCTGCGCCGGGGGCGAGCTGTTCGACCGCATCATCGAGCGCGGGCAATTCAGCGAGCGCAAAGCGGCCGAGCTCACGCGAATCATCGTTGGTGTCATCGAGGCGTGCCACTCGCTCGGGGTTATTCATAGGGATCTCAAGCCTGAGAACTTCTTGCTGGCGAATAAAGACGACGATTTGTCGCTCAAGGCCATCGATTTCGGCTTGTCTGTGTTCTTCAAGCCTGGTGAGTCACCCCTCTTGTTACGAACTCAATTATTTATTTCTGTGACTGTTGTGCTTGCTCCATCACTTTCTGAGCAATCGGTGATGGTAATAGTCCAATAGATGAAATAGTTTGGTTGGTGGAATTAATGATAAAGATAGTTGCTTTAGCTAAGCTGACAAGAGTGTGAAATTAAGATTTGAGAATAGGGACTAGGAATATAGTTTAGTCATTTTAAAACATCTTTCATACATTGGGACTCAATATATACTGTTCCAATCATTATAGATGCTAACATTTACACATTAGATGGTGAAGAAGGCTCTTGGTCTGGATTGGGTTCTCTTTCTTAGGTACATTTCTTGTTCAAAAATGAGATCGCTAGCAAAATGTAAAAAAAAATTGTTAAAATTACAATCTTCCGAAAAATACAAATTAATTAAGGGACAAATATGTAAAGATCGATTTCTGGATCGTTTCCTGCTGCTGGTGGATGAATAATAAAAATAAAAGAAGAAGAAATTGATTGCTTGGTGCATTGTCATACTAGACTACAGCAATAGGAACAATCAAAATCGAATCCGTCTTTGTACACTTATTTGAATCTAAATATATGTCATTCACGTATATACTGATTTGACCACTTCTAAAAGGGATAAAACTAACTGTTTCATTGCAACTAATAGAAGCTAGTAATACTTTACATATTGCTAAAAGTACCATCTATTGCGAAATCCACTTCCTCAAGATACTGTATGAAGGTCCCTTCTATAAATCTATTTACCATTTATGTGCATCTTATGAAGCATTTACTGTATAATTTTTTCAGTGTAATTAGTTACTCCGTATCTTATAAGAAATTTCGTTTGTTGTTTGCTATTCTTAGGTCAAGTTTTTACTGATGTTGTTGGAAGCCCATACTACGTAGCCCCAGAAGTGCTGCGTAAATGCTACGGACCAGAAGCTGATGTTTGGACAGCTGGTGTGATTCTTTACATACTATTAAGTGGTGTACCACCATTTTGGGCAGGTATATATTTCTTTTTTTTTTATTATCATAAGTCGACTTGGGAATTCAAACCTTGTGTTTTCACTCTTCTAAGCTGACCTATACTATATTTAATACAGAGACACAGCAAGGGATATTTGATGCAGTGTTAAAAGGTGTAATTGATTTTGATTCCGATCCCTGGCCTGTGATTTCTGATAGTGCAAAGGATCTTATAAGAAGAATGTTGAATCCTCGCCCCAAGGAACGCCTAACAGCTCATGAAGTTTTATGTTAGTTATTTCCACCATTACTCTAATTCTTTTCTTTAATAACTCAGTATGTTTTGTTGTGTCTATTGTTCCGATATGTGGCCTTTATGGTGCAAATATTAGTTTTTTAACAGTATATGGTAACTACTTATGCACAGCTGTTGGACAAAGATGTTAAAGAATTATTTTCATACCTGACCAGGTCATCCGTGGATTTGTGACCATGGAGTTGCTCCTGATCGACCTCTTGATCCTGCTGTACTTTCTCGCATTAAGCAGTTTTCAGCAATGAATAAGTTAAAGAAGATGGCTTTGCGAGTGAGTACATTCTTTTCCTTTTGGCAATTCTAAAGTTACTGCCCTAGCTATCATAGTACTTCACCCTTCACAAGCAATGTGAAGTCAACCTCCATTGCTGTTTGCTGGCTAAAGTGTCCGTTACCTTGTCTTGTTCCTTTGATTGTTCTTTTTAAGAACTGCTTCCTGTGTTTATTATCAGAATTTTATTTTGTGGGCTAGTTTTTGTACTCTATTACATGACCAGTACTTATGGGGGCACATTTGCTAAGTTTTGTGCTGACTGAGGGTTCATATTTGTTCTGCCAGGTAATTGCTGAAAGCCTTTCAGAGGAGGAGATTGCAGGGCTGAAGGAAATGTTCAAGGCAATGGACACAGATAATAGTGGTGCAATTACATATGACGAACTCAAAGAAGGAATGAGAAAATATGGCTCAACACTAAAGGATACCGAGATTCGTGATCTTATGGAGGCGGTAAGTTGGTAAAATCTATGAAAGTTAACATTTATGATTTGCTAGCTTAAGGATCTTTCCTGCATGTTTTTAGATATTTTATGATCCAGCTCGCTTCTGAATAGAAAGAACATTGAAAGTCTGCCACCTGGTTCTTTGCATTATTGCACATGTACACAAAAGCCAAGTTTTATGATCTGTGGCCCATGCTTTTTCTTCATTGAATTAAAACAGCACTTGACTGCAGAAACTGAATGCCATGGATGTGTCTCCTTAGTGTCTAGTATATGGTTTGCATCTTAGGCAGAACTGTTGTCTGTGTGACCGTGTGAGTGAAATTAGACAAACTATCTATATTAAACTAATCTAGTGTATTTCACCGATTATTCCAGAATTTCGAAGCCGAGTCATATTTTTGTTTTCTCTGTTTGCCCTGTGATTTCATTTTCCAAATCACAAGAAAACATTTTTTAGGCATTCTATGGCTAGAACTTATTTTCAATTTTTGTGAATACTCAAAACTTTTGTGTATCTGTGCTGTGCATTAAGAAGAGGTAAACAAAGTTTATAAAGAAAGCTTTCGCTTAGCGAACCAGGGGTGACCAAAAGCAGGTCAAACGCAGAAAGGTTGTTTTCATTTTGGTAGAACTTATTTTCCTTGGAAACACCTGCCATTTTATTTCAGTGAACATCTGCTTATGTAGCAGTAAATGCCAATGGAACTTCATTTCGGTTTATGATTTTCTGTGTGCCCCTTTTGTTTTATTTTCCAGTCTCCGTTATGTAATGGGTGTACTTTTTATGGTGCAGAATTTATACACTTATATTCCTTAGAAAACTGAACTATGGGCTTACATATTTTATTTTGTTTGAATTACTTAGGCGGATGTGGACAACAGTGGAACCATTGATTATATAGAATTCATTGCCGCTACTCTGCATCTCAATAAACTAGAGCGAGAGGAACATCTAGTGGCAGCTTTTTCTTATTTCGACAAAGATGGCAGTGGTTATATTACGGTGGATGAGCTTCAGCAAGCTTGCAAAGAGCATAACATGCCAGATGCTTTTCTTGATGACGTCATTAAAGAAGCTGATCAGGATAATGTGAGTATGTTGTCCTATTAGTTTGCTTTAGCTAACACATGCAGGAAGGATATACAAAATAGTTTTAGCTAACACATGCAGGAAGGATATACAAAATATTTCTTAATAATCTGTTTAAGGAACTTTAAAAGGTGTCACATGTCATAGTTTGCCATGGAACAAAACTAGATTAGTACTTCCGTTTCACAAAAATTGTCAAGTTCACCATGCATAAAAATAAAAACAGCACCAAGTCTAAGAAAAATTAACGAGATATGGCTATACCTCACATATGAACCAAATATTACAATTTACAACCAATTGACCTCTTCCACAACATTAAAGTTGAGGTAGAGAGTGGGAATATTGAAAATACACATGCTCTTGCTTTTCTGAAAAAAATGGATATATGTTGCGAAATGGGGTTAGTAATTTCGTGGGAATCACTAGGGATATATCTGCAGGGCATGACATATCAGGTTATGCTTTCCTAGTGATATACTGTGGTGTACGAAACTTGAACAGTCATTTTGTAGAACATGTGAATTGCTGAAATCGTTGCTGTTTATGTTGTTTCTTCAATACATATCGTCCAAATGTTCGTGGTTGTTTTTCATTGATATGGTTTACTAGCTACTGCGCTTAGAAAAAAAATATCTTCTATGTAGCAGTGATCTAATTGCGCTTATTTCATTCTTTTTCATCAGGATGGCCGTATTGACTACGGGGAATTCGTTGCGATGATGACAAAGGGCAATATGGGTGTTGGGAGGAGAACAATGAGAAACAGCTTGAATATAAGCATGAGATGAGACGCACCTGGTGCACTATGAAGTCTGAACATCCACAGTGCACCTTTGAAACTTCTTCAATCTCCATGCTCTATACGGACACTGCCTGCAATTTTTGTACGCTGTCAGTTGTAGCCTTGTAGGTGTGGGTATGTGTTTCAGGTTCAGGGGATTCTAATTGTTCATCTAATTCAACAGTCGGTATGTGTTTTAGGTTCAGGGAATTCTAATTGTTCATCTAATTCAACTGCTCCTGTTATTTCTACGAAATACACGGGGTGGGAAAGTGCCCATGCCATGCGCAAACTAGGCTACAATGTTCATATACGTCGTTGCCACAGGGCCTAATTTCTGCAGTTCGTCACACCTGAGTTTCCTCTCTGTTTTTCTGACTACATGAAGAACACCTGAGTTTCCTCTTCTTTCCTACACGATAAAACGCACAACACGGCACATGTGCACATGTTGTCATGGGCCGAGAGGCCCAGACCAAGGCAGCCTAGCATGACATCGGCCCGAGAGGCAGTACCGGTCGAAGGAACGGTGGCCTCACGGTACGTAAGGAAGGATCGTATCACAAAGTGAGTGTCGCTTTAACTAATCAGGATCCTTGTCTATGCGAGTTCAAGTTTTAAAATTAACATGGGTGTTCGTATTTATTTGTATTTATGATTAATCTTTTTAGTGATAGATAACATACTCATCAACAACGAAATGCTTGTGGTGCATGAATTAGACATGTAACATCTGTACATCAATTACGCCTACGAGTGTGAGCATTAGCAAAAGTTCCTTAAAAAGATTTTTTAGATAGATTCAATGGAATCGTTGGAGATGCTCTAAACCCTTAAACGTTTAAGAGACGAAAACTCGGGATCCCGGAGGGACTTGCTGTTGCCCTGTTGCTGAGTTGTTGCTGTGCACGATGCCGGCCTGCGTGCTTTCAGAATTCAGATTGCTCCACGCAGGCCCATCGAAGCTTCTTTAATTAGCGTGCAACGGCTCGACTTGAGGAAGAGATGAGAAAGAAGGGATTACCGGATTACGACGTGGTGGTCAGTCGGCCGGCCGGCCGAGGCAGATGAGAGATGGATCAGTGCACGGTGATGTACTACCAATATGTACGGCACGCGCGCCGCCGCTGTCCCCCAATCTCGTCGACGTCGAGACGTGGGGATGCTGGAGCTAGCTATCAACGCCAACGGACGCGTGCCTGAATGCCTTGATGCGGTAGCCTGAGTAAGCTCGCCGGCTCACCCCGTAGCGGACGGCCTGGCTTGCGGCTGCAACTTGCAAATCATGGCATGGCCACAGGGGTCAGGGCCCAACGCACAGTCGTCTCGTCCGCCCCCGGGTTTCTGGCTCATATATGCCACAATCCATGGACAAACCGAACAAACTCCACCAATGCATCATCCCCTCTCGTTTCAGCGTCGTCGCCAACGAACACCCACCGGTAAATGCGCCCTCCTCAGCAGTCGCGCCAACCGCCACGAACGCCGCGAACGTCCCCCTCTCTCTCCCACTGCTCCACACGCGCGCGGCGCGCCCACGCATCCATCCATCCATCCATCCAATCCATCCACTGCACACAACATACACGCAAATGGCGCCCCGCGGCGTACGTTGACCCCGGCCGCGTCCACCGTCCAACTTGGCCCTCGGACCCCGTCGCCACTCGTGTGCACTTTGGTTGAAAAAAATACGCGGTGCAGCTCAACACGCCCCCTATCAGCGGATCGCCCCCCCGTTGACTCCACTCCACATGCAGTGCAGCTTATACTTAACCGGGGCCAGCGCGGCAACATCTGCACTTGTCTCCCTCCGTGACCTCAATAATACGCGCGTTCCATCTCCATCAGGATCAGGGAGGGAGATATGAGATATCGTTAACAAATTTCTCGATCGGTAGTGCTCACGTCAAAGCCTTCAGTCGCTCAGTCGGTTGAGTGAGTGGTTCAGGGCTTGCTACTTGCTTCCTAGTGTAGCTAGCTTGACTTGATGCGCCACAGCACTAAGCCGGAGGAAGAATCCCAGCAAGCATTTGCACGAATCATCTCTGACAGTGAAGCTTCCATTCCGATTTCCGGTGTCATATCTTCTTGAAAGTAAATTTCCACGTGTGATCTTACCTTTGCTTTCGTTTTCCACCTGTCCATTTCGATCGTTATCAGGATGTACTTTACCCCTTGTGCGAGGAAGCATCCGACCATATTGGGGGAGGCAACAAGATTTCATTCTTAATGCCATCAGACAGAGACTAGAATTCTCTGAGATGTATTTTATGGTTATACTATCAGATAAGAGGTCGGCTGGAAAAAGCGCCAAGAACAGCGTGCAATGAAGAGACGATCAAACAAAGAGATTTCAACTATTTTATTGCAAAGGAAAGAGCTTGATTTGTGAGCTTGTGGTTGGCCATGGTGCCAGGGAAGCCCACCTCACCTGCAGCCTAAACGCCACTAATTCGTGAACGGGAAATCTATCCAATCCATAATACAGAAGGTGCACATTCTCATCTTATCTTTTGCATTAAACAATATTACTGATTTGACTTACGATCAGAAGAAGGTGCTCAGATATTGGTTGACCACACTACTGCTGCAAGTGCATGAGTAGTTTGTGTCATTGTGTGGCTATTTTGTATTTTGCTTGCTGGACACTTTGCTCTTTCAGCGACTAAACTACTGACATGTGCATGCATAGCAAATCAAGGTATTTGCAATTCATTTTACATGATGCGTTTGTATCGGCCGGGCCGCTTCAACCAATCATGAATCTTGGAGGGGATGTGGAATTGTGAGTGCGCCAGTGACCGGCTCTTTCGGATCCAAGAGCTGATAGAGCCTCAGAGCGGGACTCATCCTCTGCATCAGTTTCCACTTTGGCATAGTCTTCCCTACATTTGATGTTAAACACGGTTGCAAGTTATTAATTAATCATCCCATGTCAAGGCATATGCTTAGCCTTAAGATCCTCCAAAAGGTGGTAAACAACAGTGCAAGAGTCGAAACATGGCTCTTCAAGTCTTCATTGTCTCTGTCTCTCCGAAAATGCTTTTTTGCTTATTGCCCTTAAAAAGTGTGTTATTTTTTTTACTCGTTATTACGCAATCTTTTTTTCTTCAATTCGATCCTACAAGAATGGCCAGGCAGGAAAACTTCATAAATAGAGCTACTCGAAAATATTCAAGTGTGTCCTAGTGGGCCATAACAACACTCACGATTCTGGATTTTTTTAAAAACCTTTCTAAATTTAATTTTTAAAAATAAACCCATCGAAAGCTCATTTCTAGATCTGAACCTATTTACATCACCAATTTAATTAGCAATTTAGCATGGCAAGAAAACATTATCATCTCGGTGAAAAATCATGGACTGGCAAATATTTCTCCATGCTACTCGCGATGGCATGACACTACTGTTGTCAGTGTTGCCTTGCAACGCTACCTCTAATATTGTGGTAAAAAAGCTTGTTTTTTTTTAAAAAAAATGTTTTGGAAGCTTTATTTTGGAACTTTAAATTTAAAAATATTCAAAAAAAATAATGTGATTCTCTAATCCTGCTATAATAATTGGACAAATTTTATGAAGATCAACTGAGAAAACACATAGTAATTATTTTCTTTCTGTAGCACTTCTCAACGTAATTTTGACACACAACTAATTTCGAACAAACACACACTCGGCTACTTGAGCAACCAAAATAACAAGGGATCTTCACAAAGGCTTTCTCTAAAAGTAAAAAGCACAGGCCTGACAAATAACTGCTAAATTGTCTCATGGTCCCATGTGCTCATTGTTATGGACATTTTTCGAAATGAAAATTGCACATGAAGCATTGCAGGCCAAAACAAAAGTGCTACCAGCAGTACTAAATTTGGATTCAACATCGCAGTTAAAGATAACTGCGTATAAAATTCCAATATATGTGCAGACAAGTTACAGCGATTTTTCACACATTTCCCCCAAACAAATCGGTGCTTACATACATCCTGGTAGCTGATGCTACCAAATGCTCACCATTGCTAGCTAGTCACACTACTCACTGGTACTCACAGGCCAAACCTAAAAAAGAATGGAATCTACAAGGCTAAATGAAAACCAAGAAAAGGGAAGAAAGAAAAGAAATCAATAGAGATTAACCAATGAGGTTGCACACTGGTTAATGTCTAATGATGTCTTCTTTTTTTCCCATCTTGGTTAAAGACCAGACAGACGCAGAGTTAGTGCGCATGCCACTACGCCAACTCTGGCCCCTCGGCGTCGCAGGCCGGCGCCTTCCAGTAATTCAAGAGCGCGCCGATGCCGCGGCCGGCGGAGCGCGCGCCGCAGCGGCCGCACCGCTCGCCGGGGGGCATCTCGGCGGCGACCAGCACGCGGCGGCACGACGGGCACGACGAGTGCGCGCGCAGCCACGTGTCGATGCAGGCGGCGTGGAAGCGGTGGTCGCACTGCGGCAGCACGCGCACGGCCTGCCCGTCCTCGAACTCCACGAGGCAGATGGCGCACTCCTCCGCCTCGCCGCCGCCGCCGTCGGAGGCGTACGTCACGGTCGGGAGCGACCGCAGCACCTCCTTCTTGACGCCCTTGTTCGCCGCGGCGGCGTTGGCGCCGCCGCCGCCGCCGCCGCCACCGCCAGCCGCTGTGCCGCCGGCGGCGGCCCGTGCCCAGCGGCGCGTGCACGCGCACCGGGCGACGAGGCCGAGGCCGAGGACGCAGATGAGCGCGCAGAGCAGCCCGGCGAGGATGACGACGAGGTCCGAATTGAGTGAGTCCTCCACCGAGCCGGAGGCGGCCGCCTCAAGGAGCATTCTCGCCATGGCTGGCACTCGGAGATCGATCGAATCGAAGAAAAATGGCGTGATCAAGCGAACCGCGAGCTAGCTAAGCTGCTGAGCAGTGTGGGAGATTGAGCAGCGCGAGAGGCGTGTGAGGTAGTGTAGGATGGGGTTGGTTTGCTTGCTTTATATAGAGCTCCCGCGGGCAGTTGCTTGGCGACTTTTGGTCTTTGAAAAAATGGATGGAATTCTGGGGGAAAAAAAGGGCCATAAGTCACTTGAGATTTTTTTTTTTTGAAACTTAGTCACTTGAGACTTGAGAGTAGTAGGACCTCTGCTTTGGGCTCCCACACTTTGGCGGAAGAGGGTTTTAAGTGGGACTGATAATGCTCTCTTTCGATAATACTACTGTATATCTCAAGTCACAAACAAATTAAGCGGAAATACCTTCTGTCCCCATTGTTTGGCTGGAATAAACCAAACGGCATATTTATAAATGAAAAGTAATTTGTAAATAAAATTTTTCTTAGCGATCTAAAAGTAAAGGCTGAAAAATAATCTTTAATGAAAAAGCCCCTAAAATCAGCTTCAAATTTAAGTTTGAAAATTTAAATTTTGGCTGATAATTATAAGCATAAACGAAAAGATGAAGCTATTCTACTCTTGCTGCACCATAAATACAATTTTCTTTTTAGAAATAAGCACAAGGGTAGAACTAAGAGAAAGTTCTATATTTCAGATACAATACAATTAGCACCGGTGCAATTGCGCAGGGAACTACTATAGTATAATTGTGTTTTGCTATAGGCAATGGTAAAATAGCAGCATACATTGACTTCTCCGATGTGCTAGGTCAAACAAATTAAGGAAAAGCCCATTTTACTACTTGAAATTCCACGAAGTTTGAAATCAAGCCTTAACTTTGAAGCCATATACTCCTATTTAATTTCAACTTTTAAACCATCCAATTTCAGCCTACTCATAACAAAACTAGTTTTGAATTTAAAATTGTATAAAAAAACCAGTTTCATAAGACAGATCTGAAACCTGCGTACATCACTTGGTGCAAGACTGCAAGCGGACCACGCCACGTTAGTGACGTATCATTCAAAGCCACTCTAAAATAGGTACAAGGTTGAAATGAACAGCCTTTTAAAACATTAAAAGCTTTTTTTTCCACGAACACGCAAAAAGATTACACATCAATATATTAGAAGAAAAATAGTTTTATTTACACGACGCAGTCAGCCAGACCAGCTTATGCTAGGGGAAGGGATAAAAAGCAAATGAAAAAAAAAAGAAGCTTAGAGAAACTACGGTAGCTAAAAACAGACTCTGAGCAGCGGGAAGGGGCCAAGCCATGCTACACTCCCAACAAATCCCTAAAAGTGACGACGCTAGCTAAAAACCACAGATGGCCCTCCAAATGGATGGACTCCAGAATCACGAAGATGGTTAAAAGCTGATAGTATACGGTTTTAAATCTCAGAATCGATATTTAGACTAACATTGATTTATGGTTGTTAAAAAGAAACTTCCTCATAGAGGAATGCCACGAACTAAAGCCTTGATTAGACACAAAAATACATTCTAAATATTTCACTTGTCTCGTGAGTGAGCAGCATAATAGCATACACCCAACACTCGAGGGTTCCAGGGAAAGATCTATGCGATTGGCACTCTAATCCTTAGTAGTAGCAGTGTAGCACCCACAACACAACCAGAGAGTGGAACACTTTTTTTGGGTAGCAAAAGGTTGCGAGCAAGGGACAGATGTCCGAGCCAGGAGCCACACGAAACAATCCTGGTACAGATACTTTCGGCGTTTCTCTCGCTACATCTACATGTGTCACCCTGCCACAGCCTACATGTTCTCTCCTGCGTGCAGGCAACCAGCTTTTCCCGTTTATGCTAGTGGTGGTCACGCTTGGGCATTTCCCTTCCCTCACCACCGTTCTTTTTCTCTTCTACATGGCGTGTGTGCAAAACTGTGCATGGCCGCCGCGACCCGAGACGGGAAACACGCCCAGAGGACGCACATCCTCCCCCCACAGAAAGCGCGCAGAAACGCTTGCCGGGTTGCCGCTCCAAATTTGCGACGTGGGGCTTGTTCGATATGGCTCGAGCCTAGCAGAACAATTTCAGCTCCATCTTATTTGCGACGTGTTGTACCGGTGCGAGATGCGAAAAGGAACACTGGTGACTACTGGTGATGAGCTACCGTGAGATATTCAAAAGACGATGCGATCTTGCTCTCGCCGAGGACGGCTTGCCGAGAGAATTTCTCGCCTTTCAGTAGCCTCCATGCTGCGGAAGTACGTATACTCCCTTTTTTGTTATAGTGGTGCGAGAACCCAAAAGCAGCCACTTCGCACATGGCAGCGGCGCCTTTCCGCAGCACATATCACGATATCACATGGGGGGCGAACCAAGCGTAACTGAACGGTAGGTTACACGAGATGTACGAATACGACCCAGCGGTAAGCAGCTATGCACGCACGGCTGCAGCTCGACGTGCAGGTTTGCATGTTGTATCTTGTATATGCTATGTTGCTATGCACGATGGGAGTGTGTTTCATGTTTGATCGATGTGTCGAGGTAATAGCGAATCGGTGATTTGGGGGTGGATGCCACTTTTCAAGCCTAAGCTAGGCACTGAGCCACACACGATGTGTAGCCGCCTTAGGGTGGGCTTTTTGGAGTGTGATCAAAAGCTAGCACAGCGCCACCTTTCTCTCGGATCAGCGTGACGGTTGTTGTGGACGAGAAACAGAGAGGGCACTAAACTACACAGGTGCGACACAACAGAGAGATTTTTCACCTGAAGCACCAAATTACACTTTTAGACCGAGTAAAACTGGGCACTTCCTTTTAGTAAGGTAAGCCGAATTGTTAGTGACGTACTGAGATAAAAAGCTATGCTGATCGAATCACCTGAAAAATAAATGGTCGCATATGAAGGAGATAATATTTTCACCTTAAACTATTGTTAACAGTGAAATTTGGTAAGCCCCTAAGAGAATTCTCACATCGCCAATAGTTGAATTCCTGCTATATTCGGTTAAGGAAATTAATCTATTAAAAAAAGCTTATCAAGGAGGATGCGGCATGGCAAGTTATCTATTAATTAGGAATAGTTTATTAGTTTCCTTTTATCTTTAGGAAAGTGTGTTTAGTGTCCTATAAGGACTTTATGTATTCCTTTTATTTTTAGGAAAGTTTCTTTCTTGTACTATAAGGACTGTATCCCCTCATGGGTATAAATATGTACACCGGGGTCATTGTAAGATCTCTCTCACGATCAATACAATTCGGCGCATCGCCACCTTTTATCTTTTCTACTTTATTTTATCATCCGACGGGACTTAGCACCTAACGCTGGGCTGCATCGGTTTTGATCTCCGGCGAAGGGGTAAGTCCAATGTTCCACCGGCCCAGGCAATTGTATCATCTACGTCGGTGTTGTTCAAGGCTGCATCAGTACATTTGACTTCTTGGATTACTCTGGTCTGGTTGATATATTTGCCTGGTTATTTATCATATGTCTTAGTTAATCTAGTCTTAGTATCTCAATTTAGCTCTATCGGTTGTCTCTCGCTTTAGGTGGAACTCTATCGGTTGTCTCTCGCTTTAGGGTTTCCGTCGATATCGGCTAAATTGTTTTACTAGATTAGATTAGCTAAGGCATTTATCACCCTGAAAATCAGTCAAGGGCTCGATTGTGATATTATGTTCCTTTTCATACTTAGTGCTGCATCAGTTAAGTTTAATCTACTAAGTCGTGCTTAGAACCATAATCTCTAGCCTGCTTGTTGACCGCCAATAAGGGTTTCATCGAGGTTTCAGCTGATGAGTTATCTGGACGTTGCATTGGCTTACAAGCTGATGAGTTATCTGGACGTTGCATTGGCTTACAAGGATTGCATATAAGTTGGATTTAGCCGATAATAACAAAGACTTTACTGTTTAATTGTTTAATCTAATCTTGTGGATTTTATGGCATCGGACCTCCAACCGATGTATGCTTTAACTTTCGGATCAATGCTCATTCTATCATATCATTGCTACCCAATTAGTTTCTACTGGATATTATTATTGTTATATTATATCATTATTAGTCGATCGTCTTTATTTATATCAAGTGTCAGATTCTACATCAAACACATAGCCGATAGCTCAAAACCCTATCGCTATCGGCTAATATCGGCATCGGCTGGAACTACCCCATCGGCTTTTTAGCCGATCGACTATTTGATCTACTGTTTTCATATCTTGTCAGTTGCAGGATCAAACTGACTGGCACGCCTGCACCTCACCAAGATTTGGACCTGCATTAGAGCTAAGCAGATCTCTCAGGCCAGTGTATGTTTTTCGCGTCAACAACTATACAAAGGAAAAATATGCAATTTTCAAACTTGAACTGTTGAACTCATGGTTAACCTTTAATTATAAACTTTCACGTGATGCATATTTGCCCCTAGAGACCAAAACCACCTTTGTTTTCACCTCAAAACCTCCTCATGGCAACAACAATGTATATAGCAAAAATAGTCTATATAGATGGGACCCACGTATATGAACTTTAACTATTGTAACCTTCCCAATGTATACAGATAGCAAGGAGAGAAGAAGTAGAGACAAATAATATATTTTATGCTCTATTGGGCAGCCTATAGGCTTATGGTTAGCTATTGTTATTTCTTTGCTATGGACTAGTTCCACAATGTTACTAACTAGTTGAATGAAATATTATATTGCTTATGGACAACCACTTTTGGACTATATTGTGGATGCCCTTACATCCTCTAATAGCGGACAAACTAACTCTAAACTAAGTGGTGCAGATTTTTTCTTTTCATATGATTAATAATATGATAATTCACGTAGAATTAGATTTAATATACAACCCTGAAAATTTATTTCTATTAGCAAAATACCCATGTGTTGCTATGGGTAAAAGAAAATACATTATAATATGTCAGAGATTTTTTTTATCAAATATGTTAGTACCACTTATTTACTTACTTAAATATATGGTGTTTACTTGTTTGAAACACACACTGGACTATTCCATGATATAAAACTTATACAAGTTATAGGAGTGGTGGAGTGGCAATGGCAGATTCACTGCCGCCACCACTAGTGTTTTTTAAAGGAGTATATATAGGTACCATTACATGTAGAAGTATATTTAGATTTTGTATACAACTCTTAACTTCTATTTCTATATGTTTAGTTCTCATATATAACTCTTAACTTATAGAAATCTATTTCTATAGTTATAATTGTATTTTGTATGCCGTTATAATTCAAACCCATCATGACATAACAGGACTTATATCTCGTAGGAAAACTAGAGAATGAGCCATCTCCATCTCGTAGAGAAACTAGAGAGGTGCTGGGCGCAGCTGAAAGGAAATCCAAGAAAAGTCCATGAAAGGCTAGCACGATTAGGATCCTTTGTAGGGTTTATCTCGGAAGAGAAGGCTATGAAGCGAACATCTCTTCTTTGGGAGAGAGGGGAAGATCTTTTTTTTTCTCCGATTAATGCGAGAATTTCTAACCTCTATAGATAATATGGTGTATCATTTCAAAGTTGTCTTGATAATATAATAAATAGATTACTAGGTCTTCAAAAAAGCGGAGAAAAATGACAATATGCCACTCCATTCGGTGGGTTTCGACAAAATGTCACCAACTACAATACAAGGAATAAAATGACACTTAATAGGTTACTTTTAGGATATTTTGTCACTTTGGAGGATTTTAAGACCAAAATACCCTTGGATGTGGATAAAGAGGAAGAGGGAGCCTGACGTAGCTCATGCTTCCCCGCGGCGAGCGGCGAGCGACGAGCGACGAGCGCGGGGCGTTAACTGCGACGGCGGACGGGGAGAGGAAGACGACAACACTGATGGGAGGAGGAAGACGGCGACACTGATGGGAGAGATGACGACAATGATGGGGGGCGAAGGGCGGCGATTGGGGAAGGAGGACGGTGCCGATGGGAGGGAGGAGGAGGCCACGACGACGCAAAGGGCTCTCCAGCGCTGCCCACCCACGCGCTTGTAGCTTGCCGCCTCCGGCGCCGCCCATCGCGCGTGCTCCATGCTTGCCGCTTCTGGCGTCACATGCGTGCGCGCTCACCGCTCGCGGCATCGCCGTCCTCCTCCCCCATCGTCGTCCGTCCGCACGCCCTCACAACCCATCGCTAACGAGCACAGACGCCGCCGTCTCGATGTTCCCCGGTGCTCCCCCTCCCCTCTCTCTTCCTCTCTCCCATGGGTATTTTGGTCTTAAAATCTTCCAAAATGGCCAAATATCCCGAAAATAACTCAGTGAGTGGTATTTCATCCTTTACATTCTAGTGGGTGGCATTTCGTTAAAATCCACCGAATGGAGTGGCATATTATCCTTTTTCTCCTTCAAAGCGAAGGTGGTCTCATTTTTAGCTATACTTAGAGTAAATTTTATTTTGCGCGACCTTTTATTACCCGATATTTCATTTTGGACCACCCTTTAACATAGGTTTTCACTTTGGACCGGGTAATCTTCCCTTTGTTCCACTTTAGACCACCCCAACTCTCTTTTCCATCATATAAACAATTCCGAGTACACCGGCTTCCTACTCGTCAATGAATACCCACGGTTATATCTAGACTATTGCTTTGACATATGACAAGTTGATGCATATAGATAAAATAGTTGAGGGTAGTCCAAAGTGCCATAAAGGTAAATTTTCCCGGTTCAAAATGAAATATTTGTTTGGTTTGAAGTGAAACAATGGTAATAAAAGGTGACCCAAAATAAAATTTACTCCTATATTATAAATACTAGTGAGCGAGCACGTGCAAGGCATATTGATAGACAGAATTGAGAAAAAATACGGTTACTGTTGATCATTTACTGATACATTATTAAAAAATCATAGTAGGAACCAAGTAAAAAATAACATTATTGTAAGCAATACATTGGTAATTCATGAAATAAACCTTAATTGTTTATTTATTACATGACAACCAAATGCAAAAAAAATGGAATATTTATTTGTCATCATCGATTTTGCGTTCACTTTCAGATCAGTCCCTCTTAGGAGATGAGGTAGTGTCAGTGTCGCTCGGTTGTAGATTGATGGCCCTGCATCTTAGGGCAATCTTCACCTGATGGTGGAGGAAGATATCTTTTATTATGTCTTCTCGAATATCTGGATGCACATGTATATAATATGATGCATTTAGTATTATGTTAGTTCATACATTGAAGCAGCAGAACTGAAATATGTGTATGTACCTAGAAGAGGACCGTACATCCCTTATATGCTTCATAGATCATCTATACCTGATTTTCAGAAAGTCTGGTCAGTACGACCAATACGACCATTACTATTGCGCTATGGCCAGACAGTGGGATGTACAGTCCTCTTCTAGATACATACACGTATTTCAGTTCTGCTGCTTCAATGTATGAACTAACATAATACTAAATGCATCATATTATATACATGTGCATCCAGATGTTCGAGAAGACATAATAAACGATATCTTCCTCCACCATCAGGTGAAAGATACAGGGCCATAGCAATCAATCTACAACCGAGCGACACAGACACTACCTCATTTCCTGAGAGGGACTGATCTGAAAGTGAACGTGAAATAGATGATGACAAATAAATATTCCATTTTTCGGCATTTGGTTGTCATGTAATAAATAAACAATTAAGGTTTATTTCATGAATTACCAATGTATTGCTTACAATAATATTATTTTTATTTGGTTCCTACTATGATTCTTTAATAATGTATCAGTAAATGATCAACAATGACCGTATTTTTTTTCTCAATTCTATCTATCAACGTGCGTTGCACATGCACGCTCACTAGTAATTATAGCTTAAGACAGTTTTCTTATGGCAAAATTTGCTAAAGGACACTAAAAAATTGTTTAATTAGCTGTGGGACATCCGAAAGACGTGAATTTGTCCGAGGACACTCTAAAAGTGTGGTATTTTGCTGCAGGACACTGGGCACATTAAAATATAATATCCACTGAATTGATGAGAGAGAAACCACGTAAAATGACTGTTTTGCCCCTTCTCTTCTTCCCCTTCGTCTTCCCTAACACTAGCTGCCTAGCGCCATTGCCGATTTCTGCTTCCTCGATGAGCCCCGCATCGATTCCTTGCACCTATAGCCTCCCTAGGATCTCTCTAACATGCTGGGCATACATGCATGGTAGTCCATTGAAGGAATCAAGCTGTCGCCGTTCACCGTGCTCAGCGTCCTCGTCATCGTTGTCGCCCACGCCGCCGCCCATGTTGCTGCAAGAGACGACATCGAGGTCGTCGCTCCCGGACCGGCTCATCTCGTTCTCCACCGCCACGCTCTCCTCCTCCCCGCCGCTCCCGGCGGCGGCGGGAGCGGCGGTGCGGTGGTGATTGATTGGGTGTGGTTGTGGGGTGCAGGCGATACGGGCGAAGGATCTGAACGAAATGTTCCCGGTGACCAACGCGGAGGCGGCGCCGACGGCGAACCCGCGGGGGTTCGCGAACCTGCTGTGGAAGCAGCTCAACCACCTCCGCAACGCCGGGTTCGACCTGGCGCTGTTCCGCGTCGACGCCTACGGCAACGTGCTCTACCTCCACGTCGACTCCGCCTCGCCTCTCGCGTGGGACATCGACCATTGGTTCCCCTGTGCCCGTAAGAAACACAGAAATTGAACGAACTCATCCCAAGATCCGCTTCGAGATCATTCATTCGTAGATAGGGCTGAGGGCAATTTTGTCTTTATGAAATTTCTCCCCCATCTTTTTATCAGAAATGATAAAATATTGTCTCGGGTGTCATACAGCAAATTACATGAATTTTGTGGTGTCCATCAGCAACGACACGATTTTACAGTGTCTCACAGCCAATTACATAATTTTGGGGTGACCATGGCAAATTTTGCATTTTCTTATATGTCGTCTCCATAAACCCCATCTTTGAATTGGTGCATGAATCATACCCATTTGGAGCTAAAAACGAGTTGAACACAAGTAGTAAAATGTTTTTTTTTTTCAAAGAACTTTAACAAAAGACATATTTCTCACGCCAAAACCGTTATGTCTTTTCTTTTGGCATGCTTTCTTATTACCTGCATCGTCATAAATCTTATATAACCAAAGGGTATATATAGCTGATGCCATGTAATTTCAGATGGCTGGAACTGCAACCGTCTGGCATGGCCTCTACTCTCTTGGAACACCTTGCGGTTCACCTCACTATAGTGTTCTTTCCATTCCTTGATAGTTGGATTACGTTTCCGGCTGCTAATTAAAGCCGTGCATACAGTCGTGCATACCGCACACAAATTGTTATCAAGATTCAAGACCCACCAAGATTTATGCGACGGGACCTATCACGGTATCACCTTTCACATTGCAGGCTGGATTACGCTGATTTCAGGCCAGATTCCGCTTGATAGGCACATCACAGGATGGCACACCAGCCGCCAGAAAAAAAGCTTTGCACGAGCTTAAAGCGCCAACATGGAAACGTGGTTGCTCTCAGGACACAAACAGTTAAAGTGTTTCCTGATCCCAAGTAAAAAGACGGCCGAGAAGATACCATTTCACGTGGTTGCTCTTAGGACACAAATAGTTACTGAAGCTAAGTAAATTGATCAACTCCTATTTCACGTTCGAGACCCAAAAGAACAAGAAAAATATTGGAGTATGAGTGAAATACAGACTAGAGCTTTTGGTGAAATGGTTTGTGCGCTATCTCACAAATTGCACTGGCTGGTTTAATCATGGATGGAGGACCAAATCTGAAGGAACACTTGAAGCATGGGACGACCCTGTCTTTTCAGGGTGCAGATAGAATCGAAACATGTGCAAAACGAGCTTTTGGAAAAGAAGATGCTAACAAGTGCATCGAATCGAAGGTGATTATGACTTGAAAAAAGGGCGCCAGAATCAAACATGACGAAGTATCTAGGATAAGACCCTGGTTTTCTGATAAGATAAGATCCGTCTAATACAGTACTAAGTGACTGGTACTGATGGCAATATTTGTTTGGTTTTCTCCAAATTGGAGTTACTACTACCTAAAGAAGAGAAGGCACCAGTAAAAGCTAAAAAGACAGTCGAGCAGAAGGCTCTTTGCATCTGCAACTCCTTAAGAGGATCCAACTCGGTACCGATCTGCAATAAACTGCCTTCTCTTTCCATGGGGCAAACGGCAGAGTGCTGATAAAGGAGCATGCATATGAGGGCTAGGCCATTTTTCACAAAAATAAACAAGGAGAAAAGTGATAGGGCTATTGGTTCAAGGATCTCAGGCTTCTTTTTGAATAGAGGTTTCTGCGGGCATTTCGAGGGTGTATCTAAAAATCTGTCGCAAGTTTTTTGCGTAAAATTTTTCAAATGTAAGTATAGTACAATTTTAGTGTAATTACATTGTAGCTATACTAAAGTTACAGTGTAATACATGTAACTAATGAAAAGCGCGCATAGCTCAATTGTTAAGGAGTGCTCGGTGCGAAGGGCGAAGCAGGTATCCCGAGTTCGATCCACCGGACCCACAGCGCGCCTTCACGAATCTCCGTGCACATCAGATGGCCAGAAAATCGATAGTTGCCCCAAAATAAAACTGTTCGAAGTTTTTTTTAGCAAAACCGTTCCAAAAGAATGGGGAGAGACTATAGACAAAGGCATGCACAAGTGTACAACGCCAACCAACAAATAAGACGGCTCATCGCACCTTTTAGTAATATGAATGACAGAATGAGAGAAGGGAGGTAGATAAGAGATAAGGGGAAAAGGGGACTGGCACTATAGATGAACAGGTTCAGGCAACCAAGCATTAGAGCATTGGGGGAATCCCCCCGTATCTATTAACAAATTAATTTCAGTCTGCTAAAATGAGAGAAAAACGGGCGCCTAAATATGCTGTACTGTGTTTTTGCAAACTTGCAACAGCTGGGATACGTACCAATGTTCAGATGCCAAGTGTTCTTGCCATGGTCATGCAGTTGTGTTTCTTGCAGTGCTTTTCACGCAGATGAAACTTCTACCAGTTTATGCAATTTAAAATTGCATATTTATTTGGCTGCAGTTCCAGATCAACAAACATGTTAGAACTAAAACAAAAAGGAGATAAGAACTATGAATAATCAAAGGGAGACCAGAAAGCAGCCTGCACCTTTCCCAATGTTATGTTCCGAAAGATACACAATATTACTAAGGGGTGCTAATGGGTGGAAATCCAATCCATTACTGCCCCAACCCACTTCTGTAACAAGCATCCTTCCAATCCAACCCAGACCACTTCTTCTTCAAGCCCCAAACTAGTCCGACCCATAAAAAGTTTTGAACCAAACCAGTCCAACCCATTCTAGTTAAGTGGTTTCAACCCATTCTAAATCCATGGACTGAAACCACAGTGTCCAATCCTTGGTTCAACTCTCTTCACGCACGTACATACATATACCATGTGCATATACATACGTGTATACTACCAATATACACATGTTCCATGCATGGATGTGTATATCCACTTTAGTATCACAGAAGCTGTGGTTGCGGCGACCGGCTGACCACGGGCGCCGCCAAAGAGAACTCCGGCCACATGGGAGAACCTCTGCCGGCCACCAGCTTCCATGTCTCCACATATTTGCTTGTCTCCACAGAGCAGAGGCGACGACGTTGTCGTCATTAGTGCCAGTGATCCGCCGCCCCTGCTGGGGCCAAGGCCATGAAGGCCGACATCCACCAGCCACCTCATCTGCAGCGCCGCTGGTGACATGGTGGCCCAGACCGGGCAGGCCAAGGTTGAGGTCGAAACCCACGCCAACGCACCCCTCCAGCAGCGGTGCCGCACCGAGCACGAACAGCGAGTCAGAGCAGCTGGCCCGCATGCTGGGCAGAGGTCGCCGCCGGCGGCGGCATGAGTGGCGCAGGATAATGATGATGAGCCGGTGGTGATCTCGCCGCCATGCTCCTGCCAGCGGCTGCAACGACTAGTGACGCAGAAGGGTGCAGGAGGCAGAGAGGAAGGTGGCAAGCCACCGGCGGCGTCAAGCGAAGTGGTGGTGGTGCCGTGGCTGTCAATGTCACAGGAAGACGAATGGGATTTTGGGACAATCCAATGGAAGCCCATGGGCTGAATCCACTTTCTACCCGAACTTTCCTAACCAAAACCAATCCAATCCAATCCAAACCGTTTTACATCTCCATCCAAACCACCCCAGCCCATTAGCTGCATCAATCCATTTCAACCCATCCAAAGCCAACCCACACTGAAATCCAATCCATTAAATCCATTAGGATCCAATCCATTAGCAGGCCTAACTGAAGGCATCAAAGTTGGCAAAGTTGATGATGTAGTAGCCCCTTTTTCCCTGAAACATAACAGAAATGCATGTGACTTCACTATTACAATGCCATTATTCCAGTGGGTGACAGTGTCTCCTCATCAATTCAGGACTAGCTATCTAGTTTAGTTTGCTACTTGCAAAAGAGCTCCTGAGTATGACTTTTTTTTTTGAGAGAGAGAAGCTCCAGAGTATGACTTGACTCACACTGGTATTCGGGCACAAGCTCTAGTTAGGTAGTGGCAAACTGACAACATAATATTACAATAATTGAAGTTGGTAAAACAGAAACAATAAGAAATGCAAGAAACCAACCTTCAAAGTATTTTTCTCTTTCCGACAATTATGCTCAGAAATCGACATTTTCTACAGTATTATACAGTTTGCACCCCCAAAAGCATGTCTCACTGGTTAAGTAATGAAAGACTGCAAAAGAAACCAAATTATCAGACACATCATCAGGGGAAAAGTAGCATGTGAAACTCAAATTCCAAGGTAGCGTCAAACCTGCAATTTTGTGGTATCCCCCATGAAAATGCCCCAAATCTTTTTAAGCTTGGTGGCATAGACATATAATTCCTCCAGTCTTCCATTATGACTCTTAGATCATGAAGTTTGCTCTGTAATCCAATGCAACAGTTTGCATGCATAGTGCAAACCTTGTTTAAATCTCTGCTGGGTTCACAAATGCCACCAAAGTATGTAGTGCTTAGGAACTTAATTTTCAGTCCAATATCTGTAATGTAAGGATCATGCTTTATAAAATTAAACACATCCTGATCATGATAGCCAGGATATCTCAGTCGCGAAGAATACCAAAACTTGTAGAATTCTATACTTTGATTGTTTGACCTCACATAGTTAAATCCCCCGTTTGCTATGTTCCCCAAGTCAGTTGCATTGCCTACATAGTGATCACATGCAATCTGAAAATCTCCATCAGGATAGAAATGAGGAAAAGGATTGCGGAACCACATGATGTCTGCATCCTGAAATGCAGATAAAAAATATGTCAGTTGAGACTAATAAGAAACTCTATTTCAGCTTCACATCTGCTAATTTTTCAGGAAAAATATACAGCCCTATGTGGGTATAAAAGCCGATTTTCAACATAGACAGGACACACTCAAAATGCAATTGACTTTACCGAGAAAATGAAGCTGTAACCTTTTTCAAGAACTAGCCGCAAGAAATCCAGCCTTTTCCACATCATGTCCAGATAACCAGCAGTCAGAAACCTCTTCTCTTGAGAAAAATCCACATTCTCGGTTGCAAGAGCAAAGCAGTATGTGTGGATCTTCATACATCTTTTGTAAGCCTTCCAATCAAATGTTATTATCACAAGATGTCTCAAAAGTGAGCTAGTCCTAACACCACGGCGAAAACTGTCGATAAAAAGATCAATGACCGAGCCTGAAGAAGCCCATGCAGCATTCAGTGTTGTCAATATAATGGTCTTATTATCCATGGAGGCCTCCTGCAGAACTTGCTCAAGTTTGAGGTCGTCACTGTCCTAAAAGAAAATGCAATAAGCCAATAATCAAAATGCAGATCTATTAGCTCTGCTTGATCTGATGATCTCTCGAATTCAATGACATATCAGACAGCAGTGAAATCGGAAGAAATTGCATCCGCTGAGGAAAGCAGCAAGATACTAATCAAGCTTATTGTTCACGAATCTATTAGTTTTCATATTTTAATGGGAAAACAAATTATTGGATGCTATGTATGATAAGCATTCATTGCAGAATTGATATGACGTAGCATGAAATTTTGACCTGTGAAACAAGAATATAAGGAATTTTCACGGGTTCCACTATAAATCACAATGACGGTCATTTGATTATTGTTCATTACTGCAATGCGTAACTGTAAGTCATAGTCGATTGAATCAGTTAATGGAGTGTCAAACAGGATCGATGACTAAAAATAACCTCAAAAGTGACATGAGTAAAAGTGAGGTATAAACCACGCGATTCCCTAACAACGGCATGCAGAAAACCTATATATGCTAAGCACAGCAATTCTTACCTCAGATAACTAGAACCGCTACAGAAAACTCAGGGGGGCAGAATTAAACAGCAGAAACGACGGGGAGGAGGAGGAGGTGGAAGCAAAGCGCACCAGATCGTCGGCAGCAGCGGGATCGACGTTGCCGTCCTCCTCGGGGACCACAACAGCAGGGGGCGCCTGGCCCCGCTCCCACCATGGCCCGCGATCCCATCCCACCTGCACCGGTTGGACCGCGTCCAACACCGCGGCGCGGTACAGCACGGCACAGGGCAGCGCCACGGCCGCCGCGAGCAGGAGCGCCGCCGCGGCTTTCCGGAGAGCCGGCGGCGGCAGCGACGGCTTCGAGTGCCCAGGGAAGTGACGGAGGGAGGTGGCGGACGTCCGTGCCACGGTATGGTTCGGCAACGGCCTCGCCATTGCGAGGGCGGCGGCGGCGGCGGATGACCTCGAGTCCTCGACACCGACGAGGACACGCGGCGCGGCGGGGGACGGGGAGGGGAAAGGGCAAAGCGGCAGCGTAACGGTCGGTGAAGGCGTAAAATCGTAGTTTCCGTAAACGCCGAGTTAAAGCGGAAACCGCCTACGGAAGACAGACACGTGAGGCGGCCGCACACGCGGGCTGCCAGATGGGCCACCCCACATGCGAGGTGTCACTTGCGCGGTGCACCCATCACCGCTTTCCAGTCTCCATGACCGACCGGGCCCACTCTTGGTCGCTCTACCTGGCCCCACATGTCATCCACTCGTGCTACGCAGCAGTTGAGCAATCGGTGATTAAAAAAAAAAAAATCCACACCCAAACCCTAGCCCCGCACCGCTCCCTCTCCCTCTCCCGCCGCCACCGCCTCCGCCTCCGCCTCCCCTAGCGCCGTCGCCGTCGCCAAGAGCCGCCACTTCGGCTTCCGCCTCCGCCTAGTCCAAGTCCAAGCCAACCACCTAAACCTAAACCCCATTCTTCTTCTTTCGCCTCCGCCGCCGCGATGTCGTCGGAGCCTCCTCCCGATGCCGCCGCCACCTCCTCCGCGGGGGATCTCGCGGCCGATCTCTCCTCCGCCACCATCAGCAAGAAGCAGCTCAAGAAGGATGCGAGGAAGGCGGAGAAGGCCGAGAAGGCGTCGCAGCGCCAGCAGCAGCAGCAGCCGCAGGCCGACGCCGACGACCCCTTCGCGGCCAACTACGGCGACGTCCCCGTCGAGGAGATCCAGTCCAAGACCATCTCCGGCCGCGTGTGGACCGAGGTCAGCGGCCTCGACGAGGCCGCCGCCGGCCGCTCCGTCCTCATCCGCGGCGCCGCGCAGGTGATCCGGCCCGTCAGCAAGAAGATGGCCTTCGTTGTGCTGCGCGAGAGCATGAGCACCGTCCAGTGCGTGCTCGTCGCCAGCGCCGACGCAGGGGTCAGCACCCAGATGGTGCGCTTCGCCACCTCCCTCAGCAAGGAATCAATCGTCGACGTCGAGGGCGTCGTCTCCCTCCCCAAGGAGCCCCTCAAGGCCACCACGCAGCAGGTCTGCTCTCTCCACCATTATGTTGGGTCAATATGATCATCAATTGCATTTGCATCAACCCTTGGCAGCAGTTGATTAGAATATGCATTCGGATAGCCCTCTTGTGATAGCTCTAGAATGCTGAATATTTCATGTTAGATGATGGTTCTGCAATCGATTGGAATTCACATTGTGATAGTCCTCTTATGATACCTCTTGGAGGCTGAATATTCATGTATGGGTTGATTTTGTTGGACTTTTTGTATCCATCTTAATTTACCATCACAATTAGCTCGATTTAATCCTGCAACATAACTTATTCTACGGTGTGCACATTTTAAACTGTGGTTTGTTTCAGTTAGTACTAGCTAATGAAGTGTCTTTTGTTTTTGCTGGCAGGTGGAGATTCAGGTGAGGAAGATCTATTGCATCAATAGGGCGATCCCCACCCTTCCAATCAACCTTGAGGATGCCTCACGGAGTGAGGCTGAAATTGAAAAGGCTGAACAAGTATGTATATGTGCAACTTGCTTGCACTTTGCAGGATGCACACAATGTATATTTAATGGATGCCTATAAATATTATAATCATAGTGAGACTTAAGAAATTAACCACTGCTGCCGTTTCAGGCTGGAGAGAAGCTAGTTCGCGTGGGCCAAGATACTCGCTTGAACTATAGAGCTATTGATCTCCGGACACCTGCAAATCAAGCAATATTCAGAATTCAATGTCAAGTTGAGAACGTGAGTATTTATTTATTTATTTTTACTGTTATCATTTTTGTATTAGTGGATTGTATTGTGCCAACGATGCTATGTGATCTATAGCTCAGTTAACATTAAATTTTCCATTGAATAAAAACTACTCTGGCAAATGTTCATGCTTTCAGCTTAGTCAATCTTGCAGTAATAAACATTTGCCTCTTGGGAACTAAGCTCAAACTTTGCACAAGTTATTGCTGTTTGGAGATATACTGATTTGGTGACCCTAAGATGTTCCCAATAATTTGTGCCTTGCAACTTATCTAATTGCACTAGTCATGGGTTAGCATTCAATATGTTTGTCTTGAGTGAAGGCCATGCGTGTAGTATATATTCATGTCCACGCCTTATGTAGGCTAATTCTTAATTCAGTGGAGGTTAAACAACGAGCTTCTATTATGTTTTCTATCGCGTATGAGCGTGTTATATTCATTATGGAAATTAAATCGTTGTCATGTATTTTGCAGAAATTCAGGGAATATTTTCTGTCGAAAAATTTTGTTGGGATTCACAGCCCAAAGCTAATTGCTGGATCCAGCGAAGGTGGTGCAGCTGTATTCAAGCTACAGTACAATGGACAGCCAGCATGTTTAGCACAGTCTCCTCAGTTGTATAAGCAGATGGCTATTTGTGGTGGGTTTGAACGTGTATTTGAGGTTGGACCTGTTTTTAGAGCTGAGAATTCAAACACTCACAGGCACCTGTGTGAGTTTGTTGGACTTGATGCTGAGATGGAGATTAAGGAACATTATTTTGAGGTAAGGAAAATTGGATGAAAGATGCTTTGTATTATTATAAGCGAAGTGATGCTGACTAAGTGCTGATTTCTCAACACAGGTTTGCGACATAATAGATGGTTTGTTTGTGGCAATATTTAAACACTTGAATGAAAATTGCAAGAAAGAACTAGAGACAATAAACAGGCAATATCCATTTGAACCTCTGACGGTGAACAAGTTCTTGCCTCTTTTTGTTCCCCTTTTATAATATTATCTAACTCATATTTTGTTACTATATTAGCTAACTCATATTATGCTAATTCATACAGTATCTAGAGAAAACTTTGAAGCTCACGTATGAAGAAGGAATTCAAATGCTGAAGGTAAATATCTTGTTTCAGTCATCATCTCTATGTTACCTCTTATTTGGTATGGGTGAATTTCTGAACATATGTCTGATGTATTGAATGAACCATATTTTAGCTGAGGGTAACATATGATTTTCTTGTTGGGCCTTATATGAAAAATCTACTAATGGCCCAGTTTTTTACTGAGAATCCTAAATATTTCATGTGCATAATTTACATGTTGGTATGCACATTGTGTATTTTAGCAATTTAATGTAGTTCACATCTTTGTTGCAATTTGGACCTACTGACCCAGATATTGGTTGGTAAAAGCTGCAGTCATTGCTTCATCCTGAAATGGCAACCTTGACATTTTCAGTCATAGTATCTTATCTTACCCAATAGATAGATTTATTGGACATTTTGAAAGATTTTCATGGACTAAGCCTAGTAAGCTACCTACAATGGATACCAAAGAATCTTGTCTGGTAATTTGGTTTGTTAACATTGACCAATTCATGACATTAAACAAAAATTATTTTTCAAAAAAAAAAAGATCAGTGATGAATCTTGATCAATCAAATCTAAAGAACGGGACTGGGGAGAGATTCAACCCCACAGTATTTTTTTTTAGTAGGAGGGGGGAAGTGAGCACACCAACTGTGTTCGCAGCTCACTCAAATTTGATATAATGAAATCCTGTTTTTGCTAAATATCTAGTATGTCAGAAACATGTTATTGGCAACTTTGAAGTAGAACAGGTGTACAACTAACAGATATACTGGGTTATCTGGGTCGTCTTTTTTAGTAAAACCATATTTGATTGTTGAACTAATTTTTTGCTTAGGTGTTGGCCTAAAATGCTTTCACAGAATTATATCCATAGCGATTAACATCGTGGTTTGTCCTGGCAGGAAGCTGGAACAGAAATCGAACCCATGGGTGACCTCAACACTGAAGCTGAGAAAAAACTAGGCCGGCTTGTTAAGGAGAAGTATGCAAATTCAGCCTGTAGTTACTTCTTCGCTTATTTTCAAAAGAAAATGTGGTTTGACAACTTGCTACATTGTCTGTAGGTATGGAACAGAATTTTTCATCCTCTATCGGTATCCTTTGGCTGTGCGTCCCTTCTACACCATGCCTTGTTATGACAACCCAGCTTACAGTAACTCTTTTGATGTCTTTATTCGAGGTACGTAAATTTGTTTGTTTCTTTGAGATGTTTGAATTTATTGCAGTATATTTCAGTGTCATGCATGCATGTGTGAGGATAATGTTACCTGAGCAGGAAAACATTATTTTCAGTCCTGCTGCTTATAAATCCTTTGTATTTTAGAGCCATATTGTTGTGAATCACTATCCTATATGAAATTAGTAATGACTTTCACTTTTCTTCATTGCATAGTCTGACACGCAAAAAGATAGATAAAAATCATGACTTGACAGAAAGTAAACCAGAATATACTCTATTCTGCCAAGGACTGGAATTCGCCACGGGGATTACTTAGGATGGCACAGAAATGACCAACACCTATTTTTAGTTAGTCGCTTAAATGCATTCCATCCAATATGATGTGCTAATTGGTCCTGATGGTTAGCTTGATTGAGTGTTTGATGGTGCATCCTATAGCCAACCTAGGTCTGCACAACCACATTGAACTTTGCTATCAATTTAAATTTAGTGAAAATTTATTCCTTTATTATAGTCGTGTTTGCGTCATCTTATCTACTTCCATCAGTAGTCACTATTTGCTATCACTGAAGAAGATATTCATCATGTGTAGAAGCATCCTGTTGACCATTTTTGTTATATGATAGGAGAGGAAATAATATCTGGAGCACAAAGAATACATTTACCAGAGCTATTGACGAAACGTGCAACAGAGTGTGGAATTGATGCGAGTACTATTTCATCATATATCGAGTCGTTCAGGTAAGTTTATTTGTTTATCATGTTGTTAGTCCTCTAATATTGCAACATATGTTGTAATGCTCATCCAATTTTCTTCTTGTCATCATCTACTCACTTCATTCAACTCATTTCAATATATGGGTCATCATTGTAGCTATGGTGCACCTCCTCATGGTGGTTTTGGTGTCGGCCTGGAGAGGGTGGTAATGCTGTTCTGCGCCCTAAACAACATCAGGAAGACATCACTTTTCCCTCGCGATCCACAAAGGCTGGTGCCATAATATGCTTTTCTTTCCCAAGAGCAAGGTTTGGACTCGCTACGGACTGGGCGGTTTTCCTCGGCTGGTTTTTTTACCTGGACATTATTTTCGTATTTATTAATGTGCTGTACTGCAAAAGTTGCTCCTTTCCACAACATTTGGAATAGTTGCCGATACATTTGGAATAGGGCTCAACGTTGGCATTGTGATTTCGTTGATGATTCCGCTATTTGTAACAATGGCGAATCCAGAGCAGAAATGACCCTATGTCAGAAACATATCACATACTCGTATGCCTATATTTCCAAAAGATAAGGGATTTTGGAAGGATGACATATTCAAGTCCCAAAATACAAGGTGGTGTTTGACTCATGGTCTTCAACATCCAACTTTTGATTGTCATTTTCTATCATAGTACCACCTTCATCCTAATTTGACATTCTCTAAGTAAAAGGCACCAATACCAAGAAAAGTGTGAATGACTTATATTTTAAATATTGGATGTCATTGCACCATTAGAAATTAATCTTGTTGGTTGCATGTAACACATTCAATGATGCACATTACTCACATTACTCTTTGCACAAATAAACAAAATGACACTTGTTTAATGATGATCATGTTGGAAAGACCCCAGAAACCTAATGGGATGATTAGACAAAAGGACACTTTTCACAAATAAATTAAATGATACTTTGATGATGATTATTTTGGTAAGGCCTCAGAAACCTTATGGGATGATCAAAATGGGATGGAGGGATTATATTATTATCCATATTGAAACCAACTTCACATGTAAAAGAACATCAAAATATGAATTCAACAAGACCGTATTTATATCAGTAAACCTACACATTATATATTATTATTAGACTAGTGGTTAGAAAAATTTATAAAATTCAAATCTTATACGTGCGTACCTTACAGTTCGAGATGTCGAGATGGAGGGAGTAACTATCTTAGGTCGTTATTACACAAGATGTAATGAAGTCACTTGTTTATATTGATTCCTAGATAATCATCATAATCTATACCACTTTTTTTTTAAAAAAAAAGTAATGGTGGTAGCAGTGACCACCACGCCATCAATAACATGTGAGTTATCATATATACATCTTAAACTTTTCTAAACCATTTTAAAAGAAGGTAACGATGGTGACAGTGAATCTGTTATCACCGTCCCATCAATAACATGTGGATTCTCATATGTACTCCTTAAAGTTAAATAAAGACGTCCCATCAATAACATGTGGATTCTCATATGTACTCCTTGAAGTTAAATAAAGAAAAGAGTAATAGGAGTAGGTTTGGGGCTGCTATATAACGGAATCCCGTTTTCGAATGACAACACAACAGGATGATCCCGAGTCAGACGATTCTACACACGTTTCAAGTGATACCTGCAAGTATCATGTGATACTTATTAGGTATCATGCGATTTTTTACCACGTATCACGTGATACTCGCGAGGTATTATGTGAAACCTGTCGGGTATCAGATGATTTCAACCACGTATTGCATGATACTCACGAGGTATCATGCGATGCCTGTCATGTATCAGACAATTTCTACCACGTATTACGTGATACTCGCGAGGTATCAGACGATTTCTACCATGTATCACGTGATACTTGCGCGATATCGGATGGTACCTATCAGGTATCAGATAATTCCTACTAGATATAGTTGGGCATCCTGTTGGGGGAGGAGCACCCCGACACGCGCGGTCGCCCCCTGCAGCCATCCCTTGTAGACGAGGACGGCGACGGCGGCGGCAGAGGACGGGCGCGGCGACGGCGGCAGTAGCGGGGGACGGGCGCGGTGGCGGGGGACACCGACGGTGGCGGTGGGGGATGGGCGCGGCGGCGGCGGCATCGACGGGGGACGGGCGCGGCGGCGGCGGCGGCGTCGACATGGGACGGGCGTGGCGGCGGCGGCGGCGTCGACATGGGACGGGCGTGGCGGTGGCGGCGGCGTCGACATGGGACGGGCGCGGCGGCGGCGGGGGACGGCGACGGCGGCGAGTGAGTGTATGGATAAGAATCGCGTTGTGGAGAGGAGCTATCCCGTTGGGGGACGGTATCCCGTCCCCTAGCATTCCCGTTTGTTTTAACTAGAGAGAGAAGTGGGTAGCTACATCAAAATTTGAACGGTAGGATTTGATTTTAGGATGAATTTAAGGTTTTTTTCAATCTCTTTTCATAATTATTAAGATAAGTAAAAGAATTCATAAGTTTATTATTAAAAATCAAAGAACAAAATTATTGTATATCGACTAATATATAACGATGTAGCCATATTAATTTTCTTCACGTGAACATGTAATGCCATATGATTCTCTTTTAATCCCGTAACAGTGTAAAAGCATTCTGCTAGGCAAGTTTTAATATTGCTAAGGTATAATATTTAATTATTGTCACAAATGTAGCAACCTACGACATGTAAAATATAACCGAAACTGTCTAAACTGTCACTATTATTATTTGGTCTATTATTATCTGATGAGTCTACAAACAATCTATCTTGAGAAGATAAATAAATCTTCATCCTTACCCTTAATTTCCTTAAATCTCAAGTGCATGTGCTACCTACGTATCAAAATATATGATGTTATATGAGATGTACAATATGTGCCTCTTTAAAAGGAAGTAATAGTGATAATGAGTAGTGAATCTACAACCACTCCTACCACCAAGTCCCTACCTTTTTAGAAAGTAAAAGAAAGTAAAAATGACACGTGGGTCTAGACGATCCACATGTTAACTAGCCCACCATCATTTTATAGATACATAATCTCTTTTTTTTATACATTAGTTATTGATATGTAGGCAGTGACATGTGGTCCTGTATGGTGGGGGGGTGAAGTTAACGGTATTAAAAGTTTACATGTAGGCACTATGTGACCAAATGGCCTACATGTCAATAATAAATGTATAAAAAAAGAGATTATGTATGTAGAAAATAATGGTAATAGCGGCTTAATTATTATTTATTTAATTAATGGGATAAGTACATTTTACTCTCCTTAACTCTTCGTTTTGTCTAAAATACACCCTCGATCTTCAAAATCGGGTATTTCACACACTTAAACTTTTAATACCGTTCACTTCACACCCCCCCACCTCATACAGGGCCACATGTCACTGCCTACACCTCTTCTTCTACCTCCATCTCCTCTCTCTCTCTCTCTCTCTATATATATATATATATATATATATATATATATATATATATATATCCTTCTTCTTGGACAGCCAAACCTCCATGCGCTAGCTGCTGCTGCACCTCTCTCTCTATATCCTTCTTTTTGGACGGCCAAACTTTCATGCGCTAGTAGCGCCTCTCCTCAGTCACCACCGACCTCGATCACTGGTTATTCCTCGTCGACCTCCACTACTATAGCTCGTCAGTGACCACCCTGAGCTCGCCCTGTGTGTCGTAGCTGACTTCCCAGATATCGACGAGGAGAGCGGCGTCGCGGTAGACACACTGCAGTGGTGGCCCCCTTGAGCTCGATGAGGAGAGCGGCAACGACAACCTCCCCGAGTTTACTGAACTGGACTAAGAGAACATAGGGCAACTCGGGCTCTCCAGCGGCATCAGCGAGCTCACCCCAAGTCCCCATGCACGTGGATCCAGTAAGCTCTGGCCCTCCTGCGTGGTTGATGCCTCAGGACCCCAAATCCACCTCAAGGAGGCAAGTCGATTTATCGTCGCCCGGATCTACGTGGATCTACCATCACTCCATCGTCCTTGTCAGTGGCGAGAGAGCGGAGGGAGAAAGGAGAGGGGTGATGCGACGACAAATGGGGACGGGGACAGATCGAGCAGCTCACCGACAAATTCGGTTTCTCCATCAAGTTAGTTCGTCATCGACTACCGCGGCGTCGCCAACCGTCAAGTTGATCTCAAGCTCTGTCTCCCTCTCCGACGATCTCTAACCCAGCCATTATTGAGCGGCACCATAAAGGTCGTCGAGGTGGTGGTGCCCGATGGATGAGAGAAGAAGTAGAAAGGAGAGGGTGGAAGATGGGTGTCCCATTACAGGCCCAACCTTTTTTTTTTTGATGTGTCAATTGGACCACCACGTTAGTCGCATATAGGCAAAGCCAGCATGGTTTGAAAAAAAGGTTATTTATTGGTATTGATAGTTAGTAAGTGTAATATACCCAGTTTTATAGTTTGGGGGTGTGATTTAAACAAAGACAAGAGTTGAGGAGGGTGTGATTTATCAGCAGTGTCATATTTTTTCGGTGTCCTCTAACCAATTACACGGGTTTTGATGTCCTGTAGTAAATTTTGTCTTTAAACAAATATAAGAGTTGAGAAGGGTAGAATGGACTTATCCTTTAATTAAAATTTGAGTAAATTTCACAAAACTACAGGTATTCTGATCAAACTATCGCAAAACTATATATTTAAGGCGTTGTATCACAACTACAGATTTAATACCATATTTATCACAAAACTACATATTTAAGGTTAAGTATCACAAAACTGTATATTTAAAATTGAAGTTATCACAAAACTATATCTTTTAGAGTTTAAACCCCTAGCACCATTATTATGCTAGAGCTATAAGCATTATTGTTTTACGACCAAATTGGTTCTAAACCTATAGTTTTATGATAATTTAGTTGCTAAACATGCAGTTTTGTGACCATTCATCTTAAACGTGTTCTGCGATAAATTTAGTGTTAAATGTGTAGTTTTAGTTTTATGATAGTTTAGTAATAGTATATACTCTTAAAATTTTGTTGCAATCGCACGTGCAGTATGCTAGTACCAGCAAAGCAATACGGTGCGCAACACAGCACAGGGCAGGGGACCGCAGAGGCGCAAACCGTTTGCTTCTAACTACCGCGGGGCCAACGAACTTTTCCTCTCCTTCCCGCATCTTCTCCACCTCTCGTCTTCCCCCTTCCCTCCGCTCATCGTGCCTTGCTCCGCTGAGCTCGCCGTAGCTCCGGATCTGGGGAGCCGGGGATCCGGCAAGCGGAAGAAAAGGCGTGTCTTACCACTTCTGTGGCTGGTTCTTGCGTAGCTCTAGAGAATTTTTGGGGAGAGAGCGCCTCGATCGGAGAATTCGGGGGGGACGAGATGGATGGTCTGCCTGCGGAGCTGTGCATCAAGATCTTCCACCTCCTGGATCACCAATCTCTCGCCTCTGCTCCCCAAGGTGCCCTTGTTTCTCTGCTCTCTTTGCTGCCTTCTCTCTCACGAAGTCACGATTCTTAGTGCATCATTCTTACCACTGTAGCATTCAGACGTAAGCTTCACTCTGAAGTCTGAACCTATCAAGCTACAGATCTCTTGGACTGCTGATTGGCTCTTTAACTTAAAATCATGACCTTAACAAGTGCTGTTGCAAAATTCAGTGTGCAGGAAGTGGAACACGTTGACCTCCGACGACGAGCTGTGGCGCAGGCTGTTCAAGGACAGGTGGGGAGCGGATGCTGCAGCGTTCTACGCGCCAGAGGGCTCTAAGTCATGGAGGGACGTCTTCATTGTGCAGGATCGATGCGACCGATATGGGCTGTAAGTTGCCATCGAATTCACTCGCCTATCATCCCGCTCGAGCTGTACTTCTTATCTTGGCATGCCTACTGTCACGGTGTCCCCTTATATTCAGACGTGGCACACATTATGTAGTAGTACATTGCAACAATATGTTACTCTGAAGTATATGAACAAGTTACGGCTCATTGGTCTTTCCAGGGGTGTCAGGATTATCAGAGAAGGAAGCGACTACTACCTGATTTACCAGGGTGAGATCCAGAGGTACTTGGGGTCGAGACAGCATGTGAGCTGCGATGGCAAGGACGGTCCTGCGCAGAGTAGCGAGGACGAGCAGCGGCAGATATCCGATCGGATCTTGTTCTTCCTTGGAGACCTGGAGGCTGCATGCGCAGATGCCAAACGTGTGAAGGTGTGACGACTGTCATCCACAGGAACAGCGCTGTATGGCGTTGTAGTTGTTATTTTTGCACGTATCTCGTGCACATAGGTTGTACGTAAAATCTTCAATCCATCATCCGTAGCGCTTCACATTCGTCGTATGTATTTCTTCATTTTAAGAGTAAAAAGTTTGTAAATCTCCGCTAATCGCCTTTTACTTTTAGGCTTTTAGCAAAGCACATTTAACATCATCTGGTAATTTTCCCGCCGTAAGTAAATGTAATAGTCATTCAGCTGCAAATGCATATATGCTTACCACGACAAATGAATATGTTCCATCTTTTATAATCTTTATAAAATGTAATCATAAACTCGTCGTTCGAGATTAAAAAAGTAACTGGCCTCTCCTGTCAGCTAAGGATGTTATACGCAAGGAACATGAGTACTCAAATGTCAATTACGAGTCAATAATAACATTAAGTTCAACTGGTTAACTGTGTTACTGCAGCTCATGGGTGACAGTGCGTTACTGGTTGAATCCTCCGTCGAACGTTGAGTCAACACTTGATAGCAGCTCTTGCCATTTCCAACGCTCCCTCGTACGTCTTATTGCCGCCAATGAAGCCGCTCATATGAACAAAAACACATCCTGGAATGCCAATATCGTTTGACAGTTCATCATCTCTCAAGCCCCTCCACTTTTCCGGCAGAGGCTTTCGGCTCTCAAATCTATCCGGAGCAACGCCAACAGCTTGTACTCTCCAACTTTTGCTCCTCTCATCCTGCAATTACGTTATCCAAATCAGCATACGCAGACATCAATACTTTTAGCATGCTACTGGCCAACGCTAGAAAGAGAGTTTATTCTATGATCAGAAGTTCAGAACTACAATTTTAAGTGCATAAACAAGGGCCCTTTTCCTTCTTTCATAGATTGAATAAAACGGTGTTTGACGAGAGTAAGACAAAACAAGGTGGAAATCAGCAAGACCACCCTAAGGGTTAATGACAAAATGGAGGAAACATGGTATAGTATAAATGATTGTACTTAAAGTAAAATTTACTTTCAAGGCTGTGGGTGCAAAATATTATCATATACAAAGCTTGTACTCTGGAAGTGAAGGTGCAAAATATTATCATATACAAAGAGATAAATGGCGACACACTAAAAACAAAGTTCTCATGCAGTAAACTAACGTATCACATACAGAGACTATGTTATAAACAAGGGCCCTTTTCCTTCTTTCATAGATTGAATAAAACGGTGTTTGACGAGAGTAAGACAAAACAAGGTGGAAATCAGCAAGACCACCCTAAGGGTTAATGACAAAATGGAGGAAACATGGCATAGTATAAATGACTGTACTTAAAGTAAAATTTACTTTCAAGGCTGTGAAACGTAAATCCAAAAGAAAACTGAATCTCTGCTAGGCTTCAAGCTACATGTTACTTCTCGATTTCAGCTTATGCAAGATATTCATATCATAGGCTGAGAAAGGCAACACTTCTCACCTGGTACAACACATACTTCGTGAGGGGATCAATCTTCAGCTCCTCTTCAAGCTCAAACAGATGAAGTTTCCACTGCAATGATAATAAGATATTCTCAAATTACATGCTTGGAATGATTCAATATGTTAGTCAATTCAGCAGGGTATTCCTGAAAAAAGATCTTACTGGGCAGAATCTATCCAAAACCATAATTTCTTCACTTGGATCAACCTTTCCTCTTGACAACAAACACTCCAAGACAATAGATCTCGCAGGTAACCATGACTTAACATGAAAGCGAACACTCTGGAAGTGAAGGTGCAAAATATTATCATATACAAAGAGATGAATGGCGACACAGTAAAAACAAAGTTCTCATGCAGTAAACTAACGTATCACATACAGAGACTATGTTATACCTCCATAAATTCACTTCCAGCAAGCATCATTGCCTGTTGAAATGCAGCATTTTCCTTCTCAGGTGACTGGTCTGGATCAGTCCAGTCTGGATTAAGACGCCCAACGCGTGAAGACAAGTGTGTGTTGTTCACATACTTTGGGGGTTGGTCTGTGTCATATTGATTGATTCCGTTGTCGACTGCATCAAGCGCCTGTCACATGACAAAAGTTATTGTTTCTCTGGGATCATGCAGAAATATTGGGGTAGATGCATAAACACATAAATTAATAACAGTGTATAAAAGATGTCTTAAGAAAAAATGATGTGAATTGATGCTTTATAGATTGAAGCTTTCTACTCCTTAGTATAACGGTTAAACTTAAACAAAAAAAATTGCTTGCATTCAAGTATATCTGATGCCTTAATGCAAGTATATCTGATGCCTCTACACCCTTCTCTGCTAACTTTATAATTGGCACCAAACGCAGACTGGATAGTAATCATATTTTGCCACATACAGTGCATGCAGCCTATCAAGCTAATTCAAAAGTAGATTGTGAAAAGCCCATCAAGGTAATGCAAAAGTACGGATAAAACATTGAAGCATTAACCTTGTACTAGGCAGTCGCTAAGCTCTGATATTTGTTAGTTGGTTCCATGCTCCTAAGATAAAACAAAGGATCTAATATGTGCCTAACAAATATTTCTTGCTGTATGTCTGCTAGTGGATGTATAATTGAGCTGCAATTTATCAACTATTCTATTCCCCTTAAGGGCTTGTTCGGATAATCCCACCAATTAACCCACGAACAAGGGGATTGAGGGGGATTGGAGGGGAATAATTCCACACCCCCTCAATCCCCTCCAATCCCTCCTTCTCCTTCCTTGTTCGTTTACTTCTCCTTCCTTGTTCATTTAATCTCCATGAAAGAGGGATTGGAGTGCTTAATCTCCATGAAGGAGGGATTGGAGTGTTTAATCTCCATGAAGGAGGGATTGGAGGGGATTGAGGGGAATAATTCCACAACTCCTCCAATCCCCCCCCTCAATCCCCTTGTTGGTGGCATTAACCGAACAAGCCATCATGGGGATTAAACGAACAAGGCCTAAAGGGTGCTCACTACTGCTATTCAAATAATGCCGATGCACAGATTTATATCACCAAGACATTAACACAGTAAGCATACTCAAGTACTCAATGGTGATATCTGGCACGTCAACACTTCTTAGGTCAAAAAAAGACAGAGTGATGCAGACGTCCAAATAAATCAGGAGATTTCAGTGTATAGTGATAGACTGAACACAACAAAGCACACCCACAAGGCAAACATTTACCTAAATTCCAGCCAACCTTTGATTCTCTCCAAAAAAAGAGTTGGCAAAAGTGGCAAAACAAACAGAAATGGAAGTTTAAAAGAAGAGATCTTACTCAAGATTAAACATAATCATTTAGTGTATCAAAAGCACGACAGTAAACATTCAAAGGTTGATTATCTGTGCAGCTTCATACCTCAACAAAGCTTTTATATATTGCAAGATACAACCGATGAACATCTTCATGTTCTTCACTAACTTCAAGCTCCTTTGCAATTATCTCCTTACCAAAGTGCTGTAACATCAAGTCAAGAATCAATGGTAAACATCTGAACTATAGTCATGGTCCTCAAATGGCAACTTGTAAATTTCAATGGTCTAATAATCATGCTGGACAACCAAGGAGGAACTTGGTGTCAAATAATTAAGAAGAATCCGTGAGCACATCAAGGATCGAACACAGGAGGATCACAAAAGGACTGCAATATACCACACTAGCAAGTGCATCTCGGTCTAATACATCACAAAAGGGATCTTAAATCCACTAATAAATGGCCCATCAATCTGTCTAGCGTGGTAATGCAGTTAAAGCCTCTTATGTAGCAGTTTCAAGGTTCTACCTAACAATGTAGAGAACTTTGTTCATCGTCGTGTTTGCTAAAAAGTTGTCAGGAAAAAAGCTCAGGTTTCAGAATGTGAATTATCCATGGGAAGTACCTTGTAAACAAGCCCGGCACTGCTAAGTTTTGTGTTAAAGCCATGTCCAAAGACCTCATTAAAGCCCTTCTGGTGATGATCGTAACGATGCCGGCTGGGATCATAGACACCACCAACATCAAGCACAGCATCCAGAGTATCGAGGATCTACAATGATGCCCAACAAGAAAAAGGGAAATACAGGTAAGTTAAAGATCTAAGAATCTAAGAGCACATCACACCAAATGAGAAGGTTTATGATTATTGTATCATATACAACTACAAGCAGCGATTTTTACATAAATTACACAACAATCTGTACTGTACTAATTGTTGCACAGACGCTAGTACAATGGGAATCATTCTGTCATGGATAAGAGTAAAATCATCAGCACCTAACTAAGACACACATCTAGCACAGATGCAAGCGGGACATTTAACTATTTGCTACTTTTAAGATGTGGTGTCTAACAATTTGCCACTCATAATCTATGATATATGGGCCATCATGTGTCTATGACATGTGTGTCCAGTGGCAAATTGTTAAATGCCACATCTAAAAGCAGCATGTAGAATTTATGACACCAGATTATACGTAATTAGGAGGAAAACACAACTCTGTTAAGTTTAACAGAGAGTTGCATTATTAGTATATACAGAACCAAATTGAAATACAACATGTCTACAAATTGTAGGAACTGCCGCATACAGACCCGCAACGCAACCCCTGGAGACAGGCAAACTTCACAGAACCAAAGTCATTCTACCAAAATCCCCCACCAAAAATTTGTAAGGCAATGGTAGGTTAATCGAGCCAGTGAGGAGGCAAGAGACCTGGGGGTCGCGGGTGCGGACGACGTCGGCGCCGGCGAACTGGGAGGTGAGGCGGATGAGGTAGCACCCGAGCGCCTCGTCGCAGTGGAAGCTGCCGTTGTGGGTCCCCACGCGCTTGCCGCCCCCCGCGCCGTTCGCGGAGCCGCCGTCGCCGGAGACGGACGAGTAGACCCTCAAGCGCTTGGGCGAGGCGGCGGCGGCCATGGGGAGAGGGTTTAGGGTTTGGGATCGCACGCGGGGAATGAACGTGACGGCTCGCTGCGACAGCCTCCAGGCGGCGAGCATACTACAAGTCGCGTGCGGTGCGGGCGATGGGGGATGAGGTGGTGGTTTTCGCTGGATGTTGGGTTTTTGAGGTGGGGTTTGGTTGGGCGTTCAAGGCCGCCGAACTGCAGGAACAAGGCCCGATGCTTGCGTGAGAGGTTTGAGCTGTTGCCTTGTTGGGCTCCCTCTTCGCATCCAAGGGCCGGGACGGGATTTGTCAACAAACTTACGGGCCGCGAGAATGAGGTGGACCAGTCGGCATGATACCAGTGCATATATCATGACCCGCACTGTTTAGACTGCACCTTCGTAATGCATGACTGTTATCTGTTATGTATGGTTGGCCGGCCACATAAATGATCACTTCCAATGAATAATTTGTTCTTTTTCCAAGTTATGTAAAATGCGTGTATGTCGTGTCTTTTTGTCTATAAATACTCTAAACGTGCATATTTAAGTTGGGAAATTGGAGGCAAACAAAATAGATATATAAATCAATTTCCACCCTTTCTATACAATGGTTAAAAACTCTTATCTTATTCCGTCCAGTACAAAATCCCTTTACTCCCATCACCCCTTCGGTGCTTATCATCTTCCACTTCCAAGATTTCAAACCAAAAAATTTTCCATCCAGGCTGAGATACCAGCTGGGCGATTGACGCATCTGCCACCTTCTCCCGTCGAATCAAGAGCCTTTAGTCCCATCACCCCTCCAGCTGCTCATCATCTTCCACTTCCAAGATTTCGGGTGTGTTTAGATCCAAAGTTTGCATCCAAACTTCCACTTTTCCCATCACATCAATATGTTATACACACACAACTTTTCAATCACATCATCTTCAATTTTAACCAAAATCCAAACTTTGGCTTGAACTAAACACAGCCTTCAAACCAAAAAAATTCTCCATCCGGGCCGGGAGACTAGCTAGGCGATTGACGCATTTTCCACCTTCTCCCGTCGAATCAAGAGCGCTTCAACTGTAGTGAGAAGGAGAGCCATTCCCATCCATCCCTCTGCGCGCCGATTCTCATCCATCCATCTGCTCGCGCGGATCCGGAATTTCCGAGAGGAAGAGGCATGGTGAGTTTGCAGGCCGCCGACCGAGGAGGGACGGCATGCGGCGGCCGGGGGACGAGAGCTCCCGTTCATCGTCTTCACGCCACTCGCCGAGCCCCGACTGCCGCGCTAAGCAGCAGGAGAGGTGATGGGACCTCAGATGAACTTATTGCATGCATATATCATATGACCACCACTTTTTAGGCTGCACCTTCGTAATGCATGATTATGTATGGTTGGCTGGCCGGCCATAATTCATTTTCTTTCCAAGTCATGCAAAATGCGTGTATGTTCGTGTCTTTCTATTCATAAATACTCATATTTTGAGTTAGATTAAACGTGCATTAAGAGATTAGAGGTAAACAAAATAGGTATAGAAATCAATTTCCATCAACTCGTTGCGGGGTTGTACGAGGGATTGGAGGCAAACAAAATAAGTATAAAATCAATTAATTCCCATGTTTAAGTTGAGAGATTGAAGGCAAACAAAATATGTATAGAAATCAATTAATTCCCATGCTTAAGTCAAGTGATTGGAGGCAAACAAAATAGGTATAGAAATCAATTCCCGCACTTTTCTATAGGATGGTTAGAGACAACCTTGGCATTCAACTCGTTGCGGTTGCCATAGTTAAATTAAGGAAAAAGCGTGGATATATACTCTAGCCGCTATAGCCGTCTATTTTTTAAAAAATTATGGAAGAAGTGTGAACATATACTCTGGCGATAGCAAAACATTTTCGACAACTCTTGACTAATTTTGTATAATCTGCAAAATGTTGTTGATTTTTTTCTCTAATTGGTATAGTTTGCCAGTGTACACATATTTTCATCTTAGAATTACTTATGTAAACTTTTTAACTTAAATCATATGAAACATTTATCTTAAACTACAAAATGAAACATTTATCTTAAACTACAAAAATACAACTAAGAGATTTAGTTTGAGTGTTTGAGAGAAGGAAAAAGAACTCATATTTAGAAAATACACAAAACGAGATGAGTCATTAGTGTATGATTAATTAAACATTAATTATTTTTAAACTTAAAAAATTGGTTAATTTGGTTTTCTAACATTTTTTTTCCAAAAATACACTATTTAACAGTTCGGGAAGCGTGCGTGCGAAGAAGAAGAAAAATCTTCTCTCTTTATCAATTTATCAAACGCAGTGTATGTTGGGAAAGCAACGGCATTAAATAGAAATTCCGGATGAATGTATGGAGAACACAATTTTGCGAGCAAAGAGCCAATGTATTTCATAATCATCTATAACGGCCTATAAGGAATAAGTCCACCTCACATCCCCCATCTTTCCATCGAGTTTAACTCGTATCCTTAAACCACAATACCGGAAATCTTAACCCTCAAACTTACAAAGTCAGGTTAAATTAGATCCTATGGTAGTATGTGTGGCCGGTTTTGCCGACATAATAACATCTTAGTAAGAAAAAGAAAACTGAAAATACAATTAGGCCCAGATGTAAGTGGTTACCTTACATTCTTCTTGTGATTCTCCTCTCATCTTTTCTCTTCCCCTCCTCTCCTCCATGCCGGGGAGCTTCTCCTATCGGTGGTGAGCTTTGCGACGGTCAGGGTACTTATCTTAGTGGTTGCGGAGGGTGCCGGGTGTGAGGAGTCCAGAGAAAGAAGGAGATTGTCATCGTGGGCGCTGGCGTGGCGGTCCTGGACACGGCGGTCGCCTTGCACTGGCTCGGCGTGGACGCCACCGTGCTAGAGCATGGCGCCTGCGCCTAGATTACAGCCAAACCCATTCAGGGCAGTCTATCCCCAAAATCAAGCTAATCATGGCAGCCACCCGCACACACGCCATCCTCTCCACTTCCCCTCTCAGAGCAAGGATAATAACATAGCCAACTGCCAGCTCTATACTAATAGTGTCAGGGTTATGGATACCACGTACCTAATAGTTGACTAAATCTCGGCATGACCCACCACATACCATGTCCTATACGGAAACAACCTGCGGATATAGGAGGAGTTCCGGATAAGGAAAGATAACCAGAGTTCTACATGGAAACGATAAGAACTACTCGGATTGTATCTATATTGGTTTCCCTAGTTCTACTTGGACAAGGGGACACCTATGGGTATAAATACAAGGCCCCCTAGGAGGAGAGGGGACACCCACCATAGAGGACACGGAACAATAGATCAAGACACACGATCAACATACAAGGCTACATACGCCAAGACAAGCCGCCGGATATCGATATCAGAGATATGCCTGGATCGACCCTATCCGGTACCTACAGAGGCCGGCCGTAGGGATCTAGCGTTGTCTCTGATCTCGCCGAGCACGAACTCGAGGAGGAAGACTACCCTGTTGTCGACTACGAGTCAGACCTTCAGACCGCTATGTCGACAACAGTTAGATAGGCTACCCCAAATATTGTACTGGTGTAATTACGGTGAATAAGAGCAATACCGGCTTCGGCCAACAGAATATAGGGTTATTACCTGACAATTCAGGGGCCCGAACCTGTATAAAAATCCTCGCCTCCGTCTCTTTTACCTCAGTCTCGCGTATATCCTAGTACCAACGATCCCCATACTATGCAAATACCGGAATCGCGACATCAAACGTCGACAGTGGCGCGCCAGGCAGGGGATTTTGGTGCTTCAGGATTTCGACGAGATGGGTTCAAGAGATGGATTCTCCGACAACAAACTACTCGACGACTTCGGCTGTGGGGAGATCTAACCCGACTGAAGTGTGTCTTCCGACGAGATCGGAACCATCGCCATCATCATCAACAATTCGATCTCTCGAGATCGACCAAGCTTCAAGAAGATTACGGTTTAATGCTGGGGGCTCGCTCTGTTCTCTTATGTATAAATCATGCTTGTTTACGGTTTACATAATGTTTGATATTTAATCTGCTCGTTATATCCTGATAATACTAGAAGATTCATGCAGTCTTTTGAGTACATGCTCGATATTATCTGCTATATATCTTGTCTTCTAGAAAATATTTTTCAGGAACAATTGAGCACTCGAGTAGGTTGTGGTCGAGCACACCCCATTATCGAGAACGTTCTCGACAAATGCGGAGTTATCGCACCTAACCTGCCAACGAAGACCGACGACCTATTTCATAGCACCGGCCATGGCTGGACTACTCGAGAAAAGGTTGTTAACGAATAATTCCTCGCGAACGTCATCGGCTTGATCACCCGACATGATTGCGAACGGACATCCGGATATACTATAAGTTGGGTGCGTGAGTCATGCTGGCCACATGAGATGCACATGTAATAAACCAACTTTAACACTCAATAGGTGATTAAGAGACTCCCACTCCTGGTTCTCAAACCAGTAGAACGTAGTGATCTCTCTCGCCTTACTTTTAGTGGTCGAGTTAGGACTACTATCTGGTCCTCGACCAACGGTGTAGCGATTCTCCCACTATTTCCACTTCTATTGGTCGAGTTACGAGTACTATCTGGTCCTCGACCAGCGGTGTAGCGATTCTCCCACTATTTCCACTTCAAGTGGTCGGGTTACGACTACTATCTAATCCTCGACCAGCGGTGTAGCGATTTCTCCCACTATTTCCACTTCAAGTGGTCGAGTTACGACTACTATCTGGTCCTCGACCAGCGGTGTAGCGATTCTCCCATTACCTTTACTTCAACAAAGTTGATGTCAGGTACACAATATTGCCAAGTGTTTTACCCAGAGATCCCTTACCACGATGACACCTAGCGTTGAAACCTATCCTACTGTCCCTTTACGCCGTCTTGACAAGGTCTCCGAGGAACCTAAGGGAACTTCGGCTTGGGACGCCCAGAGCCGATAAGGCCTTGTCGGATCCTATAGAGACAAAAGACCATGTAAGATCTGGTCGTGTAAGAGTTCTCGCCGTGCGTATTAACCAAGCCGTGTAATCGGAAATCGGGTTTTCCAACTTCACGGCTAGGGGCTAGGATCAGTGTTTTTTCAACCGAGGCGGGTCAAAGGTCCAAAAGCCTTATCTTCCGAGAACGATTCTCCGACGACAAGGCTGGGGGCTAGGGAGAGTGTATAACTCAACAAACTGACTGATCGAAATCGGTAAAAGAGTAGACGCTCATATACAAAACATTGGTCTGTAAATTTAATTCATTTTCAGTTTACCATACATATTATAACATGTCACCCTTTGAGCGTTCGCTCGGGGGCTATTTCTATCTAATTTTTTTTCTGAGTATTGATTTCAGGAAAATTCTATTCGACATTGACGAAGACTCCATGTCTCTATGGTTCTACACCAAGATCGACTAAGGCGAGTACGACAAATGTTGACAAGGCTTCGTCGCAGGCTCTGCGCCTTTTCGATCACTCGAGAATGGTTGGTGGATCTCGATAAGGAATACGGAATGAAGAGATGGTGTACCCGCCGAGATAAAATTTCTTGACTTCAATCCAAATTCTCGATTACAGCAAGACGGGAGACTTAGTCGTATGCTTTGTACTTTTTTAGTTGACATCGGAGATTGACTCAGACAAACCCTATAGGTGCCCACACGAGGCTGATAAAGGAAGTCTAACGTTATCTCTAAACTCACCGAGAACGGTCACGTGAGCACGACAACAGTTACTCCAAGGTCTGCGGTTGAGAATATGAATTCGTTCATTTGCATTGAAGTCGGGGGCTACTGTCAGGGTTATGGATACCACATACCTAATAGTAGTTGATTAAATCTCGGCAGGACCCACAACATACTATGTCCTATACGGAAACAACCTGCGGATATAGGAGGAGTTCCGGATAAGGAAAGACAACCAGAGTTCTACATAGAAACGACAAGGATTACTCGGATTGTATCCATATTGGTTTCCCTAGTTCTACTTGAACAAGGGGACACCTATGAGTATAAATACAAGACCCTCTAGGAGGAGAGAGGACACCCACCATAGAGGACACGGAACAATAGATCAAGACACAAGATCAACATACAAGCCTACATACGCTAAGACAAGCTGCTGGATATCGACATCAGAGATATGCCTGATCGACCCTATCCGGTACCTACAGAGGCCGACCGTAGGGATCTAGCGCTGTCTCTGATCTCGCCGGGCACGAACTCGAGGAGGAAGACTACTCTGTTGTCGACTACGAGTCAGACCTTCAGACCGCCATGCCGACAACAGTTAGATAGGCTACCCCAAATATTGTACTGGTGTGATTATAGTGAATAAGAGCAATACCGGCTTCGGCCAACAGGATGTAGGATTATTACCTGACAATTCAGGGGCCCGAACATGTATAAAAATCCTCGCCTCCATCTCTTTTACCTCAGTCTCGCATATATCCTAGTACCAACGATCCCCATACTATGCAAATACCGGAATCACGACATCAAACGTCGACAAATACCATGTCATTTATGGCAATCACTAATATAATAGGCATTTATGGCAATCACTAATATAATAGGCTGGCTGTTAGGTTAGCTGTTTCGTCCTGTTTGGTTCCATGGGCTAATGTTTAGCCCTCACCTTTTAGCCTCAAATTAGCTCTCAAGAATCCAAACAGGTGGGCTAATTTTTAGCTAATGTGAATTAGCCCCCCTCAAAATATTAGCCTCTCCAAGGGGTGCTAATGGGGCTAATTTTGTGTGGGGACCATCAAAAAGCAACTCTCTCTCCTCCTCTCTCCTCTCTTTCTACTCTCTCTCTCTCCATCTTTTAGCCTTGAATTAGCCCATGGATCCAAACATACCACCCTATCATAATGTTTAGCCTACCAATTCATGACTAAACATTAGTTCTCAAAATTAGCCCTGAGCTAATCTTCCAAACAGGGCCTTTGTTTACCTCTATTGAAGATTTAGATATTTAATATTGAAGATTTAGATATTTAATATTCGCATGTGCACCTGATTTCCTCGTATCTGGTTGGAAGAAAGCATTTTTTCCTCGTGTGTTGCGCTTCAGCCAGGTGATAGATGGAACGCCCGCTCCATCTTTTTCTTCCCTTCTCAATCCTCCACGTCGGATTTCGCTGACGGGTAAGAGCAGGTTTAATAGTAGAGCTCACTACTTACTATTAGTCAATGCTAAAGCTAACATGTATAGTAGGTTGGCTATAAGATTATCTTTATTTTCTTCATCCTCTCTCTTTCTCTCACTATGAATTTAATACATATTTCTTGGAGCTTGTGTGTAGTTAGCTCTTACATGAGAGCCAACACTCTCCACTTTTGTTTATCTCTCTCTTCCACAAAAACATATAGCTTGCTTATAGTCTATTATTATCCTTGCTCTAACATGCTAGCGCCGGCTCAAACATATTTTAAGTAGACTTATTTCGGTCTATATTTTCACGGGCCCAAGCATCCCAGGAAGTGCCTCCTTGTAAATGGGCCTGGACCTGTTGAAAAGACAAGCGGGCCACGTGGACTGGTACATGTGCCTTGTGCGGCCGTTTCCGAGTTGAAACAATGTCCGCCGCTACAACCGGGTTCACTTTTTTATTTTTCATTCGAACGTGCACATCACGGAGATTTGTCTATTGCTCCGACATTGCCGACCATGCCAAAGCAAAACAAACATGATGAATGATGGGTGACCCAGCGTGACCGACCGCTGTGATCTCGGTTGCTACTACTACCTCCTTTTCATATTATCACTTTATAGTTTTACCCACATTTATATACTCCCTCCGTCTTATAATATAAGGGATTTTGAGTTTTTGCTTGCACTGTTTGATCACTCGTCTTATTTAAAAAATTTGTGCAAATATAAAAAACAAGAAGTTGTGCTCAAAATACTTTGGATAATAAAGCAAATCAAAAAAATAATAATTCTAATTTTTTTAATAAGACGAGTGATCAAAGAGTGTAAATAAAAACTCAAAATCCCTTATATTATGAAATGGAGGGAGCAGATATTAATAAATGTAGACATATATATGTCAAGATTCATTAATATATATATATAAATATAAACAATGTTAAAAAATCTTATAATATAAAACGGACGAAGTACCATCTAGGCTCCAGCACCTTATTCTTTTCTTTAGTGGAGTAGCTGTACTCCGGAGCTAGTGCGCTACCGCGCTAGCTCCATCACCGGCCTAATTAAGTGCCCTCGTCATCAAGTTTCTAGTAGCATGTTCTTGGCAGGTTTCACGTCAAGTTTCGTCCTTTGTCGTTGATTTGTGCGTGACGACGTTCAATTCCAAGATCACGGAAACATCAACACATGCCACCGGTGGAGAAGTGCTTTTTAGTCACGGTTATCCAACCGGTACTATGAATCTTTAGTCTCGGGTGAAATAACCAGAACTAAAGATCGATTTTTAATCTCGGTTGGTAACTCCAACCGGGACTAAAGATCCCTATCTTTAGTCCCGGTTGGTGTTATCAACCGGGACTAAAGAGGGAATAACAGCAGTATAGATGGTCCTCTTTCTTTTTTTTCTCCCGAATCAAGTGGCATACATATCCCCAAATCCCAAATCAAAGTAACATCCCAAATCTTTAAGTTACTTATACAAATAAATCAAATACATCGCAAATCCTAAAAAAAATTACACAAATCAAATTACATCACAAGTTCTACAAAATTCATCGCAAATACATCACAAGTTCACATCGCACACAAATCAAATACATCACAGGATCATGCAATAAATCACAAATTCTTAAAGAAAAAAAAAAAGAAACCACAGAGGCGCCGCTCGGCCGGCCGCTGCCGCCTCCTCTCCGCGTCAGCCGGCCACTGCCGCGCGGCGCCGCCCGCCGCCGCCTGCCGCCGCCCGCCGCCCGGCCCGCTCGATCTCGCTCGATCCAAAAAGAAGAGAGGAAGGAAGAAAGAGATAAGGCAGAAGTTAGAGAGGAAGAAAGAAAGAGATAGAGTTTGTTGTGCGGACAAGAGAAGAGGATAAATAATAGGGATTATATAGTACGTGTTGATTTTTATTCCCGGTTAGTAACACCAACCGGGACTAAAGTTATCTTTAGTCCCGGTTGGTGTTACAAACCGGGACTAAAGACCCTAGGCGCCTGACATGATCTAACATGGAACCAACCGGGATTAAAAATCATGTTTAATCCTAGTTGGTGAATAAAGATCATTTAGTTCTGTTGTTCTTATAAACTGGGACTAAAAATCGTTTCCACCAGTGCAGGCAGACGTACGTAGTTCCCATGGTCACTACGCGGCGCCTTTGATTGTTTTCTGAGGCCTACCACCTTGAAAACGCGAGGAATTTACGTGAACTACTCCGTATATATACGGATTTTACTTGAAGGTTGAAGCACTCGCATCGTAGCGTACGTGCTCTCGCATACATAAATAACTGTACTATTTGCTCGCGATCCACGTAATTAAGTTATGTGAAATTAAAGAGGTATACACATGGTCAGAATTAACCGTGCCGTCCAGCCAGACGCATCGGTTCGGTACAGCAGCAACGGACGGGTCAATTTCTGGGGACGTATGCTCGGCCACCTGTCGAGCGCCATCAAATGGCACCAGGACAATGCAACAATCGCATCACCGGTTAATTAAGCTGTTCAGCACGGTACAGATTGCCACATTTCATACTCCACAGGCATAGAAAAGCAACCAGTTAACAGGACAATCACGAGTATCACTTTAATTAACCTTGAAAATTAAACTATAGCTAGACCAACATGCTTTTCAACGAACTGTTTACCAACCTGGGAAGATTTTTATTATCTCTAAATTCCTCTCCTATCTTTACACACGGGATTGATACAGCATCAAACACACTAACACGCCACCAAACAATCCAAAGGGTTTAACAAAAACACAAACCCGTTTTTACGTAAAAAAGCGACTATATTTGGTGGGGTTTTATGAAAGAAAAAGGTGAGAGATCTTATAGGCAAATTTAGCTTCTACATTGGCGGCGACATCATAGGGCTAGGATGGACCCGGCCCGGACGCTGTTGCTCCGCTCCTGTGGGCCCTCCACCTCCCTGCGTGAGGTGGGGGCCCCACGTGTCAGCTTCCCGGCGCGGCGGGCTTTCTCCGTCCTCTCCGCCGCCGCGTCCGCCTCCATCTGCTCCCGCCTGCACTCCTCGCTGCAGAACGGCGTGTCCCCTCTGCTCGATCGGCACACGACCGCGTGAGATGAGATCCCATGGCGTTTGGCGAAGAAGAGAGGGAAAAGGTAAAGGGGAGACACGCACCTGTACATGAAGATGTCGCGGTTGCCGGCGAGCCGCTTCCGGCAGAGGAAGCACGCGTCCAGGAAATGCGTGTGCCCTCCCCTCCCCATCTCCTCGATCGATCGGATCGCCGCGAGCAGCCACACCACAGTACACCAGCTTCGCCGCCGCCGCTGCGCGTCGACCTGACTACTCCGGCGCGAGATCCGGTGGTGCCGTAGAATAGACCGTGCGGCCGGCTGACACCTCCGGCGAGATCCGGTGCGGATTCCCCTCGCTTGCGGCGGAATCGCCCGTGGTTTCCCTGGATTCTCTGATGCGTTTCTGCGTGTTCTCTGCGTCCAAAATTCGTGATGCTTGGTGGGGAGGCAAGCGGAGGATGCGCGGGCTATTATATAGTGGGAGGGGTAGAGAGGTGTCAGTAAGTGGGACCGGAGTGGAGATCGTGCGGGTCCCACCTGTCTGTGGGCTCTGGCAGGATTCCGCGTGGAGACCGACGCGCTGGTTTGTGTCACGGGAGGTGGGCCCCACGGTCGCCGACCCGTTCGTCCATCTGCCGCCTTCCAGCTTGCCCCGGCAGTGCTGTGGAGTGGGCCCTCTCCGGTTGGTGGACCCAACAAGTCAGTGGTAGTAGCTAGGAATGGGGTTTCGGGCTTTCAGCTGCTGGATGAATCTTCTGACGATCACCGCCGGATCAAAACAGCCTTGCAGTTCAGTCTAAACAAAAAAAATAAAGAATGCCCGCTCCTTGCAGCACATGTACACAATAAACACGGAGATTTTATATAAACTACAGTTTCTCTATTTATTTTCATGATTCTAACAGGATCGGCAATTATTAGCCCTTCTCAGATACTCAGATCTTCAAGATCTTGCGGCCCTGGCAGCTCTGGAAAAATCTTGAGAAAGTCACACGGTACCTTTGGTTCTTTGAACAAGAAGAAGAAAGGCTAGCTGTAGTTTCGCCGGCGACCAGTGGTCCGCAAGTTTCAGCCTGGAGAGGCATGCATGATGCACCTAGTAGTTGGGCTACTCACATCAACGACCTGGAGCACTGCAAGGCTGCCTCGTGGCCTGGATCCTCCATGAAATGCTGACAGAAGAGCTGAGTCGTCTCGTCCCGTAATACTGGACCAGTGGACCATCGCGCGCATGGGCGTTTCTTCTGCAGAAATCTTCTGAACTCTAGAATTAAGGTCGCCATTTCTATCTTACGGGCTCGCTTATTAATTAAGCGCACGTAGTACCGGTTGCGGTGTATGTGGCTGACGCCTGACGCCTTACAGCGGGCAACAACTGCACAAGCCGTTTAACTTCATCCCAAAGGAATCCATCAAGTGTGGTTGGTCATCAGGCTGAGTTTGCAGTTTACAGGTGGCAGTCAAAAGAAAGCGTAAGAGCACAAAGATTGACTCCGAATATTGGCTGCCCTTATGGATTCCGTCCAAGTTCGAGCCATGCCTCAGCGCATTTTCGTTACGGTAAGTCGGTAATTAACATGGTTAATTAGTAGCTTCTCACTTGAGAAACTCCTTTTATCCCTTAACAGAATATCTCCTCGTTTTTATATATTATTTAAATAATCATGAAAAAATTAAAAAAATTAACATGATAATCAATATAACATATACTCCCAAGTAAATAAGCAAATTCACATCTAACAGTCGCAAGTAAAAAAAAACAAATTTCAGTGCGACTAGCGTGTCCTACTCGCACTAAAATTTATTTTTTTATTTTTATTTGTACAATTTAAATTTGAATTTGTATGTTAGTGGAGTAATATATCATATATTGATCTATCTTGTCAAAAAATTTAAATTTTTTTGATAACTTTTTGGATGATATGTATAAAACGAAATTATATCCTTGAGAGGTATAAAAAATCTAATTACATCGCACTTACATATTAGAGTCGAGCAATGACATCTTAGCTAAAAGAGTGATCTTGTGGAGACGTGTGTCTTAAGAAACCTTGGGGAGTCTTGGCTTAAAAAATAAACTGATGTGGAGCTATCACCTAGGAAGTTGCATTATGTGAGTTGTGTCATTGTTGTGGTGGTATTTTTTTGGCGTCTTTAATGATTATATACACTCTCTCGAAACCATAACACGAGACCACTTAACATTGGTTTTCCCTTCCCTCTTTCAGCGCATGTTGCCGAAACGATGTCGGGTGTAAAGTTGTGGTGCCTACTGCCAATAGGATGCTTGTGTAAACTAATTTGCTCATCATCTAATATATTCACACACAACCATTTTGCGTGCTCGAAAAAAAACCACTTTAAAAAAATGCCCTTATGAAAGGACAAAGCCTTGATCGTTTGTGCTGGCTGCCGCAGTGCAGCAGCAGCCAGCAAGTAGCACACTCTGTTGATGCTTCTGGAAATCCACTTGTTTTGTGTGTATTTGGGCGGGTTGGGCTGTGGCTAGGCTGCCACAGCCAGCACTACCAATCATCCCCAAATTAAACCGAACGGTTTGATTCCACAATCCAAAGCTCTTCTAAAACACAAATATTAGGGAAGAACCTAATATCAAATAATTAGAAGGGGCAAAGTTCCGAACCCAGATCGGTTAATCCACCACCTTGTGGAGCTAGCCGGAAAACCCCTGGGCGTCTCTCAAATTCAAAGCTCTTCTATGTTCGCTTTGAATAAGTTCCATTATTTTTAGCTTAATTATATCTCCATATTATTATCAACCTGATTATATATTCATGCCAAACTTATAATAATAGGATTTATTGAAAACAAATTCTTCAACATTACTTAGATAACTTTTTTACACGCTAATTGTTAGTTACAATACATAACATCTAATTTATACCTATAAACAAGCAGCTATATCACCAACCAACTTTTATCCGCATTTCAACTTAAAAAGAGCATGCCTTAAGACATGTAACAGGTTCCAAAAGTTAATATAAATATGCTTAGTTGGTACTATTGTGCAACTAGACAGCCAACAGATCGAACATCAACAAATGAAAATGAAGACGAGATGGAATAGAGGGCGTTACAATATACATTAGAAAAGAGCTCATAGGCTTCTTTTGACAGCCCGGTCTGAACCAGTACGAAGTAAATAGACCAAACACGAGAGCAGGACGCCTGGACGAGCATGCTGTTCTAACCAAACCTGTATATATATATATATGCTCATCAGCAAGCATAATGCACAAAAAAAAACTCTTCTCTAATTACTTCACCGTTTTCCCTACCACAAACGTGGGAACTCGGGGTCGTGGTGGTGGTGGTTCCTCTCGATCGATCCATGGACTCTTCGAAATGTCTAGTACACATCTGTACTTGTATATGTAGTATCACCCCAGTTGAACGCGTGTGTGCATGCATGCATGCGTAACATGCATGCGCGCGTGAGTCTCCAATCCGGCAAAGGGCGCGCGGCTTGGTGTGGTGCCGAGCTGAGCTTTCTCTCGATCTCTACCTCTGCGGCTGCAGCTGACGCTGGGGCGCGCGCTCTGATCGGTGGTGGTGCGCCGCCGCCTGCGCCGTGGGAGAGTACTGCTGCTTCTTCCTCCGGTGCCTGTTCCTGTCCATCTCGATCTGCTCCCTCCTGCACTCCTCGCTGCAGAACGGCGTGTCCCCTCTGGCGAACGAACGACATGGTTTAGCTCGATTTCATGGTGTGTGTGCAGCCAGGCGGTGGTATGGTTGAGGGATCATCACCTGTACATGAAGATGTCGCCGGCGAGGCCCTTGCGACACAGGGTGCACTCGTCGAGGAAGTGGTGCGCCTCCTCCACCTCCGCGTCCTGGACGCAGAACACGGACGGGGCGCCCTGCCTCGCCGCGCCCCTGCCAACGTTCACCGCCTTCGCGCCGCTGCTGCTGCTGCTGGTGGTGCCCGGCCGGATGGCCTGCGCGCTGCCGCCGCCGGAGAAGACCGCGGCGAAGTCGGGGTTGCCGAAGGCGTGGAAGTAGGACGAGGTGAAGTCCATCGATCGGGTCGTCGATCGGCGCCGCCGCGCGCACGTCTCGCCGCGGCACACCTACGCAGTCCGGCCTGCCGGATCCGGATCAGGCAGGCGAGCGATCGAGCGACCGAGCGACGACGGCGATCGACCTCGGACTCTCGGAGGAAGGGCAGAGGTCGGGCGGAGGTGAGAGGCCGTCGGGAGGCAGGCTTAATACTTGCAGGGCAAAGAGCTTAACTGGATAACTGTTTTACCAGCTAATCTCTAGCTTAATTTTCTTCGTCTCCAGGGGAACCACTCGATAAATGCGTGATGTCTAATTTGGAAAAGGGAAAGTGGTTACAAAACACAGCAAAAAGGTGACCTGTGTTGATTCCGTTGCATGCATGCACCTAAAGATAGGTTATTACTACCGTGTGGCACCTATTTTTACTGCGTCCATGACCCTGATGACCTTGCCAATTAATTCGCCAGAGACGACGCATGAGTAATTGTCTGCTTGATAGGCAGCATTTCTACGATGTGTATATTACTCCGTACGAGATTGCATCACGATTTGGCCGGTCGATCGCCATGCAAGTCGAGGTTACGGCCAATGAAAGTTCGACATCACAACCATTCGTGATTCCAAGGTACCTTACAGATACTCTAGGAGTAATTAAATAGACATTCCCGTCACGTCGACAAGCGCTCCAAGACAACACACAAAATTGCCCTTCATTTGTTTCGTTGTGACGAGGTTCATGATAATAAGCTGGAAGTACAAAGAAACATTTTTATACGGCCATGATGGCAAGCGAGGACAGGAAAACGGTGGAATTTCTCTGCTGCCGCGCGCTAAAAACCAATTGAGCCGCGCACCTGATGGTTTCGTGCACGCAGCTTCTTGAGATCAACGTACAACAACTACGCAGTGTGCCCTTTCGTTCTACAGGAGATATATATGCATGCGATGCTCACCGTGTACACCTGAAGGCTCTCACATGGTTTGGCACTTCGGTTTTGAGTTTGGACGTGGACTGCGTTGTCGCGAGCTAGCAGAGGGGACAGCGGCCGTAACATGGCAGCCAGCACAGCACAGCACAGCACAGCACTGCACTGCACTGCACTGCACAGCAGCTAGCGCACCACGGAGATCGAGTTGGTGCCAACCGTGCGACGCGACACGTACGTGCGAACTCGCGCGCGTGCTCGTGGTGAGCTCGGTCTCGGTCTCGACGGATCGGTCGATCTCACGTGTGCACCCTGGACAACCAGCAGCCGCAGCCCTGCGCCCTGCCTAGCTTGCCTTTTGCCCAAGTGGGTTCGTGCTGGGCTTCAGGCACAGGGGCGCAGGCAAATAATTTGTCGTGCTTAGATGTCGTAACGTGTCAAGAATCTCAGCTCGCACGGGGAGAGGGCTATCAAGTGCCCCCTTGTGTTATTGAATTTGGCCTAGGTTGCCTAAAAACGATTCTTTTCTCTCTTGGAGCGTGCACTGTGAGCACATGCATGGTTACAACTTGCATACCAAGGCCCAGCAATGAAGAGATTATTGGTAGTAAGCATGATGGTTTGTTTTATTAACTAACTCCAAAGTCCGCTTTAGCGCATTACCTTTGGCCCTTTTGCTCTACTAAAACCAGGCGGTAAAGAAAAGAATAATCTTTTGCTATATGCCAGGATTCCAATGGGTTGCACTCCGTACAAATAGAACCGGAGGATCGAATTTGTTCGATGTTACTGTTCGTGATATATGACCTGGAACCATATATTTTTGGATGAATGTAGTACTAATTTTGAGAGAAATATAGACCCATTTACATTCGTAGAATCAAAGACTTTGTAGGTTGATGTCTCCTGAAATGCAGGAACAATGAACAAGGTGAAGAAACCATCTATTGTCGGTCGGCCAAAATCCACAATAGTCCCGGTTACAATAAAAACCGAGACTAAAAATGATCTTTAGTCCCGGTTGAAAACACCACAACTATTTTATGATCTTTAGTCCTGGTTGGTGACTAAAAATCATCTTTACTCCCGGTTCATCCCGTGTCAGTAGTCTGTCAGGGGGCCGAGGATCTTTAGTCCCGGTTGGTGACACCAACCGGGAGTAAAGATCATCTTTATAGTCCTGGTTGATAATACTAACCGGGACTAAAAATTATATTGATCTTTAGTCCCGGTTAGTATTACCAACCGAGACTAAAATTTAATACGTAGTATATAATCCATATCCCTTATCCTCTCCTACGCTTCACAGATCCGTTCCCCTTCCTCTTCACAGATCTAACTCCTCCTTCCCCTCCTCCCCTTCCTTCTCCCCTCTCCTCCCCCTCCTCACTTCCCATCCGGTGGCCGGCGGCAGCGGCGGTGCCGCGCGGGGCGGTGGCCGTGGCGGGAGGCGGCGGGCCCGCGCCCGACGGCAGCCCTGGCGGGCGGCCGTGGCGGGCGCCGGCGGGGCCGCGCCCGGCGGCGGCCGCGCCCTCTCGACTGCCGGCCGGACTTTTTCTTTTTTTTTCTTTTTTTGACAATTTGTGATTGATTAAGATGTGTAATTTTGTGATTCATTGCATGCATATGAGATGTATAATCTGTGATGTATTTGATTTGTGTGTATTTTTAGAATTTTTGATGTATTTGATTTGAGCCAGGGCTGCCGTCGGGCGCCGGCGGGGCCGCGCCCGGCGGCGGCCGCGCCCTCTCGACTGCCGGCCGGACTTTTTCTTTTTTTTTTCTTTTTTTGACAATTTGTGATTGATTAAGATGTGTAATTTTGTGATTCATTGCATGCATATGAGATGTATAATCTGTGATGTATTTGATTTGTGTGTATTTTTAGAATTTTTGATGTATTTGATTTGAGTGTATTTTTTTAGGATTTGTGATGTATTTGATTTATGTTTATAAGTAACTTAAAGATTTGGGATGTTACTTTGAATTGGGGATTTGGGGATTGATTTAGGGATATACATGGCACTAGATTCGGGAGAAAATATAGAGATTAAATCTGGCAAAAGAAAAAAAAAGCGCTACTCTCTCTTTAGTCCCGGTTGATGTTATCAACCGGGACTAAAGATTCCTCTCTTTTTTTCCGGTTGGTAACACTAACCGGGACTAAAGATCGATCTTTAGTCCCGGGTATTTGAACCGGGACTAAAGATAACGATCTTTAGTCCCGGATTCGTACTCCCGGTTGGAAAACCGGGACTATAGGGGGGTTACCAACCGGATTCGTACTCCCGGTTGGAAAACCGGGACTATAGAGGGGTTACCAACCGGGAGTAAAAAGGCTTTCTCCACCAGTGAGGGTTGTTATATATTTGGTTGCTACTATATTTTAGGCTAAGATTTGGCATGCCTATTTTTTGTTGGCCACAATTTTAGCAAGATCTGACAAAAAATTGTGCCTATGACATATGAACAATATGAACACCAGGTAAAGTTTTTTCAAGCCAAATGTGTAATAGCAACCTAACAATACACTAATTAAGTTGGTCAAACTTCCTTATCAAAGATATAGCAAAACGTGGCTACTACTAACCAAACATCCCCGGAAGTGACAAATGTGCCAATTAAGTAGACTACATGAACTAGCTGCTAACCAATATGTTACGCGGTTATTTGTTATTTATATTTTAAAATAAAAAATATTTATCTTTTAATGATTTTGAAATTCGTAATTAATAACAATCGAGCTATACTAGGCTTATAATTTTAGTTGTAACAGTTCTATATTTTGACAAGTCTAATATTTAGAATAAATAAAACTAGTAGATTGTATTCATATTGGAGACTCAATTTTCATAACATGCATATATATGGGTTTTTACGGGATCCATGATATTTAATGCAAATCTACCATGATCTATATAATCAACTACTACGTACACGTACTAGATTTTTTAAAGTTAATATAAGAGTTTTTATGGCGTTCACGAAAAAAAGTAAGAGTTTTTATGATGTGTTCGATCAATATAGGTGTAGTAGATGGATGTATTATTTGGTACCAGAATAATTTTATAGTGGACATGAAGGTGGGCGCTACGGGTATACGGTCTTCAGTCGAAGTGATACTGTACGATCTACTGTATCCTAATTCTTACAGGTAACTGAAAACTTCTTGGCAACATTAGAGCACCACTGGTTACGTTGATGAGCACGGTACTGCAGCTCAGTTGCAAATGCAAATTCTTTATGTCAAATACTACAACTTTTCTTATTTCTTCTAGATCAAGAAAAAAAAGTTAAAGCAAAGGCCGTGTATATACAGCACAGCATACAAATGAATACCTACAAACACATACCAGTTGCACACACACGCTGCTGCGGTGTGGGCAACGGAAAAACAAAGCCTGTAGTAATTCACAGGCACACGTGCTAGCTAGAGCTAGCGCTCGAACCGATCTTCAATAATCTCCAAGATGGCTGGGTAGACGCGCAGGGCTGTTCGCCGCCGTCGATCGAGCTGAACTCCGATGGATTATACTCCCTCCATTCTAAAATGTTTGACGCCGTTAATTTTTTTAAAAATGTTTGACCGTTCGTCTTATTAAATTTTTTTTAAGTAATTATTAATTTTTTCCTATTATTTAATTTATTATTAAATATATTTTTATGTATACATATAATTTTACACATTTCAAAAAAAATTTTAATTAAACGAACGGTCAAATATGTTTAAAAAATCAACGACGTTAAATATTTAGAAAATGAGGGAGTATTACGTGTGTACAGCAAACAAGCCGATACCGGAGACGACACATGCCGCGATAATATTTCTACAGGGCCCAGACCGGGATGCCGTGCGGGCTCTGCCGCCGTTGCGGCTGCTGCTCTCCCCTCGCGGCGGCGGGCTGCTTCTTCGTCCTCTTCATCATCATCTCCGACGCGTCGTCGGCGTCGATCTGGCGCTGCCTGCACTCCTCGCTGCAGAACGGGGTGTCGCCTCTGCACGCGCGCACAAAGCAGAAAACCACCGGTCACAAACCTGAGAACGCGCGTGCGGCTAGCTACGACGTACAGTACACTACAAACTCCATGCGGCGCTCACCTGTACATGAAGATATCCTTGTTTCCGGCAAGCATCCGCCCGCAAAGGAAGCAGGCGTCGAGGTAGTGGTGGTGGCGCCCGCGGAGCTCGCCGGCGACGTCGACGTCGCGGGACGTCGTGCGCCGGGGACTCGGCGACGGTGAGACTGACTCGAGGTTGCCAACGGGCTCCAACTCCAAGGTGGCGGAGAAGTAGAAGTAATCCTCCATAGCTCGGATCGGTGGCCTCTTCTTAACTTGCTGCTGCTTCTTAATTGGTTGCAAGGGAGGAGACAGAGACACTTGAGATCTCTGGGCTGAAGAGGACTGTGGTTATATAGAGGAGAGGAGTGACCGGAGTTTCAGTTTGCCCCCTCTGTTCTCATCTAGTTTTGTTAGTGTGTTCTAAAATTTTGGCGGACGATGAATTACAGGTGTAACCAATTATTTAAGGACACAGATGAAAAAAATTAAATACTAGAAAATTGAGAGATATGTTTAAAAATAATCTAAAAAGTGCTGAAGATATTTTTTTTAAAAAAAATGTGACATTCAATATGTCGAGAAGTGCACCCACAATAATCCATAACCCCTGTTCTGAATGGCTTATGGACAACGGATTATTGCCAGTATGTTTTCTAAGCTTTTAAATGGTAAGATCTTCTTTTTTTTAAAAAAAAACCATCAGTTTCTTAGTAAACGTTTTTAATCAACTTATCAACTTAATTAATTTACAATATATATCTCTCATTAGTTTTTGCCTTTAGATAATTGTTATAAACTCGGTTTCATTCACCATCCATCAGACCATCACTATTTTTCAAAAAACCCTTGGACTAACAATAGATTGCTCTTGTCATCTCTCCAGCAGTTTTTATATCATTGATGCTCTTCTTAGCTAAACTTGTTTTAAATACATTTGATCCGTGAACGTGTATCATTACCAGAGTGACGATAAAATTAAAGATAGTACAGAAGAATAATGATAAAAAACACAAATTGTTAATTACGTCCGCGGAGACTTAATTTGCATTAACGTAGAAATGGTAAAAATCAATCCTGAGGTCATGCATAACGCATAGCTGAACATTTTATTATCATATTAAAAACAACCACGTTCGTATGCATGTGGCGTTACTATGATCTTCCCTTGCCAAAAGTGAAAGTTAAATTGCTGCAGGAAAACGACAAGCCAATCGTAAACTCATTGTCCCAATTGAAGTCTTTGTTAAAAGCATGGGGAGTAAGATGTAAGAATACATCCATCCTCCAACGAAAAGTTGGATCCTCCAAATTAAAGAAAGCAAGACAGAAAAAAAAATTGTGGTTATTACCAGGTTAGGCATCTAGCTGGCCAAGGGGCAACAAATCTAAAGCTGGCTCCTTTGAGTGCTATGTGGCGAATCAGGTGGCCGAGCAAGAGCAAAACCAGGGCGCAGGGTGGCAATTGGCATGGTCTTCTGATGATATTATAAGGAGCAGCTACACCTCGTGGGCTCACGACCCCTATATTCTATGCGTCCGCCCCTTTCCATTTCTCGGCCCTTTTCTTTGTAGCACACGGCCCGTCCAATTTGATGGATATAATAGTTTTGTTTCTAGAAGTCACTTGCTCCTGGTTTTTGGGTGGTTTTGTGTGTTGAGCAGTGCAGCATGCTTGCTTGGAACACCAATAACATAGTTGAATTAGTATGCAAATTGCATGTTTAACTTTTGTTGCAAGTGAAATAAACTAAGGAAGATATTTTAGTCAAACAGATAGGTGGTCAGCCATGGCGTAATTCTGTATTGGAGGTCAAAAAATCCTACACCCTCCGTCCAAGTTCATTTCTAGCATCTCTCATTTATCTCAAAATAAGTTTACTTTTTATAATCATTGAATCGGAATATATAAAAGTAGAGAATAATTATATTAAGAGTAAATAAAGTAAGAAATAGTTGTATTGGTATTTGATAAACTAATGGTATTATAGTTTTTTTTTACTTTTTTATTTATATGTGTGGAATGGGTGAAAAATGATTCTATTATGGGACGTTGACGAGACTATGACTGTATTTGTGGAATTATAAATGAGATAGTGATTATTTTTTAAGATAATGGAAATGCTTAAATGGGACAGTGATATACTTCCGTTTTGTCGGCTGCCCATGCTTTTCCCAGCAAAAAAAGAGTAACATCACTTTGCTGCCTATTCCTATCGGTAGTTACATCCTGCAAGCTCTTTTCGCTTGCCATCTGTCGCTTAATTGCTGAAACCATGTGCCGGCCTCTACAGCTACATCACCTACACACAGTTTCAGACTTCAGATCAAGCCTGTAATGCAGCGATCAGTAAGGGCCCTGCTTTAATCAAGCCTTAAGTACGTGCCTTTCAAAGTTTTGCGAGCTTATGAGAGGCTGACACATCGCACGGTTAGGCGCGAAAACAACAGGGGCACAGGACATCGATCGTTCCATTCCATCCCCTATGACCACCACAACCATCAGTACAGCAATGCTCCTCTTTCCCTTTTGGCCTCTTAAACTAAAGAAATTTTCTTTCGTCCGAATCTTTCTTTAACTACTCTTTTTTTCGTGTCACGAACCCGGGGAGTCGTGCATATTAGCTTCTTGTAATTTGCAAGCTGCAAGTGGTTACGAGACGTATTAGTACCTTTTGTCAAAAGGGAAAGAAAACAAGAAAGAGGTTAGTATATGAAACGCTACCTTTGGGGCACTTTACCATGCATAGGTTGATTGATAGATAATGCATGCTACGTACGACCGATCTGAAACTGTACTGGCGAAGAATGTAGCAGCTAGCGTCCTACTACGGGGCTAGTGTACTGGATTGCATGTGTGCAGTTGATCGAGTGGGTGACCGGTCAAGTCAATCGTCCGAATGACGATGCGGACAAAAGGTGCTGGGTGACTGGGTCTAGCCACGCGCACAAGCTGGATTCGCTTGATTGTTTTCGCGGAAGGACGCTTATGATTTTGCTTTGTGAGAGAGAAGCCTCTGCTGCTGCCTTTTTGCACGGTTCGGTTTCAGTGGTCGGAGCGTGATAACTAGCCATAGGTTACGCCGTGTAAACAGTGAGCGACATTGGGCTCGAGAACGTCGGAAGCCTCACGAACGTCTTGGGATGGAAGTACGCAGATGGCTGTGTGCTGTGTCATGTTTATTTTCGGTCACCTAAAATTACGCACTGTTAAGCTCAAATTGCAGTGCTATGTGATAGCCTGATAGGTGGTAGTATTAGTTGTCCCCATCTTTTAAACTGTACTATAGTTCTAAAAAAAACTGTACTATAAAATATCTCTAATTACTCATTATCAAACAGTGCAATAGGTCATCATACTAATCGGTTTGTAGTACTGCCTTAATTCGTTTGTTCGTTCGTTAGGAGGCCGGCAGCGGCCCCGCCTCAACTGTTCATTTTCTTTACATTTCTGCATTTGGGGCCAAGGCCAACGGACCAACATCAAGTTGCCGGTCAGGATGGCCAAGATCATTGCACAAAAGCAGCTACAATGCCTTACCGGTTGATCTGCTCAGGTGACAGGTAATAGTACAGAATCGAGGCACACATTTTATCCAGTAGTATCTACGGCTCTCAAGGATGAAAGAACTGGTTGCAACGACACAACATCAAAGTTCTCTCCCACAGGTCGAAAAGGAAGGGAAAAATCCTCACACAAGGGAAAGGGGAAAACGCCGTCATATACACGTATTTTCTCTACCGCGCTATTTCTCTTGCTCCAATACAAGCACAGAACAAGACTGCAAGGGTGATGGACAGAAAACTGGAATTAACTCGGAGCTTGCTGCTTGCCCTGACTCATCTGAATATTCCTTGTGCGTTCATCTCATCTCGATCGGGCGATTCCCTTTACTTTCTCAAGGGGACCCCGGGTGCTTTCCTTGCGCCTATGGCTTAGCTCAGGACGGGCACATTCGCCGTGACGGCGACACTGCCGGCGTCTAGCCTGTGGCGCTGCTCGTTTCTTGCAGCGCGCTCCCTCGCATTCGTGACGCTAATCCTCACTGCCGCTTCGTCCATCTCCATCTGGTGATCCCGGCACTCCTCGCTGCAGAATGGTGTGTTCCCTCTGTTTGTTCACAACAACAAAGAAAGCTCAGTCAGAAATTATTCAGAATCAGAGCTCAGAGAAGCTGATCGCTTGGTGATCACTTTTGTGTTCTCCTGCCTAATTATCCAAGAGATTCAACCGAGAGGAGCAAAATTGAGCATGAAACAGACCTGTACATGAAGATGTCGCAGTTCCTGGTGAGCGGCTTCCGGCAGAGGGAGCAGGCGTCCATGGCGTGGCCGGACAGGCAGGCCTCGCCGCCGTCGAGTGGCTCGATGTCAAAGAACGAAGAAGAGGACGACGACGCTGACGCCATCTCGGTTACAACTTACAACTCGAGCTGAGAGATCCGAGGAGAGAAGACTGATGAGCCGAGCAAGTCTTGGGGATCACTGCCAATACGGGAGAGACTTGAGGCTCTCCTCTTTTATAAAAGAGAAAGGGGGTTAGTGGTGGTTGCTGAGTTTGGTGCAGGGGGATGCGCGAGAAACCACGGCTAGATTTCCAGGAATCCGTGGCAAACAAAGCACGGCTCGCATCGCCAGCACACACGCGGGACACGGCTAAACTGGCCGAACCGGCGCGGCTAGGGCCAACACAAGAAGTGTTGCCCCGGTTTTTGTTTGTTTGGTTGCTCGCGATTAGTCTCCCCTGGTTGCCTTGGAGACCTTGGTGGCGCCGGCGTTGTGAACTGCAATGCTGCAGAATCCACCGGAAGATCTGTAACAAACGGGGACCCGGTTTCTTTATGCGCAAATTCGATTCTATGGGGACCTCTTGTTGTGGCCTTTTGCTAGCTGTTTGGTTTTGTTTATTGCGCCGGTCTCGCCACGTGTTGAGGAGTGCACATGACTAGGACACATTAAATTACACCTTCAATGCGGTATTAAGGACATTAACTGATGATAGTTTAGTCACATTTGTTATAGTGTACAATAATTTCGAAACAGAGAGGACATGTTTCTACGTGAAGCATGTTGCTGGCTTTATGTATTTTCTCACTCCTTTTTGAAGGAGAAGTTGGCAATGAAAAAGAGGAGGAAAGGCAAGGAAACTACCGGAGCGAGGAGTGAGTAGTGAGGCTGTAGCAGCGATGGCGACGCACGCGTCTCTAGTTCTGTACCGCACCGTGTAAACTTTGGAAGCGTCACCGGTGTGGACACGGACAATTTACGGTGGATCCAGGAACAAATTTCAGGGGATCTAGTAGTTAACATATGTATAGTTGCAGTCCGTGTTTGATTGGTTCTTGACACGGATAGGAATTCCCCTTGACCCGTGTTGACCACGTTGGACGTACGCCAGACTGAGACACTGACGATGACAAACATTTGTGTCCGAGCCGACGACCCCATGGTCAAGTAACTAAAGTTTACTGTCATGCATGTCCTTAACGGACTTCAGGGAGAGACAGATTCAATTCGTCTGCTTCAGTTCAGTACGCCAGAAAATTCATAGACGTGCAGGGCGCGTTGGCGTGTCGAATGGTCCACGACTCCACAGTGGGAGTGGATCTACGATCCAGGAAGCACATTTTCCGTTTCGTGGTTAATGCACATTTTCTGTTTTGTAGTTTAATGACCTGGTCTGAACATGCGTGATCCACTGATCCCATACTATAGAATTGCGCGGTGCAGCAGTCCAGTTCATCAGAACGGTGACCGGGATGGACAAGGGCATGCGTGCCGAAATTTCATTTCATCAATATTTCTTCTTGAGTTTTGCTTTTGAAGGAGATTGTTCTTGCTTCTTAACCATATATGTTTTTCTCAGAGAGAATCAGAAATATTGAATTCTAAATGCTGTAATTTTTTTTACGTACGTAGATACTTCCTCCGTTCTAAAATATAACAATTTTTAGCCTTCAGGATTTGTCCCAAAATATACCACCAACATTCTCTTCCCAACCAATCACAACCCTCCACCATTAACTTTCCCACCTACCTCCACTATTAATCCAATCACAACTCCACACCACCCACTTCTACCTAATTTCTTAATAACCGTGTATAACTCTAAACTTCTTATATTCTGAGACAGAGGGAGTAGTAGTTTTTAGAATCAACTAACCAAGCCCAAAATGTTTAGAATTCATACTCCGTTTATGACGGGCTGGGTATCTTAGCCCGTGTAGGCCCATGAACGTCATGTTGGGCTTTGTTAGTTTATGACTTTTTTGGGAATAAGTTCACTTTGGGTCCCTCTATTTGTCGTCCAGTCCGATTTTCGTCCCTTAACCACAAAACCGGATACGACCCGTCCCCTAACTTACGAAAACCGGGCAAACATGGTCCCTCGGTGGTTTTGATAGTGGTTTTGGCTGATGTGGCGCCTACGTGGCTAATTTGACTCGGTCTTCATCTGACTTGGCACTGACGTGGCGCTTACGTGGCAAATCGAACCGAAAAATAATAAAGCCCGTGAGACCCACATGTCATTTTCACACATAAATTTTTTTAAAAAAATAGTGGGACCCACGTGGGCCCCACATGTCGTACTCACCCCCTCATCTCTTCCTCCCTTTCCATCTCCCCTCTCTCCATATCTCTCCCCTCCTCTCTCCAGCCTCCAGGCGCCACGGCTCACTGGGTCACGGGGAGGTTCGGCGGTGGCGGTCGGCGACGCGACAGCCGCCGCCGGCGGCGAGCTCCACCTCTCGGCGCAGCCGCGCGCGTTTCTAACCACGCGTGCGCGTGGCTGTCTGACGGCGTGGGCGGCACGGATGGATTCATGGATCTAATCCCGCGCCAGCACGTAGCCCCCGGCGACGCGACGGCGAGACGACGACGGCTGGCGACGTCGCTCTCACGCCGGCGAGAGAGAGTACATCTTCAACTGCCAGCATTAATTTGCATCGAGAGAGAAAATTAGCAGTAGCATCAAATAATATCGTTTCAGTTTCGTCGCAATTAAGCTAGCTAGCCATGTGAGGAGTCAGTTCGATGCCTCGATCGATCGTCGGCGTCGAAGAGGGGTCAAGAACTCAAGATTAGGCGATCGATTCCATCTGACTCATCGGCTGAATCATACGAGCTACCGTCAATTAAGTACTCGTACTAACATACGCGTGTAAATGCTACTGACTGCATGAGAGAACTGTACAAGTCCTGTGCTTACACAATGTACTACGGCCTAGCCATGATCTAGATGATGCAGCAGAAGACCTTTTAATTAATTAGTCGATCGACAAGCTATCCATGCATGCATGGGAGTAATTTACAGGCTTCGAGTTCATACACTGTTGCATTGCGACTTACGAAAAACACAGTGCTACACTGAGAATTAATGATGGCCATCCGCAGCTAAGTAATGATCTGTGAGCAATTAGCAATTACCAGTTACTGACAAGAGGTGAGTAGGTAAAGGCATTATTAGCAAGAACTGCATCGGAACAAAGTTCATTCCGGTGGTCAAAACTCAAAACCCCAGCGAGCTGAGGCGTGAGAGCGACGTCGCCGGCCGTCGCCATCTCGCCGTCGCGTCGCGGGGGGGTTACGTGCTGGCGCGGGATTAGATCCATGAATCCATCCGTGCCGCCCACGCCGTCAGACAGCCACACGCGCGCGGGTCAGAAACGCACGCGGCTGCACGGCTGCGCCGGGAGGTGGAGCTCGCCACCGGCGGCGGCTGTCGCGTCGCCGGCGGCCACCGCCGGACCTCCCCGTGACCCAGTGAGCCGTGGCGCCTGGAGGCTGGAGAGAGGAGGGGAGAGAGATGGAGAGAGGGGAGATGGAAACGGAGGAGGAAGAAGATGAGGGAGGTGAGTATGACATGTGGGGCCCACGTGGGTCCCACTATTTTTATTATTATTTTATGTGTGAAAATAACATGTGGGTCCCACGGGCTTTTTTATTTTTCCGGATCGAATTGCCATATAAATGCCACGTCAGATGAAGACTAAGTCAAATTAGCGACGTATGCGCCACGTCAGCCAAAATCACTATCAAAACCGCCGAGGGACCTCGTTTGCCTGGTTTTCATAAGTTGGGGGACGGGTCGTATCCGGTTTTAATCGGACTGGCCGACAAATAGAGGGACTCAAAGTGAACTTATTCCTTTTTTTGGGCTGTTTATTACGTCCTAAAATTACAGCCCAAAATGTTCGCGGGTTCAGATATGAAAAGCGGGAGAACCGGGCCGTTTCATACATGGGCTTTCCGGGTCAGCCTTTCGTATTTCTGGATAATTTTGCTTTTGCTCAACTGTTCATCTTTTTCCTCGCAATTCAAGTATACTATCCAATATTGCCAGATTCCCCTCTAGAAGTTCCACTTCGTCAGATTAAGATGGAAACATGCACACTTTTTTAAGGTGAAAACATATGACCATCTAGTGCTAAATCATACCGATAAAATACAACACGTTATTCGGTTATTGCTCTTCATGTTGCTTCATTTCGACTGATTCCGCATATTCTATTTCTAGTCAAAAACGCTGTCATACGTTAGAACTTATCTTGAGGGTCAACGAGCATGTCAGCTCTTCTGCCCCGAGATAATTGATTACTTCGATTGGCCAGACGATGATGCGCGTTGGGTTGACAAAACGCATTGGATTCAAAATATTATCGGCGACCTATCAGCTGTGCATGAGCTAAATGTGGATACGCGAATCCACAATCGTTTTATCGGGAGCACGCATTCCCTTGCAAGTTTCAAGTCACCCGATGAGACTAGCCGATCATGCATGGAACACGCCGCATCAAACCATCCATCAACAAGATCAGATCGATACTGGATAGGTCACACACGGCCGCGATACCTATCAACCTCGTGAAGAATCAGACCAGACTCCAACCTAACCATCCCACTAGGAGAGAACGATGGCGCCCCAAAATTACAAGGAAGAAAAAAAAAGAAGAGAACGATCTGAACCTGCAACAGCGACCCATTCATCCATCGCGGCAACAACACCACCCGTGAAGAAAACGGATCAGATTTCGGGGCGGCTGCTACGAGCTATACGACCGATTCGCGGCCGGACTTGCAGCCGCCGCTGCCGTGCAACCAATCCAATCCTAAGGGGGAGGTGATGCCACTGGCGTCGCACATGACGCTACCGGACGGCGGGTTAATAGCCGGGCGCGGCATCCATCCATCCATGCGACCATGCGTGAGGCATGGGGTCAGTCTCCGTCACGCACGCCGCGGAGGCAGGCGGATCGCGTTGGTCATTGGTGACGGCGGTGGTGGTGGTAGCAGGTAGCGCGACGAGAAGTGCGTGCCCTCGCTGCGATTTCGCTCATCTCAACCACGGCTGTTTTAATGGCCCTACTAACTGAACGCTGCTGCAGTCCAAAAGGACCAACCTTTTTATGAAGGCACGCGTACTCACTGGCAGCATGCATGGGGATGGGGTGCGCTACTGGTGTACTGCTTACCGACGGTACTAGTAGCGCGTTGGACGGACTAATAACTTATTTCATCGGGTTAGGCTGCATATGCACGAATTTGTGCATCATCTACGGCCTGGAGCCCTGGACGCTAGCACCTTGTCACTGCATCCTTCAATTCCCTTTGTAAAGCTTAGCGGTAAAAATTTCTCACAGATCGGAATCGCTCTACGCCGTTGGTCGATCTCTTCGCAGATACGTCAAGATCGTAAGGTAGAAGTAATTAATTACTCCGTCATAGCAGTGGCAGTACTAGTACTACTCCCCTACTGCCTACTGTAATGACAGTATCTTGCATAGTGCTGGTGGTGCCAGCCGTTGCGACGAGTCCGTCGACCATGGCATGCATGAGGGGCAAGGGCTCCCCTATACCCACGTCCCAACACCCATCCACCCTGGCAACGTTCGTGCCAGCCTGCGGCTGACTGCTCCTCCCTGCCACCTCGGCGAATCCACTCCCCACCACCAGCGATGTCAAGCAGCCGCACGCCCCGCGATTCGGAAGCCGTTCGCTCCGCGCGCCGGTGGTGTGCGCGCCAGCAACCGACAACCGAAGGCACCGTGCTGCCGTGCCGTCCCGCGCCCGCGCACGGCGCCCCGCAATAACTTCACCGCTCCGAGGCCGCGCGCGTCAGTTACCTCGCGCCAAGGCATTAACGGCCTCCGCGCGGGGGTTTGAGGTCTGAGCAAATGCGGGGGAAGGGAAACCAACCACGTCGAAACCGCACGGCAGCACGGGATGGATGACCACCGGGGTAGCATCACAGCACGGTGGGTGTGATCGGCTGTTAATATCGCCACCAAGTACAGTACCCCTATACCATAGTACCATTGGTAATATCTACATCAGTTATGTCAATGGGTTGCAAAGACGCCAAGACAGGCACGGCGAAAGCAAATTAGGAGCGACCAGTTGGGGATTATGAGAGCCAGAAAAAGGAAAAGAACGTGCAGCTTCAGCTTTGCAAATTGCTCCGTACTACTATTAACAATGAACTTATCAATTGAATTCTCCTAAACCCCAAATATAAAAAAGGAGATTTGAGGAAGTAATCCTCGGTGGTAAAAAAAAAGTTGGAAAAGATATGAACAAGAAGATGAAAGTTCTAAGTTTTTTTCTTCTTCCCTAATTATGATTTTCTGGGATGGGCAATGATGCCTCCGCACCAGACACTCACGAGATGGACGGCTGAGATGAGACGACGACAGCTCAACAGAGGATGGCCTCCACGCCGCCTGTCCGGACGCAATGGCAGACGGGGCACGCCATGGCCACGTCCACGTCGCCGGCGGCGAAGCAATCGCCGCAGAGGCTGAGGTGCCTGCAGGGGAGGAGCACCACGGTGGCCGGCCTCAGGCGGCAGGTGAGGCAGGCGCGGTCAGACCCGCTGCGGCGTGGGTCCACGTAAGCCGACGAGGACGACTCCGCTGGGCCCGCCTCGCCGCCACGGAGCTCATCGCCGGACGCCCGCGCCGCGGCCGCGGCCTGCTGGAGCTGCGCGTGGAGGGACACGGCGGCGGCCTGCTCCGAGAGTGCCTTCGCCTGCCACGCCGCCGCCTCGCTGCGGAGGCGCGCCAGCCGCTCCTCGAGTTCCGCACCGCGCCGCGCCTCGCGCTCCGCCTCCAACGCCTTCTCCCTGAGCCGGCGCGCCGCGGATCGCTCTGCCGCGACAAGCAGCGCCCTGTTATGGCGCCGCACCCGATCGGCCATCGCCCGCCTGAGCTGCTCGCCCTGTCCAAGAACGTGCCGGCACATCACGCCACGGAACAAACGAACCACCGAAACAAACGGATCGTGTGGGGGGCAAAATCGTCGATTACCTGCTCTTTGATGAATCGGTCGAGCTCCTCATCTTGCCTCTTCATCTGTCCGGCAAGCTCGTCGGAGAACGAGACGAACGGCATGGGCGACGACGAGTAGCACAAGGCTTTCAGGCGTTTGCTCTCTTGTTGTTGTTGCTGCTGCTGCTGCTGCTCATCCAATGCCAGGCGAAGGCCAGTGGACACGAGTGCCGCCGGCGCGCGGGACGGCGACGCCGATACCCTGTTGTGGAGCTGCGCCATGTTGACAAACGACGTAGACTGCTGCGGCTGGAGCGTGAACAGATTGACCAACTCCTCCTTGGCCGGCGGCGGCGCCATGGCAATGGCCTCCCTCGAGCGCTTATTCCTCCGATTAATCCCACTCGCTGCAAAGAAACCAAAACCAAACCACATACGCTCATGTCACAATCCAAGAACCGTAGTGCGGCGGCGCCATGGCGCGACCTTGAACTCCCTCAACATCAGGCTATCTATCTATCAGTCACCACCACCCACCTCCTCCGCTGGGAAAGTACACCTCCGGCGAGACTCCGGCGAACATCTGCGGCCTGGGCAGGTCCATCTCCTTCGTCCTCTCCGGCTCACCTCTGTAAACCAGACGACGAATCCATCAGCCCAAAGGAGGCCAAACCTTTAAAACACGTAGTCGCCCTAACGAAGAAGAGGAGACAAGCCGCACCTATCGTGGAAGAGGAGACTGGAAGGGTACTGGGCCTGTACCGCCATTGTTAAGAAGGAAGAGAGGAGGGCGAGGCGAGGCGAGAAACGGACGGGTGGGTGGTTCGCGAAGCGGGAGGTGACGATGGGGAAGAAAACTTCCTCGCGTGGTTTTAATAGGGGTGCGGACGAGCCGAGTCCAATTCCGAGAGAGCACCCACTTCGCACGCTCGCTTTTAAAACCTCTCATCGCAAAGGAACGGAATGGAACAGGCTCGCACCGCACGCACGCTCGATAGTCGATGGGAAACGAGTGATGCGTGAGGAGAGGGCGTCGCACCAAAGAAAACGGAAAAGAAGGGGACCTAAATTTACTGGAGGCACAGGCAGTAGATCAAGAAGGATGGTAGCGGATATGGGTGGTTAAAATTAGGATACCAGAGGATTGTGGGTGGATTAAAAGTTAAGCGTCTGTTTCCGATTTTTTTTCCTTACGTTAATGCAGGAGATTAGTGATCGATAAATGGTGTGTGTGGTTTCGCTGTGCCACGCAATAATGGTGGCCGAGGCGTTTGGAATACGCCGTAGTTAGTAGGAGGAAGTTGGAATACAAGGACGAAAGAAAGTTTCCTTTGTACTAGCTAAGCCATTGGACTTTCGAAATATGAGATCATCTATCTATAAACCTACCAATTTTTTTCCTATACTAATATGATAATCAAAGGAAATATCTATTATATTATTAAAGGAATAGAAAAAAGAGCCTTCACGTTTGCTCTCATGGCCTAGAAATTCTCACATTAATCGGAGAAAAAGAAAAGACAGAGTCCATATAAAAATACAATTTAGAAATAGCTGAAATTCAGAATTAAAAAATAAAGAATATTAGAAGAGGAGACTAGAGTCCATATAGAAATACAGTTTATAAATAGTTGAAATTCGGAATTAAAAAATAAGGAATATTAGAAGAGGAGACTAGAGTCCATATAGAAATACAATTAGGAAATAACTGAAATTCGGAAATTCGGAATTAAAAATAAGGAATATTAGAAGTAGAGTATAGATTCCATATAGAAATACAATTAGGAAATAACTGAAATTAGGAATTAAAAATAAGGAATATTAGAAGTAGAGTATAGAGTCCATATAGAAATACAATTAGGAAATAATAGAAATTCAGAATTAAAAATAAGGAATATTAGAAGTAGCTATTATATTATTAAAGGAATAGAAAAGCAAGCCTCCACGCTCGCTGTCATGGCCTAGAAATTCTCATATTAATTAGAGAAAAAGAAAAGGCAAAGTCCTTATAAAAATACAATTTAGAAATAGCTAAAATTCGGAATTAAAAAATAAGGAATATTAGAAGAGGAGACTAGAGTCCATATAGAAATACAATTAGGAAATAACTGAAATTCGGAATTAAAAATAAGAAATATTAGAAGTAGAGTATAGAGTCCATATAGAAATACAATTAGGAAATAATAGAAATTCGGAATTAAAAATAAGGAATATTATAAGTAGAGTATAGAGTCCATATAGAAATACAATTAGAAAAAAAAAGAAATTCGAAATTAAAAAATAGGAATTAAAAAATAAGGAATATTAGAAGTAGAGTATAGAGTCCATATAGGAATTTAAAACTAACTAAAATTTAAAATAAATATAATAAAATTAAAAATAGAGTTTAGAGTCCGTATAAAAATACAATTTACAAATAACTAAAATTCGAAATTAAAAAAAACATGGGAAGAAGAGTTTAAAGTTAATATAGGAATACAATTTAGAAGTAACTAAAATTCGAAATTAAAAATTAAATAATATTGAAAGATGAGTTTAGAGTCCACATAGAAATATAATTAGAAATAATAAAAATTCAGAAATAAAAATAAACAATATTGGAAGAAGAGCATAGAGTCTATATAGAAATACAATTTACAGAAAATTCAAAATTAAAAAAAAATATTAAAAGAGGAGTCTAGAGTCCATATAGGAATATATATAATTTACAAATAACTAAAATTTGATATTCAAAATAATTAATAACTAACACGTATATAAAATACAATATGAATATTACACATTAGTAGTTTTGTAAAGTTATTGCAAAATTTAAAATTATGTTGTCATTTAATATATTTGAATAATATAATGGAAAAACATTTATGCTATTATATGAGAGAAAATATAATGATACTAGCCGCGCAATCTGCGTGGGCCACCATGCTATTTTTACATTATTTCAGGAGACAGTGATTAAGTATAGCATTTTTTTATGCGACAGCCCTTACTTAAAACATGAACAATGGTATAATAACATCATAGTCTGAGAAGAGAATACTCCTTCCTTGTAACTGGCAACGTCTGGTCAGTTGCGTTGTGTAACAAAACTTTATTTCTTCTAATATAATGACGTGTAAGTTTTTTTTCCACGTTCGTGAAAAAAAGAGAGAGAAGAGAATGTCATGTATAATTTAATTTTTTAAGTCATGGAGACGAGAGAGAGATATCAGAGAAGAATATCGTGTTAATTACCAAACCGGTATAGTAGACAGCTTAATGGAATACCATATATACAATCTGTATATTATCTATATAACTTAAATAATTAATTGTAATATACTACTAGACAATATTTTTTATAAGTCATCTATACCTCGTCTAGATATAATATGAAAATATTACGATAGTGGCTGTATGAATCATTGTTCATTCACTTATGCCCTGTTTAGATTCCATCCTAAAACTTTACACCATATCACATCGAACGTTTGAACATCTGTATAAAGCATTAAATATAAGCTAAAAAATAACTAATTACACAAATTGCAACTAATTTGCGAGACGAATTTTTTAAGCCTAATTGCTCCATGATTTGGTAATGTGGTGCTACAGTAAATATTGCTAATGATGAATTAATTAGGCTTAATAAATTCGTTTCGCGGTTTACTGACGGATTCTGTAATTAGTTTTTTTATTAGTGCCCAAACACCCTATGCAACACCCTATGTAATATCCGACGTGACACGCCAAAACTTTACACCTCTGGATCTAAACACCCCCATAGATTATAAGGATGACCAAACTAATTACAACTTGTTAAGTACTTAGAGTTATTTAGTAACTAAATCATTAAAAAAAGAATTTAAGCGGAGTTCGACTTTGTATTTAGAATTTCAAATTTATGGATTATTTATCAAGAAAAAAAATGTTACTCCAAACCATGATGTTATATTTATTAAGTAGAAGCACACATGAGTTGATCAAACTTATAAATTTCAAATATTTAAGAGTTCAGAATTGTAAATTTGATAATGTACTAAACTGAACTCTACAACCATTACAACTGGGTACTTATTAATATTGAATCATATCATTAAACAAAAAAAATACAATTGTGACTCTAAACCCAGTGTAACCTTATATTTATTAATTTAATCAGAAAAATAGCATTATAACCCAATGGCAAGCATACTTTGTACTCCCTCCGTTTTCAGATTATAAGTCGTTTTGACTTTGGTTAAAATCAGACTACTTTAAATTTAACTAAGTTGGTAGATAAATATAGTAATATTTATAACTTAAAATTATTTTCATTAAATCGATAATTGAATATATTTTTATAATATATTTGTCTTTGGTTGAAAATGTTAATATTTTTTTCTACAAACTTGGTTAAACTTAAAGCAGTTTAACTTTCATCAAAGTGAAAACGACTTATAATCTGAAACAGAGGGAGTAGTTATTAATTCTCATCTTTAAAATAATTAAATTTAAGAAAATAAATTATGGAAGTATTTATGAGAATAAAAGAGTACAATTATCCTTGCCCCAACAAAAATTTCATAGGCATGTATTAGAGCAGAAGAGCTACGTGGCCTGGCATAGAGCTAGCGAAGGCCGTTGCAGTACCGTGACACACAGCTCAATGTGTTGCTTCTACACATTTTTAGTTCATAGAAAAACCAGAATCATCAAACGATATTCCTACCTCCTAAAGATATCACCTAATTGTAAGCTAAGCATAGTTATGATATTAAGTGACGTGACCTATCTTAGGCGTATTACACTGTAGCATTGTCATCAAGCAATATTATGTTATGGGTATCTCAACTAATATCTTGTGACATGGAACTCCCAACCATTTAATGACGCATTTAGTCACCGATATTTATATAAGCACGTATATGTTGTGTACTTCTTTTTGCGAGGATATATGCTGTGTACTTTGGCGAATTTACATTTCGACGTGGACGAAACGAACATATGATGCCAGCGACAAAATTCATGTTTTCATTCCCCATGAGAAGCTTCCAAATACTTGATTTTCCAGGCGCCTTCATTCCAGCTGTCAAATATTCAATCAGAAGCTGCAATTATAAATGTACAGACTACCGAGTATAAACTGAGGCCCCAAGTAACACGTTGCCTTGCTTCTCGGCAGATAAGAGAAATGCATAAATACAGGGCAGCAATCAATCGTTGAATTCGTAGCGTTGCCTCCTTTTCAAGTACTTGCTGTTGTTGATAAGGAGGAGAATTTTTATGGAGAAAATAAAAAAGAAAACCCGTGTCTTGTTCTAGAGTGTAGTGTGTTTGGTTTTATGGCAGGGCTTTGTTTGATCTTTCTTTCCTTTTCATGACTTTCATTGTCTTGCGGGGGAAAAAAAAAAGAAGGGACGGAAATCAGGCGGAGATTGAAGCATCCAACCTACTCGAGTGGTTGTCGAATGCTTTGGTTTGGATTTTTGGGATTCTTTGATTGATGAAAAATGATGAATTGACCCTAATGCTAACAATGACATCTGTTCCACTGGCTTTCTTTTTATATTTGTAACAAATAATTCTCCATGTTTTGATTGAGTCTAGCTAGCTAGCTAGCTTCATATATATCCTAATAGGTTAATACCAAACTTGATAGGGGATTTGTGAGGTCGCCAGTGTCATGTCGTGCCTGAATTGGAGATTAACAAGCAAGCATTGAAAATTATTGTTGCTTTCCAGTTGGTGCTTCCTATATACTTCTAGCTAGCAGCTGCACCAATACACACATGCATATCTTAGCTGCCAAGGACTAGCAAGCATTGGCGTGCGTAGGACCCAAAGTTAGATGCAGGCGGAGTTTATTGACTACTAGTACCAGTTGTAAGTTGATTGAGATTTGGTAAACAGCATTAGGACCAACTAGAATTAACCTCTCCACTTTTAACTCGACATCTTCAGAAGCATGGCGATTGAAGCAAGAAACCAAAGATGGGAGGGAGGTGGGGGCAAAGAGAGAGAGAGAGAGAAAAGAAGAAGAAAATGTCCTCTAGAATATTGCTTGAGACCGAAAGATTCAAAAGGGAGAGCTGGCTAGAAAGAATCAAATGCTGCCATCTTTGTTCCCAAGGTGCTTGTCACTTGACATGCACCGTTGCATCTACCTTCCTTGCAAACAACCCCTCCCCCCATGTCAATTTTCGCACCCCGGATTTAATTCCTCAGCCTTTTAAAAATTTTTCCATCCTTTCCCCTCGACGATGCATCATCCATCGATCTGCACGTGATGGCGATTGATTCTGCACACTGTAGCAGCAAGTTTACCTGTAGATGTGTAGAGCCATCTGGAGAAGGATGCATAAACTAATCATCAACGGCGACAAAAGTATACAATTCGCTGGTGGCATTGGGGGTTAAGCTAGCTAAGCTAGCCTCGAATTTATACTTCGCCTGATCTAGAGACAGATACAGATATATCATCTGGTTCCCTGCAAGACTAGACGACGCGTTCGATCGTGGGCACGCGATTCCGGTTTGGAAATGCGTGGCCTCGTCGTCAAACCCAACGCAAATGCGACCGAAATGTCAATCACACCAAACCCACACAAACGCAACACACCACACCACTACTACTATACTAAACTCTTTTTGTCAGAGATTTCGTGGTATTGCATACCTGCACCGGATTTCCGGATTGGTTTGATCCCCGTTGTTTAATTAGGCCGGTACGTTGCAATCGCGAAGAAACGGCCGGTCAAATCCGGCGTGGCCAGGACGCGGCCACACACGCGCCACATCACACACCGAGACGTACGTACAGACAGCTTCGCGGCGCCGGCCCGGCGCGTTGGTGGCGACGACGACTGAGAGCTACGGGAGATATAGTGTGCGCTGTTTCAGATAACGCGCCGGTTAGGTCTCCGACGCGAACGCATGCAGAGAGGGGTTAAGTGCGGGCGAAGGAAAGGCGGGGGAAGATGACGACGACGACGCCCATCGATCGATGCCAATGAAATGAAATGATCCGTCCACGGCCATGCCTGTACTGCACTGCACTGCAACCTCTCTCTTTTCTTTCGCAAGTGTTCGGGGTGGGCATCCATCCAACTGGGGGCGTGGCATGTGATGCTTCGTTGCTCCTTTCGACCGCCGCTGGGTCCCCTCTCTCCCTCCATAGCTTGGACGCACGCACGTAATACTAGCACCTAACTGTTGCAGATCGATCGATTTTGCAATTCTTCCAGAGCGGAATTGTTGCTAGTGGTTGTTGCTGTCAGAGGCACGCGACCGGCGCCTAGCTAGCTCCGATCGGGATTCAGATCGGTCGACCGAGACCGATCTGTTGGGGTCTTGGTAGTACGTGCGTGTACATGTTAGTTGATCGTTTAGTAACTGGTAGTTGGAGCTTGTTTCGCTTGCTCAACAATGACTTCGTTTAATTATCCAGGCAGGAAGAAAATTATGAGTCCCTGACAGAGACGGTAGCCAAACTAAAAAACGATCTATCCGGATGGATTGTCAAGACGGATTGGCGGTACGCCATATAAGTACCTTCAAAATCCCCTGCATGCCGGACCTTGTCAAATTTCACATGCATGTACTTGAGCGAGGTTAATGGAACCAGCCAACCACTAGGATTCGATCGAAACTTCAGCGCGGATTACATCGATCTCGATCGTGTTCACATGCGCTAGTACCGGCGTTCATGATCTTTCAGCAAAAGCGATCGAACACGATGGATGTTACAGTTCACGGCCGTGGTGGTCGCGTCAAATGTGACAACGGACTCTCCTCCCGTCTTGACATTTGAAGCTTGGACCAGGGCCTACCTGTCACTCGCCGGCAATGTACATTGGGGGCGAGCCCTGTTGCTATCCGTCTCTCCATATGCTTGGAACCCGTGGGTTTGCAAGCAACTAGCTAGAGAGCAAGTTTACTAGCTAACTATTAGCTTCAAATAATCTATAGTTAATTAAATAGACAATTCACACAATAGTTATATATAAACATATACTATATACTATTAATACATGGTCCCACCTATCATATATACACTGTGTCTTAGAGTCCGTGCTTTAACTGGTTACAAATCTGTATCCCACTACTCTTCTCTCTTCACTTTTATCTCATCGATATGTGTTTATAGCTGATTTATAGTTTGCTACTGTACCCCTCCAAGTACCAATACAAAACACATGTACGACTACCTAGTAATATTATACTCCCTTCATTTCATATTATAATAATTGCTTTAACTTTTTTAAGTCAAATTAAGTCAAACGTCTTTAAAGTTTGATAAAGTTTATAGAAAAATATAGTAATACTTATAGCACCAAATTATTACATTTAACATTGAACATATTTTGATATTTTTTTATTTCGTGTTAAAAATATTGCTATATTTTTCCATAAAATGATCAAACCTAAATAAGTTTCACTAAAAAAAGTTAAAACGACTTATAATATGAAACAAATGGAGTACAGTTAATATTGTCTCCCCATTTCTAAATGTATATTGCTATTAATGTTTAGACATGATTTGACTATTTGTCTTATTTTTTAAAAAATACATAAATTAAATATTATTTTTATGTTGAGTACATTCAACCAAACTATGGTAAACTATAAATTTAAAATGATATATCACAAAACTACATATTTGATATCAAATTTAGCACATAACTTTAAATTTATCACCAAACTACAGATCTAGTAACAGTTTCATGATATTTAAACTGAAACATGTAGTTTGTAATAAATTTAATGTTAAATTAATAGTTTTGTGATACACCATTTTAATCTATAGTTTTACAATAGTTTTGTCAAAGTATCCATGGTTTTTATGAAATTTACTCCTTTTATGTTAAATGTACTTTAAGCATGCCATTTTATTCGTATTCACAACAGTTCTGTAATAAGATGAATAATTAAATGTTACATCCAAAGTCAACAATGTCATATATTTATAAGTAGAAAAACTATTTTTCTACAAGTCAAAATTTAGTATTGGATACTCTAAAAATGTGATGTCTACCAGAGGGCGGTAAACTATTTTAAACTCTCGAGGGACATCCCTTCGTTATTAGCATATCATCCAAATGCTTAGTAAAAAATTTTAAAAATTCAACAAGATAGATTAATATGTGATAAATCACTCCACAAATATGCAAGACCAAATTTAATGTCTACAAGTTGCAATGAACAAAAAAATTTTTTACAGCAAATATACGTTAACTATTGTAACGCTCCGCTTTTCGTGAGACGTTAAAAACTAATTCGGTAAAATCCTAATTGCGAAAATTTGGTTCTTTGTGTGAGAGTCTAAGTTGTGCCAAGATCTCAATTCAAATCTCCATTGTTGTTCCTTCTCGTCGCCATCAAAATCCTCCACCTCAAGTTTCCAATCCCGATTCAAGTTTCCGAAATCAAATCCTGAAATTCAATCGCTTCATTTGAATCCTCGCCAAATACTTGTCCCGATTCCACAAATATCTGAGTCCACCTTGTATCCATTCCTTGACTCCTCCCTGTTTCCCTGAGTCCAAGTAATCAAATTCGAAATTCAATTCCAAATCCAAATCCCTTCCAAATCATCTCTCTGCAAAAGTCCTCTTGGTCGTTGGGCCGATTCTTCCTCCCTTGGCCCATCTCCTCCCTCAGCCTCGCACGTGCGTGCGCCGAGCCGAGTCAAGGGAGAGCTCTCTCGCTCTCTCGTTCTTTCTCTCTTTCGATGCTTTCTCTCTCTCACGCGCCGACGTTAGTGTCCCCCGCGCGCGCTCGCGCGTGGCCGACCGCCCGGTCGCCGCCGCATCGGCCCCGCCGCGCCTGCGCCGCGCAGCCGCCCGTGCTCCCGCCTCCTCTCCTCCCAAAAATGGAAGGAGCAAGGCTCCCTTTCCTCCTCCTCCTTTAGCTTTTTCCCTCGTGGGCACGGCCGTCTCGCTCTCCCTCTTGTCCTGGTGCGCGAGCGGACACAGAGCCTCTGACACCGCCGCAGCGCCTCGCCGCCCCCACCTTGACCACGCCAAGCCGCACCAGCCCGCGCTCGCGGTTTGATTTCTGCCGCTCGATCCACCGCCTACGCCACCCAACACATCCGCACCGCCGCCGCTTTCGCACCGCCCACGAAAACGCCGCTGCCGCCAGCCGAGCACTTGACCGCCAAGTCGGTTTCCCCCTCCCCAAACCGACTTCGCCTCTGCTATAAAATCCAAACCGAGCCGCCCCATCTCCCTCACTCGTTTCTCTCATCGCCACCATCGCGCCTTGTCGCTCCGCCCTGCTTGCGCCGTCGCCATTCGTCGCCATGCACCGGAGAGGCCGGTGCGTGCGTGGACGCATGACGAGGAACTCCGGGCACCCTTCTCCTTCCCCTTCCCCAGCCTGAGGCCGTAGATCTCGCCCCGCGCCGTCGGCCGCCCATCACTGCGCCCGGTTCGGTAGTGCCTCCTCTATTCTCCCTCCCCACTCTCTCTCTCGTGTCCTTAGCTTTTGAGCTAGCACCCATAGCACTACCGAACGCGCATGGACGCCGCCCCGAGCCCCACTACCGCCCGGCATGGCCTCGCCGCCATTGCCGTCCGCTCCCGGAGGCCGCCGCTCGTCGCCGGCCCTCCTCGGTGCTCCTCCGTCCCATCCGGCGCCGGAAATGCATCCCTTGAACCCCGGAGGTGCTCCCCCCGCCGTGAATCGATCCCTCTCCCCTCCCGGCGAGTTTCCCTCTTCCTCTCACCGGCGGTGACCTCCGCCGCGATTCATCGTCGTCGGCCCTTCCTCTTCTAATCTGTCCCATTGGCTCGCTCCTCCTCGCTCCGCTCGTCGCTCCGGTGGTCCCCCTTCCTCTCGCCGCGCCTCGCCGTCGTTCTGCCGATGCACGCCGCCGTCCGCCGTCCCTCTCGGCCTCCCCCTTCCTCCTCCTCCTGCCTGCCCGCGTGGCTGCCACGAAGGCGCCACGTCGGCGCCAGCTCGGCCGGACCGGGTCAAGCTGACCCCGGTCAGCCGCTCCCTCCGTCCCCCGCTCGCGCGCGCGGTTCACCACGAGCCGTGAGGCTGCGCGTGGGCCCGTCGCCTCCTAGTCCTCCGTGCACCGTGCCGTGCACCGCTCTCCCTCCCGAACCCCAGCGCTGCCCTTGCGTGCGCCCACCTCTTCGTGAACCATGTCGCCGACATGCAAGCCCCACCAGGGACCCGCGTGGTGGACCGCGTCCACCCGGACCACCCCATCTCTCTCCCCGTGCGCCTCTTGGGCCGCCTCCCCGCACCCGCGCGCCGGCCCGCTTGCCTCGACCGCGCCTCAAATGCCCTGGGCCACGCCCCCTTCGCTCGGCCCAAGTGTAATATACATCCCTCCTTGAGTTCCTTTCCAAAAAGGATTTGATAAAGCCTTTTTCCTTTGTTCAATAAATCAATTCCTTATTCCAAAAATTCAAAAATCATTTCCCTCGGTCCCGCACGTCAGTGACTGTCAATAATATTCTTGAGAATATTATTTCTATAAATTTCATAAATCAATTTCCCCTTGTTCCACAAATATCTTCCTTCGCCCAGAAATTCCAATTAAGCTTCCAAAATTCATATCTTCTCAACCGCTCATCCGATTGACTCCGTTCCACTTCCAATAATTCCGTAAAATTGAGATCTATTTAATGGCACTATTAATTAGTCTAAATAGGATCTTTCTTTTGGTATTTTGTCTAGGTTTTCGATTGTTTGCGTATAGTTGCGGTTACTGGATTTTTCATCGATCGCGGGTTTTCTCGAAGATTCGTGAAGCTTCGTGAAGACCTTGAGCAAGGCAAGTCACCCTTTGATCAATTGCTCCTATAATTGGAAAATCATTATTATTTTGTCTGCAACTTGCATTATTAGGATCACACACTGAATTTGCGTGGCCTCGGCTTGTGTGCCAAACTGACGGACCTACCTAGTAGTCGCACTAATTCCTGTAGGCTGTACTACCCTGATTCCTTGTCGCTCCACCCTTGTAGTACCTCGGTATCCGTGCTCTCTGAGCGCGTATACCAAATACCCCACATACACCGTTGTTTGTCGAAAACTTGGGAAATGGGTTTGAGAAGCCTTGAAAACCCGACATGTGGTGTCGGAGAGTTAGAAAATAAAATGAATTGTGAAAACTCGCGATGCGGGTGCCGTGCCTACGTGGTGCTGTCCTGTATTCGCATATAAGGACCGATTCCTGTGGGAAACTCATCGAGCATAATCAAAGTGCAACCACAAGGTGGAATGGGATAGCCTGGCTAAGTAACTAGTCGGTTCAGGGAAACCTCGCATGCCAATAGTTGGGAACGCCGGGGCGGGGTCGGTTGGAGCCAAACCGGGTTCCTGGTAATGCAAGAACGAGAAGCTTGCTGAATTACCGATCGAGGTGGTTGGAGTTTGATTTGTAAAAACTAAAATGGCCTAAATTTATGTGAGGATTTGATCCTTCTATGTGGCATGAGGTAACCCTTGGTCGGCTTGGGAAAGGCTTTGTCGCGAACCTCTGACACCGGCCAGTTTCTAGAGTAAGTTCGTGTCTTGTGGGTAAAGTGTACCCCTCTGCAGAGGTTAACTAACTGTTTGAATAGCCGTGCCCACGGTCATGGGCGGATGTGAGGTGGTTCCCGCTGCGTAGATTTGTTTGCCAGTGCTTTGTGAAAAGTTGTTGTGGTGTGGGAGTCGTTACCAGAATCAGCCTATGTGGCTGATGGATGACCTGAGTGGTCAGAAACGAATCTGTGTGATTCGGGATGTCTGCGGGCATCATAGATTAGGCTTCCCGAGTGTAAGCGGATTGTTGTGCTGCTGGGCAGCTGGACTCTGGGAGTCCGAGAAAATGAAAAAGGCTCTGGGAGCCGATTAATCAAGTGAAATGGCTCTGGGAGCCGAGAAGAAATGATCTGACCCGGAAGGTTGGTACATTATCAATTGAGTTGTTGAAAAGCATCTCTTAAGTCGAATCGAGACGCAAGTCTCTTTTCGACCCAAACTTAGAAAGAAATAAATCACTTAGTGATTTCAAAATGATTTCAAACAGAAGATTTGCAAAACAACCTTGCCTCTCTTCCAAGCTTGCATTAAACACCTAAATTCCCGTGACTTGCTGAGTACGAAAGTACTCACCCTTGCTCTATACAAATATATATAGTTCCTCCGCCCTGAAGAGAAGATGAAGTGAAGTGAAGAGTAGGGTTTCGTCCTGGTTCCCACCCGTCGCCTGTGGTGTTGGGTGTTAGTCCGTTGGTTCCGCTGCTGCTGTTGTTGGTGTTTCCTCGTCTGTGTCGTCGGTTGCATTCTCGGGCTGTTCTGAGCTGCAACCTAAGTTAAGGTAAATAAGTCCTCTGTTTATTTTAAGGATTGCAATGATTCATATTTGTCACCGTGGGTACCAGCGCTATGGTACTGAGATTGCGGTTTCGTGGGAAGCGGTTCACGCCGTTTTTCCTACGACACGCTCCTGTCAGGACACCCTAAAAATGTAGCTTTGGATGTAGTAGACACCTAACCAAACATGCTTTTTTTTTCTCTCGGACAATGCCTGCAATATTCTATCATTTCCAACTATTTTAGTGGGAGAACCAATGTGAAATGATGAGAAGAACGTTCTTAGAAAAAACTTACTCCCTCCGTCAAAAAAAACCCAATCCTGGGTTTGAATCTAGACATAGTGTATGCCCAGATTCAAATCTAGGATTGGATTTTTTTTTTGGGACGGAGGGGGTATGTATTTAATTGGACCAAGCCACCTTGATGCTGTCACGTTTACAACTATAGTCGAACCACACCTCAAAATTTGAGGGGTATGCTAGTTATTTTGCAAATTTTCTCTATCCAAGTTAGTTAAAAATGATAAAATATTATTGTTTACACCCAAATTTGGCACATAGGTTCAAATTAAGGAATTATTGCCAAAGTTTGGCGCCGCAGGTGTGTGGCCGGTCTGACCGGCTAGTAGGGCCGGTTTGACCGCATGTATGTGGCCGGTCAGATTGTCAGAGTCCGAATCCAAGTCTGTTTTTGTCGGGTCTCGGGATTCTTTGCTTGGGAGGCTATGTTTTGGGTTTCCTTTGGTTTCTATCCCGAGTTGGATGTAGATGAGGACCTGTAGGAGGCAAGACCAACCCCTATATAAGGGACAAGGCTAGTTCAAACAATGTAGCGTATACAATCTACACACAAATCAATCAAATCGTTATTTTACTTTTACTTTTCAGCCATGTTTTCTACTTTACCCTAGTTATAGTCCATCTTTGTCAATTTGCATCGTAAATCGTCCGTCATCGCTGCGAGAGTGCGATTTCCCCTTTGTAGGTTTGTCCCGTAAACCTTCCATTTGCTCACGAGACGGGTAATTATCCTCATATCGATCTAAATCGGCCTAAAGTCTGATTTTGATCTCTAAATCGGCTCCGCTAGCCGGTTTAGCTTTTCTTTCTACAAAACCATCTTGATTTGGCGTTTGGCTAGATTGGGGTGGTTGGCGACTCTATACCACCGCAAGACGTTTAGGTGTCCTGATAGATCGTGATTGTCTTCTTGCCAAAAAAAAAGTTACCAACAATTACCATCATTTTCATGCATTAAAGAACCATAGATTTGATGTGTTCATGGGCATATATAGCCACGTTTTTTGGGTATTAACGAGTAAATACCACGTTCTTAGTGTGGTGTTGTAAATTTTTCATTTTTATACAACTACAGTAGTAGCCTCGTTTGATGTAAAACTCAAAAGGAATCGCAAGGCATGCATGACCCAGACTTATGTTTCTTTGCACGAGTGCATGCACGGTTCAACCTTACGTTTTTGAGTCACCCGAGCTGTATTGCTCGGAACAGTCGTCCCAAATGGCTGGCAATTAAGCTAATCTAAACCTGCAAAAAAGGCGTACGTATGGATGCATGGATGCGGTTCGTGTTACCCCCGTACGGTTTCACCACCCCTCCTGTTTTCCTGCGTGTAAATTGCTCGCCTTTTGCGTGTTCTTTTCCTGAGAATATAATCATGCACGCACAACGCCTCGCTTTCCCCTGTGTAAATTGCTGCCGCCTGCGTCGTGTCGACCGATCGACTTTAAACACAAGAGGAGAAATTGGAGCGCAAAGGCAGGCGAGGAAGATGGCAGCAGAAGTGGAGTGGCGAGTGCTGTGTTGGTGTTGCCGCCTGCCTGCCTGCCTGGTGCCTGCCGGCTGCTAGATCTGGTCTGTGGTCGCCCAATCAATCTCCCCCGTCTCCTTCCCTGCAGATTCCCCCCCACGTCTCTCCTTATTTTTTTTGCCCGGTTTCTCTCATCGCTAGCTCTCGCGCCGTCCGTTTCCGCGACGCAACGCCTTTCTTTTTAACCTGTGGAGACTGGAGGAGAGCGCTGCTGCCGTGCCGAGATGTGAACGGAATCGCGATCCGGTGCAAGCAAGCGACACGCCCCCGGTCGTGCTCGGCTCGTACGCGCGGCGCGGCCGGCCTCATGGGCGCGCCTCGGGCTGGACGAGCGATGGGTGCAGCAGATGTTGTCACGCATCACCGATGGATGGATGGACCCAGGGGGGTAGCTGTGACGGGAGCAACGAATAAGGCGTGATGAACCGTAGCCGCCCAAGCAATTGCACACCGGGGTTGTTCCATTCCATCTCAACGTCATTCAATTTTCCCCGGATTTTCTGCGACGTCGTTCGGTTGGTTTGGAGCAGCGCCACCGCTAGCTATACGCGCCGGGGGCCGGCCGGACGTCCGGTGTGATGCTTTACCTTACACCAGTACACCACTCAGAGGAGAAAAAAATGAATTACTACTGTTTATTTATTACCTTTATTTGTTTCTGAAATTTGTGAGGTGGGTGACTTTGCCGTATGACCAGGGTAAGTGGAGGGTGTAAGGGATGGAATGTGTGTGGCTCCTAACCTAGATTCACTCGAGTAACACAAGACTAAGCTTTTCTTTTTCTTTTCTTGATTACATGAAAGACACATGTACAGAATATTTTGCACGTACATTACATTCACATCATCTGCAAGAGTGCAAGGGCATCTCTTTATCACAGGTTTAAAGAAACCATGGTTAGCAATAAATCCCTAGCATTACTAAATTCTTATTGAAAGTGTAGCCTCATACGTGTAATATTCACTAGCTAAGTTCTTAGTGGGAACCACAACCATAGTATATAGATTTTGTAGGGCTTTTATACCAATTAATAAATCAGTTCAATTCTACGATTGTTCCAAAGAAGACCTAAGATTATCTCTGGTAGTTCCCAAATATCCTTCTATCAAAGAAAAAAAATTACACATTAAGGATTTCGGTGTCTAACAGTTTATCCAATACCTTCCACTATCCCCAAAAGTTATTGACTCAATAATCCATCTCAACTCCCCCAAATACAGGGAAAGTTGCAACCCCCACATAAAGTAGTTGGCTCTCCTGTTACTGCCAACATGCAGCACCAGCTCAGCTGGCCATCGAAGACACCATGTGAATCGTCTAAGAGGCGTTGTCTAAACCTCAATGGCCATAGGCCACTATCCAATCATCCACATGTCATCCATCGGCTGGTCTATCCGAGCCTCAGTGCGGTTCTTTCCCACACCCTTACTTGGCCATTGCTTGAGTTCCACCTCCCCCCACTCCCGTGACTATCAACAAGCCTCTGCCGACGAAACTTTGTCGTCGGCTTGGCCTCCTTGAGCTCGAACTGTGGTCAGCCCCTGACGTTAGGGGTCTTTCGTTTTTGCCAGATCTCTATAGAGATATTACGAGTCCTCCATCCCAGATTCCCCCGCCGCAACCATCTGGTTTACCGGTACTATATACCAAAAAGTCTCATGCTTACGTTACTGTGAGTACACCTCCCCACACCTAGGGCTTGACCCCGCCAAATCCTGGAGGAGTTGCGTCCGATGCACCGTCACCAGTGTCGGGAGGTCCTCCATCACTACTAGCACCATCACCGGAGAGCAGCTCCGTGCGAGTACCTCCTCTCCTCGTCCCGCTCGAGCCCCCATGCTATCAGATGTCATCACTCGAAGCCCGCTCTCTCATCTTCCTCTGACATATAGATGCCATTAATACTGGGATGAGATATTGGATGTATCAAAAGCACCCCAATAACCATGAAATTGGTATTTGGGAATCTCCAATAAGCCAATTTTGCAGATGGGATATGATAGTGGGGTACTGTTGGAGATGCTCTTACATATTACATGGCTTATAATAACAAGTTTGACCAATTTTTACCATTTGAAATCAATTATACAAATTGTAATATTGTAAATGTATCTTTAACTGAAATTAGTGAAGTATTGTCTTAAATTCAAATTATTGATGACCTCAAAATTCAGGGATTCTGATGAAGTGCCAAACACAACGACCAAAAGGAATACTCCAAAAATCACTTAAAACCTTCTAGCTGTGAGGATTATCGATCATGATCGGCATGACCAGCAGGCTGACTTAACAACTTGGTAAATTAAAATTGAATCCATAACATAAAAAACAAAATAGCGAGACATGCATGGAAACATCTCTAGTGTGGACATCGGTGCTTTGGCATTATCAAATTAGGTTTGACATTTGCACGCAGAAGACGGCTAAACCTGCCAATTAACAAGGCACATCCGGATCCCATGTTGCAAGCTTGCAATGGAGAATACGGTTACAGCTTCTTTGAGCTGACGCGAACGGTGTTAACCATTTACTTCTAAATGGCGCGGTGGACCTGCTTTGATAGAACAATCCGCGAATCTGACCAAAACCTCTTTTTTTTAAAACAAAAAATGACAGGAAAACAACGGATGTATCATGTATGGTGATGATAGCTAGCTTGGAAACTGGAATAACGTTTGTTTGTCGGGTTCAAAGAATGGCTACGTATTGTGGCTAGTGGGGGTATTTCTACTTCTCTATCCAAGCTGAGAATGCGTACAATACAGCGCAATCATGCGCGATATTTGCCTGCAGATTTCTGGTCCCTTGCGCGGCTTGCGCCTAAAACACGGCCGATTGTGTCGTTCTCTCGCAGAAAGAGTGAGCGAGAAATTAAACCAAAAAACAAATGCAAAGTGCTGCATCCAAAGTAGAGTGAAAAGTCTAAAGAGACGCATCGATGTTATCACTATGGGAGAGGGAGGTTAAGAATCACATCGCTGGAAATCACTATGTATATATGCTTGGTTGTCATATGCTGTGTGCGCTTCCATTGTCACGAACGCATACATGACAAAACATGACAAGTCAGCAGTGATGACTTGATGATGGCAAGGGTGGTGGCACGACAGAATCATGCCCGCTGGTGATCTTATCGACCTGGCTGGCTATGGGCCACAACAGTTCACATCTCCTTCGCCAATGTAAAATTAGTTAGAGTTAATTTGATGAAATTGTTGTTTAAAAAATCATGAGATAATAAGCCACAATATCACATAATTATAATTGTGGATGTAACATATCATTTATCACGAAATGACATATTTAATAAGTTGTAGTGCCATATTAGTACATAGAGTAAATGCATTAGAGGTTAAATCCTTACCACCAAATCGTAGTATCATACTACAACACAGAGTAAATACTTTTACGGTTCTTAAGAAAGCATCTACATAAATAGGTAGGTATCAAAATTTTAATATCTCGAGATACCAATGCAAATTTTACACTAGAAAATGTAGTATCTCTAGTTGTGTATTTGTGTGGGAGGGATTCATAGTCCACTTAGACTGTGTTCTTCCCCCTACTTTCCTAACTCACATCACTTTTTTCGCACGCACACTTTTCAAATAATTAAACATTACGTTTTTTTTTTGCAAAAGTTTTTCGCGGGAATGTTGCTTTAAAATATTAATTCATTTTTCAAGGTATTTTAGACTAATATTTAATTAATTACGCGCTAATGGAAACACTACGTGCGGGGAGGTGGAGTTCCCAAAACCTTATCATTGTTATTATAACACATCTTTCCAAATTTATAAGTGAAAAATAATTCGTGCAATCTCTAGTTTAACGATACAATAGTTTATAACGAACTTGATACTGATTTTTTTTCTATATCTTTTTTCAAAGTGTATATAATTATATGAAATTTACTTAAATAAGTATGATTGGATGGCGCAGTCGTCGGCTGTTCACCATGTTCGTGTGCAGCAGAGAGGTTACTTTCGTTTTTCTCGTCCGGTAGCTCTCCTGCCTTGTAGCTATAGCTAGCATCCAGCCTTGCTTTTGTAGATGGAGCAACCCTGTCAGCTGGTGAATGTTGTTGCATTATATTGAGCCTAAATCAACAGAGATAGATATATAAACTGTAGTTACGGTGTGACTTTACAGGGCACCAGCCTCTCGTGTACTTGTAAAAGAAAAAGACAGACTGGTGTCAGGTTGCGCAATTGCTTATTATTCATAATTTCTTATATCGCTCATCAGCTTTGCGAAATGGATGCCATTAGCTTTGCATTTCAGGAACGAGTTGGATGCCTCAACTAGAAGTTGTTGCTAACCACACTCGATAAGGCACGGCACTTGCAAAATTTTCCTGAAGCTGAAAGAAAGAGTCAGCACGCACGATCGCCATCTTCTTAGCAAAATTCAAGAGCATTCAGGAGAAAAGAACTTAGTCTTCATCTTCAGGAGAAAAAAACACCACCTAATAAAAATCTTAATCTTCATCTTCAGAAGAAAAGAACACCACCTAGCAAAGTCATGGATACAGACGTACAGAGTATACCATGAGCTGATAGACTTTTCTTCGTGGTGAACGAAGAGGATTGGTAGTATTATTACTTTTACCATTCACCATTGCCATTAATTAAAAAGGACATAAGAATTCCCATCAACATCTGAAAGATCCAAATGCCATAAACACGGTTTTATGTAGGGGACCCTAAAACAGGGATAGGCAAGCTTCATGTGACATCCTTTAATACCAAGAAAGATCATATAAAATCGATCCAAACCAAGTGAAATCTCAAAGAAAAGGAGAGCTGGTCTGTGTGTGAGATTGGTCAGAGGACAAAACAAAGGCTGGAAGTCAGGGAGAGGGAGGAGAGGAGAACCAAATTCCCATGAAACTCTCAACCCCACCACCCTCATGCGCAGTGCGTAGTAGTATTTATTTCCCCGTGCTTTAAGGAAAGAAGAGACCAAAGAGATCTGAACAAAGTGGGGGAGCAGCCTCCTTACAGGAAAGAGGAGGTGCGAGTGATGCCATGACAATGAAGAGAGATGGTGCAACGGCAACTGAATTATATACTCTACTATGCTCGTCCAACTTGGCAGGCTGGTGCCAAAGAGTCTGCCTCATGCAGTCCTGCTTTCAGATATCACTCCACCCAACCAAACAAGCAAGCATTATTGCATCTGCCATGAGAATTTTACACAAAAATGTCAATTGAAGTACCAAATACATTCAGGTATAATAATGGGAAAACAGCAGAGATAATGTCAGTAATATACTCCAACAACTGCCAACATATGCAGGTGGCATGATGCATCTACTTGAACTGCATACATGACACTTTAACAGCAGTACAGGACCCTTTCAATTTTAACAAAAGATTCCAAACAGCTTGATTAAGGGATTTGGGCACAAGGCAGGTAAAGTGCATAAACAACCTTCATTTCCAGGCACTAATGAGAGACTTTCGCAACTTCTCATGAATCATGGCCATCACCAACACCGTCTTTCTCGCTACTTAATGCTGTGCTAGAACCAAAGCATATGGGCGTCGTCAGAGGAGAGCTCCTTTCCTTTGGCCCCAAGCTCACACTTCTCCATGCCATGCTCTGATGCTGCTCCTCCTCCCCATTGTTTAGCCCACCTACTCTTCTGTAGTCCTGTTGCCTCCATTAGCAATTCTTGTCTCCGTTTTCTTTTTTCCATCCTTTTCTTCTTTTCTTTCTTTCATATCCTGCTCAGTCCTCACCTTCTTGGTTGGATAAACATGCTAACGTGCAGCTAGCTAATGTGTTTTGGACTTTAATTATTATAGTAAGTGATGCTACGGGAGACTGATGAGTGTTTCCTGGAGGAGCACCAAACCACACCAATCGCCATCACATGCACTGCCTTTATATTATTATAAACTCTTCTGATCCTTCTCATGTGAGCAGTGCAAAGGCCACCACTCCTCCCTTCTCTGATCTCAACAGCTGCACTTGTCTCTCCAATATTTGCTTCCTATTCCCTCTTCATGCTGCAGGACGCAGTGACTGAGACTGACTCCTCTTGTATGTGTGCAATCTTTAAGAAATAGGAGTGTATCTCTCTGTATGTGTGGGTGAAAACATCATAAGTGAGTGACTGCACACTGCAACAAAGCTGATGAATCAGAGATTCACAGCTACACTCTCTGCGGGTTCCAAGCTCATGTTGCCTCAACTAAGCTAAATGCAAACCCGTGGCTTAGCAAAGTGGCATTATAGACATGACCCTGAAAAGGTTCCGACAGAGATGTGTATATATTTATCCTGCGAGGCATGCATGCCTTGATTGCTTTACTTCTTTGCTCCATAAACCCTGATAATAATTCAGATTTTCACTGTTCCAGGCAGCATTGCTATCTTATCTTGATCACCACTTTTACTATAGCCATTGAGCAAAGTAAAGCAAGCAACAAACCTCCATGCCTAACAGCATTAACCAACCAAGCTAGAGGGATCTGTAGAGAGAGCATCTGTACCTGATCGGCAGTGGCATTGGCATGTGCATCGGCCCTTCCCTATGCTATGCTGCATCTCCATATCACAAGGTTCCTTCCCCCATCATGCATTGGGGCTCTCTCTCTCTCTCTCTCTCTCTCTCTCTAGGCCAGCTCTGACCCCAGATTTGTTTCTACCACGCAGTGCAGCGGCAGCGGCAGCTCCCACACCATTACTCCCCATCTGTGTGAAGTGAGAGGGAAAGAGACGAGTCAGATACCTAAAATTGTGATGGACTGATATTATTGTCAACTAACGTGTGCCCCCCTGGCTGGCATGCCCTTCCAAAGGGTCGGCCCTGTGCTTGCTGCTTTGCCCATCTAGTCCACGGCAGCGTTGCACTGTCTTTTGATGCCCACCCTAATGGGAGCCAGGATACCGAGGCCGGCCAGCCCAGCAACCTCACTCACCCATCAGTCACCGGCTGATGCAAAAACATGCAGCAATAGGGACGCTGCTGGCCACACTGCTGCTGGTTCTAGCCTGGACTGGACTCTGGAGAGGAAAAAAGAGAGAAAAAGGATTGCATGAACGGGTCGCCATTGTAGGCAGGAGTTTAATTTGTTTGGATTTTGCGAGGCACGGGCTGCAGCAAGGCCAACCTCTTCAGTCCTCTCCACCCCACTTCTTGATGACAGCCACATGCTCTTTTTTATTTTCAATTCTTTTCTTATCTTTTGAAACAAATGTTTTCTGTTTTTATTTTCACCAGGCATACAAAGAATTACACTTTAGACCACCTCGACTCTCTTCTCAAACGCATCGACGACTTTGAGTACAACAGCTCCTACATACCGCAGCTAGTTTGAAATAGGATGAAATAGATGTAGATGGATAAGAAAGAAAGTTTGGATGATCCGATACCGTAGCTTCTAGTTGGTCAAATGTTAGCACCATAATCACATTTCGTCCATTGCAGAAAGGATGATTTTATTTTTGTTAGTGCTGTCCACCCATTAGAAAGCTCCATAAGGAGCCAGCTAGACAATTATTTTGCAACTTATCGTGTTGACTGCATCTTTCATGTACTTGCCCCCTTAGCACAAGATACAACCTAATCGAACCAGCATCTTGCGTCAGGGAAAGAAGGATCAGATCAGTTTGCTTCAGCCTAGTTTAGACGCTAAGAAGAGAAACCTAACACATTTGATGGCAGTTAGTTGAATGCAGGCACATGGCTTCATGGGTCCTAAAAGTAATGAAGCCTAGTTGAATGGCAAGAATATATAAGGCACAAGGCTAGAAGCCCATTATAAGACTGCCGCGAAGGGGATGCTTTGCTCAATCACAAGGACTAATGGCCTTGTAGACTTTGCAGGTAAGCATGGACAAAGAAATAAGTATATATGTTTAAGATGAATCTAATGCTGCATTATGGTACTACCACAGGTATGCAGAAGTACTAAAAAAATCATGCCGCAAGGCCCACTAATGTCCGTACACGCATAATCCAACTCTGCAACCTTATGATAGATATCCACTTTATGGATCTCTTCTACTTTTCCTTCCATTTTATTTACATGTATTAAGTATATATATCAAAAGAACATGTATTAAGTATATGTATACGCGGCTCAAAGAAATGAGTCATAAACAAATTCAGAGATTCATATATTGATATACTAATGAGCAACCTTCTTCATGCTAATATGGTAATGTAATAAACACCATTGCTCTTCTTGTCTTAAGGCAGAAGCATAGGATGCATTAAGACGCCTGCAGATATTCCATCAGCATTGTTAGATGCCACCGAGAAACATGAAGAGAGGAACAGGTGCACGATAAGAGAATGGGAATAAAGCTGGAGTACAGACGAGGAAAGCCACAAGCAAAGCTCATTGGTTTCAGGGGTTATACACAACCAGTAGGAAAGTGGGGATGGTATCTCCTCCATTATAGTCAGGACACCCCACAAATACTATCTAGGATCCTTAAAGAATACTTATGCAATACACCCAGCAGCTTAGAGATTAGCACCAAATGGATGCCAAGTCCATTCCTTTGGTGAGCATGATGCCACCAAGAGAGGCTAAATGGAAAGAGGAAAAATGAAGGAAAAAGGAGGCATCATGGAAGGAAGCTTTGGCAGGTAAAAAGAAGGGATAGAATTGCTCCACAGGCATCCATGGTGGGTTTGTTACATCCTTAAGTTGGGTGAGTAAGAAGATGCTGAAAGCAAAGCAGATGGCGATGGATGGTGCTCAGTACCGACTGCCAGATAGCAACTGAAGTTTCTCTTCTTTCAAGATCTCAAGTTCAGCTGTGACCAAAGCATTTTCCAAACCACCCTCTGTTGCCCCCATTAGAAAAGAAATAAGGTTGGATACTGCAAGAGCAAAGCATTTTGGTTGTAAACCGACACATGAGAAATGCAAGATAGAGATATGCATAATGAGTCATCCTCTCCACCTGTCAATTACAAGACAATGTGCTAATGGCCAAGTTTGGACAAGTTTTCTACAAAGACAACACAACAAATACCAGCTATTTAAAGTTTTTTTTGAACAACTCGCAAGTGCGAAGTTCTATTGATAAAGTAGAAGAAAAATTACAAGATTACAACCTGTAAGGTCATAACTAGGAAAAGAAAAAAAAGTATACCACCACCCATACGTCGACAGCTCCAACACACGGAACCAGGAGAAGCCTAGCACCGAACCGGCCGCCGCGAAGCTATTTAAAGTCCACCTATACTTTCTACCTCGGTACGCATTTCAAAGTATATTAGTATATCCAAAGTTAATGAAGTTACTGGCTTGGGCATTTGTTTCTAAGCATGTCCACACTACATACACAAGCTAGCTTTTCACAGAACTGGAAAATATGATGAAAGCACTTACATGGCAATGCTGTGGCATATAGCTTTACCTCTTGCTAGTGCTCAAGACCACCACGGTAGCATATTCTGCACTTAAAAATATTCATAACACCTGTTGCAAGATGTCACTAACCCTGACCTCAAGATTTTTTTTTTTGAGATGTACTGCATCTACTCGTAGTATTTCAACGGTGGCGTTCGTTTTCAGATAACCAAATTAATTAGCTAGTGCGAGTAATAGCATCCTACGTTAACCCGTGACACATTTTAAAAAGACAAAGCACTTCCTCGCAAAACGCTTGCTGCAGATATGATGTCCAGAAAAATCATATCCGGAGCACCACTTGCCGCTTGCTCCAATATATGTCAATCTGCCGTCCCCTACCATGCCACCACCCGTCAATCTTTCCAAATCTAAAAGTTTGGCAAACGAGAGAGATAGCCAGACGGAGGAGGACCTTGGCCAACCAAATCCAAACAAATTTGGAGGATAGAACAAGCAAAAGATAGACAACCCACAAACAATTAAGAGGAGAAACATTAGCGTAAAATACTCCCATTTGAAAAGTACCACTCCTACATCAAGATGGAGACGCAGCTTAATTTGCACGCAAGTATCTGGACTCTGGAGTGAAAATCGTGGTGCACGGACAAAGAACTAACCGGCGGCGACAAATTCTTACAGTTAAGTTAGCACTGGCATTGCAGAGGGGGAAATTAACATAGGGCTATCATGGGAGTAACATGCTAATCGCAAAGGAACCGCACTAATTCCGAAATTGGCAAACTGCACATCCCGTTTCAACCTAGCTTGGCAAGATTAGTTCCATAATTTTGCACGAGACAACGGAACTAGAAGGAACGGTAGGATTAGGGCTTTTTCCCAATTCCCATTCGATAATCAAAATCGCCCATGTCGGTGTCTGAACTCCATAAGCAGTAGACGAGTACTAACCGCTGGGGTGCTGATCACGGGGTCGAGGGGAAGTGAGGCGCACGCGGCGACCCGAAACTGGCACGCCGGGATCGGGAGAACAGCGCCGCCGTCGAAGATCGGAGAAAACGCCGCCGTCGACGCCCCTTCGCTCCTGCATCTCCGTTCCGGCGGCCTGTATCCGGACTATGGGCTTGCGTGGTTGAAGGAATAGAAGGCCGAGGAGTTGGATCTGCAATCTGCAGGCCGCATGAAAAGTGGGGAGTGGCTCTGGGCTTTTGGATTTGTGTACGTATGCATCTATTGGGCTCTATGTTGAGGCCCGATGGGCTACTATGCATGTGGACCGTTAGGTACGAGTTTTTCTATTTTTACATTTTTTTATTAAAAATATTTAAAGAATAATTTTTCGTTTCGAAAATTTACCAATACGCTTCACGACAGATTTTAAGTGACAATGATAGCCAGATGATCTAGCGAGTACGTACCGATATTAGCTTGCGACTGACCTATGGGCAACCGTACGGTGCGAGCGCTCACGATCACGAGCAACGACGATACCACCATCTACGGTACCAAATGTACTTTATTCTATACTGTACCAAAGTAGTTCTGCACTGCACTTCTGCAGTATGCTGTGTGGGGTCTAGTTACGACGAAACGTGCGACTCGCACGTAACTAAAGAAATTTGCATTTGAAAGCAAGGGGGCCATTAGGAACTTTGGTATAGGAATTTTATAGGATTAAAAACCCCTTTATGATTTTTTTTCCCAATATATTCCCTCCGTTCCAAATATAACTATCCTTTTACTTCAAATTTAAATATTTTGAAATGGAGGGAGTAGCTCTTTAGTTTATAGAATTTTGTTTGAAAAATTCAAAAAGAAAATATGTCCTTCACTTTTTGGAGTTCGTCGAATATAAAGTTACTTTCTCAATCTCAAAATAAATCAATGTGTATATAAAATCTGGAGGGAGTAAACCAAATTGTATTGATTTCCTTTGAGAAGTCGAAGGAACCATGTCTTATCGTCTCTCCTCTTAATTCTATTCAAACAATATTTTCTCATTAAAATCATATGATTTTCATAAGTCAAGTACTATTTCTGTCCCGTAACTTCTTTTTTAAGTCCATATTGCACGTATCAATACAAAACTAAAAACACTATAATATCTCACTTTAACAAACACCAATATATTTCCCATCCATTCTAGCAAATATTAATGTGTTTGTCCCATTTTACATCCCAATGTATTTGTTTTCCACTTTAACAAAATCGAATACACTGACGGTTCCAAAATAAAATCTTTGTGGAACAAATGAAAGGGGAAATACATCCCAATGTATTTGTTTTCCACTTTAACAAAATCGAATGCACTGACTGTTCCAAAATAAAATATTTGTGGAACAAATGAAAGGGGAAATAAGTCTACTTTGATTTTTCTGGACGAGACATTCTTTATGTTACAAAAGGGGCCCTAAGATGTTCATGTGTGCAAAAATGCATTATTCTCATGCGTCCTCCTAAGAGACCCACCTGCAAAACTAGACTTATTTTATTGGGCGGACCTCTTAGGTGGCTACATACGAAAATCAGATTTTCATAGACGCTCTATAAGAGAGGTCCGCTTACAAAAATCAATGTGAACTAAATATAAAATACCAAATCCTCTCCACTCCTCCACCTCCCCTCTCTTATCCTCTCCTCCTCCTCCGCTCTCTCTCTCTCTCTCACACACACACACACATGCACGCACACACTCCTTCTCATCTGTGCGGCTGGCAACGCAACCGAGGCAACAGCGGCGGGTGGGTCGGTGACTGGCAGTAGGCAGAAGCGGCTGGCACCGAGCTTGAGTGGCGGGGAGCTTGATGATGATGGATCCGGCGTGGAGGATGGTGGGAGCGGAGCGGCAGTCTCGGGCGCGGTAGCGGCCTTGGACTGGGCGGATCCACCACTTGCACCCACAAGAGTGGCATATCCGCCCCCATTCGGCCAGGGACAGTAGGAGCGGCGGCGGCGATTTCGGCGGCAACAATGATGATGGCGGCGTCGCCTTCGGGAGGGACGGGAGGTGTGGATCTGGCGGCTCTTCCTCTCCCACGCAGATCCTACCACCTCCTCTCCCTCGCGCATTGCTCCAGCGACGAACCTTGGGCACGGGAGCAATGGCGGCGGGCGATGGTTGCTCGACACGGGAGCTGCTAGGGTTTCAGTTTTTTTTTTACCGATTTTTCTTTTTGCCGGCGGATGGCATAACATCCCGCATGCGGAAATACCCTTTTTGTGTGTAGTTGTGCAGCTTGCCTGCGGAAATTGCTATTTTTACAGACACATGAGGTGCAGACGCTTGCCACATCCGCCTATGAAAATATGATATAGGCATACGGAAAAAACCCATTCTCTCTTTCCGGATGGAGGGAATATTAAAATGACCCATTCAACTCATTCTCGTGTTGACAAATGGTGTGGCATTCAATTTCGGATGGCTCGCTGCGCCCGCCCGCCCCCCCCCCCCCCCCCCCCCCCACCCCCGCGCGCGCGCTTAGCATCAAGCAGCTAGGAGCGCTAGAGCCTAGACGTATTGTTCCCCCGAGAGAAATTTCCGGTGCATCTCAGCTTATATTTTACAATATAAAAAATATCCATTTAGGGTCTATTCATTTTGGATAAATTATTTCTTTATTCTAACTTATAGGAATATGAAAAGTGAAAAAATAGAAATGCATGCACATTTTAACCCATAGGAATTTCCAACAGGTTCCAGTGGATGAAAATTTCATATGTTTCCTCTCTTACAAGAGAAAATTTGTATTTTTGTATTTGGTTTTCCTATACCTACGTTCCTATGAACCGGATGATGTTAATAGGAATTAATTCTTAGCAATCCAAATCATTTGGTTTTCCTTCAAAATGAATCGGCCCATACTTTTGAATATTAGTAGGAAACAGGAACGCTGAAGCAGTCTTTTAGGGAGTACTCCACTATAATTGTTCCTCTGCAGTCCTCTTCTTTCCTCTCCTTCCTTCTAACGGAATGGTAAAATCAGAGTGAACTGAAAAGATCGAGAATTTTAGTTAGTCATTCCATCTGAGGCGTTGGATAATTGAAATGTATTTGGTTAATTCACCACAACCCTCAGTTAATCAAATAGGCTAAAATTCGGTCCAATAGATTTAAGTCCAACAATATAAAACTTATATATAAGTTGTATATATATCTATATGAGTAAATTTCACAAAACTATATGTATTTGACCAAATTATCACAAAACTACAGATTTGAAGAGTTGTATCACAAAACTACATATTTTAGATTAAGTATCATAAAATGCATATTTAATATTGAACTTATAACAAAACTACAACTTTTGGAGTTTAAATCCCTAGCACCATTGTTATGGTGGAGCTATAAACATCATTACTTTGTGATTAAATTGATTATAAACATGTAGTTTTGTGATAATTTAGTTACTAAATATGTAGTTTTGTGATACTTCATCTTAAATGTTTAGTTTTGTGATAAATTTGGTGTTAAATATGTAGTTTTATGATACACCGAATTAAATCTGTAGTTTTATGATAATTTAGTTATAGTATATGTAGTTTTGTGAAATTTACTCCATCTATAATTCTATGTATATACTTTGAGGGAGGGGAACTAACCACATGGATGCGCCCCCACACGACACGACCAGCAACTAATCAGCGGTCGCCGCCTCCACCTCTGTTCGCCCGTGTGCTACGACCGTCGATGCTGTGCCTGTCAGACTGTGCTAGACTTTCGGCCACCCACCGCCTCCACCAGTCCTCGCCTCCTCACCTCCTTCCCTTCTCTTAGCTCGAACTGGCGCACTTCCGTGCCGGCGCATCGTCCCCTTCTCCCTGACACGCAAGCACGATGTTGCATCCTCCCCAATGGGCAATGGTGTGGACCCCCGTTTTTATAACAGGAATGAATCGTATAAACAGTACCATTTCCCTGGATTAAATAGTCTGGTACACACGAATTCATAGCTGAAATACCCAGTGCACATATACGAGTGTCTAGTACGAATTATTACATCATAACCCCGCAGGCATAGTCTTAAATCATCGGACCGAGCGGTCCGGAATACATTTCAAAAATAGAAGTAGGTAAGGCAGCGGAGTCAAGGCAGCGGCACGCCATTGCCACAGGCAACGACCGTAACTAAGACCTATTGAGCGCCATCGTCTTCATCACCCTCCTGGTAGTAAGCGTAGGGGTCCTCCGAAGCTTCATCTCCGACATCTGATTAAGTTTGTATATTGCAAGGGTGAGTACCAACCGTACTCAGCAAGCCACCACAGCAACAATGCACATGATAAAGGGTATTCAGGCTATGGTTCTTTTGCACAAAGCAAGTTTTGTAATTCTTTTCACAAGCCTAAGACCTAGCATAGACTGATCAAATTTTAGTACCAGTGTTCATATTAAACAATGACGGTTCTGTCCACCATCCATTGTGATCTCAAGGATAGCTTCCCGCCATTGAGTCATCATGGTTTTCTGAGGACGTCCACCTTCCCTCCTCCCAGGAAGTGGCTCCATCAGCATAGAAATCATCATGCAACATCCCATCCCACACAAGTTAAGATTTTAGAGTCTAGCCAAGTGTAATACACGTCCCGGTGCTCAATAACCGCGAGCACGGCTATTCGAATAGATTTGGTTTACTCAAAGTGCAGTGGATGTACACTTTACCCGCACTCCGCGACTGCCCAACACATGAGCCTCGTCCCAACACATGAGACGTGCCACGGCAAAACTTTTCGATAACCTCGCATTGGCAGTACCCGCTCCATAAACTTTACATCCTCATGCACTCTAGGCGTACACGGTTTCTAGCAGTGAGAGGAGTTCTGGCGCACCCGGGAAGGGAAGACTCACATATGCATTAAGTTATAATTTGTTTAAATTCTCTCATGGCAGTCCTACCGATGGCGACACCACTGTAGACTCCCGCCTCGCGGTCCTACCAATGGCTGCCCCACCGTAGAGCCCCTGCCTCACACATCAAGAAACCACTATGCATGGATACTGCCTCCGCTCAGCTATCTATTCTGCCAGGTCTATACCCATACGAGAAATGCGGTTGTACAGGGGTCGTTTCATGCTTAACTTCATGGCTCGGTCCTTAATTGACCGGGGACGGTACTAGCTCTTTCCCGGATACCACCCAAATCCTCCATCCGCCCCAGTCGAAAACAGTTGTTTAATTTTATTTCTCTTTTCGCAAATCATGTCATCAACATCATGGCAATGTGGCGCTCATGTCTCCACATGCCGCATCTCAATTACCTTCCCAAAGGTAATTGCCCAAGTATAGAGCATTTTGATAAATATGAGTATGCATGATTCTAGAATAGCATTGCTAAGCAATTGTCATAGTTGACTAGGGACTCATACGTAAACATGGTTACGAAGGAATATGGGGTAAACAATAATCAAGGCATGGCATAATCACAAGTAAGATGTTTATCATTGCATGCAATTTTATTTGTAAACAAAATAATTTCGCAATTGGGATCAACATGTTCAAGGAATAGTGATGACTTGCCTTGCTCAAAGTCTTGCGGGTCTTGACCTTCGTTTGGATCCGCAGCTTTCTCGGGCTCTATAGTTACATGCGAAAATTGATTTGAATTCGGTTTAGAATTCAAATAAAAATCCAAGTAAATCCAAATGAAAGTCGAATACGGAAGTCGATTCCTTTATATTAACTTTACTATTCGTGAACTAAGGCAAACCCATTTTCGATTTAAATTATTTTGTGAGTATAATTATTTTGTTGTCATAAGTTTTTAATTTAATATTCTCGAGTATTATATCCTTATAATAGGTTAGAAATTTCTATCGTGAGCTAAATATCGGATGAAATCCTAGAAATATTATACGATTTAATTTAGTCTATGACTAAATGATTTAAAAATTTAAAAATCCTTAGTAATTAAATCCGAATTTCTACCGTAAATCAATTACTTATAGAGATTACCCAAAATAATCTATAATAATCTATAAGAATTCATCTATTTGTTTTAGTTATTGATTACATTTAAATTACTACCGCGAATTGATTTCTTATAGAAATTACCAAGAATAATCCAAAATTAGATTTTGCAATTCTACGACTATAATTAATCTATAATTAAATTCTAATTATTTTAAATTCTCTAGACTTCCCTAATCTTCCTCTAATTCCTTTTTATTATTATATTACTATTATTTTTTTCTTTTTTCTCTCCCCTTTTCTCTCTTCTCTTTTCTTTTTCCTTCTCTTTCTCTCTTTCTCTCCTCTCTTCTCTCTTTCTCTCTTTTCTCTCTTTCTTTTTCTCTTTCTCTCTTTTCTCTCTTTCCTCTCTCTCTTCTCTCTCTTTTCTCTCTTTTTTCTCTCTTTTCTCTCTTTTTCTCTCTCTCTTTCTCTCTTTTCTCTCTCTTTCTCTCTTTTTCTCTCTTTTCTCTCTTTTTCTCTCCCGGCTCTTCCCTTCCTATCTCTCGGCTCTCTCTCTCCCTACCCGTAACAGCGGCGGCGACGGCGGCGCACGGCGCGGCGGCTGGGGGTGACGGTGCGGCGCTTTCAAAGGTGGCGGCGCGGCGGCTCCGGGGCGACGGCGCGGCGGCGCGAGGGCGGCGGCGCGGCGGCACGAAGGCGGTGGCTCGGTGGAGAGGGAAGAGGGGGAGAAGGAGGGAGATGGGGGGGGGAGAATGGAGAGGGGAGAGGGGATATTTATAGGGGAGGGGGAAAAGAGAGGGGGAGGGGCGACGGAAATATGGCGACGGGCGGCGCGCGGCGCGGCAGGCGGCGATGGCGACGGGCGGGCGACGCGGCGCGGGGCGCGAGGCGGCGATGCGACGAGCGAGCGGCGCGGCAAGTGGTGACGGGGCGCGTGGGTGCGCGGGGCGACGAGACGGGCGACGCGACGGCGCGGGGCTCGGCGCGCGGCGACGGAGGAGCGGCGACGGAACGGCTCGGCGCGGCGCGGACTCGGCGCGCGGCGTTGGCGACACGACGGCGACGGGCCACGTGATGGCGACGGGACGGCACGCGGCGCGGGACGCGAGGTGCGACGGCGACGGCGACGGCAGGGCGGCGCGCGGCGCGGCAGGGCGCGAGGCAGAGGAGGGGCTGGGCTAGGGACCACGTCGAGCACCTCGCGGGCAATGAACAGTGCCATTTTCCTATTTTTCCTATTTAATATATTTTTTTATTTTTTTTATTATTATTTTTTTATATAAATTTGATTCTACAATTCCTATTTTTTTTTCATATATGAATTTTACTCAATATTTATGTTATCCCAACTAATGAATTCACCCTAGATTAATATTGCTCACATTTTTATTTATATAATTTATTTGAATTTTTAATTAGTGTTAATTCTTATTCCATCGCATTTAAATTTAATTGATACAAATATGTTCGCGATAATATCTCATTTATCTCTATCCACACCTATTATTTATTTTAAATTATATTTATTTTACTAATTTATTGTTAGGGCTTATTCCTAATTAATTGTTCTTTATTCGCAATCTTCAAACTCCGAAATCAAAATTCAATGGAATGAGCGAATAAAATCGGCATGATGCAATTTATTTAAAAAGTTTTTGAAAATCCGTATTTTTAGAGTTTTGATTTTGTCGGTCGAATTTTCAGGTGTTACAAATGGTGGCGACTGAGACCAAGCAATGGTTTCCCATATCTGAGATATTTTTTGTGTGTGTGTGTGTTTGTGTGATTTTTTTGGATCTGCTGATTTCTTTGGTGATTTGTTTGGATCTCCTAAAATTTCGGTCATAATCAAGATTGAGTGCGAATTACTTGCATTGGTTTTCGTTGTAATTCGGTCTCTATTTTTACATGACTGGAATTCCTGAAAAGACTGTAGACTGAGATTGATGTCATCAATCTACCTCTTCTACTCTATAGTTTAACAAATAGTTTTACTCATTACTTATTCATCGTGTGACATATCCAACGATCCAAATTTATCTATAGAGTAAGATCCGATGGCTCCGCACCTCCCTCTGATTACGCCTCTCTCCTGCATCACCCTCTCCCCGAGGATGGATTCTAATATCTCGGGTGGACGTCCACCTGTTTCTTTCATGCCACCTAAATGATTATGAAAAAATTCAAAAAAAAATTTACAAGATAGGTTAATATGTAATATATCACTTCACAAACATACAAGTTTAAATTCGACTTCTACAAATTGTAACAAAAATAATAAATTAAACTCTAATTAGTATATGTATATTTATAGTCAAAATTGTTATTTTTGTTATAATTTATAGAAGACAAATTTGAACTTATATGATTGTGAAATGAACCTATTATCAAGAAATGGGTGGACGTCACCTGAGAGTTAAAACAGTTTCCCCCTCTCCCCTCCTCTCTCTCTCTTCGTCTCGCGACCTCTCTTCCCTCACCCTCATCTCCCCGCAGCCCAGTCGCCCTTGCTCGCCCGCATCCAAACGCCGCCGCACCTGTCCTATCCCTCCGCCGAGAGCCAGAGACCCGTGCGCCTCCTCCACCGTGCTCCTCCCTCTCCCGCATCGCCTGATCCCGCCTCCACAGCGCCGCTCCGCACTCCCGGTGTCCATCACTGCCGCACCCCTGGTCCGGTCGATCTGCGCTCGCCCGACGAGTTCAACCCTGCCTCGCCGCGTCCGCATTGGTCTATCACTCTATCCCCGTCGATCCGGCTGTCGTGGGGGTTTCGTATGCTGTGGTCGCCCTCCATGATTCCTTTTTTCTGATTACGAAAGTATGTTCGTCGTCCAGGCGGCAGTTGCGCCGTCCACCAAGAGCCCGTCGGCACAGGCTCACAGCGTCAGCACGCGAGATGCCGTGCCTGCACATGCTGACGGTGGTTGCCTCCGACTCCGGCCGCGTAGCCAGCATCCAAGGATAAATCAATGCCTACGCTCCGTTGGGAGCTTGCTGCTCCTGCGTCGTCACCACCCTGAACACTGCCAGCGTCAAGGTATGCTGCCTGATTTCCTCTTGTTCTCTTTAATTTGCTCTTCAACTCCTGTGTCATGTCTGAGCAACTAAGTATAAGTAAGTTTTTCCCTAAATTTTATCCCAGAAACTTCTATGTTTAGTTGCCAACTGAAATCTATGCAATGAGTTATTATTCGTTTCACGCATTTTGCTGGTGAAACTTGCTTATTGTGTCATTTTTGTTCTGCAGGAGCGCAACCTTGGGAGGGATAGAGTCAGTTCATGGCTCTCTGATCATTTTGTAAATCATGTTAAGTAACTTTGTTATTGATGGCATCTTTAGCATGCAGCTGATTTCTCCCCAATTTTTTTTCCCTTGAAGCTAAAATCATTGCAACATCAGTTTGCTTGCTCGAGACCTATAATCATAGCCAAATATCATAATTCGAGGTTCGGTCGTTTGGAGATGCTCCTATAGTGGCTGGAAATTCAGTTGGTCACAGCTGGTAAGTTTAATTATTTTCTATTGTGATTTGCCATCTCCAGATTACCCTGCTTCTTGCAATAAAACAATCTCCCATGGTATTAGATTTGTTTTCTACTCTTTCATCAATAAAAACTATGGCACATGTGTTCATGCTTCATACCGGCACAGGGGCACAATGCAGAAAAAAAGAAGTACATCTCAGGTTCAATCGCCGCTGAACCCTAGGGTCTCACGCATCGATCTGCACACTTATTTGTAGTCAAACTAATGCAACTCCAAGGCTAAGTGAAATTCTAACATGAATACCCACAAAGGTTCTGATTTGATTTCATTTGGTTGCCTCGGTGTACAGCTGCCGGCTGTGGTGGTCGGTTTAGTGTAGTCTCTGACATCGATTTTTTTTTTACTCTGTTAAACAACCTTCAATGGAAACTGTAGTGAAAAATGACAAACTCCGTTAGCTAAATTATTTTATTAAGCTAGAACTAGCCATCACTATACTGGCCGTACATTAATTCGTGAGATTAAGCGCTTATTTGTGGTTAACCTATTGCAGCTCCAACTTTTGGGTATAAGGACTACAATCTTTCTGTAGAATTAGCAATATATTAAACAATTTCTTTTTTTCCTGAATCATAAATCTATCTCATTTTATGCCGGTTGTTAAAACATATATTTTTTATTTTATTTGTATTATTATATATGGTCGTAACATTAGCACCGTTATGTTTGGAGGAAGCTTGCCAGAATGGTTGATACTTGATAGCCAGTTGGTTGTTTCACATTCTTTTTCTAGGACTTCGTTTGGTTGATAATGAGGAGTTTATTTTTACCGATTCTTCCCTTTGGGAGTAAATACAAATCAACCTGTTCATGTACATCATTTTAGCTCCACCCCACCCCACGCTCTCTGATTCCCTATCGACACCAATTGATTTTTGGTCCACTCTGATCCTGTTTGATTTTGGAGGTTTTGGTTCCATTGGGAGATATGGCCATTCTTTGTTTACGAGTGTGCCAATTGATTAGAGCTAATTCATGTGGTGCCAATCGTCTACTGATTTTTTAGCAGTATATGGATTTTGGGGAAGAAATAATGTCGATTAACCACTGCTTTTCTGTTTATTTTAAACAAGCTTTCGCTGTTCATAACTGCACCAATGTAATGAGATTTCAAGTTGGATTTATTAAGCACTATGCTTCTCAGATAATTAACATGCATTACACCTCTTATAGGCTTCACTAGCGTAGGGACCTGAACATGCTTAGCAAATCAATTTTTTTTTCATACATCTCTACCTTCTCTAACTGTATATACTCAAGATCTATTGCTGAATTTTGTTGACTGCTTGTTTCTACTTTTTTCAGAGGTCTTGCAATTGAATGTTCACAGTATTTGGTAAGATGGTGCCTCATTATGCTGCATAACTACTATCTCCGTGTGATCCAGTTGTTGCATTTGCATTTGACGTAAGTTTGGTATTGCTTAAAAGCATTTAATTCGTTCTGTAGTTCCATAGATAAGTCCTAAAGCATTTAATCCAGTTGTTGCAGTTCCATAGAGAAGTCCTGAAAAGCATTAGGAATGTATCCTGAGTCTTCACTCATGTCCTACAGAGGCATGATATATGTATGCTTCCTCCAGATTTACGTTTAGTTAAAATAACACAGCCATATCTTACTGAAGGCACCATAAGGTTTTTCAATACAATGGTTTTTGCCAAGGTCTCCGCCGCCCCGACATCAGGTCGCCATCATCTATTGAACTACATCATGTTAGTAAGGTTAGATAGCTCAATCGCCATCCTGGTCATGGGCAAGAAATTAGCACTGAGGATTTAAAAAAAAATGTCTTTTTACAGTATAATTCAATGGACTCATAGCACCATGTTGAATTAGAATTGTAGCACAATGCATGTACAAAGTATGTAAGCTTGCAACAATGTTACGAGTATTGCAGGATTGCTTATCCTAAGTAAAATGCCAAAAGATACACATGTTTGACACTGCAGCATCATGCCAAAAAGCAACACGGACATGTCTGACCATTCAGGATTTGCAACAAAAAAGACTGAGACCCCATATTTTCTATTTAGACAAACTATAACTATCTCTCTTTTGATGTGTGATGATGGAATAAATTTGTGCTGTCGGCTCTGCACAGTGTTTATCTATGCTCTGAAAATTAATATATGGAGTATATTTGTGATATAGTCAAATTGACAAGGAAAATCATTTAATTTTGCTTGGGTAGTCTGATATGTTATACAATATTGCTGCATAATTTTTTTAATGAATACTTGCAGAAAACTGATGTTGTTGTTTCAGATTCAGCATATGGTATATATTACAGAATATGTATATAGCTAAGTTAAAAATTTCAGAATGTAAATGTGCATACATGGAAGCACATGATAAGACAGTTTAAGTTAAGTTACCATGGCTAAGATTTTGAAAGTCTGAACCTTGGATTCATTGACAAAGGTAACTCTGAAAGTCTGAACTTTGGTTTTAAAGTCTAAAAGTGTGAAATTACGAAAATGCAGTGGCTTATATTGATCGACCGATCGAGGCATGGCCCGTGCTGACCAACAGCGTTGCCGCGGCCGCCATCTTCACCGTCACCGACATCTCTCAGGTGGGGTTCCACCATCTTCACCATCACTGACAAATTGATCAGTTAATAAATTGTTGCCTTCTCCAACAAATACATGATACATCTGCTATTCTGTACTTTCTCATAGATGCTCTGATTCTCCAAATGGTTTCGATTGAGTTTCTATCAGGTTTCCCTCTCTTTGTCAAAACTACAAGGGAAGGCCATGTATGCCATGGGACTGATTGCACTGCAGAACAAGTTCCTTCGTGCCTGGTAGTGCGACTTTATTTCTCTATTGCTATATGTGGTGAATGAAAGTTGTGGTGGAATATTCTGTTTTTAGATCAATGGAAGCTATATGTAGAGGTAAAATGTGTAATAATTGTAGTCTATTTTGTTGTTTATTATGTACTCTGAAAGAGTGGATAATGCAATTTGGGAGATGAATTAAGAAATGAATTTCCAAATTTGATTGCACGACGTATCCAATTTGGGAAATGAATTGAGTTATTAATCCTTTGTTTTTATGTGTGGAACCATATTTGTACTGCATGTCAATGAAAATAGTCAGTGTCATGCATACATCATCAGTTTCCATGGGTCAGTTTAGGTTTTCTAAGTAAGCATGAAGTACATCACCCACATTCATTTGGTTTTAAACGAATTTTTCTACCATTTATGTTGATGTGATCATATCCTTCCACTCTGATGTTCTGAATAGAAAAGGTTATAAAACAAACATGTTGCTGCTTGAATAGGTGGACAGGAACAGTTAGCTCTTTTAAAAAAAGGAAATACCCTTAGACGTGTGAACCATATTGATGATATGGAAAGTGGTTATTCCCTTATTGATGTACATGCCATTGTAATATGATACATAATATTATATTATTGTGTTTTGTGTGAAATATATCTGATGTAAGGCATGAATTGAGTTAGAGCTCAATTGCACAGATCATAGAAGACACTATTTTTTTCTAACATGGAAATTTAAAGGTTATTAACGATAATACAATTAGACCGTAGCGTTTAGCACGGGCATATTACTAGTCTAACTTAATGCATTTAATTTTTAAATAGTGGGTTAGTTGTGTTACACCGCTACTCCATCCATCCTTAAGAGCATGGCTAATAATATAGCCACCTGCTGGCTTTATAGATCTTTACAGTCTACCGCTCAGCTAACTAATAAAATGGTTAGCTCTTAACTATAAATATATGGTTTATATGTCTCTCTCACCGATTTTTTTTCCTGTACCTATGCTGGTTATAAGATTACCACCCGCTTCTCCTCTCTCATCTCTCACCTCTCATCCATCTCAGCGTTTAATCTTCTCACAACCTTCTGTTAGTACTTGCTCTAACAAGGATTAGCTTTTTTTAATGCAGGGAGTACGTCACACGTCGACAGGTATTGATTACCAACTAATAGTCGCTGCTCCAATAGTTTAACCACGTGATACGCGCGCGATGAACGTGTACATGCATATTTATTTTAGAACAGACTGAATCATCAACGTAGTATCCTATCCAACTAAGCTCCAAATTAACAGGACCAGGGAAGCATGGCCTTGAAGCTTCTCTGGCTGCATGCCGACGGACACTGCCAGTGCCACCTCTCTCTGCTGCTGCGCCTCGTCGCTTGCCTCGCCCTTGTGCTGCTGCTGCCGCCGCCGCCGCCTGCCCAAGCGGCGACGGTGGTCACCCACCTGCCGGGATTCGATGGTCCTCTGCCCTTCTACCTGGAGACCGGGTAAGTGAACTGAACACCCTCACACACCAAAGAATGCTCATTGCTCTGCTTCTTTGCAGAGGCGTACTCTGAGTCGGAATCTCTGATCGATTCAAGAGATCACATGAAACTGCAGGTACGTGGGCGTGGAGGAGGAGACCGGGACGGAGCTCTTCTACTACTTCGTGGAGTCGGAGCGGAGCCCTCGCAGCGACGTCGTGCTGCTGTGGCTGTCGGGCGGGCCGCGGTGCTCGGTCTTCAGCGGCTTCGTGTACGAAATAGGTTCGTAGCCCGTGCATTCGCAACTCGGACATCATCGATGTATTCGCAGGTTGCAATTGGGAGAGGCGTACTGGGATAATGGGGTTCATGATGAGCAGTGTCGTTCGTTCATACATGCTTTTTTTTTTCTCAGGCCCTGTAATGTTTGTCGCGGAACGTTACAGCGGCGGCACGGTTCCGCAGTTGGAGTATAATCCGTATTCCTGGACGAAGGTGATGGCAAAATATTTGTACATCAGCACTGATATAGTAGAAGCGAATTAGTCTATAAGTAGGTCTGTGGATTTGCCTACATACATTTTATTTTACCCACTTAAGTCTATAGATGGGTTCATATATTAACCCACTTACACTCAGTCACCAATTTTTCTGCTGAATATATATGTGGGAGAGCTACATATACATAATTATGTTTATGAGAAATTTATTTAACTGTCTTTGATGCTGTTCCATTTGGTTTGTGGTTGATTGGACATTTCTAGTTGGCAAGCATTCTCTTCGTGGACTCGCCCGTTGGTTCCGGTTTTTCATATGCGCACGATCCCAAGGGTTATGATATTGGAGACATATCATCTTCTATGCAAATTGTAAAATTTCTACAAAAGGTCGAGACAAAGCAAGCTTGCGTCTACTATAAACTTCCATTGATGAAAAATGTTGAGATTTTGTCTCTTTATGCAGTGGTTGGATGATCATCCAAAGTGCCTTTCCAATCCGATCTATATTGGAGGGGATTCATACGCCGGAAAGGTGGTTCCTCTTATCACGCAATATCTCTCTGAAGGTAAATCCATGTGTTTTCTTTTCGTGATGCTAGCAGGCAGCAGATTTTTAAATTAGTATCTCCATTCTCAAATATATGATGCTAGAATGCACATAGTCAAACATCAAAATCTTAAAATTTTCATAAATGCAAAAAGTATTTATACATCTTCAACTTCTGACCTCCGTGAGACAACGCCGCAGATCCGTGTCTCACCACATGGCCCACTTTGGTAGGAGTACACATGAGATGACGTGGGATGAAGAGTCGAAGATGTAGTGGATTAGGGCCACGCTTTTTCCAAGAAAACCTCTCATTGGGATGGGCTTGTCGGTGTTGGGGAATAACCCCATTATTAAGTTGTTATCTTAACTAATATAATAGATGACTAAAATACCCTCAAGGAAATGTCACTTACATCGAACCAAGGGCAATAACGTAACTTGTCATTGCTCTCTCTCCCGTTCCATACATTTTCTCACTACCATCTATCCTCTCCTCAACTCCTCTTCTACCCGGTATTCAAGCTTGGGCTCCCTCCAATGGAGACGGGAGCCCTTGCCATGCATATTGGATTTTATATTCCAATAGTCGCGAACCTACATATACATAGACAGGGATGCAGTAGACACCCCCTGGATCTTTCACGGCTAACACTAAGCAGGGTATACTATTTTGGTTCGTAAATTTCTATCGGGGGATCAGGAATTTCGGAATGGAATTATTTGACATTTGATCAAATTCCAAATTTGAATAAATTTGCTAAGTTCACAAAAATAAATAAATTTTCAGGTGAAATAGTTTCATGCTATGGGTTGCCCTAGAAACCGTGTTGGCGGCCATGCAGAGGATGTCCATATAGACTGGTCGGGGAGGGTTTACAAGTTTAGGATGGAGGCGGTTAAGGAGGATAACGGTTAGAACGAGAAGATGAGAGTGCCTGTCACCGAAATAAGTGTGGATAAGTGATTTTCCGAAGGTGAGCGGCTAGGAGCACGATTGACTAGACTATCGGATGAAATTAGAGAAAATACATATATCAATATATAGAGAATGAGTAATTTTGACCATTTACGTGGTTTAAAAAACCATTTGTAGTGAGTTACGTTGACAAATTGATATGTAAGTTGAAAGATAGTTGCAGGGCTTACAATCACGGCTTAATTATTATTTTATAAGAGCATAAAGATTTATGTTCTTGACCTCTTAATTCTAGTTTTGTGTGTGATTCATTAATGACAATTGTATTGTGCTTCAGGAATTGAAGAAATGTGTCATCCAATCATTAATTTAAAGGTTGTAATTTCTACTGTGCAGATAATCACTTAGATGACAAAATAGAAATTATATATGTATCTTGTTAACTCTTGTTGCTTTTATTCAGGGTTATCTAGTCGGCAATCCTTGGACAGGAGATAAGATTGATGTGAACTCTAGGGTTCCGTACTCTCATTCATTTGGAGTGATATCTGACCAATTGTATGAGGTAATCTTATATTTTTTACTGAAGTGTAGCCCACTAAAAGCTAACGATGTAATGTCAGTGAAGATACTTATTATTTTCCCCTTCTATTTATCAAAAGGCTGCCCTGGCAAATTGTAAAGGGGATTATGAAAACCCAACTAACAAACCATGCACTGACGTAATGCAGACCATCAACAATGTAAGCTTTGACGTCTATATATATATTGCCCTTATATATTGTCTGAACTTACCGTCTAGCTAGCTATCATCCGACTATATAATATACCTTCTCCACAGCTCATATCAGAAGTATTGGAACCAGCATGTCCCTTTGACTGGCCATGGCCAATGCCAGGAAGAGATGCTTCCAATAGGAAGTCTCTAACCGAGGAGCACTACTGGTTAGGTGACCCACCTGTTGAACCTCCTTTCAGTTGTTTTGCTGTAAGTCACTATATTTATTGTGTTTTGGATTTTTAATTTGATGCAAATGCAAATCGAATGAGATGAAAGCATCTACATTTCCATTGATTTTTCGTTACAAACAATTGCCAAATTTTGCTTTTAGGCATACCGATACTACCTCTTACTTCTGGGCAAACGACAATGCCACCAGAGCTGCTCTCGGGATAAAGGAGGTAAACTTCTTATTTTTTGGTCGTGAGCTTTTTACTACTCTCTGTGTTTTAAATTATTTGTCGTTTAATTTTGTACTATGTCAAAAATTACTAACTTTGACTATCAATTTTTAAAAATTTATATAGTTTAACATCATAATATTATGTTTTTAGATTCACCATGAGAAATGTTTTCATATTGTTAACCATATGACTTTTTATAAATTGATGGCCAAATTAGAAATGTTTAACTTAGGACAAAATTAAAGCAATAAATAATTTAAAACAGATGTGCTGCTTAATTTACAACTCAATAATAAATCACCTTCCAAATAGGGAACGGTGACGGAATGGATAAGGTGCGCTACGGGTCTTCCTTAGGCCATTCCCAACCCATAATACTAGACATGGTTTTTATAAACTCCACATCATCAAGAAACTAATACTAGACACTACTTTTTCAATGCAAACACCACTATTCTATGCTTCAATTTAATGCTACTTATCTCACATGATGTCTTGGATATTGTGTAGAAACTATGTCTCATGCAAGACATGGTTTCCTTCTCTTTCCTCATTTATTCACTTGCCACATCATTTTTCATCTTAGGTGACAGCTTATTTAATATTATGGACACCATTCTAGTCATTGGGTTGGGAATGGCCTTACACTTTTGATCTTCCAAGCAGCATAGAATGCCATTTCAACCTCACCACCAGGGGTTACCGTGCTCTTGTATACAGGTTCAATTAGCATAATCAATATTTTCAGCAGGCTCATTTCTTATTTACATATTGTTTTGAATCTTCCTGATCGCTTACGCTTAATGCTCTGTAAAAAAAAACTTATGTGGGTGCAGCGGAGACCACGACCCTATTGTGCCATTCTCAGGCACGCAGGCATGGATAAGATCATTAAACTTTTCCATTGTTGATGATTGGAGAGCATGGCACCTTGATGGCCAGGCTGCAGGGTTAAGTGATTTTCCTATTGTCTTGCATCCCCATCTGGTCTTATCTCTGAAAACAATCGATTGCATCATCATTTATTAGTCACTGTCATTTTTAATATGAACGAAATTAGACATAAAATTGACACTATGTTTAACAAAATATGAAGATGAAAAAACAGAATGGAAAAAAAAATAGTAGTTCTTACAATTGGTAGCTTACTTTGCTAAAATTTCTTCTTGACCTGATTAGAGGTGAATGTTGTTTTCTTACACCAGATTCACAATCAAGTATGCTAACAACCTGACCTTTGCGACAATAAAGGTTTGTCTCGTTCTCTACCCCTTCGTTGGGTCCATTCACCTTTTTTGTTCATACATTAAATGGAGAATTAGATGTCACTGGTATTCATGCCTAGCACAATACTATTTGGTTGTTTTCCCATGGATGTAGAGTGGTTGCCATATTCCTCCCGAAAATCGGCCTAAGGAATCGTTCATTATGGCAAAACGGTGGCTGACTGGTGAACCCCTCTGATGTGCCGTCGCGCAGCATCTCTGAATTCAGATTCAGATCATCAACATATGTAATGTGCTCATTATATTGAGTGAATCAATATAATTCGCTTACTCTATATATTATGTGGATTAATGCATATTATACATTATAAAAATGGTAGATGTATATCTTTAAATAATATAGGGATAATGATTTGACATTACTTACATATTGAGTTCTAAAAATACAATGAAAATGTAAATGATGTCATGTTTGCATAATAATTAAAATAGTATAGGTAGTAATTGCTAGTGGATGATGATATAGCACACTTGCATATGATTTAAAATACTCTATAATAATTGCTAATGGATGATGATGTAACACACTTGCATGTTAAGTTTTAGTAGTCAGTGGATACCAACTTTATAGTAATATAGAATTCACTTGGATTTTGTGATGCAAGGGCTGCAGCAAGGCCAACCTCTGCAGTCACATGCAAAGAACAATTTTAATCATACAATGGAACATTTTTTTTCATTTTTTTTGAAACAATTTTTTTTCAGTTTTCATTTTCAGCAGGCATACAAAGAATTGCACTTTAATCATACAAAGAACTCCTGCGGCTAGTTTGACATAGGATGAGCTAGATATTGTTAATATGGACGGAGCTACTTGTTGAGAGGAGGGTCGCGCGTGCTCAGGAACTCAATCAAGTAAATTTTTTAGCTATAGTTCATCTATTTTCATTACATGTGTATCCTCTCAGTATAAACTTAGACACCCACAACAACTTAAATTTGGTACAAAACAGAGTAAAGCAAGCATGTAGCACTTACCTCCATTTCGCTCCAACTCCATCCCTCGATAGATAAGAAAGAGAGTTTGTATGAACCAAAGTGCCACATAGGTAAAATTAAGGGTTAATTGGATCCATGCCACTACAAATATGCCAAATTAGAAAAATGCCACTACTATTTACGATATCGATTGGGTGCTACTGCAATCAGCGGCGGATACAGCGTGGGGGCTGGGGGGGTCTTTAGCCTCCGCTATAATTTTATCCTACCTCCGCCACTGGAAATTGCAATCATGCCACTCCCTTATGTTTTCCATCCACTCCCCTTTGACGACGTCTCTCCGCGTCGCGCCCAGCTCTGCCTTCCCACGTCACCTGAGATGGACAGCGAGTACTTCCCCGACGACGTGCACCGTGGGAGACATGGAGCTCATGTTGCGGCTGCGCGCCATGGGCGGAGGACGAGAAGCACGAGCTCGATGGCCACGCGCGGGAGCTTGAGGATGGCGGCGGGTCGGGATCTCGACGAGGCCAGGCCACGCGCAGGAGCTTGAGGATGGTGATGGGTCGGGACCTCAACGTCGCTGTGGCGCAGCGGGGGAGCTCGACCCGGCAGACTTATTTACTCTTGCCCACTCCAGATGTTAGCAGCATGATGGAGATGGCGGAGACAAAGCCTAATCAAGATCGATGAATACTCCATCCTGCTCGTGGTGAATAAACTGATTCACTTCTTGCATTCATGGCGATGGCGAGATTGCAGGGGGTCCGAGCTGCCGCAGCGAGTGTCGCCACCGGAGCAGCCCCAAGCTCGCCGACCGCCACTCGCCTACTACTCCGCCGCCGCCGCCATGACTGTACTCACCACTCGCCCACTACTACCATGACGCCTCGGCAGCGACGACGACCTGTGGAGCTTCGCGCGGTTGGCGGCACCACCCCCGCCATCAGCCCCCGCCTTCCCGTCCCACACGGCGACGGCCGCGTCCAGACCCCGAGCCCCGGCCGCCACCGCCTTCGATCTCCGCGATGGCGTCGTCGACGGCGAGGCTGACCTCCGTCGAGTGGAGCAGCTACGGCGGCGTCGTCCACGCACAGAAAAATGTGAAATGGCGTAGCGGAGAGACGTCAACGGGGAGTCGATGGAAAAAGCGATGGAGTGGTATAGATCCAATTTTCCAAAATTGTAGTGGCACCCAACCGATACTGTGAATAGTAGTGATATTTTTCTAATTTGACATATTTATAATGACATGGATCCAACTAACCCTAAAATTAACTAGTCAAAAGTGAAAAATCAGCATAAAGGGTGGTCGAAAACTAAAACTAGGGTTATAAAGGTGGCTCAAATTGCAATTCTCACTCAATAATCATTAATCAAGGTGGACAATAACTATGTCACATGTTTCTGTTTCGCCGCTTGATTTCTCATATCGGGCTATGCGATCAAACAAAAATAGCTGTTTTGCATGCCTGCATGTTAACAACGTATTTTTATTGGGGTGGAATTATTCAATATCTACCTACTCCTTCCGTTTCGCAATATAAGTCATTCTAATATTTTCCAAACATTTTCCATATTCATATTGATGTTAATGAATCCAAACTATGAAAAATACTAGAATGACTTATATTATGAAACGGATGAAGTATTATATTATTTATGGCAACCTTAATTTGAAAGACACCACATTCACCGTGGAGCATAGAAATTTTCACATTAATTAAAAAAATAAAAAGATATTAACCGTTAGATCTTGGTGAGTCCGGATTATAACATGATTGATTGATATAGTTATATACAAAATACATTTATATCTGTAGGAATAGAACTTACAATTTAAGAGTTGTACATCAAATCTAAGTTTATAGAAATAGAATTTAAGAGTTGTTTACGAAGTTCATACCTTGTAGAAAACAGAAGCTAAGAGTTATATATAAAATCCAAATATACTTCTACATATAATGTTATCTATATCCTAAAGTAAGATTTTAAAAATGTAACAATAAGACATATAAAATAACATTGAAAGGGGGGGTTTAAACAAAAAATAAAGTCCATGAGAAAAATGTAATTTATAAATAACTAAAATTTAACATAAGCATTAAGGAAAACTGAGAGAAATGCAGTATAAAACACAACACAAGATTAACTATAGTTTGGAATTAAAAAAATAGTTTGAAAAGAAATTGCCATGTTCGCTTTAGAGGGTAAAATTCCTACTGAGCCCAGATTATAAAAGTGTAGATTGATCGATATCTATATCTATATCTATAATAATAACTAATATAAATATTTGTATTTTTCCGGTCGTCACACTCCGATTCGTCCGATTTTTCGGCCATAAGCAATCCGATTAGGTTAGCAATAGCGATGGAAAAAAATTGCAAAAAAAAAAAAAATCGGCGCCACCACCGCCCGCCTCCACGCCGTTCGGGTCGTCGCCTCGGCCGGCCGGACGACCCGCCGCCTCCATGTCGTCCGCCACCACCGCCGCTGCCGGATCCGCCCGCGGTGGCCGCCACCGCCGACGGATCCACCCGCGGACGAAGCCGACGCCGTCGTCGCCGTCGGCGGAGCCGTTGAGAGGGCGCCGTCGCCGTCGAGGCCGACTGGGAGAAGGAGAGGGGGAGGGACAGCCGTCGCCGCCGTCTCCGCCGCACCCCGCCGTCGCTGCGCCGTGCCGGCGAGACGGGAAGGAGAGCGGGAGAGGGAGCGCGGACGCCGTCGACGCCGCCGTTGGGAGGGCGCCGTCTCCGCCGCACCCCGCCGTCGCTGCGCCATGCCGGCGAGAAGGGAGGGAGAAGGGAAGGGAAGCGGCGCCGGTAGCGGGGGAGGCGGCCGGCTTGGGGGAGGGGGAGAGGCGGGAGATGGGGAGAGGGAGGGGAGGGGAAGCGGCGCTCGCCGGCGACGAGCTCCTCTGCACGCCGCCTCCACCGCCCTCTCGCACGCCTCGTCCATCTCTTCTTTTTTTTTTTTCTTCCCCTCATTTTTTTTTCCGTGGTGTTTTGCTTTGAGAGGATCTGAAGAGTGATACGGGGAGGTAGTGGATCGCGGATTGTATACGCAGCCAATGGGAGGGCTCGGATCGGGAGACATGGATCGATGACGTGGCGGGATCCGAGAGGCGTGTGTTTCTTTTGAGAGGAGGGAGCGCGGCGTGGAGGCGTGATGGGCTGGATGATGCCAAAAGCATTTTTTTTTTCTCGCCTCTGTTTGTTTTTTTCCTGTTTTGTTTCTCTGGTTTTTTTTATCGTTTTCTATTAAGGGGCAAATATATCTTATCTTAACTAACTAAAAGATTGTATGTTTCCAATCGTCACCTCATACGTGCGTTACTTTTTCGTCCATCCAAAAAAAATCGTCACCTCATACGTGCGTTACTTTTTCGTCCATCCAAAAAAATTCCAGACGATATTACATCACAAAATAAAATCGGAGATAGGGAAAACTGAAGCATATACATAAAATTTTTATCCAAATCTTTGAGAAAAACTACTACAACAACACAAGAACAAGAACAGCATCAACACAAGAAGAAAACACCACACCGAAAGAGGAGGGTGTCGCCGTTGCCACCGAACTGCCGCCGCCGTCGCAGGGACGCTGGTCCGCCACCGTCTCCCCTCACGTTGGATCCGATGGAGTGGAGGGCGCTGCCGCCGCTGGGATGCCGGGCCACCACAGGCTCCCCTCCCCTCCCCTCTCGCTGGATCTAGGACGCCAGGCTGCCGCCGACTCCCCTCCCGCTGGATCCGGCGGAGGGGAGGGGCGCCACCTCTGTGTATCACCGCCGCATGCCGCCGTCGAGCCCTCCCACGGCCCCATGGTAAGGGACAGGAAGCGAGGGGCAGAGAGGCGTCGCCGCCCGCGGAACGAGAGCCGCCTGCTCCCCGGCTCGGGCCGTTGCGTACCGCTGCTCGCCAGGCAACGAGAAAGAGGAGAAGGAGAGATGAGGCGGAGAAAAGAGGAGAGGATGAGGGACAAAGAGAGAGGGAGAGGAGAGAAATTAGCCCAAGAAGGATCGAGAGCGATGCCACTTTTCCGGCCCAAGCCCAGGTTGCGGCCTGGGGAGGGGAAGTGCGCTCGCACGTGCGCAAAAGTCCGTGGGCCGACCAGTAAGGGACGAAAAGAAGTCTATTTTAGGTCACTTGAGCCGAAGAAAAAGAGAAGAAGTTCATTTTTATTACTTCATTTTTTTTTCAGAAGCATTACAATTATAGTTATTGAATGTGTTTATTTCGAAGCAAAACTAAAAGGAAGTATTTTCTTTTTTTTCTAATTAAATAATTGTTAAATGATGTTTGTATTATTAAAATTAGCAAATAAGCTCTAAAAATTCTAATAAAATTTCAAAGAGCGTAACTGAGCATGGAGAATTTAATAAAATTAAATTTAACCATGTTATTTTATTTCTCACACTTGATTTGCTTGTAAATTTATTTAATTATACACATACCTACTTAAAAATACCAGATATTTCAGCGAATTTGTATGTTTATTAATTACATGTTTTTCTGATCTGTACGCTTCCGTTGCAACGTACGGGCACTTTTGCTAAACCAAACAACACTTTTGGTCAATATATACACTCCGTAATCACCCGGTGTAACGCACGGGCACTTTTGCTAGTAGTTATATAAAAGTACACAAATAATTATGTAAATAGTATGTGGCAGTTATTCTACCTTGAAGAGACAAATCAGTAGCTTTGGGACTCGGCTAGAGAAAATAATTCAAATTTGCCCCTCGCACAAAATCGTGACGGGAAAGAGTACTATTAGTATTGGACTAGCCATCGTGCCTATTGGCTCCTATAGGTGGATGCTTCTAGCAGTTCATGCTAGGAGGAGCAAATATTCATGCTACTACAAGACGGTCTGACCCATACATACCTGGCCAAATCATCTGTGAGGCTGTAGCAAGTAACAAAAGAGAGACAATGAGGTAGGGCACATACATCACAAAAGTTCTAACAAATAGTTTTGTTTTTTTAAAAAAAACATAAAGTAATTTTATCACAAATCAACGTATGAGTGCCCAAATATGCTAGAACTGCCTACAGTGTTACCAGCTTTTTTTTCTAAGGCCCCGTTTAGTTCCTAAGTAAAAATTTTTTACCCTGTCACATCGAATCGAATGTTTGGACACATACATAGAGTATTAAATATGGAAAAAAAACTAATTACACAGATTGCGTGTAAATTGCGAGACAAATCTTTTAAGCCTAATTGCGCCATGATTTGACAATGTGGTGCTACGGTAAACATTTGCTAATGACGGGTTAATTAGGTTTAATAAATTCGTCTTGCAGTTTTTAGGTGGAATCTGTAATTTGTTTTGTTATTAATTAGTCTATTTTTAGTCTATTTTAATACTTCAAATGTATGTCCATATATCTGATGTGACACGCCAAAAATTTTAGTACATGAACTAAATAGGCCCTAATGTTACAAAACTTATTTCTCAAAGGAAAAAAGGGAGAGAAATGACTCACTTTTGCTCTAAATGGTATAGATTATTCATTGACATGAAAAAAGAAGTACATGCACTATCATGTAGCGAGTAAAAATAATTATCGTATATAAAAATACACAATTAATCCTATTTTCATAAAAAGAGAATAATTTAAAATAACATATATCAATTAACTACAAATTGCAATCATCTGGATATCTATATATCTATTATATTATATTACAAATAGCAAGTATTATATTTGGAGATGTGCATCCATAAGCATCTTCAATTGACGAGGAAGAAGAGTAGCCAGAGGATAACAATGGCGACTAGCCAGGCTTCTAAAAACTATTTAAAAAGGAACCCAACAACGATCAGATTCGGTTGTTAAAATCTCAATGATAATAAAAATGATCGGCAATGGGCAGGCTTTAAAAGAGTAGGATGGTAGCGGTTGATGGGGCATGCGGTGTCATAAAGGAGTAGTGTGGTAACAGTCAGTGAGACTTCTAGAAACTAAAGAAAAGAATCCAATAATGATTCGATTTGAATGTTTAAAATCCCAACTACAATAAATAGGGGCAGTGGGCGAGCTGTAAATAAGTAGAGTGGCGACATTTGATGATACTTCTAAAAATATAAAAAGGGAACTTCACGAGACAATAAACTCTAAAAACTATAAGGTTTGATTTTTAATGGTCCCAAGGAGGATGAATAAAAGCTATGGCGGGCGTAAAGGGATGGCAAAGGAGTTAGAGGTGGTGGCTGGTGTGACTATTGAAAACTATAAAATTAAAAACCCAAAGATGATAAGGTTCAAAATTTTAAAATCATAAGACAATGAGATGATTATTTAATAAATTTTAAATAAAATCATGTGTAAAAAAGTTAGATAATTTTGTATAGGTGCTAGCCGCGTAAGTGCGCTGGCCACCCTGCTAGTTTCACTTATAAAAGCCTTCCGCATAGGATGCTTCATGAAACACCAACACACCAAGACCATCTCAATTGTTTTGCTATGGCGTGTAACACAGTCTCCCTCTCCGCTTTAGTGTGTTGCATCGTAGCTCTAGTTACTATGCTGCTATCTGTTCTCACAGCTGCTTCGGTCGAGAATAATCCTGGTGCTAATTTCCAGCGCCTCCTTGTGAGGCAACTACATTATCTGTTTACTGTGTTGATTCTAGTGGGTGTTGCAAGTTCAGCATTGTGCAGGCAGTCGTCGACACGATTCCCGACAATAGCACGACAGGAAGCGTCATGTGGATCAACTCCGGCACATACAAGTAAGTATTTTGCATTTATTGGACTTCCAATTCTGCTAGATATATTCAGACATTGTTTAAGCAGTTAGTGGTATACCTCAAAGCCCAGCATAACTTTCCAGGGATAGGGGTTCAAGTCGACGAGCATAGGTTGGAACAAGAGTGCAAAGAATATATGATTTGTAGCAAAGAATATTAGTTTTAAGGTATGGGCATTGCTTCTTTCTTGTCCTCACAAAACTTAATTTACTTGTGTGTACGATAGGAGACTTAATTTTCTTGTGTGCACGGCAGGAGAGTTTAGTTTAATGGCATTTATTAATAAATTGTGTGTGTAGAATGCATCTCCGGCTCCAAAGTCGGGTGATCGTCACGGACAAGCTTTAGCAATTAGAATTTCAGGCCATCAAGCAATGTTTTGAGGCTACGACATCTGTGGCTACCAAGATACACTATTTAATGATTTAGGGCACCATAAATTTAGTGATTGTTTGATTGAAGGCTCCATTGATTTTATATTTGCAAACGACGGATCTTTTTATGAGGTTTAGGGTTCATTAGAATTCAGAGTAAGACCTATATGTTAAGATGCTACTTCCTATGTTTCATATTATAAGACTTTCTAGTATTGCTTGTATATATATATATATGACACTTATATGGGGCACCATGGTATGACATACACAAATTCGCCTAATTTTTTTAAAATTTTTAAATTGTGAGTATATACCTAGTTATAAGTATTCAATTCATACCTATACCTAGCATTAAAACAACTTAAATTTAACTTTATTTCACAGTCCACTATTACATACCTAACTAATTATATATTTATATGCTATGTACCTAGAATCAAATTCTAATAAAAACATGTTTAAATTCAGTTCAAACTTGTTTTGAACTAGTTAGTAAAGTAGTTAATGTTAATACCTAAACATATAAAAAAATTTCATACTTATTTGAATTGAGTATATACTCAATTTGAATCATGGAGCCCGGACACTATGGAGCACCAAACAAATTTAATATATATATATATATATATATATATATATATATATATATATAATATGTGTGTGTTAATGAATCTAGACATATATGGCTGTGTTTAGTTCCTGAAAAAAGTTGAAAGTTTGGGGAAAGTTGGAAGTCTGGAAAAAAAGTTAGAGGTTTATGTGTGTAGGTAAGTTTTAGATGTTATGTGATGTAAAGTTGAAAGTTTGAGGTGAACTAAACACGGCCTATATATGACTAGATTCATTAACATCTATATGAATGTGGACAATGCTAGAAAATCTTATAACTTAAAACAGAGGTAGTACTATTTATGGTCATGGCTGGTGAACATCTTAATGCATTATTATTTCTTAAGTATACAAATATTAGGACGTAATACTATATGATGCATGTGAAGTCTCAACTCAACATTGATTTAGAAAAATAAACCATTACTCAGCTAGAAGATAGCTTAGAAAATAGAGTGAAGGATCCAAGTGTTAGTCACGTGGACGGGGGAAGGAAAGTGTTGTAGATATATGGGCATAAAATGTGTAGTAGAAATTGACTGGGGCCAAGGCCCCCCTACCTATACATTCCATCCTTTCCTCTTATTTATGTGTTGATTCCTATAACTACTACAATTTTTACATTGTGCAGGCAATGGTTGATGCTATTCCAAACAATAGCACAACAAAGTTCAGTTAGGCTCTGCTAATACATTTTGTTTATGAACACAGAATGTTGGGCATATTAGGATGGACAAGCAGCAACAATAAGAGTATTTGCTGACCAAGGATGGCAAGGAGTATTTTGGGCTACGGACAAATAGTATTGGGTCGTGCGTGGAGGGCCTACTCCCGCGTGGTCTTTGTGTATACTAATATGCCCAACATGATAGCACTAGATGGCTGAAATGGCTAGAACAAATCCACAACGAGGTCAATATGTATTATACCGCGTCCTTTTATTTTAGTTGTTTGTTATTAAACAACTGGAGTAATCAGACTAAGGTAGTGTAGAAAAAAGGGCATTGCTTTCTGTTTCACGGCTTATTTCTCATATCGGTCTACGCGATTGAACAAAAATGAAGCAATGGCTGTTTAGCATGCCTTCAAGTTAACTTTTTTTTTTCATCCAATATTTCACTTATAAAAGCCTTCCGCGCATAACACCAACAAATAGACCATCTAGTTCTCCAAGAAAAAAACACCAAGACCATCCCACTTGGTCTCTATGGCGTGTAACACACTTTCTGTCTCTACTTCAATGTGTTGCATAGTAGTTAGAGTTGCTACTCCCTCCGTCCCATAATAAAAGGAATTTTGACTTTTTAACCACTCGTCTTATTAAAAAAATTATACAAATATAAAAATAAAAAGTTGTGCTGAACGTACTTTGGATAATAAAGTAAGTCACAAATAAAATAAATAATAATTTTAAATTTTTTTAAATAAGATAAATAGATAAACAGTGCAAATAAAAAGTCACAATTCCTTATTCGGTTAGAAATAACCCGTGTACTAATTTCCAGCCTCCTAGTGATGCAGCTGCTTTATCTATTTATTGCGTTGATTCCAATGGGTGCTGCAACTTCAGCACTCTATGCAGTCAGCTGTCGATGCGATTCCTGAAAATAGTTTGATAAGAAGTGTCGTTTGGATCAACTCCGGCATATACATGTACTCCCTCCGTTCTATAATAGGATTTTGATTTTTTTTACTTGCACTGTTTGACCACTTTATTAAAAAAAATTATACAAATATAAAAAACGAAAAGTTGTACTTAAAGTACTTTGGATAATAAAGCAAGTCACAAATAAAAGAAATAATAATTCCAAAATTTTTTAAATAAGACGAATGGTCAAACAGTGAAGGAAAAAAGTCAAAATCCCTTATATTATGGGACGGAGGGAGTAAGAATTTGCATTAATTTATTGGACTTCCAATTCCGCTGGATACATTCATGCATTGTTTAAGTGCTGTACACTTTCTTTTGCACAGTGCAAAGGTGACAGTGAACTTTTCAAAGCCTAACGTAACATTCCAAGGACAAGGTTTCGAGTCGAAGATCATCGTTTGGAACAATAGCGCAAAAAATACAGGCACATTTTACAGCGCCACCGTTGATGTTTTTGCTACAGGATTTGTAGCAAAGAATATCAATTTTAAGGTATTTTCTTGTACTCACAAAACTTAATTTGCTTAATTATGTATACGGCAGAAGGGTTTAGTTTATCTACTGATTCATTCTGTGTAGAATGCATCCCCGGCTCCAAAGCCGGGTGATCGTGATGGACAGGCTGTAGCAATTAGAGTTTCAGGTGATCAAGCAGCGTTTTGGGATTGCGGCATGTATAGCTACCAAGATACATTATTTGATGATTTAGGCCGTCATTACTTTAGTGGTTGTTTTATTGAAGGTTCTATTGTTTTTATCTTTGGCAACGGCAGATCATTTTATGAGGTACGTACCACACAAATCTTCGATGGTTCTAGTTACGTTTTATTTTCATTGAGTAGCAAACCTGCCATGCATCTAACCAAGTTTCTGTGCGATTTTCAGAAGTGTATTTTGAACTCGGTAGCTACAGGCGATGGGATCAACGGTGCAATATGTGCACAAGGCCGTGAATACGCGGCCGATGACACGGGCTTTGCCTTTGTCAATTGTCGCATCACCGGCAGTGGGCTGATTTTATTGGGCCGTGCGTGGAGGCCCTACTCCCGCGTGGTCTTCGCGCGCACGGACATGCCCGGTATCATTGTGCTGGGAAATAAGTTCACTCTAGGTCCCTCAATTTGTCGCTCAGTCTGATTTTCATCCCTATTCTGGAAAACCAGGTACAACACGTCCTCCAACTTTCAAAACCGTACAATCGAGGTCCCTCGGCAGTATTTGACCCCGGTTTTAGCCAATGTAACGTCTACGTGTATCGTTTGACTGGGTCTTCGTCCGACGTGGCACTTGCGTGGTAATTTAATCCAAATATAATAATAAACCCCATGGGACCCACATGCCAGTTTCACACACAAAATAATGAAAAAAAAAGGTTGGGCCCATATGGCCCCACATGTCATCTCTATCCTCTCTGTTTCTCCCTTCTCTCTTTCTCCCTTCTTCGGTCGGCATAGCAGGGCGGGTGGAGGTCGGAGCAGGCCGGCGGCAGCGCCAGCGTCTTTTGCCCGCCCTTGGTCGACAACGGCGTCAGCGGTGCGCTGTGGTGGACGGGCGGCATCGTGGAGCGCGCAGCGGGGGAGGCGAAGGAGAAGGAGCGCGCCGAGAGCGGCGACGCGCCGATGAGGGACGGGCTGGAGGTCGGCACCACGGAGCGAGGCCCCACCGACGACAGCGTGGTGGTGGACAGGTACCACGTCTTGAGGGTGTTGTCGTGCGACACGGATACACGGTGGCGGAGAACCGCGACGAGGCGAAGCCGACGCTGACGCCCTTAGTCCCGGTCGCCAGCAGGGCCGTCGCCGGCTCGAACCTCAGCGACGCCGTCCGCGGGTACGCCGTGAACGACGCATCCTCCAGCGAGTTCTCGAAGTCCAGTGAGCACACCACCGCCGTCGCTAGCGCCAACTCCTCGAACGGCCTCACTCCCTGCACAACACAACACACGTTTTTACAATCCATCTCCCACACTCGCCATCGCCATCGCCATGCACACGTATTACATGAGAACACGAAATCAAACGTGACGTATACCTTCCAGAGGACGGAGAAGAGGGACGGTGGGTCGATGACGAAGGCGCGGTGGAGGCGGCCGAGGTAGGGCGGCAGGAAGGCCCCCTCTCCCTAGCTCCTTGCCCGACGACGACGACGACGAGCGCCGCGCGCCGCTGCCCCACCGGGAGATGACGAGCTGGAGATGAGATAGCGGGGAGGGAGGACGCGGGGAGGCCGATGAGGGTGGCGGAGAGGCCTCCCGGCGGAAGTGGACGGCCGGCGAGCGCGCGCGAAGAACGGCGGCCGGTGGGGAGAAGGGCGGCGGCACAGCGTCGCCGCGGCGACATTCACGCCGCTCCTCCCACCCCGCTCCATCAGGAGCCGCGCCGCGAAGAACGGGAGGAGGAAGAAGAGCAGCAACAGCCATAGGGGATTGAGGATGACATGTGGGGCCCATGTGGGCCCCACCATTTTTTTTATTTGGTGTGTGAAATTGACATGTGGGTCCCACGGGTATTATTATTTTTCTAAATCGAATTGACACGTAAGCGCCACGTCAATGCCTCGTCAGATGAAGACCGAGTCAAATTAGCCACGTAGGTGCCATGTCAGCCAAAACGCTATCTAAACCGCCGAGGGACCTAGTCTGCACCGGTTTTAATAGTTGAAGGAGTCGTTCTATCTAATTTTCTAATTAAAGGATAAAAATTGTATTCATTGACAAGTTAAAAGAGACCTCAGATGAACTTAATTCCTTGTGCCGGAGGGTTGGAGCGACTGGGACGACCCACAGCGAGATGCGTACGTATTCTTTCTACTACGAGATGCGTACGTATTCTTTCTACTACGTCCATTTCATTTTATATTAGTTGTATGTTTCTAAACATGTACCCTACTATTATTTGTTTTAACAGCACGGTGTTCTACGGTGAATACATGTGTACGGGCGTGGGCGACAACATGACCGGCAGAGTACCGTATGCCAAATCGCTGACGGAGCAGCAGGCGCAGATATACCTGGACGCTTCCTACGTGGACGCGGATGGCTGGTTAAAACCGTTTAACGATTCTCTTGCTGGCGGGGGTGCAATTCTTTGTACTGAACACTGTTGTTTAGTACTACTCCTACTAATATGTACTCCATTCGTTTCACAATATAAGACTTTCTAGCATTATCCATATCATAAAAACTACTAAACGGTGTTTCGTGGCGATGGAATAGTAGTACTGTCTTATCTCCTTCTCTTCCCCTCCACTCGCTCGCGCGCTCTCTCTCTCTCTTCCCCTCCACTTGCTCTCTCTCTGACTACCACCCATGAGCACGAAGGCGGCGACGATGACGGCGGCGGCGGCGGCGGTGACGACGACGACGACGGCGGCGACGGCAACGGCGACGACGACGACGGTGCCATCACCCACCAGCCCCCGCGGACGACCCGGACGACAGCCGGCGAGGCTCCCGACTGCCACGGGCGACGGCCGCCGTCGAGAAGCCTCCCCCTCAAGCTCCTCAAGCCGCTCCTCCTCTTCGTCGTTCTTGCCGCTGGCTTCCTCGCCGCTACCGCCCTCCTCCTCGGCAGCGCTGGCGCCTCCTACGGCCGGGGAGCGGTGGACACGGCCATCGGGGGCGAGTGCTTGGCACAACATGAGCAACGAGGAGCTGCTCTAGGCGGCGTCAATGGAGCCACGGTTTTGGCGGTTTGGAGCGAGGCACGACAATGAGCGACGGAATGGCACAAGGTAGGCACCAGATCTGTCACTTCCTCTTCCTCTTCCTCCGTCGCCGCCCCACTGCTCGACCTTCCCGACCCGCGACTCCTCCTCCTCTCTCTCTTGGGGTATCACACTGATACCCAGGTACCAAGGTCTGATACCCAGGTACCAAGGCCTAATACCTAGGTACCAGCTATATACCCAGGGTACCAGGTGGCCTGATACCTAGGTACCAAGGTCTGATACCTAGGTACCAACTCGATACCCATGGTATCAGGTATCAGTCAATACCAGGGTACCAGGGGTACCAGGTACCAGTCGATACCAATGTACTAGGTACCACCTCGGTACCTTACCCAAGGTACCAGGAGGATTTGGCGGTGAGGGACCTGCTACTCTGGATGCTCAGGAGCGACGATGTCAACGAGGTATTGCGCGTGAGATAGCTGCTACTCTAGGTGCTCAGGGGCGACGACGCTGGCAAGGTATCGCCCGAGCACGCGATACCGAGGAGGATTTTGGCAGTGAGGTAGCTGCTGCTTCGGCGATGACGCCAGCGAGGTAAGGTAGCCGCTGCTCCGGCGACGATACCACGAGCAGGCGTTGCTAGGTATCGAGACAAATCACGTGTTATGCGGGGTGCTCCTTTATATTGTCGGTGCTTTTTTAATTATTCCGTGAGTGCACTATTTCCACGGTATCCCATGGGGTAGCAGCCCTCTATCCATATTCATATATTAACATTTATATATGTGCTAATTAATATAGACATATAATATATAAATATAAGCATGATATACATCGTGAAACGAACTTATTTACTCCCAACTTAGCGATAAATGAAAATGAGTAACCAGTAACGATCCTGTGTACTACCACAAAGTTACGAATTTGGTTTAGTTACCAATCTTTTCTTTAAACTTTTAACTTTTTTATCACATCAAAACTTTTATACACATAAATTTTCAATTTTTTCATTATATCGTTTAAATTTCAATCAAACTTTACGTCAAAAAGTCTCCTCACCGCAACCACCCGAAACGCAACCCCTCTCTGAAGATCACCAGATCTACTCGTCCCAATGGCGGCCGCCGCCGCCACCTCCCCGGCGCGGGCGGCGGCCTGGGCCTTCGCCGCCGCCACATGCGTCAAGCTCCTGCTCGTCCCCACCTACCGCTCCACCGACTTCGACGTGCACCGCTACTGGCTCGCCCTCACCCACGCCCTCCCCGCGCGGCGGTGGTACACCGACGCCTCGTCGCAGTGGACGCTCGACTACCCGCCCTTCTTCGCCTACTTCTCCCGCCTCCTCGCTCTCCCGGCGCCCCTCGTCGACGCTTCCCTCGTCTCCCTCCCCGTCCCCGACGCGCCGCCCTCCTTCGCCTACCTCCTCTACCTCCGCCTCACCGTCGCCTTCTCCGACCTCCTCCTCCTCCTCGCCTCCGTCCTCCTGCTGGCCACGGACGCGCTCACGCGGCGGCGGCGGCCGTTCCTCTCCCTCGCGCTCGTCCTCTGGTCGCCGGCGCTGCTCGCCGTGGACCACGTGCACTTCCAGTACAACGGGTTCCTGATGGGGCTGCTGCTGCTGTCGTTGCACTTCCTTGAGCAGGGGAGGGATCTCGCCGGCGGAGTCGTTTTTGCTGCTTTGCTGTGCTCGAAGCACCTGTTCCTAGTGGCGGCGCCGGTCTACTTCGTGTATCTGTTCCGGCATTATTGCTGTGGCCGGGGTGTGGTGAGGGGATTGGGAAGGCTGGTGCTGATGGGTGCTGGTGTGGCTGCTGTGTTTGCTGCGGCATTTGTGCCCTTCCTGTACTATGGGCAGGTGAGTTTTGCTCAGCTAATTTACCTTTGGAATGGACGAATTGGTATGGTATTTTTTTTGTTCAGATACTGTAATCCATCTGTAATCATCAGTTCACTTAAAAGTAGGAAATTATTTTGAGAGGATTTCAGGATTTTTCCTGTAATTCATCAAGCGTTTAGAATTAGAAGATTGGTGAAGTTTATAATTAAGTAGTTCCCTATCAATTTGTGCATGTAGATTACATAATTGGCAATATTGTCATACTCATTGCAACAAATAATCTTGCAGATGCAACAACTCTTTAACCGGTTGTTTCCCTTTGGTCGAGGCCTGTGCCATGCTTATTGGGCTCCAAATTTTTGGGTATTCTACATATTACTTGACAAGATCCTCGCGTTTCTTCTTAGAAGACTAGGCTTCAACATCCAGATACCTGAAGCTTCATTTACTGGGGGGCTTGTTGGTAATTCGTCTCCTTTTGCTGTTCTTCCCAAGGTTCTCTCTACCACTATGAATTCTTATATATTTCCAAGGGAGAATGGCTATCTCAATGGTTTAATAATTTGTTTTAATGAACTTACGGATTGCAGGTCACTCCAATAACTACATTTTTATTGGTTATACTTGCTATGTCTCCTTGCCTCATGAAAGCATTCTCTAAACCCCAGCCAAGGCACATTATTAGATGGGTGTCATATGCAACTACATGTGGGTTTATGTTTGGATGGCATGTACATGAGAAGGCATCACTCCATTTCACTATTCCGCTTGCCCTAATTGCCATGGATAGCTTGGAGGACGCGAAGCATTATTTTGTGTTGTCAATAGGTATGTTTGAGACTTTGAGTCAGTTATGTCACCGTTAACTCTTGCTTAAACTCCTACTTGCTTTTACTGTAATACCTACTGTCTCACAATTTTCTTAGAAAAACATCTCTTTCTGACTGACACACTGCTTTCACCATAATACATACTCCCTCTGTTTCAGACTGTAAGATGTTTTGGTTTTGTCGTAAGTCAAACTTCTTCAAGTTTGACCAAGTTTTTTATAAAAAAAACGTAGCAACATTTTTAAGCACCAAACAAATATATTATTGAAAATATATTCAATGGTGGATTTAATGAAATTAATTTGGTGTTCTAAATGTTATTCCATTTTTCTATAAACTTGGAAAAGTTTGACTTAGGACAAAACCAAATATCTTACATTCTGAAATGGAGGGAGTACTATATTCACAAAAAAAGAGTTAGAAAGCATTGGGGTACTGGTGAATAACTCATATCAGGTGATGGTTCAAGACCTAAGCATTGGGGTACTGGTTACCATGTGAATAATTCATATCAGGTGATGGTTCAAGACCTAAGCCAATAGAAAACACCTAATTAAACTATTTGGAACAGACACCATCTTTTGTACACTGACCAAGAAAATGGTGAAAAAGGGAAAAGCCAACCATGTGATACAACATTGCTTTGTATTTATAGTGGTATAGTCCACTGCTGCAAACCATAGTACTTCTAGCTTTAATAGTGAAAATGGCGTGCAGTTTTTCTTATTTTTATAACTGAAATTGCATTTTGATGAACTAGTGGCGTTCTTCTGTTCTGTACTTTCACTTACGTAAAATCTGTTCACTATGGAGACACATAGTCACATACTTCTTAACATGTATAATGAGCTATTGCTGTAATATCCTGCCATTTCTTAGTTTGCTAACTTGTTGGACAGTTGGAGTTGAACACCATTTCATAACTATATTTTAATAACTCATTGTGTCATGCTATGGTAGCAACTGGAGCAAAATTTCGTGTAATTTTGCCTCAAGACAACCTGAACTATCAGTTTAACAATGACTTATGAAGTGCTGATTATATATTGTTTGTTTTGCTTTGACATACATTTTTTTGTATTTGCAGTTTCATGTTATTCATTGTTCCCATTGTTGTTTGAGAACCAAGAATATCCTATTAAGGTTATGCTGCTGTTGACCTATGCTACCCTCATGTGGGTAGGATTTTCTTCCCATTTTGCTGCAAAATCTCCTCAAGAAGGGAAGAAAGTAAATGAATCAGGCAACGTGGTCAGGAAAAATAGCTTCATTGGGTGGATCAGTTTTAGCTATCTTTTAGGAATAGTTGCTATAGAATTATGGTCTCAAGTATTCCACCACTATGTATTTGGCAGCAGATTTCCTTTCCTACCTCTCATAATGGTGTCACTCTACTGTGGTGTCGGAATGATGTACTCATGGATGTGGCAACTCGCATGGATTGTCAGGCACTAATATGGTCTCTGGTTAGCAACACGAGCATTCTGCTTTGCCTTGCTGGGGAACGCAGCCTCGCACTAATTTGTGATAACTCACCCCTCTTGACCATTGCATTAGGCCATCGTTCCCACCCCCAAGTTGCTACTGGGAACATGTTGACACATTCAGTTCTACAGCGTTATGGCAATTTTCGGAGATGTAAACCTCTTTTGATAACTCACCCCTCTTGACCATTGCATTATGCCATCGTTCTCTCCCCAAATTACTACTGGGAACATCATTCATATTTTGACACATTCAGTTCTACAGTGTGTTGGCAATTTTTGGAGATGTAACCTTTTCGTGATGTAATGTATTCTTTTGTATGGAGCTGCTTGTACCAATCCATTCTTCATGGGTTGGTCTTTTTCTTCTTCTGATAATTCTGGAACGTGCTCTGCTGATTGTACGATGACCATGGAGATGCTTACTGTCTTTCTTTTCCATTTTTCTGGAATGCAATAAGGTATCCATTGGCCTCCCTGATTTTACTACTGGTGTTGCATCGTACTTGAATATCACTTGTTGAAAGCACATTCCAACCACGATGTATCACCGAAATTTGTTGCTTGATGTTTGATGGACCCTGTGGTCGGAGTTCTCTACCATACCACAAGTGCATTCGGTGTGAAAAGAAGATATTCTTTTGTTCTCTTAAGAGGCTACAGCCCGAGTTGCAGAGTCCCGTTGCAATTGAACCGGGCACGTAAGCAACTGGATTAAAAAAGAGAGAGAAAGTACTGGATTAAATGCAAAATAAAAACCGAGAAAGTTTAAAACAGTAGATGCAAATAAAAACCAAAAAGGAGAAATTTTAAACAGTAGATGCAAAATAAAAACCGAGAGCTTAAAACAGTAGATGCAAAATAAAAACCAAAAAGCAGAAAGTTTAAAACTGTAGATGCAAAAATAAAAACCGAAAAAGTTTAAATAAAAACGGAAGCAAAACCAAAAAGGATAAAGTTTAAAACAGTAGATGCAAAATAAAAACCAAATAGATGCAAAAATAAAAACCGAAAAAGTTTAAATAAAAACGGAAGCAAAACCAAAAAGTATAAAGTTTAAAACAGTAGATGCAAAATAAAAACCAAATAGATGCAAAAATAAAAACCGAAAAAGTTTAAATAAAAACGGAAGCAAAACCAAAAAAAAGTTTAAATAAAAACGGGAGCAAAACCAAAAAGGATAAAGTTTAAAACAGTAGATGCAAAATAAAAACAGCTCAAATGAATTATCTTTCATAAACTTATTAGATGTAGAAGATATTAATGGGCCTTGACCAGGACGGCCCAAAAACTAAGAAACTACTCATCCAGCCACGCAGGTAGAATAACAACGACAAATAATTCTCAGTATTCAGTAAGACTTAACACGATACACTCTGACAGTCTACAAGTTAATCTTGGTTGCAGCATCAAACAGCATTCTCGTACAAGCCTCGATCAAGCTTGGTGTCCACGGCACAAAAGAAAAAAAACGAGAAGGAAAAGGCAAAGCGAAACGAAACGTCGGCTCCTTTGGCCCCAAACCTTGCGTAACGTCGATCACCTGTGTCACTTGCTGCTAATATTTTTACTTTCCAGTTGTCAGAACTCAGAAGAAAAAAAACTTATAAAGAGCTCAAATTTCCTCTTTCTGCTTTCGATCGGATTACGATATACTATGCATGTTCTTGGTGAACAGCAAGTTGCAGACAAGTTTGACTCCTTTTTTGCCTTTAGTTAGCGATGGTTTTCACCTGCATAACTTGCATGGACCAGCCACATGTAACAACGCAAGGTATAGTCAACCATGGTCCCTTAATTTTCCATGTCGATCCAAACGTATGAAAGCTCTTGTATGAGCTAGCTGTGATGTCATGGAATGGAAGGGAGGTAGGTCACATGAGACATCACCCGGATTTGTATCTACCCCTTCTACGGAACCTGTACTACTAGCTCAATTCAGATGGAGATTTCTGATTACGACTGTATTTATTTTCAATTTGAAAAAGGTAATATCACGTGTGATTATGTGTTTGCTAATGAGTGTGATTTTGGTTATGTACTTATGTGTCAGGTTATTGCCTAAGCCGCGTTGGCCGGGTGCAACCTCAGCAAATTAATCACCATCCATGAAGCTGTTACCATGTCAGCTTAGGATAAAATTCTGTGCTTATGGGTCAAGAATCGGATAATCTAATGGAAAGACTTCTGGGTTTACGCTGAACCTAACCCGGCCGGATTTGCCTAACCCGGCCGGATTTGATTATCGGAATGCCATGTAAACACGTTCCTGTCAACGTTTCAGGTTGATTGAATTAGAATAACCTCGACGAAGCAGGGTGGATCATTCTGCAGAATGAAAGACTACTACTATTGGATTCGGTTTCAGACACTTTTATAGTCTTCTTCCCTCATTGGATAGGAGAAAGGAGAAAGGCGATAACAGAGCAGTGATCTTTTTTTTCGAGTATCATATGGATTGTTGATTCTTCTTGTCAATTCTCATCATGACATCATAGTCTTGATGAGATAGAGGAATCAAAAGGCGACAGAGCAAAGAAGGCGGCAAGGCAGCTTGCTCCTCACGCTCATCATGGCAATATGGCATCAGGGATGAGCAAATGAGAAGAGGGACAAGGCGATCTCATGAGTCATGACTAGGCATGGTAGGTGCAGCCGAACAAGAAGAGCTCATCAGTTTCAGCACCAAATCACTGCCTGCTTGCTTGAATCTGAATGCCTGCACAAGAACTGCAGCCTTAAGATTGGGCATGCACCATTCAGGAATTCACATGGCATCTGTTGCAACTTGCATGCAGGGATTGTGCTTTACTTGCATTGGCTCCATATTAAAAGTGGTAAACAGTTCCATCTTCTTGCAGTTTTGCTATCCAAGTGTAAAGGGTAGAACTGAACTGTTGAATGACAGTGGTTCAGCCAGGTACCGTGTAAATATTGGAAAAGAACACTTTTGCAGTGGGGTAATCAGGTGATGCTACTTGCTAATACCTTCCCTAGTCCCACCTCAGATGGTTGCACATAAGAAATCACACAAGAGAACAAACTCTAAACTGAAGTACTTGGTCCAGAACTAACAAAAATTCACCCCCTGAATAACAGGCAGCCAACTGATAATCAAATCAAATGACACACTTCAGGAGTTTCTGGATTAGGCTACAAAATACAATAGTATAGCTAGTAATCAAGTGACAGTTCAGTTCCTGATTTGTGTTTTTTCCATTGATATTTTAGGCCAACAGGCAGCCAGAGTGCATGATCTCTGCTTGTTATTTTCAAAGCCTGTCTCCATGGAGTATATCTCATTATCTGACTATATCTCATTATCTCTGACTCTTTATTACTACTACCAGCGAGCGGCTAGTTTTGCTGCCATCGATAGCAACAATTTTTGACCGTTAATAGCTCCTATAAAACAATTGGCTACTCTCGATCATGCAACAAACGAAGGTGTTTCGTATCATCTCTATCCTCAATCCCTAGGACACTTTGCAAGCAACATGAGAAGAAATTAAAGAAACACCAAGTCTCCTAGCCCATGTATATATTTTTAAGTACTATATAGGAGAAGAACCTGCAGCTACAATATTCCTGAACTCCTCCCGGTTCCATTGCCCCATGGCATTGATGGATTAAACTAGACCAAGTCACAATTAATCTATTCTTGTTTGTTCTTGTGCTTGAGACAAATAGCTGTGATTTGATGGCTGCTACTGGTCATTGCTTACTTTGGACGGCCGGTCTCCACGGGATTGGCAGGAGAAAGAACAAGGCTGTAGTGTGTCTCAAGGCATCTCAACTTCTCAAGAACCATAACTTATGTAATTAACCTGCATATTGATCCACCCTAAACCCCAGGGATCTGAGACAAAGCAGACTTGATTTTTCTGCACAAATGGCAAGGTTGGTAGTACAAAAGTGATAGAGACGAAACACGGTCCCTGGGACACACATCACATGCGTATAAATTTACTTTCAGTAGACCTAAGCTGACCCAACGTACTACTCTAAAAACCAAATAATAATGTGCGTGTAACATCAGAGAGAGCTAGTTACATGTGTAGTGTTTCTTTAATTATGTTGCATCATTAGGTCACCGTACGTCCTTCAAAAACACATATTTAGACCGCGGAACAAGCGGGTTGGTAGTGCCGCCACGACTCGTGCAAGCAACGATGAAACAGCGGGCCGGAGATATGGAAGCAGCCATGCATGCATACATGTGGGGTGAGAGTTCTGGTGCATGACTCTACCTAGAATTTAAATCATGTTGAGTAATTATGAATAATTATGCATATTACTCGCCTGCTTTAAGTGTATATATTAGAAGAGGCACTACCCTTAAAAAAGAAGTCTTAATTAAGAGCATCGTAAACAGTATGGCTATCCCATTCCCAAGCTAAAATTTAACAATTATGAAAAAAAAAACTCCAACGTCAACCGGATGACTTGGCCAAACTTTCATCACTTCTCTCCTCCAGTCGAGCTGAAGGCTCAGCTAGGCACACGCCCCAACCGAGCCGAGCCAGCCCAGCCAGTCCATGGCCAAGCCGCCTTCTTCCTCCTACCTGTGGGCGGCTAGCCAAAACTGGTTTGTCAATCATGGGCCCCATGCCCGCCAATTTTCTTTCAGTTCCCTCCCTCTCTCTTTGTCCCACACACTCTCCGTCACTGCACCCAAATTGTGTACAGGTTGCGGTCATCGTTGTGGTCGTCAGGGTCACCATTCGCTTCGGCCACACCATTGTCGCCTTCATTGTCTAGAGTTCCGCCATCCACTGCGGATGCCACCGCCGCCATCATCTGGAGTCCATCCGCTGCGACCGCCATCCGTTGTTGCACGCCATCACCGTTGTCTGGAGGATCGTCTCCTATTCTCGACGCCGATTTCCGCCACCTGCTACCCAAAAAGGGGGAGAGAAAGAGGAGATGCATGATCTGGTCAGTGGAACTGTAGGGGAGTACACAATGTTGGAGTTGATAGGAGTCAGGGAAGTTTGGGAGGCAGAGCGTGGTTGCCCGCACTGAGGTGTGTCACTAGCCCTTTCCGCCACCACTAGCAGTGGTACGCTCGGCCGATCTATTGTCTGCTTGCCCGCCCCTCATTGATTTCCGTTGCCCATAACACCACAGCGCATCGTCGCCGTCAGCTATGCCGCCATGCTCGATGTGGGCTTCATCGCCAACGCCGCATGTTGTTGTCGAGGGGAGCGGAAAGATGAGGGAGAAAGAAGTAAATAGAGAGTGATATGTAGGACCCATCATTAGATTGGAGAGTGTAATGGAGATACTGTTAGAGTGAAAGATAGATTTGGCTCTCTGATTTTTTGATAAGCTAGCCAAATGGATATTTAAAGAGTCATATTTGGAGAGGATGTTGAAGATGCTCTAGGGGTTAGTTGGCTTGAAGCAAATGTTTTTCTTACTTGTGCCAAAAACTTGGTAAATTTTTGTATTATACTCGGATAAAATTTGACATAAACCAAACATAAATACAATACTATTGAAGTTGCCAAACTTTTGGTAGGGTAAAAATTTGTTTTAATCTAGAGAAGCCCTAAATTTTATGATTTAGTTAAAGCGAATGGGTTTTACCATGTTTTAAGATATATTTATTTCCTTCTTTATGTTTCTCTGCTTCTCCTTAACTTATTTAGCTAGAATGGACTTGTTTTTTCTAGCCTCCGATAATTGTTCAAAGATAATTATAACAACGATGTGAACGTGTATTTCAATCATATATTAAAGATTACACTTTTTTCCGCTTAGTAAGGAGAGTTGAATCGTTGCATCAGTATGTGATCCTTCTTCCTAGTTTCTACTTAGGCAGATAGTCACCACCGTTCATAGCTGGTGGTCATCACGCGGAATTTATGTTCACTCGTTAAGAGGGTATAGCTAAAGACATGAGCCCATTAGATTGATACTTTATCCGTTTTATAATGTAAGTCTTTCTAACATTGACCATATTCATATAGATATTAATGAATGTAAACATATACGTGTTTCTAGATTTATTAACATATATATAAATATAAGCAATGCTAAAAAATCTTACATTATGAAACGGAGGGAGTAGTTGTCTCTACTTATGTGGATAAAAGACTAGCTATTGCCTCTGATGCAGATCAAGCAAGAAATATCGGTGAAAATATCAAGCAAGAAAGGGGTAAATATGTGGCGGAAACTTAACTTAGGTGAAAATTCGTGTAAACACTAATAAAAAAAGTTGTCTAAATCCATGAAAAAAATCACAGAAATGGATGAGATGATGTTACATAATTATGTAAAATTTGTGTCCGAACTTAATTTCATTTCTGAGATATATTATTATATTTGTATCTCACAAATGAAGTCAAGTTTGGACAAAATTATTTCCGTGTGTATAACATCACCTTATCTATACGTGTGATTTTTTTAAAAAAATTAAACGACTTTTCACTTGGGGTTTACACAAGTTTTTATCTAGATTGTAGTTTGCACCACATATTTAGAGACCGGTGTAATGTAAAAGAGGTGGGTTAAGTCGACATATTCTATTGTACTTCCTCCTTATACAACGTGATTGATTTTTGATATATATTTGACCATTTGTTTTATTAAAAATTTTATATAAATATATAAGATATAAATCAAGCTCAAAGTACTCAAATAAATGATAATTTATTTTATTTTTTTGAATAAGATGATTGATTAAACGTGTGCAAAAAACGAGATAGCATATTTTTCCCATAACGTACACTTTCTAATTATTAGTATTTTTAAATAAAGGACCTCATTTTGTTTTTAACACTATATAAGGCCTCGAATTCTTGAGGACAACGCTGACCGTCAGGGTGTCACCCCCTCCACCGTCTGCCGTCGCTTTGTCGGGGCCGTGGCCTCGAGCGATCGGCGGCCGGCGTGTCTTCACCCACCTAAATATGTGGGTGGGTGTGCAGTGTGCTCCACCCCACCAGTTACCACGCATCGCAGAGTGTTCAGTACGTGCAAGCAGCCTGCCTCCTCAATACCGCTACCTCCACACTATTCTCCTGATGACTCCTCCTCGGCCCTGAATGCGATATGGTCGTCTCGCTGGTACTCTCAGTTTATACTTTTTAACTTTGGTCAAAATTAAATTGTTTTAGGTCTGCTTAAGTTTATATAAAAATATAGTAATATTTATAGTACTAAATTAGTTCCATCAAATCAATAATTAAATATATTTTTATAATAAATTTATCTTTGATTAAAAATGTTACTTTTTTTCTATAAACTTGGTTAAATTTAAAGCAATTTACATCTTATAACCACGTAGGCTAGTAGCTCTGCATGCGCTTCCACACGCACACACCCTGCTGCCGCGCGTCCGGTGCTCCTTGATTCGCACGACGCCATGACGACCCAACCCGATCGGATTTGCCGTTCTTGACATATTGTGGCGTAATATTGTGCTTCGTTTTGCTGTAAAAGCTGTCGGAAGATTGGGTCGAACGACGTCCGTGCAGGCGGCGAGCCGGTTAATGCCAGGGCGCCGTTAAATCCTCGTGGCCCCGTGCGTGCAGTGTGACCGTGCGAGTACATGCAGCCGTTGCACCAACTTCCACTGTTACTACTAGCAAAGGAGTAGAGAGTACTGTAGTAAAGGTTTTCTGCGAGAATTCGTTGACAAATTAAATTCCATCATCAACTTCTACATGAAGCACGCACTGTACATAGCGGTGGAACTAGTGGAGTGCATGTACGAGAGACATCATGGGCAACTAATCTCGCGCGTTAAAACATTTTTGTATAGATCGGTTGGTTGTTAATGCGAGTGACTCATGTGATTGCTCAACCAGACATGCAAATTAAATCCACTGTTCCAATCACAAATCATCAATACAGAACACAGTGAAATCCGCCGACACGCTCCGCTCGATCCGAGCTCGATATGGTCGATCAACAACACATCTGCGTTGCATTCATCCATGTTTGCATCGATCGATCGTCTTCTTTTTTGTTTTTTGAAGAGCAATTCTACTGTCCTTTAGCAGGTATCATAAGATATGAAATTTACAATAGAAAAAATGGTACTGTATGGTACCTTCTTAAAAATTATAAAATTGCTCTTTTTTGAAAGATTATTCATGCATCCATGCTTGCTCGTTCCCGGAATCATGGCATCGTCGTGCATGTGAGCCAGTTAATCAACCTGCTGGTGTGACGAAGCTCGAATCCACATTTGCTCCTGAAGGGCAAAGTATAGTGATAAACGTACGTGAGGCTTGCTTGCTCGTATATGCTATAATAAATTTATTATTAATGGTCAGCGTGGTACCTGTAATTATTGTCAGCTGCACGATACTCCTACCCCCAACGCCAACGACCTCTCTACGCATGTGCAAGGGGAATTTGCGAGTGAGTTTACTAATCCAAAGTCAAAATTCCTCATGTCTCCGAATCATCATTCCTTAATTAACAACGCAATCCGATCATTTCGTGTATAATGAGACGAAAAGAAAACTTCCCGTATTAGATTAAGGCCTTGTTTAGTTGGAAAAAAATTTTAGATTTGGTTGTCACATCGAATATACGGACACACATTTGAAGTATTAAACGTAATATAATAACAAAATAAATTACGGATTCCGCCAGAAAACTGCGAGACGAATTTATTAAGCCTAATTAATCCATCACTAGCAAAGGTTTACTGTAGCACCACATTGTCAAATCATGACACAATTAGGTTTAAAAGATTTGTCTTACAATTTACACATAAACTGTTTAATTGTTTTTTTTCACATTTAATACTCCATACATGCGTCAAACATTCGATATGATGGGTGAAAAATTTCTGTTATGAGAACTAAACAAGGCCTAAATTCCCCCGAAATTCTTGTGTTACGAAAGGAGGCTCTGAACTCCGATTCATGCACCATCCAAAGCTGTGGCTAATCAACCGTTCAACAAATTAAATCCAACAGTTATAAAAAAAATCCAACATGAGACATTTTAAGTGGAGTGTAGTTTTGGAGTTTTTTCTCCCATTGGATACACCATAAAGTGTAGTGGATCAAGGGGCCGACATGGTTGATGCGTGTCTGATGAAGTTCATAAATTCTCGGAGATGAGATATTGAAGGCGCGTACAGCATGCGTACAGGAAGCCCATTACGCTGGCAACGGTACCTTTGCTCTCTCTGACAACGATCTACGCCGTTTTATCTAGTTGGTAAGAATACCCAATGCATGGATTAAAATGAAAGCAACTTTCAATGATCTGTAGAAATTTCCATGGACACTGTGGCCTTGGCATGCATGCGTGTAGAAACAGAGGTACATACACGTACATATATATATGTACCAATGATTTTTAATGTGTGTCCATGTATTCATGTCTAGCTGAATTGAATGGGCTCTCAACGAATTCTCTGTCGGTGCGGTTACTGTACAGTTCGATCATTCGATATGTTTTCAGAAAGCTCTGCAGTAAATTAAATCAACCTCGTGATTTTTTTTTGTTGATGTGACGCTCATGTTAGCTTGAGCTTCATCCGGAAGAACTATGAGGCTGGCTCTCTTTTAGAGTTGAAAGCTACTACTTGAGCAAGCCCCACAGATTGTTCGACCAACAAACATTCTAGATATATACAGGCAACAAAGCGTCAAAGCAAACGGCTTTTGATCTATGCACTCAGGCCTCGTTTCAGAAAATGCAGGAAGCCATAGCTAGCTGAAACCATTTCTTTCTCTCTTCTGTTTTTGATCCTTGTTCTCGTTGTGACAGATGGTAACCTGACGGCTACATTGCACGGCGACACCCGCCAGCGCCGATATTTAGTTTCGTCGTTCGTGCTGCACGTAGGCTGATCAACCTGTAACCGGGATATGATTACTCTGGGCTAAAATAGTGATATGATCAAAGGACATGAAGTAGAGCATTATCTGATCTTTTGGAGTACCACTTTAATCTGAAGTAAATTTGTGCACATTTCACGGTAGTACATCATCTTTCTCAAAGTTACTTGTACTACCATGATGTGCTTTGTCTACGAGGCAAAAATAAGAAAAATTACCAACGATTAAAATGTAATGAAGGGAACAATAGGTGCCGTTTGAGTTTGATGAAGACGAAGATTAAGTAAAAACATGCTAAACAAAAAATCATTAGCACTTAATTAATAAAGTTTTATTTATTATAAATAATAAAAATAGATTTAAATTAATATTTTAGAACGGCCATTATATAAAATATTTTTTAAAAGAGTGTCGTTTAGCAGTTAAAAAAAGTACTAACAAAAATTGAGATGTACTCCAATTTGTATGTTATTAATCAGAGAAGAACGAGACGGATACAACTCATGTCCTACACCTCCAAAAACCACATCTCGACACAGAGAAATGACACTGAGAACAATCAAGGTCAGAAAAAGCAATCAAAGTCAGACACAAATCACAGATGAACAAGGAAAGTAGAGAGAAAAAACTGGACATGTTCACTCACCGGAAAGTAATCTCCGACCTGGTCTCTAGTGATGTGTGTGCTTGTGTGTGCTCTACTTCTACTCGTCTCACGGCTAATCACCTGGTATTTGCGCTCCGATTTCTCTCGCTCTCCGTGCCAACGCCGCGCGCCCCAAAACCCATAAATAAAGGCGCGAGACCACACGCAGGGCCGAGCCTTAAACACACCGTCTCCTTCCCCCCATGGCCTCCCTGCCGCCGCCCGCGCCGCCGGCCATCGGCGGCGACCCGCTCGCCGCCACCATTCCGCCCTCATTGCCGTCGCCGGCGCCGTCGTCGTCTTCGCTCAACCTCTCCCCGTCGCTTCTCATCATCACCGCGCTCCTCGCCTTCGTCTTCTTCGCCTCCGTGTCGATCCACTTCCTCCTCCGCTGCCTCGCACGGCCGTCGCACCCGGCTCCGAGCCCGCTGCCCAGGGCGTCGGCGGCGGCCCAGCGCGCGACGACGGCGTCATCCGTCGAGGCTGGGGAGGCTACCGCCACGTCGGCGGTGGGGAGGAGCCATGAGGGGGAGGCGGCGGCGGGGGGTGGGGAGGAGGTCGACGACGAGAAGGAGCGGCTGATCGCGTCGCTGCCGCTGTTCACCATGGCGTCGGCGCTGGCGGCGCTGCCCAAGAGCTCCCCCGACTGCGCCGTCTGCCTCTCGCCGTTCGCGCCCGAGGCCGAGCTGCGGCTGCTCCCGGCGTGCCGCCACGCGTTCCACGCCTCCTGCGTCGACGCCTGGCTCCGCACCACCCCGTCCTGCCCGCTCTGCCGCGCCACCGTCTCGCTCCCGCACCCGCCACTCCCCACCGCCGCCGCCGCCACCCCCGCCGCCGCCTCCAACGCGGCGCAACAGGAGCCCCTCGACTCGCGGAGCAGCAACAACTCGAGGAGCTTCCGCGTCGAGATCGGCAGCATCAGCAACCGCCGCTCCTCCGCCGCGGCCGACGACCGGCGCACCTACTCGCTCGGCTCCTTCGACTACCGCGTGGACGAGGAGGTGGAGGCCGTCGTGTCCCGCATCGCGCGCCCCGCGGCGGCCAAGTCAACGACCGGTTCCGTGACGCCAGCCCCCGGCGAGGCGCTGGCGGAGGCGGCGGGGTCGCGGGGATGGCTGCGCGAGTACGTGGACCGCCTAGCCTCCTCCGCCTCGTCCCTCTCCGGCCGGTGGAGCGGGCGGTGGAGCGCGCGGTGGAGCCAGAGCCACCACAGCAACCGGCAGGAGGACTCGTGGCGGTGGGACCCGGAGGCGGCGGTGATGTCGGCGCCGCGCGGGGTGGACGACGACGAGCCGGGCTTCGTCACGCTGTACCGTTGGATCGTAGGCGTATAGAATTAGCCCGCCTGTAATTACAGGACCTCACGAGGTTTTTTTTGTCAATTTCCTTCCACATTTTTTTTACTAGGACTATTTTGTAAAGAGAAAAAAAAAATCCAGCTCCAGATGAGCTTAACGTCTCTGAACTCTGAACCTTCCATCGATTTGGACAACATCGTCGCCATTCTCTCTTCCCATTCGCCGTCGCCTTCTTCCATTCTCCTCCTGTCCTCACATCAATCCTCGCAAATTTTGGCGGTATTCAAGCTCAGATTGTAACCACTGGAGACTGGTCGTTCGTTCGTTTTCTGGAGAGGCAATTTTCTGGAGGGGGAAACCGGGCGAATCGCACACGGCAGGATGCCACGCCGTGCTGTTTGCTCTTTTTCCTTGTGGTTTATAGCTGAAGCCTGGTGGTGCGCCTGCAGCCTGTGCAGATGTGTGGATTCTGAATCACTTGTGTTGGGTGGAATGGATCCATGGCCGTGGCTTAGTGCCCTAGTGCGTCGCAGGCTTGCAGTAAAAAACGTGTCCAATCCCCTGCGAACTGAGGACACACCACTTCAGGTCTGTTCGTTGTGGTGATCCTTTGTTGTGCCCAGTTGAAGAGTGTAACAAAAAAAAAGTTTAGGACATTGAGAGAATGGATTAGTGATCCTAGTTGGATCTAGTATGTAGACAATTTTAGTTTTTTTTTTCTCCCTTTGTTTGTTGCTACCGTAGCATGCTCCTGGCTTGTCTCTGTCATGGAGTCGAGGATCTTGCTAAGTTGGGTAGCCTGCCCGGTGGTCCTTGTTATCATTGGATATGGTTGGTGGGCTGGAGGCTTGGTGCAATGGTGCCAAATTGCCAATCCCTTAATATACTGAATTCAGATTTTTTTTTTCTTTCCCGGGGAATATGAATTCAGGTTTTATCATGTATACTCCCTCACTTCCTAAATACAACTATTTTTTGGTACGCGGATTTCAGTGCACGGGAATCAAAACATTTTCAGCCAAACAAGTGACGAGAATCAAGCGATTTAAAATTCAAAATTCGATCAATAAAATGACTGAAAAGAAATCTTCCCTCCTATCTTTAATCTCTGCTATACAGTGTAAAAAGTGCTTATACTTAGGAATTAAGGGAGTATGTGAGTCTCTGAGATCTCCGATCTCGTTAGCGTTGGTGGCTCCTCGGATGTGGACCTGGTGACTAATCATCGGATTAAGTACTTGCATCGCGATACCTGAACAAATGCCAAAACCAATTCGATCGTCTCGCCGTGCTCTCGGCTTCTTCTCGCACAGCCAGACCGATCGTGTTAGTTCGTCGCCACCAGCCCACCACCATCATTTTCTAGCCTGCTACTACTAATGCTAAATCTGCTACTACCACTGCTAATCTGCTGCTACTGCTGCTGCTACCACCAAACACAACCGACTGGTGGTGACTGCCACCCAAGGAAGAGGCACCGTCGCGTAGCATTGAATTGGATTGACGGGTTTGAGCAGTGATCGCAGCGTTGCTGTGCCGTCGTCGGTTTTAACCACGCAGGCAGGGGCGGCGACCCGCTGCACCCAACCGCGCACTTCACCTTGAATGCTCTCATTTACTCCGCCTTCCTACCCAAATCGTCCGCTCGCCGCTCGTCTCTCGTGTGCCCTTCGGTTCGTAGGGGAGAGTCGCGTCGCGCGGTGCCGTGACCGTGAAGCGGGAAAAGAAAACACACGCGGATCGATCGGCGGATGGTGCGTGCGTGTGCCGCGTGCGTACCAATGTGTCGTCTCTCGTTGCCATGTCGAGTTGTGGTAGCGCCTGCGTATCGGTGGAGCCGAGTATTTATGGCACGTTGAAGTGAGCCGGTTTGACCGTACGCCCATCACCGGTGTGTGTACGCTTGCACGCTGGACACTTTGCATTGCACGGGAAGCAGGGCTTTCTCTCCACGTCCACGGGCCGCCTGCCTCCCTGCAGACACTGAGACACGTAGTTGCAGCAACAGCAGCTACGGCAGAGCGGGACCAAACGTGCAGAGGCATTGAATCATCCATGACCAGCTTGGAAGGAAAACCAAAGCCCCGTTCGATCCAAATTGGTGCAAGCTTCACCCTGTCCCTGTGCATCAGTTGTAGCGATTATGAGGAAACGCGTGGGGTTGTAGGGAATCTGATTGGCGATGCTTCTCGTTTTGGGGGGAGATATGAGAAAAACTGCTTGAATGGGATTGTTTTGTCCAGCGCATGATTGTTCCTCGCCCGGAACTTACGCAGGGACTGGGATTCTGAATCAAGCTACTGTGACAAAACAGTTGCTAACTTGGTATTAAGTCGATAAACGCCGAAACGACGACGAAGACGAAGACCATGCATCAGTCTTCTTCCACTTGCAGATGAAAGTGGATCACTGGAAGCGGTAGCGTGAGTGACACTGACACCATGGACGACGGCCATTAGCAGCCGAGTTAGTTTGGCCACCTAATTCCTCGTCTCGCTAGAGCAATCTTTTAACTTTAATAAGCGTCCTAGCATCTCAAACGGACGTAAGTAAAATACGAGCCGTGTGACAACGCAAGGACTGACATAACACAAGCATAGCTTTTCGCAACTAACAGAAACTGCTTGGAGAGGATGGCACTTGGGCAGCCAACAAGCTTGCTAGCAGCTAGCCCAATTCCGTATATAAGTGAAGCGTTGGTGGTTAGCGATATCGCTTATGCTGACAAACAGTACCTGCAGCAACTACACAGATTTTGTTGGTGTGACCATGAATGAAGCTCAGTACACTTATTATTAGCACGGTAGTGGTATCGATGGACCTGGGACCCCCGAGGCCCTAATAAATGAATATATCTCTATAAAGGAATTAAAGGGTAAAAAGCCCTGCAGAGCAGACAAATGTTAGTAATAAATATATAAACTGCAACATCTGAATAACTGAGACCTTGGATTTACCAGGATGGGAAAAAAGAACGAACCAAAGTACTTGTACTATTTCATTTAGCAACCGAAAACAAAGGTACCAGTCCATGTCATGTTAATTTATCTTGACCTGACGAACTGATGGTACAAATGTAATGTACCAATCACCAATCTCACCACGCCAGATCAAAAGGGCACAGTTCGAGGGGGAAACCTGGTGTCTTTCTAGTAGTCTACTGGGTTAGTACATGATTTGTGGTCCATATTTTACAAATACCGGCGGTACAAATAACAATCGTAACAATACATATACTACAAAAATAATAAACTACATCTACTCCAAACTCTGCCCAAAAAAAAACCACGCTTGTATCCGGGAGGACAAGCGAAAAAAACTAAAGCGTCAGAGTTACTTAGAGAGAATGAAATCAAGCTGTAACAAGTAATCTTAGCTTCCTGTCATGCTTTATCATTGAACTTACACTCTCTACAACCAACACGGTCTGCAAAAAAGTGGCAAAAACAATTTACATTCAAGTTTAGAAAGGAAAATGCATAGGACTTAGGATAAACGTTTTATCATCTTACGATAACATTCAGCACTAATCATTCTAGAGAAATTGTAAAACGCAAGAGTGCTTAGCGAAGTACTGGCCATGGCAAGCATAGCACAACAAATAAGGCGGAACATATTGGTTACCTGAAGGCAAGTATAAGCCAAACCAGTGGCAAAGTAGAAATTTGCATTGCCAGTCCCCTGAAATTATTGTCATGTTAGTATCAATGGCACACAATACTAAGAGAGGGAAAGGATGGGAGAGGGAGATACCCTCCAGATCCACAGGTTGTGCATGACAGGGCTCAGGAGAGAGACTCCGATATATCCAAAAAACAAGAAGAAAGTGAATTGCATCTCTACAAAATGTAAAGAGAAACCATTAGTGTTGCAGTGTAAAACTAAACCATTAGTTTTCTAGAGGACTAGGAGTCATTCAAAATATGTTAAAAGAAATGTTAAGCACCTGCTAATTCATTAGCAAATAGTCCCAAAAGACCAAGATAAAGAGCTGAATCTCCGACCTTCAAGATAAATCACAATATGGTATCAATGAACTTGTGGGGAAAAAATCAAGACAACACAAACAAAAACAGCCTGATGAAATTTTACAAAACCGAGGGACTTAATTTATAGGTATTATCATGTAATGTGTACTTACCGATGGATACGATTTCAATATTGCGACAATTGCTGTGTAAATGAAGGCAAGGAAGCATGGACGATGCTTCAGACGGATTGCCAATGGTAATACCATAAAAACAATGTTCATATTGAAGACTATAAGGAAGAAGCTTCTGAAAAAGTCAAAGACTTCAGCAAAGAAGTACCTGCATAACCCCTTTAATGAGACAAATGGAATATCATTGAGTTAGTTACATAATTTGATCAAAACTCACCATAATACACCAATATTTGGCGATAGGTCCTTAACGGTAAGGATAAAACCATATGTCCTGCAGAAACGCACAAGTCAATAGGTAATGGCAAATAAAACCAGTTAATTTCAAATGAAAAGAACTAAGTATGAAGGCACAACAAAGTTGACATGTTGGAGTGGATAGAGCAACATGGTGTTACTAGGATAAGATCAAACATGCTAATACCAGAAACAGTACTCCTTAAGAAAACCTGTCCTCGTTAGTGAGGGAAAGTAACATAAACTAGCACAATCCCCCCATCTCACTCAAACACAAATTTTCATGAGTACCAAAGAAGCATATTCTACTAACAAAGAGTTGAGTATCTTACTTTTTAAACATCTCCTGAAGACCACCCACTTTATTTAGAACTATGCTGCTCAATAGCAACACATAAAATGTCCAGAAAAGCATCCACAATATGAAGTGGAAAACTGGTTTCCACAAGAATTGTTGAACATCTCTTGATCTAGAACTTTTATCATTGTCTGATACGCCAGTTTTACTGGCACTTGATCTTTTTATACGAAATACTTTTGTTGGAGGAGCATCTGGACCATATCCCAATAAAAGAATGATCTGGAAAAAGAACTTTGTTCTCAATAGCTGACTATACGGGTAATGGAAGACATTATCAAATAGATGAATATAAGAGTACAAACAAAGCGTGTGGCACAGACCGGTACAATGAGAATTGCAGGATAAAGAGAGAGATGTGTAGCCATAACATATCCAAAGGCAGCAAGAGGAGCAAGACCTACAAATTAGAGACATTCCAAGTTTTAAACAGCATGAGAACTTGTTAGACTTCTATGTCACTCAAAAGATAGATACTGTCTTTTGCCAAATGAAGGCCCTTTTTACATAAAAAAAATGATTCTACTGAAATTTTAAAAATAGCAGAACATGTTGAAGAGAAACACGAATTTGAGATGCACTTACGTGAACAGGCTCCATATATCATTATCACAACCATTAAATTCTCGATAGGTGAAGTACATGAACCCACACAAGTAACTATTGCCCAGGGGTTCCACAAATATATGAGGGAAGCAATATCTCCTGCACTTACGTTAACTGCAGGAACAGTATCAATAAGAACAATAAGTAGCTGCATAACAAATATTAAATAATCACAAGATGAAAGCATCAGACTATCATTAGTAAATGAAGAATCACTAATTTTGATTCATATTTAATGTTTCAGAAACATACAAAACTACAAAATCAGAATCACTAATTTTGATTCAAGTATAATGTTTCAATTTTGCACCTTATAAGTTGCTAGAATCAGTCATCTTTTTAAAAAAAAATCCATTCCGAAATGATGTATTAATCTGAAAATAAGTTGTTTCAAAGCAATTCCGTGTATCTCTATTATGAAAGACTAGATTGGCTCTATAATAAAGAATGACAATTCAATGAATCAATGAAATATTTGAAGCTTTGATATTGTAAATCTGCAAGAAGCTCTGTATGCTACTCCATTGGTAAAAACAAGTAGATAGCTAGTGTCAACAAACTAAGAACAACTAGGTCAGTATCCAATAAAGCATATTCTGCAAGGAGGGGCACAAAACTGTAGGTCCTCAACTATAGTGCTCACCTGAATTACTCACTGCCTCTGTGAGCTCAAGTGACTTCAATCTTCTGTTGCGTGCTATTTGGAGTCTACGACCAGTTGCTCGGATAAGCATGGCAGCTATAAAATCTACGGCCACAAAAATCAAACTGTCTTGCATTCATGAGTGTAATATAAATTACAAGATCTCCAACATAGTTCAAAAAGGTAATGGAGTACATTGGAGGCTCCATTTTTTTTATTTGGTCTGAATCATTACATGCTAACATAAAAATAAGAACATAATTTAAAAGATCATCATAGAAAATCCTTTTCATCCATGAAAATCAAGTGGCTAATACTGTTAGAGAATAGAGACACAGATCCTAGGTGTAACGGAAAAAAATACATAACAACTTATTTACCTGCAATATATATGATCATGTCCAACAGACCTGTAATACCATGAAATACAGGGATGTGAGAATTTCAAACATTGATCTGATATTCTGATAAAATAAACCAATCCTGTCAAAGCATATAGCTGCAGTAGTGCAACCAATTGCGATCAGAGAAGCATCATAGCCAAGGAATTGATCACCTTTTGTTAGTCAATGGACCAAGAACCGATAGAAGCAAAGGGGAACCATGATACATTGAACCTGAAAGACAAAACATTCACCATGCTGAATAATCACTTCCAGTTCATGCTACAAGAAAAACACATTGCAAAGAGACCCTACTAAAACTTATTTTTTTTAACACACCCCATAAGTGCGGGCTTGCAGCAGTTCATGCTTAATGGAGATTACTAGAAGTAGCACCCTTACTTTACTTTTAAAGGTGCTCTCATGTCGCTAGTAATTCCATCCCTATACTGAGCTCAACAATTCACGACTTCAGTTGTCCCCCCCAAAAAAAGTAATCAAGCAAGATTAAGATGTGTGGAACGAACCGGAGTAGGGCGACATGGAAGCCTGCTTCAGCCAGTACCCTTCCGCCACTGCAAAACACACAGGAAAACAAGCTATTAGTCCAATTACGGCGACAACACAGCACAGCTCAAGTCTGGGACGAGGAGGCTGGGGAGCAAGGGAGCGCTTACGGCGGCGGATGGAGGTGAGGGGGGTGGAGACCTCGGGGCGGGAGGCGAGGTGGAGGTCCCCGCCGAAGAGCACGAGAACGAGCCGGAACCCGACGGCCGCCGCGGCCATCGACCAGAAGTTCCGGATCGCCATTGCCGCCGCCGCCGCTGCCGCAACTCCGATCTGAGCACAGCCACCGCTTCGTCGTCACGGCAGTAACCGGAGCCGCGGCTTGGCGATTGGGCCTTTCTACGCCAAGTCGTCATGGATGTCGCCTTTGCGTAATTGAGTTGGGCTTCAGCAGCCAGCACTGGTTGGAAGGCCCAAATCATCTGCAATTCTATGGTGTTTAGGCCCACATTAGAAAACTTTGGAAGCCCGACCTGGAAAAATACCAGCACAGTGTTTTAGAGTGGTTTTCACCAACAGGCACAAAGGTTGAAACTGTGATCCCAAGTTCCAACTTCCAAGCAAAGTACACGTGTAGTTACATATTGTATTACTACATTCTCATAAAATATATACTAGTAATCTAAAATCGGATTAGATATAACATAATACTATAATCTGAAAATCTGGATAGAAAGCACGTATCCTAATTGGCTAGTTTTATTATCTATATCCATAGTACGTCTATTCCGGTTTGCTAAAATCTTCTACTTTAATAATAACCCATATATGTAAACAGATACATTTTTTTAAGATAACATTTGTGTCCCAAAAAAGGAAGCACAGATCATAAAAGGTAGACAAGATCGAATCAAACTTCTCAAAATACCATAATGTCTTGACGATGACAAGTAGGGTCTGGTACAACATTATTTTATTTTAGCAAACTTATAAATTATTAAGACAACTATTATGGTATTATCAAATCTTGCCCGCGTATTAAAATGCCCAGGTCTCGCACGCTAGCTTCTGATCGAAACCGTCTACACGCAGTCGACGTCTACGCGACAAGCCGCGAGAACACCGCCGCCACAGCACAATCCCAAGTTCCCAACCTACGCAAGCTCGCCATCGCCGGCCGTCGACCCAATCCCAGCGACCATGAGGCGTCTGCTCGTCCCGGTGCTCCTCCTCATGCTCGCATTGTCTACCTGCGAGTCCTCCGTGTTGCAGGACACATGCAAGTCCGTCGCCGCCGGCCACAAGTACGTCACCTACAACGACTGCATCAAGGCCTTCCAGGCCGACAGCGCCAGCGCCACCGCGGCCGACGCGCGCGGCCTCGCCGCCATCGCGGCCAGGATCGCGGAGAAGGCCGCCAACGCCACGTCCGCGCGCATCGCCGCGCTGAGAGCCTCGGAGAAGGACGCGAGGAGGCAGGACCGACTCGGCGTGTGCGCGGAGGTGTACTCGGACGCCGTGGACCAGCTCGGCGAGGCCGCCGAGGACATCGCCAGGGGCGGGGACGAGGCCACCCAGGACGCGGTGACGCAGCTCAGCGCGGCGCTGGACGCGCCAGGGACGTGCGAGGACGCGTTCGGCGAGGCCGACGACGCGTCGCCGCTGGCCCCGGAGGACGCCGAGTTCGCGAAGCTGGCGACCATCGCCCTCGCCGTCGCTGCGTCCCTCTCGCCGCCGCCATCGACACCGGCAACCAGGGATTGATACTGTCTATTAATTATCGTGATTCGCGCATAATTAGCAATTTAGCATCGTGGACTACATTCAGCTATAATAAAAGATTTTTCGATGATATGTTAAACTTTTTATGCTTTACTTGGAAGGATTTTGTCCAGTGCCTTGCATGTTTCGCATGCAACGTGGTTTAGTGGGCGAGTAGCCAGCTTGGAATCTCATCTCGCGCTTTTTTTATACTCCGTACGTGGTATGTCTTTGAACGTGGGTGCTAGCTGTTTTCTGGAAGTGGGAGCGTTGAGTGGAAGCAAGGCGTGCTGCCTTCTGAAGAGCACTTTTGCCTTTCGCCTTCGCTCCCTTCTTTTCTATGTGGCTTGTTGGCATATATTGCTACAAAATTGTACTGGTAAATATACAGATATATATTGATCTGCTGCGAAATTATGATTTGTGTATCGTTCTGGATTATTTGGAATTTTAAGTAGTACCACGTAAAGGCCATTCGGTAATTGAGCAGAGCAGCGCTAGATGTTGATCTCAAGAAAGAAATATGCATCAGAAGCCAATGAGAGTAATAGTGCCATTGATCATGGATTCATGTCTTGACGTTCACCGGTAGCCAGAAACTGAAAGATCTAAGCCAGCTTTCTTACCGCATCTTGCACGATTCATGCTCTTGATGGCATCGTCTATCGTCTTATTGTTTGGGTGCGTCGAACGTAACTGAGGTGGCACACTATATAATACCCAGATTAGAGCCTAGCTCATTGGTTAGATTTGGGGCAGGGGACCATAAGCTTAGAGGGGGCTCAGAGAAGGTGAGGGATCGACAGGCTTGCAGCATTGCAGAGTGCAAAGAGAGCCCGTAATTAGCAGTTTTATGAAAACGCAAACCCCCAAATGAAAGGCAATTCCAACTAATCTGAAAATTCTGATGAACCTGAGGATACTCGTCTCAGTGTGTCTGTGTGCGCTCTAATCTTTTCTCCCTTTTTTTTAAAAAAAAATTTCTTTTCCTACATCTGGGCCGGCCCGTCCTCAGGACGTACACGTTCTTGGGGGCGGCTGATCGACGATCAGTCGCGCACAGCGCGTGGCGCGCGGTCAGTTCTGACATGTTTAGTCTCTCTTATCTTATACAGTGTATGTATGTGTGTGTATATATACGTATAAACTTTATATACACGTATACAAAGTTTATGTCTATATATATAAAGTATATATTTTAATATGTATATATTTTATACATAAAAAATATATACACATATACAAAGTTTGTATATGACGTATAAAAAGTTTGTATAAATTAAAAATATACCAACTTTGTATACATACACACACACACACATATATATATAAATACATTTAAAAAACACATAAAAAAATTTATATACACGTATGCAAAGTTTGTATATGTGTATGCAAAGTTTATATACGTGTATATAAAGTTTGTATATGTACGTATTAAAACTTAAAAAAATTGAAAGAAAATACGGAAAGAAAATAATAAAAGGAAAAGAAACCGTGCGAAAAAAAGCAACGACAAAAAACAGAAAAAACTAAAAAAAAAGGAACTGTGCGAAAAAAAAAACCACGCCGCGCTGCCGCCCGCGCTCCCTCTCCGCGCGCGACACGCGTCCACTCGCGCGGGGGAGGGGTCGCGCGACTAGTCACGCAATAGCATTCTCGCACGTTTTGCCGTTTGCGATCGGTGTCTGCCGTTTGCACGAATGAAGCAGGCCTAACATTCTTCTTCCGAGAGACGTGGAATTATGAAGGAATAAGTTCATATGAGGTCTCTTAACTTGTCAACGAATCCGATTTTCGTCCTCCAACCGAAAAACCAAATACAACAAGTCCCTCAACTGTCAAAACCAGTGCAGATGAGGTCCCTCGGCTGTTTGGATGGCGGTTTTGGCTGACGTGGCGCCTACGTGGCTAATTTGACTCGGTCTCCATCTGATGTGGCACTGACGTGGCGTTTAAGTGGCAATTTGATCTAAGTAAAACAATAAACCTCGTGGGACCCACATGTCAGTTTCACACACAAATTAATAAAAATGGTGGGGCCCACGTGGGCCCCAGGTGTCATTCTCACCCATCCTCTTCTTCCTCCTCTTTCCCTATCTCCCGTCTCTTCCTGTCTCTCCTCTCTCTCTCAGGCGTGACGGAGAGGGAGCGGCGCGCGGCGGCGCCGGCAGGAGAGGATGCCGTCGCCGCCTATGGCGAGGATGCCGTCGAGGTCGGAGGGCGGCGTGGAGGACGGTGGAAACGGGGGCGGGGGCCGCGATGGTGAGGGCACGACGGATTCGGGCCACCATGGCGGCGGCACGCCCTTCTCAAGCAGAAAGCGGCGCTGCGGCTGGTCGCAGTGCTGCATGAGCGCCGAGAGCAACGAACCCAGCGTGGTGTCCTGCAGCTCGTGCAGGAAGTGCGGCCCTGCCAGCGCGGCGCCGCCGACGTTGCCGTCGCACCCCGGCACGGCATTGTCGCCAACAAATTGTCAGCCTGGTACTTGGCGATGGCGGCCGGGCCGTTGCGGACGAAGCGGACCTTCTCCTTCCAACAGGAGCGGAGGTTGTCGGAGGCGCTGCTCACCGGCTTGCCCTTCTCCGGGATGATGCCGTACACAAACCCCTGCGCGTTGCACACCTCCATCATCTTGAGCATGTACTTGAGGATCCCGTCTTGCTCCTACGACTGCCGCTGCTGCTCATGCAAGCTCCGCCGGCGGGAGATGAAGAGAGGGGAGATGGGGAGAGGAGAGGGGAGAGAGATGAAGAGAGGGGAGAGGGGAGGAGAAAGAAGAGGAGGGATGAGCACCACGGCGATGTTGAGCACCACGAGTCCACGACGAGGACCCCCAGGAAGAAGCCAAAGCTGAGCACGGCAGACCTCGACACACGGAGTATCTGCTTGACTGCTTGCCGGAGGCATCCAGTAGCCCTGCAAATTAATTAAATCAACAGCAAATTAATTAATCAGCAGACGAAGATAATTAATACTCCTAGGTTAGCACTGGTGGAGAAAGCCTTTTTACTTCTGGTTGGTAACCCCCTATAGTTCCGGTTTTCCAACCGGGAGTACGAATCCGGGACTAAAGATCGATCTTTAGTCCCGGTTGGTGTTACCAACCGGGAAAAAAGAGAGGAATCTTTAGTCCCGGTTGATAACAACCGGGACTAAAGAGAGAGTAGCGCTTTTTTTTTCTTTTGCCGGATTTAATCTCTATATTTTCTCCCGAATCTACCATGTATATCCCTAAATCAATCCGCAAATCCCCAATTCAAAGTAACATCCCCAATTCAATGGAACATCCCAAATCTTAAGTTACTTATAAACATAAATCAAATACATCACAAATCCTAAAAAAATATACTCAAATCAAATACATCACAAATCCTAAAAAATACACACAAATCAAATACATCACAGATTATACATCTCATATCTATGCAATGAATCACAAAATTACACATCTCAATCAATCACAAATTATAAAAAAAAAGAAAAAAAAAGAAAAGAGGCCGGCCGGCAGTCGAGAGGGCACGGCCGCCGCCGGGCGCGCCCCCACCGGCCGCCGCCACGCGCGGCACCTCCGGTCGCCCATCATGGCCGCCACTGGGAATGCCCCCGTCGGTCGCCGCCGCGCGCGGCACCGCCGCCCGCCAGCCCGCCGCCGCCCGCCATGGCCGCCGCCCCGCACGGCACCACCGCCGCCAGCCATGGCTGCCGTCGGGCGCGGCCCCGCCGGCCACCGCCGCCCGCCACAGCCGCCGGGCCGCCGCCGCCAGTGGATGGGAAGTGAGGAGAGGGGAGGAGAGGGGAGGAGGAGTTAGGAAGGGAAACGGATCTGTGAAGTATAGGAGAGGATAAGGGATAGGGATTATATACTACGTATTAAATTTTAGTCTCGGTTGGTAATACTAACCGGGACTAAAGATCAATATAATTTTTAGTCCCGGTTAGTATTATCAACCGGGACTATAAAGATGATCTTTAGTCCCGGTTGGTGTCACCAACCGGGACTAAAGATCCTTGGCCCCCTGACAGACTACTGACACGGGATGAACCAGGAGTAAAGATGATTTTTAGTCCCGGTTGGTGTTACCAACCGGGACTAAAGATCATAAAATAACTGTGGTGTTTTTAACCGGGACTAAAGATTATTTTTAGTCCCGGTTTTTTTTGCAACCGAAACTATTGTGGATTTTGGCCGACCGACCAAAGATGGTTTCTCCATCAGTGTAGGTACGTACGTTTTCGACGAAGACCGTTCCAAAGTTGCCGACGATGTTGATGATGCCGAAGACGAGTGCCCCCGAGCTGAGCATGGCGAGGTAGGAGCCCTTGAAGTTGCCGGCGACGGGGCCACACGCTTGGCCGTTGCACGAGAGGTCGGCGGAGCAGTCGCGAGCGGCGCTAGCTGGCGACGGCCATGAGGCGGTCATACACCACACGCGGGCTGCCGAGTTTGGGGCTGGAGGTGTAGACGAGGAAGACGAAGACGACGAGCACCGCGTGCACGACGATAGAGTGGATGTAGCTGGCAAGGAAGGTGGCCTTGAGCCCGCCGGCGAGTGTGTAGACGACGACGCCGAGCGGGATGAGGAAGCTGGCGGCTTAGATGTCGACTCCGGTAAGGCCGTTGACGACGGCGGAGCCGCCGAGGAGGAGCATGGCGGCGTGGCGCAGAGGAGAGGGGAGAGAGGAGGGGGTAAGAATGACATCCCGCGTGGGCCCCACATTTATTAAACTAATGTGTGTTAAACTGACATGTGGGTCCTATGAGGTTTATTGCTATGTAAGCGCCACGTCAATGCCACATCAGATGGAGACTGAGTCAAATTAGCCACGTAGGCGCCACGTCAGCCAAAACCGCCGTCCAAACCGTCGAGGGATCTCATCTGCACTGGTTTTGACAGTTGGGATGCGTTGTATCTGGTTTTACGGTTGAAGGACGAAAATCGGATTCGTTGATAAGTTAAGGGACCTCAGATGAACTTATTCCAATTATGAACACAAGCCAAAATGGGCTTATATTACTGGATTGTTTTGTTCGGGGAGAGAAAAGCCCAAATCGAGAGTGCGTAGCGCAGCGAGGAACGTGTTACGTGGTCGGGACACCGGAGAACCCAATGCAGCCAGGCAGGCAGATCGACGAAAATCTCGACCATGGACGGGCGTCGTTTCCGGCGGATCGGTGTCCGGTTCTCAGCATCCCATTCCATTCGATGTGTGTCCTAACTCGATCGTGATCTCTTTGCTACAGCAACACAATCCTAAAAAGGCCCTAGGATGACGCTGATGCTTCGTACGCGATGGAACTACACTAGAGTAGTCCACTCGTGTCGGAGCACTTCCCGGGTGGATAGCATACGATCGATGTTCCACTACATACTATTGTGCTGCACAGCTAATGATTGTACATGTATGAGGTACTTTCTTAGCAAAATTTGTTCATAGATACTTTCAAAAATTTTGGTGTTGGCTAGGGGACACCGTTAAAGCGTAAAAAAAACTTGGCTCGTTCTTTTTACTATATACTTCCTCCGTCTTTAAATATAAGAGATTTTTTTTCTAGATTTATTATACTAAAATATGTCACATCCAATCAAAATTCCTTATATTTAGAGACGAAGGGAGTAGTTCAAAACTTATCCATGTTCGCTACGTCTATCACTTCATCTAAGCCACATCGTTCAACACGTCATCTGTCACCCCATGTGAACATATCATCGAGTAGCTGCCGTCCTCGCACCACGGCTCGACTAGCTGCCGCCGCCACCGCCCAAGGCAGAATCTTGCAAGCTCGACAGCGCCATCGCCCATGTCTTCTCCCACTCCACTCGGTGCCATCGCTGCTTCACTTGGGCCGCACTGCCTTTGCTCCGCTCAGTGTCTCAACTTCATCTGCCAGTGGGGAAAGGTAGAGAGAAGAGAGAGGGGAGATGAAGAGTGAGAGGAGAACTATACTGTGGAGCATGTATCCTTTCAGGGGCTTAGGACTAACCGACAACCAATGCTCGGCAAGTGCGGTATCTACACTGCTATCATCCTAACAGGGTAAATTTGGGGTGCCGACCGGTGAGCCTCACCAATAAAAGCTTATGCGTGGGCAGCCCGAGTATTTTTGTCATGCATTACCATTAGCACGTGTCAATGGGAACAAATTAAATTGGGAGTAAGGTGAGAAAATTATTAGAAAGATGTGAGAAGTAAAAAGGATCATACATTCTAAGGGTTTTCACAAATAGCTTAAGTTGAATTTTTTCAAACTATTTTCAAATCGTCAAGCCAAGCTTTAGCTTACAATCAGCATTGCTCTGATACCAACTGTTGTGGGCACCACACGTAATATATTGTCCAGTGCTTATCGTGACTAACACATGTATTTGGATCTACGTGTGTTGGTCACGTTGGACACACTGGACGATATATTACTTGGGATGCCCACATTACGTCTTTGCTGTGATCCCCTCTTAAGGCTGTGTTCTTTAGGGCTTGTTTGGTACAGCTCCAACTCCTAAATTTAGCTCCAGGAGTTAGGTCTAGAGTGGAGTTGTGGAGCTGCCTAAACCCAGCTCCACAACTCTAGTTTATTTTGTGAGAGAGCTCCACCCAGCTACACTCCTAATTTTGGTGGAGCTGAAACTGTTTGGCTGAGCTCTAGCTCCAGAAGGGGTGGAGCTGGAGCTTGTATCAAACAGGCCCAGTTACCCCTGCTGCAGCGCCGGAAGTTTTGCAAACTATTGGATTCGTCCGCTATGCTGACTCAAGCGGGCTAGCATCCCCTTGCAGCCCGTGCTGCCCAGCGTTGTTCTGTATCCCATCATCATCGTAAGCTCAGTCAGGGACTCAGGGTCATGACGCCATCCATACTCTGAACTATAGATGAACCGAGTGGTACTGAGGTCATTTGATAATGTTTCTGTGTCCAAAATAGCAGGAAATAATATAACAACGTGTGCCATAATCGATGGCAAATAATCAGAATTTTGGAGCGTTTACGAACAAAATAAGTTTTGCGAAATTCTCAAATATCGTTTAGCTTTTTTTTTTCCTTTTTTACGTGCTTTCTGTGGTCAAATTTGGAGTGCCAACTATACATCAGTTGGGCTGATCCTCACTCTACCTGAAAATCATTGGTCCACCCAGAACGAATCTTGGCTGCAAAGTTGGAAAAAAGACGTTTGAGGCTCGTTAGCTACTCGAGCTTGGTCGTTACATGCTTTGATTCGCTCGAGCCTGCTGTGAAGCTTGCGAGCTCTGACCAGCCAAGCTCGAGCTGTTCGCCAATAGCCCCTCTCATCTAGGCTCTTGTCCTGTCCGTTGGCTTTGATTCTTCGTGTTAGGTTTAGTCCCATATCAGTAATTGATAATGATGAAATATAACTTAAAAGATAAAAATAATCGTCACCTATCAAATTAGTATTTTAGGTTGTTTAAAGTTATGAATCCGGTTAATTCTAAAAGATATCCAATGTGATATGAGTGGTACATGGTACACTCCACTTTTCTCATGTTCACATGTTGTTGGATGGTCTGATAGCTAGGACTGGCTCCTCCAACCCACTCGGTGCACCATTTCTTGTTATTTTTGTAAAAAGAAAAAAAACACTAGTTACACTAGATGTTAACATAATAGACCTTTAGTAGCACATTTATGGCTTATTCGTATGGCCACTCCACCCGGCTCAAAGCGGTTCGAATAAAAGTCTAGTCTTTGAAAAAAATCGATTAAGGAATATTTTAAAATTGAAAAAAGTACGAATTACCCCCCGAACTATCGCGGTCGTCCGAATTACCCCCCTGAACCATAAAACCGGACATTCTTCACCCCCAACTATATAAACCGGATGAATTACCCCCTCGAACCAATTCAGAGTGGTTTTGTCCTACGTGGCGCACATGTGGCAATCCAGTCAGCGTTTTTTTAATTAAAAAAATTGTGGGACCCGCATGCTATACTCTTCTCTTCTTCCCCCCTCTATCTCTATTCTCTCTCTCGCTTTTTCTCTCTCGCGGCTCGCGGGGACGGCGCAGGGACGGCGAGGACGGCAACGGCGGAGGCAGCGATCGCGGGGAGGCAAGCAGCGGGGTAGGGCGGCGGAGGAGGCGAGCGGCGGTGGTGGGGTGCAGCGGAGGAGGCAGCGGCGGCGGCGAGGCGAGGCGGTAGAGAGGGAAGAGGCGGCTGGCGAGCCCGGTCGAGCCGCGCCCCCTCTGCGGCGGACCCACCGGTGGTGACGCCGACCGCCGCACCTCTCCCCTCCCCCATCTTTCGTCGGCCGCCGCCTCGCCTCGCCGCCGCCGCCGCCGCTGCCTCCTCCGCCGCACCCCGCTGCCGCCGCTCGCCTCCTCCGCCGCCTTGCCCCGCCGCTCGCCTCCCCGCGCTCGCTGCCTCCGCCGCCGCTGCCTCCGCCGTCGCCGTCCTCGCCATCCCCGCGAGCCGAGAAAAAAAGCGAGAGAGAGAGAGAATAGAGAGAGAGGAAGAAGAGAAGAGTATGGCATGCGGGTCCCACAATTTTTTAATTAAAAAAACGCTGACTGGATTGCCACGTGTACGCCACGTCGGACAAAACCGCTCTGAATTGGTTCGAGGGGGGGTAATTCGTCCGGTTTGCATAGTTGGGGGTGAAAAATGTCCAGTTTTGTGGTTCAGAGGGGTAATTCGGACGACCGCGATAGTTCGGGGGGGGGGGTAATTCGTACTTCTTCCTTTAAAATTTCATTCTACTTTTGAGCTTTGGTGCTTCAAGCTTCACGGTGCTGATCGATTAGGGTAAATCCAATTCATGCCCGAAAAGGAAAAGAAATGTCTAGGCTCGGCTTGATGCTGTGTCAAGCTCGAGCTCAGGCATGTGGGCTTAGGGCTGGACAAAAAACTCGTGACTCGTTAGCTCGCTCGGCTCATGATCAGCTCGGCTCGGCTCGATTATGCTCGTATTTTTTAAACGAGCCAAGCCAGCGTTTTAGCTCGTTACGTATAACGAGCTAGCTTGAGCGAGCTCGCGAGCTGCTCACGAGCTTAATGAGCTAGATAGGAGAGACATTAACAAAACATGGCCCATAAGTATAATTCAACTTGCTGGCCCAGAAAGAGAAAAATCAGTCCATCCCGTGCTAGGCCCAAAGAAAATGTGCAATAGAAATGTCCAAAACCCTAGTAGACTTGGTCAATCAGTCCCCTTCCCCTCATTCTCGATAGATCCAGATTCGGCATCGGCAACAGCCGCCCGTGCGCCGCCTGAGCCGTCTGCGCCGCCTCCGCACATCCCACGCCGCTCCCTCCATCCTGAGCCGCCTGCGCACTCCCTCCATCCTGCTTCGCCGTCGCCCGTCCAGCGTCCAGTGGCCGACGCTCGCTGCTTGCCGGTTCATGCCCAGGAACCAGATGGCCGGTCCCCAACTGCGGAGCTACCCACGCCGTGATGCTCACTGGTCGCTGTCGGCCTCTCGATGAGCAACCCAGGCCGAGTGTCCCTGTGCATCACGGAGGAGGAAGACGAGGTGCAGCCGTGTAGGTGTAAAGTACTAACATCCGCCTGTGATTTGTTCAACTGATGATTCATTTGTTGAACACTTGACTCTGTGATTCGTTGCCTCATTACTTTGATACTTAGATACAGTTGCATACTTGGATTTGAACGCTGGTTTGATTATCTGAATTTTTATTGCAAACTTTTTGGTTTTGTTGTATTGGCTCGCGAGCTGAACGAGCTAGCTCAAGCTGGCCAGCGAGCCGAGCCGAGCCAGTCTTCTAGCTCGTTAGAATAACGAGCTGGCTTGGCTCGTTATCCTAACGAGCCAGACCGAGCCGAGCCGGCTCGATATCCACCCCTATGTGGGCTTGGTCGAGATCGGCTCGTTTTAGCCCCTGACGATAGTAAAACAAGGGATCGGTCGGCGGCTCGCGAAGCGAAAGGAGGCGGCAGTTTTCACACGACTGCAGCGCCCCACCCTTTCCTACTCTTTTTATTTCCCCACTTGTCTTCCCCCGTGCGGCGCCACACCTCCTCTTCTCATCTTCTCCTCCTATCAACTCCCTCTCTCTCCACCGCTCCGCTTGCCTCGGATCGCGCTCGCGCTCGCCGCGGAGCAGCGCCCCCAACAACGGCATGGCCGGTGACAGCGGCAACAACAACGGCAACAGCGACGGCGGTAGCAACCGGGACGAGGAGGTCCAGATACAGATCGCAGGTCAATCAATCTTTTCCTCACTTCCTCTGTCGAAAGCCTCGCTGTTTAGCTATGTCCCGATTTTCTTCGTCGAGGGAGTGTGGGTGAGGAGGTTAGAGTCGCCTTGCGATGGGCGGTAAACGCAGATGAAATGAACTCGTTCGTTCTCTCGGGCTTATTTGTTGTTCGATGGTGTGGGGGAAGTAAGCCCGCGAGGTGTTCGATGAATTGCCTGCTCGTGCGTGGCGTGTTGGATATGGCCATATGCCCATATGGGATTTGTTTTTTGTTTATAGACCATATTAACTTTTCAGCCTATCGTGAGTTCGTGACATCATCGAGTAGCAGAGTAGGCAGTTGGCAAACCCCTGTTGTTCGCGTACATGAGCTGGATAAGTGGTTGATGATAGCACCAGCTATAGTATGCATTGCATTTAACAGAAATACAATCTTTATATTAGTTTTATATATTAGTGCAGGATTTCCCTGAGATTCCAAGTAACTCGCTTTCATTTGATAGTTTCACCAATTGACAATACTGTACTGTAAGGATGGAGCCATAGTCTTGTGTTGCTCGACTTTCTCACAATAAATTTAGAGATTTTTGGGTTTATGGCCAATTGTTCGAAAAGAAAGGAGGATTTCCCTTCACTATGGGAACTCTGGTTGCATATTTTGAATAGGAAAAGAAAGTTTCATTTGGCCGTGTGTATGCTTAACACATGAAGTTTGGGCTAACCTGTTGATACTGCCTATCTTCTGTAACTTGCAGATTCGTCCAAAGCTGCAACTTCGTCAACTCATGAAGTACCTATACAGAACTCTCCTGTCAAGAGTTGGCAATGGTGGCTGATGGTGGGAGTTAACATGTTCTTCCTCATTGCCGGTCAGACCGCATCTACACTTCTTGGGAGGTTCTACTACAATCAAGGCGGCAATAGCAAGTGGATGTCCACATTCGTCCAAACTGCTGGCTTTCCGGTTTTGTTCATTGCCCTGTTTCTTTTCCGTTCAAAGACATCTTCTACACAAACAGTCACTAGTAGTCCTGCCCCTACAATTTCTATCCCCAAAATTACTCTGATATATGTTGTCCTGGGGCTCATCATTGCTGCAGACGACTTGATGTATTCCTATGGCCTACTATATCTTCCGGTCTCAACATATTCGCTCATCTGTGCTAGTCAGCTTGCCTTCAATGCCGTCTTCTCATATTTCCTCAATGCTCAAAAATTCACCCCTCTGATTTTCAATTCCGTAGTCCTCCTTACGTTTTCTGCTTCACTCCTTGGAGTTGATGAAGATTCTCAGGGAACTACTAGTATATCACATGGGAAGTACATTTTGGGTTTCCTGTTGACACTAGGGGCATCAGCTACTTACTCGCTCATTCTCTCCCTGATGCAAGTCACATTTGAGAAGGTTATTAAGAGGGAGACCTTCTCAGTCGTGTTGAACATGCAGATATATACAGCTCTCGTGGCAACATTGGCTTCTCTTGTTGGGTTATTTGCAAGTGGTGAATGGATGACTTTACAAGGAGAGATGCATGCATTCCAGTCTGGGAAGCTGTCATATGTAATGACACTGCTGTGGACGGCTATATCCTGGCAGGTAGCATCAGTTGGAGTGGTGGGATTGATCTTTGTGGTGTCATCACTGTTTTCAAATGTGATAAGCACCCTAGCTCTACCCATCATTCCTGTTTTTGCTGTGATTTTCTTTCATGACAAGATGGATGGAGTAAAGATTATAGCTATGCTGATGGCCATTTGGGGATTTATTTCATATGGCCACCAATTATATGTTGATGGCAAGAAAGGTAGAAAGACTACAGTCAGTGTAGAGGAAACTTCCTAATCATCACAATGTTGCCTAGAATGCCGTTCTTACCAATTTAAGTTGTTGGTTCTGAGTAAGGTACTGTAGTTATTAGGAACTTCATCAAAGAAATTCCATTTTTGCACCATTTGGTATATAACTATAGATATTGTCTTGATTACTCTGATGTAAGGATGTATCAAGCAAGAGAATAAATTTTATATCACCCCCAAATTTCCTTGTCCTGTGGAGTAGTCAAGTCGATATTGTGGTTGTGGTTTTTTGGCACGCTTGGCAAGTTGATAATGTGCCATTATTGGGTTTGATTCAAGTGTATACAGTAGCGTGGAGGTTCAAATATACTACTTCCGTCCCATATTACTTGTCGCTTTGAATTTTTATTTGTAAAATTTGATCATTCGTCTTATTAAAAAAATTAAAATTATTATTTATTTTTTTTTGACTTGCTTTATTATTAAAAGTGCTTTAAGTATTACTTATCTTTTTTTATATTTGCACAAAATTTTCAAATAAAATAAATGGTCAAACGTTATAAGAAAAAAGTCAAAGCGACAACTATTATGAGACGGAGGTAGTATGTTATCAGTGTCTGTGTATGTCAAACATCCAGATTGGATGGTTATCACAATGACTTCTTGGTGATGAAATCCAATCATAAGAGGGCGACGACGCTCGATCTGCTGATAGCTCCGGCCGGCTCATAAAAATATTAGGAGAATTGAAATTGAGCAGGCGAAAGCAATGGGACAAGAATCAGCCAAAGACGCCACCAGGAGTTAGCTCGCCAACCAACAGCTTCACCGCATCTCCTTGATTTTTTTTCTCGCGTCTAATTTGTGAAACAGGCAAAACCCGGAACGGGACGGCCACGACGGTGACGGACGCCCAAACGGGCAACCTATGATGACTGCTGAGGTAGAGTGAGCCATATATGGGTCGAATCTTCTTCGTTGCTTTTGCGCGAGCGATCACATTCGGCCCATTGAGCCAGTCAGCCAGACTGCTCCCAGAATTCCCACGCGGCCACTCTGAAAGAGGACTAGCAGGAAAAGCGGAAAAAGTATATAGAAGGTCCCTCGTCTTTTCAATTTCTCAGTCCCTCTAGTCGGGTGGGCGCCGGCCGGCCGGATCCCCTGAAAACTGTACGTGCGGGTCTCCCCGCATGCGGCTCACGCCATTTGAGGTGGGCCAGCCTAGTATTCATTCGCAAATCCTGTAGTGAAATTGAGACATCGGATTACAAGATCGTCCCTTAATCGCAAAACCAGATATATAGTATCCCTTAGGATCACTCGGGGTCTTTAGGTGGTTTTGACACCGGTTTCGTCTGACGTGACAGTTCAGTTAGCGTGAAACCCACGTGGACCCCATATGTCAATGAAACATCCCTTCTTCTTCCCCTTTCCCCCTCTCCCGTCTCTTCCCCATCCTCGCGTCTGCACTCCGGAGTGGCGCCGCGGGCAGCGGTAAGCGGCTGCTAACCCACGGATCCCGACGATGGCATGGACGATGGGCGGCGGCGACAAGCTCCATTCCTCGCTCCCCTCCTCTAGTTCCCTCTTCCTCAGCGTCCCCGGCCCCTTCCCTTCTCTCCCGGTGATCTTGAGGAGGAGCGGCGGCGGCAACCTCCCCACCGCCACGAACCCTGACGACGGGGCGGGCGGCGGCTGACGAGCTCCATGTGCACCCCTCCTCCACCTCTTCCCTTAGTGCCCCCGCCCCTTCTCTCCCGTCGATCTTGAGGAGGAGCGCGTGGAGACGGACCTAGGACTCTCTGCGTTCGTCCACAGTTACTCCGCCTACCTTGACGAGCGGCTCGAGATCCGCCTCCTCCTCCCACCACCGCGCTCGCCTCTGGCCCCGCGCCACGCTGTTTCTCGTCATCGACAGCCTCTCCCGCATCAGGCATCGGGGAGACGCTGCTCATCGTCAACCACGATGACGCGCCACGGTTTGTCCGGGACAAGCGCGCCGCGACGGCGGCATTGGGGTAGACGGGCAGCTGGCCCTCCCCATACTCCCCCTTCGTCTTCCCCCGTGCTCCCGCCGCCGGCTGTCGCACCCTCCTCTCCTGTCTCGCCCCGCCGGCCTCCTCCCCACCTGCCGGCTGCCCTGCCCAAACGAGAAGAATAGTGAGAGAGAGGAGGAGGTGAGAAAAGAGGGGAAAGAGAAGGGTGATGACGTGGACAGTCTAACAGGTAGGGCCCATGTGGGTCCCACGCTGATTCAGCTGCCACGTCGGACGAAACCGGGGTCAAAACCGTCTAAGAATTTAGAGTTACCCGGTTTTGTAAGTTAAGGTATGTTATATATCTAGTTTTGCGGTTAAGGGATGATTTTGTTATCCGATGACTAAGTTGAGGGACCTTGGGTGTACATTTTCCTAGGAAAAGCCACTCTTGAGCTTTAGGAATAAGTTCACTTCATGACCCTCAAAAGTGATCGAAATCTAATCCATGACCTAAAACCACAAAACCGGATATCTCGACCCCCAAACTCTTAAAACCGGTGTAATTTGACTCCCTAGGCGGTTTTGGAGGACGGTTTCACTGATGTGGCGCCTACGTGGCAGTATTGACTCGGTCTTCTTTACACGTGGCGTTGACGTGGCGCTTAGGTGGCATTAGAAATAAAAAATATGCGTGGGACCCATTAGTCATTCATAAAAAACAAATGTGGACCCACTGACATGTGGGGCCCACATGTCAGTCCTGCCTCTCACCTTCTTTCTTCCTCCTCCCTCTCTCCCTTCTCTCTCTTTCTACCCCCTTCTTCCCCTTTCTATTTCCTTCCCGGCACCGGCGGTCGCCATGGACGGCGGCGGCAGAGGAAGAGGAACACCTTGAGCTGCTGTGGCGGATGTAGCCGTGGCGACGGCCGGCGAGTACTCTGGGTACCCCTTCTCTCCGTTGCGCGCCCACAGGTTAGCGGTGTAGATGCGGTGCGCGTAGTAGGCAACGGCGTCGACCTGGGCGCCCTCGGCGAGGAGGATGGAGATATGGAGATAGTGCTCGCCGAGGCACGCGTGCCTCCCGCCCTGAACGCTGTGAAGGAGAACTTGCCGGCGACCTTGTCCTCCTTCCTCTCCGGACCGAATCGCTCCGGGTCGTACTCGTCGGGGTCGCGGTAGACGTAGCCGAGGCGGTGGTTGAACGCGGCGTACGACATGACGCTGTGCCCTGCCGGCACCCTGTACTCCTTCCCTTCTCTGGTCCGCATGGCGAAGCCCCTGCGCACGGTGCGGATGAGCGCCGGCGCTGGCGCCGGCGGGTGCATCCGGAGCACCTCCTTGATGCAGCGGTGGAGCATGCTCATCCCCGTCGTCACCACCGGCGGCCTCACCAGCCTCAGCGTGTGCGCCAGCCGCAGCAGCTCGCCGCGCCGCCGCCGCCGCCGCTCCCCCGCGTCGTCGTCACCACTATCAGCATCCGCCTCGCCCCCTCCTCGTTGTCTCCGACGTCCACCACCGCGCCGTTTCCGACCCCGGCCGCCTCTGCCGCCGTCGCATCCGGCACCAGGCTCACCTGCTGGTTCACGGCGACGTGGGACGATGCGAGCTGGTGGCGTGGCTGGCCATCGCCACCGCCACCGCTCCTGGCCCTCCAGGACGACGACGACGACGAGGGCGCGAAGCCGGTGGAGAAGCCCATGACGAAGCAGAGGGAGAAGTGGAGCAGCGCCTTCTTCCACAGGTGGCTGCTCCGCCACTGCTTCGGCCTCTTCGCCGCCGCCACCGCCGCCGTCCCCATGGAGGCCAAAGATTCACTCAACCTCTTCCCAGATCAAGATGCACCAACACTAATGGAGGACCAGATCACTTTTGCCTACTACTGCCCGCCACCGTACTTCGCCGATTCCTCTGCCACCGCCGCTGCGGGCTCGCCTTCGCCGCTTCCTCTGCCGCCGCCGTCCATGGTGACCGCCAATGCCGGGAAGGAAAATAGAAAGGGAAAGAAGAAGGGGGAGAGAAAGAGAGAGAAGGGAGGGAGGAGGAAGAAGGAAGGTGAGAGGGAGGAGTGGGCCCACATTTGTTTTTTGTGAATGACTAATGGGTCCCACGCATATTTTTTATTTCTAATGCTACCTAAGCGCCACGTCAACGCCACGTGTAAAGAAGACTGAGTCAATACTGCCACGTAGGCGCCACGTCAGCGAAACCGTCCTCCAAAACCGCCTGGGGAGTCATATTACACCGGTTTTAAGAGTTTGGGGTCGAGATATCCGGTTTTGTGGTTTAGGGTTGCGGATTAGATTTCGATCACTTTAGAGGGTCATGAAGTGAACTTATTCCTGAGCTTTACTGTGCAGCTGAACGGCCCATTTGGCAGAAGGCCCAAGCGGCTCGTGTGTTCTACGCAATAGTTAGGCCCTAGCACAAAACTAGAGAAATTTCTGAATTTCTGACGAATATATGTGCGTGTAGTTAACCATGAAGTTGGTATTCCCTGATGAGTTTGCACAACCTGTCAAGAACAGATATCGATCACAACTCACAAGCTTTTCCGGCCCGTCCAAGAAATATTGCAGACATTCCGTTAAGAAGAAGAAGAAGAAGAAGAAGAAGAAGAAGAAGAAGAAGAAGAAATGTTGCAGTACTGCAGAAATCACCAAGCACAGCGTAAGGATTCTGTCTCACCGAACTGTTCGTCCATTTTGCAGTACAAGACTACAGAGTTTGCAGAAACACAGAAACCAACTGGACCGCTGCCACCGAAAATGGAGAATCTATGACATAAGTACTCTCAACAGCCAGTTTCGCAGATCATGCTTGGGTCATCGCCATGCGCTGGCGCGTCAGTGTGAGCTACTCACGCAAGAACAAAAGAACACAGAGGAATTATTCGATACGATCAACGAGACCGTATCGCCGCCGGCGCTAATTCGCCTCCGATAGATTGATCTCCAAGATAGTTGTACCTTACAAGTCTTATAGTATTTGTATCCATCTCTCTCTCTTACCAACTACTTGCCAGCTAATCAACAGCTACGAGGCCCAACATTACACGGCCCAATCTGGCCCAAAATACTTTTGGTTAATAAGTCTAGAATGCTTGGGTGCAAGTGATATATTCTCATGAGGACTGAACTGTTCAACAACTAGCTTGGTATTCTTCAGGTTGCTGACATACCCCCTTCCTTGGAAACTGACTTGTCCCTAAGTCAAAGCCTTTGGAAACCGACAACGCAAATCAGCTTCGTCTTCCCAAGTCGCAGTCTTAGCACTTTGCCCCGACCATTGCACCAACACCTGAGATACAACACGGTTGTTTTTGGTTACCACTCTTGAGTCCAACAATTGATAAGGAACTTGATGAAGTCTGCAAGCAGAAGGAAGGTGCTGCTGAGCTTGGTGTTTGAAATCCTTAGTGCTCCTGAGCTGAGAAACATGAAAGGTAGGATGGATTAAACTGCCAGTAGGTAACTGTAGAGTGTAAACCACATTGCCAACTCTGGCGAGGACTTGGTATGGGCCAAAATACTTGAAGGACAGTTTGAAGGACAGTTTATGATTTGCTCGAGAAGCCACCGAAGACTGCACATAAGGCAGTAACTTCAGGAATACCCAATCTCCAACCTGAAATTCCCTGAAACTTCGCTTTTTGTCAGCTTGAGACTTCATAACTTGTTGGGCTCGGTTTAAATGTTGTTGTAACAATCTAGTCATGATCTTTCTTTCAGTAAGCCATTCATGCAGATCAGGTATAGAACAAGCATCAGCTCTAATTCCAAAATGAGGAGGATATCCATAGAGAACTTCAAAAGGAGTTTTGTCCAAAGTGGAATGATAAGAAGTGTTATACCAAAATTCAGCCAAATGTAGCCAAGCATTCCATTTGCTAGGTGAAGCATGAATAAAGCACCTCAAATAGATTTCTAAACATTGATTGACTCTTTCTGTTTGGCCATCTGTTTGTGGGTGATTAGCAGAGCTCAGATGCAATTTAGTACTTGATCTCAAGAAGAGTTGTTCCCATAGGAGGCTAGTAAAAACCTTATCTCTGTCAGATATAATCACTTGTGGCAACCCATGCAACTTGTAAATCTGTGTCATGAACAATTGAGCCACCACAATAGCAGAGAAGGGATGGGCAAGAGAAACAAAGTGAGCATACTTTGAAAACGTGTCTACCACAACCAGAATACAATCTTGGTGATCAGAAGTAGGCAGTCCTTCAATAAAATCCATCAAAATGACCTGCCAGGCTCCTTGAGGTACAGGAAGTGGTTGCAGTAGTCCTGGGTACTTAGTCCTATCCGGTTTAGCCTGTAAACACACATGGCATTGATCTAACTGTTGCTTAATCAGAGTCTTCATCCTTGGCCAAGCAAAGAGAGCCTTAACTCTTTTATAGGTAACAGGGAATCCAAAATGCCCTCCCATTGGACTGTCATGTAGGGCACTGACAATATGTTGCTAAAGAGATACATTGTTGCCAATCCAGATTCGACCCTTGAACTTAATCAGGCCTTGGTTAAGAGAAAACTCAGGTTTACCTTGAGGATTAACAGCCAATTCGGTTAACAGCTGAGTAGAGAAAGGGTCAGTGGCATAGCCAACAAGGATGTCCTGTAACCATACAGGAGTACAAGAGGAAATGGCTAGGAACTCAGAAGTGTCATCAGGCATATTTCGAGAAAGAGCATCAGCAGCTGCATTGTGCTTGCCTTTTTGATAACAGATCTTATAGTGAAGGCCTAGGAGCTTGGTAAAAGCTTTATGTTGCCAAGGAGTATTCAGTCTTTGCTCAGTCAGGTGCATTAAACTATGATGATCAGTGAGAATCGTAAACTCCTTGTATTGCAAATAAGGTCTCCAATAATCTACAACCATCATAATAGCTAAACACTCCTTCTCATAGGTAGATAAGCCTTGAGTTCTTGGTCCCAAAGATTTGCTTATATACGCCACGGGATGATTATCTTGAGAAAGCACTACCCCAATGCCTAGGTCACTAGCATCAGTCTCTAGGGTGAAAAACTTCTGAAAATTGGGTAAAGCTAGAACAGGAACTGTAACCAATGCTTCTTTAAGTTTGTTAAAAGCTGCAGAAGTTTCAGTGGTCCACAGGAATGGTACATCCTTCCTCAATAATTGGGTCAATAGTTTACTGATAGTGCCAAAATCTTTAACAAATTTCCTATAGTAACCTGCCAAACCCAAGAATCCCCTCAATTTCTTAATGGTAGTAGGAACAGCCCAATTGAGCACACTCTGAATCTTGGAAGGGTCAGTGGAAACACCAGCTCCACTAATAATGTGACCCAAGTAGGATATCTCAGTTTTGGCAAAGGAGCATTTGCTGAGTTTTACCTTCCATTGATGTTGTGCTAAAAGCTTCAAAACTTCTCTCAAATGATGCAAATGGGAAGACATGTCAGGGCTGTATATCAAAATATCATCAAAGAAAACTAAGGCAAATTTTCTGAGTACAGGGGACAAGGTCTCATTCATTGCTCCTTGGAAGGTAGCAGGAGCACCAGTAAGACCAAAAGACATGACCTTATACTCTGTGGACCCCCGTTTTTATAACAGGAATCAATCGTGTAAACAGTACCATTTCCCTGGATCAAGTAGTCTGGTACACACGAATTCATAGCTGAAATAACCAGTGCGCATACACGAGTGTCTAGCACGAATTATTACATCAATAGCCCGCAGGCATAGTCTTAAGTCATCGGACCGAGAGGTCCGGAATACATCCAAAAACAGAAATAGATAAGGCAGCGGAATCAAGGCAGCGGCATGCCATTGCCACAGGCAACGACCGTAACTAAGACCTATTGAGCGCCTTCGTCTTCATCACCCTCCTGGTAATAGGCATAGGGATCCTCCGAAGCTTCATTTCCGGCCTCTGATTAAGTTTATACTTGCAAGGGTGAGTACCAACCGTACTCAACAAGTCACCACAGCAACAATGCATATGATAAAGGGGTATTCAAGGAATGGCTATAGTTCTTTTGCACAAAGCAAATTTTGTAATTCTTTTCACAAGCCTAAGACCTAGCATAGACTGATCAAATTTTAGTACCAGTGTTCTTATTAAACAATGACGGTTCTGTCCACCATCCATTGTGATCCCAAGGATAGCTTCCCGCCATCGAGTCGTCATGGTTTTCTGAGGACGTCCATCTTCCCTTCTCTCAGGAAGTGGCTCCATCAGCAAGGAAATCATTATGCAGCATCCCATCCCACACAAGTTAAAAATTTAGAGTCTAGCCAAGTGTAATACACGTCCCGATGCTCAATAACCGCGAGCACGGCTATTCGAATAGATTGGGTTTACTCACACTGCAGTGGATGTACACTTTACCCGCACTCCGCAACTGCCCAACACATGAGCCTTGTCCCAACACATGAGACATGTCACGGCAAAACTTTTCGATAACCTCGCATTGGCAGTACCCGCTCCATGAACTTTACATCCTCATGCACTCTAGGCGTACACAGTTTCTAGCAGTGAGAGGAGTTCTGGCGCACCCGGGAAGGAAAGACTCACACATGCATTAGGTTATAATTATGTTTAACTTCTCTCATGGCAGTCCTACCGATGGCGACCCCACTGTAGACACCCGCCTCGCGGTTCTACCAATGGCTGCCCCACCGTAGAGCCCCTGCCTCACACATCGAGAAACCACTATGCATGGATACTGCCTCTGCTCAGCTATCTATTCCGCTAGGTCTATACCCATACGAGAAGTGCGGTTGTACGGGGGTCGTTTCATGCTTAACTTCATGGCTCGGTCCTTAATTGACCGGGGACGGTACTTGCCTTTACCCGGATACCACCCAAATCCTCCGTCCGCCCCAGTCAAAAACAGTTGTTTACTTTCATTTCTCTTTTCATAAATCATGTCATCAACATCATGGCAATGTGGCGCTCATGTCTCCACATGCCGCATCTCAATTACCTTCCCAAAGGTAATTGCCCAAGCATAGAGCATTTTGATAATTATGAGTATGCATGATTCTAGAATAGAGTTGCTAAGCAATTGTCATAGTTGACTAGGGACTCATACGTAAACATGGTTACGAAGGAATATGGGGTAAACAATAATCAAAGCATGGCATAATCACAAGTAGGATGTTTATCATTGCATGCAATTTTATTTGTAAACAAAACAATTTCGCAATTGGGATCAACATGTTCAAAGAATAGTGATGACTTGCCTTGCTCAAAGTCCTGCGGGTCTTGACCTTTGCTTGGATCAGTAGCTTCCTCGGGCTCTATAGTTACGTGCGAAAATGGATTTGAATTCGGTTAGAATTCAATAAACATCCACATGAAAAATCGAGTGCGAAAGTCGATATTAACTTTACTATTCGCGAACTACGGCAAACCTATTTTCGATGTGAATTATTTATGATTATAATTATCTTGTTGTCCTAAGTTTTTAATTTAATAGTCCCGGGTATTATATCCATGTAATAGGTTAGCAGTTTTTATCGCGAGCTAAATATCGGACGAAATCCTAAAAACTATTACACGATTTAATTTAGTCTATGACCAACCGATTAAGTATAATATGCGTCTAAAATTCCTAGGGAATAAATCCGAACTTCTACCGCGAATCGATTACTTCTAGAGATTACCCGAACTAATCTATAATATTCCATAAGAATTCGTTCATTTGTTTTAATCATTGATTATATTTAAATCACTACCGCGAATTGATTATTTATAGTGACTATAAAAAGGTTAACCCATAATTTACATTAAATTTTGCAATCCTACGACGGGAAATTAATCTATAATTTAAATTCTAATTTTTCTTTAAGTCTTCTAAACATTTCCTAATTTTTCCTCTAACTATACTTATTCTTATCATTTATATTTATTTAATATTTAATATTATTATTATATTTTTTTTCTTCTTTTTCCCCTTTCTTTTTTTTCCCTTTTTTTTCTCTCTCTTTCTCTTTCTCTCTCTCTCTTTTTTTTTCTTTTCCTCTCTTCTCCCTCCCGGCCTCTCTTCTTCTCTCTCGGCCGGCTCTCTCCCTCTCTCTCTCTCTTTTGCCCGAGCGGCGGTAGCGGTGGATGTGAGGGGAGGAGGGGTGGCTCACCGGCGACGGCAACGGCGACGACGGCGGCGGTGGCGGCGGCGCACGGCGACGCGGGCGCGGCGGCACAGCGGCACGGGAACGGCGGCGCGGCGGCACGGGAGGGGGACGGCGGCGCGGTGGCACAAGAGCGGCGGTGCGGTGGAGGGGGTGGAGGAGATGAGGTGGGGAAGAACGAGGAGGAGGGGAGATTTATAGGAGGGGGAGGAGAAAGAAGAGGAAGAGGGGAAAGGGGGCGGCGGCGGCGCGGCAGCGGGGTGACGCGCGAGCGGCGACGCGATGGCGGCGTGGGGCTCGGAGGCGCGGCGATGTGACGGGTCGGCGGCGCGGGGCTCGGGGTGGACGACGTGACGGGTCGCGGCGATGGGACGCGCGAGCGGCGACGGGACGTCGACGGCGACAGCGGCGATGTGACGCGGCGATGGAACGGCGCGGCGATGGAACGGCGCGGCGACGGGACGGCGGCTGCGTGGCGACAGACGGCGAGGGCGACGGCGCGCGCGGGGCGCGAGGCGGCGAGGGCGACGGCCGAGCGGCGACGGGACGGCGGCGCGGCGGCGAGCGGCGCGGCGGGGATGGCGACGGTGCGCGGCGGCTCGGAGCGCGAGGCGGTGCGGGGCGCGAGGGCGCGGGGGCGACGGCGACGGCTCGGCAGCGGCAACGCGACGGCGACGGGACGGCGGCGGCGGCGAGCGGTGCGGCGGGGATGGCACGCGCGCGGCGCACGGGGCTCGGGGCGCGGCGCGGCGCGGCAGCGGGTAGGGTTAGGGTTAGTGGACCGCGTCGAGCACTTGGCGGGCAATGAACAGTGCCGTTTTCCAATTTTTCCTTTTTCTTTCTTATTTATTTATTATTATTTTATTATTATTATTTTTATTTATTTATTATATAAATTTGATTCTAAAATTCCTAACATTTGCATATATAATTCTTACCCAATATTTGTGTTATTCCCACTAATAAATTCATCCTAAATTAATATTGCTCATATTTTTATATAATTTATTTAAATCTTAATTTAGTGTTAGTTCCATTCCATCGTATTTAAATTTAATTGATATGAGTAGGTTTGCGATAATATCGGTCTAAATTGATTGATTTAGTTCTTTTATTCGAAATCTCCAAACTCCGAAATCGAAATTCAATGGGACGGCGAATAAAATCGGCATGATGCAATTTATTTTAAAAAGTTTTTGAAAACCCAAATTTTTAGAGTTTTGATTTGTCGGTCGAATTTTCAGGGTGTTACAAACCTACCCCCCTTAAATAAATCTCGTCCCGAGATTTCTTACCGGGTTTCAACTAGATGTGGGTATTCCGTCCTCAAGAATTCTTCGCTTTCCCAGGTGGCTTCATCCTCAGTGTGATTACTCCATTGTACCTTGTACATACGCCACTCTTTGCTCCTAGTCCTCTTTTTGGCCTCGTCCAATATCCGGACCGGATGTTCTGGATACGTAAGGTCATGGCTAATGTGAATCTCTTCCAGCGGAGCTTGTTCTTCCGGCACTCGTAAGCACTTCTTTAATTGAGACACATGGAAGACGGGGTGCATATCGGCGATATTCTCTGGTAGCTGTAACTGATATGCGACTTCTCCTCGTCTAGCCGTGATTTGAAAGGGTCCCACATACCTTGGCGCTAGTTTTCCTTTGAGCTTAAACCTTTTCGTTCCCCTCATCGGAGAAACCTTCAGATAAACATAATCTCCTTCCTTAAATTCCAAGTTTCTCCTTCGGGTGTCGGCGTAACTCTTTTGTCGTGATTGTGCTACTTTTAGACGGTCTCGAATCAGGCGAACCTTTTCCTCGGCTTCTTGGATAATGTCAGGTCCAAATACTGCCCGTTCTCCCGTCTCAGACCACATTAGTGGAGTTCGACATCGTCGACCAAACAATGCCTCATTGGGTGACATCTTTAGGCTTGCTTGAAAGCTGTTGTTGTAGGAGAATTCGGCGTAGGGCAAACATCTCTCCCAGTCTTTGCTAAAATCCAGAGCACAAGCTCTCAACATGTCTTCCAAGACCTGGTTTGTCCTCTCGGTCTGGCCATCCGTTTGTGGGTGATAAGCTGTGCTAAATGCTAGATAACTGCCCAGGGCTTCATGTACTTTCTCCCAGAAATGCGAGGTAAACTGTGTGCCTCGATCGGATATAATTTTCTTAGGTACACCATGAAGACATACTATCCTGGTCATGTATAACTCGGCTAGCTTGGCACTGCTATAATTTGTCTTAACGGGGATGAATCTCGCCGTCTTGGTGAGTCGATCCACAATCACCCAGATGGAATCGTACCCTGTTGCGGTCTTGGGCAATCCAACAATAAAATCCATGCCTATCTCATCCCATTTCCATTCGGGAATCCTAAGGGGTTGCAACAAACCTGCCGGTCTCTGGTGCTCAGCCTTCACCTTTTGGCACACGTCGCAGAGTGCTACGTATTCTGCCACATCTCTCTTCAGATTGGGCCACCAGTATCCTTCCTTTAGATCCTGGTACATCTTCGTACTTCCGGGGTGCAATGAATATGCCGACTCGTGAGCTTCTTTTAGGATTAATCCTCTCAGTCCATCCTGTTCGGGTACATAAATCCTCTTTTTATACCACAGGACATCTTTTCCATCGATCGAAAATTCCTTTGCAAGTCCGGCGGCTAGGCGTTCCTTCACCTCACGGACTTCCTCGTTGTCCTTCTGGGCATCTTCTATTTGGGTTCTCAGAAGAGGTTGAATGTCCAAGGTGTTTATCTGCCCATGAGGTATTATATGTAGGTTTAGTTGGGCCATTTCCTCCCTAAGCTCAGGAGCCATTCCTTCCGTCCTCAGATGATTGCAACGGCTCTTCCGACTTAAAGCGTCAGCCTCAACGTTTGCTTTGCCGGGGTGATAGTGAACCTCTAAGTCGTAATCCTTGATTAGTTCTAACCATCGCCTTTGCCTTAGGTTGAGGTCTGACTGGGTGAAAATATACTTCAGACTCTTGTGGTCAGTGTAGACATCACAATGGTTTCCAATCAAATAATGTCTCCAAATCTTTAGCGCATGAACCACGGCTGCAAGTTCTAAGTCATGGGTAGGATAGTTTTCCTCATGTGGTCGTAATTGTCGCGATGCGTAGGCCACAACTTTTCCGTCCTGCATCAGTACTCCTCCTAGTCCTTGCCTTGATGCATCACAGTATATAACGAAGTCTTTCCTGATGTCGGGAAGAACTAGAATAGGTGCCGAGGTCAATTTTTCTTTGAGCTGCTCAAAGCTTTCCTGACACTGTTCTGACCACACAAACTTCTTTTCCTTCTTGAGTAGTTGTGTCATCGGTCGGGCTATCTTAGAGAATCCCTCAATGAACCTTCGATAGTAGCCGGCCAAGCCTAGAAAACTCCGAATCTCAGTCACAGACTTGGGTGCTTTCCATTCCGTAACAGCCTCCACTTTAGCAGGATCCACTGCTACTCCACCGGCTGAGATTACGTGGCCTAGAAAGGCGACTTCTTTTAGCCAGAACTCACATTTACTAAACTTTGCATATAATTTATGCCTCCGTAATTTCTCGAGTACCAATCGCAAGTGTTCCGCATGTTCCTCCTCATCCTTGGAGTAGATCAGAATATCATCGATGAATACTACCACAAATTTGTCCAAGTAATCCATGAACACTTTGTTCATGAGATTCATAAAGTATGCCGGGGCGTTGGTTAACCCAAACGACATTACTGTGAACTCATATAATCCATAGCGTGTTGAAAACGCGGTCTTGGGTATATCTTGGGTCCTAATTTTCAATTGGTGGTATCCTGATCTAAGGTCAATCTTAGAGAACACCTTAGCTCCCTTGAGTTGATCAAAAAGATCATCAATCCGTGGTAGTGGATATTTGTTTTTGATGGTTACTTCGTTCAGTGAACGGTAGTCTACACACATCCTCATGCTACCATCTTTCTTCTTAACGAATAATACTGGAGCTCCCCATGGTGACGAACTGGGTCGTACAAATCCCTTTTCTTGCAACTCTCTAATTTGCTTTTTAAGTTCCTCCAACTCATTAACTGGCATCCGATAAGGTCTCTTGGATATGGGGGCAGTTCCGGGCATCAGATCAATAATGAACTCTATGTCACGGTCCGGTGGCATCCCAGGTAAGTCTTCTGGAAACACATCGGGAAATCGTTGCACTACAGGCATTCCTTTCAGGGGTAGCATGGTAAATATGCCTCCGGCACGTTCGGTCAGTCTAGGATCTTGATCCATGGTTGCTCTCATATCTGATCCCCAGGGTGTGGTCAGGGTAACCTCTCTACGTCTACAGTCGATTACCCCTCTGTTCTTTGCTAACCAATCCATACCCAATATGACATCCAGGGTCTGGGGTATTAACACCATAAGATTGGAGGGAAACACCACATCCCTAAGACGAATAGGTACGTCTATGCAAGCATGACTCACAGTTATCTCGCCCCCAGGTGAGTGTACTATCATAGGCTTTCTAAGCCCCACTAAGGTTAAGTTGTATTTTTGACTAGCCTTCAATGATATGAATGAATGCGATGCTCCCGAATCGAAGAGAACTTTAACTGGAGTGGAGTTGATAGAAAACGTACTCATCAGTACGCCCTGATCCTCCTGGGCCTCTTCAGCTCGCACATGGTTCACTTGTCCACGGCCAAACCCGGTAGTAGCCTTGTTAGTCTGTGGAGTCCTGAATAGTCCTCGGCCGGCAGCGGGGGTAGTAGCCCCACGAACAGCCATTGCATTAGCGCCAGTACGGGCAGGAGTTTTGCGTGGATGAGGGCAGTCGTTGGCGTAGTGCCCATACTCTCCGCAGTTGAAGCAGTCCACATTCCTCTTGATTCCAGGGACAGCCAGAGTTGGTGTAGGGGTGCGGTTCTGAATCACAACCGGCCTGTTAAAGTTGCTCGGCGCGGCGGGTCGGTTAGTTGCCACAATAGGGGGCTTCCACCCAGACGAAGTGGCTCCCTTGAGTCGCTGAGGCACCCCCTGAGGTGGGCGGTTCATAGCGATCCTCCTCTTGCGGTTATGCTCTACAGTCCTTTGATCATTTTCCAGCCTAACGACTTTGTTGATCAGGCTCTGGAAGCTCTCATGGTCTTGCCCAATCATAGGTCCACGTAATTCATCATTCAGCCCTTCTATGAACTTGTCGATCTTCTCCTCTTCATCTGCGAGGTCTCCAATTGCATAGCGGGCCAACTGGGTGAACCGGTTCAGATATTCCTGCACCGTTGTGTTCCCTTGTCGCAACCTTCTGAACTCGTTCTTCTTCATACGCATTACTGCGGCAGGCACGAAGTTCTCGCGAAATGCTGCAGTGAACTCTTCCCAAGTGGGTTCTCCAGCATCCTCTTCTCGAGCTTCCTTGTAGGTATCCCACCAATCACCAGCGGGTCCCTCCAGTTGGTTTACTGCGAAAATCACTTTGTCCGCCTCACGTACCCGAACAAGGGTTAGTTTCTTCTCTATGATGCGTAGCCAATCTTCTGCCTCCATAGGCTCGTCTGCCATAGCGAACGTGGGTGGCTTGGTTCTCATAAACTCTCCAAAGCTCGATCCTCCGCGGTTGCCTTGGTTGTTTGCAATGGCTTGCAAGAGTTGGGTTTGAGTGGCCAAGACTCCGGCCAGGGTGGTTAGATCAGGTGTCTGGGTTTCTTCGTTGCTGGTTGGTGTCCGACGTCGGCTTGCCATCAGTGTAGGACGATGGAATAAGTATCCTAATTTTCTAACTAGCTTCTACGGTTTCATCCCATTAAGGGAGTTGTTTTGATGTGAACTTTGTTTTGCAAGCATGGTGGAATAAACTCATTTATAACATAACAGCAACAACATCGTGAATAACATCACAGAGTTCCACAAGTAGTACATAAATCATGATGCAATCGATTACGCACACATGCAGTCCAAATAAGGTTCATCAAAAGATACATCGAACTAACCATCAAGCTACTCGTCAAACTAGGTAAGGGGGGGTGTGTCTTGCATACTATCCAAAACCATCTGACGCGAGATCGAAGCTGCAACAATCCTCCAGTCTAGTCATCCAACCATCCGCAGGATCCTGGGGCCGGTAGAGTGTGGTCGCTGGCACGGGCAAACCTGAGTCCCCATGGCTCGGAAGTAGTGGCCTCAGAATCTGGCTTGGGCTTCTTGCCCGGAGGTCGGGTGCTCTTGCGGGCAGTGCTGAGGGTGCGGGGGCCTCCGAGGAAGGTGATGCGGGGGACAGGGGTCTCATCCTCTGATGGGTCGGTAAGGTCTGGCTCGCTCTCTAGCTTAGTGTCAGCTAAGAGTAAAACTTATTCTGTAAAGAAATAGTTAAGAGTAAGATAAAAAATCATACAGGTTTTGTAAACATAGCATTTTTACTTTTGAAATTATTACTAAGTGGGAACTTTCTCCCTTGGCCAACTTAAAGGAAAAGGGTGGGGCGCCTTTTTGGTCTTTTCCTACAGTCGTATGGCTCTGATACCAGCTCTGTGGACCCCCGTTTTTATAACAGGAATCAATCGTGTAAACAGTACCATTTCCCTGGATCAAGTAGTCTGGTACACACGAATTCATAGCTGAAATAACCAGTGCGCATACACGAGTGTCTAGCACGAATTATTACATCAATAGCCCGCAGGCATAGTCTTAAGTCATCGGACCGAGAGGTCCGGAATACATCCAAAAACAGAAATAGATAAGGCAGCGGAATCAAGGCAGCGGCATGCCATTGCCACAGGCAACGACCGTAACTAAGACCTATTGAGCGCCTTCGTCTTCATCACCCTCCTGGTAATAGGCATAGGGATCCTCCGAAGCTTCATTTCCGGCCTCTGATTAAGTTTATACTTGCAAGGGTGAGTACCAACCGTACTCAACAAGTCACCACAGCAACAATGCATATGATAAAGGGGTATTCAAGGAATGGCTATAGTTCTTTTGCACAAAGCAAATTTTGTAATTCTTTTCACAAGCCTAAGACCTAGCATAGACTGATCAAATTTTAGTACCAGTGTTCTTATTAAACAATGACGGTTCTGTCCACCATCCATTGTGATCCCAAGGATAGCTTCCCGCCATCGAGTCGTCATGGTTTTCTGAGGACGTCCATCTTCCCTTCTCTCAGGAAGTGGCTCCATCAGCAAGGAAATCATTATGCAGCATCCCATCCCACACAAGTTAAAAATTTAGAGTCTAGCCAAGTGTAATACACGTCCCGATGCTCAATAACCGCGAGCACGGCTATTCGAATAGATTGGGTTTACTCACACTGCAGTGGATGTACACTTTACCCGCACTCCGCAACTGCCCAACACATGAGCCTTGTCCCAACACATGAGACATGTCACGGCAAAACTTTTCGATAACCTCGCATTGGCAGTACCCGCTCCATGAACTTTACATCCTCATGCACTCTAGGCGTACACAGTTTCTAGCAGTGAGAGGAGTTCTGGCGCACCCGGGAAGGAAAGACTCACACATGCATTAGGTTATAATTATGTTTAACTTCTCTCATGGCAGTCCTACCGATGGCGACCCCACTGTAGACACCCGCCTCGCGGTTCTACCAATGGCTGCCCCACCGTAGAGCCCCTGCCTCACACATCGAGAAACCACTATGCATGGATACTGCCTCTGCTCAGCTATCTATTCCGCTAGGTCTATACCCATACGAGAAGTGCGGTTGTACGGGGGTCGTTTCATGCTTAACTTCATGGCTCGGTCCTTAATTGACCGGGGACGGTACTTGCCTTTACCCGGATACCACCCAAATCCTCCGTCCGCCCCAGTCAAAAACAGTTGTTTACTTTCATTTCTCTTTTCATAAATCATGTCATCAACATCATGGCAATGTGGCGCTCATGTCTCCACATGCCGCATCTCAATTACCTTCCCAAAGGTAATTGCCCAAGCATAGAGCATTTTGATAATTATGAGTATGCATGATTCTAGAATAGAGTTGCTAAGCAATTGTCATAGTTGACTAGGGACTCATACGTAAACATGGTTACGAAGGAATATGGGGTAAACAATAATCAAGGCATGGCATAATCACAAGTAGGATGTTTATCATTGCATGCAATTTTATTTGTAAACAAAACAATTTCGCAATTGGGATCAACATGTTCAAAGAATAGTGATGACTTGTCTTGCTCAAAGTCCTGCGGGTCTTGACCTTTGCTTGGATCAGTAGCTTCCTCGGGCTCTATAGTTACGTGCGAAAATGGATTTGAATTCGGTTAGAATTCAATAAACATCCACATGAAAAATCGAGTGCGAAAGTCGATATTAACTTTACTATTCGCGAACTACGGCAAACCTATTTTCGATGTGAATTATTTATGATTATAATTATCTTGTTGTCCTAAGTTTTTAATTTAATAGTCCCGGGTATTATATCCATGTAATAGGTTAGCAGTTTTTATCGCGAGCTAAATATCGGACGAAATCCTAAAAACTATTACACGATTTAATTTAGTCTATGACCAACCGATTAAGTATAATATGCGTCTAAAATTCCTAGGGAATAAATCCGAACTTCTACCGCGAATCGATTACTTCTAGAGATTACCCGAACTAATCTATAATATTCTATAATATTCCATAAGAATTCGTTCATTTGTTTTAATTATTGATTATATTTAAATCACTACCGCGAATTGATTATTTATAGTGACTATAAAAAGGTTAACCCATAATTTACATTAAATTTTGCAATCCTACGACGGGAAATTAATCTATAATTTAAATTCTAATTTTTCTTTAAGTCTTCTAAACATTTCCTAATTTTTCCTCTAATTATACTTATTCTTATCATTTATATTTATTTAATATTTTATATTATTATTATATTTTTTTTTCTTCTTTTTCCCCTTTCTTTTTTTTCCCTTTTTTTTCTCTCTCTCTTTCTCTCTCTCTCTCTCTTTTTTTTTCTTTTCCTCTCTTCTCCCTCCCGGCCTCTCTTCTTCTCTCTCGGCCGGCTCTCTCCCTCTCTCTCTCTCTCTTTTGCCCGAGCGGCGGTAGCGGTGGATGCGAGGGGAGGAGGGGTGGCTCACCGGCGACGGCAACGGCGACGACGGCGGCGGTGGCGGCGGCGCACGGCGACGCGGGCGCGGCGGCACAGCGGCACGGGAACGGCGGCGCGGCGGCACGGGAGGGGGACGGCGGCGCGGTGGCACAAGAGCGGCGGTGCGGTGGAGGGGGTGGAGGAGATGAGGTGGGGAAGAACGAGGAGGAGGGGAGATTTATAGGAGGGGGAGGAGAAAGAAGAGGAAGAGGGGAAAGGGGGCGGCGGCAGCGCGGCAGCGGGGTGACGCGCGAGCGGCGACGCGATGGCGGCGTGGGGCTCGGAGGCGCGGCGATGTGACGGGTCGGCGGCGCGGGGCTCGGGGTGGACGACGTGACGGGTCGCGGCGATGGGACGCGCGAGCGGCGACGGGACGTCGACGGCGACAGCGGCGATGTGACGCGGCGATGGAACGGCGCGGCGACGGGACGGCGGCTGCGTGGCGACAGACGGCGAGGGCGACGGCGCGCGCGGGGCGTGAGGCGGCGAGGGCGACGGCCGAGCGGCGACGGGACGGCGGCGCGGCGGCGAGCGGCGCGGCGGGGATGGCGACGGTGCGCGGCGGCTCGGAGCGCGAGGCGGTGCGGGGCGCGAGGGCGCGGGGGCGACGGCGACGGCTCGGCAGCGGCGACGCGACGGCGACGGGACGGCGGCGGCGGCGAGCGGTGCGGCGGGGATGGCACGCGCGCGGCGCACGGGGCTCGGGGCGCGGCGCGGCGCGGCAGCGGGTAGGGTTAGGGTTAGTGGACCGCGTCGAGCACTTGGCGGGCAATGAACAGTGCCGTTTTCCAATTTTTCCTTTTTCTTTCTTTTTTATTTATTTATTTATTATTATTTTATTATTATTATTTTTATTTATTGATTATATAAATTTGATTCTAAAATTCCTAACATTTGCATATATAATTCTTACCCAATATTTGTGTTATTCCCACTAATAAATTTGTCACATCCTGATTTTTGTTTCAGGATTTATAAATTATTTAATAAATTATTATTAGAATTTATATTAAATGTTCATTAATTTATAAGTGAAGTTAAATGTGGGAAATAGAATTTCCTAAATATAAAACATGGATGGATTTAATTTTTATTGAATTCTCCATGGTTAATTATACTCTCTGGAATTTTCTCGGATTTTTTCGGAGCTCAATTCTTAATTTTAATCATACAAAGAGCATTTCAGTAATTACTCACATATTAAATTAATCATTAAATGGTCTGATTATAATTTTGTTAAGTACTTTGAGTGTCTAAGTATTTTCAGGATTTTTCTTGAAATTATTTGAGCATTGGAAGTATTTTTAACAATTCAAAGATCATTTAAGTGATTATTTTAATTGGAAAAGTTTTAAAAATCCTCCCCTAAGCCGTTGGGCCAATTTCGGCCCAACATTCTCTCCCTCCTCGCGCGCGTGCTGTGCAGCCCACGCCGGCCCAACCCGAGCCTGCATCCTCTCTTCTTCTCTCAGCCAAAGTCCGGTTTTGCTCCCTCTTCTAATCAGGCTGAGAAAAGAAAAGCCCGGAAAAAAGTCTGATTTACCTCCCTGCGCTACTGTTCATCTTCCAGCTCAGGCAGAGCCCGAGCCAGCCGTGCCGTGCACAGTGCCGCCGCCCCTTCTCCCTTCAAATCCGTCTCCAATTCGGCCCCGTTTCTTCCGATTGTTTGAGGGGTTTTGATCCTCTCATTCTCCTCTATCTTTACCCCCAAAAATCGGAGCAAATCGTTGAGTATTTTATCCGAATCGAACTCGTTTTCGAGTTTATCTCCAAAACCGAGTTTTGATTTCCCGGATCGATTTCTTGCGGGAGGAGTCCGATCTCTTCGATCCAAGGCTATAAATAGGACCCCCTAGTCCCCCTCTTTTGTTTGCCCCCTCTCCCGTGGTCTCCCGTGCCCCGTAGCCTCGTCGCCGCCGCCGCCAAGTTCGTCGCCGCCGCCACCTCGTCGCCGGCCGTCGTCGGTCATCGGTAGACGTTGGGGTGAGTACCGTTGGGTTCGTCTCGTCGTCCTCTACATGTGCATGTCTTCCAAATTCGCAGCCGACCATCCAATCTCCAGCGAGGTCGCCATCCCGGGCCGGCCATTGATGAGGTCATCATGACGTCATCATCGGTTTTTCTTTTTCCCGTTTTTCTAATAGATTAAATCTTCGGAAAATCATAACTAAATAACCGTAGCTCCGTTTCTAGTGGTTCAAGTTGCTAAATTTTTCTAAAATTGAGATCTACATGTTAAAAATATCCACATGTACTGTTTATGCTTGTTTTTGTACTGTTTATTTGGTTTTTATTAGTCTTTTTCTTTGTTTTGCGTGTTAGCTTGTCGTTTCCGTCGTTGCGAAGGTTCGTGAGTGCGTCGGGAGTGTTCAAGAAGATTAATTGAAGACCGATTATTGCAAGGCAAGTCACACAGATCCTAAACACAATCCTTTGAGCATGTTGATCCTATATTTAAATTCTCTATTTATTTCAACTGTGCATTTATTTTCGAATGTCACTGGGTGGTGTGAACTTATTCCTTTGTTATGGCCTGTTTGCATTGATTACTCTATTCCTTGATACCTTGGGATATTATAATTTGACTAGTTGAGCTTTATATATATTGGTTCAACTAGATGTTAGATATAATTGCTTAGCCATGCTTAGAAACATTAGCTCACTAATGGGATGAATCATATATACTACATTATTATTTATGGTTATATTTAATGGTAGCTCACGATGGTTAATCGTGTTATGATAATTAATTTGTAATTAAAATATGATTAATGGTGGGTTGTGAGCACATGGTTTTGAAGGTCGTGCTCATGGCAATTAAGGACCGGTTCGCGAGCTACTGTTGTGAAACATTTACCGTGCCAACCACAAGCCAGCGTGGGCAACGGCTTTATCTTTTGTATAGCATGATTCATTATGGTGTGCCAGACTGAGAAGCGGCGAGAAGTCCGTGGGGGTCGTTGGGGAGTCTATTGCCTCTGGTTTTGAGGGGGAGATTATGATCCAGGAACGGTGCACTGTGGTGAGTTGTGTTGTGCGAAGGGTATTGTCACGATTTCCCCCTTTGCAGTGCCGTGGTGGTACTTCGGGGCATGGCAACATGTGTGGAATCGTGTCTTGTGGGTACAGTGGTACACCTCTGGCCAGAGTAAAACTATTCGAATAGCCGTGCCCGCGGTTATGGGCGAGTTGAGCAATGTTTTTCGTGATTAGTCTCACGCCTCTCACAATAATTATTGATGTTATACCTGGTAATAATTTGCTTAGCTCCTGGTTTGGAGTTAGATCTGTACAGCCGGGTATGGTTGTTCAGGATGGTTGGGCCTGTGCAGCATGGGTGTGTTGTTCAGTGTTGATTAAAATTTCTGATTAATTACTTCACTGTTTTATTTCTCTTAAATGTTTTGCTAAATGCTGCTTTTGCAAATGAGCCTATATTATGCCATCCTTTGGTATTCTTGTGCACTTGCATATTTGCTGTGTGGCTTGTTGAGTATGTCATATGCTCATTCTTGCAATAATCAATCAACCTCAGTTGAAGAAAAAGGATCCAGAAGAAGAAGACGTTTGGCTTATACCCCAGTTGAGCTGCCTGTGGGAGTGGAGCTGAAGCCATCGCTAGACCGTTATTCCGCTGCTGTTTTTTTTTTCTTTTGTAAGTGTGTAACGTTATTATTATGATGGATTTGTATATTAAATTGTCAGTTTGTGTACCTCGGCTGATTCCTGGACGAGGATTTTATGCACAAATAAGTTCGGAAATTACTAGTGAATTTCTGGGCGTGACAAAATTCATCCTAAATTAATATTGCTCATATTTTTATATAATTTATTTAAATCTTAATTTAGTGTTAGTTCCATTCCATCGTATTTAAATTTAATTGATATGAGTAGGTTTGCGATAATATCGGTCTAAATTGATTGATTTAGTTCTTTTATTCGAAATCTCCAAACTCTGAAATCGAAATTCAATGGGACGGCGAATAAAATCGGCATGATGCAATTTATTTTAAAAAGTTTTTGAAAACCCAAATTTTTAGAGTTTTGATTTGTCGGTCGAATTTTCAGGGTGTTACATACTCATAGTGGCCACTGTGTGTTTGGAAGGCTGTTTTGTATTCTTCACCAGGTGCCATTCTGATTTGATGATAGCCAGCCCTTAAATCCAATTTAGAAAAAACTTTGGCTCCAGAAAGTTCATCTAACAGTTCATCAATGATTGGCATTGGATAGGTTCCCTTCTGAGTTATAGAGTTTAGCTGTCTGTAATCTATACAAACCTTCCAGGTTCCATCTTTTTTCTTGACAAGCAAAGGAGGGGAAGAGAAAGCACTGTTACTAGGTTGAATGACACCATTTTTTAACATTTCAGAAACTTGCCTTTCTATTTTATCTTTTTGACCAGGATTATGCCTGTATGGTCTGAGGAAAACTGGTTTAGAACCAGGGAGCAAAGGAATATGATGGTCACACAGACATTTTAGAGGTAATCCCTTTGGTTCCTGAAATACTTCATGAAATTCTTCCAACAGTTTCTGAACCGATGGCAGCAATTGCTCCTCAGAATCAGGCTGCTCATGGTTCAATTGAATCATATACATGACACTACCAGATTTTGCCAACCCCAACAATTGTTCAGTGCTGATAGAGAGATAGTTTGCAGTCTGAGCTTGAACACCTTGCAGTTTATATAACTAATTCCTATAGGTAACTTCCATCCACTTATCAGCCCAATTAATCTGCATAGGACCAAACTGTTCAAGCCAATCCATGCCAAGAATAACATCATAGGTACCCAAAGGAATCAGCCTGAAGTTTGTTTTGAAACTGACCCCATGAGTAACCCAGTCACAAGCAGGAATCATTAAAGAGCAATTTAATTGACCACCATCAGCAATTCTGACATTAGTTGGAAAACTCATAGCAATCACCCCTTTTAACTTAAGTCCCAACTAGTGATCAATGAAAGAATGGGTACTTCCAGAATCAACTAGCATTAACACCTCTGTATCCTGGACCCATCCCCTTAGCCTGATAGAATGGTTGGACTCAGTACCATTGATTGCTTGTTTGGAAATAGCCATAAGTGATTCTTCAGCATAGTGCTGCTCCAAAATTTGAGAACCATCCAATGAATCATCATTTTGTATCACATCCAGTAACTCCTGTACCACATGTAATTGAATGGTAGAAGCACATTTGTGATCCTTGCTCCACCTCTCACCACAGGTGAAGCAAAGGCCCTTGGCTCTTCTGTAAGATTTTAAAGCAGCCAATCTGTCATTCTCTTTAATTTGTCCCCTATTAGTATCAGACACTCTTCTATCTTCAGTATACACAGGAGTTCCTCCTTTAATAACAGGTGTCATTGGTAGTGGTAAAGCTGACTTGATATTAGATTTGGAACTGAACTGAGTCTCAGCCCTTTTGGCATCCTTCCCCTTATCACCTTCAATTGCTTCCTCCTGTAACAAGGCAAGAGCACAAGCAGCATCCAAGTCTACAGGTCTTTGCATTAAGACAGCAGATCTAATTTCAAACCTTAAACCCTCTACAAATTTAGTAACAAAGTAGACTGGTTTTAAGTTTGGATCATAAGCCATCATTTGATGCATAACGCAATCAAACTGCTCAACATACTCAGCTACTGTTCCAGTTTGGTTGATTTTAATCCATCTCCTAATTAGAGCTTGTTGCCTATCCTTGTTGAACCTAGTGCAAACCTTATCACACAATTCATCCCATGAAATTCCTATAATCTGACTTCTCACAGCTTGAAGCCAGAAAGCAGCATTGCCAGTGAAGTTAAGAGTGGCCATTTTAACCCAATTATAAGGTGGAACTCCATAGATATCAAAGTATGCTTCACAGTTACTTCTCCACATGACAGGATTATCACCATCAAACTTGGGACAAGACATAGGAGCTACTCCTCCACTCAAACCAATCACATTCACAGAATTCATGGCAGATGTATCCAGATTGCAAGGGATTGGAGAGAACTGTATGTGATGGGGCTTACCATTGTTCGGGGGTGGCGTCTGGGTTTCAGGAAACCCAATAGCTCCCGCCCGAAACAGATGCGCAGAGCCTTGGTCATCTAGACCCTTTTGAGCATTTGCTCGAACACCAGCCGCGTCCGGTTGAGCCCCCGGATCCAACACCACGAGCTTGTCAACTTGCAGCTGAAGATGATTCACCGTGGATTTGAGATCATCCACCTTCTTCTTCACTGCAGGGATCCATGATTCTACCGCCGCCTTAAACAATTTCATCTCCTCACTCTGCTTCTTCTCACTCTCTTCCTTCTTGCGCTCAATTTCTTCCATTTTCTTCAGTAAGAGGTCAAGCTTTGCCTCGTTCTCCATGATTTTGGCGGTCTGCTTGGTGATGAACCTAGGTTTCTCCAGGATCTCAGATCAAGTCTTTCCGACCTCGAATCCGGCTAACTCAAGCAAGGCAAGTTGACTTTTCGCGGGTTTCAACTCTTGCGAGAAGAACCCAATCCTTGCTCGAGAATTTTACAGCCGAACCAAAGGAATCACGGATCGGCGAGGCTCTGATACCAGATTGTGAGCTACTCACGCAAGAACACAAGAACACAGAGGAATTATTCGATACGATCAACGAGACCATATCGCCGCCGCCGCCAATTCGCCTCCGATAGATTGATCTCCAAGATAGTTGTACCTTACAAGTCTTACAGTATTTGTATCCATCTCTCTCTTACCAACTACTTGCCAGCTAATCAACAGCTACGAGGCCCAACATTACACGGCCCAATCTGGCCCAAAATACTTTTGGTTAATAAGTCTAGAACGCTTGCGTGCAAGTGATATATTCTCATGAGGATTGAACTGTTCAGCAACTAGCTTGGTATTCTTCAGTTTGCTGACAGTCAGCAAGAAGGTTAAGTGCAACTCCATTTGTGGTACTTATCATGAATGGTCCTAATACAGTTCTCCATTTAAGGGCTTGTTTTGTTGTGAACGCATCAATTAGCGACGCATGTGCTTGAAATACTTTGCTCATCTATTGCGTTCATACGTACATCATCAACTTAACAACTGTAACCAGACGCATTTATCCTCGAGGTTGGTGGAATGGCGACCATCACCGTACCTGTCCCTGGAGATGAAGTACTCCGTACATCAAACACTGAAGATTCTTCTACTCCTCCACGGAAGCTTCAATCGGCCTCACACAGTGCTAGATCAGTAGCTTTGCCGTGCATGCAACCAGGCTAGCTTTCACGGTTCCATGAGCAATTGAGCACACAAAATTAGCCCACGATGCTGCCATGCTTAGAATCTCAATTACCAGGTCGCAGGGAAAAAAAAAATTCTGACTAGGCGGTTTCATGTTGTCCTGGAAGTATAAAAACAAAAACAAAAAACAGAAGAGCGAAACGTGTTTTTCATTCTCCAGGAGAGCAACGATCGATCGAGCCACGGTGTAGACAATGTCCCAAATTAAAAGAGAGTTGCGTGACGTCCTACGATTTTTCCCTGGCTCCCAACAAACGTTGATCCGTCATTCAATCAATTGCGCAATCACGCTCGCTCGGGACCTGAAGTTTGTTGCGCGTTGGCGACGAGGCACTTGACCAGCAGCAGACCACAGCCCACAGGGGCAAGCCCATGTCCATCCTTCGGCGCAAAGCAGAGCAAAAGGGGAGCAGCAGCAGCCAGCCAGCCAGCCAGCCAACAGACACCGGGGCCGGAGAGATCGACCGATCGACCAGGTCAGGCGTGGTGTGCCCCGGCCGACAAGAGGCTCTGGCTCGGTTCACCGCTCGGCAAACGCAAGCCCGGGGGCACGGGCCGCCACCGGCGCAGCCAGCCAAAACGCACGCAGAAACGCGATCCAACCACCGCCCGATCGAGGCGCGCAGAAAAGGCGGAGCGGATGGCGAAACGAGAGGGTTACGCACTAGTACGCGCGCGCGCGATGCTGCGTCCTGTGGAGCGCGGGTCAACCGTACGTGACGCCGCACTAGCTAGCGAGTGCTCGGCTCATCATCACACGCGCCCCCACCAGCCACCACCCACCACACCGCCGGTGAATGCGTGTGCCACCCATCGATCGGGCGCGCCGTCTGCCGTTCACATCCACCGCACCGCGAGGGCCCCGGCTGACCTGAGCTTAACGCCTCTCGGGGTGAGGATTATGCGCATTAGGCAGGCTTGCTCCCGAAGCGACAGGCAGGTAGCGGACGGCAGCGTCCTGGGCGGGCCAGTGGTGCCGAAATGCAAGCCATGATTGCACACTTCTTGCGGGTTTCTATTGCTTTCTGGGGTGTGCTGGAAATGTATGCATGCTGATTTTTATTTTTCGTTGCCAATGCTAGGCTTGCCCTTGGAGTCTCTTTTCTATATATTATTTTCTGAATAAGAGGGTTGGAGGACTGCCTTCTTTTTATCGATAAAGGAAGAGTTTATTTCCAGAAAAAAAGGGGGGGGGGGGGGGGGGGAGACTTAAGCATACTCCCTCGGCAATAGATGATCTATAAGCTTCCGTGTTCTGGACTTCTGGGCAGGCACCAAAATCTGTTATCTTTGTTTTATCTTCGCTACTATCACAATAGGATTTATAAGTTAAAAGACTCGAGAATTTCGCTCTTTTCAAATTTACTAGGTCACCATTTGGATCAACGAGCGAAGCGGGCTCTTTGAAGCTCAAGTGTCTGTGCGAGGGACGCTCTCCTCTTATCCACCATGCTCATTACTCCCTATGTTTCATATTATAAGTCGTTTAACTTTTTTCTAGTTAAATTTCTTTAAATTTGACCAAGTTTATAGAAAAGTATAGTAATATTTTCAACAGAAAGCAAAAATATTATCAAAATATATTTAATGCTAGATTTAATGAAGCTAATTTAATATTTTAAATTTTATCGATTTTTTCTATAAACTTAGTCAAACATAATAAAGTTTGAATATGAAAAAAATAATATTATGACAGAGGGAGTATGTCCCATTGATCTATCTATTCTTAGGTTTACTAGCGCCCACATCGCTATCATCCTCCAAATTCTCTGGGAGAACCGAGTCTCTTCCATTCTCATCCTCCAAAACAGTTGGGAGAAGAAGAAAAGCCTTGATTGTTTGATGTACATCACATTTGTTCGATCGTGGTTTTATGAGCTGTGAAAAAGCTAACCTACGCAATAATGATAATTTATATAAAAAGAAATTATAGTTTAAGCAAGAAAAGCCAATGCAGAAAAAATAAATGAAAGAAATCAACTTAAATTTAAGTTATACGGGGTAAAAGTCTAACTTTTGCTGCAACTGATAATACGACAAGCAAATTACCATGGGAGGCGTCATTAAAAGGACTTACTACTAGCATTTTACATAATCAAATTGCGCTCCCTCCTTCCAAAAAAATTACTATGAGAATAGGCTTATTTTATATTTTGGTTTTTCCAAATAAATTGGTCATATTTATAGTTTCCATGTTCTTAAGATTTAAATAAAAAGATAAATTAAATGTTTAATCAAACACGAGAAATCATCTTAATATTTATTGGTTGCATGTGTATATACGTTATTTAATTTTTGTTATATGCAAGATAGATTAATTTTTCTTTAATCCTCATTATAAAAATAATATGTCTAACCCTTTTGGATGGGGGGAGTACTTTGCAAGTACGGTTGTGGAGAGAACATATGCAGGTTGACTTTTTACATATTGCTTGCACGAAGAGGGTTGACTTGGCAACTGCCCAGTGGCATGGCTCTTTTGCCTGGAACACAAATTCACATGATTAGGACATCATGATTATACTAGTAGAGTCCGATAGAAAAGGCGAAATACGTTGAAAACAAGGAGCCGAAGGCGAATCAAAACTCTGCCTGAACTGCAGCTACAATTTCAGTGATGATGCAAAGCTCACGTTAGATTAGCAGGAGTAACATTAAAAAAGTTCTATAGTTTTCTACCGGCTCCATTGGATAATACTACTACTATATGATCCAGGGCTATTTCAAACAGAGAGAGAAAAATATTAGCACAAAGCAATTGAAAAGTCCAACCTCCTCTTTTAATTAACAGAAAGAGTAACGGGTGATCTTAACAAGAGTGAGCCACATCTCCCAAATAATATATTTGCTTAGTGAAGTAGGAGTACTAGCTACTGGTTTGATGTTGTTTATTAGCAGCAACTCCTATACTTTGGTATGTTGATGGTACCATGAGCAAAAACAAAAGGATGGATCCAACCAAAGAGCTGGAAGATTGGAGTATATAAAGTTAAACAAACAAATAACTTGTTGCACCAGGAGAAAGTAAGAAAATAATGCATGCAAGATGCGACTAAAGAGCTGGAGAGAGTGGGACAGCATGTAAAGCACAAAATGTAGCATCGGAGTGAATTTCTATTCACAACTTTGCAGTTGCATGTTATAATTTGTACCAAAACCTTAAGAGGAATCTATCTAAACACAAAATGTTGCAGTATTAAGCTAGCTAGGAGAATCCAAACACCAAACAGTGCATGTTAACAGCTAACACGTCATAATCAGCCACCAGTCACAACACTGCCCACACGAATACAACATCATCATCATCACATATGCACATCGTGGGCAGCCCACAAGTCGCCAGCAAGACCTGAAATGACCTGAAATGAATACAGGGAATCATACCAAATCATCTAAATCGATATCAACTTTCGTATAATCGAAGGAAATTATGCTCGCTAATAACAGGACGTACTCATAACGAATACTATGTTTGCTTGTGTACATCTCCACTCTCCCACCGTGCCATCAAGTAAACGAATACCACAATCTCATGATGTTTGTCTATTGTCACGGTAGTCAAGGCCTCAAATCAGAATGTAGTTATCGCAATGACTCCACTCTAACAATGATTAATTGATTCGAAAGAGATGAATTAAAGTGGTTGCATCGTGTCATGCTAGTAGAGGAATGCATGTTCTTTCCCCCATCAAGTTTTTCTAAGATTTAGCAGCATATTTTTGGCCTGTGCGCACCGTGTTGTATAGATAGATATTGTGAAAAGCACAGAGCGCTTCAAATATGTTGTTTTTTCCCATTTCTGTACGTGGTAACTGTGCAAAAAATGGAATGAGCAGATACTCCATAATTTCGGTATGCACAAAGAGGTTGAGACCATTTAATTAGTATGGTTTGGTGCACCAGAAAAGGGAGTAATGGAGGCAGAGGCAGCAGCCATCGCCCATAAATACGCTGCCTGCCTCCATGTGAAAGCTCTGACCAAATGGAATTGAATTGATGCTATTTCATGGAGTATTCATAGACCATTGGATCAGATTCAGAATTCATTTCAGACACAAAACAATCAAGAACCTTCTTTTAATCCCTGTGCACAACGCCACAGACACTACTATCCCCCTCTACTCAGATCCCTCTCACTCATAAATCCAGCATTTAATCCTGTGTACAAACGACCTGTACCGTGCAGTCCATGCACATCAACAAGTCCACTCATTCTTAAACCCAAGCATCAAAGAAAAAAAAAAGAAACTAAGGTTAATTAACAATTTTGCAAATCAAGATTAGACAACTAGCTGTACAAACAAACAAGCAGCTCTTACAGTAATGGTCGGCTGACGAGCAGTAGTAACCTATATGTCAACGAAGTGGTTTGGAGTTGGGAGTATAAAATCTTATAGAGACTTTTCATGGATGGACAAAATGCGAGTAAAAAAGGAGAAGAAAAATCTAAAAAGGATGGTAATTGGGATTAGGTGGTAATAAGCGGTGAAGAGAAGATGTGAAAAAGGTGAAAAGGAGTGAAAAGATCACCGGAAGCGTCCGCCGTCGGCGAGCTTCCTGGAGCGGCACCGAGTAATGGAGGCGGCGGAGTAGAGGTTGTGGAGCGGCGATGGCCTGAGCTCGCAGGAGAAGGTGCCTGGGTCAGGCGGATGGGCGTGGCGGTGGCGGCGCCCGGGGCTAGGCCGCACGAGAGGGCTGAGGCAGACGGCGAAGCCAGATGGCATGGTGCTGGTTTGGCGCCGCCGGCATGGGGTCCTCCGCATCGGTGAAGGAGATGGCTGCCATGGGGGATCAGTGGGCGAGCTGCTCTCCTCGTCGCTGCCGTCGCAGTCCCGCTCCGGCGAGAGCCCACGGTTGCTGACCACGCGGCAGGAGCGCCTAGGCGGGGGTGACGAGGCGGCTGCGGCTGGCGCTGGCGGCTGCTTCTTGCGGCGGCGCGGCATGAACCCGGCGAGCCAAGAACGGTTTCTGCTCTCCCTGTTGTCGCCTCCCTTATCCTTCTCCTCCGATCTGTGATGGTGGTGGTGGTGGCCGAAGAGCGTGGCGATGACGGAGAACTTCCCCGCGCGCCGCTTCTCGTACCCGATGTCCCCCTCCTCGAGCCCGCCGCTGCTGCCGTAGGCGGGGCCGACCTGCGGCGTCCGGAAGAAGAGGAGGCTGGGGTGATGCTTGAGCGCGCCGCCGCCGCCGCCGCCCGAGGAATCCGACTTCCTGCGGGACACGTACGGCGACACCGACCTCGGGAACGCCGGCGCCGCCGCGGCCGGTGGCGCAGCCGGAGGAGGAGGCGACGACGACGCCCCGTTCTGCGCGGCGGCCAGCGCGAGCAGGCGGTCGTTGAGGCACGTGGCGCAGACGCCGCCGCCCGCCTGGTACGGGTGCTTCTTGCACCTCATCCCCATCTCATCGACTCATCTCGCCGCCGCCGCCCTCGCTCCGGTCACGAGGAAGGAGCAATCTACAACGGCCCACGCGCACCTGCCTTCCTTCTTCCCCTTCCCTTCCCTTAAAATTTGGGCGAGTTTTTTAAAACGGAGATTGGTGCGCGTTTTGGCGAGGGGATTTTTTTTCCTCTTTTTTTTTGGGTCCGCGACGCTGCGTCCGCGGGCTTAAATAAGCTTCGGCGAAGCGAAGGGCTAATGATACCAAGTGCAGGGGGGACGGAGTAAATGGTGGCCTTGACTACGCTTTTGGGCGAATTTTGGTTTGATTGTGGTTGCTTTTCTATTCGTGTTTGTGAGACTTGCGACTTGCGACTTGCGAGTAGAGTAGAATAGTAGTAGATGCAGATGTACAGGAAAACTATTCTAATCTCTCGAAGGGATATTCCTTTATTTAAAAACCATTTAAACGATTATAAAAAATTCTGAAAAAATTTGACAATATTCATACAATACATATATACAACTTCACAAAATCTTAAATCTAAACTTAACTCACACGTCGAGATATAAAAAAGACAAATTCAGCGTATCAATAGTAGTGTACTATTTATATCTAAATTTGTCTTTTTTTTTCTCGATGTTAGATTAAATTTGTGGTGGATTAGTAGGTATCATTATACTTTACAATGTTATTTTTTTTTAATTTTTTTATAATTATTTGCATTGAATTTGGAAGAAAAAGGTAGACGAGGGGATATCCCCTCGAGGGATTAGAATCCACTCTCGATGTATAGTAGTAGTACTAGTTGAGATAGATTTGGCACGGGACCATGCTTGGATTTGGTTGCGGTGGTGCGGCGGCTGAGCACACATGCACACCGTTGAGAGCGAGACATACATGTTCGTTTTTATCGGCTAATCTTTGAAAAGTGTATTTTTGGGTTTGGCCTATCGACATGAGTCATCTTAAAGGGATTCCTTATCTTAATTAATCCAGGGAGATGCTCTACTGTTATGGAACAAATGCTGCCACTCCACTAGCTAGCATCCCACAAATTGTTGCTGGCCATTCGGCCTACTTTTCAGGTTCCTCCTCTCTGAAGCCTATAAACCCAAGCCGTGGACTTCCCAGACCTCTCGATTCTCAGCCTTGCTTACGGCCCTTTTCTCCTTGTCATGATCTGGTGTAGGTGATTTGGTTTACGGTTCAACCAAAAGCGAAGAATTGTCTCGTTAAACCATACGCTCCAGTGTGTCGCTGAGGTCTAGACACGTCGGTATTTATACACCATATAATTTATCCTCAAGTGATTACGTTGCTGACTGTGATCTCTCAGGTAAAAAAAGGGCCCGACCAAAATCCATTCGGAGGGCGTGAAATCGATAGCAAATTAGCAAGTACTCGTACTATACGTACTTAATTACGCCTTGCACGAACCGCATGCACCACACGTATAAACCAGCTCGTCACTTTCTCGGGTAATATATAATCGCGTTCCAGAAGACGTTTGCGCGCATCCTGAGCCGTACTATCCATTCATCCACTCTCAGCTTTGGCACGGATGCAGTGCACCAAAAGTTATGGAAAAGAGCAACTTTCACCGCACTTAATTAGCACAGTAGAAGCTTCCCGTTTACACTGATGCTTAGTCATTAGTCACTCGAGAAAGGACCCGGTAAAACAGAAAGATCTCAAGACGTACGAGCGCGACTTTGCCGGTGTCGATCGGTTTTAATTTGGTCGCTGATCGATCACGCCGAGATGGCCTCTCGCCGCGCCATGACGGAGCGCGACGGATGGACTGTTCGTTCGTCTAGAGAAAGAGCACAGGGCGTGGTTACTGGTCGGTTGATTGATCGATCGATGGAGACCGACTCGAGAGACCGGGCCGGCGCGCGAGCGAGGAGGCAAGCGAAGCGCGCGCGGATGCAGCCACCGATCGGCGACCGCGCGTGCGCGCGTACGCGTCACGTCGCGCTCGTGGAGAAGCTGGCGCTGCTGGCGATGGCGCTGTCCGGGTTTCTTGTGCTCGCGCCGCGCGGGTTCGTGGAATCACGGTGGGGATTGCGGCGTCACGAGGGAAAATATAGTGAAAAACGCGCGGTTGATTTTGTCGCGGGGGGGAACTGTGCAAGTGGGTAGAAAGATCAGAACGGCGACAATTCTATCGTCTTCTGGAGGGAGAAGTGTCGTGTAATGATACGTCCGTTTCTAACCTGTTCATGGAAGTGGTCATTGTCGAGATGGATTGGGATTAGTCCATCCTGCTTAATAATAATGTAAAAGAAGCTAACCTACTTGCCATTCAGCAAGCAACCAAGTATCACACGCCTCGGATATATTGCTAGTGGTTTCATTAGGGTCTATATGTTTCATTATATTTTCGCTGATCTAAAGCATTTGGCTGCGTTTGTCCAACTCACGTCGCAAAGGAAGCTGACGAGATAGTGGAAGCGTCATCATCATTGCACTTAAACTACTCGTGTCTGGTTTACTTGTACACTCACGATGAAAATTAAGGAAAGATACCGTCAGGTTCATCGTTTTCATCTCATCGATATATATATATGAGATTTCGGCAATGCTGTCGTACGTGGCGTGCCGACGCCACGCGTCGCAGTCGTATCTAATTCACACAGGGCTGATTAACGATTGACCAGGTAGCTTCTTAGCCGTGCCACCTGCTGATCAAATACCAGCAGCGACAGGAAGGGCAACATTATCTTCTTCTGCTTAATACTCTTAGCTTAAACGTCACGACTCACCCCGATCATCCGTAGCACTATTTCTGCTAGTAATTAACTTTTGCTTTCTAGTACTATTAACCATCATGATCCGCGCCCCTTTCGCGGGGTCAAGCCTGAAAGCTCCACGTACGCGCCGCCACCGTGCTAGCTCTTTTCTCTCCCACTCTTCCATATGCACCTATATATCCATTTCCCCCTTCACAAGGGCGCCGTGAAACCGATAAATATACGAGGACTTGTCGTGCCATCCTTGCCAAATCGACGTCCGCCGCGGGCTCGCGCCGCGTGCGGGACGGACGGGACATCGCGTTGCGCTTGCGCTTTGGCCGATCGAAGCGAAGCGATGTAGCCGCAACATCCTCGGCTCGTGAAACGGCCGTGCGGCGGGGTGGGGGCGCGCAGGTGCAAAGCGGCCCGTGGGCGGTGGGCTCTCTCGCATCGGCAAAAACGGGTGGTGGTGGCTACGTCCCTTGTCCCAGGTGGCCCAACTGGACGGGAAGCTAAGTTTTGGACGAGAAATTGTTCGAGAGGCTTGAGCTCGCGATAAGATGGGCCGAAACACCAGTCGCCAGAGTCTAGCCAGCTACAGCCAGGGGCCACTAGCCCACTACTACTAGCAATTTGCAGTTGGAAAAAGTATACTTTGACTCCCTCAACTATCGCCCGAGTATGATTTATATCCTCCAACCATAAAACCGGGTATTTTAACTCCTCCAACTATCAAAACCGGTGCAAACAATGCCCCTAGGTGGTTTTGGAGGTGGTTTTAGATGACGTGGCGCATACGTGGCAGTCTTGACCAAGTCTTTGTCCTATGTGGCGCTTACATGACATTAGAATAAAACAAAAAATAAAAAGAATATGTGGGACCCACATGTTATTCACACAAATAAAGTATTGCATGTGGGACCCACGTGTCATCCTCCCTATCCTTCCCTTCTTCCTCTTCCCTCCCTCTCTCTCTCTCCCTTATCTCTCTCTCCTCCGGCCTTCCGCCCGTGACGAGCTCCAGGATGAGCACGCCGAAGACGCCGTAAATGTCGCACTTCTCATTGATCCGAAGGCTCTGGCACACCAGCTCCGCCGCCACATTCCCCATACCGCCCTGGAACCGGCTGCACATCACGTGCTTGTCCAGCTTCAGCAGCAGTCGCGCTAGGCCGCCAGCCCGAAGTCGCCAATCATCGGGTTGCACTGCTCGTCGAGCAGGATGTTGCTCGGCTTCATGTTGTAGTGCACCCTGCCCTCGCGGACCGACGCGTGGTACACCGTCCCGAACACGCCGCGGCCGATCTCCGTCGCCTTGCTCAGCAGCGCGTCGCGCCGCCCACGAAGTCCTTGGAACGGAGGCTGTTCCCCGGCCCGAACGTCACCATATTGCCCGTGGCAAGCTTGCTGGACTTGGTCGAGCTTGACACGATGCTCTCCAGCTCTTTCTCCGGCGTCGTCCCGCCGTTGCTGGCCCTCCGCCGTGCCGATATGTTGAGCAGGGTAGATGCCGAGGTTGCCCTCGAGCGCGCTCGCATCGAGGCTCTGGAACACGCCCGACGCCGGCAGCCGGCCGACGAGGTAGTTGTGTGAGACGTTCTCCGCCAGGAGGCTCTCGATCCCGCCCAGCTGCTGCGGAATCTCGCCGCTCAGGTTGTTGTACTCCAGCCTCAGAATCTCCAGCTTATTCAGCTCCGAGATGCCCACCAGTATCAGCCCTATCAAGCTGTTGTGCCCCAAGCTCCTGCCATAGCAAACCCGATGCATCGATCAAACGTCATGCAATTCGTCGTTGTCGTCTTCAATGCAACGACGACATTGTAAATGTAATTAGCAATTTTTTGACTTACAGTAGGTACAGGAACGAACAGTTGCCGATGTTGTTGGGGATGGGGCCGGCGAGGGATCAGTTGCAGTCGAGCTGGAGCACGGCGAGGCTGCCGGCCTCGCACAGGTCGCTCGGCATTGTCCCGTACAAGCCGCTGCTGTGGAGGTCGAGCACGGTGAGGTTGCAGAGCAGGCCGAGCTCCGGCGGCAGCTGAGTGCGGAGGTCGTTGCGGTACAGGTTGAGGTAGCGGAGGTTCATGAAGAGCGCCATCTCCGCCGGGATGCCTCCGGTGAGCTGGTTGACGGAGAGGTCCAGCCATTGTAGGGTCTCCGCCAGCTTCGTCGAGCCCAACGGCAGGACGCCAAAGAGCACGTTCGACGACATGGTGAGGAGAAAGGCCGGGGAAGAGAGAGATAAGGGAGAGAGAGGGAGGAAGAAGGGAAGGAAAGGTGTGGGTCCCACATATTTCTTTTTATTTTTTTTATTATTCTAATGCCATGTAAGCGCCACGTAAGGCTAAGACTCGGTCAAAACCGCCACGTAGGCGCCATGTCATCTAAAACCACCTCCAAAATCACCTAGGAGCATTGTTTGTACCGGTTTTGATAGTTGAAGGAGTCGATATACCCAGTTTTGTGGTTAGAGGATATGAATCATACTCGGACGATAGTTGAGGGAGTTAAAGTATATTTTTTCCTTTGCAGTTTGGCGGCCCTCGGCAAGCACACGCACGGCACAACAGGACGACTGAACAAGTGGTGGCTCTCTCCACTTCTCCAGATGAAACGAAAAGTTTCCAGCTCAGAGTAGTGCCCAACATGTCGATTGGAGTTCCTGCCACTGTGAAGCTTTTTATTCGATCGCAACTAGGACGAGTGTCAAGCTCTGATTGATTGCAGCAACTAGGAGTATAGGACGAGTGTCGATATTTGATTCGATTGCAACTAGGAAGTTACTGGCGTGCCAGCCTCTGAACCACACGAAGCTCAGTTGAATCAGTTCCAACTCCAGTTTCCCATGAGAGCAAGTCTAATAGTAGAGCCCACTACTAACTCTAATTTATCTATAGCTAATCTAATAGTCAATTTATATAATAGTTATTTACTATATTATTAATATATGGTCTCACCTGTCATACACACAGTGTGTCTTGGAATCTGTGCTGTAGTTGGCTACAGATCTGTAGCCCGCTGCTTTTCTCTCTTATCGTTTATCTTATTAAAATATGTTTATAGTTAGCTAATAACCTACTATTGTACCTGCTCTGACATGGCTCTAGATGGTTACCGAAAGGTCGCCAGACAAAACTTGATTATTACACACTGATGCTGTAAGTACGTACCTTGAGAGCAAAAAAAAGTTGCAACTACTCCTGATTCCTGAAGGATACGTAAGTGGTGACCAATATATTGGGACAACTTGTGCTCAAACCATGGGTCAAATGGATCCAAAACTGCTTCGTTAATAGCACCTGGTTGAAGAAACATGCTTATATACTCCATGGTCCCCTTCAATAATGGTAAAATGAGGTCCCCACATCCTCGGATATGTATCACCATCGTCGATAAAGAATTGAGGCTCAAGATCATATGCCTATGATAATGGCACATTCCATCAATCCCGAAAGCAAGGAGGGCCCCTGTTCATTATACTCCCTCCATTCCAAATTGATCTACATATAGTTTTTTTAAGATTATTCCTAAATGATCTACATATTTATGTTTATTCATTAAGTCTATTCGTTATTTGTGCATTGGTGTAAATGGACATTGATGCATGCATCCATGCACACAAGTATTTATAACCCACATGCAATATTTTGATTTGCTATTGGCTAGGAAATAGTGGGGATGGTGCATGCATTAAGTTTGTTGCTAGAGTAAATATAGTATGAGAGAGTTATTAACTTTTTTTGGTCTTGGTGTATCTATAAAATATGTATATCAATTTGGAATGGAGGGAGTATGTTACAAACTGACTGACTAGTCAAATAAATATAAATTATCTTTTCAGTCTTAAAAATGTGCAAAGGGCAATGGGACATTGTAGTTGATCTAAGAACATTTTGATAAGAGTTATGGATGTATGTACTAGTCATTGGTTATTGGTTAGTGGTTACACAAGTGATATGGTATACCCTCTAATATTCAGGAATTCAAGATTTCAAGTCCCAGTGCCGACGTATACTTTCAACATCATCTTCTAATGAAGAAAAAAGGTATGACGAGTACTAATTTAAGTCAATAATAGCTTCCTTAGTCAATAGAGTAGATGTTAAGTCCGATGAAGTTATATTGCTGGATAATCAGGTGACAGTACTAGCAGATCATGCAATAATATAATCCAAAGTGAAAACCATTCGTATGTACCACCTCATCTCAGTTCTTTTAATAACAACTTCCACATTTAGAACATATATAAGGGCATAAGAACTGATCAGCAGCAAACAGAACCCACCATATCACAACCAGGACTTCCCTTTCGAGTAAGCATACTACCTGCTTATCATTTATATGTCAGGCTCATTTGAAGACATTTCATTTCCTTGATATAGTTTGTTTTAAATTTTGATGCATTTCAGTTAATCTTGGAAAGTATGCTTTTCTTCTATGTTATGAAACACACACCGTCTTGTGGAGTTTGTGTGACTACTTGTTTTCTGAAAGAATGCTCAGACTGACATCTAGCAGCATACATGTGTTTTCTGATTAGTTTATGTTCAACCATATGATACAAATGGGAAAAGGTTCAAGGCTCAAATGATAAAAGCTTTCATTACTCCATCCTTTGTATTTTGAGCATCTCTTTAAATACGTAATGCATAGGATGCATAGAATATACTCTACAGATAACTCTCAGAAACTGGTTATTCTTACTAGCTAATTATTTGAATTTGTGCCGCTCACAGCTTTGAACCCTCAAAAGACAATTCAAGCCGTCAGCAAATGGGGCAAACGGTAAGATTTGGGAGAGTTCCTTTCAAGGTTGGCTTCTCACATTCACAGTCCCGCCCAAAGGTGAGCCTTTTTGTTCTTTTCAATGTCACGATAAACTCATTCAAACAGAAATACAAAATTACAGAGACATCATAATCAAAATTCCTGGAATTAGTTACTGATTTTAACTAGTTCTTTGGTCGAAGATAAGTGAGATTTAAAGAAATATATTAGCACGTAAGGTAGATAATTTACTAATTTAATGTAAATGACTAATCATGCTTCACAGCAGGACCGATGGCAAGGAAAATCGAGCGAGCAAAGAAGCATCGAATCATACAACAAAATTCCAGAATTTCCAAATTGTCACAAGCTAGAGGAAGCAGAGGACAATCAACAAACAGCACTGCTTCTATCTAGATCCCAGAACCTGTCTTCCCCCGATATTTTTCAGCTGCTATCTGTGGATGTATGTATACCAACACAACTTAATTACTCTACTATGCATTTAACTTTTCAAGAATCATTTAACTATTTGTTTGGGATCATTCATGCTGATTTAGACCGATTCAGAAACTGAATAAATTTTTGACATATATTTCATCCATTGGATATAATATACACTCCATAATACCAGTGTATTTTAATTAACAGAACATTATGCACTAAAGTACTAATGATGTGCATTATACTGTACACATTTCAGTTTGTATCAGACCCTTAAAAATACATATTGCTGAAACATGTGCGTTTCATTTATTTCAAAAGTAATATATCAAAATAGCACTATTAATGCACTATCACACTAATAATAAGAAAAGGACCGAACAGAGTCTGACTGGAATAGAATTAATTCATTAGATATGATGTACATCCTTCATCCATACGATCTGTCCATGGGAAAAGTTGCACAAAGTGAGCTACCCATTTGGGTGTTCTAAATTTCTGTAGAGTACAACTGCATGCTTCGGGAATGGTGCATTCGATCAGGGCAAGGATGCCCAAGGGAAACATGAGGAGAACAGCGTACACAATGTCAATCAAGAGATCAAACAAACCATGGATAGAATAAGGGTAAAACAAATACAGTGCTTACATGTAGATTATATGAATACAGAATTGATCTAACTGGAAATTCTTTCCCTACTGCATGATTTTAATTTCAAGACTCTGCTCTCCAGTGAAAAGGTTCCTCACACAGCATATCAGAAAATCAAGACTAGGCACAAAACCTGCGTAAGAAAATGGAATACTCTACAACATTAAACCAAGTTTTTCATGTGGGTTAACAAATGTCATTATGTGTAGATGACTGTGGGGGATGTGGCAGAATTCTTGAAAAGTAAATTAGAAAACATGGTACAGAGGGGATGTGGAAGGAAGAGAGAGGACATAAGACTCCAAACAGCTCAGATGCATGCAGCTCTCTCAGTTGCAAGACTAGCTACAGCAGTTGCACGAATGGTTAGTAATTGCCAATCTGAGTCAACCAATGCAAACAACACTATCATGACTGGCATAGGGAAAGATGAACATAGAAAAATGCATGCTGCAATTGCATCTGCAGCAGCACTGGTGGCAGCCTCATGCTCTGAGGCTGCAAAGTTAACTGGAGCTAGCAGAGAACAGATTTCGACAGTCATTCACATGGGCATGGAAACTAGGTCGCTAGGGGATTTGCTCATGCTGACTACCAGTGCGGCGACCTGTAAGACCAAGAATAGAACCAACTCATATTTCTCTATATATTGTATACTAAGTTACTTGCATGAAACTTGGTTCTTTTGCTGCAGGCTTAAAAGGAGCTAATGCCTTTAAGATGCGGAACAGGGCAATAAGCAATTATGCCTTTGAGGATCTCATGAGTAACCAGAAAGATGTCCGACTTCCTATTCGAACACCTGATGGTATATGCCCAATTAACTCATCAATGACATGCCACATTCAATTAGATTACTTCATTTTCCAGGGATACAAGATGAATGCAAAAAAAAAAAAAAAAAAAAAACACTTTCATTTGTGTATTCATGCAGGGAAGATCCATATCAGGATGGTTTCTGTGCACTGCAAGCATGACAAGATAATATTGAACTTAGGAAAGGAGCATAGTTTGAGAACCAGTAAAGAATGTGAGCCTCATTTTACTATCCTCTTTCTTAAGTGCAGGACCATTCACCATAGGCAGTGAAAATTTGAGGTCTTACCTTTGCTTTTAATATGTAGCTGTGCTAAATTGATTTATCCAATTGTTTAATCACCCACTTTCTTCCAGACATAATTTTTGATGAACATGGTGGGGCAACAGACTTCAGCTACCCAACAGATGAACATAGCTACCATGCAATAAACCTCGCAACATCTGGTGGAAACATACAGTTATTATTTGAAGAACATGAACAATACAGCACCTGGAAGTCATTCATCAGATACCTGATAATCAACAAGATATCAAGGCTATCCTACTGATACATGATGTACGAAAATTCGACAGTCAGTAGGGACTCATGCTCTACATTCCTTACAAACCCACACAATTCTTACGTGAACAATACCAATGATCAACATCATGTTATGGGAAGCACCATTTGTGTGGTGGTGGAACACATGACTCCATCCACAAATATGATTGTGTGTATCCTTAGTTGGTGCAGATCCCGGAAGTTATACTTCCTTTGTCCAAATAAATAAATAATAACAATGTAATAGAACTTAGTAATAGTTATTTCACCAAAATGCAGTTTATTACTAAGATGTTTGGTTGAATGATGAGATCCATCCCCTGAATTATCATCTCAACGTATTTATCTATATTTTAAGATCACAGCTAGCTGGCAAAATTCAACTCAGTAAACCTGAACTAAGATGATCAGACGGGTTCCAAGGCCCTACCCCTGCCATTCTCACATATTCCATTAGCATTTTTTTTTTGCGGGGATATTCCATTAGCATTAACATCACAGCAGTCCTTTTACACATTTGACAGGACAATTTTGGTGTGTTTCCAACTTCAGAACTAAAAAAGGCAAGAATTATTTTTGAAAGGAAGAGTTTCTGTATTTATTTGAAACATAAGTATATTTTTGAAAGAAGTATGTCTGATTTCTATACTTTTTAGTGGACGCAATAGATAAAACAATTGCATTCGCTGTAAACCACCAACCCATGAGCAAATTCGTAAGAAAAACAAGCAATTCTACAAGCAGAATAACATCGCAAGACCGATATTAAGAAGGCAATAGCACAAAAAAAAAAAACCCTACTTACATTTTAATCAACGTTGTAAGCTGAACTTGCCTAAACAAATATAATGCCGTGCTCCTTAATGGTGTCGATGACGATGCCAAGCTTTCCCTCGACCCTCTCATTCTTCTTGGGCTCGTAGGACATGGCGAAGACGTCGGCGTCCATGGACCTCTCGGCGATGAGGCGGCCGATGGTCCTGCAGGCGTTGTCGTCGACGAGGGAAGGCAACGTGGTCCTGAGGTCCTTGGCGTTGGTGCTGGCGACGGAGATGACCTTGCTGGTGCCCCTGTGCACGACCTTGGCGTGGACGAAGCGCTTGGAGAAGAAGACGTTGAGCAGGAACGGCCGCATGTACATGTCCGTGCGCTGCTTCCACGACTTGCGGTTGGGCCTCTCCTCCGCCTCCTTCCGCGACCGCCGCGTCCACGCCGCGCGCACCACCAGGGACGCGCGGTTGCTGGGCACGGGTGGCGGCGAGAGCGCGAGGTGGGCGACGGAGGCGGACCACGAGAGCGGCGGCGACGGCCGGAGAGAGGGTGGAGGTGCGCGGCGCGGGGGGAGAGTGGCGGCGGTGGGGAACGCGGCGGCGGCGGCCATGGGAGCGTCGGGCTAAGGCCGCCGAACTAGCGGAACTGGAAGAGTGGGGGTTTAGACGAGGTCGCCTTATCCTGTACTTACACCAATTTTTTTTAAGAGTAAAATGGCAAAGGGTGCGTTTAGATAAAAAAAAATTTTTGACCAAAAATGTCACATCAAATGTTTAGACATATGTATGGAGCGTTAAATATGGACGAAAAAACAATTGCACAGTTTGCATGTAAATTGCGAGATAAATCTTTTGAGCCTAATTACGCCATGATTTGACAATGTGATGCTACAGTAAACATTTGTTGATAACGGATTAATTAGGCTTAATAAATTCGTCTCGCAGTTTACAGACGGAATCTATAATTTGTTTTTTATTAGTCTATGTTTAATACTTTAAATGTGTGTCCATATACGTTAAAAAAAATTTGGCCAAAGAACTAAACACGGCTATATATGGCCACTTCTTTTTACCAATGTGGTAAGACAAGGGTTTATGATTCCGACATGGTCTTCTGTTTCGGGCTCTAGCGGAATGATAGTTTTCATGAAATCCGATGAAAAAGCATGTAGATTCCGAACAAATTTCATAAACCAAAATTTGGATACAAATTACCTAAGTTTACCAATAAGCTCGCGAAAACCAGTCGGTTTTGACAAAATTCCGAGCAAAATCATTGAAATTTCAATCGGTAACTACAAAAAGAGGTAAACTGAAATTGTTTTCTTTTTTAATTCGTTATTCTTTTCTTTCCTACTATAAATTTCAGTAAATACAAGGAATACATTATTTTTTTCGAAAATTTATATCTCAATAGGTTTTATGAATATCATACTATTTATAAGATTTTATTTATTTTTTTATCAATTCAAATTTAAATTTGAATAAAACTCATCAAAATCTTAGATGGCTTCTACTTTCGAGCCTAGTCGAAACATCAAAATTTTGCGGAATTCAATCGGTTTTCGTCGAAATTGTGAACCCTGGGTAAGACTAGGAAATAAGAATAGCCGAGCAGCACAACACTTTAAATTTGAACCAGAAAAGATTACATATAGTTTTGGTATAGCTCCAACTCATAAATTTAGCTCCAGTAGTTGGGTCTGGGGTGGAATTGTGAAGCTGCCTTAGGACCTGTTTGGGGGAGCTTTAAATTTTGAGAAGCAGCTGTTTGGTAGCCAGCTTCTGAGAATCTGGAAAAGCTCTGAAACCCAGCTTCTCCAGCTTCTGGCTTCTTAGTTCATTTTTCAGAATCAGAAGCTGTGAACTATTTGGGGCAGCTTCTAGCAGAAGCAGCTTTTGGGAAAAGCTGCAGTTGGGACAAACTCCCCCAAATAGGGCCTTAACCCAGCTCCACAACTCTAGTTCATTTTGTGAGAGAGCTCCACCCAGCTCCACTCCCAGTTTTGGTGGAGCTGAAACTGTTTGGCTGAGCTCTAGCTCTAAGAGGGGTGGAGCTGAAATTGGAGTTGTGCCAAAGACCCACTTTGGGGCACTTTGCTTCTTCTCTATCTTTCCCTCTCTTCCTTGCTCTCTGTCTTCTTGAGCTCGTTGGGTTGGTGTGAAAGCTCAAACAGACAGCAGCTAATAGAGCACTCTAGAGTACCGCCCTCCGTTGCACTGCTCATCTCGTCAATTTGCTCCTGCACCACGTAGCCCCCAAGTTAGAGCAGCTATGTGCTTGCGTCGATTGGAGGCGGCCATCTCGACGGTTTGTGGTTGATGATGAGTAGGCCTAGGTCCATCCTTCCTCCATTCATTATAGGTTAATAGCATTAGTAGGGTCATAGCTTGCTCACGAGCTCATTAGTGGTGATGAGTGTGGAAGTGTGAGCGTGGACATAGCTTGCTCACGAGCTCAAGACTTCAGGATTACACAAACAACAAAACATTTTTTCCTCCAGTGAAATTAGAATATCCAATTTCACGAGGGATTTAACCCCGAGATTCATTTCTGTAAACTCCTGATTGCGATGACCAAGTGGGGACAACCACCACTAAGGTAAACACATCTGAAAATTTTTCAGTGCCAAACAGGCAACTGTTAGCCAAAAAGGCTGGATTGAACGGGCCAATGAGACACGAGAAATAATGATTTGGGTGGTGCCGAGGGCCTTCCTTTTTTCCCTTCTCTGTTGGCATCTGCTAAACAAAATTTCCAAGTTACAAAGTCTTCCCTCAACATAAACGAGGGAATACATTTCTACATCCTAAAGAGCCTACGCTACCAATATACATACATGTATAGAAAGTACCCAATGCCTCCATTAGTGCAAACCAAACCCTCCAAGCTTGTAAGGTCAATGTGACCACATCAAGCAAATAGCTTCGCTCCCACCAATCGCCATCAAGCTTGCATCAATTCTGTGCGGCCAGCGATTCAAACTGTGCATCCTTGGGCTCCTGCCGTTGACAATCTAATGTCCTCTTTAAAAGAAAGGGCATGACATCCAGAGCAATATGTTCATTTGTTCTCATCCGATGTCTGTGAAATCTGTAAGAGGATCCAACTCCTCAATGCCAGAAAGGACATCAGAGTCATATTGGTACGGAACAAACTCTGTTTCAGCCTCTTGAGGAAGATTATCAAAGTAGGTGAATTCAGAATCACTGATGCCAAGGTCAGATAGGGACTGGGTAATGTGGAACTCCGCTGAGTTATGCAGAAGTTGCCCTGGAATCCTATGAAAATTATTTGTAACCGGCACTTCCTGTGGTTCATTAGTCCTTTGAATTTTGGATTTGGGAGGCCTTCCAGATTCTGATGATGCTTTGTGCTTTCCTATGGACTTAGGACCAGATTTATGCCGACCAGCATCGTATGTGTGGAAAGCAGATGAGGCCCAGTGAGAGCCTTCCCCTTCAAAACAAGTTTCTGATACTATCCTGTGTAAATGAATGCAATGACACGTTAGGAAGATCAGAAGCAAAAACAAATAAATAAAAAATGCAAGGCAGAACTGTATCATCATGAAGAGGATTTTTCTGGTGCTAATAACCACTAGCGCCAATAAATACACAAAATATCTGTCAGCAATTACCTGAATCTGTTCTCAGCATGTCTATAAGAAAGTGTGGACAGTAGTGAGTGCTCCACTGGCTCCACAGCATGTTTTAATGGTTCCGGTTCTAGTATGGACACGTTAACAACAGATGGAAAGTTCGCCTCATTATCATGTTGATCTGTCAAGAAATCCAATTCCAATTCCAAAAAGTTACGGCGGGACTCATGATTGCTTGTTGGAACTACCATTCTTGGACATTGAACCTGAGCATCTGCGAGGGCTGTCCTTACTAGATTAAAGTTTGGTCTGAAGTTTGTCATGGACCAGTTCTCACTGAGTCTGCCAGGTTTCTGGAGTGTGTTAGAGTAACTCATAATGCAGTGGGACTCACGGGCAGACTTCGATCTCCAAACAGATGAAAGGACAGCCATGAAATGTTTCTGGAGAAGCAATTCATTGTTAGGAAGCTCGCTGATTACATTGAGCAACATCTGAGTTTGATCCTGGAAGATAAGTCATAGAAAATCAAGTTGTGCACACAATAAGTTGAATATAAATAGTAGATTTGTTTAAAACACACAAAAAAAAGGCACAGTATAGCCAACAAACACCTGGAGCAAAACATCAATACTATATCAAGCTTAGAATCAAGTTTATCATAGATATATTCACATGCCTGGCCTCTTAACTAGATTAAAGCACAAGATTGTGGATTGCAGCTTGGCAATTGGCAGAGGTATGACTTGCTTATTAGTCAGATAGAGGACTTACCCCAGCACGACAACCATTTAACACTTGTAATCACTTTCAAAGATATTCAATGACTCGAGCTTCTAAAAACGGCCCTCCAGGAATTAAGAATTTGGTATTTTACTCAAAATCCCCTTAATTTAGTGTTTTTATGCGTTGTCTAGTCTGTCGGACTTTCCGAATTTGAGTCATTTCAGACATATTGATCATGTGGCATGTTTCGAATTTGAGTCATTTCAGACTTATTTTAGTGAGTGAGAAATGAGAACAGCGAGAACCATGGTAAAAATGTAAAATTTGTAAAAATTTAAAGTTGTCAGCATATTGAGAACTAGCCCACTAACTACTCCCTCCGTCCCAAAATAAGTGTAGTTTTAGCTAGTCAAAGACATATTAAGGAAGGGGTCAAAAGACTACTAAGCCCTTCATTAATATGGAGAGAATGAGTAGGATGAGGGAGTACTATTGGTTCGATGACTAAAAATGAGAAGAGAAGGATGTAGGTAGTATTAAAAAGGGCTAATGCTAGTGGACCACTCTAAAACTACACTCTTTTAGGAACGAATTCTTATGCTAAAAACTACACTTATTTAGGGATGAAGTAGATGACATGGGTAAACTGACCTCAGATACTTTCAAGATAGCCTTCCCAGTCCCAGAAGGAACCTTCTCACTGTTTGAATTGTCTGTTGCTGATAAGATGTGCTTGCAGACTAATTCCCGGAATCTCTCACAGCAATGCACAGGGTGACGGTATCTTCCTCTATAAAGTGCACCACATGGTACAGAATGAAGAGAATCACTAGCCAGTTCCCAAAGAGGGCCGTACTCATTTACAGTTGCACAAAGAACAGCATCTTCCTCAATTGTCCACGAGTCTGAAGCACAATCGCGAGACCATAGGCTCTTCTTCTTCAATCTCTCAGGCTTGATTACCATGACACGTTTTACTGGCATGCATGGGATGGAAATTCGGCCATCACTCTTAATTCTTGTCCCCGATTTTGGATCAGAATCATTAAGTTCATCTTTCAACTTAAGCTGCTTGCCTTCAAGAAAATGCTTAGGTGATAAGGCCTCTGAACTGAAACTCGATTTAGGGGCTTTCTTGAGCTTCTTCAGGCTTCTGCTATTGCTGTTCTCTTCCTCATTGGTTGACATTATCCTCTTACGCTTGTTAGAATAATGGTGTGCTGATTCATCGCTCATTAGCTCTGGTGAGGGTGCATTGTCATCAATGCTCATAGTATCTACTGATGTTTCCTCAACCATAACCTCTGACTCAGATGATAAACGCCCTTTCTTCAAAGATTTGAACTTTGCTGCCTTCTTCTTGTTCTTTTTTGACTTTTTTCGTTGAGTGCTGTCAAAGATTGACAAAACTTATTCTTTTAGGATACAGTAAATAGATGAAAGCATATGGACACATCTAAAACCAATTGGAAAGAAAATGAAGGCATACCATGTAACTCTACAAATGAGCACCAAAGTGAAGTGCAAAACAGCACAAAAGCTCCCTCTGTTTTCATGACAGTCAACATTGACTACTACTGTTTCTACTTTGACCATTAATAACTTTTAGATCGGTTTTTTTTTTGCAAGGAACTATTAATGGTCAAAGTAATTAAAACGATTAAAGTTTAGGATTAAAGTTTCTTGTTGAAGTTTAGGATTAAAGAATTAATGGTGAATTGAAGTTTCTTGTTTATGTTTAGGATTACACTTTAATAACATGACATCTTTTCATTTGTAAAACTATTGAACAAAGATGAGTGGTCACAGTATGAAAATGAATAGTGCCCGCTGTTAGATAATAAAAAAACAGAGGGAGTATATACATCTACCCACTAAAGCCCCATTCTAATGTGCTTCTAGGGGGAGCTACTCCCTCGTTTATCATGAGCATGCTTCCCGAACTGCTAAACAGTGTGTTTTTGTGAAAACTTTTTATATCAAAGTTTCTTAAAAAAACAAATAAATATATTTTTAAGTTTATGGTAGTTAATACTCAATTAATCACACCCTAATCATCTGCATCATTTTGCGTGGAGCTAATAAGCTCAGGTTATCCCCACTATCGAACAGGGCCTAACAGGCAAAAACGATGAACAACAAAGTGAGAGCACGATTTCTCAGTCTATACCTATTATCATTCTTTTCCTCCAACTCTTTTGCTGCTTCACGGGCTTGTCTTTCTTGTTCCTCCAACAACTGTGGGTATCACATCAGGTGACATAATTAGCCACTAGCCCCAAGAGGAAAACACAAGAATAGAAGTATGAACTGACCTGTTTTTGAGCTAGAGCCTCAACATGTTGCCGATATGCTGTAGTAGCAAAATCAACATCCCACGCTGCAGTTAAGATGATGTGTCAACACAACAAAGCATAATACAAGGAAGGGTGAGTATAGCAGAGACAACTACCTAAATTTAAGTTGCATAAATCAAATATGAGATGAAATTTTTTTCATAAGTGCTATGGGCTGTTGGGTAAACATAAACATAAAAACACTTACACTCATAAGAAAGTGGTTCCTGGTCTTCATCAATTTCTGCTTCTAAATCTTCTTTGAGTTTTTCAATGCGTTCAAGTTCCCATTCTTCCTCTTCAACATTGACCTGATAGTTTATGGCAGCTTTATCAATTATTGGATCCCAGAGTTCCAAAAACCGCATGGCATATCTATCAATTGGCCGGAGCTGATTTTCAAAAGACGAACTTGCTTGACCTGCTGCAGCAGCTGCAGCAGCCATCTGCTTAACATCAGCAAGCATGTCAATATCTCCATCCCCTCCAGCCAAAGTTATAGCCTTTTCTTCATCTAATTGATTTATAGATAAAGCAACATGCTTGTCCTTGACCAAATCAGAACACTGATATTTATGCTCTTCATTGGTGTGTTCATCAGGTTTAGTGTCCTCCTCGTTTACAAGATCATCCTCCTCAAGTCTTCCAGCAGCCTCCTCGCTGAACTCTTGATTGTCCACGGCCTCTTCCTGCTCCAGCCTCTTGAGAGCCATATAGTCAGCTTCATCTTCTGCCTGTCTAATAGCTGCTTCAACATCAACATTTGACAGCGCCAGATTAGTTCCGTTTGAGGGTCCAGCAGACAGAGAGCAATCCTTCTGCTGATTCTCTGCATGAAGTGATGAGTGCCCAGAAAAGAATTCCATAGGATCAAGCTTCTTGAAGAACTCTGTATTGTAGCTACCGCGTTGTATCACTAGATCATCAAGAGCTCGCTTCTGATTGGCTTTCTTGAGTATATTCTCCTCTATAGTGCTCTCACTGATCAGTCTATAGATGTGAACTTCACGAGTTTGACCTATCCTGTGGCATCTGTCTTGGGCCTGTTGGTCCATTGCAGGATTCCAGTCACTATCATAGAAAATGACAGTGTCTGCACCTACTAGGTTGATTCCCACACCACCACTACGAGTGGATAAGATAAAAAGAAAAAACTTTGGGTTAGTATTAAACCTCTGCATCAGTGTCTGCCTCTCTTCTGGCTGGGTTGATCCATCTAACCGCAAATACGTATACCCATATAGATTAATGAACTCCTCCAGTATATCAAGCATCTTAGTCATCTGAGTAAATATCAAGGCCCTGTGTCCTTCTGACTTCAAACACCTCAACAAAATAGCAAGTTCCTGCAACTTTCCACAGTCAAACTGTATCAAACGCCTGTCAGGAAAGTACACTTGACGGCGAACAATCGCAGGCCTCATAGGAGAGAAAACAGGAGAAAACTCATTCATGCATTTCTCTCTGTATGCCGGTTCAATAAGAACAGGAGATTTCCCTTTGTTGCACCAGAATAATGGTGCAGGCGCTCGTGCAGCAGGAATTGCAAAAGTAAATGACTCAATAAAATCAAGCATTGTCTTGAAGCGGTCCACAGATGATAGAACAAGATCTGCTAGGCTTGATGAAAATTCCATGTGGCATAAAGGGTTCTTCTTCTTCTCGAGAATATCAGACACAGGATGCTTTATGGTCAAAACCTCCCGAATATTTGTGCCATAAACAGGCCTCTTCTGGCATCTAACCCTATTCCACCATGCAATGGAAGCTGCTCTTTCATTAGCTTCTTTTATCCTCTCCTCCCACAAAGAATTGTGAATCTCTTCAAAAATATTTGTCCCATTGCTTCTCTGACCATCATTAGTAGAGCGAGAAATGCCAGAACCCCTGAGGGTTATGCTTGGAGAAAAAATGGCAGCAACCTCATCTACCTCCCAAGAAGTCATATTATATTCATTTTGAGTAAATACAAAATTCATATCTGACAGGTCAACCTGAGAAAATGGGCCTTTATCAAGGACCATGCCAACAGAAGAGCTGATTTGCATGTTGATCCCTGCCATGTCAAAAGAGCTGATAATTGGACGGCCTTCAAAAAGATCTGGATGGTTACAAACCTTTCTAAGCTGCATAATGATGCTAATCATGCCAAAATAATTTCCACTTGCCAATGTTGCCTGTGTCTCTGAGCTTGCAATAAAATCTTCATACAAGTTCCTTTGCCTTCTGGAAAGTCGGCAATATATGACATGCTCATGCTTCTGTGGCAACTGTTTCTCCACATCCCGTTTCAATCGACGAAGTATAAACGGACGAAGGACATTGTGCAACCGATCTATCACTTCTTTGTTTACCTTGTCTTGGCCCTCTACCATGCCTGAAATTGGATTGCAGAACCAGTCCTTGAACTCTTGATGTGACTGAAATACATGAGGCATCAAAAAGTGCATGAGAGACCAAAGTTCCATGAGGTCATTTTGTAGAGGAGTTCCAGTTAAAAGAATGCGTCGCTTCGAATTAAAATTTAGTAAAGTCTGCCATCTTTGTGATTTCCAGTTCTTTATCAAATGAGCCTCATCAAGAATAAGATACTTCCATTTTTTTCGCTTAAACACTTTGGAGTCCTGAATAACAAGCCTGTATGTAGTGATGCATACATGGAAGTAATTTGGTTTCATCCAACCCTGGCGTTTCTGTTTTCTCTCTTTTGCACTTCCGAAATATGTCAGTATTTTAAACGCAGGACACCATTTGAGAAATTCAGTCTCCCAATTTAGCATAACACTAGTTGGCACTACAATAAGATGTGGACCCCATATTCCCTTCTCACATGCAAGGTGTGCTAGCAAGGAGATGGTCATAATCGTCTTCCCCAAACCCATTTCATCTGCTAGAATTCCATTCAGCCTCTTTTCATACATAGCAACAAGCCAGTCCAGTCCAATGTGCTGATATTCTCGAAGAGAATGCTTAAGAAGGAAAGGGAATTTTGTTCGCACATTTGTTGTTGAGAAGGTATTACCAGTCGGTTGTGCTGATCTTGCAGCAGCTGCAGCATCAGCAATCACATCACTATTATCTCCATTGGCCATCGCTTTAGCATCAGTTACATCACCCTCTTTGACAGTATTTTCCTGTACAATAGGCTCTGATGTTTCTAGTTGTACAACACTACCACTGACATGCTCAGGTCCCAGCATGCCTGCAGATTCATGATCTTCAAATGTGTCATTGTTGCCCTCCACAATCTCTGCAGACTGGTCATTATTCACTTTTAAGGTCTCTGCAGACTGATCTCTGGTCAGTTTCATGGTATCTGCAGAAAGATCCCTGTTTACCTCCACGCTGTCTGCAGACTCATCATCCACAGACATGTTGGCATTGACATCCTCAACTGATAGTGCAGGTGAATTTTCCAATTCTGTTGTGTCATCATCTGCATAGCCATCCTAAACATAAAAAAGGCATTACAAATGGACCACAGTAAAGCATAATTGAAGAAAGAAATAGAAATTCAGCAGATACCTTTTGGTATCTTGCAAGAAGTTCTTCAAGTGGGATCTCACTCTCTTTCTGCAGTAACTTAACCTACAGATTAAAAAATAATAATACCAATGACCCAAAGTTGGAAGAACTGTCACAGGAAATATGTATTGCACAAGGGTGCCTCTAGTACGCCATAGTAGTATCTCTTTTGTATCAGTCCTAGTTTAGATAAGAAAATAGTTTTGTATCAATCTAGGCCAAATTAGGTTGTATACACTCGAATATTCAACTGGATACTTTGAATGTGTTGCCATCCAAGAGCAAGTTTATTGTATCACAAAAAGTTGTATAGTTTAAATCGGAATCCACAAAATTACTATCTAGTTGTTATACCAAGATATTTCGTATTAAAATATTAACCTTAGGTAGTTGTGATAGCACAGATAATAAATCGATTCTATTTTATTGACAAGTTTATTCTACTGGCAACAAATCAGGAACTAGAGTGGCTAAACTTCACGGTGTGAAACTTTCAATGATAATGATGTTCAATGCTTATATTCACCTCATCTAGAGGATCACGGTCTTCTTTCTTCGCCAACTCTTCCTCTTCGGACAAAGTAGCTTCATCATCCTGTCAAAAAAGATGAGTTTATAGCTGTATAAGGAAAATTCGCAAAAAGAATGAGATGGACTAAGTCAATGCAAATGATAACTAATCCATGAATGGATGTTTCTAGTTTTGAAGGACTGCCACACAGTCATAGGATGCAGAATATATGGGAAATATGAAGGCAGTGGGAAAACAGATGAAGATGTTCATGGTACCTTTCCTTCATCATTAGCAACATAATCTTCGTCGTCCTGAAAATGGTAGGTACATAACAGTTGTCTACATTAGAGTGTTACCACATGTTGCTCAGATAACAAATAGGAGGGGAGAAAAGCTTTTTTACTTGGCAGTCAGAATCCAAAGAAAACTATAACAGGAATCACAGGAATTTGTTTGAAAATTCTAATTCACGTCAACTTTAACAAACTTCATTTCCCTAAAAAGCTTTGTACTTGACAAAAAATGCCTATTTGGCTAATTCACCCCCATATAACTATATTTCCATCCATTTTATTGGGTAATGTAGTCTCACAAGAAATCAAGTCTAGTAATGCAATGTCCCCCCACTCAGCATTTTCCTTTTCTCTTGAAGCTACAGGAGACTAGAGAAGTTAAAATATTCCATTTAATAGGGGTAGCAAGGTCCAATCCTATTTATTAACTTATTTGCAAACATTAGTCGGTCATTGGTCGCTAATTCGGGTGTACAACCAGAAAGACCGAACTTAATTCGGTGAGTTCGGTCGTTACTTTGGATTAACCAAAAGAACCGATGGACCGAAGCAGCCAACTACCTCCCTGTATCCCTCCTGTACAAGGCCCACAAGTTGACAAGCTCATTCGCATTAACACATCAGCCACAACTTTATCCCTTTCGTCCATCACGCAAAGGCAAACCAACCCATCTGCGCCAGCCTTCTCAATTCGCAACGGCGCCCATGCTCAGCCTGATCGTTGCAACGCCGCCCGCGCCTAGCCTCCGCACCGATCGACGCTCGGCTGCTCGTTGCACCACCACCCGCGCGCAGCCTCTCCGCGGCCCCGGCTGCTCATTGCGCCATGGCCAGCACCCAAACTCCACGCCACCCAGGTCCCGGCTGATCGTTGCACCACCGCCTGCGGCCTGCATCCACCCTACCTCCGCGCCACCGCTTGGGCCCAGCTCTCCCAGAGTCCATGTACCTTCGGTCATTTCGGTGGAGACCAAAGGCCGGACCGATAGTTCAGTTAACTAAATCATCGTTAACGATTTCTTGTTCGCTACTTCAGTTTTCTATTTGTAAAAAACGATCTTCAGAAAAACCGAACTACCCGGACCGAATTTTCGGTCTAGACCGAATGCCCACCCCTAACAGCTGGTCTTTCTGAGAGATATGAGTGAAATAGACCAAATGGTATTGGATCGGAGAAGACAAAATCCAAAACAAATACAATGATAATAAAAATGTTCCCCTCCAAAAATAATGATAACAAAAATGTACCTTTGCATCAACAGATGAGATATTGCCATTGCATTTCACCTGAAAAGTCAAGAAAGTTTGATGGCACGTTCAGAGAACATTCAAAAGCTCGAAACCCTGAGTCCCCTGTCTTTACTATATACTACATAAGCATAAGCCAAATGACACAAAGAAATCAAGCATACAGTGTTCTTTTTCACAAACTCAGAGTAAGAGTGGTAATCATCTGCTTCCTCAGAAGAAATGCCTTCATCACTTGAAGTATGATCAGATTCATCATTGCATCCATTAGCCTGGTTCAAAGGATCTGGAAGAAACCATACACAACACAAATCAAATGAAAGGCCACGATGTGTCAAGTATTTCAGATTCCAAATACCATAAAGGTGTCTGAATATATAACCTTTAATCAAATCCTTTGAATCTGAGTCACTAAAAACGTCCCTGCCATCTGGACTGCTTTCCCTGCTAACTGAGAAAGCTTGAACTGATCAAATTATCAATTGAGAGCAAAGTGGAACACAGAATTGATTCCTAAAATACGTGAAACATGGAAAAAGAGAACTGTTTTGCGGAGATCACCTTTATTTTTAGTGTACAACTTGAGAATATCATCCAGTGGTAGATCAGCTTCTGCCTGCAAAGCAGCTAATTCCTCGTTGCGCTCAGCCTCCGTAATTTGAGCTTCATCCTCATCGATTGTGTGTTCATCATCTTCCTGCAGCACAAACACACACAAGAGTAATTCAATGCCCTGAGAAATGAAAAACAAACCAAAAAGGAAAAGGAAAGATGTCCTTATTATCTTTTTTGGACAGGTAAATATGTATTCCTTGCCCTGGTACACAACTTACAAAAAAAGTAATAATTGTTGGTGCCAGTACCAGTATCTGTAGAAATCTAACAAGTCTTAATCCTACCCACGAAAAACAAAAAAAGAATCAGAAAAATCACAATAGTAGCTTACTGGCTCTTCACCCAAGGAACTGTTGTAATCATCATCGATTTCCACATTATCTGTAAAAGCATACTGTTAAAAGCTAAAGAAAAAGGACATTTAAAATTTCAGAGATATACAGAACATTTCATAAAGCTACACACCAACATCAGTAGGACTTGATGCATTTATGTTCTCTTGTGCTAGTTCCTGCTGGGATCTTTGATTAGTCTGTAAAGACTCATTTTCTTGATTTTGAAGGCGCACATCAACAAGATTTTCTGCCAGCATTGTTGAATATCTAGAAAAAGTTTGCACAAAACAACAGAGAGTGAGCATGCAGCGATGAACTTACTAAAAAGTAAGATAGTTCCAAAACAAAACCAATTGATAATAGATGATAGTACCTTTCAGTCTGTCCTAAGAGGAAATCAAGTTGCTTGTCTAGGGCCTTTTTTTTCCTTTCCTCAAGCTCCAGTTGGTTCTTATAGAAAACCTGCATCAAAACCAAATATAAATAACACAAGGCTTAGTATATTGGAAAATGTGGTATCCTAAATGATACACTGAGCCACAATGAACTTGCCAGCTTCTCTATTTTGGTCCAGAACTTCTTCACGTCCTTAGAAATATTTAGGGCAACTTTTCTCAGGCGAACTTCTTCCTCCTATGAAAATCACAACCAACATTGAGATAAAACCCATGAATACTGATTTGCTATCCACATAATCTACGTTCATTGAGTATGTCGCTCAATGTACTGGTTATATATTTACTTGCAGTTGAAAGAACAAATTAGGGGAAGGAACAATGCTTGGTTCTCAACTTATCTTCATCAAAGTTCAATTCAATGTGCTGTTATAAATAATGCCTTGTGTACTAATGAAATATATTTCCTAGACTGACCATAGTTTATGCCAAAACATGCAGAACTTGTGAATTTAACCTATTCTAGGCTTTATTTGTTAACCTGATCTTATTGATCAAAGTCTCCACCAAATTAAGGTTTAGCAAACAGTTAAGCAATCAGTTAGCTAGGGTTCTTCATTCTTTATTCTCAGCAGGTTAAAGTCAGATCATGGTAATAAATAAAGGGTACTCAGTTAAGGTCCCTGTGTACTGCAGTGAGGAGAAACTAAGATGCACATCACTCAGTTCAGCAAACGGCAAGCATGCAGATGTGGCCATGTGGGTCATTGCCAGCAATAAATTACAGTCCAGCTTCCTTGTCACCTTCCCAGCCTCCAGTTACCTTTCCCATTACTACAGTTTATTATTCTATGTATATAAAGGATAAAGCTGCTGATAGCTTTCAATATGGGACACAATTGTAATAAGACAGCTCTCGTGGAGTCATATTAATCTGTCTAATTAATAAAAAAACCAAGCAAACCTTCTGTTTTCTCTCGTCCTTTGTTGCTTGGTCAACTACACCCTTATTAGCTCTTTGAGCAATCCTTTTAGCCATGGACAGCTTCCATTTTCTCTCAGCATCAAACTCCTGCACAACATTTAACATTAACCAAGCCAGATTAGTATATCGTCGTTATAAAACCATGCAAATTCACTCAGTGAAAGAAGGATCATGATCTGTCAAATGTACTAATAGCGAGTAACCTTTGCCAGCCAAGCCATTTCTCCAAGAAGATGGTCCCAGTGAGTTTTAGTCCTTCGAGGCTCCCCCCTTGGGGCTTCAAGAGCCTGCAGAAGATAGGACAAAACTTTTCAGTCAGTGCAATACAAAGAAAGTGAAAATGGATTTACATATATACAAAAGAACATGACTTAATTTTCCTTCTCTGACTAGGCCTGACAAAATCAAAAACTATGCAAGCTTGGAATAGAAAGAAAAATGTGTGTGAAGATAAGAGAAATAGTATAACAATGATTTACAGCTACTAAACATAAATACCAATGCTAAAAGCTAACCTTCTGGCGTCTGGCTCTTGTCTCATGATCTAACTTTGACCGAGGACCTTTTGATGCCATCTTTCCGATATTTTGTAGAGAACTATCTCATGTCTTGGGGCATATTCAGAAAAATCGTATACAAACTGTAAAATACATTTAGTGCATGAGATAAAGGTCTAAACTTTTTTCAAAAAAAAGTATTACAGAAAGAAGAGAAATGAAACAGGTCATTAAGTCATCCGTGAATGGTTATGACATGTTTTGAACTCCCTACGAGTTGTCCAAAACATCTATTCGCACGTTTCAACGAGTACCTAAAACCAACCATGATCATCATAGTCACAATGCAACACTAATAACCCCTAATAACCAACAGAGCTAATTGACAGTATCCGAGCTTATACAGCATGTGACAACATGAAATTCCTAACAGTACATGTTGGAGTTACCTGCACGAACAATATGTAGCAGAAAGCAAACTGCACCTCAGAGCAACACTAGTCAAATGCACTGAACGCGTGTTAAGTCCCATCACTCTTTGGTCAAACTGATGGGTCGATCGGAGAAATGAGCACAAAGGCATTACAAAAACGCTCAGCCTAGCCACATTCTCACCATCCTAACTGATACTTATGCCGCATTACCTTACTCCCAATAAAAAAATAAAATATCACCAATCTTATGCACCAAAACCTCAAAACCTGAACACAGCAAGCTGAAAGGCAGGCGCCCATGCCATCGACGCAAACCCCTGTAGAAATGCTAAACCCCACAAAAGTGCAGCCCAGACCCAAAGCACAAGTAGGAGCCCTAAACTACAGCGACATAGAGTCGAATCGACTCGATAGTTTCCTCACCTCGGCACAAACCCTCTGAACCAGAGAGGCACCCAAGCGTGGCCCCGGGGTTCAAATCAGATAGGAGCCCACCCACCCCAAGCGCCCCACCGGCGGCGACCGGCGGCGACCGGCGGCGCGGCCTCGCGGCGGCGAATGGCCCCGTCAGGGCCCGCCGTCGGAGGGGATCTCGGGAGAGGGCCTCGGGCGGCGGCGGAGCAGGTCGTCACCGGCGAGCGGCGCCGGAGGCGGGGCGGCGGCGAGATCGGGGGAGTCTAGGGCACGGGGGTTGCGGGGGTTGGGGGACTCCTCCCCCTCCGCCTCGACGCCTCGGGAGCTAAAACTCGCGCGGCTGCGAATGGACGGAAACGCCCCTGGGGGTTGCGAGGTGCGGGCGGCACGCGTGGAGGCAATCTGGGGATTTCGCGTGGGCTTTAGTGGATTCGGGCGCTTTTGGGATTATTTTCGCAGCCGCGGGGTGTCACGCAGGCTTGGCTTTGACGGGGAGGTGGTTTCTTTTATCGTTTTGCCCCGCTTTTGATTGCGGACGAGTTCGCTGAGCCGGAGGAAGGATGCGAAATCGGTCCGCCGCTATCGACCCAAGTTGTTGGGGTCGTCTCCGTGGGGCCCTGTGGCAGTGAGAGAGGTACATCGGTTTTTCTGGGAGTACTCCTACGCAGGATCGCAGAAACCTATCACTATCACTCTCTATCAGTTGTGCGGTTGTGCCATCTTTCCGGGGCTGTGTTGTAAATGGCCTGCAGGGAACAATATGGGTAGTTTTGATGGGCTTTCTAATTACACTTCTACCCAATTAAATTTGCCACCCAATGTCAACTCTTGTATTGAGAGTACGGAGATCTTTTCAAATAGGAATAGCTCCACTTTAACCCCCTCAAATATAGGTCTAATCTAATTCGTATATCTCAACTGTAATGCCGGATCTTGACCCTCCAAGTATTAAAGCCGGGGTGAAATATCTCTTTCGGTGGTTTTGAGGGTGGTTTACGTTGATGTGGTTCCGGCAGAGTCAACACATGGGTCCCACATGTCACATCCCCTCCCTCCCACCCCACCCCACCTCTCTTATCTCTCCCTCTCTCTGCCCCCTTCCTCTTCCCACTTCGCCCCTTCCTTTCCTAGACAGCTCCTCTCACCTTCTTCTCCACAGCTGCGCACATGGGACCGGAGGGCTAGAGGCGAGCACTCTTCTCCTCACTCTCTCTCCTAGCTTCGGGCACAATGGAATCGAGGACGACAGTCGGCGGCTTGGACGACAGAGCCAAGGGGATGGCGACAGTGTAGCCAAAGAGAAGGAGATCATGTCACTGCTAGCCTCGAGGAGGTCGACACTGGCCTCCTTGGTGGGATAAGCGGCGGCGGTGACCTCAGTCTCCTCCTCATGGAGGCTTGCGACAACAGGCTCTGACGCCGCCTACTTCTTCCCCCCTCATGTCATCGTTGAACACCATAGTCCTTACCATGGATGAAGATGGTGGCCTCTTCACCCTTGACCCGCTAGTCGGCGAGGAAGACCCACCCATCCTTGATCTCCTTCTCGTCAAGGCTCGCGGCGGTGGGCTCTAGTGCCGCCCGCTTCTTCATCCCCAATCTCTTTCTCCTTCCCTCTTCTCTCCCTCATCCCTCCTCTGTCACCCCCTTCCCCCTTACCCGTCACATCTCCCACGGCACAACGTTCATCCCCTTATGCGCGCGACACCGTGCAACGAAGACCGTGTCCGCCTTCACGATGCTTCTCTCCACCGGTGCTTACACAGGGACGTCGGTGATGGACACTGCCTCCCAACCCCCTTGAGCTACTGCATCGTCGTTGCACTGTTGCCGCCAGCCTCTGCCCTCCCCTTTACCTCCCACCGCCTTGCCTCCCGTAGAGAGACATGGGGACCGCAGCTTCCTTGAGCTTCTCCGCCATCGTCACGCTGTTGCCACCCGTCGCCTTCTCCTCAACCTCCCATCGCCTCGGGCACCGCGCTGCCCACTCCTGGTGTCGCGCTGAATCCTGAAGATAAGGAATGGGGGAGAGAGGGGGTGGAAAAGGAGAGAAGGGATTTGGCATGTGGGGTCCGCATGCTAACTCAGCCTGCTAAAGTAGGTCAACGAGTCACGTCAACAAAAAACACGCTCAAAACCACTAAGAGAGTCATCTTGCATTGATTTTAATAGTTATGGGTCAAGATATCTAATATAGTAGTTAAGAGATACAAATTATTGGACCTTCAATCATCAAACCCAACTAATGAAGGAAACGGTCCATTTCGCATCCCTAAATTGAGTTTGCATCACTCAACTATAAAATCAGGTAAGAGTATCCTCTAACTTTTAAAATCGCTGCAAATCGAGTCCCTCGACTAATTTGAAAGTGGTTTTTGACCTATGTAACCTCTACTTGGCACGTTGGCATAGTCTTAATCTAACATGGCACTTGTGGTAATCACGAAAACTAGAAAAAAAATTAAAAAATAAGGAGACCCAATGTGAGTCGTAGTTGTGCCATAATTTTTCTAATGAAAGATGTAGGACTCATATGTCATTCACATAGAAAAAAAAATAAAAGAGTAAATTTCACAAAGCTATAAATACTTTGACTAAATAATCATAAAACTACAATTTTAAAGTGATGTATTACAAAACTACAGATCTAACAATAAATTTATCACAAAACTACAAGTTTAAGGCTAAGTATAAAAAATATAGATTTACTGATGAAATTATCATAAAACTACATATTTTGGGGTTTAAATCCTCAGCACTAAGGCTCCGTTAGTTTCCTCCCTTTCCCAACCTCCCTCCATCGTTTTTCGCGTGCACGCTTTTCAAACTGCTAAACGATGTGTTTTTTGCAAAAAAAAATTTATATGAAAGTTGCTTAAAAATCATATTAATCTATTTTTTTAAAAAAATAGCAAATACTTAATTAATCATACAATAATAGGTGCTTTGTTTTGCTTGCCGCGGAGGAGGGTTCCCAACCCCTCCTCCCGAACACAGCCTAATGCTATGTTTGAGTTATATAAGTCCAACTTCTGTTATTAAATTGATATCAAATCTATAGTTTTGTGATACTTAATCTTAAACATGTAGTTATGTGATAAATTTAGTGCTAAATCTATAGTTTTGTGATATATCATGTTAAACCTGTAGTATTGTGATAATTTACTCAAAATAAAAAAAACATCTATACAATTACCACTTACATGTGGATGCGAATCCTATTATATATTTTTTCCTTGGCTGTAATTACATATAAGCATTATGTCGGATAAGAACTAGGTTAATCTGTCATGTAGCCGTAGGATGAAAGCGCCGTGTAAACTACCGAGGGACTTGATTTACATTAGTTTTAGTTTTGATAACCGGGAACGCTCTATAGCCGGTTTTGCGCTAAGGGCATTCCCAACCCAATGACTAGGATGGTGTCCATAGCATTAAATAATTTGCCACCTAAGATAAAAAATGATGTGGCAAATGAATAAATGAGGAAAGAGAAGGAAACCATGTCTTGCATGAGACATGGTTTCTACACAACATCCAAAACATCATGTAAGATAAGTAGCATTAAATTGAAGTATGAAATAGTGGTGTTTGTATTAGAAGAGTAATGTCTAGTACTAGTTTCTTGATGATGTGGAGTTTATGGAAATCATGTCTAGTGTTATGGGTTGGGACTGCCCTAATGGAGATGAATAAAGCTCGATGCATAGCCGAGATACTTAAAGTGGACTCTTCCAAAGAAATAATAAACTTCCAACTCAAATTTGGCCCAGCAATCCAAATATGGTGAGTGCTAGGCAGCCAAATAGATAACTCGTCTGCTATTGAAAAATAACGAATTCGTGGTTTTCGGCTACAAGTTGGATGTGCATCCACATACCACATTTACGCCCCCACAAACCCAAGTGGGCACACACCTTGTTTTTCTACCACTTAACTTTATTTCAGCTGTTCACCGCCTTGCTGCTAACAAAGTAACAGTGCCACCGTGAAGGAACAGTAGTGATTTGTAAATAGTAGAAACAAAACAGTACTAGGCAGGGAAAATGAAGTATTATTAGCACTAGTATGCGTATCAATCAACAGTCGGCGATGCACAGAAGCATTGATCAGTCACTCTTGCAGAAGAAAAAACATATGAATGGTCAGTAACAGTCGTGTTCTCTTGTTACATTGGCCAAAAAAATGTGAAACGATGAAACACAGGCGTACATGATAGAACAATACTGCATCTGTAGCGACCTCTTATTCTTTAGTATCGTGTCACTATCCCCCCGTGCATGTCCTATCATCAACGGAGACTTGTCGTGCTAAACCAACTCGTCCCAATGCAACTCATCCCCTCGAAGAGTCTGCAGTCTCCGTCTCAAGAACCACGACAGCCTGCCATGCATCTATCGAGCGCGAGCAGACGGCCGATTTCATGCTGACGCTTACACCGTTGCCGCCATCTGCCCGGCCACGCCATCCTCCTCCTCCCCGTCGCTCCGGTCGACGTCCACCGTGCCACTCCTGTACCGGCTCGCGCACACGAGGTACACGGCGAAGTCCCCGACGGCCAGCACGGCGAGCAGGAAGAAGAACTTGTCGAGGTGGCCCTCGTTAAGGTCAGCGGGGATCCAGCCGGGCCGGCCGCGCACGGCGGTGGCCTTGGTCACCGCGCTCACAATGACGTCGCTGAAGTAGTTGCCGAGCGACATGGACATCATGCAGAGCGCGCTCCCGAAGCTCTTGAGCGCGTCGGGCATCTCCCCGTTGAAGAACTCGAGCTGGCCGACGTACATCATCACCTCCGACACGCCGATCAGCGCGTACTGCGGCACCTGCCACATGATGTGCAGGTCGCTGCTCATCGCCGTGGTGGCGCCGGCCTTCCTGAAGTGCTCGACCGTGCCGGCGGTGGCCATGGCCATCGCGCCGAGCACCAGGCCGAGGCCCATCCTCTGCAGCTCGGTTGGGCCGGTGCGGCGGCCCGTGAGCCGCGACACGAGCGGGCAGACGGCCCGGCGGTACAGGAAGATGGTGGTGGCGACGGTGAGGATGTCGAAGGCCGACATGCTGGAGGGCGGGACGGAGAAGCCCGGGAACCGGGTGGTGCGGCGCATCGCGGCGCCCTGCACGACGAACAGCGACGCCATCTGCGTGAACACGACCGAGTAGAGGATGGTGCAGAGCCAGATGGGGAGGAGCCGCAGGATGCTCTTCACCTCCTCCACCTGCGTCACCGTGCACAGCTTCCAGGGGTCACGCGGTTGGGTGCACGTGCCAAGCTTCGGGTTAGCGCCCACCAGCGCCGCACGGTCCAAGAACCTGCAATACATGGCGAGTTCAGTGCGTGCATGCGTGATCAGTGTTCACAGCTCACAAAATCACACAACACTTTACCTGAAACCTTCCGTGTGCAGGAGCTTCCTCCCACCGGAATCCGCCTTCTCGTCGCTCTCGTAGAGTGTCACGGCGCCCGGCGACTCGCCGGCCTTCCAGTTCCTGCACGCGGCGAACGCAACCTGGAAGATCCTGCCAACCGGGTTGCCGCTGGGGCGGATGTACCGGTAGCGGAGCGTGCCGCTGAGGAACAGCAGCAGCGCGATGGCCGCGGCGGCGGTGGAGACCCAGAAGCCGAGCGCCCAGTTGCCCTCGTCCTCGAGGAAGCTGAGGAAGGTGTTGGAGAAGAGCGAGCCGAGGTTGAGCGCCAGGTAGAAGTAGCTGAAGAAGGAGACCTTGGAGTGCGACTCGGCCGGGTCCTCGCCGTCGAACTGGTCGGCGCCGAAGGTGGCGACGTTGGGCTGGTACCCGCCGTTTCCGAACGCGATCATGTACAGCGCGATGTAGAAGATCCCCAGCTCCGCGCCGGAGTGCGGCTCGCAGGGCACGTGCTCCGTGCCGCACCCGACCGGCCTGATCAGGTACAGCCGCGACGACAGGGACAGCAGCGCGAGGCCCTGCAGGCAAAACACCGTGACGCGAACGAGTCAGCCGCGTGATCCACATCTCCGGGGCGTACGCGCAACGCGACCGCGATGTGCCTGGGCCGATCGTCTGATCGGTCGGCGCCACCACGTACTACTCTATGCCTCTACTATATGGACCATCCACTTTCGACACCAGCATACGTGCAGATACAATCCACCCAGTACAGAGTACAGGCCGAATTAGCTCCACTCTGGACAGATTCTCCCGCACCAATCGCTGTTACTTTGTACGTTCCTACGCATCTATAGACCATCATTTCCCGTGAAATGGGCAATCAGAACGGAAAAAACTGGTCACTGATGATTGCCCGACCAACAGATCAGACCGAAGCCGCTAGAAACATGAGATCAATCGATCGCACCGAGAAAGGCGCGTGGTTCAGATCGAACTGCAGAGAGAGAGGGATGTGGCGTGTGGTGGTGCTTACAAGGACAAAGATGGCCTGGAATATGGCGCAGGTCTTGTAGCGGCCCCAGTAGGAGTCGCTGAGGAAGGCGCCGATGAGGGAGAACATGTAAACCGTGCCGGTCCATTTGCTCACGTTGTTGGCGGCGTCGCCGTTGCTCTGCTGCAGCACCCTCGTCAGGAACAACACCAGGTTCACGTTTACCCCGAAGAACGCCAGGGTTGCCAGACCCTGGTTCACTGCACAACACACACAAAATAAAAAGGTGTCAAGGCCTTCAAGAATAATTCTAAACAAACATAAAACGATGCGCACATGCAAACAGTGAACCGCTTAACTCCCCCATGAAAGCAGCAATAAAGCCAAACTGTGGTAGGGCGATATCGTACTCCACATTCCCTACAGATCGATCGATCGATCATTTGATCGCTATGCATGGTTGCTACATCGTGGATACCATGTCCGATGTCTCCTAGGGAGACCCTAATGTGGCGCTAGTAATGCGTGCTCCCGAATCCCCCGTCGCGAGGAACCCTCCAGTTGTGGGCGTTGCATGGCCGATGTCACCTCGTCATGCAGCATTCCGCGTAAAGACCCGGCGCCTACCGCCACTTTAAGCCTCAACGTCGAGTCACCTCAGACCGACTTGCACTGTTGCGAAAACACTTCACTGGAAAGCCCAGTCATCGACTTTGTCTCCTTTTTTTGCTGGCCCGTCTCAGCCGGGAAGGAGATGGTGAAATCAGCAGAGTTCAGGACAAAGTACTTACGGAGAATAAGGCCGCCGGCGAGCCATCCGCCGGACTTGCCCTTCACCGCCGGTGAGCCCTTGATATCCACGGAGCCATCGAGGGTGTACTCGCAGCATACATCCTTCGGGGCGTTACTCGTCTCATCGCCTTCCACGACGATCACCCTCATCTTCATGTCTCCGTCGTTGCCAGACTGCAACCATCAAGTTACATGCATACTGTCAGTTAGTTTCCAGTTTCATGTGCTGCCATATATACGCATGGTGTTTCATCACTGAACATGAAGACAAAACTGAATCTTGGCTACAGACCAACAAGCTACAGAAACAAGCTGAAACCGTGTAGCTTTGCTAACATATATGCCAAGAACGATCAAATCATGAGCACGTACTAACCATTTCTTGCTCCTCCTCGGGCTCTCCTCACCGGTGGCCTCCGTCGGCTAATGCAACGAGAAGCTCTGTGTGAGGAAGCCGAGCAGGAGGAAGAAGAGGAGGGGATCTATGGAAGTGGTTGTGTCTGAGCAGAGAGGTCTGGGATTTATAGAGCTCAGCTGCAGCTAGCTAGCTGGCTCTGCGACTGTGAGTAGGATGTGCAGAGAACAAAAGGGAGGTGGAGGAGCGTGCGTGTCTTGCTCGCATGATGTCACAAACAGGTATTCTTAGGTATGTGCATCACACCGAGACGTCGCGCTCGACGATGACTGTCGCCGTTTTTCCACCTCTCTTGTTTTTTTTAGCCCGTTCTCATAGCCCGGCCATCGTAGCACGCAAGAGCAAGCCTTTTCCCAAGAAAAATTCAGATCGTTCCTGGCAATCTCAAGTGTGCCTTTTACTCTTATTTGTGGTCGGTTGGTGTGGCTGCTCGTGTTCTGTTTCAGTAACTTATGTGACTTTACCTGGTTAGATTATTGGCAAACGACGAAAAATTTAGTGCCGAGTCCAGCAATTTGTCTGGTTTTAATCAGGGTTTATCTGCACAGGAATACTACATGACAGCATATATAGCCGCCGCATCTTTTTCACTCGCCAGTCTATTTATGCAGGGTAATTGCAAGCTGCTAGTCGACCCTGGAAATGGGTGCACGCCAAAGATGCCCCTCACGCTTTCTCTTGGAAATCCAGAAATGGAGTGGCATTCTACATTAGACTGCTACGCTTAGTCGTGGTCAACCAACCATTCCTTCATATAATCACATCTGCTTGAGTAAATGAAGGCCGAGACTGGAACTCTGGGTTGTTTGCCCCTGAATATGTTGCCACTTGCCAGTGTGAACACAACCGCATGAAGATTATTCTACGAGGCTGTACGGAACACGAGCCTCGTCTCTACTAGCTGGCTAGTGCATCGTCACCTCGTCAGGTAGAAATGGCAAAAAAGACCGAGGCCAAAAAAAAAAACTGAACTGAACTAAGATCAGATTATTGTCATGTTTTTTCACTAGCCAAAATTTTAAGTTGAAGGGTGTAATTGCTATAATTAATGATATCTTGATGAATTGATACGTTATATGATGTTTGCTACTATTATCTTGTGATGTTTAATTGATAAGTTAAACATGTCCTCAAAGAGGGGAAAGTGATGCCAAAAAAATTGGAGAGTAGCTATATTTATGGCGCCATATTTTTTACCCAAAAATAGTCGGCATGTATTTACATTGTAAGTCTCTAAATGTAATTTTAGTGTATTTACAATGTAAGTCATGGAATTACATATGTAAGTCCTAAAATTATATATGTAAATACTAAAATTACATACTAATTACATATGTAAATGTGGTGTAACTTGTATAAGAGAAGGTATCAGTGTTCAACGCTAATCAACAAAGAAGATTAGGGCTTGTCGCAATGCCGCCGTGCGTGAAAACATCCAACGACCAGCGAATACTCACGGAGCAATCGTACGGCCAGCGACACCGACTAAAATCAGCCCAAAAAGCTGGCGCCATATTTTTAGCAATTCCGAAAAAATTGTTCTGATTTCCGCTAATTCTTCTGTCTCTTAAAAATAGTCACATATTCTGGTCATAACCTAAAATAGTCACATGTAAGAACTGGTATTGATTTAGGTTACATGCAGCGGCAGCGTACTGACCTTATGTATTGGATATCCGTAGATTGAACGGGAATAAAAATATAAACTAGATGGCGTCATTGATTTGTGGATATATATATATATATGTTTAACTATTTGTTCTATTAAAAGATTTACATAATATATATTATTTATTTTGTTGTAAGTTGTTTTAAGCATAATCTATACCTTATCTATTTACACAAAATTGTTAAATAAGATAAATAGTTAAATATGTATATAAAAAAGTTACAGCGTTACCTACAACGGAGGGAGTACAATGCATGAGCCTAGTTAGGCTTGCACAAGTGGCAGGTGAGTGTTACTACTGTGTTTAAGCTGCGCGGAATGGATCGAGCTAGCTAGCGCGAGCTATCGTCGCTGCATGCTCCGCCGCTCGGTGTCGGAGGTTGCGTCGACACCAGTGGACTGGCGCCAGTGGGCTGCCAATGCGCCACCAGTTGCCACACTCCCTTATCTCGCGCGCATGCATTTGTCATTTTCGCGGGTTTGCGCAGCAGCGATCGATCGATCGATCGGAAAGCCGTTGTTTCGGGCTGCCGCCTGCAGCCGGCTGGCTCTCGCCGGTTTCAGGGAACAGTTAACAGTGCGCGGATTGACGTCCAGGGTTCTTCACAGTGGCCGCTGTGCTTTACAGCTCAACGTGGGCTCTCTTCCAGACTTCCACTGATGGCATGCAGGGTAGTGTGACGATACATCATCGGCCGGTTGCCATCGATCGGATCATATATCACACGCACGCACGGGCGTCATCACGCCGGTTGACGGGTGGGCGTGTGGTGGCGCCTAGTTCGCTGTGGTATTACTGTCATCAAGCGTTGTCAAATCTTTGCTTCTGTTTTTCTCTAGCCACTGGTGGTTGCAAATTGCAATTAGAGGAGGAGGCTAAGAGAGATCCCACATATCTCGGTCACTGTATGTGTCGCTATATATATTGAACTGAATCAATATGCATGCCAAGGTGTCATTCCTAAGGTCATGTGTGATGTGGTCGGGACCTATATAGTTTACGGAGAGTGCTACAAATCGGACGTATGATATTTTTTAAAATATCGGATGGTGTTGCAGCATATACGGAGAAATGTTTCACTGACTAATAAAAAATGTTTCAACAGGAATGTTTCAGTGCCGCAGAGAAATGTTTCATTGACAATAAAAAATTGTTTCAATATAAATGTTTCAGTTGTTTGTATTTTGGAGAGAAATGTTTCATCAGTCTTGAGAAAATATTTTATCAACTGGGTTAAAAAGGTGTAACTAGATGCAACACTTGAAAACTACTACTTGCAACATAAAGACAACAATATATGCAACATCCAATAAAAACACAATGAAACATCATTCCACGACAAGATGTAACAAAAAGCAAATAATGGGACGACTCGGTCAGGCGGTGGGTGAATGCAACAGTTGAAAACTACTCATTGCAACAAAAAGACAATAATATATGCAACCTCCAATAAAAATACAATGAAACATCATTTCACGACAAAGGTGCAACGAAAACAAATAATGAGACAACTCGATAAGGCGGTGGGCAGCAATGGAGCCGTCGGCGTGGCCGGCGAAGAGGAAGAAGAGGTGCGGCGCGGAGAGAGGTACACGAGCAGGGCGGTGATCGGCGGCTCGTCGCACACCCTGGGCTCCAGCTCGAGCAGCGCGTCCCCAGCGATGGAGAACACGAACACGTGGCCGCGGGAGTCACCGATGGCGAAGTACTTGATGAGCCCATCCGCACCCTCGTAGGGCAGCGTGGTCGCCGCGGCGAGTACACGCCGTCCCCCGAGCCACGCGGCTGCGGCAAACCTCTGCGGCGCCCTCCGGTCACCGGGATGGCGAGAAGAAAATGGGGAGAATAAGATAAGACATAAGAGATAAGGACGGGGAATGGCGAATGGGAAATGGATTGGTTGAATAATTAAATGACTGGGTCCCACCATATGCAGCCGTCCGGCGTTTTGTTTTCTATCAAACGTCTGATTGAAAGCATTTTCGAGAGTTTACCGTATGCCGAGGTAAAGTGCGAAAGGGCTAATCTGCAAATTGCCATAGTTTCCTTCCTTATATAAAATGGTTTTACGTAGAATATTTTTATGAGGATGTTTAGATCCGGGGGTGTAAAGTTTTGGCGTGTCACATCGGATATATTAACACACATTTGAAATATTAAACGTAGACTAATAACAAAACAAATTATATATTTCGTCTGTAAACTGCGAGACGAATTTATTAAGCCTAACTAATTTGTCATTAGCAAATATTTACTGTAGCACCACATTGTCAAATCATGGCGCAATTAGGCTTAAAAGATTCGTCTCGCAAATTAGTCGCAAACTATGTAATTAGTTATTTTTTTTGTCTATGTTTAATACTACATATATGTTTCTAAACGTTCGATGTGATATAGTGTAAAATTTTTGCCTGGAAACTAAACACAGCCATATCAAAATTACCTAGGAAAGTGTTTTACAGTGGACCATAAATATGCACTTGGTTCAGTGTCCAAACACTTCACACGACCGCGCACAAGCATCCGGCCATTAGGTCTACCCTGTAAATTGCGGTAAAACACGCAATTGTTACAAAACGACTTCTCAACTTGATGCATTGCAATCGGTATAGTCAAAGTGAGAAAGAAAACACTAGTGAACTACTACTCCAGGACGTTTACTCCTACATTGCGTATGGTCTTAGATCATGTAAAATTAGAATTGTTTTTCTCATTTCACATGACCTAGGGCCATCAGCAATGTGGATAGACAATAGGATGTCAGGGCATAAGAGTTCCATAGATGCCAATTAAATAAGTATGGTAAAGAATGGAAGGCTCTATTTGGTAAAACTCTAACTCTAAAAGTTAGTTTCAGGAGTTGGGTCCGGAGTGGAGTTCTAGAGCAGCCAAAACCTAGCTCCACATCTCTAGTTCATTTTGTGAGAGCACTCCACCCAGCTCCACTCCCATTTTAGGTGGAGCTGAAACTATTTGGCTGAGCTCCAGGAGAGGTGGAGCTGGAGCTGTGTCAAACAGGGCCGAAATGGATTATAATTCTTTGAGAAGATGTTTTCTCCTGTCGCTCTCATATGTCATCTAAATAGAAAAAATATGATAGATTAATATGTGATATATCACTTTATAAATATGTAAGTTTAATTTTGATCCCCATAAGTTGTAAAAAAATAACCAATTTAACTTAAACTAGTACACAGGTGCATATCTATTTATTTTAACTTGTAGAAGTCAAATTTAAACTTGTATATTTATGGAGTAATATATTAATATATCTTGCCAAATATAATTATCTTAATTCTTCAAAACTATTTATTTGACATGCACGATACGATGGAACATCCCTCGATGGGTTAAAAGAGTTTCCCGATAAAACATGCAATTGTTGGAACAAATTGGCCCAACAATCATGATAAGGGCTCCCACCCCTCATTGGAGGGTGCTGGTTGGATACAGGAGATACTCAGATAGGAGGAGAGAAGAGGATGAGAGTCAGAGTAACTCTCTTGATCCTTGAGGGCCCCCTTATCTGAGATTCATGGGATGGATCGGGATCCCCCTTATCTCTTGAGGGCCCTTTCTATTCATTTACAATAAAAAATTACATCTTTGCCCTTGACTCGTTACATGAGAGTGACATTGCTCTAGGGGTGTTCTATCCTCTATCTATTAACTTATTAAAAAAATAAAAAAAAGGCTCCACACTTGCTCTCGCGATCAAGAAATTCGCATATTAATCAAGAATAAGAAAAAAAAAGGGAGTCCATAATAAAGTACAATTTAAAAATAGCTAAAATTTGAAATTAAAAATAAGTAATATTGGAAGAGGAAACTAGAGTCCACACCGGTATTCAATTTAGAACTAAGTGAAATTTAGAATTAAAAATAAAAGAATTAAAAGTAAAGGTTAGAGTCCATATAGAAATACAATTTAGAAATAACAAAATTTTGAAATTTTAAAAAAATATTGGAAAAGAAGTCTAGAGTTCAAATAGAAATATAGGGTGTGTTTAGTTCACACTAAAATTAAAAATTTGGTTGAAATTGGAATGATGTGACGGAAAAGTTGAAATTTTATGTGTGTAGGAAAGTTTTGATGTGATGAAAAAGTTGGAAGTTTGAAGAAAAAGTTTGGAACTAAACTTGGCCATAATTTAGAAATAACTAAAATTAGAAATTAAAAAATAAGGAATATTGAAAGATGAATTTAGAGTCCATATAAAAAATACAATTTAGTAATAACGAAAATTCGCAATTTAAAAATAAGGAATATTATAAGAAGAGTCTAAAGTCTACATAGGAATTTAAAATAAATTGGGATCTAAAATAAAAAATAATAAAATAGTAGAGTTTAAAGTCCCTATAGAAATGTAATTAGAAATAACTAAAATTTAAAATAAAAAATAAATATTGGAAGAAGGACCTAAAGTATATATATGAATATAATTTAAAAATAACTAAAATTCGGAATTAAAAATAAAAAATATTAAAATATGAGTTCAGAGTTCATAAAAAATACAATTAGAAATAATATGAATAATTCTCAAAAAAATAGGAATTTAGAATTAATAAATAAGGAATATTGAAAGAGGAATTTAGAGTCCATATATAGGAGTACGATTTAGAAATAATTGAAATTCAAAATTTAAAAATAAAAAAATATTGAAACGAGTGTTTAGAGTTTATATATGTCGGTGATATGGGCCCAGGGGTACGCATTGTAGAGGGAAGTAACCTTCCTATCTAGCCACGTGGCCGCGCGGCCTGGCCTTTCCCCGCCCCCTTGGGGGGCGATCAGGTAGCGCTGAGGTGGCCGGGGGGGCCTCGGGGTGCCACGTCACGCCCCTCGGGCCCTCGGCGCTTGTTGCCCCGAGGCCCTCGCCCGGCCACCACGTGGCGGGGAGAGTGGGCGGAGCAGGAGGCGCTGCTCAACGCCTTCAATGCGCGGCGCCCCAACCGTCCCTCACCGCATTTAATGCGGCATGGGCGGACGTGCGGCGCCCCCCGATTGACCCATGTCAAGGGCTTGACCGGTCTGTGATCGGTCCCTGGCGATTGGACGGGTGGCAGTGCCCCCACGTCCCGCCCTGTGTCAAACGGAGTGGGGGCAGGTATGCCCCGTCCCATCAGCACGCTGCCGAGTGCGCCACCTGCGCATGGTGAGTCCACCAAAGTCTTCATACATTTATGAAGGAATGACAGGGATGTCCCCCGTGTCAGGCGAAAAAACGGCGCAGGGCCCCACCTGGGTGCAAGCAATTGCTCTGTTTCCGGTTGAAGCAAAGGATATCGATCTGAACAGGGCCATGTGGGCCCCCCTCCCGTGGAGGGGTAGGTATGAACGGTGCATGTGGTATCCCCTTGAACTATAAAAGGAGGACCGTCACCACCGGAAAAAAGGACGACTCTGGATAGTTTGAGCTCTAAAGAAAGAACAGCTAGGGTTCTCCGGGAGCTCAAGACCTCTTGTAAGAATCCACCATAATCCTAGGCACAGGAGTAGGGTATTACGCTTCACAACGGTCCGAACCTGTATAATTCCCAGTTTCTCACACAGATTCGCAGCGATCTAGTAGTTAGACCGCAAGGGGAAGTACGCTCTTGATCATCGCGCCATATCCCCCGACCGAACTCACAAAGGGGGGTCTCACGACCACCCGCCAGAGAGGATCACTCCTGGACAATATAGAAATAAAATTTATAAATAATGATAATGCGGAATTAAAAAAAATAAAGAATAGTGGAAGTAGATCGAGGTTAGAGTACATGTAGTAATACAATTTAGAAATAACTAAAATTAAAATTGAAAGTAATTACGTATGATCAATTTAGTACATAATTTAAAACTATGTTTCTATTTTAATAATAAAATATGAAAAATATATATACTATTATATAAGAAAAAAAATACTTTCCACGCAATCTGCATGGACAATCAATAGTGTACGTAGTTATGTTATTAGTTAACACGATAACCCTAAGAGTGGGGTTTATCCCCAACACAGTGGTTAACACTGAATGTGGAACCATATATATACTTAACAAATCATGTCATCCTCACTAGTCTTGAGCCAACGCTTGGAAAACAATAGTAATGATTTTCATTTGTTTCAAGGTCCAAACCTGGACCTGGTACAGAGTAAATTTGACGCATGCATGCAATGGGTAGACTGTAGTGGGAGAAAGAAAAGAGGTCCTCCGCCCTCGCATTGCACATGACCTAATCGGTTCTACTGTACACGCGTAATAGTAGATGCAAGATGTGCTAGCTGGTGCTCGATTCGGACTACTGGTAACTAATGTCAAGCGATCATTGTCCAAGGCCAGTCCTAACTTAGGTCTGTGCATGAGAAGTAAGAATTGATCACATCCACGGTTGCAGGGTTCGGTGAGATGACCAATCGATCGATCATTGTAGATGGGACTATTATCGCTGCTGATAATGACTCTCAGGCAGCTGATGGGCGCAGTTCGCGTGGTGATTAACCTGACGGCACGCCGCTGTGCGGATGAGGCAATGAACTCGTATACCTTCATGCTGATAATAACATTTTCCCGACAGTCCTGCTCTCAAAATATCAGTGCATGCTGCTTAATTCAGATTGCCCGTCTTTGACCGTTAAACTAAATGCAAAAAACATGGAGAGATATCACATTGGACATGCTGTCAATCAGATGGGCGCCATACGTTTGGACTCTGTATTTTCTAGTGTGTCCTGGTTCACTGGTTCTGGAATGAATACAATTACACAAACCGTCCTTTGTAATGATATTTCGAGACGAATAAACCTCCGCTAATTATTTCCCCCCAGAAAGCTACATATATATATGTCTTCAGGCTGAATCAGGCAGACGCCTCTGACGAATTCCACGTACGTCCTGATAGATCGATACTACTAACATCTGAGCTGAGCTAGCTATGGTCCAGGTTTTGCAGCGCATTGGCAGTACGGCAGATCGATTAAACCCAGCGACCGTTTGGAATCCTAAAGGGCATGCATGGTCGACGGCTCAAGATAACCAAAGGTTACTAGCTGAACAATCCTACCCGTCACTGCCTTTATCGCGCTTAAAAAATATAAAAACCAAAACGTGCCTGTTCTTATAGCTATACTATGAACGATCAACCAATGCAACGTAAGTGCACGCACGCTAGCTTACTGCTACTAATCACATGCATGCTGCATGCGTGCCAGAATCACTATGTACACCGCCGTGCCGATGATAATACATCAACTAAACCCTTCGTGACATGTGGTTAGGCCGAAAGAGACGCCCCCTGATCCAATCGATCCTCCCTCTCCGAAACCGTGCGCGAAACGACACGCGCGCATACATGCAGAGCAACGCGCGGCTCGCGAGCACTGGCCCGCGCGCGGCCCACGTCGACAGCCGAATCCCACGCGATCTCCCGGCCGGGACGGGGGGGGATGGTCTCGCGCGCGCGAGGAGGCTAGGCTTCGGGCTTCCTTTTTTTCGGTTTCCCCCCGCTCTTCTCGCGGCCGTATAAGCGGAGGAGAATATCAACGCGCACGTAGGTGTACGCCCGTACTACTACGCCTCTCTCTCTCTCCTGTCATCCTGTGGTTGGCATACCGCTCGCGCGCACGCGTGGGCTTTGGCCGCCATGCATCCGCCCTGTCACGCTCCACTCAACCCCCCCGATCGGCTATCGCAAGGGCTGGGCCTACCCGATCGTGACCGTTCCGAGGGGCACATCGCCGTCGACCATCCAATGCCCACGACCGGGCCGGTCACGCATCCATCCATCCACCCCCTTGTGCAGCAGCACGACAGCACGTCCTACTACTTTGGTAGGGGTCCTAGCTATAGCTACTGCTCCCTGGGACGTAGTACGCGCTTCTGCTCGTGGACGGATCCGCGACGATTGTGACGCTGCCATGCTCGCACGCTGCGCGCTAAAGCCGCGGGCCACGCGAGACCGCGAGAGACACGAAGAAGTTGGGCCAACTGTTTTCAGGTTTCCTGGTCACGAGTCACGACCCCCATGGAGTATATCCAAACCGGATCGCGCGCACGCAGCACACACTCCGCCGGCGCGGCGAGCGTGCAGAGCTGGCTGTTCCCCTGTTCCTGTTGGTGCAGGCGAATCGATTAGTTGGTTCGACTTCAGCGCATATGTGTTCATTGCACGCGCGGGCAACGGGCGATGGAGGGACTAGGGAGCCGCAATTCGGGAGCAGGGTGTACTGTACTCGCGGTGTACAATGGTGGCGAGCAGCGAGATCGATCTATCGGCGCATCCCCTTTCTGGTCCTGCACGGGTAGACGCTCGCATAGTTCAAGCGATACTGACCTACCGTTTCCTCTGCACAGGTCGTCCCTTTAGGCTAGCTACCTTTTAGCAGAGTTTAGTGTGTGACAGTGTGTTCCCTGTCATACGCCCGAGCTTTTCTTGTGGGGGGGTTACCGTTGAATGTACCCAAATGTTCTTGTCGGTAAGCCAGATATGAATATGATGATCGGGGGAATATAGGCCATCCATACGACGACATATTGTCAGGTGTGTGTATATTGTGAGTCGTTATCACTTTTGTCTGCACTGTACTAGTGATTTACTCCTACGTGTCTGCAGCGCTACATGAGCTGCATTTTGCATGACTACCATGAAAGTGTGTCGACAGGTCCATATACTGTGTATCCAGATTAAAACGTAGTAGTACGAGTGACTATGATATTTGCTAAAGAAAGCAATTGCATTGTGCTTTCCAATGCATTTGCGCACTTTTTTCCTTTTAAGAAAAATGCAGAAATGTTATCTCTCTTTTTTTTTTGTCTTTTTAAAAAGACATATAGATGCGTGCACTATGGGGGCTGCTATGATTTGGCGAACGTAGAAGCCTTACCAGGCATACGTCCAGGACTCTAGGCGTGCAAATTTTTCAGGTAAGCTAATCCAATCAATCTTTCCTGTGCGTTGCGAAGATGAGTAGCAAGCAGTGGGTGAATAAAATTGCTCGACAGTGATTACAGATCGGTTTAACTAATGGGGATTAGGACTTTCCAATCATTGCTTTCCTTCGGATTTCCCTTTCGTTAATGAACTGCAATCACTGCATGCCTCCATATTTTAGCATAAAGGCATGTGTGACACGCCGCTACGTTTTTCAGGTAACCAAGCTCACGCTGGTTAAGTGCATTCTAGATGGATCGCCTGACAGCGGCTGCAGCCTACTTTACAATTCGAAACGACGACTGATTTATTTCAAATCGACTTTCGCTTTACCATACTTTCGTGATTAATGAAATAAACAATTCTAAAAAAATCTTCTAGACCTACTCCAGTCTGTCACTGAAACTAACCATAGAATTCGCCTTCGATCTTCTAATTATCATCAGCTACACGGCTAGCTCAGCTAGGCATACCTGATTCTTGATGTAAACGGTATGACACCGACATACCTAATTCTTCTCATACTCCCGCCACTTTACGTGGTTGGCTATATTACATGGTTTACCTCTCGGTCTCATTCTCATATATATGCTCTGGAAAACCAACGTGACGTTCCTATCATTGCATTTGCAGAGGGCCTCCTTTAGCAGGACGTCGCGCTCCGATTGCGCCCCCACTAGCGCAGCTAGCTACCCTCTCGATCCCCGTCGCCTTTGTCCACCACGCGTTCGCGCGGGGATGACGACGAAGAGTCGACGACGGCGAAACGACTGCAGGGGACTGTGTGGCAGCTCCCCGAGCTGTCGCTGCAGCGAGTCCGACGAAGAAGAGATGCGATGCTACGAAGCCATCGAATTTTCAGCCAGCACGGCCGTGAACTGACCACCGCTGCTGTCCGGCGGGTAGCTTGCTTGCTGGCTGAGAAATGCACGTCTTGCAGGTTGCGGCCGGGGCTAAAGTGCCATACTGGCATGCATAAACCTCTGAAATTCTGATGGCTACAGCCAACTAACACTGCCTCCCCGGCCTATGGCCATGATCTTTGGATGAAGCCTGGCTCTAGTGGCTTCCATGCGATGCAGATAGAGTGAGATAAGCCTTCTCGAGATAAGTAGGGAGTTGAGAGTGACTCATGTATATGTGCTGTGGTAGGTCTGCTTGCTACTTTATTTTTCTCCCCCTGATCTAATTAATGGCTTCCTCCTGTGCCCGGAAAATGACATGGTCGTTTGTTGTTACGTATACTGAGCATGAGCAGTGAACATCTGAAGGATTTTGACGGTTAAAAATGCGTTCATGCGTCGTGGAGAAACAACTGTAGCGGCATGTACATGTCTCGTTTTTCCCCCCACCACTTGTCTCGAATTCACTGTACCTTGCCACCAATTCAACTTTAATTTGGGGTCATGTAGAATTGAACAACTTGAGATAAGTCAACAGTGGTGACTACCTGGAGGCAAATTCCTTGGTCTGAAATGTCCCGGGGGAGAAAAACAGAATCCAGTAATATCGTAGCCAAATTTTAAGGTTAGGTGTGTTCCCTGCCTCTTCCTGATAGCCTTTTTCGATTATCAGAATTCAGAAAATGATCGAATTGGGGTAGATAAACAGAGCTACAATTAAACTGGGGCAGTGAACTGTCCAAGTTTGTTACCTCGAATCAATTTTCAACGATTAAATACCATGATTGCTTTTGACAAAACATGCTACTAGAATAAAAATGGGGCTTTTGATTTGAGTGTGTGGGGACTATAGAAAATAGTGCATGATCTGATGACTTTCAGTATCGTGGGTGCACAAGCTCCACAAAAAACCTTTTGGATAGGTCGTACCGTGTATGACCTAAAAATTATCTGGTTCACTCCTCAACAAAACGTGGTCTGAAGCAACTTGCCAACTTGCCCCTTCAGATTAGTCATGATTGTGCAGTGTCAACTGTTGATCACTTGTTCTCGTGCCCATAAAGAAAAAAAATGTTGTTCATGGTCCTATGCTGTTTAGTGGACCATATCCCGAATGTTTTTCATTTCACATTTTCTATGCAGAGCATATACTAGTATTAGAATAGGCTGAATAGCTATCGTAAGGAAATAGATGTGAAAATGATACAGAAATATCATACAGTGATTCTGTAAATGGTATTGTCCTGTATACACTCCATGTCTCCATGGCAGCGGAGTACACAAACATAAAAGCAACGCTAGTACATTACAAGTAACAGGTGAACAAAATGAGCACGTAAATTAGAAAAAAAAAGTCCATTTTACTCCCCCCAAACTAATTCAATAGACCATTTAACCTCTGAACTATTTTTTTTGGCTTATTTTATATATCCCCTAAACTATTAAAAATGATTCATTTTACTCCTTAATAACATTTTTTTTACTCTTTATACCAGCTGTATTTTAAGATGATATTGTTAGAGCCATAGATGACACCATTACTAAAGTTCAAAAATATTTTAAAATTTTTCATGGCGTTTGCTCGAACTTTAGAATTTTGATGTTTAAATCAGTTTGAAGTGCTTTCAACCTATGTAAACAGTGAGGGAAAAAATCACAAAAGAATATAGACGTAAGCTGTGGATGCATCTATATTCTACTAAAATTTCAGTGCAAAATATGACTTATACAGCGAGAACTAAATAATAGAGATAGCGTTGGTGGGTGGGGGGATGTGAAGTGAAATGAACTTTTTTTTTTAAATTAATAAGGAAGAAGGAAAAAAGTCCTTACGAGGCTAACATAGTTGAAGTAACAACGACTTATTGTTACCCAATCAGATTGTTTGTAGGTGGTGGAGACGATGCAAGATGGGGGTTTTTCGACAACAACGGTTGTAGCAATTTTCTATGAATGCCAAATTTTGATGTATGATTTTGTTAGTCTCCATCAAGCGTTGTAATAGGGAAGCCAATTGTGTGGCACATGTTCTAGCTAATCATGCTTTTTAAGTTTAAGAATTCTTGTATTTGGGTTGATGAGGCCCCAATTTTTTTGTTGAACATTCTAGGGAACGATGTAACTATGTTTATAGATTAATAAATCACGCTAAATGACTTCCTAAAAAAACATAGTTGAAGTTTCATTGTAATATATAGTATTACAGTGCAACGCATTCGAGTCATTTGTGCGTCAGAGTGAGCCGTGTACGTAGCGAAAAGCGAGATTGATGGGCGCTGCTCGTGGCGCCGTCCTGGTTGTGGTTGTGGCCAGCGCGTTGGCGCAGGTGTGCAACAAGTACACGCACGTCCGGGGCTCCGGGCCATGCGGCGCGTGCTGATTGAAGAGGGCACCGCCAAGACGACCCCTGCATCTAGCTTCGCCAGCCTACCCGCTTCCACTTCCACGACTGTTTCGTCCAGGTGAGCTAGCTACGCTAAGCCGTGCCTCCACACAGCGGCACGGCGCGCCGAGCAGGATGGTCTGACGAGCTTGGGAAAGATAAGTGGGGGAGAAGAGAGGAGGAAGAAGAGGAGAAGATGATAAGTGGGTCCCATAGTTTTTTAAAACCTTAGTCATTTACATGTGGTTCCACTTCAATTTGTGACTAGGTTGTCACATCAATATAGGTAGATCAAGTCAATATGCCATGCTAGCGAATACCACCCTAAAAATATCACCCTAAAAATATCAAGGGAATACCATCCTAAAAATATCACCCTAAAAATGCCATGCTAGCGAATACCACTCTAAAAATATCAAGGGAATCAAATTGCACTGGTTTTTTTTTTCTTTTTTGGGGGGGGGGGGGGGGGGGCGCTCAACATATACAATATTGCGTTTGAGGGATATAAATCAGATTGGCCCTACAATTGAGGGAGTTAAATTGGACTTATTTCTTAAGTCATATCCCTAGTGATCCTTCCAGAAAAAGTCTTCCCTAGTGACTAGTTAGCCAATTACGGAGAAATGGAATAAGGTCACCTGACGTCCCTCAACTTACGTCGAGTTTGTCTGAGGTCCCTAATCCACAATACCAGAAATCTCTACCCCTCAACTATTATAAACCGTGCACAAAAGGTCCCGAGACAGTATTGACCTAATTTTCCCCGGTTTTGCTGACGTGGCATACAGTGGGCCTACATGTCAGCGTCCTCCCTTCTCTTCTCTTCACTGTCTTCTTCTCTTTCCTTCCGTCTCCCTGATCTCTTCTCTACTTCAGCGAGACTGCAGGCGGGCGGGGCGGCGGGCAAGCACGCAGCGGGCCCGCTTTGGATAAGTAGAGTAGAGTAGAGTAGTAGAAGATGAATGCATGCCAGCTCCCTCACGCTAATTAAGCCAATCCCAATCCTAATTCCTACGTGTCCTGCACGCACTATTTGTCCATACCTTCATCTTTTTGCTTGCACGTCGTCAGGCGGCCGCCGCTGCAGATCAGCCGGTGGTGTGCGTACACGGTGTGGAAGAGGTCCAGCATAGGCTTCCAGGGCACCGATGGCTTCTCCGTCTACGACTCCGCCGGCAAGCTCGTGTTCCGTGTCGACAACTAGTACCACCGCCGCAAAGCTTTCGCCGGCGACCTGCTGCTTAAGGATGGCCACGGCACGTACGCCTCTTCTCTCCCTCAGGCCACAGGTCAATCATCTTTCCATCCACTTCTCTAAAAAAATAATTCTTTTCTAGCTACTCGTATATCGCTTTAGCAGCAGCCTGTTTACTGATCGATCAGATCATGAGTTTAGTTTACTACTAGTTTGGAATCATGTATCTTAAGATCAGCTCAGCGTGGAGGAGTTCATCGCGCGGTACATCCAGCTGCACGCGCCGCACGTCAGGGACGCCGTCGCCGCACTCGTGCTCGACATGTTCGCCGCGCCCATGGTCGACGTGGCGCGCGACCTCGGCGTGCCATCCTACGTGTTCATGTCGTCCACCAGCGCCATGCTCGCGCTCATGCTGCACCTCCCCGTGCTCCACGAGCGCGTCACCGTGGAGTTCGACGAGGTGGACGGGAATGTGGACGTGCCTGGCCTGCCGCCTCTGCCGCCAGAGTCCATGCCGTGCCGTGCCCGGTGGTGGACCAGAAGAGCCCCAACTACACGTGGTTCGTGCGCCTCGATCGGCGACCGCTTCATGGACGCCACGGGCATCATCGCGAACACCGCCGAGGCGCCGACGAGCTCGAACCGGCCGGGTCCCCTCGCCACCATCGCGGACAGTCGGTGCGTGCGGGGGCGAACCGCGCCGCCGGTGTACCCCATCGGTCCCGTGCTGCCCCCTGCCTGCTTCGCCAGCCGCCCCGCCCTCCTGCAGTCTCGCTGAAGTAGAGAAGACATCAGGAGACGAAAGGGAAGAGAATAAGAAGAGAGAAAGAGAAGAGAGGACGCTGACATGTGGGACCCATAGTATGCCACGTCAGTGAAACCGGGAGAATTGGATCAATACTGTTTGGGGACTTTTTTTTTTTTTTGTACGGTTTGTTATAGTTGAGGGGTGAAGATTTCTGATATTGCGGATTAGGGACCTTAGACAAACTCGACGTAAATTTGAGGGACGTCGGGTGACCTTATTCCCGGAGAAATTCACCCTGTACACTGAAATCTGCAGAAGGAACTTCTATGACATTTCAAAGTTTGAGCCCGGAAGCCTGCACCAGTATCTACAGAATATCTTGGCCCAATGGAAGGGGCCCATGTGAAGAGTTTCGTTTAAGGCCATGTTTGTTTTAGCGAAGATTATTGTAATCTAGATTATTAAATCAGATTACTCTAAACTGGATTATAATAAGCTGATATAAAATAAGCTGTGAGTTATTGGTTTCTATAGATTATTGGAGACATGTAACGGTAACGAGTCTTTAGCCACTCAATAATCTGGAAAAAGCTCCTCCAAAGAAGATTATTAGATTATAATAATTTGGCTTATAGATTATAATAATCTATCAAAATAATCTACTTGTTTGTTTCAGCTTACTCATATTAATCCAATTATAATAATCCTAAGCTGGGCCTAAGTTAAAGCCAACACATAAATTAAAGAGTGAATATGCCACTAAGTTTGTCATAGGTTTATGATTTATCATTGAGCCATATTCTACAATATGCTATCAGCTTTTGTTTAACTTCGACAATTTAACATCGTCGTCTGGTGAGCCGGTGAGCCTCCGTTAGTATTATACAATTTTATCCAAATTACCAAAACACCCCTAAGACAAAAAGTTACAAAATTTGAATACAAATTCTGAAATATCAAATTTTAAGTTTTTGACCAAATTTTGGATGTTTACAATCTTATGTTTATAATATGATATCTTGGAATTTTTGTCCAAATTATAAAGTCAATAACAAATCACATGTGACAAACTCAGTGGTGTATAATGGCTTCTCTATTGGAAGCATTTCTTCCTTTTTCTTTCCCAAATGACCACATACGTTCCCCCACGGTTTGTGCCCCTTAATTCGTAGTAATTTCAATAGATTTACATTGAAAGCACACCTTTTCAAATATTTATATTTTGGGTTATCCCTTTTATGAAAAGAAATAATTAAATTGTAAGTGAGACGTGGAAGAGTCACATCCGTACCTTAGAGCTAAGCCATGTCTGTGTTAAACCATTTATAAACTAAAGTTTTTTTTAATAAAAAGTGTGCATCACCATAAGCATGAGCGGAACATGAGCCTTTCATGAAAGCAACAGGCAACAGGCAACAGGGCAACATGGCTAATGTCATAATGTTTGTCTGAATCATCTACCATTTTGACTTGGAAATGGAGTTTTGGCTGGTTGAGCCCAGGGTGTATTTAGACAGTGCTTTAGCTTGGCTATGGTCGTGTAGTAATAAAATCTATCTTTACAGGAAAAAAAACACGATACAAAATGCTTATGCTCATATGTACAATTTAAATGCACACTTACACACATACACACACGACCTATTTCTACGAGCACCCCTTCCCCTGCTCTGCTGGAAGCCGCCTCCCCTACCCATTGGAGGCCACCGGCGGGGTGCCTAGGGTCGGATCTATCCGTGGGGCAATGGATCCGCACGCGGGGGGTGACAGTTTCGATCGTGACGACTGGATCTGGCCGTTGTACAATTACCGGTCACCCAACCACCTCGTGTCGTGGCCGTTGACCGATCACTGCACCGCCATAGCAGCTTCGCTCACTTTGCCTTGCTCTACGCCATCCACTGCTCGCGGCTCGCTGCTATGCTGACCGCATCTCCTATGCGAGAAAACGACACGCCGCTTAGGAAGATGCCCCGCTGCTACCATCATGGCTCGCCGTGCGGTTGGTCGGCGGCTCACTCCGACGGCGATGAGGTGAAGGCGGGGGGCTGGGGGAGGTACTTTGGTGGCTAGGGTTTCCACCTTGAGCCGCCCGCCTGGCGGGACGACGTGGGGGTTAGACTCACTCTATATCATATTATCATATTACAAGCCTTTTTAATTTTTTTTCTTAGTCAACTTTTTTTTTAGGTTTGATCAAATTTATTAAAATTTAATAATAATTTTAACATTAAATTAGCTTCATTAAATCTAACATTAAATATCTTTATATAATGTGTTTGTTTTGTATTGGAAATAATGTCATTTTTTAAAAAAAAATCAAAGTCACTTATAATATGAGAAACAGAGAGTATTCCGTTTATCCTCGAATAATTGTTATCATCTCAGTATCATTACAGATATTATCTACTCCTATCACCTATTGGTAACACACCGGCCAAAAATCTGAGAGGCCCATTGGATACCTAATAAGCTAAAGTAAAAACCAAAATTTGAATTTTCAGACATAATTTTAAGTTGATCTTAAAATATATTAACTTGATTTTTTTATATTGGCTTTTAAATCGCTAAGAACACATATAAATTAATTTTTATTTTATAATAAATCATTTTAGTTTTATTAGAAAATATGGGTACGGAGGGCCTCAACAAGAAACAATCAAATTATTTCTTGAGAAAAATACTCGTACATACCATGTGGACTTGAGAAAAATTGTTTAGAAAGTCATCCCGACAAGCTACCGTTATTATTTCTTCCCGTCACAATCCAAGTAGCCTTCCTCCTCTCCTTCCTCCTCTTTGCGACGGCAACAAACGATTCACTCCCCCATTTTTTTTCCTTACGCTCTCCGCCTCTCCGCCAAACACGCCCAAAATCGTCCTGCTCCTCCTCCGCTCCATCTACTGGATCCGCGCGACCGGCGATCTCCCCCGAACCTCGACTGATCTACTGGTGACGAACCCTAATAACTCGCTTGAATTGTTCGGAGTTTTTTTTGTTTTCCTGGTCTTCTTGAGCAGTAGTATAATCGATACTATGTAACATCCATCTTCGTGCGGATCTTGTATGCTAAAGTTCTCGAGTAGCACTAGCAGTTTATTCATCAGAATCATCAGGGGTTCAGCTGAATCCCCATGCTCTAACGTTAGGTCCGCCTCTTGTTTGGTGAATCAATTCATACCTCGATTCTATCAGGGTGTGAACCTCATGTACTAGTATTGACTAGCTGTAGAAGGCTATTCATAGTCATAGCTTTACTGTTGGTCTAAGTTTGGTCAACGGGTACTATTCTTAGGCTTTACTATCGCTGTTTCTGCGAATGGTTAGCGTTGAAACGCAGAATTGTACAATCTTTTTTTGCGAATAGGTTATCAAACCAAGTTTTGATCATTTCTGGCATCTATAAAGCTAAACTGACTTCCTTACATTGGAGGTTGGTGGAAGAACCAGCCCCTACCTTCCTTAGAGTTCCTTCAAGGAGCTAACTCTAATGAGGCTAGAGGTTGTTTCTTGTAAGGTGATAGGTTGGTACTAGTAAAATATAGAATCCTTTGTTCATTCTTGTCCTTCCATCACAGTCGTTTCTACAGTTTGGACCGCTTTCCAGGTAAGTTCTTTTACTAATGTCCAGTGTTAAGAAGGTGGTTTGTTTGACGGACCTCAAATCCTCAATAAAGGAACATTTGATTCTGAACATATAGCTTAGACAGAGATTTGCTCAGTAAAGCTAATATCAGTTGTCAAGGCGTATTAATTTAATTTTGTGCTTACTGCTAAAATAATCAGCACAACTAATGCATATTTAGATGTTTTCGCCATTCTCGCTTCTACAGTCCTTTTCAGTGGTAGAGGTGAAATGAAATATAGAGCTAGAAAGTTTCATGTGTTCATTCTTCAACAGCAGTTTAAAAAGCTTTGTTGTGTTGCCTACGTATTCTTGCATCATAATGCAGAGTTTCTGTATGTTCTCCTTAACGCAGTACAAAAACAAAGCATTTTCTCATTAGTACAGTAATGTGCAAAGCTTGTGTGTTTTCAAAAAGCGGCACAAGAACGAACCATGCCTGGGCGATGCATGCATGACTACAGTTTGGGCTATTGTGGCAGGCTCAGTTCTCTCAAAACTTGATTTCTAAAGGAATCTTTGTTATTCCCGAAACCTATATTTACCTCAATTGACCATAGATGGCAACAAAAGTTGGATCAACTGGGTCATATATGTATGAAATAAAATCAGAAGGTCAAATTCTATCAAGTCATATGCATGATCTCACTGAGAATCTGACAACTACCTGTGGGTCTTCTTAAGTTCTATTTATGCGATCAGTCACTATGTATGAATTCCATTATCTAAAAAAAAGACACAATGTATGAATATGATGCCTTGGGACTGATCTCTTGGTTGTTGGCACTGTATTAAGTAAATGCGTACTGATAATTTCATCAAAGACTTAAAATGTTTGATAAAGGTGCACTGTGCATCTTCATTCTTTGATCTGCCAAATCAGCAATTGATGTGTTAGCTTGGCACTAGAGCTCTGGGAGAATCACTAGTCAAAACTTGCTCGTGTTTCTTGGTTATCTCATTCATTACTATGTTCACTACATATTATCTATTTCCTTACTGTTGATGTTTCAAGTCTTGAGAGTTAGGATGACCCCGACAAAGATCAAGAGTTCTGACATCCTTCCTTTTTCACATCAAATGTAGCCTTTGACCGATGGCATCGCCTGCAGCGCCAACAGCAACGGAGTTCACTCAGGAAGCTGCTCGTCAGTCTCTCATTGAGATCTCCCAGTCCCTCCCAGAGAAACCTTCAGCCCAGAACCTGGAGGTGAAGTCACCGAGCCCACGTGCAGCAAACGAAGATCATGAAGATGGAGCAGAGAAATACAGATCAAAGCTGATCTCAATCTCCTACCTTTCTCCGGATGCCCAACCGACGCCGTGCCCTCCCAAGAATGTCGTCACTTAACTGTGACGATGCTCCTACTCGTGCGTGTGTGGCACAGTATATCAGTGTTTTACCTCACTTTTAGCTGGAAAGATGGAAATGGAATACTTTTGGGTGCTTATGTTTCTAACCCTAAGAAACATTCAGGGAAAAAAAAAAAGAACAGATAGTTGTTTGTACAGATGACTTTGTGACGAAGAACTATTTACCAGGAACAGGCTTGCTTAATCCTTGCGTGTTATTTTGTTGTTGCATAAGCTTAGTTGTTTCCTTATAATGTATGGTTATTCGAAGTGCTACATTTTGCCCTCTTTCAGAGTGAAAATAAAAATCTCTTGCGGATATGAACGACCTGCTATGAAACGAACATTGGCACGCAGTCCAGTTGCTAACCTTGTTGGTCTTCCATGCGCCATTCGTGGTCATTGGAAGAGTATCAAGGACAACGGCTAACTTTTTGCCTTATCCATATACTAGTATTCTTTCTGATTTATTTCAACTTTGTTCAGAAATACAGAACGTCTGAACAATTTTTGTTTCGAGATTTGTAAACTTTTCTGAAGAAAAGGGAAGCGAAGGCTCGGTTAATTCAAAGGCCCAACTCATAAGAAGCCCAACCAGCCCATCAAACGGTGGGGAAGTGAAGTCCAACCCAGTTATCCCCCTGGCGAGCCAAGGCCCAACCGATCATGCATTCACGCCACTCACGGTGAACCGGCGGCCGGCCGAGCGGCGGAGGATGGCGGCCGCGGCGGGGGACTCGTCGGAGCCGAAGGCGAGCATCGGCGCAGGCAGCTGCTGGTCGCTACCATCCACCTCGGTCTCGGAATCGGTAGCATCTCTCCGCACCTCTCCTTTCGCGCATTTTTGCATTTGAATTCGGTTCCATCCGCATTGTGGGGGGCTTCCCGTCGGTGATCGTGCTGAGGGAACTGTAGCCTGTAGGTCCGATTGGCTCCGGGAGTCGTCGTCTTCCTTGAAGGGAGATTCTACCGTGTGGCTTACTTGGAGTAGAAGAGTGTCTCCTTGAGTCCTTTTGTACCGAGAGGATTCGTAGTCTACAGGGGAATTAGGGCGAAGTGCTGTCGCTTATGGTTGCTGAATGCTGAGGCAGAGTTAGCGCGTGAGTGCGCAGGTGTTCTGGGACAACTACCCCAGTTTGCGCGATTGCTCTGAAAAATAACGATGTAGTTATGCGATTGGCTGCATAGCGCATAGCTCGGTGTAAAAGTGTGAAGTGTGAAAGGAGGGGAAAACCCCCATGAACAATACACTTGTTAAATCAATGTTCTTCTTTTTTTTTGACGAAAAAACCAGCAGGAGAGGCTCCTACTGAAATGCATTGCCAATAGAAGATATTTACAATCCCAAAAAGTTCTAAGAGGGAGAAAAGAAGAAAGAAGAAAATAGAACTTAAAAGAACAAATTACAGATTATCTAGCCATGATTTCCAGGGTGGTCTGTCCTGAGCTCTAACCCTATGCAAAAATAGGGTAAAATCTTCACGGAAAAGAGATTTTCAGGAGTTGAATGTGGGTGTTATGTTGTTGAAGATATAATCATTCCTTCTTCTCCAGATGTTCCACAATGCTACCGCAACAACCTCAACGAAAAAGACTTGGGAAAAATTCCTTTTTGCTTCAATGATCATAGGCATGAAACTCAGATTTGATTGCCATTGGATTCCACAATAGTTCCAGCATCTGGTGGCAAAAGGGCAGCCAAAAAAGTGATGGATAAAATCCTCCAAAATTGAGAGGCTACACAAGATGCTTTTTTCTTCTTTAGGATTTCGTTCTTCTGTTTTTGCTTTATCCTTTGATTTAGAATTTTATGTTTGGGAGGTTACTGAATTGATAAACCGTAGGTTTATTATGGAGTTTTTCTTCCTCAAGGAAAAGAAAAACTAAAAGAGGTTTGGTTTTCACGAGCTAGAGAAATGCCCAGGGGTCTTCCGGCTAGCTCCACAAGGTGGTGGGCTAGACGACCTGGGTTCGAAGCCTCATCCCTTCTAATTATTTGATATTAGGTACTTCCCTAATATTCACGTTTTTTTTTTCACAAGCCAGAGCTTGTACTCAGTAGTATATACGAAGATATATGCTTGGACTCCGTGTTGAATTATTCCATATAGCTACTTTCACTTCTGGATTCATATACGCATCCAAGCAGATATAGAATGGAGTGAATTCTATACACACCAAATATATTTGAATTTGTAGTGAGTGAATTCTATTCATACCAAATATATTTAATGTTAACTGAAAATTTTAATTGTGTTTGATGTATGGAGACAGCACTTTAGATGTAGAGTTCTTGTGCAGAGAAATGCTACAATTTGATTTCACAGAAAACTCTGTCCCTGCTTTTCTATTGGTTATTGCTATAAGATTCCATGTTTTGCATTGTGCATGCAGTTTTTCCAATGTCCTTTTTGTACTTTTTGTTTGTCAAACTTCTAGTAGCTCTTGCCATTTTTAAATTTGAAATGTGGTTTCATTTTCTTTGGAAAGTTTGGGCATAAATTTCCAAGAAAATATTTATCCTTTCCCATCCTACTCTGATGGTTGTTAGATGGTTTCAGGTGAATGATGCATATAAATACTAAACAAACATATGTCTTCTACGGCCAAATTTCTGCAAATGCCTTCTCTAATTGATCTCCTGGTTAATCTTTAGTTACTAACCATGAATATTGCATACAGCTTCCATATTCTTGTCCTTTAATTTGCAACTTTCCTGCATTTGACATCATAGTAGCAGACCAAGTTTTGTTCTGATTCCATTACTTAAATCAAAGACTTGGCCACGGCCAAGGTAGTATTTCCAATTTCTAAAACCTCTTTGTTATGTTTAACCTCAGTTCTACATTCATTATTATTGTGCATATTTTCAGAGTCATATTTTGTAGCCATCTGCCTGATTATTGCATGCAAAACACATTAGTATTTGTTGGAAGATATTTTGCAACCGTAATTGACATACTGGAAGAAGTCATAACCATTATTGTTTCCATCGCTGTATAGGTTTTATTTTTGCCCACCCACTTGCCTTCCACTGTTTAGGGAAAAAGAGTCTTGATCTCGCCATGTTGCATTTGCTTTCCTTCATCCAGTGGTTATCTGCATGAAGTAACTTCGATGCTTACAGGTGATTATGTGTGTGTTCCTTTTTCCTCTATTAGTTGCCTTGGTTTTTGATATTATCAGTTCTGTGATATCGTTTTCCTGCAACTTGGGGCTTAGGGCAGGTAGGATGAGACTCAGAAAGCAAGTATTGGCAATGACTGAAGGGTGTCCTTTACTCCTCCAGAGTTACATTTGTTCTTAAGAAATGAACTTTCTAATTGCTTGTGTCTTATACTAAAAAGATACTTGTCTGGTTTGCATTTAGGTTTTTCATGGTACATCATGTTGAATTCCAACAAGTGCGTATTATATTATATGCAGAACGAGCACTTCGTGATTGTTCGTATGGAAGCTATGTTAACACATCAACCTGCAATTGCGTGCAACAGTGGTGGTCATAGAAGTTGTAAATGCATTAATGGGGTTTCTCTATGAGGCCTCCTGGTTAAATCCTTGAAAGAATGTCTGGTAAATGATCATAATATAACAATTTTGATGGGAGGAAATAAGCACAGAGCATTGTGGTGCAGGAACAATTGCTAACTCCTCAGCTGCTTTATTCTTAACCTTTACCATCAGATGGTTTGATAGCATATAATTTGACTTATCACATACAGTATGAAAGAATTATCCAGGCTAGACATCAATTTCCTGAAGTTCTAGACATAGCTAGAGAGTCAGCAACAACAACAATCATTTCAATTCAGTCAGTTCAGCTATTGTGAGTAAACCAAATTGCATGGTACTTATGGGTCTGTCCATCTTTCGTACTACTAGGTTGTGTCTAATCCAGGATTAGGTTGCTATATTTTGGGATAGAGGGAGTTCGCATTAAATCAGGACTTCTAGATTATGAAGTTCCGGACGTAACACTTATCAACTGGAATGATTAAAATACCTAGAGAACTCACTTATTCATCTCTATCTATCTTCTGTTATTCTGCCATGCTGTTAGGACTTAGGAATGGACCAATATCATCTGCTATTCCTGCGCCTGAGCTAGAATGTCTTAGAAATGAATATGATACTAGCTCGAGTTTTTTATTTAAAAAAAAAACTGTTTGGTTTCCTTCGTGTCCTATCTTTGTTGTTATGGGCATGAATCCATAACATTTCTTGAGTGGCTATTTTAAGTGGAGTTCTCTTGCCGCCAATATTTTTCCAATGGAAAGTTGACTAGCTGACAGTTTATTGTTCTATGGTATACTATTTTGGTATTTATACCATGTTATTTTATCCAAATCTTTTCTTGGATGTTCCAATGCCAAATACTTCTTATGGTTTTCTAATTCTATATCTGGGACATCCAGAGTACTCATACCTCGTTGTACCTGTACGGTCTTATTATGGGTAGATCCCTGCTATGCTATTTCACAATTAATTTGATGTTTTGGCCTATCACTTTACTATTGTTCGAGACAAAGGACAATTTGCAAAGAAATAGTTGGTGTACTATTGATAAATTAATGCGATGTATGTTTCCTCCATGTAGGTTGCATAAGAGCACAGTTTGCTGATAAAAGATTTTACAAAACTGCAAAAGTTGCAAGTCAGAGAGACTCGGAGTATTACTGAAGTGAGTCCAACTCTTCTAGAACTTTTTTGTTGGTGGGGTTCATCCTACGAACTATGCCTTTTGCCACCTCTGGGAATCAATTATTTCCCGGAAATATGGATTTGATTTCTTGGTTCCTGCAGCTTTGCTGATCGTACCACAATAGATCTGCTGGCTTTTGCCCTTCAAGACCCAAGAGAGCTAGCTTGATGGTACATTTCTTTAATCTTTGTTCTGAAGCAATAGGTCAATTGTGAATAGTTTCTTTTCTATGCTGCAAAAGGTGTACCAGACTTCTTTACCTTCTTTAACAATGTTGTAGTTCTCCAAAAGGCCCATATTTCTAAACATTTTCAATCTTTTAGTCCATCGGTACCCCAGTCCAGCGATAGACCTGGCATACCCTTACCTTATTCTATTTACCTGTGTTGGACTTGAGGAAATATATTAGTGATGCAAACTTTTAGCCCTACTCCCATGTTGTTTTATTCTACTTTAATCTATGGTTATCTTAATGCAGGGAGACTAATCAAGTCCAAGATTCCTTTTTTGCGGATGGATGGTCCCAGTTGAGTGGACCTTTTGGTGGGAAGCGGACAAACTAAAGCAGGTCACCTTAATTTTCTTCAAAACAACTTTCTTCACAAGATCTCTTGCCAATTAAATAAATTACCACATAATCGTCGCTCCCAAAAAAAAAGTCACTAACATCGATAGTTCAAAATGGCTGACATGCTAATTCACAATCTTTGTTTGCAACCCATCATTTTAATATATATATATATATATATATATATATATATATATATATATATATATATATATTCTGAGGGAGTAATAATATGTGAAAGTATTTCTTGTCTTCGAGGTAAAAAAAAAGGTACCTTACCGTAGGCGCAATCAAGGATTGTTTGTTTAGGGCATGTTTAGTTCGCGAAAAGAAAATTTTTGGGTGTCACATCAGATGTTTGACCGGATGTCAGAAGGGGTTTTCGGATATGAATGAAAAAACTAATTTCATAACTCGCCTGGAAACCGCGAGATGAATCTTTTGAGCCTAATTAATCCGTCATTAGCACATGTGGGTTACTATAGCACTTAAGGCTAATCATGGGCTAATTAGGCTCAAAAGATTTGTCTCGCGATTTCCATGCAAACTGTGCAATTAGTTTTTTATTTTATCAATATTTAATACTCTATGCATGTGTCCAAAAATTTGATGTGATATTTTTGGGAAAAAAAATTTAGGAACTAAACAAGGCCTTATATCGCTTGCTTGCTGATGGAGTGATGGTTGATTGGTGATTGGACCAATCTATCATTTCTTCATATTGGCAATTGATTCAAGTCATTCATCGTTTTTGTTCTAACAATTAATAATACATCCAACCATTCTTGGTAATTTTGATTTGGAAAGAAAAATGTCTACCTCACTTTATTAAGGATTGCACTCCATCTACTTCAGGTACTAAATCAGGTATTGAAGAACCACCCAAATTACACATGAGGCAGTAGAGGTGTTTTTAGGTAAGACCTTTATACTTATATCCTTAGCTCTAAAAGCTAAGTCTGGAAAATAAAAAACAACTAAACAAGCCCCCTAAATTGATTCAAATTAAGTTTTAAAATTTGCTGCAGCTCAAATTAAGTTCTAAAAAAAGAAGTTTACTATAGATTGTTTGTACAGATGGTTTTAAGTATTTAAGGACATTAACTTGAAAGTAGAAGTGTTCAGTAGACCTTATAAATTAGAAATAGTTGATGTCTTGAAATTTCTAGGCTCATGTTTCTTGTGGTCTATTAGTGGTGTAAAAGCACTCAATCCATTTCAACCCTATTGACCAAGTGCTGTCACGTGGGTCCCAATATCAGTTAAAGTTAAAACCTACTACTACTTGCCTTCCACTTCCCTATGTCAAGCGAAACAAAATTTTAATTGTAGTTCAGTATATTAAACTCCGCTAGATTCAATAGATTAGGCTTGCCTCAAAGACAACCACTGACTCTCTGGTTGCAAACAGTTTGTTTCCCATGGCTTGGTTGGTTTGAGCAGTGCTGTAGTACCCTTTAAAATTTTTCCTTGCATGTGATGTGAGAGAGCGGATGGGAAGGTGAAAACGCAGGAACAGACCCTATGACCCCTGCCCCTATGCTTAGGTCGTGTTTAGTTATTTGACTAAATTTTTTTTTAAGTATATGAACACAAATTACAGATTACAGATTCCGCATGTAAACTGTGATATGAATTTATTAAGTCTAATTAATCCATCATTAATAAATATTTACTGTAGCATCACATTGTTAAATCATGGCGCAATTAGGCTCAAAAGATTCGTCTAGCAATTTACATGCAAACTGTGTAATTGGTTTTTTTTCCATATTTAATGCTCTATGCGTGTCCAAACATTTAATGTGACATTTTTGGCCAAAAAATTTTGGATCTAAACACACCCTTACCGGATCCTTTGCGTTCTCTCGATTCTCGAACCATATATATCCATGCTGTCTGTGCCGGATACATGCATTGCGCAAGAACAACGTGCCATAAATCATTCATACCGTGCCATCTTAGCTTAACTTAATGCTTACTGTAGCTCATTGTGATGTGACTTTCAAATCTGATATCTAATCTTAAGAGCAAGTTTAATAGTATAGTTAAATATTAGCTCCAAATCATTTATAATCAATTTAATAGCCAATCTATATAATAGTTATCTATAAACATATACTACACTTTTAATATCTACAAATTGTGTCTTACAGTCTGTATTATAGCTGGCTAGAAATTTGTAGCCCGCTGCTCTTCTCTCTTCTCTATCTACTCGAAATACGTTTATAGTTGGCTTATAATATGTTATTGTGCCTGCTCTAACATTCTCGTGCTATAGTATTATAGACACATGTCTTGACTAATTTTGCCGGAATGACCGAAGGAGGTCATTCAATGTAATTAAGATAGGAAGAAAATGTTACAAGAAAAGTTTTACATCGACAACTGGCTGTCGAGGAAGGATGTGCACTAGAGCACACGCCCCGAACCATGTGCCAACCGTCCAAACACACGCTACAGAGAAGGAAGCTAAGCACCGAACCAGCCATCACTATGCGAGACCGATCACCACCGGGCCAACAACACCACTACGACATGAAGACTCTAAAACGACGCCCTCACGAGAGTCACGACGCCGAAAGACGCCGTCATCATCCGTCCAAGACGACCTTTTCCTCCCGTGTCGCTCTCGCGCGGGCGGCTCGGGAGGCGAAACCCTAGCCGCCCGCGCCGCCGCATCCTGGCCCTCCCCTCCACCTCGCCGCCGCCGGAGCTTGCCGGCGAGTCTTGACTAATTTTGTCTAAATTATAGAGGGCAATTTGATTACCGCCGTTTTTTAAGCTATACTTTTATCTTGTCAGTTATGGCATTGGCCAAACTCTCCACGATAATTATTGCCTACTGGAACCTGGAACGTTAGTAACGTAGATTGTACTCCTTTGGAGGAATCCTAACTTATGGTTAAACCTCTAGAAAAATTCACTTTGTGTCCATATGTGGTTGAATAGTTCTTTTGTTTTACAATTTCAAATGACTATAGATTTGACACTTCAACTCTTGTGTTTTCCTAATCCCGTTTTTAAATTCATGAGTTCCCTAACATATTGTTGTGTGTTCCACACAGCAGAACAAAGAATCAACCTGAATTACTGAACTCCACCGTAATAGCTGAGGTGACTATAATTTTTCCTATTTTCCTGCGCACTGTATGCTGTACCAACGCATATAGAAGTATCTGTTTAAGCCATTGACAACAATACATGAAGCATCATAGTCTATGTTAAAGTTACCCGTCCTTGTTTTGCCTGTTCAGATGCTAACAAGCTGTTTCGTCAAAGATTGGTTCCTACCTGTCTTCCCCGCAGGTGAAGTCGCTGTTTTTTTCCATGCAACTTTGCAATCATGCTTTTGTCTTTTGCCTGTTGAGATTTTCAGAATGGGACTTGGGGGTAAGTATCAGGTTAGCAGCAGAAAACAACGGGGCCGCAGTTCGGCACACTGCATCCATCAAGGAACTGTTGAGTTTGACTTGCCAGGTACCCCTCTTCTTCCAGAATCCAATGCCCCTTGCCCTTGAACCCTTTGTTTTTATTTTTGAAACTTATTGAACCCTTTATTAGACGTGCTTTCATTTCCCGTCTTCTTTCATGTGAAACACCCAGAGAATATCATCAGGTCATCAGGAGCAACTTTTTTTTTAGGGAAGTCATCAGGAGCACATAAATGTTTTATCAAGAAAGCCATTTGCATAATATAAAAAGTTCAAAATTACTCCCTCTGTTTTATAATGTAAGTCATTCTAGCATTACCCATATTCATATAGATGTTAATTAATCTAGACATATATATGTATAGATTCATTAACATCTATATGCATGTGGATAATGCTAGAAAGTCTTACATTGTGAAACAGATGGAGTAACTGTTAACATATATGGTAGTAAATGAACGTTAGTATTTGGTAGTAACTGTCATTAAAATTAAATGAATAGAATTTTCACTGATTTTTTTTTCTGTTTTCTGGATTTCCTTCTCTAGCAAAACTTATCCTTGTGAATTCTAGATCTGTAGATTTTTTTTTTGCATTGATCTCAAATTTAATCTATGTGAAAGGTTTTATTTTAGATTTTTGTTGCTGTTCAAATGACTTATTCTAATGGATTTTTACGACATGAACTTTTATTATACTAGAAAAATCAGCGCGCCAACAGGCGCGCTTACTACATCATGTGTTTATCTTATATGCCCATTAGTCAATGGCGCATACATATATTTTAGTGAAATAAGTTGAATTTTTTGAATTCGCTACAGGAGCTTCAAAGAACCTCTTAATGTGTTTTAGCTTTCAATGTAATCAGTATCCTATACTCGTAATATTATAGTGAAGTATGTTGTATTTTGAAACAAAACATAATATTTTCTTTTTTTTCTAATTCTACTTTTATTCATCTATTTATTTTTCTATTAGTGACCAAATTAATGAACCTGTAAAGGAGTAAGATGGAAAATACATAAAGATATATTTAGTGCATAATCGGATCACTGAGCTAGTTAGGTATTGAAACAACTGATAAAGAATAAGAGAGCAGACTTCTATTTCATTCTAGTTCAGATTTGAGAAAGTTATAGACTCCCCTTTCTTATCCTCTTCCCTCTGTTTTTGGTGCAGCACAAATGAGTTTTTCTTTTCTTTCTTTTCTATTAGTAATTGCTTGATTTATCTCAGTTTTTATAGTGCCATGTGGACCAATCACAATCCGATAAAATTGCCGGCTTGAGAATAATAAGATTAGTAGTGAGCTATAAACCAACTATAAACTTATGTGTAAGAGAAAAACAAAGAAAATTTATGAGTGCTGGCTCTTATGTAAGAGAAAGATTCATAGTAAGAAAAAGAGAGACAAAAAATAGAGCAAACTTTATAGTTATTTTATTATACATATTATTAAACCAATAGCTAATTGTTAGCTCTATTATTAAACTTCCTCCCATGGAACACCATAGAGGTTTCTCTTCCTCGGTGCCTCTAATATTGATTGTTGCCCCCTTCGGTAGAAGAGCCTACGGAGTTATCGCAACTTCAGCTACAACTAGGCAACACCAATCCAGATCCTCAACATTACTGCACATGCAGTACTGCTCATTGACATGTGGGACCGATGGTCAGTGGGACACATTATTGTTGTTGGCTTGCAATTGTAGTAAATGGGTAGCCGAATAGGCCCTATATAATATGATAGAATAATTTTTGGGAGTAGATTACATGCAGGTGAAAATTTATTGGAAAAAGTACGAATTACCCCCCCCGAACTATCGCGGTCGTCCGAATTACCCCCCCGAACCCCAAAACCGGACATTTTTCACCCCCAACTATACAAACCGAACGAATTACCCCCATCGACCCAATCCGCGGTGGTTTTGGTCTACGTGGCGTACACGTGGCATCCCAGTCAGCGTTTTTTTAATAAAAAATGGTGGGACCTGCCTGTCATTCTATCCCACCTCTCTCTTCCCTACTTTCCTCTCAATTTCTCTCTCTCTCTCTTCCCCTCTTCCTCTCAATCTCTCTCTGTCGTCTGCAGGCGTTCACAGGGGCGGCGGACGGCAGTGTCGTGGCGACGGCCGAGCAGAGGCGACTGGCGGCGACTGCGGGCGTGGCGCACGGGGGCGGTCGGCGAACGGCGGCGTCGCGGCGACGGCCAAGCGCAGGCGACTGCGGCGGCGGTTGCGAGCGCGGTGCACGGGGGCGGGCGGCGTCCGGCGGCCGGCCATGTTGACGGAGAAGGAGCTGGAGGCGAGGTTGAGCACGCCGCTGTAGATGCCCTCGCCGAACATCACCTCCTCCCCGGCGCGCGACCGGAAGTAAGCCACGATGTTGCGCACCTTGCTCTCGCGGATGGCGCGCACCGCGGCGAGGCCTGAGGGGAGAAGAGGTGGGTAGCTTGGATGCCGCGCAGCGTCTTCCATCGCGGGTCGGAGCTCGGGAGCCATATGATGGAGCGGTCGGAGAAGCCGTGCGCACGGTTGCTGTCCGGGACCATGCGGGCGACGAGGCGGCGGTCGTGCTTCGTGAAGGCCTCCGCCGCGGCGTCCCTAGAGGAGACGACCACGACCGTGGTGAGGCCGAGCCTGAGTGCCATGACGGGGCCGTGGACGCGGGCAAGGCTCGTGAGCCGGTGGTGGAGGACGCCGTGGAGGCTGAGCACCGCCCCCGTGCGCTGCGCCTGCAGCCGCCTGCGCTCGGCCGTCGCCGCGACGCCGCCGTCCGCCGACTGCCCCCGTGCGCCGTGCTCGCAGCCGCCGCCACAGTCGCCTCCGCTCAGCCGTCGCCGCGACGCCGCCGTCCGCCGCCCGCCCCTATGCACGCCTATAGACGACAGAGAGAGATTGAGAGGAAGAGAGGAAGAGAGAGAGAGATTGAGGAAAGTGGAGAAGAGAGAGGTGGTACAGTACGACAGGTGGGTCCCACCATTTTTTTATTAAAAAAAACGCTGACTGGGATGCCACGTGTACGCCACGTAGACCAAAACCACCGCGGATTAGGTTGAGGGGGGTAATTCGTCCGGTTTGTATAGTTGGGGGTGAAGGATGTCCGGTTCTGGGGTTCGGGGGGGTAATTCGGACGATCGCGATAGTTCGGGGGGGTAATCCGTACTTTTTCCAAATTTATTAAACTTCAGTATAACTATCATTTTGTTATTTTATATGGGTTTACTTTAATTTTGATTTAAGTTTGAATGCTTTTTCCACGTAATTTTGTATATTTATGAACTGTAAGTTTATTTCATGTTTAGGGTATAATAATCTAATGCTCAACATTTTATGAAGAAAAAAAAGTTCTCTTTTAAATGAGTAAGTAATTGAGTAACGGAAACCATTGAATCCTCATCTAGATGAGAACTTTTAAAAATTTCAGGCACCTGAAATCTGATACTCCCATAATTCTTTTATTTGCGCCGTGGGCCCTCTCATTTATTTTTTTTATATAATGTGTAAAGAATATTCTATCCTTATTTTTTTCGCTCACAGGTTTTCTCTTAATTACTTTTTTTCTCTTTTTTTTCGATGGTGCATGAAAATACTAGTACTATCTTATACTGTCGCTTTTCCTCTTTCTACGAGCGTCAGATATGGTGAAGTTCGAGTTCCCAATGCGTCAGTTGGCCCGCCAAAGCCATCCAATTTGCCGAGACGGACACCCCGCGCGCGACGCCACGCCACAGCGCGCGAATTTACGCGGTTGCCCCTCGGTGGAGTCCCCTTCGCCGTAATTAGCCCCTACAAGGAGGGGCAGTCTCGGCGCGAAACGTTGACTCCCCTGCACTCCCCCATCCCCTCCACGTCAACACGGCCCTGCCACGTCACTGGCGAACTTTTCCCCTGCTCCCCGGCGTGAGCGGAGCAGGTGCGGACAAAACGGCCACTCCACCATACTACCAGCACCACCTGACAATTTGCATTCTCACCCCAAGTTAAACTCGCAATTACGTGTAGCCCGCTCCTAGTCTCACCATTTATAGGAGATTTTTTTTTTCAATCCGGTACTTGAGAAGTGTTGGAATTAGGATTTGGGGTTCTTCCTTGGTGCCTGGTAATGGCTAAAATAATCCGGCCTAGCGCACGGCGCACTCACGAACGAACGACTGCCTCGGCCAGTGGGGGCGTACTGGTAAGAAAAGCCCACTCGTTAGTGCTGCCTCCGCATCATCTGCTTGCTACGCTTTCCTTTCTCCTCAGAGCATCCCCAATAGAAACCACGGTAGTAGTGGTCTTATATGAACCATATAGCCTAAAATCATGCTGTATAAGAGTAGGATACACTACTTCTATCGAAGGTTACTTCTTATAAATATATATAGGGGTAGGACACACTTTTATTGAAGGTTACTTCTTACTTCCTCCGTTTTAAAATATAATTATTTTTAGAGTTAGACACGGTTATTAAAAATGTTAGTAGGATTAAATGTGGGAGTGTAGTATTGGAGGAGAAGTGGAGGTTGGTGGGAAAATTAAATGGTGGTGGATTGTGATTGGTTGAGAAGAAAATGTTGGTAGAGAAATTGTTATATTTTAAGACAAATTTTAAAGGATATAAGTTGTTATATTTTAAGACGGATGGAGTAAATAGATAGTACTAAATCTGAGGATACTTTGCGAAGATAAGCCCATCCCAGCCCACAAACACAAGCGCTGTTTTCCTCTCCTACCCTTTTCTTTATTTTATTCGGCCCACTCCCCCTCCTTTTTCTCGTCTCCTCCGCCCCAGCGCCCGGCGCCTCCCCTTCTCTTCACCGCCGGTCGTCGGCGCTGCCGACTCCACCCCACGCGCCACGACGACTCAGCCCCACCGCGCCGCCTCCGACTCCCACCCCATCGCGCCACCGCCGACTCCGCACCACCGCGCCGCCGACTCCGCCCCACCACCCGTCGCCTCCGCTCTTCGCCGCGCCAGATCCGGTGGGCCGCGCCGTCGACTCCTCCCCACGGCGCCGCCGACGACTCCACCCCTCTCCCTCCGCCCGTCGCCGCCTCTCTCTCCCTCCGCACGGCGAGAGGTGCGCGCGAGCCGAGCCGGAGGGGGAGGGGAGGGGGGAGGGAGCGCCGGATGCCATGGGCAGCGGCGCGTCACGGCTGCTGACCGCGTGCACGTGCTCGCGGCCGGCGCCGGCGTCCGTGGACGCGGAGCCGTGCCTGGACGACGCTCTCGGCCACTCCTTCTGCTACGCCGCCGCCGCCACAGCCACCGCCCACTCCTCGTCGTTCCGCCACGGCATCTCCGGCGCCGCGCTCTCCGCCAACTCGTCGGTGCCCGTCCCGCTCTACAACGCCTCCGCCGCCGGCGGCGGCGTGGCGCCGGGGTACTCCTCGGCATTCCACACCTCGTCGTCCTTTTCCTCCGCGCCGCTGCAGCTGTCCAACCTCTCCTCGGGCCCGCTGTTCCTCTCGGGTCCCATCGACCGCGCCGGCCAGCTCTCCGGCCCGCTCGACCCCGCCGTGCCCTTCTCTGGCCCACTCCCCGCAAAGCCTCCCAAGCCCGCGTCCTCCTCATCGAGGGGGTTCTCGAGGAGGTTCCGGAAGCCGTCCTTCGGCAGCCTGCGGCGGAGCGTGTCGGAGAAGAACCGCCCGTGCGCCGTGCCGCTCCGCCGCGATGACGGAGTGCAGTGGGCGCACGGTCGCGCCGGGGAGGACCGCGTCCACGTGGTGGTTTCCGAGGATCAGCGGTGGCTCTTCGTCGGCATCTACGACGGCTTCAACGGCCCCGAGGCCCCCGACTTCCTCGTCACCAACCTCTACCGCTTCCTCCTCCGCGAGCTCCGCGGGATCTTCTACAAGGAGGCCGACGCGGACAACAAGAAGCTCTGGCAGTTTCTCGTGGACGGCGACGACGACGACAGCGAGCTCGACTTCTCGGGCTCTGGCCGGTTCGCGCTGTCACTCGACAGGCTCAAGGAGAGTCGGTTTCACATGTGGGCGCACGCGGCGGCCGACGAGAGCGGCAGGGAATGGGGTTCCAGGAGGTTGGCGCCGGCGCCTGCGGTGAGGGACCATGCGGCGGTGCTAGCCGCTCTCACCCGGGCCCTGGCCTCGACGGAAGCGGCTTACTTGGACATGACCGACCAGTCAATGGGAACCCATCCGGAGTTGGCGGTCACCGGGGCGTGCCTGCTCGTGGCACTCGTGAGGGACGACAACGTGTACGTGATGAACCTTGGGGACAGCCGTGCCATTGTGGCGCAGCGTCCGGACGATGGTGACGATGGCTGTGCGTTTGGAACCATGCGAAGGATGGAGGACGTCGGGGTGGGCTTGGAGATCGAGACAAGGCCCGGCGGATGCGCCATTATTGGGCTTAAGCCACTGCAGCTGTCGACTGATCACAGCACCAGCATCGAAGAGGTACATTCTCGTTGACATAGGGGAACAAATGCTTACACGTGTTTACATGCAATTGCCTTTCTTGTATCCATTGGTTGGCACAATGGCACGGGCGTATGGGGATGCTCATGTCGTTGTTTGGGAACAATGTGCTGACTTATCTGGCGTATGGGGATGCTCATGTCGTTGTTTGGGAACAATGTGCTGACTTATCTGAATGCATCTGCAATATGACTACTATCCTCTTGCACTTCAAAAGCCAGACCATTGCCCTTTTTCACTTTTGCCTTTTATATTTCAGTACCTCATATAACTAGTTATGGTAAGCATTGTTAGTCGCTTCCTTTTTTTATCATCATTTTTATGGCTATGCATTAATATCCTTTGTGTTGGTCTGCAGGAAGTTCACAGGATCAAACGTGAACATCCTGATGATGATCAGTGTATTGTAAATGATAGAGTGAAGGGTCGCCTAAAAGTTACCCGGGCTTTTGGTGCAGGCTATCTCAAACAGGTAATTGTGATACTGTTTGAGTGGGTCAGCCATTCTTTTAATTTGATTCTTATACTTATTCGATGTTTGATTTGTGTGGTATACATATCCATCTTCAGAGCAAGTGCATTTGTTGTCAGTACTTTGTACTTTTAACTAGAAATTATATCTGTCATGTGTTCTGATTAATCTTGAATTAATATAGGCACTAGATAATTCTTGATTATAGAACTTCATGTATTTGTGCAGGCAAAATTGAACAATGGATTGTTAGAGATGTTCCGCAATGATTACATTGGTGATACACCGTATATATCATGCACACCATCGCTTTGCCATCACAAGCTCACTGCAAGGGATCAGTTTTTGGTTCTTTCTTCCGATGGCTTATATCAGTACCTGAGCAACGAGGAGGTAGTTTTGCATGTTGAGAATTTCATGGAGAGGTTTCCAGAAGGTGATCCTGCACAAAGTTTAATTGAGGAGCTTCTCTCTCGTGCAGCAAAGAAGGCTGGTAGGCTCTCTTCTATACCATACCTATTGTTTATTTCAATTCCTGATTGATTCTCGGGTGTTTTTTTTGTCATTGTATATAACATCATGCGTATAGAATTGGATGATTATGTGCAAACATTGATTTGCCTGCACATGTTTGTCTCGGTTGTCGAAACTTCCTATATCAGTCCATGGCATGTGAGGAACTTCTTTATACTTTTACCAATCATTCTTGACATAAAGTTCTGTTTGATGAAATAGTCAGATACTCATGCAACTCCCTCAAGTTTGTGATTTGATAAAATTCTACCACAGTGTATCCTTGGCTTATTACATTGCCCACCTGTATATGAGACCAAGATACACTTTACACTTTTACTACATCACAAACTCCACTATGGCTTAGAGCGTTAGAGATGATTGACATTGTCCTAGCTTAACAGTTATGGTTTCTCGAAACTGTTTGGGCTAGTGAGCTAATCAACCTGCATGCTCGCACACTTGGAGCATCTGTCCCTCTTGCTGAGAAATGAACTACAGCTGGATTTTGCAAACTGGGTATACTGTTTTTCAACACTACGTGTCCTAAGGTGCAAGCTGGTTAAGCAAAACAAATTTTGCATTGTTGTTGTAAAGAACACCACGGTTCAGTTGTCATTTTGACTCTACTGTAGGATATTTTGTATTGATTGTTATGAACAACTTGCAGTCATCATCATTGGTACACGTTTGTGTTGAATATTTGAATTTCAATAGATGAATGTCTTGTCGAAACGGTTTCCAGTTGTTGTCTTTAATGTCAAATACATGTACCTATTTTTTTCTCCTTTCTCCCTCAGTAATACCATGATTTAACTTTTACTTTTGTTTCTTTAGGTATGGATTTTTATGAGTTACTAGATATACCTCAAGGGGACCGAAGAAAATACCATGATGATGTCACTGTCATGGTTATTTCTCTGGAAGGGAGAATCTGGAAGTCGTCCGGAACATATGTGTGATGATTAGTTGGAACAATGTCGATGTCAATATTTATGGTGACGCATCAAGTGATCTCAGCTGGTCAGAGCCTCTGAGCAACTGCATTTATGCTCATCAGGGGAGAAACACCCACGGAAGGCTGACAGATGATGCGCTCCATACATTTGTCAAAGCAATTGGAGTTGGAGCCAGCGTTGGTCTAGATATTAGCTTCAGCACAAAACACAGTCCATGAATGTGCTAGAGAGTTAATTCTCGGTTGGACCAAAGATTGCAGAGAGAGATGACACATACGAGGAATCCCTTTGCAAAGCAGAGTTAAGAACACTTTCTTTTGCGACCCGCTTAGTTGATTGGTTACATACTCACCTGTGACAATTCCCTCACCCCCCCCCCCCCCCACCCCTTAGCTGGCTAGCTATGCTGCATAGAGATTGACACTTCTTTCATTTTTGGAGAAAGAACGTCTTTGGAACGTGCCGTTTTCATGTTCATGTCAGGAATGGGAAGGAAATGTAATATGATTGGATATTCATGGTGAAGAAATTGAAAATGTGCCCCTCATGTGGTGCTCAACATCGTTTTCGTAAAGTCCTGAACTCCTGATAGTCCATTGGTATTTTGCGTGCTCGAATAATTAGGACAGCAGTTGTTATTTGTTCGGTTGGTCCTATATCTACTGTTGTTCGCAGTTGCCTGGAATGGGCCGTGGTTTTTGCTGGCTGGATCGATCTCTCTTGGTATGGGTCGACGCCAGCTTGTTTTCAAACAAATTGAAAGTGCTATCCATTTGATGATTCGGTCAACGATTCAGCACCGTCGACCAGAAGATTTCTAACATTTGATTCTGATTTCGGTATCGGCTAAGCAAGAAGTAAAAGGCAAACTTAACGCTCCATTTGGAATGATGGCAATTTGCATGAATTTCATATCTGAAACATTTTCACTTCCTGTGTTTGGCGTAAAGCTAGGTATATTTATAAGTGACACTCTGAGACTACAAATGTGTACATTCAATTCTGAAACTGCATGCTTGTTCCAACCGAATTTCCCAGCTCAATTCAACTTTCAAACGTTTGATCTGAAATGGATAGTTGCAACCGAACTCCATAAGATTGACCTGCAGTCATCTATGTAATCCATTCATCCCCAGTTTCAAAGTCATTGCAAAGATCAGGTAAACCTTGTAACGGAGGAATCCCAAGATGAAGATATCAAATCTTTGAGATACTCTAGCCTATGGTTGGATCTTTAGGTAACAAGAAATTTACAGGAGAAATCACTTGTACGACTAGCACGATCTCTTGGCAGATTAGTACGAAGCATCTGATGATATATTATAATGGCTTTGCGATCGGTGATAATTCTTAGGATGCATTTTATATGTGCATTAGTCAACGTCTGGAATGATTCTTAGCGATCATGAGCTGCATTTAAATAGTACTTTGATAATTTTTTTCAAGGATTTGAAAGCCATCTGCTTGTGACGTACCTACTGACTACTGAGATACGAATCGCATTACAGGGTCAATGCGAACATGATCTGTGAGGTATAGTGCGTTCCATGTATACTTATGCAACCTCAGATCAGAGAGTTTTTCTATTGGTGTATTGCACGTTAGTTCACCGTACACAATTGTGCAAACAAAACATAATCATCTTTCTAATTATTTTCGTCTGCATCACTGCAAAGACGTTTGAGATTTTCAGTACAGAATCCGTTCTTGAAAGGAAATGGTATCTTGTTCTTAACTTTTAAATGTTAAGAACTTTCGGCGGTTGACTTGAACAAGTGGTGGTATCTTACTTGTTTACTCCGAGGAGCTTAGAGCGTGCGCGTCTCACATCTAGGACAGGAAACATCGTCGTGCGAAGCGCTCAACCGCCTGCAACTAAAAACATATGAACTGTAAGCAAAAGAGTTCAACAATATACAGCCTTGCAAGAGAAAAGCATGAAAATCCCTAAAAATCAACACCAATAATCGGAAGATATCTGCCGTCCACACCCAAAGTGCCTGCCGTCTCCATTTAACAATTCATGATATGCATATCGCATTTGTCATTTTCTTATGTTTTTTGTTTTAAATTAATACCATGCACATTGCATAGTCTCCTCCTAACTACTCCAGTAAAATTTAATTAGTGGAGATATTAGGATTGCACTTGGTCATCATTTGTCAAGTATGGCCACAAACATTTCCAATTTCCATAAGATTTATGGATGTGACATGGCATACATATCTCGAAAAATACTACATAATAGTACTATATACTATATTTTAGAAAATGGAAATGTTTTGCACGTCAAAAAGTCCAATTTACAGGTCACATCAAGCTTCCATGAGACCATGACCTTCTCACCACTAATTGCAAGCATCTCTTACCTTTGACTATTGACTTGCACACTTGCCAGCCCATATGCAGGAAACTTTCTAATCTCTCGAGGGCATATTCCCTCGTTTACCTAATAACCTTTTAAACGGTTATGAAAAATTCTGAAAAAATTTAACAACATTCATACAACACATATATACAACTCTACAAAATCTTAAGTCCAAACTTAACTCACACGTCAAGATATAAAAAAGACAAATTCAGCATATGAATAGTAGCGTACTATTTATATCTAAATTTGTCTTTTTTGTTTCTCGATGTGTAGATCGAATTTGAACTTGAATTTTGGTGGACTAGTAGGTATCATTATACTCTATATTGTCAATTTTTTTCAGAATTTTTCACAACTATTTGTATTAAATTTGAAAGAAAAAGGTATACGAGGGGATATCCCCTCGAGGGAGTAGAATCCGCTCCCGCCCATATGCCCCTACAAGTATATATGATGAGCGGAGCTCATGGGTTCGTGTCATACTTGCTCAGCTTCAGCTCTGTGACTGCGACGCGAACCCATGGCCGCCATGGACGAGCCTCCTCAGCTCTTCCTCTGCCCGATCTCCATGGAGCTCATGGAGGATCCGGTGACGGTGTCCACCGGCGTGACGTACGACCGCCGGAGCATCGAGGAGTGGCTCTTCGTCTACGGCCGGACCACCTGCCCGGCCACCATGCAGCCTCTCTCCAACTTCGACCTCACTCCCAACCACACTCTCAAGCGCGTCATCTCGTCGTGGCTCGATCGCGGCTCGTCGTCGTCGTCGTCTTCGTCGCCGTCGACGTCGACGCTGTCGAGCCCGATCCACGAGCTGGCGACGCCGCTGTCGCGCGCGCTGGAGCAGGAGCGGTTGCTGGCGGCGCTGGCCGAGCTGGAGGAGACGCCGTTCAAGGTGACCAAGCTGAAGAGCATGAGGGCCCGCATGGCGGGCGACGTGGCAATGCAGGGGGAGTTCGTCGCCTCGGGCGGGGTGCGCGTGGTGGGGCGCGTGATGGCGCAGGCGCTGGCGGAGAGCGGCGGCGACTTCTCGGCGTTCGCCGCGTGCGAGGAGGCCGCCGCGGTGCTCGCCGCGCTCCCGCTCTCGGACAAGGCGTCGGTGCGGGTCGTCCTTGCGCCGGAGTGCATCAGGCCCGTCATGGCGCTGCTCCAGCGCGGCGGCGCCGAGGCGAGGCTGCACGCCATGGACATCCTCACCAAGATCTCCAGCTCCGGATCAGGCGGCGACTGGACCGCCGGCGTCGACATCGACGACGTGATCAAGTCCCTCCTCGAGCTCCTCTCCGACGAGGCCTCCACGAGGCTCAGCTCGCGCGCGCTCGACGTGCTCCTCGACGTCGTGGAGCGGGCGCGGGGCGCCCGCGCCAAGGCCGTCGAGGTCGGCGCCGTGCACGTCCTCGTCGAGCTCCTCGCCGACGCCGACGACCGCCGCGTCACCGAGCGGATACTCCTGCTGCTGAAGCGGCTGTGCAAGTGCCCCGAGGGGCGGCTCGCCTTCGCGGAGCACGACCTGTCGGTGGCGGCCGTGGCGAGGACGATGCTGCGCGTGTCGGAGCTGTCCACGCAGCTCGCCGTCAAGGTGCTGTGGCTCGTGTCCGTGGTGGCGCCGTCGGAGAAGGTCCTCGAGGACATGATGCTGACCGGCGCCGTGGCGAAGCTGCTGGGGCTGCTCCACGTCGAGAGCTCGCCGTCGACGAAGCAGAAGACGGTGAGGATGGTTAGGATCCACGGGGTGGTCTGGAGGCAGTACGCGTGCTTCCCTACCGACTTCAGGGATTACCTGAGGTTGCTCGATTGATTCTTTTTCCCCTCTCTTTCTGATTGCCGTGGATAAAGCTGTAAGAACAAAGCAGATGGAAATTGTGTTTTTTTTTTGGCCCAGCGAAAAAATTGTGTATTTTTTTTACAGAAGAAAATCGGAAATGTGTTTTCTCATCACGTACAAAAAAAGGGAACGTAATGCATTTCAAGTCTTCAGGGGTATCATCGAGGTTTTCTGGGGACATTTCCACTGGTTTTGTCGAACAAAACAATCAAGTTTAATTCGGATATTCTCCTCCCTGATCCAAATACTAGCTTTTGCCACCACCAATCTATAAATTGCGGCATCGGTATTGATGAATAGAGCTTTTTTACGGACCACATCTTCTGGCGATAATATGTGACACTTCCATCGTTCCATAACACTTTTTAGCATTACCTGTATTTATATAAATATTAATAAATTTATACACATATATAAAACATATACATTGTTCAATGAATAAATCTAAGTAAAACCAAAAAGTCATGCAATATAAAACGGAGGGAGTACTTCTTAACTCCAATACTGAGATGGTAAGTTAGTGTTGTATAATAAAATGTTCCTATGCGTGAGCCCATTGTCTACATTCAGTCTGGCTTTTGTCACATGTATCGTACAACCTTCATCCTAAAATATAATAATTTTTAACTATATACTCTACCTAGAAGTATGTAAAAGTATATAGCTAAAAGTTGCTATATTTTCAAATGATGGTAGTATAATATTGATGACAAACTTATAAGTGACGGTTGAGTTTGCTAGGAGCTTGTTTAGGGAGCACGAGGACTAAATTCTAGGGGGATCTTAGATGGTCTTATTTGTTGAGGTTGCGTCTGAAAAGAGGCATTAATTAGATAAAAAATCACGACCTTTTAGATCAGACATTGCCCCGTTCGAATCCAATAAAAAACGTGGATAAAATTTTGGATTAAAGTGGCACGTTTTTCAAACTGCTAAACGGTGTGTTTCGTGTGAAAATTTTATATATGAAAGTTGTTCTAAAATATCAGATTAATCCATTTTTTCAAATTTGTAATAATTAAAACTCAATTAATCACACGTTATTACCACCCCGTTTTACGTGAAACACATAATTTTTATCTTCATCTTCATCTTCAGGAGATTCTAACACCACCCATGCGGTAATGCCCATGAAAATAGAGTAGAATGGGCTAGACATCCTCATAAGTTATGATATAGTCTAGTCCATGTAAGTTAATCTTGTGGGCTTCCACAACGAACAATGGGTCGTTGGGAACCCTCGGTGAGGGGAATTAGAGGCTGAGAGGGTGTATTGACAATATCAAACGAGTTTTAAGTGTTTAAAACCTTATATTATAACTATTGAATCTTACTTGAGTGGGTCTAATAAATATAATCATATCGGGCCATAGAAATCAAGAAAAGTGGCAATCGATCACTTACATGTTCGAATGGATGAATTTATGTGCAAAAGAATGTCCATATATTTCTTTTCAAATTAAAACATTCTCTTAAGGGTAAATAGACGATACCACGACAAAAGTATACCAAGCATCTTACCCTATGTCAAGACTTAATTTAATTGGCAACAACACATGCTACTCATGGTGTAAATCTCAACAAAACGAATATCATGTTATGAGCTAAATAACTTGTCAGAGACGACCCTACGTTAATCATTACAAAAAGAGTAAATTTCGTAAAACCACACGTTCTATGATCAAAATTGCAGAAAACAACATGTATCATGACTTTGACTTGTGACACATAATCATAGATTTTATGGTCTAAATGTTTCATAAACCCCACCTTGATTCAAATTTCAATTGATTCAGCATATCTGAAACAATATTTTTCAAAGTAGTGAAAAGTTAAGCTAACAACCTTAATCAAATAGGAGTAGACCTACTTAAAAGCAAATGTTTTGGGACGTATGGTTTTTCCATGTCTCAATAGGTATTGAAGTATTTCTTACTTCCAGCAAAGCTATGCAACTTTTGTTAGAAATATGGTCACAATTCGACCTTTTGTTGGAAATATGATCACAATTCGGCATAGTATATAGTATTGAAGTATTTCTTACTTCTAGCTATGATTCGGCATAGTATATAGTATTGAAGTATTTCTTACTTCTAGCCATATTTTGTTGGAAATATGGTCACAATTCGCTATGCAACTTTCGTTGGAAATATGGTCACAATTCGCTATGCAACTTTTGTTGGAAATATGGCCACAATTATACTTCTAGCCATATTTTGTTGGAAATATGGTCACAATTCGCTATGCAACTTTCGTTAGAAATATGGTCACAATTCGCCATATTTTAATCTAAAATATTAAGACAATAAACATGACATTTATGTTGTGATGTTTTCAACAGAGAATCTCTAATAACTCTCTATTTAAATTGAGATACTCCACTTTTAATCTCCAAGGTGGTATTATTGTCCCTAACATTTATTATGGGCCCTTGAGATTTTAATTGAATTAAATTGGGCCTAGCCCATTTGTTCCAACAACTTTGTTTGTCTTCCGATTTTTTATTAGCTTAATTAAGAATGAACATAACTTTACATACATTTCAACAAAAAATTGACGAATTTATAAAAAAATACTTTCTTCCAATAAAGTCTAATTACATGTGGATGACTAATTGACATATCCATTGGTCTATCTTTCATCCCAAAAGAGAGAAAAAAAAACTTGTCTTCTTTGTTAACCAACTCCACAAGACTACATTGGTTTTGTTCTGGAGAATTATTTTCAGGTCTACAATATTGCATTCTGGATTTGGGACTAGTAAAATTTCTTCAGGATTATTGCTGCTACTACTGTTTCAGATGCGATGAAATTTGAAACTTCTCGTGGAGTCGTGGGGCCATCAGTCCAACACCAACCGAGCTTACCTAGAATAGGCGACCACGGAAATATGCTCTCTCGCGAGGTCCATCTCGAAAAAGTACACGGAAAAGCTCCCCGGAAGGGAAGACGACCTGGTTGCTCGTGCTGCCCCCGAGATCTAACCAAAACCCGCGTCCCATCTCGCCATCCTCACCTCGCCTCACCATCCGGCGAGCCCCCGGATCACCGGCTCCGACCTGTCGCCGGTGGAGAGCGCCGCGGGATACAGGCGTTGAGGTTGGGGGAGCGGGGTGTGTGTGCCAGGCGCTCGGGCGGGGGCGAGCGGGCGGCGACGATGCCGGTGGCGGCGTCGGCCATCTACTTCCTCAACCTCCGAGGGGACGTCCTCATCAACCGCCTCTACCGCGACGATGTCGGGTGCGTAGTACCGTTCGCAATCATCCCCCCCTCGCCTCGCCTCCTGCGCCGCGCCGCCCGTGGTTTGGAGTGGTAGATCTGAGGCCGTTGGGATCGATTAGCTCCGTTTCCTAGCTCGCCGTTGCGCGGATCACGCGAGGTCTAGTGGATAGCTCGTGAAATTCCGCTCGGAAAGGCTTCGATTAGCGAACGGGATGCGGGGATTGACTCGTTGCGTGCTGAAATTTGGCCCCTACCCTCAGGTTGTCGCAATACCATGTGGTTGAATTTCGGAATGGTATCTCGTCCTTTAGCTTGTGATTGTGGAAGCTACATGTTTTGCAGCATGAAGGAAGATGCCACTGACTGAAACACGTTCGATTTCACGTTAGATGGCTGTGCTGTGGTGTTCGATCATCTGAAACAATTGACTTTATACTATTTCCCCTCCACATTCTGAATTCGATGTTGTGTTGACTGAAGCATTTCATATAAGCTGGCTGCTGCATAGCTCATATGATCTTTCCTAGTGGTTTACTATCGAGAAAGATATAGCAACTGGCCTTGTTGTCTTTAATATGATGGCCATTATTTTCTAAGGGTGCTAAAAATGTAAACTACCACTAAACATTTTTGGTTTGCTTGTCTTACTTTAAACCAGTTTTTTTTTTCGTATTTGGTTGCGTGCAAGTTTACTGACCACCTGTTTTGCTCATCATGTATGACTATACAGGGGAAATATGGTTGATGCATTCAGGATGCACATTATGCAAACAAAAGAACTGGGTACATGCCCTGTTCGGCAAATAGGAGGCTGTTCATTCCTTTACATGAGGATTAGTAATGTCTATATTGTGATCGTGGTTAGCAGCAATGCTAATGTTGCTTGTGCTTTCAAGTTTGTCGTGGAGGTATGCAATTTATATCATCTTTGAATACTTTGGAATAAAATAAATATAACATGCATACATATTACATCTCTATGATCTAGATGAATATGAAGCTCAAGAAGTCAATTGTTGTTTTTTCCGCTAGAAATGGTATGTCTATGTCAGTGTGTTGTAGCATAGATGGCTAGTCTAATTCATTAATAAGTCCAGAGCAAAAGAATCTATTAGTTACTAAAGAGGCATACGATTTTTCTGAAGTTACCTGTTTAATGATAATAATAATAATTATTATTATTTTAAATTGCAATATGCCGTCGAAAAGTTTAAACAGTTGTACCATCTAATGATGGTATGTTTTGGGGGCGACTAGAATTTTCTATCGCTTAAGCGTAACTGCGTAAATGGTGATGAGTTTTTAAGGAACCAAAATTTTTTTTTCCTTGAATGGCTACATGATCGATGTTCCTTGTTAATCATTGCTGGAAAATACTCCTTAAGCCCTGTTTCGATGCTTTCTATAATTTCTTAAGCCCTGTTTCGATGAGGCTGACTGGGCGTAGAATTAGTTTAACTAGTAGGTTGATGTGAGTCAATAATGAAGCTTCAGTTATAAATTCTAGACATATATCCTTCTGATACCTGCATATCATCCTCTAGTGTTTTGAACGGTTTTTTATGTATGATTTTTTTGTAAATTACCAGGCAGTGGCTCTTTTCAAGTCATACTTTGGTGGTGCTTTTGATGAAGATGCTATCAGAAATAACTTTGTTTTAATCTATGAGCTTCTTGATGGTAAGGGACATCTTATTTTTGGACTTTGTTTCATCAATTTGCACTGTGGATGCTTCTATTTACCTGTAGAACTGTCTCTCTCATCTAACTGTGCAGAAATTATGGACTTCGGTTACCCTCAAAACCTCTCACCTGAAATCTTAAAATTGTATATAACTCAAGAAGGAGTTCGGTCGCCATTTTCCTCCAAGGTGAGAAAAATGTGACATTGAAATAAGATAACCGGATAAAAAGTCACATCAAATAGTTTGTTGCTCATTTATTTTGTGTGAAAGCATCTGAATCTTTTTTTTTTTGTTCTCTGCACTGATAGCCTTCAGATAAGCCTGTTCCGAATGCCACTCTACAAGTTACTGGTGCTGTTGGTTGGAGAAGAGAGGGTCTTATGTACAAGAAGAACGAGGTGCCTGTTCCAAATGCCACCTCCAAGTTTCATCTGTATTTGGACATATTATGCATTGCTAGCTAGCTAGCATTTCTAATAATCCCAGCTCAGCATAGATGCTAGTAATGTCAGAACGCTGCATGTATTTCGACACGCAGAATAGTTTTCATACATATTGTCAATGTGCACTAGATTGCCTGTTACAGAAGTAGTCCATACTTTATTTGTTGATTTCTTTGTTGCCATTTTGGTTCTGCATGCTTTATTTCTTTTTAGCACTTTGCATGACTCGTTTTAGCATTGAGATACACTAATGTAGTATTCTTTTCTCTTGAAAGGTTTTCTTGGACATTGTTGAAAGTGTAAATCTTCTTATGTCTTCTAAAGGTATTTCATGGATTACTCTGATTTTATTGTACTGCTCTGATGTTTTTGTTGTCCTTAATGTTGCTTTGACTGATGTTTAATGTGGAAATTGCCTTATCTGCAGGGAGTGTTCTACGATGTGATGTGACTGGGAAGATTCTTATGAAGTGCTTCCTTTCTGGAATGCCTGATCTGAAATTGGGATTAAATGACAAGATCGGGCTTGAAAAAGAAGCTCAACTCAAGTCCAGGCCTGCAAAGAGGTATCACTTTATCAATAATTAGTACATGAAGAAAAAAAATTGAGCATCTGATTTTTCTGATTAGTATAGTTTATATGGTATGTACACAATCTTTACTACTTTAACTGAATTGTCTGCTGGTTGGTTCTCCTTTTTCCTCAACAGCGGAAAGACCATTGAGCTTGATGATGTCACATTCCACCAGTGTGTCAACTTGACAAGATTTAACTCAGAAAAGACAGTCAGCTTTGTGCCGCCAGACGGTGAATTTGAATTGATGAAGTAATATTATGATCCCTCCTTATGCTTGTATTAGTTTTCCCCTGTAGTGACATTTTTATTCTTTACTTGGCTTTTGACCACAAAATTCTGTTGTAGATATCGAATCACTGAGGGTGTAAATCTCCCATTCCGGGTTCTACCGACAATTAAGGAATTGGGCCGAACACGCATGGAGATAAATGTTAAAGTAAGTGTGCATATCTGAAATTGTGAATGCATGAGGCCATTATCATGTTTTCTGACACGATGAACCTTTTACACAGGTTAAGAGTGTTTTTGGTGCTAAGATGTTTGCACTTGGTGTTGTCGTCAAAGTCCCTGTTCCAAAACAAACAGCAAAGACTAGTTTCCAAACCACATCTGGGAAAGCCAAATATAATGCTTCAATTGATTCCCTAGTGTGGAAGTAAGTGCAAATTATTTCTATATAGCAGTTTATCTATGAGAAAGATGTTCTTTGGCTTTTCTTTTTATGGGTTAGGTCTTGTTCTGGCAGAGCATAAACATAAACCTACCAATTTTTGTTGGTTACGGCGTACAAAGCTGTATCCGATGCTATATTGCCTCAATTTTCTTACTCTTGAAGAGCTACTCCTTGCCAATTTTGCCACAAATTTATTAGCATGCCTTTTGCACTCATAAGTCTTGACACACTTCTGCAATTATAGGATCAGGAAGTTCCCTGGACAAACTGAGGCAACCATGAGTGCCGAAGTTGAGCTGATTTCTACAATGGGGGAAAAGAAATCATGGAACAGGCCGCCAATTCAGATGGAATTCCAGGTTAATTTTACCTCCTTTTGAACAACCCTCTTATCATTAGCAAAATCTGTCAGCTAGTTCATTTTATTTTTGAGCTTACAGAAAATGCAATGTTAGAGATATCGTAACAGTTATGAATTAAACTTGAGCATGCACAAGAAAAAAAATGGTATTCCATCATTCGTTGGCCTTTGAGTATGTTTATTATCCGAGGTATTATCTTGAAGTGTTCTTACAAAAAAAAAACATTTTCTGCTTCATTGTTATGCTGATAAAATGTGCCTTCGAGTTTGGTTATCTTGTTTAACCGTGCTTTCTGATTTGTTGTTTCTGTAGGTTCCTATGTTTACTGCTTCTGGGTTACGAGTTCGGTTCCTTAAGGTACGTGCAGGGAATGCTAATATAGAACCTTTTTAACACATACCAGACAGTTCAGAACTCATGTTGAGATGCATATTCCAGGTGTGGGAGAAGAGCGGTTACAACACCGTTGAGTGGGTTCGCTACATCACAAGGGCTGGATCATATGAGATAAGGTGTTAGCGACGAAGAAAAAAGTCCCAGGTATTTGGCACGGTTATTTCAAGGATTTGCGGAGCTTTCTTTCTAGTACGGCGTCATGAATGATCATAAAGCATGTATATTACATATGACACCACTTTTTCTTTAAGCTATTACTTTGGCAAAGGGCAGAGCAGAGCAGACAAATTTTCCTGGGTTCTTGTAATCGTTTTGACACGGGATATCTAGTATCCCCTGAGTCTTGTTTGTGTGGTAGGGCATATTTTCATTTGTATATGAGAAGATGGCGGTAGCGTTTGTTCTTGTTGATCAATATACATATACTCATTGGCAGTTTGTATTGCTTTCTTATTAAATTGATGGGTGAATTCACTTGCAGAAGCAATGTGTATAAACATGTGACTCGACGGTGCTCGAGACATCGACTCCTGAAGTATACAGTGGCTTAACATTTTTTGAGGTTTTTTTTGCCCCTTTGCGAATGACTATTTGTGATTGCCACCGGAGTCCATGCGTTTTATAGGGCTTACATTGGTATCGAATCAATTTTCGTAGGAATCTGAAATATTTCCTGCGTTTCATCATAGTAGTTGATGGGTTGAGATAGAGATAGAGAAAAATTGAGGAGTCAGCTGATTTTTATGATAGCTATTTATTAAGATACAAACGAATAAATTAATTCCTACAGAGTTGAAATCAAAAGGTATTCTAAAAAAATATTACTACACCTAGTACAAAGGTGAAAACTTATTTTAGAAAAATATTTTAAGAATAGGGTAGTAGATATCGCATCCGATTCGATATGGCACGCATCTCCGTGGCGTCGTTGACACTAACAATGTCGCGTGATTCGTACGGGAGTCGGGACAGCCTCCTCTTGATCTCGTAAAAATACTAGAATTTCATAAAATAACAGAAAAACCTATACAACGGTATCCTGTTGGCCGTTGGAATAAGATACTCTTTTATGAGACAGTACCTAATACCTGTTGTGATACTAGCTGCATGGTATCCGATACCGTACAAGAGAATAGTTAATATGTCTATCTCGTTGTAGCGGGATCCCGTTTCGTACCATCCCTCAATAATAAAGTTAGATAGATTTTTTGAACTTTCTTTTTTTCTCTAATTTGCAAATCTATTTTTCGATCTTGTTTTCATGTCCAACTTTAATTGTCCATCTTATCTAATTTTTTTTAAAATCTAAAAATATAAGTCATACATAAAGTACTATTAATATTTTATAATATACTAATAGCAACAAAAATATTAATCATAAATTTTTTTAAATAAGATGAATAATTAAAGTACTATTCATGTTTTATTCTAATATACTAATAGCAATGAAATTATTAATCATAAAAGAATTTTAAATAAAACATAATTAAAATTGAACACGAAAACTTATACCTACGTTTAATTTGGATAGAGGGACTTGATTGGCAGGAAAGGAAAAAAGAAGATCAAGAAGATACGTAAAATGATGTGAGCTATTAGCGCATGATGAATATAACTATTTTAAAATTTTAAAATAAATTAATATGATTTTTTAAAGTAACTTTTCAATAGAGTCACTCCAGATTTTGAGTTTTTTTTTTGCATTATTTGACCACTCATCTTATTAAAAAAAATTTGTAATATAAAAAACAAAAAGTTGTGCTTAAAATACTTTGGATAATAAAGTAAGTTAAAAAAATAAATAATAATTTTAAAAATTTTTTGAATAAAACAAGTGGTTAAACAAAGCAACTAAAAACTTAAAATCTCTTATATTATAATACGAAGTGAGTAGTAGTTTGGGAAGGGAGGTGTTTTCTCTCACTCAATCTCCCAGCAACGAAAAGCAACCTAGGTTCCCATCGCAACTGACCGATCCCCAGCCGCCGCCGCCGCCGCCGCCGCTCAAGGAAGCGCATCAGATGGCATCGCCGTCGCTCAGGGACGCCGTGGGCGGCCTCGACCGCGACCCCTTCGTCTCCCTCCTCGCGAAGCTCATCGGCGAGTCCCGCCGCCTGCAGAACGACCCGCCGGCCCTCGTCCCGCAGGAGGACCTCGTGGCGCAGCACGTGGTCGACGCGCTCCTCCCGGTGTCCACGGAGACCGGGGGCGGCCCGCTCGTCGTGCGGAAGGTGAGCTACGCCGAGGGCCGGAGCAACGTTATCGTCGAGTACCCCGGCACCGTCCCCGGCCGCGCCGTCTCCTTCGTCGGCATGCACATGGACGTCGTCCCCGCCAACCCCGACGAATGGGTAGGGTGCTAAGGAGATTGTCCTCCTGACGCTGTCAAAAGTTGCTTCTCAAGTTTATGCTTCTTTCTGACTCAATGATTTGAGTGGTGGCTTGATTTGGTGTGTTTCTGCCTGAAATTTTGATTTTGTGATCTTATCTGATTTCGTTGATGGTTGCCTAATTTGCATCATTCTCATATTTACGGGTGAATTATCCTGGTGAGTAGTGACCTTGTTTATGTGAGCTGATGATCTCTCCATAGTAATAGCCGCTTTGTTGTGTGGTTGTTGTAAGAAAATAATAAGTTGCATGTTAGCGTTGCATAAGCATATTGATAGATATGATGGGATATAGTAATGTGAAAAATGGCATATTGTTTACTTACACTTTGTTGTATACTGCAAAAATCTTTGCTAATTTTCATGATGTTTATTTTTGCTCGTGCTAGCTTTGTTGTGTCAAATTACTAAAAGTTTACCTCAAATAAATTTCTCCTTGGTTCTAATTGGTGGCCCAAACGTCTCTACTTCTCCAGGATTTCGATCCCTTCTCACTAACCTTTGACAGTGAAGACAAGGACAAACTTCAGGGCCGTGGGACAACCGACTGCCTTGGCCATGTGGCGCTGGTTGCTCAGCTCATGAGGAGACTTGGTGAGGTCAAGCCGGTGTTGAAACATTCGGTCATTGCGGTGTTCATTGCCAATGAGGAAAACTCACTTATCACTGGCATTGGTGTTGATGGCCTTGTGAAGGATGGGTTGCTGGATAAGCTCAAGAATGGACCCTTGTGAGTATTGCGCTGTTTGATGCATGGAGGGAATGTCCAACTAAACTAATGTGTTGTTTGTGAGGAATATGTGCTGATTTGGTTGTCATTGTTGTGTGGCATTGTGAAGGTTTTGGATAGATACAGCCGATAAGCAGCCTTGCATCGGCACCGGTGGAGTGATTACATGGCATCTGAAGGCAATTGGGAAGCTATTCCACAGTGGCCTCGCACATAAGGTACCTGATTTGAACTTGTCAGAACTCAGAATAGTGTATTGGTTGTGTTATATAGCTCCAGTAGCTTCCAGCAATACACATTGCTTCGTGGAAAGAATGCATAAAGCATATGGTTAGTTTTGTATGACCTGTGTTCTTTTAAATTGTATAGCTGCATAAATTAAGCTTGGATCCTTGTAGTTAGTGCAAAAGCAACAATTTATATTGATCAATGCCGATGAAAATTGAAATGACACAAAAAGGGATAAGGAAAGTGTCTGCTTAAACATGAGTTATGTTGTGCAACTTACAGCGTGATCATTCTGCTTTTGAAATGTTATCTGTTGCAACATTACCCCTTGGATTTTTTTTTTTTTTTTGGGGGGGGGGGGGGGGTAAAAAGTGCAGAACGTGTCTTCATCATGCTAGGGAAGATTCATTCGAATATTCAATTGGCTTAGAGGGTGGCTTAGAGGGACAAAACAATTTCAAACATATAAGTTGGGAGACAACAAATATTTTATTTGTATATGAATAACTTTTCTTTTGTGTGTGTCAGGCCATAAATGCCATGGAGTTAAATATGGAAGCACTGAAAGAAATACAGACTATGTTTTACAACGATTTCCCTCCACATGAGAAAGAGAAGCTCTATAAGTTTGCTACCCCATCTACGATCAAACCAACAAAATGGAGCTGTATGTTCAAGTTTTACTTGTGTTTTCTAATGTTACAACTTTTTATTTGTGTTTCCTAATGTTAAAGAAAACCACTGTGTACAATCCATGCAATTAACAAATGGTGATTTGCAGATCCTGGTGGCGGTCTGAATCAAATTCCTGGAGAATGTACAATTTCAGGGGATATAAGGTCCAACTATTGCTATATGGTTCTTGAATGCACTTTAATTGCACTCAAAAGAAAAATGGTCCAAGCTTTTGTTTTATTATGTTTGTACATTGTTATAGGCATGGGGACATGCGGTTGGTGAGGCTTTGTTCCTCCCAGGGGCCCTACCATAAATTTGCTTGGTCATTTAGGCGGTGTTCTTTTCTACTAAAGGTGAAGTTAGGGCACATAAAATAAGAAAGCCAATAGTGCATGATTAATTGAGTTTTAATTATTAAAAACTTGAAAAATGGATTTACATGATATTTTAAAGCAAATTCATATAGAAAGTTTAAGCACAAAATGCACCGTTTAGCTTTTTAAAAAGCGTGCTAACAGAACTGAGGTAAAATCTATGTCTTAATCAGAAAAGAACGGGGCCTTAGTGTTACAATGCAGCAGAGTATCACTGCACAAATTTTTATATGTTTGCAGGACTAGGGGAAACAAAATAATGGGATCACCAGTATTTCACAAGTCACAACATTCAATAAAGACTGATGCTTCTGTTGTTTCTTCCATATCATTGAAAAATAGTTTTTTTTAAATTATACTGACCATATTTTTGTACATATTACAGGTTGACTCCTTTCTACAGGTAAAGCCCATTTTTCATGCATGGACTGTTCTCTCTCATAATTTTGTCTCCACTGCTGCCAAATGTTGTTTTAATTTGACAGTTGCGTGTTGCCATTCATACAGCACGACATCTGTAGTGAAGAAATTACAAGAGTATGTACATGATATAAATGAGAACATTGAAAAGCTTCCTACTCGTGGTCCGGTATCTAAATATGTTCTTCCTGATGAAAACCTCCGAGGAAGGTGAAGCATATATGACTTTATTCTCTTATGGCAGTAACAGTAACCATCATAATTTACAGATTGATTGTCAATTCGCCATTACTTACCATTGATCTTGCTAGGCTTGAGATCACTATTGATGAAGATATTATGAATGGGGTGGCCTGTAATCTCGAGTCGCGAGGCTTTCAAGCATTATGCAAAGCAACTGAGGAAATTGTCGGCCACGTGGAACCATATTCCATTACTGGGAGTCTGCCCCTGATTAGGGAACTACAGGTTTGAGAGGAAACTGGTGCAAGTGTTATCTTGGGAACAATCGCCATTTAACTAAAACAAATTCCTCTTCAAACTTTGCAGGATGAAGGGTTTGATGTTCAGACTGCTGGATATGGTAAGTACCTTACCAAAAAACTGTTTCCTGATTTCTTTAGGTCATGTCATCAATTAACAATTAATGGAAAAGTCTGTTAACAGTATTCACATGGTTGAGAGTAGTATAGATTAAATTATGTATACCGTTCATTTTTGTTGAGTTCCACTTGGCATCCTATTATATTGATATACTATCGCGGTAAACAAGTGGAAATGTAGACAGTGTGCTGTAAATGTTTATCTGATGCTTCTACTGTTCCTGTAGGCTTACTCAAGACATACCACGCAAAGAACGAGTACTGTCTATTTTCAGATATGGCCCAAGGCTTTCAAGTGTTTCTGAGCATCATTTCACAGTTGGAAGCAGATGTTTGACTCTTGTTTTAGGGAGGAAAAATGAGCGTTCACTGGTACTTATTCCTGTTACTTGTTGCTCTAATAAAGGCACTCACAGTGCAAGCTACCCAAAATGAGGAACCTCAGGCTAAGGTCACACCTCTCCCACAGCGCAAAGTTGCTTTAGGGTGTTCTTAGTTTTTCATGTCAGCCCTTATCATCTTCTATTCTAGTCCTCACATGTTGTCAAACTACATAACATATAATATTTACCACTAAACACCCTAAAATATAGAAACTAGTATAAAATTTCTCCCCTCCCTCAATCTCTCCGTTCCCCAATCCACCACAACAACGCCAACGGAAGCCGGCAGCTCCCCGACCTCCTCCCAAACGGTGGCTCGGAGGGCGACAGCAGCGGTGCGAGGGCTCACCGGTCCCTCCACTTTCGGCTGGCGATGAGGGCGCGGAGGAGGGCGATAGCGTGAGAGATCATTGGCCCTCCACTTCTAGCCGGTGGCCCGCCGGCGACGAGGGTGCGGAGGGCGGCTATGGTGCGAGAGCTCACCGGCCCCTCCACTTCCGGCTGATGACAAGGGCGCGGAGGGTGGTGGGGGCGTGAGAGCTCACTGGGCCCCTCCACTCCCGGCCAGGGTTTGCAAAACCATTGGTAACCGCGCGGTTAACGGTAAAAGAAAAACCGCGGTAACCTCCTTAAATTCAAATAAATTCAAAAATTAATTTGAAATTTTGATAAATTTTACACGGTTTCGTACGGTTTGCCACGGTTACCGCGCGGTAACTGTGCTTACCGTCGGGGCGCGGTACCCTCAGCGGAGGGGGGGGGGGCGATGATAGATCCACAATGCCGTGGAGGCTGGGGACACAACGACGGTGTCCTCGGTCTCGTCTCCACGGTGCAGAAGCGGAGCACGGCGACGAACTCGGCGAAGCGGAGCTGAGCGCGGGGCTGACGACGAGGTCGGTGACGCGGACTGGGAGACGGCGACAAGGTCCGTGACATAGGAGCGGGAGATAGCGACGAGGTCGATGGCGCGGATCGAGAGGCGACTCTCACCTAAGGTGGAGCCGACGAGCTCACCGACCGTCGCTGCATCAAGTTTCCCCAATGACGAATCGAGTAAGCTCGCCGGAGTGGGTCTACCTCCTCGCCCTAGTCCTCTCCTCGCTCATTCCTCTCCGCCCGCTCCTCCCTAGCCATCGTCATCGCCGCGAACCGACCTGCCCCCACCGCTTTTTCCCGTCCTTCGGTTCTCTCCTTCCTCGTTAGCACTTGGTAGCGTCGCCGGCGAGCTCCAAGCCTGCTTGGATCTTGGCATGGCAGCGCGTGTTGTTGGGGACGAATAGGGAAGATTTGGGAGTAGCAACAGAGAGGGGACCACTCGCACTTTCTTTTTTGGGTATGAGGAACCCGGACCCTAGCTAGGAGGCGCAAACCTTGCAAGGGCACGGGACCTACCTTTTCTTCTCCACGTAGGAGCATTGTGAAAGGCTTAATAGTTATCTGCTCTTGGACTCGGTCTTTCGTACTAGGAGATCGAGCTCATGTTAGAGCATGAGCAATGGGTGGCTCAGGGTCGTGCCCCTGCTCACGGCTGTCCGACCCATGTTACCTTTCACGCCTGAGCCGTCCCCTCTACTAGGCGTGCGACTACTCACGGGGGACGCGCCCCTCGGTTGCTTTTCGCTGAGGCACGCCGCAGGGGCGCGTGGTGGCCTGGCGTGTGTCCAGTGGACACCGCTCCCACCCTCATATTTTACCGTTCCACCCCTTGCTCTCGTCGCTGGAAGTAGGCGGGAGGCACACGGCAGTAGAGAGGAGCCAGAGGAGGCGAGGTGGTGGAGGAGCCGACGGATCTGCGACGACCCCGCGATGACGACGGCCCCGCGACGACGACGGGCCCACCAGATCCAGGGCCGGCGATGACCTCGCGACGGAGACTGCTCGGCGATGACCCCGCGACGCCAACGGGCGGAGGGAGAGCGGTGGCGGCGCAACACTCAAGATCCGGCCTCCGCGTACCGCTCGCCGTGGTGGAGGAGCCGTTGGCCACCCTGCGCGCCATCGGCGGCCCCGCGAAGATCCGCGACAGCGATGACCTCACGGCCGCCGCCGACGGGAGAGAGAGGAAGGGAGAGAGAGGCCACCCCGCGTGCTGCTCGCCGTTTGCCACCGCGCCCCGTTTGTCGCCGCGCGCCCTTCGCCATCTGCGGAGGAGACGAGAAGAGGAGAGGAAGAGACGAGGAGGACGGGAACGTCAGTGGGCTGATGAGGCCTTTAGCAGGGCTATAGAAGGGTACTTTCGGAATTTATCACCTGGGGCTATCTTGGGCCGGAACACCTGTTGTGGGCTAAAGTATTTTTATCAAGTGGTCTCAGATTTTGAAGAACCCATTAGGGGTATCCTCTATTGGGAGATGAATTCTCTAGAGAGTATCCTTAGTTAGTGAAGACACTTTAGAGGTGGCTTTGATTGTATATGCCTTGTATATGCCCTTGTACCGCGTAGAAGCTCTTGTCGATATCGAACAATTCCATTGTGTGACAATCAAGGGGGGTGCTTTTCAGCTGGGCCATTTTCGTGGGTTGTTCTGACAATGGCCCGAACTTCTGAAGTCTGACAGGCAGCATTTGTTCAGTTTCTCGTTTCAACTTTCATGGGCTACCTACATGATGGTCATCCTCAATAGCCAGGTTGTAATGGAAATCCATCATCTTGGTGCACGAAATGGGAATATGGGATATCACTACACCCTGGGCCTAGGGTTACCACATTTAGGGTCCATTTGATTGGTATGAAAAACGTAGGAAATTAGAGGATTTTGATTTGTATGAAAAACATAGAATTTTGGATGATTTTAATTGTATAAGAAAAATATCCAATGAAGTCTTTTGAAGCAAAGGATTGAATCATATCCTTTCCTTCGAGATTCGTACGGAATGGACAATCCTATACATATTTTGTAGAAAAGTTAGCAAGAGTTCTAACATCTCCATTTAATTGGTAGGAAAAACGTATGAAATTAGATGATTTTGATTTATATGAAAAACATAGAATTTTGGATGATTTTAATCGTATAAGAAAAAAAAATCAAATGAAGTCTTTTGAAGCAAAGGATTAAATCATATCCTTTCCTTCGAGTTTCGTACGGAATGGACAATCCTATACGTATCTTGGAGAAAAGTTAGCAAGAGTTCTAACATCTTTTTCATTAGATTCCTGCGTTTATCTCACGTCCTAAGCAAACAACCATCTTGTGTGTTTGCAATCCTCTGTTTTGTATTTGTTTTCCTTGTCAAAAACCTTTTTTTTTCTATTTTTTTTGTTTTTTAATCTGCGTTTCAAAAGAACCTTTAAACTTTATAAGCTCAGTAAGTCATTAACTTGTCCCTAGACTGTCATATGTTCTAAGTAACCTGGATCACAGGACGAGCTAATGTTCCTGTCCCGGGAACGAAGCATCTGTTTGTTCCTAAGTAGCCTGGATCACTGGATGAGCTAACGTTCATGTCCTGTGAATTTCGTTCCCTGATCGAGGGTCGTGATTGATGTATGGGATGAGCAGGGTGTAGCACCTATCACCTTGGGCCTAGGCACATGGCCAATCGTAATAGTAAAAAAACTTGGATCGGTGTGTGACCCGACCAACCTCTCAGTTCACCAGTCTTGGCTTGGACGGTCACAGTTCACGTATATATTTATGTTATTATTTCTTTCTATTCACAAGGTGAGGAATAGCATGATGGTTAGGGAATGACGTTGTCAACTCGCTAGCCAACCAGTAGCGGTTTAATGTTTGGTTCACCTGAAAACCAACTGGTTCTCTAAATGCATGTCTAGCGAGTTGATTTTCAGGTGCATCAGACATTAAACCGTTACTGTTTGGCTAGCGAGTTGACAACGTCATTCCCTAACCATTATGCTATTGCTCACCTTGTGAGTTGACTGGAGCATTTGTGCAATTATTGTTGATTCATCCATAATACAACCAAGCAGGAGCGGGGTTTATTATCTTCCGATGACCCAACCTAAAATCTTTTTGTATTTGATTTAGTGATCATAGCCCAAAACCCCTTTTGCCAAACACCAGGCCCCTCACAAATCTATCTGTCGACTACAGAACATCGACAACGACCATCACATTGCCTCAGCCAGCAGACATGTTACTAGCAGGATAAAGGAAGAGGTGGTGGAGAAGAGAAGAGGAAAGGATGGAGATGGAGGTTCTATGTTGCCTGGTCGTGCAAGAGGCACTGACTGATAGCAACCGAGCAGGAGAACAAAAGATTGGGAGCTGTTTGGGGAAATAAGAGAAGGGGGATTATGTTAACGGGCCAGACAAGTCCATCTGCCCTAGCTAACAACACAACGAGAGAAAGGGAGGAGCTTGGCACTAGATTTGCTCGCACCACCTCTTCTTGTGCGAGCGTCACTCGAGTTCTCTGGTCTCGACGCTATGTTATACCTTGCCTTCTTCTCCAATGTCCTCTCGTTCCGATCCATCGTCCCCAAGAATGTATATGGTCATCGAGCCACGTCCCTAACTAGCATATCCTAAATAAGTAGTATACCCCTGTTGTCCCATGCTTTCGAAGATGTCGTCCCGTATTTCTCCTTCCCTTCGTCAGACCAGGTACAATAGCAGGCTATAAGCATATCTTAAGAAGATACATGAGGAGAGAGAATAGCAGCGGACTACAGATTTATAGCCAGCTGTAGTACGGACTCCAAAACGCATTGTGTGTATGGCAGATGGGACCATGTATTAATAGTGTAGTATATAACTATTGTATAAATGAGCTATTAAATTGGCTATAGATAAATTGGAGCTCGTAGTTGGCTATGCTATTAAACTTGCTCTCAAAGCATCAAACCCCGCGGGAGCATTAGCGACTAGGGTTCATTCCAGCAAGGATACCAAAGCAAGCGCGCAGACGCAGACCAGACCATTTGCGCGGCTCGCGGTGCAGCAGCATGCAGTGCTACCTCATCTACTCCCTCCGTCAAAAAAAAAGACAAAACATAATTAATACTTTATGCGTAACTTGTCTTTTTAATTTTTTTCATATTTTTTTTAAATAAGATGAATAGTCAAAGTTGGACACTGAAATCTGGGTTTGTCTTTTTTTAACGGAGGGAGTAGCTGTTAGGACCACCTAGCAGGCTAGCATAACATGTGTTGATGGTGCGTGCGGAATGAACAGCCGCATGTGGCGAACCACGATAGGACATGACATTCCGTTTCACGTACCGTACGCCGTCGGTCCGTGCAGGTCTATCGACCGCGACCGAAAACAACCACCAGGTCGATCGTGGTCGTGGATCAGCTCAACCACGTACCAGATTCTCTGCCCGACCGATCGATCGATTGGCACTACGTGCTGTTAGTACTAGCCTAGCTAGCTCGCTAGCTGCAGGGGCAGCGTCACATATGCACGAGATGAGAGACGCGCAAGCGTACACTCCGTGCACTGCCCAGTTTCCTTCTTTTGATGCACCAGGGGTCCAGGGCCGGATCGAGCTGCACACGCACCAATTAACACGTACAGGATGCCACAGCTTTTGTACCAAATTACAATGTAGCAAGGCTCACCAGCCGCGGAATGGGTTAAGCTCCCGTGCGGTCCCCGACCTGGGCGCGTCGTCGGCTAGAGTAGCGCTGGGTACGCGATTGCATGGGAGTACTCAACTGGTCGGGTAATTGGGGCATGGATGCATGAGCTGTTTCGGTTGGTTCTGCGGTTGGCTGTGACCTGTCACGTTTTGTTGCTTTGCTTGGACACATCCACAGCCCCTGCCACGCATTACCCCACGACTATGCGACTGATAGACCACTATAGTGTTTTTACTGTTTTTACAGGGCATGCAGACCACGTACGTCCTTGGGGTTACTTACGCATATTACTTTTCGTGATACTAGTATTCAAAAATTGATGAATGGATCCATCTCAAGAAAATGAGAATGCATCAAGCAATGGCGGAGACCCCAAATGAAAGGGGCCAACTATAGAGATGAAACTCGATCGCTTCCAGAGATAAAAAAGGGAAAATGAATCAATTAACATCAGATAATTGTTCTTAAGCATGAATAATAATGTGTCTGAGAGCACAAAACCTCTGTTTCCATGTTTAATTAATACATGATATATAATATATGACCCTCATGGACATGTGATTTTTTTAATGGAACGTTTAACTATTAACCATTTTTAAGATGTGGCGTTTAATAATTTGTCATTTATAGTCTACGATACGTGGAACTAGTTGTAAATTGTTAAACGTCACATCTAAAAATGGTAAATAGTTAAATATCTTTTTGATGGGTACACAATGTTTAAAACAATTTTGAGCAATGAGAAAATATTCCATGATATAACAATGGAAGAATATATGAAAGAAAATATTTTTCATACCGCTAAAAGTATATCAAAGCCACCTATTTATATTCGTAGTAATAGGATGTGATTCATCTTGTAATAAGTTGTTATATTTTACGCCAGAGGGAGTGAATAGTGATATATGTTTCAAAATAAAATAGTAATATATAGTCATATAGGACGTATCATTTATCGATGCTATGCATGCCCTAAAATGTCATCTGTTCAAGATCCAGGCAGTACTCCCTCTATCCCATTTTAAACGTAGCCATGAGTTTTCATATCCAAATTTGATTGTTCGTCATTTGAATTTTTTATGATTAATATTTTTAGTGTTATTAGATGATAAAAACATAAATAGTACTATTATGCGTGACTTATTTTTTAAAATATTTTTAAAAATTTCAAATAAGACGAACGATTAAAATTGGACACGAAAACTCATGGCTGCGTTAAAAAATAGGAGGAGGGAGTACTTAACTAGCTAGCCCCTCCTGCGAAGTGCGAACTTAATTTATCTTAACCTGTGTATCAAGGAGGTTCCACAGAATGACATGTAATCGATGCATGCATGGAATTAATGGATATTGGACCCCTCTATGTCTTAAATATATATGAAAATGACGTGGAGAATTGTAGTCCCTAATAATATGCCCTAAATAGTACTGTGACTATGTAATGCAGCTAACGTACACAGGGACACTGATACTCTTACACTAATTTGTCTCAAGTACTGAAACCCAACACCAACAGTGCATGCTAAGCGCCTAAGCATCTAGCCCCATGCTTGGCGACTGGCAGAGCGTTGAGGAGTGACTCCACCAGCTTTTGCTGACCATCCAGAGCTAGCCATGACGATCACGAATTCGCTGATATATCGATCTGCCAGCCAGTGTGGATAGATAGATCTGCATATATACTAGTCACGCATGCTCCTTGCCAGGGCGCCCCCCAGCGTAGGGCAGTGTACAGTGGCTAGCGTCTGCCTACGTACGGCTGCTGCTGCGTGCAATCGAGCAATGCATCATTGCGTCGATCTGCACGATGCATGAATGTCTCCGCTCTTGTGCCAGCCAGCGAATGTAATGGGCACGTACTATACACACACCATTGATTGATCTCAAGCTCCTATAGTACGTCGTGATCGGCCGATCGAAAGAACGCGTGCGAATCGCATGCGCGCGTGATGGCCAATGGATCATCGATCGTATGCATGCAATGCATTCGCGACTTCGCGTGACTGTTCCATCCAACGGGCTACTCCTCCGTTTTAGATTACAAGAATTTTTAACATTGCCTACATTTATATATATGTTAATGAAATTAGACATAACATATATCTAAATTTATTAATATTTATATGAATATAAGCAATGCTATAAAATTTTATAACCTGAAACGGAGGAAGCAATCCTTTCTTTCTTCTTCTGTTCCTACGTACTGGTGATGCCACTTGCCACGCCAATCAACGCATTTCACTGTCCCAGAACAAGGGTTATAGTACTGTTAGCGTACGCGTTAGGGCCCCAAGTGCGGTGCATACATTATTAATGAAGACCATCTGACATGAAGGTACTCACGCTATTAGATCTACAGACCCACCTCTGCTCGGTCATACTGACTTGTACTGAGCTCTCCATGCTTGAAACAGTTCAATGTGTATGGTATATAGTATGTAAGATCTGTCTAGGAGGTTACAACGACTTACAAGTTGAAACCCCCCATACTCGTATGCGTGCTCTAATCCAATGCGATGCTGGTGCTTTCGTACGCAGGAGAGCAAGGACCACCACGTGACCGGAACCCTCTGTTTCGGAGCACGGACACGAGCGATTGTACCGAGATGTGGCGTACGTATACGTTCCTATCAACATCACCGAAACGGACGTAGACGACCAAAAACCAGAAGGCGGAAGGGTGGGTGTGGATGGGCCGTCGGCTAGCTCGTCGCATGCGCACCGCGTACGCCTACGTTATCGAGTCAGCTTCCACGTACGTACGGTTCCATCACGAACGAGGACGGCGCGGTTGGTATACGTCGGTCTAACCATCCACCGGTCCACTACTAGCTCGCCATGCATGCAGCTCATCTGTCTCGGCCTAGAAACCGGGCCGGGGCGCGCGCCGGTGAACCTACTACTTGCTGGCTGCCGCAGCGCCCCTGCCCGCGCGCGCGCATATGCGTCCGTTCGCGTGGCACCAAACCGCATTGATTCCGTCCCTTGTCTCGCACAGGCCGGAGGGGGGGGGCCATCCGCGCCATGCGATGCATGCATGGGCGCGCGCGTCTGCCTCCCCGCCCGCCCGCTGCGACGTCCCTCCAAAAAAAACGGCCGGCCGGGCGGCACGGTCGCAACTGCACATGCCCACGCTGCATGCGCCTGCGCCGAGAGCGCGCAGCCCGGCCGGCGGCGCGTGTCAGCGAGGGAGGGAGGGGTGATGGTGGGTGAGCCCGGCCTGCCTGCCTCGCGCGCGCAACCGCAACCTCACACACGGCAGGCAGGCAACAGAGCGCCTTGTTGTTGGCCGCCGGGAACGAGAAGCCCGTGAACGACCGAGCGAGGCCGCGCCCTCCTGCGCGCGCACAGTGACGCCCGCCGTGCCGGCCGGGAGGATCTGTCGTTGCGCTGCCCGCGCGCCGGCCCGCGCGTTTCGGACGCTTGTGCTTGTCCACACGTTCGTCGCTCACGAAAAACGTACCGATGCCTACTCCAAGGGCTGATGTTAGTACTACTACTACAACTGATCTCGAAGTAGCCGGTTCTGGATACATGTAGCCGTGGGCCGTTTGCAACGTCAGATCGAGTGCGTACAGCGTAGCGCGCTATATACAGTGTGTACAGAGTAACCGTGTATCGATCCAAGGACATGGGTAGCAGGAGGAGCAATACAGAGAACTGACTGTAAGATAGAGTTTCTTTCTCTTCGCTTCTATACGCAGTACAAGTATTATACTGTACTACTATTGTGTTCTAAAGATTGGACCATGTGGTCCAATTTGTCAGGGGAATCCATGTGACGAGCAACGATCTCCTCGAAAACCGCGTCACAGAGCAGTGATGGGTACAAATCTCGGGCAGCATAGACACGAACAAACAAACTTGCGAGTGTAGGTGTGCCATGCACTCATGCAAGCAGCCGTAACCTTTTTGGGACAGGTCAGTCTCACCAAACTTTCTACGAGTACTTTGCCAGTTTGCCTGGTTGAAACGTCGGGATTTTGTCAATTTAAATGCATCGATTCGTGTGAAATTTACTCCCTCCGTTCTTACGTGACTAATTTTAATCGTTCATCTTATTTAAAAAAAATATATAATTAGTATTTTTATTGTTATGACATGATAGAACATTAATATTACTTTATACTTGACTTATGTTTTTAATTTTTTAAAAAAATTAAATAAGACAGACGATCAAAGTTAAGTACGGAAAATTATGGCTACACTTAAAATAGGGCGAAGGGAGTACAACTATGCGGTTAACATAGTACTACTAGTATTCCCTCTATCCCATAAAAAAATAATCTACTACTCATAAAGGAAGGCGTTTAGGATAATGTTTAAGTCAAACCCTAGGAATATAAATCATGAATAACTCTTAAGTTGTTGAGTTTGAAAATATAAAAATTATATGAATAGATTTGTCTTTAAAAATACTTTCATAAAAGTATATGTCAGGGTTATGGATACCACATACCTAATAGTAGTTGACTAAATCTCGGCAGGACCCACCACATACCATGTCTTATACGGAAACTGACTTCGGATATGGAGGGAGTTCCGGATAAGGAAAGACAACCAGAGTTCTACATGGAATCGACAAGGACTACTCGGATTGTATCCATATTGGTTTCCCTAGTTCTACTTGGATAAGGGGACACCTATGGGTATAAATACAAGACCCCCTAGGAGGAGAGAGGACACAATCAACATACACGGAACAATAAAAGCCACAACATACAAGCCAACATACGCTAAGACAAGACGCCGGATATCGACTTCAGAGATAGGCATGGCTAGTTCCCTACGGTGCCTACGGATACCGTCAGGAGAGATATAGCGCTGTCTCTGATCTCGCCGGATGCGGATTTGAGGAGGAAGGCTACCCTGTTGTCGACTACGAGTCAGACCTTCAGACCGCCATGTCGACAACAGTTAGATCGGCTACCCCAAATATTATACTGGTGTGATTATGGTGAATAAGAGCAACGACCGGCTTCGGCCAACAGGAGTAGGGTTATTACCTGACAATTCAGGGGCCCGAACCTGTATAAAAATCCTCGTATCCGTCTCTTTTACTACAATCTCGCATATATCCTATTACCAACGATCCCCATATTGTGGAAATACCGGAATCGTGACATCAAACGTCGACAGTATACATATATCATTTTTCAATAAATATTTTTATAGAAAAAAAAAGTCAAAATTGTGTTTTGGAGACCGTGTCGCTGTCCAAAACGAATTCCTTTACGAGTACGAAGGGAGTACTGGATGTGACACATTAATTTGGACATAATTCTATTTCGATTCGTTATACTAGAATATGTCACATCCAGTTTTAGGTTCATTTTTTATAGGATGGAGGGACTACTTAGCGTGGGTTTAGAGTTGTTTTTTTTCTTATTTTTGTAAGAAATGTACTCGTAATTGTGATTTTAGTTTTCTAAAAAAAACTAATGGGACCTGGTTTTCATATGATCCTGGTAAAACTTTATAAAAGAACTGCTCATCTCCTTTGGAGTACAAAATCCTAAAAATACAAGAATTAAAAGCACAAGATTGGAATGTCGCGGCATTTCAAATCCCATGGAAAAAAGGTTGTAAGAATTATTCAAAGCATGTTTTCCAATGGCTCATAGAAAAAAGAGTAAATTACACGCGAAGATGTCATATTGTCATCTAGACTCGTAAACTTGAAAAATTGCACATTAAGGTCCACTATCTTGTTTGAATGATCCATAAGTGGTCCAAAGAGCGTTTGACTAGAGCCAAACGCCTATGTGACACTCCACATCTTAACGTGGTGGTAATTTCTTGCTTACCCCCTATTGCTACAATAGTCACCGAAACCCCCCAAAATATATCCTAAATCCCTTCGCATCCCCCCCCCCCCCGCGTGCTTCCAAGGGAGAGGCCTGAGTATGACGAGGATGATGTCGGCAGTCATCGGCGGTACGAGATGATTGAGGTGTTAATTTGGGTTGTGCGACTTACGGCGCTCGATAGGCGACACACAGCGCGCCTTCCTCGTCGACACGATGGTTGCGATGGACCTCAACTTTAAGGGAGAAGATTAATCGGTGTCCCTAGCACCGTTACCTCGTCGTTTCCTGCCGCCTCCGGACAGCATCCTCATCATTGCAACCCTAGTCGTCGGGGGAATGCAAAGAGACGAAGGGATTCGGGGGGATTTCGATGACTATATTAGCAGTAGGGGGTAAGTACAAAATTATAGCCTCGTCGAGATGCGGAGGGGGCCGGATGCAAAATGCTGCCTACGTGGAGCGCCATGTAGGCGGCCAGCTCTGATCAAACACGCTATGGACCGTATGATTCATTAAAACAAGATCATGGAACTTAATGTGTGATTTTTCAAGTTTATAGATCTAAGTGATATCTTTGTTTAAGTTTAAGAACCGGTTGTGTATTTTACTCTAGAAAAAATATAGAAATTTTGTGATATATGTTAGTTACCTCCTCTGTCTCTAAAATACTTAGTTCCTAGAATCCAAATGCACATTTTGTAACGAGAGTAAATTACTAAAATGCCTCTAATTAATAGAAAATTAGTTTGGTGAGTTGTTAGATAACGGGGTATTGAAGGATAAATTTTCTTGATTCGTGAACCAATATTAAGTAATAAGGTACTACGTATGAGTTAGATTTATTTTGAACAAAGTTTAAGCTCTATAAATTTATTTGTTTTAAGACGAAAGGAGTAGATTAGAGTGAGGGTAAAAATAGAAAAGGATATTGCATCGACATATCAAAGGAAATGAAAGCCATGAGGTTGGAGTTCACGTTTAAAATCTAAAGATTTGAATCACAGTTGGTATTCCACATAAATTTGACAAACCCTAAATCCTATGATCCAAATGATTTCACTAAGAAATTTCCTATGAATTCATATCCATTATTTTTCCTTTAAAAATACTCTAACCCAAAGGTCTCGGTCCTACGGAAATTAGGGAGACATCGTGTTTGAGATAGGCTGATTTTTCCTTTGCTACTCAAAAATCAGAAACTACCTAAAATTGACAGAATCTGACCTCGGGTATCCTTGTACTCTCTGTCAAAAAAAATTTCCAATTCTACTCCCTTCTTAATAAAATATAACAACTTCGCATTCAAAATTTGTCCCAAATATATATAACAATTTTTTCACCTACATTCTCTTCTCAACCTATCAAAATCTTCTATAATTCAAATTCTATACCAACTTTCTGTTCTCAATTAATTATAACTTTCTTCCATTTAATTCTACCATCTTTCTTAATACCTGTGTCTAAGCCTAAAACTCTTTATATTTTAGGACAGAGGTAGCATATATGAAAATCTAGAATTGGATTTCTTTTTGACAGAAAGTACTCCCGAGTCCTAAACTCCTACTCTCTCTGTAAAAATACAACTATAAATATGAATCTACATATAGGACAGCGGGAGTATATGATGGACGGAAAGAACGGCGGACTGAAGCTACAAGTGCAGAACCACAAAAAGGATGGTCAAGCACTTAAGCTTATCTAATCCTTCTTGCTTTGGAAGAACTGCCTGCTTGCGTTCAGTATATAAATTTTTTTTAACTCTCCTGTATTTTTTAAAAAAAAGAACAGGCAGTTCTCCTGACGATCTTCACTAAAAAAAGCAATAAAAGCTGAAAAGCTGGGCAGATTCTTGCAGAAGATTATAGTACTCGTATGATCTTGTCTGTTGGAGTAGTCGCTACTTGTACTGGCATGTGCACGCTTCCATGTTTCTACTCCTACAAGTTTAATGGTACTAATATGCATACCATGTACTCCGTATCTACTCTACAAGTTCAGTACTAGTATATGTACAACTCATCGTGACAGTGTGAGTAGTAAGCAGTGCGAATAATACTTGCCACACGGTGACCGAATGTAGTAAAGTAAAGCTAGCCTAGCATGTATAATTATTTTTCGGAATTGCTAAAAGACTGTCCCAGGTTTTTTTCAGAATTTTTTTTAAATGTAACTATAGCAGTATAAACACGCCCACCATTATTCTTAATAAACGCACACTATACATCTAACCAGACCATATATAAATTGAAGTGATTTGTTCTTTAAAATTTAGACCAGTACAGACCGGTTTTGCAATAATTACGTACACTACAAATTTTGAAATGAATATGCTTATATGCCTCAATTATTTGTCTGTGTCTGGTTCCTGCGACCCAGTGCTCACTGTGTCTCCATAGCTTGGACAAGGACAACAATGGGTACTGTGGCAAAAGTAGCATGAGTTAATTAATAGGCAAAAAGTTAATCGCACGAGTTAAGCTAAGCCCTGAATTTTGGGCGATGCATGATTGATTGCTCTAGGACTTATGGAGCTATGGTCATTGCTCGCATCACTGAAGTACTGCTTCATGTTACTCATGTGGCCTCCTTGTCTCCTTGTCATTCCCTGCACTGTTAATCCATGTGACATTGGTGTACATCTGTTGTTCCTACCCTGATTCTCGTCCTTCATCTAGCTGGAAGTGTTATACCTTAAGAATAACAAATCACAAAGTTGGATTGTTAACTTTCGGAGACTGTCTGCTAGCTGCCTAGCCGGACCAGTTCCTCAATAATTTACATATTCGGGAAGATAAAAATTCCATGTGCCAACATTTCTGTATTGTTTTCAACCTTAAGATGAACATTTCAGGTCTTGAAACCCATCTAGAAATTGGGAATAAATTTTTGACAGAACTTTACAAATTCAAACAAGAACTTTAGGGGCAATTTCCTTTGCTTCGTTGCTCACGTTGAATATCTTTTGTCCCTTGTTGCCTAGGAAGGAGCCCATTCTACGATATTAAACTTCTGCAAATGTCTAAAAATTAAAGGAATCATAAACTTCAAGCTTTAATATAGTTTAATCTGAATAATTACATCAAATGTTTCCTTTTTCAACATTGGCCTCTTCTCTTTGCCAGCGTGTATGCCATTCTTTGTAGTGTGAATTGATTAATCTTCCTCAAGTTCACTACTTCTTCCTTGTTCTCTGCTTCAGGTTCTTAGGTGTAGTTTTATTTTGCTTGTTTAGGACTTCCTTAAAGAATTGAATGGGTAGGAAACGCTCATTCTCAAGGTTAAGTCCACTTTATTCCAAATATTGTCAAAGAATGATTTACCCTCCTTACATATGAAACGAACCATTTAACATCTCCCCTCCCCCCTCTTTCCAACTCGAACCAGGATAATATCAATCCTACTTGGAACACACGTTACAAAAATATAGTCAAACCCACACGTCATCCCTATCCATCTTCTTCCTCTTTTCCCATCTCCTTCGCCATCACAGTCCAACGAGCTAGGTCCACCTGTCATCATCTCTCTAGGGCGCCCCTGTCTCCTTGCAGAAACAATATTAATTCAAACAATACCAATGAGGGAGAGCAAGAGATCTGAGAGAAAGGGCCATTCCTCAAGGCGACAACTTGTGAGAGGATGTGGTAGCGGAGACTCGGGAATGATGAGATGGCAGTGGACTGGATGGCAGTGGAGCTTGCCTTGAACTAGCTGTTGAATAGTCCCACATTGGTTGTAGAAGGGTAAGGGACCTAATATATAAGTGTGGGAGCCCCTTGCTTCAATGACTAGCTTTTGGGGTGGGAAAAGCCCTTTACGATCCTACACTAGCTCCCCTATTGAGCTCTCTCAGTGGTACCGAGCTCGGGCAACCACCACGGACTCCTCCAAGTTGCAAGGCCATTACCACAACCACCATCTACCATAGTTATTAAGACCGGACCGGAGAATGAACCGGTCGAGCTCTCGGTTCACTGGTTTGGTGGTTCGACCAGGTTAGGCCGGTCCAACCGCGGTTCGATGTATAATATGACATAAATGTCTCGTACCAACATAAGTGAATAGATGGAGGGTTGGCTAGCGCATGCTGCTCTCAGCCATGTGACCGGAGGTCGAATCCCGACTCCCGCACCTTCTTCTAGCGATTTTTGGTGGGGTGGTTCAAAGCCCGGTTTATATAAAAACTGCCCAGTTCAATTGGTTTTTCCCGGTTCAATTACACACTCGATCTTTTAAGAGGACCGGACCGGTCGAGGCTCTGGTTCCGGTTTTTCCCGGTCGGACCGGACAGACCCTAGTTCCGGTTTTTCCCGGTCAGACTGCTGGTCCGGTCCGGTCCTAATAACTATGCCATGTACTAGTCCGAGTTGCAAGGCCACCGTTTGTAGGACCCCTAGCAACCACCACCATAGAACTACTTCGGAGCTCCGAGCTACCTCTAGGAGAGCGTCATCGCTATGGTCTATTCAACCTCACTATCTAGATCTGCAGTGATGGCTAGATCTAGTAGACATGGCTCAGTACTAGATGCAGAGGTTAAGGGAAGAGATGGTGCTGCCATATAATTTCCCTCCTCTCTCACCATCCTACTTCCCCATCTAGCTTATCATGTCAACACCACCTTGACGTCACCTCCTCTCTCACCATCCTACTTCCCCATCTAGCTCATCATGTCAACACCACCTTGACGTCATGGGAGTGGAGGTTGTTAATGTGACAAAGGTTGCAGGAGGAGAAGGGAGAAAAATAAGAAGGGAGGAATAAGATGAGGAGTGGTTAAATGGTGGATCTCATGCCATATTGGACACCACATAATTCCAAGGCCACCGTGTGTTGAGTAAAGGGGAGTAATTTGTCTACTTTCAAGAGTTAGTGGATGTTAAATGTCCGGTTTCATAGTTGAGGAGGTTAGTCAGGCTTAACACTTTTCCTTGTAGCCTTTGCACCTCCATACTTAGAGTGTGGATAGTAAGGGGCTTTATCAAACTTGGATGTAGCAAGACCACACCCAACCTAAGACTCGATACTCTTGTCTAACCCGATCCTGATCGCCTTCGTGAGCACAAAATAAATACCTACGATGTGCCCATCGAGTACTTAATTTCCAATGAGTTCTTATTGGGTATTCCAAACCATCAATAGTATATCCATGCTCACATAATTAAACCAAACTGACATTTGACCACAAGCTAGCAAATATTAAGTCAACAACATTCCAAACCAAAGAATGCAATTTACAACATTCTAAATAAGAGATCCCAAATCAGCATTAAACACAAGACGGAAACACATATATCGGGTCAGAGCAAGGATTATCCATGGGTATAAAACAATACACATGATCGTCTGTCAGGATTTATCATACCCAAGGTTAGAAAGCTACCCTGTTTACTCATTTAGGTTCCCATTGAATCGTAGGAATGAAAAAAAACGTAGAAATAGAATTTTAACATGAATGGAAGTGTAAAAAAGAGGATTTACAAAACACATGAAATACATAGAAATGATCGTTTAATTGGATCGTATGAAAAACACTGGAATCGGATGAGAGAGATAGACTCAAAGGAAATTTTCTAAGAGCTTTAAGTTCTTGCTAAGTTTCCTCTAAAATCTCTATAGTATTGTCCATTACATAAAAATCTACCATATAATTCACCAACTAGTGTCCTACAAACCTCGTTCATCAAATCCAACGGTTCAGATCGTTCCGCATTTCCCCCTCAGCCTCCCCCTCACGAAGACGGCCAGACGGAAGACCGCCCACGGCTCACCCGAACATCACGCCACCTCTCCCCTCTCTCTCGCAATCACGCCAACCGCCCCCGACGCTGCAGAAGCCGGACGCGTCGCGCCGCCGTCGCCCCGTCATCCCTCCCACTTCACCTCAACAGCCCCCTCCGCCGCACCGTACCGCGCCGCCATGCCCTCTTCGCGCATCTTCGGCGCCGTTCGACGCCCACCGCCTACCCCCACCCACGCCCACGGTGCCGCCCAGGAAGCTCGCTGTCACTCACCGCCGGCCCGCCGCCTAAGCAAGAATTTCGCTGGGTTCCCTGCTCCTTCCCTGTCGCATGGGCCTTCTCGCCGGTGATCTCCTCCCTTATCATCCTCAGGTAACGCTGTTGATCCCGCGCTGCTGCCACACCTTGTGACATTCCAGTCCATACCCTCGCCCAGATCGACTTGTTTGGATCCCTCAAGCTGCGCTTAGTTCTATGGATATTTGCTATTCCTGCTGATAGGTATATTCATCTGAATCATCCGGTACTATCAATTGCAGGTTCTGGACCGGGTTAGAATTTATTACACCTTTTTCATTTTATTCATATATGTGCTCTGGTCCATATCTGTTATGAGTCTGGTCACGACTTATGATGTTCCTTATCCTATCCTTCTTGTATACAAACATCAGTAGAGCAACGAAAAGGGCTGAGGTTGAAGCAATTCCTGTGACTAGAAAAAGCCCTGAAAAGCTGTTGAAGTTCGACTGCTCGAGCCAATGACAGGCATGTTGGTCCCCAATCCATTTCTTTTCTATATGAGTAATCTACAGATGCATGTGCAAACCTGGGTTTGTACACGTACTGACCACAGGTGCAGATGAATTGTAAAACTAAGATATTAAACAGTATATAAACAACTAAATATATATCAGTATATATAAGGTTTGAGTATCTAAAATGTTTACTGCATTGAACTTAACAAAAAAATTCAGATATCTGCCTACAAACATATGGAATTTGCTTCTTCCATCCTTCATGTGATTGTTGGTCTGCCGACTGCTTCTGATGACCGAGGTGCTCTATTGGCTTTCGTGATTACCGTCATGCCGCGCCCTTCGATTTGTCGGTCTCACTCATCATGATGGTGATATTTCTTTTATCTTTCTTCATGCCCTAATTATTAACTGAAACTTTGCTGTGCTATGGGCCAAGGAGTCAATGTATTTCATTTCTACATTACGATGCAAGTAAACCTAGCATATACTAATTCTCTAAGAAATCATGCCATCAACTGTTTTTAACTTATTTCTGCTATCTATACTAAGGCGAAGGCCAAAGCTGCTGCAAAGGTCAGAGAATTGTTCCACCAATGGTCACCGATGATGACAAGGCTACTTAGATCAGGAGCATTTTATCAATTTTGGGTTCTATCAATTTTCGCGTTCAATTTTAGGTTCTATAGATTTCATCATTGTCATGTTTTTTTCTAGGGTCTATTTGTATTATGTATATTTTATTATCAGTATATATCTCGATTTTGGTTTGTTATTCAATGCTTTAATTTAACAAGGCCATAACTATTACCATGAACGTATTGATTGGATGTGTGATGTAATCAGTAAAGATTTGTATCATGTACTCCCTACGTTTTAGGTTATAAAACGTTTTGATATACGGGTGAGATGTATGAACCAGTTCAATTTTTTTGTGATTTGATTAATGGCACGATCTGATGAAATCGGTTAAGATTTATATTACATGTGCTAAAACTTGGCAAAGGATTTACTAGACTGTATTTTATACATGCTTATAAATTTTAATTGTCACCGTAGCGTTAGCACAAGCATATTACTAGTTTTAAATTATTGGATAAGATTTAATTCTTCTATTCAAAGGTATTCATAGAATTTTTCTTTAGTATTAAAATTCTCTAAAATTTCTATATTTTTCTTCCAAATTAAATGGACCTTACGATTGTTTCCATAACTTTGAGACAAGTTGCTATATGTGTTTGCTCTAATGAAACAGCAAACCCTACAATTAGGCGAGTTGGGATCATTCTGACTTTTCAGCCCATCCTCCCTTCTGACAGCTCGATTACGCAACGAAGAAGAGCCCACTCAGCTTTCTGATCATTTTTTTGCCTGTTCTACTGGATGCAGGCCGAGAGAGAGAGAGAGAGACCTGGTGCCACTGAACGAAGCACAGCTATAGTTTTGCTGCTCTAGCTCTCCCTCTCTCTACCGCTTGCATAGTTTCATTGCATGGCTGTCTGGGTGGCCGCACATCCCACCACTGTTGCTGTGCCTAAACCTTATCTTTTCCCCATATAATACCAACTCACACCGCTAGAGAGAAAGAAACATACGCATCCCACCAACGCGACGAGCTCAGAATCTCAGAAGTCAGCAGCAGCAAAGAGGCGATAAGTAGCCGCGGCTCCCCGTTCGTTGCCCAAAACCACCCAAAAGCGTAGCGACACACGAGAAGCCACCAGCCAACGTAGTACGCGCCGAGAGCCGAGGCCATCCACGACCACAACCATGAGCACACTAGTAGACGCGCTGTGCGCTCCCTGCAGCGACACCACGCTCATCTACGACACCTTCAACGCCTCCGCCGCCGCGAGCTTCCTCTTCGACAATGCCGCCGCCTTCTGCGACGCTGACATCCTCGGCGGCACGGCGACAGGGAAGAAGGAGGCGACATCATCGGCCGCGGCCGCGGCCGCGGACGCCGCCCCACCGAGGAAGAAGCGGCGGCGGCGCGCGAAGAGCTGCAAGTCGAGGGAGGAGACGGAGACCCAGCGGATGACGCACATCGCCGTGGAGCGCAACCGCCGGCGCCAGATGAACGAGTACCTCGCCGTCCTCCGGTCGCTCATGCCGGAGCCCTACGTCCAGAGGGTACGTCGTACTACGCGCGCCGGCACACGTCTCTCTCGCCCTCTCTGTTTTGTTTCTTTTTTAGCAACCCGACATCGCTTCGTGTCAAGTGTTTCTGTATATCTGCGTTGCTCCCATTTGTCAAAGAGCAAGAAAGCGATGTCGGAGCAACCGGCGAGGAGAACGGCGATGAGAGAATGTTTGGCCGAAAGAGACTCCACCGCCATGGCGCCATTGTCCGCCATTACTCATGGCGTATCTTCTCTTTACCGCTCAATCTCTTTTCTTGAACAGAAGCATCCATTCTTTGCACAGAAACCTTCTGTCCATTAATGTGTCTCCCCTATCATTAATTCACTCGTACACAGAGAGAGTTGCCTGGATGGGCCTGTCCTGTCAAATTTAATGCGTTCTTGATCATTTTTAAATGTTGTGTAGGGCGACCAGGCGTCCATTGTTGGAGGCGCAATCGAGTTCGTGAAGGAGCTCGAGCAGCAGCTGCAGTCGCTTGAGGCGCAGAAGCGAACGCTGCTCCCTCACCACAAGGCGAGATGCGACGACGCAATGCCGATGCATAACGCCAGCGGCAGCAACGCCGGGGCAGGCGGCTGCATGGAGCCCACGACGACAACGAGCAACTGCAGCAGCAGCGTCACCGAGGACGCGCCGTCCGCCGACGCGCCCCCGTTCGCGCAGTTCTTCGCGTACCCGCAGTACGTGTGGTGCCACTCGCCGCGCGACTCCACCACCACCACCACCGCGGCGTCCGCGTCGGCGTCGTCGTCGTCGCCGGCCACGGTGGCGGCGGCGGCGCTCCAGTCCGAGCACCGCTCCGGGTTGGCCGACATCGAGGTGAGCCTGGTCGAGACGCACGCCAGCGTCCGTGTCATGTCGCCGCGGCGGCCCGGGCAGCTGCTCAAGATGATCGCCGGCCTGCAGGCCCTCCGGCTCACCGTGCTGCACCTCAACGTCACCACGCTGGACTCCCTGGTGCTCTACACCCTCAGCGTCAAGGTACGCCTACGCCTATCGCCTGCGTCTGCAGCCGTGCACTGATTTCAGTTCTTTTTTTCAACAAAAGTGCCTCAATTTTCGGCCACTGCGTTTCACACGCATTTCGCGCTGAAACGCGCACCGATGCAGTAGCTAGCCAGGCGCTCAAACCGAGCGATACCACCAGCACAAACGTTTGTGCGTGTCTCCATGCATGGTTTGGGAATCATGAGGTCACTTCAACCGAGTTAATTAATCGGAGTAATCTGGGACGATTATTAGAGACGGTGTTTGATTGGTATAGCGTCTGAAAAGAAAACGTGTCAGATATTCTCCTGCCTGCACTGCACACCACAGGCATAGGTCATCGCATCAAGGACGCAGTCGTGCAGTCCCCCAAACAGTATAATGAACAGAAACAAGAGATGAACAGAGATGGAGATCGCTTCACCCATCGGTTTTCGATCAAGCATCATTGTTCGAGACGCATCAAAATTTCTCAGAATTTGATCGAATCCGATGGACCTGAGTAGGAGCCTGAGTGCCTGACCACCTGAGTCCTTTCCTGCTTCCCCTTCTCGCTTGTTGTTCGCTTTTGACCGGATACTCCGTAGGAGTATTTCAGTAGGAGTAGGCAGGTCGGGCCCCTGCAGCCAAGGACTTGTCAATGTTTTCAAGTCCAAACGGTGAGTAGCGCACAGTACTACTAGTGGTCTGGTAGTCCTAGTAAGCACTGGCCTAAGAGCAAGATTAATAGTATAGTTAATTACTGGCTTCAATTTATCTATAGCCAATCTAATAGCTTATTTATACAATAGTATATACTACACTATTAATACCTTATCCCACTTGTTATACACTCACTGTGTCTTGGAGTCCGTGCTACATCTGGCTATAAATCTGTAGCCCGCTGCTCTTCTATCTCCTTATTTATCTTCTTAAAATATGTTTGCAGCTGGCTTATAGCCTGCTATTGTACCTGCTCTAAGAGCAAGTTTAATAGTATAGCACACTACTAGCTTCAATTTATCTATAACCAATCTAATAAGCAATTCATACAATAGTTGCTTACTATACTATTAATATATGGTCCCACCTGTCATACACACATTTTGTCTTGGAGTCCGCGCTGCAGCTAGCTACAGATCTGTAACCCGTTGTTCTTTTCTCTCATCATTTAAGGCATGTACAAAGGTAAAGCCTAGAATGGTCTCTTTGTTAATACATATCACTTAGAGACTATGTCTTTTTGTTAATATATATCACTTAAAGACTATTCTCCTACAATAGTTAAGACAATAAGAACTCTTAACCATTAATGCACCAAAATATTTTTTTAGTACCATTCTTTCCTTTTCTTCACCTCCATGCAAAAAAATTTTCTTTAATAAATGTTAAGAGTCGACTCTGACCCGTTGTCATCCGTAGCAACCATGTTTCCCTTTCCTCCACTCTCTCTCTTCCACGTCATCAATTTTACTTGCATTGAAACGAAGAGAGATCGTTATTACACACCATTACACCATTGTACATGCTCTTATCTTATTAAAATATGTTTACAGCTTTAATAGGTTGCTATTGTATATGCTCTAAGCTGTGCGTAGTATGCCGCTTCACGAAAAAGCTACTGCGCCAGTCAGTCCAGATTGTGTAAGAAAAACGCTGCCACGGAGAATCCTTTCTGCTGAGCTGAGCCGTGCTATAGATTTCGACTCGCATAGAGAACTGAAAAGGCTATAGCTACAGTAGGCACAAGTATAGCGCTGGTGTTCAGCCATGACAGTGTGTGACAGTTCCCGATGGAATCTGTGTGCGAGTAGTGCTAATCTAGGGTATTTTTTACGGCTAGTGGCAGATTCCTTAGCTCCCTAACCGGCCATTGCACATGCACGCGATCTCATTAGTTCTCGTCTAATCCTAATCTTGTCTTTGCGTGGCCGTGTGCTGCACAGGTTGAGGAAGGATGCAGCCTGACGACGGTGGACGACATCGCGGCGGCGGTGCACCACGTGCTCTGCATCGTCGACACGGAGGCGGCCGCCTCGGAGCATCTCCTCGCGGCGGGGCAACTGGCCACGACGGCGACGGCCGCGGCGGTGGCGAAGAGAGAACTCGCGACGTACATGTACTGAGCCGCTCCAAGTGCCTTACATGTCGTCGTTTGTGTGGTCGCGTGTACTGTATGCCGCGCTCCCGTTTTTCTCCCCTTCTTTTTAGGCTCGTGACGTTTTTGCTGTGTAGTTGTACTAGTAGATGCAAAATGCTATGTGTCCAGTAGTCCCAGCCTCTCGACGAGGGCGTGCTTGTCTGTTTCTCGTTCTGAAAACAGAATGTTGTATTGCTGTACCTGTACAGTATCCTGCCTCGCCTTTCTGTAATGAGAGCGACTAGCGAGTAGCGACATTGGAAGGAACAGTTCGAGATTCGTATTATCCGAACCGGGCCTTATGAGGTTACTGACTTACAATGGGCCATGTGAGTTACCACTGCTTCATGGCAAGGGCGGGCTTTAGCCTACTCAAAGTCCATCAACTGTGTGATTTGCTCGATTTGTGGGCCGTGATAAGGCCGAAGGCCAGCTTGCTGCCAAATCTCCAACCAGCCCCGCCGACCACCAGGTGCAAATCAACTCGTTTGACGGTTTGAAAAGTGGTCTATGCTGAGATATGGTAAGTTGTTTTGGTCCACCTGTGATGAATGGACTTTGTATGTTTATATTTATAGTACCATATACTTCAATAATACTCTCTACGTCTATTTTTGATAGTTATATTTTCAAATCTGAAAAATTTATTTTTAATAGGCATATTTCAATCCAACAACCTATTATCTTAATGACTTTCTCGGATTTAATGCATGACTCTCTATTCTTCCACACATGATTGGCTACATGAGCATTGAGAAATGTAAATATTAATGAATCGCTTGTTTACGAGGAATGACTAGTGCTCCTTCCATTCTAAATTGATCTACATATTTTATAGGTACACCAAGACAAAAAAAGCTAATAAGTTTCTCATACTATATTTACTCTAGCAAACAAACTCGATGCATGCACCATCCCCAATATTTTCTAGCCAATAACAAATCAAGATATTGCATGTGAGTTATAAATACTTGTGTGCATATATGCATCAATGTCCATTTACTCTAATACACAAATAATGAATAGATTTAATAAATGAATACAAATATGTAGATCATTTAAGAATAACCTAAAAAAAATTATATAGAAATTAATTTAGAATAGAGAGAGTAGCATGTTTAAATGGGTACGGGCTGATTGGCGACTGACCGCGCGCGGTTAGTCCAGCCCCATTACGTCTCCTATGTACTACTACTAAGAGCAACTGTAGTGTCGGATCGACCACAACAGTCCACCGAAGACGAATATATGTTTGGTTCGATAAGTGGTGTTGAAATCGAATTGTGGGACCCATATTAAAAAAAATCCCCCAATCACAGCGTTTTGCCCTTCATGCATATGCCAAGTGCTACAGGCAACAAATAATTTTTTACTCGGTTGGTTCGACCACAGTTTAGACATCGATATTTCCTCTGACATGCATGCGCCGACTGCCACAGTGTAGTATGTTTCGTTTTTATGCACTAAAATCGATTTAAGCCAGTGGCGGAGCTAGAGATGAATTGAGGGGGTGCACCACATTGCTGTACATATAGCGAAACAAAAATAATACTTAAGCAAATGACCAGGGATTGCAATTTCGTTTAAAAATTTTGGTAATCTTGGACACCTCGGCAAGTGATTATCTCAGCCAAAATTTTTGTTTTTTTTCTCAAAATTTTATGAAGTTGATCAAAATTTAGTCAAATTCAGTTAAATTATGTTAGAATATGCCAAAAATCCTGAAATTTCAGGAATTTCGGTAGAACCAAAATGAGTGAAATTTTGGCCGAAATCGAAATCGAAAACCCTGCATATAACACGAACAATTTAACTGTTCATAATTACAGCAACAAATAAGAAGCGATAACAAAATGCTTACCAAAATGTAGCGAAAGAAGTTAATATCATATACACTCAAATCATCAGCCAACCTGAGTATACTTAAATCACCTGCAACATAAAAGTGAGTAAAATCATCAAAATTTGCAACTGAATAACCGTCAAATAATCATTTAATGTTGGATGCATTTTCCTGTCTAGTTGATTAGGGTGGTACTTGTGAACATATTATTTGGTATTTTGTGGTGATTTGCTTTTGAGAAATTTCTCCAATACATCCGCCTGTCATTTATAGCCATGATGCAAAAGGAGAATAGCAATATAATAAAGTCATAGCCCCAAGTATGTTAATAGTGTTGTACAATTTTGCTTCAAACTGACAAATCCTAACTCTACAACCTAGAAAATTAATAACAACAACAAAATAATTTCAAATCTTCTATACTAATTTCACTAAATTCGCTTGCAAAGATCAGATTAATTAATTTATAAAAAAAATAGAGCTGAGGAAACAAGACACAGAAAAAAAATTTGAGATCTTGCCTGTTGCGCTCAAAATCTTGAAGGGAAAGAAACATGGGTGAAATTAAATGGCGTGGCAGCTAGCAAGAGAGATGGTCTTGAGCACAGCCAGAAGATGAACCACTCCGCTGGCAAAACTCATGGCCGGAGGTGTCCGCACCAGTTCGCCGAAAGGACAGAAGGAAAGGGGAAAAAGATGCGAACAAGAACCACTTGCCGCCGTGCGGCATCTGACGGTAAAAAGGAAAACCCTCCTCCATCCAGACGTGCAAACGTTTGCTCTTCCTAAACTCTATGGGCCTGATCTATTTAGAACGTCGTTCATGGGCCAGTAATGTCTTCGTTGTTGTTTTGGGCTGACAGGGGTACACCAACTAGACTCGAGGGGTGCACATATGGTCAAAGTAGGGTGGTAAGCATTGAATTTGTTTTTCGGCTCGGGTGCCTGGGAACCCCCTCTGGCCCATTGGGCTCTGCCCCTAATTTAAGCCTTACATTGGAGTTGCTCTAACTAGTATTCTGTTCTCCCTCTTTATACTACTAGTATTATATATATATATATATATATATAACTACTATATGACACCTTAAGTGCTACGTAGCTATGTGGCACTCCTCACATCATCTTTTCGACCCTCACCCGAACCTGTTAAATTTTTAACTCGCGCCTCCCACCAACATCTCCGCATCCCACATTTTTAACTCGCGCCTCCCACCAGCATCTCCGCACCCCACCGTATCCTCTCTCAGGTTCAAATAGGAGTAATTTTTTTACTCATGCCAATAATTCTATTTATATACTTGTGCAACGGCTCAGCTTTTTATTTCCACTTTCTCTCGCCCCATTCCTTCTCCGTTTTTTTCGCATCTGGGATCCAGAGCGGCGATGGGCTGGCCGGCGTCAATGAGGAGACGCCGGAGGCAACCTTCATCCTTCTGTTCCAGCGACGGGTTGCTTCAGCAGCGCTTTCTCATCTTAATCATCACGGTTAGATTGGTGGTTTATGCCCGTGAGGTAATTAAGGAGGTAGATTATGGTTGGGCATGGTCTTCTCTTATGCATTTGAGTTTTCTGCAACTGCTCTTATCCTATTTGATCTATTTTACATGTTTGATCTCATTTTCAAGAACTCGATCCATTGATTTAAGCCAGGACTTCTAATGACATTTTGTTTGATAGACTAGTAGGTTCTGCAAGAGGGTTCAAACGGAGCAGATGTCCAAAATTGGTTGTTTTCCTTTTAGATGTAACTCGTCCTTTCTGGATCGATAAGGCTTGTCAATTTGATTGCTGATACATAAGCACTAATCTGTAATCATTTTTTTGATTTATCTTGCATTCTCTCTCTTTTTCCTGTCGTGCCGCAGCTGGCGCAGGCAAGAACATACCCGCCGCTTGCCCGAGTGCTCGTCGGCCCTCGGTCTCATCGTCCGAGCCTCCATCGATCTGCTCCGGTCGTTTCCCTCACTGCCAAGAAACAAGCCATCAGATTCAAATTGGGTGACATAGGGTAGACATATCACAATGTGATATAGAGTAGATCTCGGCTCTACAAAACAAATCCAACGGCTAAGATTCATTCATGTCATCACGGGTTAAAATTTAACTCCATTAAAATTTTAACTCCTGAAAGTTTACTCCCAGTAAAATTGTAACTCCTGAGTAAATCTGCGAGTTAAAGTTTAACTCGTGATGCCGTGGACAAATCTCAGCCGTTGGATTTGTTTTGGAGGACCGAGATTCACCCTGTGTCACCTTGTGACATGCCCACCCTATATCACCCAATCTGAATCCCAATTCCCAAGTCATCATAGATCGGCGCCCACGGCAGGTGATCTTGCATACTTTGTCTGATTGTAAAATGGTGTAAATGCCATGTAAATTTTTTAGTCGAACTGATGCAATGCAACACTATGCATGTGTATTATACATGTATTATCCTGATGGAAAATTTTATCTCTGATTTATGAGGTGCACACTGGAGTAAAATTTTCACTCATAAATGAGATGCACACTGGAGTAAATATGTTACACCACGTGCTAGTCGTCTTGTACTCCTGTGAGTAAAATTTTTTCACAAAGTTACATAAAATTATCAAGTAGTAAAACTATTACTATCGTATATAACGGTAGTAAAAAAATTACTTAAGGAAAAATGGCTCCATTCGTAGCACAAGATCCTTCTTTAGTCAGAAGGACTGTGTTAAACGGTAAAAAAAATTACTGAAGGAAAAATGGTTCGATTAGTAGCACAAGATCTTTTTTTTTTAATTAGAAGAACTGGATGTGGTGGAGAACAAGAATCACTGCGCCTGACGAGGATGAGTGGCGAGCGCAGATATGGGCGGGGCGATCGAAAAACAGGATGCATGTGTTAAGAACAGAAAAAAGTCGAGAGTAATTTTTTTACGGGAGAACATAATAAACTGGACATCACATAGCACGTGGAGTAATTTTTTTACTTAACAAATCAGGTAGAAACCCAAAATAAAGTGGACATATATAGCACGCACAGTAATTTTTTTACTGAAGGAATAGGGATTTTTTTACTCGTAACGATGGGAAGGGGAGATCTGGTTTGGAAAGAGAAGAAACGAAAAATCAGGAAGTGATCACGATAAAAAAGTAAATCACGGAACCAACGAGAAAATAGGCAGCAACATAGTAATTTTTTTCATATCGCTAGGAACGGAAAATCAGGACGCGGTGTGGGGATATCGCTCTTAGTCGCGCCACGGTATTAGGTAGCACGCAATGGCTGTGTGTGTATGTGTGTATATATATATATATATAGTATACATAAAAAAGTTTGTATTAGGACGTATACCAATTTTATATACGCGTATATAGTTTGTATATGTATGTATAAAAACAAAAAAATATACATATACAAAGTTTGTATTTGTACATATATAAAGTTTATATATTCATATGTATTAAAAACCAAAAAAGATACGGGAACAAAAATAAAAAGAAAATAACGAAACGGAAGTACCAAAAAAAATGAAAAAACCAAAAAAAAAAAGAAACCGAAGAGAAAAAAAAAGGGAAAAAGCGGGCGCTCGCAAGGGGAAAAAAAGAGAAACCGAAAAAAAAAGGGAAAACGCGGGCGCTACGCCGTCGCCGTCCCCTCTCCGCGTGCGACACGTTGTCTCGCCATATAGCCATCTCGTGTTTAAATGGACGATAAGTAGAATTACTTATCCTTATCCTTACTCTGTGTGCCAAGATGAAATATAACTATCATATTTTCAATTAATTTTTTATTTTTCAAACAAAGACGAGCCATTAGACGTAAAATTAAATAGGGCCAACAGTCAATATTAAAAGGCAACCAAGTTTGGATGAAGAAAAATATTAAAAGCAAAGGTTACTGCAAAATCTCCATATTGGCAAAAATGGGCTGTGATTCGTGACATACTGATAGATAAAGACAACAAACATGCAGTGATCTGTGCAGAGCATCTGGAATAGGAGTGAAATTTACTCCACCAAGAATATTTGGAGTTTTTCAAGAACAAGAATCAAACCTAGATGACCATGCAAATTCATCCAGCAAACTTTGTCCTTGCGGTTCATCCAGGTTTAAGTTTTATACATGTGAATGCTTGTACTTATGGATAACTCTTTTAGTGATAGGCGACGTACCCGTTTACAACGAGATGTCCGTGGTGATTTCGTCTATCTCAAGATATACCGAATCAGCTTTTCGGAAGTAGCTGTATATGTAGGGTTTGCGTGTGTGTTCATATGAGTGAGTGTGCGCGTGTTAATTATGAATACTTCATTTATGTTGTGTTTCTGAAAAAAAAATATCGCACTCCAGAAAACCATTAATTTCTTTTCCGCCGCCGGGAGCTCCTCACCGTGACGGCGTGACCCGAGCGAGCTCCTCTTTTTATCTGTGTGCGCCTGACCACTCTTCGAGCTCCTGCGAACAAGGCGCCTACCAGTCAAACACCGTTCAACTTGGCGCACTGGTTCATGATTGATGCAGTGATCCGGGCAGTGCGTATTGACAGGCAAAGAACGTGCTCCCAGATAAAGAATTCATGTCTACCAATATGATGCAAAATAGTCCAGCAGTCAGTCGATGACATACTATATTGAATTGCTTGGTTTTATGCTCCATTTCAGTTCCGAGGTGAAGAAGATGACAAAACTCCGATCAGATCTATCCCAGAACATTGCTTGGTCGTTTTACTTGCAAGTGACTCAACGAATGCATCGTGCGGGCCATTTTATTACGCTCCGGGTTCCGGAATTTTCGATAACGACGAGGCAATCAAATGTATAGTAATCCCTTCATCCCAAGTAATCCCTTTAGTTATAGCCACTGTCCATATCTATCCATTTATCTATCTATTATATTATTAAAACAGCTTTGAAAGAAGACACCACGTTCGTTGTGGGGGCTAGAAATTCCCACATTAATCGAAGAAAAAGAAAAAAAAGAAAAATGAGAGTCCAAGTAGAAGTCCAATTTAAAAATAGCTAAAATTCGGAATTAAAAATAGGCAATATTGAAAGAAGTTTCCATATAAGAACCCAATACGAGATTAATCAAAATTCGAAATAAAAATAAAATAAAATCCAAAATTAGAAAAGGAAAGGAGAGTCCAAGTAGGAATACAATTTAATTAGAAACACGAGTATGATAAGATTTTGTCTTTCAAAGTCTCAAGACAACAAGATAGCTATTTAATAAATTTTAAGTAAAATCATACTAAAAAATATTTGATTTTGTTTGGGTGCTAGCGGCGTAATTGCGCGGGCCACCTAACTAGTTATATTATTAAACAGCTCGAAAAGGAAGCACCACATTCGCTGTGGGGGCTAGAAATTCCCACATTAATCGGAGAAAAAGAAAAGGAGAGTCCAAGTAGAAATACAATTTAAAAATAGCTGAAATTCGGAATTAAAAATAAGCAATATTGAAAGAAGAGTTCGTATAAGAACCCAATACGAGATTAATCAAAATTCGAAATAAAAATAAAATAAAATCCGAAATTAGAAAATAAAAGGAGAGTCCAAGTAGGAATATAATTTAAAAATAACTGAAATTCGGAATAAAAAATAAGTAATATTTAGAGAAGAGTCCATATAAGAACCCAATACGAGATTAGTTAATATTCGGAATAAAAATAAAAAATAAAATCCGAAATTAGCAAAAAGTAAGGGAGAGTCCAAGTAGGAATATAATTTAAAAATAACTGAAATTCGGAATAAAAAATAAGTAATATTTAGAGAAGAGTCCATATAAGAACCCAATACGAGATTAGTTAATATTCGGAATAAAAATAAAAATAAAATCCGAAATTAGCAAAAAGAAAAGAAGAGTTCATTTAGAAATACAATTTAAAATTAACTAAATTTCAGAATTAAAAATAAACAATATTGAAATAAGAATCCATATAAGAACCCAATACGAGATTAATTAAAATTCAGAATAAAAAAATAAAATAATTTCCAAAATTAGAAAAATTAAAAGAGAGTTCAAGTAGGAATACAATTTTGAAATAACTGAAATTCAAAAATAAAAAATAAAAATATTAAAAGAACACTATACGATATTAATAAAATTTGAAAAAAAATAAATTCAGAAATTAGAAAAAGAAAAAAGATTTTAATTAGGAATACAATTTATAAATAACTAAAATTGATGGTAAAATAAAGACTATTGAAAAAAAGACCATCTAAAACACATGATGAGATAAATTAAGTAACAAGCCTATAAAAAAGTAGAGTGGTGGCGGTTGATACGACATATACAAACTGTTAGGAAAATACCAAATAGAATTCTAATGATGATTAAAAGGAGGGACGATAGACGGGTGGTGAAGCAAACGGGCAATGCGGTTGTCGGGACTTCTAGAAAGTAAAAAATAATAATCCCATTGATAATCTTATTCGATTTTTAAAATCTCAATGATAATAAAAAGGAGAAGCGACGGACGGGGTGTATAGGAGTATAGTTGCTGAGCCGCTGACGGTTGGCGGGACTTTTAGAAAATAAAAAATGAATTCCAACAATAGTTATGTTCGATTTTAGAATCCCAATGACAATAAAGAGTAGGTGGGAGATGGGTCGTAGAGGAGTATAGTGGCATCGTTTGACGTGACTTCTAAAAATTATAAAAAAATGAAACCCAACAAGACAATAAATTCTAAAAACTAAAAGGTCCAATTTTTAAAGGTTCGGAACTTTTAAAAAGTAAAAAAAAAAACCCAATGATAATCATGTTCGATTTGAAAATCTCAATGACAATAAAGAAGGGAGGTAGCGGGCGAGCTATAAAGGAGTACAATGGCAAAGCCGCTGACGGTTTGGCGGGACTTATAGAAAGTAAAAAATGAACTCGAACGATAATTATGTTCCATTTGTAAAATCCTAATGATAATAAAGAGAAAAGATAGTGGATGGGTCGTAAAGGAGTAAAGGAGTATAATGGCAGCGTTTGACGGGACTTATAGAAATTATAAAAACGAAACCTAACGAGATAATAAACTCAAAAAACTATAAGATCCAATTTTTAAAGGTTTCAATGAGAATGAATCGAAATTGTGGTAAACCAAGGAAGCAAATAAAAAAGTATATGACAGAAGTAAGAGGTAGCAGCTGGTGTGACTTTTAAAAACTATATAATTAGAAATACGAGGATGATAAAGGGATAGCTATTTAAAAAATCATACTGAAAAATATATGATTTTGTTTGGGTGCTAGCCGCGCAATTGCGCGGGCTACCCAGCTAGTTACATTATTAAAACAGCTCGAAAAGAAGGCACTACGTTCGCTGTGGGGGCTAGAAATTCCCACATTAATCGGATAAAAAGAAAAGAAGAGTCCAAGTAGAAATACAATTTAAAAATAGCTGAAATTCGGAATTACAAATAAGCAATATTGAAAGAAGAATTTGTATAAGAATCCAATACGAGATTAATTAAAATTCAGAATAAAAATAAAATAAAATCTGAAATTGGAAAAAGAAGAGTCCACGTAGGAATATAATCTAGAAATAACTGGAATTCGGAATTAAAAAAAAGGAATATTAAAAGAAGAGTCCATATAAGAATCCAATACGAGATTAACTAAAATTCGGAATAAAAATAAAATAAAATCTGAAATTGGATAAATAAAAAAGATAGTTCGAGTAGGATGAAACAACTATAAAATTGAAAATAAAAAACATTAAAAAATAATTCATATAAGACATAATATGATATTAACTAAAATTCTAAATAAAAATTAAAATAAATTCCAAAAATAGAAAAAGAAAAAATAATAGTTCAACTAGGAATACAATTTATAAATAACTTAAATTCGTCATAAAAAGTAAAAACTATTGAAATAAGAGACCATCTAGAACATATGACGAGATTAACTAATATTTGAAATAACAAAAAAATAAATTCTGTAAATATAAAAATAATTATAAGAGTTCAAGTAGAAATATAATTTATAAATAAAAATATCAAAATGAAAAATATGGACTTCTAAAAAAACTCCATCTAGAACACAAATGATGACAAATAACAATAAAGAGGGGGAGAAGCAACAGGTTTATAAAGAAGTAGAATGGTGGCGGTTGATAGGACATCTAAAAACTATTAACAAAACGTAAAATAGAATCCCAATGACGATTTAAAGGAGAGACGACGGATGGGCCGTTAAGCCGTTAAGCAGCCCAGTCATGGCGGTTGGCGGGACTTATAGAATGTAAAATATGAACCAAAATAATAATTATATTCGATTTTTAAAATCCTAATGACAATAAAGAGAAGAGATAGTGGACAGGCTGAAGAGAAGTATGGTGACAGGGTTTGACATGACTTCTAAAAATTATAAAAAGATGACAAATGACAACAAATATAGGAGAAGCAACATGTATGTAAAGGATTAGAGTGGTGGTGGTTGATGGAATATCAAAAAACTATAAACAAAACCCTAAATAGAATCCCAATGATGATTAAAAGGAGGGACGATGGACGGGTCATTAAGGGGGACTGCTAATGCGCGGGTGATCGTTGGGAGCGATCACCCACACCCCCGTCCCCCTATACGTCCCTTTTCTCCCCCTTCCTCCTCCCTTTCTTCTCTTCCCTACTAAAGTACACCACAAAATTGTTTTTAAAAAACAAAAGTTAGAAAAAATTATGTAAAGAAATATTATATATAAAAAATTTGAATTCAAATTTAAATTCAAATTCAAATTTGACTTGGGTATGTAAACTTTTGACTTATAAACTTTGGATCTATAAACTTTAGGTGTATAAACTTTAGATGTATAGAAATACTATATATAGAAAATATTTGAATTCAAATTCAAATTTAAATCAGATATAATTCAAATTCAAATTTGAAACGGCTATATAAACTTTTGACTTATAAACTTTAGGTCTATAAACTTTAGTTATATAAACTTTAGATGTATAGAAATACTATATATAAAAAATATTTGAATTCAAATTTAAATTTGAATCGGATATATAAACTTTTGACTTATAAACTTTTGGTCTCTAAAGTTTAGATGTGTAAACTTGAGGTGTATAAACTTTATGTGCATAAATTTACTAAAATAGGAAAGTAATGCGGTGCCAAAAAAGGAAACGAGGTGGAGGGAGGGGGGAACTGATCGCTACCAGTTGGCCCAGGCGATCGATCGCGCATCAGCTTTTCTGGTCATTAAGCATCATGGTCACAACGGTTGACGGGACTTTAAAAAATAAAAAAAATAAACCCTACTGATAATCATGTTCGAATTTTAAAATCTCGAAGACAATAAAGAGGGGGCAGCGGGTGAGTTGTACATGAGTACAGTGGTAAAGTCGCTGACAGTTTGGTGGAACTTCTAGAGAGTAAAAAAAGAACCTAAATGGTAATTACGTTTAATTTTTAAAATCTCAATGAAAATAAAGAGAAGAGGCAGTGGATTGACCGTAGAGTAGTATGGTGGCAGCATTTGACGAGACTTCTAAAAATTATAAAAACAAAACCCAAACGAGACAATAAACTCTAAAAACTATAAGGTCTAATTTTTAAAGGTTTTAGTGAGAACAAATAGAAGTAGTGGTAGATCGAGGAAGCAAATAAATAAGGGGTGACAAAATATTTAGGAGTAGCAACTGGCATAACTTTTATAAAATATAAAATTAGAAACATAGGGATGATAAGGTTTGGTTTTTCAAAGTATTAATACAACGAGATATCTATTTAACAGAATTCTAAGTAAAACTATATTAAAAAATAGATAATTTTATATCGGTGCTAGCCGCGTAATTGTGCGGGCCATCTAGCTAGTTCATTGTATTGGGATAGATGTGTGTAAATTCGTTGTGTTTTATATAGTCCTAGGTTATTATGTATTGCGACGGAGTACTTTGTAAGATAAAGTCGCAACGCAGAGAGAGTTCATGATTCGGTAGAGAAACCTGCACCGCTGCACGCACCACGGCACCAACCAATCAACCATGGTCGGCTGCGTCCACACCCCGACTCCCCGACTACCAGCCAGCGTCAACGATTTTCTAAACTGTTCGCAAGAAGCTGGATCACTTTGCAAAACATTGTATCGCAAGAAAGGGTTTTTATGGGACCGTGATCCTAAAAGGGGTCTTTATGCAAAAATCTGGAGTAAAAATACTTAAAAAGGGATATTTCTGCAAGAGTTCCATTATATGGGCCGCGTAGCACTGAGAAAGGACGGGCTTTTCTTGGGCTTAATGGGCTGCACATACTTCCACCGAGACCGACTCCGTTTCCTCTTCGCGTCTCCTTCCTCACCGGTGACCATGGCCGCCACCGCCGCCACCGGCACACCGCGATGGAGCTCTCCTCTTCTTCGTTCAATGCCTTTGCGTCAAGGTCAGTAGCATCCCCTCCCATTCCCTTGAACCCTTGTCTTCTCCTCGACCTTCAAGTCGCGTAGCGCCGTAACCAGTAACCACCCCTCCTCTTTGCTCCAATCCAGGACGCCACCGCCATCAGAGACCTGCGCTCTTGTAATCCTGTCCCTCTTGGGTCTCCAACCAGCTCACTATCTCCGCTACCACGCTGCAGTACTGAGGTACGAGTTCCAATCCCCCAAACTTGCAAAAAAAAAAAAAAACTGAATCCGGATTGCTTTTGTTTGCACATTGCGATATGGAGAGCGAACAAGTTATGCCATATGTTCAATTTAAATTGGATGCATCATTCTATATGGTTACAAACTTGCTACAAGTTGGCAGATCGAATGCATGATGGAAGCTTATGATTAGATCTAGAAACTTGCACGCACCAACCACCCTTCAATAGAAGGATTTACCCTCTTTCTAGAAAAGTGGACAACATTGCGTAAATTCCACATCACAACACTATAAACAAAGGGCCTTGTTGTCCAGATACATATGAATAAGTAAGTGCCAGCTCTAACCCCAAACATGTACACATTTCTAAGCATCAATGCACTAAACAAAGGGCTTTGATGTCAACTTTGAATGAGCCAGAGCTGCCCAAAGAAAACCTGCATCCTGCCAATACAGCAGCATATGGAGGTCATTTGGAGCTTAGGAGTACAGAAAAACTTCAGAAGCCTGTGAGCCTGTGACTAATGAGATCACTGGGTTGAGTATACGTTTCATGGATAGACAGTTGCTCATCTAGCTAGTACTGCATCAACCTAACCAAACTGCAGTCTGACATATGAAAAACGCATGTTATTTGAAAACCCCAACTGCAGTCTGACATATGAAAAACGCATGTTATTTGAAGACCAGGACGGGCACTCAAATTGTTGTACGTAATAGAAACCTGTATGATTGGGATGTGTTACCAATGTCTATACAGCTGGCATTCTGAGTAGGATGTCACTGGTCACCTAAACTGTGCAAACATCTGAAGAGCCTGAGATGAGATCTGGGCATGGATCAAACTGAATTGGCCACGGTTCTCATTCAATCCCCAAATTGTGCCACAATGACACCTAAGAAGATAAAATGGTAGACGCAAAAGCACACAAAAATGGAGGTGGAAAAAGAACTGAAAGTGTCACACTTCTCACTTGGAGAGTCTTTGATCTAATGCCTAACTCACTAATCCAGAGAGGCTGCTCTGGAGCAGATCCCAATTGTATTGAGAGGGGTGGCAACATGGAAGAAAGAAAGAAAAAGGAAAACTTTTCAAACCCTATACAGTTATCTAGTAGAAACATGTAGGAGATCTCACCACTCACCATGCATTGCAGGAGAAGGATTTCTTCAGCATGTGGGCATCACGGGAAGTGATCAAAACAGGATGAAATCCCCATACGCGCAGCGCAGATGCAGCTAGCACATTGATCATTTGATCTCCACCGGAAGAACACACAAAAGTATCTTGTCATGTTTCCCTGTCAAAAGAACCACCTTGGTTGCCTCACATTGGAAGAACGGAGTCCTTTCCTCTGCCACTCCTGCTGCTGAAGCATGATCTCCCGGCCGGCGCCAATCTCTTCATATTCGCGCCGTCCGGCAATGCCCGGCCGCTGCGGCCGCCGCCGTCCTTGCTGTGCTCCCCGTGACACCGCCTTGAGGACCCCGAAGAGCCTGCCAGGAGGCCGCTCTCCCTGGCCACCATCAGCTCGTCTTCCAGGCTCGCCTGCAGGACGTCGGCAATGGACATCCGGCCTTCACGGTGCGTGTCTGACAACGACGACGGCGCCCTTGTGGGCGGCATCAAGGCGCCGTCTTCTCTGATCTCAGCTATGCCATTTGCATCTTCCGACCTCCCCGGACCATCCTTCGCCTCCTGGTTGCGGCCGCCGTTGCCGACACCGGTCACCACGTTCTGTGGCTCTTCGCGCGCATGCTCCGGGTTGTCAATTGTCAGGACCAGCTCGTGGTTGTCTCTCCTGTCCTCCCGTGGAACGCGGGCCTCCGGCTCCGGCGAGACCATCCCGACGGTGACGAACGCGATGTTGCAACGGCAGAGCGGGCAGTTGGAGTGGGACTTGAGCCAGGTGTCGATGCACGGGACGTGGAAGGCGTGGCTGCACTTGGGCAGCAGCCGGAGGCTCTCGCCGTCGCGGAACTCGCCGAGGCAGACGGAGCAGTCCGTGCTGTCCACGAAGCCGTCGCCGCGCCTGTACTTGCACACCGTGATCTTGTTGATCAGCGTCTCGTCCATCCCGTCCGACAGCGCGACGCTCCACGGCTCCTGGCTCCTGGAATTGTCTCCGCCGTCGGCGCCGCCGCCGCTGCCGCCGCGGTGAGCGCTGGAGCCAAGGAGCCTGTTCCGGAGGGAGCTGAAGGTGCCGCAGTACTTGGATATGATGGTGTAGTAGCTGACGAGGAGGAAGGCGCTCGCGAGCACCCCGATGATGGCGATGACGAGCGGCGAGAAGGTTGGGCCGGAGGAGTCGTCGGAGCTGGAGCCGGTGATGTCGAAGGTCGGCGGCGGTGGCGGGAAGATGAAGTAGCACCACTGCGGGCAGTACATGCTGCAGAGGCCCTGGGAGCAATCCCTGGTTGGCTCATAGGGCACCCATGTAGGCTGCGAACCGAGAGTTGGTGTTGTAGGGGGAGAAGAGGCCATTGCCGCCATGGATACACAAGCACAGCAGCAACACTAGAGGCCTAAAGGGATGAAGGTGACAAAGAAGAAATCCCAATAAACAAAGATGAACAAATCTTTACTGCTCAGGCCATACCCAGACTGCCATGTTCTAGCACCGGCAGAGGATCTTCATGAATTTCCAGTCCAATAATTGTGGCAGGAGATGAGAGAAGCAAGAGAAGGTAGGTGGCTCTGCTTGGACTTCAGTACAACCCAGTTCTTTCGTGGCCCTGGGAAATGTGAGATGAGATGGGAACAGAGCAGCAGCCGTGAAGAATCAGAGATCATGAGATGAGATGCTGCCACACCAGCTGCTGCTACTAAGAGAAACGAGAGCTAATTTCCAAAGCAGAGAGGGAGTGTGCTTGCTTGGAAAGCAAAGCATTTTGGGATAGGAAAGCCTGAATGCTTGATGAGGAGGGAGGTGGCGGTGGTTGGGAATTGGGGCCTTCTTTGCCTTTGGTGCCATTGCCACCACTGCTCCTGCTCTCTCTTCCACTACCCCTTTTCTTTTCATTTCCCTCTGCCGGCGCTGTTATTTCTTTTCCTTTGCCTCGTTTGTCCCCTTTGGAATATAAGAAAATAAAGTGGATGTTTGGCTGGGATAAAGTAATAAAAATATGGGGTGATGCTGGTACAAAAATGCAGTGTGACTGTGTTCCAAAATCCCAAGACTAAACAGTGAAGGGAATAAGACCATTTTGGAAATTGCTTAGATCGTTGAAGAAACTCAACCAAGGGTGTGTTTAGTTCTTTGGGTGTAAAGTTTTTGAAGTATACGGACACACATTTGAAGTATTAAACGTAAACTAATAATAAAATAAATTATAGATTCCGCCTGTAAACTGTGAGACAAATTTATTAAGCATAATTAATCTGTCATTAGCAAATGTTTACTGTAGCATCACATTGTCAAATCATGGCGTAATTAGGCTCAAAAGATTCGTCTCGCAATTTACATGCAAACTATACAATTGTTTTTCCCCCACATTTAATGTCACATGCATGTGTACAAACATTTAATGTGATGTTTTTGGCCAAATTTTTTTATCTAAACAAGGCCCAATACTATTTTAGTTCCAAGGTTTTTTTAGTCCATGGTGCACTGACGATTTCGTTCAAGTTGGTTGTCCGCTAGTCAAAATGAACCGACTAAAGTGGGAACCCAAGAATACGCTCTCCGTCACGAAAAAACCAACTTCTGAATATGAACTTAGACGGATACTTGTCCAAATTCGTCCTTAGAAGTTAGGTTTTTTTTACGGAGATTTACCTCTTCATATGGCTTGCACAATAATTATTCTACATCATAAGATGACATATAGAGTAATGCTCTACGTCTAGTTTGAATGTCAATGTAGTAAATATTAAGGGGTCGGTCATTTAAAAAAAAGTAATTTTCTTGTTCCTGTGAGGTAAAATACATGCGACGAATTATCTAAAATTCCAAGGTTTAGAATTTTCCATTACCTGAGAGAGTATATATATCTTAACATTTTTGTCTCCCAATATCAGTAGGAAAACATTAAATTTAGCTTACTCCCAAGAGTTATTTTCATCAAGGAAAGGTATGAAAGAATGCAGTATGTTTAGTCCTCCTATCAACGACTATATATGCACATTAGCGCATCTCTGAGAATCTTGAGTCACTCTCACATCATTCAGCTAAAATTTCTCTGGCTTCAAGTTAAAAGACAACGGCGGCCGGTCTACCAAACCGGTCACCACTCACCAGCTTCTTTCTTTACATTTTACTTCTTCTTAGACACTTAATCCTTCCTTCTGTCAACTCAAGTCATTAATGTCTTTGCACTGGTACAACTACACAATAGCCTGGTCACCTAATCACACTTCCTCTTGAGTACCATATACGACCATCATATACCTTGCTTAATTCAGACAAAGCTCGCGACTATAGATTTTATTTATTTTCTGAGTGCAGTTGATAAAATGTACTGCATAGCTGTAGGTTGTATTGCATTAACACTAGACGCAACTGTTTTTACTCTTGGTAGGAATCGAAGTACTTTGAGAATAAGAGAAAGAAAAAAAAAACCTTCGAGATTTTATACTGGAAGGCAGGACAAAGATTCATGAGCATATCAAGTTGGCTTGCGACGAAAAAATAATTTGATCTGATGGACCAGATAGTGAAGGCCGATCTGTTCTAATAGGTGTGATTCCTTTTAGTTTTGGGGCATAAATACGTCGTTGTTGTACAATGGGGTCGGCGTTCGGCCATGTGTGACAGCAACAAGGTGTGTGCAGTTGACGATGGGAAAAATAAGTGGGGAACATGCGGTCCAAGGGAGCTCTGCAGTTCCATTCATTTGAAAGGTGAAGACCACCTAATTGCTGTCCTCTTTGTTGGTAAAAATCGGAGGATTACCAAATGACGGTCGGTGTTTTTATACGTACTGGGAATAATATCTTCAGCAACAAACAATGAAACAATATGAGTCAAGTGAACTGACAAAGAAAACATATATTCAACCGCATTGAAGAAATTTAAAGGGGAACAGAGTAAATTCATAGCAGGTGGTTTAGGGCTTTAGGCTAATATCATCAAATGTATTATCATCATGTGGAAACGACTAGTGTACAACTTTGTAGTACTACCTAAAAGTTAATCTGTTGGCTGCTCCTCCGATTCCATCCATACCCTTTTCTTCTTTGATACCTTTCTCTACAAGTCCAATTTAGTTCGAAGTTGTCAAGATTTACAGAGATGCCTGCGGGTGTGAACCATTATGAGACAAAAATAACAGAATAGACCAGCTTTAACTGAACTGAGGATCCGACGGAACGAAAGTAGTACTAGTATCCAAGATTGATGAGTGCTATTTCCTTTATATTTTCTTATAGACGAATTGCGCAAGTAGAATCACATCACAACTTTCCTATCCCCTTTTTGCTATTTCTCTGTTTCTTTTCATCTGGATACGTGTAAGAAAGCAGATTAATGGAAGAAGATTTGTTGGAGAAGAAAGATGTAGTTAGAATTTTGGACCACAAGAACATGAGGCATGGGGTCATCCTGTCTTCCTTTTCTAAAAGAATCAGTACCACTCTTACCTTGCTAATTACATAGTACAAGGGAAAAAAAACACTTGCTGACATGTGGATTTACTGAAAGAAAACGGCAGCAGAGTAGATTAACCTCATGGAATTCATCTTGGTAGCAAAGCTTTTCTGCTTTGCATTAATCTGGTCCACCCTGGCTCATTATAGTTTGAGGGAGCGGCCGCTTTACGTTTTGTACCAGTGAACAGTACTGCAGATTTGGCCTGTTTGCCTGCTCATCTCGCTTAACAACTGCACCACTGAAAGAGCGTTAATGGTTGCAGTGAATGTACTCCTATTTATGGATACGGTCATAGGGATACTATTTTAGGGTTTTTCTTCTTTAGATGTCTCCAACAATACTGTACTACGGCCTATGGGCTATGGCCGTGGATGAGGAATACTTCTCTGATCAATTTTGTTTGGGTCTGTATCAAACCAATGCTTCAGTTCCAGTGTTGCTGTCCATAATTCATATCCTGTCCACTGATTATTAAGTACTCTCATTAGCACGAATCTAAATCAAGAATATATGAATGTAATGATGCAACAGATGATTTCGCTCTTCAATAGCATCTCAAAGTTGTTGGGAACTAATTTATGGCTTCCAAAGAAAGAACAAAAGCACAATCTATGGTACATCTGATCCAAAGAAATTAATACAACTGAACCTTGAGTGATAGACTGTTTTCTTTCAGAAGACGATGGTGTGGACCGATCTCAATGGTTTACAACTTTATATAGGATATGTCAATAGCATCATGGTACCGTAAGGATGAAAAATAGTGATCGGATCTACGACATGTGGTATAGTTATATCAAAGCTTTGCTGGAAAAGCATGGACGAGGGGCAACTAAAATTCAGACTTTCCTTTGCTTTGATGAGCTGTAAAAGGATGGATCCACTTGCTGGACCTCACTTTACATGATAAAATAAAGCTGGGCACTATGTAAAGAGAGAAATGTGGAGCTACATGGCACATATTATGCCAATGCAGAAACTGCTGGGCTCTTCTAAATTATACACTGTTTGAAAGCGAAACGAGATCATGTAAATGATGTTACCATGTAGCAGAAGACTGGTGGTGAGTGTCAGCTAGGAAATGCAGATGGTTTATCAGAACATAGACAATAGTAGCATAAAGAGATGTGGCAGTATGCATGAAGCAAAGGTCCAATAATTACAGTGAATTGGTTGTAACTAGAGAAATAGACACTGGACTGGATTCGATGCAAACAAAGGTAAAGCTGCAAAAAGAAGAACACACACACTTGAGTTGGGTTATCCTTTCTTGGGCTTATCGGTGAAGAAACTGAGTTCTGAATATCAGGTTGGCTACATCATTTGCATTCTGCAAGCACGGCAATGTTCCTAGCGCGAATTACGTGTACTTGGGAGTAGTAGTTAACAGTAGTTACATGGGAGCGTTATTTCCACAAGCACTAACTATGAGAAAGTTATTATACCGGCAAATGGAGGCATAAATTTGTTGATAAGTTGATAACAAAGGAGCCTATCCTTCAGCTGTCTAGTAAACATTATCAGGACACGTCAACAATACGCTAGTAGCAAAGCTGAGCAAGTTGTCACCCCGGCTACCATAAGTTTAAAGTCGTTGGGAACAAAAGCTAAAAATAAGTCCTTTAACTATAGAGCATAATCAAGCCACATGGAAGTTGTGCTTCTGGTGAAGCCGGGCATATTCTGCTCTAAGCGACAACGCGAAAGAATACCTCTTTGGATGGCAATATCAAAAGTTGCTCGCTGTAGGACCTCGTGTGTAAGGAAGATAAACGCATGCACGCGTTCGCGCAGATTTTGTTGTTTTATTGGTCAGGTGATGCTCGCGCTTGCGCCACATGTTTGGTAGGCAAGTTCAGCGAACTGTCGAATTCTGAAACAATCAGGGCAGCTGCCCGACGGCATCCATGATCCATCCATCTGAACTAATAAATCAGGCACACACCACCATTGGCCGGAAATGAACGACGAGAAGCACAAAACTCAGATCGCACCGTGCGTGAAGCCTTGGGAGTTGCGAGTCAGCGGCGCACGGCGCTCCACCCGCAGGAGGAGGCCGTGCGAAGGAGGTTTGCTTCTCGGTGCGCCGTGCACCGGTGCACGGCCACGGAGCGTAAAAAGTGGCGTCCGTGCCGCCGCTCACGTGCACTCGCGACCCCGCAGGCGGCTGGCAGCTGGCTCCTTCTCGGCGTCTTTGCGCCTTGTCATACTAGGCCGAGTGGGGAGTGGATTCTAGTCCTATACCTTTTTCTTCCAAATTTGATACAAATAGTTATGAAAAATTCTGAAAAAAATTGACAATGTAGAGTATAATGATACCTACTAGTCCACCAAAATTCATGTTTAAATTCGATCTACACATCGAGTAACAAAAAAGACAAATTTAGATATAAACCGTACGCTACTATTCATACGCTGAATTTGTCTTTTTTATATCTCGACGTGTGAGTTGAGTTTGGACTTAAGATTTTGTGGAGTTGTATATATATGTTGTATGAATGTTGTCAAATTTTTACAGAATTTTTTATAACCGTTTAGATGGTTTTTGAGGAAACGAGAGAACATCCCCTCAAAAGTTTCCGGCCGAGTGGCCCGAGTCCGCCTCCGAGACGCGAGCAGCAAATGGCCCACGGTTTACTCGGGCCCAACCGAGAAATCCTCGGCAAAAATCCTAGGCCGAGAGGAGAGGCCCCGTGAAATCGCCAAACCCGTCACCTCAAATCCTCAATCGAAGGAATAAGATCAATGTAGGTTCCTTAATTTGTTATTCAGTCTTATTTTTATCCTCTGTTTGAAAAATGGGATATGATACATCTCAACTTACAAAATCATATAAACAAGATCCATCAAAATCATATAAACAAGATCCATCAGCAGTATTGATCATGGTTTTAGCTGATATGGCTCCTACGTGGTGGCGCCTATATGGATCCACATGTCAGTTACACAAAAAAAGCCAGGTGGGGCCTATATGGCCCCACATGTCATCTCCCTACTCCCTCTTCTCTCTATATGAGGCCGGAGCAGCCATCTCCTCGCTGGCCTCGCGGGACTCCCCGCCTCCTCCTGCCTCGCTCCCGTTGCCGGCGTGGGAAAGGAGCGGCGTGCGGTGCGTCGTTGGCGGAGTAGAGGGACGGAGCGGCGGAGGGCCACGGCTGGAGCTGAGGGGCGGAGACCGCGGGCGGCTCCTCTCCTCCCACCGGCCGGCACCCCGCGCCGCTCCGGCCGCCATTGCGACTCCTCTCCCGCTCGGCTCCGCCGTTCCTCTCTTGCCCCGGCAAGGTGGACGACCGCGACGACGTCCTTCTCATCCGCCCGCCCTACTCCACTCGCAGCCCGTCACCGCTCCGGCCGCTCCGCCCACGACCCGCCGCCGCTCTTCTTCTACTCCGCCGCCGCCGTGTGCTCCTCTTCTCCCCCGCCGCCCTGCGCCGCTCCGGCCGACGCCGCAACTCCTCTCCTGCTTAGCTCCGCCGTTCCTCTCCCGCCCCGGCGAGGTGAACGACCAAAACGACGTCCTTCTCATTCGCCCGCCCCACTCCACCCGCAGCCCGTCACCGCTCCGCCCACGACCCGCCGCCGAGCGCCGCTCCTTTCCCCGCCGGCGACAGGTGCGAGGCGGGAGGAGGCCAAGAGTCCGGCGAGGCCGGCGAGGAGGTGGTTGCTCTGCCCGCTTCCGTCCCTGTGCTCCGGCCACATATAGAGGAGAAGAGGGAGAGAAGATGGAGTAGGGAGATGACATGTGGGGCTATATGGGCCCCACCATTTTTTTTTTTGTGTGTAACTGATATGTGGGTGTCACATGTGCTATTATTTTTTTAATCGAATTGACATGTAAGTGCCACGCCAATGCCACGTGGGACGCAGACCTAGTCAAAGGAGTCACATAGGCGCCACATCCACTAAAACCATGGTCAGCACTGCCGAAGGACCTTGTTTGCATGATTTTGTAAGTTGGGAATGTCTCGTATCCGGTTTTCCGAACCGATAACGAAAATCAGACTACACGACAAATTGAGAGACCTACAGTGAACTTATTCTTCAATCGAATGACAGGCCCGGATTTGGGCCAAAAGGAGAGGCCCGGTGACACAAACTGCCTGGTTGCCCTACCATAGTCTATTCAGTATTCCGTCTGTCTGCAGGAGTTCATCCAAAAAAAAAAAAGAGCCGCTAATGTTCCATCAAAAAGGAAATCTATTCACGCGGTACTTGAGACATGAATGCATATGGCTAATTGGCTGGCATGCGGCATCAATTCGAAAAGACGCTTTGCAGTTTGAATGGTGAGCACTGAGCATGAAACATGAGGCACGGTTGGGAAGTGGATGGTCAGGAGGATACGAAGCCCTCTTCAAGACGGAACAGAGTACGGTGTTAATGCAGAAACTCTCAGGTCAGCCTGCACTTTTAGGTACTTACGGAATTGTGCTGGTTCCAGCATCTCTTAGCCCAAACCCGTGATGGTGGTTGATTGATTTCGAGCCTAATTCTGTCGTTCTGTGGGGACCTGATTGTTGTGTTTGTCTTTGCCGATATTTGTAGAAGGGAACTTTCTGCAACTTGCATTTTGCAATCCTGGGGCCTTGTTTGGCCTAATCCCCCGTGTAGTTGTCTTTTGTCGAAATCGATGATCAAACGAATCAGAGAAACAAAAGAAAAATCTAAGTTAGACTTGCTGGGTAAAGTCTTTTACTGATTTCCTTGAATGCCTCTTAAAATGCGAGGGTTCGGTTCCAACAAGAAGACCACTTGAATGCCTCTTAGGATGTGTTCTAAAGAGCTCTTGTGCTAGGCTTCCTATTCATTTATTAAGAGCACGCTTACCGAACTGCTAAATTGTGTATATCGTGAAAAAAAGGTTTCTTTAAAAATAAAAAAATATTTTAAATCTATAATAGTTACTAATTATCTGTGCATAATCATAATATTAGAATATGTCACATCCATCCAAAATCTCTTTATATTTTAGGATGGAGTGAGTATTTAATTAGTCATACGCTACAAATCAGCGCAGCCATTCAGCCGCTATGATCAAAGCCTTAGAGCATCTCCAACAGGTTAGCCAGCCCACTCTCCAAGTTAAAAAATAGCAAACATAGCAAGAAAATGAGGTGCAACATACTCTCCATTTGGATGGCTAAGCCATCTCGCTGGCCAAATGACCAGGTGAGTGTTAACAGCAAAATTTGGTAAGCCCCGAAGAGAATTATCACATCGCCAATAGTCGGATTCCTGCTATATTCGGTTAAGGAAATTAATCTATTAAAGGAAGATTATCCAGAAGTGATCAAGTTCAAGGAGGATGCGGCATGGCAAGTTATCTATTAATTAGGAGTAGTTTGTTAGTTTCCTTTTATCCTTAGAAAAGTGTGTTTAGTGTCGTATAAGAACTTTATGTTTTTCTTTTATCATTAGGAAAGTTTCTTTCTTGTCCTACAAGGACTAGTATCTCCCCATGAGTATAAATATGTACACCCGGGGGCATTGTAAACCATCTCTCAATCAATACACTACTCTCGGCGCATCGCCACACTGTTTACCGAGGTTTTTACTTATCATCCGGCAGAATTTGGCACCTGACGCGGGGCTGTATCGGTTCAGTTCGATCTCCGGCGAAGGGGTAAGTCCTATGTTTCACCGGCCCTAGTGAATCTATTGGCTACATTGGTGTTGTTCAAGGCTGCATCGCTTCGAGCTCTTGGATCGCTCTGGTTTGGTTGATATATTTGCCTACCTAATATCCCAATTCTACCTCTAATTGCTTTGTGTTTAGAGACGCATCGGTTTAGTTGGGACTGTCTCGGTTAGGTCCGATCTTCTGTCTTAGCCAATATATCTCTACAATCATAATGATGTTCTAAATAGATTTGTTATATCCATCACATTGGACAGATCTAGCGGCTCATCGAGTATTATATTATCATATACAATCTCGTGTTGTATCGGTTAGGTTCGACCTACTAGATTGTTGTTGATAATATAAATCTTGTTGAGCCGATAGGTTCATACTAGTGTTTTATCGGGGTGCTAGCCGATAAGTTATCTGGACGTTGCATCGGCTTATAAGGATTACATACAAGTTGGGTTTAGCCGATCGCAACAAAGTTTTCACTGTTTAATCTAATCTTGTGGATTTTATGACATCAGACCTCCAACCGATGTATGCTTTGACCTTCGGATCAGTGCTTATTCTATCATATCATTGTTAGCCGATTGGTTTCTACTGGATTATATTGTTATATCGATTATCATCAGTCGATTTTCTTTATATTGGTATTTACATCAAGCGTCAGAATATACATCGGACATATAGCCGATAGCTCAAAACCCTATCACTATCGGCTGGTATCGGCATCAGCTGGAACTATTCCATCGGCTTGTCAGCCGATCGGCTCATCAGCCGATCGACTCATTGATCTGTTATTTGTATATCTTGTCAGTTGCAGGATCAAACTGACTGGCAAGCCCTGTCGGTGATATGGGCCCGGGGGTATGCGAAGTGCGGGGGAGTTACCCTCCCATCCAGCCACGTGGCCTAAAGCCTGCCCCCCACACCTCGGAAGACGCGGAGCCAGCCAGGGGGCCTCGGGGTGCCACGTCACGCCCCTCGGGCCCTCGCGCTGCCTCGCCCTGAGGCTCTCACCCAGCTGCCATGTGGCGAGGGGAGCGAGCGGGGAGGAGACTCAGGCTGAACCGCCATCAGTGCGCGGCGCCCCAACCGTCTGCGGTAAGGGCGGACATGCGGTGCGGCGTGATTAACCCGCGTCAATCAGGAGTGACCAGACTGTGACCGGCCTGTCGCCGGTCACGTCCGATCGGACGGACGGCCGTGCCCCCACGTTCGCCCTGTACTCGGCGGAGTGGAGGCAGGTATGCCCCGTCCCATCGAAGCATCATCCGGAGCTCCCTCCACGTTAAAAGGACCGCCACAAGTCTTTGTTCATTTAAGAGGGAATGACAGGGCTGTCCCCCGTGTCAGGCGGGGGGCGGCTCTGGGTCCCACTCGAGGACAGACGGCTGCTTAGCTTCCGGGCGAAGGCACGGATCGTGGTCGGGTTGAAGTGGAATGGGTCCCCCTCCCGTGAAAGAGTAGGTAGAAGCGGTGCATGTGGTATCCCCTTGAACGATAAAAGGAGTACCTTGCCCACCGAGGAAAGGGACGACTCTTCGCAGGCCTAAACTCTAGGAGAAGAAGAGCGAGAGTGCTCTCCGGAGTTTAGGAACCTTTGTAACACTCAACCATAAATCCCAGACACAGGAGTAGGGTATTACGCTCCACAGCGACCCGAACCTGTATAATCTTGGCGCCCGCGCGTGATCTAGAAGCACTCAGGGCGGATACATGATCTCGCCAAGCGAGCCTTTTCCCCCGGCCGAACTCACAAAAGGGGGATCTCACGATCACCCGCTAGAGAGGATCATTCCTCGACACGCCCGCATCTCATCAAGATTTTAACCTACACTAGAGCTAAGCAGATCTCCTAGGCCAGTGTAACGCCCCGATTTTCGTTCGGGATTAAAAATCATTTAATAATCCATTTTCTAGAAATTAAATAAAAGTTAAATCAATTCAATCAAGTGAAATTATTGGGAGAATTAAAATTTTCCTTTAAAAATCATTGGCCAAGAATATTTTGTAATATTCTTTGTGCCCTAAATATTCTCTGAAATTTTCCCGTGAATTTTCGGAGCTCAAGAAATAATTTTAATAGCACAAAGTTCATTTAATCAATTAAAATAAAAAGAAAACAAATAAAATTTCCCCTCTTTGTCTTTGGGCCGCTTTCGGCCCAAGATCTCCTCCCCTCCTTGGCCCGCTCGCCTCTCTCTCCTTCCCTCCTCCCTCTCGGGCCGACCCCTCCCTTCTCGGCCCGATCGATTTCCCCTCGCGCAAAGTCTAAATAACCCCTGGGTCTCCTCCCTCTCTCCCTCTCCGACAGGTGGGCCCGGCGACCCCACCCCTCAGGTCCTCCTCCTACCTTCGGCTTCCCAGGCCGAAGCCGCCATGGCCGGCGGTTGCCGCCCACGTCCCGCCAAATCCGGCGCCCTCCCGCTCGCGCCCTCGCACCCAAACCGAGTGAAACCGGTTCCCCTCCAACTCCTCCACATTTTCCCCCACTTTTCCCCAATTTTGGCGCCAAATTGAGCTCCATTTCGCCCATGTCGGCGTCCCACGTCGCCGGCCGGTTGCCGCCCGATCCCGCCCCTCTCGGCCACGATTTCACCATCCTGAGCCTATATAAACCCTCCCCGTGCTCTCCTCTTCCGTTTCCCCCTCTTTCCCAAGCCCATCGCGCCTTCTCCCACTCTCTCCGCGCGAGCCCGAGCTCCGCCCCTCGCCGCCATGCTTCCAGCCGCACGCCATCGCCGCTCCAGACATCTTCGCAGCTGCGCCGCCACCACCGCCAGCCTCGCCGTCCCAAGCTCCACCCCGGCATCCACTTTATTTCCCCAAACCACCGCCGTGATGCCGTGTCCACGCACAGCCCGAGCCGCTGCCGCTTTTGCCGCCTCCGGTCGCCTCTTGTTGCCGCTCCCGTCGCCGCCGCGCCGCGCAAACACCGCCTTCGGCATCGCCATGCCTTGCCGCACACCGGCCTTTGCTCGGTTTTCCCAAATCGCCACCGCATCTACCACTCCACCATGAACCCGAGGTCGCCGCCGTGACTGTCGCCTCCGGCCACCTCTTGCCGTCGTTTCCGACCTCCTCGCGGTGTGCTGTCGCCTCCATCGGCTCCGCAAGGGCGAGGAGATCCTCGGCCGCCGCTCCAAACCGCCGGAAAATCTGCCGGTGAGTTCCACCCCGAGCTCCATTTTTGGCATGGTTTCCTCGCCGCTTCGTTTGTCCATTTCCCTCCCTAATCCCTCCTATCTATTCCCCAGTCCTGCTGGCCCTCGGCCGCACCTCCGCCGCGGTTGGGAGTCGCCGGAGTGCTGTCCCCGACCCCAACCCGAGAAGCGCCGCCGCCAATCCTCGTCGTCAGCCGCCTTCCCGCCTTCGCCTCGCCATCCCCGTCCTCTCGGTGAGCCCCCTCTCCCTTCCCCGCCGCCTCCCGTGTGTGCCGCCCCATCCAGCACCGCTGCCGCACGCTGCCGGCGACCATCAGGTCGAGCGCCGCTGCTTTCCGGCCGGCTGCCGCTGCCCGATCGGCCGCCCTAGCCGATCTAGGCCGTCCACGTGGCCTCCCTGTGCCGCCCCGCGTGGGTGCCCTCGTGGTGCCACGTCGGCGCCACCTCCGCTCGCCCGTCCGTCATGGCCACCACGTGTCTGCCACGTGGTGCGCCCGCGGACCAGCACGTGCGTGGACTTGGTCCACGGTGCGCCCGCCACCCGTGAGTCACCGACAGGTGGGGCCCGCTTGCCGGCGCCACCTCTCCCCCGTCGGATGACGTCATAATTGATTTAAATTGCGCAATAATTCGTTAATAAGTCTAGAAATTCATTTAAATGGCTCAAAACTTCTAAAATTCATATCTAATTCATTCGAATTCCGAATTGAGCCATTCAACTTGTAAAATTCATCTAAAATTAAGCTATACATGTTTGTTTACTTTTCATGTACTGTTTACTTTTCATGTACATGCCAGCGTGTAGAATCCGTCGTTTCGGAAGTCCGCGGTCGCGAGGAAAAGAGTTCAGAAGATCCAAGTGAAGAAGCAAGGCAAGTCACACATTCCCCTTGAGCATGTTGATCCCAATTTATAAATGTTTTACCCTTTGCAAATAAATATGCATGTTTTGCTAAATACATGGGAATCGGGTTTACCTATCTGCTTGCTTGTGCTATGTTTACTTGATATCTGTCCTTTGTCAACCTTGGGTAATAAATCAACTAGCTCATGTTACTTATGTGACCTAGCTAGAACTATATGCTTAGCCATACTTAATTACCACTAGCTCAGTTGATGGGATAATTACAGTATTAGACCTTTTTAGTATCAGAATGAGCTGGATGCTCGAGACACCTGGCCATGTTTCATGGTCGTAATTATCCAACTAAAACGCGACTGAATGGTGGGCTGTGGGTGCATGGTTTTGCTAGTCGCACCCATGGCAATTAAGGACCGGTTCGCGGGATGCCCTGGAAGAACTTATCGTACTAACCACAAGCCAGCGTGGGCAACGGCTGGGCTTGTAGTGTAGCTTTCCTCTAGCTGACGCATCCAGGCAAGGGTGAGCGTGATGGAGTTCGGATGGGCCCTGCGACGGCCTATGCGGCTTTCGGATTGACCTAGGCACGAGAGGGGACTACCCGCTGCCTTGCGAGGAGTGGGGGTGAAACCTGAGGTGTGGTGTGTTTGGTTAGAGGGGGTTATGCGAAGGGTCTTGTCACGGTCTCTTTCCGGTATGTCATGGTGGCATGTCGGCGCACGGAAACGTGTCGTGGGGCTGTGTCTTGTGGGTACAATTGTACACCTTTGGCCAGAGTAAAACTATTCGAATAGCCGTGCCCGCGATTATGGGCGGTCGACCAGATTCACCGTGATTAGTCCCACCTTGATAAATCGACTCAATGCACTGTAGTTCAGATGGGTTGGTTGGGCCTGTTCAACGTGGTGTAGCGTTGATCAGTGGAGATTTAATGTTACTTTAATTACTCAACAGTTTTACTGTTTTGCTCAATAAAATGTTTTACAACCGCCTTTATGCAAATAGCCACAAACCGTCCTTGTGTTCCCCTTGCACATCTGCATCGTTGGTGTGGCTTGTTGAGTACGGTGGTTGTACTCAGCTTTGCTATTATTTCCCCCTTTTTCAGAAGTGTAGTGCTTATGAGCTGAAGATGAAGTTAGAAGACCAAGGCTTAGACCCCAGTTGAGTTTTGCCTGTAGAGTGGAGCTGAAGCCCCGCTAGGATCGTCTTTTCCACTGCTGCTGCTTTCTTTTCGGTGTGAGGACTAAGTGCCTCTTCTGTAAGTATTTACGCTTTATTTACGTTTGGAACTGTATATTACTTGTCGTTTTGTGTACCCTGGCTAGTCCTGGACAGGGATTTAATACACAAAATAGTCTGGAAATTTGGGGCTAAATTTCTGGGCGTGACAGCCAGTGTGTGTTTTTTTATCAACAGCGGGCTAGCCAAATCTAGACAGCCGGTTTGGCTGGCCAAAGATAGCATCAAGCAGCAATGCCCCGAGAAAGGACAACGACGACGCCTCTCAAGTTCCGAGCAGCTACCTCACCGCCGCCACCTCCTCCCATCCACCTCTCCCCGTCGTCGTGCCGTCGCCGCCATCACGCTCGCCCGTGAGTAGAAGCTTCAAGCATCGCCGCAAATCCACTCGCCTCGAGCAGCCGCCGCCGCCACCTGCCCATCCGACGTGGCAGCACGGTCGCCACCCAGCCTCGTCGCTGCCGCCATCGACGTCAACGTCTCCGCCCTAGGCCTCCATCGCCCCACCCCTTCCTCCTCCCCGTCATCTGCTCCACCCATCTCTCGCTTTTCGCCCTCCCACATGGTCGTTTGTGGTAGCGGTTCAATTGGCACGATATCCGCCCGCGGTCGCGGCAGCAAGCGGCATGACGGCGAGCGTCGCCGCGGCCTCCCGCTCGCTGTCGCCGGTGCCCAGTGCCGATTTCCACCGCCGCGAAGGCCTCCCACTCGCCGCCTGCTCTTGAGCGCCAAAGAGAGAGAAGAAGGGATGAGCGGCGACGGCGTGAATGGAGCAGCAGCGCTAGTGATATTGGAGATGAGGTGGTAGAGCGGCCGGTGAGGGAGGGCTCAGGAAAAAGTGGAGAAAAGAGGAGGAAGAAGAAGGCGTATTTGAGGCTGACGTATGGGTTCCACTGTCATAGACTCATAATGGAGAGTTTGTTGTAGTAGGTAACTAGTTTAATTAGCCAAATCAGATAGATAGTTGGCTATATGGGTGTTTGGAGAGTCCGATTTGGAGAAGCTGTTGTTGATGCTATTAGACGCTCATTCCTTCATTTCTTTTTTTCTCATGTTCATACTCACCATCATATATATATATATATATATATATATATATATATATATATATATATAGGTTGCATAGTATCTATTGCACAAAGTTCTCTTGTATATTTTATGTTTGTGTGATAGACATGTAAACATTAAAAATGCATTATTTAGACACTAAACTTGTTAAATGTGACGTGACATGCAGCACTAATACCACAAAGCTTTGCTATCCATCCCATAGGGTTGTCGCATGAGGTCGCCTAGGGTAGAAACAGGGCGTGGGGGCGGCTAGAAGCTTAATCCCTATGCCTAGCTCCATAATCCTTATTATAATTTTGAAAATTGCTATGTTATTCTAAAAAGAGTAAAGTGTACGGGCAGTCCTTAAACTTGTATTGGTGTGTCATATAGGTCCCTAAACTCTCAAAATGCATATCCAAGTCACAGAACTTGTCATAGTGTGTCATCTAAGTCCCAAATCGCCACAACCCCTTCAGGATCCTACGTGGCGTTAATGTGGCATGCTACACGGAATGACGTGGCATCATTTTAACTGACAAATGAATCCCATTTAAAATTTTTCCTTTTTATTTTTTCTTCTCTTTTTTTCCCTTTCTTCTCCTTTCTCTGTGATCCGAGCAGAAGAAAGGAAAAAAAAGAAGAACGAGAAGAAAATGAAGAAAAAAAAGAAAAAGAAAAGAAGAAAAGAAAGAAAATGGCATGTCACGTCCATGTGGCATGCCACATCAGCGCCACGTAGGATCCTAGAGGGGATGTGTCGATTTGGGACCTAGATGATACACTTTGACAAGTTCTGGGACCTGGATATGCATTTTGAAAGTTTAGGGACCTATATGACACAACCCTACTGTTTAAGAACCGCCAATGCACTTTACTCTTCTAAAAAACTATTTGAGCTCTCATTAGCTCACCGTACACATGCAGATTTTCTAGCTCTGCCGCTGAGGTCATCATCGGATTTTACCAACTTGGGTCATTGTTGAGTGGCAGAAGCAGTGGGTATTCATTGTATTCGCGGAAATGCCCATAATTTTCATGAAAAAAATTTAATATATGCAGGTATATGTAGGGGTGGTAATTTCCCCGTTGGGACTGGGGCCGGGGGAAAATTCTCACCCGCGGGTGAGCAGTGACAGGGCCTCGCAAAATTCCGAGGATGGGGGTGGGGATCATTATTAACCGGCTGGTGACATGGAGGGGTCCTGGATGTGAGTTACTTCTATAAAAGTAGCCATTGCAATAATGAAGACCCAAAAAGCTCATTCAAAATTGACATACAAAAGCTCAACACTCTAATTCCCCTCAAATGCAATCCCTTTCTTTCCTTCAACCAACCCTTATCGTCGGGGGCTAATGAAATTTCATCATAATATTATTCAATGTATTGTAATATTTTTATGGAGTATTAACTCCAACCGGGTGATGCGGGGGTGATGCGGGGCCCCAGTCACCCGCTGGGCGTTGGGTCCCCTGTGGAGGCGGGGACAGGTGATGTTTTTCTCCCGACTTCCTTTGCGGGGCCAGGGACGGGGGGCATTCTAGCCCAACCCGGCCCTGCCCCGCCCCGCCCCGTTGCCACCCCTATATATGACATGTATATATACTCGAATGTGTCTAATATATTTTTCTCAACAAATCCACTCCACCCGCACTAATTTTAGCTCACAACACTTGCAATCTAGTAGCCAATTGCCTCAAATCTTCTAAACACTAGTTGCCAAACATCAAGCACATGACGCATGTAATTATTGAGTGAATACCCCAATAATAGATCCTGCGTCCCCAGGTGCCATTGTATCCTTAAGGTCGCCATTGCCTTCTCCATGTCCCCCTTTAGCCATTGGATCTTGTTGCACCAACCTTAATGGTATCATATCTAGTTGGATGAAGAACGAAGGGAAGAGTAAGGGAAGCACCACCCTCCCTAGACATTGCTGATGCACATTGTCTTGTCGTTGTTGACTGTATACTAGAGTGTCGTGCAACTGGCAAGCAATAAGATTGAAACTTACTGGACAGTATTTGGCAGATTGGGCGATCAGCAGCTATGGCCAAAGAGTTTAAGGCAATCCCCTCGGAGTTTCCGCCCAGTCGCTCTGTCCCGGGGGCAACGTGGGCGGCGAACAAGCCGCGCCGCTCCCGCCCTTCTCCTCTCCTCCCCAGCCTCGCCGCCGCAAGAGATGTTGCCGGTAAATCTAAGCGGGTGCAAGGATGGCGGCGGCGGGGCTCTCTCTCCCTCGCTCGCGGTCAAGCCGGTCGGGATGCTGGCAAGACATGAGCTCAGGGCATGGCGCCGGCGCTGAGGAGAAGCGACCGGCGGTGTCCAGATCCGGTGCCGTGGAGCACGGATCTGGTCCCCATGGCTGGATCTGTTGCTCCCGGTGGCAGAGAGCTCAGCGACGGGCGGCGGCGACCTGGAGGGCTTGGTAGCGGGGTTGGAAGGCGGGTCAGGGGCGGCGGCGACCTGGAGTGCTCGGCGGAGCGCTCGGCGGCGGGGTTTGGTGATAGGTCATGGGCGGCGGCGACATGACGGGTGGCTCTGCCGGAGCTGGCCCCCTTAGCCACGCACGGATGCCGGCGGTGCGGGAGTTGGCGGTGACGGTGGCGGCGACGCCTCTGGCTAGATTTGGACCACGCGGAGGTCGTGGCTGGCAGCGGCTGCTACTGCCGATGGTTGCGGCTACCGACGGCGGCAGTGATGGTGGCAGCGGCTGTGGCGGCAGCAACTGTGGCGGCTGGCGAGGCAGTAGCCATGGTGGTGGCGACGGTGGCTGGCGACGGTGGCGGATGCGGAGGTGGAGAACGAGGCAGTGATGGCCACGGGCGGCTACCCGGGGAGGCATGGCAGACGGTCGCATTTGGCCGGCGCGGGAACGGTGGGAGGAGTGCTCGGAGGCCAGATCGGCGCGTAGAGGCGCGGCCGATGGCAGTGGAGGCCGGCACGGCACGAGGAGGTGCGGCCGGCGATGGTGGAGGCCGGCTTGCCACGAGGATGCGCAGCCGGCGGCGGGAGGGCGACTTAGCGCGATGAGGCGCTGCCGGCGGCAGAGATGGCCGGCACGACGCGACGAGGCGCGGCCTGTGGTGATAGAGGCGGGGACGGTGCGAGGAGGAGGAGCTGCCGGTGGGTGCGATGTGGTCTACGACGCACGAAGGCTGGCCGGCGGGAGGCGCCGGTGTAGTGGTCCTACACGTCGGCAGAGGTTGGATGGTGGTGGAGCTTTGGGGCGCCAGCCGTGGACTAAAAGGTGGTGAGCAACGGGTGAAAGCCTAGCCCGGCCTCGGCAGGGCCGACAATGATGATGCTCAAAGCGTCATTCCCCTCATGAGGGCGCTGTCGTGCCGACTCAACCCTCGTGTGTGGATGACAGGCTAAAGCCTACTCTCGGTCTTCTCTGTGAGCTTGACGGACGGCGGCGGCAGTTTTTCCGTCGCTTCTCTCCTGTTGTTTAGGCATCCCCTAGCCGAAATCCCCCAACCAATTGGTGCAAGCTCACTCTAGATTTCATTCTCTTGTGGCGGCGTCCTAGTCTCTACAAGTTAGCCACGTTGGAGTGCTTAGGGGGAGAGGAGTTCCATTCTCCTCTCTCACCCTCTCTCCCTAACTCCTGAAGATTTGGATAGAGCGAGACTTTGTGTTGATTGTAAGGGTTGGGTTTTTGGGCGATCTCGGTCATGTTTCTTTGCTAGCCTAGTGGCAGTTGGTCACGCTTAGCAGCGGCCAGTCCGGTGCTAGCCTTCTTCTGATTCTATGTGTTGGCGTTAACGGTGTGTGGGTGGTGGTATATTTTTTTCTTTTTCCTGGTTACGACCATCCAGAGTTATAATCTTGTAATTTTTCTCCTGCTCTATCAATAGAACTTCGCACCATTGTTCAAAAAAAAAAGAGTTTAAGGCAGAGGGTCCATGCGATGACCTGGTTAGGAGAGGAACATGATCCCTCATCATCGTACCTTGATGGTCGACATGTTTTTTTTTGAACGACTCGCACGAGACGGTGTGAAGTTCAATTGATAGAGCAGAAAAAAATTATAAGATTACAACCCTGGAAGGTCGAAACCAAGAAAAAGGAAAAAAATTATACCACCACATACACACCGACAGCGCCAACACACAGGTTCGGGAGAAGGCTAGCACCGGACTGGCTGCTGTTAAGCGTGACCGACCGCCGCTAGACCCAAAAAGGAACACAGACGAGAATGCCCAAAAGCCCTTACAACCAACACAAAGCCAACTCTATCTAGAGTGTGCTTGCACCAATCGTTCGAGTGGTTTCGATAAGGGGATGCCTAAATGATGTCTTCAAGGAGAGAAGTGATGGAAAACCGCCGCCGCCGTCCGTCATGGACTCAAAAGAGCCAAGACTGGGTTTTCGTCCGACAAACACCCTTGAGGGATGAGACGGCAGGACAACGCCCTTAGGAGGGAGAAACCATCGTTGTCGGTCCAGCCACGGCCGGGCTAGGTTTTCACCCGCCACTCATCACCTGCAAGTCCATGGCTGACGACTGACGTACCGATGCTCCACCACCGCTCAACCTCTGCCGACATGTGGGACCGCTGCACCGGCGCTCCTCGCCGGCAAGCCTTCGTACGCCGAAGACATGCTTTTTGCACTCCGCCTGTGTCGCCGTTGCTAACAAAGAAGAGGAGACATTAGATTTTAAACCACTAGATGATAAATTTAGGGATTAAAAATGCACTTTTAGACTTTATCAACCCAGCTGATAGCCGATGATAATTTTGACAACCACCAGAATATTTTATTCTTTGTGTTTTTCTTTTGAACAACGTAATTAATCAAACAGGAACTAATTATATATCCCTCCAGGCAGAGGGTAATATGCATGCATTATCATCACAAGACAAAATTAAGCTATAACCACTAACAAGATAGGGGCATGACCTTTGGCGTACTATTATTCATATCTATCTACGTGATGCATCGGCTGTGATGATCTCAACAATTGAACCCACCCAGTTTTTTTTAAGGGACTGGCAGGGGGCTCCTACAGTTTACTATAGAAGAAAAGAGTTAATCCAATTTATAAGAAAAACTGGACCCAAAAACCTTACAAGGGCACGGTTAATTTATGGAAAACTGGCGAAAACCCAGGTACTGAACTTAAAAACTAAGAATAACTGTCCGACGAGGGATAAAACTCCTAAAACGAAGCCTTCAAGAAGAACACGCCGACAGAACGGCGATATCGTTCGATCCTAACGAATCTAAGGTTTTCACCCCGAGAAATCCCTTGATGTGGAGTTTGAACGAGAGCTCCAATAGTAACGTCTTCAAGAAGGTAAACGACACCCAAGGGTGTCGCCGTTATAGCATCGGCAAGGCGAGCAAGGCTTTCGCCTCGGAGTCCCATCCAAACATTAGCGTCCGCGACGGAAGCCACCAAATGCCACCTGCACACCGGGTACCTGTACTATGCACACAACCACCTGCACAATGGCCGAACGAACGTCGTTGATGACCTGCTCAGCCACCTCGCCGGACCGACAGAGCACCACCAAGCTGCAGAGCTCGTCGGCACCACCGGACCGTCAGCTCCACACAGGCCCACCCGTCGTCGCCACCACCATCGAGGTCCGGTTCTCGCCTAACCCCGTCTTGGACACGCCGGATTTGGACCTAGAGGGCCAGATCCGGCCGTTCCCCATCTTGCACCACCGTCGTCGGTCGGCCTCTCGCGCCGGGACGCGCAGGAAACCGCAGAGCACGCTCACGCGCAGCCCTCACAGCAGCCGCCGGTCCGGGAAGGGCCGCCGCCGCCGGGCCCCTCAGAGCCCAGATCCCATCGGAGACGCGCTAGATCTGGACCTTGGAAGGTCAGATCCGGCCGTCCCCCTCGCCGCCTGCCCAGGAGATGGAGGTGGTCGCCCTTGACCTTGGAAGGTCAGATCCGGCCGTCCCTCTTGCCGCCTGCCTAGGAGATGGAGGTGGTCGCCGGCGCCAGACGTGGAGGAGGAGGAACCAAGCCCGGGACCGACGCCTCCTGGGAAGCCTCAAACCTGGAGAAGAGGTAGGGAGGAAGGAGAAAGGAAGAGAGAGGGTGAAAGGGGGAGGGGGAGGGGGAGGGGGAGGAGGGCGGCCCCGCCGCCGCCGGCAACGCCACCGCTTGCGGTGGTGGCCGGCAGCGGCGAGGCAGGCGAGGCGTGGCAGGGTTGGAGCTGGGCGTCGATTGATCCAGCCACCAGCTTAAACAAAGGACCGAACTAGTTAGACCTCACCCGGTTCTCAAAAAAAAAAAAAGAGTTAGACCTCACCCAAAGACAAGAGAAAATCGCTCCAAAAACTTGGCAAGGAAAGCCATAAGCCCCCACCCCCAACTTCTTGCAACGGAACATGTAAGTACGATGCATCTCTGTCGCTTTCGTTATCTCGAGCAAACGAGACATCCACGCCGCGAGTAATCCAAATCCAGGATGGGCAATGGCATCGCGCGCGATGCAATTGCAATGCACAGTCACGGTTCACTTCACCCAAAAGTCACGCGAGAAACCTAACCCCTACGCAAGGTGAAAGCCGGCGAATCCACGGCGACTCGCACTGGCCGTCCGATGCTGAAACGGCCCACCACTCGGCGCTACGCATCACGGTCCATCCACTCCAGTCCCGCAGCCCTGGTGGCCCACAGGGTCGGGCCCACGTGATGGCGAGGTCGGTCTAATCCAACAGGTCCATGTCACGGCGGTGACTAATCGATCAAAGTTAGGGAGCAAATGACACAAGGGAGATGATTAAAAAAACTCCAAGAGAGAAAAAAGAAGTCATGGGTGGCATGGGGGCGTTGGATGGTGGGTGGCAACGTCAGGGTGGCCATGGCACACGCTGGTGGAGGCGTTTTCCGTCACAATATTCCAGCCTCCGATCGACGACAGGGCACACTCGCGCGCACGAAATGCTGTCGATTGTCGAATCGCACCGGACGGACTGGTTGAGCACTTGTTTGATCTGCCGGGTTGGACAGGAAGCGAGCAGTCCCCCCTTGCAAGTTGCAACGACATATCAAGATATCACTGCATCGACCTCGGTGAGAAAAAAATCGCAGCGAGGTGCCTAGTGGGAACTCAGCTTTGCCGCGCGATAAATGCGCGACGTCGATTGGGGGGGAGGAACGGCTTCTTCTGGACGGACGGGAACGGCTGCACCGGTGCAAGGAAAAAAAGCAGAGTTGGGCGGAGGCAGCCGTCGCCGTCGAGGGCGGCCGCTTTCGGGGACAAATGGCGGGTCAATCAAGTTAGGCGGCGTCGCACGGCACGGCACGGCTCGGCATCGGCGTCCACGACGGTTGGCCGAGGGCCGAGTCGTGCCACCGTATATGCCCAGTGACTCACCGCTCCAGCCTCCAGAAGATACCGACCCCCCCGCGCGGCCTCTTTCACGCGCGCCCGAGAAGTCCAAACACGTGCCGCCCTCCCGTTCTCCCGGGCGCCCGTGTGACCCCCTCGCGCACCGGCATTTCACCGAGCAACCACCTCACCGTATCAGCAGCGGCCACGGTGAGCAGCCTCTTCATGCGCGTCTGTGCTGGGGTACACCTGCAGAATGTCAAGACACACCGCTCTGCGAGTGAATTAGTGATCGACGGGTCACTCGACCGAATGCAGCATTGGAAGCGATCCACCAAACCCGTGGTAATTCCGGGGTAATTTGGAGCAGCAACTCTTGTTTTTTTATTACATGGGTAAATATAATGCACATATGAACATCCCACTGTGTGACTGTCTCCTACCCCACCACAGCTCTGTACATCTACAATATGGAGGTTACTACTACTGCTACTATATTTTTACACGGTTGCAAAACTTAGTTGCCGTTACCGAGTCGTAAGCACCCAGCAGTGCTTGGACTTGACTGGGTACTAACTAGGAGTAACTGAACTGTAACTAAAAACCGAAGCTGAAAAGTAACAAACAAGGTATAATATGTATGTGACGTGGCTTACTGCTCTTGCCCCTCTCCGGCATTACGCCGGCCGGCCTCCGGGAAGGGAAGCGCCGGGCTCGCCGCCATTCCGGGGCACACGGTTATTGTGTTTTGGCTATGTCATGTGTACAGTACACTATGTTGATCAGGCGCGGACGCGTCGAGACTCCCTAGAACTCGACGATGAGGCTGCCGAAGGGGGACCGGTGCGGGACGCCCTTGCGGCGCTTGTTGCCGGTGCGGTAGCTGGCGGAGGTCGGCGGCGGGGTCGACGGCGTGAAGCTCTGCACGACGCTGCTCTTGTCGCTGCTGCCGCCGCTGGTGCTCGTGCACGAGTCCTCGGACTCGTACCGCGCGTCCTTGAGCGCCGCCCTCTTCTTCTTCCTCTTGCCACCGTCGCCGCCGCCGCCGCCGCCGCCGCCGCACCCGCCGTGCTTCTTCCTGGGGCGGTATCCACCGGACGTACCCACAATCTGCAGAGAAAAGAAAATAAAGGCGCCATTGTTGGTGTATACGAGCATGCGTCGCGCCAGAATTGATGGCGTTGATGCGTGCGTGCGGTACCTTGCATCCGAGGGAGCAGAAGCGGAAGGAGTCGAGGAGGCTGCGCTCGCAGACCTCGCAGGTGTTGGTGACGCCCTTGCCGGGCCTCGGCTGGGGGCGCTCGTTGAGGAACACGACGCGCGCGCTGTTGATGATGTACGTCTGCACGCCGGTGATGTCCAGCACCTTCTGTATCTCCGACACCCGGATCACGTCGTGGTACGACGACCTCCGTATCTGCTCCATCCACGACACGGACAGACAGGCAACGCGTGAGTCTCCACGATACGGATCGATCGATCAGGAAGCACGCGCGAGGGCGCGCATTGGATTGGCATCAGGGTACGTTGCTGCAAATCGACTGACCTGGATGGCGTGGTGGTCGCGGTGGTGGGAGAGGCAGAGGGAGCAGAGCGCGCCGTTCATGCAGTCGAGGCAGTACATGTTGCACTCGCTCTTGTGCGCGTCGGCGTGGATCCTGCATTGCACGAAGAAGCTCGTCGACAGCAGTGGCTTCAGCCACGGCGGCCACCGCTGGTTCTCCACCTCCTCCTCCTCATACCCCCTTCCTCCCTGCACCCCCACATTCAATCCATCACACCCCAATCAATAACCAAGAAACAGAGCAGGAGCAATCAATCAGTCATCGGCAGCTACTTACCATGTCGCCTCTGTTCTTCAGCGAGAAAGGGGACGCATGGTCTATCGCCATTCCCAGTGCGAAGCAATCGAGAGAGAGAGAAGAATGTGGATGGAAGAGACGAGAGAAAAGAGAGGAGGCTCGAAGCGAAAGAAAGCACTTCTGAATGTATGGAGTGTGAAGTCTTTTGTAGACCAAGGGGGCAAAAGACGAAAAGTATCTGCAAACACCGGGGTTAAGTAAACTAATCGGAGGAAGACTCGGGGAGAGTATTTGTGCTCGTTCTTATCAACTACTCGTACATGGCGGATCCGGGCCACTGGATTTTTCACATTTGGTCCTTTTAAAAAACTTATTTCGTAAATATACCCCTGAGAAAACTTATCCAAGAAATGGTCCTTTTTGGCGCCAGAGTGGCTGGCGCGGTCACCCTGCCACCGTGGCACACGCGAACCGACGTGGCAAGAGGAGGGCGCCAGCCATGCTGGCGCCGCCCCCCCCCCCCCACCCACCCCTCGTCTCCATTCCTGTTTCTCTGTATGGAGTTGCAACGGTGTTGTTTTTGTTTTATTTTTTCGGATGTTTTTTCACACTTAGGATCACGATACAGCCAACTAAAAAAAATTTAAACTCGAACGGAATATACCACTTAGCTAAGTCTGAAAATAGCTAGCATACCACTTACACCATAACTCCTTTAGTAAAACCCTTTGATCAGCATGTTAAACATAATACACTCTAGCACCATATAAAATTACTTAATCTAATTCAAAATATAACCACATGAAATGATAGCCATAAGTTAAGCAGTATAGAGAGATGCAATTTTTTTATTTTTATTTTATTTTTTGATATTTTTTTCACACTTAGGAGAACATATGAACTAAACCATAGAAAAAATAAACTCAAACGGACAAAATATGTGACTCGTATAATTTTCCAAAACTCTACCAAAACAGACAAAATATGTCATTTATTAAAATAGGCATAACTTTCTCATACGGACTCGGAATCAGGCAAATAATATATCCACGGACATCTACAGAAAAAGTTACATTCGATTCTCCCCGCTTTGTCGGGTTTGGCGATATTAAAACCTCCAAATTCTGCTTGCAAGATTGTGTTTTCGAGGAGATAAGTTTTTCGGTAGAGCTTTGGAAAATTCCACAGGCCACATATTTCGTCCGTTTGAGTTTATCTTTTTTTATGGTTGGTTCTTTTGAGTTCCTAAGTGTGAAAAAATATAAAAAAATAAAATAAAAATAATCCTAAGTGTGAAAAAATATAAAAAAATAAAATAAAAATAAAAAAGTTGCACATTTCTCTCCTCTGCACTAGTTCGGAGAGAGAGGGGAGGAGAGAAAAAATTCTACAGGTCACATATTACGTCCATTTGAGTTCATTTTTTTTATGGTTGATTCTTGTGTGTCCCTAAACGTGAAAAAAATATCAAACAAATAAAAGAAAAAAGAAAAAAATTCGGGGGGAGGAGCGCCAGCCACTCTGGCGCGCTCCCCCCAGCCACATCAGCATCGCCCCGCCACGTCGGCGGGGGGACGGCGCCATGGCGCCTCAAAAAGGACCATTTTTGGGATAAGTTTTTTTATGGGTCTATTTGCGAAATAAGTTTTTCAGAAGGACTAAAATGTGAAAAATCCAGTCCGGGCCGTCTCACAAGTCACAACCCGGCAAGCACATATGACCGATCGAATGGCAGAGCGTGTTTCGAAACAGTGGAATCCTAGCACAGTTCGAATTGTCTCCTACCGCAATGTCCCTTTCGCTTGAAATTTACTAATCAGAGTGTTGCATTCACTTGTGAACCTTATCATCAACAGCATTATGATTTACTGATTTCTTTTTCGTTACAGTAACGATTCCGAATGCAACTTGCGACGGGGCGAGACCCAAAATCCACCGTAAATTGTCGTAGAGTAAAGCAGTTCTATCAGTTTGGATATTTTCTTTTCCTACATTCTGGAATTATCACTTGCTAGTGAATGGATGCTTTCTCTAGGAGATTCTATTGCACTTGCGCATATGTTTCAGCTTCCCACATGAATGGTGGGGAAAATCCATTACGCGCACGTTTCTACCCGGAAAGTGAAAAGGGGAAAAGTTACCACTAACTACGCCATTACCACCACAAATACTAATGTGCCTGCCACCTTTGGCATCCCACATTAGTCTTCCCCAAGTGGATCAAGAGGGGGATCAGATGCAACCTTAGCCGTGCGTGCGTACGCTGCCATACACTACGATATCTTTTTGGACGGAGCAGAGCACATCGGCGAGATGCCTCGAAAGCCTACTGGAATCAGGATGCCTTTTTCTTGTGGCCTACTGCATAATTTCATTTGCCGTTTTGAAAAGCCATTTCATTTTGCCGTTTTGGAACCTATAAACCGGTAGAACCATGGCATCGATAATTCGGCAGGTGATGATACAGGTTTTCAGGCAATCGTAGGGCGTTCGGTTTGTGGTTTGGTCACCCACTCCTGTAACGCCTTCTGAACCATTGTGCGTGCTACTGCATTTCGGCAATTCCTGGCTGGTACTAGGAACTGGGCACACAGTCACACACCGAATTGTACTATATATCGAGAAGATTAGCATCTGAGCACACGTTTTGTGGACTGTTCGTCCGATTATTTTTTTTCCAACCCCAGTTCACCTCCATTTTCATGTGGGAAGAATCGTGTGTGGGCCCATGGGATATTGATGTGTGAGATCATGTGAATAATCAGTAACCAGGCTAAAGATAAAGTCAGAAATACGGCAGGTAGATTAGTCTTGCAGCGGTTATACGTCGCATCGTCTCCTTGGAGCCAGTCGTAATCCCTTAGCAGATAATGACGAACAAATTAAGATTTCAGTACATGTTAGTAAGACAATTACCCGCAGTATATAATATTAGCTGAGTGGGTCCCCAAGTCGTACAAACGAACAAGCAAGCGTTGACATGAATTTTTGTTTCAGCAATCAGGTTTCCCCTTTGAGTTCAGCCAGTCTGCTGCGTTAGACACAGCGGCGTACGTTGCTTCAACAGTTGAACCATCACGCCGCACATGACACTTGGCCATCAGGTATTCTGTTAACGATTTATGCACTCCTGGGTTATCGGCCGTCCCCTTTTTTTTTTAACGAATCGGCACTAGACTGTGCCCATTTCATTGAATATAGTGGGAGAAAAACTGTACAAAGCTAAAAACTTTGAAAATTTACAAGGGGAAAGGAGAAAAAAAATAAAGGATTAAGGGATTATCTCAGATAGCCTTTTCGCGCCGGCTAGAGTCCAGGTCTTGGCCTCCTCCTTTATCTTTGCGCAGAGCGATAGTATGGAGAGTTCGCTGCGCTGCAAAATTCTTTGATTTCTCTCTTTCCAAATCTCCCATGTCATTAACAACAGAAGGGTGCGATTTCCTTTTCTCGGTGTCTCTGGGTGTGTTGCTATTGCAGTCTACCAGTCTTGGAGTGACGCAGGTTGAGCCCAATTGCCCGGTTTGATGTGCTCTTGCGATGTCCAGCAAGCCAGATTCTCCCAAATCCTTCTAGAGTATCTACAGTCTACTAGGAGGTGGAACACCGTTTTCCGGGTATGTCTACAGAGCGGGCAGAAAGTGTTGTTCGGCCATTCACGTGTAGTCAGCCTGTCAGCCGTCTAGACTCTGTTTTGGATGGCCAACCAGGCCGTCCCTTGATTCACGGGTTCAAGTAAGCATTTCGTCGAGAGATCGCGCATAATCTGCCCAATGCGCCAATAACTCAGACGCAGATTTTGACCTAATTATGTTACCTTATACAGTTCGCCAAACTTATTAAGACAAATAAAATGAGCACTCCTGTTTCTGAACTGTTGGCGGTCACCTCAATCCACTGAATCTTAGTAGTGATGAGCTTATAGACCACACACCCCTGATCTGGTTTCAGTGGGTTGGCATATTGGCATCTCCAGTTCGGGAGACACCTCAAAAGCGAGAGGCCAGCTCTGGCACAAAGGCCGAATTTTTTAAGGCGTGCCGCGTGCATTGCATCTCATCTGCTCTTGATACAGCCATTGCCGCCCAGCGCTTGTGGCTCTAGTTCCTGAGGGGATGTTTGGATAGCCTGAGTAGATTCTAGTCCTATCACATCGGATGTTTAAACACTAATTTAGAATATTAAACATAGACTAATTATATAGTGGAGGCTAATTTATAAGACAAATCTATTAAGCCTAATTAATAATTAATTTGATAATATAGTGCTACGGTAAATATGTACTAATCATAGATTAATTAGGAATAGATTCGTTTTATAAATTAGTCTCCATCTATATAATTATTATTATAAATACTCTATATTTAATATTTTAAATTAGTGCCAAATAGTCGGTATCCAAACACCCCCATACTCCTCCGGCGCTAAGTCATTCCGCAATCATCTAGAGACAAGAAAGGTCTTCGTCCTCTCTCTGCGTCCAACCCGAAGGATCCACCTAAAAAGACGAGCTTTCATGGCTCTGCCGAATTCTGGCACATGGCTGCATCAGATTACGTTACTACTCTTATCACGGACACCCCGTGAGAGGCACCGTGTCTTTGCGAAGTGAAATGCTGCTCCATTTCCAGCACCATTTCATTCACTAGCTGATCAGAGGCTCTTATGCCTCTCACAGTGCGGTGAGGTGAAGCATTGCTTTGTTGTGCCAACTAGAAAAAATACTAACGTGTCGTGCAGCACCGCGTCCCTGCTTAGTCCCTCGCTCCTTAGTTAGGAGACGAGTTCCTCAACCACCTCAAGGACGCGCGGCGGAGGAAAATCGACCCACGCCTGCGCTGTGAAGGTCGTGTCTCCGAGTTGCCGTGCCCTAGCGCACGCGTGGGAGATGGAATCCACACCGGAGAAGTCCCAGCAGCAGGCCGTGGACCGCGACGAGGAGCAACAGCACGGGGCAGCCGACGCGACGGCGAGGCTAGTGGTGGTGGCCGACCGCCGGATCTACTCCCCCACCACCTCCTCCTCCTCTTCCTCCTCGCCGCCGCATGCAGTGGGTGCGGCGCCTTCTTGCTCCCTCCTCCCCGCGGCGTGGGAGGCGAGGAGGCGCGATAGACCGGGAGGAGCGGCGGCGCGAGCGGTGGTGGCCGACGCCGCCGCAACAACCGGGGACATCTCCCGCCGCCACGTCAGCCACCGCCGCCGGGGATGCATCCCGCCGCTGTGAGGGGTTAGAGAGAGGAAGAGCGGGCTCTGCGGCCGCCGAGGACGAGCCGCCGGCCGGATCTACTCCCCCACCTCCTCCTCCTCCCGGCCGGCGCCTTGGCCAGGTCGACGCCGAGCTCGTCGACGCTGAGGACGCCGCCGCCACCGCTTCTTCGAGGACGACGCCGCCGCTGCAATCGAGGTTGTCGTCACTGCCTAGAGGCCTCCGCCACCGAGGCCACCACGCCGGCGGAGGGAGAAAAGGAGCCGGCGCCAGCGAGGAGGAGTGGATTTGAGGGGAGGAGAGGATTTGGGGATTTGAGGGAGGTGAGAATCTGTAGGCCTCACTAGCAGATATTTGTGGGTCCTACTAATCTTACATGTCATCTTATGGTAACATCTTATGGTAACTCAGGGTGGGTGCTTGTACTGTGGGAGGTCTTAACATTTCGGTACGTGGCTGTATGTGCAGTGCAGATTCTATGATATGGTTATCAGTTTCAGTACTGTACTGTATCGTACAGGCAAGGACAATCACTCGACATAAATAGGCTTGGAATTTTCAGGCGTTGCGTGCTGCTGCTTCCCATGGCGGCTGCCGAGCAACGCGGAAACGGTCGCGCGAGGACGACAAAACCGACGCTTTGTTTTAAGCCTGAAAATCACTGGGTGGGGCAAGTTGATCACAAATATTTTAGTGCAGAGTCGTAATCCTAGTGCCGGCCGCATTGCGTTAGCGTTTCGGCCAGGAGGAATTAAAAACAACCTGGGAAGTGGTTTTTTCTATGACATGCACACCCCGCTGCTGTGGATGGCTGAGGCTTAAACAGGCGAACCGAGGTGACGGGATTCATGATTGATTGCTCCAGAAATTGGTATTCCACCATGGAGTTGGCACCTGGTTGACACGTAGATTTAGGTTGGTCCTGGATTTAGGTTGGTCCTGATCTTTGGAGTATCTATTGGTTTTTTCTCTTTTTTCGGTTTTTTAATTTATTCTTTTTCCTTCCTTTACAGGCTGTAAGACTCTTTTTCTATGTTTTGCAGTGACACATTTCTTTAATGGAAATGGAGGGTGTTTGCCCTTTGATTAAAAAAAATTGCTGCTTTCCTTGTGGTTTAGCTGACACAATCACACAACGGCGGGTTTTGCTTTGGTTGCTCTCTGCTGCAGGTAGGAAGAAATGAAGCGGAGTAGCGGACGTGATATACTGATATTCTGAGCTCTGCCGTTTGTTTCAGAATTCATGCAACCTGCTGTAAACTTGTGCGCCAGGGGCCTTGCAGGCTTGCAACCACGGTAGATGGAACGATGAGTTTGGTCAATATTTTTTTTTCTTTTACAAAGATAACATGTCAGTGTAATCAGGTGTAACCGTGTAACATGCCTAATCTAAAAAAGAATAGAGACAAATACACCTGATCGTGAGTGATGTTCACCCTTACGGCCTTACCTTCATTAATGCCTAAAAAGATTCTGAAATAGGAGTAAGTCATTCTTCATGCCATCCGTAGGCTACAGGTTCCTTTTATAGTCGACTAGATTCATTGCAGAACCAACAAACAAATCTACACGTTTCTACCCATGAGTTCTCAAATCCTCTTTTTTCCCCATGTTTCGCCAGCCCTGGCCATACATATCTTTTTGCCGGTTTTTGCTGGGAATACCGCGCACGTTTATCATTTTGCTGGAGTTAAAAAACAGGCGTCTTCTCTATGCCTCTTCGACAAGCCAAAAGCAAATATCGCCTCGGTACTCACACATCCCCAATCCGGACTCCACATGCACTTCCTTGGTGAAGAAAAACAATCAATTAGATTTCTATAAATTAATTTCTACAAGTAAAAAAGATCAGACGGGCCCGCGTCGTCCTCCCTCACGGGCGACACGGGAGGCGAAAACCGCCAGCGTCGCCCGCTCCCCCCTCCCTCCTCCCTTCGCTGCCTCGCCACTGCCCGAGCAGCCGCCGGCAAAGCCGCGTGGCCGCAAGGACGGCGGCGGCGGGGCTTCGTCTTCGTCTCCCCCTCCCGTCGGTGGTGAGGGCCGCGCGGGACGACAAAGACCGCCTAGATTCGGGCCGCCACGGCCAGATCTGGTGGGGAGGCCGCCGGCGGCGGGTCGGCGTGAGGTGGCGGCGGCAGTTGGTGATGGTGGCAACGGGGATTGAAGGTGACGGGGTGGCGGCGGCAGTTGGTGGCGACTGGCGGTAGGGAAGGCGACGACCGCAGCAGGGGTTGACGGCGGCAGGGGCGACGACGGCGACAGGGATGGCGAGCTGCGTCTCTTGTTGAGGGCCGTCGGCGGCGGGGATGGAGATGGCAGCGGGGATGGAGGTGGCGGCGAAGCTGGCGACGGCGGCCGGAGGCGGATTTGCGCCCCCCCCTCCCGGCGGGCGGATCTGGCGTCCACGGCATCGCTGGGCGGCTGGTGCCGATCGCGACGGCGGCGGAGAGCATGACGGTGGCGTCGGGGCAGTTGCATTGGCGGTGGCGGCGACTGGTGACAGCGGCAGCGGCAACGGCGGCCGGCTTGCGGCGGCCGTGACTGAGGAGGCGGCGGCGACGTCGGCGGATGCGGTAGTGGAGGCGGGGAAGGAGTCGGGTGTGAGGTGACGGCGGCGACGGTGAGGTGGTGGTGACCGTGACGGTGGTGGGAGGAGGCATGGCGGCCTCGGACGGCTTGCCGAGGGCATGGCGGACGGCTGCATCGGACCGGCGCAGCATCGTTTGGAGGAGGGGTCGGAGACCGGCTTGACGCAGAGAGGCGCAAACGATGGCAGCGGAGGCCGGCTCGGCGCGAGAGGAGCGGGCGGCGGAGATGTAGGTCGGCTTGGCGCGAGAGGCGCGGCCGGCGGTGGAAGGGACGACCTCGGTGCGTGGTGGAGCTGCTGGTGGGTGTGGCGCAGTCTTCGGCGCACGAAGACTGGCCGGCGGGGGGCGTCGGTGCAAGGGCCCCACATGTCAGTAGAGTTTGAGTGGTGGTGGAGCATCGGTGTGTCAGCCGTGGATTCGCAGGTGGTGAGCGGCGGGTGAAAACCCAACCCAGTCTTGGCCGGACCGACAACGATGAATTCCCCCTCCTGAGGGCGTTGTCGTGCTGTCTCACCCCTCAAGGGTGGTTGCCGGGCGAAATCCCAGTCTTGGCTCCTTTGAGCCCTGACGGACGACGGAAGCGGTTTTCCATTGCTTCTCTTCTTGAAGACATCGTTTTGGCACCCCCTTGCTATAGGGCGATCTCGTCTATGTTCCGTTGTTAGTCTAGCGGTGGCCAGTCCGGTGCTAACCTTCTCCTGGTAGTGTGTATTGGCGCTGTCGGTGTGTGGGTGGTGGTATTTTTTTTCTTTTTACTGGTTACGACCCTCCAGGGTTGTAATCTTGTAATTTTTTTCTTGCTCTATCAATAAAACTTTTTCGCACCGTCTCGTGCGAGTCGTTAAAAAATAAATTCTACAAGTATCATTCGATTTGTAGATTTGTATGTATTAATTTCTACCAGTATCATTCGATTTATAGGAGTGAGGTATAGGAAAACCTCTTAAAAAGTCCTATGAACTATGTGTACATAACTTCATATTCCTTCATTTATTATTCCTATGAGTTAAATTAAGCTGCCTTCCTCTTTGGTGTGCAGCCGCTGGCATACGTTGGCCATCTCGATCTTTCGAGCCCTAAAACTTTAGGTATCAAATCTAGACAACGATCGACGATATCAACCTCCTTCGTGTGTGTCGATAAGCTTCCCTTTGTGGCTCCATCGGTTCTCAGTGATGAGCTGTTGTCTGTTGCCATCTGCCCATCTATTAATTCGCGGATGACAATGACGTGGAGATAGGGATGCCCACAGTATTATTTTTCTAGAGATCTCCCTCTAGGAATGGCAACGGAGCGGAGCGGGGCGGGGCCGGGTTGGGCTGGAACGCCCCCGACCCCGACCCCCGACTTCACCCCCCGCCCCCGGCCCCGACCATGGATGTGGGTCAAAAACAGCACCCGCCCCCGACCCCTCCGGGGCCCCGCATTGAGTAGCATCTCCATCCAATCAGCACAGTAAATCCAAGACAATTATCAACTCAACAAGAACAAATATTATACATGATTGACACACCATCAAAAATAGTGAACACTTGAATATCACGGCCACAGTTTCATTCACAAGGCACAGTTGGAGTCTTGGAGATGGAGCAATACCTCTCATTCTGTGTGAATCGTTGCATGTGCGTAGGTGAAGCTCGCCATGAATTGCCGGCCGCCGCTGCGCCTGTGCGCTGCAACCTCGCCGGCCGCCGCAACCTCGCCGCCTGCGCCCTTGCTTGTCTCGCCTCCCCACCGCATCCTGTGCGCCGCCGTCGCCCCTTGCTGACTCCGGAGGGAGAGGTGGAGCTGGAACCGTGGAGAGGACGGGATTCGTGAGGCCGGCCGCCGCACCTGTGCGCCGCAACCTCGCCGGCCGCCGCAACCTCGCCGTCCGCGCCTGTTCTGTCGCCGCGCCCTTGTCTGTCTCGCCTCCCCGCGCGCCACCCCTTGCTGACTCCGGAGGGAGAGGTGGAGCTAGAGCCGTGGAGGGGACGAGATTCATGAGGCCGGACGTTGGAGGGGAGATGGTGGCCGGCGATGCCGAGATGGTGGCTGGCGATGCCGAGGGGAGGGGAGATGGACAGATGGTGTGTGCGCCGCCGCCTCACAGTCACGGGAGGGGAGGGGATATGGGGAGGAGAGAGACTGAGAGAGAGAGATAAGGCAGAGGCTAGGGTTTAGTACTTTTTTTGGTGGGTTGGGCTTGTTGGGCTTTCAATGGGCTATAGTTTGAGTTTATATATACCTCTCGGGGCCCCGCGGGTCACCCGCGGGTGAAATGTACCCCCGTCCCCTCCCCGACCAAATGCGGGGCCCCGTCCCCGACGCACCCGCGGGTCGAAAATCACACCCGCCCCCGCCCTCGTAGGGGTGGGTCCCTGCGGGCACCCGGCCCCGTGGAGGAAATTGCCATCCCTAACTCTCTCCATTCACAATTGATCATCACCATTCACAATTGATCATCACGTTATGGAGTATTTGTTTAGTAATACTAAAGAAAAAATAAATCGAGAGACCACAACGCCATAATCTCGGTTGGATGGCCCACGAATGCGTGCTGGCAGCGCAACGAGGGTTGACAAATGACAAACTAATCAACCAATAATTACTGTGCATTCAAATCATATGCATGCATGCAACCGGTAATCTCTCTGTTGACGGCCGCGCGCCAGGACTTGCAGGCTCGGCGCATGTTGCGCCGGCCAACGAGGCACGGGAGGTGCTTGTGGACGATGCTAAGGACGCCGGCGCTCGGCACGAGGACCTCGGGAGGGGGCGCTGCTGCGGCGGCGCCGGCGCCGCAACGGCCGCGTGCCAGGACTGCAGGCTCGGCGCATGTTGCGCCGGTCGACGAGGCACAGGAGGCATTTGTGGACGAGGCCGCACTCACCCGCCGCACCCCCCACGTCCCAAGCCCCTCTGTTCATCCCGAGCCCGGAGCCGCTGCTCGCCCACCGCTTGCCTCCGGCAGCGCGCCGCTGCTACTCCCCCTCTCGGTAAAGAAAAAAGGCATTGAGAAATGAGAAGAAGATTGCTCGCTAGGATTGTTGACCCCACTTTTTTTTTCTCACTTACATATGAGTCTTACATATTTATTTTTTTATTTTTGCTAACTAGGATGTCACGTCAGTAAAATCGGGTAAAAATACTATCATGGGACCTCCTTTGAATGGTTTAAGTAAGTTTAGGGTATGTTAAGGGACTTAAAAAAATCTCACTATTAAGTTAAGGGGTCTCCGGTGAACTTATTCCTACCTGAAATTACCCATAACTTGGTGATGGGCTGCAAATGGTAGCAGGAGAGGCCCACGGACTTCCTTATCTGGATGTGTTGTTTTTCCTGTGTAGATTAAGTCAATGATTTGTCATAGCTTGTAGAATAGGGATAAAATTTTTCGAATGGTAAACACCTGGTATAAAAACCGGCATAAAAAAGAAGCTGTTGATGCTCTGTACAACACTTAAGCTACTGGCCTGGTTTGATGAGCCAATTACCATCTAAGTGTTAATTGGAACTAGCTGGGTGGCCCGCGCAATTGCGCGGCTAGCACCCAAACAAAATCATATATTTTTTTAATTATGATTTCACTTAAAATTTATTAAATAGCTATCTCATTATCTTAAGACTTTGAAAGATCAAATCTTATCATCCTCGTGTTTCTAATTATATAGTCTTTAAAAGTCACACCAGTTGCTATCTCTTATGTCATCTCCTTCTTTATTTGCTTGCTCGATTTACCACTATTTCTATCCATTCTTCTTGGAACCTTTAAAAATTGGATTTTATAGTTTTTAGAGTTTATTGTCATGCTGGGTTTCGTTTTTATAATTTATATATGTCCCGTCAAATGTTATCATTATACTCCTCTACAGTCCGTCCACTGTCTCTTCTCTTTATTGTTATTGAGATTTTAAAAATCAAACATAATTATCGTTTGGGTTCATTTTTACTTTTTGGAAGTTCCGCCAAACCATCAGCAGCTTTGCCATTGTACTCCTCTACAGCTCGCCTGTTGCCTCCCTTCTTTATTGTCACTGAGATTTTAAAATCGAACATTATTATCATTGGTTTTTTTACCTTTTATAAGTTACGAACCTTTAAAAATTGGACTTGTAGTCTTATTTTTTATAATTTTTAGAAGTCCCATCAAACGATGCCACTATGCCCCTCTACAGCCCGTCCGCCGCCTACTCTTTATTTTCATTGTGATTCTAAAAATTGAATATAACTATCGTTGAAATTCATTTTTTATTTTCTAGAAGTCCCGTCAACCGTCGGCGGCTCTGCAACTATACTCTTATACACCCCACGCTACTTCTCCTTTTTATTGTCATTGAGATTTTAAAAATCGAAATGATTATCAATGGGGTTTATTTTTTTTTACTTTTAGAAGTCCCGGCAACCGCTTTACTTGTTTGCTTCACGGCCTACCTAACATCCCTCCTTTTAATCGTCATTAGGATTCTATTTGGTGTTTTATTAACAATTTTTATATGTCGTATCAACCGCCACCACTCTACTCCTTTATAGGCATGCTACTTAATTTATCTCGTCATGTATTTTAGATGATCTTTTCTTTCAATAGCCTTTATTTTTATCACAAATTTTAGTTATTTATAAATTGTATTCCTAATTGAAATCTTATTTTTCTTTTTCTAATTTCAGAATTTATTTTTAAAAATTTTTAGTTAATATTGTATTGTGTTCTTTTAATGTTTTTATTTTTATTTTCAATTTCAGTTGTTTCAAAATTATATTCCTACTTGAATTCTCTTTTAGTTATTCTAATTTCGGATATTATTTTATTTTTTATTCCAATTTTTAATTAATCTCCTATTATGTTCTTATATGGATTTTTCTTTCAATATTGCTTATTTTTAATTCCGAATTTCAGCTACTTTTAAATTGTATTCCTACTCGAACTCTTCTTTTATTTTATTTTGCTAATTTCGGATTTATTTTTATTTTTATTTCAAATTTTAATTAATCTCGTATTGGGTTCTTATATGACTCTTCTCTCAATATTTCTTATTTTTAATTCCGAATTTCTGCTATTTTTAAATTGTATTTCTACTTGGACTCTCCTTTCCTTTTATAATTTTGGATTTTATTTTATTTTTATTTCGAATTTTGATTAATCTCGTATTGGGTTCTTATATGAAAACTTCTTTCAATATTCTTTATTTTTAATTATGAATTTTAGCTATTTTTAAATTGTATTTCTACTTGGACTCTCCTTTCCTTTTCTAATTTTGAATTTTATTTTATTTTTATTTTTAATTTTAATTAATGTCATATTGGGTTCTTACATGAAAACTTCTTTCAATATTACTTATTTTTAATTCCGAATTTCAGCTATTTTTAGATTGTATTCCTACTTGGACTCTCCTTTTCTTTTTTTTTCTTTTTCTCCGATTAATGTGGGAATTTCTAGCCTCCACAGCGAACGTGGTGCCTCCTTTCAAAACTATCTTAATAATATAATAGATAGATAGCATGCGTGTACTCCCAGAAATATGAAGGTCCGATTAGAGCAACACTGCTGAAATTGTTGAATGGCAACGTGAAAATGTTGCGTTTCAAATTCTGATTAATTTCACTATTTTCTTGTTGTAGTTCCTTCCTTGAGCTCAATCTTCTGCTCCGAGAACTAAAAGAAGCAAATATAAATCCCCTGTGACAGAAAATCTAGACAACGGTATCCCGTTGAATGGGATACCCTTATACCTGATACCTGTTGTGGTACCAGCTGCATGGTACCCGATGCTTGTGATACCTGTTACCCGTTACCCGTGAATTGTGATACCTAGGACCTGATACCTGTGATACTCGTGCAAGAGAATAGTTAATATGTCTATCCCGATGCAACGAGATCCCGTTTGTAGCAGCCCTCAAATGTGATATACCAAAATTGATCAATTTATATTAAGATTTTTGTTATAACAAAATTGCACGCAATGTGTAGAAATTATGGCAACCATATACCCACAAGGCTACGTTACCTGATTGGATATCGGGGGTAACTCATAGTAACGGAATATATACAGATAAGGACTCGGATATCATGTTAACTTGTATGTCAAGAAAGTATTCCATAGTTTTAGTCGGTTACAATTGTAAGTTATCTATAAAACTTATACATTAAGGGATAAGATCTTTATCTTGTAATCCCAACTCCTTCACCTAGTTAAGGAGGGGTCGGGGGTCCCCTGAGGGCATAATCACATCCAAGATCGTCAGATCAATACCACAAGGGAAAATTGCAAAAGCCATCCCAAATGTCACTCTGAGTTTGAGATGCCTCCCCATAAGAAGATTTGTTGCAAATCCCCACCTCTAAATTCATCTTGGTTTGATTTAGGCACCTTCTCTCCACACGTGCGTGATTTCTGAAGAATCTTGTGGCGAATCAGCCGAGTCCCACTCGGCGGGAGCAAGAGATTATGTTGTTTGTTCTGTATAAGACGATCATTTCGTTGTGTTATCATGGCCATTTCACTGTGTTTTTCATGGTAAACTAACTATATATTCCAAACTGATATCATGTGTACTGAACAACATATCCTTTTTTTTCGGACATAACGAGCATATAGAAACATTTGAACAGGAAGCAGTAATCATATAGCTAGATTATAGCTGCATGACTTCATCTGTTGCAATTGGTCATATGACCCAAAATAGCAGGTTTCAATACAATTTAATCAGGAATTAAGGCCACACAATCTAATGCAAAAGGGACCTGTTGACAAATCATCACGATGAGCGGGACTTGGCTAATTTCGCCACGAGATGCTCCAGTAATCACGCATGTGTAGAGAGAATGTGCCTAAATCAAACCAAGGTGAATTAGGAGGTGGGGATTTGCAACAAATCTTCTTATATGGGGCATCTCAAACTTAGAGTGATATTTGAGGTGGTTTTTGCAATTTTCCCATACTACAATCAGCAGAATATTTCCCCAGATAAGAGTAGGGTATTACTTCTTATCGAGAAAGTCTTAACCTGTACGTATAAAACCCTTGTCTCATAACCCATCCACTTTCATAGCTTGTTCGCCAACCCTTTTAGTATTGCCGAATTCTAGTTTCAACATGATGATTATTGAAATTGTTGAATGGCAACGTGAAATTGTTGCGTTTTAAATTCTGATTAATTTCACTATTTACTGATTGTAGTTCCTTCCTTTAGCACAATCTTCCGCTCCGAGAACTAAAAGAGGCAGATATAAATCCCCAGACAGGAGAAACCAAATGTGATGTAACAAAATTGTTCATTTTATATTAACTGATGTAACAAAATTGTTTATTTTATATTAACGTTTTGAGTAAATTGCGTATACGATACATAAATTTGGTAGGTGGGGGCGATCTAGTGAAAAACTTGAGAAATGAGCATATATGTGCAACAACTTGGCTATATTTTGGTTAAAAGATCTATATTCCACATCATACTTTTTATGCTATATAAAAAAACTGCCACTCGGATCATCTCGAAAAGGATCTACATGTATTATATATTGCTTTCAATTGGTTAATTATATTAATAAAATAATCTGTTAATTTAAAACCGAAAGATATATGATTATCAAAAGTAAGTGCATAACTAATCAATATATTCATTATCTCGGATTATGAATATGATAAAACACGAAAATGAATCCATGAGCCAACGATCTAGTAAAGCTTATAATACTAGATTAATCAAAGGTATGTATTAGTGTTTTGGTCTAAAATGCACATGACTGTCAAGTTCATGTGTCAATTTACTCATTTTTTAAGTTCTTATATTAAATCGCACCTACCTATTAAGTTCTTGTACCATGCGTGTAATTTACTCTAAGGTTTTTGTTACAGCAAAATTGCATGCAATGATTATTAGTATAATTTCACGCGTTGTAATTTAAAATTGATATATATATTTTTCCGTTGCAATGCATGGACAGTCAACTAGTGTAACAAAACACCCACGCGAAATGGCATGTGTTTGGGACGATTGTTGTACCACTACACCATGTCCCAAAATTGGCTACAACTAATCTGTCGGCGAAGACCACCTTTATCATCAAATAGTCAGTCGGCAAAGGCCTTTGGCGACAGAGAGGGTGTGTCGGTGGAAAGCCTGTCGGGATAAGGCATTACCGACAGATAGAACTTCTACCAACAGATAGTTTGACGTTATTATTTTAGTTCTACCGACAGACAAAGTTTTGTCCACAGACGCCGCACACATCACATGCCCACATATAATCTGTGGTTAATATGCTTCTGCCGACATGCAAGAATACAACCAACTTTTCACATTCCAATTCAATAGCAAATTACTGATAATTGCAACTAGCAAAAGAGTGGAAGTAGACACCAAATTCCAGACATTAGCCCCAAAGATTACATCAACATGTATATTGCTGCCCTGTCATAGGTTCATGTCAACTACGAGTCATTACTCCAAAAGCTCACATGCTTCTAACATCAGTTTGTTGTCACATGTTCATGTCAACTACAAGTCATTACTCCAAAAGCTTACATGCTTCTAACATCAGTTGTTGAAACGATCAAGGGACAAGCAGTGTTTACTACAAAAGGCATACAAGTTACATGGTTTCTAAAAGTGCACTACCCTAAGTTGGTAATTTTCATCAGCCACCATTTGACCAAAATACTCCCTTTGCAGCCAGCATTTTGTTATCCAGACTGAACAACCCCTGCAAAATAATCCTTACGAAGTTAATAAGGTGGAAAAAGCTCCCATGACTGAAAGGAGTCATAATAGGTGCAAATCAGGACAAGCTTCCAAATCTATTTTAGGTCAATCATAATCTATATTTCTCAAGTACTCTAACATTATATTCAAAACTAAAAAAGAAGTTTAACTATTCTTGCAATAGTCTGTACTAGTTAGTTGTACACAAACACATTGCTTTACTCGAGGATTTGAACCTTGCACTAGAGGATTTGAACCATGCAGAAATGTTTAACAAGTGAGGGTTATTACTAACAAGCAGTCCAAGTATTCTGAAATGCATAGGTTATTACTAACAACTCAGTTCATCTATTGGGAAGTAAACACTGGAAGTAAATACCAGCACTTTTGGAGTTAGCACTTTTGGACATAGCAGACCTCTTGCTAACATTCAACTGCCAAAATGAAAGGTGAAAATAGCATACAGTTAGTATTTGATGGCAAGCCATTACAACAAAAATAGAAACAATAAGCACGTAGTAAGGATTTGATAGCAGATTTTTACCCTATTGTTTGGCCATGCAATGGATGTGTACTGAGCATCAGCCATAGTTTGCATATCATCATATGGACGAGGAAGCAATGCATCTCTTTTCAGCACGACATTGACAACAACTTCATAGAATTCAACACCTAGAGGTTGACCTCCCACCAAGGAACTTGGATCAATTGATACAATTGTTGCTTTAGCCACAGGGGTGTCAGATCTCAAGACAGCATATAAGATAACATCTTTACCAACCTAAAGGACACAATTCAGTTCAGTATGTTGACCAATTAATACCAATAGCATTTAAATGACTTAAATAAAAGCTAGGTTTAGAAGGATGAGAAAAATTACAAGATTTTCTCCTTCAGCAATGGTGGCTTCATGGCTTCTTGTGGCTGTGTTTCTTGAGGGCACCCTTGGCGTTATAGCTTTTTTGCGGATAATAAAGTCATCACCCGATGGGATATTATCCATGTGCCTACTGGTAGGCTCAGCATGAGGCTCCTCCAGCAAGTGCCTATTGGTAGGCTCATTAGGATGCACCTCCTGATTTGAATTATGCAGCTCTTCAAGTACTGGACTCCTTGGGCTCTACAACCAAATCAACATAATGACATAAGCTTTTGTAGGCAATAACTACAACACATATTTCCAAATAACATGAAATCAAATAGATAAATCCAGATAGGCAAGGCACTTTACCTCAGCATGTCGAGAATTAGAAGCATGATGGGAACTTGTTTCTATATTCTGCACACCTTGAGACATAACCATATGCTCCATTATGTTAAAACGGTGTTGCATGTCGTCCATGCGTTTATTCAGACATACAACTTCTTGTTTGGTCTGTCGATGAGATTCTATTTCTAGCTGAAGTCTTGTTGGCATTCTGCTACGTGTACCTGGTGTGCCCACATCCTGAGGAGTTGGTCCCTTTCCTAAAACACGAACACGGCCTCTTGGTTCCTTGGTTCCACAAACACGTGAATACAAATCGCCCTCCTGGATTGTTTTGTTCTTCAACTCCGGGTTAACTTCTGCAGCCTCTTTTAGCATTTCCTATAATGTTGGAAAACATATTAGCAAGTAGTATTTTACACATGAAATCTGTTTTAGAAAATGAAAGCATACAACTGTTTTTGCAGCCTCTGGAATAATTTCTCCATTTTTTTGTTTGTGCGTTTCAACAAAGACTTCATCCCTTCTAGGAGGATGCCCAGTTTTCACACCCTAAAACAAGAAGTTAGAGTACACAAAGCTTTGTAAGTCATACATCTAATGAACTAACATGATATACTTATGTTACCATGTCATGGCCAACACGAGCGTGGCTCTTGCTACCAGCTGTATGTAACATGCGCAACATTCCGCGATTTGCCTTGCCTCTTATGGAGCGGGCCTACACAACAGTTATGAACACAATATGTAGGCTATTTTAATGTAAAGTACAGCAAATAACACTGGATGCCTTACCACAGCTTCTGGAGATCTCCAATGGTTAATAAGCCACTTCCATTGTGCCTCGTTGACTCTTAAGTCACGTCTGTCCATAAGTTCCTCATCAGTCAGATTTGCATCAAAATGTTTCTTCTTCAAATCAGCCTTATAATCCTTCCATATCATATGTGATGTCTCCAACACAAAATGTAAACCATATTCATTGATCTCATAATGTTTCTGTTTTAATATAAAAAATATTGAATTAGTAGGATATACAAAATTAATGGAACAAGACAAATAATAGTCAATCTACCTGTACATCTTCCCATACTTTCAGCTTGTCTTTGATGTCAACATCTCTCCAATCACCACATGCAACAGGTATTTTCTTTCTCACAAATGTCCCAACAGTAGTGGCAAATTCCTCAGAATCAAGCCCCACTGGCTGACCAAATTCGTTGAGAGTAATTTTGATTTTAGCTTCACCCACCCTTGAAATTATGTTGAGCTTTTGAGTGATACCCCTTCCTTCCTTCTTTTTCTGCTGAACTTGTTCAAGTTCAAGAGTTTCTTCTACATCTACCGAATAAAACAGAAACAAGCATAAGCATGTATAACACTAGCACGATTTGAATTGCCATAAATAGCACAGCTCAGTTTCTTTAATACCTTCATTGTCATCCATGGCATCTTCTTCTAGTTGGTATTCAGGATCATCGCCAACATTTTCATCTACATTTTCCTCTAGGTTATTTCTTGACCTAGACCGCAAGTTATGATCTCCACGTGGCACCATGTTTCTACCATCAGTTACCTAACAGAAGTTTGATGTCAAATAAAAGGTGCATATTGGATACTAAAAAATTAGAACCAGAAGTTCAAGACACATAACCTTAGGTATTTTCTTGGGTCGTTGTTGAACATGCGTATTGCTACCCATGGGCGGGAGGTTTAGAGATTGTAACATCTCATTGTTTGCTGCTATGACACCTTTGCGACGTATTTCATAATCAGTAAGAGTATTTTCCTTATTCTTTCCAACCGCCATTCCATTGATAACCTTTTCTTTAGACCTTCCTCTTGCCTTTTCCATTGTTTTTCCTGCGCCATGATAAAAAAAATTACCAACCAGTAAAGAGTGCTTCAACGAACATCAGTACAGTAGAAGGAACAAGAAAAGTACTAAGATTACTTGGTGTACAAGCAGAAATGAGCAGCAACAATAATATATGTACAAAAATGCTTACGTCTTAGGTTTGTTTGCTTCAACAATTATTCCATCTATGTCTGTCCTAACAAAAACAGTTTCTTCAACAGAGATATTCATAGTTGAATTGGGATGCACATCAGGCAAAATGATGGATACTTCAGTGTCATTCCCCAAATCATCTTTTTCAGTTTCACTCATTATAAGTCACGTGGTTTTGATTGCCTAACAACAAACCATTCAGTATCAACAGGATCTTGAACATAGTAAACCTGAATAGCTTGAGATGCTAAAATGAAAGGCTCATCTGATATATTGTCACCGGTATTGAATAAATGCTTGAAATTCACAGTAGTTATCCCAAACTGATCAGTCCTTACCCACTTGTCCTGTATGCGATTATCAACCCAATCACACTTGAAGAGCACTATATTACCTCTGTTGCTATAATTCAACTCAATAATTTCTTTTATAATACCATAATAGATCTTGTTTCCTACTACGCGGCAATCATTATTGCCTCTTTCAAAACATGTGGTCTCAGCCATTAGAGACACTCCACTACTTTGAACAGGCCTTCCCTCATCATAAGACTGTGTATGAAAGTTAAAACCATTTATGGTGTAGCTGTTATATTTATTGGCAGCCATGATGGGCTCTTTAGCTAAAATTTTTATCTCTTCTGGTTCATCATCACCCATCTCAGTGACCTGTTATTGAGATAATATTTGTCAAGATAAAGCTACAATTTAGTAAAAATCACACATTACTTGTGCCCTTTGCCTACTTACATGCAATCTAAACCACTCATGAAAGGTTTCATGGTGCACACGGTCAATTTCACGTTTGTTTTGAAGGCCAGTTGAGGAAAGATAGTCAATGTGTTTGCTGCAAGTGTTCAAAAGCCAATTCAATAATAAAAAACGAAAATTTCTCAATGTTAAAATAAAGAAAATAGCTCACTTCAAATAAGGATCGATATTGTCATAGTTGAATAAGACATATCTGTGTGCCTGCAACCAAGTTTTGTGGTCTAAAGCCACGCAACATTTACCAGCTAACCCTCGCCCAATGTTGCGAAAGAAAGGAGTGGTACTCTGAACTTCCATGGGCAGGCCTTCGTCATTCCTAACTCGCCGAGTAAAACGAGTAACACCATGTAAATAACGAGAACAGAATGTAAGACTCTCATCAAATAAATAGCTCTCCGCAATTGATCCTTCGGGATGACTTCTAGTGCGAACATACCCCTTACATCTCATCAAAAACCTATACATATATAAATAGGGAGTGAAAGTGAGTTTATTTGTGCTAAGGCATGGCTGCAGTTATTTTACTGGTTCTTTTAGAAAATTACCTCTCTCCAGGGTACATGTTGCGAAAATGTACCGGACCAGCTATTCTTGCTTGAGCAGGTAGATGGACCATCAAGTGTATCATAATAGTAAAAAATGAGGGTAGGAATATTTTCTCAAGAAGACATATGGTCTCAGCTATTTCTGCCTCTAGTTTTTGCATATCACTTACACGGATAACAGGCGAATATATTTGCTTAAAAAAATTGCTCACACGAACTAGTGCTGCACTAACATTTTCTGGTAATATCCTTCTAACAGCAAGTGGAAGCAATTGTTGAAGGATAACATGATTATCATGGCTCTTAAGTCCGATTATCTTTTTCTCATTAACCTGGACATTGCGCCGTATATCAGAGGCATAACCATCAGGGAACTTAACTCCATTTAACACTTTGCAAAACAATTTCTTCTCTTCAGAAGTCATTGAGTATGGGGCTGGAGGTAAATAAAATTTATCTTCTACTTCAATAGGATGAAGATCACTTCTTATGCCTAGAGCTTGAAGGTCTAACCGAGAATTTAAGTTGTCTTTTGACTTCTTGTCAGTACCCAAGAGTGTATTGATTATGTTATCACATACATTTTTCTCAATGTGCATTACATCAAGATTATGACGCAAAAGCAAGTCCTTCCAATATGGTAGTTTGAACCAAATAGACCTTCTTTTCCAAATATTAATTGGCTCCCCCTCCTTACGCTTTCTCTTTTTCGTTACCTTCTTTCCAGATGGATCCTTCCCAAAAGATGTTTGCATCCCTTTTGTCTGCTTCAAAATTTCCTTTCCAGAAAGTGGAACAGGTGCTGACTCAAGCTCAACAACACCATCAAATGAATCAGCATCAAATCTAAATGGGTGGTTTGCATGTAGAAACCTACGGTGTCCCATGTAACAAGTCTTGCTGCCATTTTTCAATCGAAGAGAGCGTGTAAATTGATGGCACTCAATGCATGCTCCCTCACCTGAGGTAGTACAACCAGCCACATACCCAAGACCAGGATAATCTGAAATGGTGCATAATATAGCAGCACGCAACTGGAAATACTCACCCTTGGAGGCATCAAAAGTTCTAACACCATGGACAAACATATCGTACATATCATCGACTAGTGGCTCCATAAAGACATCCATATCACTACCAGGAGCATATCGACCAGGAATTAACAAAGAAATTATGAAGTTTGGTTGCTTCATACAGATCCATGGTGGAAAGTTGTATGGAATTATAATAACAGGCCAAATGCTATAAGAAATATTCATGGATCTGAATGGATTAAACCCATCGGTAGCTAATGCACATCTAATATTGCGAGGATCAGAGGCAAATTCTGGGTGCTTATGGTCAAAATCCTTCCAAAGAGGAGAATCTGCTGGATGTCTAAGCAAACCATCTTGTGTCCGCTCTTCATCATGCCATCTTGTTAGAGCTGCTGTTCTAGAGCACGCAAACAACCTCTGAAACCTTCTCTTTATTGGAAAATAGCGAAGAACTTTATTAGGAACCTTGTGTATGCGTTTGCCATTTAGACTCTTGTTTTCTGACTTCCATCTTGAGGTTTCACATTTTGGACAAGAGTTGGCATTAGCATGATCCTTCCAATAAAGGATGCAATCATTTTTACATGCATGAATACTAACATATCCAAGCCCTAAGCATTTCACTGTTTTCTTAGCTTCATTGTAGTTCTTTGGTACTGCTGACCCTTTAGGGAAAGCTTCAATAAGTAGATTTAGTAATAGGTCAAAACTCTTATCAGACCATCCCCCAAGCAATTTGATGTGTAGTAGTTTAACTATGAAATGCAGCTTTGAGAATTTATCACACCCTGGGTACAGTTCTTGCCCATAATCATCTGACAGCATTTTAAGAGCATTCAGATCTTCATTTGTTACATCTGAATTACCCTCATCCTCAAATTCCCCCCTATCATCTAAGCCACATGCCAAGTCTCGAAGCAAATCAGAGATGTCATCATGTTCACTTGACTCCACATCTCCAACCTCATCATACTCAGCAGAATTCACAAAGGAGCTACCTTCTCCATGAAACATCAATGGTTTGTACCCTCGTAGAAAGCCCTCACATATCAAATGCTCATGAACTTCGCTTTCATCTCTCCAGAATGAACCAGCACATTTTTTACAGGGGCATTGTATTTTGTTGCCTACTGCTGAACTAAATGCATGTTGTAGGAATATGTCCAGCCCTTCTGAATATTCTCTAGAGTGCCTACGTGCAATACATCCATGAGTGGCCAGGTTAGATAAAAAAAGGGTATGGACCATAGAGACCTAAATTAGTTGAAAGTGTTTGTTGTACCTAGGCTTATCCATCCACTGTTTATCCATGGTGCACCTCTGTTAATTTTCACAGATCAGCTATACAGATCCATAATGCATGTTGTAAGTGTTTAAACAATTGCAAATATACAACATTCACATTCAGGCAATTCAGTAAACATAGTTCCCAATTAAAATTATGGCAATCTTGCCAAAATAACCACTACTGCTGCAATCAATTATTTTCATCACACAAAATATGAAGCCTATTCAAACAACTATAATTTTCTTCCCAAGCATTTAGTACCAAGCATGCAGATAATATTCAATAGTAGAACATAATATATATAGAAAGCATATCATTACTAACCTGGTGTTTGCTTGTTGCCAGCTATATGGCTGTTTTCCTCAAGTAAAGTTCAAACTTCTACCATGGAGATCCCCTTGGTCCTCTGATGCTTTCCTTGTTGATGACCTACAGTATTTCATTGCAAACAGCCTCAAAATTTAATATTCAGAGAGTGCTATATTCACTGCCACTTGTACACCCTGGAAAATTCTAAATATCAATATCAAAATGATCCAAATACCTTGGTTAATAAATTCAGCCCATGTACTTCCGCGACACCAACTGGTTCGTTCGAACAGCACTCAAGCCCAAGGGATAGCTGCATCCAGAACAAAGAGCGAAATTTCTCATCTGTAAAACGTAAATATATATATATATATATATATATATATATATATATATATATATATATATATATATATATATATATCACCAGTAGCAAAAGGGAAATCAATTGTTATTTACACAAAAATATCACCTAATATATCTCAATGGACAGAAACCCACAAACATACACACAGATTCACAATACGGCTATAAAAATCCCCTTTTTGCAAGACACACGCAATGGAGGAGCTGTCGACCAAGAGGTGAGCAGCTGTCCACCTATCCACCCTACTGGTTCCTTGGCAAAGTGGAAATCAGTGATGGCAGCAGCTCATAGACTGCGGCAACATATTAGTGGCTGTGGTGGATACGGCCTAAAATTCAAAAATACAGTTGTTTCTAAATCTACATGCCATCAAACCACTGTAATTTGTAATTTAGGAACAGAACATTAGCACCACTCGGAATTGAACCAAGCAATACCAGATTTATCCCATATTATCACCAACCTCAGCAATTACTCCCAATCATGACACATCAAACCACCATACAAATGTAACAGAAATCCAAGAACGTACACGCAAGAACAGAAAACGCAAGAAAGCAAATTGCATCAATGAGGCATGGGTAAAGAATCGATACCAAGAAGAGTGACAGCGGAGTGGACACGCGAGCGTGGGAGGGTGCGTGGGCGCTGGTTTCTGGAGCTACGAGCCCTAGGAGTCACGGAGTGGTGGCGGAATTGACAGGGCCGAAGGGGACATATATTCCTCCTGACCCAGAGAGCTGCAGGGTCGATGCGTTGGGTGGAGCGATGCGGCGGCGCGATGGGGACTGGCGGAGGTGCTACGGGAGGCAGGGAGCGCGGCGCGATGGGAGGGGAGCGGCGGTGAGATGGGGAGGGCTGGCGGCGCGACGGGAGGAGGGGACTGGCGGCGCGACGGGAGGAGGGGAGCAGCGGCGGCGCGATTGGAGGCTTGCGTGGGGGAGGCTGGGATGGGTAGATCGATAGTTGTGTGATTTTTACGGTTTATTTGGCTCTCTGACTCGGCCAGCCCAGCCCGCGCGGCAAATTTTAGCCCAACCCGCGCGCGGCAAATTTTCGCTCGCGCGCAAGCAAACTCATTGACCCAATTTTTTGGCGGGGCCCCGAGAAATGCCCACAGATGATTTGACGGTAGTTATAGAACTACCAACAGACCATCTGTTCCCATAAATTAGTATCATTACCGACAGACAGTCTGTCTTTTTAAAATGAACTACCGACGGACCATCTGACACTAACCTTCTCGCCACAGATGGTCTGAAGCTAATATCAATTCTTTTCCGACAGCTATCTGACGCTAATTTTGGGACATGGTGTAGTGTACAGGGACCTGTGTTTGGGACTATTGCTGTACAGGACCTGAACTCTGGAGACCACGGTGGCAACAGAAATTGTCTTGTAAAATACGGCATCTCCAGTTTCGTCGATCCGTGCTTGAAGCTCATAGGCATGGATTAGCGGCGGCAGAGAATCTCGTCGACAATTTTTTCCCGTTCGCTATCCAGGGCATACCAGCCCAATATGCTACATTGTCCCTGGCCTATGATCTCTTTGTCCGCAACTTGATCAAGGAGGATCAGCCACCGTTAGGAATGTCGAGAGCATAACAATTAAAGGATTGTCTAATCGCTACCTAATCATGAATCCCCCGGTAGTTAACCGGCTAAACCACCTAGTAACACCAGCCTCTCCCGTGCGAGCAAGACGACACGCAGCAACGTGACGCCGAGATTAGGGGATTGATTAAGGGTCTGTCTGGGAAACATGGACTTATCACATCGAATGTTTGGACACTTATCATATCAAATGCTTGGACACTAATTTAGAGTATTAAACATGCACTAATTACAAAACATATTTTATAATCTTGGACTAATTCGCGAGACAAATCTTTTGAGTCTAATTACGCCATAATTTGACAATGTGATGCTACAGTAAACTTTTTATAATTATGGATTAATTAGGCTTAAAAAATTCGTCTCGCAAATTAGCTTTCATTTATAAAATTAGTTTTTTTATTAGTCTATATTTAATACTCTAAATTAATATCAAACATCCGGTGTGACGTGAACTTAAAGAACTTTAGCCTCGTCTAACACACCCCATAACTATCGGGAATGAAGGGGGAGCCGGCCAGCCGGGGATTACACTAGTCGATCCCCGTCGCCATCGCGTGGATATTTGACGCCGACCGGCCGCGGCCGGGACGCCTGGACGCTGCGCCGTCTAGGCGGATTTGAATATAGCGCCGTCGCCATGTGCCGCGCGGTGCACCCGGGCACCTACCCTCGTCGAGGATTACCGCGGGGACCGTGCCTACGCCGCCGTTCTCTACAATAACAGATGATACCGCGGCGTCAGCCCATGGGCTGACACCTGCGCGCTACTGTGCCTACCCCTCCACCGGTGGTTGCCTGTGTTTGGTTGGCTGATTAATTAGTTGGTGGTTGCTGGTGCTATACCTACCTGCTGCAACATGTTAAGTATTTGCATGCTTGTCTCTTTGAACTGGCAGAATTCCTTTCCAAGGATAGAATGAGTGTCATTGCTGATGATGTGAATTGATCGACCTAGTGGCTCATGTGCTGTCAACAAGGGAATCCGTTTTACTACTTAAATTGTCGTTGTCGGAGGACGATCTCCTCCATCAGAGAACCGTGAGGCCTCTCTTTTTTGAGTTCGGCCGGGGGCAGCGGGTGATATCTGAGGTTTTTTTAGACAAAAGAGACACAAGGGATTTATACAGGTTCGGGCCGCTATGAAGCGTAATACCCTACTCTTGTGTGTATGATGATTCTTCTGCGCTTGCAAAGCCTCTGAATCTCAGATGTACAAGCTAGGGTTAGAGAAGCTTTGGCTCGGGGATCCAGAGTTCGATCCCCCTTCCCGCTAGGTATGGTCTTCCTTTTATACTCTAAGAGGATACCACATGTGCTGCGAGTGCTACCTAGGGAGAAGGGGAAATATTCTCTATATTAATTACATGTCTTGTGCCTTAGCCTGGAAGCTGCATACACGCCGTCTTGGTCGTGGGGCCTACCACACCATACCGCCTGACACGGGGGGCGCCCATGTCATTCACCATTTAATGGGCGAAGACTTATGGGCTCCTATTACACCGAGAAACGGGAGCCTAACTTTGACCAGAGCGGGAGGACCGACTCTGGCTGGGATGAGAGGATGAGAACCTCTCACCATCATTATTTGATGGGACATGTCAGGCTGCACGCCGCCTGACACACGAGCAACGCACAGGCGCACTACCCAGTCCCATCGGTCATTCGACCGGTCACAGACCGGTTGAGTACACTGCACGCCGCATTAAATGCGGCGTGGCGCGACCGCTCGGGTCGCCATGAATGCGGGTAGGTGGACACCTGTAGGCGGACACCTAACCCATCGCAAGTGGTGACCTAGAGAAGGGGTCGGGGGAGCCCAACCCCTAGTCACGGGAGGGGGCGGTCGCCGCCCGACCTTGGGCCCGATCCCCCCTCGGGGGAGGGCCACGTGGCGTCTGGGGCAGCCTTCCCCCTCTAGTCTCGGTCAGGGAGTGGCCGCCGCCCTACCTCGAGCCCGACCCCTCTCGGGGAAGGGCCATGTGGCATTGGGGGGCATCCTCCTCTATCCAATCCCTAGGAGGGAATCGCCACCACTCCTCCGTCCAATCTCTAGGAGGGAATGGCCGCCACCCCACCTCGAGCCTCACTCCCCTCGGGGGAGGGCCACGTGGCTTTGGGGGGCAGCCTCCTCCGACTAGCATTTGGGAAGGAGTGGCCGCCACCCCACCTCGGGCCTCACTCCTCTCGGGGTAGGGCCACGTGGCATTGAGGGGCAGCCTCCTCTGACTAGTCTTTGGGAAGGAGTGGCCGCCACCCCACCTCGGGCCTCACTCCCCTTAGGGTAGGGCCACGTGGCATTGGGGGACAGCCTCCTCCCTCTAAACATGATACCCCGGGTCCATATCACCGACAGTCGTGACTCCTGAGTCGTGACAAAGGATGAGTGGCTAATTGGGGACGCATTGTTGATCTTTGTGAAGTCTGAATCTGCGCTTCTGGCACGACGGATTGCAGGGAAGATTTTGTGGCTTCCGCTCTGCCGACGTTTTGGACTGAACCCTCCGCATCAACGACAGTGTACACTCTCTTTGGTGGTGTACCGGTGTACTGTGTTGCGGGAGAAGATTTGGGATTAGTCCCTTTCGGAGCAAACTGGATTGTTTTGGAGGCAAGATCCAGCACTGAAGAGCAAGTCGATATATATAGGCCATTATCTGAGAACGAAAGATGTTTGCTACTACTCCTAGTTAGTTGAACTTGGCAATACGGTGAAAAATATATGCATCGAAGCAGGCGGTGCATTTTTTGACCTTCATATGGGGGAGAAAAAACAATGTGCTTCCTCCCCCGGATCTGTACTTAAATATAACATGGCAAAATTTGTCCGTGCCCGTTCCCGTTGCCGTCGATAGCCAAATTGCTCTCGTCGTCTTCCATGTACGACGCGGAACGATGAAATATCTGGTCGAAACGCAACCGCGCACCGTACGTGTACACGCGCTCGTCGCAAACGTGCACGGTTTGCACGAGTGGCCGACGTCTAGCGAAAGCCCCAGACGCAGCGCCAACGACGCGCGCACGCTACACCACACCGTGGAGGTTGTCAGCCACACGTGCAAGTACAACCACAACCGAGGCCCAGGCGGTAGTGGACACCGCGCCACGCCCGCTAGTCAATCCACGCGAGTACGCGACTAGCAACGGCGTGTACGTCCGTGTACGACGGACACGATGCCTCGTCGTCTCGTACGGCTGCAACCAGGCAAACACCGGCGCGGTGAGGCCAGGTCCGCGCGTGCGCGCCTCGCAAAGCCGCGAGTCGTCCGTCCACCAGTCCACCACACGGGCGGGCATGGAGACTGGAGAAAGAGAAAAAAGAACAAACAGCCTCGGTCCCGTCACAAAAGACCGACATGCGGGGCCCATGTAACTGACCCCGACACGCCTCATTCCCACCCCGCACGTGCGCCGGCAGCCTTATCTTTCAGCGCGGTGGCCAGGATTCTCTGCGTCCAGCGACACTGTGAATGGATTTGCATATTAGTAGTACACTTTATAAATCTTCGAATTCATCATATATAATTATCATAAATCTTCGAATTCATAGTATTATTACTCCATAAGATACTACTCCAAGTATGTCATACCTCCAAGTAGGGTTTTTTATGGGAGTACACTGTTTTGTACGAGTGCGGTGTTCGCAGAAGATCTTTTTCATCTTCCGCTGCTAGCCGCCAGCTCTACGGATGGCACGCTCGTAAATAACTGGGGAGTACGTGCCGGTTTGGTGCGCTCGCGAAACCACAAGCCGTTAGTAAGCTCCGGTGGTGGCGCCTTCATTATGGCCTCCGTCTCGCTCTATTCCATTTCCATTCCGTTCTACAGCGACGTTGTGAGTACCTCCTCTCTCTCTCTGAGAAGCGCGGAGCGGAGTTAAGAGAGGGAGAGACGCAGCAACCAACAGCACGCGCGGGGCTGAGGGGGATGAAGGCCGAGAAGGCAGCGGTCGCCGTGGCCGTCGGTGGCGGCGGAGGCGGCGGCGACGAGTGGCGGTGCCGGAAGCACCCGGTGGCGAGATCCGGCGGCGGGGTGTGCCCGCACTGCCTGCGGGACAGGCTCCTCCGCCTCTGCCCCAACTGCGCGCACGTGCGGCCCTGCCCCTGCACGTGCGCGTCCCCGTCCTCCTCCTCGTCGGCGTCCGGCGAAGCGGTCGGCCGGGTCCACACCCTCATCGAGCGGGAGCACCGGATTGCGCGGTCACGGTCCGTCGCCGCGTCCTCCTCCCTCGCGGCGGCCTCCACCGCATCAGCCACTGCCGGCGCGGTCGGGGGGAGGCGGAAGGCGAGGGTCTGGGGGTGGCCGCCGTTCTGGAAGCCCGCGACCAAGGACGGCGTTGCGGCTGCGGCGGAGGAGGACGACGAGGAGGAGGAGGGGATGGGGCTCGCGAGGTCGAGCTCGGTCTCCGCGACGGTAGTGGAGGCGAAAGCGGCGGCCGCGGCGGCGAAGGCGCGGTGGGGGTGGCACTTCCCGAGCCCGCTCAAGGCGTTCCGGCACCGGAGATCGTCGGCGAGCATGCCGGAGCGAGGGTGAGATGGCTCGGCATGGCCGGAAAAAGCGATCAGTAGGGATGTGTGCTGCTTTAGAGGACTAAATTAATTAATTAACTAGACGGGGGAGATTACAGGAGATTTTTCCTTTTGCCCTTTTTGTGGCTTCGCGTGCTAATCTTATTATTAAATTAGACCAAACTCCAAAGCCTGTGATTTGGGCGTAATGTGTGCATATGCTCCTGCCAGTGTTCTCTTCGTTGCTTTTGCTCCTTTTTAGCGTGCTTGCAAACGTTGTAGCCTGTGTACATCAAATTGGGAATTTTAAGGTCGCTGATTTGATCCGCAATGCACCAGGGGTTCTTTTTTTTCTCTCTTTTTTGACATTGACGGAATGTGTAGTTTGTGCGTTGTTTTTCTTTCCGGTTGGAGTGACGGTGCAAAACCCGTGTACCGACTGACAGGTGAGGCCCATCCCTTGTTTGCCTGCAGCAATTAAGCATGACAGCGCTAGTATTAGTCTGGTACTAAGCGTACTAGTAGGACTACCTTGAAAGAAATAGCAGCATTAGCGTATGGTTTGATCAGTAGAGCGTACTACTCTAGTCTAGTGTGTCTACTCTATATGTCGAGGCTTCAAAAATTCCCCGTCTAAATCGGGCTCACTGTTAGTACTGAGGCGGTAATCATTAAGCAACAGGTGAAGCTTTGTCCGTGGAATCTCTGGGAAAAGATTGTGATTTCTCGCGAATGCGAGGGCTCGAATGCTCGATCGCCACCGCTAGCAGTTGTGTTACTGTTGGTAGCTGTTCGCCAATCAGTCGCTTGTGGGACACGCACGCTCGGCTCGGTCTCGCCCCTGCAATGGCGCAAGCGTCCGAGATTTGGAACCCTCTGGATCCCGAACGACGCGGCCGCCGGCCACCTCCTCTCCCGATCGGTAGGCGCCCCGTCATCTCAAGCGTGTCCGATTGTCCATGTGGCGAAGTGACGCTCCCCTCGCCGCGGCTGGATTCTTGCGGGGGTGATCGACGCGACGCGGCTGCGTTTCGTTTCGGTGGAAACAGTGGCTTCTCTAGCGCGAGATGGTGGCCTCTGGCTCTGACGCTCTTAAGTTCTTTCTTTTTTTCTCCTTTTTTTTCTTTTCGTTAATCCGGTACAAAGGCATGATTGTGTCAGCGACATTATACAGAACCACGGTAGATGTCTAACGCTCCACGGTAGATGCATCGAGTGACCACTGACCGCAGCCGGGGGCGTCTGGTCCTGGATCCCTCCCTGCAAGCAAAATGGACCGATGCAGCTTTTGTCCACGCGACGCACACCCTCCTTCCAGGAGTACTAGAGAGGAGGAGAAAACACGTTGAGCAAAGGTAATGGACAATTGCTTTCTGACACCAAACATGATATATATATTTAACTTGCTCATCCAAGTATTTCGAAAGTCCTATCTCTCCTCCTCCTCCACGTGCTTTTCTTTTTTGGCACCGCATTATTTTTCTATTTTAGTAAATTTATGCACCTAAAGTTTGTACACCTCAAGTTTGCACATCTAAAGTTTATACACCTAAAGTTTGAGACCCAAAGTTTATAAGTCAAAAGTTTATATGTCCGATTCAAATTTAAATTTAAATTCAAATATTTTTTATATATAGTATTTCTATGCATCTAAAGATTATACACCTAAAGTTTATAGACCCAAAGTTTATAAGTCAAAAGTTTACATACCCGTTTCAAATTCAAATTTGAATTTAAATACTTTTTATATATAGTATTTCTATACATAAATTTTTCCAACTTTGTATTTTTATTTTTTAAAAATTTATGGTACAGTAGAAAGAGAAGAAGGGGAGGAGGAAGGGAGATAGGAGTGTATAGGGGGGTAGGGATCGAGCGATCGATCGCCAATTAGCCACCCCCGTAGTATTTAGCTATTTGCCTTGCTCATCCAAGGCTGTGGTGGTACGGCAAAAGCCCACGGGCACCGTCCGATCCTATCAGCCTTCCGTTTCCACTCGATATCGAAGGCCCTACAAACCATGGGCCAAGCGTGGAGCAGGTACCATTGCCCACTAGTGGTCTATTAGTGCAGATCATGTGCCTTGACTATATAGAACAGTGCGATTTCAGCTGGGAGACAAAAGCTGGTACGGTATAAACACCAGCGTCACACGCTAACTCGCTTTACAGGTCTAGGAATTGGAGACCATGGCCAGAACTTTAAATCAGAAAGGAACCGCTTGATGATTGCATTTTTTTTTCTTGAGAGAGAGAGAGGATGATTGCAAGGTCAGCACAGCAAGGAAAGACTGGCCAGGAAAACTCAACTAGTAGAACTTTCCGTTGGGAAGAAAAATTTGCATCTCTTTCTAGCTTCATCCTGCATTCCTTCCACTGATGGCAAACAAGTACTCCATCCCAAAATAACAACGGAGTAAAGAATCCTGAGTTCTTCAACCCTCCGTGCTGATCCTACCAGTTTATAATCACAGGCAGCCAACCATGTCCAGCAACAAAATATATACTGCAACTCAGATATAAGGACGTTGTCCCATGTGCCTGAATGGAGGGCGTACCGCTAAAATGGCTAGCTATATAATCAAAACATGCATCAAAAGAATTTCTCCTGTGCTCCCTTGATACGAGTAACACATACTTGAACGGAGATTTCGAGATCAAACACCAAACTGGAACTAGTGATCCGAACTAAGCACATTTTAATCTCAGCATATGTTCATCATGGCAGATCTGTGATAAACTGATAACACCAGAACTCTTCTATGCTACTCCCTCCATTCCAAATTGATCTACATATTTCATAGGTACACCAAGACCAAGAAAAGCTAGTAACTCTCTCATACTATATTTACTCTAGCAACAAATTCAATGCATGCACCATCCCCACTATTTCCTAGCCAATAGCAAATCAAGATAAATACTTGTGTGCATGGATGCATGCATCAATGTCCATTTACTCCAATGCACAAATAACGAATAGACTTAATAAATGAACACAAATATGTAGATCATTTAGGAATAACCTCAAAAAAACTATATGTAGATCAATTTGGAATGGAGGGAGTATATTACTGCATGGACTAAATGTACAGAATATGTGAGGTTATGTTTTACTGTCATCTACTTCTGTCAGGCGTTCATGAGAAAGGATAGGCTTAATTTGTATTTGTGTCAAGTTAATCACCACGAAACTGTTGCTCTTTTTTCGGTGAGAAGCCAAGAACTACATCTGGAAACTACGTGCATGCATTTCTTGCAGCAAAAATACATTAGTATACGACAGAATCCATTGTTGTGTTACAAAGAACAGAGAGATGCCCTGTCGTATCCATAGTTGTGTTAAAAGAAACAGCTAAGCATCCAATTGGCCTCAAAGAAAGTACTGAAGAAGCTCATGGACAAATAAGATGTACCTATAGATCAATGGGGCTCCAATTCCCTCAAATGCCGGGCCCTAGAAAATGAAATCATAAATACTGTACTCGAAGTGTTCACACTACTATTAGGAATCATGCCATGAAGTCTTAAGTCTTAACCAATATGCAAAACAAATTTAGCATCAGGCTCAAATGAAATGCTTTACCATTTTGAAGAATGGTCTATGCCAAGACCATTGCAGGTAAGTATCATACCCTTAAACCTTGTAAGGTACTCCTAAAAGCAAGGGAAAGACAGCAAGAAAAATCAACACAAAGCGTGTAGAAGAGGAATATGGAAGGCCAATTATAGAAGACACCTTACACGCAAAGTATATCGATTTAACTCATAACATCCAGAAAGGTCGTATTCAAGGCGCTTAGCTGGATCACTTAGAACTGAAAAAACGGAACATAAAAAAAAGTGAATCAGGCAATGGCGATAACTTTTATCTCTAGGAAGTACATCCATATTGAGATCCCAAAATTATCTCTAGGAAGTAAATGAGGATAATAAGATCATCTGTGCCTACATAATGGAGAGTGGAAAATACCTGTGTAGGCTTCATTGATCTCCTGAAATTTAGCTGTGACATCATTATCCCCCTTATGCTTGTCTGGATGCCACTTCTGTGGATGAATTATCAGTTACAGTGTGTTAATGTATTATTATTTGCGTACCCCGAAAGAAGTCCAATAACAGCATACCAAAGCTAATCTTCTATAACTCAATTTGATGGTGTCATCGGATGCATCGTAATCAACCTCCAGAACTTTGTAATAGTCCTGCTATTCCAAATGAATATAATGAATAAGACGTATTAAAAAAAAGTGTACCTGTGCAAGAAATAGTATAATTGATTATGGACACTTTTCAGAATATGAATGGCACGGTAGTCCACGTCACGAGTACATAGGCGGTAAAGTGAGTTTATTTTGGATTAGCATGACTTATTAAGAGTAAGTGCCCAAATGATAACTCACAGCGCAGGTGAGTTGCATATATTAACAGAGTTGTAAAAACCATATAATAACACATATTGAGTTCATACTCATACCATAGCGAAGCATACAAGTGGCAACATACATGCTTGAATTGCCTAGCAACCCCGATGTCTTGTAAATAAAGATACACTAAATCGCATGCTGAGTAATAAGTTGTTTGGTTGTTTCGCACCCTTTAACCACCCACAAGGCCACACTCTATTAATAGATGTTTTATGCTTGAATAATAATTCCTTCACTTCATCAGTAGATAACATTTGCTGTGAAGAATAGTACAGACAAAGCAACGCATCTGCTAAGAAAGTAGAACCTACTTTGTGCAATTCACAGCATTTGTCTTAGATGAATAAAGGACATCAAGGTAAGGAAATTGGTTTAAGCAAAAACAAACATCAGCAATGCATTGATCAGCATTTTCCAAATGGGTGCAAAAGTTCAGGTTAAAAAAGAAACAGCTAACAGGACTCCTATAATATTGTAGGGTGGTGTTCGACAAGGAAACCTGACGGGCCATTACAATACAATGGTGCCACAGATTGAACCTAAACACCAGTCTTCGTCTCAAACCCTCAGTGAGAGGGTTGTACTAAAAGGCTCAATTCACCGATTACAGACCATAGGTTAAATGTTGATCCTGTGCTGCTGCATTAATCAAGAACCTAGAAACATTTGCGCGAGGAAGATGAACCTAAATCCACCATACGGAATTTGGCCACTCGGCACAGTTGACCATGACTAAATCTGGCCACCAGCCAAACAATCATATGCTATCCACTAGCGAGACCGCGGGCAAAGCAATACCACAGTAGCTCCAGTACTATTTGTAGCCATCAATCACAGTATCAAAGTGCCCCAGGAGAAAAAAAAGGTTTGGTCCAGAACCAACCAACTATTGGGAAGGCCTATCCACCTTTTTCCTGGCCACAGTGCACGAAGGTATTAGTCATCGGCCTCTCCAATAATAGAACCCAACTGGTTCGCGCAGCCGCAGCACAGCTCTCTTATTATCCTTCTATACAAGCGGCACGACCAAAACCAAATCCAGCCATAGACTGACGAACTGAAGCTAAAACACTCGATCTCTCTCGCGCGCGCGCGGGAATAATACAACCGGAATCGCGGGGGGACGCGTACCTTGTGGGGAGGCTTCTCGCTTGCTCCGTCCATGCAGCGTAACAATTCATCACCCCCAGCTGATCCTCTCTTCTCGTCGTCGCCTGTTTCCCTTCCTCGTGTCCGCCGCGCGCGTTGGCGGCGGCCGCGTCTCCCCGGGCTTGGCTTGGGGGATCCGGGAGGAGGAAGACGAGGGGCGAATCGATCGGAGGCGAGGGCGAGGCCGCCGGGGTGGGTGGGATCGGAGCCGGAAGGAGTTCCTTGTCTTCTCCTCCCTTAACTAACTTTATTTCCTATGCTTTTCTTTTCCCCTGAATTTTTTTGCAATTTGGTGATGGATAATAGGGGGGAGGAGATGACGTGTATCCGACCCGGACACCTGTCCTTTCGTGTCATTGGGGGCGCCTGCTCGTCTCGCGGCGTCACCCCCGTGATTGGAAAGAGTGTGGGGCTCCGATGCAATGGGCCTGGTCCACAGGGAATTATTCGTGGGCCGTTCTGGCCTACTGCAATCTGCTAGTAATTGGCAACCAGGCCCATGAAAACATGCAATAATGAATTAGCTCACTGTATTTGCTCGGTTTACTTCTGATCTGAGAGTAAGAGTATCGCTGACAAGATACCCAGTATTGTTTTCTATCCCAGATTTTTTGGTTTATTGAAAAAAAAGTCATTTCCGACGGTTCATAATCTATTCTTCTTATTCTTCACTAATAGGAGAAAGCGCTAGCTCCAAATCTACTGCGATCAACGAGAGGGAAGATCGCGCTCAGAAAGGGCAGAGGTTGAGCACGTGAGGAGTGGGGAACGACGAGGTGGCCCATCTTTTTATTTGAGAGAGTTAGATATATACTTCATCCGTTTCGCAATGTAAGTATTTTTAGCATTGTCTACATTCAATTCATATAAATGTTAATGAATTTATATATATATATATGTGTGTTTAGATTTATTAACATCTATATGAATGTAGGCAATGATAGAAAGTCTTATACTGTGAAACGGAGAAAGTATGAAATAAGTTTATTTTTTATTCCTTAAGTTCCCGAGATTACCAAATAAGATTTAAGCCACATTTGTTTAGCGCTTTTCTAACTTCTATTTTCTTATCTTTCACACGCACATCAAACTACTAAACGATACTGGTAATAGTATGTTATTCGGGAAAACATTATACATAATAGTAGTTGCTTATAAAATCATATTAGTATATTTTTCAAAAAAAAAGCTAATACTACCTATTTTTCAAATAAAATCATATTATGTGTTAATGTATTGTTCTGTTTTGTGTGTCGGGAGGGAAGGGTTTCCAACCATGCATACCAATGCAACTTTCGGGAGGGAATGGCCTCGTCTTTTCGCTTATACTTATGCTAATCAGTCAAAATTTTAATTTTTAACCTTAAAGTTGGAGCTTCCTTTAAGGTTTTTCATCGAAGTTTATTTTTCAGTATTTGTTTTTAGATCGCTAAGAACATGTATATAAAACTTTTTTCATTTACAAATATCTCGTTTCGCTTATTCCACGAAACGATGGCTCCAATAATTTTATGAAGCTGCTGATGTTGCTTTCAATCATTAATTGTAAGGATGTTATTTTTTCAAACTAGAAGCTAGAAGAAAACTGTTCGAAAAGTGTCATTAAATCGGAAGAAGAAAACATCTTCATTTATGCTAACGGTCATAATATACAAGCAAAAGCAACTATGAGCAAAGTGTAGCATGAGTCCTAACAACAAACAACTATTTAGATGGTTTTTTTCATCATTTTACCTTGCATAACGCTTAAATACGTTTTATGCAAGATAAAATGATGAAAAACCATCTAAATCAAACACGTTTGGCTAAAATCGCATCCTGAGTTACATAAATGAGCAGTAAACACAAGTAATCACCTAAAAACAGCATGTTTTTGTTCACGAAACAATGTCTATTGAGTTTAATCTATTATGATCTTTTTTTTCATTCCTTTAGCCCCATAAGAGAGACAGGTAAGAGCATGTCCAACAATCACCCAATATTTAATTTCCAAAAAATCTGAATTAGGAATACCAAAATAAAAAATAGGCCCAACAATCACCCCCTCCCCCAAAAGTGGCCCAAAAATTAACTTCCTATCATTTGTTAGTTTGCCACGTAAATAAGATGGAACCCAGTCGGTTGATCCGTCAATTTTATCGTTCCGGTATCTCCTCGCCGTGACCTAGCGCCATCATCACCGGCCAGCCAAGGACGTGAGAACCAACGGCAAAACTCATGTGCATGGTCGAGCACTCCAGGTACTACTAGGCGAGATGGACAGTGATCCGGAGCAGCGTCTCGGCGCCGTTGGTGACGTGCTACCCGGTGGCGATCAGCGGACGCACCTCAGTGAAGCCTCAAGCGTCCTTGAACTTGCCGGTGCCGCCGGTGATGGGCAGCTTGCACATGGCGGATCCCACCTTGTAGACCCCGAAGAAGCTGAGCGTGTCTCGACGTACTCACCGACCTCATCATCACCGTGAATGCTATCATCTGCGCCGACCCGTCGGCGGCGCTCGCCACGTACACGACCTGCGCGCGGCCGAGCGTCTGCGCCCCGAGGTCCGGCCCGCTCGTGAGGACGTCACCGATGACGGTGATGGTGCCGAACAAGAGGCTGAGACCGAGGAAGAAGGCGCCGCCATTGAGGAGCTCGTCGCCGAGGAGAGAGGGCGCGGAAATATTTTCCCTTTGTGCGCGTCAGAGAGTGACCAGGAAAATTTGGGAACGGAATCGCTTCCCTGTTTATGAGGAACGATATATGCGGTCTGGGGAACCAGAGATATTGAGAGATCAGTTAGGGAATCTGTTGGATGTGATTTTTCACAAAAATTTTCTAAATCATAGAATAGGGAATAGGAAAAGGAAGCTGCTGGACATGCTCTAATGATATATTAGCTTGAACAACGAAAATAGAGAAGAGGAAAACATTTCATATTATAAGTCATTTTGACTTATTTCCTAGTCAATCTTTTTTAACTTTGATTACATTTAAAAAAATTTAGCAACATACTAAACTCAAATTAGTTTTGTTAAATCTAGTATTGAATATATATTTTGATAATATGTTTATTTTCTATGAAAAATACTAATATATTTTTCTATAAACCCGGTGAAACATAAAATAATCTGACTAAGAGCAGGTACAATAACAGACTATAAATCAGCTATAAGCACATGTGGAGAGGACTAGAGATGAGAGAGAAAATAAGCGGGCTACAAATTTATAGCCAGCCGCACCACGGACTCTAAGGTCCTGTTTGATTCAGTTTAGAATTACTATAATCTGAATTATTAGGAGTAAGCTGAAACAAACAGATAGTTTATTATGATAGATTATTATAGTCTATAAGCCATATTACTATAATCTGGTAAGCCACTCTAAAGATGTTTTTTTTAGATTATTGGGTGGCTAACAACTAACAAACAGCTAGCAGCTTATTCTATGTTGACTTATTATAATCTAGTTTATAGTAATCTAATTCTATAATTTAGATTACAATAATCTTAAACTGAAACAAACAGGGCCTAAGACACTGTGTGTGTATGACAGGTGGAATCAATTATTAATGATGTAGTATATATATTTATAGTTAACTATTATATGAATGAACCCTATATGAATTGTGTCGACGTTTGATGTCGCGATTCCGGTATTTGCATAGTATGGGGATCGTTGGTACTAGAATATATGCGAGACTGAGGTAAAAGAGACGGAGACGAGGATTTTTATACAGGTTCGGGCCCCTGAATTGTCAGGTAATAACCCTACATCCTGTTGGCCGAAGCCGGTATTGCTCTTATTCACTATAATCGCACCAGTATAATATTTGGGGTAGCCTATCTAAGTGTTGTCGACATGGCGGTCTGAAGTTCTGACTCGTAGTCGACAACAGGGTAGTCTTCCTCCTCGAATCCGTATCCGGCGAGATCAGAGATAGCGCTTTCGTCTCTCTTGACTTGTATATCGTGGCTTCTGTTGTTCCGTGTCTATTGATTGTCTCCTCTCCTCCTAGGGGGTCTTGTATTTATACCCATATGTGTTCTCTTGTCCAAGTAGAACTAGGAAAACCAATATGGATACAATCCGAGTAGTCCTTGTCGTTTCCACGTAGAACTCTGTTCATCCTTCCTTATGCGGAACTTCTCCTATATTCGAAGGTTGTTCCCGTATAGGACATGGTATGTGGTGGGTCCTGCCGAGATTTAGTCAACTATTATTAGGTATGTGGTATCCATAACCCTGACAAATTGGTTATTAGATTGACTATAAATAATTTGGAGCTAGAAGTTCGCTATACTACTCCCTTCGTCCCCTAATATAAGAGATTTTGACATTTTGCTTGTACTGTTTGACTATTCGTCTTATTTAAAAAATTTTGGAATTATTATTTATTTTATTTGTGACTTATTCCCTCCGTTTCACAATGTAAGACTTTCTAGCATTATCCATATTCATATAGATGTTAATGAATCTAGATATATATGTGTCTAGATTCATTAATATCTATATAAATGTGGTCAATGTTAGAAAATCTTATATTGTGAAATGGAGGAAGTATTTTATTATCCAAAGTACTTTAAGCATAATTTTTCTTTTTTTATATTTGTATAATTTTTTTTAAATAAAACGATTGGTCAAAGAGAAGTCGAAAGGATTGTAATACGAAACTGGGGGACCCACCACTAAAATGGCACATGCCGTTGATTGGTTGACACAGATCGGATTCGGAACAGGCGCAGTGTGTTGACCCACGCGACGCAGGAAACGGAAACGCGGGAGCGCGCCGAAAATCCAGGCCCCCACTAGCCCCCCACAGGCGGGAAACACGAAAACCACACTCGCCCCATCCCGCCTTCTTCGTCCGTTTACTCAGTTTCTGTTTTTTACATTTTCCCCGTCTCCTCTCCTCCCTCCCATCCCGCCGCGTCGTCAGTTTTAACGCGCCCCCCGCCTCCGTTTCAAACCCAAAATATTTCCGCCCCCTCCTCACCTCCCAAATCTTCCTTTCCCTCCTCCTCCTCCTCCTTCCCAGTTCCCACCCAACGATTTGCCCTACTTTTTTTGCTTCCCCCCGCTGCTGCGATTAGTCTCCGATCCCAACCAATCGACCAACCAAAACCTTCCCCTCTCCATCGATTCAGCAGCCGCGCGCGAGCACGCACCAACCCGCCACCTACCGCCTCCCTCCCGCGCGAGAAAACCCTAGCGCCCCCTCGCCCTCGCATGGCGGACCAGGACGGCGCCGCGGCCGTGAGCGAGGCGGAGGCCGCCCCTGTTCAGGTGAGATCCTCCGGTCTGCTTGCTTGTTTTTCTGCAGTTTCTGGGGGGGACTTGGGGTGGGGTTTCGTCTGGTACGGCCGTTGCCGGTGGTAGCTTGCGTGGTAAGACTGGTCGCTGTTTTTTTTTTTTTTGTGGGGGTTTACTCAGAACGCGGTTTTAGTCGGCGGCTGGCTTGTCGTGTGGCGATTACTTGTGTTTACTGCTCATTTTTGTAACCCAGGATGCGATTTTAGCCAAACGTGTTTGATTTAGATGGTTTTGGAGTTTTGTGGTGCGTTTCGATTGGGTTATTGCTGTGGTTTTACCCCAATATTAAGCAGGGTACATGGCATTCATGTGCTGGGAATCTGGTAGCAGGTAGGAGTAGCACCTCACCACCACTTTTTATTAGTACATAATTATTGGGCAGCACTGGTGACATTCATTCATGGCTAGTAGACGACAGAAATTGTGGTGACTATCATTCTGCTTTCCCATTTTGTTTGTGTGCAATGTTCCGCAGTGTAGTTCAACAAACTGAAACGATGATAATTTCGACCTGCCTTTTACCTTCTGTTTTGTCCAATTTCTGCTAGTACTTGTTACAAAAGGAAATGGTATGCAGTTTTGGATCATCGATACATGGCTTATTTCTGACAATTGAGTTCTTAGGTTGAAACTGGTGCTGAAAGTGGGGATGCGGAAAGTGAGCAGTACCAACCATTTTTCTCCATGTGCCAGCCGATTCGCTCTGTTGTAAGATGTTAACCTGACTTCCTTGTACAAATATTTGATTCCATGTTTTATCATTTCTCTTTGAAACAACATTACATGCCTTTTTTGTGGCTGCTAATTTTTTAACTTTGTCGGTTTCCTGGTTTTGCCTGCAGAGCTATTCAAATTCCTGGGATATGGTTTGTGCCCCCACAATTAAGAGTAACGAACACAATGTATACTCTTATCTATTCTTTTTTGCGATTAGCTTGTTGTCTCTCTGCTTTTGGCATAGTTAATTTAATATGCTTCTTCTCATACGCAGAGCAACTTGGATTCGATGGATGATAAATACATGCTGAGTGCACCTTGGCCTGAAAATGAGCAGCCCCAGTCTGAGGTATTTGCTAACCTTTCTAAGAATATGATTGTCCCAGTCAGTCTGTTTGGGTTCCTTAATGCTGATTTTCACCAAGTACTGTTTATAATTTTCACTCAGAGCATTTCTGATACAGTAGATAGGAAAGCAAGTTATGTTCATGTCCTTTAATAGGTAATGAACCCACTTTAGTGCAACATCTCATGGAAAATAACAATCAATGGTATGAAGCATAAGCCTTGGTGGTTTGTTTCCCTGATCATCCCTAGGGAACTACGTGCCTGTTGTATTTTGTGCTCCGTGCTCTTATGTTTCTTCATGAAAAATACAATTGGTACTCTAATTACTTAGCATTTTGCCATTTTACTATCTTAATTTGAAGACTTGCATGTAGGGCACCGTTTTGTTGTGTGATATCATGCAGCCCTAATTTTTTGGACTGCAGGAGTTCAATTGTTAGCGTAGACTATAAAAAGTTAATGTAATATAATTTTTTAGATTAAAAGATTGGGTGCCCAAGTGATTTTTATGTTGCAGCTAGCTATGTATTACCATGACATCCCTATACAGTCTGTTGTATCTAAAAATTTGCTAATTTTGGCTGTTTTTTTTCTTGTTCCTTTTTTTCAGAATGACATGGATTTGTTAGATGGGGATACAAATATGCAGTCTGAACCCCTCAGCACAGAGCAGCCTAGCTCCAATGTAATTTTCTATCTATTTGATCTTCTCTGGCCCTTTGTAGGCATGTGACCCAGTTATATGTTTAATGGTGCACACAATAAGCCTTGAACTGAAATATCTTATCCAACTATTCTACATAAACTGTGATAACCAGGTGCCTAGAGCTCCCTAATATTATTGTTGGTGGTGCTGCAGGATGAAATAGATATCTGGGATGGGAAAACTAAGCAAGACTCATCATCCCTTCTTGACAGCAAGCTGTGCAACTCCAGCGTAAGTGGCTTCACAATCACACTTATTACTCCCTACGATAAAATGAATTGTTTTGGGGTTCGTGCAGTCAAACTTTGTAAATATTAGCTGCTAATGTGTCTCCAGCAGTATTTTAGAAACTATGCTTATACCATGGCTTAAAATTATATTATAAGTTTATAACCAAATTAACAGACAAAGTTATGTTTTAGAGACTGTTATGTTCAAAACAGTTATGCTAATGCCATTATTTTAATCTTTCTTAAACTGAACAAATTGGATTGATAAAAATGTTTAACAGAGTGGCGCTGAACCTTGCGACATGGAGGGCCAACAATTTTCTTTGTCCTTTTCCCGCAACACTCAATCTCAATTGGTGGTATGTTTTATGCAATATCTTCAAGCCTAAGACTTACGTATGCTAATGACATATTCAATAATTTTGTTATTTTTAAAATTTCTTCATATGCAGGGATCTGGTCTTGGCAATATGGGGAACACATGCTTCCTAAACTCAATTCTTCAGTGTGTCACCCATACAGTCCCACTTTTTCTCAGGCTTCGTTCCACTGATCACTGTGCTCCATGCTCATGTATGGATAGTTTCTGACAGTAATGTTTTGCTACCTGAAAAATGTGTTAGCTCATTGCCATTTTTGTTTCATGATAAAAAAAAAACTGTTGGTCTCCTGCAGATGATAAAGATGGTTTCTGTTCATTCTGTGCTCTTAAAGAACATATTGATGAATCAATCCGAAGGTCTGGATCTGTTATAAGGCCAGTGAGGTTCAGAGATAATTTAAGGAGTATCCTTTGCTCTCGATTTTTCCTTGCAGTTTAATTTTACCACATTTGTGCACACATGCTCAGTAATATGACTTGCATTTTTGACAATCATTGGGCGTTTATGCCTGAAAATTTCAAGGTTACCCCTTATATGATTTCATAACTTCTATTTATATGCTTCCTCAGTTCTGTTTCAATTTCAATACACCTTAATATTCACTGAATATTGTGCTGAGATATATATCTTCTATTGTATCTGTCTCTGTTATTTCAAATTAGTGGTGGAGTTCCTTGACAAGATTACCCAGAATTATCATCAGATTTTAGACCAGGACAACAGGAGGATGCACATGAGTTCCTACGTTGTTTGCTGGACAACCTGGATAAGTGTACTACTGATCCCAAGCCAAAGGATAAGCCCTCATCTTTTGATGAAGAAAGTATTGTTAAGCAGGTTTTTGGAGGCCGACTAAAAAGCAAGGTATTTTACTTTGTCATCATGCTTGTTGTCTTGGCACTTAGAAGTTGCAACTGAATTCATTCTGTCTATCTAGTTGACTTGCTGTGAGTGTGGACACTGCTCGGAGACATATGAGCCCTTCTTGGATCTCAGCCTGGAGATTGATCAGGCTGATAACCTTATTGATGCCTTGGAATCTTTTACCAAGTTGGAGCGAATTGGGGATGCTGAGGACAAGCTGAACTGTGAACATTGTAATGCAAAAGTTTGTAAGAACAAGCAACTTATGCTTGATAGATCACCAGATGTCGTTGCCATTCATTTAAAGCGTTTCACCAGTCTTGATAGATCTGTTGAAAAGATTGACAAACATGTGGTGTACCCACTAGAACTTGATTTGAAGCCATTCCATTGTGATCCTGACGTCAATGTGAGTTTTTCTACTATCTCTATTTTTAGCAATAGCTTTACCAAAGGCATGTTTTGATGTTTTACTTGTACCACCTTATGCAGAAGGAGCTGAAATATGATCTTTATGGCGTTGTTGAGCATTCTGGTTCACCTATCTATGGCCATTATGTTTGTTCTGTTCGTTCTTCACCGAGCACTTGGCATCTAATGAATGACTCCCATGTATGTCACAAGTTACTTGCTATTACTTTTTTTTAAATTGAAAATACTACCAGGGCTTTGCCCAGTAGTTATATATTAAGAGCAGAATGTGTACAGTACTTGCTATTGCTTTTAGGTTTATCATGGCATGAATCATTAACCCCTACAAACCTTTGTTGTAGGTTGATTTGATTAGTGAGGCAAGCGCGCTGAACCAGGAAGGGTATATTCTGTTTTATATTAGGCAGGGCAAATTTCAGTGGTTTTCAAGTTTGCTGGAGCAAAAGGATGACCTGCATCCTGAAAATACGAGTGGTGCATCTCCCGTTTCAGTATTGGAGAATATAGATGTGGATTGTCCAACATCCTCTGGTGAAGCAACCAACAGTTCTGGTGATAAATTAGAGAAATATGAAACTAGTCAATGCAAAACATCTTTCCTTGAGGAGCCAGCTAAGGGATGCCCGATTGATGCTATCAACAAGGCTGACCTAAAAGATGAAATCGTGCCACGCATATCATCTCATCACGATTGTGTGGCTATTAGGTGTCCTGGTAGTGCTGCTGACATTACCAATTTGGAGAGACCCTCAACTCCTTCGCCAAAACGCAAGCGTTTCTTGTCTGATGATAATGAGTTTAATGTGTTTGAGTTTGAGGACTTTGGTGACGGTAAGTCCTACATCTTGGTTCCATTTTCTTTTGTTACCAAGTTCTCTGCAGTGGAACAGAAGTTCTTACGCACTACCCTATAACTGCACACTGAATTATTGTCTAGTTATCATATCATTGTTGTACCACTAATAGAGAGATTTTGAATTCATTGATAGACATACTGTTGCTGTGCTCTGCCAATGCTGATTACATTAGTTTTTCTTTTCTGCTAATTTATCGGGTTCATTGTCTTACATGGTACTACTGTACATTGCTTTGCTGATTATCCTTTGAAAATTGACGAGGCTGACATTTCTGCTTGTGCCATTTGCAGAAGATGAGACCCCTCTGCTTGGAAACCTTAAATTCACATCAAAAGCTAAGAAGGCTAAGGTTGAATCAGCATCTAAATCGACGAAGGGCCCTTGCATAGATAAGAACGTAACACGATTAGTAAGGAGTATGCCGTCCACTCGGAGAAAAGGCATTGTGGACTGCTTGAGCCAACTCAATGCAGAGCAGGATTCTCGAAGCTGTCCTCTGAGTCACCCTCTTGGCAAAAAGAAGAAACTCGGCATCCCGGTTCCAATCAAATGGTAGCATGGTCCGAGTGCCGAAGCCTTTTTTTTTTCCCCGCTGTACATGTTAGTTTAGCATGCATTTTGTTTTATATCCATAAGCAACAAATTTTATCTGCTTGTCATAACCTGTATGACCGGCTAGATGGTGATAGTGAGGTGCATTTTTGCTGCCTTCTGATGTGGAATGCCTCACCTATATGTATGGAACATGCACTCAGAGTCCCAGCTCATTTGTGAAAAACAGTGGCAAAGGGAAGAGACTAGAAACTGAGGAGTTTCGTGTGGGCCGGTGCCGTTCTTCTTCAAGGTGTCGATGGGAAATGGATTCAGCCAAGCTGCAGCGAATTATCCACCAAACGCATCCATGGATAGGACTAGGAGCGTGTGTGCGACTGACGGATTGCCCCGTCAGCTTCTCACCCAACAGCCGTGGTCCATCGCAACGATGGAGATCGAGGTCCCAATTCAAGAACGAAACACATAATCGACAATCGAGAGCGCGCACCTGCGGCACCACTCACCTACCGAAGCCATTATATGGCATTTGGCAAGAGAATCTCACAAAGGATCGCCTCTCAAAATCGTTATGATCGCGGCATAGCACAAAGGAGTGAAAATGACGTGCAATTTGGCTGTTCACTTCCGCGCGCCCAAACAGACCATTTCACGGACGGGACACATCACTAAGACAAGGTTCCATCAATAACTGAATCTGGTTAGCAGTGCATATACAATGATGATAAGATCAGCTGTTCCTTCGATCTAAACAAGATGTTAAACAGAACAAATGGGTCATTTTTGCTCTGGTGGCCCATCTTGTTCCCCAGAATCATAATGTTGTGACAGTGAGGTGTCCCTTTCGCAGCACCATGCACAAAGGGTTCCACAAGTGGAGAAAGAAAGGGGCCCCTTGCCATGTTCTGTTGCCCTTCGGCCGAAAAATAAGTTGCACCGATCCAAACAAAGGCCATGGAAGCAACAAATGCAGGATCTTCATATGTACACAGAAGGGGAGGTGAGAAGGAGTTCGCGTGCAAGTGATCAGCTACTGCTAGCTGCCATTTCTGGCGCCTTGCCTTGTTGCTTCTCGTTCTTGCCCAACAATGTCGGTGTCACCGAAACAACCCCAATCAAGAATAGCAGTGCTATTGATTGTTTATCATATAGGTCACTCAATGAGCTCAAGTCTCCCAAAGCTATTCCAGCCTGTATTTCAGAAAAGAAAGAATAAAGCATGAGCTATGCATGAGAAGAAACTAGAATAGTATGTAAATTTGAAGCAGCTGATTTACCCTGACAGTCACATAGGCAGCTGGGATTAGTCCAATAAAGGTTGCCAGGAAGAAAATATGGTAGGGCACATCCACTATCGGTGACGCTAAATTGATGAAAGTATTGGGCAATGTTGGAGTTACTCTAAGGAAAAGCATGTAATTCAACAGCTTCTCTCTCCTTTTTGCAACCTGAGAAGAAGAAGCAAACAGCATCAGTCAGTTACAGAATCTCGAAGGATATCGAATCAAAGAATCAAAATGTCGCATATCGAACATATAAAAACATTGCCATGAACTAGAAGACACGGAGAATCCTAAGCGATATCAGCTGACTAAGATGCAGGTTAAGAAGTTACCTGCTTCTGAAAGAACCCAAGCTTGTCCGGCCACAATGAGAAGACCAACGGTTTCCCAATCAGCTTAGACAGGAAGTAGCATGAAGAAGCTCCAGCCGTGGCGGCAAAGACCACAAGGGCGACACCACCAAGCTGGCCAAAGAGTGCTCCGGCAAGGAGGGACATGAATATGGTTCCTGGGATCATGAACGTCTGCATGAAGATGTACACGGCACAATAGCCCACCAGCACCTGCACGGTGTAGTCGCTCGTGTAGTCCTCGAGATGATCCCTGAAAATTAAACGTGCGCAAACATTAGAAGCAATTTAATTTGAAACATTCATTGCCCACTGAGACATCAAACAGACAGCGTAACTGTGTAAGGATGAACATGTACAGAGTTTCAGACAAATTCAATAACATAAGTTTATCTGTTTATCTGAATAGTGAAGTCTGAACAATGGTACTATTTGTCAAGTGGTGTTTAACTTAACAGAAAGCCATAGCTGAAGAGAGTTCAGATGTCAACAAAACATTGTTATGGCGTGCAGTGACCAAAAAGGCACACATGATGGAACACGATCTGACCAATGGCCAGGTTCAAAACGCACGACAGTTACAGCTGGGCAGAAAGTAAATACCGAGAAGAAAGGATTTCATACTCCACCGACTCCGAAAATTACGCGATTAATTACGCTTTTCAATGGATTAAGGGGACCACAGGCTGCAATGTGTATGGGCCATACTTGGACATGGATAATCAGGTCATAAATCATGTTCTACCACTCCACTAAAAGTGGACGCCCTACTATAGAACTCTTGCAAATTTCCTACCGTCACCGTCAGAAAAGTTTTTTCTTTTACCGATGCTTCATTTTCAGTTACAACAAAGCACTTCGTGTAGTACTACTAGACAAAGGTAACTTGTTCAAAGGAATCACTGAGACCCTTTCCAAATTTCCTTTAGAAAATATCCTCTCTAAATCAATAGAAATCCACACACCAAAACGAAGACTATCTCAAAACACCCGCAAAACACAGAATAGTGGACGGATTTATTATTCAGATAAGCAGGGAAAAAAAAACTACAGCTTTGCTACTACAAGTCCATTATCCAAGAATAATCCGTTACGTTCCGAAATCCAGCAACGCACCAACGCAGTTCAAGCGGAAGAACAGGATGAAATTGGCATCAACAATAAAGATGAATAAAATCTTTATTTGGCAAAAGTACGGAACATATACGATGCAATTTGCGTACTTACATTCCATTTGAAGTTTTGAACACAAAAAATAGGATTCTTCCTACAGGTAAGTTCTAGTAAATTAGGATTCTTCACAGATAGGTTCTAAAACATAAAAACGCACAAAAACTGCAAACTTTTGAGACAAAAAAAAAAGAGAAGCAAGTTTCTATCGAACAAGCAGTATCAGCATATGCATAAACCAGCTGAACAGTTAGAAACGGTATCGGTCGAATTACGTGAGGATTTGGAGCTCCTGGAGGTTCTTGGGCAGCTTGAGGAAGCTGTAGTCCGAATGAGGCATGGAGAGGTAGACGCCGACGAGACCCGTGGCAAAGGCGGCCGCGACGCCGGCGAGCAGTGCCGCCTCCCACACCGGGAACCTCTCCTCCCTCCCCATCTCCTCCTCTCTTTCCCCTGTAAAATCTGTGACGCTGCGCGCCGCTGGCCGTTGGGAGGAAGAAGAAGAGGAGAGCTGCAGAAGGGAAGAAGAGGAAAACGGAGGCGGCACAGTGGTCTCCCTTTTAATCCGGACTTCACAAATCACAACATTGTGTTTTCTCTCTCCTGTCCGCCTCTTTTTTTATGAGTTTTCTTGGTGAAACCGTTTTCTATCTCTACTTCCTTTTGGATGAGGTTTGCAAGTTTCGTATGGCTGGTGACTTTTAAGCAAAACTAGATTCAGATTTTGTTTGGTTGTAATCGGCTTCCTACTACTATTAGTTTCAGCAAACCCAATATTTTCCACCAAGAATTTGGTGACTTTCAGCACAGACCCAGTATGTTTCTCCTCCTCCTTGGTTTTGTATTAGTTTTGTACTAGGAAAATAATATATGGATTTTTTTTACCCCTGCTCTTTTCAGTTTTCTTTTTGGATTTTTGTCGCGGATTATTTGCTCAATGCTTCTAAAAGTATGATAATTCTTCTACTCCATATGTCCCAAAATATAATAACTATTAGTCTTTAAAATTTATTCTAAAATATATTAACATCTCCACTGATATTTTCTTCTCAACCAATCATAACCCTTCGCCATTCAATTTCTCTACCTACCATCATTTCTCAACCAATCACCATTTGATTTTACATATTTTCTTAATAATCATGTCAAACTTTAAAAATTCTTATATTTTGATATGGAGATAGTACTATATTAGACCATTTATTCATGAGTATCTATAAAATTTATTTCTCAAAATATTAATTTATTGCGTTAATCGAGTAAAACACATATGTTTCAAAAGGGCCTTGGGACACAAGGATTTTTGAAGTTTTTGGGCTAATTTTAATAAAACTATCCAACTCTTACTTAAAATGATTTTTTTCCCGCACAACAACCAGAGAAAAAATATTAAAGGAAACCTCCTTTTGTTTAGTGTTTAGCTCAATTCCCTAGCAGATTTCCATTCCCCTTTCATCGGTTCGGGCGGACGCGTGCTGTTGAAGCAAGGTGGGGTTACACTTATACTGCGACCAAACACCGGCCGTGACTCTGCCGCTCGTTTGGGTTCAGTGGCATGGAGCTTTTCGTGGCCACCCACAAATGTTTGGTGAGTCATGAACAATTCGCCGAGATGTCCCTCGCATACAAGAGGCAGCGGTTGAGCACGCACGCCAATTGTTTGTGCTAAGTTTCTCTCTAGATTACCCCTCCGAATACGCGTAAAATTCACCTCCATAGTCGATAGCGTAATGCCCCATTTTTTCCCCCCTAGCTGAATACTCGGTTGTGTTTGCTTCACCGGCTCTTACTAAAGACGCAGAAACAAAACGCACGCCAGGTAGCTGAATACTCGGTTGTGTTTGCTTCAACTGAATGCACGCAACTAGATGTCTGTGCTCACGGGGTTTTTATCACAGGAGCGTGTGCCTCTGAAATCTGAACTTCTGATTCAAACTCTCGAACGGTCAAGTGGTCAAGCCTGCCTGGCTGCCTTCCAGGGTAATCTGTTGCCATTATCCCTTCGAGCAAAGGCTTTGCTTTGCTTCGTCTTGCAGTTTATCCCAACTGCTGTTAGATTGGCATTGGCCTAGTCGTGGCGGCAAGTGTTGTGATTTTTTATTCAGAAAGGGAGATTTCAGACGAATAATCAGGTACAGTAGTTGCAAGCAATAAAATAAGATGCCTTTGCTGCATGATTCGCAGTTGTTGGAAGCTATTGTTTGTGTACGAAAATGGAGCTGAATGTAAAGAATTTCTTTTATATTGGAACGTGAACCTGTAAAGAATTGCTTGGACGGAAATTGTTTCGTTTCAGGTAGCAAGTGTACTCTGTCTTTGTTGTGGCTGTTGTTTCTTTCCTTTGCACGGCCTAAGCAGACAAACGTAACGGCTTCTGTGGCTGCTGTTTGCGAGCATGGATGCAGACAAAAATTGATAGGAACTGCTCGAAAATCACTTGGTTTATGAGGCTGGAGATCTCCGAGCAAAGTACTGTATCATTTTAAGTGGTTCCTCTCGCATGAGACTGAAGCATCACCTGAACCAATTGGCCGGAGAAGCTGGCTAGCAGCAGAAACAAGGCCCCTTCTTTTACGTACAGTAGTAACTCGGGCCCTTTCAATCGTAGGATTGAAAAAAATAAAGTAATAGAAAAAACACAGGATTCTGACAAGAATTAAAGTGTAAAATAGAGGATTGCAAAACACAGAAACGATCGTTTGATTGGACCGCAGGAAAAACATAGGAATCGGATGGGAGAGATATACTCAAAGGAAATTTTTCAAAAGGTTGGACCTCTTGCTAAATTTCCTCCAAAATCCACATACAATGTGCCATTCCATAGAAATTTCATAGGATTTGGAAAGTTTCAATCCTTTGAATTAAAGGATCAAATAGAAAATTTTCTTATAGGATTTGAATCCTATGAAATTCTTATATTAATCTTTTGATTCAAAGGGCCCTCGGTATAGTCAGTAGTACTAATCTCCATTCCGTCAGACACCACAGGCCTCGACTCTACCGACCGTTGGACAGAAACAAGAGGAAACCTGACTACCTCTGTTAATACAGTGGACCAGCTTTTGTATGGCACTACGGCTCTTATCCCCTTGGTAGATCTCATTTCACCCAGCAGATCAGCAGTGTGCAAAAAGGACATCCCTTTTTAGCACGTGACTGCCTATACAATGTGACGAAAAATTCTACACACATCATGTGAATATTGGACCATTGATTGATGCCTTAATAACCCTAACTCTCCACCATTCTTCCTCACTCCCGTGCACCGCTGCCCGAAGATTCCCCTACCTCCTCTGCGCCACCACATCGCCGGTCGTCCTCGACGGTGCAAACGAGTCATGCTCGCCTGGCCTCCTCCTTCTCAAGCTGGCGGCGGAGAGTGCCTTCGTCGTCATCTTTCCTGTCTCCAGCGGCTCCTCCCTCCCAACGCCTCCACCCTCACCTCCAAACCATGTGCCCCGCATTGTCCCTACTGCCATCACCAGCCCATCGCTTGTTGTCAACCCTATGGCTCCGTCATCTTCTATAGCCATCCCTCTAAGCTTAGGAACCTTTTCTCCTTCCCTCATCAGTTGTCCCAAAACCTAGATCCAAACTCGTTAGACCATCGCTGGACACTCCGACTCGCTATATTTTTCGTCGAATGGAGGTTAGTGATTCTGTTTTAACACCTTTGTTTCAAAAAACAAAGGGCGATGAATCAGGTTCGACAACGGGTTTTTCAACGAGTCGTACAAGGAGCTATAGGTACTCTAATATTGGTATTCTCCGTGTCATGGAATGGAAGAGATAATTAAATTAATTAGGTCTTGAACTTCTATTTTCCTTTAGAATCTAGACATTATTTCCCCCCTGCTTCCGAAATAAAATAAATAGTAAAGAAACACTAATGACGACCCTTCGAGTTGACAAAATTCATAAAATTCTCCGTGAGCGTATTGAATAATATAATAATAAAGTAGGGATTAAGAATATCGGTCGTGTAGTTTAAGTGGGGAATGGGATTGCTTTTATTATAGGTCTTGGTGAAAAATGTCAAGCGAATTAATCGAATTTGCAGAAGGGACTAAGGTATTGTCCTGAATTTGGACTGGAAAAAAATGTTACGATTGTATTAATGGGCGATGGGAGTTGGCTGCCAAATTGAGGCCGTGTTTAGTTCCAAAATAATTCTTCAAACTTTCAACTTTTCCATCACATTAAAACTTTTCTACACACAAACTTCTAACTTTTTCGTCACATCGTTCCAATTTCAACCAAACTTCTAATTTTGGTGTAAACTAAACACAGCCTGAATGTACAACTGGACTGTGCATCATGAGTTCATGACATGATCTTGCCATTTACTAGCGGTAGTCACAATTGAAATTCTGAAAAAAAAAATTCAGACAAAGTTGAGCAAATGCACAACCATGTTGTAGCTTCCCTTCTGATTCATGGCCACATAATTTCCGCTACTTCTATAGTTTTATGTAAATAAGCGAAGGAAATGATTTTTTTCTTTTGTCTTTGGTCCTCTTAGGCTCATAGTCCATAGACAAGCTCATTGGATGAGGCTGATTCTGGGATTGCCATCGAGATCAAATTCCCTGTAGGCGACGTCGTTTTATAAGTGAATATCTAAGGATGTTGAACCATGTGGCATATTATCGGCATCATGTGAGGAATATGCCATAGGTAAAATTAGTAGGGAACTATCTAAGACGAAAATGAAAGCGGTGCGATCCAGTCGTGAACCAGGGAAACATCAGTACATACATCATCTAATGCTGCCTGTCGTAGTGGCATCTATAAGCATCATATTCCATTATTCCTTTTGAAGCATCTCATCCTCCGTTGGAAATTTCCGTCGGCCTTTTTCACCCTCCTTTCTATCCTCATTTTTAGGAATTGTGGGCCAACCTGAGTTATTGATTATCAGCAGAATAAGTTCATCAAAGTTCCCTTAACTTTACACCGAGTCCGATTTTCGACCTTAAACCCCAAAACCAGATACAGCCGATCCCTGAACTGTCAAAACCGGTGCAAACAATATCCCTCAGCGTTTTGGAAGGCGGTTTTGGCTGACGTGGCGCCTACGTGGCAATTATATCATAGAAAAATAATAAAAAAGATGGACCCACATATAAGCTACACCCAAAAAAATTAAAAAGGTGGGGCCCAAGTGGGTCCCACATGTCATTCAGACTCCCCTCTTCTTCCACCTCTCTCCCCAGCTCCCCTCTCTTCATCCCTCTCCCTTCTCCTCTCTCTTCTCGATGGTGAGGACGCCCAGTGGAAGTGGTGAAGGGGTGGAGGAGTGAAGCGGTGAGGTCGAGCTGGTAGCACGGCGGGTGACGTGGCAATATAGAGGGGGCGGTGAGACCGGCGCCTGCCGGCGAGAGTGGCGAGCTGGAGGAGGAAGCCGGGGCAATAAGTGGGGGTCGGCGACGACGGTGGGTGGAGCAGATCGACGCGGGCAGCGGCGGGTCCCCCCCGAAGCAACGTCGGCGACCGAGATCCGGCAGTGGCAGCAGGGAGAAGGACGGTGGCTGGCGAGGGGAAGGGGTGGCGTGCGGCGGTGGCCACCAGAGGAGGAGGAGGAGATGCGGGGAGGCGTGGCGGTGGCAGCCGGAGGAGGAGGCTGTCCACTGCTCGCTGTTCCCTCCCTCCGCTGTGGGTGAAGGACTGGTCGCGCGTGTGGTGGGACCTGTGCAGCAGCGCCGACTACTCAGAGGCCGACTTCCGCTGCGCCGAGCTCACCGCCGCCGCCATCACCGAGGAGGACACCGCCCTCCGCGCTGCCATCCCCATCCGCCAATGCATCGCCGTCTGCATCTGGCGCCTCGCCATGAGAGAGCCTCTCAGCAACAGGACGCAGTGCTCCCCGCATCTCCTCTTCCGGCGGCTGATGAAGAGAAGGGGCGGCGTGTGGCAGTGGCCGCTGGAGGAGGAGGAAATGCGGCCATGCGGGGAGGTGTGGCGGTGGCAGTCGGAGGATGAGGCCGTCCGCCGCGCGCTGCTCCCCCCGGCGGTGGCAGCGGCGCGGGAATGGGGACGAGGGGGATGACGAAAATGAGGAGGGGATCCTGCCGGCCATCACCACCGTTGGCGGTGGTAAGCTTCCCGCCCCTCTGCTCTGCCTCGCCTCGCCCACGGCCCGCAGCCACGCAGCTCCGCCGATGGCAGTGACGAGGAGAGGGATGAAGAGAGGTGAGCTGGGGAGAGAGGAGGAAGAGGGGGGTGTGAATGACATGTGGGACCCACGTGGGCCCTACCTTTTTAATTTTTTTAGGTGCAGTTGACATGTGGGACCACCATTTTTATTATTTTTTCAGGATAGCATTGCCCCGTAAGCGCCACGTCAATGCCACGTGAGACAAAGACCGAGTCAAACCAGCCACGCAGACGCCATGTAAGCCAAAACTACCTTTCAAACCGCCCAGGGATCTTATTTGCACCAGTTTTGCCCAAGGATAAAAATAGGATTCGGTGCAAAGTTAAGGGACCTCAGATGAACTTATTCCATTATCAGTACACCCCAACATCACCGGTAGTTTATATGGGCCGGATCTACCTCACATTTAAACAACAAAGAAGTCTATTATGCGTCTCACAACTATAGCCCCACTCTGATTTTCTTCCTCAATCGTAAAATGACATATAAATGTTCCTTCAACTATAAAGATCAGATCAATTTACCTCATTGGTGGCAGAGTTCAAGAGGCGATCCGATAGTCACAAATCCGCTTCAAAAATCGGAAACTGCGCCAACGGGCAGACAACGTTTGGGGAGTGGATTCGGATCCGATAGCAAAATATTTCAGCACGCGCTGAATCAAACGGCCAAAAAATCAGATGTTTTCAGTCCCCGAAACTATCGACAGCTAACTAGCAAAACCCAAATTCTAATTGGAACTTTCGTGCTGTCCTGCCCTGGCACGTTAGTTTGTGTTTCTTAAATCACAGCTATTTGTGTCCCTTAACGTAACAACATACTATTGGATACTCTAGCCAGGTGTTATATTCTGTATTAGATTTCTATATTTTTGAATAGAGCCGTACTATGTCGATATTGCTCAATCCCGAGCGACCGGCGTGGGGGAGCCGGATCGGGCGCTCCACCCCGCGTGCGCCCTCCCCCACGTGACCATATGTTGGGCCCACCAACTTCTCCCTCTCCTTTTTTTTCAAAAAAGATGTTTCACCTAGTGTACTCACAATGTTTCACTATGTATAGATGTAATGTTACAGTGAATTAAAATATTTTTTACAACAAAAAACCCACATATTTTGGAAACTCTCTATTAAGGGAATTTGGAATTTGGTTTATTTTTTATTCCATAAAAAATATTTCACCTAGTGTACTCACAATGTTTCACTATATATAGATCTAATGTTGCAGTGAACGAAACATTCCATTGCAACAAAAAACCCACATATTTTGGAAACCCCATATTAAGGGAATTTGGTTTATTTTTTGTTCCACCGAAAAATGTTTCACCTAGTGTACTCACAATGTTTCACTATGTATAGATCTAATGTTGCAGTGAACTGAAACATTCTTTCGCTAATTGCTGAAACATTGTTTTTATATAAGGTGAAACAACACCTGATTTAAATGAGTAAAACATTTTCGATCTACTTAGTGAAACAATTCCGATATACCTGGTGGAACATCATGCAACATTTAAAAATAATTCAATAATAAGCTAATTTTTTTCGTCGGAATATATCCATGTATGATCTTGTTTTGAAGATTTAATTGCAATGAATTTAATGGTGCAATCGGATCATGATTTGGATAAGTAATTTAAGAGAAAAATCAGTTTAAAGTAGTTTTGCACGTAAATCGGGTGCTAACGTCGTGATGACATCAGCCGCCGATTTTAACCTGTTTGCATCGGGCATCCGAATGGATTTTAACCTGTTTGCATGGGCGTCCGAGTAGGAATCGTTCCTGTACTACTACGTTGCTATATTATGAAACATAGTGAGTTGTATATCATACCATTTGCCATGAATCTGCTTATGTAAATGTAATCGCGTATCTACTAAATTCAGTTATTTAACTTGTACAGAAAAGGAAAAACAAATCCAATACTTTCTCTTGTACATAATCGTGAACCCCTCGTTTTACAATGGAAAAATAATTGAATCGTACCGCAGCGATTTGTTTCATTCCATGTACTGTACTCCTTAACAACCAAGAAGAAGCGGAGGCACACAGCAAATATACAGAAGCACAGGAGATCGATCAAGATCAATGCCTCTGCATCTGGTCCTGCTGCTGCTGCTGCTGCTGCAAGCTGACGAGCTTGTGGTAGGCGCCGTTCCTGTTCTCGATGAGCTGGTGGTGAGCCCCCTGCTCGATGATCTTGCCGTCCTGCAGCACCGAGATGACGTCGGCGTTCTTGATCGTGGACAGCCTGTGCGCCACCATCACGGTGGTCCGGTTCCTCATCACCCGGTCCAGCGCCTGCTGCACGACGCGCTCCGACTCCACGTCCAGCGCGCTCGTCGCCTCGTCCAGGAGCAGGATGGCCGGGTCCTTCACGATGGCGCGCGCGATGGCGATCCGCTGCCGCTGCCCGCCGGAGAGCTGCACGCCGCGCTCCCCGACTCTCGTCTGGTAGCCCTCCGGCAGCGCGCTGATGAAGGAGTGCGCGTTCGCCAGCTTCGCCGCGTCGACCACCTCCGCCTCCGTCGCGCCGTCTTTCCCGTAGAGGATGTTGTCGTAGATGGTCGTCGCGAACAGCGCCGGCTCCTGCTGCACCAGGCCGATGTGCCTCCTCAGCGACTTGAGCTTCACCTTCCTGATGTCCTTCCCTGCAAGAATCGCATCAAAGCCATACGAGTTCAGAATTCGGATTCCGTTCGGGAGATATGCAGAGCAATTCATTTTGGAAGCTGTGAGATTGATACGTACCGTCGATCAAGACTTTCCCGGCGATGGGGTCGTAGAAGCGGAGGATGAGCGAGAGCACGGTGCTCTTGCCGGAGCCGCTCATGCCGACGAGCGCCATGCTCTTGCCGGCCTTCATGAGGAGGTCGAGGCCCTTGAACACCACCACCTCGGGCCGCGCCGGGTACCGGAACTCGACGCCCCGCAGCTCGATCACGCCCTCGACTCTCTTGACGTCGTTGCCGGCGTCGATCAGGACGTCGGTCTTCCTGTCCAGGATCTCGAACACCGAGGACACCATCTGGTTCCCCTTGATGATGTCCGGCGCCATGGCCAGCGTCTCCCCCATGGCCAGCGCCGTCACGATCAGCACCATGAATGACTTCATCACCGACTTGAAGCTGGCCAGCTCCTTGCTCATCAGCTCCGAACCATACCTGAAGAATCCCAATTAAAACTTTCAGATTTTACTACCGATACAAATTATGACAGAATTATTCACTGTGTTCCGAACTTCGTGTAGCACTAACCATAAAGCCAACGCGTAGGAAGAGAAGAGGAAGAACTGGGAAACTCCGTAGAAGAGCCCGGCGCCCTGGCCTCGCCGGAATGACTGCTTCGCTGGCTCCTTCAGCTCGTCGGCGTAGAGCTTTATCACCTTCTCCTCGGCGCAGAAGGCCGCCACCGTTCGGATGTTGCTCACTGCCTCCGCGGCCAGCATGTTGGCTTTCAGATACGACTTGCCAAGGTTGCTCCCGTAGCCTTTCATGAACATTTTCTGTCGCATCACAACACACAGATTGTGAATTTGATCGAGAATCAGCCAGGACTCACATGGTCATCTGACGAGATTTTGTGCTTACCTCGCTGATGTGGCCGCTGACCATGAGGGGGTATGTGGCGAGAACGACGAGCGTGATCCGCCAGTTGATGATGAAGGCGATGATGAGCGACGTCACGATCATGCCGACGTTCTGCAGCAGGATGGTGGAGCGGTCGACGACGATGGTGCGCACGAGCGTGGCGTCCGTCTCGAGCCGCGACGACAGCATCGAGCTCGTGTGGCTGGTGTCGTCGAACCACCCGATCTCGTTCCGGAGGATGGCCGCGAACATCCTCTCCCGGACGCGCAGCGTGAGCCGCTCCCCCATGATGCCGAAGCTGAGGTGCTCGATCGCGTGGAACACCACGGTGAGCACGGCCCCGCAGCAGAAGAGCACCGCGATCTTGCGCACCTCCCGCTTGGTGGTCTCCCACCCCATGTAGTAGGACACGAGCGCCTGCGTGACGCCGAGCGCGAACAGCGGCATCTGCGAGCCGGCGACGAAGGCGCTGACGGTGCCCGACACGCCGAAGAACCAGTCTGGCCGTATCATGGAGTAGAGCTTCTTCATCGACACCGGCTTGCTCTTGTGCCCTCCTTCGTCGTGCGCCTCCACGGTGCCGTACCGGCTAACCGAGTCCTTCTCGGAGCGGAAGCTCCCGCCCATGCTCGTCCTCGATAGCTCCCTCGAATACTTGGAGCTAGCAACATTCAAGAGCCATGATCAATTAGCTCGAGGTGACCACTTGGAACTTGGCACAAACATTGACGTCGTCACGTACACATAGTCACATACCTTAGTGGCCGGCTGAGGCTGGCGCTGTCGGAGAAAGATTGCTTGTTCTGGAGCTGAGCCGCTTCCTGCAGCTGGATCAGCGAGGCGTAGGCGCTGCGAGGGTTCGCCATCAGCTGCTCGTGCGTGCCGGTCTCGACGATCCTGCCGCTGTCCACGACGGCGATCGTGTCGGCGTTCCGGATGGTGGACAGTCGGTGCGCGATCACCACGGTGGTGCGGCCGACCATGACGCGGTCCAGCGCCTCCTGCACGCTCTTCTCGGACTCGGCGTCGAGCGCGCTCGTCGCCTCGTCGAGGAGCAGTATCGACGGGTTCTTCAGTATCGCCCTCGAGATCGCGATCCGCTGCTTCTGCCCGCCGGAGAGCTGTATCCCGCGCTCGCCGACCTGCGTCTCGTACCGGTCGGGGAGGTGGTTGATGAAGGTGATCGCCTCCGACAGCTTCGCCGCGTGGTTGATCTCATCCATGGTGGCGTCCCCCTTGCCGTAGAGTATGTTCTCCCGGATGCTCGTCGCGAACAGCGCCGGCTCCTGGTTGACGAGGCCAATCTGCTGGCGCAGCCACTTGACGTCGAGGTCCTTGATGTCGTGGCCGTCGAGCAGTACCGCGCCCGTGAGAGGCTCGTAGAACCGCTCGATGAGCGAGACCACGGTGCTCTTGCCGGAGCCACTACCGCCGACGAGCGCGACGATCTTGCCAGCCGGGAAGTCCAGGCTGAACCTGTCGAGAATGACGACGTCCGGCCGGGACGGGTACGCGAACCGCACGTCGCGGAATTGGATGTGCCCGTCGACCGACGGCAGCGTGCGGCCGGCCTTGGAGCTCGCCTTGTTGACGGTGTTCCTCTCGATCATCTGGAAGATCGGGTACGCCGCCGTCCTCGCCCGGAGGAACGTCGATATGTTCGGCGCCGCCTGCCCGAGCGACCTGCACACAACACATCGCATACGTACACCAATTATGCATGGGCGCCATGGCGGTGGACTCACGAGCACACGGATGACGACGGATGTACACACACTCACAGGCCGGCGATGACGACGTTGAGCATGGTGGTGAAGGACTCGCCGCCGTTGGAGATGTTCTTGTGGACGACGACGCTGGTGAACCAGATGAGCAGCGCCCAGGAGAGGAAGAGCACCGAGTGCATGGAGCCGAGGCCGAGACCCTTGGCGAGGCCGCCCCTCTTGCCGTACCTGTACGTCCTCAGCAGCGCCTCCCGGTACGTCCTCACCGCCTTCTCCTCGCCGACGAACGCCTGCACCGTCCGCACGTTGCCGATCACCTGCACACCACACATACGGCAGCGTCATCAGTACGTGTACATACGTTCTCGTGCAGGGAGAATCGATGGACAGAGAGAGGCGTGATCGATGGACGGACCTCCTCGGCGATCTCGCCGGCCTTGACGTAGGACTTGCGGACGCGCGCCATGAGGCCGATGGTGACGTAGGCGTAGATGCCGCCGGCGATGGCGATGAGCGGGACGATGGCGAGGGTGACGAGGCTGATCTGCCACACCTGCGAGAAGCCGATGGCGAAGCCGGCCAGGAACCGGCTGATGTAGTGCATGAAGTTGCCCACCTGCACAAGAACAACGCGGCTCGTCAGCGCCAAGCACATGCGTGACACGTGACAGCGCAGTGGATCGCTCGTCCCCCTTCCAAGTTCCAACGCAGATCTGCGATTTGGGATTCTGGAATTGGGCTTAGTGGGCTTAATAAAAAGGGCCTATATTGGGCCTCGAGGTATGTACGAATACAGGCAAGAGTAGGCCCGCAACCTTTTCAGAGAGCGGACACCTTTTAAATGGTTAGACTACGATAAAAAAATTAATCGATTTTGCCATAATTATAGTTAGGATGCAACACACTTGAACAATACAGTATTTTTAAAATATTTATATATTTTTTTAAAAAAGACAACCAATAAAATATTAAGTAATTTAAATATAAATAGTGTCCGTTGGCAAGTAATTTCTTTGTCCGACATATAAAAAAAGCTTTTGAAGTATAATGTTGGCTAATACAGAAAGAATAATAATTTTTCCAGTGGCAGCAACCATCCTCCATCTCTTCGTGTGGGGCAACCATACATCGTGCAAATGTTCCAATAGTATCACAACTGTACAAAGAACAAGCATATACCCCACCTGTATTACTGTAGAACAAACTAGAATTCACATGTTGAGACCCCAGAAAATGGTTCGCAGTTCAGTTGGCAGTTGGGACGAAAAGGACCATGCTTGCAAAGATGGAAACAACTAGTTCCTCTCCACTGGTTCATTTCAGAGAAGTCGAGATCTACGAGTAGCTTAGCCTTCCCAATCAAACGATGTACTCCTCCTTCAATTATAACTGAAGAAGTGCGCTTTCAGCATTCTTGTTTAGTGAATCGTAACAATCATTTTCACCTATTGCTCAGGAAATTAAGAGGTTGGTACTGATTAGCAGCGAACAGTACGCCAGTGAGGATCTGGATGAATTGGAACTGGTTAAGTGTGCCGTCTACAAGGCCTTCGTGTAATCATTTTCATTTTGAGTATATGAATTAATTAGCTCAGACGATACCAGTTACTGTGATCAATTAGAATTCAAACAAACACTAGGTGTAGCATTTGTGAGAGCCTAATGTTTACGAATTAGCTGGCTCCATTAGCTGGAATGGTCGCAAAAAGTTAATGTTACTGATAGACAAGTCAGGCAACATAGTATCAGATCCCTTAAATAACCACTTGGATGCCATATGCAGGTTATGCTCTATCGAAATAGACGGTGGCTCAAGACAATCATTTATTGCGTGTTTTATGCCAATCCTGTGAGATTATTATCACCAAAACTCATTTATTTTTTCACCAATACTTCAGAGACAGCTACTAGAATATGCGACAGCTACTTCAGGGAAAAAAAAGAACTCCCTAAGTAGTACTTCTAGTATATGTGAACTACTAGTAGTTACAAACAGCACTTTAAATATAGGATGAGGCACAGTATAGATAGTACTGTTTTCTTTGAATTTCATCTTGTTTTCGACAGGAACAAATTTGAAGCAACATCGTTTACAACTGGCACAAAAATGAGATAGAGTAACATAAAGCGGCTACGGTTGGGTGGATATCAGGATATGCAATTCATTTCATGGGAATTTAAGATGATTTTTATGGGAAATGAATTACTTCATGTGACAGTCCTATAAAAATTGCCCAATATTTTTACAGGATTTTAATAGGAATTGGTTCGATTCTCACTAAAATGGAGAATCCTCCATCCGAGAACAGGCCTAAGATAATTTATAATATTCATCATTTTTTTACTCCTTACTCCCTCCGATTTTATTTTAATTGACGTTTTGGACAAGATTATAGTCAAACTTTTATAACTTTGACCATCAATAACTTTAAAAATACTTAGTTTAAAGAAACTATAGCAATATATATATAGATTGGTCTTTCAAAACACTATAATAAAAGTAAACATGTATTTATTTAATACATTTATTGTATATATTATAATAAAAAAATAAGGTCAAAAGACCGTGTAATTGTTCAAAACGTTAATTAAAATGAAACCGGAGGGAGTAAATCATAACACGAGAAGATCAATGTACACGCTACCGGCCATTAATTCTGGTAGATATTCAGTAGCATTATGAATTTATGATTGGCTTGAGAAAGAAAATCGCATCAAGGTCTTTCAAAAAAGAAAATCATCGACGAAGCTGTCCCCTTTGTGCTGAAGACCCGGAGACACGCCATCATCTTTTCATCAGTTGCAGGTACACAAGACAGGTCTGGAAGAGGACCCAGCCGTGCCTGTATATCTCTTCGTGCAGCCAGATGCCATGGAGCTAACCGAAAAGATAAATCCGAGCGGTCTAAAAAATAATTTTATTTGAAGCGAGTGCTTCATGTTGGTTAATTTGACGATATTGAAATGATAAAGTTTTTCTATAATAAAAAACAATTAATTCAATAAAGATTATCTTTGCATCTACCATTTAGTTTCATACTTGATATTTAGTACTCCATCCGTCCCATAATATAAGGGATTTTGATTTTTTGCTTACACTGTTTAACCACTCGTCTTATTTAAAAAATTTGTGCAAATATAAAATACGAAAAGTTATGCTTAAATTACTTTGGATAATAGAGTAAGTCTCAAATAAAATAAATAATAATTGTAAATTTTTTTAAATAAAACAAATAATCAAACTGTGCAAGTAAAAAGTCAAAATCTCTTATATTATAGGACGGAGGGAGTACTATCACATGAGCTGCCGGATACTATGGGCATGTGCTACATTTTTGGAATTGGGAATTAGGAATCTTTTGTGCTGTTTTGGTTGGCGTAGCACATCTACACATATATTAAGGGGTGTTTAGATCCAGGGGTGTAAAGTTTTGGCGTGTCACATCAGATATTATATAGGATGTCGCATGGGGTGTTCGGGCACTAATAAAAAAACTAATTACAGAATCTGTCAGTAAACCGCGAGACAAATTTATTAAGCCTAATTAATCCATCATCAGCAAATTTTTATTGTAGCAACACATTGTCAAATCATGGAGCAATTAGGCTTAAAAGATTCGTCTCACAAATTAGTCGCAATATGTGCAATTAGTTATTTTAGCCTATATTTAATACTTCATGCATGTTTTAATACTTCATGTAGGTGTTCAAACATTTGATGTGATTGGGTGAAAAATAATTTTAGGGTGGGATCTAAACAGGGCCTTAGTACTTACCAGAGTCTATGTGTTTTGTTTTTGTTGAGTTGAGAACATGTTATATCACTCTTTCTTTTTCATTTTCAACTCTTAAAATTTTTTGACTGTGTGTCTGTCGGCAAAGGTTGGAGATGTAAACCATTTTTATTATTGAAAAAAAAGTGATTTAGATCACTTGGTGTGTTTGGAAGGAGAGGAATGCACAAGCATGCGATGGCATCATGGCAGAGTGGTGGGCATGCATGGCGAGCGGCTGAATTTGGAGGTGTCGTCCTCAAAGAGATTAAAAGATCATGGGTAGCTCTTCGGACGTCTCTCCCTCCAAATCTCATTTTCAAAGATCATGGGTGGCGAGGTGGTAGGTTATGGGGCATGAGCTGACCCGTAGTTGCTTTTTAGCAGAATTTTGATCGGCTTATCCTGGGTGGATCGCTCAGAAATCTAGCTAGCAACAATCACATTTGCTGTAAAATAATTTAATTTCTCTTTTTCTTAATAAAATTTGTTGAAGAAAAAGTATTACATCAACAAAAGGTGGATCATATTACTACATACATCCCGTATTACTCATCCATCCTAAAATATAAAAACATAGAATCGGATAAGATATTTCCTAGTATAACATATCTAGACAGACTAGGAAACGTATCATCCGATCCTAAGTTTTTATATTTTAGGACATAGATAGTACTATAAACAGTCGCGTCCTACAAATCTCCTATATATAAATTAGCTAGACGTCTATGTTCTTCGTCTCATAAAAAAAACCAATCTAGTACCGAATGTGACACATCCTACTACGATAAGTTTGGACAAAATCTAAACATGACTGATTTTGGATACTCATGGCATGCTTTTCAAACTGCTAAACGGTGCGTTTCGTGCGAAAACTTTCTACATGAAAGTTATTCTAAAATATCAGATTAATCCATTTTTCAAGTTTGTAATAATTAAAACTCATCTAATCACACGTTATTACAACCTCATTTTGCGTAAAACACTTAATCTTCATCTTTATTTTCAGGACATTCAAACACCACCTATATTTATATTTTTAATATTAGGATCCGATATTAGGTTGGTTTTTTTATCGAATAAAAGGATGCATATTTAGATTCATCATACTAAGATATGTCATTTCTGATATTAGGTTGTTTTTTTATAGGACGAAAGAAGTACCCATTACGTAATATGTCAAATTACTGCAGACACTGCACGTACCAAATTACCAATCACTCCGGCACTCCGGAGTCCTGGCTTCTGAACGGGCAGAGTTGGCCAAGGCAGAGGATCACTCTCCCCTGCACTGAACTCAAATGGAGCAAACGTTAAGACTGGACAAATGTACGGGATCCCATTGGGTGGATTCGAGTGGTTGTTGGATTGATGTGGCATCCCGGGGGATGAATTCAACGGAGTTAACTCGAATCAATCAGCGAGTACTCATACTCTACTCCTAGTACTGTTTCGCAGTTACTACAAAGTTGAGTGGATGAGCTCATCCAGGCCAGATCGAGAGGCGAAGACTGTGAACGATCTACTACTGCCCGCAACGCCTTCAATGCCCCTCACCAACCCTAATAACTTCCCGGCGCCGCCCCGCCCTATCTACTCACCCGACCGTCCTACGTGTGCTTCCCTGTCTACCGGCCGTCGTTAATCCTCTCCTCTCCGATCGCTTCTCAGTTTGGGATTTTCTTTTTCCCCTTTCGCTTCACGTGAACGGCCGGCACGGCGTCGCGTGCGTACGCGATGCCGCGGCGAGAAAAAGGCAACGCGCGCGGGTTGCATGTTTGTTACACGCGCGTGGCGTGTGCATGGTGATGTTATGTTACGCGGGGGTGAGTAGAAGTGTGTGTACCTTCTCGGAGATGGCGTCCTGGACGACGAGGATGTCGCTGGTGATGGCGTTGATGACCTCGCCGGTGGAGGCCTCGGTGTCGAAGACGGCAATGTCCTGGTCCAGCATCGACCGGAGGTACGCCTGCCGCATCTTCGCCGCCTGCCGCTCCCCCGTGTGCATCCAGCACGCCACCTCTGCACGCACACGAGAGCCACCAATCAACCAACCACCGCGCGCATTGCATCGCTCGCGTCTCGAAATCTACGCATGCATCAGGACTCACCGGTCCACGACGAGAAGAGTATGACGATGCCGAGGTACACGAAGTCCAGCGAGTACTGCATGCACGGGGAGACAAAGTGGGCAAGCACACAGAGTGTGACATGCACGGTGCAGTGCATGCTCAATGGGTGGATCGGGATGTGTTACTAGCTAGTGTACCTTGGCGACGCGGCCGGAGACGGTGGTGGGGAAGAGGTAGGCGAGGCCGATGATGTTGATGAGCTTGCCGAAGAAGATGAAGAAGACGGGGACGGAGGCGCCGTGCGCGCACGCGCCCAGCGACCCCACCGCCATCAGCACGTAGTCCCACCGGTCGGCGAACGAGAACAGCTTCAGGAACGGCACCTTCTCCACCTTCACCGCCGCCTCCTTCTCCCCCTGATCCGCCTTCTTCTCGCCGCCGCTCTGCCGATGCTCCTGCACGCCATGCACCGGCGAGCTCATCTTCTCCGGATCCGACTCGCTCCCAACAAGATCGCGTGTGCGGGTGAGCCGAGACGCTGTGTGGCGCCTGCGTGGGGGGAGGTGGTGGCCGGCCGCGCGCGAGCTGAGGCTTTAAAGACTAGGAGTACACAGTGGTACAGCTCCTCCAGTTCACTTCACTCGCTGTCGTCGCTGGAATGGTGGCGGCCGTAATTTGGCCCGCGTTTTAGCCGTGGCAGCAGCGAGCAGCCGGCCGCGTCGCGTGGTGGTAGTAGAGCAAGCAAACTGAGACTCATCGACGGGTGGGGTAACTGGGGTTGGTTGGTTAGATGGTTAATGTGGCGCGCGAGGTTTGACTCGCCTTGCGCTGGGCTGCTGGCTACTACTCCCTCCATTTAAAAAAAAAAGACAAACTCTGAGTTTTCGTGTTCGACCATCCGTATTATTTAAAAAAGTTATAAAAAAATTAAAAAAACAAGTCATGCATAAAGTATTAATCATTTTTTATCATCTAACAACAATGAAAATACTAATTATAAAAAAAATTCATATAAGACGGACAGTCAAATGTTGGACACGGAAATATATGGTTTGTATTTTTTTTTGACGGAGGTAGGAGCTAGCTCAGGCCCTCGCAGTAATGGGTGCTGAGCAAGTTAGTGCTGCAGTAAAGAGCGTTTGTCCAAATGCTGTTGTTGGATTTGACTCGAAAAATCAATGCTTTGGCAAAAATTAACTGCCGTGAGTTTACTGGTGGGATCCTAGTACGAAGTAACGGAATGGCGGAACAGTTATACTCCCTCCGTTTAAAAATATAAGACACAACCACTCTTAACTTAAAAACTAAAAAATAATTATTATTATTTTATAGTTTAGATCATCCTAATAAATATAATGCATGCATCCAATAAAATTGGATAACATGAGAGTGGAGAATTTAAAAAATAATAATTTAATGGAGAAAAAGTCATAGTTAATTATATGCTTGCATGCATATCTTATATTATAGAACATCATAGCCTTATATTATAGAATAGAGGGAGTATTAGCGGATTGTTTTGATTAAATATATTAGCAGAATTGTTAAATCACAATTTCTAGGAGATCTTTTTCAGATTTCTTATCTTAACTTGCTCCACGATTCGTGCTCTGACGATCCCGATGAACGGCTTTAGAGTTACGGTTCAGGGTGAGAAAGGATATTGCTAGGCTTAGAGAGATGACAGCTTGACGGTAATGGATGGACGACGAGGCGCTAGAGCCACAAGGAGGAAGGAGGGTGGTGGGCCAGCGTTGGCGGCGAGGGACAAGTGAACTTGTGGTTAATTAGGAGACGGTGGCTAGTGATGATGTATTCAGCAAGCGAGCTTATGGTTAATTAGGATACAACTACCAGTGATGGTGTACTCGGCTGTAGGGAGCCATCGGATACGGAGAAGACGGTATGGTGGGGACACCTCAGCATCACCGGCTAAAAAAGAAAGCATTTTGATGGTTCAAAATTTACAAAGCTAATGGAGGATCTTATGTCGTCAATCTCTCCAGTATTTGCCGGCCCAGTTTTCGAAGATACTCATAGGGTTAGGGTTTGTGTGCGTTGTACTATGTAATTATAAAAAAAAACTAGATAGACGGACCATATTAACAATTTAAACTTGTTGTGAGAAGGCATTAACAATTTAAATGCGTGCTATTGTTACCTCTTTGATTTGGTCAAGAGTAGAGGTGCAGTCGAGAGCAAAATTGGCTTGACACACAAATCTGCGGCTATGCAGTTGTTCGTACCCGTATACCGAATTGTCATAGATCACCTCTCTTGAAAAAATAAATTGTTATAGGTCACACAGTCAGAGATCACGGCCGCCCTTTCTTCCCCCTTTCAACATGTCTCTCCAACGCAACACACCAAAGCTCGTGTATGATTTTACCCTATAGTAAGATGACCAAAAGGACTGAAGAGGTATCTAGGCGAGATATAATGGTACTACTTGGTTAATCCGGGGTGGGATCAGTTTTTGCATCACAAAGCCATAAATAATCTAGGGAAAATTGGAGGACGAGGCTGTCAAGGAGCGCCTTTGCCAGTCCATCCTTGTCACTGGAGGCTGTTCTTTGATCCCAGGCATGATCCCTCGATTAATTACGCCATGATTTAACAATACGCCATGATTTAACAATGTGATGCTACAGTAAACTTTTTATAATTATAGATTAATTAGGCTTAAAAAATTCGTCTCGCAAATTAACTCTTATTTATAAAATTATTTTTTTATTAGTCTATGTTTAATACTCCACATTAACGTCCAAACATCCGATGTGATATGGGCTACAAAGTTTTAACGTGGGACATTCTTGTAAACAGAATTGGCTGGTTGCAGACTTGCAGTTCGCAAACTTCAACCTTATTGTGGTTTACTAAAAAGAATCAGGCGGGCTAAAACTAAACTGAATACGTACTTACCCTACTCAACAGTCTAACGTATACACACGTGAAATGCCTCACATGCCATGGTCTGTCTACATGCAGAAGCAGGGCAACGCCAAGGAGGCTTTTATTTTCACTTGATCTGACACCGCAGCAGATTCGTCTTGTACTTAATGATATGTACCGATGCGAGGCCTTAAATGGCCACAAGGAAAAAGGGAGTGATTTAAATGTGGAAGGAAAATGCAGTTGAGGACGGGATAGATGGGAGGAGGATCATGGCCTGATGCGATCAGATAATTGCCGAGGTGGACACTTGTGCCGCGCGCAGCAAAAGAATGCCAAGATGCTGGGACTTTTGCTGAGAGCAGCAAGAATACCAACATGCTGATGAGTGATGAGAATGCTTTGGTTGCTTTGCTTTTCCCATCGCTGTGGCGACGGACACGCAATTGATGGTGAATTGACGACAATAATGTGTCGTTTTTGCCCTCGATTTTTTTTCTTCCATTTTTTATTTTGTTTAGTTCACATTAAAATTGAAAGTTTGATTAAAATTAAAATGATATGACGGAAAAGTTAAAAGTTTGTGTGTAGAAAAATTTTGAAATAATGGAAAAGTTAAAAGTTTGAAGAATTATTTTGTAACTAAGCACGGCGCTCGTCTCCAATATAGCCTGACGGTGACGCGCGTAGTGTGCCAATTCAGGATGCGCAACTACCGTTGGGATTGGTGGTTGCAGAAAGGCATACTAGTACTTGCTTCTCACCGAAGTACACTGCCCGTCTGCATTGCAAGTTTGCAACTTCGCAAGACAGGCACAGCGCCGGGAACTGTAGGCATATTAAGAGAAAAGGATATGTGTACGGCCATGTTTCCACGTCAAAATAAATAAGAATACAGCTTGATGCTCGTCAACTTTAAGTATATAGCTGAGTAAATGTGCATCAGCCAATTGCATCCTGCAGACCAGATACAGATTCTTCTGCTGAAGAGAGGAAAGGCCAGGGAAGGAAGAGAACGAGAAGGTGATGATTCTTTTGAATAGAACGATGGATTTCTGTGCCAAAAGCATACTGGAAGTTGGAAGCAGCATTTGCTACTAAGGCCCAGGATCAGTATGAAGCCCAGCCCATGAAATGACATGGCAGCCAGTAAAAGGCCGGCTCCTCGGTGTTTTGTTTATCTGAGATGAATTTCAGTGAGTGAGAACCATAACGCACATGACAATCGTAGAAACAACTCAAATACTCAATTTGACAATTTGTTCCACTATGGTGAAAAAAATCAGCACGGTGATTTGGTAATTAGGGATCAAACAGCCGGAAGCTTAACTCATAACAAGACAAACGCACTGTCCTTGTACCTCACCGGACCTTCTGACGGACGAATGGCCGGATGATCTTATAACTGTACTCCCTCCTCCCCGTCCCCGGAAGGAGATCCTTTGACGTAGAGGATTCTATGTCAGAGGGACGTCTAACTCCGGATCGCCATTCGTAAGGCATCCGACATTCCAGAAGTGCAACGTACAGCTATAACATGCTCGGCTTCTACCCATTCACAACCGCCGGTGGTCCTCGGCGCCGGGGTAGTCCAGCCACCAAAGCCGCCGCTCGACCTGTGTTCATCTCTCGCTGGAGGAAGGCGTCAGTGTCGATGTCACCCGCATGGCCGCGTGCGGGGGGGACACGGTGGCGGTGCCACCGCAGGCAAGGGCGAACTGCATTCCAGAGATGGAGAATGTTGCAGGTCTGATCGAGCTTCCAATTGGTTGGCAATGTTGTGTATGTGCAACTGTGCATACCTAGGGGGATCCGTGGCTCTTGTGCAAAAGATGAGACTTTTTTTTATCAGGGAGCTCGACGGCAGGGACGAAGCAGGCGTGGAGGACTGGAGGGTGCTCTCGTCCACCGCATGCGTGGGTTGCGCATGCATCTCGCTTGGCGGCACGCTTGGACATGAAGCAGGACAGCGAGGCTGAAGGGTTGCGCGCCGTGCGTGCTGTTGCCCTTCGACCTCGCGGTGGTGGTGTTGCTGCCGTCGATTCATTCCCCTACCGTGTAGCTCGTTGTCGACGATGACTACGGGAACTCCAGTTTCTTACTGACCACGTTGAAAAGGGACGAGTGTGGCGCGGTTGTCCAACCTCGCAGGCGGCATCCACAAGCACCGAGGTAGGCGGAAACATCGCCCCTGCCCTCGCCGGTCGCGGCGGTGGCGGCTGTGAATGGACCGAACTGAGTAGGTATACACATTGCGCTTGTAGGCTGATGATGGAACAATGATCCGGAGTTGGACATCCTTTGACATAGAAGCCTCCACGTCAGTGGATCTTGTACCCTTCGCTCCAAAGTGAAAAAAAAAATCCTAACGATAAACTTAAACATAGCCTTATAGTTGATTTTATTTTGAGATGGATTCGTAGCTAGTAGTTGATTTATTTTGAGATAGACTGTGTAGTAGTACAAGATTATGTATTGTCTTGCACCATTTAAGCATTTCATAACCTGACAAGTGCTCTATGGAGTAGCATTTCATTTAATCAAAATCGGGTATGGAAACTCGTATGGCGCATTTAAGCTGCTATAGTGTTATGAACTTTAGTACCATGATACTACAAGCCCTTTATTTCAGAGATGACAAGTTGTTCATGATCCTAGCATTTTTCTTTGCAGAAAGTCAAAACAGGAGGGTGTGCATGGCATCATTTCAGCAATGACAAGTTGTATATATTTTCCAATCAACCTACTACAGGATCACAGATGACAGGTTGAACAAAAAATGGAACCATAAGATTATCAACTAAAATGTTTTATTTATTTCTCGAACTAGTGAGGATGCATAGGAAGAATTAAATATAATTTAAATAACTAAAATAAAGGCACCCAAGTCCAAAGTCAAAAAGAACTCGAAACCTCAATGGTGGGGTGCATACCCACACATCCCACCGGCGGAGGTAGAATCAGTTCCTCACTTCTCAAACAAGCAAGATGGGCACTTGATTTTTCCTGTCACTACTTATCTCATGATTTTCTTAGGTGGACTTATCTGCTTTTGTAGATGAGCTTGTTTCATGCTTAAGTATGTTGGTAGCGTCATGGAACTCCATACGAAGCGCATGAAATTAGTATGTACAAGAACTCTGTTATCTTATTAGGGACCCTTTAAACATGACAATACCACTGATTGATGGTACTCCATGGATCATACAAGCTTACATACAACAGTTTGTTTGATACATGAATGGCTTTTACAGCATATCTAAGAATCCTTTTATATTGATCAAATGGGCCAACAATTAACTTAAATGATACTCTCATCCTAATATATGCCATAGAAAATCCAGCAAGTCTGCATATAGTACTGCATGCTTTCCTCAATTTCATTGAGGAAATTTATTAATATATCCAACTAATATAAGACTTGGTATCAGTATCCAACAAATACAAAAAAGTATATCTAAAGGTGAAGCTAAATGGAATTATAAGTATGCCAAGCTAAATGGAGCTCGTCGATAAATGAAAATGCTTATCAACTCTATAAATAGTTAGAATTAGCCAGAATAAGACCGGAAGAACCTCATCGATGGTAGGCAAGTCATTTCTTCCAGGACTACATCACGACCCTTCATAAATTGACAGAACGGAATCATCACATCATCCAGTAGCAGAAAACTGGATGTCAGCATCTCGGGAGGCCTTTCTGAGCTTCAATACCCTGCGCCTGAACTTTGCCTGCTCAAGGCCATCCATCGAAGGCACAATAGTCATCATCTCTAACATTGGTGTGTTCTTGAGCAAAAGCTTAACAAGATCCAATCCACTCTTGCTCTCATCAATGTACACCATCCTAACGGCCCTGAGATGCCTCAGCACGACCCCTTTACCTCCCATAACCCAATGGTTTGCTCCATCATCGCTACCCCATCTCCGCTTGCATTGCGATGGCTGCAAGAATTAGCAACCACACCATCAGCATTGCTACCATGTTTTGCGAAAAAAAAATCTAGAACAGCGAAAGAATTATATCTCACCACAACAGACACAGAGAGTTCTTCCACATTCTGACAATTTGCGAGCAATGGGGCAATGGATGAAGCACCTTCTTCTCTCCTCTCTATTATACATGACAACTGCCTCACTTTGTTTAGCCGCACCTTGGGCCACTCCTCAGGACGTGCAAATTGCTTCAAGTTATTCACAGATCAATAATTAGATTCCTAAAATAAAAAAAAAACTTTTTCACCAGATCAAGATTCAAGAGTACGTCATATACCTCAATGCACCAAGGTGAAAGCATAAGGCTCTGTACATTCCCAACCAAAGAAAGAAGCTCTCTGAGATTAGGCTCCTGGAGCTTGACCTGCGGCTTCTTGATGGCAAGAACGACCTCTTCTAATGAATCGACATTGTCTATAATGTGTCTGGTTGCCATTGCACCCGAGTAGTGGAGGGTGCGCAACGCTGGCATGTCAGAGAAGGCAACAGAAGACTGCGGAGTCCAAGAACAATCCGTGATGGCAAGCGAGCAAAGCTGCGTTGTGCCGGCTAGGCAGAGTGCACCAATGCGGCATTGTTCAAGGATCAGGTAGCGGAGCTGTTTGCAGTGCGAGAAGAGGTCTGCAAAGAAGTCGTCGCCGGCAAGCGGAATGGAGGCGAGGTGGAGGCGGGACAACCGGGTGAGCGAGCAGAGGGACGGGAGAGGGTGGGCGTAGTGGTCGAGGCGAAGGGTCAAGGATGTGAGGTTGGTGCAGGCGATTAGGGAAGGCGGGAGGACGGCGAGGCGGGAGCGGGGGAGGTGCAGCTCCAACTGCTCGACCCCGCGCGCGGCGGCGGCGGCGAGCCAGGAGGCGAGGTGGTCGGCCGCGGAGGCGGCGAAGGCCTGGTCGAAGAGGCCGTCGAGGCCGAGGCGGAGGCGGCGGAGCGGGTGGTGCGGCCTCGAGAGCGCGGCCGTGGCGGCCGCCGCGAATGCCGCCCTGCGGCGCGGCGCGGCCGGGAACGCCGCGGCGAAGTCGAGGTCCAGCGCCGGCGCGGCCGCCGCGACGCCGCGCCACCGGCGGGAGATGGCCGACGCGGCGACCGCCGACCTGAAGGGCAGCTTGGACACGATCAGCCCGAGCACCGCCTCGGGGAACTGCTCGAACGGGTCGCCACCTCCACCCCCATCTCCCCCGTCCCCGCCGCCGCCGGTGGTGGCGTACGCGCGCGCGTAGGTGTAGCCGGCGGCGTGGTGGGGTATCAGGTGCTTGGTGCGCATGGCTGATCTCCCAAACCCCCTCCGGCCTCCGGGCCGGCTCTTCGCCCCGCGATTCGCAGGAAGGTGTACCTTTTTTTTCTTCTCCCCCTGGAATCGGAAGCCCACGCCCACGCGACGCGACGCTGGCGGCGAGAAGGAAAAGTACAGCGCAAACAGGGGAAAGGAACCGAAAGCGCAGGCACGCAGGCCGCAGCCGACCCGCGGTTTTGATGGCTCCTTTCCGCGGGTGCGAATCGCGAGGCGGCCGCCGCGTGCCTCGTTAACCCGCGATACCGTGGGCGTGGGCGCGTGGCCCCTGCTGCCGTCACCGCCGTGCCGTGGAGACGACTCGGCGAGGAGGACGGTGCCCCGCGCGGTCGCGTGAACGAGTAGATGGGTTTTTGGCTCGATCGGCCCTGTGTGCCGCGCGAGGCCGAGCGGAGCGGGGGTGGTGCAGTGCGCGCGGTGGGTTTGCCGTTTGCTGCCGCTCGGTGCAGGCTTTCCGTGTCGTGAGTCGTGAGTCGTGACGAGCGTGGCCGCTTGGGGAGTTTGCCAAGTGGTTTTGGTGACATCTGGGGCCTTTTGGCGGACTTGGGGACGGTCGCGCTGCCCACGTTTGGTTCTGACGTGGGTTTTGGTTCGGTTTCTGGTTTGGACTTCTGGGGCGGACAAGTGGATCGCGAACCGAACTTCTCTGTACGAGAGGGAATCCCTTTGCCTTCAATGATCAGTAATCCCTTCCCTCCGTTTTTACTCCATGACAGGGCAGGTAATGAAACAGTAGAGCATCCCATTGTCCATGGACCACGGCAGTCGTACGAAAGATTGGAGAAATCGTGACGTTGATCTGGCGTCAGAGAGCAGAAAGTGCGCTTGTCTATTGTTGAAGTAATGGCCTGACATATTAGCCTGCTGTAGTAACACTGCAAGATCATTCCGTATAAGTAGGAAAAATATGTGAAAGCCATGAAATAAGTGAAAACTTGTGAAAATCATATCTCAAAGTTCTCTAAATTTATATTTAGAAAAACTAGAACATATATAGGCATGAAATATATTCATACCAAATCTCAAATCTAAACTAAATTTCATTTGAGAGAATAAAAAAAGACAAATTGCAGGTGAATAGTTTTATGTTACTATTCACCTAACATTTTTGTTATTTTTTTACTCCCAGATAAAGATAAGTTTAGACAACCCTATTATCAGATGAGATACTCCCTCCGTCCCAGTATATTTGGCGTTTTACTTCATGTCCATTGTCCCACAATGCTTGACGTTTTAGCAAGGAGCATAAACGTGGGGCCGGCGCAGCAGCGTACGATTCAAATTTTACTAACCGGGTTAATGAACAGCAGCTCATCCATGATTCCACCGTAGCAGGAACGGCAGGTGTATTCATGGTTTGAAATGACTGCTCATCATGGTTATTCAAAATAACTAGTACTCTAATTAAGGCTATATGGTAATTTTCACCTAAGCTAGAACGTCAAGTATACTGGGACAAAGGGGTACTAGTACTTCACTCTTGACAGGGAGTACTGATCTTGCCAGTTTCTCACCTGCCTCCTTGGCTCCTTCCGTTTTGAATCCTTGTTCAGTCAGGCTCCTCTGCTCATGTCGAAAGATCTTGTCTTCTGGCTCTGAATCATGTAATCAGTACCATGCAAACAATGCAAATGAAAGCAAGCAACAGCTCCTATTGAACACTGCAAACCAGTAGAACTGATGTGCTTTGCATGGTATACAGAAAGATCCACTTGGTACATCAGTTTAACGATCAACTAAACAGTACTACATGAATGAATGAGACTATCAAACGTTACAAGAAGCAGGTGACATTTATTTCTCTCCTTTCAGTTTTCCTCTCTTTACAAATGAATGTGACTATGACTATCGAGAAATTATGTACCTGGTTTGCTAACGTATCAGATACAACAACGTCTACGGTTTTTAAACAAACTGAGGTTTCCACAAAAACAAGAGAAAACAACATCCCAGCTGCACCTAAAGTTAGACATGGCATCTCGTATCATCACCACCAATGATCCTCTTGTTATTCTGAGATACCAAGAGAGTGGTCGATTCCTTGCACCTGGACCATCTGGGTGTACTTCTCTCCTCTTTGTTCCAGAACCTGGCAACCACCATCTTCAGGAAAGCCCTGAAGTCAACAACAAATGAAGTTATGACCTCCCTGCACAAGATTGATACGTGTTATTATTTATTGATAGCACGAGTGTACCATCATTTGGCAGCATGATAATGTTATCAGAACCCTGGGATAATTTGGCCATAGTAAGAACTAAAAATATATCAATTGAATTCTTCTGGATTGGTCATAAGGTCTATAAGTTCAATTCCTCTCAACACCCAACAAAAGATATTAAATTTAAACATCTTTGATAAAGTCGCAACACACAATAACAAGAAAATATTACTGCCCACCAAACTGAGGACCTAAACATTGCCTCAGCCATTCAATGATCTTGTTTTATGTCTAATAGTAAGTTAGGCCAAGTTTGCTGTGCCTTTAAAGAACCTTATGTCTGCACAGTAATGCCTTAGAGCTACCCTGTACCAACACCGTCATCCATTTGATGCTTAGTGACAAATAAGGGTACCAAGAGTTGATGACCTAACCCAGGATAGGTCCAAAGGTTGCATGGGCGAGTGACTCGCATTGTACTAATGACTTTTTGCCTTTTACCAAAATACCCCCAAACATTCAGGACTGGTAAAATACCACAAAAATAGTTTAGAACATTTCTACAAAACCACGTTGGATCGTTTTTAACCCTCCTGCTTCATTTTCTCTAGTGAGTACTTTTCCTCCCCCTTTATCTCTCCAACCCTTCCTCAACAAAAAGCAGCTGGAAATCATCTTTAGCCACCACTATCCCTCCCTGCAGACCAGCACACTGTCTGCTGCCTCCTTACTTTAATCAAATTCTACCACATCCAGCACAGAATCACACATGCACATATATGTGAATATGGTAGTTGAGTTCTGAACTTCTTATTTAAACAGCATGGACCAAATTAAACAGGAAGCATTATTCTGAATTGAATCGAGCTTCCAACAAGTACCAGTTTGAGCAGAATTGAAATAAAAATATATCATATTTAAATCAGATTTTAAGCCGAAGAGAATATTGGATGTAGCAGACTACTGGATGTTTGGGTGCGATTTTGGCAAAACACATAGTGATATAAGAAGGCTTTATGTTATCTTATGTGCTTGTTGCCTTGTTATCGGTCTTAGACCAGGGGTGCGACACGAACCCTCATCAAGCTGACAGTTTGACAGCACCTAGAGCTTCTCCCTAACGCGGTAGAGAGATTCTGAGGCTTAATTTATTAAAATCTTGGTTTCTCATTGCTTGGTAAAAAGAGACATGGTCCCATCCTTGTGAAAAGAGACATGAGAAACTTATCTCCAATATTACGGAAAGAGATGGTATTGACCAATATAATCTTATATCTAAAGTCGAGTAGTCCTTGTGGTGTTAAAGTAACTGCGTGAAATGTACTACATCTGTCCCAAAATAATTGTAATTCTAAGTTGTTTAGCATATATTAAGGTTTGAGGAGAAAGACTATGGTGCCCCTCATTAAATGGTGTATAGGCAAGAGCGGGAGGGTGGTTGAAGGTAGAATAGGAAGAAATTTGAATAAGTGATTGATGGGACAATTAGTACTCTATTGTGACAACTATGTTGGAACAAATTTGAATCCTAGAAATACAATTATTATGGGACGGAGGTAGTAATAATGTATGTGGTGCTACAGTAATCCCATGGTCAGAAATCATGCTAAGACACTGGGCTATGACACTTTATGCACCATCTGGCTTAACATGTCGTAAGGTATCTAGATATTAAGAGTGGTAAGGTTGCAAATTCTACACGATTTAAAAAGTTGTGTAAACTAAACAAAACAGTAAAAAGAGAATGGATAAAAAGAAACATGTTCAAGGTTTTTTTTTTAAAAAAAAAAGAAACATGTTGGATGGACAACAAAAGGTTATATCAGTTGGAACTAGTGGAGATTATCCAAGGTAGGTATATATTATCCTGCCGGACAATGTGTAATCCTCTTAATAAAATCGTATTTGTAAACAGAAGGCTCTCATTACCAGCTTGGAAGAAGGAATTTAGATGCAACTCTGCCATGGTTGGTTGATAGGGCAAGTCCAGCTGTAACTTTTTGTCTCTTTGGTCAATAGCTTCTATTAGTTTTATGTTGTCTAAAGAACTCATGTATCCTCAGCTTTTGTGTAAATATTCATTTATATGTTTTGATATATTAACAGTTGAGCCGTTGAGGCCTCTTCTCCTGTTTTCCTTAAAAAAAGGTCCGCATTCAATTTCACACTGAATTCACTGAAAGCAGTCAAACAAGAAAAATGTTCTCCAGTGTGGGCATGTCCAGATCAGTATGAACCCATGGCCATAAACAGCTCATGCATTGCCAGTTTTGAAGCTAACTAGAAAATCAAACAAACTACAGAGTTCATGCGATCGATTCATCATGGGCAGTCGAATTTGCATATTATCTGAACGAGAGTTAGGAATGACAACTGCAGATAGTAAAATCCTATTGAAACACAGCATTGGATAACTACTAAAAACAAAACTTGCATGCTTCTCCAGATAAAGAACAAGAAATACTTACAGTGGTGAGCAAGGCGAACGGCCCCCATTGACATAGTACACAAACAAGTATGAATCATAATGCTGCCCTCTTATGTAATAGAAATGTGGAAGTCGTCTGACAAGCTTAAATAGCATCTTATTGTAAAAGCTGATAGCAGGTTGGTTATATGAGATGACATGCAAATAGACACCCCTGCAATTTGAGATACTTGCAGCATATTTAATCACCTCTCGGACCAGTGAGGATGCTGCAAGCGCGAATGCTTGTGAGGATTAATCAGATCATAATCACAAACTGTAAAACTAAGTTGGACGAGCAGGTAACAACCTATGCCGAGGTTTCTGTAGCTCTCCACTACACCGAGCGTCAGGATATACAGAAGTGTCAGATCTTTGCGTGAGCTGTTATACCTAAACAAGTCCTCGATCTGCAAGTCAAATTATTAATTCCACCGAGCTCATCAGTAAGATCGATGCAATCTTGCATGTTATACCTCGCTATCTTGTGCTGCAATTATTCTCGTGGTTACAAAGCCTATCAGCTCATCTCTGCGGTCATCTGATCTGCTGGTATCCACAGCACCCCAAGAAATAATACCATTGCCGTTGACCACGTTCAAGAAGAACTCTCTCTCGTATCTGAGCAAAACAAATACAAGAATTAAGGGATTAATTGGTCCAAAAAAAAAAAGGAAAAATCCACCAATAGGCTGCAACACTTCTACAACTGAACATGAAGGGTGATGCGACCGTATACATAAGCAAGAACAGCAAAGGAGGGATCAGGGAGCATCCATTTGCAGTAGTCACCTTATGGGAAACAGCGCGAGGTGAATATTCTCAAGAACCTCGAGATCGGAAGGCTGGATAGGACGATACGCTATGGTGGGGTAGATTTCCGATCTTGGGTCCAACATGAGAAGCCCCGGTAACGACGACGACTAACCAGAGCCTCCGCCACGAGGTGCGCAGGGGAGAGGAGCAGCTTCCGGGCGTCGAGGCGCGCCGCCGCGTCGGTGCGGTTGACCCGCGCCACAGCCGAATCGGCGGACCCAGCGCTCGGTGCAGCGGGGCGAGGAAGAGAGGCAGTACGGCGCCGGGAGGCCGATCGATGCGTGAACCGGATAGAAACGGGAGAGAGATGCAGGGGAAGGTTCTGGATGGAGAAGGGAGGGAGAGGAGGGGAGGTGGACCAGCGGCGGCGGCGACCGGAAGGATGAGAGGAGGAAGCTGATCGGCTGATTTGGATTTTGATTAGTTGAAGCTAAACTGTCGAGGGGATTTCTTATTGATCCACCAAAAAATAAGGTGCTCTTTCTCTTTAATCACCGGTGTGTGATTGAAAGATGCCGCCAGCCAGCCACGAGACCATTCTAGAGGTGATATGTCTCGATATCAACAGGCTAAACATAATAAATATTTTTTTTATCAACAATGGCAATAATAAAACGATATATAGGATGAATAATTTACCTCTAATCCGTTTTGTTTGATTTCGACTGGATTGCAGAAATTAAGAAAAATGACATAGTTTTATTAATATGGTTTTTCGTTGGGTATAATTTAAATAATGCTTCCTCCATTTATAAATACTCCAGTATTTAACGTTCATAATAATATTCGATTAAGGGTTTATTCACTTTGTTGCTAAAATTAACCTACCAAACTTTGGCAGCATTGGTAATACCAAAAACATAGTAGGGTACTATGTAGAAGTTAGCCTAAATCATTTATCTGGTTATTACACTGATGCATAATATATATGTAAAAGAAATATGTTTCAGTATTTTCTAAGAATATATTGGTCATTTTCTCAATAAACATCGGTTGACAGTTACATTAAGTTTGGTTTCGTGCTTACTCCGTTCAAGTGATGCTACAACCAGGGTTTGCATATTCAATTATTCATCCTGTCCATCTTAAATTGAGGGTGTTAGTAACTTTCCATCTTGGATTGGGGAGTTAGGAAGAAAATACAATAGACGGTATAGGAACCTATATTTGCAGCATGTGAATATATGTATAAAATTATTATGTATCGTACTAAAATATAAGTATTTTGAAAAAAAAAGTGTGAGGTTTTGTGAAACATCTTTTGCCCAAAAGCTATTGTTCCTTGAAATAAATTGCAAAAAATGAGGTTTTGTGTTATGGATATCAAAAAATATGGTTTTGTGAAATTTGCTTGTAATTTTGTATAGATGGTTTTGTTAACAGGGTATTGTCTTTTTCTAAATAAAAGAAAGTGTATTGTCTGATTAAATGAGACTATGGGAGTGGCCCTGGCACAGTGGCACGCCTCATCCTATTTGGCCCAAGGGAACATAAGAAAACTTATTCATGTGGAAGCCCATTAATTTAGTACTAACAACATGGGACCGATGCATGATACTACTTGCGTGTTCTTCTTGGCTTCATTTTGGAGCAAAACGATACATGGATTAACGCATAATTAATTATATACTATTAAAAAATTTAAAAAATATTAATATAATCTTTTTACAACTTTTCTATTGATTTTTTCAAAAAATAAATACCGTTAACGCGCACATAAAAAAACGAGAAAGAGAATTATCAACATAGAAAAAAAAACACATCTTAAGAAAAAAAAAACACGCTTCTTCACTTGGCACTTATATGTGCCCCTTCAATGGTCACCATTGCGGAGTCGATCTCATCAAGTCTCCAAAACTCCGATCACGTTAACACTGTTTGATGAGGGGTGACTGTAGAAGGCTAAGGCACCACTCCATAGGGTCATAGGAGTCATGGTGAATCGTGATATAAAATTTTCTCATTCTTTGCTCTTTCAGTTCATTGCCTTGATAACATCATAACCAGAGAGAATATATTGGAAGAGGGTTGTTCTCAATATCCATGTAAGATTTTTATTTTACTTTTACATAGCCTAGGGGTAGTCGATTTCTTGTTTTAGAATTAATCACAATGGCAAAATGGCTCGTCCTCTCTAAAATCAAAGCAAGCCCAGTCTATTTCTTAGAAAATATTTGGAGAAATTTAAATCTACAGCTTAGAAAATATGCTGGTAATTATATATCATAAATTCTTTATGTTTTTAAGAGGAAAAATACAATCTCTTCCTCTGGCTTACACTTCGGCGACGGTGTTGGACAACCGATCAAATGTTTAGCCGCAGGATGGAGTCACACCATGTATTCTTTTTATGCGCAGGAGCTGAAAACGATTCACCATATTTTGGTGGAGTGTATCTTCACAACAAGTTTGGCACAAGTTGTTGTCCAATATCGGTTTGGCATCCCTATCACCTCGCCGACAAGCTTTGTTTCCAACTTGCTGAGTGTCTTCTCGCTAGCAGCTGCAAGATCACAGCTGAAAGGGGTTTGACTCCCTCATCCTCATTTTTACTTAGCACCTGTGGCTCGAAAGAAACGCTCTTGACTTTAAGGGAATCTTTTTATGGTGGAGATGGTGGTTGATCATATTGTGCAAGAAGAGAAGCTTTGGGTTGCGGTGTTGCCTAATCAACTAGGAGATTTTTTTTGCGCTTAGTCACTAGCCTTTTCTCCTTTCCTCGTTGTTCTCGGAAGTTCGGTTTCTTTCTTAGTTAGTTTAGCGTGCGTTTTCTCTCCTCTATAACCACCCATGATCTGCATTATAAAATTTCTATTTTTTTGCTAATATATCACCCATGATCTGCATTATAAAATTTCTATTTTTTGCTAATATATCGACGTGTTTTTGCGTGTTAAAAAAATGTTTCAACATGGAGACGCCGTCGCAGCCACCGGTCGGGTCGAGCCGCGAGTCATGTCTGTATAGCCCCCGGTTTTCATCTGTTCTGTGCGAGATTCTGTCCTGAGACTCGTGCAACAGCAGAAGGCTGGCGTCCGAAGGCCTTAGAGGAGGCGAGCGGAAGGCTCGTGCAACAGCAACGAGAAGGGCGACGACGGCGGCGGGATCAAGGTCACTCTCGACGACGACGGCTTGCGCGACGGCCGCGGCTGGGCCGGCTGGCGGCTCATCCCCAAACCCTAGGGCCGTCCCCAACACTCCAAGAAAGCCGGCGCGCGGCGGCAGCGGCATCAAGGTCGCTCTCGACGGCGACGGCGGCTGGCGGCTGGTGGCTCATCCTCAAACCCTATGTCGAGCGAAGCCTCATCTTCGGCGGCGGCGGCGGCGGGGGTGGCTGTGAGGGATGTTGGGGATGACAAGCCCTTGCCGTGGGCGGACGTTGACATCACCTACTGGGCGGCGCAGGAAGAGGCGGCTGCGCTGCTTGAGTTGATGGCCGCGAGGGCTCGTGGGGAGGACGACCTATCGGAGGAGCAGCTGCAAGCCAATAACCAACTACAGGAAGACGAGGTAATGCTTAGTACTAGTAGTACTAGTTACTAGTTCGCCCATTGCACTACTAGAATGTGTGCATAAATTCCCAAACAGTATCAGTATGCACTGTGCAGAACCATCAATCATGCTTACTATTCCTGATGAACAAATTTCGAAGTTGCTGTTTATTTGTGCGAAGAATTCCTGATGTACTGTGCGCAGTAGTACTCAAGTCTCCTAAGACAGATATTGCAGTGAAATTACACCTATATAACATTCTGGTTTCTCTCGGAAGTCCTAAAATCCGCCCAGAAGTTTTGATGAGCGCGTCACTTTCAATTAGGATACAAAATATGGAGTATATATTTATCAGGAAAGATAGGATCACTCAACTTATATGTAGCTATTGCCTGGCGTAATGGATTAGCACATTGGAATACTGTCAGTTCAAATAGCCTACTAAGTAGTGTTATGTTTAGGTAATAGCACTGCAAGCTATTTTTGGTGATGATATGGTTATCTTGGAGAATAAGGACAATCTTCGATTTATTCAGGTAACATAAGTTTCTTTTGAATCTTCTGTTGTCCTCAACTTCTATCTTTTGAGAAGATTGTTCATGAATTATTCCACAGATTTTTGTGCATTATACACTTCCTGATAGTATCCGTGTGTTCTTGAATCTTCGTCGAAGTGGAGCTATGGTTGGAACTGATGATAGTGAAAACCACAATGGCGGAGAACTCTATCATGCTTGCAGGTTGCAGCATTTGCCACCTGTTGTGTTAACATGTTTGTTGCCACGGTCATATCCAAGTATATGTGCTCCATATTTTACCATTTCAGCTAAATGGTTGGATGAACCAAAGGTCTCATACCTGTGTGCTGCGCTTGATGAGGTTTGGACAGAGCTTCCAGGGCAAGAAGTCATATACAGATGGGTGGATTGGCTGAATAGCTCTTTGTGGTCTTCCATTGCTTTGAATGATGAAATAGTGTTAGATCCAGATAAAACATTAAAAATTGGAGATGAACGAGCTATCGCGAGAAGAATTTTTGTTGAGTCTACTATTCCTCTTATGCAGAGTTACAGTGAGAAGAGATCTCATAAGATATTTTTGGAAAGCCTTCTCGTGTGTGGAATTTGTCTAAGTGAGGATGTTGGTAATTCTCTTGAACTTTAACCTAGTTGCTTTGTCATTTGTTACTTCTGCTACATTTTTTTAAAAGTTTCTATTATTGCACTTTACAAGGCAGAAATTTCATCAAGCTCCCATGCCATCATTCCTTTTGTTTGAAGTGTATGGAGTCTCACTGCAAAATCCATGTGAAAGAAGGGAATTTAACGCAGCTGGCATGTCCTGATACAAATTGCCGCAATCCACTTCCGCCATCCGTATTGAAAAGCCTTCTACGAGATGATGGATATGCACAATGGGAATCATTTGCTCTACAGAAACTGTTAGATGCAATGCCTGATCTAGTTTACTGCCCCAGGTGTTCTGCTGCTTGCTTGGAAGTTGACAATGATGCTCAATGCCCGGGTTGTTTTTTTACCTTCTGCACTTTGTGCAAACGCCGCCGCCATGTGGGGGATACATGTATTACTCCTGAAGAAAAAATACGCATTTTGAAGGTAACAATAGCATAATCTGTTAAGAATTTATCATTGTTGTGAAATCCAGTAATACTGTATGCATTGAGTATCTATAGATTTTTTTATGGTTGTTAATTATCATATGGAGCTCACTTTATATGGTCATATGGTTGCAGTGCTTATCTACAGTAGTTCAAAGTATTGTAAAGGTTCCCATGTAATAATTCTGTTTGAATTTATTTCATGTACGCTGCTTTCCTTTCACAAGATGTTCACATGAACTTTTGTGGGTGCATGAGTTTATTATTGTACTAGGGCAGATCTTTCTCAGTGACAACATGCTTATGTATTTGATTTAATAATGAAAGGGCCTGACAAGGATGTCATCTATGCGAGTAGGCCCCAGACCCCAAGTTGTTTCCCCGGTAATTAGCTAGTGTTAGTGAGCTAACCAAGGTACACAAGGCATTCCATTCTGCCCACTGCCTCTTCTTTCTTTTGTTTCCTTTTTCTTTCCCTACAGGATTGCTTTAAGCTCATTGTAATATTTTTTTCCCTTCTGCTATAACATACACACAGCTATGCTGTTTTTTTCATAAAGGAAAAAATGAAGAATGAAAATGCCATGGTCTATTTGATGGTGTGAATCAAATTTCCTACATCCTTTTTTTAAATCTATTTAATGTTGTTCACTGGAGTACTTTATAACAGGAACGACAGAAATTGTATTCCATACCAGAGGAACAATTGTTGAAAGAACAGAGGGAAATAGACGAGTTGATAAATATCCAGGAAGCACTTCGTGATTCTAAGCAATGCCCTCGTTGTAAGATGGCTATCTCAAAAATTGAAGGTTGCAACAAGATGACATGTGGGAACTGTGGGAGATTCTTCTGCTATCGTTGTAACAAAGCAATTGGAGGATATGATCATTTCTGGTATGCTGTTGATTAATGTGCAAATATTTCATATTCGATTTTCTGCATATTGAGCTAGCAACTGAAGTTTTATTCCTACCGAAGGAATGGAAACTGTGATATGTTTGAGAGGGAACAAGATGAAAACCCACAGCAGCAGGATGATGAAAATTTTGATGGCGACCCTGACGAAGATGCTGAACTCTTAGAACCTGAATGGGTGCTGTTAACTTATCCCTGTCCAAACTGTGGCCGTCGGAATGAAAAGGTTAGCAGCAGTGAACTTATTTCACCGGATTAATTTGTCGTGTTTTTTTCTTCTTTTCCACCTAGAGCATGGCAGTTTTCAGTAAATTTCTGCTTAGCTTTTGGCTTGCACTAGTAAATTTTGCTACAGGACACTGCTTATGTGTGGTTTTAGCCCTAGGACACTGCCAAAACTCACTTTTGGGGGAAAACACTCCATAAACGTGGTAATTTGCCAGTGGACACCGTGCCGATTAAAATAATAATTTCCGGTTGAAGAGGAGAGAGATCGCATGAAATGTCAAAAATGTTAGGATTTCAATGGTTACTCTCATTGAGAAGAGGATGGCACTCGAGATGGGGCAATTTTCTGGTTTTCTTCATTCACAAACACAAAAGCCATACCTTCCCGAGGGAGGTTGGATACATATATATAGCCATAGCTGGCTGGTGGCTGCTAGCTAATTGCTGCCCACACTAGTCTAAAATTTGAACACAATGCTGTCCTAGAGAGCATCCAAACTGAATAAAGCATAAAGGAGATGCTAGATGCTGTCCTAGGGATGCTAAAAGTAAAACCGAAAGATGCTAACAGCAAAACTGAAAGGATGCTGTCCTAAAAGGGAAAAACAACCTAAAAGCAAGAGAAGGACCACAAGGACCAAAGACCACAAGGCTTATTCCATCATTCTCCCCCTAAGTCTTGTGCGTCGTCTTGTGGGAAAGTTGGGCCATCCCGATCCTGGAGCAGAGCTCGAGGAACTTGATCCTCCCAAGAGGCTTGGTGAGCAAGTCCGCAAGCTGGTCCTTGGTGTTGATGTAGCTCGCCTTGATGCTCCCTTCCTCCAAGTAGCTTCGGATGAAGTGGTACCTCACCCGGATGTGCTTGCTCCGTTCGTGGAAAACGGGGTTCTTTGCCAGGGCCAGAGCGGACTTGCTGTCCACCCTGAGCTCTACTGCTCCAGTGTCTCTGCCGAGGAGATCACCAAGCAGTCGAGCAAGCCAGAGCGCCTGGGTTGAAGCGGCGGATGCCGCCATGTACTCGGCCTCGCAGCTGGACAGGGCCACCACCTGCTGCTTGACCGACTGCCAGCTAACGAGGCACTCGCCGAAGAAGAAGAGAATCCCGCTCGTGCTCTTGCTGGTGTCGATGTCGCCGGCGTGGTCGCTGTCGCTGTACCCGACGAAGTGTGCCTTGCCAGGACACCTCGGGTAGTAGAGACCGTGGTCGAGAGTCCCCGCAACGTAGCGGATGATCCTCTTCACAGCCTGCTGGTGCTCCGTCGTCGGTTGCTGCATGAACCGACTGACGTAGCCGACGGAGAAGGCCAAGTCCGGCCGTGTGTGGGTGAGGTAGCGAAGGCTCCCCACAAGACGCCGGTACTGTGTAGCATCCACCTCCTCCGCCGTGCTGTCACGGCTCAGCTTCAGTCTCTCCTCCATCGGAGTGAGAGCTGGGTTGCAATCGGTGAGCCCAGCCAGCTCAACGACGCGCTTAGCATAGGCGGTCTGTCGAAGCGTGATTCCGGAGTCGTCCTGGTGCACTTCGATCCCCAGGTAGAAGGAGAGAGGCCCCAGATCACTCATCTGGAAGGTGGCCTTCATCTCCTTCTTGAACGTTGCCACCTCCGCATCCTTGGTGCCGGTGATCACCAAGTCGTCGACGTAGACACCCACCAGCAAGGCATTTCCCCCATTGTCCCGCCGGTAGATGGCCGCCTCGTGCGGGCTTTGCTCGAAGCCCATCCCCTTGAGCGTGGAATCCAACTTGGCATTCCACGCCCTCGGTGCCTGCCGCAAGCCGTAGAGGGCCTTGTGCAGGCGTAGCACCTTGCCCTCCTTGCCGGGGAGCACGAATCCCGGCGGCTGGTGCACGTAGACCTCCTCCTTCAAGTCGCCGTTCAGAAACGCCGACTTGACGTCCATGTGATGGACACCCCAGCCTTCCTGAGCAGCCAGCGCAAGGAGGAGTCGCACGGACTCCATCCGTGCCACGGGAGCGAAGGCATCGTCGTAGTCGATCCCCTCCTGCTGCACGAAGCCGCGTGCCACCAAGCGAGCCTTGTGCTTGACGATGGCTCCGGCTTCATCCCTCTTCAGCTTGAACACCCACTTAAGGGTGATCGCGCGGTGACCACGAGGGAGGTCAGCAAGCTCCCAGGTGCGGTTCTCCTGAACCGCGTCCATTTCCGACTGCATCGCGGCACGCCATGCCGCGTGTTTCTCGGCCTCTGCAAGAGACCGAGGCTCACCGTCGTCGCACGCAAGGTGCAACTGCGCCTCCAGGTTGCGAGGCACCAGTCCCGGCACCGGCTGGTCGCCGAGAAGATCCTCCATCGTACGGTACCGTAGCTGCTCGCCGTCGTGGTACGCGTCGAGGCGCTCCCCGTCGTGGGAGAGCGGAGTAACGAACTCCACCGGGCTGCGCTCAACACGAGCTGGCGTCGGAGTAGACGTGCCCGGAGGAGTGGCTGTTGGTGCTGGAGCGCGTGGGGACACCGGCTGGGGTGGTGTCGACGAAGAGCTCGTCGTAGTCGAAGTCGTGGCCCGAGGGTGTGTTGGTGTTGGAGTCGGTGGAGGCTCGGGGACTGGGGTAGACACGCCCGGTGAAGAAGAGCTGCCTACTCCCCCAGCTCCCTCGAAGTGGACGTACTCGATGGTGAAGTCGTCGTACGTCGGAGTCGAACCATCATCCACCGCCTTGTCCCATACCCACCCTCGCCCTTCGTCGAACACTACGTCGCGCACTGTGCGCACACGCTGTGTCTCCGGGTCGAGGATGCGGTAGGCCTTCGAGCCCTCCGCGTAGCCGATGAACACCCCTGGGGTGCTCCTGTCGTCGAGCTTACCGATGTGGCCAAGCTCCTTGGCGAACGCGAGGCAGCCGAAGACCCGTAGGTGGGAGACCGCCGGTTTGTGCCCATGCCAAGCCTCGTACGGTGTCCTGCCATCGAGGGCCTTGGTAGGCGAGCGATTGAGGATGTAGACGGCTGTCACCACCGCCTCCCCCCAGAAGATGGCCGGCATCCCCCTCTGCTTGAGAAGAGCCCGAGCCATCCCCACAACCGTCTGGTTGCGCCGCTCGACGACGCCGTTCTGCTGCGGGCTGTACGGCGCGGTGTAGTGGCGCTGAATGCCCTCATCAGCGCAGTACGACGCGAATTCAGCCGCCGTGAATTCGCCGCCGTTGTCGGTGCGCAGCACGCGCAGCTTGCGGCCGCACTCCGCCTCTGCAGCGGCCTGCGCGCGCCTGATGGCATCCGCAGCCTCTCCCTTGCTGCCGAGGACCATCACCCACATGTAGCGGGAGAGGTCATCGATGAGCAGCAGGAAGTAACGTCGTCCTCCTGGTGTGGCCGGTGTCACTGGGCCACACAAGTCCCCGTGCATGAGCTCGAGCCGCTCCTTGGCTCGGAAGCTCGTCTGCTGGGGAAAGGGGAGCCGCCGCTGCTTCGTTACCACGCAGACGTCGCAGAGCTGCTCCACGTGGTCAAGGCACGGCATGCCTCGCACCATCTCCTTGGCACTGAGGCGCTTCAGGGCCTCGAAGTGGAGGTGCCCGAAGCGCTCGTGCCACTGCCATGCCTCGTCGTCCCGACGAGCGGCGAGGCAAACTGGTTGTGCGACCTGCGCGCTGAGGATGTAGAGTCGATTAGTGCCTCTGGTTACCTTGGCAAGAAGGCGACGACGGCGATCCCAAATCCTCATGAGTCCGTCCTCGACCAACACGCGTGAGCCGTTCTCATCCAGCTGTCCCACGCTGATGATAGAATTCCTCAACGCGGGGGATGTAGTAGACTCCGGTGAGCAGCCTGTGCTCACCGGACTTGGCAGTGAAGGTGACGGAGCCAACGTCCTTGATCTCTACGCCGGAGGCGTCCCCAAACTTGACGGAGCCTCGGACGCTGGGGTCGAACTCGGTGAAGAACTCCCGTCGGCCGGTCATGTGATGGGTGGCGCCGGTGTCGAGGTACCACCCATCAGCCTTGTCGTTGCTGGAGCCGTTGCAGAGGGAGACGAGTACCTTCGGCTCATCAAGGTGGAGGAAAGCCGCTGCGGCCGGTGCCGCTGGAGGAAGCTCGATACTTGCGTGTGCCAGTAGCAGAGCCGGCTCTTCCTCCTCCACCTGTGCGACGTGGGCCTGGCCACGTCGTGGCTGTCGACAGTCTTTGGCCCAATGGCCAAGCTTGCCACAGTTGCGGCAGGTGTCGTCTCGTGCCGGCTTATGGTTGCCGGCGGCGCCGCCCTGGGCGCCTCTGCGAGCGCCACCCTCGGCACGTCTTCGCGCCCACCGTAGCTGGACACCTCCGCGTGCCTTGCGCGGCTTGCGGCCGCCTGTCGAGGGAGAAGACTCCCCCTTCCTTCCGTCACCCTGAGAGGCCTCCCACTGCTCCCGAGTGAGATGGAGCTTCCCACCAATGGTGATAGGCCCTGAGAGAGGCTGTGGCTCATCATCGTCGACGACCTTGAGGCGACCCAACGCCTCCTCGATCGACATCGTGGAGAGGTCCAGCAGAGACTCGATCGAGCGAGCGATCTGCCTGTACTTCTCTGGGACGCAGCGGAAGAGCTTGTCGACGGCTCTCTCCTCGTCGTAGGTGTCGTCGCCGTACTGCACCATCTTCTGCAAAAGAGTGTTGAGACGGAGGGCAAAGTCATCAACATCCTCACCTGGCTTGAAGGCCAGGTTCTCCCACTCCTTGCGGAGTGCCTGCAGTGTGGACTTGCGGGCGCGGTCGCTGCCGATGCGTGCCGCAGCGATGGCGTCCCAAGCCTCCTTGGCAGTCCGCTTCTGGGAAAGCGAGAACTGCATCTCGGGCGGGACTGCAGCGATGAGGGCATCCAGTGCCCGCCGATCCTCGTCGTAGTCGACGTCGCTGTACCGGACTGCCTCCCACATGTGTCGCACCTGGAGCCTCACCCTCATCACCGCGGCCCACTCGATGTAGTTGGTTTTGGTGAGGGTAGGCCACCCACCGCCGGGACCAAAGTCCCTGACCACCGTCTGGACGCCGTGGTGACCATGGCGCCGGTCAAGGGAGGGAGAGCCGCGCTGCCTGCGAGGACCGCGCGCGGGCTCCGGGCTGCCGCCGGCACGGCCGCGCCCGTCTGGGTTCCCGTCGGCGGGCGCGCGGTCCCTTGGGCCACCGCCGCCGCCGTGGGGGTGGGCTGCTGCCCACCGCTCTGCCCGCTCCCGCGCCCTTCCTCTTGCCAGCTCCTCAAGCTCCCTGTCGGCGGTGATGTCGCCGGCGATGAAGCCGTTGATGCTGCTGCGCAAGGTCTCAACCTCTACCTCCGCCGCACGTGCCGCATCTTCTGCCGCCTCTGCCTCCGCCTCCGCCCTGGCTACTGCCAACTCCGCTGCCGCCAGTCTGGCCGCCCTCGCTGCTGCTGCAGCGGTCTGAGCCGTTACTCGCCTGCGCTCCTCTGCTGCGGCGAGCTCGGCGTCCTGCTGACGCCGAGTGCTCGAGGCGACCGAACGCCGAGACCGAACGTCGGACATGGCGCGCCTCCGGGGGGCTGCTGTGTGGAGAGGGGTAAGGGAAAAGGGAAGGAGAAGCAGCTGGTGCTGCTGTTGCTGCTGGCTGAGTGCTCAACCGAGCTTGGGAAGGGGTGGAACAAGAGATGTTTAGCCTACAGGAAAGTGTTGCTCTGATACCAGATGTTAGGATTTCAATGGTTACTCTCATTGAGAAGAGGATGGCACTCGAGATGGGGCAATTTTCTGGTTTTCTTCATTCACAAACACAAAAGCCATACCTTCCCGAGGGAGGTTGGATACATATATATAGCCATAGCTGGCTGGTGGCTGCTAGCTAATTGCTGCCCACACTAGTCTAAAATTTGAACGCAATGCTGTCCTAGAGAGCATCCAAACTGAATAAAGCATAAAGGAGATGCTAGATGCTGTCCTAGGGATGCTAAAAGTAAAACCGAAAGATGCTAACAGCAAAACTGAAAGGATGCTGTCCTAAAAGGGAAAAACAACCTAAAAGCAAGAGAAGGACCACAAGGACCAAAGACCACAAGGCTTATTCCATCAAAAAATGCCCTTGGGCCCACATGTCAGCTCTCTTCTCTCTCTATCCCCTCCTCAACGACGAGCACCACCGCGCAGGCCTTCTCCCCCGACCAACGCTACGCGCCGACGCCGCCCGATGAAGCATCGCCACGGCCGCTTCCCCAGCCAAGCCACCGGCGCCCCCTCCTTTTTCCTCACCGCTACCGGCCACCACCTACGCCGTCCCTTTCCTCTATGCCGCCTCCCTCCCGTGCCGCCACGCCGCCTTCGTTCTTCCTCTGCCGCCGCACCATGGCGCCGTCGCCCTCCCCAGCGCGCGGCCAAGCCGCCACCACGCCACTTCACCCGCGCAGGTGGTCACCCTCACCGTGTCCCGGTTCCGCGGTGCGCCGAGGGAGGAGGCGGAGCGGCGACTTGCGGAGCTCCGGTGCGCCATTAGCGGCAGTGGCCGTGCGGTGGTGTTTGTCGTGGAGGACCTCGCGTGGGCGGCCGAGTTCTGGGCCGGAAGGAGGCCGCCGCTATCCTGCACGCTCGTCGCCGTGGCCGCTCCGCCGTCGCTCTCCCGCCACCACCGCCGTCGGAATGCTGGAAGGAGGGGATAGAGAGAGACGAGAGATAAGAGAGCTGACATGTGGGTCTAAGGGCATTTTTGACATTTCACGTGATTTCTCTCTCCTCTTCAACCGGAAATTATTATTTTAATCGGCGCGGTGTCCACTGCCAAATTACCACTATTATGGAGTGTTTTCCCCCAAAAGCGAGTTTGGACAGTGTCTTAGGGCTAAAACCAAACATAAGCAGTGTCCTGTAGCAAAATTTGCCTAATAAGTAGTATATGTTCTGAAATGCCCCGATGTAATATTTCTGCTGTTCCTTACATGTGCACATGGATTTCAATTCATGCTTAATATCATCTGTCATGTGACAGTCATACATGTACAGACTGTTGCTGTAGTTAACGCTTCCCTTAAGTTGTAAAAAGCCAAATGAAATCTACCACACAAATGCAGTTTACTAACATCTCATGTTGGCTCTTACTAACAGCTCGGTACCAACAATCATATACTTTGCATCGGATGCCGAGGTCATTATTGTGCGTTGTGTCGGAAAAGAGTTTTGAGGGGCGAGCAACACTTTGGACCTAGAGGCTGCCAGCAACACACTGAAGATTGATAGAGATCTCGTATGTTGATCGCTATGCAGAATGTTGTTTTGCCTATTCCAATGGCATACTCGTACCTCTGTTTCTGACGCCCGCTTTGTACCCAAAATTAGAGTTTTCCTGTAGCTGTATCATTTAATTTGCATCAGGAATTTCATAACACTTACCAGTTATAGGCAGTTACACTGTTTATGTTTGTGGAAAAACAGATACAATGCACCTGATTTGAACAAAACAGGTTTTGGCTTGTAATTAGTGAACAGTTCAGGTGTGTGGAGAATGAAAATTCAATTATCCATTTTAAGCATGTACCGGCCAGTTGATTTATTTCACAACTCTCAAAACTGCGTCAGTTCATTCACGATTAACTCTACAATGCGTATCTTGTTGGTAACCTGAAATAGTTTCTACTGCACACTACTGTTCAGGAAGCATTTTACCGTAGAAACCTGAAACACTGTACTAGTGTACTGGAAGTAATTTGGAAGGAATCAAGGACGTTCTACTATGTAGTATGTACTCCACTAGAGAGGGCATTCATGGTCTGAATCGATAATCACCATGGTCCTCAATGAGAATAACAGCACGAAGCAGAGCAAAACCACGCACCACAGAGCGAGCCCGAAAAGGAAGACAACAACGTCGTCGCCGGCTCGACGCGGACGCCACCGGCGATGGAGCCCGCAGAGTGGTGGCGCCATCCTCGAGGTTCCTTCACCGCCGCCGCCACTGCGGCGGTTTCAAATGATATTACTAGGCCTAAAATATGAGCTTTTTCAAATGATTTTGGTTAAATGATATGCATATATTATGAATCTGGATAGAGAGCTTGTTCAAATTCATATATGCCTAAATTCATAGTCCTAGAGTTTAGCTCATCCAATAAAAATTCATAATATTTTGGAACTGGACTAATCTTCGATCTCAGCCACCCATACCAAATTGGATGGAGGGCTGAAGGCGACTTTGGAGTATAAACGGTAATATAAAATAATTGAGAGGTCTAATATGCAGACTACTAAATAGTTAATGTATCTTATCTACGCCGTCGACCTTCAATCGGGTGGCAACCTAAATACCCAATTTATGATACTAGATGGACTCTTGGGCATAGTTTATGGGGATTTGGACTTTTTTCTTGCATTTAAAAAATACAGGTTCGCGTGAAAAAAACGACACATTCTAGCATAATGAATCTAGACTATACCACATCCACCCAAAATCTCTTATGTTATAGGATAGAGAGAGTACCTTACTTGATATCGTCCGCCTAGTTTTAATCGAACGGTGGACACGAACCCAGGTTTTTGGCGTCTAAAACGGTAATACGCCTTAAACCGAGGGTCTCCCCAAGAAAACTGCCTCAACCAGTTTGTACTTGTATTGGGACGCGGCAGCTGACTATCGGGACCCACCCGTCAGCGTGATTGCGAGGACGGCCCCTCTTTCTTCAACCATAAGAAGAAAAGCAGCATCGCCGCCGTCCTCGGTACTTCTCCTCCGGCGAATCTCACGTCCACGTTGGTTCCTCCGCTCTTCGCCGGTTCGCCCCGATGAGGTAACTTTTGCTCGTTTCTCTGCTTGACCAGAGAGATTCAGAGCTGGTGCTTGTCAATTGGTGCCAAAGTTCAGTACAATCTGCAGAACCATCTTATACCAAATTAAACGAATAAAATTTTGATCAATAGAACTTCGATTCGCATTGGCTAGTAGCATTTAAATGTTCAGATAATATCGAGACCACTGGTAGATTAGATTCAGCCGCAGCTGATGTTCAGTTAGTTTCAGAAAAAAAAATTCTGGGCGAGTTTCAGAATTAGAGCTAATGTACGGCACGATTCCTCTCGCATGAGATTCACTTTTTTCTTTTATCTTACCACAAACATTACACGCCGTTAGTTCCTTCTGATTACGATTTTATGGACACTTTCGAAGACGAAGGCCAAGTGAGCAGCGGCTCGCCATCTCTAAACATCAAAGAAAGCGAACAATCTATTCCCTGGGAAATTCCGATGTCGAGCGAAGCCTCGTCCTCGTCCTCGGCGGCGGTGGCGTTGAGGGATCTCGGGGATGACAACCCCTCGGCGTCGCCGGAGGTTGACACCACCTACTGGGCGGCGCAGGAAGAGGCGACTGCGCTGCTGGAGTCCATGGCCGCGAGGGTTCGCGGGGAGGAGGACCTGTCGGAGGAGCAGATGCAAGCCAACGACCAACTACAGGAAGACGAGGTAATGCTTACTAAGTTCGCCCATTGATCATGCTTGTGGTGAACAAATTTCCGATTTGCTGTTTATTTTGCGCGAAGTTCTATTCAGGTTGATCAGGATGTGCCACTACTGTTTCAACTATCCATAGACGCGAATATTAGGAAGGACCTAATATCAAATAATTAGAAGGGGTAATGCTTCGAACCTAGGTTGTCTAGCCCACTACCTTGTGGAGCTAGCCGGAAAAACCCTGTACGTTTCTCCTGTCCTACTATCCATAGATTGCATTGGAAATTACACCTGTATGCTTAGCTTCTCAGGGAAGCTCTAGTATCTGCCCTCAGCAGTTCTGATGCAGTCCATCACTTTCAATTAGGATTATTCAAGATAAATGTGTCTAGAAAGATATGATCACTCAATTTGCATGTAGCTATTGTGCTGGCGTAATGGATACGCCCAGATGAAATATTGTCAGTTTATAAAAGCTCGCTGAGTGGTAGTCCTATATAATTTTTTTTTTCAGGTAATAGCACTGGAAGCTATTTTTGGTGGTGATATGGTGATCTTGGAGAATAAGGACAGTCTTCGATTTATTCAGGTAATACATGTTTCTTTTGAAGCTTCTGTTGTGCTCAACTTCTATTTTTTTTAGTAGAGTGTAATGTTCATGAAATATTCCTCAGATTTGTTTTGCACTATTCACTTCCTGATGGTATCCGTGTGTTCTTGAATTTTCGTCCAAGTAGAGCTTTGGTTGGAACTGGTGACAATGAAAACCACAATGGTGAAGTCTGTTATGCTTGCAGATTGCAGCATTTACCACCTGTTGTGCTGACATGTTTGTTGCCACGGTCATATCCAAGTACATGTGCTCCATATTTTACTATCTCAGCGAAGTGGTTGGATGAACCAAAAGTTTCTTACCTGTGTGCTGCGCTTGATGAGATTTTGGACAGAGCTCCCAGGGCAAGAAGTCATATACAGATGGGTGGATTGGCTGAATAGCTCTTCGTGGTCTTTCATTGCTTTGAATAATGAGATAGTATTAGGTCCAGATAGAACCTCAAAATTTGGAGATGAACGTGCGATTGCAAGAAGAATTTTAGTTGAGTCTACTATTCCTCTGATGCAGATTTAAAGTGAGAAGAAATCTCACAAGGTATTTTTGCAAAGCCTTTCTGAATGCGGAATTTGTCTTAGTGAGGATGCTGGTAATTCTCTTGAACTGTAATTACCATGTCATTTTTCACTTCTGTTATATATATAAATATACGTTTTTAAGTTTCTGCTATTGCATTTTACTAGGCATAAATTTCATCAAGCTCCCATGCCATCATTTCTTCTGTGTGAAGTGTATGGAGTCTCACTGCAAAATTCATGTGAAAGAAAGGAATTTAACACAACTGACATGTCCTGATACAAATTGCCGCAGTCCACTTCCACCATCCTTATTGAAAAGCCTGCTGCGAGATGATGGATATGCACAATGGGAATCATTTGCTCTAAAGAAACTGTTAGATGCAATGCCTGATCTAGTCTACTGCCCCAGGTGTTATGCTGCTTGCTTGCAAGTTGACAATGATGCTCAATGTCCGGACTGTTTTTTTACCTTCTGCACTTTGTGCAAACAACGCCGCCATGTGGGGACCCATGTATTACTAGACAAGAAAGAATTCTCATTTTGAAGGTAACAATAACATATTATGTTAAGAATTTAGCATTGTCGTGAAATTCTACAATATCATGTACATTGAGTATCTTTAGATTTTGCTATCATTGTTAATTATCATATATAGTTATCTTTTTATGGTCATATGGTCTCCGGGTTATCCATAGTAGCTCATAGTTTGCAAGTTTCGGTTTTGCTTGTCTGTTTACAGTTAGATGTATATGCTGCTTTCCTTTCATAAGATGTTATCCACATGAACTTTTGTGAGGGCAGAGCGCATGAGTTTGGTAGAATTTCCTAAGCAAGAACATGCGCATGTATCTAATTGAAAAATGAAAGGGCCTCAAAGGATGTCATCTAGGCCCCAGAGTAGTTTCCCCAGCAAGATCCATGTTTGGAAATTATAGTGAGCTAACCAGGGTATGCAAGGCATGCCATTGCCCACCGCCTCTTCTTTTTTTTTTTGTTTCTTTTTTCTTTTCCTGCCAGGGTTGCTTTAAGCTTATAGTCCTTCTGCTACACCCAACTATGCTATTTTTTTCACAAGAAAAAGAATGAAAATGGCATCTATTTGATGGTGTGAATCAAATGTACTACAAACTTTTTTTTTCTCTATTTAATGTTGTTCACTACTTTCTAACAGGAACGTCAGAAGTTGCATTCCATGCCAGCGGAACAAATGTTGAAAGAACGGAGGGAATTAGAAGAGTTGATGAATATCCAGGAAGCGCTTCGTAGTTCTAAGCAATGCCCTCATTGTAAGATGGCTATCTCAAAAATTGAAGGCTGCAACAAGATGATTTGCGTGAACTGTGGGGGATACTTTTGCTATCGTTGCAACCAGGCAATTAAAGGATACGAGCATTTCTGGTATGATGTTGATTCTTGTACATAATGTTACACGTCCAATTTTCTGCACATTGAGCTAGCAGCTAAGTTTTTTCCTGCTGAAGGGGTGGAAATTGTGTGCTGTTTGGGACCCACGCGCACTACCAAATTCGAAACCCACAGCAGCAGGAAAATCCTGGTGACCACGCTGAACTCTTAGAACAACGGGTGCAGCTCACTTATCCCTGTCCAAACTGTGGCAGTCGGAATGAAAAGGTTAGCAGTACTGAACTTATTTCAATTGAGGGCGTGTTTTTTCCGTTTCCACCAAGATTGCTTAGCTTTTGGCTTCTACTAGTAAAATGTTTTATGTTTGTCTTATCGCTATCAAGCTATATATGTTAATGGAAATTTGCCTCTATAACAAACTAGTATACTTTATGAAATGCCCGAGTAATACTGTATTTCTACTATTCCTGGCATGTGCACATGCATTTCGATGTGCTGAATGAAATCTACCACATGAATGTGGTTTACTAGCATCTCATGTTGGATTTTCTAACAGCTGGGCATCAACAATCATATATCTTGCCCGGGATGCCGAGGCCATTATTGTGCATTGTGTCGGAAAAGGGTCTTGAAGTGTTCCCAACACTTTGGACCTAGAGGTTGCCAGCAACACACTGAAGATGCTAGGTAGAGAGATCATTTGTCAATCGCTATGCAGAACTTTGTTTTGCCTATTCCAGCGTCATATACTCATACACTGATTTTAAAATTGTACTTACCTGTAGAAGTACCCAAAATTAGAGCTTTCCTGTAGAAGTACCACTTTGAATTTGCACTAGGAATTTCTTATAGCACTTTACAACAGCCGATATTGGTGGAGAAAACAAAATCACAAATACACCTGATTTGAACGAACCAGGTTTTGGCTTGTAATTAGTGAACAGTTCAAGTGTGTGGAGAATAAAGATTCAATTCATTCATTTGATCATTTCAAGCATGTACCCACCAGTTGATCTATTTCATAGTTCACGCAATTCGCACCAGTTCATTCAAGATTCACCGCTGCATCCCACGTCCTTGTTTGAAACCTGAAAGGAGAACCAATATCCAGCACGGAACATTTTATTGTGTACTGGAAGCAATTTGAAAGGAATCGAGGGCATTCTTTTATACCTAAAGAAGGGATAATCATGGCCCACTCAAGAGTTAGAAAAAAACAAGATTTGGAGGAAGAGACGTCCCTCCAAACATTTTTTAAGAAAAAATTATGAGCGTGTTGAAGATTGAACATGGGACCTTAAGATTGAAACCACACATCTTTTGCCATTGCACTGTCAAGTGCATCTCATGACCCATTCAAGAGTTGGATCAGACGATGATGACCATGGTCATAGGTGATGCTTTTTCTGATTAAAATATAGATTTTATCTTAATTTTCATTATCACACTTTTTTTCAAACTGCTAGAGCAAACCACACATCACATTCTCGAGCAAACCACACATCAGCAAACTGATAGAAGAGGGTAGGAGATGTCACATCAAGCGAGCATGAGAAAGAAGAGTCTGTGCGTCGGGCCATCAACGCGTGCTCCACGACTGGAGATTTGGCACACGGAGCACTCGACCTTTCTCTTCTCAAGCAAAATGGAATCCCCACCCACTCCACGCCATCTTCAAGGTTCTTCTCCTGGACTCTTACCATACAACCGGCCAACCATCGTCAGCTCTAACGTTGCAACTCGCATCACTATGGCGGTCCAAGATGATAATACTATGAGATAAATATACTAGCCTCAACACCTTATAATCTTCGATCTCAGCCGCCCATATAAAATCGGGTGGAGGATTGAGGGCGATGAGTTGTTTAACGATCCAAAACTTTAGAATACAAACAGTAATATGAAAAATTACCTCAATTGTTACCGTATCTTTTATATGGACCATCTACCTTCTATCGGCGAAGTTTGGATACAATTTAGGAGCTTATAAGGTAAAACGGTATAAAGGCGAGGGTTCGCACGCATGATGAGAAACATCCATGCTGTCTTATATCGTCCTCCTAATTTTAATAAAATGGTGAAAATAATGCCTACTCTATCCGTTTCAGGATATAAGACGTTGTGACTTTGGTCAAAGTCAAACTATTTAAAGTTTGACTAAATTTATAGACAAATATAGTAATATTTATAATACTAAATTAGTTTCATCAAATCAATAATTGAATATATTTTCATAATAAATTTGTTTTGGGTTGAAAATGTTATATTTTTTCTACAAATTTGGTCAAATTTAAAATAATTTGACTTTAACTAAAGTCAAAATATCTTATAACCTGAACAGAGGGAATAGTTCCAAGTGAAATTGTGTGCTTATACCTAGTCCATTGTGAAACGTAGTCAACAGAATATAGTCTAAGATGCAATTTGCTTCAAAAAAGCCCTAGGTTTTTGGCGTGTGAAACGGTAATGTTGCCTTAAATCGAGGACCTCGACAAGAAAACTACCCCTACCAGTTGTTATGTGCCGCGGAAGCTGACTATTGGGACCCACCTGTCAGCGTGATTACGAGGACGGCCTCTCTTTCTTCAACCTTAAGAAAGCAGCATCGATGCTGCGGCGGCCGCTCGCCGGAGCTCCGCCCGCACTCGCCGTCGGCACCTCTCTCCGGTGAATCTCGCGTCCACGTTGGTTAATCCGCTCTTCGCCCCCGTTGAGGTAACTTTTGTTCTTTTCTTATCCTCTGCTTCAGAGATTCAGAGCGGCTGCTTGTCAATTGGTCCCAAGTTCGGTACAATTTGCAGAACCATTACCAAATTAAACGAATAATTTATTTATCAATAGAACTTCAATTCGCATTGGTTAGTAGCATTCAAATGTTCAGATAATCGCGAGACCACGGGTAGATGTAAGCCGCAGCTAATGTTCAGCAAGTTTCAGAATTTTTTTTGGGCAATGTTTCAGAATTCAGAGCTAATATACGGCACGACTCCTCTCTCATGATATTCACTTTTTTTTATGTTACCAAACAGTGCAAGCCGTAAATTCCTTCCGATTACGAATATACATCGTTCGAAGACGAAGGCCAAGTGAGCAGCGGCTCGCTCGTCGCGGCCGTGGAAATTACCAATTTACCATGATGACGCCGGGATCGTCCTCGTCTTCGGTGCCGGGAGATGAGGCCGACGCCGGCAACTGGGATGCGCGGGTGGAGACGGCGGCGCGGCTGGAGGCGATGGTTCATGCGGAGGACGAGCTCTCGGAGGAGCAGATTCAAGCCAACAACCAAACACAGGAAGACGAGGTAGGACAAGGATTACCCCTGCTGTTTCTTGGATCATCTTTTCTGCTGTACTTTGCACAGTTACGCAGATTAGGTTTCTGACAGACTTGCACTGATAGATCGATTTTAACATATTATCCCGGAATATCTTGTATCAATGTGGTAGCATATACTATATTGTTCAGTTCAGTTAGTTCAGATAAAAAGCATAGATCTGTTGATGTGTTCAGTTTTACCATTAAGTACATATGACCAGATGATTGTTATTGCCGATGATACTATCTACTTCCTCTGTTTTATAATGTAAGTCATTCTAGCATTTTCCACATTCATATTGATGTTAATGAATCTAGATTGATATATATGTTTAGATTCATTAATATCACTATGAATGTGGGAAATGTTAGAATGACTTACATTGTGAATCTGCAGCTGATATGAATCTGATATGAGGAGTAGTGATTAACCTTCTGCAGCTGCTGGCACTACAGGCCATCTATAGTGATGATTTGGTTATCTTCGACAATAAGGACGGCCTTCGATTTTTCCAGGTTGTTACATGTCTCATTGTCCTCACCTTGCAGTTTCAGAAGAAAAAAAAATATGATTAATGTCCATGTCTCATTGTCCTCAGATTTCTCTGCACTATCAACTCGCCGGTGACATCCGAGTTTACCTGAATGTCTGCCCCAACGGGAAAACAGAAACCGGAGCAGACAACGACGACGACGACAGTGACCCACTCTTGTATGCTTGCAGCCTGCAGCATCTGCCTCCTGTTGTGCTAACCTGCCTACTACCACGTTCATATCCGAGTCACCGTGCCCCCTACTTCGTGGTCGCCGCGAAGTGGCTGGACGAGCCGGAAGTTTCAAGCTTCTGCTCTGTTCTTGATGAGATCTGGGCAGAGCAGCCTGCAGGGCAAGAGGTGGTGTACAGATGGGTGGACTGGCTGAGCACCTCTTCCTGGTCTTGCATTGCTTCAGATAATCAGATGATCAGATTGTGTTAGGACCAGATGCAGACTCGGCTGGTGGGGATGACCGAGCGATCGGAAGAAGCTGCTGTCTTGATTCGATCATCCCTCTGATTCAACGCTACAGTAAGGAGAGATCACATGAAATTTTCGCTCGAAGAATCCATGAGTGTGGAGTCTGTCTCAGTGAAAATACAGGTGATTGATCCATTTGGTGCTCAAACTGTGCAATGCTTGCTCAAGTTTTAAATTTGTTCTTGTACACTGATATGGCAGGCAGAAACTTCATCCAGCTCCCATGCAGCCACTCCTTCTGCGTCAAGTGCATGGAGACGCAGTGCAGGATCCACGTGAAGGAAGGGAGCGTGGCGAGGCTGACATGCCCGGACACGTCGTGCCGCCGGCCGCTGCCGCCGGCGCTGCTGAGGGACCTCCTCGGTGACGGCGAGTACGCGCGGTGGGAGTCGCTGGTGCTGCGGAGGATGCTGGACACGATGCCCGACGTGGCCTACTGCCCCAGGTGCAGCGCCGCGTGCGTGGCGGCCGGAGACGACGCCCAGTGCTCGAGGTGCTTCTTCACCTTCTGCGCCGTGTGCCGGGAGCGGCGCCACGTCGGGGACACCTGCGTCTCTCCGAACCAGATGCTCGATATCATGCTGGTAATTAACTAACAATGCCATGCATGGAGAGAGAGTTCTTCCTTGATCTCATGACACACAAACTCTCACGGTCTCACCGTCGATATGTTGCAGGAACGGCAGAAGGAGAAGAGGCCGTCGGCGGCGCCGTCGCCGGACAGCCAGGCGGTGTCGGAGAAGAGGAAGATGGAGGAGCTTCTGAGCCTCCGCGAGGTGATGCGCACGTCGAGGCAGTGCCCGTCGTGCAAGATGGCCGTGTCCAAGACGGCCGGCTGCAACAAGATGGTGTGCAGCAACTGCGGCCGCCCCTTCTGCTACCGCTGAAGCAGGGCCATCACCGGCTACGAGCACTTCGCGTACGCATCACTCCCCTGCCCCCAAATCAAATGGCCAAATCTTTCTTCTCCTATGATCTTCTTACCTTTCTCTGCTTTGGCGTCGACGCAGCGGGGAGTGCAAGCTGTTCGAGAGCGTCGGCAAGGGGTGGTTCCCGGGGCAGGCGATGTGGATGAACCTCGAGTACGACTACGACGAGATCGGGACGCCCGCGTGGATACGGGCTATCAGGTATCCCTGCCCTACCTGCGGCGCCAAGCGCACCAAGGTTAGTTTATCAAACATTTCTTCAGAAATGATTTTTACTACTAGTATTAATCAATTCTTCAGAGATTTAAGTACACCAGACAGTAAAATGGATTGGTTTTGCTGCTTTGCAGTCGGGCAACAATGACCTTCTAACGTGCAGAGGATGCCGAACCCATTACTGCGCGCTGTGCTCGAAGAAGGTATGGAGCATCGCCGAGCACTATGGGCCATCAGGTTGCCAGCAGAATGACTGACGTGGCTGTACATGAACTCAGCAGAGAGGAGTAGAGGACCCACTGTTCACATACACATTTGCATTTTGCTTACTGTGTAACGGGAGTAATTTGAAAGGAATCAAGGGCGCTGCCGGCTGCCAGTTCAGCAATGCCAGTCTCAAACTCTCAATGCTGCAGAAAAATCTCAATTACAGAGTACAAACTGTTCATATAAACAAATCTGAAAAATAAAAAGGGAGTCAGAGAACAAAATCAAGAATAATCCCCGCAAAAGAAATCGATCATGTTGCTATTCTCACACACGATTCATTGACTATATACATCGCTCCCGGTAGTTTAAGCACACAGAAGCATCTGATTTCTTGGACATTTCTTACAATTTTTTTTCCATACAATGCAAACATTTCAATGTACGGTACATCATGAATTTGCTTGTGGAATCTTGTTTTTTTTTTCGCCGGGAACTTGTGGAATCTTGTTGCTGATTAGTTCCATAAGACAGCCCCAGTCAAAAACCTATGGTTCAGTACAGCTTCAGCAATTGGACGCTTACGATAGTCCGGATTTAGCATTGCCTATGGCAAAGAAATCAGTCAGTGTTCTTTCTGAATATATATTTCGGTGAAACCAATAGTCGGATTACGCAATCCTATGTGTTGTTTCTGAATATATATTTTGGTGAAACCAATAGTTGGATCACTCCATCCTATGTTCTGCAATACTACTAGCATATTCAGATATTCTTCGGCAGCAGAATTTTTTAACAATATGAATATGATTCATAGAGGCAAACCTGCAACAACTCCCAGCCGGCACCATCACCCAAGTCTAGAAAATCTACAGCTTCGGACAACCGGTCATCTGCCAGAAAGTACCTACAAAAAATTCCTGAAGCTAATAAGCATGCCTATTGAATTTGAATATCATGACTGACAACCAGTCGAGAAATAAGCAATAACAGTTTTCTCAAGTAGACTTGAGAAGTGAGTAGATCTCTCTACAACTAAACTATGAGAAATCTGGTTTTGTTATAGAAAGACATACTCTCTTGCAGCATAAATGTCGAAACGGAACGTATTCTCCAAAAGTCTCTGCACAATAAACCTATGCTATATTAGTTATCTCAATGCTATGAGGAAACCACCATTTTATTTATGAATTACAATAAAATATCCTCAGTGACCTGCAATGAAATGCCATCCATAGTTCCTGCTTCGCAAAAGGGAATAAATGACATGTATGCAAGAAGTAGCCCAGCTCCGTATCTGTTTTGTCAAGTACATAAGAATACATGTAACTAGTGCTTTGTCAATAAGAGGGAAAGGAAGATACTTGCATGTCATCAGCTATTCCAAAAGCTCGCTTCTCCAGAGGAGTTGATGCTCCAGCAGCAGATGCTCGACGCCACAGTCCATCCGACAATGCTCCAGAACCAACAGACGAATACCTGCGATTGTCAAAAGTATCTGTTTTCTACAATGTTTTCTTCTTTTCTCCATAAAACAAATGTAGAAAGGGAATAGACATATACCCAATATCTACAGAGAAAGCTAAATCACGGAGATGCGGAACCAAATAGCGCCCATTTTTCTCTGCTACAGTACTAAAGAAAGTCACATCTACTAATGGTTAGTTGAATTGAAATATCATAAACTACAAAATGAAAATTAAAGCATTCCAATAAAAAAGAAAACTAAAGGCGGAAAATGCAGCATACTTGAGAACAACAGAAGAGGGACCAAGGCTTTGGTGCAGTCTATCATGATTATGCATGTGAACAAGGCCACACATAGCTCCATAAAGCAGCTTAAGAACAAAGTATCGCTTTAGTTCCAATTTGTATGCTCGATCGTAAGGATTCCAGAACGATATGGATCCAGATTGTTCCTTCAGTTTTCTTTCACTGGTTAATTTTGCATAGTCTGCAGCACTATATCTCCCATCATCACGGAAGGCAAGCCACTGTACAAAAGCTGTATAAGTCTCACAGCATTATACTGACAGTCTGTGAATGGACAAGCTTATGTGGTAGACCTGCTCTCCAGTAGCCGTCTCAAAGGCTCCTAACAGAAACTGAATGTTCTCGCAGATGTCACTAGCATCATTCTGTAAGTATAAACCAAGAAAAAAAATATTTTTACAAATGTCTTCTCTACCAAATCATTCAGACTTGCAGATTTCTGTTAGCAGTTCTGTGAATTTCCTAACCTGAAGAAAAGCATGAGTTCTTAGCTCATTAACTGCCATTAAGTCAGCTTCAGAAGCACCAGAACGGGACCCGGGATATACCTTTGTTTCAAAACCTATGTCTTAGCACACATAAGATAGTCAATAGATTCATACATCTAGAGCGGAGAAAGGTAGCACCATCATATAATCCAAGCAATACCTTAAATAGAGCTTCTGTGCCCTTCAGTGGACCTTGAACCACTCTTCCCTCATAAAGTCTGCACTTGACTATGACAAGCGAATAAAATCAGTGGACATTTTCTATCAGGTAGCATATAAAATCACCATGTCAAGTGGAATGAAATAACCTAATATTAACTTCTCCTTCTCCAACATCTTGAGCTCTCAATCGCTCAATCTCTTCCGGTGAATATCCAAGACCGAGGTTCTGAATACCAGCAACATCTGGAAGCCCTCCAAATTGAGAAGATGAATAACTATTTCACATGAAAGGAAGTTAGAAACGGTGAATATTAAATAAAACTCTGTCAATTATTTATTCTTATAAGTAGATCGCAATATGCTAAAAAATATGCTCAAGGTCACGAAAAATCTGGTGATTCTTTAGTCTAAAATACCCAATACAACTATACTCTCACCAACTCATTAAAATAAAAACTATATGAAGTGGAACATATTAGGTGCAGCATGGTTCCATCGCATGTTGTAATGTTCTACAACGGTTTGCGGAAAATTATCAGAATCAGCAGTAGTAACATATGAACAGTTATCTTTCTGGCTGCCCACGGCATTTTCTCTAGCTCATTGGACTTTTTACAGTTGTAGAATGTCATCACGAGGTGCCAAAAAATGATGCTAGTTGTCACCTCCAAAGCGTTTCTCTGAATTGGCCATCTCCTAATTTTCCTAACCTACGTATAACTAGGTAAGCATATATAAATGCCATATAGAATTGTCAATATCTCGATAAATCTTCACTTCAAGATTGAAATTTTATCATAAACTGGCCATCTCCAAGCGACTCAACTGGACATAAGCAAATTAACCTAAGGAACAGGCAGGAATAGTACGATGCTTGAACCATTTCGATGTAGACAAATACTGGGAGCTGAATGTTTACATCTTTTGTACTAAAATGTTTAAGGTAAGCTCACCTCTACAAGTGTGGATCCCTTAATAACTTCTCAAGAAGGATAAAGAAACGACCATATAATCAAGAAAAAAAATCAGAAATGCTGACCTTGTGATGTTCATGAAACCGTAGCCACCCAAGTATCTTCCCACCTCGAAGTAAGCGGGATTGGTCATCAGAGCCACCGCCGAAATCGGCGGCGGAGATCGTCGGAAAGGTCGCCGGCGCCATCCACCCGGGTCCAGCGAGGAGAGGAAACTCGTGGGAGGAGCTTTCAGCATCGTAACCGACGGAGCAGCCGGAGAATGGAGACTGATGCTCTCACTGGTGTGTTTGGGGATAAGGCAGCAAAACCCTCTCCCAGCCACAGAATGACAGCAACAGCTAAATTTGTTATTTTTATTTCAAAAATTACCATTTTCCCCTGTCAAAAAAAATTATCATTTTCCAATAACGCAAAAAGTATTTGTTGTTTTATGTGCGGAAAACCATTTTTAATGCGTGTCTCCGTTAATGGGATCTAGTTTGCTCCTGTTGTTTGAGGATTTTTATTGAGTACATTTTAAAAAAGACAAATTTTGTTATATGACACTGCTTACGTGTGGTTTTAGTTATAGGACACTGTCCGAACTCACTTTTGGGAAAAATACTCTATAAATATAGTAATTTGCTAGTGGACACCGCGCCGATAAAAATAATAATTTTTAGTTGAGGAGGAGAGAAAAATCGTAAAATGTCAAAAATGTTCTTGGCGCCCATGTCAGCTCTCCGTCTCTCTTCCTCTCTTTCTCCCTTCTCTCTCTCCTCCTGGTCATGGCTTGCTCGGCGGTGGCGGCGACGCCCGGAGCGCGTGGACTACTCAGCGGCTGAGGACCACGCCAACGCTGGAGGATGGTGCGACGGTGGAGGAGGCATCGTGGCGAACGGCGACAGCGTCGGGTGACGCCGGCGGCGAATGAGCTGCCAAGCAAGGCCATGGGTAACGCCGCCGTGACGAAGTGGCTTGCTCGGGCGACACCGGCGGCGAATGAGCCGCCGAGCAAGGCCATCCGGCGGCCAGGGGCAGCACGTGCGTCGCCTTGTCATCCCGAACGGAGAGGAAGGATGTGCACGATGGCGCCGACCTCAATGAGTCGAGACGGAGTTGCCTGAGCGAGACGAGCACGTCGTTGACCGGGGAGCCGACTCCTGTCCACGAGCCGCGGTGGAGCACGCCGACGGCGTCCGGGGACAATGGCAGGGACCCGGACGGACTCGGCGAGCCGGAGCGGTGAGCCGTCGTAGGACTCGGTGAGCAGGGACGCTACCGCGCCCGCGACGCCGCCGCCACCGCAACCCCTCGGGCTGTTCAACCCCTGCTGCTACGAGGGCGGGAGGACGTGGAGCTGGTCAGGCGTGTGGGCGAAGAAGCTGACGCGGCGGCGGCACGCTGTGCCGTCCTTGTAGGGCTGCGTCCGGTAGCGCGCCGGGTGGAGCCAGCACTCGAACACCCCGTGCGCAAACTCGCACGCGTCGCCGCGCTTGCACCCGCCCTTGCGGAAGTCTGGTCACGCCGTGCCGGAGTAGCAGTACAGCCTCGGATCCCTCCGCCGCACGCGCTCTGGGCGTCGCCGCCGCCGCCGCCGCCGAGTAAGCCGTGACCGGGAGGAGAGAGAAAGGAGGGAGAAAGAGAGGAAGAGAGATGGAGAGCTAACATGTAGGCCCAAAGGCATTTTTGATATTTCACGTGATTTCTCTCTCCTGCTTAACTGGAAATCATTATTTTAATCACCGCGGTGTCCACTGGCAAATTACCACGTTTATAGAGTGTTTTCCCCCAAAAGTGAGTTTGGATAGTATTCTAGGGCTAAAACCACCTATAATCAGTGTCCTATAGCAAAATTTCCCTTTAAAAAAACTAATGTTTTACAACTTAAAGTTACAAAAAACCACATGTATTATGAGATTTTGCATATATTGATAGTTTTATGGTTTCAATGTTGTACAAAACCCCACATTAATTAAAATCTTGATACATTTCAGCATATTTTAAACAAATTTCTAAAAGCTATAAAGTATTAAACTATCATCCTAGGTGACTAAGAACTTAACACCTAAAAATTTCATATACTACATTTTATGTTTTAGAATTTTAAGCAATTTTGCGCTTAAAATACATAGGAGTATGGTATTGTGAAACTTTAGAACCATAATATATGAGATTAAGTGCAACATGTAATAATACATGTGATTTTCTGTAACTTTTTATTATACAATTTGAGGTTTTGTGAAATTTAATCATTTTTTTAGACTCGTTGAAGCTGGAAACCGGAAACACTGAAGCCAGTGTGTGCCTGTGGATCTGACACCTCTCTCCCGTAATCTAAGCATTTTCCGTTACGCCCCTGAGGAGAGAGAGGCAGAGATTACCCTGCATTACGGGGAGTGGTAGTGGTAGGTAATCCGGTACATCGCGCGCGAAATTTACTCTCCCTCTCCACTTGCTCTCCCCCGATGACTCCTACCCACCATTGCTAGTCCAATACAAGAATCCGCATTGGCATTCTGCAATGGCAATGGCGAAGCTGCGCGAGCGCCGGCAGCTGCGGCTGTCCGTGCCGGCGTCGCCGCCGCCATTCCCGCACCTGGACCACCCCTTCGCCGCCCTGCCGTCCACGCCGCCGGGCTCGCCCGTCCTGGCGGAGCTCGAGATGCTGTCCGTCGTCGGGCGCGGCGCGGGCGGCACGGTCTACAGGGCGCGGCACCGGCGCACGGGCGCCGCGCTCGCGGTCAAGGAGATGCGCGACGACGGCGCGGCGCTCCGCGAGGCCGGGGCGCACCTCCGCGTGGCCGCCGCGGCGCCCGACCACCCGTCCGTCGTCCGCCTCCACGGCGTCTGCGTCGGCCACCCCGTCGCCGGGAACCGGTTCGTGTACCTCGTCCTCGAGTACCTCCCCGAGGGCTCCCTGAGCGACGTGCTCGTGCGGGGCGCCCTCCCGGAGCCCGCCATCGCCGGGGTCGCGCGGTGCGTGCTCCGTGGCCTGAGCCACCTGCACCGCCTCGGCGTCGCGCATGGCGACGTGAAGCCGTCCAACCTCCTCGTCGGCCACCGCGGCGAGATCAAGATCGCCGACTTCGGCGCCAGCCGCGTCGTCACGAGCCGCGACGAAGCCCACCACCAGTCACCCGGCACGTGGGCGTACATGAGCCCCGAGAAGCTCCATCCGGAGGGGTTCGGCGGCGGTGGCGGCGCCGACTTCTCCGGCGACGTGTGGTCCCTGGGAGTCGTGCTGCTCGAATGCCACGCCGGCAGGTTCCCGCTCGTGGCCGCCGGGGAGAGGCCGGACTGGCCGGCGCTCGTCCTGGCCGTGTGCTTCGCCGCCGCGCCGGAGGTGCCCGTCGCGGCGTCGCCGGAGTTCGGCGGCTTCGTGCGGCGGTGCCTGGAGAAGGACTGGAGGAGGAGGGCCACCGTGGAGGAGCTTCTTGGACACCCCTTCGTCGCGGGAAAGCCGTCTCGTTGCGCGCGCCAAAACGAGTGGCTCACCACCTTCCAGGACAAAACTGGCCAAGTGAACACGAGCATCTACGGAGAAGAATAGAAGATGAAATTAAAGTTTAAAAGGAAAAAAACAATTTTGATCGCTTAATTGAATCTTTGATCAGAGCTGGTAATGATGCAAGTCCAACGGGAACGTCAATAAGAGAGAACTGGTTAGTAGATATGATCATCTGGACCTGCATGATTTGGTGAGTCCTGAAGAGATTTTCTTTTGCTTCACCCGGATTAGGATCAGTTTTTTTGGAAACAAGTTCTGTTAGGATTTTCAGGGAAATAAGTTAATAAGATAGAGGGCTTTGGTTTATTTGTGGTTTATCGGAGGCAACTACACATCGTACGCTCCATCCGGGATAAAAAAAATCGGGTGCATGCAAAACTATTTTAAACTATTTTTTCTCTTAAATTATTTATCCAAATCATGATCCGATTGTAGTATTAAATTCGTTGCAATTAAATCTTTAAAACAAGACTACACATGGATATATTCCGATAAATTTTTTTAGCTTATTATTGAATTATTTTTAAATGTTGCACGCTGTTCCACCAAGTATATCAGAATTGTTTCACTAACTAGATCGAAAATGTTTCAATCGTTTAAATCGGGCGTTGTTTCACCTTATATAAAAACAACGTTTCAGCAAATAGCGAAAGAATATTTCAATTCACTGCAATATTTGATCCATAGATAGTGAAACATTATAAATACACTAGGTAAAATATTTTTGATGGAACAAGAAATGAAACGAATTCCCTTAATATAGGGTTTATAGGTGATTTGTTGCAAAAGAATGTTTCAATTCACTGCAACATTATATCTATATATAGTAAAACATTGTAAGTACATTAGGTGAAATAATTTTTGTGGAACAAAAAAAAATAAAACGAATTCTCTTAATAGATAATTTTCAAAATATGTGGATGATTTGTTGCTTTGAAGTATGTGGTGGAGAAACGTGGTAGATGGTAGGGACACGTGGGGCACGTGCGCGTGTTGGGGGAGGGGGGAGCAACCGATTTTGCTCCCTCCCCCGAGCGATCGAGCATGAGGATTATCATGGTTTATCAAATAATTATCCGTATAAATCTGAGATGTTTATAAAATTTATTATTCGTTGAAGGATAAAACTGAACTAATCACGAACCCTCTGTGCAAACAACTGAACTTCTCAAGGGCGGAAAGGCCTGTGGAAATGTGGTTATGATCAAGATTTTTGCTGGGCCATGAGCCTAGGCCTGCTGGCTACGGAAGTCCATTGGAATAAGTTCACCGGAGGTCCCTCAACTTAACAGCTAGATTTTTTTAAGTCCCTTTACCACAAAATCAAAAATGTATACCCCTAAACTCATACAAACGGTGCACTCAAGATCCTATGGCAATATATATGGGTGGTTTCGCTGACGTGGCATCATTAAAAAGAATAAAAAAAGTATATGGGGCCCACATGTCAGTTGCACATTTTTTTTCTTCTCTTTTCTCTCTTCTCTTCTGGCGGAGCGGCAATGGCGGCGTGCTTCCGCTGCGCGCGGCACGGCGTTCGGCCCCACGGGGCCCAGTCTGGCGACCTCCGTCTACGATACCTACCTCGGCCTTGCCACGCTGTCCTAGACGCGCACCTCCCTCGGCCTCTCGCTCCGCACCATGCTCCACCTCTCGTCCCTGGCCACCCCGGTTGTCCAACTCACCGCGGGGGGGGGGGGGGGGGGGGGGGGGGGGGGGGGGACGAGGAGACCCTAGCCTTTCGTGTCCGCCCCTGGCTCCACGACCGCCGCGTCGAGCACCTCCGCCACCTCGACCTCTCCGGGAACAGCCTGCTTGTCGGCCACGCTGCTCAACGCGACCGAGCTCCGGGTGCTCTCACTTGCCGACAATGACATCTCTGGCGTGCTCCCCAACGGCGGCTCCGTCTCGTACTCGCTCAGCCTCCAGGAGCTCAACCTGTCGAACAACGCGCTCGCCGGGCGCCTCCCGCCCGCTCTCTACAGGCTGCTGAGCCTCGCCGTGCTTGGTCTCACCAACAACTACCTCATCGGCGAGCTCCCCATCGGCGGGCTCGCTGCCTTGGAGGTCGTCGACTTGAGCGCCAACTAATTCAATGGATTTCTCTCGTCTGACTTCGGTGGGAGCCGGCTACGATTCTTGAACATCTCGTCGAACAAGCTCACCGGCGCTCTACCCACCGAACTGTCCGCCGTCGTGCCGGCGAACTCGACTTGCACATACTTCACGGTCTCGGGTTCGCCCGAGCCTTCCTCTGGGTTCTTCGTCACCGTCATCGTCGTCGACGACGGCGAGATGGTCCTCACCGCGGGGGATTTGTCAGATGCCGCCTACCGCAAGACACGGGCGAGGTTCCCCGCCGGCCCGCGCACCGTGCTACTCTCCCGGCGGGAGCACGTCTCCATGCGCGACGCCGGCCGCGGGCACCGGAGCTGGGTGACCGTGCGTGGCAAGGATCGGGAGATCTCCGTGGATCTCGTGTCCCGCGGCTGGGGCAAGGACGGGAGCAGCAGCAGTAGCAGGGAAAAGAGAAGAAAAGAGAAGAAAAAAAGATGTGCAGCTGATATGTGGGCCTCATGTATTTTTTTTTTTTGCTAACTAGGATGCCACGTCAGCGAAACCACACATATATATTGCCATAGGATTTTAAGTGCACGGTTTGTGTAAGTTAGGGGTATACATTTCTATTTTGTGGTTAAGAGACCTTGAAAAATCTTGCTGTTAAGTTGAGGGACCTCCGGTGGACTTATTCCAAGTCCATTTAATCTGGCCCAACTTAGGCTAGAGGCTTCGGTAAGCAAGGTAATCATACAGTGGGGACGGTGGTTGGTAAAGATTGAAATTCTACTCCTTCCGGAAAATTCTATAAATTAATGTGAAACTTCTGTGTTTCGAAGAAACCTTAAAGAGTTAAAAAATGATTATAATCATATGGAAAGAGATGTAATCAAATGCAATGAATATAAAAAGGGAGACAGATGCAAGTAAAGGAAAGCAGGGAGAAACCAAAAAAAAAAGTTACATGCATTAGCAAAAGCAAACGCTTTTGATATCATAATTGAGATCCGGTGATGATTCTCAAAAGGATGCTATGTACGTTGGTAGCAGTAGTGGTAGGCCTCAGATGTTGGTTCTGATGACCAACCGCTTACGTCACGATGACGGCATGCGGTATGAATTTGCAAACTCATTGGCACTTCTCAATAATATAAGGCTGCGTTTAGTTCTATCCAAAGTTTAGATTTTGGTTGAAATTAGAGATGATGTGACTGGAAAGTTGTGTGTGTATGACAGGTTGATGTGATGGAATTTTGTAAACTTTGGATCTAAACACACCCTAAGTATAAATGCTACAATATAGGAGTGTGTGATATATAGCACTTCTCATTGGCTCTTCAATGGAGTGCCATCCCATGCCCAATCAAATGCTACATTTTCTTGGGTTAAAAATATTAAAAAAGAGCACTAGAAGGTAGTAAACACTTGTGTTGTGTCTCTACTACACTTTCGCCTTGTGTTTGACGGCTTGACCCTTTTTGTATGTGCATCCTAGTTAATCTAAACCTTTGCCATTTACTGCAACACCAAACAAATTAATCACTCTTCGTCGTCGCGTCAAATATAGCGGGTAACTTGTGTTGATCGATTCGTATTTGCTGTAGATGATAGTGAAGTGGCCGATCTATCTCGTCCGTTGGATCAGATCACTATTGGTTAAACTCCGCCTTCTGCTCCAAATCGGACGGACGCGATCCATCGGTGGAATCATGAGAGGACGGCGGGCGATGCGATCTCCTGGAGAGGAGAGGCGGTGGGCCCGGACTGGAAGTAGGTGGAGGCTGGGTCCCCCTCTGTTTCCGTGAGTGGGCCCGGGTAACAGACCTGTCCGAGTGGGTCCGGATGGGCCAGGGACTCGTCCATGGCCCCCCACAGGCCGAGCTCCTTCTCCAAATTCTCTACCCACCACTCTGCTCCCTCCTCTCCCGGGCTGGCGGTACATGGCACTGTTGCATCGCCGTCGGCGCCGGAGACGACGGGCTCATCGCCGCAGTAGCCGTCGATGATGCTCCATATCTCCGGCTCGATGTCGATCTCCGGCAGGTCGAGCAGCTCGTCCGACACGGCGCCGACGCACGTCGTAGTCGTCAGGGAGGACGACGAGCACGGGGACGGCGGCATTGGCGCCGCGACCAGCGGCGCCTCCGTGGGCGCGTCCACCAGCATGTCCGAGATGTCGATGTCTTGCTCGAAGAGGGACGCGTCGACGGTCTCGGGCTCCTTGCTCGTGCCGCACTGCTCGCCGGCCGTGTCGCCGCTGTTGTTGTTGTTGGCCGCCGCCGTCGTCGTCGTCGAGGAGGACGCTGACGACGACGGGGAATGCGCGTCGGCGTCGTCGCTGGCGTCCGCGGTTTTTCCCTTCTTCTTGGTGTCACCTGGCTTCTCCCTCTGCGGCACCCTCTTCTTCAGGTGGGTGTTCCACACGTTCTTGATCTCGTTGTCCGTCCTCCCGGGCAGGCACGACGCGATCTTGGACCACCTGAGCAAAAAACCAAATCCGATGAGACCGACCACGAGATCGAACACGCAAGAATTAACACCCAAGCATTGAGGGCCAACGAAGAGCTTACTTGTTCCCGAGTAGGCCGTGCAGCTTGATGATGGTGTCCTCCTCGTCGGCGGTGAAGTTGCCGCGCTTCAGGTCGGGACGCAGGTAGTTGATCCACCGGAGGCGGCAGCTCTTGCCGCACCGCAGCAATCCGGCCTGCTTGGGGAGGGCTCGCCAGTTGGCGTGGCCGTGCTTCTGGATGTAGGCGATGAGCCGCATGTCCTCCTGCGGCGTCCACGAACCCCTGTTCAGCCCCACCTTAGCGCAGCACGGCGCTCGTCCCCTCCCCATGCCCACCTCTGTGACTCTGAACGTTTCCCGGTAAGAGTAGCAATGGATGATGGATGAAGCAGAAGATGGTGATCGAGAGCGCATGGGAGACCGGGAGGGGTTGGTATATATGTGCACGCGCCGAGGTCTGAAACGGGCAGGGCGTTCTGTCTCCTCTCCCTCTCCCAATCTCCTCACTCCTATAGTTTGTTTGGGGTTTAAAATTCAAAGAAACAACTTGTTGGTAACTAGTTTTCGAGAATCTAGAAGAATTTGGTTTCTCAATTTATAGCTTCTAGTAATTTTTTGGATTTTACAACTATAATTTCTCAGAATTTAGATAAAAAAATTGAACTATTTAGAAAACTTCAGAATATCTTCTTATTCTGGTTTTGAAAGAAGCTGTAGCTATCAGAAGCTTCCCAAACTAGTCGTAGGCTCTCTGACGTGATGATGACAGATGACAACCTCTCCCTCTCTCTCTCTCGTTCGTCTCCCCCGTTCTCTTCTACCTCCGAGACGAGACTATTGCGCTTACCAAACCCCTGTCCCTGGAAAGCGACGCCGTGTGGCCCCTGGCCGGCGGTCGCGTTCGTGGCTCAGGTTCGTCGGCGGTGATGTGTAGCGGGGGTTGTTAACCACGGCGTACTCCCGTCTCGCTGCTAGCGTGCCTACACGTGTGATTAGCAGCCGCTAATTTTTAGCTTTGGCGCAGGCTTTTGGAGTAGTTGTGTGGGAGAGATTTTAAGTGGCAACCTTTTTGTGATGATAATGTACTGTATATAACTATTTATATCCTTTTTGTTTTGAATCCTATCTCCAGATTACAAATTCAGTAGCTTTTCATCTTATTATTAACGCGTGAAAGTGTGTTCTAGTTCTAAATGTGTGTAAATATAATTTTGATTTTTAATATATCTCCCAGGGGCTATATGAAGTAGCAGTGGGGGTGGTCATCATCTACCAACGTTTTTATATAGCCGTAAAAGGTCTAGTTCACCGGGAAAGGGCACACTTTCTTTCCGAGCAAAAGTTGGCTGAAATGTGACGGCATGATTTTCTTGGGCCTCTGGAGATTTTGTCGTTGTCTTGTTCTTGTAGTATGTGAAAAAAAATTACAGTGACTAAGGTTTTTCAGTGTTCTATGTATAGCATATTAAAGTTGCGTTCTCCTTTAGACATTGAAATTGTTTGCGTGTCTAACTAAACTCGGCTTTTTTTGGAAGCCTAGAACTGCTGGTCGGTTATGCAAGTGGACCTTTTTCTCCTAATCAAACATTAGTTAAGGAGAAAATAGATATGTAAAATAAAGCACTTCGCTTAAAATCTAAATTACACATATACTATTATTATCTTTTGGAAGGAATATTAAGGCCATGAATCTGTTTGGAGAGCTTTTAACAGCAACACCTTTTTTTTAGAATCTCTAAATCTCCAATTAATTCAAATTTTGAGTGTGACGTTTGTTTCTATTAAAAATGAACATGAATATTAAATTAGGACGAAAAAACAAGAAAACCACTAGCGTATGATTAATTGGGGTTTTTAGTCATTACAAACTTGAAAAAGATTTATCTAATATTTTAAAGCAACGTCTATATAGAAAGTTAGTTTTCAGATAAAATATACCATTTAACAGTTTGAAAAACATGCTAATAAAAAATTAAGATAAAATCCGTATCTTAATAAAAAAATAACGGGGATGCATGCTAATAGCCCAAATAGTATCTGAACACTTCAATGCTTGCCAAATGATCTTTGTACCTAGGAGTAGAGTCCTTTTGAAGACAGTGACTTCGCTTTTATTTTGATAAAATAGATCCAAGGTTGAAGGATGCGATACGCTTTCACCGTTTATGACACTAGCTCGTGCACGTTACTGAGAAATTCTACAGCATGCTCTATTTAATTCTTCCAGGAAATTAAATGGCAACTAGTCTGCTGAAGGCTGAAGCCTACGACAGACCGTTCAAACAAGTGGGAGAAAATAATGTACCTAATCATCTTAAAGTCGTTTTTAAGCAACTAGCGGCACAAATTTTTGATTCTGTGTACTTCAAAGGTCAGTGATCGAGCTCCTACACAAGATAGCGATTTAAACAATTCTCCACATTTTTGGCAAGAACCGCCTAATTCTACAACTCTAGGGTGCTACTCTGCTTGATTGTGATATCCTAAGTCCTAACTCCAAATATGTAGGTGGCCACTCGCAAGGTTAAAGATATTCCGGTCATAATATCATAATATTTAACATTTAGGACATGATTCAATCAAATTTTAACTTCCATTTTTATGACAGTACTTCCTCCTTCCGCTTATATATGTCATTGATTAGTTTATTTTTTTTAACTAACCAGCGTAAAAGAGAAAGTATTTTAAGACAAATCTATATATATTTTTTTTAAAATAGCATTTATGAAGGTATTTATGGTTAAAATCTTAAAAATAGACCTAAGCCTTGTCGTAAATATAAAATATTCACAACCAGGGGAGTATATAATTCCGAAAGACAAGTAATGAGATCGAGCACCAGCCAAACAGATGAGGCAAGCCACCATACGTGATTCTTGTAGCAAGTCTAACAAACAGTGGTAAAACAAATGATGGAGCTACACCCCCCATCTCAAAATATAACTATCTTTTGGCTGCGTTCGATACCAAAGGTTTCCAACTTTCCTCTCTCGTTTTCCGCGCGCACGCTTTTCAAACTGCTAAACGGTGTGTTTTTTGCAAAAGAATTTCTATACGAAAGTTGCTTAAAAAAATCATATTAATCTATTTTTGAAAAAAAAGCAAATACTTAATCAATCACGCGCTAATCGCTGCTCCGTTTTCCATGCCAGGGAGTGAGGGTTGCGAACGCAGTCTTAGCGTTTAAAAACTGTCCTAAAATATAGGTAATTTTTCATCTACTATTTAATTTTTTTACCTATTTCCTCTTCTCAACCAATTACATATTTTCTCCGTTTAATTTCACCCACTTTCTTAATCTCCATAAAAAACTTACATGTGCACGTTCACGGTATATTTTAAGGCCATGTTTGACATAATTCCTGATCTCATATCCTCATTGGATCTGAATTTTGTAAATTAAATTATAGTGGTTTAAAGTTTTAATTTTCATTTAAAATAATAAAAAACGATTTATTCAAATGTTATTAACAAATCCATATATCTAGATATATGGATTTGTGAAGTTATTTAGGAATACTCAGCTCTACGAAATTTTGAATGAGCTGCAAATAGGGTCTAAAGTACCAGCTGTTCTAGTTTTTCTTTTAAGGGTAGAGTAGTGCTGCTCCAGAATTCTAATACTAAACATAAATTTATATGGCTGTAACAGTTGAGGATTGTGACGCAATTCAGAACTTCAGATTGGAATCTCTGTCCGCATGTATGGGCTCTGCATACTTTTGGCTAATCGAGTATACTAGCAATTCGATGTAGCTCAACAACCCGTCCTTTTCCATGCCAAAGGCTTGAGAGTTCCGATTCCAGTGTGTCACAAGATCTCTCGAGTCCATGAGTTGGGAGTGTGGTCAGTACAAGCTAGACTACCAGACAGCCAGTTGCCGTTTTACCTTCCTCGCACCTAACTCTTGACATGCTCTCGATTGATAGGTCGTCCTTGTAGGCATTTCGTCATGTGTCGAATTAGGACTCTTTAGGAGGAAGAATAAGACTCGTTTCCGGGGGATCCCATTCCCAAACTCCCCTTTTTCGTTTTTCGCACGCATATTTTTCAAACTACTAAATGGTGTGTTTTTTTAAAAATAGTTTCTATAAGAAAGTTGCTTAAAAAATCATATTGATCCATTTCTTTAAAAAAAACTAATACTTAATTAATCGCACACTAATAGGTCGTTCCGTTTTTCGTGCAGGAGGGATTAGTTCCCATCCCTTAAAATCAAACACAGCCTAATAATGGGCTATAATCCAACTATAAACTTATATTAACGAGAGATAAAGAAAAGCGAGAAGTGTTGGCTCATGTAAGAGCTAGCTATACACTTGCTCCTAACCATTTACATTAAAGAGGAGAGAAAAAAATAAAGCCAATATTATAATTAACACATGTTAATTTTAGTATGAGATAATAGCCAATAGTTTGCTATATTATTAAACCTGCTCTAAGCCACTGTACGTTTCATCAGCTTCGCACTAGCCGGGGAGACAAATCACAACCCACGGCTTTAACACAAGTATCCTGGTCAAGCTAGCAATAGTTCAGTACTTCTGTACCCCCCTACCAATATCCCGAGTGACGTTCTAGCTAACCTCATCGTCATTTGGACAACTGTGACAATGAACATGGCTGGTTGCGATCAGTAGATTTGGAGAGGGGAAAGAGACGTTCCGTACATAAATGGTGTGTACAAGTCAACAACATGCATGCATCCATGACTATAACTTGTGTGTCTGTGTGTGAAGGACAACACACCAGTGTGAACTCTCTCAAGAATAGTAACGCATAGAACTGTCAACTATTCCAGGTAACAATTTGTTGAGAAAATTAGAAACAAAATCCCAGGTACTACTACGTAACAGTGATGGCAGAAACAAAATGTATTGTGTTGTTTTCTTAAGATATATAGTTCGACAAGGAGATATCACGTTCATGCAAAAAAAAAAGAGAATGATTTTGACCATTAAATCATGGTAGCTCTAGATTAGTACTACAAATCTATTTATGGAGAATTCGAAATGATCTGTATATTGATCCATGTGCGACCGCAGTTCAAGCCGAGACACTGGCTTGTTTAGAAGGGCTGAGGACAACAACGGAATGGATTCATATGCCAATAATTTTGAGACTCACAATGCGAAGGTTGTCCAAGCTCTAATGCAACATGGTTCATTGATTTCGGAAGAATGGTACGTCCCGCTCGACTGCACGGCACCCGCGCTCGCGGAGAGCGGATCGACCGCCGTCCGCCGGATCCGGCTCATGCGCGGGCGCGCGTGGCGCGTCACCTCGCTCTCGCGGCCGGCGTATATACTGCCACCGTGGCACCACCGCGCGCGAGTACGGCACGTACTGGACTATACACACGGACACGGCCACACCCACACGTACGTATGCCCACACGGCAGTGCAAAGCAGCACGAGCCGCGGCCTCCCTATCCGCAGCAATGACGTATCTATAATTTTTATACAGGTGAGTCAACTTATATATATTTAAATACCTTAAAGTTAACTCAGTTAAAAATATAAATTGATCAAATGTGTATCATAATATATTAATAAAGAATCTTTGTTTGTTGGAATTGAATCAACTGGATTTACTAGCTTTCTTACTCTTCCAATCTGTTCTCTCTGAGAGTCGCATTTGTTGGAGTTCTAATTATAGGATCTTAAGCTTTAGTCTACAAATAATCACCTTTATTCCTTAGTTATTTTCTACCAAATGGTGATATAATTAAGAAATTAATTTTAAGATTATACATAATCATTTATGACTAATGGTGTTTTGACTATGAAATTGTAAGTTTATTTTGCATATGTTTGATTAAGCCATAGTAAACTAATTATATGCAATTAGCAATGCTTATTATTTAAGATCAGTTGCAATACTGAGTAAATTATTTCTAGATTAATGGAACCAACGGGAAGTTTATCTAGAAAGAAAGATGATTTTATTAAGATTGTTATTTCCTTAATTATTTCTGCTCAACGGTGATGTAATTAAGGAAACATCTAAGTATCGCCAATCATTATTTTCATTTTATTTGTCATTTTGGCCTTAACGGTGATATGACTTAGAATTTTACTTATGCCATTAGTGCATTATTTCCTTTATCACTTTTACCTTACGGTGATGTGATCAAGGATCTCTAATTTGTCACTAAGCTTAATTCCTTTACCATTTCTGCTCAACGGTAATATGGCTAAGGATTTTAATTTCATGTCATTTACTAATGGCATTACGCCCTATATCATATCTACCTACTTTTGGTAATTTGATTTAGGATTTTAATTTCAGTAATTCATTATTCTCTGTCATTTCATAATCTTTTCTACCCTATGGTGTTTGATTATGAAAATTAAGATTTATTTGTATGTGATTAATTAAGCCAAAGGAAATTAATTGCATGCATTACTAATGTTTAATTAATAATTAATTTTTCAGCATTAGGACAGCTTAAGGCTATTCAGCTTCTTGATGGATTAAATTACGTTGAATGGAGAAATAATGTGCTTATTAACTTAGCCATGTTGGATTATGACTTAGCCATAAGAGAGGATCCTCCCAGGGAACCTCAACCGGCTAAAGAACTCAATATAATTGAGGAAGAATATGATAATCTCATGTGGGCCTACAATAAGAAGTTAGCCAACTGGGAGAAGTCCAACAGAATGTACTTAATTTATGTCAAGGGTGCCATCTCTCCAGAAGTTATTGGAGGAATCATTGACTCTAATGACATTAAGAAGTTATTGAAGAAAGTTATGAATTTGCACCTGAGACTCATGCCAATACGCTTGTAAATGAGATGATCACTAGTCATTACGATGGCAAAAGTGGTATAAGGAAGCACATCCTTGAGATGACTCATATGGCAAATCAACTCAGATCCATGGATATGAAAATATCTGATGGATTTTTAGTACACATCATCATGAGATCTATTGGTCCTAACTATGATCCATTCAAAATAAAATATAATACTCAGAAAGAGGAGTGGACCATACAAGAATTGATCTTACACTCCATGGAAGAGGAAGAGCGCCAGAAAGCTAAAAAGCAGAAGATTAAAGACCGGCTCAACCTCACTAATGCCTTTGATAAAGGCAAAAAGGTCTATCAAGGAGAATCCTCTAATAAGAATAGCGAGCCAGAGGGTGAGCAGAAGCAAGAAGGGATCAAGGCCTCCACTTTAGCTGTTCCTTTAAGTACAAGTCCCTACTGCCACTTCTGTGCGTCAGATGGACATTGGTAGAGCAGTTGCACACGTTTCACAGCGTGGTTAGTCAAGAAAGGTATAAATGAAATTAAATAAATCCCTTGTGATGAATTTTCCCTTAATACTTAGTGAGTTTGACTCAATGCCGATGTGCATGTTTCTAACTCATTACAGGAAACTCGCACCGTCCAAACGGTAGCAAAGAGGGGAGTGAACACTCAGAGTAATTGATGGAGTGAAGATGAAAGTGAAGGGTTGTTGGAGACCTCGCACTTAGTTTCTCCAACAGTTGCAATAATGCCTTATTTGTTCACCCTATTAAGAGAAACTTTACTAGTTTAATTATTTAAAGTCATGTGAGAAACGGGTCATGTCCGTTATTTTTCCAAATAAAACATGTTATATTAAGTGTGATAATAAAGTGATTGGTTTTGTCCTTGTGCACAACAGTCATATTTGTTCTTTTTGGATGATTATGTGACTATTATAATAATTGCCTATAATAACAAAAGATAAGACGTCATTGAAATTATGACATTGTAATTGATGTCACATTTATAGGGGAGGTTAGAACGTCTCATAAGTTGGAGATATTCTTTCCCTTGGATTGATTTTAATGATGTTATTTAAGCTTTAAGGGAAGATTTACTAAGTTAAGAATTTAGCCAACAAGCAATTACTTTTGGCTATGTTTACCCATAAGACTATGTTTACTCACAAGCAACCTCCGATTTCCTTTAAGAAATTTAAGATACTAATGCTAAAATCAAATGAAGTTATGAGATCGGATTATGGTGGTAAACACTATATAAAGCTTGTTCACCCGATGAAGACATTAAAAATAAGCGTTTATCCAAATGGTTTTCGAACCATGTAAGAATAAATTGAGATTGATGAACAAAATAAGACATTAAAGTGTTCATCTAAATGGTTTTCGAACCATGTAATAAAGAATTTAATAGAAGTTTCTAAATGAGTCAAAAATAGGCCATTTAAGTGGGTTAATAAAATTAAGCCTGACTCTAATGGAAATTTCGAACAATTCAAGTGAGGTGGACAGCTGCATAAAAAAAATTAAAGGTGGGAATTTTCATTCACCAGTACTCTATACTAATGACATTTTATTGTCAAGCAACGCAGATTGCTGTTAAGAACTAAGGAATTTTTTTCCATGAATTATTTTGGTCTGAAGGAGTACTGGGCTTATATCAGTAAGTCATACATTAACATAAATTAAAGAAATAATTTGAGAGAATTCAGTTAAAGTAGTCAATGATGAGATTAAATTATAAAGTTAGACTCAGCTGACAGAAGCTTGAGATTAGCTCAAATCTGGATGCCTACAGATTTGGCATACATTTTACTCGGAATCTTGACAGTATTAATTAAATCTAGACTAGACCACTGGTATTAAGAATGTTTTGTATTATTTGCAAGGCAATCTCAAGTAACATGCTCATATTTCTAAAGTCCAATGACCTCAGAAGTTCAGAGACATTTGGACACTTTATTTTGTGAGATGTGTGGATATTTATAAAGATTATTAAGTTAACTAAGATTAAGCTATATCCACACATATGGGAGCAATAACCATGGAAAAGCTCCAAAATAATCTCTTACTGCATAGTCGACGATGCAATTAGATTTTAAAGCATGTTATGATTAATCATAAGAATATTTCCCAGAACTAAGAGTGGTAAATAGCGCTCATAAACCACTCAAAAGGTGTAAACCACCCAAAATATACTGTGTTATAAGTTGTGCACTAATTAAACACAGTTTTCTATCCTAGTAGCAACATGTTGTGTGTTTTCTGCCTAACACATTGATATGGTTGTGAAAGACATGTCCCAAGATCGAATTATTAAGCTAAGCATTTGCTAATGGATCCATACTCTAAAGGCTCATAAATTAAGATTAATTAAGATTATGTTCTGGCCAGTACATATGTAAATTAGAGCCTTACTAAGATCCTGGATGAGGGAGACTTAATTTTTCAATCAACACCCACTAAGTTAAGCTTGAGTTTAGTTGAGTACTATAATGAGCTATAGGTCTTGTTGTCTCAGTGACGCATAATGTTGTTGAAGATACATTGCCTTGGGGAGCTATTTTATTTAATAGACTCGTAAGTAAGTCTCAAAATCAAGGGGAGAATGTTGGTTGATTTTGTCGACTTGTGTTGATAAGGGTTAGGAGAGGATCTAAACCACCGGTTTCCTTATCCTAACAAGAAACAAACTAAGAGATAAATTCAGTTTTTGTGTGATCGGTACAAAAAACAGAATCCTAAACTAATTGAGATAACCCCTGAGCCCCACCAGTGTCGCCTATATAAAGAAAGAGAAGGAAGGAGGCAGACGACCGAACTCTCTCTCTAATCTCAAACCCTAAATTAATCACCCGATCGATCTAGGCATTGGAAGGGGTTCGTGAGGCATCTCTAGAAGAAGAAAAAAGAAGAACAGCAATGGTTTCAAACACAGGTCAGTAGATCAATTATTTTTCCGCATAAGTAAGAGGTGATTGTTTGTAGACTAAAGCTTAAGATACTGTAATTAGAACTCCAACAACATTTACATATTTATACCGGGCTAGTTATATGGGAAATTATACTTGTAGCCTTAACTGCCTAGATCCTACTTGTCGGAGATATGGGCCCGGGGGTATGCAAAGTGAGGAGGAGTTCCCTTCCCATCCTCACACGTGGCTCTACAGCCTGGCCCTACCCCCGCACCTCGCGAGTCGCAGACGTGGCCAGGGGACCTCGGGGTGCCACGTCATGCCCCTCGGGGTGCCACGCCAGGCCCTCGGGCCCTCATGCTGCCATGGCCCGAGGCCCTCGCCCAGCTGCCATATGGCGGGGGGAGTGTGAGGGGAGGGAGGCCAGGCTGAGCAGCCATCAATGCGCGGCGCCCCAACCGTCCCTCACCGCGTTTAATGCGGTAAGGGCGGACGTGCGGTGCCGCACCACTGGCCCGCGTCAAATCGGGTGTGACCGGCCTGTTGCCGATCACGTCCGATTGATGCGCGGCCGTGCCCCCACGTTGCCTCTGTCTCCGGCGGAGTGGAGGTAGGTATGTCCCGTCACATCGGGTCGTCATCCGGAGTCCTCTCCACGTGAGGAGGACAGCCACCAGTCTTCGCTTATTTAAGAGCGAATGACAGGGCTGTCCCCCGTGTCAGGTGGGGGGCGGCGCTAGGTCCCACTGAAGGGCCAACCGCGGCTTAGCTTCCGGGCGAAGGCACAGACCGTGGTCTGGTCAAGGTAGAGTGGGCCCCCCTCCCATAGAAAAGTAGGTAGAGGCGGTGCATGTGGTATCCCCTTGAACTATAAAAGGAGAACCTTGCCCACCGAGAAAGGAGGAGACTCAGTAGACCTAAACTCGAGAAGGAGAAAGCGGGTAAGCTCTCCGGAGTTTAGGAACCCTTGTAACACTCATCCATAATTCCACACACAGGAGTAGGGTATTACGCTCCATAACGGCCCGAACCTGTATAATCTTGGTGCCCGTGTGCGATTCAGTAGCATTCAGGGCGGATACACGATCTCCCTAAGTGAGCCTCTTCCCCCGGCCGAACTCACAAAAGGGGGATCTCACGATCTCCTGCTAGAGAGGATCATTCCTCGACACTACTAGAGTGGCCGACAGGTAGACCTTCCTTGAGGGGCTTCTAGTAATATTCCGGGGACAGGGGCGCGGGCTGCGTGCATTAAGGCGACGGTATGGCACGCCCCGGGGTTCCCGGCTCCACGCTATTATCCGGATAATGGCATTTTTCGAATAATAGCTTCTCCGATCTCCACCTCGCCAGCTGAGCCGTGGTGTCAGAGGTGGTTGGCGGATGCTTGGTGCGCTTTAATGGCGTCCCATGCTCCACTGTGGCTCCGTCCTCCGGCTTGGGCTCCGAACATCCGGAGCCAAGTAATGGCCTCCCTCTACGGAGCCTGCCTCCGCATGGCGATAGCGGGGACTTCGTCCATTTCTCGTCCTTCTGGCTACCATCCGGATGCAATGTCCCCGGAGGGTGGAGCACCCCTTCTTAGCCTCCTAGGGCCTCCGCAACGGAGGCTTATGCTATGAGCCGGACGGTCGTAGTAGCGCAAAGGTCAAAAATTTCCCCCAACATTGTTTTTATTTATTTAAAAGTTTATAATATATATATATATATATATATATATATAGGGCTAGGATTGTTTTTTCTGGAACCACACCCTGCATTCCCCTGTGATCTGCAGAGGGGCACATATTTTTCCCACTTTAATTTCCCTCGCACGCGGCACATCAATATTCCCTCCACTCAATGATCATTTCATTTTGCAGCAATTTGCCAAACATGATATCAAAGATTTTTAAAATAATAAAATGTGTCATATTCTGGACTATATTTGTTTTTTTACGAGACAAAAGGCAGTACATCCAAAAGAGAGATGCACACGTGCACGCAGCAGATACCGTACGTGCAATGTTAATACTACTAGTATAGACGACACAGGAGCTCGCTGGATGGTACTTTCTAACAAAAAAAAACAAATCTCAAAGATAAATTGGACACAGTGTATGTACGTTTAAAATCATTTCTAAGATTTGATATATTTTTTTAATGAAATAGAGGGAGTATGTGGTTGAGCTTAGGTCGAATAGTCGATGTGTGTTTTCTGTAGACACGGTGTAATTAACAAGTTAGCCATTGGCTATTTTCTACATTGACATTTTTTTGGGATGTGTGTTAAGTTAGCTTAGACCCGACCTTGTGGTGCATGACTTCCCCGTGCTTGTCATGTCATCATCCTCTATATATATGCACGGTTTTTATATTGGAAAACTCAAATCATCCCTTTTATATCGCTCTCTGTCCTTTGGATGAGTAAAAGTAAGCTAGGATGCATGATCATTCGGGCTCATCTGGTTAACATTGCTTCTAGTCATTGTCTCATTGAACTGCCCTGCATCCTGGTGTGTATGCATGACCCGAACAGGGGCTTGTTTTTCAAACAGGGTTAGTCCAACGCGAGGACCTGTGCGCTGCAGAAGCAGCCGGTTCAGTGCATCTCGATATTTCAGAGCGAGTTATCCGAGCCGCCAAACCACAGTATGCATGAGTTTGGCATCAGTTCGACGTGAACTGTGGGGCATGTAAGATCTACTACTGTTCCTGAAACTACAAGAGCTTTCTTGCTCCTGTCTACTTTGATACAGATTTCGAATGAAAATATTAGAACAGTACTACTGCGTATTTTTCCCGTAAAAGAATTGAAGCTAAGCCACATGCATGTGAGCATATCTTTGCGAGATTCAATTACTTTTCGGTGTAATAAGCATCTTGTTGAACGTTAGCTTTGGTATCTTGTGGAACTGATATTGAATCATTGGCATGGCTGCTTGTCTTGTATCTATCATTCATCTTTTTTTTCTTCATTTGACCAGTTAACATAAAGAAATTTTACTTCGTAGAAGTCCATTGGCAAAGGTCAGTTTTCAATAATATCATACTTTCTCTCTGCTGAAATCTGAACAGATCGTCGAGTTGATCATTTAGCATTGACAACGAGATATTTGAATTTTGAGTTCTATGTATTTTTCTTTTGAAAAACAGGGTATGCCAAATTTTGATGTCATCTTTATTGCTTCTGGATTGAAAGCTACCCCCATATAAATAAAATGTGATGTTTTGCACGTGTAACTCCACCCTCAAATTAGGTGTCATTTTACCTTAATTACTCTGTTTTTTTGTTTGACAACTCCCATATTTGACAACTCTAATACTCCGGTACTCCAATACACCAAGATGCGCTTTATAGCGCAGTGGCTTGGACTGCTGGCATGCACCTCATCAGCTCAGGTTTTAGTCTCCTCGAGCAAGCTTATCATTTCACCCCGTTTGATATACAAGGATGAAATATATTGTTGCTTCTTTCTTAAAATCATTGACACCAAGTTCATCCTTAATGTCCAAAGTTTTTTAGTTTCCTCTCTTGCTGTTATAACATTCTTACCATTTTATTACAAGCCAAAAAATCATGTCGATATCTGTACGGATAATTTTGAAAAAAAAAAACAATGTTAAGAATCAGACAAGTAGACGCAACAAAAATATTGCACTCGGGATGTTAAAGAAGTTTAACCTTTGATGCAATCAGTGATGACAGACCTTAAGGATACATGTGTAATTTTGTGCTAGTGTATAAGCAGATCAGACGTAAACAGACTAGTGAAATTATTTAGTAACTATATATACTCATTCGTTGACCTAATGGTCCCAATCAAACAGCCAACTTGATCTACTTGTTGTCCACTCAACTTAGAGAAAAGCATATGCTTACAAAAGCTTCACCAATCTGACCTGCAAACCGAAACGATAAATCTACATGAGTGTGAAAGATCATGCAGGGTTTTGCAGCTATCTGACGCTGGCTGACCACCTGAAAGAGATTTCAGAGTTGCTGCTCTCCTTAGAGAAATGACCAATCAGACAAGTATGCTTTAGTACTCAAAACACAGGCCCTATCGCTATTAGTGTCGTGATGATTCTGACAAAGAAGAGTACTGCTGATTTTTGCATGCACAGCCCCGACGTGATTGCCATTTATAACACTCAGATACAGTGGCTGCGACTGATCGTCAGTACATATCTTTGTTAATCCGAATACCCCATCGTTCGCAAAAATAATCCTAATACCCCAGCTGAAGTTAGCCGCGTCAAAATAACCACACACACATAAAACATTCTTGGCAGAAAAGTCTAGCAAATTGATTGACGCTGAAGCCAAGACCTAATTAATGTCCTTTGATCTTTGGCTTCCAGTCGTATATACGTTTTTAGAAGTAGATGGAGCCTGTAGAACTGTTTGGTTTGACTCCTGCTCAAAACTTGACACTTAAACCTAACACTGTTGCATCATAATAGGTGCAATGTCATTTTTAGTGGTTTTTCCTCAAGGTAATTAGGTCACATTCGCAGGAGTTCAGCTTAAGCTTAAGCTAACTAAGGTACAACAACTAGAGCCTTGAGGCTTCTCCCACTAATATATATATATACATATATATATATATATATATATATATATATATATATATATATATATATATATATATATATATATATGCTTGTATAAGAAATTTGTATTAAATTAAACCCTTTTGCACTGAAAACACATATTGAAAAAATTCTTTAAAACTAATCAGATCATACCAACACTGAATGTCAATGTGTCGTACGTCTCAATCCACATCTAACAACAACACTACTGACAGGATGTTAAACTATATGACCGAGAGCATTGCTAAGTCATCAACTACTACTCATTTTACGTGATTCAGAAGAAAAGTCTCGGGCAAGAATCTTAGTAGCTTTGTGTAGGATTTGAACAACAGGGCCTGCCCATAACTCTCTCTTCAACCACTGGCCTAGCGGTTATTATCGGTGAAAATTAGGTAAGGCCGTGATTTGGACATGGTAATAAAGTCCAGAGTTTCTGTCATCTTTGAGGTATTTGGTAAGATCTGTGTCCTCTTCTTCTTCTAGGGTGTGTTTAGTTTACGCTAAAATTAAAAATTTAATTGAAATTGGAACGATGTGATAGAAAAATTGAAAGTTTATGTGTGTAGAAAAGTTTTAATGTGATGGAAAAGTTGAAAGTTTGAAGAAAAAGTTGGGAACTAAACTGTCTGTTGGAAGGGTGGATGACATCCTGCTGCTGTAAGCCAAGCGTCGGTAGTGACGAAACGGAGCCCAGCAGACAGGACATGGACAGAGCACATTATCACAAGTACGAGGCTGTAAGCCTGTAACTATTACGGCGTTTCGAAGGCAACCGCTTTTCTATTCATTCAGAAGCTTTTTTCTTGAGAGAGGAGAGGAAAGAAAGGACGCTTTGAGTGGTACTAGCGCATCAGCTATCCTGGGACACAACTATCAAGCTTTGTCTCTATGGTTCTACTGTATGCGTGTTCTAAGGTGAAAGATTGATGTGTGTTTTGAGCCACACAATTAAACTAATATAGCTTTGTTTTACAGTAAAAGTGAAAAGGTGTCACCTTTCCTCTCCAGGCAATTCTGGATCAATGAATCTCCTGCTTTTTAGCTACTTTTACCTTGTGTGTCGATTGCATATCGACGTTGACCTAACACGATGAATATCTCAGTTTCATCTGGGTCTGGGTGGCAGCTTACCAACGTGATAATGGCCAGAAAACAACCCAAAAAAATCATACCGCTCGAACCAGCAATTTAGCATCCACAAAACCAGCCGCAGCAATTCTGAATACCAAAATACATGTTATATATACGCAACGCCATGCAGGGGCAGATCTACCATAAGAGCGAGCAATTTAGCATCCACAAAACCAGCAGGAGCAGTTCTGAATACCAAAATACACGTGATTTATGCGCGACGCCATGGTAAGGCAGATCTACCATAAGAGCGGTGGAGGCAGAGCTCGAGCCTCCACTACTTACGCATGAAACTCTAACGTTTTTTTTTTTTTCATACCTAGATAGGAAGGGATAGTTTTTTTTCGATTTATTTAGATCCTCTGCTTTTTTTTATCCATCACTGACATCATGAATGGGATAAGGGTGCACCTGGGAGATGAATAACCAGCAGTCGTGGGCGCCGCCACGCCAACGATGTGGCGGTGAATTCATGGCTGGCGGTGACCGACGCCGACGCGCCGCGGCGAACCCATGCAAAATGGCGGGATGCCGCCGGGTCGCCGGCGGACGATTCGTGCCTAACGCGCCGTTCCGCTCTCTGCGGCGGACTGCATATCTATGGCTAGCGTGCGGGCCAAAATTATGGGCTGTGGTGAACGTGTGGCGGCCTATATAATATGGGCCGGATTGGGCGGCCGTGATCTGTGTGGCCTTTGGGAAAGTTTCCCAAAGGGAGGGGCCTTTTGGGCATCGGTTATTCACTTTTGGGCTGCCTGGAGATGCGCGGGTGGAGAATAAGTTCAATTGACTTCCCTGAACTTTACGTCGAGTCTGTCTATGGTCCTCACTCCGCAATACCAAAAATCTCTACCCCTCAACTATCACAAATCGTGCCAAAAAAAAAAGAACCCGAGGGACATTGCGGCGGAGGAGGCAATAAACGCCTCCACGGCCCCCGCGGTGGACGAGCTTGTGGGCGCGTTATCGCGATCGCGGCGGAGGTGGCGGCGAACGAGCTTCCCACCACGCGGGACTGCCTCCGCCCTCTAGCAACGGCGCTCAGAATCAGCGCTGATGGCAGCTGCCACCGCAACGGGGATGACAAAGCGAGCGGCTTGACGATGGGGCACAAAGCATGGGGCGAAGCAGCACATGACCGGTGACGGCTGCGGACTGCACGACAAGTGCGTCGGTGTCACAGCGGGTGGGTGAGATGGTCCGTCTGCTAGTCCGACACCATGTTGACATCGCCTCGCATCGCCGCTCTTGTCAATCTCACAGGCTCGCCGGCCATGCCTGCCGCTCGGAGGCAAGGATTGAGGACGACACTAATGGGATGCCGTCGCAGAAAGAGAGGGGGTGCCGATGAGGGAGGGAGTGGGACTGTGGGAGGCCGGTGAGCTCCCTTCACCTTCTCAGCAGCCACCGCCCCCTACATGCTTCACCCGTCGTCGTTCCGCCCGCCGCACTCACCCACTGTCGTTCCCTGCCTACTTCACCCACCGCCACTTCGCCCGCTGTCACGCTAGCCTGCCATCGCTCTGCCCTCTGCCGCCAGCAACCTCGCTCGCTGAAGAAGAGAAGAGAAGATTTGAAGAAAAGAGAATAAGAAGATATGCGAGCCTCACCTTTTTTTTCTTCTCATTTACAAGTGGACCCATAATTTTTTATTATTTTTTGCTGACTAGGATACTACATCAGCGTAACAATAGAACCATACTTCTATAGGATCCAAATTACATGATTTTGAAGATTTGTGGTATTGGGGATTAGAGATATCATACAGATTCGACGTAAAGTTAAGGGATGACTGGTGAACTTATTACGCGCGGGTGGCGGCATCTTCTGCACGCGCAGCACACGGCTGGGTCAAGAGGCCCAAGATTGGAATCGGTGGGCTGATATCTAGAAATATTTATACTAGGAACGAAGTAGTATAACATACTTGTATTGTGGCAGATTTGCCATTTGCCAGATTGGCAGAAGTTGTACGCGTATTGAGGCAAGAAAAGCGTACGAGTATTTGCGTGCCGTCTCATGCATGCATTCTACTACTAGGGCCGGGTTTAGTTTGTGTGGCAAAAATTTTTTTAAGTATATAGACACATATTTAAAATATTAAACGTAGACTAATAACAAAACAATCTACAGATTCTGTCTGTAAACTGCGAGATAAATTTATTAAGCCTAATTAATCCGTTATTAGCAAATGTTTACTGTAGCATCACATTGTCAAATCATGGCGTAATTAGCTGAAAAGATTCGTCTCGTAATTTACATGCAAAATGTGATATTGGTTTTTTCGTCCACATTTAATGCTCCATGCATGTGTCCAAACATTTGATGTGATGAAGTTTTTAGAATTTTGAAGGGAACTAAATACTTCCTTCGTCGAAAATAACTCAATCTCGTACTAGGATGGGACACTGGTTGGGTTTTTTTTTTTAGGGGGGGCTTTGAGGACTTTGACGAGTGTGCAATCTGAGGCGTGACGCTTGCGTGGCTGTGTGCTAGTAGCGTACCTGCGTCCACTGTTGTACTCCCTCCGTCCCATAATATAAGGGATTTTGAGATTTTGCTTGCACTGTTTGACCACTCGTCTTATTTAAAAAATTTGTGCAAATATAAAAAACGAAAAATTATGCTTAAAGTACTTTGGATAATAAAGTAAGTAAAAAAAATAATAATTCTATTTTTTTTAATAAGATAAGTGGTCAAACAGTAAAACAAAAACTCAAAATCTCATATATTGCATTATGCGACGGAGAGAGTAATCTTGAGAGACAAACGGGGACCTCCACCTACTGGCCGTTGGTGTCGCACAATCCGGCTATTCTCCTTTCCGTCTCCCACCGACACGCCATGCATGATGGTTGCAGTGCAGGCTCCACAAACAAATGGCCAGTTGGCCACCAGCTTCCATTCGGCATCTCCAAAAATTTTATCCACCTGAACTCGAAGATATCTGCGTCCCCTTTGCTTGCATTCCAATTCAAACACCAGACCGAACGCCCGCTCCCTTTCCGCCGCATTTAAGCGCTCTCCGGCCTAACTGTCCTTTGCACTAGTCGCCTCCGACCAAACGCGACAGCTTCTTTTCAGATCAGAGACCACCACGCTCCCCCGCCTACAAAGAGCCAAAATGCATCGGCAGCTCAGCCTCTCACCGGGGCCGAAGCAGCAGCAGCACGACGACGGCGGCATCGGCAGCGACGCGGCGGAGGTGATGGCGGTGCCGGAGGAGTCGGCGGCGGCCAAGGGCCGGTCGGTCAGGGAGGAGAGGACCATCCACCTCATCCCGCTGCTCACCTTCCTCTGCTTCCTCCTCCTCTTCCTCTTCTCCCACGACCCTTCCTCCGCTGGTACGCGCAGATTCATTCTGTACTGCACTAGTGCACTGCACTAACCACACCTGAAATGTTTGATTCTTTATTGTGTACTGGGGTTGATTCTTTTACATTTTTTGTGCCTTGTTTTTCAAAGATATGTCGAGCTTCAGGGACGGAGGGAACGGTGGCAACAGGAGGCTGAGGATGCTGTAAACTTCTAGCATCAATTATTGTCAGCTATGTTTTTTTTTTTCTGATCCGTTTTGCTTTGCGAATTTGGATCAGATTTTGTGCTGTATTTGCTCTCAAATATGCGACTGCTTACGCAGCTACTTAAGCAGCAGTAATTAGTATTTGTAATCTGAAACTTTATGCAATCCTTTGGTGAGTTCTTAAATCTTAATCGTTTGAATTGCCTCTGAAGAATAAGTCGGGGACATGGCATAAGAAGAATATATGCGGTTATATGCTCCTACCATTCATTGATAGTTGATGCAACCACAGGTGGAACAGATGCAGTGAGGCATATGGCCTACTTTTGCCAATGTTCTGTGCTGCTTGATGGAGGGTGATGGTCCAACTAAGCTTAAGCCTATCCACAAGTCAACAGTTCAAGTAGAAATTCATGGTGTTCAATAGGCCATGTTTGCACAGGAAATTGGATACAAAAGTGTGTTTGCAGCAAGAGTCTGGGAATGCTTGATTTGAGCTAAGAATACAACTGTTTTGCATATAAGAAAATTTTGCATCATAAAAGTACCTAGAATACAAATGTAGGTCGAAACGGCACAAAAACAACAACAAAAAGGTGATCATTACAATCTTAAAATCTGGAAACAATTGTAAACGATATCTGAAAGATGGCAAGTTCCAAATTGTAAGCTGAATAAAAAACATCACTGGCATCCCATGTCCATATTTACATTCTTTGAATCGAACACATCATCAGATGAATGTAAATATGGATTCTTTGGAGGAGGAATCAGTAGATCGTGGCCGTGAGGACAGGAATGGTTACAGCGCTTCCTGGGAGATGAGTTTTCGACAATTCGCTGTCCGGCTGCTTGTGTTGTTTTCTTTGCTCGGCCATCGCCCATCGTAAATCTTCCAGGTACTCCCTCCGTCCCATAGGGATTTTGAGTTTGTTTGTATTGTTTGACCACTCGTCTTATTTAAAAAATTTGTGCAAATATAAAAAACGAAAAGTTGTGCTTAAAGTACTTTGGATAATAAAATCAAAAAAAATAAATAATAAATCTAAAATTTTTTGAATGAGATGAGTGGTCAAACAGTGCAAGTAAAAACTCAAAATCTCTTATATTATGAAACGGAGGGAGTATATTATATCGGCCTTAGGTAATCAGCCTCCTGATTCTTATGCTCCTTCCCAGCTATTTCGGCATTTTCTTGCACATGGGCTACTAGGATTGCAGCCTCCTTCCAGCTCCCGTTTACCCATTTCAGGTTTTCTGGCCAGAATAGTCCTTTGCCAGTTCACCATCTTAACATCTTTGATGCTTGCCATCCTACTCAGCCACCATCAATTTCCCTTTCCTTGGTTGTTGGTTTCAAAAAAAAAAAAAAGGTTGGTAACGTGGGCCTTCTTCTCTTGGGCCTCAAAGCCCAATGCCTCGCTCACCAAAGCACACGCTTTTCCTCTTCTCTTCACAGTGGCCATTGCGGCGGCGGCGGTCGGCGAGGCGAGGCGAGGCGGGGCGGGGGAGGGATGGCGAAGGCCGGTGGGGGGATGATCTGGGCGACGGCGGAGGACCTGGCGCGGAGCCGGCCGGTGGTGCTGTCGCTGTACAGGCAGATCCTGCGGGCGCTGAACTCGCCGGCGCTGCCGCTGGGGCACGCGGCGCGGCTGGCGAAGAAGGCGGAGTGCCGCGCCATCTTCATCTTCGGCGCCGAGGAGAGGTCGCTCCACAACATCCGCGACCTCCTCGACGCCGCGCGCCACACCCTCGGCCTCCTCAACCGCGGCCGCGTCCCTTGAGGTTGGGAGAAGCTCGCGTCCTACAACAATCTAGGGTTCTTAGCTTATTCTAGATCGTAATATTCAGTTCGTCTTTGTTGGAGAGACCATACTGATATGCTGTACACATGCAGAACATATCTATTCCAAACCGAAATTAAGTTATCCGTACGAATCTATTTTCAGTGGAGGAGTCAATGTGCTGTTATTCTTAGATTTGAGATGTAAAGTTTTCGATAGTATGAACTGGGTAAAAATAAAATTTGAAACATTCAAGTACTAGCATATGCCTTTGCATTGCCCAAATGACCTGGTATATTACAGCATTTATGTTCCAGCATTGTTCAATTCTTTTGCCTTGTGCGCGATGCACTATCAACCTATAACCTTTACACATACCAGAAGATTTACTTCCATGAAGCTGGAATCTAAAGACTGTAAACATAACTCGAATGGATCATAACTATCCTGCAGCTGTACCTTGTAGCATGAAGTAGAGATTTAGCTTAGAACACAGGGCAAACGCTTGTTGGACCCAAGTCAACCCCTTTCGCAGTGGGACATGTGGCCAGTGGGCAGTGTTCTCCTGCCGTGCCCCACCAGTCGATGCTCCGGTTCTCCATGGATAGTGAGAAGTACAGCAGCACCGCCATGAAAGCCACACCAGCGTCGAGTGCGGCAGAGAGAATGTAGTTGTACCTCTCCCACCACTTCTTCCGGTACCGGAACACGAAGAAATTGAAGATGGTGCCAAAGAGCAGCCAAGAGTTGTAATTCACAGCCGTCGCCGGTGGCATTGAGGCTGTCGCGCCGATGAGCACTGGTAAGTTAATCAGTGTTATCCATTTCTTGTTTGGGAACATCTTGTGGAAGATGTACACGATGACAGGGCCTGCCGCGCCGATGAGGAAGAACCAGTTGAGGGCACTGTAGTTGCCATGTGGTCCAAAGATGCGGATTGGGCCAATGAGGCCCCAAATGACCGATGCATCGAAGAAGACTCTGTCGTTGGGGCATGTCCATGGGCTGTCAGCTGGGAGCGAATCCTGACAAATGTCATGGATGGAGCCGAGCAGCCACCATGCCACCCCAAGGTTGACCGTGCCGGCCACAATTGTGCCGATAAACTGAGTAAAAACAGTACCCTCAAGGTTAGTAAGATATGTCGTCTTGCATGCTAACATGGTTGTCAACAAATCCTTATGAGTGAGTTGGGACTTCTGTTTATACCTGAACTAGGAACATGGATTTTGGGGGAATCTTCATATAGTGGCCAAGTTTGAAGTCTGAGAGGAAGGCAATAGCCTGAGACATGCTCATGTAGCCATACACCTTGAAACAGACGTTGGCGATGGGATGACCAGGGATTATCAACCCAATGGCATACTCCGTGATGACGTTCAGACCAGGTGTCTGTAGATGACATTTTAAATCATTTTCAGATTTTGTTACTTAAGCTATTAAAATGCAGTAGAGTGCACTGACAGTTCTGTTGTTCTAGTGAAATGCCTCAAATTCTAACATAGCTTGCCTGGTTGGTTGTCGCAGAGATGATGCTGATGGGTAAGGTGAAGATGAAGGCCATGCCACAGGCAAATAGTAGACCCCACCATGGAAGCTGGACCTCATGCTTCAGGACAGTGCAAAGGATAAGTGCCACTGTCATCGAAAGCGCCATCAGTGAGTAGAACCACCACACTGGTATGTCATCGTACTTCTTCATCAGCCTAGTGTGGATATCAGGCTTCTCCTTCTGCGAAGCTCGAAAACGGTGATAGATTTCCCTGCACATTTGTTTGTCCGGTTCAGATACAGAAGATGTACCGTGTGATTGTTTCATGTATTTATGTACTGATCAGAGAATATCTTACTTTCCATAGAAGAGGCCGACGTGGGTGACAGTGGAGGCAATGGTGGCAAAACTTAGACCATAAGCGAGCGCGAAGAACACACTGAGGTTGATCCTGCCAAGCTTATTGTAAGCATCGATATCAAGCTCAAACTTGTCGTTCACGATGGCTGTGATATCATAGCTCGTGCCATTGGACATGAATAGGTGCGAGGAGAAGATGGGGAATGTCTTGGCATTGTACAGGTCGAAACCCCAGTATGCTATGGGAACGAGCACATAGAGGAAGAGCACGAAGCCGACGAAGATGTTGGCGGTGGCAAAGAAGGGCGAGATGAGCGGGCTGAAGAGGAAGGAAGAGATAGCTGTCCAGTCGAGCGAGAAGGCCCCAACGCCCAAGCCCTTCAAGCCGGAGCCCAGCTGTTGCGCCGTGACGGACTTGGAGAAGACCCAGCACACCCATGAGATGGATGTCAGCGTCGGGAAGAGGTAACCCGGTACGGCGTACCAAGCAAAGCTGCAGATGAGCGCCACCAGGAAGAACTTGGAGCGGGATATCTGCCGTGACCCATGGGGCAACTCATCCTTCTCGTGCAGTGCCCTGAGACAAACATTGAGATGTGTAAAGATTAGATACGACGTCATAAAAATATCAAATATTTAGGCAACTAGGTGAAACTCCGCGCGTTGCTACGGGAGTTTGGTATGATAATAAGAAATATAAATAATGCGTAAGATAGCTAGATGATAGAAACTTGCATAAGTTGATGTGGTTTATCATAATTTAAATAGTATATAGAATGATGATCCAAATTTAAAAGTAATATGATGTGGTTTTATGAGAGAAGAAAATGAGGGAGATAATTCCAATCATAGATTAATCATTTGAGGGCTAGAAATAATTAAGGTGATATGGCTTAATGAGATAAGAGAGAAATAACATTAACTAAGTGAGAATGAATTGTATAGCTATGTAGATATTATATAAATGATGGAGGGATATATTGAAATATTTTGAGAATTATGTGGAATGATGATTTAACATGTTTGGATTTTTTAAAGCTCTAAAATTTAAGTGAGGATAAACTATATAGGCATATATGATATTATAAAAAATGATGGAGAGATATATTGAAGTATTATGTAAACTATGTGGGATGATAATTTAATTAACATGTTTACATTTTAAAGCTCTAAAACTTAATAAATTAGCATGCTTGTATAAGATTTAAGATGTAGTAAATGTTAGTAGATGATGTGGTATCTTTGTATGTTAAATTTTAGGATGTAATGGGCCTTAACTTTATAGAAAAGTAAGATATGATATGTACTATAACTTTATGCAACAGAGCTGTTGTGTTCTATCTAGTACTACTGTTCTAGCTGCATGATTCCAAAGAATCAACGTTTTCTGAAAGCTGCCTGCTACTACTGTGAGTGAGTAGGACATTTTGGAATCTCCGATGACACTAGAGATGATTAATGCCAAGCTTACGTGAGCCTTACAGGTACAATGTTGCCACTGCAAAATCAAAGGATGGGTCGGCTAGATTCAGAGAAACCGTTTGGTGGGAATAATGGCAGTTAAGTTACAGGTTGATCTAGAAACCTTTTTTCTCCTCAGAGGATAGACATGTGGACTGTAACCACATAGTGAGTAAAAAGAAGCCCTTCTTTCTAAAGTCAAAATTACAGCGTTTGGTATAATTCAGGGAGCATATCATTATCTAATCTGCAATCACTGAGTCTAAACAAACTCGATCCCCTCCTTAACGGGCTTAACTCCTTATTATAAACCATGTGTGCACCATCATCAGTCCATCTCCTAAGCAATCACTGAGTCTAAACAAAATCGATGGCTTCCTTATTCTAAACTATGCGTGCAGCGTGCACCACCAATCCACCATCAGTCGGCTAGATAACTCCTACCAAAGCTGATTGGGAAAAGCAACAGTGTGTTTTCATTTGTCTTTTTTTCTGTCAGTGCTTGTTTTAAAACAAAACGTGCCATCGGAGCGTGCAAAGACAGAATTCTGAAATCTCAAGTCTGAACACCCCTCCAAATAAAGAATCCAATTTGCATTGGAGAATCAGGAGTATATCTTTCTCCAAGCACTCATAATCAGACAGCGCAATAATTGGTGGGGATTCCATCATCAGCTGCTTTATCCATCAACCTATCCAGTGTGTACCCCTCCCCTCCCACGTTCATGGTGGGGACTCCCACATCAGTGTCGATGACAAGAGAGAAAAAGAGACCATCTAACTGAAAATGCCCACTGCCTGGGCAGCCTGGCTAGGTACTCAATGCCCCAGATGCTCTCTCTTTCTCTCTCAATTTAATCGCCACCACTTTTGTTTCTTTAATTCCGGGTTAGATCAGATTCTCAATCTGAACTGGGCCAACACTTTGTACTAGTATATCTATATAGTGTACGTACATGCTTCTTCTGAAAATGGTCGAGAACGACGAGAAGAACAAAGAACCTGGGTTTTTGGTTCCATCGCTGCCATTTTTTTCGTCAGGTCACGGGTTTCTCCATCGACTTTATCGATGTCTAACGGGAAAAAAAACATCACAAAAAAGTAAAAGCTGTAGTACGGTGCTACTACTATAGGTGTGGCAACTGGCAAGCCATGCGCGACGCGAGACTTCAGGACAAACCAATCAAAGCATGGCGAGAGAAAAAAAAATTGAGAAATGACGTAAAAACTTATTTAAAAGAGCGCAATGCTATGTTCGCCGGCCTCCGGAATTCCAACCAAAACCCAGATTGTAACTGTGATGGCAAAAAGAACGTAGCGTAAAACCTACTACCGTTTTTGTTGAGAAGAATTAACAAAGAGAGGAGAAGAAACTGAAGTAGAACGCGAGCAGGAGCAGTGAAGGTGAAGCGAGCTAGTAGCTACTCACCGGAAGAGCGAGACCTGGACGAGCGTCCCCGGCCACCACATGTGCGCCGGCTCCACCACGAACTTGCGCATCAGCCCCGCCCACCCGTACCCAAGCACCTAAATCATCATTGCGCGGTTAATTAATCGCAAGAACAAGAGAAATTTCTAAGCAAATAATGTTGCAAATCTGAAATGGATTAGGCTCCAAATGGTGTTGGCAATTTTGCCTACCTGGGTGGTGATGATGAGGAGCCAGGCGGCGACGAAGGAGATGGAGCGCTTGTAGAAGGCGCGGATGATGTCGACGATCATGACGGCGTAGGCGTTGCCGTTGCCGAAGGCGCAGCCGGCGTTGGCGAAGATGGAGATGAGCACGTGCTCCTTCATGTTGAAGGGGCCCGGGTTGAGGCTCCACTCGCCGCCGCCGAGCAGCGCGGGGGCGCGGAACGCGCGGCGCGGCAGCACGCGCGCCAGGAAGTGGCCCACCGGCAGCGACGCCACCTGCACCGTGATCTGCGTCACGATGAGCGGCTCCGTGCGGTAGGAGAAGAACTGGTTGAGGAAGCTCAAGAGCGCGCAGGAGAGGAGGCCGATGCTCCACATCCGGAACGTCCACACCGGCAGCGCCGTGTCGTCGCCGGCCGGCACCGTCAGCCGCACCTCCTCGATCGGCGACGTCTCCTCCTCGTCTTCCCCGGCGGCGGCGGCGGCGAGGCCGCGCTCGTCCGCCGCTGCCTCACCCATTGCGCGTGACGCGCGGGGTTAATGCCTCCCGCTTAGCTCTGCACAGGAGAGAGAGCTAGTGTAGCAAAGAGAAGCCCGTGTGTTGTGTTGCTCTTACCGGAGCCCTTTTGAAGGAACTCAGCCTTACAGGATACAGATGGCAAGAACAATTGAAATAGTAGGGTTTTTTTTTATTTGCCATACTAAAGAGAGTATATACGTGCTACCTTCAATTAATACTTTCTTCTTCTGAAATAGTATGAGCATTTCCTATGCACCTGGACGCCGTTTGCCTGGCTATGTATATGGACGGCCTTATCTGCTTAGCCAGAAATGCATATGGTAATTTAGAAAGAGGTTAAAAAGGAAACAATTGATACACGTTATTATCCTTTCCAGACATATATGTGCATGCAGGAGAAACAATTATTGCCAAGCATGTATACCCACTAAAAGAAATAGAATTAATTTGTGTATAGAAACCTGTAATGTATATCCAAACCATCCGGCTAGAATATGTGGCCTGAACATTGATATTTTAAACATTAAAACATTTATGGATGTAATTTCATCCCAAATTTTTTTAAAAAAATATAACAAAACAATATACCCATTTCAACGGAATAAATGACGTTAGCATGATTCCACGTACCAGATGTGGTACTTACAATGTGCCATGTCTGTTATCCCAATATCAAATCTGCATTAATTTGTCTAGTTGTAATTTGAGTTTTAGATATAGAAAGTGAGATTATATCTCTACTTATTTTCCTTACAGATGGTTGTCATTATAAATATCAAGGGCAAATATTATTTATTTCCGTCTTAAAATATCTAGTATTTCCGTGCGTGGACCGTGTGTATCTGTGCTGGCTTTGAGCATGGACCGTGTTTCTGTGCTACTATAGCTTTGCTGTGGAAAGTCTCCATCGCTGATACTCTGGTCTGGGCTCTGGCTGGCACCTGGCAGTGGGCAAGGAGCGTCACGTGCTGCAGTGTTCATAATTTTTCATACCAGGCACGTCGCGTTCGCTAATTGGCTGCCATTTGCTGCGTGTTCGCAAAATAATTGGCTGCCATTTGCGAGCAGGATTTAAAGGGTTAAAAAATGCAATATCTTCTTCTTTTATTTTTTAAAAGAAAAAACTGGAATCTAGTGGCGCTGAATAAGAGGCTTGGAGCTAGAGGTGGATGCAAGGATTCACGTTTCCAAAAAAAAAAGAGAGTAAAATTTCAAGGTTTCGATGTGAGACGAAAGCGGATTTTCATGAGAATTTTTTAATGTTTTTAAAGAATTCAAATTTAAAATTGTAAATTGGAGCAAAATTTATTTAGAATTTGTTATAATATTTTCATACGAGGCCTAGATCCTACGGTCTATTGCCTCCGTCCCAACAAAAGACAGACCCTGTATTTCCGTGTTCAACGTTTGATTGTCCGTCTTATATAAAATTATTTTATAATTAGTATTTTTATTGTTGTTAGATGATAAAACATGATTAATACTTTATGCATGATTTGTCTTTTAATTTTTTTTTATAATTTTTTCAAATAAGACGGATGGTCAAACGTTGGACACGAAAACCTAAGTTTTTTTTTTTGGGACGGAGGGAGTATGAGCGGAATGGTAAACCTTGGACGCTTCCATCACATCATTCCATTCCATACTCGCTTCTACTGCCAACTTTCGTGTTGGCTCCTGTGAACGCGGCCCCGGTGCACACGGCCGCTAGCTACGACCCTACGACCCACGATGTCATCACCGTATGGTATGTACGCATCGGCGATGTCTGCACGCTGATCGGCCGGTCGACCAGCGACAGCGAGCCCACAGCGTTTGGTTTCGGGGTTTTTTATATATTGGCGGCACGCACGCTGCAGCTGCAGACTGGGATCTGGACGAAAGCAACAAAGTAGTGGTAACGGGGTAGGTTTGTTTTACCTCGACGCGCGCGAGAGGCACGCTTCTTGGATGTAAGCGTATTTTAATTTGGACCGGGATTTACGCAGAAGGTGGTGCAAACGCAAGTGATCTCCTTCGGTAGTACTAACAGATGATGATACGGTCACCGTGGCCTTTTTTCTAGCTGCAGATGTGATGCGCTCATGCGCTGAATCGCAGTATTGCGCACGACGCCACGATAAGGGTTGCTGATGGTCCCCGCAGGTGGTCGTCGGATCCGGAGCTGCTGCTCATTTTCAGCGCAGGCATGTGCATGCTTCCAGCGCTGGATGGCGGCGCTGATGACCGATAAATAGGGGGTTAGGACTAGTCGGCATAGGATGGCGGCGCTGACTCTCTCGAACTGTAGTGAAGTATACGGCAAAGCATTTTACAATGGCTAGCAGAGCTGGAGTGCTGGAGGATGAGGCCGGCATGAATTAATAATCACTTCGTCCGGAGATTTCCTTTTTCTTTTTTTTTCGTTTTCGTGCCCATTGAATCATTTGATCAATTCCTTTGGTTGCTGTGGAAGTGGTGTGGAAATGGGATGGTGAATAAGCCCGATTCGACAATCGACACGCAAATGATCCTCTCGCACATTCCTGCTTATCAGCCTACTCTCGCAGAATCCTGCTATCAGCCTGCATACATCATATATGGAGACCAGGAAGGGAATAAGCAGGGAAGGCAAACATGTAGTTTACGCGTTGTCAATAAATTTCGGTATGTATATCAGCTTTCAGATAGATAAATGGAGTGGCAAGATTGATCTCTCTGATGATCATGTGTTACTTAATTAGCAAAGTTTAAGCTGCTCAATACTGCAATATGCACGCTTTGCACACAGCATACATAAGGATTCTGGAGGCGCAGTACGTAATAGATCGTTATATATGGATTACTCTTATATATGCCTACAGACATTCTGAACCCAGCTGCAGAAAAGCTAAGCTTTCTTTTCTTCATGGGTCGCGGGAGATGCATCATGAGCCATTTTCAAGAACTGCTTTGCAAACAGTAATCCACTGCAGAATCTGGATGTTGAATCGGTTACGCTGAACTTACTAGAGTCGCACCGCACGAATGCTCAACAAGAAAAATACAGCCACCTTTTCCATCTGTGGATCTACATCAACAACAAAGCCAAATTGAAGAGAAGGAATAGCCATAGAACAGACAAAAAAAAGATGGCACTTCAAAGTTACTATGTATGCAGGAATTTGTCGTCATAAAGGTTGAAGCTAAGCCTTATAGTTTTTTGTTTTGTTTTATTTTCGTGTATTCCTCTGCGTGAGGTTTGAAGTCTAAGTACTTGGATATGTTTTGGCTGTGAATATAGAAACGGGATTAATAAAAAAATCCATTATCCAAAAATACAAACTATAAAAGTTAATCGAGGATTATCGAAAGTTCCTATGCGTGCAGACTAAAAGTGAATCAAAAACTATCGAAAGATACTGTTTGTGCAGACTATGAGTGAATCAAGTATTATCGACTCCTAGCTCTTAGAGGAGTTATATTGACTATTACATGTAGAAGATGAGTTTGTATTCAGAAGTAGGGAAGTATGATCAGAAATATCTCTATTAAGAGTAAATATCGTGGAAAGCGAAAATTTTTATTCCCACTCCGTCGACATTAATAATCCGTAGGTACTTTTCAGGGCAACGTATTGGCTTCGGGGATGGGCGCAATTACAAATACATGAGGAAGATATCAAGTTAATAAATGATGAATGTCATAAACTTGAGACGATAATTATGGATCTATTTGCCAACTTCGGGTGGAGGTTCTCTAATAGAATTCAGTAGTTAGGAGATCTTTTTCTTCTGTTGATGTCTATTAGTTTGTGTTTGATTAGCTTTGTTTCTGCTATCGTGAACTTTCTATGTGAGTTCTATAATAATTGAATGTAGCTCTTTGAGTAAAGGCCGGATGTTACATTCTATTATCTAAAAAAAAGCTCATAGAGAAGGGAAAGAAACAAAATCAGCATCCTTTCTCAAAAAGAGAAATCCAGGCCAGACATGTTGGAATGACACTTCACAATTTACAAGCCGGAAAGTACTTGAGTAACACAAAATCACAAATCATGCCGAATCTGATTCGTATCCTTGAACCTCAGTACCAGATATCTTGACCCATCATTTATTAAAACCACTGCAATTTGACTCCCACAATGGTTTTGGAGGACAGTTTCACTGACTTGACGTCTATGTGATGATGTTAACCTGGTCTTTGTCCCACGTGGCGTTGACGTGGCGCTTATGATATTAGAACTGAAAAAAAATATATGAGACTCATTTATCATTAACAACAAAAATTGTGAAACCCACCGACATGTGGGCCCGCATGTTATCCCCTCTCCCTTCTCTCTTCCCCTTCGCCTGGCCGTCACAACCGGAGAGAGAGAGGGGATGACATGTGGGCTCCATATGTCGGTGGGTGCCACAATTTTTTTGAATGACAAATGAATCCTCAATATACCTTTTTTTTAATTCTAATGTCACATAAGCGTCGTGTTGGAGTTAGGACGAAGATCAGGTCAACATTGTCACATCAATGAAACCAACCTCCAAAATCATAGAGGAGTCAAATTGTATCGGTTTTTATTAGGGGTGGCAATTCCCTCCGCGGGGCCGGGTCCCCTGCGGAGGCAGGGGCGGGTGATGTTTTTGCCCCGCGGTTGCGCTGGGGCCAGGGCCCCGCATTTGTGCGGGTGAGGGGCCGGGGGGGGGACATTCCACCCGCAGGTGACCCGCGAGGCCCCGGGGGGTGTATGACCTCTTAAAACATAGCCTATTAGAGGCCCAAAAGCCCATCTCAGTCCAAGTCATATATAACCAGCATTCCTAACCCTAGGTCCCTAGCCGACTCCCCCCAGAAGCCAGCGCCGCACGCCCGCACCTGCAGATCTCGCCGTCCCCTATCCCCTCCCCTCCGGTCGCCTTCTCCACCGTCCCCTCCCCTCCTTTCCGGCGGTGCGGCGGCAGATCGCGGCGGCCTCGGAGTGGCGTGGCGGCGACGCGGATGCACGGCGGCGGCATAGCGCACAGAAGTTGAGAGGCTGAGACTGAAAGATATTTCTTGATTCCCTAATTAGAACAAAATTTCCGATCTGAGCTTGTGTGTTACATGTGTGAAGTATGTACAATATTTTTCCTTGCTAAATTGACGATCGTCTTGTACGTTTTGTGTTGATTTAATGGAGTTGCTACTCACAGCAGGGCCCCGGTCGGGTTGCGGGGCCCCGCAGGGGCCGGGTGCGAGGGCTGATTTGCACCCGCATGTTCACTCGGGGCCGGGTGCGGGTGGAGGGGTCGGGGGTCGGGGTGGGGCCGTTCCAGCCCAACCTGTTCCCGACCCGTCCCGTTGCCATCCCTAGTTTTTATAGTTGAGAGGTCATGATATCTGCTATTGCGATTCAACTGTACGAAATAGATTAGGCCACTAGTTATTCCCCTACGCGGGCTTCCAGAACGATCGAGACGCCATGTGCGTCTCAGACGGCCCAAGCCTCGCTCTCAGACGGCCTATAGCGCATGTCCCAGGCGCCGAGGCCCGAAGCGCTGCCGCGAACCAACCGCGGGTCCGTGGGTACTAAACTAGGCCCAGTCTCCGTCTATTCAGAGCACCGGCCCAAGCTGCGGTGGACAGGGTGGTGCTCGCGCGCGCCGTCACGCGCGGCGGGGCGTTGCACGATGAGCGAATCGTTTCACCGTTCGATGAACCTTTCGAGCGCAACAACGCGACACTCATCTCTGCGGGATCCCCTGCTTCGCCACGACGCCACATCCCGTTCCCCGAAGAAACTGCTCTTCCGTGAGGCTACAAAACATCGCGGCGGGCGAGCGTGTCAGCTGACTCGATGACACTCGGCAAACGCACACTATGCCATTCTACCATCACTACAGAGCCCCTGCGTGTGTGCTACCTGGGGTGTCGTCGTCGCCTAGCGGGCGGCGTTAATGATGGAGCAGGGGTTGCGAAAGGCCCAGTTACGTGTAATCCACGTAATGGCATTATGACAAGCTGTCCAACTGCGAGCTGCTTCCCGGCACTGTTTGCACGCTCGCACATGGCACAGCTGTAGGATTAGTGGCAACCAGCTGCACACTCACACTCACACTCACCCGTTGATCCTATCCTATCTCGAGAAAACGTCTCCGGCTAAGTTGTTAAGCATGGACCATCACGGTCGTCATATTAAGCATCGCGTCGATGTATTCATCACCAGTTGTTCCAGAGGAAATGACGACCAGTACGCATATAGGCAGAAGCTTCTAATGCCGGATGCTTAACAATGACATGCTAGCTGCTGACCATGTGCCATGTGGTCTTCAGCTAAACGGGTATATATGGGATATACTCGTGTAGACGTATACGTACGCTTGCTTGTATTCTTTGGGCGAAAGGAACGTGACATGCACGGGGCGGCGTGAACATGGTGCGGGTAGGCAGTTTTGTCGATTGTCAGTGATTCATCAGGGAGCTTCACATGATGCCTTTCCGATGATTTAACCGGGGATTAAGCTGCTCTGGGAAAGCCTTGCGCGCGAATGTGGGATTGATAGTCTCCACATGCTGTTGCTCTAGCTGCCCTTTGATTCGTGTGCCCAGCCCGAATCCGATTTCTGAAATCTTATCATCTTATCCCTGCTCTGCAAGGTAAGGTCAGGAATAATGGGCAATTGGGCATCTCCATGGGAAAAGGTGGAAGAAGAGCAGATCATGCTGGGCAGTGTCACGGTAAATAAATGGTGGCAACATAGATATTACTAGTACTACCAGTACATAATTAACGTGCCAAGACCGAAAGGGAAGAACCCAGGACCGGAGTAGCATGCATAATTTATGCCCCTTCTCGCTGTTAGAAGTTAAATTTAGTAGCCATAGTAGTTCCTAAGCTTTAGTTTTTACCTTTGTTTTTTCTCCTTAGAGGTAAAAAAATAATAGATTAAATTTAGAGTTAATTTATGCATAATTTAGTAGATTAAATAATAGGTAAAAAAATAATTTAGAGTTACATTTATGCATAATAGCATTGGCAGGTACTACCACTTGGAGGTTAAATCGCTGGAGGCGAAACGGAAACCAACAAGATTAGAGTGCTGCGTTGTTGCGTCCACGAAACCTGCTACCACAGCAGCCTGAGTCGTCTATCGTGCCAACAGATTTCGGCGATTGGTAACCACTAACCACCCATATGCGACATGGGGCATGTCGTGTGATCGCTTCTTTTCAGGCCATCAGCAATGGGTGCCTTCGACCCGTCTCCTCGCAAACAACCGTCAATTTTTGCATCCAAGCCGTGCCCCAAGCGAGACGCGCGTTTTCTCCCAGGGGACGCGTCCCTCGGTGACTTTTGGCAGAGGAACCAGGTGAGGAGCCGCGTTGTGCACGTCGTTGCTTGTGGACACCGCTCTCCACACCCGTATTCCCTTTCCACCCTTAGCCAGAGCTGGAGGCGGCGTCGGCGAAGTGGACAGCGACGACCGGATGCGGGGAAGAGAGGGGGAAAGAGCGGATCCGGTGCCGGCAAGGTGGACGGTGATGAGCGACGGAAGGGAGAAAGGGAAAGAGAGAGAGAGGCAAGCGGCGGGGCGGCGACGGCACGGCCGCGCCCTGCTTGCTGCTGGCCGTCGGCCCCCTCACGCCGCCGCATCCGGGGTCGCCGCCACCACTTTCCACGGGAGAGAGAAAGGGAGAGAGAGGCGGCGACGACGGGCGGCGGCGAGATCCGCCCACGACGCGCCGAATCTGCCACCGCTGCATCTCCCAGGGGGACGCGCCCCTCGGCGACCTCCTCCATCTTCGTCTTGGCCGCCTCCGTGCGGCGGCGAGAGAGAGGCAAGCGGCGGCGGCGGCGGCTGGGGAGGGCGAGGAGAGAGGTGGCGCCGGCGCTCGCGGGAGAAAGAGGGAGGGGGGAGGACGGCGATGTCGCTGAGCGGAGGGAGTGATGCCGGCGAAGAAAAAAGAAGAGGAGGGGAAAGAGCGGAAGAAAAAGTGGAGAGAGAGAGGGGGGAGAAGAGAGGGGTAGTATAGGAAAACATCTAATGCGGGTTTTTTGTTGGGACACCCATTGTAGGCTTGAGTAACTTTATCCAGTTGCTTCAGATTTTGAGGAGTCCATCTAGGGGTGTCTATTATTGCGAGCTGAGTTCCTCTACGAGTATCCTTACTTAGAAGTGGCTCACATTGTAGGCTTGAGTAACTTTATCCAGTTGTTTCAGATTTTGAGGAGCCCATTTAGGGGTGTTTATTATTGCGAGCTGAGTTTCTCTACGAGTATGTTACTTAGAAGTGGCTCACATTGTTGATGCCTCAGAAACCCTGCTAGGGCGTGGGCTCAGATGATCCATCGAACCTGACTAAAAACGCTATTGAAAATTGAACAATCTGAACTGTAGCTACCCACTAACTCATGCAGCCTTTTGTTACTCCTTAGCCACACCCGTGAAACCGAGCGATCGATGCTTGTCTCTCGCTTCTCTCATTGACCACGCAGCAGTGCACCTACACGTGACCCTGGGCGCGTAAATTTTCACAGCCCCACTTGCAGAAACAGACGAGGCGGTTTCACAGGCGAGGGGAGGAGAGAAAACACCGGGCGCGCTAGGTGCAACCGGAGCAAAGGTCGAAGCGGCCAATGGCGAGGCGAGGGCGCGAGACCCCGCGAGGCGTCGCCGCTGTAGCAGTTTGACGCTGGCCGCAGCCGCCTGCGTGCGCGTGCTTGTGTCTAGGCGTTTTTGGGGACGGCGCACATGAGGGACGGGGACCCGTGTGTCGCACTGTCTCGTCGAGTCATTGGTCGAATCATGTGTCCTCGTTGCGGCCGTTTTATATTGGGTTCTTCCCTTCCGGTCTTGGCGGCGGGTCGGATAATTAACTCCGTATACTTGATTTAGCTTTGGGCCATGTCGTTCAACTGTTCGAAGTGTATGCCGGTATGCCGCTGACTGAGCACCTGCATCTCCATGTGATCGATTGGTGGTTGGCAGAGCTCGGCATGGCCCGTGGGCGGCCGAGACGATCGGAGATACGTGTTGCCGTTTTGCGTTGTTACTGCTATACGCGTACCCCATCCACATCCAGCCGGAGACCGGGAACAAAGGCGTTTTTACAAGGCTTCAGCTACGTCGAAATTAGAAGGGCTGATATCTATTTGAATTGGTTTGGTTTGTTTCGGTGACCAGCGTCCACGGCTCAAAGCGCTCTCTTGCCCGGCACGGTGGCGCATGCTGCACGGGAGCAATAGCAGGAAGCAGCAGGACAAACGGTCAGGAAAAGCAGAACGCCGCGATTGCTGTACAGCTGGTGCATGGCTGTAAATGTTGTACTACAACGCGCCATACCGGCAGGTGAAAAAGCGAATCGGACGGAGTAAATACGTGCCCGATTAATCCGGAGTTAAGGACAACGCAGCTTGCTGGCTCAACCGCTCACGCACGTCACCTTCGGAGTAACCCAAGTTATGGCGCGTTCCACGTAATAAAACATCCAAAAACCTCCGAACCTTTTTCCCGGCTTCCCCCCAAACTGGCAAACGCGTCACATGAGTTTTACCTACCAATGTTTGCATTATTGGGTGTACATTGTGCAATACCGAATTTCTGACGAGTTGAAACAGGACAAGGCAACGGGAAACCCCAAGTAGCTAGGTCCATGCCTCTTCCCCCATCACCAGCAAAGCTTAGCTGTTGGTTACCCACCTTCTCCGTTCCCCATTGCCTGGTTAAGCTGATAAACCTCTCTGGCTCTTGAATCTCATCCTTTCGTCTATTCCTTGCAGTCTTGCTCTGATTAGCAGTGTGGGTTTTTTCGCACAGGAGGGCCCTACGCAGCACTAGCACAAAACCAACTCAGCATGTGCAGTGCAACCTAGCGAAAGTGGCTGCACACATCAGATTGGAGTAGGATATATGGGGGAGAGTATCTATCTCTGCGGGAGGCTCCGACCAATAGTGGTACCGCGTATATAACACGACAGCGTGGGTTCTTGGGCAGCGCGACGCCAGGGAGCGCGTAGGGAGAGAAAAGTTCGGTTCTTGAGAAAGAAAGGTGAATATAAGTGAGGAGGCGAGAGCCAGAGATAGAGGAAGAGAGAGAGATCGGAGCAGCTAGCTAGAGCATCAAAAGCGGCCAGCCATGGCGTTGGAGGCCAGGTTCTTTTTGGCGGCCGTGTTCGCCGTCGCCGCGACGTGCTTGTGCTTATCGGCGGTGGCCTCTGCTTTCGCCGTGCCGAGCGTCGCCTTCGACGAAGGGTACTCGCCGCTGTTCGGCGACGACAACCTCGTCCGCTCGTCGGATGATAAGAGCGTCCGCCTCTTGCTCGACCGGCGCTCCGGTGCGTTAATCCCATCATCTTGCAAAGTTCATCTCTCTCTCCTTCACGACTGGATTTCGCCTAAATCCCCTGCTCATGTGCACCATTAGTACGAGTCTTCGTGTTCTGTTCGTCATGTTCTTACGGTATTTGCTGGCTGCATCTATCTGCAGGTTCTGGGTTCATCTCCTCGGATTACTACCTCCACGGCTTCTTCAGCGCGTCCATCAAGTTGCCCAAGGCTTACACGGCCGGCGTCGTCGTCGCCTTCTACGTGAGTGCCTGCCTCTCTCACCACTGCTCCGATCTGAGAACATTCTTTACAATCCTACCCACAAAATCCGCGTTGTTTAGGTTATCTTCCTGCTGTTTGTTTTGAGCCGTTGCTGCTGTTGCCTCCTCACATGGCGTGTCAACACGGAATTCAGCTAGTCCTACAGTAGTACTCCACAAACCATCGCAAGTTGCGTACAATTGCCCCATGCCCTGGTGGCGCAGGGTAGACAGCAGGGCGAGCCACATGGGCTGTTTGGACTTTCAAGCCCAAAAAGGCTGCGCCGCCTGCACCCGAGAATAAATGTACCCCTCTCCTGTCACGCGCACTCAACAGTCAGTCACCAGTTCAACCACCATTGATCACCCCTCACCAAAACGTACTTATACTGAATTTAGTCGAGCACGACGCGTACAACTACAGGAGTAGTAGCTAATCTAAAAATGTTGTGTCTCCGTGACTGCACGGGTCACTTAATACAACGCCGTGGTAGATGGAATATTCATCGTTTCCGTAGTTTTTCTTGCGTTGCAATGCAGGTATTTGTTCCAACTAACACATGATGGCTTTCGATCGATCCTAACGGTTTTGTTCGTGTACATCGTCATTTGCAGCTGTCAAACGGGGACGTGTACGAGAAGACGCACGACGAGCTGGACTTCGAGTTCCTGGGCAGCCGGTGGGGCGGGCAGTGGCGTGTGCAGACCAACGTCTACGGCAACGGCAGCACCGCGCGCGGCCGCGAGGAGCGCTACCTCCTCCCCTTCGACCCCACCCTCGAGGCCCATCGCTACTCCGTCCTCTGGGCCCCCACCCACATCATGTACGCGATCTCTCTGCACTATTCAATCTCTGCAAACTGAGCTGAACCGAGCTTTGGGCTTACGGAATGGATGTGCATGCAGATTCTACATCGATGACACGCCGATCAGGGAGGTGATCAGGCACCCGGGCATGGGCGGGGATTTCCCGTCGAAGCCGATGGCGGTGTACGCGACGATCTGGGACGGTTCGACCTGGGCCACGGACGGCGGCAAGTACAAGGTGAACTACAAGTACGCGCCGTTCGCCTCCGAGTTCTCCGACCTGGCGCTGCTCGGCTGCCGCGCGGACCCGGTGCTCCGCGCCCCGCGCGACGGCGGCGGCGCCGGGTGCGCCGAGCCCGACCTGCTCGGCCTCCTCACGGCCGACTACGCCGTCATGACCCCGCGGAAGCGCGCCGCGATGCGCGCGTTCCGCGCGCGGCACATGACCTACACCGTGTGCTACGACGCGGTGCGGTACGCGGCCGGGCCGTTCCCGGAGTGCGACGTCTCTGACGTGGAGAAGGAGTCCTTCTCGGCGTGGGGCGAGTCCAAGAACGTCGTCATGAAGGCGCGTGGCCGCGGGCGCCGCCGAGGACGCAAGGCCGGCGGCGCCGGAGCCATGTCGCGCCTCGACGTGTCCAGCAGCTGAAGTGTCATCTTGGGAAGCTAATGGCTTATGATGGTTACTATTACACTACTAGATTCTATTATTTTTGCGGTATTGATTGATTAATTGTAGTATGATTTTCCATGTATGTATAGGTTGTAAAGGTAGGTGCTAGGGATTAAGTTCGGTACCAATTTCGACTATTATTCTTTGATTCGTTGGATGGCAGCCAATAATATGATATATTACTCAGAAGATTTTGTTCGGCGTAACCCATAAACGCATATCGTCGCCACTCGTCCGTAGTAGGCCATAAGGTCTATTGATAGCGTGTCGAGAAGCATAATCACGTACGAGATTCGGTGTTAAAGTGACGGGACAAGGAACGGCCCGGACGGCGTGGACAACTGGATATGCTGGCATTTTCGTCGCCTGTCACGCGGAGTACAGTAACACCTGTGTGTATCCGAGGCAAACACCACTCGCGTAAGGCCGATGCAAAGGTGGCGCGGTCCATGGGCGAAAAACGGTTGGGGCCTAAACTTTTTCTGGACACGTAGGTAGCCGAGCCTCGTTGTCCCACCCACGCCTTCAACAAGACAACCGGCCCGGCCCAAAACATATATAGGCCGGATGGCCTTGCCTAGCCCAGCGGCTCCAGCGTACCATCCAAATCTCCACTTCCAGGCGGAAATTGCCTGCCGCGACGAACAGCGCGCGAAACCACGGCAACGGTAGACAAGGATCCCACGCCCCTAGGCTACGGCCTCGCGGGTCGTGGAATCACACTGTTCCTTCGCAACGAATCGCGCCGTTGATTCTCCCGGTCGACATGCACATCTCTCGCGGGACTTTCCTTTCCCTCTCGTCCCTTCTTTTCCCCTACGCACTTGACCATCCCGTTGCCGGACCTGCCTGTGCCTGGGCCAGCCTCAGGCCTCAGCCATCGTCCAACCAACCAACCAGCGGCTGCCTGTCCACAAGCACAGGACGGCTCCAGCAGCAGCAGCAGCACGAGAGGTAGCAGCTGAACAACAGCCACACCCTATACTACTTCTAGGTCATCACCCCCAGTGCTCGCTGTCGCGAACTTTTGTGGGTTTAGCTCAAAAGTACGTAGTGCGAAGACGACGGCAACAAGCGAGACCGGCCAAGACAACTTTTTGCACGGCGTGTCTCAACCTCCCCAAAGTGGGAAAAAGCACAACGCCACCCACTGTTCACGAGGGGCCTCGAAGAACAATGGATTAGGCTTGGGGAAAGAGAGAAAAAACCTGTCGAATTATTTCAGGCTTCCGGTCTCCTCTCCTCGAAGAGAAACGAGGAGAGTTAGGTATGGTTGTGAATCTCCCGGTGCATGTAGTACAGATTCCCCACGCCACAGCCTTCTGTAGCGTAGCGTAGCGATCGCCTCTCCATTTTCTGGTACAGACTTGAGATTTCTTCTTCGTTTTCTTCTAGCTTATTTTTTTGTTTGTTCAAGCGACTCAGGAATTGTCGCACGTTAGACTTGGGATTTGGTCAATCATACGCCACACGTGTTCCTATCACCCCCCGTGCTAGCTTCCACCGGAACGAAACGAAGAACTGATACTAATCCCCTGGAGTGATTGATTAGCTGGAAATCCTCCCATGACAATGAGTGAGCTGAATCTTCAGGTGCAACTAGTCCTACTAAGCTTCTACTGCTACTAGTATCACGACCTTAAAAAAACATGAGTTCACATTTTTGCATCGTCCATTTACATCGGCGTCTTCGCTCGAGCCCTTGAGAGCGATTTTTCTTTTGTTATCCACCCTGCAGTTTTTTTTTGCTGATGAGTCGCTTTAGGTGCGTGTGAGGGCAATTATTCCCCGAATCAGTCAGACACATCTATCGTCCAATCAGCCTACGAGAGCTGTGATCTCAATTCTCAAGCAGAGACGTCAACGTCAGAGAGAGTCTGGACTGGTCAAGGGCTGATAGACCTAACTAACCTTGTTCACTTGTGTGGCAGCAATTGGGTAGTGCCAATTTGATTGATCGTTTCACTGTTTTCCTATCTTGATTGGTTTTACTAAATTTTCTGCATCTTGAGGTTTACAGACCATCGTGCGATTGTTTGTTAGGCTATCAATACGATATAAATTGAACTGGATCAGTTTTTTTTTTTAAAAAAAAAGGAATTGAACTGCACTGAATATTTATCTTGGAGTACAGTTGGAAACCGGAGATTTCACAACAATCACCATAGGAACAATTAATAACAAAAATTCGGTACTCCAAAGCTTGAACTCAGCACAAATTGATGTCCCTCGTGCAACGAACTTGTTGGCCTAACATCTACTGAGTCAGAGGGCTTTTAGCTAGGTTAGTTAGATGATGGGAGACTAAAAGTTTCAGTTCTAAAATTGGTACCTCAGTCCCATATTATAGCTGACCTCCTGTCCTTCATATTAGTTTAAACCGCATAGCATGATAGCAAGATATCCATGGGCTATGGCCAAGCCAGCCACATCCCTGTCATACAACACTCTGCAAAGATGAGAGGAATAAGCAAAGGACAGTGAAAAGGATGGTACTCGCAGAGACGACCAAGCAATACTAATATCTCTCAACTAACGATGCCACTGTTAGGGTTCTAGCCTTCTACACCTATGATCTCATGATCAGATCCAACTTGTCATTGTTTTCAGGAACTTTGGTTTCAGAAAGGAAAGGCATGCGTGGCCAAACCAAGAAACCACCACTAGAACGGATACCCTCATCTCAATCGGGTGGTAAGCCCCATCTCAATCGGACATGGCGTCTGTCACAGGCTAGAAGTCACTGATGTGAAGAGCTATCTCAATCGGGCAAACGGCCGTCACGGATGATTCTATCTCAATCGGGCCCTAAGTAAAGCCCGTCACCGATAGCTTTGTCCCAAACGACCAGTCAAACTATAACCCGTCACAGATGACCTATCTCAATCGGGCCACAACTAGCGCCCGTCACAGATGTCCCTTATCTGTGACGGGCATTAACTATAGCCCGTCACAGATGCATTAACTATAGCCCGTCACAGATGAGTCATATGTGACGGGCATTAACTATAGCATAAGTTAATGCCCGTCACAGATGAGTATAATCCAAAAATAAATAAATTTTATTTTTTGGCTAGCCCTCACTCGTGTGCACCCACGCGGGAAGTTCAAACTTCCCGGTCGGTCACCCATCCTGAAATTGCTCCAGACCAAGCACATTTAACGTCAAAGTTCTTTGGAGATTGTCTTCTGAAAAAGTAGTTGTAACATGTTGGTATAAGTATTGTATTAATCCTATTATGCCCTAGGTCAGGATGTCAAATTGGGGTTATTAAATGATTTCAAATGGAAAAGTCACCAAAACCAAAGTTGTAGAACTCATCGAGGTGCAAAATTTTTATTTTGGTCATTTCTCCATCTGACTCTATTTAAACAATTTGAAATTTGAAATTCAAAGTTTGAAAAGTTCAAATAGAATTTTAGATAAGTGAACGACTTCAACTAAAAAAGTCATCAACAACAAAGTTGTATAACTTATCAAGATTTACAACTTTTATTTTGGTCATTTTTCTATATAACATTTTTTAAACCGTTTGAATTTGAATTTGAAAATATGACAACTTCAAACAACATTTTCAAATACTAAATGATATCAACTGAAAAAGTCATCAACAACAAAGTTGAATAACTCATCAAGATCTAAAACTTTTATTTTGGTCATTTCTTCATACGACAAAGTAACAGTAACATTGTTCACAAAATTTGACATATCTTTATATCTGGTTTTATAAACTATAACACATATATGTAAAATTTGTGAATAATATTACTAACATTTCGTCGGATGAAGAAATAACAAAAATAAAAGTTTTAGATCTTGATGAGTTATTCAACTTTGTTGTTGATGACTTTTTCAATTGAAATCATTTAGTATTTGAAAATGTTGTTTGAAGTTGTCATATTTTTAAATTCAAATTCAAACTGTTCAAAAAAAATATTATATTGAAAAATGACCAAAATAAAAGTTGTAAATCTTGATAAGTTATACAACTTTATTGTTGACATTTTTTTCATTTGAAATCATTTACTATCCGTAAAATTATTTTGACTTATAAAATGAATTATTATACTGTACTAAATTATTTTGCTATAGTCAACTTACAAATATAAACATTTCATATGAAAAATGAAAAAATAGTCATCGGTGACGGGCTTTAGTTAATGCCCGATAGAGATTAAGTATATAGCCCGTCACTGATGAGTCATCTGTGACGGGTCACAACTTGAGGCCCGTTTGAGATATGGAATGTTATCTCAAATGGGCCTAAAGTTGGTGCCCGTCACAGATGATGGTCATCTGTGACGGGCCATAACTTTAGGCACGTTTGAGATATGGAATGTTATCTCAATCGGGACTAAAGTTGTGGCCCGTCACTAATAGGTGTCATCCGTGACGGGCTTAAGTTTTATGCCCCATCTAACATGTATATGCGACCATATCTCAATCGGGCACTTTTCGGCCCGATTGAGATGACTTTCTTGTGACGGCCCGCTATTTCTAAGCATATTAGAGCCCGTCACAGATAGAAGGATCTGTACTAGTGCACAGTAGTACGCCGGATCAACAGCTCTTTTAATCATACTAAATCATATGCAAACAAGTTGTTGCAACAGTGCTGCAGGTGACCAGCGAGTGAGAGAGAGAGAGAGGGAGATGTGGATGGAACAAGTGGAAAGTTTCTGCTGATGAATAGAAGCAAAAGTCGTCTATGGAGCTTTTGCTGGGAGTCAGGTGAACAGTGTACTTATTAGGGGATAAAAGGACCATTGCATTACTTGCTACCGTGGCAATGGACGCTATTAAACACCAAAAGCTTCCTTTTGGATTTCTTTTTTCTCACTGGATGCCAGCTCGAGTACACATGCTCAATTAATAAAGCAAAGGGGGAAAGGGAAAACAAAGAACAACACACCAGATGCACAGAAATGCCACTAGCTCTCGCAGCTCAATTATTCCCAACCATGTCATCTCCTCTTACTCAAAGTATGGAATCTTCCGTGGTTTTATAGGACAAAACCCTACTCCAAGCAACAAAAAGAAAAGTCATTACATTTTGCCCACCACTCGAATAGTCCAACTATGCGCCAGTACTACTGTACTGACCCCTCTAATCGCCGGGAGGAATCCAAGTACTAACTGACCTTCAGGATTATAAAGCTAACTCGGTACATTTTTTGTCGTGCCAAAGGCACAATCAATCGTGTAATTATAGGATCTGAGTACAACTCGACCTGCTACATCAAAAGACAGAAAGCTAATACTCTGTGATTCACGTGGGACTAAAAACTCCATCAAGTCAAAACTCTCTTCTTTAGATAACGGTTGATTTTACAAACGAGTTGCGGCTTTCTTTGAACGGAGACGTGGCCAATCTGGCAATGCAGCAGGAGGGAATCCCCAGAGTTGTTGCCAAAATCCGGCGGCAGCCAATGATGCTCTGTGCCGACAAGCCGGTTTTCGGCCAGGATCCCGATGCTAGCTTGCTCGCGATCGGCTGAATGGTTTTCTTCGACAACTTTTGTGCGTAAAGCATCCCCCCGGGTGGTCTCGCGTCGCACACAACATGCTTGGGATACCAGCATGTGGGAAAGAAGGACAACGTGCTCGGGGGGTGGTAATACGAGATGCTTCGCTTTCTCTTTCGACGTGTCGTTGTCGCGCCGCCTTCGCGCACCAAACTCAACAAGTTCAGTCACCGCTGCTGTGGCCTGTGGGAGGGATGGCCAGGCTAGAATGCGGCGGGTGCTATGCTTGCCTAAAAGAATGAAAAGAAGGGGTGATGTGTTGTGTAGGATTTGCTTGTTGCATCCGCCTACTGCAATGCTTATGCCCAATTTTAGCTCCGCCCTAAGCAAGTAGTAAGTGTTTGATGCTGTTGCACATAGTTCTAGAACATTCCAATAAGGGAGCTTATGTTCTCATCATATAGAAGTACAGCAAAAAAAAAAAAAGGGTCTGGCTGCAAGGGCTGCAGCAGTGTTGTAGCCTGTAGGAACAGTGAAGCAAGCACAAAAAAGAAAGAAAAAAATATAAGCTGTCGAGGAGTGATCCTCTCTAGCGGGAGATCGTGAGATCCCCTTTTGTGAGTTCGGTCGGAGAAAAGGGTTCGCCTCTCGAGATCGTGTATCCGCCCTCCGGGTTTCTGATCGCGTGTTGGCGACAAGATTATACAGGTTCGGGCCGCTATGAAGCGTAATACCCTACTCCTATGTGTGGGATTTATGGTTGAGTGTTACAAAGGTTTCTCAACTCCGGAGAGCGCTCTTGGTCTTCTCCTTCTAGAGCTCAAGCCTACTGAGTGTCGTCCTTTTTCTCGGTGGACGAGGTCCTCCTTTTATAGTTCAAGGGGATACCACATGCGCCGCTTCTACCCACCCTTTCACAGGAGGGGGTCCCACTTTATCATGACCGGTCCACGATCCATGCCTTTACCCGGAAGCTAAGCAGCAGTCTGTCCTTGAGTGGGACCCAGTGCCGCCCTCCGCCTGACACGGGGGACAACCCTGTCATTCCCTCTTAAATGAGTGAAGATTTGTGGCGATCCTCCTCACGTGGAGGGAACTCTGAATAATGCTCCGATGGGATGGGACATACCTACCTCCACTCCGCCGGATACAGAGGCTAACGTGGGGGCATGGCCGCCCGTCCAATCGGACGTGACCGGCAACAGACCGGTCACAGTTTGGTCACACCCGATTGACGTGGGTCAGTTGGGCAGCACCGCACGTCTGCCCTCACCGCATTAAATGCGGTGAGGGACAGTTGAGGCGCCGCGCGCATTGATGGCGGTTCAGCCTGGATCTCCTCCCCGCTCGCTCCCCCCGCCACATGGCAATTGGGCGAGGGCCTCGGGGCGAGGCAGAGCGAGGGCCCGAGGGGCGTGACGTGGCACCCCGAGGCCCCCTGGCTACTTCTGCAACTCGCGAGGCGCGGGGGGAGGGCCAAGCTAGAGAGCCAAGTGGCTGGATAGGAAGGCAACTTCCTCTCACTTTACATACCCCCGGACCCATGTCTCCGACATAAGCATTTTTAAATTTCGGCACAGTCTTTGAGATACTACTTTGATTAACAATATCTATAAAAGTAAAATGTTTTAGATTGAAAGAGTTGCATATTATAATAGTTTATTTGATGATAAATCTAGTAACATCAATTTTATATGATTGAGCTTTTTTTTCTATTAATAGTCAAAGTTTAAAATGTTTGACTTTACACTATGCTAACAGTGTTTATATTTTAGGATAGAGGGGGTGCTAACTTTTCTACAAAATCTATAGTTTTTGAAAGGAATTGAGGAATTCCATAGTTTTTGAAAATCTTCAGCCCTATGATTCAAACGAGGAATTTAGTCCTCTTTAAAATGCAGGAATCTTGTATCTTATATAAAAAAACTATATAGAAATTTCCACAAAATTTGGGTTTTAATTCTACTCGGAAAAGTTTGGGGTGCCGGGGGGGGGGGGGGGGGGGGGGATTTCCAATCAACGGAGTGCTCGCCACGCGTACAGCGTGCTTCCCCCCACAGTTTCCGGAGCCGGGTTTCGAACTTCCGATAACTCGGAACAGTACAGGGGGCCGGCCGATTCTTTTTCTGATTTTGGCGACGCAAAATCTGGCTAGCATCTGATGTGAGGTTTGCTTTTGTGGGCCCACTTGTCTGAACATAAAGTGATGGGGGACCTTGGTGTTTGTAACTAACCTTTCCGTGCCCTCCATACGTGTTCCCGTTCCCAAACTACCCCTTCAGACCAAAGGTCCTACTCCGTACAAAGTGGAGTACTACGTACTCTTTATTCGGAAAACTGTTCCACTAATAATCAATCTTAAACCAAATTAACCACAAATATTGTACTACCGGTGCAGTTTGTTTATAAACTAGTGGTAACAAATTTATGCTAGATTTACATAAAACCAGTGGTTAAAAATAGACTGTAATGCCGATTAATCTGACATGGGCTGTGCTAGTATTGACCAAGCAACAGGGGTAGAATAGTAATTGCGCACTCCGGGAAGAAGACGGTCCCGTGACGACGGCCTGCAACCACAACCACCACCTCATCTACCAGAAAATAGAAACAAAAACAAAACCAACACGCGCTAATCCAAATCTCCTAAGGTAGTAACCCATAGTGTTCATAAATTGTATGCATGGTGCTATATCAATAATAGCAAGTATAAAAGTAGAGACCGGTATGGTCTCTATGTTAATTAGAGGCTATCACGTTACAATGGTTAAGACAATACGGTCTCTAACCATTAATATAACAAAATACTTTCTTACTAGTTATCTTTCCTTTATTAGATTCAATGCAACGAAAAAATGTTAAGAGTCAACTCTATGCCGTTATGTTAAGAGTCAACTCTATGCCGTTGTCATGCGTAGCAACCATCTTTCTCTTTCCTTCTTCCTTTCTCTTCATCGGTACCAAATATGCTTGCATGGCAATAAAGAGAGACCACTAATAAAAACCATTGTACATGTCCTAAGACATCACAATAAAAACTATACTCCACAACCCATGATTTCTTAAAGTGGGTCATTAATAAATACATCATCTCTCTTCTCTACCAATCATATTTATTCTTCATCTATTATGAAGACACTATTCTCTCCCAATGCAAAATTTGATAGTGCCTAGTGTATAGGTTCTCGTGTTGAAGCTGTGTCTTGCATGAGACCCAGTTTCTTCCTCTCTTCGCTCTCTCTCTTAATTAATATGGTACCACATAAGTTAAAAGTTCACATGACAATATAGTTAATATCATAGACACTATCTTAGATAGAGGGTTGGGACTGCCCTAACCCACAAAATAGCAGTGATTAGCACAAAGCGCCATCCAGCATTACAGCCTCGGGGGTGGTAGTTATGGCGTATTAATATCACCCGCACTTTTTTTTCCCTCCCCCTCCTCCTTTCCTTTCCTCGCCTCGCCTCGTCTCGCCGCTTGCGCCCTCCTCCTCCTCGTCGTCGACCCGGCTCCTGCTCCGCTCGCCGGAGCGCCGTTGCGGGCGCGTTTCCTCCGCCCGCTCCGCACGCAGCGCGCTCCTCCGCGCCTGTCGCCTGCCGCGGTAGGGAACCGGTCCACCTCTCTCTCTCGGCGGCGCGGCGGGCGGGTCGGAGCGGTGGCGTCGGCCTCGGATCCGGCGGTGGGGATCCGGCGGGAGGCTCGGGAGGGGAATGTGGGTCCCCGTTTGAGGCGGTTTCGGTCTGGGAGGCTGCGGCGAGATGATACGGTGAGTGATCTGCGAGTTGTGGATGGTGAATCGGGAATTGGGGGCCGGGTGTGTGGGTGGTTGGCTTGTTTCAGGGGCTCAGGTTCTGAAATGTTTGGTGTTTTTTTTTGGGGGGGGGGAATTACCAGCAATAGGTGGATTTGACGAACAGTTTGATTCATTGTAATAGGATTTTTGCGCTCGTTCTGCCCCTCTGTTGAGGTTGTTTTCTCTCGGTTTTAGGCGGCTCGGATTGCTTTGTTTCTGTCGAATTGGGAGTGCCGATGCTACAAGAATTCCTTCTTGTTGTTCCGACGGATTATAGTGCAAATCCATTCGTATTGTTACTGTTTTTGCACCGAATTGTGGCTATTCTAACTGTTTGATTAACTGAGATGGAGTTGCTGGTGGTTCTAGAAGGTAATTTCGCAATTCTCCGCGCGCTCTGAGTTCAGGTGTTTTTGACCAGTTCAATTCAGGATATTAATTTGGTTTTCGCGTGATTCTCTTATTCCTCGTGCCTGTATTTTTAACTTTTGGGGAGAATAGTGTCTTAATTTGAGTACAGTGGGTTAATTCGACTGACATGTCTTTTTTGGGGAATTCGGGCTGTATTTAGTGTCTGAACTGTGCTTAATATGGTAGAAATTTCATGCTAGCTCTCGAGCCTGAGATATTTCTAAATTCAACTGTTTGGTAGATTTGACCGAAATTTTTCTGGAGGGAAATAGATTTGGCCACCTGTGCATGCTATATTTGCTCATGTCTTTGTTGTGGTTTCCTGCTATACTACGTGAATTTGTGGGTTCCTGCTATACTATGTACGTGAATTTGTGGGGTATAACTCTAGGTGCTAAATTTGGCCTCCTTACATGAACTGATCCGGAGGGAGTTGGAAAGGAATTTTGACCTGTATGAATTGATTTGACCCAATTATGGTGTTTTGTGATTGAGATGGTACGTAGCTGTTGGGTTCCCCCGAATAGGATCAACAGGAGGGTGTGACTTATTAGCATCCTACTCCATGTATTTAGGGGGATTGGTCCCTTACTGGCTACAGTGGTTTTCATGGTGTGAACAATCCCAGTAATTGCTCACCTTTTGTAGAATTCGGTGTGGCATTTATGTATATAGACCGCCGTGGAAAAGGAGCAGTGTAATATTCCATTTACACGAGTTCACATGAGATGAACCTTTTAACCCTGTCCGTTTCACTTTAGTTAGGCATATTCATTTCAGTAGGCCACCTCTAGCTATATTTTAGTAATATGAATATAAGTGCATTACTCAGGAGGATAATCACTTAGTTATTTTTCTTTGTATGCAGTTCGAGTGGATGCCCATTTTGTTGAGGTGGAGATACAAAGCATGGGTACCTTCAGCTAGTGAGCTCAGGTGGTGTAGAGCAAGGTACTGATGTCTGCAGGAGAATGGCGGGGAATGATGAAGTTGCCCTGAAACCTGTTTCATGCGGGGCAAGATTACGGAGGAGTTGTGATGCATCATTGAGGTTTGGAGGGTCCATGAGAGACCCTTTTTTGAAGCACAAAGTGAAGAAGTTTGATCTATCTAGCCTAGATTGGATTGATGAGATTCCGGAATGTCCTGTGTTTTCTCCATCAATAGAGGAGTTTGAGGATCCACTTGTTTATCTCAATAAAATTGCCCCTATCGCTGCAAAATATGGTACAGTTTCTTCTTTTTGTTCTTTCGCGATATTTTTCTCAGTTGCAAGGTCAAGGGTGTAGCAGTGATTTTAGTCAGGGCATTGATAATTTGGCAAAGGTGGTACTATGATTTTTTGAAATCAAGGTATTGGCAAACGCGAAAGCCTCTTCAATTGCAAGCCACAAGTGCAATATAGTACAGTTAATTACTGAGTTTTGTGTGACCTCCTGGAAATAGATGAGCCACGCATGGAAAACTGCATTGCCTAAGAAAATCTTTTTGTCAGTGGTGGAAGTCTCTAGCCTAGATTTTTTTCACTTATTTATTGTCTTCACTCAGGTTTCTGTGGTTATTATATTGCTGAGACTATTTAAATTTACCAGGTATATGTAAGATTGTTTCACCTCTCTGCGCTTCTGTACCGGTTGGGCCTGTACTTATGAAGGAACAAGGTGGACTTAAATTTACTACCAGGGTGCAACCTCTCCGCCTTGCTGAATGGTCCAAGGATGACAAGTTTGCTTTCTTCATGAGTGGAAGGTCTGTTAGTCTATTATTACTGCATTACTGTTTAATAAGTGTTTTTATTTATATTTGGATGTCATGTGAATATGTATCATCAGAAAGTATACATTTCGAGATTTTGAGAAGATGGCGAATAAAGAATTTGTTCGAAGATACTCAAGTGCTGCTTGTCTTCCACCAAGATATATGGAAGAAGAATTCTGGCATGAAATAGCCTTTGGCAAGATGCAGTCTGTTGAGTATGCATGTGATATTGATGGTAGTGCATTCTCTTCTTCTCCTAATGATCAACTGGGCACAAGCAAATGGAACTTGAAGGTATTTCCTTGTTTCTTTTTACAAGGCCTATATTTTTTTCTCTATTTGCAAAATACAAGAGTTGCAAGTGAATATATTGACTCTTTTGCCTGTTTTCCCACAATTATTACATAATCTCTCCTGCATTTATAAGAAGAATCTCACTAACCATCTCCTTGCCTATTTCCAAGGTGCTCCCTCCTTCCCAAAACATAGGAGTGTTTTCGATGAATTAAGGATTTTGGTGAAAGGTTTAAATGGCTCACTAATACATGATGGGGTGATGGCCATTAATAATAGGGTTAATTGGATCTATGCCATTGTAAATTTTATGGTTTTGAAATATGCCATTACTATTTAGCTATTTGTAACCATGTCATTACAAATTCACAAGTATTGGAAATATGCCACTAGATACCCCTTAGCATCATTCTCTAAGTTTTTAGGACCAAATTACCCTCTTCTTCTCCATTCATCCCCTTCTTCCTTCCCCTCTCCTGTCCTCCAGCCAAAGAACTCCGACTAGCTCATGCAGCCGGCTACGGTGCTGGACTACTCCGGAGCTCCGGCGCCCACGCGTGGGGTTGTAGTAGTAGTGCGCAAGAGCGGCTCCGCCGAGGACGGCGAGTATGAGGGCCAGCGTGTGCAGCCTGGTGTTGGTCAGCTGCATCTGCAGCGACTTTCTCCTGCCGATTGTGGATCTGATTGATCCAGAAGAACTAATTAACAGATAGATTTGGTGTTGCGACTCGGGAATGCTGGATGGGATCACTGGGTGGGTTTGGACAGATGTAAGCTAGATGTGGCCAGGCGCTGGTTGGTTTCATTAGCAAGGCAAACGGATGGCAAAACAAATCAGAAATCAGTGGAGCTGGGCTGCCTGTTTCCATCATGGTTTCCATCATTATTGTGGGATTCTTCGCACGAAGAGGCAGGGACGCATCGCTGGCGCCTGCGGTGAGCTTCCATAGCAGCGTGTGCCACTCCTGCACCGGCACAGCTCCGGAGTAATCCAGTGCCGTGGCCCGCTGCGCAAGCTCGTATCGTCGACTGTGGATGACCGAGAAAGGGGAAAGAAAGAAGTGGATGACCGTGAAGAAGGGGTAATTTGGTCTTAAAAAAATAGAACATATTGTCAAGTGGTATGCAGTAGCATCTCTCTAATATGTGAGAAATCGTAATGGCATGATTCCAATTAGTTGAATTGTAATGGCATATTTTCAAACCGTGAAATTTATAATGGCATGTATCCAATTAACCCATAATAATAGTATTGGGTTGGGTGTGGGATGGTGGGGTCCACTATGGGTAAATTCACCTTTTACATGTCCTAGGTAGCTATATTCGGGACAATATTTGAACTAAAGGTAATATTTTTGGATGGAGGGGGTATTTAAGTATGGGTAGCATGGTCATTTTAACAATTTAACTCATGTACTCTTAGGTTTGAACCTTCCTTAATCATCGTGCCCACTCAAAATAAGCCTTATATTTTGAAATGGAGGGAGTAGTTCTTTTGTTTACCAGTTTGGGAGACATATTTGAGTAATGAAACGACTGCACTCTGTACTTCCCAAGTTCTGTGCCATTTTTCTGCGTGGCAGCATTTGGCATGACCGTTCACATAACCAACTGCACACTTGCAATATCCTCACTCTTGCAATTAAATCTTACCCAAGTATAAGTGTCCATATCCTGCTATGGTAATTTGCATCATTAGAGGATCTTATCTATCACATTTGCTATATTGAACTATTGGCATGTTAAAAAGTTAATTTTTGCTTTGATCCAGAGACTTTCTCGGTTGCCGAAATCAACACTGCGTCTCCTCAGAGCAGCAATTCCAGTAAGTGGACTGTATTGATGATTTCCCATTATTTTTTATACCTTTATTTATCTTCTGTGTTTTTTTAGGGAATAACGGATCCAATGCTGTATATTGGGATGCTCTTTAGTATGTTTGCATGGCACGTGGAAGACCATTACTTATACAGGTGCATGATTAATATTTGCATCATATTTCTGCGGGAATGGATTTTAATCCCTTGAGGGGATGTTCCCTCGTACACCTTTTTCTCTCAAATTCAATGCAAATGGTTGTGAAAAAATCTAGAAAAATTTGACAAATGTAGAGCATAGTGACATCTGTCATTCCACCAAAAAATCAAGTTAAAACTCGATCTACACATTGAGAAACAAAAAGGACAAATTCAGGTGTGAATAGTGCCAATACTGTTCATACGCTGGATTTTCTTTTTAAATATCGATGTGTGAGTTGCGTTTAGACCTAAGATTTTGTGGAATAGTGTATATAGATATATATTGTATGAATGTTGTCAATTTTTTTTTTTGAGATTTTTCCATAACTATTTGGATGGTGTTTGAACAAATGAGGGACATACCCTTGAGGGGCTAAAAGAGTTTCCCATATTTCTGCTACCTATTCTTTTCGCAGTGCTGCACATTAAATTGAAATTTTCTATTTGTTATAATGTGAGTAAATGTTTTGCCAGCATTAACTATCATCACTGTGGGGCTTCAAAAACGTGGTATGGCATTCCAGGCAAAGCTGCTCCGGATTTTGAGAAAGTGGTACGTGAGCATGTGTACGATCATGAAATTTTATCAGGTGAAGGGGAAAATGCAGCATTTGATGTCCTTTTGGGAAAGACTACAATGTTTCCTCCAAATATTCTGTTGCGTCATCATGTTCCTGTCTACAGAGCTATACAGAAACCTGGAGATTTTGTTATTACGTTTCCCCGAGCTTATCATTCAGGTTTCAGCCATGGTGAGGTTTCGTTACATCTACAATTCTAAATGCTGTCAGTGATATCTTTATTTAACTGTTGGATATCTCAATATTATATTTCATTTAATGAACATTGTAAAATGCAAAAACAACTACCAGGTTTTAATTGTGGCGAGGCAGTGAATTTCGCTATTGGAGAATGGTTTCCTCTGGGAGCACTTGCTAGTCAACGTTATGCACTTTTAAAGAGGACACCATTACTACCTTACGAGGAACTTCTTTGTAAAGAGGCGGCACTTCTTGATCATGAATTTTCTACCTGTGATTATAAAGATACAACAACATTAGCTGGAGAAACACACAGTCAACGCTGTATGAAAGTTCCTTTTGTTCAGTTGATGAGGGTCCAACATCGTATCCGTTGGTCCCTTATGAAAATGGGTGCTCGCACGCATTATAAAGCAGATATTGATGCCACAGTTCTGTGTGGAATATGTAGACGCGACTGCTACGTAGCCCACATTATGTGTAACTGCAGAATTGATGCGATTTGCCTTTGCCATGGTAAGATTGTAGTAACACCAAGTGTTGATATTGGCTTTATTTGAGTTCATCATTTTTACTTGTTTACCTTGTTTTGAAGAGGAAGAGATTAGGAGATGCCCTTGCAGTTGTGATCGTGTTGTATTTGTGAGGAAAGACATATTTGAACTGGAGACATTATCAAAGAAGTTCGAGGAGGAAAGTGGAATACTGGATGCAGTCAAAAAGCAAATGGCTCGACGTGATGACGCTAGTCAGCATTCTAACTTTTTCGATTGTACTGATCATGAAGCTGAGTACTACCCATACTGCAATATTCACATAGATCCATCCCCAGAAATATATAGCATTTCAGAGACAAATTTTGTTGGGTATGACTTGAACAATCCACATCCTGCTGCATCAACAGTAACATTTTCTTTTGTACCCCATGAGTACTCTACACAAAGTGATGTAAGGCTCATTCCTGTGCTTCTTATTCTAATGTTTATTTACTGTTTTTAGCAACTAAAAAGAAACTGATATTATTTTATATGTGCAGGAGTGTACAAGTTCTAACAGAAGAGCCTTGTCTAGCTCTTGTCTCGAGAATACAATTACCCCTGAAAATGCAATTAGTAATGCTTGCCAGTTATCTACTCCTGATCAAACATGTCTGTCTGACAAATTGGCTGCACATGATACTGATGATTCTGACTGTGAGATATTTAGAGTAAAGAGAAGATCTGGCCTAACTCCTGAGAAAAGACACATGGAAGATGGAACAACAAATTTCACTGGGAATCAGGTACAGATATTTCTGTGGGTGCTGCTCATAAGATGATTAAAAATGCTTACTCTCCTAAAAGTAGATGTGGTATAGTATGTTTGCAGTTAAAGTGTGTACTTGCGAAAATTCAACAGTCTATACTAACGTTTCATGTCTCTTTACCTTCTCCAAAGAAATACAAATGTGACTGAAGTGCTGAACTTCATTCCAGAAAGTGCTTAGAAATTGGTTACTTAATCTTACAAACTAGATCAAGGTGAATTTGCAGGGGCATGATTGAGGTGAACTGAAAAGTGCTTACAAGATGCTTCTGATAGACACCTTCTTGTTCCTTGTGGCAGGTATTGAAACGGCTGAAGAAAATTAATGCACATGACAGACAAGAACATAAGTTACCTGAACTATCCTGTGGTGCAAGGAGTGAACCTGTCCATACTGATGATTGTAGACATTGTGTTGACTTCATTTCTGAAAATGGAGACGACTTCATAGCTCCAGCCAAATTGAAGATGATACATCAACTAGATGCAAATATTGTTGAGGATGAAGTTGCTTCCAGCCAGAAATATAATAGTTGCAACTACCAATCTCCATCTATAGAGCTTGGGCCAAAACGCTTGAAAATTCGTGGCCCATCTTTTCCCAGCAGGATTTCTGAGCTGGAGGTATCTTGTAGATTCCAGGACAATGACTTGGGCAGCCAGCATGCTCGATGACGACTGCTAGGCCATTGGTTCTAACACTACGTAAGTTAACAAACAGCATCCCTAACTTCTGGAAGCTGAAAGCTCCTACCAGCCAAGGTTTCCAAATTGTTGGTTGGTCAGCTGGTAACAGATGGCTCAGATTTAATTCTTCTGCGGGCCTCCAATAGAGGCATTGACATGGGTTCATGGCTGGATTATTGATTTTATTGCTGGGTCACATTTGTGGTAGGGGGCTGAAAGCAGTAGGCAGACAATTCTGATGTTTTTCCACTGTACATCTTCACATACATCTCCTTTCACCTTTCTCGTAGGTTTTTCACTGTGAAGAGGTTAGTCTACTACCTTACCAATTTCTTTCATTCTTTTTGCACACATACACATGTACCTAGAATGCTTAATCAGATGCAAATATGAAATTGATACTGTAGATCCCATATTGAGTCAGTTATTCAACTTTCTACTGGTCTTTGATCTCTTCATGTAATCTCAAATGATCAAATTTTCTTTTGTCATTATTGGTACCGGTACATTTGTCTCCAGATGTGTTGATAACTTGATTTGTTAATAAATCGATTGATGCTGACAGGAAATCACTAGCACTGATTGTCATGTTGCATATGCAACAAAGTAGATTCTTTATGATAATGTATAATGAAGAAGCCCATGTAAATGCTCGAATCAATCATATTCTATTGAAAGTGGGTGTAACAGAAGGAATAAAGGAGCTAATTCAGTGAGGAAATCAAAATCTGCACCTAATTGCATATGCCCATATGTTGGTCACGTTCATTGCTTCATTTTTCCAACTAGAAAAAAAATTCAGCTCCTAGCTGTTTGATCTTGATATACTAAAAATCTACAGTTAGCTGGAGATTAACCAAAAGGTTGAGATGAACAGGTCGAAAATTTACTTATAAATAATACAAATCTGAATTATCCATTGTTTGTAGCGACATATTATACGTTACGATATGTATGAAAGGCCATCTTTAAGGTGGTAACCAACAACTATTTATTCCGTAAATAGCTTCGATTTGTGGAATGAATCTAATGCTAATTCCCAGCAAGACTTCAGGTAGTCCAGGGAGAACGACTTGCCTGTCTTTTCTATATGATGCTTTGACAAAATTCTGCAAATTAGGCATAGGCACTGTTTAGATTTTAACTTTTTTCTTCAAACTTTCAACTTTTCCGTCACATCGAACTTTTTTACACACATAAACTTCCAACTTTTTCGTCACATCATTCCAATTTATTCAAACTTCCAATTTTAACGTGGAACTAAACACAGCCAAACACAGCCGCAGTAATAAATTACTATGTTGTCATGATGGGACAAGCACACTAGCCCGTCGCACGATTATTTGCTTTCACTTACCCATCTCACCATCATGTTGCTCCACCTGCTGAGTTACTAAAGCCACGAGGACCTATAGGAGCCATTAACTTGACAGTTTGGTATGATTTTGCACGATTATTATGGCTTTACGTCGGTAAAGCGGCTATTCCTTCATGGAAAGCTCATGATGGGTTCATGAGGAAAGATTTGATATCTTTTCTAACTTTGCCTATTCTCTTTTCATTCTTTTGTTGGATGTTCTCAAAAATACATGTCATCAAATCATCTCATGTCTTTAAAGACAAGTTAAAAAGAAGGATTCTCTTTGCTGCCACTCTTTGGTGTCCCTGATGATTAACTGCTGAGTGCTGACTGAAGCTTTGTCAAGACCAAAGAAACACTTGTGCCTGCCCGTCCTCTTTTCTATTCGGCCATCATGTCAACGTCATCCCAGTGATAAAGATCCAATTTCTTGATTTGCAAGGGCTCGGCATTAAGGCGAAGATATGCATCATATAAAATGTAAGTGCGCCCAAAATGCCTTCAGATTCATTTTACCTAGCTTCTTGTTTATGAATATTGTTCAAAGATAAATGTTCCTTGTCTTAATTAGGAAAAGACTGTGGGTTCCAATGTGTATTCTAATTGAAGAATGATCTTCTTAAAAGAATCCTGCAATTACATAATATTTGCATACCTTTCTAAAAAAATAACGTTTGTTTATCGGACATTGCTGTATCCAACTAACTTGGTTGAAAATCCGTTCCAAATGATTCTTTTCCGCAGTTCATTACTTGATTCCATGGTCATTGTCTAAAATGTCTCGAGACTTTAAGGACAGAGCATACAACCCACACTTCTATCATTTTCTTATTGTCCAACATGCTATTAACTAGTACTCCTTCCGTCCATAAAAAAAAAAATCTAATTCTAACAACGAATTTGGACACATACTTGTTCAGATTTGTAGCTATAGAATTTGCCTCTTTTTGATAGACTAGTAGTACTCCCCCATCTAAAAAAGATAGTCTAGGAGGGGATGTGACCCCTCTAAGTATAACGAATATCTCATATCTTCTTTGAGGTTGTCTTTTTTTGACGGAGGGAGTAACTGATTAGGCATGCCTACACGGTTTTCTTCAGGTATTAGCTTACGTCTGATCAAGTGACTAGCATGCTGGTATGATTAAATTGGGCGAGCCTGTCGAGTCAAATCTTGTTCCTGCAGCTTCCACCTTCCCCTTGCATCTTGCATATGTACATCAGCTCATATGAAGTGCATGGCAGAATTGCTCGACTGCCAACATGGGGTCACCATAGGCCCATGGCTGTGCCATGCAAGTAATGGACACTGGTGCGTACCTTTGCGAATAAATTGTTGCATGCCCTCTGCCTCTGCCTGGCCATGAATGGCTATCAAAATCCTCAACAAGATGTGACCACACTCTGAACGGGGACAAACCATTAAAGTCCACAAAGTTCAAGGACTTATATCTTGAACTACATGCTCACAACTCGGAAGTACTATGGATCAAATCCATATGTGCAGTTGCGCACTTGACGCTTCAAGTAATACATCCCCCTTTTTTATTATAGATATTCCAAGTTGGACTATCAGTATGTTTGAAACTACTATCATCATTCAATTTTGACTATCAACTTTTCTATAATGTTGATTTCAATCTGTAAAAGTCGCCATGGATATAACTGAGACCATAAAGACGACTATGGAAAATCAATCTTGCTTTATCAATAGACAAGGCAAATTTCTTGTCTTTTCCAACAACAAAAAAGACTATGGAAAATAAATAACATAGACACAGAAAATATTAATAAACTCTTTGGTCGCAACGTGTTTGTAGTTAAAATTAACGTTGAAGGTTGCATTTAATCAGAAAGACCATTTTATGCCAAAAAGGCATTGCTTGTTGTATCACAGATTAATACTCTCGTATGATGAGGACATATCTGGTGAAAACGAGCTAAGTGTTGGAAACTCGTGAAAATCATACCTAAAAGTTTTTTAAATTTATGAAAAAAAATATTAGAGATATGCAAAACATTCTCACCAAATCTCAACTCCAAACTCAACTTTGTTTAAGAGAAACAAAAAAGACAAATTTCAGGTGAATAGTTTGTCTTTTTTTTAACTCCTACATGAAGTTTGAGTTTGAACTTGAGATTTGGTGAGAATATATTTCATATCTACACATATCTCTAGTATTTTTTTCATAAATTTACAAAACTTTTAGATGATTTTAAGAAGTTTTTAATACTTAACTCGTTTTCACCGGATATGTCCCCTTGTATGATTCCTGGACTTGAAGTTTTAGCCTGTTACTGTTAGTCTGCTACTGTAGGTACTGCTGAACTAGGGGAGGATCCTTCTAAATAGTAGAAGTTCACATGGCTTGTGTCTGGAGTAGTCTGAAACTGCAAAGTCGAGTAGCATGAAAAAACCTTCTCTTTGAACTGATATAATTTACTGCATGCAGCTTTGTTGACTGTGGCATCTCTATTGGCCAGTCCATATGAAAAAGCAACGATTAGTTCTTTGATCTTCTCCGGGCTATTAACACCAACAGTATATGCATTGCTTAATCATCCATATCCTCATTAAATTAAGCCTCTAGTACTGGCCTAAGTAAATCAGGCCTGATAATATAATCATTATACAATCATATTCCTTGTCGGCATCATGATATCTTATTCCTGCTTATAACTAGCTATAGATCAAATCAGATTTGTTCTGTAGTGGCTTCTATTGTCAGTCTTGTCAATTGCTGAATCCAGTAATTTATACCCTGAGCATTATTTTTGATCCTTTGACCTGTCAGTCATTTCTCTATGTCCACATCATTTATTAAGAAATCATCCTGTCTGTACATGGAATCTGGTGTTCAGATTATCAAACCCACGATACTGATATACTAGATGCCCTAGGTATGAGAGTGTGCTACAGTCAGCACAAGATAAGAACAGGCAGGCTACCACAGTGCTGTACTGTACGGCCATTAGTGTATCACTCCTCTACTCTTACCACTAAGAAATTCAAGGAGGGTTGGTTGCTAATATGATGGTCAGTTTGTGAGCAGGTTGCAATTTTGACTGTCGGTAGTTGGACCATGGCACGGTTCAGTGGGGGCCACGCAGCGGGGAGCCGTATGATAGGTGGGTCCAAGCGGCCATGACCGGATGGCCCCCACCGATCCATGCTCAGGGTGGTGGGCACTTGGTACAATCCATGCAGGTAACCCGCTCCTTGGGCATTATGTGCCTCCACTTCTCATTTACAACTCCGTATGAGGCCGGCCGGGTCGGTCTCGCTGATGTCCCCGTCCGCGCACATGGAGTGATGTTGGAGATTGTTCCTCTAGGTTTAGTAAACACAGGTTTACTAGCTTTATGCTGCTCTCCCTTTCTTCTCCTCTGGAACTCAACAGGTATACTTCTATGCTTCGGTGAGACAACGGCAATTGATGCTTTGCACGCATGTATGTCTCCTACACTTCGGTGATTCAATGCATGTGTGTGTGTCCTATTCTTTTCTCTTCCTGTAAAGCTTATTAATTTTCAGATGTGTCACACGAAAAGCATCTAGTTGATGATTTGATAGGATTATTACCACTAGTTGAATGTCCTGAAAGGGGTGAGCATTTTTGGTTTCGGAGGGAGATGTGTGCCTGCAACGTCAATTTTTGGTCGAGCAAGGCAACAATCCTCCTGTATATATGCTCAAAACCCAGGGACCATGCATGCATATCTGTTTCCTGTCCAAATATAACAAGCTCACAGGAATAATAGTCTTACAGAAAGTCAGAAATAAACGGACACCCCACCTTATTATTTGTCCATGTCTGGATCCTATCGATCTGACTATAGGTGTGTGTGCAAGGCGCGAGCGCGCGCTGCAGTTTCTTCCACATCTGCCAGATATATACCGGCATAAACAAAAGGGGCGATGGGCCGCGCCTGACCGATCGGGTTATTAATTAGGTGACTGTTCTCCCTTATTATGAGATCGATCTGGTCGTCATCGCATCACACCACTGCTGCGTCTGCAGTCTTTGCGCGTGTGCAATCGCCTTCATGTGCATAGTACGCGTACACTCCCTTCTCACGTTACTGTTTCCGCGACGCCAGCCGCCCGGTCGATCGATCGATTCAACCTGCAGTCATGCATGGCGCGCGGTGACGCGCCACTTACGCGGAGAGAATGTTCTCGCGCTCGCCGTCCCATGCACACGCTCGATCGGTCTCACGCGCCCCCTGGTATATCTCTCTGGAGTCATCGATCGGGCAGTTTGCGGAGGGCCTTCTGATCGGTGGATCGCCGTGCGCTGCGCGCGCGGCATGTGGGGGCGCGCGACGACGACGCGAGGCGCGCGGGGACGACCACACCGACAGGCCGCCGTGCGCTGCTACGTACGCCGCGGCCGCGCGCGCGCGTATCGCGTCGTATCGTACGTGCAGAAATCCCGGGGGGGAGGGGGAGCGAGGGGGGCGCGAGATCTTCGATCGATCCGTTCCTCCCCTCGCGCGCGCGGCAGCGGTCGTGACCGCGAGCTAAGCGAACTCTGACACACGCGCGCGGTCGCTCGCTTCCGCCGCGCCTGCCATGCCGGCCGCCTGCCGTGCTCAGCCATGATTCCACGATAATTAATCTCGTGTTCAGCGTGAGTTCGAGGCAGGAGGAACAGCTACCGACTTTAATTAATTGGAGAGAAAGTACTAGTACCAGTACCACCACCGATTTTTAGGATGCAGCTCATTCCATCTAGCTATAGCTACCTAGCTACACGAGGGCTATTAACTGATTCCAAACAGCTCGTTCTCTGTACACGAGCGAAGGAGGTAGTAGTGGGAGTACACTGATCAGCAGCATCAGCTAACGGGTAGTATGGGTGCTTAATTAATCTCGCGCGTACAGCTACAGCTAACGGCTTCGATTTTGTCGTGCCTGCCGCGTAAGTATATTTCAGCGGCTGGTGGGTAATTTGGTGTTTAAGCCAGGCCCGGCGTACTTGGCGTTTGGGAGAACATGCTGCATATCTCACCTATACATCGCAGGTAGATGCCATGGAGGTTCGCACGGAGTATGGAGTACATCAAAAACAAATACTGCCTCCGTTCTTTAACGTAATACTGTTCACTTTTTATCAATGTTTGACTATTTATCTCTTTTTAATATAAAAATATTTAAATCTTGCTTAAAAAATATTTGATAATAAATCAAGTCACAATAAAAATAAATAATAATTACATTATTTTTTAAATAAAACGAATAATTAAACGTACCTCAAAAAATCAATGACGACATATATTAAAAAACGGAGGGAGGGAGTAGTATTTGTGTACGGGTATTGCATAAAGGCTAAATATAGTTTATTAAAATGTCAAACGCATGGAGCTGTACTGCTAGGTTTCATCAAAGAGGGACAGATAGAAGTGAACAGCTTTGGTCGATCGTGGGGGGCTTCAAAACCACAAGAGAGATTATTGCGCTGTAGTGTACTGTATGCATGATAGATACTCCATATATAGACTGAACCAACATTTATTAGGTAGCTAGGGAGATCATCAGTTTCAAACTTCTCGGTAGATTTTGTTTTACATAAAGATGTTGACAACATCCTTCTTAAAATTCACACACTGTTAGTACAGGTAGTTAGCATGAACGCTACATGACTATAATAAGATCAAGCCCTGCATGGATTGTATAGCACTTGGTCACCAACAAATGAACAAGAAAAGCATATCTGCATATATAGCCTGAAAAGGGAATGATACCACCACACACCTATAACATTCCCTTCCCTTCCCTTCCTTCCCACACACAGCATATATCCATCCATCCTAATCAAAAGTGTCATTTTCTCCCACAGCTATCTGTCCCCAAACACATCTAATTAAAAGAGTACTATGTGTAAGAGAGAAGGGATTGATAGAGAGAAAAGAAGAGAGCAGGGGCAACCCAAAAAAAAAGAAAGTTGGAAAAGAAAGTAAAAGGAGGTGCATGGTGTGGAAGAAAAGACCAATCTATATCTTCCATCCTAGGCCACCTCCAAGCAACAAGTTACACCCCCTCTTTTTCACACAAACACACTGCGCATACAAACACACACTCCTGTCCTTTCCATTCCATCTCTCTCTCCCCTCAGCTCGTCTCCTACCTTTCATCCCCCTCTCTCCTCCATCTTCCAAGCAAGAACTCCTCTCTCTTCTCTTCTCTTCTTCCTCCTCATCAATCTCAATTCCCAACAAGATCAAGAGCAAGTACTTGTTCAGCCATCTGCGTATAAATATATTTTTTTTGTGTCCTCTCTCAAGAAGTGGAGTTCTTGAGTCATCGCAAGGACAAGAAGAGATCATCAATGGAGCTGTTCCCGGCACACCCTGACCTGCAGCTCCAGATCAGCCCTCCTCCTGCCACCAAGTCAATGGACTTAGGGTTTTGGAAACGAGCTCTTGAAACCTCCACGACCACCACGGCGGCGTCAGCGGCGACGGCGGCGGCAAGTACAGCTCCTTCCGTTGCTACCTCCTCGCCGCCGGTAGCGAGTGGCGGGGTCGGCGTCGGCGCCGGCGGCTTCTACCAGCAGGCGGCCGTCGCGCCTGCAGCTAACGGCCACGGCCATGGCCATGGCCATCACCACCACCACCAACAACATCACCAGCTCGGCGGCGCACTCCAGTTCTTGCACCGCACCCAGCCCATCCCGCCGCAGGACGCGGCCGGCGGCGGCGGCGGCGGCCTGCAGGACCTGGCGTTCGCGCGGCCCATCCGGGGAATCCCCGTGTACAACACCTCGCGGCCGCTGCCCTTCCTCCAGAGCCACCACCTCCAGCACCACCAGCATTGCTACGCCGACGCGATCGGCGTCGAGCCGGGGGCCGGGCCGAGATCCCCCAGCAAGCAGACGGCGGCGCTGCGGCTCGCCGCGGCGCCCGCCAAGCGTGGCGCCCGCGCGCCGCGGATGCGGTGGACGACGTCGCTGCACGCGCGGTTCGTCCACGCCGTCGAGCTTCTCGGAGGCCACGAGAGTACGCAAACCTGCTGCTTGCTTCTTTTTTTTTTGCATCTTCCTTATTCTTCATGTCAGCTAATCAAGAATTGAACCACATATGCTTCACTTATTTTCTCCAATTTTGATTTTGCAGGAGCTACACCCAAGTCAGTTCTTGAGCTAATGGACGTGAAGGACCTGACCTTAGCTCATGTCAAGTCTCACTTGCAGGTGAGTATATCATCTAATCCTTCAACACCGGTTGGCTAATCTGCTACATATCCGGCTGAATTAAGCTTTCTATCCCTCTCTCAGAAATTAAACCATTCGAGTACTTCCTTTTCTAATAAAGAGTCGTACCAGCGTAGATGTACATCTACTCCTAATTAACAATTTATATCCACACCAAGGAGTACTGTACAAAATACAAATACGTGCCTGGTATATATATGGAAGACATTCATATTATACACTATTCCTTTCCTTTATCTGAGGACAAAAGGTTAATTACGTTCGATCCTTTCTCACACACAGTAGCTCATGCATGGAATAGTCATTTCTCATTTCACTTGCCGGCCGGGCAGTAAAAACCTCTCTCTCTCTCTACAAGTTTCACTCCCCACATGCATGTCCTTGGCTAGATAGATAGATAGATAGATAGATAGATAGATAGAGAGAGAGAGAGAGAGAGAGAGAGAGAGAGAGAGAGAGAGAGAGAGAGAGAGAGAGAGAGAGAGAGAGAGAGAGAGAGAGGAGAGAAAAGACCAGCCGGTGTAAGCTAAGCTTTTGCAACACGGGGGGAACAGCTTTTCAATAAAAACTCCGAGATGAGCAGTTGGGGCACAAAGCTATAGCGGCAGCACATATGCAAATGCAGCGTCAGTGCAGCGTGTTGTTTGGCCATTAAAAGCTAGCCGCAGCCCGGAGACGAGACGACATGCATGCACGCACCGCGCGGAGGACGATGGATGGATTATGGATAGATAGATGCGTTTCTCTCGATCGATCGATCTCGCACGCACGAAGAGGGGATCGAAAGGGCATTGATATGCATGCTGCCAGAGAGCAGATCATGGGCAAGTACAACCACGGCATCATTTCTCAATAATTAAGCTTTCAACACACCTCTGCCTGCTTTGAGCTGCATGCTGCACGCTGCACAGTCGTAGTGGTAGTAGCAGCAGCAGCCGCTGCTGATCGAGCCATCAATGCCTCCGTTTGTGCTGTGTGCATGCAGGCGAAAAATTTATGGTCACTTCTCTCTCTCCTTGTACTACTCCTACCACTACAGCTCCTTTAGTTTTTTTTTGTTATTCTTTTCTTTTTTGAAGATTGTTACGGAGGAGTAGTCCTTAGGAGTACTAATTTGACTTCATTTATACCAGCTCTCCATCCATGAAATGCATGTTATGCATTTGGAAAAAAAAAGTCTTATATTCCTCATATAAAAAAATCCTATGTATTCCTGAAGAATATTGGTCACCCCAACTTCATGTAAGTACACACACACACATATATATATATATATATATATATATATATATATATATATATATATATATATATATATATATATATATATCAATGATATAGCTAATTCTCCTTGCAGATGTACCGGACCATCAAGACCACTGACCACAAACAACCTGCTCCACCATATGGTATGTGTGTGTATATAACACTAATCACACGCACACACAAAAAAAGGGAAGAAAGCATCATACCGATCGATGGTGTATTTGATCAATACTGAAACGTTTGCAAAAATATGTTGGATTTGTAGGGCAAACTAAGACTATCATAGAGATCCCAGACGACAATCTGTTTGACATCAACAACAGTACTAGTGGGTCAGAGTCTTCTGTTCAGCAACAATCCAAAAATCTTGACGGCAATGAACAAGGATCCAACATGTGTGCTCTATGGAGCAACAACTCCTCAAGGTGACATACATGCAAACAGAAATTTTAAAGCCATTATTTCTTATAAAACTAATTGCTAAACTTTAATAGTTCCTATGTTTGCTTCCTAATGCTACTCCTATATCATATGAGAGCCTGCTCCTATTCCATTTGATCTCATCACTCTGGTGACATTGGTCTTAATATCAAGCTCTAGTAGTAGTAGCTAGTGTACTGAACCTGAAGCCAGTGCTTCTTGGGCCCTAGTATTCGATGACAAACTAAATGTTCCTAATTAATGTAGCTATTACTGGAGTAGTTAACAGCAGCTAGCACTGTAGAAGTACTCCAAGCCGAAGGCGAATTAACACAGAAAGCAGCTATATATAGTCAGCTAGCTACTTATGTCTGGAGGTCAAGGCTGCTTCTGGTTACATGTAGCTAGAGAGTGCTATATTATGTACATGTAGCCAAAAAGTACCACGCATAGATACACAGAAATTAAATACATGTACAGTACAGTAGTACTCCTTTGGCGCTTTCACTAGCTATATATATTTGCCTTTGCATCTTTTTTTTTCTTTTAAAAAAAACAATGTTCAGAATTCATGTATCCATGAAAAAAATTACTAGCAGTTTACTCTCAGCGCAATATTTCCACTGTATATATATCTTGATTTGGTTGGTCTTTCATGCATGGGAGTCGTGCTGGCTAGCTTGGCATTACCTGCATCAAACGTTTGGTTGGACTTGAAACTAAATATTCCTCAAAATCAACTGTTACATTAAGAATACATTAAGGACCAGCTAATGCAAGGTTTCAGATATTCTTTTGGACTGATTAAACCAGTCGTATGCTCCTACTTTAGGCGAAACAATATATTCCTTTGTCTCATTTTCTTTGTGACTACTGCACTACCATATCATCAACCACCTCCGAGTGCTCACAAAAAGCACCAGGGCTCATACCTTTGTTCCATCTGCTCCCCATGATGGTGCAATCATCTCCCAAATTATAATATTAAGCTAGCTCCGAGATTGATTAGTATATATGCTAGCTATAGCAAAGGGGACATATTTTTCCACCCCACTACAAGAGACAATAGAGTTCTCCACTAGCAGAATCTTGAGAAACTACATGAGAAACAGCATCCATATCTATAGCCTCTCCTGATTATATTTTTTGTTCTCTCTTTTTTTTTTACATGATGTGCGATGGAATCTTTTAGACCGTGGAATATAATCTCAATAAGAAATGAAAAACCGTACCAAACTAAAAATGCACTCAGGCATGCATTCATATAGGCACACTATACATATAGCTAGATCAGTACTTGTGGTGTCTTGTGGACTGTGTGCTCAGTACTGTATATGGTCAGTACATGAACCTTCCTGGCAGCTACATGTGTGAGCAATATATATGCACAGATATGAAGGCATTGTTCACCGTGCCAGATCACATGGGAGGAGCACGTAGTCTAAGCATGCATGCACAGCTTTTACCTTGGATTAGCCACCCTCTGATAAAGTTAGCTTGTCATTTACAGCATCTTATAACGGTGAAATTAAAGTAGGGTGTTAGCTTTGTTCCCTGCCTTTTGTTTTCTCTCATCTCTAGCAATGGACTCCCACTAAGATGAAAAAGAGATATACATAGATATATAGGCATTTGATTCTTTTAGTCCATGATACGCTTTTTCTCTCCAGGGTAATTTAATTAATTCATTCATTTCTCTCCTTGCTTAAGCAGTAGAGGGGCCTGGTTCCATGACAAATCAAGAGATGCTACCCCTGGAGACATCAAATCCTTCGAGGTACCCACTTTGCAAGCCAAGTTTCATCATTGTCTCCAATACCTCTAGCTCACTAATGGCCATGATGCTACATGCTAGAGCTAGTGCAATGGCGATCATTCCTTCGTTTGATCACCCCTCTCGATTGATTCATTCACACATTCATGCATCTTTCGACACAGCTTCCCTGCTGAGCTTTGATCAATGCATATTGTCGGCAGGCTCCAACTTTAGCTTATGAGGGGCCATCATATCATCAGTTTCTGCACAGTTATCACATCTCATCATCGTCATCGCAATCTTTTGATCTTTTTATCCCTGCATGCACTCATCAAAACCGATCGTACTACATTGCAGGACGTGCAGTCACAGAGCCCTGAAGACGACGACGCCTCCGACCTGAACTCGCCGCCGTTCCAAATACCGGAGACGACTGTCAGCGCCATGAAACCCAACCTCGACTTCACCCTGGGAAGAATGTAATCTAACCATCCATCGATCGTCGACGACATTTCGATCGATCGATCGAGATCGCACATCGGAGATAGGGTGAAGAGGGCTAGCTAGCTAGCTAGTACATACATGATACATCATGTGTCAAAACTAAGTAGAGCAGAATATGAGAATGAAGTGAAGATCAGATGCACAAACACACACACGCATGCATGTGTGCCCCATTTGCACTACGAAGCTGAGGATCAGAGAGGAGATCGACCAAAGCTAGCTAGAGAGAAGAAATTAAAGCAAAAAAGATAACTGAGGCTGAGGAATAAGATAACACTACAACCGTTGATCCAGGAACAAAGTGCAAAAGGGGGGATATCGATCTAGGGACATGGGCTCGTGCGTGCGTGTGTGTGTATGTTCTTTGTGCGTGCGTGCATGGTAGATATATAGAGAGAGAGATATACCGCTAGATCATAGGCTTTATCAAAGGCAGGGCAAGAGCAAGAAGATGGGTGCCTTGCTTGCCTGCCTGCTGCTTGCTTGCTTAAAGCTAGGGCACATATGCGCATTGCTTTGTTGCTTCTGGTTTACTACTACTACTAAACACATGAAGAGAGCTAAGCTAGCTATATATATATATATATATATATATATATATATATATATATATATGGATATGATGCATGGTTTGTACGTTGTGTATGAGATGTATACCTAGCTGGGGGCCAAGCGTTAAGAGAAAGATTTCATCTTTTGTTATGCCAAAAAAAAAGTGTAAAGAGAGCGCATATATGTGTTGTGTATATGTGTGTGTGGACCATGCATGTATATGGAGTCTGATTGCTCTGCTCGATCTGTCTCTTTAGCTAGAAATAGATTCCTAGCTTCACTGTAGTATTTACTATGCATGTCATATATAGGTACGAGTGTACGACCCTGATTGGATTTGTAGTTCAAGAGCGACAACAAAAAAAAGTGATGAATAAAGAAAAGGTCGAGAATATGGTTCTATCTCTTGAAACTTATGCGTAACTAATTAGTTAACGAAAAAGTACGAATTACACCTCGAACTATCGCGGTCGTCTGAATTACCCTCCCAAACCACAAAACCGGATATTTTTCACCTCCAACTATGTAAACCGGACGAATTACCTCCCTCGACCCAATCCACGGTGGTTTTGGTCTACATGACATACACGTGGCAGTCCAGTCAACGTTTTTTTAATAAAAAATTGTGGGACCCGCATGTCATACACTTCTCTCTCTCTTTTCTCTCTCGTGCAGCGCGCACGGCGAGGACGAGCGCCGGGACGGGCGGTCGTTTCGGATTGACTGAGCTCATTTAAGAAAATTTTAGTATATTGCAAGGTTTCCATTTGATTTAGTATATATGAATATATGTCGCAAGATAAATCAAGCCAAATCTAAAGAGAAAGGGAAAGACGGATTCCTGTTTGGAGTTTGTGTTTAACCGACGAAGTTTTATAAGTTTCAGCCTTTTACTTTGCTTTTTCTTTCTTCACATGGTATAAGCCGGTCTGGTTGATTGTGTTGTATAACTATAACTCTTTTCTTCTATTATATTGACGTGTAATTTTTTTGCGTGTTCATGGAAAAAAAAGGAAAGACGGATTCATATCGAATCATAACCGATCGTACCCCTCTATCTCTAGCTATATATGTCCATATATGACAGTACAAGGTAGTGACAGCGAGCGAATAATGTCGCCCTCCATCCTCTAGCTATCAGAATTTCAACTTGAGAATGCAAACATTTAGCCATGTCGAAATTGTGCCCACTTGCGCAAACCGACACCTGAGATTTTTCCAATACACGAATTGTAATGCTCTGGATCGCGACCGCGAATCTCATACTACCCCCTTGAAATTATTTTTGTTGAAAATCTAGGCCAAAGTCCGAACTTGATCTCGGGAACCATATAACTTTGGTCTTAGGCACCGAGTAAGATATGTCAGCGCGTTGTGAGTATCACTACTAGAAAAAATATTTTTTCCAGACGGCCAAAAGTGATTTTTGCAGGCGGGGGTTGGACCGCCTGTAGCCTAACGATTGCGAAAATCACCGATTTTCGCACTTGGGGCAACAGCCCGCCTGCGAAAATCCATTCAAAAAAACAAAAAAAAAAATCACGGGCGGCAGCCTCGCCGCCGCCACCCTCCTTCGGTGTTGCCGTGCCGAGCTGGAGGGGAGCCGCGCTGAGCGTCGTCGCCGCTGCCGCTGCCGCCCCGCACCGTAGTCGCCGCCGCCGGCCTCTCCCCTCCCTCCGGCCAGATCTGGGAGGGAGGGGGGAGGGGAGCCGCCGCCGCCGCGGCCCCGCGCATCGTCGTCGCCGCCGTTGCCCCCGCCGGCCTCACCCATCCCTCCTCCGGCCAGATTTGGGAGGGGGGAAGGGAGCCGCTGCCGCCGCACCGCGCCGTACTCGTCGCCGCTGCCCCCGCCGGCCTCCCCCCTCCCTCCTCCGGCCAGATCTGGGAGGGGAGGGAGGGAGGGGAGCCGCGCCGCCCCGCGCCGTCGCTGTCGTGGGAGAGGCCGGCCATGGAGAGGTGAGGGGAGGGGAGGAGAGGAGAGGTGAGGAGAGGGCCGGCCGTGGGTGAGGGAAGGGGTGAGGTTTTGAGACTTAGAAAAAATTTACTCCTATCCAAGTCTATTTATATTCAAGTCTATTTTCACAGGCGGACCACTTAAGTGGCGCTGCTTAAGAGGTTCGTCTGCGAAAATAGATTTTCGCAGGCGGACCGGCACATTAACCCCGATTTATATTTTTGTAGGCGGTCATTTGGCTTTAAGGGTTATGTCCGCCTGCGAAAATGAGACCCCCACGCCGAGAAAAATGTTTTTCCTAATAGTGTATATATGTTTATTAAAAAAAAGCCTGAATGATACCGAAGGAGTTCGATCACCAAGATCATCGGTACTACAGTAGTACATTTTTATGGTCCTCACTTGGTTAATTCCTCAACCCTGTCATACCAACCTCAACTCCAAAATTAACTGTTACTACTACATCAATCTGAATATATGATCGAATAGTAGTAATTCAGAGGAGATGGATTGTAATAGCTCGAGTGGACGTTCACCCGTTTATTGTATGTCAACTAAATAGTTATAAAAAGTTTTCAAAAAAATTAACAAGATAAATCAATATGTAATATATCACTCCACAAACATAAAGTTATAAAAAATAATAAATTTAACTGTAAATATAAATATATTATTTTGAGTCTTGTTTGTTATTTTTGCTATAATTTGTAGAAGTTAAATTTTAACTTGCATGTTTGTAGAGTGATATGTTACATATTAATATATCTTAGTTTATATTTTTTTAATTTTTTTATAACCATTTAGATGACATGCAATAAACGAGTCGACGTCCACTTGAGCTGTTAAAACAGTTTCCCGTAATTCAGGGGCCCGTTCGGTACCGCATTCAGAGGCCCGACAGTGAAATCAATTTACTACAGACGCCGGCCGGCCGATATACCAAGAACATGCATGTATATGAATGCATTACGGCTGTAACTTGCAACAGCAGATTTGTCAATTTGGGGAACAACCCTAGCTATGGCTATGGCAGCCGTGCATGTGTACGCATGCATGCAATTGTCTGCGTCAATCATTCACTCACTCAGCCCCATGCACGCACAAAGAAGAGGTTGAAAAAAATAGTCCGTGTTTTGATTCCAATTTTTTTTAAAAAACTTTTAACCTTTTCGTCACATCAAATATTTGGACATATATAGAGCATTAAATATAGACGAAAAAACCAATTGCACAATCCAACTGTAAATTACGAGACGAATCTTTTGAGACTAATTACACCATGATTTGACAATGTGATCCTACAATAAACATTTACTAATAACGGATTAATTAGACTTAATAAATTCGTCTCACAGTTTACAGGTGGAATTTATAATTTATTTTGCTATTAGTCTACGTTTAATATTTCAAATATGTATCCGTATACTTAAAATATTTAGCACACGATCTAAACGCAGCCACAGTAAGAAGAAGGATTAAGAAGAGGACGAGGACATGGACCAGGAAGAAGAAGGAATTGAAGTCAAATCTTTTCAGGAATGACCGTGTGTGCGTCGGGTTGGGTGGACGGTAAGATCGACGACGTCCAGCATGTGATGGACGGACGATGTGAGGCCTGAGGTGACCTCTCTTGGAAAGCCTTGATCCAACAACCATGCAAGCTGCTATAGCTAGTACTACTAGAGTTTACCCTCTCCTCTCTAATCGATCCATCACTAGATCTGCCTACTTTGTTTTGGGGCGTTTTCTGCCCCCGGGAATGCATGCATGCATGCATGCAATGCAGTGCAATGCATATGCATACGGAAGTGGCTCTGTGCATATCGTTTAAATATTTTTTAAAATAAATTAAAAGAATATTAAGATAGATCAATATATGATATAAATCCTTCCACAAACATGTAAGTTGAAATTGACTTATACAATTCAAAACAATAATACTCCATCCGTTTTATAATGTAAGTCATTTTAGCACTTCTCACATTCATATTGATGTTAGTCTAGATTCATTAACATCAATATGAATATAGAAAATGTTAGAATAACTTATATTATGAAACGGAGGAAGTAACAAATTTGACCGTTGTTCAATTTGAACATACATGTTTGTGGAATGGCATAAATATAACATATCGATATATTTTACTATTTTTTAGAAAATGATGATATTTTAAGTGATATGTAAAAATAAGGGGACACCCCATAGAGCAGGTACAATACCAGACTATTAGCCAGCTATAAACATATTTTAATGAGATAAAAGATAAGAGAGAAGAGTATCGGGCTACAAATTTGTAGCCAGCTGCAGCGCGGACTCCAAGATACATTGTATGTATGACAGGTGGGACCGTATATTAGTAGTTTAGTAAGCTGCTATTATATGAATTGACTATTAAATTAGTTATAGATAAATTGGAGCTAGTGGGCTATCCTATTAAACTTGCTCTTAATGGATGAATAGAGAGTTTGACATGCATATGCGTGGATATCCGAGCAAAAAGCTCATCTAGCTTGTACAGCTTTCCAAAAACTTCTGCGAGCCTGAACAGGCTACTGATCGACCTGACCCCACTTGGACTGGATTGGTGCTCTTGGCTAGCTCCCCCTCACACCAATTTCCAGGGCTTGTTTGGATTTTACAGGAAAAGTGGCACAGCTAGCAACTCCTATCCCAAAATAAATTCCAAACATCTCTCAAGAAAAATTTAATATATAGAGAGAGAAAAAGACAATCGCGCCACACATTAACAACAAAGTAATATTGATAGATGAGTATGTAAGTGTTATTAAAAGATAAACTTCTGGATTTGTGAAGCAAAGAGATACAAAGTGATCGAGATAAAGAGAGAGAGATGGGAGAACTGACGTGTGTCACTAGGGGTATTTCTGAAACTTCATAATTTTTTCTCTTATTTAATTGACAGTAAATGAATATTCTAATTGATGGTGTCTAGTGCTCCATCTGTTTTAGTTATAAGACGTTTTGACTTTGGTCAAAGTCACACTGCTTTAAGTTTGACCAAGTTTATAGAAAAAAGTAGTAACATTTTTAACCCAAGACAAATTTATTATGAAAATATATTTAATTATTGATTTGATGACACTAATTTAGCATTATAAATATTACTAATTTGTCTATAAACTTAGTCAAATTTGAAACAGTTTGACTTTGACTAAAGTCAAAATGTCTTATAACCTGAAACCGAGAGAGTAACAAATAGCCACATTTTGAGATTTTCTTCTCCAAAAGATTTACTTTTGCCATAACCAGTAGCTAAAACCACTAGTTTGCGACGCCTACGGTAAAATTTGCCTAAAATTTATTGCTATAACATACAGGTCAAAAGCTGACATATCACTTGAGGTAATGAGAAGAGAGGGAAGACTTAGGTTGCGTTTGGAGGTATCGGTTGAGAACTTCATCTCCCCACAGCTAAAACGGAATAATCCATTAGTGCATGATTGATCATGAACAAAATAAACATGAAAAATTGATTAATTTAATATTTTAAAACAAATTTTCTTAGAATCTTTTCTCCAAAACACATCGTTTAACAGTTTCAGAAACGTAAGCATGCGCACAGAAAACAAAGGAGTAGAAGTTAGGAAGATGTGGTAAAGAACACACAGTTAGGGTGCGTCCGTTTGAGGTATCGGAGGGAGAAAAGTCCCTCGTTTTTCTCATGCATGTTCTCCCAAACTGCCAAACGGTTTCTTTTTGAAAAAGTTTATATATAAAAGATACTATAAAAATCATATTGATCTATTTTTTATTTTAGAATAATTAATATTCAATTAATTATACGTTAATGACTTATATTGTTTATGTATGTTCTTGATATTCTCTTTTTTCTCCTCTCAAACACATCCTTAGGTCAGATGCAGGAGTTAGCTCATGTGCAAAAAGTCCAGGATAGTTAATTGGACCCAACCAAAAAATACAATAACTCGATCAATGCAATAAGGTATATATGCTAACAGTGTCCCTGTCATAAACTCAAGTGCAAAAATATTGTGGTCCGTGTACAGATATTTATCGTTCTTCTTCCTTTAATTATGCACCTGTATATGTGCTTATTGTATTGTGGAGATTGATGGATACTCTTTTTCAGTTTTTCTCTCTTCTAACGACGCTACCTGAAGACTCTGTCCATTCGAATCAATAAGGATTTTTTTTGGCAGTGTTCGCGGAAAAGGGAATCAATAAGGATTTAACATTAATTACTTTACTAACTACTTCAAAGCAAGTTTAAACTGAATTTAAACATGTTTTTATTAGATTTTGATTCTAGGTATATAGCATCCAAATATATAATTAGTTAGGTATGTAATATTGGATTGTGAAATAAAGTTAAATTTGAGTTGTTTTGTTGCTAGGTATAAGTATGAATCGAATACTTATAATTAGGTATATACTCAAAATTTGAAAAATTTGAAAAATTTGGGCGAATTTGTGTATTTCATACCATGGTGCCCCATATGAATGTCATATATATGTGTGTGTGTGTGTGTGTGTGTGTGTGTGTGTGTGTGTGTATAATGATGTGAGCCTAGCTAGCTGACCTTCATTAGGCATTCACAAATCACAAAACTACTCAACATTCACAATCACAATCATTTGGGCACAAAACAGAATCACAAAAACCATCACAATCACATTCATCTGGCCAAAGAGCAAAATGACATTAACATTCACAACTACACAAAACAGAATCACAAAAATCAAATTCACAAGCATAATGGATCAACTCCCCTGTCGTTGACTTCACGGAATTGCTATAGATGTCACTGTAGCCGCCCTCATAGTTGCTGTAGCCATCACCATACTTGCTATAGGCATCACCGTGGTCATCGACGTTGTAGTCTCCTTCGTAGCCTCTGACCTCGAAGAGGCTAGATCTGGCGGCCCTGAGAGGTGGCGGTGATGGATCTGAAGGGGAAGGGGGTAAAGATCCGGCGGTTGGGGCCCAGTTCCACTCTCCAGGCAGTCGGGGGCATTAAGATCTGGAGGCCGGCGCCCGCGAGCTCCAGAATGGCTCGACCCGGCGAAGGTCAGCCCTCGGGGTGGAGAAGCCAACCTCTAGCTTGCTTGGGCCGACGGAGATGGAGGCGGTGGCGGAGGCGGCAGACAGCCCGCAGACAAAGGCGGAGGCGGAGGCAGCGACTAGACCGTGGGCGGAGGCGGTGCACGACGCGCTAGAGCCGATAGAGGTGAAGGTGATCAGATCCGACCGACGCGAGGCCAGGGGTGGTCAGATCCAGTGAACCCGACCTGGAGGCGGAGGGCGGACAGCGTTGGGACTTCAAGAGGCGGACTCCACTGCCGAGCTCCTCCTAGCATCCACGAGGCCTCCTCCCCTGATCTCCCACCTCCACCGCCTTCGCCTCCAACCAGCGTCGACGCCGGTGCCACGCCTCTGCCTTTGGTACCCGCACCCACCGGTGCCGCCTCCGCCTCTGGCCCCGCACCCGCCGATGACGCCTCCACCTCCGGTCCCCGCACCAACTGATGAACTGAGAGGAAGAGAGAAAGGGTTGAGAGGGAGAGATATAGGGGGGAGATTGAGAGAGATAGGTTGGAGAAAGAGAATAAAAATGATTTGGCTGTCGGTGGCCTGCAGTAGTGACGGCATGGAAAAAAAAGACCCGTTAGAGATGCCTTTTCGTCTTTAATAGGCTATACTGTTGCACCCGTCACAGGTAAGGGATCACCTTTGACGGGTCTCTATGTGGGTCCGTCAAAGGTGTGGTCTGTCGGGTTCACATATAGGCCCGTCACGGATAACTATTTACTCACGAAGGACCGTCTCCTCATAGCCTCATATTGAACGGACTCCAGTTGAACTTGTCACAGATGAGGTCATCTGTGACGAGGCACTTTGGCCCGTCACTGATAGGCCGTCGCGGATGGGCCGATCTGGCGTATTGTGGAAACCAACAGCAAAACAAATTATATTATTGCATAAACAGCACTAGACAAAAAAATGTCTGTATCATTTCCCCCTTCACATTGGCTGCCAAAAACTGGAAGAGCCAAACACTAGGCAACACATCCAGCTACAGTAAATCAATAAGGACAAGCAACACCATACAGCGCGCAAAATGAGAGATATATCGTTTGATTGAACGTATGGGGACGAAGACCAAAATTCTTGCTTTGCGCGATTCGCGCGGGTTCCATGCAATATTATTGCGTATATATAGATGGCCCACCTGCATACAAACATGCATACTATACAGTGCATGCATAGCTAAGCTAGCTAGGATGCATCTATATATCTCTGCAACTCTCTCTGCTGACTTCTCTGATGAGCTCTCTCGGATCGACATGCATGCATGCATGCATGCCGCGGCTGACTGAGCCACACCACACCACTTGCTTGCTTTGGTCGATTGCATGCCTTGTTTTACTTGCATTCGAATTTGCACCCACTTTGAAGCAGCAACACATGTTACATTATTTTTTTTTTCTTCACTATTTTCAGTTTGGAGCATGCTAGAACGTACGGGTGATTTTTTTTTTCTGCTCTTGATGAGATATTGGTAGGTAGTACAAAATTTCGTATTAATTTGTGATACTTTCTGGTATCTCATGAATATATAAGATATCATAAGATATTAAGTTTTACATGAAAAGTATTACCCCCATTTGAAAATCCAAAAAAAAAAGTTTGTATGCTCTTCAAAATGTACCATGCGTGATATCCCTATATCCGGGTAGTACATTTTAGAAAATATACAAAAACAATTATACTTCTATTTTAGAACGGAGATAGTAGTATAGATCCAGAACCGCGCACCAACTATATATAGATCGATGCATTAGATTTTTTTTTTTCAATATTTAGCCTCCACACTCTCCAAAACTGTTATGTTGGTTGGATGATGCATGGATCCAGTGGTGAGGTCAAGGTAGGGCTCATGCATGGATACAGCAGGAGTACTACATGCACGCACTCCTCTCTTTTCCCCCTCAAAATACCACTCACATATGCTCCCTCGTTCCCCTACAAAATCAACCTAATATCAGATGCGATATATCAAATATTATAAATTTGGACCGAACTATGTTTAGATTCTTATCACATCCAGTATTAGGTTGATGTTTTATGGGACTGGATGTGTAAGTGCAAATTGGATGAAGCTGACATACATGATTGGACAGATTATTCAGGCAGAGCGGCACATGATCAATAGTAACCCAACAAGCAAAATAGTAATCGCATGGAGCGTGACATATCAGTAGTAGTAGCATGGATAGAACAAGCTGCAGGCACCAGCAGGCTAGCACACGAGTCTGAGATGAACACTGAAACGCTCAGGCCAGAGCTCGAGCTGTGAGAAGAAAGAATCTCTGATCGATGAAGACTGCACACGGCCCAATGCAACACAAGTCCTTGAGGACGGGCGAAGAAGAAGAAGAGAAAAAAGAAAAAGAGGAGAAAACGGGGCATGAATCTACGCACCGGGAATATGAGAAATGAATGAATGAATGATGAGGCACTCCATTACGCTATGATTGGGGGGCGCCCCCATGAGAAACAACAAGCGACCGAGTAGCTGGCACACTACCAATGCTGCTGCCAGCAGAGTACAGTAGCGTCGCTAGCTTGCCAAAGCCACGCGCTGTGCAGCAGCAGCGGAGACGACGACGCAGGCGCACGCAGAGATGCAACAGTGGCTGTGGCTAGGCGCGCGTGAGAAGAAAGAGATCAGGTCTTATCATGTCACACACTAACGCCCAGTGCAGACGGAGAGAGAGAAAGAGTGCAGTACAGAGGCTATACTACAGTGGTATGCTCTTTTTTTTAACGAAGCTAAAATAAAGAAATTATTAGTATATGATTAATTAAGTTTCAAATTATTATAAATTTTTAAAAATAAATATATTTGATATGTTACATTAATTTATATATATATATAAGTTGCATGAAACGTAAAAAACGTGCTACTACCTGAGTACAGGGTGGGGTGCTGTTGCTGCGTGCCTGCGTGTACGTCGTTTGGTGGATCTGCTGGTGGCCGGCCTCGATTATTGCAGCAAAACGAGAGCGCGGCAGCGTTGGCGCCCAGCCGCCCAATGCATGGCTCGTACGGTGGCCGCGATCCATCCGTCGTCGTTGTCTTCGCATCGGTCCTGACCGCGACCCGACATGCTCGCCCGCCCGGCATTCATGGTCCCTCTCTCCTATACCCCCCACCCACACTGGTGATCAGTGGTCACTGACCCCAGGTCGATCTCTCTCGTCTTCGTTTTAAACTTTTTCTTAATACACGTGAAGTCGTGAATTATGCTGATCTTTTGTGAGAAAATGCTGTAAAAACAAAAAGGGAATAATTCTTGGGCGGTTGAGGCGATCTGCCGAAAGCCGTAGCACAGGATCGACGTGCAATAATAATATACTTTCACCAGTAAGAAAGCGTCGTTGCTCCACTCCCTTTGGTAAAGAGCGGTTGCCCATTTCCGGTGCAGTACGGAACCAAAGGGGGCTCACACACAGCGCACGAAGAAGAAAGAAAGGGACAAACGAAAAAAAAAAAAAGAAGAAAAAGAAAGGGCAACCAGCGGATGTGAACGTGACACCGTTGCGTTGTGTGGGCCGCTGACTGGCCCACTAACGGTTTGTTGGGCCGGTTTCGATGGCCTGATGGGCCGAGCAATTTGGCGGGTGCGTGGGCCTTCGGGAGGAGGCGGCTTTTCCCGATCACTCACTTCTCTCCTTCCTCTTCGTCGAGGAGGGAAAGGGTCGAGAGAGAGGCCAGTAGTAGTGGGCGGCGGCGGCGGCGGAGATGGGGAAGGGCGGCGAGCTGTGGGACGATTCGGCGCTGGTCGACGCGTTCGACCACGCCGTCGCCACCTTCAAGGTAACGCGCGCTCGTCTCTGGCCTCCATGGCTTCGATCCCTGTCCCCGCTCCAACCTGATTGCGACCTGTTTGCGCCAGTTGCGTGCGTAGCTAGGGTTTAGGGTTTTGGTGGGGAGTTTCGCGTTGCGAGTTGGGGGCCGCATGAGGCTGCTATATTTGGTGCGTGGGTGCGGCTTTGATTTTGATTCGGTTTGGGAGTGTTGTCGTGGTGACTCGAATTTTGATGCCTGGTGAGGAGAAATCCTTGGAACGCATACACGTTTGGAATAGATAGGTTTTTTGTATATCATGAACTGTTACTAATCCTTGCTGGTATCATGAACCGTTACTAAGATGTCAAGAAGTTGCTGGTTATGGGAGAATGCTGGGATTTTTGCTTCCCAATTTGCACAGTTAGCTGGAAATTTGGTTCGCATTTGGTTAACTAATCCTGATGGTTGGCACTTGTCAGGCTATGCATGGCAAAAACACCCAAGCAACTACATCGGAGAATGAGGAACCAGGAGATCCTGCTGTTGCTGCCCCTGCTGGAGAAGAGCACATTTCAGCTGAGGTGGCCGATGAGTAAGTATTGAGTATAGTGGTTTATTTGCAATACCAGTTGAAGGCTTGAAGCAATAGATTGTTCTTCTGTTGTGCTAGCAATAGCTGTCATGTGAAGAAAAGAGTAATGTAGTTGTGAGTTGTATTGGTACATAGGGAGTGGCTTTATTCAATTACTTCTGCTATAGCTCCACTTTTTATATTGATAGAGTTTTAAGACTTGAATCAGCTCTATACATGTGGTTTGAAAGGTACTCCCCAATCCCATAATATAAGGGATTATGCCATTTTTTTTTGGCAAAAATTAAGTAGGAAAAGGGCATGTCATAGTAGTTATTATGATAACTTCACCTGTTTCCTGGAAGTTTGTGCCGCTAGCTTCCTGGATGTATTCCTAGCTAGTTCCTGGTAACATTTTTACCCAGATTCATCCCTGATTAATCTTCACCACGTACTGTACGTTCAATAACTGACTTAATTCAATGATGATAACAGGAGGCACTTGTAACTTTAATTTTCTAGTTTTATTTCTTTAAAACATAGAGAGCTGCAACCGTGCAATGGCCTATCCATGTGCCCCATTTCCCTTGATCTTGCTGTGCACTTTAATTAACCTTTTTCATTTATTTGCACAATTCAACTTCTTGCATTATTGTCTTGGGGCTTCATTCTTCCAAGAAATAAAGAGTTATTAAGTGTCGCTTTGTTTATGCATTTTCAAGGCTCATAGAGAAGGATGGTAGCCAGACAGAACCTTTTGAAGCATTGGAGACACCATGTCAGACCCATGAGGAAAGGAAGTCCACTGAGCAGGCTCCTCTTCAGGAAACGGATCTGGATAAAGAGACACATTTGTCAGAACCTAAGATCGATGCCTCAGATGTTGCTGATGCTGAGCAAAAAGATACCTCAAACCAGCAGACCTGGGACTACAATGAATTGGTAAAAAAATACTATGAACTTGAGGAGCAAAGCCGGAAAGTTCTTGAGCAACTCCATCAAACAAGCTACTGGAATTACCAAGTCCCTGGTCAATCTTTAGAGTACCAACAGCCGCATGTTCCTGCCTATAGTGCCACAGCACCAGATCCGCATTCCTCAACCATTCAATCCCCGTGCTGCTGTGCGAATGTACCCCTGGTATCAGTCTCCTGCTGTTCAACTGGCCAGACGAGTGGGGTTTCTTCTTGTATGCAACCAAGTGGTGGTTGTAGCATATCATTGACTTGTAAGTGTCCTGTTGGTTAAGCTACCGTTCTTGTTTTATTCATCTGTTACAGAACTTCTTTTCAATCATGCTCCGTTATCTGCTTATGGAGTACATGATGTAACTCACTTTCAGGTGATCAATGCCCTGGCACAAGTGCAACAGATTCTACTGGAGCAACCTGCGTGCTGCAGCCAGAAAAGGTGTCTACTGACAGTGATCAAGTTGCTAAGGCTGCAATGATGACTGCTGAAGGTGCCATGAATTTCATGAGAAGTACAATATCTGGAGACTTGGGCTCCTTTCCAAGTAAGCATTTTTCTTGTTTGGTGTGATCAAAATTCATCTACTATGTTTCTGTACACGACTTAAATTTTTATTGCAAGAGTAGTGCAATAGCTAGTTTTGTACCTTTTTTCCTAATCCTTGTATCAGGTTATCATGATTTGATGAGCTTCCTTTCTAGTTTTGAACTGTGGTTAGATATGTTGTGCTTGTTTTTTTTACAATCCTTCATTTGTATATTTGTATATAGGAACAGACGCTGCATCTGGAAAGGAGAGCATGCCTATGGGGATGAATCCAAATTTTGACACCATGGGAGCAGATAGTGATCTTGCTGTTGTCTTGAATGCATGGTACACAGCAGGGTTTTACACTGGCAGGTAATTCTCGAACTTTGACCTTGGATTGCAAAGTTGCTTTTCCCCACCTCTCCATCCATATTTACCATCCAAATCTTTGTTAACACATATTCTCTTTTATAGTTGAGAAAATACATGTGGATCACTTTGATGTCACTCTGATTGTTTGGCAACTATTTTCATATTTTGGATAACAAGAGCTCAAATACGCCAAAAGTTCCATCTTTGTACTTGAGTAATTGAGTTTTTATGTTTTTTTTTTATTATCTCTGATCCAAAAATCACCTTTTTTCCCCCTTGGGCAGTATACCTCCTAACAAGACGAAGAGTCATCTTTTCTTTTCCTTGGGCAGTTACCTCCTAACAAGATTGATCTGTTTGATCTGGGTCCATGATGGCCTTTTTATTGATTTTGATAACATAGATATAATAGATTACCTTCTTATGTGCACCCTATTCTGTCATTTCTGTGCTAAGTCGTGCTATCTTAAATTTTGCATTCATCTGAATCCTCTGATTATTATTGACAGGTACCTCATGCAGCAGTCCATGAAAAATACCAGACAAGGCTGACTTCTATTAAAAGGCCATTTGGAGTATCGCCAAAGATGTCCTTTCCACTCCAGAAAAATCAAGAGATCTATTGACAAATCGTGGAACTGAACATTCCATTAGCATGTATTGCTATCAGTGCTTTTCTTCAAGCAAGAATTATGGTACAATTATACATGAATTTGCTGTGAGGCTCTGATTAGACATTAAGGAGAAACGATGGTACTGATCATTTTGCTATCCAAATCTATCAGATGATTTGTAGAAACAAGCGATCCCTGTGTCATGGCTTTGCTATTTGCCGCCCACTGCGATGAAAATGAAATGTACAGTTTGTAGACTACTTTCTCCAGGGAGGCACTTGTGCATGTCGATGGCTTACATCTGCCTCTCTTCTGGGCAGCTTCCAATCTTTACAGGTGGGTCGTGGCCTCGTGGGTGCAGGTTTAACTGTTTAAGCGGTGTGCTAAAGCTTTGTGCTTATGTTTTTGTCTACTTATGGCGTCTTTTAGCACATACTAGTTGCTGTGTTATTATGCTTGCAGACCTGCTTGCCACGAATTGTTATGTGGCGGTGGAGGTTGGCCGGTCGCCGCGCTGCACCTTTCAAGTGTGATCTGTCCATCACTTCAGCATACACGTTGACCCAGCTGCTGCATCAAGCCGAATTCCAATCGATTATCCAACAGTACTCCTTTGCAATAAGCTCGGTTTGTGTCATTTTAACGGTCAATCACGCTCACAATATGCCGTTCAAGTCATTATCATCATCACAGAGTGTGCCGTCTGCCTAATGTACCCGTAAATAAAAATAACATATCCATGCATACTTGCCGTTGTTAATTTAGTAATATACACGGAGAATACTATGTTAAGACACACATAAAAAATTATAACGTGTTAAAAGAGGGGTTAGGAACGCGAACAACAGAGAGAGAGGAAAAGGGAACTAGGGAAGTCTTTGAAAGTCTGAGAAGCAACAACTGACCAACACAGTAGGTGGCACCAAAGAAAACCGCAACTCCAAGGCACCGTCGACACAACTTCACAAGAACTCCACCGAGAGGAGAGGAAACGACGACACCTCCTCCGGCGCGGCGAGACAAATCTACGCGTACCGACGCGGCGACCGCCTCGCTCCGTCTGATTCCGTCGCGGAGGTATATCCACCATCTCTCGTCCCTCGCCTGCGCGTCTCAACCCTCTCTCACACCCCGCGCTCCCTCCTCCGTTTCCGATCTGCAGCGCGCGCGGCCGGCGAGGAGTACTGGGAGGGCGACCGACGCAGTCGGCCTCCTTCCATCTCGGTTTGAATCGAATCGAATTGAAGGTATTCCTGATTGTTGGTATCTTTTGTAACCCTCACTCCCCCGCGCCGCTTGATGAGGAGGAGTTGTGGCGTAGATTGGAAATCCATCCGAAGTTGGATTGGTTTATTTTTTTTCTCTAATTAACCCCATCTAGTTTTTCGTCAGATTTTTTTTTTTTGACGCATGGTGTAGTACTAATAAATTATAGTAGCGGTGTTTTCATAGGGAAAGAAAAAATTGGGGGTTCACCCATGCCCCACGTTAGTTCTGCCCTTGGCGCTTACTGTTCAATTTTGACCTTCAGAGGGTAGCTTTTGTACTTTTTACGTCGATTTGTGTCGTAATCTAAGACTAACTTCTCAATTGTTTTTTTTTTCTGGTGATGATTTTGTTAGCCTGATAGTGAAAATGAGTGACAATCTGATGGACAAGGTTAGCGCCTTTGGCGAGCGTCTGAAGATCACTGGGTCAGAGGTTAGCAAGAAGATGACGGCTGGCATGTCCTCCATGAGCTTCAAGATGAAGGAGATCTTCCAGGGGCAGACTCCCGCGGACAAGATTGTGGAGGAGGCCACCTCAGAGAATTTGGACGGGCCTGATTGGTCGGCAAACCTGGAAATCTGTGACTTGATCAACACGGAGAAAGTTAACAGTGTCGAGCTGATCCGTGGGATCAAGAAGCGGATCATGCTGAAGGAGGCTAGGGTCCAGTACCTCTCCTTGGTTCTTCTTGAGACCATTGTGAAGAACTGTGAGAAGGCCTTCTCAGAGGTTGCTGCTGAGAGGGTTCTTGATGAGATGGTCAGGTTGATTGATGATCCTCAGACAGTGGTAAATAACAGGAACAAAGCCCTTATGCTTATTGAGGCATGGGGAGAGTCTGGTGATGAGCTTCGGTACTTGCCTGTCTATGAGGAAACCTACAAGGTATATGAATATAATAGACCCTTTCTTTGGCTCCGGCCTGTTAACTAAGTCAACAATATAGTTTATTGTATTATGCTCCAGTTTCACTATTCTAACTTGCAGCAGTGAGTTTCATTTTCAGTCTGTGCCTGTTCAATAAAATATTGTTCAAAATTATATATGCTGATCCATGATGTGAGCTAGTCAGTGGACCAAGCAACTCAATTCGCAACAAATTGCTCAAGAAAAGCTGCTTTAGTAGTTAGCACAATACATTGATCCAACTATTGATCTCTCTTTTTGCTTCACACCTAATAATTATGGGTTGGTGATGATAATTTGTACTTGTCAAACTTTGGTGCTTGCGAGTCGGTGATAATTTGTGATGTTCATAATTGTTTTACCATCAGCCCTTAGTTTGGTAATTTTGTGCTTTTAAGTATTTACACTGAACAGAACTTGGTCAGCAGTTCTAAAATTTGATCTTAAAATAATAATTTGATCTTAAAATAATGTGTTGAATATTTAATCATAATTTAATGGTCATTTGAGTGTCCAGTTGACAGTTGTGTTAAATAACTAATACAGTAGATGTGGTGTGCTCCTGATTTTTGTAGAGCCTGAAATCAAGAGGAGTGCGGTTCCCTGGGCGTGACAATGAGAGCTTGGCCCCCATATTTACTCCTGCGCGTTCAGTAGCTGAAGCTGAAGTTGATGCAAACTTTTCCCAGCAGACCTTCGAAGATGTGCAAGTGCATACATATACTGCTGAAGAAACGAAGGAAGCTTTTGATGTGGCTCGTAACAGCATAGAACTTCTTTCAACTGTTCTTTCATCCTCTCCTCAGCAGGATGCTTTGCAGGTAACTGGATTTTATGTAACCTTATGCCAAAATCAAATACTAGGATTCTGTATAACTTAGCATTCTGTTTGGATGGAGGAAATTTTGATTATGTTACACACAGATATTATTGTTTAGATGGTCTGCATATTATGGCTGCATGAAATCTGTTTTCTCATGGAAGTTTTGCAATTGAAAATACCAATGCATTTATCTATGATAAATTGTATATCTCATTCTTAAACATCAATTTTGCTGCACCCTAGAAATTTGCTGGTCATTTTATATTATTTATGCTTGTGTTGTTTTGGCTATGAGACTATACGGTTCAATTATATTGTTCAGTTCTGCAACAGATGGCTCTTTTCAATCTAAAGTATAATGTATGGGGTCTTTAATACCGTAAGAAAACTGCTTTGCTTATTTGCTTATTATCATTTAGCTGTACATATCTAGAAAACAAAAAGAAAATGTTCAAAAGATCGTCTGCAGTGCTTTATTAAGCATGATATGCTATTTCTGATAGTGATGACATTTGTTGCACGACAACATGTTATCAGAGCAAGCAATACATTCAGAAAGTTTGTACATTTTATTTCGCGCAACAACTTGTATTATGTGTTGTGTAAAAGTTTCAAATATGTATTTTTGAAAAATTTTAGGCTGACCAAAAGTTAATCATGAATTTGTTTAATGCTATTACTGGTTGATACTCTTTTCTCGCACCCAGGCATAGGGCACCAACCAATAATGCAGGGAAGTGAATTACGGAGTATTTGCATCCAAAATGTACACTCTTTAATGGTTGCCTCTCATTATGTGTTGACTAGCTCTGTTATTACCACAGGATGACTTGACATCCACTCTTGTGCAACAATGCTACCAATCTCAGCACACTATCCAGAGGATGATTGAGACTGCTGGAGACAATGAGGCCATGCTTTTTGAGGCCTTGAGTGTGAATGATGAGATCCAAAAGGTGTTGTCCAAATATGAAGAGATGAAGAAACCCGCGGCGTCTGAGAGTGCAGAACAACGGCCGGTAGTCATACCAATTGCCACAGAACATGAAGATTCTGCTACGGTCGGCAATGAAGATGCCCTGGTCAGAAAACCAGCTGGTTCTCGAGCAAGGTCAGGTGGAGATGATGATATCCTTGATGATCTCGATGAGATGATATTCGGCAAGAAGGGAGGAAGCAGTTCCCAAGAAGGGCCCAAAAAGCAGGATCCGAAGAAAGATGACCTAATCAGCTTTTAAATACCTTTCTGGCCAGTTCCTCGTGGGATCAGAAGATGTTTGCTGTTTTATAGTGCCGAACGATATCTGTATTCATCCCCGTAGAAGATTGCACATTCGCCAGGATTTGGATCGCTTGTTTATTTGCATACGATCTATCATACTTGTCTGTCACAGTTTGTTCGGTTGATTTAAGTTGCTTCACCCTTCACATCCTCTGGTTGCATGATTGCATCTGCATTGGATGGCTAATTATCTCTTGATGGAAAAACACGTCCAGTATAATGAATGAACCTCAGCTCCTATTCATTGCTCTTTGCTTGTTTCCTATTCATTGACCTGTAGTTCTGGCTGCAGGATTCATATTATCGTTTTTCTATTTTACTGAAGGGCCGTGAGAGAGCCAGTAACCGTTTTGGGGTTTCTCGTCCAAAGATTTTCAGATTTAAAAATATTAATTTTGGTGAAAGCCTGTTCACTTGTTTGTGAAAATTCTACCAAGAATGGCAGAGATTCATCACAATACCTTTTCAGGGTGGTAACCGGTAGTCGTTACCTTTACCACTCAAAAGTCTCATCAGCCTTTCCGCTACTTTGGCAGCAGAGCAAGGAGGAAAATAGAAGTTGTTGACAAATGATGAACAAACACTGAATATATGTAAATCGTGAATCCAATACATGGTACTCGTATTACCCAACCGGTAAGCAACAACATACAAAAAGCTACATTGTACACGTTTGTTTTGATCATATACTAAAAAGTTTGCCGCAATTTCTTTCGCAAATGTGCGCCTGGCATGAAATTCAGCAGTATACTTTGGCTAGCAAAAAAATAAAAAAAAATCTCAGAAAATAAATCTCGTCACAAATACGACCACAAATCAACCAGAACTTCATTGCATTTTCACAAGCATACATATAGTAGAACGCATGTATAGTCTAGCCATCATCGACATGGTCAGCACGCCGCGAGCTTGGCTCTGAGTTGTCTCCTCAGTATCTTCCCAGACGCCGACTTGGGGATTGCATGGATGAAGTGCACCTTGTGTAGCCTCTTGTAGAACACCACCTGCAGAAAAACGCGAAACGATCGACAAGCGTACGTGAGGTGATCTCTAGCAATTTTGCTGCTGTTGCGTCGTCAATCTCATCCCAATCAATACCTGCTTGGATATGAATTCCTTGATGGACTCCTCGGTGATGTCGGAGTCGGCGGCGCGGACCACGAAGGCGACCGGGACCTCGCCGGCGACGTCATCCTTTTGCCTGCCATTTTCACATGCAGTTATTTACCTCGGTTCCGAGTAAATTGGTGAAATAATGGAGGTCTTACGGGACGACGGCGGCGTCGGCGATGGACGGGTGAGCGATGAGCAGCGACTCCAGCTCGGCAGGCGGCACCTGCATGAATGGACGGACGATAGTTAACAGCGCGAATTCTGATCAGAAAACTGATGCAAGTGTGTCCTGTTAATTGTTAATTTACCTGGAACCCCTTGAATTTGATGAGCTCCTTGACACGGTCGACGATGAAGACCTCGTCGTCGTCGTCAACGTAGCCGATGTCGCCGGTGTGCAGCCACCCCTCGACGTCGATCGTCGCGGCGGTCGCCTCGGGATCGTTCAGGTAACCTGCACGTGTTATTAATTATTACCGAGACACCTCTTGTCATCACATGCTTGCCGGCGAGCTATTAAGAGCAAGTTTAATAGTGCAGCTCACTGCTAGCTCCAAATCATTTATAGCCAATTCATACAATAGTTGCTTACTATACTATTAATACCTAGTCCCATCTGTCATACACACATTATATCTTGAAGTCTGTGTTGCAGCTGGCTACAGATCTGTAGCCCGCTGCTCTTCTCTCTCTTCCTTTATCTCTTTAAAATATGTTTATAGCTGGCTTATAACCTACTATTGTACCTGCTCTAACACTTTGCCGGGGGTGGTCCAGTAGATAGTCTGTTGGTTCGTTTTACTGTAGGTATATACTCTCTCCGTTTCATCAAGTTATAAGACGTTTTGACTTTAGTTAAAGTCAGACTGTTTTAACTTTGACTAAGTTTATAGAAAAAAATAGTAATATTTTTAACCCAAGATAAATTTATTATGAAAATATATTTAATTATTAATATAATAAAACTAATTTATTATTATAAATATTACTATATATGTATATAAACTTAGTTAAACTTAAAATAGTTAAACGTCTTTCGACATGAAACGGAGGAAGTACTAACCTTTCATGATCTGCGGGCCGCGGATGCAGATCTCGCCGGGGAGGTTGCGGCCGAGGGAGAAGCCCGTGTCCGGGTCGACCACCTTGAGCTCCGCGTTTCGCACCACAGTCCCGCACGACCCGGACTTCGCCGGCGTCGGCTCCTTGGCGAACGCCGGGCACATCGACAGCACCGGCCCCGCCTCCGTCATCCCGTATCCCTGCATCACATCGCATCGCATCGCATCAGCCCGCGTCACGTCTTGACTCCCCCGTGAGAAGGTCGCGAGATTACGGTGATTTTCCGTCCTGATCGCGACGCGCGCGCGGCACGCGCGGCCATGTCATGGTACTACTACGAGAGTTAGGTGCAGCGAACGGCTCAGATGTTGTCTCCGTACTGTTACGACGTTTTGCCACGTGATGGAGAAACTAATGGTAAGAACTTATTGCCCCTTCCCAAAATATATTCTCTCCGTTTTCGCTTTGATTTTCTTTCCAGCTAAATTTAAATTTAGTTAAGTTTGTAGAGAAAAATTTAGTAACATCTATAATATCAAATTAGTTTCATTAAATGTAGCATTTAATATATTTTGATAATATATTTATTTTGTGTTAGAAATTTTTCTACAAAATGTTCAACAAGGAAAAAGATCAAAAACAACTTACAATATGATGAAACGGAGAGTAGCAATCTAGGTTTGGATGTAATATTTTTGGTCAGATACATAGTTATTCGATTTTATGTTGTACTCCCTCCATCCATTTTAAACGCATCTATAAGTTTTCGTGTTCAATTTTAATTGTCCGTCTTATTTAATTTCTTTGAAAAAATTTTAAAAACATAAGTCATGCATAAAATATTTTTTATGTTTTATCATATAATAACAATAAAAAATATTAATTATAAATAAATAAATAAAACGAACGATTAAAATTGGTTACGAAAACCGATTGACTCAAAATGGGACGAAGGGAGTAATATTTTGAGACCGATCGATACCGACCTGTCCGAAGATGGCCTGAGGCAGGCGGGCGCGGAGGGCGTCCTCGAGCTCCTTGCCGAGCGGGGCGGCGCCGGAGAGCACGATGCGGATGGAGCTGAGGTCGTGTCGCTCCACGAACGGGTTCTTGGCGAGCGCGAGCACGAGCGGCGGGACGACGGCCGCCACCGTCACGCGCCACCGCTCGATGCCCTCCAGCATGGCGCCCATCTCGAACCTGGGCATCAGCGCCACCGCCGCGCCGGCGCGCACCGCGCACAGCAGCACGGAGTTGAGCGAGAAGATGTGGAACAGCGGCAGCACGCACAGCGCCACGTCGCCGACCCCCATGTGCAGGTTCGGGTTCTCGCCGTCCACCTGCTGCGCCACGCCCGACACGACGCTCCTGTGCGTCAGCACCACGCCCTTGGGCAAGCCCGTCGTGCCCGACGAGAACGGCAGCGCCACGGGGTCGTCCGGCGAGATGGCCACCTCCGGGACGGACCCCTCGTCGGCGCGCGCGATCAGGTCCCAGAACGGCAGGCAGCCTTCCGGCGTCGTCTCGTCGTCGTCGATGGTGATCACGGTGAGCGTGTCATCGCCCACGGTGCAGGCGTCGATCCTTGGGAAGGCCTCGTGCTGCCGGAGCTTGTCGACGTGGACGGACTGGGTGAGGATGAGCTTCGCGCCGGAGGCCTTGAACTGCTTGTGGATCTCCTGCGGCGTGCAGAACGGGTTGGCGGCGGTGGTGACCGCGCCGAGGAACGACGCGGCGAAGAACGCGACGGCGAACTCCACGCAGTTCTGGAGCAGCACCATGACGCGGTCGCCGTGGCCGACGCCCAGCCGGTGTAGCGCCGCGGCGGCCCTGCGGCACAGCAGGCGCGTCTCGGCGAACGTGTACGTCCTCCCCGTGGCCGCCGCGATGAGGCACGGCGCGTCGGGGCGCTCGGCCGCCCTGGCGAAGCAGTACTCGTGCAGGGGCAGGTGGTTGGGGATGTCGATGTCCGGCAGCTTGGACCGGAACACCGTCACCACCTCCGGCGGAGCCTCCTCGACCGCCGCCGCCACCTGCGGCTGCGCCTCCGGTGCCGCCACCTTGATCATGGCCGGAACGCTTCCTCCGGTGCACACTCTCGGATTAATGCCGACTTGCTAGCGAGCCAACAGTGCACTATGGTGCTTGCTCCGGCGAGGCACGAAGAGAGGGAGGTGGTGGTGGGAATAAATACAGCATTAGCAGCAGGAGGAGCGAGATGAGGGGGAGAGAGTGGGTAGGTAGGGGAGCAACGCAGCAGCAGGAGGAGGAAGACGAGACGAGAGGCGCACACGCGGTCACGTACGTAACACTCGCTAGCTCTTGCAGCCCCTAGCTACCTATAAAAAATATGTGCCCACGTATTAATCCAAGTTCGCTGCCATGCCGTTATTGCACGGATTGTTCTGCATTAGTTTCTCCCCCTGTTTGAGGACAAAAGAAAATCAAGTTCTCCTTTTGGCGTTAATTCTTCTCAATTTTCCAAAAATCAAGTAGAGTATAATAACATCTAGGGATTAGTAATTCTTCTCCTTTTGGCGTTAATATCAAATTCTCCTCATTTTTTTTATAATTTATACTGGCAAAATATTACACAATTTTGGCGTTAATTCTTCTCCTTTTGGGAAGATTAGGTGTTGATGAATGCTGATTTGTTAAAGGAATGGAATCAGGGCCTCATCTTTTTGCTTATGATTATGCTTATCAGTAAAAATTTGAATTTTTAATCTTAAATTTGGAGCTGATTTTGAGGTTTTTTTTATCAAAGTCTATTTTTCAACCTTGCTTTTAGATTAATAAAAACACGTATATAAAAGTTTTATTCATAAATTACTATTTGTTTGCAAATATGCCGGAATGTCCCCTCATGATCGTTCTCTTGAATATTATGCAAATGATTATAGTGAAATTATGAGAAAAAAAAAGAAAATGTAGATTATAATGACATCAATCACTCCACCCACCACAAATCATGTTCAAAATCTACCTACACATTAAAAAAAATTCTAGCACAAATAGTATCAATATTTGTTCAAAAAAATATTTTTATTTTTATTTTTCGATATATGAGTTGAATTTATATTTGAGAATTTGTAAAATGGTATATGTACGTTTTGCATGAGTGTTGTCATTTTTTTAGTTTCTTTCATGATTATTTGGATTGTATTTGAGCAAGGAAATATCTTCCGGGAGATTATACAACTTGATAGTATTTGTTAACCACAAATTACTAAATCATGAAAAATCTCTTTCAAATATCAATAACAATAGTTGCACTAGTTACTCGAAATGCATATTTACCATCATTTATAACTCATCAGTCTTGTTTTGATTGTACAACAGTATAATTGATCTAACATTGTGAATCATACACAACAAAGGAATTAATCTTACACTTGCATGAAGCACAAAGAAAATGTCCATATTTACATCAATCACAGAGATGCCATGCCACTATGCCAACACACACTTTAGCCCAGCCGTCTCACCAGTAGTTTCTGCAGCTACATGCTCCTCGCCTGAAGCGGTGGAACCGGTTCCGGTCCCTGACGACGATCTCCCTCCCGAAGATCTCCGAGATGAGCGCGCTGTACGCGTGGCACTCCTTGCTCATCCGGAGGTTGGTGACGACCCTCACCGGCGCCCCATCCGGCGTGCTGAGCAGGCCGAACGCCATGGCCAGCTTCTGGCTGTGCGCCGCGACCACGCGCCGCTTCTCCTCCTCGCCGGCGTCCAGCGCCAGCTCCGACGTGTCGGGCGTGTACCCCTCGAACCGGAGCTGCCACTCCATCTGGTGCAGCATCTCGTAGATGTCGTCCGCCCGCGGGTGCGACCTGTCCTGCGACACGAACCGGTGCGTCGCGCCGTGCACCTCGACGGCGCTGTACCCCGGCGCCTGCGCGAGGCCCCTGTCCACCGCCGCCGTCCGGCGCGCCGCGGCGGCGTCCCGGTTGTTGGCCCTGGCGTGCATGTCGGAGAGGATTACGTAGTCGCCGGCGTTGGTGGCGCCGAGGCGCTCCAGCTCCTGCAGCGCGCGCTCGGCGAGCTCCAGGTTGCCGTGGATGCGGCACGCGTTGAGCAGGCTCCGCCACGCCGTGTCCGTCGGCCCCGTGGGCATGCTCCCGATGAGCGCGCGCGCGTCGTCCAGCCTCCCCGCTCGCGCCATGAGGTCCACCATGCAGCCGTAGTGCTGCGCGTTGGGTGTCAGCTTGTGCTCCAGCCGCATCCGGTCGAAGCAGCGGAGCCCTTCCTCGAGGAGGCCGGCGCGGCTGCAGGCGTTCAGCACGCCGACGTACACGGCGGCGTCGGGCCTGTGGCCCTCCCTGACCATCGCGTCGAACACCTCCAGCGCCTTACGCCCGTCGCCGTGCAATGCCAAGCCGGACACCATGGCGCTGTACGTCCACGCGTTCTTGTCGTCCATCGCGTCGAACACCGCCGCGGCGTTCTCGATGCAGCCGCACTTGGCGTACATGTCCACCAGGGACGTGCTCATGAACGTGTTCAGCCTCGCGGTGTTCCTCAGCAGAGCGCAATGGACGCTCCGGCCGACGTCGTGGGCGCCCAGGTGCGCGCACGCCGAGAGCGCGCTGACCATGGAGCTCTCGTCGGGCCTCCATCCCGCGCGCACCATGGCGCCGAACGACTCGACGCACTCCGCCCAGCGTCCGGCCCTCGTGTACGCCGCGAGCAGCGCGCTCCAGGAAGCCGTCGTCTGCTCATCGTCCTCCATCTGCTCGAACACGCGGCGAGCCATGTCAGCCTCGCCGCACTTGCCGTAGAAGCTGATGAGGCTGTTCTGCGAGTGCTCGTCACGCTGAAACCCGAGCTTCACGAGGTGTCCCTGCAACTGCAATCGCAAAAAAAGGAGGAAAAAAAATTGAAGCCCCAATTCACCGGATTTCAGATCACTCGCTCGGTGCGCAGGTCAGGGTGAGCTGAAATTGTCACCTGTCTCCCTTCTTGCAAGGCGCCGAGCTGGGCGCACGCCTTGAAGACGAACGGGAACGTGTAGCTGTCGGGCTCGACGCCGTCCTCCACCATGTCCACGAACAGCCGCAGCGCGGCCGCGGGGTCGCGGCCGCCGCCGCCGGCGACGTAGCCGCGCATCAGGGTGTTGTAGTCGAACGCCTCGGGGTCGTCGAGCGCCGCGAAGATGGAGGCCGCGTAGGCCATGCTCCCGGGCCAGTCGGCGGCGAGCGCGCACGCCGCGAGGAGCGGCCGCGCGTGCCGCGGCGAGCGGTCGAGGCCGAGCTTGACGTGCCGCGCGTGCGCCTTCCTCGCCTCGTCCAGGCTCGCGCATGGCGCCCGGTGATCCCTCCCCCTGAAGGCGGCCTGCTCCGCCGCCTGCGCCTGCGCCGGCGACGTCGCGGCGATCCCGACCTGGTGCTGCGCCTGGGAGAGCACTAAACCCCCCACCATGCTACTACCATCGGCGAGGGAGCGGTGGCTACATGGAGCGCCGGCGACCCGGCGTTCACAAGAATCGTTTACCGCGAGGAGTAAAAATCGCACGTCTCGTCGTCTCGAGCAGTCAGCTAAGGTAAGCTCGTCGTACGTGCTCGCTGGCGGACGATGCAGACGTGGACAGTGGCGCGGAGGGGGGTGGTCTACGTGGAAGGATTCTGTGGCTGGGAGGGCGCGCGGGGATTTCCATGGGCGGTTGGATGCCATCCACATCCTGGAGTTGGAGCGGGCAAATGGCAGCACGCCAGCATGGGCCGTGACAAAAATGGTTGGGTTCAGGATAAGGTACATACATGTCCCACCTGGGCAGGCACCGGGTCGGCGGTTGGCAGTTGGCACTGCTCTCGGTGAAGTGGAGGCGGCGGTCATCGTCGGCGGATCCAATACTACGCCACTGCTTCCGCCATGGGCTGACCAGTGGCAGTGACCATCGGCGGTGGTTGATGGGGAAACCGTTGATGGGATCATGGGAGTTTGTTTACCCGAGAGGAGTTGATTTCAGATGGTCATCCTTCGAATTGGCCCAGATTATCTCCTTCAGTAGAGCTGACTGGGCTAAACGTAAGGACTGCGGCCGCTCACACACAACACAAGACCTCCAGTCCACTGGCCTGGCTTGAGAAGCATCAGAAATCACAATTTCAGAGAAAGTCCACTTTACATCCCTCAACTATGGGCCAAGTTTTAGTTGCGTCATTCAACCGCAAAACCGAATACAGAGCATCCCCTAACTTTTGTAAAACCAATGAACATCAAGTCCCCTGGCAGTATTGACAGTGATTTCTGCTGTCATGGCTTGTTGACTTAAAATCTTTGTCCCATGCGGCGTCTACGTGCTGTTTACGTGGCCCTAGAATCAAAAATAAAAAATAAAAAATAGAAACACCAATGGTGCCTCCACTGCCGCCTATTCCCAGGTGCCCCCGTATCTTCTATGTCGACTCCAACTCCAGCGATCCCATTGTAATATGCTCAAGAGGCTGGAGAAAAGGTTGGAGATAAGATGGGAGGAGCGAGAGAGAGATGGTGACGACACGTTTGTCTCACTATATTTTTTTTATTTTCCAATGAAAAACACATATTGACATATGGGTCACATTGGTATTTTTCTTTTTGTTTCCGATGCCACATAGACGCCACATGGATGTCACATGGACCAATACCAAGTCAATAAGCCACATACGCTGATATTGCCGGGAGACTTAATTTGCACTGATTTTAGATATTAGTAATGCTCTATGTCCATTTTTACGGGTAAGAGATGTGGCTGGAACTCGACCGTTGATAATTTACACACACACCTTGTAGGCATATCACTCCCTCCTGTGTTTTAGTTTTGAAGTAAGTTAAACTTTCATAATTTGATTAAATTTGTAAAATTATTCTGTCTGGATCATCAAATTAGCTTAATTAAAATCCATCATAAAATACATGTTGGTAATGTATTTATTGGCATGGTAGATGTTAATTTTTTTTAATAAACTTGATTTAGGACAAACATACTGACTAGGCTGCCTTGACGTAGGCCCAACAGGCAAACGATGCAACTAAAATAGCTTAGGGTAATACAAAGATAGAATTTGATATAGACTCTTAGTTATACATTACTAAATACTAGAGCTAAGATAAGCTCAACTAATAAGATTAGATTTCTACAAAATTTACATGGTGACTAAAAAAAATAAGCATGACTTTAGAGGAAGGCCTAGGCAAGTCTTAGCAGTCCTGGGCCTGCCTCCGCCCTGTTTTAGTTAATACATACAGAGTATCACTCAGGGGTTATCCTCCTATCCTATAATAATTGAGACAATGAAACCTCTCAACCATTAATGCACAAAAACAACTTTGTTATCTTTCTTTCCTTTTCTTCACATAATATAACAAAATTTTCTCTAATAAATACTAAGGGTCTATTGATAGGGGTTCAACTCCTAAATTTAACTCCAGTAATTAAGTCCGTAGTGAAGTTGTAGAGAAGCATAAACCCAGATCCACCTCTCTAGTTCATTTTGTGAGAACACTTCAGCCTACCCCCACTCCCTTTTTTGAGTAGAGCTGAAATCATTTGGTTGAACTCTAACTCCACATAAGAGGTGGAGCTGAAGTTGGAATTAGAGTTGTGCCCTAATAGGGCCTAAGAGTCAACTATGAGTTGTTTTACATAGTAATTATGTTTTTTTTTCACCTACCCCTCTCTTTCACGTCGCCAAATTTACTTGCATTGTATATGTCCTTATGATATGGAATGTAGTAGTATAAATGAAGATGCCACGAGGATTCATTATCCGAATAATGACGCTCCAATTCCTCTACAAGAAATTTTCTTAAGAAACTTTGCAAAATATACTGATTGGTAGTTAGTTTCCGACTTTTAGTTTATTTTATAGACTATATAACTACAATTTATTAGAACTTGTAAAAAAAACTAAATTGTTTGAGATAGGTTCTTATCTCAGGAGAAGTTATAGTTGTCAAAAGCTTTCTAAACATGTAATAGAATGAGGAGCTAAATCTGAGATTCGTCATCTAAACAGTGATGCTCTAGTTTATTTGCAAAAGATATATTTTTTGAGAAACTTTGCAACAAATACAGAAAAAATCCGGAGCGAAATCTCTAGAGAGGCCACGTCTTCCGTGGCAAGAAAAAGCAAGTAATAATAACGCAAGTAAGTTCATCTTGGGCCGCAAGGCGAACTGCATAGCCGCCGTCCGTCCGTCCGATACCCAGTTCCCCACACAAATACGCTCGTTTCCCCCACCCACCGCTTCTCCTGGTCGATGCACCGGCCGCCTTAAGCCTTAAACCCTACTCTCCCCCAAACCCCCCCACCCAAAGCCGCCATGGCTGCCGCCGCCGCGAAGGCCGCGGCCGCCGCCCTCTCCGCCGCCGGTGTCGTCGCCTTCTCCTCCGAGCGGGCGTACGCCGATGGGGGCGCCCCCGCGTTCCGATTCCCCGGCTTCTCCTCCCCCCCGACCCCTCCCCCCGCCGCGCAGCCGCCGCCGCCGCCGCCGCCAGCTCCCGCGCCGGCCGCGGAGGAGAAGCGCAAGGTTCGGAACGATCACCCCCGCACCAGCGCCGCCGGGTTCGACCCCGAGGCGCTGGAGCGCGGGGCCGCTATGCTGAAGCAGATCGAGAACTCGCCGCATGGCAAGAAGGTAGGGGGATTCCGGGCTCCACCGCTCTGGTTGGGTGTTTCTTGGCCTGCATTCTGACGGGGGGTTCTCGACCCGTGGCCGCGCAGGTCTTCGAGATATTGAAGCAGCAGGAGGATGTGCGGAGGGCGGAGAACCTGACGAAGAAGGTGGAGTTTCAGAAGGAGCTTGCGGCGATCGAACTGGTGAGATATTTCTCGGCCTATCTTTTTTTTCCTGTGCTCTTACTTTCTTAGTCATGATGAGCTGATGATTTGAACGAATTGGAATTGGTTACCATTGCAACAAGCAAAAGAGAAGAAAGCGGAACGTTTTGAGACATTTAGGATTATGAAGGAACACTTTGTAGGATCAGTAATATTTTTGCGATTGAACATCACAGCTATACTATTTCGTGTTCTTATGGTAATAATTTTTTATTCAGTTCTGACCGATATATTTTTTCATTCAGTTTGACTTATATGACTTCCATATGGTGCTTATTGGTGATATTTAAGTCTAGCTAATCTAATTAGCTGCCAAAGCCATTTCCTTGATCATTAAGTTGTGTACACATTCAGGGTGTCATCACCAGGGCAATTCTGTATGCGAATTCACAAGTTAGGACATACTTTTGTTATTTACCATAAGGAATTTTGCAGGAGAAGACACGCGTTGATTATGATGAGAGGAAAAAACTTGAGCAACAGCGAGCTCAGGTAAAATCACAGATGTCTCGATACGAAGATGAGCTAGCAAGGAAGAGAATGCAGGCAGATCATGAGGCCCAGAGAGTGAGAAACCAGGAGCTCGTGAAGATGCAAGAGGAATCAGCGATTAGGCAAGAGCAGATGAGACGTGCGATCGAGGAGCAAATACAGGAAGAACGAAGAAAGACTGATAGAGCAAAGGCAATTGTGGAGAAGGAAATTGAGCAAGAGAAAATTTTAGCTGAGGCAAATGCGAGAATAAAGTTAAAAAAACAAACTGAAGATGTTGAAAGGCGATTGCTTATTGAGGGGGCAAAGGCTGAGAAGGAGAAGTGGGTTCAATTAATAAATACAACCTTTGAGCATATAGGAGGTATGCCAGATAAATAGCTACGATATTGTGAATATATTGGACTTCTTTTCTGTAGTATTATAATATATTTTCATAAGTTTTGTATAATAAATATATTTTTAAGAATTTGGGAACACTCTTAGAAGAGATGGCTTTTCATTTTGTATGCCTCTACTAGGAAACTAGTATCCTAGTTTAATATTTTTTTCCTTTATATTTTGGGATGGAGAGAGTACTAAAGTAGACTATTTTAATTTTATTTAGTACTCCATCTTTCCCACGTAAGGCGAGCATGCATTTTAAGATTCAACTCTTGAAATATTTGATCAACAATTAATCTAATATAAATTCAATTTTATTTGATGAAGATAATATCATTGGACTGACATTTGAATTTTACTTTCCCATGGTTATGATTTTGTTGCTACAAACATTATAGTATATAAGAAATTAAAAGTTAAAGGTTGGATACACGTGCCAAGTTTGACCGTGTGTCCACGCCTTATACTGTGGGACAGAGGGTGCTGAGTGGAACGGTCTTTGTGTGCTCTTGTTATGACACAACTGTTTTAATATATAAAAGTTTGAGTATTCTGTAATACTTTTCTTCTACATGTTTCAGGTGGTCTACAGACAATATTAACTGATCAAAATAAGCTAGTTGTAGCAGTTGGAGGTGTCACAGCACTTGCAGCTGGGATATACACAACAAGGTAAATTTCATAAGCCATACCGCTGTATATGTCTCAGATTCAAGAACACTTCTTTCATAAGTACCCATGAAAAGAGTGGCACAAATTAATTGTCCTTGGCAAGCTTATTGTACCTTCTTTTTTTCTTTTGCGCCCACTTTCAACTTTCAAGATTAATTTCCATGAAACTTATTCTAAAGATTGCACAAAGCAACCAATTGCTCTACCTATCATTCATTCACTGCCCATTATTTCATCTACCTTGAGAATGTTGCTTTTCTTCGCATCTGAATTTATGTTTTTGCCATTAATTTGCTCACTTTATATTCTTATATAGATTGGTGTATTTTATTCCAGGGAGGGTGCAAGAGTGGTCTGGGGCTATGTTGATCGTATTCTAGGTCAGCCATCACTTATTAGAGAGTCATCACGAGGGAAATATCCCTGGTCTGGTGTCTTCTCACGTGCTATGAGTACAATGACTAGTAAACTGAATAAAGGAAGCAACTTGGGGAACAACGGGAATGGGTTTGGTGATGTTATTCTAAATCCTTCTCTTCAGAAGAGAGTGAAGCAGCTTGCTAATGCCACTGCCAACACAAAACTTCATCAAGCTCCTTTTAGAAACATGCTTTTCTATGGTCCACCTGGCACAGGAAAAACGATGGCAGCAAGAGAACTAGCTCGGAAATCTGTACGTTATACTTGACAAGTCTCTGTGAACACTAATGACAATGTTTCGAATATTATTAGCTTACTAACATTATGGACATCTGCAGGGATTAGATTATGCACTAATGACTGGTGGAGATGTTGCACCATTGGGATCGCAAGCAGTCACTAAGATTCATCAGTTGTTTGACTGGGCAAAGAAATCAAATAGAGGTTTACTCCTCTTCATTGATGAAGCTGATGCTTTCTTGTGCGAGTAAGTGATAATCTAATCTTCAGTCTGCTCTTGTTTGAAATATGGATTTGCAGCATCTGAAAATTTCAGAAAGGATTTGAATCTCTATTTAGATACTAAAGTAGTAAAGTTTAATGAATGATATAAATGATTTGCAATCAATCAATCACTGAACTTGATGTAAGGACTTGCCATTCCATTTGTTACATGCTTTAGAATTTGCCACTTGATGCCTCAGTGACACATGGTAGGTTGACTGAGTGGCAAATCCTCAGTTTCCACATTCATCTATTTCAGTTTCTTTTGCCTGTGTGGTGCTTGCTTTTGTCAGTACGATATTTTCATGCCATTGTTAAGCTGAAAATGGCCAGTAAAGTTGGGGCCCAAAATTGACCAGTTGTGCAGAAGTAACTGTATATTCTGAGCAAAAAAGTAGCTCTTTCTCTTGCATTTCTTCATCCTAATTTTCACAAGTTCACCTGGAAAACGTTGGGTTAGCAAAGGAATGTGAATATGTGATCACCTTTGGATAAGAGCCCTCATCTTCGCAATTAGGTAATGCTGTGCAGAGTTCCGCTTTCTAGCTCTTTAAAATTGTAACTCTAATTTCTTCCCACGTTGACATTACAGTGTGTGTATTTGTATATTTTCAATTGGTTTCCTTAAATGGGAATTTGTTATAGTCAAAGAATAGTATTAACATTTCAGAGTAATATCTTCTATCTTGCAGACGGAACAAGACATATATGAGTGAAGCTCAAAGGAGTGCCCTGAATGCTCTCCTTTTCCGCACAGGCGACCAATCTAAAGACATCGTCCTTGCACTTGCGACCAACAGGCCTGGTGACCTTGACTCTGCTGTCGCCGACCGAATTGATGAGGTCCTTGAGTTTCCCTTGCCTGGGGAAGATGAGCGGTCCAAGCTTCTCAAACTATATCTGGACAAGTACATAATGAAAGCTGGTGAAAAGCACGAAAAGAGCTGGCTCAGGTTCTTCCGTGGTCAGCCTCAGAAGATAGAGGTGAAGGGTGTCACAGATGACTTGATACGGGAGGCGGCTGCCAAGACCGAGGGTTTCTCAGGAAGAGAGATCGCGAAGCTGATGGCAAGTGTTCAGGCTGCCGTGTACGGAAGCAAGGAGTGCGTGCTGACTCCAGACCTGTTCCGTGAGGTTGTAGACTACAAGGTCGCCGAGCACCAGCAGAGGAGACGACTTGCTGGCTATGAGCAGAAGAATGCTTAGGAAGTCTCTTTTCGCGCAACCCCCCCTTTTGCTGTAGGCTCACAATGTTTATTTCTTGCGAGGTTGCCTGAACGGCCAGGTGATTTATCTGCTTAGTTGTCTTTAGCTTTATTATTCTTTTGCTGCAACCCTTACCCTTACATGGGGAGTTTTTGGCAATGGCGGATGATCAACAGAAGAAGAGGATTACATGTATGAACGATAACCTAACGCAGTGTCACTTGCGACAAGATGGGAAATTTACTGGACAATATCATTGATCAGCTCTAATTTCGCATACATTTTCCCCTTTGTTGATCTTCTTTTTTAAAAATAAATAAATAAATAAATAAACGTCATAGACTCGAAGTCATTGATCGCCGCTGTGGTCTTCCGAATGATCCAAAAGCTTTCAGTGATATCTGGTGTTGATATTGATCTGCTGGTCTACGTCGAAATGATACTGATCTGTTAGTCTACGTCGAAACACCGTATATGCCGTGATGTGTGACTGGATGAAGTGTTGTGTACTCGTTTGGTCGTCACCATTGCCCCGGCATAGCGTGCGCGGCGCCCAGCTCCACCGCATTTTTCTTCCGCGTTCTTCATTGCAGCGAGCTCGACTGCTCGAGCTTTCGACCATGAGTTTTAGAGTGGGGCCCTGCATTCTGGAACTCATGCGATTCTGCCCTCCCACAAACCGCATGAATTCCTCTCTTAACACCATAAGGCTATTCAGCCATTGCATCGATTTATTCAACTAATAACATGAGCACGAATTGCAAGCTCAGAAGGATCCGGCTGCAATTTCTGCTCAGTATGATGACTGTACTTTGGAGTAGAAATTTTGAAGAGTAGCATAGAAATGTTTCTACAAGATTACCAACAATGAGTAGCAGTTACACAACCAAATCCAGCATATCAGTGATGCTGTAATAAATTTATTGTATTCAACAAATGCGACGGATGTAGTACACATTGCCTTTACCCGTATCTGTAGAAACATTTCACACAAACATCTGTTGTTACAGTTCCAAATTCAGACCTAACATTGCTGTATTCATCTCGTGGCATTTGACGAAGTGGAGTAATACATGTAAGCAGTAATGCACAAGCACAACAACAGGAGTCAAAATAGAGTTGTACTAGCAACATCTAATTTACTGAAGCTCATTCGGCAGGACGCAGGCTCTCAGGCACGTCACATTCATCAAGCAGAGCTAGGATGTTATTCTCAGGGGCACTTACAGAGGGTAATATGGCGCGCTTCGGTACTGCGGATCGCGACCTTGCTCCGCTGCTGTCGGACTCAAGCTGCGATCCTTCCTTCACGACTGGCAGGTCTGTCATCACCCTCACACCCGCTGTAGCGATCCTTTCTTTCCATATCCTCCCATCCTAGTATCCATCAATCGATGCATCAAGTAAGGGAATATAGCTAGGTAAGTAGACACTGAAGGAAACAGGGAACTTGTAAGAGAAGGCATGTTGTTGCAAATGTAGCACTGGATTTTCCTCTACATAAGTTGAATAAAATGCATGGTTCTCTTGTGTGTAGGTGAAATGAAATTTCTCTTGTGTGTCTTGCTCCTTATAGTGGATTACATAACACAAACCAACAACACAATTCTTCCACAAACAGCGACTGAATGGCTTACATGAAGTATAGATGGTTCAGGAAGTGGACATTTCACGGGTTGATCAAGGTTGACAGGCTCCACTGGGTGCTCCACCGGCTTGAACTCAACGCCGACCTCAATGCCATGCGGACTATCTGCAGGAACAGCTTGTGAATCAGGCTCTCCGCTGTTCATGTTGGGTGCCAACGTCTCCACAACCTCCTGTATCACCAAAATGGAAACCCCCAAATCAGTAACTATTTATCTTTTAGATAACTAAAGTCGGTAACTATTTCGGTTCCCACAATTGCTGGTTGATTGCAGGGGTGGGCCACGTAATATTGTTAGCTCTGTGCAAATTTGTCAGGAACTGCATCTAATTCAAAGAATCGTCAAATCGAGAGAATTTCTCATAAACAACAAAAGCTCCCAACTTTCTCCAATTTTCTGGCAACAACCAAGCTGTCTGTTCTTGGTTGACTAATCCAAAGAAAGCACCCAACAGTTATTAGTACATACTATACTATTTCACTTGAATCCAACAAAACAAAGATCATCTAAAAGCAAACATCCTCGCTGAAACAATCCTAATTTGAGACATCATAAGAGTAAAAGAAAGCAACTACCCTGCGCTGGAGAAAGCACAATCTACCCATAAGCGCGAATAAGAGATCAAATCGAATCAGCCCCAACCGAAGGGACCTCGCTGAGCTATCAATAACCTAGTCTTCAGCTATAGCCATCGACATCTAGATCCCTCCTTGGGGAATTAAAACTAGCCAAAAAACACACCCACACACAAATGGGCCTAATATAATAGAAAGACCCAAGTGGGCAGACGGAGAGGGAGCTCACGACGGCGCTCTTGGCGCGGCGGTGTGCGCCGGCGGAGAACCTGGAGAAGATTCCAACCATCGCCCCTCGCTCTTGCTCCGTTCCTCGCCGGAGCTCAAGCTGGGAGCTCCCTTTTCTCTCGCTATGGGGAGCAGCCACTGATGATCGAGAAGAAGAGGAAGGAGACGACGAAAAGAAAAGAAGAAGAAAAAAAACCGTCGAAAGTTAATGAGAAAAAGGACGCAAGGGTGTCCCGGTCCCACCCGCCAGCGAAGAAAAGTAGTGGACCCACATGCCAGTAACTCGTTAACCAGAATATTAGTATTTGTGTTTTTTTTTCTTTTAAAACAACTTGGACCGGACGCGACCTGGGTTGAGTGAGATTAGTACTACTACTAGTCGGTTGGTCGGTCAGTCCACCCCGCGACACCAACCGATTTCGCAGCGCCAGCCCACCGAATCCTCACCGAATTTTTCAATTTTTTTTCTCTCTCTTTCCATTCTCCCCGGCGATCGAGTAGCCGGCTGCTGCTCGCCGCCCGCGCGCCGGAGCGAAGCGAGGTCCAAAGCCGGCGAGGCGCCATGCACCACGACCCCAACCCCTTCGACGAGGGCGCCGACGAGAACCCCTTCTCCGTAAGCAGCTACTACTACCTAACCAGCTCTCTTCTCTCTCTCCTTTGGTGCTCTCTGAGATCTCGGGCCGGATCTCTCCGCTTGGTTGGTGTAGTGTGGTGTTTTTGTGGCGGATGCTAATGGGGTGTGGGTGTGGTGTAGAATGGAGGAGGAGGTGGAGCACGTCGCGGTGGTGGTGGCGGTGGCGGTGGCGGAGGCAAGTCTCAGTTCTCGTTCGGGTTCGGCGGCCTCGGCGGCGGCGGCGGCGGCAGCAAGGGCGGTGCCACTGTCGACATCCCCCTCGACAACATGAGCGTAAGAGAGGCTAACCCAAGTGTCTCGTGATGTCGTCTGCTTTTAGGATCACCCACTACTTTTGCTGTGGTGCTTAGCGAGTGGCTGATCTTGTACTTTTTTTTTGTTATTTTTGTTCTTCAATGAAGGACTCGAAGGGCAAGGGGAAGGAGCTGTTGCAATGGGAGGCAGATCTCAAGAGACGAGAGGCGGTACGTGGATCATGATGTTGCCATTGATCCTTGGTGTTGGTTTAGTATTACAAGACGATGCTAAATTGTTATCTGTGTTTCTGTTTTTTCTTGGATTTTTTTGTGTTGGTGTAGGATATCAGGAGAAGGGAGGAAGCTCTCAAGAGTGGTAAGCTTCTATTCTGTTATTGCTGAACCTTTCAACTGAATGTTGTGCGTTCACGAAAAACTGAATGTTGCACATTGTACTGCGTTGATGACTTGATGTAGCCGGGGTGCCCATGGAGGAGAAGAACTGGCCACCATTCTTCCCAATTATCCACCACGACATTGCCAACGAGATACCTGCCAATGCACAGAAGTTGCAGTACCTTGCATTTGCGAGCTGGCTCGGTACAGCAAATCATCCTTTGATGATAACTATCCCTAATGCAGGGTGTTCCTATATACTGTTTTCAAGAGGACCGCGTTATTCATACTTATGGAGAACATTTGTGTCATCGTAATTTACAGGGATTGTACTTTGTCTCTTCTGGAATTTCATTGCTGTCATTGTCTGTTGGATCAGAGGAGGAGGTGAGCTAAGCACTTCTTTCTCGCTAGTTTTGCATTCCCTGTACAATGCCCATGCAGGCATGCACCTGCACATGTGTATTGTACAATTTACTTGAATAGCTGTTTAGATACTTAAAACGTGCTTTATTGCACTTTTATGGTTTTTACTGCAGTCTGCTGCAGGTCACTAAATTGTGTACTTTCTTATGCAGATTCCAAGCTCTTTTTCCTGGCTACTATCTACGGTATGCTTGGAATGCCTCTGTCATACTTGATGTGGTATAGGCCTCTGTACCGTGCAATGAGGTATGCCTCCAACAGTTAATGCTTCATACTATCAACACAGAACAATCTACTGTCATTTGCGTTTCGCAATTTGTTAACGAGGGGATTCCAATGTTCCACTTCCTGTCAGCCTAACTATGCCGAAAACACTAACATGCACATCATTGTTAATAAACCGCAGAAAAAATTCATATGTTCATAAGGATGTAAAATAGGCAATCATGAATTTAATGGTGTTTAACATCAACTGAACTGCAAGTACCTATATGTTTACTACTAGCATTGCTTTTATTTTTTGATATTCTGTCAATATGTTGAACAGAACTGATAGTGCATTCAGCTTTGGATGGTTTTTCCTTTGCTACATGGTATGGCCTTGATCAACTTACATGTAAATGCTTTTTTTGTGTTGCAAATCCTGAATGAATTATTTTGTGTCTTTGTTTTGGTGTAGCTTCACATTGCCTTCTGTGTATTTGCTGCCATCGCTCCACCAGTTATATTTCGTGGAAAATCATTAACGTAAGCTGCTATTGAGAACTTTCAATGTGATGAACCTCTGCTATTTCAACAAGATTTGTGCTTTAGTTTATCTGATCCGATTCTAATATAAATATGTTTTGTTTGACACCAGTGGTATATTGGCTGCAATTGACACCTTCTCTGATCACGCAATAGTCGGGGTGAGTAGTTTTTGTAGATTATGTTTTGGATCTTCTGTACCTGGCATATATTGAATAAGCAACTAGGCATGTTTTATGCTAACACTTCTCTACTCACATAGTCTACAAATATTTCATTGCGACTTTGCAAAGGTCCAGTATTGAGTATATGTATGTGATTTTGATATAAACTTCTGTTATTTCAGATCTTTTACTTTGTCGGATTTGCCTTGTTTTGCTTGGAGACACTTGTGAGCATTTGGGTTCTTCAGGTTTGTGACTCAATCTGCTTTATCATGATGTCCCTTCCCTCCTACAGAGCATTAGTTTGCATTTTGTTTGTCAAGCCTCTTGGTGTTAGCACAACCCTTTCAGGCATGTCTGGATATTATATCTGAATGGATGATGAGTAAATAGCTATTTTTGACTCATGGAGTACATTCATTATGGATTAAATCTTTTGAGTTTGGACATGTGTATATCGAGATAAATATAGTTAGTTATGGAACAATGATTATATTTATTCACATAATATTCTTAATTTCTTATATATGTTAGTGCACTTCTTTAATTAGAAGCTTTCTGTACTTACTATTATTTTCATTGGTTTGGCTTTCTATCTGTTCATTTCTAGGCATGATTTTCAACAAAAGTGAAGTTTCTTGCATTTAATAAAGTAGGATTTTTTTTATTTACTTGTGATTGTAGCTTTATGGATAAAAGCACATGATGTAGATCAGCTAGCCAATCTTTTGTGGCTGCGATGTCCATTTGTCTTACAGTAAAAACAAAAAACAAAAGATTGAAGGCGCATATCACATTCTCACATTAATATCAATCCCTTGTAATTGGTGTTATACATCTTTACCTTTTTAACGTTATGTATCGACCTATGTATAAAGAACTTTTGATAATTTCATTTCTCATCATGCATTCTGCCAATGCTAACTTTTGATCTTCTGATTTTGGTGCATGCAGAAAGTATACATGTATTTCAGAGGGCACAAGTGAAATGGGCCGTGGAAGAAATATTACAAAAACCCACCAACTACTATCTGATTGAGCTGCAGTTCTGTGCATACATATATGTACATGTCGATCTTGTATGTTATGTTAGTGATGGAGATGTTCTAAGTACATGTCAATCTATAGTGTTATTTTTTTTACAGGAATACTATTATAGTGTTGTTTTCTGGACTTATCGGTCTGTTGTGTTGAACCTCAATTCTTTACCTATACAAATTGCACTTTTTTCACTCTTTTGTTTGATAGTTCAATTTTACGGTTGATTGATCTGTTGGTCTATGACGAGCCATGCTCGTTGGAACCAGAAGACAGCAACTCATCTGTCTGGGGATCTCATTTGTGCTTTGAGACTTGGAAGGAATCCTGCACTCCTTGGAGATTCAGCTTCCGCCGAACCGTACTCTTGTGCTCACCAATGTTTATTTTTTTTAACAGCAAATATAGAGCCAAATGAGGCTGTTTACCATATTTTTCCCAGGTAATAATGTTCTGGTTTGGCACGGTTCGTATTATCAGCGTTGATACAACTTGAGTTGAGAATACATGCCAGAAAATCGGCAAACAAATATACGGCACAAACCTGACATAATATATCATGAATGCATAATTGATTATATCATACGGCTGACCATTAACTTGCAAGATAAAATTGCACTGGAAAGTGGAAACAAATCGAATTTCTTCAGTTTCGTGGCCGTGCGAGGTTGGGCGTTGGCAGCCCGCAGCCCCCAGCATATGCTTTGGACATGTCCTGCGAGTCTCGGCCATCTAGACATCTAGTGACATGGATGCTGACTTGTCTTGGCCACACAGTGGCGCGGCTGCTGCTGCTGATGAGGTGCTCACCTGCTGCCACGAGATTACGCGTGGACTGCGTTGGTGGGCTAGATGTACATATAGGGTGCACAGCAAACAGCAAGGTTGAAGGGAGCAGCATCAGCGATATCCAGCCTCCATTCCCTCATCCTCAGCCAGCCATCCCTGCGCTGCCACGTGGCATAACCATATCTAAATTCATGAAACCACCACCAAGCTTTCTCCCGAGCATCCCTGGCCATCACAAATTCAAGCATCGATTAATCGGCAGCACAGGAACAAGTGCATGCATTCTCCGGGACATAAAAATGCAGGACGTGTAAAATAAATCTCAAACTACGTCCTTCTCTTCGTATCTTGGCAGCTAGCAGACAAGCAAAAAAGCACTGCAACTTTCAGCACATAATACTTATATAAATTCAGAAATTAAGTGAGAAATGTTAGAAACATCACCAGAAAGGATGATTGTAAGAGAGCCAAAAAGCTTTTCTTAACAATAAAATTCAGTGTCCATAGGGAGAATGCTGACAAAATATGATTATTTGAAATTGAAGAACTCATTTTCAGTTCACTATAAGCTGCCCTTGATATCATCAGAAAAGAAAGGAAAATAAGGGGTACCACATCATCATCATCCTCTCTCCTCCTTATGTTCTCCTAGCTCTATCCCCACAATTCTTTCAACCTCCTCTCTCTTCTCATCAAGCCTCAATCAAAAGGCTTGAAGGGAAGAAGAGCAACTCCAGCAGGTAGAAAGGCCAGAAGCAAAGATGGCGATCTCCAGCCTACATGCCACCACCTCCCTGCACTCCCCATGCACCACCAACACAAGCTTCAGGCAGAACCAGGTCATCTTCTTCACCACCAGAAGCAACAGGAGGGGTAGCACAAGGTACGGAGGAGCAAGAACCTTTCAGGTTTCATGCTCAATCGACAAGCCAGTGGTGATTGGCCTTGCAGCAGACTCAGGATGCGGGAAGAGCACCTTCATGCGCCGGCTCACCAGTGTGTTTGGTGGTGCTGCAGAGCCACCCAAGGGTGGCAACCCAGACTCAAACACACTCATCAGTGACACGACAACGGTGATATGCCTCGATGACTACCATTCCTTGGACAGGACTGGCAGGAAGGAGAAAGGTGTGACTGCCCTGGACCCTAGGGCAAACGATTTTGATCTCATGTATGAGCAGGTGAAGGCAATCAAAGAAGGCAAGGCAATTGAGAAGCCAATCTACAACCATGTTACTGGTCTCCTAGACCCACCGGAGCTTATCCAGCCCCCCAAGATTTTTGTCATTGAGGGCTTACATCCCATGTGAGTTTACATTTTATCCCATGCTCCACATGATTCTTCCTTCTGCTGTAGTATTTGGTGTTTATTCTTTTGTTTCTTCATCACATTTGATTACATTCTGGGTAAATCGCTCTCATAATCTCAGTCCAAAATTATGTTATATATCTTAAAGAATATTTCAAGTACCTGATTTTTCAGGAGGTAAAAATACTTCCCGAGTAAAACTAACATGATCATTTTGCAAGTCTAACACAAGCAGATTGTTTTTCCAATTTCTTGTCATTACTTATTAGTTTACTTATACTTTTAAACCAGGTTTGATGAACGTGTGAGGGACCTCCTAGATTTCAGCATCTACCTGGACATCAGTGACGAGGTTAAATTTGCATGGAAAATTCAGGTCTGTCCAACAGTAAGGTTAATGTATTTCTTCTTCCACATGAGCCATGGCACAGCAGATTTTGCTAAAATAAACTTGCACTTATGCAGAGGGATATGGCAGAGCGCGGTCACAGCCTTGAAAGCATCAAGGCTAGTATCGAAGCCAGGAAACCAGATTTTGATGCCTTCATTGGTACTGCTTTTTACTAACTAAAAGTTCAAAGCTACAATTATAATTCAGTAAAAAAAGAAGAAGCTATATTTGAATAGATAAAAGATATGCAAGGCATACCACATCAAATCACCAACAATTGAAACTCAATAAAACAAGACATGTCAATGCTTACCATTTGTTATGACAGATCCCCAGAAGCAATATGCTGATGCAGTGATTGAAGTTCTGCCAACCCAGCTTATTCCTGATGACAATGAAGGAAAGGTGCTACGTGTTAAATTGATCATGAAAGAAGGTGTAAAGAACTTCAACCCAGTTTACCTCTTCGATGAAGGATCAAGCATCACCTGGGTCCCTTGTGGAAGAAAACTCACATGTTCTTATCCAGGCATCAAATTTGCCTATGGCCCAGACACTTACTTTGGGCATGAGGTAATTTACATGGTTTATTTGTCCCTTTTTGAAATGTCCGCAGCAAACCAACCACTGTCACTTGGATATTAAAATGACAGCAAGATAGCTAGCAGTCTGAACTCCGAAGTATGAACAAATACTCCAAAACAACTGTAGATCAACAATTCACTTCGTACACAAATCATAATTGTCAATCAGCTTTCCTCTCCCAGAGCTGTATATGCTTACTGGTTTGTTGATGTCTTCAGGTATCAGTGCTGGAGATGGATGGCCAATTTGACAGACTAGATGAGCTTATCTATGTTGAGAGCCATTTAAGCAACCTCTCAACCAAGTTTTATGGAGAGGTGACACAGCAAATGCTAAAGCATGCAGACTTCCCCGGCAGCAACAATGGAACAGGTCTCTTCCAAACTATCGTAGGACTGAAGATTAGAGATCTCTATGAGCAGATTATTGCTGAGAGGGCCGGTGCACCTACTGAAGCAGCAAAAGTTTAATGAGCTCCACATTCATATTTCGTGAATCTCTTCATCACCATACCATATCAATGAGAATGGGCATCCTCGCATTTCTTGTAACTAGTTTTGGAAATATTACAGCTAGAAGAAAGTAGGATGGCCATTGCATAACTTGTGAAACCATGCAATGGAACTTCTAAAAATCCCTCTCCATGAGGGTGCTCCTACATCTCTTCTTGACACATTTCAATGTACATCTTCTATATTTCAATGTAGAAAGAAATACAGTTGCTTTCTACTATAAAAAATAGGTCCTTCCTTTAGTGCCTCTCTTGTTGGCTATTGCTTCTGGTCATAAGTCAACAACATATGATCGACAAGGGAAGAAAATACAGACGGAATATTTATAGATGAATTGGGAGTAAAATTTATGAGTGGTAGTCCAATGAGTGCCTAACCAATCTCACTCTATTGTGTGGATCTGCAGTGAGAATAATGCAATTCAGTGAATCATATTCGTTCACCAATTAATGGAGTCATGGGATCATCATGGTTATATGCAGCTATGCTTTAAACAGAAGTTATATACGGTGCACATGATAGTTTCAGATAAATAACAAACAGACAACCATGAAAGGAACTCCAGATTTCAGAACAGAAACTCATAGGCTTGCATATGTGAATTTCAAAAGCACATTGCATAAACATGGAGTCAAGAATTGCATAAATAATATGATGCTGAGCATGAATATGAGACAGTGCATGTTATGCAAGCCTAAAAGAGAAGCCTACAAACTCATACAAAACATTGGTGATCAGCATGTACCGGCCTACCAGGTGGTACCACCGGAAGTCATGACTACAATTACAATCTGTACTTGGTGTTTCCATATGATACAAAAATGTGACTTACTATGACAAGTGTTGGCTGAAAGGGAATTGCTAGAAAAACACTCATTATGTTGGCACAACATGCTACGGAAGTAAAATATCCACAGTAATAGATTTACAGCAAAACAACTGATCATAGATAAGGTTTCTTCACTTGTCTCACTAGTTACCATGCATCATCAAAAGAGAAGACGTGGATAAATCCATATCTGTGAAGGCCATGGCAAGTGGTTCATTGCTTGAATGGACAATGGTCCAAGCCCTTGACCACCGAGAGGCACCTCACGCCCAGGCCGCCATGCATACCAGTCACGGCACCCAGGAGCAGCAATGTAAATTCTGTTCGCCTCCACGCCGCAGTCCACAAACAAGCTGTAAGCCCCAATGTTGTCCACCTCTTCCCACCTCATCTTCATCATGTCAAGTGCATAGACGCCAACCTTCTTCACACTCACCAATGTCTCAAACATATGGCCCAATTTCGGCCCCATCATGAAGAGCACCAGGAGCAATCGATCACCGGCGGCGACCAGATGCGGGCCGAAGTGCCACCGGTCGAACGTGCTGACCTCAGGGAGGCCGGCGGCGTGCAACATTTGGGCGGATTTGTTCGGAGGGTTGGCATCGAGGGGGAACTCCAGCAACTGCGCGCGATCGGTCAAGCCGAGGACGCGCCCGCGGAATTCGAGGATGGATCGGACGAAGGAGGCGGAACGGGGGAGGCTGTGCTTGGTCCAATCGAGGCGAGGGTTGTGGCCCGCGTCGCCCACGGGGAGGGAGAAGAAGGCGTGCTTGGAATGGAAGAGGAGGAGGCGGCGGGATGGCGCGAGGGCGGCGTAGTGGTAGGCGAAGTGCGGGGAAGGGAGCGGCAGCGCGTGGCGCGTGGCGCCAGTGAGTGCGTCGACGAGGTGGAGGCCGTGGAAGCGGTCGCGGCGGCGGAGGAGGACGAGGTGGCCGCGGGAGGCGGAGAGGAGGGTGGCGTCGCCCGGGACGGGGTAGGAGGAGAGGGGCGCCGCGACGACGAGCTGGGAGAAAGGGACGACGCGGTAGGCGGGGCAGAGGAGGAGGAGCGGCGGGATGCGGGGGCGGACGAGGTCGGCGGCGGAGTCCCGGAGCAGGCGGCGCCAGGGCTGGCACGCGGCGGCGAAGGCGTAGACGGAGCGGAGGCAGGGGAGGAGGCCCCGTAGCACCTCCGAGAGCGGCAGCTCCGGCAGGTTGGCCCAGTCGCGGAACTCCGGCGAAGGATCCATCACCGCACCGCCGCCGATGGGGGAGGCGCAAATCATCGGAGTTCTCGTGGGGCGCGCCGCCGGCGAGGCCTTTTCTCCCCCCTCCTGCAGACGAGGTCACGAGGACGGTGGCCGGTAAATGGGCTGGGCCGTTGATGCCGTCACTTTATCATGGCCCGTATAGGCCTCTCAGCCTCTCTGCTCAAAGGCCCAAGAGCCATTTAGTTTCCCTCCGGTTGGGCTGAATCTGTAAGCCCAACCAACCAAAATCAATCGTACTGCAAACTTCCGAGGTTCTGTTTACGAAGTTCTAAACAGTCGGTTGATAACCAGTTTCTGAAAATTCAGAAAAGTTATTTTTGGATTTAGTTTATTTTTTAAATTCTATAACTGCATGAAAATATGTATTGTTTGAGAAGCGAGAGATATTAGCAGAAACAGCAGCAGCTAAAAGTTTAGCTCCCTGGAGCTTCATCGGCCATTGCAATCTTGAGAACTGAAAGCATCGGCGATTGCAACCTGCGATGCGAGGTGATTCCGCGTGGAGGTTTTGACTTGTGCTTTCCCTTCCCCAGTCAACAATTTTATAAGATCAGACACTGGCATCAAGGAGCTGGGATTAAGGGGAGTTAAACACAAGCAAAGGTGATCTACGCTGTCCTGTTCCTGATTAAAACCACGGTGATCTGTTTCATGCTTCCTTCACGTGTACTCGCACGCCTCCCCAAGCTCTCGCTCCATCGATCGGCCATCACGAGGCACTGGCTTTCAATTGATCATGTCTTAATCACTCGATCAGTACAAGTACGAGTTCTTGCAAATTATACAAGGACGTACGCGTCGGATTCCTCGGGTTTCGCACCGCAAAAACAGCAAGTTTCAGACTTTTGTAGAACTCCTGCATGAAGCATATGAAGTTGTAAAAAAAATTCAGCACGAGTTATGTACTGCAGCAGTGCAGCTGATGGTGTTTCAGTACATAATTGGAGATCCAGAAATCAGCATGGTGTACTGGAGTACTACAAGGACCAAATGAGTCGTGTATTCCCAACTCATGACTGTCAGTGTAGATAATTTCATACTTCCTACCTACTAACAAGATAATCTAGATATTATTCAATACATGTATAATACTACTAGAGTTCAAATAAATTATGTCTGATGCTTAGCTAGCTAACTAGCTAGATATATCTAATAGGACTAAACTAAATAAACTACAGTTGCGCCTGATCTAGCTATAGCTATCTATTGCATATTAACGCTGAAGATCTGAACTAATAATATAAAGTTCAGAAAATATGGGGGTGATGGATCGACCATATTCTTACAGTCCTCTAGGAGTCTACTAGCAGGTAAGACTTTTCATAGTTAACTATGCATAACAAATTAAATTGCAACTGCATGTCTTTAAATATTAGCTAACTTGGATTGGGGCTAATCAGATTCAAAGTTTGGATCCAGCTCCTCAAGTATTATCTCCGAATGAAGGCAGATATATTTATTTGTATTTTAACTCCCTCGATCAGTGTCATGATCAGAGGGCGCGGGAGCATCTTAGTGTGAGCTCACTAATTAATCTTGTTTTGGTGAAGTGATTAATTAACAAATCTATGGACGATGATATAAGCATATTTGGACGGACCTGTAACTAACCCTAAGATAATCTCGTGATTAGCTGCTATGGCGTCTTGTTGGAAGGATAAGCATGCAGGGGTCAGGTGGCAATGTGAAATTAGTTTCAATTTGCATTCATATCCTTCTGCGCCAATAGCTGCCGGAAATAGCAATGGTTGTCTCTGTATTTTTTTTGTACGCTAGCACAAAGAAACATTGCTATTCTACTAATTAAAAAATTAAGATGCTTGCATGCGAAGGCTTGATCAGCTTAAAGCAACTATCAGCTACACGTATGCTGAAATTTCAAGACCATGTTAAGGTCTCAATTAACTCTGATCACGTGATGCAAGCACCGGAGCAAATCCAGTTCTCTGGCCTAGCTTGTACATATATGGCATTACTTTGATGACTTTGACGACATCCCTGAAGTCATTAGTGTGTCATCCAAAAGGCCAAAACTTTTGAAGTAGCAACTGGTCTTGGTTTAGATCCCAAATTTAACCTTTGGAACATGGTCAAAACGTAAATCTCACTGGTTAATATCGTATAGTTAAGTGCACTGTTCTAGCTTAGGCCAGCAGTTTCAGGCAGGAAAAGGGATCGATCGAGTGCATGCACATGCAAAGGAACAGATCAGCAGTGTCTGTACACATAATTAAGCTCTCTAATTAAATTGACAGTAGTTTTAGAATAATAGCATAAGAACAACAAGTGACACTTTTCGAGATTATAATATGATTACATTCATATGCATGCATGCTAGCTTGATGTCACATGCATTGTAGTCGATGCTTCTTATTCCATCTTGCCCTAGCTCTAGCTAGCTTGTCCTTAATCTGCATATGCAAGCCTGACCATGGATCAGAGAATCCCACTGATGCGATGGAGAGAGATATTGCTTCCGTGCAACAAGCTCATTAGCTAGCTATCTTTAGGCAGGCAGTGAGATAGTGTATTTAATATTTATTATGTGAGGTGCTAGATTTTTAAACACATGGACGAACGTGGGAGTTGGACAAGACAAATCTCGAATCAATTATTGTAACGAACTTGAAAAGAGGCTCCATGGCCAAGTGGTAATGGTTCTTCCAATTTCATTAAGTGTACTAGCTAATTAATTAATGGCTGTAAACAAGACGGCTAAGCGTTGTCTTAATCTAGGCCTTGGGTTTAATTCGTTGTCATTTGGCATCCTTAATGACGCCTTTTGTCTTCTCTGTCTAGTGATCTAGTCTCGCTAGCTCTCTAGCTGTATCACCGCAAGCACTCCACATAGACGTTCTTACACACACTTAATCTCAGGGCCTATCTAGTTCGCGAAAAGAAAATTTTTAGGTGACACATCAGATGTTTGACCGAATGTCGGAAGGGTTTTTCGGACAGGAATGAAAAAAATAATTTCATAACTCGCCTGGAAACCGCAAGACGAATATTTTGAGCATAATTAATCCGTCATTAGCACATGTGGGTTACTGTAACACTTATGGCTAATTATGGACTAATTAGGCTCAAAAGATCCGTCTCGCGATTTTTCCCCTAACTGTGCAGTTAGTTTTTTCATTTATCTATATTTAATGCTTTATGTATGTGTCAAAGATTCGATGTGATGTATTTGAGAAAATTTTTGGAAACTAAACGGGGCCTCACTAGCTCTGTCTAATTAGTTTTGCAATACATGCAAACCCTTTGGTATCCAAATTAATAGAAGCATGCCAGGAAACTAAACATAGACATTCTTACACATTGTAGATGAAATTAAGTTCGTGTTGACGTAATATAAGTAATGATTAATAAAAAAAACATGTACGTGCAACAGAGGCAGGGAAAGAGCTGAAGAGGGGGGAAAGGTATATGCATGCTACTACATGAAGGGGAAAAAAAAGCACTACCATGTGAGTAGCTTGGACTGAAGTACATATACTACATGGAATCAAGAAATCTGAGCTAATCTGGTTAATTAGTACAATTATGATATACTCTCTCCGTTAAAAAAAATCAACCTAAAAAAATATGACGTCTAAATCCATTGTACTAAAAAATATTTTTAAGTTGAGTTTTTTTAGAGAGGATTGAGGGAGTATATACATATGAGTAAGTATGGCTTTGCCTGACACTTGTAATGCAAAGCAATGCAAGGAAACAATCAATCGCTGCCTGCGCAACCTACTTCGGTCAAAAAATAAATTACAATAAATCTAAACACGTATATAGGTTGATTTATTTTAGAACAGAGGAAGTAACAGGGAATAACTCCAGGGGCCAGTTCTCAGCAGGGTTTGTAACGTACATGCTCGTACCAACATCACAATGGCACTGGCACGTCCTGTGCTTCTGGCACGAATATTAAGTACCAGGTGCAGTAATGTGCTACTATTACATCCATATATGTATATGCATGATTTCCTTTTATCTGTGTTTAGTGTGATTACTTACTTCTTGTTAATGAGAGTAAATAAACTTATGTGAGCTCTCTAATCTGTTTAATTTAGCTAGCTATACATGCATGCTGAAATGACCACATCAATATATAATAGTAGTGTTACAATAGTGAGTAAAGTGCACGACCGGTCTATATAACTTATATACTCATGTCATTTAGATTTTTAAACTCTTAAGATGAAGATTTAGACAAAAAAAAAAGATTAATAGGTTCTAGAATTTGGATGCATATTTTAAGAGTTTAGGGACAAAAGCTAGCGCATAAGTTTAGAGACCACCGATGCACTTTACTCTCCAATAACACTGTGAACAAATCAAACTATATATCTCTGCTACTATAAAAATTGAAGATGTTTTTTCCGGTATTTTAATACGCCATCCGTGTTTGAGTCGGTTTTAAGATCGTTCGCTTTTAGAAATACATATACATGCTTAAGTTGGATTTTAAGCTCGTTTTCTTTTGGAAATAAAAAAGAGTCATATAAGAAATCTCTTTTAAAAAAACTTTGCATACTATATTGAGATGAAAGTCGGACTCTTAATTGTAACTCATGATTATCTAAAAAAATCCAAGTGAATTCCTACAGTAAATTTTAACCTAGCTAAACTGTCTAACAATAATAAGATTAAAATAGCATTCACTCATTACAACGCAGATGTATTTTTGTAGTGTATATATACTATGGCTGAGATCGATATGGCCTGCCCCCAATTCCTCACGTCTCGCCTGCTATCTTGTCTGTAAATTAATGCATGAGTAGAAAACATGTTCGTTTGGTCCGTCTCTCTTGCAATACAAAAGAGGAAACAGGCAGAACTTTTGCAGTACTGGTAGCTACAGCAACAAGTCAAGAGACAGTTGATCAGTGAGACCAAATGGCTTTGTATTTGGAAATTGGAATCTTACTGGGAGAAGAGAGATTTAATTAGCTCAGGGAGAGATGGAACGGTGGCCTCCGGGAAAAAATATAATACATCGGCTGTCAGCAGAAAATTAATTAGAAACAGTAACACAGGCTTCAAAAGATACGTTCACTAGCTACTAGTTTTGTCCATTTAAATTGAATGATGATGAGAATCTTGCAGAGAGGCCTTGACTCCAAGTCTATACTGGCATATGTATATATACGATATGTACTGCAGTTTACACGTACCGACGTACGTGCTTGGGAGTCAAACTTCACAAATCATATATACATTCCTCCATGAAGACTTGGAGGCTTGAATTCACAGCAGAGATGCATTGGCCGTAAGACTGGAATGTAGTGAAATTTATTGATGTTTGTTCACACGAGGTCAAAGTCTTTTTTGAATTAACTCTGAACTAGCATCAACTAATTAAAAGGGTTCAACTTTGGTGATACTAATCTAACTAGCTGCGATTTAACAAAATCCACTCAAAAATATAATCCACAGAGATTAATTATGACACTAATTAAGATGAGCTCTATGGTGCATCTATCTCATTTTGTCATTACTAGATGAGGTGCATCATATTTATATATATGAACAAATAAAACTGAAAAGGTTGTGAACACTAATATTCCCTCCGTTTTAAATTACTTATCATTTTAGATTTGTTCTAATTCAAATATTTTTAACTTTAACCATCAAATTATATAAATTCATATAATTTTAATAACGTGTAAATTATATATTATGAAAGTATATATTTATCATGATAAATCTAAAACATAAATTTTATCTTGTTCAACTATACATATTTTCAAAAACTGAGAGTCAAAGTTAGCAATGTTTGACTAATAAGCTCTTGTTTAGTTCCTAACTTTTTCTTCAAACTTTCAACTTTTCCATCACATCAAAACTTTTCCACACACATAAATTTCCAACTTTTTTCTTCAAACTTTCAATTTTAGTCAAACTTCCAATTTTAGTGTGGAACTAAACAAACCCTAATTAATAGGATAAAGCTAAAAAAATAAGTATTTTTGAAACGGATCGGAGGGGGTATTAAGGTAGGTCATCCTAGATATTAGAAAGCAGAAATGTTATCTCTACTCAATTTCTAACTTTGATCAATTCTGAACTAATAACCATTCTTACACTAGATGCACTCTCTCCCACACACTAGTACTAGCTAATATTAATTAACTCTGCACACACATATATAATCCGGCATCATATATATGGTATATATTTTTTTATGCGAGAATAAAATTAACTAATTTTCCATTTGCCACTTGGGCATTAATCCGGCCAGAGTAATTAAGTACGCAGCTGGTAGGAGTGGCCGGGTACTGCTCATGGCCCTTCTCATGATTAATTTATGCATATGCATATATATATATATATATATATATATATATATATATATATATATATATATATATATATCTTGATCCTAGCTAGCTACTGGCAAGCAGAAATTTTCAAAGCAACTCAGTTTGCAAGGCTTAAGTCTTTGCTTCTTAAAGAAGACAAAGGTATTAAAGTAATTGCGAAGTGCAAGCTTTCAGAGAAGCGTATATGATGAAGCTTTTCTCTACTTTTGGGTGGAACTTTAGAAGAAGGATTAAAGCTTAGCTTTTAGTTTCTCTTGCTTGTTGTCTGTCTTTAAAACTTATTTATGCTTTACCCATGTAACGGGAGAGTCTTATGTACTTGTGTTTGTTACTTTTAGGCTGTGTACACCCTCACAAGGCCGGGTTTAATATAATTTATTATATATATATATATATACACATATATATATATATACACACACACACACATATATATATATATATATATATATATATATATATATATATATATATATATATATATATATATATCTTGATCCAATAATTAATTTAATCACTAGGTAGATGCATGATAACGATCAATCAATTAAGCTGCAGTCTCAAAGAAGATCTCAGAAGTAAGAGACAGAGAAATTATAAATTATTTATTAATTGCATCTTGATTTTTTTGGGGTTGTAAGCTGTGTCGCGTCGAGCCGTGGTACACGAAGCCAGCTGACGTGAGGGAGGCGAAGAAGCGCACAATTAGCGCGAGAGCAGAGTGGCAATTAAGTAGCTAGGGTTCCGAGTTTAATATCACAGAGAAAGAGGTAAGAGCGATCTTAGTTAAATATTAATCCATGCTTAATTAAGCATGTCCTTTGCGCCAAAGTCGCCTTCAAAACTGGTCTTCGGATCGATTTGTTACGCGCAGGATCTTTTGGTCATTTAGGAATTAGGATGTGGCAGGGATTAATAGCCGGCCAAGCATTAATATTAGTAGGATGTACTTCCTCCATCCCAAATTATAAGAACTCTATTTTTTATACACGATCTTTAATGGTATACTTTGACCATTAATTTACTTCATATTATGTTTTTAACAAATATAAAATTAGCTTTACATAAAAGTAATTTAAAATATAAATATAGTGATATAATATATATAATACTGGGCTGGAGTATATGGTTAATATAATTATTAGTAAAAAATTAGCAACTTTAATTTTTATTAAAAAGAGATTGTTCTATAATTTGGGGCGGAGGGTGTAATTAATCTGCACCGTATCCTTCAATTCTTCTTTTTATATATATATATATATATATATATATATATATATATATATATATATATATATATATATATATATATATATATATATATATATATATATGTATGTATGTATGTATGTATGTATGTATGTATAGACACACACTCTCTATATGACATCCACAACCGCATGCAGTATATATATATCCCTCCTCTCATACTACCCACTTTCAAGAATAGATCAGCAGTAATTTAGGTAGCAGTTCGTGTGATAAACTGATAATAATGACAGCTAGTATGGACCAGTCGTTACTTGTTTTATGGTACTGATTAACTAGTACTCATGGTTAAATCATGACTCATATATGCGTAGTATTTTTTTTTCTCCGTCTGAACGCGGTCAATATTAATGTACTGTATAAGATATGTACTCATTTTAATTAACGTTTTGGACAATAACACGGTCCACAAAATACATGTTTGATCTTATTTTTCTATTATAATATATATAATAAATAAATACATGTTTATTTTTATTATAGTACTTTAAAAGACAAATCTATATATGTTGTTCTAGTTTCTTTAAACTAAATATTATTAAAGTTATTAATGGTTAAAGTTATAAAAGTTTGACCTCAAACTTATGCAAAACGTCAATTAATATGGAACCGGAGGGAGTATTGAAGTACGCATACTGATGCAGTATAAGAAACAAAATATTGATTAAAGCAAGTGTGTGTATAACACACGGAATTAGCTAGTAATTAGTAGCAATCGTGCTTATGCAAATCAAACAGGGTCGTACAAATAAAAAGGACACGTACATCTCTTTTTATTTTTTAGAACATCTCTTAATTTGGAACTCATATAAGACGTGCGACATATTATATATTATTATAGTGTGTTTAATGTAGTGATGGCGTCAGTGACGAAGTCAAAAATCACTATAAACTATACGGCTATAAGATGAAACTCAACCGATAAAGTGTTGGATTTTTTATATGGTGATTAACAAAAATTAAACATAATTTTGGAGGCAGTCCTAGTTAGGGCTAATGCCCTAGCCTATGCCTCCACCCCCTGGGTGGCGTCGTGCATCTTATAATTCTTTTTATTGTAAATCCGTGTTTATTTAATGTGAAAACGAGGACGTCAGATAGCTAAGGGAATATTAGCTAGGTACTAGTCGTACATCGACACGGACCAACTGTGAAATTAAACTACATGTATAGTAGGTAAGATGTTGACATGCATATGTGCATGATATATACTCTCTTCAGTTATAAATATTTAACGTCTAAGGTAAACACATGTATAGTGCCTAAGATGTGTCGACAGAAATGCACACATGCTTACTCCGGTTATAATTAAATATTTAATGTTTAAGATAATTACATGTATAGTAGGAGTTAGGGCGTTAACATGCAGATACTCCAATGGTCATAATTACTTAATAATTTATTAATAATTTGATCAAAATTTTGAAACATTGTTAATTAATTTTATATTAGCATAAGTTTACAAAACCCAATAAACATATGCTATTATGGTACTTTTGACAAACCTATGCATAAGATCTCTATAAACTCTCAATAGGATTTTAGGGATGCTTGGAATTAATATACCTCTATTCCCCTCTTTAAGTTTGTTTAGGGTTTGCAAAGTGGGTTAATGCGGTGTGCATGTGTACTAGTGTGTCCATGTATTTTCTGTGTAATAAAAAACAAAATTGACATTTTTAGATAATACTCCCTCTGTTTCATATTTTAAATCGATTGACTTTTTTCATAGTAAATTTTTTAAAGTTTGACCATATTTATAGAAAAATAGCAAAATCTATAACACTAAATTAGTTTCAAAATTAATATTAAATATATATTAATAATATGTTTATTGTATATTGAAAATACTACTATATTTTTCTATAAATCTAATTAAACTTCAAAGAGTTAACTAGGAAAAAGATTTCAAATGTCCTGTAATATAAAACGGAAGAAGTAATTTAAATCGTACAAGAATCAAAAGGTCCGAGCGGGCCGGCACCGCTCCGATATTCTGTCTTTGCACCCTTTGGTCATGCATGCAGCTAGCTAGCAGGGCTGTACCTCCCCACTCCCCCAGTAGCGTCGCCAGAGATGGCATCAGAAGACCAGTCAGTCCCTGACTCCCCTGCCCCAGAGATTTTACCATGCATGCAGCCCCGTTAAATTCGTTCCCCTTTTTACCGCCATGCATGCGCGCACGCCTCTGCCTTTCTGCCCTCTGCCGCCCCTCGCCGCTGCGCCTCAGCTAAGCTAAAGCTAACTCCTCTGTATGTTCGCTACTTCGCTTGCGTCTCGACAACACTTTGCATCTCGCGAAACAAAGTCAGCGACCACCACATCCACAACCCCCCATCATATATCTCTCTCGCCATGATACATCCTCTCATCTCTTCTCCCTCCTCTCCATCTTTCTTTTCTCCTTTTCTTTCTTTCTTTCTTTCAGCACTTACAAAACAGCACTGTCACTTCTCTCTCTCTCTCTCTCTTCTCGCAACAATTTTGTCCGCTTCCATTGGGAGCGCGGCTACTGGCTGGGTTTACCCAACACTATACCACCACCAGTATCATTGTACTACTACCCTCGCGAGCATCAGAGAGAGAGAGAGAGAGAGAGAGAGAGAGAGAGAGAGAGAGAGAGAGAGAGGAGGAGGAGGTGGTGGTGGTGGTCAGATCATCATGTGTGATTACTTCTTGCAACGGATGGAGGGGGAGCAGGCCGCCGGAGACCTCGCCGACATCGTCCTCCGCGCCGGCGGGGCTGCTGCTGCTGTTGCGGGCGGCGGCATCCCGTCGACGGAGTGGCAGCTACCACCGGCGGAGGAGGAGGAGGAGGAGCCGGGTCTCTTCCCGCTGCCGCCGTCGTCGTCGGATGGCTCCGGCATGAGCGGCACGGATGCGTTCGGCGACCCGTTCGCTGGCCTCCCCGACCCCTTCGGTGGCGACTACCCCTCCTCCTCTGCCGGAGCTGCGGCGGCGGCCGACTTCTTTGACGCCGTCGTGGCCAAGGCCGGGTTCATCGACGTGGGTGTCCTCGGTGGCGGCGGCGGCGGCGGCTGCGATGGAGGTGGCGTTGATGGTGGTGGAGGAGGGTCGTCGTTGCTGGGCATGAGCAAGCCTATCTTGCCTAGGGCCGCCATGCAGATGCCGTCGGTGTCACCGAGGGCGATACGGCCGTACCCCGTGATGGCCGGCGACACGGTGAAGCTCGGCGCGCCGATGGCCGGCGGGCCGTGCGCGTTCGACGGCGCCGCCGCGGCAGGGCTGCACATGTCGTCGTCGTCGCCGCGTGCCGGCGGCGGGATCAAGCGCAGGTTCGCCGCACCGATCGATATATGATCGCTAGCTAGCTATATCTCGCTGTTTCGCTCAGATCTACGCAAAACTAATAATTCTTGACGAGCGCCATGGAACCGAGTCCTTTGATTTCTTGCTGTGCTGGAGGAACAGTTAAAAAGATTCCCAATTTAGGGAAAGTTTGCGCCTTCCTTTTCTTGCTGCCCAGCCTGCATGCCCTACAATTTCCCCATCTTGCACCTCCCAACAAGGCAGTAAGGATCAAGATAAAGGAAAGAAATTGTGAGCCAGTTTTTGGTCTGTTCAGACAAAAACAGCAAAATCAAGGTTTCATACATTCAGGAATCATCTAGCTGATGAACCGAATGCTGCAACTTCAAAGCCAGCAAAAGTGGTATACTATACAAAGATAGGAACACATATATATTATAGCATCGCATAGAAGGCTAATTCAGTAGCTCTTCAAATCAATTTGTTCTTCAAACCCTAAGTTTCAGTTTCCACATCATGTTCAGAGAAGGCTATATGTCCGTACATATGTTGAAAATGATTAATTAAGCTAGAAAGTGTTGATCTGATGATTGAGTAGTCGAGTACTTTACTGTGCATGCATATGGGTTGCTTGATGTGGTGGATTTTGCATCTGTTGATGCAGGAAGAACCAGGCTAGGAAGGTGGTGTGCATCCCAGCGCCTGCAGCAGCAGGAGGGAGGACCAGTGGGGAGGTTGTTCCTTCCGATCTCTGGGCTTGGAGGAAGTATGGCCAGAAGCCTATCAAAGGCTCTCCTTACCCAAGGTATGATGTGACTGCATCTGAACTATTCTCTCACACTAATCTCTGCCTTTCACTTGCATAATATACAATGGCTAGCATCTCTCTTCTTCTTCTACTCTAATCCTTGTATACATCTGGATATCTGTGTGCTGTCATAATTGTGGTGATCATCATCTAATCTCATAACACATGCTCAAACTCCAATAGATTCCTCACCCCCAACCAGGAGAGGGGAAGACACATGGATTCCTGTCTTTTCTATTGTTAGTGTACTATAGTTGTTGATAGAAGCACATGATACAATATAAACTGCAATGGGCACAAGTGGAGGAAGTAATAGAACTAATTTCAGTTTTCCCCCTTTTTTTTCTGAGCTTGGTAGTGCATTAATTACTTTGTCCTTTCAACTGGACTGTGGAATTTTCATATATAGTTGTGTATATCCTTGATATGTAGATGCTGGATGGTGTAAAAAAAATTTTTGGTTATCTCAAGAAACTAAGGAATTTTCTCCTAGTTACAAAAAAAATATGTAGAGTACATACGTCTAATCATGATCTCTCTCACATATTTTCAATCTCCTAACAGAAATGTATACTCAATTCAACTTTAATTTGATGCATAAAGAGATATGATGAGCTACCTTTTTTTAAAGGGACTATGATGAGCTATTATAATAAACCAAAACAAATTTAGTATATAATATGGAGTTGCCTTGCTATCCACAATGCCAGTTTAGAAGTTTTGTTTTTTTTATAATTATTATGTGATAAGTTTTCTACCAAAAACAAGTTATCTTTCTCATTAATCAGGAAGAAGTTAAAGCGCACATATTGGAATATATTGTTTCCAACTTGCAAATTAACTAGTTATCTCCCCATTGTTGAGTTAGAAATCCATGTAGTGATATATGTGGATTGTGTTTAAGTTAGACTTAATTAATAAAACCTTTTTTTGCACCAATCTTTTTTTATTAAGAATTATATTTAATGTATTTATATATGTGCATGTTTTCATACTCTTTGTATTAGTCTATGTAGTTTGTTCTTTCGCAAACAGATATATGTGATCAAAGTTAGGTTCTTTTTTACTCCATATAAAATTATAAAAGTTAATGTCAGGTGCTGCGTACCTAGTTTTGGTTATTGTATATTATATTTGTACGAGATCAATTACTTTGATTAATTCCCTGTGGTCAAAACTTGATCTTTATTGAGTGTGATTTAATTTTGTTTGTTATTTTAATTTTAGTATTAAAGTTATAGTGATATTATTTTTAAAAATTCAAATATGCATCATTATTGTGACAATATTGAATTTAATATAGTAACTATACTTTATTTTTTATTGGTTTCAAATATGATTTCCATATATATGAGCAACTTAAATACTTAAACATGGTTTTATATGGTTTGCTGAAGATAATGAAAAAAATTTCACACGCACACCAGATTATATTACTCCTATTTTTGGTTTCACATAAAGAAGCATGCAACTGTCCTAATTTTTCATTAAATGAAAAATCATGATTACATATGTTAAAATTTTTCACTAGAAACTAGTAAATGTGTGATGATCAGTCCTAGAGGTGAATGAAATTAACACAATATGCAGATGTAGTATATGTGTGTGATGAGAACCAATAATTAATCTTTCGTGTATGCTATATCATGACTTTATTTAGTTCGATTAATTGCCCGCCTAGCTATATATAAAATTTAAGGTTTATTATTATGATATACTTCCTTAATTTGCTCTAAAATATAAGCAATTCTAGTTATGCACATGAAAATCCGTTCAATTGCATAGCCATGAATGCTTATATTTTGGAAAGGGTATATATAGGAGTACGTTTAATTTTAACAAGAATATATATATCGATGCAGTTTCCTCCTAAATATATATAGCTACACGTTCTTCCCACATCCTGAAATTTGATTGTGTGCAAATGTTCATTTCTTCAGAGGGTACTACAGATGCAGCAGCTCGAAAGGATGCTCGGCGCGCAAGCAGGTGGAGCGCAGCCGGACCGACCCCAACATGCTCGTCATCACCTACACGTCGGAGCACAACCACCCATGGCCGACGCAGCGCAACGCGCTCGCCGGCTCCACGCGGTCTCACCACGCCAAGAACAGCTGCAGCAACAGCAGCAGCAGCGGCGCCTCCTCAGCCTCCAAGAACAACTCCTCCCACAGCGGTTACCACCACCACCACCACCAGAAGCCACTCGTCAAGGCGGAACCCAACGATCAATCCGCCGCCGCCGCCGCCACGACCGCCGCCACGGTGCCGGTGAAAGAGGAGGCCGCCATGGTAGGGACGTCGTCGGAAGCATTGCCGAAGACGACGCAGAAATCCATGGAGGATGCTGCTGCTGCTGCTTCAGCCACGGCGGCGGCGGTGGAGCACAGTGATCTCATGCAGCAGATGTTCAGCCAGAGCTACCGGCCGATGATACCGGAGACAGCGGCCGGCGGCCACCACGACGACTTCTTCGCCGACCTCGCCGAGTTGGAGTCAGATCCCATGAGCCTGATCTTCTCCAAGGAGTACATGGCGACCAATTACAAGCCAGCAGGTGACCCAGCAGGCAAGGAGATGAACGCAATAGACAAGGACTTGGATCCAGCGTACATGCTGGATTGGTCTACCACTGTTGTTACTAGAGCTGGTGGGAGCTCATTTATGCAAGGGGAGGGAGGTTTATGACATTATATAATCACTTTGAAACAAAAGGCAAAAGCTAGTATATGCGAATGCAAACATCATGGTATGTCTTAGAGTCTAGATAATAACCAACTTAAAGATGACAAGAGCTAGCAACAAAATTAAGCAAAAATGTGAAAGAGGGCCTTTTCTCCTCTTCTACCCTGGTATGTGTTGAGTTTGCTCTCCCTTTTCCATTTCTTATTTCTACCTGTGTTAGAGGTTTCCATTTTGTTCCACACAATTTATGCATGCCTCCTTTGGAAGTAGGAATTTTATAGGGTTTTTTTTAAAAAAATAAACAAACTAGATCGTGTAAAAATACTGTAAAATTTCTACATTCCAAAAGGAAGCCACTAGATGTAAGTGTCACTTGCTTTTCTTTGCCAACAATGTTTTAGGTAGGAAGGTTGGTGATGAGTCCATCAATGGCGCTTTCTCTATATATATATCTATCTCTATCTCCCATTGTTTTTTCTCTTTTGAAGTGTTCATTGTTATAGCAGAACATTATATTCTATGCTGTTGGAGACCGAAACAAATGCTCCTACTCCTAGATGAAAAGAGCATTATAAAGACATGTACTTCAAGATGTGACAGAAAGCTGGAGGCCGCAGTGATGAAAGCTTATGTTGCAACTGTTTTAGGGGAAGTGCACTAGATGTGACCTGAGTAAACATCTCTCTCTCCTCAGTGGGCAGAACAGTGCAGCACTGGCTATTCTCTGAGAATCTGAAGAGAAAAGCGTGAGAACAAATGCTTCTCTCGCATCGCTTGCATGAGAAGGGGATATGTTGGATCTGCCCATGGTACATAGTTTTGTCTCCTGTGAGGAAAATACATTTAATCCACTGCCCCTCTGCTACTGGCCGGAGCACACATCTGATCGGCCTCATGGCCCATGCATATGCATGCATGCATCATACTCCTAGCTGCCTAGTACTACTCCCGATACTGTACACTGCTGCACATGCTACGCATTGAGTCTACATATGTACGTACATGTATGTACAAGTTGCACAACAACTATACATGTATATATACATGCACAGATCAGATCACTGACAGACGTACAGGCAACCATGCGTACGTACCACATACGTACATTCATGCATGCTATGCTACGTGTGTACAGTACATGTCTATTAGTACTACTACTGGTAGTAGTAGGTTGTTAACTCCGTTGATCGATCTGGCCGGTCACACATCGTCACATGCACTAGTAGTAGTATCGATTATGTGTACCTACGTTTGACGTGTCGTCCAACTATACATGTTTTGGCTTCAGTCCAAACTTCAACCTGTACGAATTAGGAGGAGTAGAGTACTCCCATGATCGATGCAATGCATATAGAACTTGTTCTGCCTGCAGGCCGACACGAGTTAATACCTTTTCCCATCCGGCCATAGTGCGTGCGCGAGTACGTGGGGCCACCCGTTTTGAATACATACCCCGCCAAAGGAGCTAACCTTGACCGTAAACGTACAGCAGTAGAACCGTGTGTCGGGGAGAGATGTGATATTGCAAATTTGCAGTTATATGTAGCAGCCTAAGCATGCGATAAACCGCAACACACACAGGTAGGGATGGAAAAAAAAGACCGAGATCGATCCAAGTAACCAAATTTGGTCCTAGTGTTAACCGACCGAACTTTTATTCATTCAGTAGGCTCGGTTAATCGAAATATCCGAGAAATACCCAAATTCTACATGAGACCTAGGGTGTGTTTAGTTCCTGAAAAAAGTTGGAAGTTTGGGGAAAGTTGGGAGTTTGGAAAAAAAGTTAGAAGTTTATGTGTGTAGGAAAATTTTGGATGTGATGTGATGTGATGGAAAGTTAGAAGTTTGGAGTTGTTGGGGGTAAACTAAACACGGCCCCAATAACAGCCACCAGCCCAAAGAAGAGTAACACACGGGCCATCCTGTCACATCATCCTCCTGTGTAGCCTCATCATCCTATCGCGCGTTGTTGCTTGTTGGTGTCTAGTGACGACACCTACTCCGTTGGAGATCTAGTGCCCGGTGGTGGTCATGCTAGCAATGAGTGGAGGAAGGCGACTAGAGAGACATTTGTCGACTTTTCACGTCGGCCGACGCTGGCCAAGGTACCAACCTTTGGCCTTGACGGCTCTTCAGGAGCTGAAAATTGTGGAAGTTATGATGGTTTCTGTTATTTTTTTTCACTGTATAATTTCGATTATGATCGAGACCAAGTTGCTCAGTCTTCAATTTTGTTTAGGACTGATTGGTCTTGAGTCGTTGATGCCTGAAATTTCAATCAAGACTGAAGACCGATACACACTGCACACACAACAGGTGCGTCCCTTTAACACATGCTAAAAAGGAGTCCATGAGAAACAACCAAGAGCTTACTATATTTATTTTTTTATTTGGACTAGGAGAGCCAAGCTCCCCCCCCCCCCCCGAAAAAAAAACCTTTTCCATTAATAGAAATTAGCATTTCCAAATTTTTTTACTACATTTCTATTTGAAAGCGTGTTAGGGTGTGTTTAATTGTGCAAACCTGATTGTAAAAAAGTGGATGGAGTCATGGTTGGATCTACTTTCCCATACAACTCCATCACCACACTAAAGATGCTTACCTAGCTTGCACCATGCAAGTATATATACATTGGCTTTGCTAAAATTCATGCCATCAAGCAGGCTTTGTTCTTTTCAGCTTTCATGGGCTTATGGATTATGCACACCACGGTTTCTCAAACCACGATTTCTTCACAAAACTTTGTACATCAGTATTTGCTTAATTAGATAATATATCTGATCATCCATAAAGAATAGGGCACTGGCGGAATGAGAATTTTTTTTTACTAGTAATAATATCTGTGAGGCGGTATTGTTAGATTTATAATAATAAAAATAATTCACTGTTAGATTTATAATAATCAAAATAATTGACTAATTACTACAAGAATCCGTAATTTATATATGTGAGAGTGAAAACTAAAAAGAATTCGTGAACGAAGGGAGGTATATATAATGTATAAACAGGGGCGGATCCAGCATGCATGGGGGCGGCGGGGTCTCGAACCCCCACTACTGGCGTAAAGACTATGAGAGACCCTACGAAGACCCCACTAATTTTTTTTACCATATGCAGATGAGAGGGGGACTGTAACTCTATCTAGTCTGTTCAGACCCCACTGCTATTTCTTTCTGGATCCGCCATTGTGTATAAATACTTGGTGGACTTTGATACTTCGGATATTTCAAAGGAAGTGGTCAAGCCAAATTTAAAGGAGCGTCTTAAATTAGGTAAAATTAGGCACGCATCATGTTGCTCCTTTTTTTTTTTCAAAACGCTCATCAAATATGAAGGAGAAAAGAAAAATAAAACGACCGTGCACACGCGGGTGCATATATGATCTTGTCTCCCCAGTTACTATCAGGCCCGGCCGGCCGACCAGGCAGGGCCAGAAAATCGTGGCCGTTCCCTCCCTCATCACAGTAGCTCTGATACGTCCCTTTCGCTTTACACGCTCAGCAGTCTAGTCAAAGAAAAGCCAGTGGACACTAAAGACCACTCATGCTTTTTTGCAAAAAAAAAATTTCCCTAGCTTTGGCTGGCCTGGTTCTTGCATTGCAGCTAGCACTCCCCCTCAAATTTACTTGGGGGCATGGACGCATATGTGTGGTGGAGTGCCATAATCGAGCTAAAGATGAACAGCGTCTTCGATTAATCAAAGTTTAGGAACATCATGCTGTTTGTTTTTTTTAAAAAAAAAATATATATATAGTACAGGATTGTTCATATGAGTCGTATCGTTGTGAACCTAGCTATATCTTCATTTAAATTTTAACATCGTAGGCCATATTAAAAAAACTCATCTAATTTGCACATTGTGGATTTGAGACATCAAATTTAATATTCCCTCCATCCTAAAATATAGAACTTCTATCATTTAGAATTTTTCCCAAAATTTAACAACTTCTCCACTAACATTTATTTCCAACCAATCAAAACCATTCAACATTTATTTTCCACCTACCTCTCCACCTCTTAACCAATTACAACCTTCTCCATTTAATTTTATTTATTTTATTAATAACCGTGTTTAACTCTAAAACTTCTTATATTGTGAAACGAAGGTAGTACAGCTCATTTTTTTTATCAATTTTAAATTTTGGACTTAATTATCAAAACATGAGAAGGCTACAAGCCTACCACTAAGAATCTAAGTCAAGTAAATTAAACTTGATATTTGTTGATTACGAATTTTAGAGTTATTCATACAATCATATCTATATTTAACTTGTGTTATATAATTCTCTATTTTACACTTATATTTTCACTAAAATCATATATTTTTTTCTCAATCCTACTCCTTCCGTCCAAATTAAGTAACTGGATAGTTTTTTTTTCTCATTCATATATAGCAAAGAATTTTTTTTTTCACCGAAGGGAGTACGTTTTATAAAGGAGACCTGAGCTATTCCTTTTTCTTCTTTTGTAGTTCAATATACTACACCATCCATTCTATAATAATCCAAATATATCAACTTCACCTGCATTATGATCTTCTCAACTAATAATCACAATCTTTCATCAGTTGGTTTCTCCATGTAATTTAATTTCTCAACCAATCATAACATATTAGTTTCAAAAAAAAAATCATAACATATTCTCCTATTTAATTCCATCCTTATATTTTTAATATCCATATATTTTGTTAGAAATACACTACAAACGCATACGTCCATAATATGCGTACACTCGCCGCTATGTGCACACACGCTCATCCTATCTCTATGAGCATACTTGGAAGACTAGACCGGCATATATTAAAATCGATGAAGTCACTATGAGTGTCTCATTATCGATGGATACCTAATATTTTTTTTATAATTTGAAACAGATGTACTCCAGTACTCCTCCAGAAGAGAGGAAAACGGGGAAGTTTGCATGGAATTAATTAACGGGATTGATACGACAATACTCCGTATAGTACCAGTATCGTCCATGTTGGATCACCAAACCCTCGAAACACGCGCAGGAGTTGACAGAGGTGGATGGAGGTACGTGCAGGAGCTTCACCGTGGGCCGTGTGATGAGCCGCCCGGTGGACGCTTGCAAGTTGCAATCCGGCGGATGCTGCAGGCAGTCCGGTATAGTGCAATGGTGATAGGCAGTGACGACTGACAAAGCCTGGATTTGTGCAACGATTCAAGACAACTGAACAGAACTGCGAGTGTGGCAAATCCAACCATGGAACAGGCGCGCGCGATTGGCTCCGGCCTCCGGGGCCTCGACTGGCCACAAACGTACGGACACACAAAGAAAAACGTACTGTATGCAAATAAATTACTACTAGTACTGCTCCACTTTTTCCATTCTAAGTTGCTAGTACTGCTCCACTTTTTCCATTCAATAATATAGTAACATATAACCAATAAGATGTACATTTTAATACTACGAATTCAAATGACAATATATTTTTTTTAGATTTGTAGTTCATCTAGATTTATAGAATTAGAATTTGTTCCATCCGATACTAAGTTGCTATGTTTTGAGATAGAGATATTAACTATTACATCCGTCCTAACATACAATACTTCCTCTATCCCAGAATATAATAACCTATAATCGAATGTGATGTATCATAATACCACGAAAATCTAGACGGACACGTCACATCCAGTCCAAAGTTATTATATTCTGAAACAAAGTGAGTGACTTTTAGCTACAAAGATTTATAGCCAAAAAAATATTATATTTTAAAACGGATGTAGAACTCCTTCCATCCACAAAAGTTACACCTATTTCACATTTGAGTTTTTCCAAATAAGTTGTTCCTATTTGTAGTATTTATGCATTCAAGAATTAAATGAAGAGATAAATTAAACGTTTTATTAGAACCCAAGGAGTTATCTAAATACTCATTGGTTGCATGATTGCATTTACTCCTTGATTTTGTAACATCTAAGGTGATTTAATTTCTCCTTAGTTTTGGTGTCAAAAGTAATATGTGTAACTTTTGTGGATGGAGTGGATAATTTATTACTCCATCCGTCCTATTTTAAGTGTATTTGTGGATTTTCGTACCAAACGTTTGACCATCCATCTTATTTTTTTATTAGTATTTTTATTGTTATTAAATGATAAAACATAAATAATAATTATTATCTATACGTGACTTTTTTTAACTTTTTATATTTTTTAAATAAAATAGAAAATCAAACGTTGGACATAGAAACCCACGCCTAAAATGCTATAGAGGGAGTAGTATTGGACAGTGTCAGAGTCCCACGTACTTGGAGTAGTCATTGTTTGATGTGTGGCCTTCTGTTTCTTTCATTGAATTGGCAACATTTCGTTCCTTTTATCTAACCAAGTGATGTGATTGTTCGATCTAGTAGTACGCACAACCAAGTGCCAAGGGCGCATCGATGCAATATTGCAATTACTGCACATGTGACATGTCTCACATATTAATTACTCCTCCGTCAATAAATTAATATAATATAAGTATTTTATATATTTAAATTTTGTAATTTACAAATATAAAGTTCCTACTGAAGTTTTAAGGTAAAGAGAGATATGATGAAAAGTTGATTATATATAATATATATAAGTAATAATTCCTACAGGAACACATATCTATCCATTCTACACAGTACCCGCGAACACGTTACCATTTGTACTTCTACCATCGTCGCTTCCTATGATGATCTCGACAGGTGATTCTTTAGAGCATCCCTAGCAGCTCCTCTATCCGGTTCTCCATCCCCTTTTTGGCGCATGGAGGTGAAAAACAACGCTCCAGCAGACCTTCCATCACACACGCCATTTTTGGAGGACCTCCAAACCGAGCTCTTCCCAAGCCAAATATGGAGGTTCTCTCTCCTCACACCATCCTCAACTGCCGACCTCGCGCCACCATATGGACTGCATACCGTAGGAGAGAGGAGGTGCATACCGGATTTGGAGGTGGAGATCGCCGGAGTAGAGGCGGAGAGGCAGCGGGATCTGGCAGCGAGGTCGCCGTCATCCCCACCGCTCGAGGTCTCCGCCCGCGCCGCCGCTCCTCTGACCCCGCCACCCCTCTGCCCCGCAGCTCCTCCACCGCCCCTCCACCGCTCGCTCCGCCCCTTCGCAGAGACTGGGTGGTGGTGGCGGCGGGCCATCGGCGGGAGGAGGAGGGAGATGGACTCGCCGGGAGGAGGAGGAGGGAGATGGACCCACCGGCTGCCTCCCGTCGTCCGTCCCTTGCTCCGCTCCTCCGCCCCTCCGCCCCTTGCGCCGCTCCTCCGCCCCTTGCACCGCCTGCACCGCTCCTCTGACCGCGCTGCCCCTCCGCCCAGCCGCTCCTCCGACTACGCCGCCACTCCAGTCGGCCCTCGTCCTCCCCGTCCTCTCGGTGCTGGCGGTAGAGAAGAGAGAAAGGCGGGGAGATTGGCGGTATAGAAGAGAGAAAGGTGGGGAGTAAAGAGATAAAGGTGGGGAGTTTTTTTTAGAGTGGTGATAAATATGTGGTAGTTGTAAAATATATGATGTTGGTATATGGAGGATGTAATATGGATGATCTGTTGGAGTGAAAAGTAATATGGAGTAGGAATTTTTTTGGATGACTATCTAAATGGGAGTATGGAGGATGAAATTTAGATGAGCTGCTGGGGATGCTCTTATAGTACTCTTGCTGCAAACCCAGCATTATCAATCTCTAGGATTACTGGCATATATATGCATCACTAGATCGTCGCTTCAATATTCCCTCTAGACACACAAGAGCTTACTACTCTGTCCCCAAAAAAGTAAACTCTAGCTACGAATCTAGCTACGCATGTGTCCAGATTCATAGCTAGAATTGAACTTTTTTTTTGAATGGAGGGGGTATGTCTAAACTATAATTCTTCTCTAAATATTCCATTGACATTGATTTTTGCATATGTCCCTCAATTAGTGCTAGCCATTTCTTTTTACTCCAGCAACACTCACTCAAGCTTTTCCCACCTTGCCCCCAATCACTTTTGTATTCTTAACCACCCATCATTTAAGGGGTTGTCTAGTTAACTATAACTCGCTAGTCAATTGCTACTCACCCTTAGATATTAAGTGATGGTTTCTAATATCTTCTCCAACTGAACAAACTACCTTTTTTTTATCTTTACTCTCTCTCCTCCAAGCTATAGGTGTACTCTTGAGCTCTTCCCCTACACACCATCTTCCCCACATTCCCTCTCGTATCCTACCCCTCATGTCGTCAGATCTATTGCCTCCTCTCCCTCTCATGCCTTAACACAACTCTATTTTTTGTTTCCCCTATTGCCGCCATCACCGCTCACCACGCTCTTCCGTCCCCACAACTTCTGTGACACCGTTGCCTCCCAGGCCTCATTCTCTCTGTAAACCCTAAAACCCTAACCCGATGGACTACAGTAACCATACCGTTGCTATCGCTGCCGGAGAGGCGGATGAGCGTAGTCGGGATGCTAGCTGCTTGTCGCATTTTGTCGGTGAGTTTACCAACGTGCTCCAGGGATTGAAGAAGAAAGGTGAATAATTGAATCTTGATCCAACTATTCAGATAGGTGGTTGATTTTTTTTTGGAAAAAAATCAGGTGGTTGGTAAATATCTAATAAGTCGTTCAATTAATGAGGGACATTATGCGAAGTGAGTGTAGCTTAACTGGTTAGGTTCCTTGTGGTGAAACCTTCCCAGGCTTGACACGGATGCTCGCATTTACGGTTAATTATTTTTTTTAGTGGTAGGTGACGTACCTATCATCAATATCAAGATATACCATTTTAGTCTTTTAGAAGTGTTCATAAGGGTAAGGGTAAGATGTGTGCGCGTTTATAGGGATAAATGTATGTATTGTGAGCACTGTGTTTGTATCATGTTTCTAAAAAATAATGAGCAACATTATAGTATTTTCTTTCTTCATTCTTAATCTTGTAGAAACGGGAGGATGCTGATATCAGGGAAATGAGGGAGTAGTGTCACATTGTTTTCTTTTCTAGGAAAGGATGAAAAGGACACTGTATATATTCGATTGCGACGTTGCAAGAGATAGTTAGCAGAGCGGTTTACAAGCAGACAAGCAGCACGTGTTCGCTTTAAGGAAGTACTCCCCTACGTTGTCTCTTGGTGACGAGCGCGATTGCGTCCAGCTGTCCTGCCTGCATGTTTGCACGTCCTGCATGTTTGCGTCACTGAAACGGCGCGCTGTCCCCCCCACCCCCCCCCCCCCCCCCCCCCCCGGGTCTCGTCCGAATCAGCGGGATCCGCGCCCTCCAACCCTTTGCCACACAGTTTTCTGCTGCAGCCCACACCCGCCGGCCGGCGACGCGAAGCACCGCGCGCACGCGCGCGCGGCCCGCGACAACCGGCCGGCATATAGCTCACCAACATCACACGCGGTTGGCATGGCATCTCATCTCATCGCGCGTCCCGTCCCGTCGCATCGCATCGCGCCGCGCCCGGCCGGCTGGTATACGTACGAAGCAGAAGCCGTACGTTGTAGCTAGCCTCCGGCGGCTTTGGCGCCTCTTCCCCGGCCCCGCGATCCGTTCGCGGCCGGCCTCTGCCCGGGCCGACGCGACGTGCGATCGATCGGCTCGCCATCAACCGCCCGATTGGCCCAAATATCAGGCTTTGATTGATGAATCGCGTGGGGGGCAATCCGCCACGCCGTCCGTCCACCACCCAGATGCAATCATGCACGTACTATCGACCCCTACACACGCGGCGATCGAGGATCCAGTCCAGATCAGGGGGGAGGAGCAACAGTGCGGACTAGCAGTAGCATGCATGCACACAAACACGGCCACACTGTATTGCTGCTGCTGTTGTTGGGACGGCCCATCAGTTTCACTTCAGCCAGCCAGTTGGTGACAGAATTGAATGGTCCCGATCGATCGATCGATCGATCGATTGAATCGATCCACACAGACATATAGAGTATATAGGGTAGAGCGTCGCCCTCGATCTAATCATTGTGTACCACGAAATTGGCAAGCGATGATCTTCTGTAGAGGGGAGAGGGTGAACAGCGTCGCGAGGCACCAGAGAGGAAAGATGGGCTTTGCTACTGTGTGGAATTAATGCTGTGATGAATTTGGCATGTGCAACTCAAGTTCTCCAAGAAAGTAGTAAAACAAACTGTTCCTTACAAAAGTGGGCCTAAGAGTGCGTACCATTTAAAGCCCAGATTTTTTATGGCCTGGTATAGGATGCTACAGGGTCATCCAGTTCGGCCCGAATTGAAGTAGAGCCCATCTCGGTTGATTTGAAAAATGCATATTTCTTTGGTCATCAACATCAAGAAGAAATTAACTCATATATTATGTGACAGAACTAAAAAACTATATACATATATGCAACCAACAAGTATTAAGATAGTTTTTTCGATTCTGATAAATAATTTAATTTAGCACATAGGAGTAGAGACTTCAATATGTCTTGACTTTTGAAAAACCAATAAATGAAATATACCTTAGACACTTTTGGTTAGAGAAAGTAACTATATTTATAACAGAATAGTTGTCCAAAAAATATATGTTTGCAGTACTCTTCATCGTTCGTGTACTACCGAATTGATTTTTTTCAAAAAAATAATATATCTGAAGTAGTTTGGTCAAAGCCAAGTACAGTAGTACTATTTCTCTTAGGATCATTTCAAGTCAAATAAATAATTAACGAGCTTATTAATACGTGAGGTTTTAGGTAGGTCTGAACAAAATCGTGAACACAAGAATATGCCAAGGAAGTTATTATATTAGTTGTACCAACTTACTCAAATAGATATAGCTAATTCTTCAGCGGCCTTTTGATCTTCTGGCTACTTTCAATTTCTTCAAAAATAAAGCATGGAAGATTTCTACATAGAGAACATGACACATGTAATATGCTGATGAATGCATTACCAGCAGAATAGAATATGGAATGAGAGAAGAAGGGGAGTGAATCTGTCAGCGCTTGCATCATTTTGACTGAGCAGGATATTTATCCGTCGTCTATATATATATGGAGCTTGATCTTCTCAACAACCACGTAATTAATCAGCGTGCTATGTCATCGAATGGGAAGTTGGTAAGGGTCTCAAATATCAACAAAACCTCAACTTATTTCTGATATATTCATTACAGAACTTTTTTAGCAGTACCACGTGTTATTATTAAATTATTTACTTTCATGTACGCGCGATTATATTTTGCATATGAAAGGTACGTACCGTATCAGGTCAAGTATAGGCGAGAGAAGATACAGAATTTTCAACTAGCTAGTTCCAATAAATATTTGACACCGTTGACTTTTTTTTAAACATATTTGATCGTTCGTCTTATTCAAAAAAATTTAAGTAATTACTATTTTTTTCCTATTATTTGATTCATTGTTAAATATACTACTACTACTTGTTTTTAATAATATTCACAAAAGTTTTTGAATAAGATGAACGGTCAAATATGTTTAAAAAAATCAACGGCGTCAAATATTTAGAGACGGAGGGAGTACAAGCAAAATGAGTTTGTATTTGCTTCAATTCCTTTCCTTAGTTCACTTTCCTGGAAGAACTGTAAATTATTTTCACCATTCATGTAACAACGCTGCATGAATCAAAATTTACATCTCTTTTAGGTGAATTCAACATCGACCATTTTGATTCCCCGCAAAAGGGAAAACCATTGACCATTTCAAGGTCTTGCATGTTTGGAATATGCTACATGATCTTCACATGTTCACATAATAATCTTAGAAAATGAATTCAACTGAACAATCTATATATAGTCCTCGTAGGGGCATCATAATGTTTTTTTATTTATTGAACCTTTTTTAACCTTTTATTTTACGAATAAACTCTCTCAAAACTTATTTTCAAAGCTAAACCTTTTGGGTATGCTAGCCAAACAGCCGTGACGAAATAATGCTACCATGCTGATGATGTAGTAGACTAGTAGTGTTATTTGGCCTTGCTGATCTTACTACTGTGGCAGTATAAAACTATCAATATCCGCTACGAGAATTATGATAGCGTTATCATGTTAGGTAGGATAGTGTGATTAAAAGGTTCAAATTTTAGAAATAATTCTTGCCATAATTTATTTTTGAAATTTAAAACTTAAAAAGGCCCAAAACATATAATAAAAAAAATGTTGACGCGCATTGACCAACAAAAGCCCAAACAATTCATCTGTTTCGGCCCAGTGCTCTGTCGGTTAGCTGGTCTCCGGCGACCGGCGTAGCTCCGACGGCGCGGCGCAGCCTCCACTTCACCTGACTACCTGCCCTCTCGGCCATACCTCTCCGGCCATCTCGAGCCGCCATGTGAAAAACGCCGCCGCATCTTCGCGCTGCGCCCACTCGCGGCGGGTCGGCTTCGTTCGTCGTCTGAGTTTTTTTCTGGGCTGTGCCACCATGCAGTGGGTTTCCGCCGTTGGTTACTTGGTTTAATATCTCCTTAGCACTATATATGCAGCTTTATCTAAGGAGTATTCAGCTGCGCGTAGAGCCGCGGATTCGTGCCAGGATCTTTGGTTTGTTATTGTTTACTGCAACTTCTGTATTATCTGCTATTTTATTAAACCTGTTTGATCTTTTGCTTTTTGAAATCAGAAGCAATGGATCAAATCGAATATTAGTACAGGACACATGTTCACATGTCACAGTCTGCCAAATTGATATCTGAACTTTGAAGCTACTGCTGATCTACTCGCACGTCATACTCTGCCAAGTTGATATCTGAACTTAGGGCAACAGCAATGTTTATAACCGAGGCCCGTACGTCAGGCGGTAGTAGCAGCATATGAACTCCACATTATATGTGCAGGATGGTAGGGTATAACATGGGACCCACTATAAAAACTCACCAATCATCAGCTGCCATGACTCCAAGTGCGAGAAAACAATTCGTTGATACTCATTGACACTGTACAAATAACATAACTTATTCTTTATTGACCGGTAGTAGCCATATGACCTAGTAGTAACTATTTACTACTTTCACAATGTATCTTACTACGTAGTAAGGATATTTTAATGTCTGATACTCACTTTTCATCCACATTGTGGATGCCCTTACTCTAATCTACTACACAAACCAGGGAAGAAGATTGCTTTCGGCAACTTGTGTCCTTGTGACATATAGACATGCAATGGAGTATTCAATTTCATTAATGTAACTCAGGAGTTTTTTTTTCCTTTATGTAAAGGTGAAACTGTTTGTACCTTGATTTCTTGGTACAGTAAAGCGTATTTCCTTTTTCTTATTCTATTATACAGCTCGGACTCAAAGTTCAGCAGAATCAATTAGTTTTTCTAGTTCCTTGCTTTGATCCAATATTGTGGCGTGGCTTTGATAGCTCAGGAGTAACATGTAAATACATCTACAATCATTTTCACTGGCATGATAAATTTCGTGCCATATATTTTGTTTAGAACCACTGCTTAAACTGATAAGGAGGTAATTTATGAAACACTATCAAAATAGACAGGACTGCATATCTAGTAATGTAGCAGCAAATTGAACACTTTCAGAAACATTTCTTCTTTGGTATCTGAATCAACTTTAGCTGCTTATATTACATCATGTAGCATTTATTTTACTTGCTATATACTACTACCTTCATTAGTTCATTTTACACCCATCTCACACATACCAATATAAAAAAAAAACTGGATGCTCCGACCTCATCAAATCCTAGTGTAACTATTTTTCACTTTATCTACTAAATTATTCCTACTTTTACTCCGATGCAATGATTACTCTAAAAATAAACTTATTTAATTTGGGACAAACTGAATGAGCTATAAATGATCTTATTACGGGACATAGGAAGTACAAGCTACAGAATACGGACCAAGGAAGAAAATTTGGTAGGACTGAACTCTTATGCTTATCAGAAAGACTTTGTTTCAAAACGTGACATGTGTTCCCTACCAATCTCAAAGTAATCTCTCAGTTCTCCTCCCCGTTCAGTACGGCTGCACAGATTATTCCTCCGTTTTTTTGCGGGGAGATAATTCCTCCGTTTGCACAGATGAAACGGCGCAGCAGTGATTCCTCCATCCAGTTCAGTCCAGCGGCAAGCTCTCGCTCATAGAGAACAGGAAATCGGTGAGAGGCGATTCCTCTCTGCCATTCGGCGTCTCGACGAGTTCGCACACATGGAAGGCGACGCGGCGCGGCTCTGGCGTCGATTCAACCTTCTTGTTCAAAGTAGCAGCAAGGTCACACTGGTGGAGGCAAGCGGTGGCCTATGAGGCTATTAGAGGTCAGCAAGTTCCTCACCCTACGGTTAATTAGACTCAACTGCTAAATCTTGCCTATCAATTTATGCTCGATGTACTCAACTACTCAAGCAGTCAAACTTGCTACAAATTATTTCATCTGGACTGTTGGGGTTCGCCACTGCTCCCCCAATGGCCTGCTGTGAGCCGCTCGACAGACCAAGGAAGGGCAAGCTCCTATGTGCTCCTCTGTGCAAGCTCGTTAGGAGAATGGGGGCAGCAGTGAGCCGGTGGGCAGATAAGGAAGGGGAGAACCTTCGTGAGGCATGAGGTTGAAGAAGAGGATGGACTTGCTTTAAGATTGGTGTCCACACGTGTCGCGTTTGGAAACGAAGTCTTTTCTGTTAGCGTAGGACCTCCGTCTTACCAAATTTTCTTCCACCAAAGAGGGTTTGATGGCAATGTTCGGACCCTTACGTTTCTTAAGTTTCGATGCTAGTATAAATGCCCTGGTTGCAGTATTCATACGTATATGTGCTACTAGTACATGTTCCCTTGATGGCAATGTTCGTACCTTTATGTTTCTTAAGTTTTGAAGCTAGCTAGTATACTGTTTTGTTTCATATCTCCGTCGAAACTATAAAAGATATATGTGCAGTGCTCAACAGCAAGAAATTCATGCATGCAGTAGGTGATTGTACGTTGGCGTAAATTGTGAAGTGGTTGAAAAGTGAAAACTACTACCAGGTTAATGTCATTTTCTCATTTCCCCATAATTTTTCGCTTATTGATATTCTCTGACTGCATGCCTGTTTATGTTTAGCACTTATTCACCTACTTATCCACCAACCTTTTCAAGGATGATATCTTTGGTCAAATTTCAAGATTTGATCTGATCAGTTTTGGAAGGTTTTTGCTGTAGTTGGATTGTGGTAAGAGAAACTTCAGGTATTAGTTGTACCAACCTATTGGCAGGATTAAGTCTAGTTTATCAAGATAAAAAAGATAAAACACATATCTGTCGGCAAGTTCTGCATTTTCTTCAAGCAAGCTTCAAAACTCAGAAGATTTTTTCTTGATGTAAGATGTTGATGACTGAGAACAGGGCAACTAAAGGGGGGAAATTGTCAAAAACCTGATAAGGTTTACGTCTGACTGCGTAGCTGTAGTCCTCTTATCAATTTTATATGGTTACATTATGGAGATGGAATCTCACAACCACCACAAAATTGGAACGGTCCTGTGATCAAAATAAGAAGGTTCTCCTTAATTTGCATGTGCTTATCAGTTCATTACTCCAGAAGAGAAGACCAGGAATCTTGCGTTGACACAACGAATTTTAACCCTTGTTCTGTTTTACACAATTCGTTATATAAATATAATTCATTGTGGCACGTGTTGTATGTTCACATGGAGAACATTCTAAGCACATGAACAAGAATGGTAAACTTCATATGACCAAAGTTTTCCATCACTTTCTGTTTTCATTCAATTTTTCACTTTGTACATATGGGAGTCCACTATACCATTTGTACATGAACTCTTGACTTTTGTTTCCCTATACCTACTTCATCAACGTAATCACAATATCTTGATACTTTGTTAATAATTTAACAGAGTTAAAAAAATCGACGCAATCTTGGATCAGCTATCCAACTGTTGCAGAAATTACTTTTTTATAGGTCAGTCAGTATTTCTTGAAGTTGAAAAACAATCAACTGTTTCCTTCAGTGACATCTAGGCCGTGTTTAGTTCACCTCAACTATCCTAAACTTTCAACTTTCCATCATATCATATCATATCAAAAACTTTCCTACACACGTAAACTTTCAACTTTTTTCCAAACTCCCAACTTTTCCCAAACTTCTAACTTTTTTTCAGGAACTAAACACACCCCTAGCCAATGTTTGGTGAAACATCTTCAGCAAGAACGCGTTACAATTAGTACGTTATCAATGTATGCAAATCTGAGAAGACAGTCAGCATTACCTAGAGGGCAAGAACAGGCAGTTTGTTAAAGGATTGACCAGGCATTTTATCTCCTTAAGTTCCTTGTGTGAAAGAACAATATACGTATCGCAGAACAGACTACCACGTGTCTCCAACAACCCCAAATGGTGACTGTTTAAAAATTTTAATTAGTGACTAATAATAGGCAGTCTCAAAATCCAAAATACCTGTATGCATCAGATTGAGTGCACTAGAAATTTGGAATAGCTACCTTTCCTTAGGTCCAGAACTTCACTGCAGGGTTGAATTCCACGAGACATTTTGGCTTGACAGCGAGAGGGTTCTCCTAATTTTACACGTGCTGGTTATTTTTTATTTCGAGATTAAATCACCAAGTGTGAGCTTCTTGTGTCTTTTGCCCTTGGATTTCCACGCTTCATCGAGCAGTAGGTGCTGACTGGCAGGTAAACCCATATGCATGACTTCTGAAGTTCAGAGTTTTGGGGCATTTTTTGTGCGAATACAGTTCAGAGTTTTGGGGCATTTTATCTATCATAACGGGACTGTCAAACCTTAAAAATACGTCGTGTCACATTTCTTCAGCATTGCTACCATCTATCTCCAGTTAATTCCTTCGTCCACTGTGTTACCCTGGCAGAACAATTCCAATTCCAGTCCACGCATGAAACTGCATACAATTCTCGGAAGAACGCAAAACGATCCTAAAAACTCGGCCGAAATGGCAAAACTCATTGGTGCGGTACAGGTTTGTCCAAATACAGATAAAGGGAGAAAAAAAAAGGATAGGGCTTCGAACGGGATCACATCCCTGTCGTAATGATCACGTTTGACCCCAAAATTTCCTGCCAATCCATCCACGGCCCATCTACGCATCACATCTCCCTCTCTTCACTGCCACCTACCCACACGGACAGCGACATGGCCAAGCCCAAGCCGCGGTTCTGAACTCCGGCATGACATCGCCATTCTCCAATCTCCACCCACCCAGTTCAGTCCACTTCCCTGTGCCAACTGCCAAAGTAGTAAACCACCGACGTTTCTGCCCAGAGGAGAGACGAGTACAACACAAATCCGACATGGCGACATGGGTAGGGCCAGTGGCGACCGGAGACCGCGCGCGCACGAGCCTTTGCACTGCACACACCGAGAGCCGAGCGCGACGGCGACGACGACGATTCTTCGGAAGATCCGACACAATCCTCGCGCCCCTCCGCCTACCGCTCTGGAAACTTCCGTCTGTTTTGTTGTGCATGGCTACATGCAGTGCGGGTGTTGGTTGAAGAAGTGTTGGCCTGGGTGTGAATGTGATTAAAGAATTTTTTAAGGTGATATGGCCGCGGGATCTTGTACGGGGTAAACCAACCGGGGGGGCCGCTGCTTTGAAGCGTTCGTGCGCGCGCCCAGTACGCATGCCCGTGACAAGCACTACTAGTAATTAATCTTGCGCGCGCGACGGCGACGCTTAACTAATCCCGCACTTCACCTGTACACCAACACCACCTTGTCGCGCGCGCGCTATATATATAAGCTGTTGTCGCATCTTCTTCCATCATTAGCAGGAGAGCCGAGCGAGAGCGGCGAGCAGAGCAAAGCACAGAAGAAGAGGGGCTAGCCTGCTCAAAGCTCTCATTTGCTGATCAGACACTGAACTCTTCGGCGAATTTTGTATATATCGACATGGACGCCGGAGACGCCATGGAGAGCGGACAGCTGCGCGCGCCGCTCCTGCCCGAGGTAATGGCCGCCGTCTCTCGAATCTCGATCTCTCTTCCCATCTCTCTTCAGGCCACAGTGCAACCATCGACCTTGCTACACGTCTCAGCATTGGTGCAGTTTTGTCAGTTTAGTTTTTCAACAGTGCGTTCACTTCATTTCCTCCTCGCGTACCGGGTGCCCAAAATGGCAGTGCAGTGCATCAGGACTCGTCAGGAGACGAGGAACAAAAAATTGAGATCAGAAGTATGCGCCGGTACATCTATCTTTGAAGAAAACACAATCTTGGCTGAGCAATGACGACAGCAAGAATGCGGATTTTTTGATGGAAGGGAGCAGGTGGCTTAGCTCGCAGCAACAATGTTTGACCAAAGATAAGAGGATGCTATGTTTCTCAAAAGACAATAAAATACAGAGATAATCATAATACACTTGATAGATACATCAAGCATGTCGTCACTATTAGACACGCGGTGTCCCAGAGAAGGTTCCAAGAACCGGCTAAAATTATGAAACACAAGCACACACACCAGTGCACCACAACTACTGTTTCGTCTACCCTTCACCAAATCCCTATGAGGAGTTTAGGACCCTTTCTCTTTCTTCCTCATCCGACAATCACAAGCACTGATGTTTGCATTACGTCATACCATCCACTACTTTTCAAACACACAAATTAATATGTGTTGATTCGTTTTTTTCCCCTTTTCTTTTCTGAGACGAAGATGTGCGTGCAAATTCAGATATTCTCTCCTTGCTTCTGAATTCTGATAATATTTTGTGCTATTTTTGTCTCAAATTGCAGAGTCACGGACCAAAGACTGAAGATGATAGCCTGCAAGTGCCACTCCTCAAGGATAAGAAACGCAGCGGCAGCAAGGCACACGCAATAGTTCTAGGTAAGCATAGGCGCATAGTAAAATCTCGTTTATTTGCAGCAGCTGCAATGCAATATGCATGGAACAATGTGTCAGTTTGAGCTAGTGCTCACTGGATCGAGGCCGGTGCAAATGGTGCAGGGTTCGAATGCCTGGAGAGCACGGCGTTCAATGGCATCTCGACGAACCTGGTGGTGTACCTGGAGACCGTCCTCCATGGCAGCAACCTGGCCAGCGCGTCCAACGTCACGACGTGGTACGGGACGAGCTACCTCACCCCGATCTTCGGCGCCATCGTCGCCGACACGTTCCTCGGCAACTACAACACCATCCTCATCTCCCTCGCCGTCTACCTCCTCGGGATGATGCTGGTCACGTTCTCGGCGTTCCTGCCGGCCACGGCGGCGCTGTGCGCGGCGGGCGCGACGTGCGGCACCGGCGCGGCCGCGGCGCAGACCGTCGCGTTCGTCGGGCTGTACCTCGTGGCGATCGGGAGCGGTGGGGTGCGGTCGTCGCTGCTGCCGTTCGGCGCCGAGCAGTTCGACGACGACAGCGCGGCGGACGGGGAGCGCAAGGCGGCCTTCTTCAGCTGGTTCTACCTCTGCGTCGACTTCGGCCTGATCGTCTCCGGTGTGTTCCTCGTCTGGATCCAGCAGAACGTCAGCTGGGGCCTCGGCTTCGGCATCGCCACCGCGTGCATCGCGGTCGCGTTCGCCGCGTTCGTTCTCGCCACGCCCATGTACAAGCGCCGGTTGCCGACGGGCACGCCGCTCAAGAGCCTCGCCCAGGTCGTCGTCGCGGCCTTCAGGAAGGTCGGCATGAAGCTCCCCGCCGACGCCGAGCTCCTGTACGAGGTCAGCGACAAGGTCGTCTCCCAGCCCAAGATCGCGCACACCAGCGAGTTCACGTTTCTTGACAAGGCGGCCGTCGTCTCGGAGTCGGACCTGGAGGAGAGGCCGGAGGCGGCGAGCTCGTGGAAGCTCTGCACCGTGACGCAGGTGGAGGAGCTCAAGATCCTGCTGCGCCTGCTCCCCATCTGGGCGACCAGCATCATCGTGTCCGCGGCATACTCGCAGATGAGCACCACCTTCATCCAGCAGGGCAGCGCCATGGACATGCACATCTTCTCGGTGACGGTGCCGGCGGCGTCGTTAAGCTCCTTCCAGGTGCTCTGCGTCCTGACATGGGTGATCCTCTACAGCAAGGTGATCGTGCCGGCGCTGAGGGGCTTCTCCTCCTCCGAAACCGCCGGCGAGCCGTCGCAGCTGCAGCGCATGGGCGCCGGGCGCCTCCTCATGGCGCTCGCCATGGCGATGGCCGCGCTCGTGGAGACGAAGCGGCTCAACGCCGCGGCGAGCGGCGAGGCTATCAACATCGCGTGGCAGATGCCGCAGTACTTCTTCCTCGCCGGCGCGGAGGTGTTCTGCTACATCGCGCAGCTGGAGTTCTTCTTCGGCGAGGCGCCGGACACCATGAAGAGCACGTGCACGTCGCTGGCGCTGCTCACCATCGCGCTCGGGAGCTACCTGAGCTCGCTCATCTACGCCGTCGTGGAGGTGTTCACGGCGACGGCGGGCGGCCACGGGTGGATCTCCGACGACCTCAACCAGGGCCACCTCGACTACTTCTTCTGGATGCTGGCGGCCATGTGCACGCTCAACTTCGTCGTGTACAGCGGGTTCGCCAAGAACTACAAGCTCAAGACCGTGCTCTCGTGAGACGCCATTGTTAGCTTTGCAGCTGCTTGTCGTCAAACGCACGAAGATTCGATTACATTTTTGCACAATTGCCAAGTGGCGATTGGTGAAAGGAAGTACAGATTATTACAGAGTACAGACACAATTGCCAATTGGCGATTGGTGAAAGGTAGTACAGGAAGAAAATTAGTTCAGGATTTTTTTTTCCTTCCTTTCTCTCTCTTTATTTTTTTTTAAAAAAAATGCTGCACAGCTCCTATGGCATGTCAGCAACACTTTTTTTAGATGATCGTTTCTTGTTGAAAGATTACAGGATATGATTGCCACTGTACCCTTTTCATTTTGCAATTCGATCTAAGGAAAGAAGTACTTCATTCAAAAATGAAGTGTTAGAGAATCGGTTTTTTTTTGTGGACGATAGACAAATTGCATCCATATTGTCAAAATACAACTTGCGTGACATTTGAACAGGGGGAAGCAATGGAAAAAAAAATTGTGTGACATTTGAAAAAGGATTGTGTTAATGGTTACCTGGTAACTGGGCCTACTTGGGCCTCATTGACTGTTCGAGCAATTTACGGTCCATGACAGGCAGGCAAAGTTAGTTGGGCCATGGAACGCTGGGCTCGCAGCCAGAGCCGTGCACGGGCCTTATCAAGCCCATCAAAGAGAGAGACGAAAAAAGAATAAACCGTGTGCCCGTACGCGCTCTGTGCTCATGGTTTGACGGAGTCGCCAACGGAGCCGCCGGCCCGCAGCCTCAGGTGGCCGAGAGACCAGCTAGGTAGGAGAGCCCGCGTGCTGCCTACGCGATGCCATCTCACCGATCCCCACCGCTCGCATCCAAACGGACGGCCCAGATGCTACGCATATCCTCTCGAACTTTCTGGGCTGCTGGCTTGCCTCAACAAACGAACGCTGCTTTTCGACGAAGAAAAGGAGGGTTCCTCGCTCTGACGCCTTGCGCAGTTGTATCGTACATTCGTACTACCACACAGCTTGAAGAAGAAGAAGAAGAAGAGGGAATTCGACGAGAAATAGTAGAAGCTTGGCGTTCGTGCGAGGAATTCTCGGTGGTTGATCGATCCGTGTTTCGCGGCGGATGGGGCAGGCGTTCCGCAAGCTGTTCGATGCCTTCTTCGGCACCAGCGAGATGAGGGTATGGGTGATTTTTCTTCCTTTTGTTTGTCAGAAGTAAGAAGAATATTCTCTCTTTTTTTGGGTGTGTTCTTCAAGAACTTCTTGATTGATTTTTGCTCTGTGACGCTTGCTCTTTAGGTCGTGATGCTTGGGCTGGATGCCGCGGGCAAAACCACCATCCTGTACAAGCTGCACATCGGGGAGGTCCTTTCGACTGTTCCTACGATTGGTATGTTGCTGATTACTTTGTCACAATCTTTTTTTTTTTCGCTCATGTCCTCTGTGCGAAATTCGAAGTTAAATCAAGGCTTTACGGTTAAACTAGTCAAGAAGTTAACTCCGTCGGCAGCAGAGGGGCAAAAAGAATTATGAACTCCACATGGATTAGCAAGATGGGGGAAGAATCTGATATTTCTGATTAGCAAGCATCGATTTGCCCTTAAGATAGCAATTATCCTATGAGAGACAACCAGTTAGTTTGCTCATCAGACTGGCCTTAACGCTTAACAGATATTATCATCATGGCTTTTATGGGGTTATTTTGAAAAATCTGGCATCTCACTTTGCTGGGACTCTGATTGATGCTTCTGCCTTTGTGCTGTTGTACCACCAGGGTTCAATGTTGAGAAAGTACAGTACAAGAACGTGATGTTTACAGTATGGGATGTCGGTGGCCAAGAGAAGTTGAGGCCTCTGTGGAGGCATTACTTCAATAATACGGATGGTTTGGTATGTTTTGTTTCCTTTGTGGTTATCTTTTTGGGAATACGTGAAAGATTTGTGCATCATTGCATTAAAGAAGGAAATAAGTGGTTATTTGATTTTGACAGACTTGTGTAATGATATAGTATTATATAGCCATTCTGCATAGGTTATTGTGGTTGACTTTGAGACAAATATTTCTTAGTTTGACTTATTGGTTAAAGTTGTATGGCATGTATGCAATTGTTTTATCCAAATTATCCATAAGGCTGGTGAGGTTGCTAGATGATCCTTTGAGCATTTTTAATTAAAAAATTAAATGCATACCAATATTGATACCGCAAATATGTGTGTTTAAAATTTATGGTAATTCGATTTGAATTTATGTGGAGTTATAGAACTCATTTATTTTAAACAATTATGATAGTGAGATAACCCAAATAAGTGGTATAGAATTTCCCAGTTCTCTTTTAATTAACATGAAAACTTATGGATCTAGAAGTACCCTGTGCTTGGCATACTATCTATTTTCATGTAATGGTATTGTAATATAATATAATCATGCGTAATTATCCAGTTAATGAATAATGTTGTCGAGTTTGTCAGATCTTTCACTGTATGAGATTATAGCAATGTTTCTACTAATTCAACACTTAATGAATTGCTCTTTTGTTGATACTATTAATGATATCTTTGCTTGATTTGATTTGGTTTGATTTATTACAGTTGAACAGAGCCATCTTTCTAGATATAAGCTCATTCTGGATTATTTTGTGCTATATTACCTAATGAAGTTACTAATTAGCTAATGTTATGCCTATAATGTAAACCATACTCTTCAGTTCCTCAGGATTGCTAGATGATGCTCGTCAGTAAAACTTTATTCTATTTTCTTGTTGATTTGTTTTCCTTGAGAGATCGGCGTGATACTGAAATTCGGATGTATTCATGAGCATACCCAACTACATTTATAAATTGTAATAGCAACTTATTCCTATATGTTATTTTTGCACGTTCTGATTTGCAGATCTATGTAGTTGATTCATTGGATAGAGAGAGAATCGGAAAAGCGAAAGCGGAGTTTCAGGTTTAATAAGCTATTTTAAGTTATGCTCATCAGATAGCTTGCCTTATTAGTGAAGCTAAGGTTTGGTGGCTTTGTTGCAGGCAATCGTTAATGATCCTTTGATGCTTAACAGTGTAATATTGGTATTTGCCAATAAACAAGATATGGTAAGTCAACAGCACTTGAGAACTCCTTTTGTGTTTTAACATGAACGTGCTCTTTTTTTTTGCGGGGTAACACGTGCTTGAATGCACGTGTGTTTGAAACCTGTGAACATGTTCCGTATTGCCATCCATAAATGTATTTCCCAGCATTCATTCATATAACAAAGAGGATTATTTTACTTCTCTAGACTGTTGTGAACCTTGTATGAAGGTAAACAGGTAGTGTTACTCGTGAGCTGTTTGCATCATGTGATTTTTTACATTCGTGGAAAGATATGGTGTCCCACAATTTTTCATCTATAATAGTGTTGTAAAGTTGCACCTTAATTGGTTTTGTGTTGGGTTGCTATTGATTCCAGTAATTTAGTTCAATACACGCATGGATGACATTGTGCTTCTGTGGCATGTCTGAATCTGATGTCACTGCACCAGTAATGCTAGTTGCCATCAAACATACCATAATAGGATGCAGGTTGCCATATTTTTTAAGGATGATATCTGAACAAATAGATGATGACAGATTATGAATATGCGGTGAAGCCTTTGAAACTTTTTCATAGGATGGCATGTTTGCCCTCTAGTATTTACTACTACAGTAATTGGAACGATCTATGCCGGAATGCTGATCCTGTCTAATGCAGCACTCCTTTGTTTTGTCAGAAAGGAGCAATGACGCCGATGGAGGTGTGCGAAGGCCTTGGCCTCTATGATTTAAAGAATCGCATCTGGCATATCCAAGGCTCTTGTGCCCTTAAAGGTGATGGTCTTTATGAGGGCTTGGACTGGTTGGCAAGTACTCTGAAGGGACTGGAAGCCTCAGGTCGCCTCCCCTCAGGAGGGACCTCATTGTTCTAAGTAGCAGGTCTGCCTGTAAGATTCTTCCGTTGACACTAACAATCTTTGCATCAAAGATGATCATGGAAACAAATTATCTTGGTGTGGAAGGCCTTACATGGTCACACCTTACATTACTCAGGCGATATGCTTTGCGGTGTCGATTCTACTGAAGGCAAAAGATGCATGAGAGCCTGACTACTTGAAACATTACCACTGCAGTTTTGTCATGGGTAGTAGTGTAGTACTAGTACCCATCGAGTCTTGTGAATTTTCTTGAATGTTACAGCTAACTGTCGGATGCATTTGTTCACATGTGATGAGTGAAACACATGTTAATGTAAAAAGTTTCTGTAAAGTGGGAGTGGATTCTAATCCCTCGAGGGGATATCTCCTCGTATACTTTTTTCTTCCAAATTCGATGCAAATAGTTATAAAAAATTCTAAAAAAAATTGATAATGTAGAGTATAATGATACCTACTAGTCCACTAAAATTTATGTTTAAATTCGATCTACACATCGAGAAATAAAAAAGACAAATTTAGATATAAACAGTACGGTACTATTCATACACTGAATTTGTCTTTTTTATATCTCGACGTGTGAGTTGAGTTTGGACTTAAGATTCTGTGGAGTTGTATATATGTGTTGTATGAATGTTGTTAAATTTTTCCATAATTTTTTATAACCGTTTAGATGGTTTTTAAGCAAATGAGGGAACATCTCTCGAGGGATTAGAATAGTTTCCAGTTATGTTTGGCAAATGCAATTTGTATCAACAAAATCTGATCCCATGACACGCATTTCTCTGACGGTCCTACATCAGAAGCGGAGACAAGAAGGAAGGCCTATGCTTGCGTCAATGTTGGCTGGACCGAGCCTGGAATCCTGGAGCCCTGAACTGGCTGGTTGGTCGCCTGCAATCTGTTACACCAAACAGTGCGCACGACAATAATCTGAAAGCGATTATATTCTGGGACTGACGTGCAGGGATATACATTTTGAACTAAATACACTCTGGTTTCTGATGAACTCAAGTACTCAACTGATTGCACATACTCAAGTACTGAATTATAGTAATCTTTTTGGCTAAACAGATTGTCAAATTTTTGTTTATTCGGAGCAAATTGTTGATACTGACAAGCAAATTGTTGATGCTGACAAATCGTGAATGAATATCTATCTGTATGGTATATGGGGCAAACAATTGATGTTGACAAATCCTGAATATATTACTATGTACTCCCTCCGTCCCGAAATATAACAACTTTTAGCCCTCAATATTTATTTCAAAATATAACAACTTCTCCACAATATTTTCTTCCCAACCAATCACAACTCTCCACCATTCACTTTTCTCACATACCTCTACTACTCAACCAATCATAAACTCTATACATTCACTTCTACCTACTTTCTTAATAACCTTCTTCAACTCTAAAAATGTTTATATTAGGGAACTCTATACATTCACTTCTACCTACTTTCTTAATAACATTGTTCAACTTTAAAAATGTTTATGTTCTAGGACGGAGGAAGTATTTATAACATGGTCAACTTTAATTAGTTTTGAAAAAAATAGTAGCAGCAAATTAAAAAAAAATGAAAAATCTCCTATCATTTCGCAGTTTGAACACGACCAGTACAAAAAGAATCAGAACTGATAAAAAAAATCGAGCTAAGCGACAATAGCCGGAAAAGAAAGATGAGAGAAGCGTGACAACCCGTGAGGCTGTGACAGAACAACACACGACGGCAGCCAGAGCCAGCCGAGGAGAAGCAAGAGGCGACGCCGATGGCCAAGTCGCCCAGTCACCAGCCACATCCACAGAAAAACGGGGCGAACGCCTCCTCGCGACCTCACCTCACCCCACCCCCCACCCCTCCCACCTCCCCGCGTGAGGGATGAGATAGAAACCGCGCCGTCGCATGACGCCATCGCCGGCGGCGTCCACGTCCGCCTCCGACGCCGGGATGCTCGGCCGGCGCGTGGTGATGCTCCCGTCGGCGGCGGCGGCGGCGGCGCTGGGGCTGCGCCGGGGCCGGGCGCGGATGCGGCTGGGGTGCGTGCTCGAGCACGTGGCCCCGCGGCTCGCGGTGGCGTCGGCCGCGCTCCTGGGGGCCGGGGAGGTCATCGCCGCGGCCGCCGCGGCGGGGAAAAGCGGCGGGGCCGGGCACGCCGCCGTGGCGTCGACGCTCGCGCAGCTTACGGTCACGGCCGTGGCGATCGCCTCGGGGGCGTGCCTGTCGACCAAGGTCGACTTCCTCTGGCCTCGCATCGAGCAACTGCCCGGTAGCTCCCTCCCTCTCCCTCTCCCCGTGGTCGCTTGTTTGTGCATTTGGGTATATCATTGGAGGGTTAACTGCTGAAACAATTGTTTATCTAATTATCTTCTAAAGATGATTAGGTGCCATGTGAGCATAGCTATGTGCTTGAGTGTTCCATCTCATAAATGTTATAGTCGATAAGCTCTTAATCTCTTTTTAAAGTGTATAACTTGTTATGTCTTTATTTTTCTTAGTAGGAAGTATTTTGTTAGATTGTACAAATTGTTATGTCTTTATTTTTCTCAGCAGGAGTATTTTGTTCACATGTAAGATTAATTGTGGTTAGCAAACAAGAGAAATATAGAATGTAGAACAATAACCTGATTTTTTTTGTTACTGCTTAGTTGACATTTTTTTTCCTGGCTTTCTGGAGCACTATGCATGCAACTATGCTCCCATTTAAGTAAGATTAACATCCATTTCTTCCCTCCCTCATATTTGTTATCTTGTATCCACGCAGACACTCTTATATTTGAAGGAGTAGAGGTGACCGGATATCCAATATTTGAGGACCCAAAGGTGTTAAACAAATGATACATTTTCAATAAGCATTTCTTCAGCTGAATGTTTTCATTTTCGCTCTCCAGTTTGATATTCTCAATGTTGTTATACAGGTGCAGAAAGCAATTGTTTTTGCAAGTACTGCCCACATTGGGCAATTTAGGAAAACAGGAGATCCATATGTCACACACTGTATACATACTGGGAAAATCTTAGCTGCCTTGGTCCCGTCAACTGGAGAAAGGGTATTACTTTCCTTGCGTTCTGTTTATTCTTTCTAGTTGATTATTGCTTTTGTTCTGGCTTCCCCAACCCACCATTGCGTCTCATGTAGGCAATCAATACAGTTGTTGCTGGCATTCTTCATGATGTTATTGATGATACAGCTGAGAACTTGAAGAGCATAGAAGAGCAGTTTGGAGATGATGTTGCTAGTTTGGTATCTGGTGTTTCAAAGCTAAGCTACATAAATCAGGTGATGCATATGTTAGAAAAAACCCTGCTGAGTGCTGAGTGCAGACATTGATTTAGAAGGGCTAGCTGACTTGGCACTATAGTTTTAGGATGCAATATATTATGGTTGAGAGATGTGCTGCTCAAGTTCAACATGAATACATGATGTTGCAACAACTTGACAGTCATTGCAAACAGCCAAACATATTCTATTAGGTTAAAGCAACGATTTTGCATATTGCCACCACTTTGATAGTTCAAATTGCAATTAATTTTTTCTCTGTATATGCTGAATCATGCCAATTTTCAATCTATTGCCTTCAGAGTCTGAATGCAGATCTGTGTATACTTCTGGGATAATTTAGCTCATGATATCCTGTTGTCGTATCAATCATTAATGAATTGTAGAATGCTCTCATGGCAGTTATACTTTCTTACACTCAACATTGTCATTCTGTTTAGTGTTCTTGTCTGTGCATTGCAGCTACTGCGCAGGCATCGACAAAAAAACACCGGTGGAAGCACTCTTACTTCAGAAGAAGTATGTTCTCTTCTATGCTAGCAAGGTCATATTGTGCTAAAGATGTCATGTCTTCACTCTTTTCCCATTATTTGCAAATGAGTTCCAAACATTTATTGGCATGTATTTGATAATTTCAGTTGCCATAGAAGGCATATACTAATGTTTTCAGAAAACCATGGAATTGATTATCCTCCTGTTGTCAGTCAGGCAAACAATCTGCGTGGCATGTTATTGGGGATGGTTGACGATCCGCGTGTGGTGCTCATCAAGCTGGCTGATCGCTTGCACAATATGCGAACCATGTATGTCATTCTAGGCTTCTCAATACTGTGTAGTTTGCTCTGCTGATTTTATTCTTTTCAGCCCCAGTCACTTATAAACTATCTTACTCTGGTTTATGCCATTTTCATTGACTGTGTTCTCCCTTCAATTTGGCAACAGCCATTTGAATCATCTAGGTGCATTGACATCATAAGACAGTCCACCTCAATATGAACCAACATGTTCTATTATTGGAATGCTCCTTTAACTTCATGGTGATTTCAAATAGTTGCTATACTATGTATATTTTGTATCTTACTGAAAGCAGTATTTCAGCTATGCTCTTCCCATTCGCAAAGCTGAAGCTGTTGCTCAAGAGACATTGGCTGTCTGGTGCTCACTTGCTTCTCGATTGGGTGTCTGGGCTTTGAAAGCTGAGCTAGAAGATTTATGCTTTGCTGTCCTTCAGGTTTTTATTCTGGAATTTATTGTCTATGAAAATGTTATTCCTTGCTCAATACAACACTACTCACGTATTCTTCTTTGTCGACGGCAAGATGAACATTATAGATTGTCCTCATACTTTGATATTTTTGTTGAATATGGCGCTTGTATATCTTTGTTTTTATTGGATTACTGATTACCTGATGGCTTTATGTCTCGTCATTGTTATTATACCTTTCTCTGATTCCAGGGAAACTCTGTAATTTATTATGGCTAATAATACGACATTTCCTAATCTAAAATTATCATGTATGTTTTGTTTATTTTTTTTCAAACATATTGATTTGATTTGAGTAGTAATTCTGTGGTGCACAAGTTGGTCTGAGTAACCAGATCTTTTGCATGGTTGGGTAATTTATGTATTACATAACTTTAATAAGGAGCTAGGTTGACATCTCAATGTTTTCAGAAGGTTTACATTTTCTCATCCAATATAATCTTTAGTTGTACATTAATTAAATTGATTTTTTTATGTTAGGCATACAAATATACAATATTGTTTTGATCCTCTTCATCTTGTTGGCTGTGTGTTAATTTTGTGGCCCCAACCATTTTATCTTTTGGTTTTATAAGTTTCCTTCCTGATTCGGTCTCACTGTCAAATGCACACAGCCCCACGTTTTCAAGAAAATGCGATCTGAACTTACTTCAATGTGGAATTCAACCAACAAAACTAAAAGCACAAGAAGGTCATCAATAAGAAGTGGACTACCTGCCTCAGCAAAGGATGTGCATACAACTTCCGTCCATGATTTTTTTAGTCTGAGTAACCAAGAAAAACCAAACATGAAGGTGAGTATTGTAAGATGCACATGTTTGGGTCTTAGTGAATCACACATATTGAACTGATGTGAGTTGACTTACATGGACATTTTGCAACGTTTTTTCATTTATTCTGCACTTGTGCTTCCCACATGCGTCTGCCTCTTTCATAAACATACATGAACAAAGGCAATCAAGCCTACCTGGGAGCCAGGTGATCACTTGTGATAAATATTTATTATTTTGGTTTTTTACCTGCAGGACTTATTGCAAGCTGTATTGCCATTTGACCTCCTTTTGGATCGGAAAAGACGATCCTACTTCCTAAATAATCTCCATGGCAGTTCTGGAACATCTGTACCAAAGCCTAAGATTGTTGATGACGCTGCTGTTGCATTAGCATCTTTAGCAGCTTGTGAGGAAGAACTTGAACAAGAATTACTTATATCGACATCGTAAGTTCAGACCAATCTTAGTACTTTCCAGAAGGAATTTGTCTCTTGTTGTGTACATATGTCAAATCTACTAGTAGCATTGAGATTCTCATCCTCGAATTATGTGATTTCTTCAGGTATATACCTGGGATGGAAGTAACTTTGTCAAGTAGACTCAAGAGCTTGTATAGCATGTACTGTAAGGTAATAATACCACACTACCATATGCACATTGGTGTATGATTTGTTTTTTTAAGTTCATGTGCCATCTATTATGATCATATAAACGAGAACTTATGCTGGCCTAATCATAAGGAATTTTCTTATGTAACTGCATTCCAAATGTTGGTTTGCTTATTTGCTTACATGTTCTATACCAACAGATGAAAAGGAAACATGTAGGCATTAGACAAATCTATGATGCTCGTGCATTGAGGGTGATCATTGGAGACAAAAACGGTGCATTGCATGGACCTGCTGTCAAGAATTGCTACAGCGTCCTTGATATAGTAAACAGGTTTGTAGCGAATCAAGTATTTAACAAGAAGTATTTATGTCAGCAAGGACCAGGCGCATAGGCATACTAAGAATTTACTACTTTTGCAAATAAATGCTTCATTTTATGTATCAATTAGGACCAGTTTATATCCGTATTTTTACATGAAAAACATTCTTGGCATTTTTTCCCACTTTTTTCTAAGATCCATGTTTGAGTCTAGAATTTGCTGAATAGCACTTGTTCCAATCAAGAACTTTTAGCTATATCTGATTATAACCTTTGCAAACTGTCTGCTTTATCCATATATGCAGGCTATGGACTCCAATTGATGGGGAGTTTGATGACTACATTATCAACCCTAAGGGTAGTGGTTACCAAGTAAGAATCATCTGGCACCAAATAAAATATAACACGCATTGATAATTTGAGGCAGTATTCCCAGCAACCTATTGCCAGTATAAATATATTAGGACGAAATTGTCCAACACTTCCTGCATTCCCAATTTTGTTCTTCCTTGTTATAGATGCCCAAGCAAATATGACTAGCTGTACACCTGTGCCATCAACTATCTAGATTTGAATCTTGATTTTCTTATCCACTACTAGATGTTCACAGACTTATTTTGTCTCTCTTCGCTTGCTTATCTGCTGGTTGTTTTCCTTTCTAGTCACTCCATACGGCAGTTCAGGCATCGGATAACTCACCACTGGAGGTCCAAATAAGGACCCAGGTAGAATTTTTGTTCCCGTTCTTCCTTTTTTTTTTGAATAGATCTTTAATAGTTTGACTTGATCCTGATGGAGATGTTTGTTCGCAGCGAATGCATGAATATGCAGAATATGGACTCGCTGCTCACTGGCTGTATAAGGAGAGCAAAGTTGACTACAGAAGTGGCACGAGTAAAAAGATAGGACAAAGTACATCGTACCCATCAAGTTCTTCGGAAGATGAAAACTACATACAAGATGTTATGCCCTCAAAGTACAGTTCTATGAAAATGGGGCATCCAGTCCTAAGGATTGAGGGTAGCCAGTTACTAGCAGCTGTCATTGTCAGGTATAGCATGAATCAAAAATGAACTTTGTTGTTTACCCAGAAAGCTTGCTATTGCAATTGACACCTGATTATGTTAGTTGATTTGCAGTATAGATAAAGGGGGAAAAGAGTTGCTTGTTGCTGTCAGTTTTGGCCTTGAAGCTTCTGAAGCTGTAGCTGAACGAAGATCTTGCTTCCAGTTGAAACGCTGGGAAACTTATGCTAGAGTTTACAAAAAGGTCAAGCTGATAATTGTTTTTGGTGATGGGCACTCCTTATGAGAAAATGCTTCTATCTAACATTCAAGCTTATTTCAGGTTTCAGAGAAATGGTGGTGTGCACCAGGGCATGGTGACTGGTCAACAAACCTGGAGAAGTATACATTGTGCCAGGATGGGATATTCCATAAGGTTTGGCAGTGCTGAAACATTATTATCTTTTGTTCATTACTTCACTTTGTTTGTTTGCTTCCCTTTGTGTGTTTTCTTCTGGTATTGGTTTGAGTTTCTTGTGTTTGAATAGCATTGAACTTTGTATGGGGAACTGGTTGTGCATGTGGATGTGTATGAATTGAACTGAAAGTTGGAGTGGTGTCAACAAACTAGACTCTTTCTGTTCATGGGGTTTGATTATGTCCTGTATTTCAATGATGTGTTTTGCAGCAAGACCAATTTGGGAGGCTTTTGCCTACTTTTATTCAACTTATTGATTTGACGGAAGAGGAAGAGGAAGAATATTGGATGGTTGTATCAGCCATATTTGAGGGTAAAGAGGCCTCATCTCTGACTCCCGATTCAAGCAACACTGAACGATCGACATCTGAACCTCCAAGCTCTACTCCATTGAGTGATCCCATCAACAATAAGGTAGACATATTCTGGCTCAATCCTCATAATATGCTCAATCCTCACCGTTTCTTCATTATGCCCTGTAGGTTCATTTGCTCAGGACAATGCTTCAATGGGAGGAGCAAGTTCGACGTGGAGCATCACTTGCGGAGAAAAGCCTCAGTGTAGGCACGTGTACTGAACCAATCCTTCGTGAGGTGGCCATCATCTGCTGGCCGTACGGGAAGATAATGAGGATGAGCCTAGGCAGCACAGCCGCTGATGCTGCTAGAAGAATGGGCGTTGAAGGGAAGCTGCTCTGGGTTAATGGCCAACTTGTGTTGCCCCAGACCGTGCTCAAGGATGGGGATATAGTTGAAGTGAGGATGTAGCTGATGTGCCATATCTCCTCTGCCCAGGGTTATTGATAAAATTGGTTTTGAGGTTCAATCAACTATGTAGGGTACATTACCTGAAAATCAACTATGTAGTGTCGTAACAGACTGAAGATTAAGAAAATGTAGAAAATCAACAGCCCAACACCTCAATTGTACAGTCCATTTGTCGAAAAGAATCCAAGGATGCAGGATTTATGTACAGGAAGTGCTATATCTGTATAAAAAGCTACCAACCGTGCGTATCCTTGTTTACAGTTAAAATGTAAATTTCTGTAAGTAAAGCTGTAGTAATATTAGTCAGTAGTTGACAGTTTTCTAGGAGCTGCAATTGTTCTGTACATATTGTGAACCGTTCTATGGCTTGATCACCTGAACAACTGAGCTAGTGATTGATGAACATGGAGCGAGATACGCGATCAGTCTGTAAATTTCAGTATGAATATTTGGACTGCCAGTGATATTTTTTTGCATATTAAAAAACTGGATTTTTAGCACTATGGGAGATGATGCCTGAAGCTAAGTTTTTAAGTTTAAAAACTTAATATTTAGCATACAACTCCTTAATATTTGCAGACAAAGCTTGTTACAATTTATTTTCATTCCCTAATGCAAGTGACTGTAACCATCTGGAGCTCAAATAGCATTCTGCAACATGCATTCTAAGTAAGCATGTGCAGAATTGACAAAATAACATTGTATTAGAGAAAGCATGCATGCAACAGGAGCACTATCCACAATTCAGAACACTGGAATTGGAAAATAACAATATATTGAAATTGAAAGGTGATCATACAACGGAAATCTAACTTATTAAATGAATTAAATCAATTAATAAGCATTTATTTAGTCTAGTAATACTATGATTTTTCTTATTATATACTCTCTCCGTCCTTAAAAAAAAGGGCAACTTAGAAGGAGATGTGACCTCATATTACAACGCGATGTAAACCCTCCTAAGTTGTCTTTTTTTAGACGGAGGGAGTACATATGTAATTTTGAAATTTTGGAAAAACTAAGAGTAAAATATGGGAAGACTTGTTGAAAAGTGGTGTAAATAGGGCCGTGTTTAGTTGTAAAATTTTTCTTCAAAATTCTAACTTTTTCATCACATCAAAACTTTCCTACACACACAAATTTCCAACTTTTCTGTCATATCGTTTCAATTTCAACCAAACTTCCAATTTTGGTGTGAACTAAACACACCGTAGATTGTGGAATCTAGATGTTAGTGATCTGGGAGGTGTGGGAATAAACATTACAATTACTAACATTTTAAATAGTATTAGAGTATATATATGTAATATATCTCAGGAAAAAAAATATGGAACTGTCCAGGGTCCAGCCTGCTAGTGTTTTTTTTTTTTTTTTGCCAGCGAATCCAATTCTCAGTTCACACAGAAGGATGAACCAATTTCACAACTATGCTAGATCGATGTGGTTCTAATAATTATCCTATTCACCAAATCATCAACTACGAGTAACAAACAGGGAATCGATTATTCACGATGTTCTAGGAGGAAAAACTTCAAAACATGCATCCGCTCGCGTCTCCAAAAATTAATCGCCTTTCCAAATTTCCCATGGGAGAGCCGAGACCGTATTCAACTCCTTTGCTATAAGCGTCTCCGGGCCCCACATGCAGTGACACCGCGAGCGCCGCAAGTAGTAACAAAACACAAGCTTACAGCTAATCCAGATTGGCGAATTGAACGGCTTGCATGACACGCCCCGCGTTTCCTTCCACTCCTGCGACGCCGCCACGTCTCCCCACTTTCACAGGCAGCGTTCAAACTTTCGAAAAAGAGGGAGAAATAAGAAAACCCTAGGCGAGCCCCGCTCCCAACGGTCACATCTCTCGAATCCCATCCTATATAAACCCCTCCGCCGCCCAACCCACCTCCGCATCTCAGCTCAGTACTTGATCCGCAACCCACAAATCCGCCGCGCCCAAATCAGGAGGAGGAGGTAAGAGGAGAGGTAGGTGCCGAGAAGAGATGGAGGTGGAGGCGGCGACGACGGCGGCCATGGACTTCCACGCGTTCTCCCGCCGCGAGCTGCAGGCGCTGTGCAAGCGCAACGGCGTCCGCGCCAACATGACCAACGCCGCCATGGCCGATGCCCTCCAGTCGCTGCCCACGGTAAGAATCCCCCGATTGATTGATTGATTGGTTTGTTTGATCTGTCCATTTCGACGGTTTGGGAGATTTTGGTGTGGGGGGTTCTCGTGTATATGTTCGTTGCGCGATTTGGCGTGGTGCTGGTGGTGATTGATGAGTTGTGTGTTGGTTGCGGATTAGGTGGATGGGGTCGACGAGATCGGCACGGCGGCGCTCTGCCTCCCGACGCCGAGCAGGTCGACGATGAAGTCGGCTTTGAAGGCCGCCGCGGCGATCGGCGAGGAGGAGCAGCAGCAGCACGGGAGCCCGCTCCCCCGCGGCCGCCGCGTGTCGGTGATGTCGCCGGAGGCCATCCGGATGGACGTCGAGGAGGGTGAGGACGAGATGAAGCGGGATCTCGTCAAGGAGATCGTGAGGACCCCGGGCGTGGCGCTGCGCAGCACCAGCCGCCGCGCGAGGGCCACGCCAGCGCCGATCCCGACCCCTGCGACCACTAGGCGGACCGCCGCTGCGCGCAAGGTGGAGGAGGCGGCGCCTACCCCAGCTACTCTGCGGAGGAGCCAGAGGACGGCTGCTCGGAAGGCCGCTGCTCCGGTGGTGGAGGAGGTCACGGCAACAAAGACAACAGCTAGGAGGTCTGCGAGATCCAAGGTGATGGTTGATTTGGAGCAGGAGGTGGAGGACATGGCGGTGGCGTTGCAGGAGGTGAAGGTTCAGGAAGAGGATCCAAAAGGTGAGGGAGACTGTTATGCTTTCTCTGATCAGATTATTTGTTTCGTGCGATTGCTTGGATGCGATTTTTATGCGAGTTTCGTCATCATGCAGATGTTTCTTCCGATGAGAAATGTGATGAGGAAGAGGAAGCTACGAAAATTCTGGGAGGAAACAGTAAAGAGGAGGAATCAGAGGAGGGTGAGGAAGGTGAGATTATTCATGGATTCTCATTAACTTTCAAAAAAGAGTACTGAATTCGAATGCTACGTGTGATTAGCTATTTCAATTTGGCTGAATTTGCCGTCATCCTTGTGCAAATTGATGATGAAAATTCGTGTCTATGTAGCTGTTTCTTCTGCTGCACCAACTGAACTTGCAGTAATTTCAGTTATGAGCTGTGATGACCCTAAGGAGGAGGAAATAGTTGCAACTGGGGAGGAACCAGCTAAAACCCAAGAAGGTGAGATGCTTCACTCTGTTCTTGCGTATTCCATAATCTATCCATCTATCTTTGCTTTATCTGTACCAATGAAGACTGAATTGTGGAGTTCGAAAATCAAAGCAGCTCTGTTTTTTTGGCTTTACATGTAGCGATCTATATGAGGTTATGACTAAGAATTGTAGTATTCCAAACCCATGCATCTACTAGTTGATTCATATGTAGAGATTTTAGATTCTGAATTTGTTTCATTGCAAAACTAATCCATTCGAAGTCACAAGTTTGTGAATTGTGTGCTCTTTTCTGTTACCGTTTTGCTAATTTTGAATCTTGGTGCATCAGTGGAAGGAGTTGGGAAAGAACAGGAGCTCGTTAGTGTTGAGAATTCTGCTCCCTTGCCAGTCATGGAGGATTCACCAATCCTAGGAGTCCTGTCAAAGCCAGAACCTGTGGAACCACTCAGCGAGAAGATAGAAGATGCCTCTGTTGGTGATGGTCTGGGCTTTGGTGAACTGTCCGCATTGAAGGAGATAACTGGTGAGATGAATGATAAGGAAGTGGATGCCGATGAAGTGCCCGAAGAGAAGCTTCCAGCTGATGTGACAGATGACAAGACCAGCGAGGAAGATGACCTCAACGAGATTGAGAAATTATCTGCCGTTGAGATACCACAGGCTGATCTAACAGGTGATAAAACCAGTGAGGAAGAGGATCTGAATGAAGTGAAGGAAGGGGCGGCCTATGAGATGCCACAGGCTGATCGGACAGACGCTGAGATCGGTGAGGAAGATGATCTTGATGAGGAGTGCAGTGAAGAATCTGATATTGATGAGGAGTCCAATGAGGAAGGTATGCTTGATGAGGAATCCGCCGCTGAGGAATATTCCTCCAGTGAGGAGACTGATGAGGAGAGTGACCCCTCTAAAGTGGCCAGTGATTCTGATGAAGTGGAAGTAGAAAAGCTGCAGGTTGCATTGGATGATGGATTGACTGCCGAGGCCAATCAGGTTGATGATGAAGAGGATGATTTCAGCAGTGATCTACCATCGGATTTCGACAATGCCGACAACTTCAGTGATGATGAAACTGAGAGCGACGCCACTGTTGTGATCTCATCTGCTTCCAAGGCCGCTGCTGTGAAGACCCTGGATGACTCCTCCGTCACTGAAGCATCCAGTGAGGAGGAGATTTCTCAACAGGAGGTGGAAGCCTCAGTTAACTCCATCGTTAAGTCCCTGGATGAGTTCACTATCACGGTGGAGGGCACCCAGAAGGATGAGCTGACTAAAGAGGTGAAGAGCACCGATGATGCTGAGGAAGTGGGAGCAAAGGAGTTGAAGAAAGAGAAGAAGAAAAAGAAGCCGACTGTCAAGGAACTTAACGCCACGAGCATGAGGAAGCTCAAAACCATGCTCAAGGAAGAGCTAATTGCCAAGGTAATGCCATATTTAAGATCTCTTTCGATAACCATTTCGTAATCTCGTATCATTCCATCCTCCTGACACGTTGTTTTGCTCCAATTGAAGGCTGCCGCTGGGGAAGGGAAGAGGCTGGCGCTTGCAGAGCTGGACGACAACGCCGGTGGCGTCGACTGCTGATCGACGATGCGGATGTTGTGGGGGGGGGGGGGGGGGGGGGGGGCGTGAGGAGCTACAAAAACTCAACACATGCATCTGCTGCGATATGAGACTGAATAAAAAGAGGAGAGCTATAGTTGTGAAGTGATAACTAAGGCTTCGTCTATTCTGGCGTGAGTGCCCAAGTTTTCGTGTGTGGGGAGAGGCGCATCAGGTTGTGAAACCATGGTTTCTCTGAACAATCTGCAGTTTGCGTTGGTTCTCTGTTTCCTTTTTCTCGTGGTCGTTTTGTGTCTTTGTATCCGTTCCGTGATGAGACTCTGGCTTTGTTAAGCCCTAAATATATTTTACTGCTATTTACGAGTAATCGAGTTATCTGTTACTGCTCATGAATGATAAATATGTTTCGATTGTTTACGGCAGTATATGCCATTCCAACTGCCACTACTTGTCTACTTGCATCTGCACCTGCAAGGAGCTGAACGTCTTGCAGTATATGGCCTTGTTGCCGATGCATCGAATCAAACAGCACATGAATTGCCCTTGTTTCTCAGTCGATCATATATTTGAGAAACCTAACCACGCAACTTTAGAATTTCTACTATTGATCTCACAAAGCTTTGGCTGAAAAATCTTGCAGCATAGACATTAAAAATCAACTATTTATCTGATATTATAATTAAGCACCTGGAATCATAATTCACTACTTATCTGAAAATTCTTCGACATTATAATCTGAAATATCTTGCACTTTTTTGCGATGCTATACAATTTTGTAAGAATACTAGTTCTTGAATACTCGATCGAAGGGAAACTGTCTGGAATTTTTGACCTTTTATTTTGTAGACGAAGGCCAACGTCTAAACACGGCCCATTATGGGCCAACTCTCATGTTGTCGGATGATGGGCCAACTCGTAAGTCGGCCGATCTCATCTCAACTCAATCCAAGGCCCACACGACGGCTTTACTCGACGGCCCAGATTTACCCATCGCAACCGAATCAACGACCAAACCCTAACACACGACTCGCCCACCAGTATATAATCTCCTCGCAAGCGCAAACTCGAAACCCTACCCTCCCAAACCCCAGCCACCGCCGCCGCCACCACCACCACCGTTGCCGTTGCCGCCGCCACCTCGCCCGAGAGAGCGCAGCCATGCCGCCGAAGCTCGACCCGACCCAGGTGGTGGATGTGTTCGTCCGCGTGACCGGCGGTGAGGTCGGCGCGGCGTCGTCGCTCGCCCCCAAGATCGGGCCGCTCGGTCTCTCCCCGAAGAAGATCGGAGAGGACATCGCCAAGGAGACCGCCAAGGACTGGAAGGGCCTCCGCGTCACCGTGAAGCTCACCGTCCAGAACCGGCAGGCCAAGGTCTCCGTCGTCCCCTCCGCCGCGGCGCTCGTCATCAAGGCGCTCAAGGAGCCCGAGAGGGACCGCAAGAAGGTGAAGAACATCAAGCACAGTGGCAACATCAGCCTCGACGACGTCATCGAGATCGCCAGGGTTATGAGGCCCAGGTCCATGGCCAAGGAGATGGCCGGCACCGTCAAGGAGATCCTCGGCACCTGCGTCAGCGTCGGCTGCACCGTCGACGGCAAGGACCCCAAGGACCTGCAGCAGGAGATCTCCGACGGCGAGGTCGAGATCCCATCTGCTTAAGCAGGTAGAAACAAATCATCTTTTCTTCTCTGGTTAATCGTGTATCGCATTGCTATTTTGGATTTACACACAAGTAAAGTTGCTAGTAATTTACACACAACTACCATGTGTCCATGTTTACTTGTGTAATTTTGGATTTCAGCTGTGTTCTGTAAGTTTTCTGATTGATGAATAAAGGTAATGTAGGCAGTAGCTGTTTGCCTTCTGAAATTCAAGGATTGAGATTGCTAAGCTAGCTTAATTTGTTATGTATTGCGCACATGGTGTTTCTTGATTGCTGCAGTTTATTATCCTGTGCTGATTGTGACACACATAATTCATGTGCAGGTTTGGCATTGGGGTGGTTGTTATGTGAGGCTGCTGAAGTAGTTTTTCTACCTAGATGGTTCCTGGTGCAGTGCAGAGAATGGAAGCTTGTTCTGTTCACTTGTTCTGCTCTTGCTCAAGAAGTAAACTTTTGTCATGCTTAAAGTGGTACCATGTGAGACTTTTTTTGCCATGCTATATTGTTTACCTTGCGAAATCAATGTTGTTAATGCAGCTAGATTTATAATATTGAGTTTTCTTTGCGATGTTCTGAGTTTTTCGTTATATTGTTGCTACTGCGAGCATGACAACAATGTTCTGAGTTTTCTCTCTCTAGTCTTGGTAGCCAAAAGCACTTCTTGAACTCCAGCCTAAATTAAAGTGCCTTGTTATGTTATGTTATGTTGCTGCATCCAACACTGATAGATCAACCTTAATCATGTGCTCGCTATCTGTCACTCCTTGGTAACCAGATACGAACTAAACTGGAATACTTTCAGATTTTGCGTGCGATGCTGGAAATTCTGTTCCTTGGTAACCTGATATTGAACTTGAAAACTCAGATTTTGCGTGAGATGCTGGAAATTTGTTCCTTGGTAAAACTTTCAGATTTTGTCTCCCAAGCCTACTATAGTATTTGGCCAAAATAAAATGTTTAGACGGTATTGAGATGCAAAATGTTCAGAGATGGCATCTGCCTAGAACTTACTATGTTTTACTCACCGGGAAACAAGCATCTCGGATATGCGTCCCTTGTCTACACAGTAAACTTCCGAGAGAATATCAAATATGTGGTCTATTCATCAATCAATCTGGCACATTTTTGCCAAATCAATATAGCTTTGGCTTACCCTGAGAAAACTTCGGCTTCACCAGGCTCCTGCACAAACAACCAGCTCCTGCAACAATGTCGGGTCAGCTAGATGTTAAGCCCGAATTTAATTGATTTGCTAAATGTCATTCAATAGAAAACTTCGAGCAAAATCTTACGAATTTTTTACACTTCAATCCGTTCCACAATATTGCGCCACATGACCTCTGAGATATTTAACTACTTATCACTTTTAACGTGACAATTAACCATTTGTCCCTTGAATTCTCATAGATAGTGATAAATGGCTAAATCTAAGAGTGACAAATAGTTAGCCAAAATTTGCTACGGTAGGTATCTAAAATTTATATACATCACCATACTTTACTTGACCTGTTTCCGCCGTGCTCGCTGGTCACCAACTCACCGTGACTGCTTCAGCTTGTGGGAAGCGCAGCGCGCAGCCGCTAGTTGTAGCTCCCAGCCGGCTAGCCCTCAAACACAAGTATACAGAAGAAAATCCTTGCTGAAACAAGGATCGGTGATCACTGGAAGCACATGACACAAGTATACACGCAGCTGAAAATCCGTGCTGAATTCTAAGCAGCGAGACAAGGATCATCGATAAGCAAAGAAAAACCCATGCTGATCACACAAAGCACAAGTGTCAAGTAAGTTACACGGATCAATGTCTCAGCAACTGATGAACTGAATAGAGCACACGACGCACAAGAGATGCATCTCAGCAAACATCACCAATGTAACTGACAGGTCAATCAATCTAACGACTCAGCAAACAGGCAGACAGTCACACCGCTCGCTACGGAGTTGATCCTACATTGTTCCAGTAGTTAAATTCAGGGGACATTCAGTCGTCGTCCTCGCCGAAGTCAGAGCCGGCGAAGTCGGAATCATCGCTGATATCCTGCACTTCGTCCTCGGTGTCATCATCACTCAGCTCCTGCACCTCCTGGTAACTCTTTTTGTTCCCCCGTGTTTGCCGTTTCGGCCTCGCTGCGACTGGCTCAGCAGAGCTACCTGATGGGGAGGAGGATGGCTCGATTTCTTCAGTGCTCGTGGAAGCTGTTGAGGCCCTCTGCAAGACCGAGCCGCTCTTCTTGTGGAAGGGAGAGGCCCTCATCTTACGCACTTTCTTCTCAGGAGATGGAGCGCTGGTGCTGCTGTCCTCTGTAGGCTTGAACATTTCTTCCATCACTTTCTGCCTCATGGACTTCCCCTGAGCTGGCGCCCTCTTCCTGGTTGCAGCCTTCGGCTTCTCCGCGGCGGGCTTCTTTCCTCTACCTTTCTTGGCCGGCACTTCTTCCATGGCAAAATCATCCTCGTCGTCCTCATCGATGGGCACTGTTGCGTCTTCCTCGTCATCAGATATCACAGCTAGGGATGATATGGCCTTCTTTGCTGCTCCTCTTTTGCTTGGTTCCTTCCTCCCTTTCTTCCCTTTTGCCTGTTCTTCTGTAGTCCCAGTTTCCATAGCTGCAAGTGTTGCACCATCAGCTTAATGTTTCGAAAGTAACAGAGAAAGAGTTGATTTTTTTCCACAAACACGAGATGCATTACCAGTATCTTCGGAATGGTCATCAAGATTGTAAGCAGCCAATCGGTCTTTTAGAGCAAGAACTTCGTCGTCCTCATCATCATCACTCAACTGGGTGCTTGCCTATGAAATTGTCAAATTGAATTGTAAGCGCGATAAACAAATTACCACACACAGAAAAGGTAGAGGTTTGCCGGAGGAGCCAACCTTCTTAGCTGGCTGCTTCTTCTGTGCGGCAGGTTTCGGGATTGCTGCTACATAATCTTCATCCTCGCTATCAGCCAAATTTGCCTGTATGGGTTCAATTCCTATATCGTTAAAGATCATCGTATAATACGTGATGTATCTTAATAATCATCACCATTCTCACCTTTCCAGCTGGTTTCTTACGTGGTGCCGCAGGTTTTGGAACCGCCGGAGCAGCGGCATTCCCTGCAATGGATGAGCAGGCAATTTAGTACTAGAAGAATCCATCTGGGCCATGCGAATAGAAGGAAAAATAGATAACAGTACCGTCAGAGCTTTCTGCCGCCTGAGTATTAGTCGCTGTCTTTCTAGGTCGTCTCTTGGGCGCTGCTTTAGGTGCAGCGCCACCTCCAGCATTCCTCGTAGCTCTTCTCTCCTCAGCATCCATGCTGTCCTTCTCATCAAGCGCCTGAAAAAAAAAATCAATGGGTGAAAAGTGAAACATAAAACAATAAACGGTACGTCCCACACCCAAGAGTATCACAGCTTACATCCAGTTCCTTCTCAAATGCATCGAGATCTCTCATCCAAAGTGATTTTGGTCTTGTTTTCTTCAGTTCAGCTACTTCATTCTCCATTCTGCCCTTCTCTGCAATGAGCTGTTGTACCTTCTCCAGAGTCAAGGTACCAATTGCCATTGAGAGGAGATATTCATAATCACTTGAACCAACAACATTTGCAGCTTCAGGGCTCTCTTCATTCTCTTCGTCCTCTTCAATAGCTCCAACAGCGGATGGCCCAGCCCTCTGTTTTTTCCTTGGGAAAGGATCAAATCCCTTCTGCTGAAGCTCCACAAACAGCTCTGCCCTCTTCCTGTTATTCACTATGATATCTCCTTCGACAACAGCAAGAATAAATCTAACTTTGTTACTAAGCTTCTTTAACTCCAGTTCAATATTTTCCAATAATACTCGCTGCACAACAAAAGATAGTGTGTGGTATTATGTTGCTAAAACAAGCTAGAAAATGAACAGATTTTAAAGACATGTACCTTTCTTTTCTCGTAGAACTCAAGCCTCAGTCCAAAGAACTCTTTAAGTACTGGAAAGACACAATTTCAGTGAGAAACTGAAAAATGGAGCACAACAACACAATTAGTATAGTTATACTTACTGTCCTCTGGAGTATCGTACTTCCGAATTTTTCCATTTGAGTCAAATAAGTGCATATTTGTTGTACCAATCGTAGTTGTCAACTTGAACTTCTTCTCCAGCCCTTCTTGCAGAGCTATAGCCATGTTTTCTTTACTCAGGGTAATCAGAAATTCCACATTCTTATCATCACTATAAGTATCGAATGCCTGTAAATTGAAGAACACAACTTAAGAGGAGATCGCTGGTAATCGGAGCAAAAAAATTTGTGTGTAAAGAAACTACCTCGATAAAAGGTTCTATATCCTTATCCTTCTCCTTCTTTTCCTTCTCCTTGACCTTACCCTTGCCCTTGCCCTTGTCCTTGTCTTTGTCCTTGCTCTTGTCGGTTCCACCAATAGATATTAAAAACTCTTTGTAATCCTGAGACCAGCGACGGATTGGCAGCTCAGTAATTCTCAGCGTAGTGTCATCAACAACCTCAATAATACCAGTGACAGTATAGCTGACACCACCCGCTTTTGTGCCTGTCTTCTGAATAGAGCCCTGTTGTTCATGAAAACAGAAGTTGCCCAAATGCAACCATTAATTTAAAATGGGGACATACGCTGCTAGTGTAACAGTACTCTGCAGTCAACGCATATTACTGACCTTGAACCCCCTATACCATGGGTCCATTGGTTCAACAGGCTCATCATTTAGCAACCGTCTTAGATTAGCAACAATATCTCTTGGATTATAGTTTGGGATAAAGGTGCTCCATCCAGTGCCAATGCCTTCACTTCCATTTACCAAAACCATGGGAAGGATTGGCACATACCTGAAGGAAAGTAGGCATGTGTTATGTACTTATATCAAACTATCTGTAAATAGTATTGTGGAGAAAGAAGGCTCCAACAGCTGATATTACCAGGTGGGTTCAATTGACTGTCCATCTTCATCCAAGTAGTTAAGAAGAATATCGTCATCCTTAGGGAAAATTGAACGAGTGATAGGCGACAACAGGGTGAAGATGTACCTAGCACTAGCAGCATCTTTGCCTCCCTGAAATGAATACAAACAAGCAGAGTCATGAGAAGATTAGTTTACAAGCTAACAAAATAACGACCCCACAAAACAGCACCATAAAGTAAAACCCCTTTACAACGTTGTCACACCTGATCTCTGGTGCCAAATTGACCATTGGGCTGCAAGAGGTTTATGTTATTGCTGCCAACAAAATCTTGAGCCATTCCAGTAATAGTACTAGCTAAACTCTGCTCACCATGGTGGTACGCTGAGTGTTCTGATACATAACCGGAAAACTGTGCCACCTGTGGTGAATAGAATTAACAGTGTCAGTTTAAATATATTTTATCATCTCAAATAAAGAAGTTTCAAAAGAACTTCAAATGGCACAACCTTAATTTCCTTAACTAAGTTCCTCTTGAACGAGCAAAACAAAATCTTCCTCTGGCCTGGTTTAAGGCCATCAACCATTGAAGGTATTGAGCGCAGCAGATCCGCCATCGAGAATTGTATAAGTTCCTTGTTGATGAAGTCACTGTACTTGATGTATTTACCTTCGGTATCAAGATGGGTTCCAGACTGAAATTTTGATTATATATTAGTTGCTGCAGAATAGTAATTAGGTTTTGTAATATGGAATAGGATGCAAGAGCAAACCTGAAAGTTAGTAAGCCACTCTTTCCTATCAGTAATTCTTTTCTTGCTGAATGCCAATTCAATATCGTTGTCATCTTGGTCATTCTTCCAGACAAAATCCTTCTTGTGCTTGGCAATATCCTGGAAGTACTGCCGACCCTCAGAGGAAGTGCTTGTTCCAAGTCCCTGCAAGCACCAGTGATATCCTTAGCTGATGACATCTAACACAAGAAAATAGTCCACCCAAAAACAGAACAAAAATATACAATCGTGTGCAGAAAGCCGAACAAACAACATATGATTCATCAAAGGGAGAACAGACCTTGTAGTACTTTATAGACCAACCACTTGCATTTCCTCCAAGGTTCTCTTTCCATTGTTCGTACTCAGGCATTGAGTAAAATGGCAGGACAATCTTTTTGTCCCTTTTGTTTGTGGCCTGTGCAAATATGTTCAAGAATTATTATTTCGTCCAACCAAGCATGCTTTAAATATATATAACCCACATAAGGATATGACTCCTTCAAATGACAATTTTAAGTACGATACTTTGACTAGCTGTAAACACAGAAAATAAGCATGAAATATACCAACCCCTAGGAGCTGCCTACCTTGATAATAGGAGTAATAAACTCAACCAAGAAAGAAGGAATTTTAATAAGAGAAGGCCAGAAGGAGTGAATGAAGTTGATCAACAGGCCTTTGATGTGGGAACCGTCATGATCCTGAAATTTTCTATAATATGAGCAAAAAAGCGAGTTGAGTTAGAATAGTTGAAATAGATTTTAGCATGAGAAAAACCTGATCTGTCATTATCATGAGATGGCCATATCTCAAGCCTTTTGTGCTATCATACTGCTTCCCGTGTTGCAACCCAAGGATTTGCTTTATATTCTGGATCTCTGCATTCTCCATGATCTGCTTATGACTTGCTTCTCTCACATTTAATAATTTTCCCCTGAGAGGAAACACACCATAGTAATCTCTTCCTACCACAGAAATACCAGCCATCTGCAGAAGGAAAAAAAGGCAACTCTTCACTTTGATACTGAAATTATAAACTACCTTTGTTGGCATTAGGGGGGATTTTACTACTCACAGCTAGAGCCTTAGCCGAATCTCCTTCAGTCAGGATTAATGTGCAGTTATTAGAATCCTTCCCACCAGCACCGTTTGCATCCTCAAGCTTGGGGATGCCGGTAAGTCTTGATCGCTTGCTTCCATCAGTCTTCTGTAGCTCCTTGCTTAGTTTGAACTCAGCCCAAGAAAGGAGATTGTGGACAATAGCTGAGCTACCAACTGCAATTGTAACAAGTGAACATCGCCATTAATGGTGGAACTACATTTGAAAAACCATGTTAAGAACAGTAAATTGATCACATACCCTTCTTAAGGAAATCATCAGAAAGCTCACACTTTGATCCAAAGCTTGCCTGACGAGTAGTCAAGGTCTCTTTGGTTTGTGAATCAAAAGCTGGGTTGTCAATGAGTGCATTAACAAAGACCCATAAATGGCTCTTGACATTATGTGCTTTCATGTGAGCATTCTTGTTCCTCTTATTAACAATGTTCATCACATGGGTGGCAATTTGGTTAGTGACATAGTCCACATGAGTGCCGCCTTTTATAGTCGCAATTCTATTTACAAAGCTAACCTGTATCACAAAAAAAAAAGGTGTAAGGTGCAAGTGTAAAAACATATCCTGCAAGGGACTCAAGGAGCATAACGCACCTGCTGAAACTGCCCTTCGCTAAGACTCACACACACCTCCCACCGATCATTTACTTTCTGTGAAATACTGAAATGGAAGACATGCAAAAGAGGAAAAAAATTAAACAATATAAGAGCATGGACATCCAAAAATAATTTTGCGTTGCAAGAAACTACTGTCAAACCTTGGGAGTTCATTGACATCGTCTCTGTCCTTGGAAGCGGACTTGATATACAGTTTCACATAATCAGAGAAGCTATGTACAGGCACCTTTTGATGATCCAACTCAACCTTCACAGTTTTGCCAAGAGTGCCTGCCATATCAACCACTCTCTTCCTCATGAGGGCTACAACATCATTTTCAAGATGGGTCATGTTGAATTTGGCAAGGTCAGGCTTGAACGTGACTCTGGTCCAGTTCTCTCCTTGTTTGCACTTGGTAATCTGGGGTTCAGACTTCTTTCCCATGTTTTCAGAGAAAACCTGCACCAACAATTCAATGGTACGATTTAAATTATCTATGAATATTGCATTTATCGTGTGCTGTGATGTTATTATTGCATGATCTAGAAATGGTGTTTATCATGTTCATCATAAACCTAAACAATGGTAGAAAAAATAACCCAAAAACTCTGATTCAACTCTAGATGTTCAGATAACTGCTGGAGTAAAAAAAAAAAAACTCTGAACAACATGGTGATATACAGAAGAAACTAGGAATGCCCCTAAAAACTATAAATTATTTTTGTTCAACCAAACATTGCATGGATGCTGAACTACAAATCTGCTAACATTCTAGTCTCAAATTCCAATACGAAAAGCAATTAACTGGGTCACCGTTCCAGTATCTCATTCATCTCACAGATCCGGTAAGAGAAGTTCATTTCTAAGCTAATCCATCCCCCAGATGTCAGTACTAACTAAAATACGCAAGGGGAAAAAAACTCTGGAGGAACAAATGAATTTAACCTGCTTGTACTTCTTCTGCCGACGTCCATCGGCGGTCTCAATCACGAACTCCGTCGAGAAGATGTTGGTGAGCTTGGCGCCGTAACCATTCCTCCCGCCGGTGGTCTTCTTCACGTTGTCGTCGTAATTGCTGCTGGTGAGGAGGTGGCCGAATATCATCTCCGGCACGTAAACGCCCTCCTCCTGGTGGATCTCGACGGGGATGCCGTCGCCGTTGTTGTAGACGGAGATGCGGCCCTCGTCGGCGTCGATCTCGACGCGGAGGGAGTCCATGGAGGGGTCGCGCTGCTTGTTGTCGGCGGCGTTGACGAGTATCTCGTCGAAGATCTTGTAGAGGCCGGGGACGTAGGTGACGCTGCGGCTCACCATGGCGCCGTCCTCGTACACCCAGAGCTGCGCGGTGTGCTTCTCCACCGAGCCGATGTAGGTGTCCGGCCGCAGGAGGATGTGCTCCAGCTGCGTCTTCTTCTGGTACATCTCCTCGATGGTCTTGCCGCCGCCCCCACCCGCGGCGGCGTTGTGGCCGGAGCTCGACTGGAGCGGGAGCCTCGCGGCGGCGGCCGCCATGGCGACACACAGAGGTTGTGTGCTGCGCCTCTAGGGTTTGGGTGGTGGAAATGGCGGACTGGGGAATTGGGGATCTGGATGGATGGATTTGGAATGGGGATACGGGGGGTTTTATTGAAGTTGAAGCGCCGAGGCCGACGAGTTCGAAATTTGAATTTTGGGTGGGGGTCACGTGGCGGACTTGGGGAACCAAGGGTGGAGATTGCGGGGCGCGTTGATCTGGCGGTGGAAATTGAACTCGTGCGTCGAGAGAGGTTTCTGGATTCCGAGGGGCAGGGACAGCCGGGCAGGGCAGGGCAGTGTGGACCGTGGTCAGCTACTTTGCCCTTTTTTTTCACTCCGCTTGGATAAGGGAAATTTAGTTTGTGGGCCCTCCCTGTAAGAAAACCAAATCGAATCGTTCAAAGAATCAAGAACATACTCCCTTGGTACTACAAATCTCAATATACCTTCATCCAGATTCATTATATTAAAATATACCATATACAGTCCTAGATTTGTTTTTTTGAACGGAGGGATTATATACTGGTATAAACATTCCAGTAAATATTGGAAACCGATGCCTGTCTAATTCGTTTAGATCCACCGGTAATTTTTTTTCCCGTCACATCGAACGTTTTAACACATGTACGGAGTATTAAATATAGACGAAAAAAACTAATTACACAGTTTACATGTAAATTGCGAGACGAATCTTTTAAGCCTAATTGCGCCATGATCTGACAATGTGGTGCTACGGTAAACATTTGCTAATGATAGATTAATTAGGCTTAATAAATTCGTCTCGCAGTTTACATGCGGATTATGTAATTTGTTTTGTTATTAGTCTATGCTTAACACTTCAAATGTGTGTTCGTATATCTGATGTGATGCCAAAAAATTTCACCCCTAAATCTAAACACAGCCTTAGGGTGTGTTTACTTCACGCCAAAATTGAAAATTTGATTGAAATTGGAACGATGTGATAAAAAAATTGGAAGTTTATGTGTGTAGAAAAATTTGATGTGATGGAAAAGTTAAAAGTTCGAAGAAAAAGTTTGGAACTAAACAAGGCCTTAAAATAAAACCACTATACATAAAATAAGTAGTCACAGCTACTATCCATGTCTAGAACTAAGGGTTTATTCCCTTTGATGTTAAAATTAACCCATCTAAATTTTGACAACACCAAAATTTGACAAAGTTTAATAATGACAACTTTTTAAGTAGGGTAGAGGTATGTGGGTGTTTGTTTGGTTTGCTATCATGCCAAATATCCTTGTATGGTGTTATGTGGAAAAGTTTCTAGAAAATCACCAAAAAAAAATGGTAGAGTAAAGTATGGTGGAGTACTAGAGTATTTGGAATGTGTTTAAATTGTTACCTTTTGCCAAAATTTGGCAATACCAAAGTTTGGTGTGGTTGAAAATGATAGCAAAAACTAAACAACTTCTAGATCATCACAGCTGAAAAGCACATAATCAAAGGAATGCAATTTTGCATTTTCCTTTATTTCTATCATAGTATTAGGTTGTGATTGAATGGTTGTTTGGTTGGCTGATTTACAACAACCAAGGTTCAATTTGTAACGGATTATTAACCAAATTAGTGTACTGGATTATCTATATGTTTTATAGATATGAACTAGATATTTTGACAAATAAACTTAACAAATAGCAAAGAATGAGGTATCAAAGCAATACAGTAGCATGCAACTTCTATGAGAACGTATTTTTAAGAAAATGTGGAAGAAATAACCAGCGACAATAAACATATGAGGCACCAGCAAGTGGTGTAGCTAGCTGGTAGTACATATGGGCGCGGGACTACCCTAGATTTTAGCCTAGAGACCTTAATCCCTACTATCAAAATAAATTTCTTAGGCTACAAAGTCTGCTAAAGCACACTTTGATATTTATACTCTTAAATTGATTTGCTCTTATTTAATATTTAAAACTTACGGATCATTTGCAAAACGAACTATACATACTGATATATCATGCTTCTAAAACTAGTTAGTTAGCCTGACAACTCTAGAGTGTTATATATTTATTATTGCATTTTTGTCAAGTTTTGTCTTTTTTATCATGGTGTATCTTGCGATGGTTTATTTGAATTAGGTGGTCTTTAACAAATTTTGTAAATGCATACTATTAGATAGTATGGTGATATTGAAATTGTAGTATAAGCAGGCACAACCATGGACAAATTTTGTAATATTCGTAGTATAACTTGTTTTTCATCATTATATTTGCTATCTACCAGGTACTTGGCCACTCCTAATTTTTTCATCATCCGTCACAAATAAAAAAACACTAGTTCTCGAACGAAGGCATATAAAAAACACAAATATTAGAGAAGGACCTAATATCAAATAATTAGAAGGGGTGAGGCTTCGAACCCAGGTCGTCTAGCCCACCAACTTGTGGAGCTAGCCAGAAGACCCCTGGGTGTTTCTCGAATGAAGGCATATGGAGCCTAATTATAGCATTTTATTTTAGTTGGGCATCCAATAAAATCTTGCATTTTTCATGCTTGAACTCAAGTGATGCTCCAAGGAAAAAGAAGGTGAGCTGTAACTGGCCAGCTGGCCAAAGGTCAGCCTACCCATCCAATTACAACAATCTTAATCACTGAGCGTTGTTATCCTTTTAGTAAATCATAAGAGCAGGTACAATAGCAGGCTATAAGCCAGCTATAAATATATTTTAATGAGATAAAGGAAGAGAGAGAAGAGCAGCGGGCTACAGATCCAGTGCTGTCAAAAAAGCTCGAGGCTCGTGAGCAGCTCGAGCTTGGCTCGTCTTAGGCTCGATTTGAGCTCGGCTCGAGCTCCAAATGAGCCGAACCCAAGCCTGAGCAAAAAGCTCGCAAGTTTTACCGAGCCGAGCTCGAGTTTAACCGAGCTTGACTGTGTATAGTTTATATCGCATGTTCACTTTATTGATATAATAAACTAATAGATAAATATATATATTAGAATCTATTTACACAATAAATTAGCATGTGTTAGCACAATATATTTATTTTAGTCATTTTCTACTCTTTTATTAGTGTGATTAACTTAAAAAATAATTATACTTATCAAGAGATTATCATTAATATATAAAGTATACTACTTATGGCCGAGCTCGGTAACCGAGCTCGAGCTCGAAGCGAGCTTGCCTAAAAGCTCGAAGGTGCAATAGGCTCAGCTCGAGCTCGAGCTTAGACAGACAAGCTCGCTCGAGCTCGGCTCGTTGACAGCTCTATATAGATCTATAGCCAGCTGCAGCACGAACTTCAAGACGTAATGTGTGTATGACAGGTGGGACCAGGTATTAATAGTATAGTAGACAACTATTGTATGAATTGGCTATTATATTGGCTATAGATGATTTGGAGTTAGTAATGGGCTATACTATTAAACTTGCTCTAACATGCACAAATAGCACATAAGCAAATTCTTAGCATCGTGACATACTTCACAATGCTTGGTAAATCTGAAGCACTATCAAGCTGGTTGAGTGATGTCATCTACTCCATCCATTTCATATTGTAAGACTTTCTAGCATTACCCATATTCATATAGATGTTAATGAATCTAGATACATATATATACATAGATTCATTAGCATATATATGAATATGAACAATACTAGAAAGTCTTACATTGTGAAACGGAGGAAGTACTAATGTTCCAAGTAGAGTTGGCTATTGAACGTATGAGCATTGCTTATAACTTATAAGCTCTTCGACGATGTAACTCAACTGGATCTCAGAGTAAATAAGTCTCGATGAGTTCAAAGCCAGGCTAGAATAACTAGCAGAAAAGCAAATTTGAACAAAACATGCAACATGCTTCAATATCTGCACATGGTAAAACCAGCCCCTGTTGGCGCCTCGTGGAGACCTTGGAGACCAGGACAACCTCGCAGGCCAAAGGCTTCCACATTCCCCAGTCATCTCGTCAAGGCCCCTAATTTGGACGTCAGTGAACGGCCGCATCACAACTCACACGCACGGTGTTGCACGCTTCACTAGTTACACTACACGAGACGGACCCAACCATTGTCCGGCCATGCACGCACGGCCTTTCTTGTTCGTCGTCCAAGCTTGCCTCCGTCGATCATCTATCGAGCAACGTGTCGACGCCTGCAGCAGCGTCGGCGGCGGTCGACACCCTGCCTGCCTCTGCCGCTGAACCCGAGCGTGAGCTGCCTGAATGCTCCCCTCCCCTTCGGCAACCGCATAGAGGCCACCGGAACCGGGCTCATGGACCTTGCCGGGACGCCGTTCACCTTCTCCGGGAGGAACACGCTGACGGCCGTCGGCTGCAGCAAGCATAATCACCTGCGCCACCGCGTGCCAGGGCAGCTCAGACGCCATCGCCAGCCACTCCTGCAGCCCACGACCTGAGCTTAGACTAGGCAATCGGTAACAACTAACAACAGCTGCAAGGAAGCAACAAGAGGCAGCAACAAGCTTGCTCCACCGGATAAATGCAAGGCGAATGCTTCGACTCGCATCGGGAGAGGCCTGTCTCTGCAATTGCCGTCAGGGCTTTGAGGGAATCCTTACCTGGATGACGGGTGCCAAGGTGCGGCCTTCTTTTCAGACATTTGCATTGCACCTTCAGATATATAGATACTCCTACTTGTTTCCGGAGCTGGAAGAGGAAGATCATGCATGGAAAGAACCTGCAAACTCAATAGTATTATAAGATGTCAACGAGATGTACTTTCGTAGTACAAATCTAGGGAGGCTACAATGAAAAAGAATCTATTTCAGGGGAATCACATATAAATCAATTTTAAGGTGTGCAGTAAATCCTAGATTTTGTTTAGCTTGTGCTATATCTTTTCTACTACCTACTACCTAGGCGAATAAGCAATGGAAAATCCAGGATTCAGATTAATGCTGTTCTATGCTACCAGTTATGCTATGATAATTCAACTGATTGCCCTTCACTGTCTTTACAGTGGCAACTTGTCCCAGCTGGACTAAAGGACCTCATGTAGTTACTAAATATCTCCAGTTTTTTCAGCAGAACTCTTCTGAAGTTTTGATCTTTCATGAAACTAATGTTAAATTATCCATGTTATTACTAGACATCAATTAGTACCAACTTCCGCCACAAAACAGGGATTACCCTTGCACCTTCACACAGTACTGCAACAACACTCCAGGAGGATTTCAGTGCTCTTGCCCATCGAGCATGATTGATGATGGTTACAGGTCAGGGACGGGATGCACTCCCTTGGTTTTAGATCCACCTCCACCTAGTCCTGGTACTTCCTGTATATCCTGTTTGCAACTTTGTTCAACTACATTTGTCAAAGTCAAGTCATTTACAGATAATAGGGTATATCATACTTACTAAGAACTTATTAACCTAGTCCTGGTGTTTACTGTACATCATACACAGTAAGCACTTATGATGCACTTCTACAAATAATAGTGTTGAGTCTAAGTGATATTGCATCTCTGTTTACAGTAAGCACTTCTACAAATAATAGTGTCGAGTCTTGTGATATTGTATTCCTGTTTACGCTTACACATTTGTTATGTTATTTAAACAAAGAAAAAAAAACTCCACAACACTTCAGAGATAGAAATTATTTTCAATGTATGACATCAAGGCTATCAGTATTAACAACGAGGATCAATTATATATCTATTAGGCTTGTCAAATTTGCATAAAAAAAGGAATTGTAGTATCTAGAAATAAAATTGTCAGTGAAATTCAGCTAGTTCTAAGTTCTAACGAAAAGGGATGACATGCCTATCAACATTCAACAGACACATCCTGTCCTTATCCTTATTCCAAGTTACTGGCATTATTTTGATTACATTTGCGACTAGATTATCGCCAGTTCTGACTGTCTGCACATATATATTCTCAAAAAGATATCTCAATTAAAAACAGTTAGGCTTAGAAATAGTACTCTCCACATGATTAATTAAATAGCTTTGATTAGGCATGACCTACAGCATCAGGAAGCTAAAATATGTTGATTGGTTCCTCTTGATGCAGGTTCCCCCTTGCAATGACAACCCCAAGGTTTGACATATCCTCCAAATCTATTAATTGTGCATAAAATTTAGCATTTGATGGCAGCCTTCAGGTTGAAGTTTTCTTTTGGCAACTATTTTTCTAGGACCTAAAACATGCCACAGGGCATAAGTGGAGATGGCATGACTAAGGGGAATGGCTGCCAAACGGGTCGAAAGAACTTCCCCATAACTATGGTAACTCATCAGCTTCTGGAGTGCTACCTTTATTTTTAACCCAAAAAAACTACAGATTCTGAACAAACAATTGAAAAAAACATAATATCTACTTAAGCTATTGAATGCAAACCGTTTTGTGATGTTCATAGCAGACTAACTGATGCATAACATTTAGCTCATGGCAGATGTTGAATATTACAGTCCAACAGGTCGCCATGCCAAATCTAAACCACTGAATCGTGCTAAATGAACATGAATCTGAAATCGAAGAAAAACAAAATAAGTCAAAAAAATCAACATATGCACTTGATAGTCAAAATGCAGAGGAGTTTTACCTGTAGCAAACTCATGCCCCTCGATCTGCCGCAAAGAAATCACAAGTTGCAGCATAGCCTGCAATTATTCATTGTTGTCAAATCTCATTAGCATCACTATAGTCTGTGTGGCACATTCCAATGAGAGAAAAAAAATAACTTGTTATCTGTTCCAATCTGTGCAGGTGCTATTATCGCACTGCCAGTTACAATAACCACGACAACATCATGTATCTACTGGAGTTTTAAGAAAAGAGAGAGAAATAGAAAAAGAGCTGAATTGTTCAAGAAGAATGGTGGCTTGCTGCTGCAACAAAGATTTGCTGCATTCACTTCCCAAGGCATGATGGACTTGTCAGCAAGGCTATTTGGTGCAGAAGAACTCAAGGTTGCTACCGACAACTACAGTGAAAATCGAATTCTTGGCCGAGGTGGCTGAGGTATACAATGGCATTCTCCGCAATAAGAATTCCAGTGTTCACAGTGTTCAATGAGAGCCAGGTGGAACAATTCGTCAATGAAATTTCTATCCTGTCACAAATTGACCACCCGAATGTGGTCAAGCTCTTAGGTTGCTGCCTAGAGACACAAGTGCCACTGTTTGGTATACGAATTTGTTCCTAATGGGACTTTATTACAGCATATTCACAGCCGGAATGCTCATTGCTCTAGCCCATTTGCAATTTGTGCCTTCTATACCAATCGTTCACAGAGAAAAACATACTATTAGATGGGAATTATGTGGCCAAGGTATCTGACTTTGGTGCATCAAGATCAGTCCCATTTGATCAGACTCATATGACAATTGTTCAAGGAACAATTGGATACCTTACAGCCAGCTCACAGAGAAGAGTGATGTTTATAGCTTTGGAGTTGTTCTTGCAGAGTTACTGACTAAAGAGAAGCCAGTATCATTTGCCAGGCCAGAGGATTTGCGCAAGCTAGCCATGTACTATTTGGTAATGTTGGTCAACAAAGGTTGCCTACTTCAAGCAGTAAAACCAATCATTTTGGCAGAAGCCAGAGAAGAGCAACTATATGATGTTGCACACCTCTCAATTATGTGCTTGAGTCTGAAGGGAGAACGATCAACAATGAAGGAGGTGGCATCAGTTCTTAATGGGCTGAGAAGGTCACTGGCCAAGGACAAAGCTATCAAAGGAAAAGAAGTGTACCCACAAAATAAGAATGAAGAAGAGGAATACCTGCTTCCTGGATCAGGGGTAGGATCATCCTCCACTCTCCACTCTTCAGAAGGAAGTAGGAAATGTAGCATGGAAGTTGAAATGATAGCTTCTTGCCATCTTACAAGATGATGTACTTAATGTAATCTTCTAAGCAAATGTATATATGTTGATTGAAAACTCATACATATGTAAGTGAACATATAGAAGGTCTCATAAATGCAGTAAAAATGACTTGCAGATAAGTAGTTTTGGGTGAAAGAGAAGAAGAAAATCCAACTAATCCAAAAAGTCAAAACCATAAAAAATATTTTGGACTCAGCATATGCAGCATTTTCCTTGTTAGAGTTTGTGTCGAATATGTGTACGTAGTCGGTTAAAGTTTGGACTTGGAGTTGTACTAGGTATAGGACTAGAGTAAGAGTCGGACTCTATCCTAGGATCTCTCATAAATAGAGGGGCGTGCCTGTTGTAACCGCATGGCGACTTAGCATAGCGAGAGGGAGCGGCTGCCGGCGGCGACCGGCCGTGAGTCGCTGTAACTCTGATACGTTGTAATATGCTGGATCGGGGAGGAGCGCCCGTAATCAGTGCCCCGGAGATGTAGGCCTCGGCTGAACTCCGTTATCAATATTGTGCCTCGGTGTCGTCATCGTGTTTGGACCTCCTATGGCGTTTCTTCCGCGTTTGGTTTCCGATGTGATTTCGGGGCCGGTTTATAACATTCCTTTCAAGGAAATGAGAGGAAGATCACCACTTCTCTTTGTGCCTGTGATTACCAAAAAAAAAATCCTTATGTGCTATCCTATACATCTTAAGTTGAGGTGTACTGATTCTCAACTTAAAAATGCATATCAGGATAATGATATTTCAATAAGTGATAATCATCATAAAAACAAGTAATCAACACACAAGTGAAGATTTTACTTATTGTTGGTTTATTGCTCCAGAAGAGACATAAACATCGTGAGATATTGGAGTGAACAACAAATGGAAAAAAGATTAGCTGAAACAGGGCCAGTCATTTACCATGGGATGTCCATGGACAGCATTATAGCGTTATCCATGTCAATATAATTATGGCCTAAATTTGACTTCTAATCCGCAAAAATTTGCTCCTGATAGTTCTCCTTGCTAAGAAATCGGCTATCATTGCCATCCAGGACCAATTGCTGTCTCCTCAGCTTTCTCAACTACTTTTCACACATCAAGTTCAATTGCAACCTCTACATCCTCGGCTGTCTTCCCCTTTAGCCTCAAGCATTTCAAAACCAACTGAATGTCAGCATTAACATGCCTAATTCCAGCTTCCTTAACCACTGCACTATCGATAATATCCAATATTGATTCTGCTGGGCAAGTGAAGTAAAACGTGAGCACATATTTCCCCCTTCTGGCCTGCCATAAGTTATAGGCTTTTCCCTTGTATTTGTAAGCAGCTCAACAAGTACCACACGAAAGCTGTACGATTCACCCTTATCCGTTTAACAGGCTTGTTTCAAAGCGCTCAGGATCTAAGTGTCCTAATGTCCCTTGGCCCTTGCACTAGGGTTGTCAGTTGTTGGCCAACTTGACACCCCATTGGATGACTGGTACATTTGTAGCTAGATGAAGACATGAGAGTGCTGATGCAGTTTCAGTTGCTATCCATAAACGATGCTCCCATGAAATCCGTGTCAACTTGTCATTGTGACGGATACGGGATACCTTAAAAGGTGCTGGTACTTCTAATTTTTTGGATGGAGCTTTCAGCTTTGGTTCAGTTTTTTGACCAAGCAAGCAAGGGAATCCAACCCTTCTTCTTATCCTACAGCATGTGACGTCAATTTATCATCTATTTCATGGAGCAAACTTGCATAGAGTACCAAAGAAACTGACCGACGGCACAAGCACAGTTCTGAACGAGAGGAACTACTACTCTTGGGCTCATGGGCCTCGAGTGCAGAGGATGATGGCCGGCCCAATACCCATCAATAAATTTCCATTTAAAAAAACCAAAAAGTGCAGCAGAAAAATAAATAAAACATAAACTGGACATGGCATAAAACCACCGCTTGGAACGATCTGACCTCTAGGGTTTTTAAAGATCCTCGCCGTCGCCGCCATGTATGGGAACTCCGGCGAGGGCCCCCCGTGAGGCGGCCGGACACCTTCCCTGCATCCTCCCGGACGCGGTTAGCAGAGTCTCCACCGCCCAGATCCTCCGCTCGTCCGGCTACACCGCGGCGGAGCCAGCCGCCCTCCGCGCCCTCTCCGACATCGCCGGGCGCTACGTTGCCTCCCTGGGCCGCGCGGCCTCGGCCATCGCCGAGGCCCGCGGCCGCACGGAGCCCAACCTCGCGGACCTCACCCTCGCGCTCGAGGACCACGCGCTCGGCGGGTTCCCCGGCGCGTCCGACCCCGCTCGCCCCGTCCTCCGCTCCGGCGCGCTCTCGGAGCTCGCCGGCTTCGTCCGCGCGGTGCGGGAGGTGCCGTTCCCGAAGCCCGTGCCGCGGAGAGGAGGGGCCCCACGCGGCAAGGCGTGGGAGAGCTTCGCGGCGGCGGGGAAGGAGCCCCCGCCGAAGCACGTGCCGCAGTGGCTGCCGCGCTTTCCCGACAAGCCGGAGCCGGAGCCCGAACCAAAGGCGGCGTACGACGAGGCGACGGCGAGGTGGGAGGCGCGCATTCGCCACGAGGAGGAGGCGAATGCGGAAGAAGCGGTGGTATTGAAGCCGAGCGTTGATGGCGGCGGGGAGCGCAGGGGAGTAGTACCGGAGAAGAGGGGGAAAGTGAGCTTCCGCGTGCGGGCGGAGAGGAAGAAGCGGCGGGCGGGATTGGACCAGCAGTGCGGCGGTGGCTTCGAACGATTCGCGGAGAATCGAGAAAAATCCGCGGCAATAGTGCGGGCGACGAGCAACCACCGCTCGGCCGTGGCCGTGGAGAATGGAGATGGACGACACGCCGCGGCGTTGCCCGGTGACCCCTGTCCAGTCGAGGGGTTGAAGAAGACTTGACGAGTTTTGGGCTCTGTCTGGGCCACACGTGGCGCCTACAGGCTACTAGCCCACGAGCCACCTGCCGTCGTGGCTGAACTGGCCAAAAAGGTCAAGTGTGTGGGTGATTGTACAAGTTATAATTGAGTTGCCACAGTTTATCACAAATTTTGGCTTTAGTTTGTTCACGCGGTGAATTTGTGGCGTAGAGCTGGTGGTTTCAAATTTCACAGTACTCTGCTTGATACTCCACATGTATCCCTGAAGACTCCCTTGGCGATTCATTCGATCATCCCTCCTGAGTCCTTGCATTGGATTCGTGATTTCTCGTGGGTTCCTCACCGTGAGATTCATCATTTTCATCTTCAGATCTTGACTTGTGGAGACGATGAACTGGGTAACCGAGATTCCCATCCATTAAACAAGAAGAATCCCTTGTTGAAATTAAAGCAGGAACTGAGACAAAGATGCAAGGAGGAAAGGCAACAGTTCAGAGTGCTTTTTGACATCAACGGGATACAGAGAAAAACTACATTGTTAACATCAACTGGTGTAATAGTTATGATATATTACATCGAATTGCTACACATGCTTATAAACAGAACATACGGTCGAAGAAACTATTAATTCTTTGGACAGTAAATAACAGGCAAATCTGAATATAACTGAGGGGATTATACATGACATCAGAGAAACTATGAACTATTGACTATGAGATGAATGCATAAGATTAGCTAAATAAACATCCTAAAATGCTGAAGTTAGTACTTTACAGGAGACAGCTATGCCAAAAGCCATTTTTATAGTCACCAACACTTTTGCTCTGCAAAGAATTTCCCCTCCATGGAGTCATTGGCTCAACTACTGCGTGAGAACCAAGAAGCACTCGTGATGAGAGCCTAAAGGGTCTCAACCTCCAGTTAGAAATATACAGGTGCTGTTGATCTTTACATGTCATGTCACCACTGCTAATTAGTTATCAGCTGTTCCCAAGTTATATTGAAGTAACCATGCCATTTGCTCTTTACTGACTGTAGCCCAAATGACTGAAAAGCCCGCATCTTCGATTAGCAGGGAATGTACACGAAACTTGCAGGACCAGGGCTAGCAAATCAACACCAGATACATTTAACATCACAGTTGACGCCTATGAAGGATCTCGCAAGGCAGGACTAGCCATTCTAACACGGTAAGCAACAGCCAGGGGCGGCCTGCCAACAGCTTCCAGTATCCTAGTAAAGACAACCTTCGCAGGGACACATGTGACAAGTGGAACTCCCCCTGGTTTGATCAAGCCGCCAAAAATGCCACTCTGCTTATGTGCTTTTGCTTGACCACCTACCCCATGATGCTTTTTTCCAGTGGAAATGGAAGAGAGGGTTCGGACCTTCTGGCTTGACAGGCTTGCTTTTTTTGATTGCTTCTTTTGAGATTTAGAGGCTGACGGCCTCCTAACATTTGAGATGCTTTTCTTATCAACCTTAACCTGATGATTTGAATTTGAGTACTTTCTAAAATCTGGTTTCATCTCCCAGTCTGGATATGCAAGGGTACCTTCATCATCACAATCCAATGCCCCTGAGGGGTTAGATCGGGGAATTCTTTGCATGGCAGTCCTCCTGCCTGTACACCAAGCAGGTTGCCCTCCAGTTCTCCCTTCCAAACTAACATCACCACAAGAAACCAGGTGGTCAGTGGAACCATCTTCAAGTATTTCAATTTGAACAGGATGCCCAACAATTGCTTTGCCATTCAGTCTGCTCATCAAGGAAACAAGAGGAACATGCTCTCCCTGGTAGCTAGCCTGGACCTTCAAGTCAACATCAAACAACATTGGGCCCCTGCCACCAAGACGTGAACTGTACTTTTGGTAGAATGAGGGTCCGCTCCAATATGCATTCCGATCAAAATGAAATATCTTATCTGAATCCCTGTTTAGGGGAGAAACCTTGGAAGAATCATTTCCATAGTCGTTAAAATAACTGTAGCTTCGGCTAAAATCTCTTGTAGCCTTCAAACATGAAGAGTATGTTCTACCATGGTACAAGTTAACCTCTGAATGACCTGTGTCCTCAAAAAAATCTGTTTCTTCAGAATCGTAATTGACTTCTTCGTTTTGGTAAAAATTTTGCCCCAGCAATTGCTGATTGGGAATTTGCATACTCCCTTCTCTGGGATTTCTACCATTTATTTTATACGGAGATCCTTCCATGAAACCATCTGATTTGTCTAACCAGGGATTTCCATCTGCCATATCCGATCTCTTAGGTGCATTACGGCTATTACGTTTACCTTTCATATGCCATTGGGAGACGCCCAACTCAGAAGAGCCATCCTCTTCTGATTCATTCACTTGACACATATAAGAAGAATAGGTCAACTCATCAGCATCAGCATCAATATTCGCATGCCTGAACTTGTCAGAAGCTGGTAAGAAATAAGGATCATGGGCATGTGATGCTGGATGCAGAATCAAATCCGAACCTGCCCAAAAGATCACCACAGTGATCAAACAAGCCAAAATCCCAAACTCAAAATAAAACAAGAGCATAGCCATGAAACCATAGACAGAACTGATGAAAGCTTAGCTAGAGCTAAACAGAAACAAAAACAAAGGTACACTTCAGATAATTTGAGGGATTATCTAAATCATTTGGCTATCTCCTTTTTCTTGGACCAGGTCACACCTCGATTCCAAATTTGGCAGGATTCATTGTACATAACCAACATAAGCTCAGATAAGTCCTTATTGCCATATAAGTTCAGAAGAATAGAATGACTGCTAATCTGTCTTATAATATACTGTACACAACTAAAACTTCACAACAAAGTAAGTTTGGTTAAACCCAAACGGTGTCGTTTTGTTGTCTCACAACCTACATATTATTTGAGTCATTGTTGGTTCAAAACTTTTTTAAAAAAAGGTCCAGAAATGTGTGGGCACCTCAAAAACAAATCAAGAGTGAGCATATTTGATTACTTTGATGCTATACTGTAAGATATAAATTGTTTGAACCTTATGCAACAACAATAATATGGTAACATTTTTCGTAATGTCAACCCGCGTGCGTACAAGTAAAAATTGAAAGAAGAAGTATTAGCATGGTGTGAACACATACATTGTAAAAGTTCAGCGTCATCTTCCGTCTCACTCTCAGAGCATTCCCTCTCTGAAGACTCATATATGTGCTTCTCAACAAGATCAGAAGATGTCTGCTCCTCAGAAAAAGCAGGATGATGAAGATAACTTTCAGTCTCAAAATCACCTCCTGTAGAAGCCACTTGTACGGAAGGTAAATCACTATGACTATGAGTTTCACCAGAATCAGTAGGTAGGAATACATATCTACTTCTTTTAGCTCGGTAATTGGCAGGTGATCGATCCATTTCTCCCTGAGTTAGGACATCCCCATAGTCATCATTGTGCTGTGACTGATGAGGCAATTTTGGACTGCTGTGCAAAATCTGAACCAGAGGTTGGCGTCTGTCACATTTTTCAATAGATTCATCAAAATCACTTCCATCTGATCTAATCTTTTCCGCAGTTGTGATTTTCTCCTTGCTATCTAAATTTTCTCCGGCCTGTATATGCCTCACATGCGAGATGTCTCCCAAGTGATTGCCAAAAAGATTCTCAGAAATGCCCCGGGTAGGAGAATCTTGAAAGTTTCTCTTTGAGCCAGCATGGAGGACATATTGCTCAGCTTCCTTTTTTATATCAGAAGAAGCAGTTATGCCCTTCCGTTTCTTACTCTTTTTGCTCTTGTAGCGCGTACTTCCAAGATCTTTGTTATGTTTAGAGCAAACTGCATTTCACAAAGATAACTGAGGTTTTATATCCAACATACTCCCTTGAAGACCATGCAAACAATTTAGTCAACAATGAAGGAAGCTAAATCAAACTTTGCCAATAAATGGGCTTACCAGAAACGTTAGCAGGTCTGGAACCTTGAGTCTGATGCTTTGATGCAAGCAGCTTCTTCTCCAATTCAAGAGCATGAAGAATAGCATCTTCTCTACGTGCATACTTCTCTCTTTTCTTAACAGAAGTCCCTTCAGTAGCCTCTGCCTTCTCAATACATGCATCAAATTCCCCACACCTAAATGCTTTGACGCGCTTTGATTTTTCAATGTTGTACCAGTCGCTATGGATAAGAAAAGACAAGTACATAAGTTTCAGAATTCAAAATATACAGAGGCAATCATGTAACCAAACAAACAATATAAATGCATAGTGTGACTATTAATTCATGAGAAAATAGTGCAGGTAAAATAGAATCAGAATGATTTCTAAAAGGCAAGGCAAACATTTCACCAATTTACATAAGTCAAAGTTATTTCCCATAGAACCACCATCTGTTTGGTTTCCACATAGCAAACATGCAAATTTCTCTACAGAACCAAAATGCTGAACATAGCAACTGTATAGCAACCTCAGGAATAAGGAAGCATTCTTATAATCCTCCTAGTTTCTTTTCGGTTCTTCAAGACCAAACAGATGGTCACACTGAATACCATGAAAACACATGTTTAGTTTACTGTTTTTTTTTTACAAGGAACAGTTTGCAGGTTATCAGTTGCAGAAATTTCACTACACATTTTATATTATTATACATTACAGATAGAAGTTCTTTTTCTTTTTTCTCAGAATTTAAACATCCAGGCACATTAAAAAAAACTGACATTGAGCTAAACTACAAAAATAGACCATTTTATGCACACAGCTATACACAAATTGCCTCTCGCCTTCTTCCGTCCAAGTTTCAAACAACTAAATTACTGAAAAGGAAAATTGCATAGCATCTCAAATGCACTAGAGGCAGCAACTAACCAAAAAAATTACCTAGCCATCAGCAACAGAAGTAGAAACTTGGAAAAGATGGAAAATAAGGGAATTAGAACTCACACACTGGCATCCTCACGGCCGAGAAGCTTGACCGGCGTGCCGGACCTTGGCGACATGATCTGCGACGGCGGCAGCTCGTCGGGCCCCAGAATCCTGCCGGGCCACCATGACCCGTTCCTCCGCCGCACCCACACAATGGTCCCCGGCGAGGTATCCCCAACGCCGCAGCAGGCCACCTCCCCGTCTCCTCCTCCCCCCTCCGAGCACCCCGCCATCCCTCCCCCGGCCACCAAACCAAGCCCTAACCGCCGCCTCGCCTCGCCTTGCCTCACCCCGCTTCTAGAAGCTTCCCTCCCCCTCGAGATCTGCCTTCCATTCAAATCCCGGAGGGCGCATGCATCTAGAAGCCCTCCCCTCCGCGCGCGCTAGATCGCCCTGCCCCTCGCGCTCGCTCAGCCTCCGCGCAGCTTCTAGAAGCTTCTCAGCGAGGATCCCACGGAGAGCCGCCGCCGCCTCCTCCTCCTCACCCCCTTCCCCCTCCTTCTCCTCCGCCTCCTCCTCCTCCACCTCCGCGAGGCAGGGCCCTCCGGCGGCGCCGCTGGTTCGCTGCCGCCGAGGCGGTCGCCGGAATATTTTTTGTCCCTCCTCTTTCTACGACAGAAAAGGGTGGGAAATTAAAGGGCAAATAAAAGGATTATTTTCTTTTTTCCTTTCGGGTAGTAGTTTTGTTCTTGGTTCCCGGTGGTCCGTTCTGCGTGAGAGAGAGGGAGGAGAGAGGCAACGGAACGGAAGGTAACCAACGGGGTCGAGCCATCGAAGCACCGGAAGGAGGAGGACTTCTGGGCCGCGTAAAACATGAGCCGGAATCGAATCCAAGGGGCGCGGACGGCGCACGTTACGGGAGCGCGGGGGGAGTCCATGGCTTCCATGTGACGGAGTCGCGTCTCGCCTGCGGGTTTTCCGTTCTCGGGCTTGATGGGCGCATGTACACGAATACCATGCGGCGGTACGCCTGTACGTCAGCACGCTTAACGGGTGTGAGTTTTGATAATGGCATATGGGCATGTCTACCACATGTTCAGGAAATATTCGAATGTGTATCGATCTACGTGGTGGTGGATGAAGAAATTTGACACGGTGAGACGAGGTACAGTGATCACAGCAGGATCTTTATCTAGCGTGTATGGGGCTGTTTGGGATGAAAGGTACAGTGATCACAGCGGGATCTTTAACTAGCGTGTATGGGGCTGTTTGGGATGGGATGGGAGGGGCTTTTTTGAGAGGGACTAAAATAAGTCCTTCCCATCCAAACACCACCAATTACACTTCCTCCGTGTCTAAATATTTGATGCCATTTATCAGGGAAGTAGGCCCGGGGGTATGTAGAATGAGGGGAATTTACCTTTTCATTCTAACGCATGACCTATAGCCTGGCCCTACCTCCGTACCCTGCGGGTCGTAGGAGCGGTTGGGGGGCCTCGGGGTGCCATGTCGTGCCCCCTCAGACCCTCGCGCCGTTTTGCCCCGAGACCTCGAGGTGCCACGTCATACCCCTCGGGCCCTCGCGCCGTTTTGCCCCGAGGCCCCCGCCTGTCCGCCATCTGGCGGGGGGAGCGAGCAGGGAGGGAGCCCAAGACGAGCCTCCTTTAATGAATGCAGCGCCCCAATTGCCCCCTGCCACATTCAATGCGGTAGGGGCAGACGTGCGGCGTGCGTGATTGGCGCGCAACGGACAGGAATGACCGGTCTGTGACCGGCCTGTCACCAGTCACATCTGACTGGACGGACAGCTGTGCCCCCACTTCGCATCTGCCTCCGGCGGAGTGGAGGCAGGTATGACCCGTCCCATCGGGAGGGTTATTCGAGATCCTCCCCGTCAAAGGGCAGCCACCACAATTCTTCATCCATTAATGGGAGATTGACAGGGGTGTCCCCCGTGTCAGGCAAGGGACGGTGCTGGGCCCCACTCAAGGACAAACCGTGGCTTAGCTTCCAAGCTAAGGTACAAGACATGTAATTAATATAGAGAATATTTTCCCTTCTCCCTAGGTAGATCTCGCAGCATGTGCGGTATCCCCTTAGAATATAAAAGGAGGACCATGCCTAGGGGGAAGGGGGATCGGATTCTGGATCCAGGGACGATAGCTTCTCTAACTCTAGCTTGTACATCTGAGATTCGGAGGCTTCCCGAGCACAGAAGAATAATCATACAAACAGGAGTAGGGTATTACGCTTCACAGCGGCCCGAACCTGTATAATCTTGAGGTGTGCACACTAGCTGATAATTTAGGGGGCGAGTACGTGACTTCCAGAGGCAAGCCTTTTCCCCTGGCCGAACTCACAAAAGGGGGATCCCACGATTTCCCGCTAGAGAGGATCTCTCCTCGACAGCTGGCACGCCAGGTAGGGGGATTTCGCGCGTTTTGAAAGGAAGTCGCTTCCTTCCGCCCCAAGCCTTCCCCTGGCCCCGACGATCATGGTCGAGGTTTTAGAGGAGGAAGTGGAGGTGCACACCCCCACTCCTTCCGGGAGTGAGGATGCCAGTGGTAGTCGCAACCCGCGTCACCGCCAACGCGGCTCGCGGACTCCGCTCCACCGCGACCCCCCGCGGAGGGAGGTTCCCGTCCGATCGGGTGGCTCGGCCCTCTCCCCGCCTCTGGACGGGGGGAGGCCACGGCACGTCCGAACGCGCCGCCGCCTGACCTACCACGACGGCAGCTCGCCCCAGGGCGCGCTTCAGGCGGCGGGAGCCCTCTTGCGGCACCCTCCGGTGAACGCGGAGCCGGAGGCCCCTGTCCAAAGATGGTTGGACGACGTCGCCAACTTGGTCAACGCTGCCCAGCGGCAGTTGGCCGCAAGTGGCCATTCCACCACCGCAGGTACGTCGCGTACCGCCACCGCCCTCTCCTCGTCAGCAAGGAGGAGGGCCCGTCGGACAGCCACGGCCTCAAGACGATCCACAGCCCCAACGTCATCAGGGGCCTCGGAAAGTCGGAGGCGTCACGATGGCCTATACGGGGAGCAAGACGCTCGAGTTAACATCGAGCGTCGACGAGACGAGCGCCGCGCTGCCCGCATGGGAGAAAGCGCCTCCTCGTCTGGAGTGCCGCGTTCCTCCTCGCGCGGCAGCCCGCCCCTCACGTCCACCTCAGGGGGAACTGGTTGTAGGGCCTTCGTGGCGAGTCTCCGGAACGTCTGGTGGCCCCTGAAGTTCCGCCCTAACCTAACGGAGAAATATGATGGCAGCATCAATCCCTCCGAGTTCCTCCAGATCTATACCACAATCATCGTGGCGGCCGGAGGGGATGACCGGGTCATGGCGAATTATTTCCCCATGGCTCTTAAGGGTCAGGCGCGCGGATGGCTCATGACCACGCCCTCGGACTCCATCCACTCCTGGGAGGACTTGTGCCAGCAGTTTATCACATACTTCCAGGGCACATACCCCCGTCCGGGGGAGGAGGCGGACCTGCACGCTATGCAGCGGAAGGACGACGAGTCCCTCCGCTCATACACACAACGCTTCTGCCAGGTCCGCAACACGATTCCATGCATCCCGGCCCACGCGGTCGTTTATGCATTCCGGAACGGCGTGCGACACAACCGCATGCTGGAGAAGATCGCCTCCAAGGAGCCCAAGACTACCGCCAAGCTCTTCGAGCTAGCTGACAAGGTGGCTCGGAAGGAGGAGGCGTGGGCTTGGAACTCCCCCAGCCCCGGTGCGGCAGCAGCAACCGCCCCCGAGACTGCCCCCCGCTCCAAGCGGCGAGACAGAAGGGGCAAGCGGAAACCAGCCCGCTCTGATGACGAGGGCCACGTCCTTGCGGCTGATGGGCCCTCACGGGCCCCGCGCAAGGAAAGGCCCACCGGCGGCAAGCCGAGCCCTACCGCCCCTTCCGGTGAGGGACGGTCGGCGGATAAGTGGTGCTCGGTGCACAATACTTATCGGCACAGTCTTGCCGACTGCCGCTCGGTCAAGAACTTGGCCGAGCGTTTTCGGAAGGCCGATGAGGAGAAGCGGTAGAGTCGACGCGAGGGCAAAGCCCCCGCGACTCCTGCCAATGATCGGCGAGAGGAGTCTAAGAAGAAGGCCCCCGCCGATAATGGCGATGACAGTGAGGGTCTGGAGTTCTAGATTCCTCAGGGGACTGTCACCACTCTCGATGGGGGGGCTTGCGCTCACATATCCCATCGTGGATTCAAGGCCATGAGGCGTGAGCTTCTGGCCGCTGTCCCGACCCACGAGGCGGCACGGAAGACGCGTTGGTCGGAGGTGAAACTCACCTTTGATCAGAGCGATCATCCGACGGTGCTCGCTCGGGGTGGGAAGTTGGCTCTTGTGGTCTCCCCGACCATCCACAACGTCAAGATGAAGCGAGTCCTGGTCGACGGGGGGGCCAGCCTGAGCATCATCTCCCCGGCCGCCTTCGACGCGCTCAAGGCCCCGGGGATGAAGCTCTAGCCGTCCTTGCCGATCATCGGCGTGACCCCAGGGCACACGTGGCCTCTCGGCCACGTTGAGCTCTCGGTAACCTTCGGCGACTCCACCAACTTCCGCACCGAGCGGATCGACTTCGACGTGGCGGACCTCAATCTGCCCTACAACGCAGTCCTGGGCAGGCCGGCGTTGGTAAAGTTCATGGCTGCCACCCACTACGCCTACCTCCAGATGAAGATGCCTGGCCCTAGTGGTCCCATCACAGTCTTTGGCGATGTCAAGGCCGCCCTCGCCTGCGTGGAGCTGCGCGCCGACAACCTGGCGGTGGCCACAGGGCCGCAGGCCCCGGAGGCCTCCGCGTCCCGCGCCTCCAAGAAGCGCCTCGCCTCGGCTGACGAGGTACCTGTCAAGGAAATCCCCCTTGGCGATGATCCGTCCAAGACCGCCAAAATTGGCGGGACCTTGGACGCCGCATAGGAAAGCGCGCTCGTCTCCTTCCTGCGGGCAAACTCCGACGTCTTCGCATGGAAGCCGTCGGACATGCCCGGGGTCCCCAAGGAGGTGATTGAGCACCGCCTCGCCGTGCGGCCGGACGCGCGGCCCGTCCGGCAGAAAGTGCGGCATCAAGCCCCGGAGCGGCAAGCCTTCCTCCGAGAGGAGGTGGTGCAGCTCCTAGAGGCTGGCTTCATCCGCGAGGTGATCCATCCGGAGTGGCTGGCAAACCCGGTGGTTGTCTCGAAGGCCAACGGCAAACTCCGGATGTGCATCGACTACAAGGACCTCAATAAGGCATGCCCCAAAGATCCTTTCCCTTTGCCACGCATAGATCAGATAGTCAACTCCACTACGGGGTGCGACCTTTTGTGTTTTCTAGATGCCTACTCTGGGTATCACCAGATCCGCATGGCTAGGGAAGATGAGGAAAAAACTGCTTTCATCACCCCTGTGGGCACCTTTTGTTATACAGCTATGCCTTTTGGTTTAAAAAATGCAGGCCCTACCTTTCAGCGTATGATTCGTATTACTTTGAGTAATTAGATATGACGCAATGTGAGGCATATGTTGATGACCTGGTGGTAAAGACGCGCCACCAGGATACGTTGTTGCATGATTTGGCCGAGACTTTTGATAGTCTTAGGTCCACGCGCATGAAACTGAACCCCGACAAGTGTGTGTTCGGTGTGCCGACGGGCAAACTCCTTGGTTTTCTAGTCTCCTCCCGAGGCATAGAAGCTAATCCCGAGAAAATACGTGCGATAGAGAAGATGCGCCCCCCAGCAAGCTCAGGGATGTGCAGTGCGTCACTGGATGCACGGCCGCCCTAAGTCGATTCATATCGAAGCTGAGAGAGAGGGCGCTGCCCCTATTCAAGCTCCTCAAGCGCCCCGGGCCGTTTGTATGGACGGAGGAAGCAGAGCAAGCTCTCAATCAGCTGAAAGCTTACCTCACCTCCCCCCATCCTAGTAGCCTCCGGACCAGAGGAGCCGTTGCTGCTCTACTTGGCTGCGTCCCCCCACGCAGTGAGTGCCGCCCTAGTGGTCGAACGCGACGAGAGTAGGTCAGGGGCCCCCTCAACTGGTGATGGCCCCTCGTCCCCCCAAGGCCCGATGTCCGAAGCCCCCAACCCCTCGGAGGGCCCCGAGGCCCCCGTGGGAAGGGGAGAGGCTCCGGCAGGCGCCCCCGAGGCCCCCGTGGGAAGAGGAGAGGCTCTGGCAGGCGCCCCCGAGGCCTACAACCCCTCGGAGGGCCCCGAAGCCCCCGCGGGAAGAGGAGAGGCTCTGGCAGGCGTCCCCGAGGCCTACAATCGCGACATAGTCCAAGATCCCCCTGGGGCTCCCGAGCGTGAGTGCCCCGGACCAGTTGCCCCTGATACCACGGACCGGCCCCACCGAAAGGTGCAGCGGCCCGTCTACTTTGTCAGTGAGGTGCTCCGAGACGCGAAAATCCGATACCCACAGGCACAGAAGATGCTTTATGCAGTCTTAATGGCCTCAAGGAAGTTGCGCCATTACTTCCAAGCGTATCGGGTTTCCGTCGTAACATCTTACCCTCTTGGTCAGATATTGCACAACCAAGATGTCACAGCCCGATTTTTGTTTTAGGATTTATAAATTATCTAATAAATTATTAATAGAATTTATATTAAATGTTCTTTAATTTACAAGTGAAGTTAAATGTGGGGAATAAAACTTCCTAAATATAAAGCATGGTTGGATTTAATTTTTATTAAATTCTCCATGATTAATTATACTCTCTGAAATTTTCTCAGATTTTTCAGAGCTCAATTCCTAAATGATACAAAGAACAGTTCAGTAATTATTTAATCATTAATGATCTAATTATAATTGTTAAGAGCTTTTCTTGTTTAAAAATCCTTAAATTATAAATTGTTGTTTAAAAGGAATTATTAGACATGATCTTAAAAGAGAAGATCTAATTTTAATTTGTTAAATCTCAATATAAAATTGGGCTAGATAAAATTTTGTTAAATACTTCTCTTGATTCTTTAGTTCCTAGATTTTTCTAGGATTTATTTGAGCCAAGGAAGTATTTTTAATAAATGAAATTCCATTTCATGAATAATTTAAATAGAAAAATGTTTTTAAATCTCCCTTTTGGCTTTGGGCCGAAAGTCGGCCCAAGTCTCTCTCTCTCCCTCTCCTCGGCCTGCTTGCGTCTGGCCCAAGCCGGCTCAGTCCGCCGCCGCTCCCTTCTCTCTCTCGGTGCCGCTAACAGGTAGGGCCTACCTGTCAGGGCTGTCTTCCTCCTCGCGCCGCCGCAGCCGCGCCCTAGCCGCGCGAAGCCGCCGCCGCCCCTTCCAAATCTGGCCGCCCCTTTCCTCCTCCGGCCGAATTGATTGAGGGGAAATGATCCTCGAGATCTCCTCTTCCTTTTCTCTTTTGGAAACTTCGGCCAATTTCGTTTGGAAACCGACGGATTTGAGCTCGATTCGGATCGACTTTTCTCCCTCCAACCCTAGCTTTCCATCTCGCCGCCGATCGCCGTGGGCCTCCGTCGCCGCTCGCTAGCCCCTTTATAAGACTCCCCGGGACCTCCTCTATCCGCCGCCACCTTCGCCTTAGCCCGCCGTCGCGTGTAGCTCCGCCTCCGCGTCACTCCGTGGGCCGCCGCCGTCGCCGTCGATCCAGCCGCGCTGCGCCGCCGTTGCAGCCGCCGCCTTCGGTCGTCATCGCCACCGCCGGGATCGCGAGGAGGAGCAGCACCTCGTCCACCCCTCCGTTGCCGCAGTTTCCCACCGGAGCACCGCCGTCACCGCTGACCCGAAGACCGCCGTCGCTTCAACCTCGCCATTGTCGTCATCCATCGTCGTTTGCCGTCGTCCAAGCCGCTGGTGAGTTCGCCGAGCCGAGCTTTACGCGTTGGTGCCCTCCGTTTGCGCCGCCACGCCGTCGTTCGCCGGCGAGCATGCGAGGCCGAGCCGCCGCCGGTGGTGACATCATCGCCGACGTCATCGTCACTGTCCGCCGTAGACCGCGGTGGGTCGTTTTGATCTCGGCCGTCCGTTTTGGTTTAGATTAGATCCTAGCCGTCCGCTCCGTAGACCGCCTCCGTGCACCCGGTCCACCGTGGACCGTCTTTGATGACGCAATAAATCCCTTTTTCCATTCAAAAATAATTCTTTATTGCATCATAATTCAATTAAAATCCATATAAATGTTTTAATCCAGTTTAATCTTTAAAAAATCATAACTAATTCATTGTAGCTCGGTTTAATGTGGTTCAAGTTGCAAAAGTTGTATAAAATAAAGATCTACATATTAAAATTATCCATAAATTGAATTAAATTTATTTAATTCTTTTTAAATGGGCTTTAATTAGATTAAATCTTGTAAAATTCGTAATTAATTCATATGAAGTCAGAATGAGGCCGTTCAAGTCTCATAATTCATATAAAATCATGATCTACATGTTTGTTTACTTTATATGTACTGTTTATTTGGTTTTTATTAGTCTTTTTCCTCATTTTGCGTGTTAGCTTGCCGTTTCCGTCGTTTCGAAGCGCCGGAAGTGTTCAAGAAGATTAATTGAAGACCGATTATTGCAAGGCAAGTCACACAGATCTCAAACACAGTTCCTTTGAGCATGTTGATCCTATATTTAAATTCTCTATTTATTTCAACTGTGCATTTATTTTCGAATGTCACCGGGTGGTGTGAACTTATTCCGTTGTTAAGGCCAGTTTGCATTGATTACTTTATTCCTTGATACCTTGGGTTATTATAATTTGACTAGTTGAGCTTTATATATTGGTTCAGCTAGATGTTAGACATCATTGCTTAGCCATACTTAGAAACATTAGCACACAATTGGGATAACTAATGTTTCACTATTACTTAATGATGGATATTTAATGATAGCTCACGATGGTCAATCGTGATTGGTTAACTAATTAATGTGTCTACTAAAACTTGATAATGGTGGGTTGTGAGCACATGGTTTTGATGGTCGTGTTCATGAGTTTCGGTTGTGAAACATTAACCGTGCCAACCACAAGCCAGAATGGGCAACGGCTGGACACTTTGTATAACAAGGCTCATTGCGGAGCACCAGACTGAGAAGTGGCGGAGATAAGCCCACGGGGGTCACTGGGGAGTCCATGCCTCTGGATTTTGAGGGGTTGACTACGATCCAGGAACGGTGCACTGCTTTGGGTTGAGTTATGCGAGGGGTCTTGTCACAATCACTCGTCATGGTGACGTGTCTGCGCGGACACGGTGACATGACGGTGGGTTGTGTCTTGTGGGTACAGTGGTACACCTCTGGCCAGAGTAAAACTATTCGAATAGCCGTGCCCGCGGTTATGGGCGGGTCGAACAATGTCTTTCGTGATTAGTCCCACACTATTCATTAATAATAATGTGGTAATTGATGCTAATTAATTTAGCTCCTGGTTTGGAATGGTATATTCCTGGTTTGGAGATAGATCTGTGCAGCCGGGTATGGTTGTTCAGGATGGTTGGGCCTGAGCAGCATGGGTGTGCTGTTCAGTGTTGATTAAAATTGATGATTAATTACTCTACTGTTTTACAATTCTCAATTGTTTGCTAAATGCTGCTTTTGCAAATGAGCCTATATTATGCCATTCTTTGGTATCCTTGTGCACTTCAATATTTGCTGCGTGGCTTGCTGAGTATGTTATATGCTCACCTTGCAATAATCAATCAAACCTCAGTTGAAGACAAGATGCTGCTTATACCTCAGTTGAGTTGCCTGTGGGAGTGGAGCCGGAGCTTCGCTAGACCGTTATTCCGCTGCTGTTTTTCTTTTCTTTTGTAAGTATTTACGTTGTTATTATGATGAATTTGTATATTAAATTGTCAGTTTGTGTACCTCGGCTGATTCCTGGACGAGGATTTAATGCACAAATAAGTTCGGAAATTACTAGTGAATTTCTGGGCGTGACACGAGAGGGCACCGGTCGGGTAGTGAAGTGGGCCATCGAGCTCGTTGAATTCGACCTGCACTTCGAACCGCGGCACGCGATCAAAAGCCAGGTTCTGGCTGACTTCATTGCAGAATGGACGCCGGTGGATGGCCCTCACCCCTCCGATCTCCCCTGCCTCCCCGGAGACGGTGAAGACCCGAGCGCCGACATTCGCGCCGGGCACTAGGTTATGCACTTCGACGGCTCCCTCAACTTTCGTGGTGCGGGGGCTGGAGTCATACTAACTTCACCAACCGGGGATGTCCTCAAGTACGTCGTTCGGCTCGATTTCCGAGCCACGAATAATATGGCGGAATATGAAGGACTCCTCGCAGGGTTGAGGGCGGCGGCCGGAATGGGCATCCGCCGCCTCCTAGTCTTAGGCGATTCCCAGTTGGTCGTGAATCAGGTCTCCAGGGAGTACCAGTGCACCGACCCGCAAATGGAGGCATATGTATGTGAAGTGCGGCGTATGGAGCGCCACTTCGACGGACTCGAGCTCCGGCACGTGCCCCGACGCGACAACGCAATCGCTGATGAGTTGTCGCGTATCGCGTCGGCGCGAGCCCCACTCCCCCGGGGACCTTCGAGGAAAGGCTCGCGCAGCCGTCAGCACAATTGGGCCCCCCGAAGGACCCCGGTGCCACGACCTCCACCCCGAGCCCCAGTAACCTGCGGGCCTTGGGGCCCGAGGGGGTCGACCCCGACCCCCCTCGTCACGTCGCCTGGATGACTGACATCCGGGCGTACCTCGACAATAATACTCTTCCCGAGGATCGCGCGGAAGCTGAGAAGCTTGTGCGCAACTCTAAGCGGTACGTGCTCGTAGAAGGGACCCTCCACCGACGGGGCCGCCAACGGGATACTCTTGAAGTGTATCTCTCGGGAACAGGGCGTCGAGGTCATTGCCGACGCCCATGAGGGTGAGTGTGGGGCACATTCCGCCTCGCGCACCTTGGTCGGTAAAGCCTTCCGACAAGGTTTTTACTGGCCGACCGCGTTGCAAGACGCACAGGAATGGGTCCAGCGATGCAAGGCGTGCCAGTTCCACGCCAAGCAAACCCACCAGCCGGCCCAGGCCTTATAGGTCATCCCGCTCTCTTGGCCCTTCGCAGTCTGGGGGCTAGACATCCTTGGGCCGTTCAAAGCGGCTCGAGGCGGGTATCAACACCTGTATGTCACCATCGACAAATTCACCAAGTGCCCCGAGGCTTACCCGGTCGTCAAAATCGACAAGCATTCCGCCCTCAAGTTCATCAGAGGCATCACGTCCTGGTTCGGGGTGCCCAACCGTATCATTACGAATAATGGCACCCAGTTCACCAGTGAACTGTTTGGCGACTATTGCGACGACATGGGTATCAAGCTATGCTTTGCCTCGCCCGCCCACCCCAAGAGTAACGGCCAAGTTGAGCGATCCTCAAGGGCCTCAAGACTAAGACTTACAATGTCCTGAAGAAGCACGGAGATTCGTGGCTTGAAGAGTTGCCCGCTGTGCTCTGGGCAAACAGGACCACTCCAAATCGCGCCACAGGAGAAACCCCCTTTTTCCTGGTGTATGGCACCGAGGCGGTCCTGCCATCGGAGCTCTCCCTGGGTTCGCCTCGTGTCGCGCTGTACAATGAGGCCACTCAGGATGTCCTCCGCCGTGACGATCTTGACTACATGGAAGAAAGGAGGACGCGCGTGGCCCTGCGGGCGGCGCGTTATCAGCAAAGCCTGCGGTGCTATCACCAGCGCCACGTCCGGGCCCGATCACTACAAGTTGGCGACCTCGTCCTACGCCACGTGCAGTCGCACTTGGGGCTGAGCAAGCTCTCACCAATGTGGGAAGGGCCATACAAAGTGATCGGGGTTCCCCGGCCAGGCTCTGTTCGGTTAGACACGGATGACGGCACGGAGCTGCCTAATCCATGGAATATCGAACACCTCCGTCGTTTCTATCCATAGCGTCGCATTTCTTGTTTGCTTTCTAGGAGCTCGGGCCAAGCCCCGCACAACCCTTCGGCTTGCGCGGGCTTGGCCGGGGGCTACCACTGTGCATTACTTTGTATCTTTTTCCCTTTCCAAGCAATGAATTCGGTGGACGGCGCTATGCACCCTTTTTATGCCTTTTCCTCTGGCTCGTCCTGGTTCAAAGGATGATCCGCGCTTGCTCCGAACCTTAAGTGGCTTTGGGCGATGTCACGCCCGGAATTTCTATCCAAAATTCCAAACGCTTACATGTGTGTAAACCCTCGTCTAGGAATCAGCCGAGGCACACAATAACAAATTGATAATAGAGTACAAATATTACTCTAATTAATATGCGAATAAAATGTCATTACAGAGGTGGATAGTTCCTCTCAAACGATAAAGATCTAAGCAGCGGAAAATAAAGAAATAAACAACGCAGACGACTCCACTCCACAGGCAGCTTGACAAGGACTACGCCAAATCCTCACCACCATCAGCTTCACTGTAGAACTCTTCCTCTGATGAATGATTGCAAGGTGAGTATATGACATACTCAGCAAGCCACGCAGCAAATATGCAAGTGCATAGGATAACCAAGGATGGCATAATATAGGCTTCTTTGCATAAACAACATTTAATAAATATTTCAGGATTTAATAAAACAGTAGAGTATTACTTAAACAGTATTAATCCAACACCATACAACATACCCTGTTGTATAGGCCCAACCATTCTGAACAACCAACCCTGGCTGCACAGTTCTAATCTCCAAACCAGGAATATACCATTCCAAACCAGGAGCTAATCCATTATAACCAGTTATAGCATCTTTCATGATGGTGTGAAGGGTGAGACTAATCACGAAAGACATTGTTAGACCCGCCCATAACCGCGGGCACGGCTATTCGAATAGTTTTACTCTGATCAGAGGTGTACCATTGTACCCACAAGACACAGCCCCACATCATGTCACCATGTGCCTCAATACCACCACGGTACCTCGGAAAGGAGCTGTGACATTACCCCTCACACAACACAATCCACTACAGTGCACCATTCCCGGATCATAGTCACCCCCTTTTAAACAAGGCATGGACTCCCCAGCGACCCCCGTGGGCTTATCTCCGCCACTTCTCAGTCTGGTGCTCCGCAATGAACTATGCTATGTAAAAGATAAAGCCGTTGCCCACGCTGGCTTGTGGTTGGCACGGTTAATGTTTCACAACCGAAGTTCGTGAACCGGTCCTTAATTGTCATGAGCACGACCATCAAAACCATGTACTCACAACCCACCATTATCAGGTTTTAGTTATCACATTAATTAATTAACCAATCACGATTAACCATCGAACTATCATTAAACCATCATTAAATAATAGTGAATCATAAGTTATCCCATTAGTGTGCTAATGTTTCTAAGCATGGCTAAGCAATTATCATCTAATCATCTAGTCGAAACAATATAATGCTCAACTAGTCAAGTTATAATAACCCAAGGTATCAAGGAATAGGATAATCAAGAACAAAAGGGCTATAACAAACGATAGGCTATTTCCACCCAATGACATTCGAAAATAAATGCAATAGTTAAATAAAAACAATAGCTTTAAACGGGATCAACATGCTCAAAGGATTGATTAGGATCTGTTTGACTTGCCTTGCTGGCCTTGGAATTCTTCTAAATCTTCTCCTGCAAAAGCGGACTCTCCGGAAACGTCGGATTCTAAACGGAAAAGAACAAAAACACCAAAACAGCACATAAGCAAGCATGAACAGCACATGTGGATATTTTTAACATGTAGATCTCAATTTTAGAAAAATTTAGAGACTTGAACCAACTAAATCCGAGCTAAGATGAATTAGTTATGAATTTTTAAAGATTTAATCGGTTTAAATCATTTATATAAAGTTTAATTGAATTATGACGCAATAATGAATTATTTTTGAAAAGAAAAAGGAATTTATTGCGTCAGCGGGCTCGGGTCTACGGTGGACCGGGTCCACGGCTGCGGTCTACAAGATCGGACGGCCGAGATCTAATCCGACCGAACGGACGGTCGAGATCCAAAGGCGCACGGCCGGCTCACGGAAGGCGGCAATGATGATGTCAGCTCTGACGTCATCCCCTCCCGACGGCGGCGACGGCGGCTCGGACACACGTGCTCGCCGGCGAACGACGACGCGGCGGCGCGAACGGATTGCACCAACGGGTAGCGGAGGGCACGGCGAACTCACCGGCGACCAATCTAGCGGCGGAGGAGCAACGGATGACGCCGGCGACGAGGATGAAGCGGCGGAGAGGTTCGGGTCGACGACGGCGACGGTGTTCCGGCGGTCCACAGCGACGGCGAAGGGTCGGACGAGGACGACGACACGACGGCGACCACGTTGGCGAGCTCCCCGAGCGACGGCGATGACCGGAGCGACGGCGGCACACGACTGGAGCGACGGCGGCGACGGCGGCGCACGGGTGCACGGCGCTAGAGCGATTCGCGCGACGAGAGGCGAAGGCGAGGGCGGCGGAGGGTAGAGGAGACACCGGGGGTCCTTTTAAAGGGGTCGGGAGACAGCGGCGAAGCCCACGGCGGCCCGGCGACGGCGATGGAAAGCTAGGGTTCGGCCGAATCCGATCCGAGCTCGAATCCCCACGTTTCCAAAGCAAGATAGCGATCGATTCCAAAGAGAGAAAGGTAGAGGAGATCACGGCGAACATTTCCCCCCAATCAATTTCACCGGAGAAGGAAAGGCGCGGCGAAATTTGGGAGGGCGGCGGCGGCTAGGGTTTCGGGCGCGGCCGGCCGGAGGTAGACGAAGACTGACAGGTGGGCCCCACCTGTCAGCGAGCGGGAGAGAGGGAGAGGCTGCGCGCGCGCGGCGGCTCGGCTTGCTGGGCCGGCTTGGGTCGACTGGGCCGAGAGAAGAGAGAGAAGAGAGGTTTTGGGCCGACTTTCGGCCCAAAGCCAAAAGAGACTTTTTAAAATCTTTTTCTATTTAAATAATTCATGAAATGCTCTTTCATTTATTAAAAATACTTCCTTAGCTCAAATAATTCCCAGAAAAATCTAGAAATTATAGAATTAAGCAAAGTATTTAATAAAATTTTATCTGGCCCAAATTTTATATTGGAATTTATTATTTACAATTAAATCTTTTCTTCAAGGCTTTTAAAAAATTATTTCTAAAATTCCATTTACACAATAATTTATATAATTGAGATTTTTAGGGTGTGACAGGCGACCTCAAAACCGCTGAGAGGGAGCCCAAACGCAGGCAGCGCCCCGGGCTGCGGCGAACCCTGGGAGCTCGGAAGGGCCTACACAGGGCCGTCCTCGACCCCCGGTCGTCGTAGCCTCGGTCTGGCCAGACCCGCCGGGCGGCTTCCTCGGGGCGGTAGCCTCGCCCCTTACCATTTAGGTCCCACGGGCCGAGCGCGGGTTTACCTTTTCGCAAGGACGAGCCCGAGGGGGGAGGGGTAAAAACGGCTATTCAGTCATAGGGAATTTAATTGAATATTTTTGCTCTGGTTTTTCTTCTTTCTGTGCCGCGGGCATTTAATGGAGAAAGCAAAAGGGTAGAAAATGCGAAGAAAGAGCTTTATTTATAGACAAGAAGGCACGATGGCCTAAAGATAAGAGGTGTCCGATGCAGGCACATAACAAAAGGAAGTTAAAAGCAGGGATAATCACGGAGTGCACAAGCCCCCGAGGCCGGCGCCGCTGACCACGTCGTCCCAATCCTGGCCGCAAACGTCGTCACCACCGTCTCCGCTCCCGCTCCCCTCGTCTTCGCTCCTGCTCTCCTCGTCCGAGGCAAGCCCGGAGGTGAACCGAGGAGCCGACCCCTCGAAGTTAGAGACGATCGCGTCGGCCGCCTCCCGGACTTGCTCCCGAGCCCCGGCCTCGGTTCCTGGGGGGAGTTCCTCGAGCGCGCGCCATGGGGCGAAGTCGGGGTCGTGGGCTTGGTAGCTGGCGAGGACAAATTCCACCGCAGCCCGCGCCAACGAAGCCAATGACGATTTAATGGTCTCGCCGACCTCCTCCTCTAGCCTCTCCAGGTCAGCCGCCAGCCCATCCAGCCGGAGCGCGAGTGCCGGCTGAGTGGGCGGGAGCTTCCTGTCCTAGCGTACGGAGATGTCCACTCGGCGCCCTGCGCGCTCCAGCCGGGCGACGGCATCGGAGAGTTGCCCGGGCCCGATCTCGTTGGTAAGGCGAAGGGCCGCAATCTCCCCAGCTTGATCTTGCACCAGGCGCCCTAAGTCAGCAAGAGCGCTCTGAGCCGCGGCAAGCTGGCTCGCCAACTCCGCGCCGCCGGGCTGGCCGCCCGCCGCCAGGTCCTTTTCCCGGGCCTCCAGCTCATGTCACACCCTGAAGTTCTTTCCCAAGCCTAAATTGAAATTTTAAATGGTCTCATGAAAATAGCAGTGTAAAGCAGGAGAAAACCTTAATAAATTAATGCAAATAATAATCGAATCTGGCATGTGGAATTTTTCTTGAGTTCTACATGTCGAAATTCACTAACAGGATTTTTAGTGGAATTTTCAGAGCCCTAGAAATAATTTTAACCAATTAAAATTGAGCATGCAATATTTTAATTCCAGGGGAAATCCTTTTTCCTTTTTCTTTTTTTTCTTTTCCCTCCTTTTTCCCCTTCTTGGGCCGCCGGCCCATTCTTTTTCCCCCCCTCTCCCGCTGGGCCGGCCGAAGGCCGAGGCCCAGCCTAGCCCAGCTCGTCGCGCCCCTCCTCTCTCCCGGGGTCGCCGACAGGTGGGGCCCACCTGTCGGGTCCTCCCCCAACCTCCCGTCGCCCGCGCCGGTCACCACCCCCAAAACCGCCGCCGCCGCGCCCACCTCCTCCGCGTCTCCCGGGCCACGCTGCCCGCGTCGCCCTCGCGCCCGCACCTCCCGCGCCCACTTCCCCCTCTCCCCCGCTCGCCCGCGCTCCCGAGATGGCCGGGATTCGATTTTCGAATCCCGCCTCTCTCTCCTTCCCACGCCGCCCACGTCGGCCGGCGATTCCCCGCCTCTCCCGGCCAAGTCCGGCCCCCTCTCGCCCTATTTAAGCACCGCCGTCGCTCTCTCTCTCATTTTCCCCATTTCGCCGAACTCCCTCGTGCTCCCCATCGCTCTCGCGCCGTGCATCCACCCGCCGCCGCTTTTCCCGCCGCTCCGGCCGCCGCTAGCCGCCGCTAGGCTCGCCGCCGCACCGCGCCGTCGCCGCTGTCGGGTTTGCAAGGACGAACTCTGCCCCGTCCACCCCTCCTCCGTCGAAATCCATCGCCGGAACCCCTCCACACCATGCGCCGGTGAGCATCGCCATGGCCGCCGCCTTCGGCCGACGTCCTCGCTCTCCTCCGAATCCCTCTCCCTCTCTAACTCCTCTCACCTTGTTCGCTAGGTGGCCCCGGTGCTCGTCCCGCCGCCGTCGTCTCACTCCATTGCTCGCCGTCGCCGATCTCCGTCGGTGAGGCATCCCCTCCCCTTTCTCCCTCTCTCTTCCGCGCCGCCGCTTAGCCGCCGCTTAGTCGCTCGGCCGCCGCTAGCGCTGCTCGCGCCGCCGGCCGGTCGCCGCCGTCGGCCTGTGCGCCGTCCGCCGCCGCCGCTCGCGTCGCCGCTTGCCGCCGCCGGTGGTCGTGTGCGCCGCCGCCGCACCCCCCCTCGGCCGCTCGGTCGGCCTTGTGCCGAGTCGAGCCGAGCCAGGCCGCCTCCGCGCCGTTCGATCGGCCCCGAGGGCGATCCGGGCCGTCGGTCCCGTGGACCGGCGGTGGACCACCCGCGTGGTCCCGGTCCACGGTGAACCGCTGCCCCCCCTTGAGCCGCTGCCGAGTGGGGCCCGCGTGCCGGCGCCCCTTTTCCCTCTCTCCCGAGCCGCTGACCGGTGGGCCCCGCATGTCGGCGCCGCGCCCCCTTGATGACGTCAGCCCTGGGAATTATTGCGCAATAAATGATTTAAGGACTTTTTGTTATAGTAATAAACATAGTGAATCTTCTAAAATTTATATCTAATTCATCCATGCTCCGTTTAAGCCCATTCAAGTCTCAGTAAATCAAGAAAAATGTGTAGAATCCATTAAAAATGGTTTTGTTCTCTGTTTCAGTAGTCTTATAGCCTGTTTGCATTGTTTGCCTTGTATGTCGCTTAGATTCCGGTTCTTCCGACGCTCAGGTGTACTTCGAGATTGTCGCCGAGGTTCCTCCAGCAGCAGAGCAAGGCAAGTCATGCTTGTCAATTGAACATATTGAACCTATATTGCAAATGCTCTCTCGTTTTCCTTAAATACTGCATTGTTTTATAATATCACCATGGGATGTTTACCTACTGTCATAGCCGTACTATTCCGTACCTTGTCCCTTTGTTAGCTTGGGATATAACCTGACTAGAGATTGGACTAGGGATTGCTTAGCCTTGCTTAGTTCAACTAGCACACGATGAGGGAAATCTTATTAATGTTTAGACTGTAGGTCATAATGGTAATGTTGGATTAGTACCACCGTTTTGGTGTGGATTAATTAAAATGAATCACATGGTGGGCTGTGGGTGCATGGTTTTGCTAGTCGCACCCATGGCAAGTAAGGACCGGTTCGCGGGAAACCCTGGAAGAATTTATCGTGCTTACCACAAGCCAGCGTGGACAACGGCTGGGCTTGTAGTGTAGCTTTCCTCTAGCTGACGCATCCAGGCAAGGGTGGGCGTGATGGAGCGGGGCGGGCCCTGCGACGGCCTCAGTCGCTTCCGGATTCACCTAGGCACGAGAGGGGACTGCCCGCTGCCTTGCGAGGAGTGGGGGTGAAACCTGAGGTATGGTGTGCTTGGCTAGAGGGGGTTATGCGAAGGGTCCTGTCACGGCCTCTTTCCGGTATGTCGTGGTGGCATGTCGGCGCACGGTAACGTGTCGTGGGGCCGTGTCTTGTGGGTACAGTTGTACACCTCTGATCAGAGTAAAACTATTCGAATAGCCGTGCCCGCGGTTATGGGCGGTCAACCAGATTCACCGTGATTAGTCTCACCCTAGTTTAGCCTAATGAAATTGGATAGTTTAGGTGGATGGTTGGGCCTGTTGCAACGTGGGATAGCGTTGAACAGTGGATGATTAATATTGAGTAATTATTACACCTGTTTTCTTCTTTCAACTCCTGTTTATAAATGCTCGCTTTATGCAAATGAACCAGTCTAGCTCCCCGTTGATAATTCCCTGCATCATACCCCTATTCCGGTATGACTTGCTGAGTACAGTGGGTAGTACTCAGCCTTGCTCTATTTTCCCCAACCCCAGAGTGCGAGTATGTGTCCGATGGTGGTTTCTCCGAGGAGTAGGCTCCGTCCGTGCCGTCGAGGATGCCTGTGGAGTGGTGTTCCCGCTGCAGTTCAAGTCAAGGCTTAGCTTTTATTATCTTTCGTTTTTCCGCTGTATTTATGTAAGACTTTTATGATGTTTGTAAGGCGTGGATCTGAATGTCAACATTGTCGTTTGTGTACCCCGGCTGGTCCTGGACGGGGATTTTAATGCACATTTTGCTTGGAATTCTATTCGGGAATTTCTGGGCGTGACAGCTCAGAAGCCCATTGCCGCCAATGCCGCGCGCTTGGCACGAAGAAGGAGAACGCTCAGCTGAAGGGTCTCCCAGCTCCAGGAGGAGTCCGGATCCACACCACGCCCCGCAAGACGACGACTGCACCCGTGCGCATTCAGCTTGCGCCCAGGAACCCACCTCCTCCCGCAGCTCCCGCGTCCACTCTCTCCTTCGCTCCAGCGTCAGCCGCCAGGGGTCCAGCCAGTGGCAATGGGGGTTGGTTGTCTGCAACTCCCAGTGGCAGCCGCGACCACAGCAGCAGCAGTTCCAGTGGCACAGAGCCGGGCAGTGGCGAGCCGTATCTATCAGATTCCAGGAGCCGCTCAGAGGGACCTGGTGATGAGTAGGAGGACGCCTTCGACTCCACCGACCGCAGGAGCCGTTCCGAGTAATAGGCTCGCTTTCCATTAGCTTATCGACTGTTTAGCTTTTGCATGTTAGTTTGTGTGTTTAGGTCTGCTCGCTTGTGGGTCAGTTGACAGTCGATATCATGTGCCTATGATATGGCTGTCTTAATAAGGATTTTTGCTTGTTGTTTTAAGTGTTTTAATTCAGATCAGAACAATCGCAGTTTAAAGTCCTATATAATAAAGCTTAGTTCTTGAGCATCTGTTTTTCTTCTTTTCCCCGTCTGTTTTTCCTCCAGATGGTCTACACCAGGAATGGTAGCCGCGCAGCAGGCGAGGGCAGCGACGGCGAAGAGCGCACTGACGAAGTGCATCCCAACAGCGATTCCGGCAATGGTCCGCCACCACTCCCCGAGAATCCGACCCTTGCCCAATTAATGGCTCATCAGACGCAGATGATGACAGCCATGATGCAGCAGATGCAGCAGCAGCACTAGCAGATGTACCAGAGGATGCAGCGGCAAGCCGAGCAGCAGCAGCAGCAGCAGCAGTTTGGTCCCCCTTCCCCTCAGTCCAAGCTGCCGGAGTTTCTACGTGTTAGACCACCCACCTTTTCTAGCACCACCAACCCTATGGAGGCAAATGACTGGCTCCATGCCATAGAGAAGAAGCTAAATCTCCTGCAGTGCAATGATCAGGAGAAGGTCGCTTTCGCCACACACCAGCTCCAAGGTCCCGCGTCAGCTTGGTGGGACAATCACATGGCTACCCGCCCGCCAGGCACGGAAGTCACTTGGGCGGAATTCTGCCGCAACTTCAGGAAGGCGCAGGTGCCAGATGGGGTCGTGGCACAAAAGAAGAGGGAATTCCGAGCACTCCACCAGGGTAACAGGACAGTGACGGAGTATCTCCATGAGTTCAATCGCCTCGCGTGATATGCCCCGGAGGATGTCCGTACTGACGCCGAGAAGCAGGAGAAATTCCTAGCAGGCCTAGATGATGAACTAACCAACCAGTTGATATCTGGAGATTACGCCGACTTTGAGAGGCTGGTTGACAAGGCAATCCGTCAGGAGGATCAGCGCAACAAAATGGATAGGAAGAGGAAGGCGGCGCAGTTCCGGTCCAACCAAGGGAGCCACCAGCGTCCGCGCTTCACTCCCGGGCAGCAGGGTGGACCTACCACCCTGATCGTCCGCCAGCACCGCCCTTTCAACGCCAGCAACTTCCATCAGGGCGCCAGTGGCAGCCAGAACTACCATGGCAGTCAGTCCAACCGCCGCGCAGCTCCACGCCCACCAATGGCACCAGCACAGTCAGTTCCATCCACGCAAGCCAAGAAGGAGGCTGGGACAAAGCCAGGGTCCTGCTTCAATTGTGGCGAGCTTGGCTACTTCGCTGACAAATGTCCGAAGCCTAAGCGTGACGGGCCAAGGTTTGTCCAGGCCCGTGTTAACCACGTGTCTGCAGAGGAGGCACAAGCAGCACCAGAGGTCGTACTGGGTACGTTTCCTGTTAACTCAATCCCTGCAACAGTACTTTTTGATTCTGGTGCAACGCATTCATTCATTTCAAAGAAGTTTGTTGGGATGCATGGGTTAATAAGAGAGGAACTTAGCACACCAATGCGGGTTCATACCCCAGGGAATAGCTCCACTTCGGTACAATTCAGCCCTTCCCTAACAATAGAAATCCAAAAATCACCATTTCTAGCCAACCTCATTCTTCTGGAATCCAAGGACCTAGATGTCATTCTTGGGATGGATTGGCTGACCAAGTTCAAGGGAGTCATTGATTGTGCGAATCGCACAGTCACCTTGACCAACGAGAAGGGAGAACCAGTAGTGTACAAATCACTAGTCTCATCAAAGCAAGGGGTCTCTTTGAATCAGACTGAGGTGGAAATCCCAGTGGTCACCAAGGAGAAGAATTCAAGGGAATTGGAAGAGATCCCCATAATCTGCGAGTACCCAGAAGTATTTCCCGAAGACCTCACTACCATGCCACCCAAGAGAGAGATTGAATTCCAGATTGATTTGGCACCAGGAACCGCCCCAATTTACAAGAGACCGTACAGAATAGCAGCCAACGAGCTAGCAGAGGTCAAGAAGCAGGTCGATGAGCAGCTGCAGAAAGGGTACATTCGACCGAGTACTTCAACTTGGGGTGCTCCGGTCATTTTTGTGGAGAAGAAAGATAAGACGAAAAGGATGTGTGTCGATTATCGCGCACTCAACGAGGTCACCATCAAGAATAAATATCCTTTGCCGCGGATTGATGATTTGTTTGAACAGCTGAAAGGAGCCAAGGTATTTTCCAAAATAGACCTGCGATCAGGCTACCACCAGTTGAGAATTTGGGAAGAGGACATTCCCAAGACAGCCTTCACCACTCGGTATGGGTTGTATGAGTGCACGATTATGTCTTTTGGACTCACCAATGCACCTGCATTCTTCATGAACCTGATGAACAAAGTGTTCATGGAATTTCTGGATAAGTTTGTTGTGGTATTCATTGATGACATCCTTATCTATTCAAAGTCTGAAGAAGAACACGAGCAACATCTCCGTCTGGTACTCGAGAAGTTGCAAGAGCACCAGCTCTATGCCAAGTTCAGTAAGTGTGACTTTTGGTTATCGGAGGTCAAATTCTTGGGCCACGTCATTACGGCTCAGGGAGTGGCCGTGGACCCGTCAAATGTGGAGTCAGTTACCAAGTGGACCCCACCTAAGACAGTGTCACAGATTCGGAGTTTTCTTGGACTTGCGAGTTATTACCGTCGGTTCATTGAAAATTTCTCCAGGATCGCTAGACCCATGACTCAGTTGCTTAAGAAAGATGAGAAATTCAAATGGACAGCCGAGTGTGACAAGAGTTTTGAGGAACTCAAGAAGAAATTAGTGTCTGCCCCAGTCCTAATTCTGCCCGACCAGACAAAAGACTTCCAAGTTTATTGCGACGCGTCCCGCCACGGGCTTGGATGTGTCCTAATGCAAGAGGGCAGAGTGGTCGCTTATGCCTCGCGGCAGTTGCGTCCACATGAAGGAAACTACCCAACGCATGACCTGGAATTGGCAGCAGTGGTTCATGCTCTGAAAATCTGGCGGCACTATCTTATTGGCAACCGCTGCAAAGTCTATACGGATCACAAGAGTTTGAAATATATCTTCACTCAACCTGATCTGAATCTCCGACAGCAAAGATGGTTAGAGTTAATCAAAGATTATGACATGAGCATCCACTACCATCCAGGTAAAGCCAATGTGGTAGCAGATGCTTTGAGCAGGAAAAGCTACTGCAATGCTTTGTGCACCGAAGGCGTGTGTAAGGAATTGCAGCAGGAACTTGCACATCTCAACTTGGGGTTTGTGGAACACGGGTACGTGGCTGCCCTAGAGGCACGGCCTACGCTCGTGGATCAAGTCAGAGCAGCTCAAGTAAGTGATCCCGAAATAGCCGAGCTGAAGAAGAATATGAGGGTCGGAAAAGCCCGGGAGTTCCACGAAGATGAACATGGCACAATCTGGTTGGGAGAGAGATTGTGCGTACCTGACGACAAGGAACTGAAGGATTTGATACTCACGGAGGCGCATCAGACTCAGTACTCAATTCATCCAGGCAGCACCAAAATGTATCAAGACCTCAAAGAAAAGTTTTGGTGGGTCAGCATGAGAAGGGAAATAGCGGAATTCATCGCACTCTGCGACGTTTGCCAACGGGTGAAGGCAGAGCACCAAAAGCCAGCAGGTTTACTCCAACCTCTTCAGATCCCGGAATGGAAATGGGAGGAGATTGGAATGGACTTTATAACAGGATTGCCCCGGACATCATCGGGTCACGATTCAATCTGGGTAGTTGTGGATCGACTCACTAAAGTTGCACATTTCATTCCAGTACATACCACCTATACGGGGAAGAAATTGGCAGAGCTGTACCTGGCAAGGATCATGTGCCTGCATGGAGTACCCAAGAAGATTGTATCTGATCGAGGGAGTCAATTTACCTCAAAGTTTTGGCAGAAGCTGCAGGAAGAATTGGGAATCCGGTTGAATTTCAGCACAGCCTACCATCCGCAGACCAATGGTCAAACCGAGCGAGTTAATCAAATATTGGAGGACATGTTAAGGGCTTGTGCACTTGATTTTGGTGGAGCTTGGGATAAAAGCTTGCCTTATGCGGAATTCTCTTACAACAACAGTTATCAGGCCAGTCTCCAAATGGCACCATTCGAAGCTTTATACGGCCGGAAGTGTCGCACCCCTCTCTTCTGGGATCAGACAGGCGAACGTCAACTGTTCGGAACAGAAGTGTTAACGGAAGCAGAAGAGAAAGTCAGGACTGTCAGAGAGAGGCTGAGGATTGCCCAGTCTCGACAGAAAAGCTACGCGGACAACCACCGACGAGAGCTCATATTTGAAGCAGGGGACTACGTGTACCTTCGTGTTACTCCGCTCCGGGGAGTACACCGTTTCCAAACCAAAGGCAAGTTGGCACCACGCTTCGTGGGACCATACAAAATCTTGGAACGAAAGGGAGAAGTTGCTTATCAGCTAGAGCTTCCTTCCAACATGATCGGCATCCATGACGTGTTCCACGTATTCCAATTAAAGAAGTGCTTGAGGGTACCCGAAGAACAGGCCGATTCGGAGCACATCGATCTCCAGGAGGATCTAACCTACGTGGAGAAGCCAGTTCGCATCCTTGAGACCAGCGAAAGGAGGACTAGAAACAAGGTCACCAGGTTTTGCCGGATTCAGTGGAGCCACCATTCTGAGGAGGAAGCAACCTGGGAAAGGGAAGATGAGTTGAAGGCCGCCCATCCGCACCTCTTCGCCAGCTCTTCCGAATCTCGGGGTCGAGATTCCGTTTAAGGGGGTAGGTTTGTCACAACTTGAAGTTCTTTCCCAAGCCTAAATTGAAATTTTAAATGGTCTCATGAAAATAGCAGTGTAAAGCAGGAGAAAACCTTAATAAATTAATACAAATAATAATCGAATCTGGCATGTGGAATTTTTCTTGAGTTCTACATGTCGAAATTCACTAACAGGATTTTTAGTGGAATTTTTAGAGCCCTAGAAATAATTTTAACCAATTAAAATTGAGCATGCAATATTTTAATTCCAGGGGAAATCCTTTTTCCTTTTTCTTTTTTTTCTTTTCCCTCCTTTTTCCCCTTCTTGGGCCGCCGGCCCATTCTTTCCCCCCCCCCTCTCTCCCGCTGGGCCGGCCGAAGGCCGAGGCCCAGCCCAGCCCAGCTCGTCGCGCCCCTCCTCTCTCCCGGGGTCGTCGACAGGTGGGGCCCACCTGTCGGGTCCTCCCCCAACCTCCCGCCGCCCGCGCCGGTCACCACCCCGAAACCGCCGCCGCCGCGCCCACCTCCTCCGCGTCTCCCGGGCCACGCCGCCTGCATCGCCCTCGCGCCCGCACCTCCCGCGCCCACTTCCCCCTCTCCCCCGCTCGCCCGCGCTCCCGAGATGGCCGGGATTCGATTTTCGAATCCCGCCTCTCTCTCCTCCCCACGCCGCCCACGTCGGCCGGCGATTCCCCGCCTCTCTCGGCCCCACGTCCGGCCCCCTCTCGCCCTATTTAACCACCGCCGTCGCTCTCTCTCTCATTTTCCCCATTTCGCCGAACTCCCTCGTGCTCCCCATCGCTCCCGCGCCGTGCATCCACCCGCCGCCGCTTTTCCCGCCGCTCCGGCCGCCGCTAGCCGCCGCTAGGCTCGCCGCCGCACCGCGCCGTCGCCGCTGTCGGGTTCGTAAGGACGAACTCCGCCCCGTCCACCCCTCCTCCGTCGAAATCCGTCGCCGGAACCCCTCCGCACCGCGCGCCGGTGAGCATCGCCATGGCCGCCGCCTTCGGCCTGCGTCCTCGCTCTCCTCCGAATCCCTCTCCCTCTCTAACTCCTCTCACCTTGTTCGCTAGGTGGCCCCGGTGCTCGTCCCGCCGCCGTCGTCTCGCTCCGTCGCTCGCCGTCGCCGATCTCCGTCGGTGAGGCATCCCCTCCCCTTTCTCCCTCTCTCTTCCGCGCCGCCGCTTAGCCGCCGCTTAGTCGCTCGGCCGCCGCTAGCGCTGCTCGCGCCGCCCGCGCCGCCGCCACCGCCGCCGGCCGGTCGCCGCCGTCGGCCTGTGCGCCGTCCGCCGCCGCCGCTTGCGTCGCCGCTTGCCGCCGCCGGTGGTCGTGTGCGCCGCCGCCGCACCCCCCCTCGGCCGCTCGGTCGGCCTTGTGCCGAGCCGAGCCGAGCCAGGCCGCCTCCGCGCCGTCCGATCGGCCCCGAGGGCGATCCGGGCCGTCGGTCCCGTGGGCCGGCGGTGGACCACCCGCGTGGTCCCGGTCCACGGTGAACCACCCCCCCCCCCTTGAGCCGCTGCCGAGTGGGGCCCGCGTGCCGGCGCCCCTTTTCCCTCTCTCCCGAGCCGCTGACCGGTGGGGCCCGCGTGTCGGCGCCCCTTTTCCCTCTCTCCCGAGCCGCTGACCTGTGGGCCCCGCATGTCGGCGCCCCTGGGAATTATTGCGCAATAAATGATTTAAGGACTTTTTGTTATAGTAATAAACATAGTGAATCTTCTAAAATTCATATCTAATTCATCCGTGCTCCGTTTAAGCCCATTCAAGTCTCAGTAAATCAAGAAAAATGTGTAGAATCCATTAAAAATGGTTTTGTTCTGTGTTTCAGTAGTCTTATAGCCTGTTTGCATTGTTTGCCTTGTATGTCGCTTAGATTCCGGTTCTTCCGATGCTCAGGTGTACTTCGAGATTGTCGCCAAGGTTCCTCCAGTAGCAGAGCAAGGCAAGTCACGCTTGTCAATTGAACATATTGAACCTATATTGCAAATGCTCTCTCGTTTTCCTTAAATACTGCATTGTTTTATAATATCACCATGGGATGTTTACCTACTGTCATAGCCGTACTATTCCGTACCTTGTCCCTTTGTTAGCTTGGGATATAACCTGACTAGAGATTGGACTAGGGATTGCTTAGCCTTGCTTAGTTCAACTAGCACACGATGAGGGAAATCTTATTAATGTTTAGACTGTAGGTCATAATGGTAATGTTGGATTAGTACCACCGTTTTGGTGTGGATTAATTAAAATGAATCACATGGTGGGCTGTGGGTGCATGGTTTTGCTAGTCGCACCCATGGCAAGTAAGGACCGGTTCGCGGGAAACCCTGGAAGAATTTATCGTGCTTACCACAAGCCAGCGTGGGCAACGGCTGGGCTTGTAGTGTAGCTTTCCTCTAGCTGACGCATCCAGGCAAGGGTGGGCGTGATGGAGCGGGGCGGGCCCTGCGACGACCTCAGTCGCTTCCGGATTCACCTAGGCACGAGAGGGGACTGCCCGCTGCCTTGCGAGGAGTGGGGGTGAAACCTGAGGTGTGGTGTGCTTGGCTAGAGGGGGTTATGCGAAGGGTCCTGTCACGGCCTCTTTCCGGTATGTCGTGGTGGCATGTCGGCGCACGGTAACGTGTCGTGGGGCCGTGTCTTGTGGGTACAGTTGTACACCTCTGATCAGAGTAAAACTATTCGAATAGCCGTGCCCGCGGTTATGGGCGGTCAACCAGATTCACCGTGATTAGTCTCACCCTAGTTTAGCCTAATGAAATTGGATAGTTTAGGTGGATGGTTGGGCCTGTTGCAACGTGGGATAGCGTTGAACAGTGGATGATTAATATTGAGTAATTATTACACCTGTTTTCTTCTTTCAACTCCTGTTTATAAATGCTCGCTTTATGCAAATGAACCAGTCTAGCTACCCGTTGATAATTCCCTGCATCATACCCCTATTCCGGTATGACTTGCTGAGTACAGTGGGTAGTACTCAGCCTTGCTCTATTTTCCCCGACCCCAGAGTGCGAGTATGTGTCCGATGGTGGTTTCTCCGAGGAGTAGGCTTCGTCCGTGCCGTCGAGGATGCCTGTGGAGTGGTGTTCCCGCTGCAGTTCAAGTCAAGGCTTAGCTTCTATTATCTTTCGTTTTTCCGCTGCATTTATGTAAGACTTTTATGATGTTTGTAAGACGTGGATCTGAATGTCAACATTGTCGTTTGTGTACCCCGGCTGGTCCTGGACGGGGATTTTAATGCACATTCTGCTTGGAATTCTATTCGGGAATTTCTGGGCGTGACAGCTCAGAAGCCCTTGCCGCCAACGCCGCGCGCTCGGCACGAACGCTCTCCAAATGCCGAGCCTCGCGCCCGGCGACAGCCTCCTCACGTTTCGCGAGTTGCTCGCCCAGCCGGCGCGCCGCCACCTCACGGCGGCTCACCTCGGCCTCGCGTTCAGCGAGCGCAGAGTCCCGTTCCCGGCACGCCTCTTCCCGGAGCCTTAGCTCCTCCGAGCGACGGGTCACCGAAGCCTTCGCAGCAAGGGTGGTCCGGTCGTGCTCAGCTGCGACCTCCTCGCGGAGATGAAGGGAGGCCTCCGCCTCCGCCACCGCCCTCTCGTGGGCGGCCAAGGTGGACTCCCGCTGGTCTAGCAGACGCGCTCACTCCTCCAGCGCCCGAGCCAGCCCCTCCAGCTCCCGGGCTCGCTGCGCCTGCTCCCAGCTGCGCGCATCCCGCTCGCGCTGTTTCGAGTCGAGAACCTCGATTCGCCGACGAATCGTGGCCTCAAACTCTTGCGTAGAACGGGTGCGCTCGTCCAAGACCTTGCGTTCGGCCTCGAGCGCCACCGTCCGAACCCGCAGCGAGGCGTCGGCCTTCGATGCCCGCCGCTCTTGGGCGGCAGCCGCCTCAAGGACACCGCGGGCGTTTTCGGCCCTCTTCGCTAGGTCCTCGGCATGGGCCTCGTACTGCAGGCGGATGTCGTCTAGCGCCTCATCTAGGACCCTTGAGGCAATCAGTGCCGCCTGCCGCTCTTCCTCCGTCTCCCGCATGACAGAGTCCAGTGCTTCCTCGCGCGCCTAGATCTCTGCTAGTTGGGCTTGGCGCATCTTGCGCCCCACTTCCACCATGATATCCACGGCGCGGCGCCCCTCGTCAACCCGCGCACGGTCCGCTGCAAGCTGCGCCCACTCCGCCTCCAGGGCCGCCCGCTCCTCCGCCAGGGCTTGAACTTGGGTGTTGAGCCTCTCCCGGACAGTGGAATCGGCGGCGGCGAGCACCTGCAGGAGTGGCTCCATGCTTGCCGGAGTCGGGGAAGAGAAGGTTGCGGTCTGCCCCTGGGAGACGGGGTGCTACTGGATCCCCCGCGGGACTGGGGGCTACTCTCAACCCCCCTCCCGCGTGGCCAGCCCCGAGGGCGCCCCAAACGCAAGGGGGAGCGGCTGTCCCCCTCGCCTCCTGTTTCGGGCCCTCGGGCAGACTCGGCCTCGGCCTCAGGCTCGGGCCCACCCCCAGTTTCGGCCTCGGCCTCGGGCTCAGGGCCGCCTCCAGCCTCGGCTCCCGGGCCGCGACTCCCCTCGGCCCCCTCTCCAGGGAGGCGCTCCACGCAGGTCTGTCCCTCGGAGCTGCCCCCGAGGGGGACTCCGCCACCGCTATCGCCTGCGGCAGGTCGTGCTCCGGCTGTGGTGGACCCGGAGCCAGACCCGGCGTGTGGCCGGTGGGCCCGCCGGAAGGCCGCGAAGGCCCCCCGGCGCCGGATCGGCCGAGCCCAGGCCGCTCCGGTCGCTCGGACGCTGACACCCCCTGGGAAGGAATCTCGCTGCAGAAGAACCCTGATCGCGTTAACGAAGGAAAAGAAGAAGAAGCAACAAAAGGATGAGATGAGTAAAGAGCACCGAGGCAGGTGTCGGCAATCATACCTAGGGGGGCGGTTGAAGGTCCACTGCGGGGGCTCGATAAAGCTCCCCCGGCACGCCTCTGTCTGGCCTATCTTCCGGAGCCGCTTCTTCTTTCGTCCAACTTCAGGTGCGGCGTTTGCGGCCCGCCGGTGGACGGTCCGCCGTGTGTTCGGCGCCCCCTCCGCGCGAGGGAGAGGGCGGTCGGGATTCGGTCATTTTTCGCTTCCCTCTCGGGTCGCTAGCCGAGTCTCCCCCTAGCCCGCGGCTCGGGCCGGGTGCCCTGGAGCTGCCACCCCCGCTGGGGCCGCTGGCCCGACTCCCACCTGCGGTTGCGCCGCTGCTACCCGCACCAACGGCGCCGCCCCGGCGGGGCCGGTCCCTGCCGGCACCGACGGCTGACATCACAGCCAGGATTCTCTCCCGGTCACGGTCGCTGCAGAGGGGAAGGATTCCGTCTGGAATTAGTGTTTGCTTAGCGGTGTCCAGACCCAGCACCCGCCGAATCACCGTCTCCGCGTCCTCCTCGCCCCAGTCCCAGCGCTCGCCCACATGAGTGCGCATAGGATCGTTGGGTCCAGTGTACTCCCACGCCTCGCGGGACCGCTCTTGGAGAGGTGCGATGCGGCGGCGGAAGTAATCACCAAAGACCGTCGCCCCCGTGAGGCCCTGGCTTCGCAGGCCCCTGAGGCGGTCCCGCACCGCGTCGTACTCCTCGCCCAGTTCCGAAACCGCCAACCATGTGGCGGATCGTTCGGGAGGGCCGGCGGGGAGTCGAAGTCGCGGGTGGTCCGGCAGCGCAGTGTAGAACCAGTCCTTCTTCCAGTCCTCCCACTTCTTGCGGAGATGACTCTCAATGTATTGCCCCGCTGTGCCCGGCCGGGGCTGGAAGTAGCATCCCCCCACCACCGCACCTTGCAGCAGCTGTGGGACGAAGAAGAACTGGAACAATTGCATCGTCGGCCGCACCCCGACGAACATCTCGCACAGATGCGTGAAGATGGCCAGAGTCATCACGGCGTTGGGTGCGAGATGCAAGGCATGGATCTTGTAGAAATCCAAAACCTCGTGGAAGAAGCTAGAGAATGGCGGGACCAACCCCGCCATGGCAAAAGACAGGAGGTGCACAGATCGCTCCAGGTACCGCGGTCGCGGCCGCGACTCCCCCGCCCTCACGGCGGTGCCCTCCGGCATAATCTTGCGGGGGAGGCTAAGGTGCCTATCCGCCGTGATGCGCGATGCCGGAAGCACAGCGTCGCCAGCATCTTGGGCCATGATGACCGACGGTGAAACGACGAGGGGCTTGTTGTGTGGAGTAGCGTGGAGTGGCGAGAGTGTAAGGGCTTAGGAAGCGAGAGTGCGGGTGAGCAGTCGGCGAAAGATAGGAGGCGAAATCCCCGCCTCCGTATCCTTTTATCCCTGCCTCGCCCGCACCCGCCTCCTCGTTTCACGCCCTCACGGTTGCCCCCATGATTCTTGCGCCTGCAGTTGCCTCATCGTTTCCCGCGACCACTCAACGTGTCGCTTGCTAAACCCGCGCCCTACATTTAGTGCGCCTGTCAGCGGCGCACTCGGCGTAGGGCGTGCGACATTCACAGGCGCAGACTAGGCGGGCCGTCATCAGTATCGCCGCGTATATGGCGGACGAGGAGGTCGAGGTGTGGTCCAGCTGACCCCCTGATTTTCGTGCCTAAAGCGCCTCCATCATCGGCGCGGTTAGTGGTGGTCAAATCGCCGTTATTATCAGCACGCCAATCTGGCCGCTCGGCGGCGTCCGTTTAGATTCTCCGCCGGGCCCACAACCCCAGCTTGGGAGGTCAAGAGGCGCCACGTCAGACCAACCTCAGTAGGCCAACGTCCGACGCGGTGCCGGGGGCTACTGTCGGTGAAGTGGGCCCGGGGGTATGTAGAATAAGGGGAATTTACCTTCCCATCCTGGCGCATGACCTACAGCCTGGCCCTACCCCCGTACCCCACGGGTCGTAGGAGCAGTTGGGGGACCCCGGTCGTGCCCCCTCGGGCCCTCGCACCGTTTTGCCCCGAGGCCCCCGCCTGTCCGCCATCTGGCGGGGGGAGCGAGCGGGGAGGGAGCCCAAGCCGAGCCTCCTTTAATGAACGCAGCGCCCCAACTGCCCCCTACCGCATTGCGCGATTGGCGCGCGGCGTGCGCGATTGGCGCGCGACAGACAGGAATGACCGGTCTGTGACCGGCCTGTCACCAGTCACATCTGACTGGACGGACAGCTGTGCCCCCACTTCGCATCTGCCTCCGACGGAGTGGAGGCAGGTATGACCCGTCCCATCGGGAGGGTCATTCGAGATCCTTCCCGTCAGAGGGCGGCCACCATAATTCTTCATCCATTAATGGGAGATTGACAGGGGTGTCCCCCGTGTCAGGCAAGGGACGGCGCTGGGCCCCACTCAAGGACAAACCGTGGTTTAGCTTCCAAGCTAAGGCACAAGACATGTAATTAATATAGAGAATATTTTCCCTTCTCCATAGGTAGATCTCGCAGCATGTGTGGTATACCCTTAGAATATAAAAGGAGGACCATGCCTAGGGGGAAGGGGGATCAGACTCTGGATCTAGGGACGATAGCTTCTCTAACTCTAACTTGTACATCTGAGATTCGGAGGCTTTCCGAGCACAGAAGAATCATCATACAAACAGGAGTAGGGTATTACGCTTCACAGCGGCCCGAACCTGTATAATCTTGAGGTGTGCACACTAGCTGATAATTTAGGGGGCGAGTACGTGACTTCCAGAGGCGAGCCTTTTCCCCTGGCCGAACTCACAAAAGGGGGGTCCCACGATCTCCCGCTAGAGAGGATCTCTCCTCGACACCGTTAAATTTTTTAAATATACTTGACTGTTCATCTTATCCAAAAACTTTTTATGAAATATGTAAAACTATATGTATACATAAAAGTATATTTAACAATGAATCAAATAATAGAAAAGGAATTAACAATTACTTATTTTTTTTAATAAGATGAACGGTCAAGCATGTTTAAAAAAATCAACAACGTCAAATATTTAGGAACGGAGGGAGTACGTTAACTATTACAATTATAAGAAAAATATTTATTGAAGTTAATATCGCCAATTAAATTTTAGGGGGTAGAGTAGTAGATGTACACAAATTAAATTAAACAACCATACACAGAGTAGATTCTAAGCCTAACGTAGATATAGCTAGATAGAAGCACTGGGATTATCTTTTTTTAAAAAAAAAATAGTTACATTGAATGGGCAAGGGAAGAGGGAAATGGAAAAATTATGATATGGGGAGGATAAGGGTAACACTGATATTGCAAGTAAAATTGACTACGATACGGTTATACGTACCATCAACAATCATATTCCCTAAAGATATGTTAGAGACAATAGATAAAAAGCCACATGTCGTTTTGAAAAAAGAAGATAAAAAAGCGACATGCATTTTTTTATGTAGGGAAAGATGCCTGTCAACTATCATGGATCCAAATGCCTAGTGTGCCTTATGACTTATGATGGTCATTGCACTCTGAAATTCTAAGAACGTGCAATCGCGGAACGATGGTGTACTAATCAAGCAGCTACACCACTTTCGCACCGCAAACTCAACTTAGAGCGTTATGGATGTGGAACAAACACAGAGTTGTCCCGCTAATGTAATTTGGAATGCTGATATATAGATTGGTCATCATTGGAGCTCTGATCCAGAAGCTACAACAATTCTCAGTTATGCAAATTGGCGATGGAAAAATAACATTATTTTGCCATGATATATGGTTAACCGCATCTTTGCTGGCGGAACACTACCTTGCACTATACTCGCATGCAACATCTAAACACATCATAGCATGCACGCCCATGAGACAATGACCTTGCTCATTTCTAATCTCCATGTTATCATATATGGCAATTGACTAATGGTCGTAGCTCTAACTATAACTTGTAGATGTGCGCATGAGTCGTAACAAAGGACGATGATGAGACACAATGTGCCACATGATGCTCCCATCCCTCTAAATCCATTTACTACAAATGTAGGGTGACAATAGAGGAGGAGTGACCTAACTAGCTAGCGATTTATATGGGAGGATAAGGTGGGGCCAAAAATAACCTTCTTGTATGGTTAATGTCAAAGGAGCGTCTCCGGATACAATGAATTTATCTATTCCACAACAAAAATGACAAATGCAAACAAGTCAGATGGCAAATATTCCCTCCGTTTCAGGTTATAAGACGTTTTGACTTTGGTTAAAGTCAAATTGCTCTTAGTTTGACTAAGTTTGTAGAAAAAAATAGAAACATTTTCAACCCAAGATAAATTTAGTATGAAAATATATTCAATTATTGTTTTAATGAAACTAATTTAGTATTACAAATATTGCTATATTTGTCCATAAATTTAGTCAAACTTGAAACAATTTAACTTTGACCAAAGTCAAAACGTTTTATAACTTGAAACGGAGGGAGTAAGAGTCTTAGCATGAGATAAATCTTATATCTACTCAATTCAGATTTGTCCAATAAAATGAATTTATCTATTAAAGAAATGACAAATGCAAACAAGTCAGATGGCAAATAGTCAGTTTTCACTGTAAAACATTTTCCCTGTAAAACAACGGCCCATGGGACGATTTAATTGGCATGGCCCATATAAACGGGGCCCATAATTTTTAGGCCCATATGGCAAATAATCAGACGCTTGGTCGTCGAGTCAGCCTGCTCCCAACTTCTGGGCTGCTTCCTTCACCTTCCTCACATGCGCAAGCCCTAAAGCCCATAAAGCCCAGCGCAAGCCCTAAAGCCAGCAACGGCTATCCTCGCTGCGCACTAGCCGTTGCGAGTTACGATCGCCGCCGCCGCCGCCCACCTCCCATGTCCCATCGGCCATCGCTTCCTACAAATACGCTCCCCTGTCGAGACCCTAAACCCCACAAAGCAAGCATCGCATCTCTCTTCTTCTCCCCCTCCTCGCCGCCTCTCCCCTCTCGTCGATCCGACGCGCTTGGGGGAGTCGACGCTTTATCTTCTCGCTTGCTAATCAAAGCTCTCGCATAATTCTCAGTCTCTGTTTCGTTAATTTCCGCTTGTTTCTTTTAATTACATAGTCTTCTTAGCGCGTTGATCTTTCTGTTTGATCTTGTGATTGATCTGGCTTACATCTAGTGATTTTTATTGCTGTTGGTATTACTGCTGTTTGTTTCCTTGTTATTTGCGTGCTTGTGCTCTTCTGTTTCTGCTAACCATGGACGCAGGCTCCCACTCGATCTCGTCGGAGAAGAGCCACGGACTCGCGCCGCGGCCGCCGCTCCAGGAGGCCGGCTCCCGCCCGTACATGCCATCGCTGAGCACTGCCTCGCGCAACCCGTCGGCCAAGTGCTACGTGAGTCCTCGGTTCCCTCCTCCGCCCCCCCCCCCCCCCCCCCCCCCCCCCCCCCGGCCCTGCGTCCATGCGTCTAGACTGTTCGACGAAATGCCTGACCGGGTGTTGTGTTGCGCGTTCTCTGCAGGGGGATAGGTTCATACCGGACAGGTCGGCGATGGACATGGACATGGCGCACTACCTGCTCACGGAGCCCAGGAAGGACAAGGAGAACGCGGCAGCGTCCCCGTCCAAGGAGGCGTACCGGAGGCTGCTCGCCGAGAAGCTGCTCAACAACCGGACGCGGATCCTGGCCTTCCGGAACAAACCGCCGGAGCCTGAGAACGTCTCTGCCGCGGATACTGCTTCTACCCACCAGGCCAAGCCGGCCAAGCAGCGGCGCTACATTCCCCAGGTAATGCACGAGCTTTGATGTTCCTTCTTCTAAATTGATGCAACAATGTGGGATTGTGATTACTGATGCGGCTTTGAAACCGATGTAGTCTGCCGAGAGGACTCTGGATGCACCGGACCTCGTCGACGATTACTATCTCAACCTGCTGGACTGGGGAAGCAAGAACGTGCTGTCCATTGCGCTGGGCGACACGGTGTACCTGTGGGACGCCTCGAGCGGATCCACATCTGAGCTCGTGACCGTGGACGAGGACAGCGGCCCGATCACCAGCGTCAGCTGGGCTCCTGACGGCCAGCATGTCGCCGTTGGCCTCAACTCTTCCGACATCCAGCTCTGGGACACCAGCTCCAACCGACTGGTTAGTACATTGTTCGGTATCCTATAATGTCGTGTCCTAATTCTTGCTTGATCAGTACATGAATCAGATTGTTCTTTCTCTGCAGCTGAGAACTCTGAGAGGTGTGCACGAGTCAAGAGTCGGTTCACTCGCATGGAACAACAACATCCTGACCACTGGTGGTATGGACGGCAACATCGTGAACAATGACGTAAGAATCAGGAACCATGTCGTGCAGACATACCAGGGGCACAGCCAGGAGGTGTGCGGGCTCAAGTGGTCTGGTTCAGGGCAGCAGCTGGCCAGTGGTGGCAACGACAACCTTCTTCACATTTGGGATGTGTCCATGGCATCCTCCGTCCCATCTGCAGGGCGCAACCAGTGGCTGCACAGGCTCGAGGATCACACAGCCGCGGTGAAAGCGCTTGCATGGTGCCCATTTCAGAGCAACCTGCTTGCAACTGGAGGTGGTGGTAGCGACCGGTGCATCAAGTTCTGGAACACACACACCGGTGCATGCTTGAACTCTGTCGATACCGGATCGCAGGTGTGCGCCCTTCTATGGAACAAAAATGAGAGAGAGCTTCTGAGTTCACACGGATTCACTCAGAACCAGTTGACATTGTGGAAGTACCCATCGATGGTTAAGATGGCTGAACTCACTGGCCATACCTCCCGTGTCCTTTTCATGGCTCAGGTGAGTTTCTTCCTGACTAGTAGTTTTGCAGTCACTGCCTATAAGTTAATCTGTTATATGCTGATCGTCTTACTGTGATTGAACTACAGAGTCCTGATGGTTGCACAGTAGCATCGGCTGCTGCAGATGAGACCCTGCGGTTCTGGAATGTGTTTGGTAGTCCTGAAGCCCCCAAGCCTGCAGCCAAGGCTTCCCACACTGGGATGTTCAACAGCTTCAACCATCTCAGATAAGGATGAACCAGGAGAACAAATTCGTCTATTTTATCTGGTCCTTTGGACAGCTTAAAAATGATCGTGCTGGTATATTTCTAGAACTCGTATTTATTCCTCGATTGTTTAACCATGTTGAGCCTCAGGCTTTGGTTATTGATCTTTTGCTCACTGATTTTCCTTTCGCAATGCTCTTGCAGATTGAGATGGCCTTGGCACAATAGGCTGTGCAAGAAGAGCATTGCAGTGCTTCGCATGATAATGATCCAATCGTTTCGGTTAGTGTCATTGCTCCGTAGTTAGCACTTAACACAAATGCATAGTACGGTGTAAATGATCTTTGTTTGTTTCGTTTGCTAGCTTTCAAACGGAAGATCGCAAGTGAGATTTGGCTTCATCGATATCTTCATCTTTGATTGGTAGATACTATCTTCGACTTCAAGAGTTCAAGTTCACAAAGAGCACCAAAAAGAACCTGGAAATGTGCAAAACCTTATCACTTATCGGGGAATGAAATGCTGAGTTGGTGACTTGAGATAGGAATATATACTTCTGGCAATTTAGTTAATTCTTGTGTACATTATCTAAAAAAAAGTTAGTTCTTCTGAGCATATGTAAAGCACACACTTGTTAAGTGCTAACTACGGAGCAACTCTTTAGTTGCGCCAAAAGATCATTTTTTGAAGAATCTTTTGGTGGAAACATCAAATGATCGGTTTGATGTAACAAAACAAGAGGCGTAATTCAAGTATACGTTCTTCCTCCGTTTCATATCATACTATTCAAATTTTTAACAAGTCGTTTGACCTTTTTTTAAGTCAAATTTTATCAAGTTTATAGAAAAATATAGTAGTATTTTTGTTAGTCCATCCAGAGTACGGACACATTTGACCAAGGTTCTAACTTCTCTTACTAACAGATAGTAGCACTTGCATTTTTTGTTCATCTGAAGCAGTTTAACGTTAACAATTCTAACGGAGAAAGGCTGAGGTGCCGTAGTAGTAGGGTATACCAATATAGAAGGGACCCATGAGGACAAAGAAAGGAACAGTGATTCCCACCCATGTGGCCCGCGAAATCGGAGCGGGCAGGATTAGGATTCGAATTCCACCCGCGTGGTCATAACGACTTGTCGCGTTATGCCTCTCCCTTACCGCCTTCTCCGCCCCGCGCGCGGTGCCAGGCTCGCCGGTTCGCCACTACCGCGCGGCGCGGCGCGGCGTATGGTGGTAAATAAAACAATACGATGACACAGTAGTGGAGAGCACGAGAGATTCCGTGTGCCCCCGCGGCCGCGTGCACCAGCTCACCGTCTGACTTGCTGCTTCGCCGCCACCCAACAGCCAGACCCGCCCGGCCGGGCTAATTCTCGGATCCCCTTCCGCGCCAACGACACGCGCGCGCCCGGATGCATGTGACCACCGCCATCAACGCTCCGCCGCGCGGACGCACGTACGTTAGCTCATCTGCTCATGTGGGGTGGGATTTGGCTACGACGACGACGACGGCCTCCTCGGTTAATCTGCTGTGATGTTGCTCCATATGTACGTGTACGCTTCACGATCCTGTGTTCGCTTGCGGTGATTTGGTTTGAGGCGAGCTGCCAACGAACGCAGGCTCTGGCTAACTACTAACCTAGGAACATGGAATGATGCTTGCTGGACTAGAGATAGTACTAGCATATATACAGGGACTGGTGGTTGCGGATGTTGTCTGTTGGCGTCCACACAGAACATTACAATGATGAGGGTAGTAGCTTAGCTAGGTGCTTGAGGAGATGATGATCAGAGCTGTGGCATCTACAGTTAGTAAGTGCTATTTATGTGCACACAAGTACACTGTTCCGGGGAATATGGAGAAATTGAGCCTTCGATAATTGGTGTCACAAGCTCCGATCAGAAGTGATAATTTGTTCGATGGCATCAGCTCCCTCGCTTTAAGCATACGATTCTATCTCCAAAACTGAAACCTAAGTATGCGATTCTCTTGGATGGGGAAGAAGTTTACTTGCTTAAAGGGGGGATAATTAAAGTGGGAACCGGAACAAAGACAAACGAAACGTGGGCTCCTCGAATCTACATGCAAGGAAGAGGGAATCTTATGCTGACCAAAGTACCAAACCATCTCTCTCTCCCTGGCTAGCTGTAGTAGGAGTAGTACCGAGTACCGTCACTTGAACCACCAAACACCTACCGCCGTTTACTGTCGCAGGCATCGGATTCCAGCAGGATTACTTTGGCTATGCATACACAATTTCATGTCTTATCATCAGCTATTCACCGTGGGAATTTTATTCCAGGTTCCCAATTTTGGCTTACACACCGATCGGGCCAAACGTGTGCACTGATCCTCACAGCGATGGACTCGCAAATTGCAACCGTGCCGTCACCGTTGTCACAGTTTAGACAGCGGCTCCATCGACCACAAGATAATCCATCCACTTACGCAGGCACCTTTCTCTTACGACCAACACAAATCGCGTCTCGTCTGCATATCTGTCGCGGCAGCGACTGCCATAGTGCCATCACTCGCGGGGCGTCACGACTCCACAGTTTACAAAACCAGCACGCGGTTGCCGCGGTTATTACGTGCGATAACCTTCTTAGTTTTTAAAACCACGATATATCTCGTGGTAACCGTGTAGTTACAGTGATAGCCGTTAAACCGGTGGTAACCCTACCCAAAACGATTTAGAGAAACTGACGACTCACGCCGACGCATAACATGCCTGCATGAACGGCGGCGATCGATCGGACCGGGGAGGAATTGAAGGCGAAGGGAGAAAAAAAAAAGAGTATTGGAGGGGTGGGGCGGCGGTCACAACCAAGTTGGCGCGAATATTCCTCCCGGGCGAGGCCAAGGCAAAGCCACGCGACATCTCCCCGCGTCTCTCTCGCCGGCCGCCGGCCGGCCCCACCGCATCGCCCCGGCTAGCTAGCTTAGCTATGGCTCTCGATCTCACCACCACCCTTTCGCTCTCCCTCCCCCGGCTGCTACTTTGCTGCCGCCGGAATATTCTTATATTCCCCCCCGGCAAAACGGAAGGCCAAGTGCAGCCGCAGCTCGCTGTCGAATAAACGACCAAAGAGCGCATCGCGTATTCGCGTGCGAATTCCATCGGCACGAACGCGCGATACGCATGGAGAGATGGGGTTGATCAGGCCGCTGTTGCTTTCATCGATCGAGGAAAAAAGAAACGGGATTCTCTCTCGTCCTTTGGGTTGAGTTTTTTTCACCTGGCAATGCCACGGCGCATATGCGGTTGAATTGTTCTTGGCATCATCGGGTGTAACCGTGTAACAACCGATCTATGGTCGATAGAGCGCCCGGCCGGCGATGCTGCGGCATCGTGATCATTGACCGGTGAGGTGACACCTAATCACCGGTAGTACTATTCTTTATGCAAAATCTACGTACCACTCCTAGTAATGATCGACAGACCAGACAGCTGCTCTGGCCGACGACCGAAACGCAGCGGCACACATGAACACATGGCAGGGGCCGCTCTTGTCGGGGCGCGAGGCGTCCACGTGGCGCCCCCTCCCACATGCCCTTCGTTGTCCTGTTCCCCCCCGCTCGAAGGACGCTAGTACGTGCACACCGCTCGATCCGACGGCAGCGGCGCCGGCGGCCCGTCCACGCGGCGCGCCACGGTTGGCCGCGCGTTGCCTCCCGGCACAGGGCTCCCCTGAGATTCCGGCCGCGCGCGCGCGCGCACACACACACATGAGCTCATGATGTGAACGTGATGATGGTGCGCGGTGCGGCGCGACGCGATATGCTTTCTCTCTCCTCCTCTTCTTTTGGCTCCGCCTCGCGAGCCACTCTCCCGCCCGCCTCGGCGCCTCTCTCTTTCTCTAGTTTCTCGCACCACCTGCCTACATATCACCACAGCCGCTGTCGTCGTCTCGTCTCTGTGTGTGCGTGTGTCTCCATCAGACGCCGGCCATATAGCTAGCGAGACCGGCACATTCCCATCGGGAATCCGCCTCGGGCTTCGCCGCAATCCCACGCTAACTCACGCCGCACCAGATTCACGCTCCCAGGTACAAACTCCCAGCCGCGCGCCGGCCGCACGCGCGTGCGCACTGCTAGCGATCGATCGTGATCGTGACCGCGGCCGGGTTGACTGCTGCTCGACGAGCGCACACATCGATCAGCCGGCCGAACGACGAGATTGTCAGATCGTCTCGGCTCGTCGACGGATTGGCCATCATGTTCGAGGGGATGGAGAGGGCGGGCTACGGCGTCGGCGTCGGCGGCGCGGGGGCGGTGGGAGCCGGGGTGGTGCTGTCGCGTGACCCCAAGCCGCGGCTCCGGTGGACGCCCGACCTGCACGAGCGCTTCGTCGAGGCCGTCACCAAGCTCGGGGGGCCTGACAGTAAGTACCAACTCCATGACTCCATCTCCGAACACCTTGCACCATGTCAGTATGTCACCATGCCCATGCTTCGATCTTTCTCTGTGCTACATGCGTCCAAACTCCAAACACAACCGAGCTGCTGGAGCTGTAGGCCAGCAGAATTTATTAGCTGTGATGAATGGAGCAGTGAAGGAAATTAAATCCTGTTCTTGTTTGCTTGCTTGTTTAATTGGAGCCTTTAATTGTCTAACAGCGAAAAAGAAGCATGTCCATGAACCATGATGAAAGATGCCACAGTGATCCGTATATATGATCATGCTGATCATCACTCATCATCCTCATCTCATACCATTTTGGGGCCATGCATAGTTACATCTGCATAGTCCTGTACTGCTTTGTGACAGCAACTTTATGCTTTGGGGTTATAATTTCGTTTTCCATTTGACTGTGTTTGGACAGAGGCAACCCCCAAGTCGGTGTTGAGACTGATGGGCATGAAAGGTCTCACCTTGTACCACCTCAAGAGCCATCTTCAGGTCTGATCATCTTTTTTTTACTGGTTTTTCTTTTGCTTTATTTGCTTCTTTTGATCTACCACCTACGATGCTAATATGTGCTTCTTGGCGACATCTTTTTATTGATCCACAGAAATATAGGCTTGGAAAGCAGAACAAGAAAGATACAGGCCTAGAAGCCAGCAGAGGAGGTACATGCTTTTGTAAATACTAAATACTTCTCACTAAGTACTAGTAACAAAGATGTTTCTAAAAATGATAAACCCATCACGCATGATTCGTTTCTGTTTCTTCTAAACCTTACATTTTCCATGCTCTTTGACAGCATTTGCTGCACATGGCATCAGTTTTGCCTCTGCTGCACCTCCTACCATCCCATCGGCTGAAAATAACAATGCAGGGTAAGTTAGCAGTCATCACCATGCTTAATTCCAGCTTATGCCAAGTTGATTGCAGTAAGGGCAATCTTATTTTGACTCTGTCGCGTCGAAAGCAACGCCTTCAAGATCATGAAGAGGTGTATCCGTGTAGGACTAACAGCCTCTATAGAGCGATTGGTCGTACTATTTGCGATTTTTAAATACGGCACAAGTCATCTACTCTTACAGAAGTAAATGCGGTGCTTAATTTATAGAGGAAAACGGTATAGGCTGCTAATGATTTGGGAGATTAGGTTGCGTGAAAGGGACACTGTGTGTTAACCGTCTGCAGATCAGGTCAGGTGTTAACTGGTCTGTTGCGAAAATGGAATTTTGTAGTCATGTTACATGGTACTAGTTCCACAAAATAACATTAAAAAAACAGCTAATAAGCAGCACAAATTGAGTATTCAGGAATCGGTCTGTCTCTATCACTCTGTCGATGCATTACTATACTAGTATACTATAAAAAAATTTGCCGACAGAATTGCATTAATTCACTTTGAAAGAAAAAGAAAACAATTGATAGCAATCTTGCATCTCATGCAATCACTTTCTGAAGTACTAATCCATTTTAGAAAAAAATAATAACTATTGTTTGTTTTATGCTTTGGATGAGACGAGCAATTATTCAGTTTGGTTTTCCTTGTCGCATTCGGATTGGCTTATAATTTCTTGAACAATTTTTTCATGATTCAGAGAAACGCCACTGGCTGATGCGCTGCGGTATCAAATTGAAGTCCAACGGAAACTGCACGAACAGCTTGAGGTTAGATTGCCAATACAACAACAGCTTCCCTGCTTGAATCGTAGTATAGCTCAGAACACAAAAAATAACAGGTCAGTGTGTTGCTCCACGTACAGGTTCAGAAGAAGCTTCAAATGCGAATTGAGGCCCAAGGGAAATACCTGCAAACGATACTGGAGAAAGCCCAGAACAACCTCTCTTATGATGCAACTGGAACCGCAAACCTTGAAGCAACCAGAACGCAGCTTACAGATTTCAACCTGGCTCTTTCAGGATTCATGAACAACGTTTCACAAGTGTGTGAACAGAACAATGGGGAACTTGCAAAAGCGATATCTGAAGACAATCTCAGAACTACCAATCTGGGCTTTCAACTCTACCATGGAATTCAGGAGTCCGACGATGTCAAATGCTCTCAAGATGAGGGCTTACTGCTGCTAGATTTGAATATCAAAGGAGGAGGATATGATCACCTGTCCTCCAATGCCATGCGAGGTGGCGAATCCGGTCTGAAGATTAGTCAGCACAGGAGGTAAAGATTCAGTAGAATTGCGACCATCTGTAGTTTAAATTAAGAGTTACCTTTGTCCTATGAGAAATTCTTTTGTGGCGATATTGAGGGTGCTTAAGTACAGTGTTGGTCCAGAGTGTACTAATGTAAAATTTGTGGGGTAAAGGCTCTGAATAATCGTAGCTAATCAATCATGTCTAGATCTGAATATCAGAATATATACTGTATGAGACTACGAGTACTCGTACCTGCACTCTGAACGTCTAAAGCAAAAGCATTATCAAGTCTTGCAACAGTCCAACCACGTTGAAGTTCTGGTCATTTTGTAGTAGAAAAGAATCCTTCGTGGTATCATTTTGGAGTAAGCACACCACATCAGAGCAATCAACGGCAAGCATTGGTGTAGTGTAGCTACAGGGGAAGGTCTGACTGAACATTGGTGTAGTGTAGCTACAACCAAGATGTGCAGCAGAGAACTACATCTGAAACTGAAACGATGGAACTGGAGCTTCTGAATTCTGAAACAGAGCTCCAGCATTACCGAGGTAATTTATATCATTTGGGTGCTAAAACCAGCAGTTAATGCAGGTTTCAAATGGATAGTAGCCCATGTGAAATTGCTCCAGCAGTGAACGATATGACCAAACAGGTAACAGGAAAATGATTGGTTTCCAACTTTCCGGCGAACAGAACAAAATGCACCAAGAATGGTGCAGTCTACGCTAAACTGAATAGTCAATGTCTTAACCCTTAAACAGTGGCTATCTTATGGTAGGGAGTTCAATGGCATAATTCCATGCACACATGAATCCGGATCACGATAATTTGTCAACTCGTGAACATTGTTACTTCTCATGTATTTGATATTTCCCATGTATGTTCCTATCTACTGCGGTAGTACAGATCAACAGCAACTCGTGTTTCTTGGTAACAACTGCAGAGCTGAGCAGGACACAAGCCGCCGTAAGATTTCATTAGTGATAATCTTCTTTTGAAAATTAATCATCAGTGATAATCGAGCGGGGCAGGGATATCCTTGAGTTCCATCCCCTGAAAATGAACATCCTGCATGCACATCACAAGCAAAAAGCAATTCAGTCATCACAAGCCGTACACAAACACACAGCAAGCTTGGGAATTCACACGCACGTAACGTACCGATGCGAAATGGTTGACGTCGCGGTGGTGCGCCTCGTCGGCGCGGACGACGACGACGACGTCCTTGAGCGTGGCGCCGGCGGGGAGGCGCCAGTAGTCGATGGCGATCGGCGGCGCGGGGACGTTCTCGATCTTGCAGGCCTCGATGTCCTTGAGGTACTCGGTGTAGGAGTGGATGGCCTCCTCCTCGAGGTAACCGACGACGCGGTGCGCGAGCTTGGGGGACAGGAGGTAGCCGAGGAAGTAGGCGTTGAAGAAGACGCCCTGGACGGCGAGCACGAGCGCGCGCTCGTACCACCTCGGCTTGGCCACCTCCATGAACGTCATGAGGTGCATCCGCTCGTTCTCGGCCTCCTCCAGCAGCGCGCGGATCCAGCCGCCGCTGTGCTCGAAGCGGCGGAGCGACCGGAGGTGCAGCAGCATGCCGCCCACCATCCCCGGCACCGCCGCCACCGTTTCCAGCATCATCGCGCGGCACCCGTACCTCCTCTGCAAATCGTTCCATTGATTCCCCCATCCATTTCGACACATGTTAGGATCAGCAAAATAGATTGGCATGATCTTTGTGGGAAAATTAGCTGTGGTTGGTTACCTGGAAGAAGATGTCAGTGGGCACGCGCAGCGCCTTGACGGTCCAGTAGGCGACCTTGTCGAGTAGCACCTTCGGCTCGTGGTGCTTCTTCAGGTCGATCGTTGTGTCCGGCGAGTACGTCTCCCATGGCTGCAAATTAGCAAGCACACTAATTAATCGACGCAGTTACACTAATTAAATTCAGATTAGTTAAATTAACAGCAAAAAAGAGGAAGCAATCTTTAATCGCTTCTTACTCGGAAGCAAGACCACTTCCACTCGACGCCATCCTTGCTCGCGAGCTTCGACGCCTCGATGCCCCAGTAGCTGCTCGCCACGGGACTCGCAGTCGCACTGGCCGGCCCTTCCTTGGCGGCCTTCGTCGCCTCCGCCTTCGCGGCGGCGGTGCTCCCGGTGTTCTCCTTGGACGCGGCCGCCTCCTCCTTCGCCGCGGCGGCGGAGGTGGACAGAAGTCGCGCCCACAAGGCCACGCCCCCTCCGCCGGCGCCGGGTACCGGAGGCCGCTGCGCATGCGCATGCGCAGCCGCAGCGGTCGAGCTGGAGACTCGGGGGCAGAGGTGGCGGAGGAGGACTGATCCAGCAGCGCGGGAGCCCATCGCCGGAGATCGTGGAGACGCTGCTCTGCTCTTCGCTGAGGTGTGCGTGTTGATGCTCTGTTCGTGGCTGCAGACGTGCCGGTTTCTGGAGGGGGCTAGCTTCAGCTTGGAGATCCACGTGTCGGCGATTCGTTCGTTGCTGCTTCTTCGGATAGTATGATTTCGCAGCGCATACTCGGCTATTATACTGGGAAAAGGAGTTCGTGGTGGCTGCTAAGCGGCAAGCTGATAGCATCATAGCAGTGGACTGGTCTTTCGTCGGGAAACTTTTAACAGCTGGAGTGAATGTTCACATCTTTATTGCATATCATCTGAATGGTTATAAATAAAATTAAAAAAATATGAATAAGATAGATTAATATGTAATGTATCAATCCATAAACATACAAATTAAAATTCATCTTCTACAGATTATAACAAAAATAACAACTAAAACTCAAATTACTATATGTATATTTACAATTAAATTTATTATTTTTTATAATTTATAGAAGTTGAATTTTAACTTGCATATTTGTGGAGTGATATATTACATATTGATCTATCTTATCAAATTTTTTTGAAAATTTTTCGTAATCATCTAGTTGATATGCAATAAACGGATGGACGTCCACTCGAGTTATTAGAATCCATCTCTGTCTTTCGTCCATCTCTTTCTTCGTATTTTCTGTGGACTGTATAGTTGCTTTCTGTGTAGAAACAAAAAATGTGTGGCTGCGCACAATGATCAGGTGACATCGATCAGTTATGTACGCGGAGATGATTAAAGCGTATAACATGCGGAAATGCTGTTCGGCGATCGATCGCTCTGGATGGGGCAGCAATCAATCCCCTCCCCTCTCCACTCTCCACCTGGTTTTCTTTTTTCGCACCGCATTACTTTTCAATTTTAGTAAATTTATATACCTTAAGTTTACACATCTAAAATTTAGAGATCAAAAGTTTATATATCCGATTCAAATTTGAATTTGAATTCAAATATTTTTTATATATAGTATTTCTATACATCTAAAGTTTATACACCTAAAGTTTATAGACCTAAAGTTTATATACCCGTTTCAAATTTAAATTTGAATTATATATGATTCAAATTTGAATTTGAATTCAAATATTTTCTATATATATAGTATTTCTATACATCTAAAGTTTATACACCTAAAGTTTATAGATCCAAAGTTTATAAGTCAAAAGTTTACATACCTGATTCAAATTTGAATTTGAATTATATCTGATTCAAATTTGAATTTGAATTCAAATATTTTCTATATATAGTATTTCTATACAGCTAAAGTTTATACACCTAAAGTTTATAGACCCAAAGTTTATAAGTCAAAAGTTTATATACCCATTCAAATTTGAATTTGAATTCAAATTTTTTATATATAATATTTCTATACATAAATTTTTCTAACTTTTGTTTTTTAAAAAATTTTGTGTGTTGTACTGTAGTAGAAAGAGAAGAAGGGGAGAAGGAAGGAGGAGAAGAGGGAGGAGTATAGGGGGAGGGGGGGGCAAACCTATCGCTGGGCGATCGCCCATTAGCCTCCCCCTATAACAAGCGACTTCTAGGAGTAGCTACGAAAATATTAGAAAAAAAATATGGGGACTAAGTTTTTTTTTCTTTCGGCATAAGGTTCAATTGTTTATCAATTTTTAGCAAAATGCCATCCTAATTACATATATAATTATATATATAAGTCCCATCACCTTATTTTTTATTTTGATTTACTTTTACGTTACCTTTTTATTACTATTAAACTTAGGGTTGTATGTCTTATGACAGAAGACGGAGATGTAATCCATTTCAATTATCTAAAAATTACATATATAAAGCATATCTACTAATTAGTCTATTTTTTTAAGAAATCCAATAAAATTCGAACAAGCACGGTAACCTTAGGGCATCCACAATATACCATAAGAATGAGCCACAAGACCTTATGACTAGTCATATACATTGTGGACACTAGCCATAAGACATTAAATGCTAAAACTAGCCATAAGCTTACGGCTCAACCTTAAGAAATAAAATAATAAGATAAAACACACATGCGCACTAAAGAGTATGAAAATAGATTATGGTACGGTGGGACGTATCTTAAAATATAATTTGTTTACATAGATGTGAGACACATCTTAATATCTATTCTTGTCTTCAATATTGTGGTCATGGACATATGGTATGATAGGACCTACCTTATTTTCACCAATACCTTAAGCATTGCCGTTGCCCTTAGTATGGGAGGAGATATCTTTTTTTCATATTACTTAAATAATTATAGAAAAAATAGTTTAGCATGTAGCATATTACAAACCGAGAATGCTTTATATCGGTCGATCGGCGCGGGGGCGCCAGGATCGGTCGTTGTCTCCCCCATGGGGCCCACCCACGTGTCTCCTACCCCCAGCCGCCACTTCTACACACACAACTCCATTGCAACAAATCATCCACATATTTTGGAAACCCTCTATTAAGGGAATTTGGTTTTTTTTTGTTCCACCAAAAATGTTTCACCTATTATACTCATAATGTTTCACTATGTATAGATTTAATGTTGCAGTGAACTGAAATATTCTTCTGCAACAAGTCACCCACATATTTTAGAAACCCTCTATTAAAGGAATTTGGTTTATTTCTTGTTCCACAAAAAATGTTTCATCTAATATACTCACAATGTTTCACTATGTATAGATCTAATGTTGCAGTGAACTGAAATACTCCATTACAAAAAAAATCCACATATTTTGGAAACCCCCTATTAAGAGAATTCATTTTATTTTTTTGTTCCACCGAAAAATGTTTTCACTTTGTGTACTTATAATATTTCACTATGTATGGATCAAATATTGTAGTGAACTGAAACATTCTTTTGCTATTTGCTGAAACATTGTTTTTATGTAAAGTGAAACAACACCCAATTTAAACGAGTGAAACATTTTTGATCTACTTAGTGAAACAATTTCAATATAACTGGTGGAACATCGTGCAACATTTAAAAATAATTCAATAATAAGCTAAATTTTTTCGTCGGAATATATCCATGTGTGGTCTTGTTTTGAAGATTTAGTTGCAACAAATTTAATGGTGCAATCGGATCATGATTTGGATAAGTAATTTAAGAGAAAAATCAGTTTAAAGTAGTTTTGCACGTAAATCGGGCGCCCGATTTTAACCTCCTCCCATCGGGCGTCCGAGCGGTGTCGCGCCCTATTATAGCACAAGCACATAAATTAAAATACGATATGCAACAAAATGAACAAATTAAACTACAATTAGCTAACATATATTCATAATTATTTTTTAATTTATATAAGTTAAATTTAACTTTGCATGTTTATCGAGGGATCCAGCACAAATTAATATATATTTTAAATTTTTCATAACTATTTGGATAACATATAAACAATGAGGGAAATAGTTTTGTTTCCAATTGAATATTAATATTAGTGCACCACCTTTTTAAATCCTAAATGAAAAAAAGGTAAAAAAAAACACAAATTGCAAGTTTACAACACATGTAACTAAGGTGCCATGATTCCTGTAAAAAAAATGCCTTAATGCAATACATGAAAAGCACGGGATTGCATGAGCAGCAATAAGAGATGTGAAGACGAGGTTTGAACTCACAGTCTTCATTCAAAACAAAGAAAGAGCTTTGAACTCATGGAAAAATTTCTCCAAAATTCCAACAGAATAGTGCTTCCGTTGATTTTCAGCGGATTTCGTTGGATTAAATTCTTTTTGTTGCAACGTCTACATGATTCTGCAGGACTTCTTTTTTCTCCCTATAGTTGGACTGCAATCCAAATTGTCCATTTTCCATTTCCAGGGCCTAACTGATTTCTGGGCGTCCTACGGAACCAACGGCTCGTCCGGCGCGGCAGGCGGGCGAATCACGCCGATCTCCGGGAGATCCGGGTTAACGGAGAACCTCAGCCACCGCTTCTTCTCCACGAACCTCAGCGCCGGCTGCAGCACGAGCCCCACGGCCACCGTGCCGAGGCTCACCACCGCCACCTTCAGCGTGGACAGCGCGAGCACCACGGCGATCAGCGCCGTCGGTGGCACCAGCATCGCCACGCACCCGACCGTGCCCAGCGGCACCCTGTACGGGCGTGCCGCGTCGGGGCGCCTCACCCGGTGCAGGATGAAGGCGACGAACTCGAGGAGCATGCCGAAGCAGTAGAGGAAGTTCTCGGCCGCCACGATCTCCTGGAAGCTCATCGTCGAGAGCAGCAGCACCCCGGAGGCCGAGAAGAGGATGCCCGCCAGCGGCGTGCCGTACCGCGACCGCACCGCGAAGAAGGACGGGAGCATGCCCCGCTCCGCCATGCCCAGCAGCTGGTACGAGTCGCTGCTCATCTCCGCCACGAACATGCCCATGTTCGACAGCGCCGCCGCCGACTGCACCCACCACATCAGCCACGCGCCGCCGAGCAGCTTCGCGATGTCCGCGAAGTAGCCGTCTGTCCACTGCCCCCTGTCGAGCGGCACGGCTCCCGTCCCGGCGAGGAGAGGGTACAGGTAGGCGACCACCACGAAGATGACCGCGTAGAACAGCGCCTTGGGCAGCGTCTTGCCGGGATTCTTCACCTCGCCGGCCAACGTGCTGATCGAATCCCAGTAGTTGAGGTTCCAGAACAGAGTATTCAGGTACAGATTCCAATCGACGTTGTGGAGGTCGATCACAAGCCACCTCGCCGGCCGTAGCTTGGGGAGCGCGATGAGCCCCATGACGAAAAAAGGGAGGAGGGAGAAGACGCCAAGGGAGATCGCCACCCACCCGACGACGGTGAGCCCCCGGTAGTTCAGCAATGTCAGCACGGCCGTCAGGCCGACGACGGCGAACGCCCTCGGCGCGCCTCCGCCGAGCGCCGGGACGCCGGACTTGAGGTAGTCCAAGAAGAGGACGGGGTAGAGCGCGTTGTCGATGACGCCGCTCAGCCACTTCATCCACCCTTGCTGGAACCCCCAGTACGGGCCGAGCGCCGACGCCACCCACACGACGTACCCGCCGTTCTCCGGGAACATGGCGCCCAGCTCCGCCGTGATCAGCGCCTCCGGGATGCTCCAGATGACGGGGAGGACCAAGAAGCCGATGATGGCGAGCAGCGGCCCGGCCGCGCCCACGCTGTCCTCGATCCCGAACGGCCCGCCGGACACCTCGTAGAAGATGAGGAAGATGAGCGGGATCATCGAAACCGTGCGTGCCGACGACGGCATTGGCCCGCCGGCTTCGCCGTCGGGGAGGCCCCTGTATTCCGTGCCGCACTCGCCCATCGGAGTAGCACCGTTCGCCGGTCGGGTGCTCTCGACGGTGGGCTTCTGCATGTTGGAGAAGAGAAGATAATTGGTTATCTATACGAAAGCATTAGCAGAAGAGATGCATTGTTGAGTTGTAGTAGGCAACTACTCGAGTTCAACAAGGAGACCTGCCTGCAAAAAACACAATAAAAACACAATGACAAGAACAAACCATGTGCATGTAGCCGCATAGTATGTTTAGACAAAAATTCTTGACGAAACCAGACGTTTTGACAGTACAAACGAAGATGTAATACCGAATCAAACACCAACCACCGGCCCACCGTGCAATCGTGATTGTGAAGAAGGGCAAGAACTCACCACCAGAAGAAGCTGCTTAAGCCTGCAATTTTCTAATCTGGTAAGTCTCACCGGAGGGTTCCCATCTCAAGATTGTGATGGACCCGAAAGAACAGCTAGAACCCGAAGAGGGATTTGGCTGCTCTGCTCCGCTCTCTTCAGCATCTTTCAGAAATAAGGTACTTGCTACATCTTCGACGAAGACATCCTGCATTCCTACTCCTACGTATCATCAGGCTATCAACCAAGCCCGCAAGTGGATTTGTTTGGTGAAGCAGCGGCGGCTCGCAGAGAGCTGAGAGAGGTGGTGCCATGCGGCGTTCGGCCGGTGACACCTGTTGCGGCAGAGACGGCCACGCAGTCCGCTCCGGCTACACTTGTAAACTGCAGGGCTAGGTGGCTGCTTCTCTCCCGCCTCTCCGCTGCTTCACGGCCCAAAAGCCTTCTAGCACAAACTTAAAATTGGGCCAAAGAGGTTAGCTAAGGCCCACGTCTAGCAAATTGGGCCGAATCGGCGAATCTCGTCAGCCCTGACAGACCAAGACATCGATGCTTCAGTTCCTTCCTGGTCCATGGCTGCACCGTACAGGTTAAAAAGTCGCACGAGATGGGCCGAATCAATGCGGAAAACTTAAAAGATCTTATCCCAAACAGGGGTCAGATTGGGATTGGTAGCGATGCGACGAGAGAGGGGAACCTATTAGCCGACGAAGCGATCCCGGTGCACGGCTGGCTGGCGAACATGGCGGAGGCTATCAGCCTATCACTCGCATGCATGTAGACGTAGGAGTATACACGAGCAGCTACCGGCGGCAAAACCACGAGAAATAGGATTGAGATGGAGACGGGGATCGAGCGAGCTCTCACCTCTTGCCCGGTGTCAGCGTGGCCGGGATCCGCCGCCGCCGCTGCCGTCGTAGCAGCAGCCGGGTGGCCCGGCGACCGGACCGTGGCCAGCGACACCTCCGGCCGTCCGCCGGTGTCCGCCATGGATCCCCCGATCCCTCCTTCCTCCTCCCCGTGCCCCGGATGCTGGAGCTCAACCTGATGATTACGCCTCCGGCCGTGCGGTGTGGAAGCGCGCATCCAGCATAAATAGTGGCAGTACGTCGCTTTCCAGTTTACAAATTATCACCAGCGTGAGCATAAAGCGCGCAGCACATTTGGACTGAAGTTGAACCAAACGAATAGAAAAACACACACGCGGGGAAAAAAAGAGAAAAAAAAAATCCTCACAAAGCGATTGCCTTTCTCGAGAGCAAATCTTGCACTGTAGCGTGTGCACATGGCCAGTGCCCATCTCTACCCTTTTTGCTCCTACACGAGACGAGAATGTCAGAGTACGCGGCATATGCCAAGCAAAGGCCGTGCGGGAACACTTGGGCTTTAGGTTGAGTTCGAGTTTCCCGACTCACTCTCTTCATTTTCCGCGGGTACGTTTTTTAAACTACTAAATATATTTTAAAAAAGTTTATGTAAAGATGTTTTAAAAAATCATGTTAATTTATTTTTTAAAAAATAAATAATACTTAATTAATTATGTGCTAATAACCGTTTCGTTTTTCGTGGGGAGTAGCCGCGCATTGAATAAAAATTGGTCTCGAGCAGGGGGCGCCGCTAAGAGCAAGTCTAATAGTACAGCCCACTATTAGCTCCAATTCATCTATAGTCAATCTAATAGTTAATTTATACAATAGTTGCTTACTATACTATTAATATATGGTCCCACCTGTCATACACACAGTGTGTCTTGGAGTCCGTGCTGCAGCTGGCTACAAATCTGTAGCCCGCTGCTCTTCTCTCTCATCGTTTATCTCATTAAAATATATTTATAGCTGGCTAATAGGCTAATAGCCCTGCTATTATACCTACTCTAATGCCGCCCCGTGGTAGTACAATACTACAACGCAGCAGGGCGATTCAACCCGGAAACGATGGAAAATCAGGCATCTTCCCATGTGCACATATGGCAAAGCAAGGGGCCTCTCGTTCTCATCTGCTGTGATGACTATCTGCAGCTGTGCGAGCCGTTCCGGCGGCTATAATAACCAGATCTAGCACGTGATCAAGCAGTGCGATTTATGGACGGATCCCCGCGACGGTCGCTGCCTCTTGACGGGTCAGAAGTTAATCAGCAATCAGGAGTATTCAGCTACATGGTCCGCGCAATAATGCGTTACGAAGACAGAGAGAAAAGTTCCTAATTGACTGTCAACAAAGTGACAAGACTTCAGTCGACTGGCTGGGTTCGGCAGGGTCAGAACAACTGTCAACAAAATTAAAACGAGAGAATATAAGTTGGAAAAGTGTTAAAATGAGCATATCCGAATAACTTGCACATTGAGCGGTATGCCTAGAAAGTAAAGTCCAATGCAACTAGAACTGGTTTATCTTTGGATCTGATTCTGACGGATTACTACAACACTAGCATCGTTTCTTTTTACAGCCAATCCTACCCACTCTTGTAGTCTTGTGATGATCAGCATCAACGGACATAAAAAAAAAACGACAGGATTACAGCGACCAACATTATCTGAAAAAAGAAATACTGACAGGGAATGCCGCTTGCAGTTTCACTGCGTGGAGTATATTCCCAATCGTGGATTCAACAGAAAACAGGTAGTAAATCATATTACCATCTCACCAATTCGGCCACCCTAATAATCGAAGATATCATGGTCCATACCTGTTCCCGAAAAATTACAAATCCAAACGGAAGCAACCCGGCCCAAAATCCCAATCATAGAACAAACCACACACATTTGTTGGCATCCTGAAATTCATAAGCAGGTCGGCTTCTCTCTAAAAAAAATAGCAGGTCGGTTTGTCCGTCAGAGCTTAAAGATCACATCAAGCTGACAGCGCGACCAGCCACCAACCGGGGAGAGGGAGAGCGAGAAAGAATGGACAGGCCCGCTGCCTGCGCGCACCACCACCTGCTGTTCTCTCTCTCTAGCGTCGGGGGCCAGCCAATACACTTCTCCGCTCCGCATCACCGTCGCCGGTGGGGACCGCGGCGAGGCGATGCTGTCGATGGCAAGGAATGTAGTAGAGAACATCGGCCCCGTGGCTCGTGAATGGGAGGGGAGATAATCTTCGTGCTTTGGCAGGTCTAACCTAACGGCTGGCAGGTTGCGCCCCACACTGCATTTGCTCTTTTTCTTGTTAGCGAAATCACTGCACTTGATGACCCCTGGTAATAATTAAGTGGTAACCCCCCATCATCAGTAGTAATAATTATCACGATCCAACAACACCATCACACAAGAAAAGTCCGCCCGATTTAAAACGAGCTTTTGCCGTATCGGCTCGCCTGAAAGCGTGTCATTAGCATGAGCCAAAGGAAGGAGAGGGGGTGAAAAAAAAGGGGCAGAAAGGAATACTTTCCCTTCCGTTGGAGCAAAGCGGGTTAAAAAAGGGTTGGGAGGCAGGTAAGAGGGGAGAGTCCCGGACGGAGCGCGATGCCGGAGATGGGACGGGTTTGAGGTTGGGGAGTATGGTTATAAAAAGTAACGGGGCGCGACGCGGGTAGAAACCGTGGTGGAGGCAAAGGCGCCGCGGGCTTGGCTTGGCTGGCACCCTCTCCTCCTCGTCTTCGGCTTCGTCTTCCCCCCGTCAAACCCACCCACGCCGCCGCCGACGCCGCCGCCGTTGCGGCGGGTGCTTCCCCCGCTCGCGCCGCTGCGGGGGGGCTGAGGGGAAGAGGGGGAGGGGGAGGGAAGGCACGCGGCTGACCACGTGGGGGAGGGGGAGGGGGGGGGGGGGGGGGGGAACGGGGCGACACCACCCACCCATCGCCACCATATGCTCGTTGCCCGCCTGGTAAGGTATGGTATCTGTTTCATTCCATTGCCCCCCAACTTTCTCGTGCTTGCGCCCTCTGCTTGTTGCGGCGCGCGGCGGATCTGTGCCTCCAGCCGCCGGATCTGGGTGGTTCGCTGGCGTTCGGTGCGATGCGAGTCTGCGCGTAAGTTCTTTTGTGTGTTGTGGTGAACAGTGGTGATAATTATTGCAGGGTGTTTTTTTTATCTTGTGGGGGTCGTGTTCCTGTTGGGACCTCGGATCTGTTCTTGTTTCGTGGCTAATTTGGATATATGGCAGAAGGAAGACGTTTTGTCACAATAGATTGAGAATGGTCTCTCTTTCCTTCCCATGGATGGTCATAGTCTGTGCTTTTTGGTGCTTAGCGTTGTAATTTGTGATTAGGGTAGCAATGCAGATTGTTTCACATCATGTTCCAACCCAAGGCGATGCTTCTGAGTTACGAAATGTTTGTAATATTTATGACTTTGCTGTCTTGCCATGCTTGATCGATCATTGTTGTTAAATTGGAAACCCGCATTACTTCCAATTTTTTGCACTTCTTAGGTAGTTAGGGGTATAGGATGATCATTCCATGTCACGCCTTATTGCAACTGATTGAATAGTAGCATCGGTGTCAATATTTTGTCAATGCAGCAGCAACACTCTACCTTATCAGGCAATGTTACCTATAGTGCATTTTTTTTTATTCTAGGAGGAAGTGTATTTGATTGCTGCCAAGAAGGCAGTGCTTCATTTTGCACACATCAGTTTTGGTACTTGCATCATGTGGCCTGTACATCATTGTTCGCAAAGAAGAGAAAACTGAAGCGCTATAAATCCTTCAAGCAGTTTTTTCGGTCTAAACCCGGCCATATCTGAGTATGTTAGAATGATTATTATGTGCAAGGTTTCTGTTGGTTTTGATTGTGATCATCAGACATACCTTGTGACGCAGATATTCATGCTGAGTTGATTCCTTCTAGTCACTTTGCATGTACCTATAGTTTGAACATGTGCACGGAAGTAATGATATTTGACTGTGTTATATGTTTCTGACTTAAATCTGTTATATTAGATTGGACCAGCTGTGATTTGGGGGGCTTAAAGTGTTGATCAGAGACATGGAAAAAGTGATCTTCTGGGCACATCTCCTTAAATGCAAGCTTTTTCTTTCAAAAGAAACTCTTGATTGGTGTGTTTTAGCTCGTGGGAACACCCACCACTTCTCTCTGGTGAACTACACATAGTGGTTTTATGCTCCTTTATGCTCAAGAACATTTGGCTGATTCAATCTTTTTCCTGAAGCCATATTTCAAGTCTGCCAAACATCTACATGTAATGCACCTACTTCATAGCTTGTTCTTCCTTCATTTTGTGTCATATGGACTAATTTAGCTAACCACCATCTTTTTATTCTACTAGCACGTCATCTCTAAAGAAGCTTCCTTTAAGTTGTAGATGCTGATCATATAAGCTGGGTATGCCGCTTTTTACTGTTCATTAATGCATTTATTGGCATTTAGAGAAATAAATTCTTGCAACTTGAAATATTCTAAACAACTTACTCCTTCCCTTATTTTGTAGGGTTCATACCTTTGCTCATTTGTTTGTCATCTGTTGCTCCCTAGTTAATTACCACTAGTGTTGCATTGAGGTCAGGGTTCATCCTTGCTATAGTATGCAACTATATACTATGGTTGCTGCTTGATCTTCTGAGTGAACCAAGATCCAAGAAAACATAAGGTGCTGGGGCTACTGTTCAATTGACTGATTGCATATATTTGTCGTGCTAATCGATAGACTAGTCAATTGGAAGTGGTGGCAAACACCTGTCTTTGTGACTTGGCTGTCCAACAGGAAAAGGCTAGCACAAGGCTGACATTGACCGGCATAATGGACAGGTAACTTTCATATTGACTTACTATTTTTAGGTCACCTTTTTCTTATCAAGTATGTTGTCTTTGCAGATTCAAAATGATTAAGGAAGTTGGTGATGGGACTTTCGGGAGTGTATGGCGTGCTATAAATAAACAAAATGGTGAAGTTGTATGTATCTGAAGATAAATCCATAGGAGGAAATATGCATTTCATACTTTTGCAAAATATTCCCAGTGAAATAAATAACTGATTGTAAGCAAAATGTGCACTGATCTATAGGTGGCAGTTAAGAAAATGAAGAGGAAATATTATTCTTTTGAGGAATGCATGAGTCTACGTGAAGTAAAGGTATTTTAACTGAAAGATGTACCCTCTTTCCTGCTATGAACCTTCAACTGATATTTCTCCTTTATTGAAGTCTTTGCGGCGCATGAATCACCCTAACATCGTGAAGCTCAAGGAGGTTATAAGGGAAAATGACATATTATACTTCATAATGGAATACATGGTACTTAAGGATGTCATATACCGCAAAAGTTCAATTAGCTCTGTATCGCTTTTGTTAAGTCTCCCATGTTCTTCCAGGAGTGCAATCTCTACCAACTTATGAAGGATAGAGTCAAGCCTTTCTCAGAGGCAGAAGTCCGGAATTGGTGCTTTCAGATTTTTCAGGCTCTTGCATACATGCACCAGAGGGGTTACTTTCATCGTGACCTGAAACCTGGTAGGTTCTCTTGTTTAGTCAACATCTTCACCTATTTTTCTGTGGCAATCAAATTATGAAACTACGGACGAGTATCAGATGTAGGTATGCAGAATCAGGGTATTATTGTGTTGAGAATATGAGACACTTAGCCTTTATTTTTACCACATCTACTTTGCAAACTGACCGAGATATACTTTCTAATATATATATATACTTTCATGTGGGATTGTATTGTGCTTATAGCTATGGCACTAATCACTGTACTAATGCAGAGAATCTGTTGGTTAGCAAAGATGTCATAAAGCTGGCGGACTTTGGTCTTGCAAGGGAAGTTACATCCGTGCCACCATACACAGAATATGTGTCAACTCGCTGGTTAGTAGCACTCTACCCTCACACATGGACACAAATCCCTTTTCTTTGTTAATGCTGATCCACATGTGTTTGAACATCTCAGGTACCGAGCACCTGAAGTATTGCTCCAGTCATCTGTCTATGATTCTGCAGTTGGTAAAGTTTCTACTATCTACTTTGTATTTTGGTACATATAGTACATACTAAATCATGATTGGATGATCCCCTTTTTGCAAACTTGCAGATATGTGGGCTATGGGTGCCATAATGGCCGAGCTGTTGACACTTCATCCTCTTTTTCCTGGCACAAGGTATAATATGCATATATCTCTGTGTTTGCCATGTATTTTGGGCATCTGTTATTCTGTCTCTCTTATTATATTTCTTCTTTGTGGTGGTCATATTTGCTCATTGCTGTTCTCTTTATCCAACTGTTTAGTGAGGCTGATGAGATTCTGAAGATTTGCAATGTTATCGGTAGCCCAGATGAACAATCGTGGCCACAAGGATTGTCTCTTGCAGAGACCATGAAGTTTCAGTTCCCTCAGGTCAGTATTCATCTTCCCCTTTTCCCTATGCCTATATATGTTTTCTTTTGGGGGTAAGCTCTTGTTGTGATTATACTTGTTTCTGAATGTGTCATGAATATTTGATATGTGTTGAGCCCATTCTGCAACTGTTTATTTTAACCCCTTCTTGGTCATTCTCTGATGAATTTTGTCCTTGTGCCTCCCTATCTCTCTAGACAATGGTGGAATTATATCACTTCGCATGCCTTACAATCTTTTATCTCCATTAGTCCATTGCCTCCTTTTCCTCACATATTATCATAGGTTTAAAAGCGTAGTGTCTTGTTCTAACTTGATTCATGAGTTTGACATAGATTGTCCATGATCTTGTGCAATTTGAATGCACATAAATAGTGGCTTAACACTTAACTAATCTCATGTGGATCTTATCAATGCAGGTCAGTGGCAATCAACTGGCAGAGGTAATGACATCAATCAGTAGCGAGGCAGTCGACCTGATTTCAGTAAGTTGTACAATTCTGTTGCCCCAGATGGCGTACTTAAAATCTTTAGATTATTTTATTATATTTGTTTCTTTCTACATCTGCAGTCACTGTGCTCATGGGACCCTTGCAAGAGACCAAAGGCTGCAGAAGTTCTCCAGCATACTTTCTTTCAGGTAAAATTACTATTCCAACTCCGTTGCTGTTGTCTGTACCTCTGTTGCAGAAGATAATCAAATTTATTTTTGCCATCCACTAGGGCTGTACATTTGTTCCACCTACTGTCCGGTCAAAAGCTGGAGTGCTCCCTAAAACGCCTCCATGTGGTTAGTTTCCACACTGTTTTGCCTCACAACCTTGGTGTTCCTGGTACTCTTGTTATATCTATGATCTATTTGTTTCAGTTGGAGTAAAAGGAGTTTCGGAGCACGGCATGCCTCGAAGATACTCTACAGGAACTCTATCAACAACAAAACCTCATAGTAATGCATCTCTGAAATCAAGTGGCTTATCTAAGACCGGTAATATGTTTAATCTTTTTTCTTAATTGCTTGTTAGCTTGCATTGTAGGCTATATTTTTATTTCTCTTTCCACCTTCCAGGTGTACAAAGAAAACTTCAAATGGATCGTCAGGCGCCACAGAAGATTAAAAAACCTACTGAGAGTAATAATAAACTAACCACTAATCGAGTACCTGCAAGGAATAGCCCAGGCAAGTTTCCATAAAGTTGCTTTATTTGAATTCTACATCAATTTGTGGTTGACTTTGAAGATTTACATTTCCTTTGTGGCAATTATAGGTCACCCTGTATTAAGGCATTCACGCAGTTTACCTGAAACTGGCCGGGCAACAATGCACAAGGTTTCAACCCTTACCGAGAGATTATCTCATATGTCTGTTACCTCTCGAACGCGTACTACTCCCAAGCCTGCTGCCCCGTTACTGAAGGCTGGGCTCGGCAAGTCTGACTTACTGGGAAAAACAGACGAAATACCTCCTGCAAAGAGGTTGACAAGAAAATTAGTAAGCTAACGTAGCAGCATCGATACAGTGGAAGCTGGTTAGCTGGTGCAGAGGTGTTATAAGCTATAGAGCAAAATCCCGGTCTGCTGAAAATGATGGCACTGCCGGAGTGTTTGCCAAATTTGCTGCATCCAAGTGCCATAGTAGAATAAGTCGAGCCTGCCGATCTTTGTGGATCTGCTTTTGCCCCAATTTTTTTCCATGTTTGAATAGAACATGAGTGTGCTATATCGATTTGAATTGTTGTCGACCAGTGTTCACTCGCATATGCGGTCTGACAAATGATAGACCCGCGAGCAGGAGGATGTTTGGCTTTTGCTTGTACAGTTTATGAGCTTTTGGGTGGCGGTCAAGTCTTTGTCGGGTCCTTGGCAAATGATACAATGCATAGTCTGGTTTTGACTTCGTCTGTGGCTCTATTCAGGTCTTTGTTTGAAGATGATGTCTCATTTCTCATGAACCTTCGAATGTTGGAAATGACCTGATTGTATTATCGTCTGCTCCACTTTGGACGAACCTGCTAGTTGTGCATGACCGGTGCACTTAACAAGCAATATATACACCATTCTGCCGTGGAGGATCACATGAAACCATGCTAAAACAAACGAATTAAACCAACACCCTGTCCATAAAGGTTACAAACGGAAGACCAAAGTGGTCAGTTAACAAGAGGAGCAGCTTGACTGAGCCTGCTGCTTCTCAGACCACAGCAACCTTTCCCCTCATCCTATATTCACCCTGTAAAAAAACCTAGTAGCACTAACCGCAGAAGCGGCAAAATAGTAGTATCATCACACTCATAAACTATTCTTCCCGGCGACGCGTTAGCTTCTGTCACAGTATCACTTCACTCCATCAACGACGGGTCTCGCGTTAGCTCACAGATACTGCGCGTGTATCCGGTCCCGGTTCTGCTCCCACCACACCTTGGCCCGCTCCTCGCCAAATCTCTCGCGGCTGCAACGTTGCACACAGAGAAAAGTGTTAAAAATTCCACGCGAACACGAGGAAATCCAGCGTGATCTGCCGGTATTGGTGACGTGTGTTAGCCTTTTCGGGATGGTGTGTGTGGACTGTGGAGTGGCTTGCCTGAACCGGACGCGGCGGAGCTCGCGGGTGCCGTCGCCGAACTCGCGGATGGTGATGGACACCCCAGGCTCGTCCTGCTCCACCCACTCCGTGGCCTCCAGGTCGCTCGCGTTGCTGATGGACACGGACGCCTCGTCCCGGGACGACGTCGTGCCGCGCGACGGGTCGTACGGCGCCGCTGGTCCGGCGGCCGCGGAGTTGAGGAGGTTGAAGTGGTGCGCCCACACGTGGTCGGACGGGTCCGGCACGGCCGTGGACGGGTAGAACGGCGGCCGAGCCGCCGCCACCGACGACGACGATGACGACAGCTGCGCCTTGCTCGACGCTGTCCGGCTGATCGGGTGCTCCCTGCCAGCACCCGACGACGGCAGCGGCGGCGGCGGCGGCATCATCATCGCCGGGCTCTCCCTCGTCGAGCCGACGCGGGAGTAGAACGAATCTCTCTGCGAACATCAACCATCATCAGCAACGGAATGTGCAGAGCTTTTGCTAACCAGTGATGAAACGGAAGTGACCTGCATGGCTTCGTCGACGGAGGACGTCGGCGTCGAGAGGCCCTGCTGCCGGCTGAACGTCTGCACGTTGTAGAGCTCCACCACGCGGTCGTAGTTCTCTCCCCACCACCGCTGCGCCTCCCACTTGTTAAACATCTCCCGGCTGCATATGCATCGCCACAACCCGTTAGCTCATGCTCATCACTCGAGCACCACGTGCTCGACGAAATGTCATGTCGCTTGATCGACACGAACCTGAACCGGATGCGCTTCAGATCGTTGCCGGCGCCGCCGGGGATGGAGACGAAGGTGATCTGCACGCCGGGCTCCACCTGCGCCGTCCACTCCCTCGGCACGCGGTCCTCCTCCAGGACGACTGTCTCCTCCTCATCATCGTCGTCGTCGTCGTCGTCGTAGTCTTCCTCCCCGATGCTCGGTACCCCGCTCGCGCTCGGGCTCCTGATCACGCGCGGCTGGAAGCTGCGGTGGTTCACCTTGGGCCGCAAGTCCCACGTCGACGGCGCGGCCCGGGCGCCGGCGCTCGCCGTCGTCGTCCTCATGTAAGTGTAGGCCTCGCCGGCCCCGTCCGACGTGAAGCCCGACTCGTCGATGATGCCCGGGTACGCGGCGAGGCGGCTGGAGCGGTGGAAGCGGCTGCTCCTCAACGACGGGCTCCCGCCGGACTTGTACTGGTGCCTGCCGCTGCCGGAGAACTTGAGCACCATGTCCTTCAACTGAAACCACATTAAATTTGTGCAGATTAATTAATTATCCTCCTGAAAAAGGGATTAATTGATTTTTCCATTGTAAAAATATTAATTAACTATCCATTAGTCAAGTTAACATCATCTTTTTTTTTGAACGAATGTCAAGTCAACATCATCATACAACACATGATATTATATATCTGAGGTAACACATTTGCCTTGCATATTCAGTAAAGATAATTTCTTGCAATTGGTAACAGAGTGGCTGCATATAACTTTTAACATGCCATTGCCTTTCCAGTACATAAAACCAGTGGCGGATCTAGAAAATTGGCTCGTTGGTGAAAGTCATCGGTGTCGCCTGTGGTTGCACTGTAGATCCGCCCCTGCATAGTTTCGTTCGGGGCATCAACATTCACCACTAACGCACACGCCTCAGCAATCAAATCCTACGCGACAGCTCGGTCTCTCAAGTAAAGCGCCAATGATAACCAGAGCAGGGTTAATGATCACCGATCGATTCCATCTCCATCCCGATGATTAGGGCTAACAAAAGCAGGACAAGGCGCACTTCCGACCCCCAGATTAGTCGCGTAGACGCCTAGCAGAAGGGCTCACACATCACCGAAAAGCACCAACAAAACCATCACAATGTCCTAAAACCCAGGACATCTTTTGCCTGAACTCTCAAGCAAGGCACAAAGCAAAGACAAAGCACACACACCACACCACTCAAGCTTCTCAAAGCAACATCGTGGACAGCGCCCCTCCGGATCATAATAACACCAGAGGGGGAAGGGAATCGATCCGGTCCATCCACACACACACATAGCCACACAGGTGCATGTCATGTGGGTGCTTTGCTCCAAATATGTGTAGTACTAGTACTGCTACTTTAAAAGACGGCAAAGGCGAAAGCGTGCAGGAAGCAAAGGACGAGAGTACTCGAGTCCCAGTGACAAGGCGTGTCATCATGGAGTAGTTCAGAGATGGGTCTCAGCGAGAGCCCATCTTAAGAAACAAACCAGCCCATCGCAAGGACCACAAGTGTGTGTTTCTGTGCATGGCCTACGGGCTGGCTACGGCCCAGCTTTATTCTTCTCAGGGTCTGTTTAGTTCGTGAAAAGAAAATTTTTGAATATCATATCGGATGTTTGACCGGATGTCGGAAGGGCTTTTCTGACACGAATGAAAAAACTAATTTCATAACTCGCCTGGAAACCGCGAGACGAATCTTTCGAGCCTAATTAATCCGTCATTAGCACATGTGGGTTACTGTAACACTTATGACTAATCATAGACTAATTAGACTCAAAAGATTCGTCTCGCAATTTCCCCTATAACTGTGCAATTAGTTTTTTTATTTATCTATATTTAATGCTTTATGCATATGTCCAAAGATTCGATGTGATGTTTTTAGGAAAAAAATTTAGAGAACTAAACATGGCCTGAGTGTCCAGGACCGTCTTGAGGGGGGGGTGTCCTCTTGAGAAAAGAAAAGGGAAAGGAACATCTTGGACTGAAGAGAGTAGGAGTAAGACCCACAGGGGTTAAGATCAATCAACCAGATAGGCTGTGTTTAGTTGGATCCAAAGTTTAGATTTTGTGTGTGACAAACTTTGGTTGAAATTGGAGATGATGTGACTGAAAAATTATGTGTGTATGATAGGTTGATGTGATGGAAAAGGACTGAAGTTTGGATCCAAACTTTGCGTCTAAACACAGCCATAGTGTCTTTCCACGAGGGAAAGATCACATTAGCAGCTAGGATAGGACTAGGACAGTCTTTTGTTGGGAGCAAGCAAAGTGAATGGATGGATGGATGGAGCAAGTGAAAAGGGCAGGGGAATGGTAGTATGGGGGAACAGAAGTGACCATATCAAATCAGTCCAAAACCCAAAGCTTGAGGGGATCCATGCAAGAAAAAAGCAAGAGCCTTCTCTCCCTCACCACACTCTAGTCATATTCCCCTGGGCCTTGAGTCCTTGACCAACTTTATCAAGGAATGTTTTAAAATGTAGTTAGAGCACTGTCATTCACCTTGTACTTGTGATTCCATGCAGGATATTGCCCTGATTAGACACCCGGTGAGGAAGGGAAAAGAAAAGAAAAACGGTGTGCAGCACCACAAGTGTACTTAGTATTGGTTGTCCTCCTGTACGTAGTGGTACTCTGTTCCCTTTCAAAGGCCAAGAACATGGTGACGACAAGCAGGCTAGGACAAAAGAACAACTACAGTGTAATACTAGAAGTACTAGTGCCCCACTGGTAAGGAGCAGCAGAGGGCATTCAATTGACTGGTTAATGCAACAGAAGAAAATGTGGCATCAGGTCTCCGCCCATGCGCTACTGCACAACATGTACGAGTACTACGGATTTTTACTCGTGTACTGGAGTAGTATGAGAATGCACATCAGCACATGTACCTGTGAAGTCAGAGACTTGCCGGAGTTGGGCGTGGCGGCGACGGACCGGTGTCCGCCCTCCCCGCCGTCCTTGGTCGAGCACGCGATGCACGCAAGCATTTCCTAGTCTCTCGAGTAGTCCAGATCAACCACGCAAATCCTCCTTCCCTGCTCAGTCACAAACAATTCCATCCAAGAGCCAAGTAAGATAAGGGCATTCACAGTGCGTCACCGCATTTTGCTGTTCCTGGTATGTCACCTAAACCAAGAACTATATTAGTCACATGTTCCACAGTGCAAACTCCACAAGACCACAATACAAGTAGCTACGATGGGTCCCACCACTACCACATTTTCACTTCTCTTTCACTTTCCCCTCTCTCTCCCCTCTCTTCCTTTCCGCCACCGCAGAGAGCCGGGCGCGCGGAGACGGCGACGGCGCCGGACCAATCGGCGGCGGGGCGACGGCGCCGGACCAAGCGGCGGTGGGACGGCGGGGCGACAGCGCCGAGCGGCGGGATGTGCTCGCCGGCGCACCACCCCCTCCTCTCCCCCCCGAGCGGCGGGGCGGCTCGGAGCAGCAGGACGGCGGCGGTGGCACCATGGCCTTCCACCGCAGCGGGGCGGCCGGGCGGGGCAGCGCCGGCGCCCTCTCCTCCACCCCCAACGGCAGCGGCGGCAGCGTGGCCCAAGCGGTCGCGCGGATCGACCTCGAGCTCCCGTCACCGGTGCCGGCCCGGTCCTCCTCCAAGGTGGCTGCGTCGTCATCGTCGTCTTCTCTCTCCCCTCTCCCCATCCGTCGTGCCCCTCTCCCACATCCGACGCCCCTCTCACCCAAAGGCACCTTGGACGGCGGCGGTGGGTGGACGACTTGGGAGGGAGGAACGACGATGGCACGTCGGCGGCGGGCGGACGCTTGGAGTGGGGGATGGCGACGGCATGTCGGCGGCGGGCGGACGACTTGGAGCGGGAGACGGTGACGAGCGGCGACGGCGTCGGGCGGATGCGTGGCGGCGGAAAAGCCCCCTCTTCCCTCTCTCCTTTAGCGATGGTGTGGGTCCCGCCTGTGGGTCCCATTGAGACGAAGAACGCGTAGTCAACTTTGGCTACGCGGAGCTGAGGAGGGCGCACGGTTGGATAACGAGGCAAAGGAATATTTGCTTTTTTGGTTGAGGCTGAATGCCACGTCGGTCCATTGTTAATGCTCTAAGAATCTGGTCCTGGTGTATCAAAAGAGGAACTGAGCCGTCACGCACTCACGCGGCTAAAATCCAACGTGTACTAGCAACGTAGCAGTGCCATTGACCCAGTGTGTGCAAGGAGTAAATACACGGAACATTTCTAGTAGCAGCAGGTACATCAGATTACACTGCAGCCACTGCCATGGCTGCAGTGCCAGCCGGCCGGCCGGCCGGCATCAACTCCGAGCTGAGTAGTACTAGCCATTAGCCAGTGAGTCAGTAAACGCCGCTCTAGCTAATGCATGCCATGCCATGGCCTTCGCCGCAGGCTTTTGCCATCCTTAAAATCGATACACCGACAGCAACCACTCGCCAGCCGAGTACGCTGCCACCATGGGGCGCACACGCCCGCGCGTGTGTATATCCATGCCCTTGGGCCTTGGCGCGGCCGGCCTGGGCCCGAACGCATGTGTGCACGCGCCGGCTCACTGCAGGCCACTGTCGCTACGCCATGTTTGTGCTCTAGGGGTAGGCGAGGCATCAAGCAAGAAACGGAGTCAATGCCCCCCAAGCTTTTGCTGCTTTAGAGCAAGTTTAATAGTATAGTCAACTACTAGCTTCAATTTATCTATAGCCAATCTAATAGTTTATTTATATAGTAGATACATACTACACTATTAATATCTGGTCCCACCTGTCATACACACTGCGTCTTATAGTTCGTGCTACAGCTGGCTACAAATCTAAATCCCACTTCTCTTCTCTCTCCTCATTTATCTTTTTAAAATATGTTTGCAGCTGGTTTATAGGCTGTTATTGTAGCTGCTCTCATATGAGAGGTACAGGGAGGTAGCTGCGGCAAAGTATAGCCCGGGTGGTGGATTGATTGATTGATGCATGCACGGATTGATGTTACTGCTTAATGCTGCTGCACCGGTGGACTCAGTGTGCAGGCGTGCAGCTAGTACGTCGTCGTAGGTAGAGCATTCATTCACTCAAGCAGCATAGGCTTAATTATGCTTGCTACTGCAGCAACAGGCAACAGGCAACAGGCAACCAAGGCATGCATGCCGATAATACACGAGGGAGCAGAGAAGGTTCTGAGAAAAACTGTACTAGTAGGAGCTCTTTTATCTACTCCTACGTGAGGACATTGCCACTCCGAATCCAAGTGCATCGTCCAGTTCCAAGCGAAAGACTGAAGCTTGGAGAGCAGCCGATCGAGCTGAGCAGGAGGCAGATAGATAGACGGATGATGCACATATTGCACATTTGCATGGATAGAGAGAAGCCCTTTTAGGACCAGGGCCCTCGTGGAAATTTTATCAGTGGTTGGGAGTGGATTGGAGGACCCACTGAAGGAAATGGAAAGGCAAACAGAAGCCTTCTTGCAGTGTAACATCCCAACTAAAAAACAGTCCTACTTGCACTTACAAAATTCGCGTGTATTGTAATACTACCGTTTTTAGTTTAAGCTTGTTATACTACAAAGGGTACTAGGAGTAATTACCAATGGATAAGATTGATTATATAGTTAAGTGTGGATGACGACAAGTGAGAATACTGCTTACCAGTTAGCAAGCCGCCATCAAGCTATTGCTCATCCAAAGCAACTCCCGCCAATCACAGTCTCGCAGCAATGCTTGTGACCACGCGGACAGTGGTATCTCGTCACTGCTCCTTCTGACGCAAAGATGATCTGAACAACAGCGACAGGGAAGAGAAGGCGATTAAGATTACGCGATGTACATGTGGGCGACTAGAAAAGCATAATGCTCACTTTTGTCTGCAAAAATACTGCTAGTACAGATATTTAGCCGATTGTTCGCTGTCCAAATCGACAAGCCTGACTCTATAAAGAAACAGGCCAGTACTCATTGCTGCAAGAGGCTGTCGACGCTACGGAAAAAAAGGCAACAGTGGGAAGCAATGGGATTGCCTCCCCAAATGGACCCAATGGAAGGCTGGAGATCTCAATGATCGACAACGCAAACGGACCCAGAGATGAACCCCCCTCCGAAAACGAAAGCGCAGCAAATGGACACTAGAGCAGAGCACAGGACACACGGAGCTACTCCAAATATGCACACCATAAAAAAAGAAACAGAGAAAGAGATGGCAAAGATCTCGTTCTCGGATTCAAGGGGAAAGGAAACAGCAGTAGTCACTGGTCAGTTACCTTCTTCCTCCTCTTCTTGGACAGCGGGCGGCTCCTCTCTCGGTCGACAGATCCTCGCCGGCGCGCGGCGGCAGCAGCGGAGGAAGAGCTCAGAAGCGACAGAGGAGAGCGGCTGAGCTATCAGGCGATCGACTGCCGCCTTTTGGGTGGTAGCTAGCGAACGAGCTGCCGAGCAGCGACGCCAACAGAAACAGGACGAAGAGGAGATCTTTTCCACTCCCCCTTTTCTTTTTCTTTTCTTTTTTTCCGCGAGGAAGAGAAGCAGGGAGAAGGAAGGATTGAGAGGAAACGGGAGGGGAGCAGAGGCAGGAACAGAGCGGGAGGGAGGGGGGAGATCCCCGGATTCGCTCGCGGCCGTCTGATCCGCCCCTGAAATCGAGCGAAAGCACTCGCCGACCGAGCCGTCGCCGGCTATTTATACAAGGGAGAGAAGCGCTCGCGATCACGGCCGTCCGTATGTTTCGCTAGGCTGCGACGGCCAGGATGCGTTGCGTGGCGCTTGTGGGGGTGCTTTGGCCCTCGTCCCTGGCCTTACCACGCGCACCGTACCACACCTGCTCTGCGTACGCATTTTTAACGTGGTGCAGCCATTGGCAGTTGGCTTGCGGCTAGCGGCCGGCTTCGCCACCCTCGCGGTCCCGGTGGCATTTGGCAACCCGCCAACTTGTGTTGTCGGGCTCGGACCACGCGCGTGCGCGCGGGCGACGCCAACGTCGCGCCTGGGAAGAAGGTCGCGGCAGCGTGGGTGTCGGGGACGTGTGTGTTTCCGCCGAGACTGGCAGCGAGGACGGTGGCGGTTTTGGTGTTGGAAGGCGACATGCCGGCAATGTCGGCTGTTTCAAAATTACTACAAAGCTTGTTTATGGAACTCGAGTTACTGTTATTATTTTTGTTTGTTTTTTCCGAGTGAATTTGTGGGACTGTGGAGTACTGTACTGAGCACTTTTATTTTTGTTGGATTTAAATTAATCTTTTGCACTTCGGTCCGATTGACCAAAGCTGACTTGACTCAGCGGTCGTCTCCTCTCCGACCTCTCTCTCATTATAGAGTCATTGCATAGTGACGAAACTGCGATTCCCCTGATTCTTTTTCATTAACAGTTCAAGCACACTAGTAAAAAGCCGTTCCTTTGGCAATACGGCACACTCGAATGAGTTTGATCTTGCGGTGTTTCTTCGGAGTTGAAAAAAAAAAGGTACTCCTACCTCGCTAACGTTAGGCCCGAGCACGAAAGCTAAAGATAAAAGCGGCGCATTGGTGGTGCTTGAATTATAGTTTCTTGATATAAGATGCTCCTACAAAGAAAAGAGGTTACCATGGGGCCTGTGCAATGGGCCAAAACACAAGCAACACATGAGCAGCATTTGTAACTGCTGCTGAGTTATGCAGGCACGGTGTGACAAATCAGCTTTGCATGCTTATTAGTCTTGGTCATTAGCAAAAGTTTGATTTGATGCTTACTTACCAGGCTACCAGCTAGTAGATTGATATATCTAGTGATGGCGCTGGCGCACCACGGTTGGCATGCATGACGTAGTCATGATACCAGTCTCCGTTTCCCTCTCCACATGTTCCCCTTTGGCGGTAATCACCATTGTAAAGGCAATCATTAGGAGGCAACCCCGCTGTCTTTGCTTGGTGACCGAGGTGATTAAAAGGAAGCAAAGGCGCCACAGCGAAGCAAGAATCTATTCCAAACAATACACTTGTAGTAGCAGCAGCAGTAGCAGTACTGTTGGATCGAGCCATGCAAGTATATCGAGCAAGTGGCACCATTGTTCTGTGTGGCAACCGCCTGGCAGCGAACCCCCAACTGCTAGGTTTCTGATCCCGAGACGAATCACATCCTCATCTCTCTCTCTCTCTCGAATTTTCTGGCGCGCGAATTTTAATGCAGGGGCCAGAGGGGGGGCGCAACGGCACACAGTGAAACAGTAATCACGTCGTTTTAAACCCGTGTGCCTCCTTTGTTGTTGCCACACGCATCCCCACGGAGCGCGGTCAAAGTGGCACATCGAACGCGTCAGTGTGTTGTACGGCGCGTGCAGCCTTAAACCGCTTGGTCTCTTGGCTGGCTGCTTTTGGTTGCCTTGATCGAGCAGTGCTTGCAGTAGTACAGCAAGTTCACTTATACACTACGGAGTACGCTTGGGTTGCTCGAGCAGCGACGCGACGCTGGGCTGGAGCCGGCGAAAGTGACCGGGCGAACCACAGGCTCTTGCAGCGGACAGATCGAGGTGTTCCTAAGAAAGCAGCAGCAAATCTTTCACGAAAGGAGGAGAAAGGTAAAGCGCGGCCGGCTAGCTCGGCACAGTTAAAGCCGCGCGCGCGCCACCTAAAGCCGTCCCCGGTTGGCATGGGATGGTACGGCAGCGTGTCTGGAGTGGGAATATGGTTCAGCCGAAGAATTTGTTTTCAGTTTTTGGTATTTAGGTATTTAGGTTATCCAAAACTGAAGATCAAATCATGCTGTGAAACTATTAATATATTTTTTTTCGGGCCAGCGGCAGATGCCTCAAGTAGATTTTATGTCAAGATGGAAGAAGTTCAGTACATAGAACTAACAATCATGATCTGTTGCGATTCAAATGCGTCCCAATCGATACCAACCTATTAGGGTGAATTACTACATCTCTCTAAAAGTTATTTTTAGTGAACATCAAATAACATCTTAGATAGCGGACTAGCCAACCTAGCAGCAGACCATGCCCACCATTCTCCATGAATTCCCCGGGCAATTTTCCACACCCGAAAAGTTGCCAATACTAATTAATTTGGTTTTGTAGCTTGGCTCAGTATTTTGGTTGTCATGTAAATGTTTGATAGCTTCAGGCAGGGCGAGGAGGGCATAAACATTGGGGATACGGCGGGTGGCAACTTGGCTCGGCCTGTGGCAGGCGACACCATGGGTGATTCATATGGGCGTGGGTGGTCAGTGGGATATATAGGAGGACTAGTCGACTATGAATTTAGGGTTTATTGTATAGGGTCTATTGAGATAAAGGCTTGTTTAGATTATTGCCAAAATCAACCATTCCAGTATTTGGCAATACCAAATTTTAATGTACTTTGGACCTACCAAAATTCATAGGAGTTAGATGTATTTTGTTTGAAGCCTTACCAGAACTTGGTTGTATTTTTAGTAGTGGAAGTAATATTGATCGGGTAATATTAGCTAAAGTATGATAGAGCTTGCAGTAACAACACTGTAAACATGCCATAAATTTCGGTCAATTCAGTCAATCTGGTTAACTGAGGTTTTTTTTTTCAATGCGGAGAGGTATATAATCGAGTTGATCGACCTAATTTGGTTAGCCGAGGATACAACTGAATTTATGACCAAGTTCTTCATCTTGGTCTCAGTGTTTCGGTTTGGTCAATCGGTTGAATAGCGGCACTGGCTTGCACACAGCTTTTGTCCACCCAATGTGTGAGAAAGCCAGTGCCGCTAGTGAATCGCGCATGAGTTTCCGGTGAAAATATCCCACCGGCCAAGTTCTCGCCGATGTGTAAGGAGAGAGTTTCTAATTTATCTCGAGCGAGTTGAGCTTGAGACCAAGGTTTGCAATTTCGGTAACCATTGAAATTTTGAGAATATCATGAATTTTGGTGTTTTTTCCAAGGAATTATTTAAAAATTTAACATAGTTTGGCTGAATTCAAACAAATTTTGATAAAATGAAAAGTATTTGAAAAAAAATCTGAAACTTTTGGACGTGACATGTGCTTGCTGGTGGGGTAAAACTTTTTAAAAATTTCGAACCGAAATTTCAAAACCTGCTCGAGATCAGTAAGGCAGTAAGCCAGTAAAGCACCACTGGCAATGGGGCCGTGCTGTCCGACGGAAAGCCTAGCCCATCTCAAGCCCATGAAAGCATAGCAAAGCCCCAAATGATTTGACAAACGACAATCCCGTCGACAAACGATAAGAAGTCGAGCCGAAAGCAATACAACTCTGCTTCAGCCTCGTCTTTACCATACCAGTTTCCTATACACAACTAACTCTGCAACCGCGACAGGTTGACTGCCTCTGTAGCTGTCCTCGGCTGTCTTTGGGTGACCAGAAGTCGAGTTTGCTTTCGCGTGTCAAATCGGCATTTCTGAGGGATTAGCAGTTTAGCACGCGGCCATGCTTTGCCTTATAGATCGATCGCCTAGTTACCCTAGTATGCAGGTGCACATACGCGTACATGGACGAGGATCTACTAATGTCTAATGATCCAGCAACTGGCAGAAGCATTTGGCGTTCCTTGCTTTATCTCTCACCGTCTCACGCCGAATCGGAGCCCTCGCACGCGTCCATGCATCAAAAGAAAAGACTGCGACACTACTCTCAGCACTGCACAAGTGTGGACCTTAGGAGGTCGCCAATGTACCAGCTAGGCTTTTTTTTTAAGATAATGGAAACTTTTATTGAACTCAGTCAATTACATCAATGTGATACAATTATCCTGAGAATACTTCTGGCCTCTGCATAATTAAGATGCACACAACCAAACAAACAAAACCACGCTCGAAAGGAAAAAAGAATGACATGGAGTATCGAGGACCATCAATCTAACGACTAAATTGCCACTCATGAACAACTCCTTGGCCATCTCCTCCAAAAGCACAGAGTTTTAAGGACCACCAATTCTAAGACTAGATCGCCACCCATATCCCTGGGTAAAAATCTCCTTGATCACCTTCTCCAAATGTTGACATGCCGCAACTACCATATCTCGCGAACCAGACTTCTGTAGGATAACCCATGTACGAAGCCAATGGATAAGAGAATATATAACCTGCAAAGGTGAAGATATGACTTTTTTTTTATCAAAAACCACATTATTCCTGCATAGCCAAAGGGACCAACAAGTAGCAGCTGCTCCTAACAGAACATGTGATTTTAAATTATTATGAATTCCATCAAGCCAGCTCCCAAACATATGCGCTACACAATGTGGTGGAGGAAGTCCAGATGCTGCTTGGATGATGGACCAAACAGAAAGAGCAAAACGGCATTCGAAGAAAAGATGTCTTATTGTCTCGTCATTACAACAAAAACAACAGTTCTTATTGCCTTGCCATTTCTTTTTTTATCAAATTATCCTTCGTTAACACCACTCCATGGCGCATGTACCAGCTAGGCTGCCACCTAGTCACTGTTACTAGGTTTTGATCACGCACAAAGTAACGGAAACGGTATTCAGGTGTAGAGACGGACTTTGTCGTCCCGCCAAACAACATTCCCTGTGCATTTTTGTTGTTGTTGCTGCTGCTACAAGGATTGACCACATTCAAAAATAAATAAACAGCCAGAATCTAACAAATGATAACCGTTAACGCTGGTCAGGAGTGGAGTACAGTATAGTATGTGGCGTGTGCTCTCACCATCTTTGAGCTTGAATGGCGTGTGCTCCCACCAGTGTTTTCAGGAGAAGTACATCTACCCTAAAAAAAAAAGGAGTACTCCTACATCTACACGGCTGACGTGGTACAAAGGATGTGTTTAGTTTGTGAAAAGAAATTTTTTGGGTCACATCAGATGTTTAACCGGATGTTGGAAGGGGTTTCGAACACGAATGAAAAAACTAATTTCATAATTCGTCTGGAAACCGCGAGGATGAATCTTTTGAGCCTAATTAAACCATCATTAGCACATGTGAGTTACTGTAACACTTATGGCTTATCATGTACTAATTAGTCTCAAAAGATTTGTCTCGCGATTTTCATGCAAATTGTGCAATTAGTTTTTTTATCGATATTTAATGCTCCATGCATATATTTAAATATTTGATGTGATGTTTTTGAAAAAAAAATTGGGAGCTAAATCAGGCCAAAGTGGTGCCGATCTGACAGTAATACTGTAACGAGTGAGAGCATTACTTTCCGAAACGAGGCCGAAACAGAAAACACCTGCTATAAAAGGGACTTCTCTGTGACTTCTCGTCTGGTGTATTGGCGTTACTGGGCTGGAATGCCGTTTGCTGGGTTCTAATTCATACAAGTACTTAAGTCCAAGAGGGCATGGTCTGTATATGGGCTTAGCAATTCCTTTTCCAAAGGAATAAGGGAGTGTTTGGTTGCTTCCCTGGCGAGTATTTGCCTGGCCTGGAGCTAGCCGGAGCAGTAAGTAGTAGTGTTTGGTTGCTTCCCCGAATGGTGTCCATGCTCAGGCAAGGGTGCCGGACTCAGGCCACCAAAAATAAACGCCTGAGTCAGGCGTGGGTTTGTGTCTCATCCTCCCCCATTGATTCTTCATTGATTGACTGCTATTAACACTTGTCAACATCTTACCCAAGTAAACATAATGTTTATATATAATATATTCACTCAGCGTAGGTTTTAAACCAAACAACAAAACATCACACATGCCTGGTCAGGCACAATAAAACACATCTTTTCTACCACACAGGCATGGATTTTTCTCAGGCAAGTCACTCAGGTCACCAACCAAACAAGCCCTAAGTTCACTATAGACGTCTCAGTCGCCTAGTATGAAATTCGTTCGTAAACTGAAATACCAGATCTAACGAGTTCCTTAATTTATAAAACTGTATTATCCGAGGACCTAGATAATATTATGCCTAGTTTTAAGTGACGTGGCAAGCTAAGTCAGTGTGGGATCCACGTGGCCAACAGGAGTAGAGTCATTACCTGACAATTCAGGGGCCCGAACCTGTATAAAAATCCTCGTCCACATCTCTTTTACCTCAATCTCGCACATATCCTAGTACCAACGATCTCCATACTATGCAAATATCGTAGTCGTGACATCAACCGTCGACACATATAGGAACCTAATACGTGAATAATTAAAATTCGGAATAATAATAATATAAATTTCAAAATTAGAAAAAGAAAAAAATAAGAGTTCGAGTAGGAATAAAATTTATAAATAACTGAAATTCGGAATTAAAAATAAGGAATATTGAAAGAAGAGTCCATGCAAGAATCCTATACAAGATTAATTAAAATTAGGAATAAAAAAAATAAAAAATCGAAATTAGAAAAAAGAAAAGAAAATAAGAGTTCAAATAGGAATACAATTTAAAATTAACTTAAATTCGGAATTAAATATAAGCAATATTGAAATAAGATTACATATAAGAACTCAATAGTAGATTAATTAAAATTCAGAATAAAAAATAAAATAAAATCCAAAATTGGGCAAATTAAATAAAGAGTTAAAGTAGGAATACAATTTTGAAACAACTGAAATTGAAAAAATAAAAAATAAAATTATCAAAAGAACATAATAATAAATAAAGTAAATTCTGAAATTAGAAAAAGAAAAAATGATTTCAACTAGAATACAATTTGTAAATAACTAAAATTGGTGATAAAAAATAAGACTATTGAAAGAAAAGATCATCTAAAACACATGACGAGATTAATTAAGTAAAAGGCCTATAGAGAAGCAGAGTGATGGCGTTTGATGAGACATCTAAAAGCTATTAATAAAACACCAAATAGAATCATAATGATGATTAAAAGGAAGGACGACAGAAAGGTCGTGAAGCAATCAATCAAGGCGGTTGGCGGAGACTTCTAGAAAGTAAAAAAAAAAACCACAATAATAATAATATTTGATTTTTAAAATCTCAATTACAATAAAAATGGGAGGCAGCAGGCGGGTCATATAGGAGTACAATGGTAGAGCCACCGATGGTTGGTGGGTCTTCTAGAAAGTAAAAAATGAATTCCAACGATAATTATGTTCGATTTTTACAATCCCAATGACAATAAAGATTATGCAGCGGACGGGCCGTAGAGAAGTATAGTGGCAGCGTTTGACGGGATTTCTAAAATTATAAAAAATATGAAATCCAATGAGACATTAAAACTCTAAAGAAAAAGGTTCAATTTTTAAAGGTTCGGGCTTTTAAAAAGTAAAAAAAAAACCCAATGATAATCATGTTTGATTTTAAAATCTCAATGACAATAAAGAAGGGCGGGAGCGGGCTAGCCGTAGAGGAGTACAGTGACAAAGTCGCTGACGTTTTGGCGGAACTTCTAGAAAGTAAAAAAAAAACCTAAACGATAATTATGTTCAATTTTAAAATAGCAATGACAATAAAGAGAAGATGCAGTGGACGGTTGTAGAATAGTATAATGACAGTGTTTGACGGAACTTCTAGAAATTATAAAAAAGAAGCCCAACAGGGCAATAAACTCTAAAAACTTATAAAAAAATAATATGCCAGAAGTAAGGGGTAGCAGTTGAAGTGTCTTTTAAAAAATATAAAATTAGAGATAAGAGGATGATAAGGTTTGGTACAATGAGATAACTATATAATAAATCTTAAGTAAAATCATATTAAAAAATATATAATTTTATATGGGTGCTAGCCGCGCAATTGCGCAGGCCACCCAGCTAGTTATTTAAAAATCATACTTTTTAATCATGGCATAAATAATTCGGTTGATTTTCTACCCTTATAAACGCAGGTAAAATGCATGCCCGCACATTTGTATGGGTTCCCTTTCTAGTTAATTTTAAAAAGTAACTATCATTACAGACACATGATTATATATTATAGGATTTTTAAGTAAAACTGTGTAATTCCTTAAGAAAACGTACAATCTAAAATCCGTTTATTCCGGAGGTGGCCTAAACATATCAGGTGCCCACCTGGAAGCCACCGACGTGACAAAAGTATAGGAGGCAGCGGCAGTTCCCGTCTTCCCTTTACCTTGCACCTTAAGTACAAGCCAGATCGAACTCCAATGCTTGATCCGTGAAATGGTAAAGGCGAGCACACCACCGCTAACACATGACATGATATGGATTAGCTTGCAAGCTACCCATCGCGCACGTTGCCCAGACACGACGGATTCGTTCTAATCCACCACACTCCAAAACCCCAGACACGGACCGAGAACTCAAAGGCCAACCCAATCCAAACCAACCGCGGTGTCCCCAATCCACCCCCGCACACTGAACACGGTACAGCTGTTGCCGCAACACGCACGGACGCTCGGTCATGCTCACCATCAAATTTTGCCGGAAGATGCGAAACCACCGAGCCGACGCCGAGCCCTTTCCGCTTAAAAGCGGCCTCGTCCTTCCGCCCCGAAAGGCCGAAACAATCCGCGCTCACATGCACCGCCCAACTCCCCACCCCACATGCCCCGAGCCCGCGCCCGCCCGCGCATCGCCACGGACGCTCAAAGCGGCCGCATGCGCAAGCCTCACCTCGCAGGCAGGTACGCCGCGAATGCGCTTCGAATCCTTAGTGTGCATCATGGCCATGTCGCCGTCGTCGGTTAGTAGTACTACGTACTACCATCAACACTACTACTATCTCGCAATGATAAAAAGGGCGGGCGGGTGTGCGAGGGGGTGGAGCCCATCGCATGCAGGGGCCGTGGGGAGCTGGGGCAACGAACATTACAGTCCTGTTTGGTACAGCTCCAACTTCTAAATATTGCTCCAGAAGTTGAGTCTGGAGTGAAGTTGTGGAGCTGCTTAGACCCAGCTCCACAACTGTATATTTTGTAAGAGAGCTCCACCCAACTCCACTCCCAGTTTTAGTGGAGCTGAAACTGTTTGGCTGAGCTCCAGTTCTAAGAGGGTGAAACTGGAGTTGGAGCTGTGCCAAACAGACCCTACTTGTCACGGGCTCCAGTTGACAAAAGGCAAACGGATCCTGCTGCCCGATCGTGTTTTTGGCGAAAAGGAGCCATGGGGGCCATCTCGTCCGTTTTGCGCGCTGCTCGCTCGTCGGCTCGTTCAAGAGATGAAACCTGTCTACCTATCTATCGGCCATCGCAAGCAAAGCCTCCACTTGCAAAAGGAACTGGTTAGTAGGACACTGTCATCATCGGGAAAATGACCTTAAAAAAGCATGAGCCTCACGTTGCTGCACTGATGTTGACGGCACTGTTGAGTCGACAAACAGGAGAGCATAGCAAGCAGAGGCTTCAGCATTTGGGAAGTGGAGTAATAAGATATCACTAGCAGTAAACATCAAGGAAAACGTTGACATCTCCCTTCGTCCAAAGGAGACCACGGAGTTTGACCGATTTCACACGCAAATCTGACAAGGGAACACTGGTAAATTACAGAAGCATAGAATGTTTTGCTACTATCGTACGGTGGGCGCGAGCAGGCAGAAAATCGCAGAGCAAGACAGCAACAAGGCCAGTATGAGTTCATTGGGCAGCAGGATTATCATCCACACAGCATTCAGTCACCTGCACACAGACCAGATGACGTTTTCAGTAAGTAATCTTCAGACATTGCAGGATACAGACATAAACACGCACGAAATAATTTGGGAAGATCAAGTAGTCGTACCATTAGTTGATCGAGAACTGGCCGCCGAGAAGTCAGAGGATGCCATTGGTATGGAGATCGACAGTTGGGTGCCTGAGAATGACGAAAGATTAGCATTCTCATCAGCGAGGTCTGACCATGAATCCCTTCCCTTTGGCCACTCATCAAAGAAGGGACGCAGCGTCTGGTTCTCTTGCTTCACAGAATCGACAGCCGCATAGTCGTTCCCAAAGAACGAAAGTGGCTGCCTCTGAACCTTTGAAAGTGAGCTGGGGGTGTTCTGACCAAGGTCACTTAGTGCCCCAAGCTGAGAATAGCTTGAAAGGGGAAATGGCGAGTTCTGAGATGGCAGCAGCCGCCATGGATTTTCAATAGATGTGTTGATAGCTTCAGTAATGAGTTGACTGTGCTCATCTGACAAAGATCTTGTGCCGTAAGCAGTATACCTGAATTTGAGAAGATACAATGATTGGGCCAAATTAGTAGGAAACACGAATGCAAGTGCTAGGCATGTACCTATCGAAAATATGTCAACTAAGTTTTTAGAATATAATTAGGAAGAAAATATTCATAAGGGCTCAATTGTAAGAATGAAATAAATCCATGTACCGGAGGAAACGATGTTAGTTAACCTAAGTCCGACAAATAAACTAGAAAGAATCCAAAGCATTATTATCATATAAAAAAATAAAAGTACATTTTTCCAAAAGTTAGTATTCTTGTCATGAATTCATATAAGCAAACATAGAACCATGGTTTAACTAGTCATATATTGCAGCAAATCATGGCCCAAAAAACATTCTATTTTGCAGTAAAACCAGAAGACAGTTTAGTTGCAGCAGCAAGTCAGCTGAACCATAAACAGGTGATGACAAGAGCAGAAACAAAAGAAACAATCAAAAGACTAAGGTGACCAAATAATTCAATAACTAAACCAAATCAACACGAACATGCACTGTAGAGTTATGCATTTGGTGAAGTAAATAATGAGGCAAGGTACTAAGGCCGTGTTTAGTTCACACCAAAATTGGAAGTTTAGTTGAAATTGGAACGATGTGACGGAAAAGTTGGAAGTTTGTGTGTGTAGGAAAGTTTTAATGCGATGGAAAAGTTGGAAGTTTGAAGAATTATTTTGGAACTAAACACGGCGTAAGGTCAGACTGAGATTCACTGAAGATAAATCAAAGAGTTCATTTTTTTTTGTGGGGAAGATAAATCAAAGAGTTGTATTGTTAAAAACTAATCATCAACATTGGATGAGTATAGAGTTGACTTGGAGCATCATGCAGCTCATGCTGGCCACTGGAAAATGTTTCAGGGATAGTGGTGATCGGTGAGACATCTTCAGAGACCAAGTATTTTTCAGGGGCCAAATAATTGACTGCGTCCCTGAAGAGCAGAGACAGAAACAACTGGATTCTGTGGAGGAATAAAGAGGTGGAGTAAATGCCAAGGGAAGCCATGATCAGCTACCAGCAGGCACAAGCACTGCGAGGGCAGACACAAATATGTAGTAGTATCATCTTTATGGACAGTACATGTTTCAAACTACTGGGCCAAAGCCATGTTAAGACCCTGCACCCCAGTTTCACCTGAGCAGAAATCTCTTATGGAGACTGTCCCCGGCTTCTGGGGCTGAAAACTGATACCAGAAAGTATGGGAAGGGCAAAGAGGCAGCACTCTGGAAACCTAAACATAACACAATTTTTTGCAGTGCAGAGAGTAAAGTTTCAGACTTTCAGTGATTGCGCATGGCAGCACCAAATCGAAGTAGTACTACTGAGCATGGACAGCTGGTTTGATTGCCACCAATGCAAACAAATGGGACACAGTTATTAACCGATCACAAAGAAAAATACAGATTCATGACTGCATCCATCTGACACCAATCAGTTAGAGCATGGCACCTTTTTTTTTAGACAACGGAAGGATACATATCATGATTCAAGACACTGCTAAACAAGTAAATATGGCGTTTGATTAAAAAAAATGAACAATCACCTGAGATCTTTGCCTGTTCCACCACCAACAGCTGCATAAGGGACAGCATTATCCATGTGCAGCTGAGAACCCAACGCCGAGCCAAATGAGCTGGGCATGTTCCTCCCCCCGCCCCCGCCATTGCTGCCGGCAATAGCAGGGTAAAGACAGTGGTTTTGGAAGCTGCTGCCATTGGAGGCAGCAGCAAGGGGCGCCGCCGCGGAACTGACAACAGCGGAGGGCGGTTGGGACTGGGCGACCAGCTGCGTTTCCACAGGCTTTCTTGAACGGTTGCGGCCGCGGTGCATGTGGCGCTCGCAGTACTTGGAATCCGGCGCGGCCTCCTTCGAGCACCGCCATTTCTTGCCATCCGTACGCCGGCACCGCCCTGGCTCTGGGTCCAGCTTCTTGCCGAAGTACGGACCATATCCAACTGTACAAAAACAGGCACGTCGTACCAACCGTGTTACACACAACAATGCATTTGTTGGTAATGCATTTTGAGTTCCTAATAGAATGGCATTTGAATATTTGAGAAGTCCATATCCGATCCATATGCAGGGCATAGTTATCTGTTCTTAGCCATCGCTCAAAAACGGTGAGCAAGAAAACAGTTTGCCAGGGTGTTGGTTCACAGAGAAAATGGCTTATCCCATGGGCATACTGATAAACAAAAGATTTTATTTCAGACAAGAGCGTGTGCACGTCCTCTATCAGATCAAACAGAGACAGAATGATGGGCAAGCTCCCCCAAATGATGTGCTAATCGTGAAGCGAGCACGAGTTTTGGATTAAAAAACACGCCTTTTTAGTACCGAATCGGGGGATAGCATAAAAACACACACGCATGTTTCTTGAATCGCGTAACCCGGATTAACAAATGACCGGAGCCAATTAACAAATGGAAGCAAAGTACGCCTGATCGGAATAAACAAAGAAGCCGACACTAAACAAGCATCCAAAAGCAATGCAGCGATGGTAGAGGAGAGGCAAGAAATAGGAACACGACGTACGGGCGGGATGGTTGTAGAAGCGGGCGGCGAGGGAGTCGAGTCCCCGGCGGATGGGGAGCACGAGATCCGGCGGGACGGGCACGCCGGCCACCAGATACTTGTATATGAGCGCTTGCTGCTCCAGCTCCTCGTACTGCGCCGCGGTGAACGGCGGCAGCCTCGCCGCCGCCGCAGGCCACCTCGCGGTCATCGGCGCGTCCTCCCCCATCGCGACGCCACCACCGCCCCTGCACCCACCCACCCACACACACAACGTCTCACCGTGTTGTCACATGCACCACTGGAGCCAAGAAAATGGCTTATAGCTAGCCGCGGGTTCGCGTTGCTTACGCGGAGAGCGGGGTGGAGCGGCAGAAGGGGAGGAGGGAGGCGGTCGCGGCGGCCGGGGACGAGCGGTGGTCGGCCACCGCCGGAGACAGGGAGGCATACGGCAGCGCCATCCCTTCCCTCTCTCTCTCAATCTCTCTCTCGCTCTCTCTCGCTCGCAACGCAAGCACACGCCGCGGTCTTTAGTAATGGTGCTTTGCTTCTCTCGCTCGCGCGCGCGCCTTTATTGCGCGGTTTGTCTCTCTCTCTCTCTCTCCCGCTGCGGCTACGAGCTCTCGACCAGGGGCGAGGAGTCGCGCGCGGACGTCGAGCCCGACACGAGAGGGCGCGCTCCGACCCGAGCTAGACGACAAACACCTGCCTCCCCCCGGGCCTGTCGACCTAGCGGACGTAGCGGCGTGGTACGAGCAGTAGCATTTCCATTTTCTCCTTTCACTCTCTCTCTCTCTCTCTCTCTCGTTATCTCGTGGCGTAGTACGTACAGCACAGATTTTTCTTCCGAGTAAAGTGCGACGCTGCGTTTGTGTTTGGTTTGCTGTATTTTTATTTGGAAAAATGGGGGAATGGATGGATGGATATACATGCAGAGACGCTGTAGTCGGTAGCGCGAGTAGTGACAAGTATTGCGTGGGGAGAGAGAAAGGATGGGGGGTCGGGGACTGTCGATTTGGGCTGTTCCTTTGTTGCGGTTCCCAACGCCGGAGCAATAAAAAGGCGATGAGAGGATGACGGAGCAACCGTCGCAGTTGCTTTTCGACCTGCCATTTTTTTGCTACTGCTAGTCTGCTGCTCCAACATCTTCTTGCGTCTATATAGAGCGTGTGCATTAGACATCTTGAAGGAAAATAAAACATGAGAGTTTGAATTTATGGTGTGTTTAGTTCACATTAAAAATTTAAAGTTTGGTTGAAATTAGAACGATGTAACGGAAAAGTTGGAAATTTGTGTGTGTAGGAAAGTTTTAATGTAATAGAAAAGTTTGAAGTTTGAAGAAAAAGTTTGGAAATAAACTCGGCCTCAGTACTACTCCATAGAGATCGAAGACATGCAACCGTAGGTCAATGAAATAAATATATGCTCAATGCACGATTGCCATTGATAATTTAGTCGTATTAATAGAAATTACATTTTATCCATGGTAATTTTGGAACAAAGTATTTTTAACTAAAATTTTATAGGATCGAAATTTTATAGGATTTTTTTTCTGTTGAGTCCTTTCCTCCACTTTTTAGAGAATTCAAACCTAAGCTCAAACCTCATGATTTAATTTCCTTTGAAGGGCTTATTTGGTTTATAGGATTTTCAAATTATAAGAATAAAAAATGCAAGTAGTTAGGTGGTCACATGCACTCCAGTTCTTAGAATGTTTTCAGTATGTCTTACCTCGTACTAAAAATCCTATAAAATAAGAAACTTCAAATGCTAAAAAAAAAGTGCTTAACCATCTCAAATGCTTGTATATATGTATACAGACTCAATTTATATGTATAGATTTAATAGTATTGTATGTCAAACGATGCGGTCAAGATTACGAGATATCATTTGGAAATTCTGATTTTGGGTTATATGATTAACAATATAAAACGGGAGAGCAGTAGTAATAGTACTAGTTTGTTTCAGTTTGCTTGCCATGAGGCAATTAATCACTACCAGGTTTCGAGTTCACAATAATGGTGTGGAACTTCTCTGTTTTATTCGACGTTGGAATACCTCAAAACAGTGTACTAATATACTATTACTACTACAGTACCACAAGATCAGTAACATGTGGAGCTGGATTGACGTATTGTAATGCAGATGAAGATTTTTTATTAATATTATTTGGTGTGGGTTATCTGGGTTTTAGTTCTTCCAGTAACATTTTCCAAAGACTAATCGGATGAACTGCGGTTGATAAATCGTAAAAAATGAATTACAAATAAAAAATATATCTATAATACTAGTGGTTTCAAAACCAAGGCTGCAAGAGAAACTACGGTAAAAAGAAAACTTAGAATAAATACTTTAAGTTACGAGAGTTAAATTAGGCCTTGTTTAGTTTTTTTTTCCAAAAACATCAAATCGAATCTTTAGTCATATGCATAAAGCATTAAATATAGATAAAATAAAAAACTAATTGCACAGTTTGTATAAAAATCGCGAGACGAATCTTTTGAGCCTAGTTAGTCCATGATTAGTCAGAAGTGCTAAAGTAACCTACATGTGCTAATGACGGATTAGTTAGGCTCAATAAATTCGTCTCGCGGTTTCCAGTCAAGTTATGAAATTAGTTTTTTCATTCGCGCCCGAAAACCCCTTCCGACATCCAGTCAAACGTCTGATGTGACACCTAAAAATTTTCTTTTCATGAACTAAACAAGGTCTTATAAGCCAATAAGCAAATTGTTAGATATATGTTCAACGAATTGACTAGTTTATTAGTGGTCGAAATGTATGGAGACTCGTGTCCATTAATGCATTTACCATTTTGGTCGATTTGTTCTACCTTAAATCAGCGTATAAACCGATAGAAAAGGCGAGGCGCTTACAAATCGGGCGCCCGATTTTTTTTCAATAATCGGGCGCTGTTCCATTTAGTAAATCAGAAATGTTTCACTAAGTATATCGAAAACGTTTCAATCGTTTAAAACTTGAAACTCAACCAAATCATCTCATGTAACATTTTACTACAACATATGAAACAAACAGTTTCTAAAAATTCGGGTGTTGTTTCACCATATATAAAACAATGTTTCAGCAAATAGCGAAAGGATATTTCAATTCATTGTAACATTTGATCTATACATAGTGAAACATCACGAGTATACTTGCTAAAATACTGTTAGTGAAACATAAATTAAAACGGATTCCCTTAATATAGTGTTTTCATAATATGTGGGTGATTTGTTGCAACGGCGCATCTAATGGGGCGTGTGGTGGGGACAACGCGGGAAGCAGGGTGCACCCGATTTTTCTGACGCTGATCGGGAGCCCGATCGCTAGTATTTTCCTAGAAAAGGGAGCGGATAGTTCTCTTGTCCCTAAAGTAACCAATATATATACTCCATCCGTTCCAATATAAATGTAACCTAGTATAGGTGTGACGTACTGACCCATCCTAAGACCCATCCTAAGAATATGAATCTGGACATCTTAGAATCTATCACATATGTATTAGGTTGCAGTTATATTAGGACGAAAGAAATAATAAGAATATCCTACGGTATGTCTGGTTTCGTACTCTATCAAAAAATATTGGTAGTGCCAAAATTCAGGTTAGTTTTGGCAGTTGCACTGCCAACTCTTTCGTTGGGTAAGGTTTATTTAGTTTGATACTAGTTAAAAACCGAAACTTTGATTAAAATCTAGAAAGTTTCAAATTGTATGTTAGCAATGGTAATGATGTGTCTTCAAACCAAAACAACATATCTACTATTTAAGTTACCAAAATATTAATAGAGCATATTTTTGGCTTCAATGCAAAGAGGGGGAGGGGGGGTAAGACGACACACATATATATAGATGAGCGGAAAAACGAAAACATGTAAAGGTTGACAAGAGATGTAGGTACAAAGGCTATGAGAAACGGTAATGGGGTTATATAATGGGCACACTTTAAGGAGGAAGAAGAGACCCATGGTTTGGACAACACATGGTTGCTGAGATTATAATCGAAGAAGAGCAAATCTTTCAGAAGTTTAGATAACAAACGTTTACATGTTTAGATAACAAACGCTATCCAAAAATCATTTGAGTTTTTTAGGACAATAACCCCGGCAGTCCCTAAAATTTATTCCAAGGTCAATTTGTTAGTCCTCCATTTTGTTCAGACATACCCTTTAGGTTTGTCATACAGTTCAATATGGTTCCTAGTCCCAACTGTAGAAGGAGATTTGGATCAATCGTGACTTTCATTGATCAATGGAGCTTACATTTATACATGTACAGCAAGGCTTGGGAGCTGCTTGGGCCTAACTAATCTCCTGGTCTAACAGACTGTCACGCCCGGAATTTCTATCCAAAATTCCAAACACTTACATGTGTGTAAACCCTCGTCCAGGAATCAGCCGAGGCACACAATAACAAATTGATAATAGAGTACAATTATTACTCTAATTAATAAACGAATAAAATGTCATTACAGAGGTAGATAGTTCCTCTCAATCAATAAAGATCTAAGCAGCGGAAAATAAAGATAAACAGCGCAGACGGCTCCACTCCACAGGCAGCTTGACAAGGACTACGCCAAATCCTCAACACCATCAGCATCACTGTAGAACTCCTCCTCTGATGAATGATTGCAAGGTGAGTATATGACATACTCAGCAAGCCACGCAGCAAATATGCAAGTGCACAGGATAACCAAGGATGGCATAATATAAGCTTCTTTGCATAAATAGCATTTAATGAATATTTCAGAATTTAATAAAACAGTAGAGTATTAATTAAACAGTATTAATCCAACACCATACAACATACCCTGTTGTATAGGCCCAACCATTCTGAACAACCAATCCCGGCTGCACAGTCCTAATCTCCAAACCAGGAATATACCATTCCAAACCAGGAGATAATCAATTATTACCAGTTGTAACATCATTCATTATAGTGTGAAGGGTGAGACTAATCACGAAAGACATTGTTAGACCCGCCCATAACCGCGGGCGCGGCTATTCGAATAGTTTTACTCTGATCAGAGGTGTACCACTGTACCCACAAGACACAGCCCCACAACATGTCACCATGTGCCTTGATACCACCATGGTACCTCGGAAACGAGCTGTGACATTACCCCTCACACAACACAATTCACTACAGTGCACCATTCCTGGATCATAATCACCCCCTTATAAACAAGGCATGGACTCCCCAGCGACCCCCGTGGGCTTATCTCCGCCACTTCTCAGTCTGGTGCTCCGCAATGAACTATGCTATACAAAAGATAAAGCCGTTGCCCACGCTGGCTTGTGGTTGGCACGGTTAATGTTTCACAACCGAAACTCGTGAACCGGTCCTTAATTGTCATGAGCACGACCATCAAAACCATGTACTCACAACCCACCATTATCAGGTTTTAGTTGACAAATTAATTAATTAACCAATCACGATTGACCATCGTGAACTATCATTAAGCCATCATTAAATAATAGTGAATCATAAGTTATCCCATTAGTGTGCTAAAGTTTCTAAGCAGGGCTAAGCAATTACATCTAATATCTAGTCGAACCAATATAAAGCTCAACTAGTCAAGTTATAATAACCCAAGGTATCAAGGAATAAGATAATCAAGAACAAAAGGGCTATAACAAACAATAGGTTAATTCCACCCAATGACATTCGAAAATAAATGCAATAGTTGAATAAAAACAATAGCTTTAAACGGGATCAACACGCTCAAAGGATTGATTAGGATCTGTGTGACTTGCCTTGCTGGCCTTGGAACTCTTCTAAATCTTCTCCTACGAAAACGGACTCTCCGGAAACGTCGGATTCTAAACAGAAAAGAGCAAAAACACCGAAACAGCACATAATCAAGCATGAACAGTACATGTGGATATTTTTAACAGGTAGATCTCAATTTTAGAAAAATTTAGAGACTTGAACCAACTAAATCCGAGCTAAGATGAATTAGTTATGAATTTTTAAAGATTAAATCGGATTAAATCATTTATATAAATTTTAATTGAATTATGACGCAATAATGAATTATTTTTGAAAAGGAAAAAGGGAATTATTGCGTCAGCGGGCTCGGGTTTACGGTGGACCGGGTCCACGGCGGCGGTTCACGAATCGGACGGCCGAGATCTAATCAACTCGAACGGACGGCCGAGATCTATCGGCTCACGGCCGGCTCACGGGAGACGGCGATGATGACGTCAGCGATGACGTCACCGCCGGCGGCGGCTCGGGCACGCATGCCCGCCGGCGAACGACGGCGCGGCGGCGCGAACGGATGGCACCGAAACGATGCGGGCATCGCGGCGAACTCACCGGTGACCAAAACGACGGCGGAGAACGACCGGACGGCGACGGCGGCGAGGTTGAAGCGACGGCGGTCTTCGGGTCGATGGTGACGGCGGTGCTCCGGCGGGGTACAGCGGCAACGGAGGGACGGACGAGTACGGCGACGCGACGGCGACCACGACGGTAGCCTTCCCGAGCGACGGCGACGACCGGAACGACGGCGGCGCACGGCTGGAGCGGCGGCGGCGACGGCGGCGCTAGGGTTGCACGGCGCTAGAGCACTTCGGGCGACGAGAGGCGAAGGCGAGGGCGGCGGCGGGTAGAGGGGAGCTCGGGGGTCCTTTTAAAGGGGTCGGAAGGCGGCGGCGAAGCCCACGGCGGCCCGGCGACGGCGATGGAAAGTAAGGGTTCGCCGACTCCGATTCGAGATCGAATCCACGAATTTCCAAAGCGAGATAGCGATCGATTCCAAAGAGAGAAAGATAGAGGAGATCACGGCGACCATTTCCCCTCAAACGATTTCACCGGAGATGGAAAGACGCGGCCGAATTGGAAGGGCGGCGGCGGCTAGGGTTTCGGGCGTGGGCGGCGCGACGAAGACGACGCATCCGACAGGTGGACCCCACCTGTCAGCGAGCGGGAGAGAGGGAGGAGAGCGGCTGCGCGCGCGCGCGGCGGCTCGGCTGGGCTGACTTGGCCGAAGAGAGAGAGAGGAGGTTTTGGGCCGACTTTTGGCCCAAAGCCAAAAGAGGAATTTTAAAACCTTTTTTCAATTGAAATTATTTATTAAATGCAATTCCATTTATTAAAAATACTTCCTTAGCTCAAATAAATCCCAGAAAAATCTAGGAATTATAGAATTAAGCAAAGTATTTAATAAAATTTTATCTGGCCCAATTTTATATTGGAATTTATTATTTTAAATTAGATCTTTTCTTCTAGGCTTTTAAAAATCATTTCTGATAATTCCATTTAAACAATAATTTATAATTTTAGGATTTTTAGGGTGTGACACAGACGTGCAGCGGTGCGAGGAGCGCTGCGCGTCGTGCGCGTGGAGCGCACCACGAGAGTTTGACGAAGCCGTTCGCCAACACCCCCCCCACCGCAGTCGCAGCCGTCGTATCACCGACGCAGAGACTGGCTCGGAACTCGTTGAACATGCTTGAAGGAAGCCCTTTCGTGAACACAACCGCGAACTGATGGGCACTCGGTATCGGTAGGACGCGAAGTTCACCGAGCGCGACCTTCTCCCTGACGAAGTGGATGTCGAGCTCGATGTGTTTGGTCCGCTTGTGGTGCACCGGATTCTTGGACATGTAGACGCTGGAGATGTTGTCACAGTAAGCGATCGTCGCTTGTGGAACACGGCAGTGGAGTTCACTGAGCAGCTGGCGCAACCAAGTGCATTCCGCCACCGCGTTCGCCACACCTCTGTACTCGACTTCTGCACTTGACCTCGAGACGGTCATCTGCCGCTTGGACGACCAGGAGATGAGGGAGTCGCCGAGGAAGATGCAAAAGCCGGACGTGGAACGCCGGGTGTCGGGGCAGCCGGCCCAATCTGCGTCGCTGAAGGCGGTGAGCGTCGGCGACGTCGAGGCGCGAAGGTGTAAGCCAAACGCGGCTGTTCCCTTGATGTAGCGCAGGATCCGCTTCAGCAGGGTGGCGTGAGCTTCGCGCGGAGCATGCATGTGCAAGCACACCTGCTGGACGGCGTAGGGGATGTCGGGCCACGTCAAGGTCAGGTACTGGAGAGCGCTTGCAATGCTGCGGTACCAGGAGGAGTCCTGGAAGAGAGGCCCCTCGTCGCTTGACAGCTTGGGTTTAGCGTCCGCCAGAGTGGCGACGGCCTTGCAGTTCGCCATGCCTGCACGTTCGAGGACATCGGTGGCGTACTTGGACTGGCTGAGGACGAACCCGCCGGCAGTGCGCTGAACTTCGATGCCGAGGAAGTACTTCAGGGGCCCCATGTCCTTGACCTTGAACTCCGCTTGAAGGCGATCGATGATGCGCTGCAGCAGGCTCGACGAAGACGCGGAGAGGATCATGTCGTCGACATAGAGGAGGAGGTAGGCCGTGTCGGAGCCACGGCGCAGCACGAACAGTGAGGAGTCGGCGCGGGACTGGACGAAGCCGAGGCTGGTCACATGATCGGCGAAGCACTTGAACCAAGCGCGCGGGGCTTGACGAAGACCGTACAACGAGCGGGAGAGGAGGCACACATCCGCCGGGCGAGCAGCATCGTCAAAGCCTGTGGGCTGCTGGCACAGGACACGTTCCTGAAGATGGCCGTGTAGGAACGCGTTTGAAACGTCCCGTTGATGCGTTGGCCATTGCTTGGAGGAGATCAGCGTCAGCACGGTGCGAATGGTCGCTGGTTTGACGACGGGCGAGAAAGTCTCGCCAAAGTCGACGCCCGGGCACTGGTTAAACCCGCGAACCACCCAACGTGCCTTGTACTTGTCGAGGGAGCCGTCAGCATGAAGCTTGGTCTTGAAGACCCACTTGCCGGTGATGATCCGAGCACCGGGAGGCCGAGGAACCAGAGTCCATGTCCTGTTCACGAGCAGGGCGTCGAACTCAGCCTGCATCGCCACGCGCCAGTTGGGATCCCGGAGCGCCGCGCGAACAGACGAAGGTGTCGGCGACAGGGTCGGCGTGGCAGTAATGGCGTACCACGGGTTGGGTTTGCTGATCCCAGCTCGCGCGCGCGTCGTCATGGCGTGTCGAGGTGGAGAGGCGGACGCTGGCGACGACGTCTCGGGTGATGGAGGCGGCGCGACGTCGTGGGCCGGAGCAGCACTGCTGGGCGTGGACGACGTGGGCAATGGAGGCGGTGCGGCGTCGTGAGCTGGGGCGATGCCGACAGGTGCGACGACGCGCTATGCTGGAGCGGGCAGCAGCACAATAGTGTCATCGCTGTGGTCCGGTGGCAGAGGAGTTGACGGGCGAGGCGATGGCGCGTCGCGAAAAGGGAACACGTCCTCGACGAACGTGACGTGGCGCGACGTGAACACACGGCGGGAGACCAGGTCGTAGCAGCGGTAGCCACGATGGTCAGCCGGGTAGCCGATGAAGACGCACGCCAGGGATCGCGGGCTGAGCTTGTGCGGCGCCGTCGCGATGGTGTTGTGGTAGCAGAGGCAGCCGAACACGCGAAGATGATCGTACGTCGGGGGAGCGCCGAGCAGTAGCTGGTATGGCGTGAGGGAGCCCGTGGCGCGGCATGGCCATCGGTTGATCAGATGCGTCGCCGTCTGCAAGGCTTCAACCCAAAAAGACAAAGGAGCAGCACTGTGAACAAGCATTGTGCGCACGCAGTCATTGATCGTCCGGAGGATACGTTCCGCCTTGCCATTCTGTTGAGAGGAATAGGGGCAGGAGAGGCGAAGAACTGCTCCGTGGAGAGACAGGAGTGAGCGAAGTGCATAAGAATCGTATTCCTTGCCATTGTCAGTTTGCAGAGCTAAAACGGGGAGCCCGAATTGTGTGTGTGCATAAGCAAAGAAGGAACGCACAATATGAAACACCTCAAATTTATTGCGAACAGGAAAGGTCCAAATATAGTGTGTAAAATCATCAAGAAATACCACATAATACTTGTAACCGGAATTGCTATAAATGGGAGAGGTCCAAACATCTGTATGCACTAACTGAAAGGGAAATAGAGTCTGACTAGAGGAGGAGTGGAAAGGAAGCCGCACATTCTTACCTACATTACAAGCAGGACAGTGATGAGGGGCTGATTTATTACATTGGAAATCAAAGGAACCAAAGACCTTGGACAGGGAAGCAGAGCCAGGGTGCCCGAGCCGCAGATGCCAATGCTCTACCGACGGCGAGGAAGTCGCAGAGAGGGCGTGTGGCGATGGCAGACGTAGGGGGTACAGGTCACCCGGGCTGTCACAGCGGAGCTTCACCACCTGAGTTTGAAGATCCTTGATGGAGAAACCAGTTGGATCAAATTCAATGGAGACATTATTATCACGAGTTAGCTTTTTCACAGAGATCAAATTCTTAATCAAGGGAGGAGAAACAAGCACATTATGAAGGTGTAGATCAGTGGAGGATGTGGGAATGTGGGTGGAAGCTGTATGCGTGACAGGCAGCTTGGCACCATTTCCGACAGTGATACAAGAGGAGAAAGGAAGAGGACGGGGATGAGCAAGAATACCAGGGGTGGAGGACATATGTGCTGACGCACCGGTGTCGAGGAACCAATCCGCAGCGCTCGGAGGAGTGGTGGTGGCGACGCCGGCGGACTGCAAGGCGCTGTAGAGCGCACTGTTGTCCCAGGCGCAAGTGGATTGAACTCCTGGAGATGCCGGAGGAAGAGCCGGAAGCAGGTGCTGCGCGGTCATGGCCTGTTGGGCCTGGAACGGCGGGCGAGGGCCCAACAGACCCGCGCCGGGAGCCCGGAACGGGGAAGGCCAGGCCTCGACATAGCCCATCCAGGGGTTGTAGCCCCAAGGCGCAGGAGGGCGAGGCTGGCCGTCGTGCCCAGCACCAGCGCCGCCGCCAGGAATCAAAGGAGCGCCGCCAGGTAGGGTGCCGCCGCCTTGGCCATGACGCTTGCCCCGTCCCTTGGGACGAGGCTGGCCGGTGGTGTCGGAGGTGCCGGAGGAAGACCCGGTGCCAGCGTAGAGGGCCTCCCTGGCTTCAGCCTTGGTGTCGTGCTACATCTGGAGCTCCGCCAGCAGCAGGTAGGAGCGCGCGGTCATGAAAGTGTGCGGCGGATTCCGGACGGCGATGCTGACGCGGAGGGAGCGGAACTTGGTGTTGAGGCCGCGCAGGAGGTTGTAGCACCTGGCTGGGCTCAGACACGGGCATGTTGATGTCGCGGAGGCCGTCGGCTAGTTGCTTCAGCTTGGCGGTGTACTGCGTGATGGTCATGTCACCTTGATTGATCGAGCGTAACTCGGTCTCAAGGTAGACAGACCGTTGGACGGCGTTGTCGCGGAAGGCGCCTTCGATGTCGCTCCACACGGTGAAGGCAGAGGCGCGGGGCCTTGTAGACGACGTCGAAGACGTTCTTGGCAATGGAGTTGTGCAGCCAATTGACCACGCAGTGATCCGCACGGCGCCACTCGGCAGTACGGAGGTCGAGAGCGGGCAGCTCCTGAACATGGGCCTCAAGGCCGAACTTGCCGAGGACCGATTTGAAGCTGCAGCGCCACTGGCTGTAGTTGGAGACATCGAGATCGAGGACGACCGGGACGTGGGAGCGGATGTTGACGGTTTGAAGAACAGAGGCAGAGGGCGCCGGCACAGGCTCTTCGCCAGAGGTGGACGAGGCGTCGGAAGCGCCAGAGCTGTGCGACATGGCTAGCAAGGGAGATGTAGCGAAAGACTAGGACCAGAGGGTCACTGATACCATGTAGAAGGAGATTTGGATCAACCGTGACTTTCATTGATCAATGGAGCTTACATTTATACATGTACAACAAGGCTTGGGAGCTGTCTGGGCCTAACTAATCTCCTAGTCTAACGGACTTGCAGCGGTGCGAGCGGAGCGAGGAGCGCTGCGCGTCGTGCGCGTGGAGCGCGCCACGAGAGTCTGACGAAGCTGTTCGCCAACACCAACGAAAGTGCCATGTGGACATATGCCCATATCATAAATCTTATGTAAGATATATAGCCAAAAGTGTCTAGCTTGTCTATACTTATACGGTTATACCACATAAAAAACGATAACAAATTTTCCATGCTTTTTGGCCTGATGAAAGGAATCGATATGTACATAAATTTGAATCTATTATTTACATTTGATGACTAAAGAAGTAATAGATTTTGAGTATATACATGCAAGCGAAGTGTGTAGATAATTTTGTATGGTATTAGTAAGGATAAATTACACATTCAAATATAGATTTTGTATAAGATGATATTGTTGAGATATCGTTTTTAGTGCAGGGTTGAAAGACTGTATTAGACCTTAAGACATGTTTTTATTAAAAATTTGTACTGAACGAAACTTTTGAGACCAAACATTCATTCCCCCATTAAATTGTGGACAACTACTTCAATGTATAAAGTCTTAGAGCCGATTCGAAAATTTGTCACTTATTTTATAGCACTATCAAAATTTAGAGATGTGATCATCAACTATGGTATCCTCCTCTTTAATTTTAAGGCTCCGTTTGAAAGCTCATTTAGCTTTTACAACTTCATCGTTTACTATGTATATGTTTCCCAAACTACTAAACATGGTATTTTTTCTAAATCATTTTATATAGTGTTTTTTTTCTAAAATCAAATAAACATATGTTTTTCTAATTAATATTTAATTATAGTTGAATGGTATTTTTTATTTTGAGTGCGGCAAAAATCTAGCTTACAAACAGGGCCCTTATGCTGAAGTACTAGTAGCGCTAAAAGGACGACACAATAATGCTAAGAGCAGATACAAACATGCAAGCCACGTAGACTGGAGCGATGAATAGACAGAAAAAAGGCAGGAGAGAGAGAGTGAGCGGGTGACTAAATTGTTGCCCGGCTGGACGCATGTTTCGAGAAAAGTGGGCCCAGCCAGGGCAACCATGGTCCATAGATCTGCGTCGGTGAGACAATCTCCAGGGAGCGGTGCGACGCGATCTCTAGGGACCTACCAATGGCGGCGGCGTCCGACGAACCCCTGCGCAAGCGTGCCTTAGTCGCCGACGCGGGGGACCGGCCAAGCAAGCTACCGGACTGCCCTCCTGCACGACATCCTTGCGGTGGTCGGGTCCCAGCAAGCCGTGCGGACGAGTGTGCTGTCACGGCGGTGGAGGGATCAATGGCGCTCGGCGCCGTGTGTCGACATCGACCGGCGGGAGTTCTGCCGCGCGTGCGGGGATGGCGAGGAGGGAGAGCCGGTGGTGGTGGTAGACTGCGATGGCTTCGAGGACTTGCATGGCTCGGTGGCTTCCTCCCAAGGTCGGCGAGCTCAACAACTCAATTTGCTGCGCTTGCATGGATTGATTTTGCTGGCCGAGAAATTGAGAAGGAAAGATGACTGTCACGGAAGAAGATAAAGAAGAGAGAATAAGATGAAGAATAAAATACTATTGCAATGAAAGGATGGACAGACCGGTTAGAACCTGCTTGGAGCAAGTTTAATAGTATAGCTAATTGTTGCTTCTAAATTATTAATAGTCAACTTAATAGTCAATCCATACAATAGTTACATGTAAACATATACTACATAAATAATATCTAGTTCCAACTGTCATATACACATGCATCTTAATGTCCGTGCTGTAGCTAGCTATAATTTATAGTCCGCTGCTCTTCTCTACCCTCTTTTATCTTCTCGAAATGTGTTTATAGCTGACTTATAGTCTGCTATTGTACCAGCTCTTATTATACTGGTAAGCTACTAAACTAACTTTCTCTACTACTGTAGGCGTTACTATTGATCTTGCTCTAATAACCCAATGCTAATAACACAACCGGCTGGGACTCGTCACAATTTGTTCGGAGGCTGTATTTACGTTCCAGCCGTTACAAGTATCATTAATGCGCATTGTGTTTTTTCTCACCTGCCCAAGATCGCATCCTGCAAAGAGCAAGAGCTCAACTGCCCAACTGGCCGAGAGCCCGAGAGGCCGAGAGTACTCGCTCAGTGTAGCCAGTAGTACTACCAGGTGCTCCTGCTAAAAATGTTGAATTTGGGTTCATTAATGAGCGAAAGGACTAGCCAGACAACTTGCTGCCCTGCTCTCAAGTTTCTATATGGGCAGTTAATGGCCTTACACCAGAGCGTACTACCTCCGTACTAAAATATATATAATCGTAAAAATTTGCATCCAACGTTTAATCGTCTGTCTTATAAAAAAATTATAAAAAATTTAAAAAATTAATCACATATAAAATACTATTCATATTTTATCATATAATAATAATAATAATGCTAATCATAAAATAATTTTAAATAAAATTATATTTGTTTTGGGAAGGTGGGAGTAGTACTCCTAGTAACTGTCCCTTTGGTCAAAGGGTATCTGCTACCCCCCGGCCTCTTCTGGCAGCCGTTGGTTAGTTTTTCTCACCCGGCGCCAGCTTGAGTGACAGGCACAGCGGCACTGTTACAATATTGCCGCGACAGTGGCAACTCAGACTGTGTTTACGTTAAAATTGAAAAAGCTAGAAACTAAGGGCCTGTTTGGTATTTCAATTTAGTTTCAGAAGTTGGGTATAAAGTGAAGTTGTGGAGCTGTCTAAACCCAGCTCCACAACTCTAGTTTATTTTATGAGAGAGCTTCACCCAGCTCCACTCTCAATTTTAGTGGAGCTAAAATTATTTGGCTAAGCTACAGCTGGAGCTGTGTCAAACAGGCCCTAAACAAGCACTCACTCACATGACAAAATGCGTAGCCCAGGAGGACGTTTAACGTGCTTCCACCGTAGAGATGCCGAGCCACGGAGACGAGCACGACGACGACGTCACGCGGAACCGCGAGCAGCGCGACTTTTTCTGGCCGAATCCATGTGGGAGTCGCCGTGACGACGACCCGCGCCGCGCGAGCCCTTGCCAGAGTCGCCGCGCCACCGCATCGAGTAATTCGTTTTCTTTCTCTTGGAAACGTGCGTTTCCCTGAACACGAAGCTGGATTTGTTTTTGCTCCCCATGCTGTACTCCGGGGTGATCACAGAATCGCAAGAACGGACGTCAGCACGCTGGTGCAGCGCCGGACTGCATGAAGATGAAGGACTAGTAAAAAACATCAACGCCCAGATTATTTTGGGTTGAATTTGCATGCCTGTGTTGCCCGTGTACTCCTAGTATGTTCCTACCAGGACCTCGCCGGTGTCAGCTTTGACGAGGAAACGGAAAAAACAAAACAAAAAGAAACAGGTAGGAACAGTGCATGCATGCGACCCAGCTGGATCGCTCGGCACCACCCAGATATCTTTTGTGCAGAGGGGAGGAAGGGAAAAGTACCCCACGCACGAAAAGAAAAAAAAATCTAAGTACTGTACCACTGTGATGCACAGACGGCCAAAAGCTTTCTCTCGCAGCCTCGCCTCGCGCCGTTTCACCGAGCAGGCAAGGTATCAAACCAATCGACGGAGCAGGCCAGCAGGGGGAGCAGCACAGTAGCGGAAGCTAGCGGATCGGAGCAGCAGTAACGGTGTAGGGGCACAGTAGCGAAGCGTTGCAACCGTGTCGCGTGCATGCGCCGCTGCTGCAGCGATGCCGCGACGGCGAGGTCGCCGTTGACGCCGCATGCATCTATTGCTGCTCGTCGAGTTGGCAACGGCATGGCATCGGTTGGGGCTTTGCAGGACAGGTGGTGCACGTGATGGGGAGGGAGGAGGCATGCTTCCCTATATTAGCCCAGCTACGGGGGCGCAGGCGCTAGAGTAGGATGCCAATGTCACGTCACGCCCGCTAGCTATAGCTGCAACTGCGTCTGCATGCCTACGCTTTTCTCTGCTCCATCCATCGTGACACTGTGTTTCCTCAGGGGGAGAGTAGTACCTCTACCTGCAACTGCGAGCTGCGTGATGGGCCGATGCGCCGCAGAGATATAAAGGACCACTTGGCTTTTCTTCCCCTGGCCAAGACGGGTCCCGTCCGTCGATCGATCCATTTCTTACGGTCTAAGCTCGTTCACATGAAGTAGTACTCCCACATGCTACTCCCTCCGCTAAAAAAAAGTTTCCGTGTCCAACTTTTACTGTCCGTCTTATATGAAATTTTTTTATTATTTGTATTTTCATTATTATTAGATGATAAAACATGATTAATATTTTATAGGTGACTTGTCTTTTTAATTTTTTTCATAATTTTTTCAAATAAGACGAACAGTCAAATGTTGCACACGGAGACCAGGGTTTGCTTTTTTTTGGGACGGAGGAAGTATATAACAACTTGTAGTTTGGATTTATTATATAATATACTCCCATATACTAGTATAATACTCCCTCCATCCCATTTAACTTTGAGTTTTTACTTACACTGTTTGACCATTCGTCTTATTCAAAAAATTTTAGAATTATTATTTATTTTCTTTGTGACTTACTTTATTATCCAAAGTGCTTCAAGTATAACTTTTTGGTTTTTATATTTGCGCAATTTTTTTAATAAGACGAGTGGTCAAACTTTGCAAGCAAAAACTCAAAATCCCTTATATTATGGGACGGATGGAGTAACTTCTAAGGGGATGTTCAGATCCAGGGGTGTAAAGTTTTAGCATGTCACATCGAATATTATATATGGTGTCGCATGAGGTGAAAAAGCAAAAAAAACTAATTACAGAATCCGTCAGTAAACTGTGAGACGAATTTATTAAGCTTAATTAATTCGTCATTAGCGAGGCGCCTGTGGCGACTTCGTCAATCTCCAAGATGGATTTGCCGGCCCAGTCTTCGAAGATGCTCATAGGGGTAGGGTTGCGTGCTTGCGTTCGTAGGGGTGAGTATGCGTGTGTTGTACTGTGTAATTCTAAAAAAAACTAATTACAGAATCCGTCAGTAAACTGTGAGACAAATTTATTAAGCCTAATTAATCTGTCATTAATAAATGTTTACTGCATCATCACATTGTCAAATTATATAGCAACTAGCTGGGTGGCCCGCGCAATTGCGCGGCTAGCACCGATATAAAATTATCTATTTTTTAATATAGTTTTATATCTCGTTGTCTTAAGACTTTGAAAACCAAACCTTATCATCCTTGTGTTTCTAATTTTATATTTTTTTTTACGTTACGTCAGTTGCTACTCCTAAATTCTGTCACCCCTCATTTATTTGCTTCCTCGATCTACCACTACTTCTATTTGTTCTCACTAAAACCTCTAAAAATTAGACCTTATAGTTTTTAGAGTTTATTGTCTCGTTTGGGTTTTATTTTTATAATTTTCAGAAGTCTCGTCAAATGCTGCCACCATACTACTCTACGGTCCATCCACTGCCTCTTCTCTTTATTTTCATTGGGATTTTAAAAATCAAACGTAATTACCATTTGGGTTCTTTTTTTATTTCTAGAAGTTCCACCAAACTATCAGCGACTTTACCACTATACTCATGTACAGCTCGCCCGCTGCCCCCTCTTTATTGTCTTTGAGATTTTAAAATTCTAACATGATTATCATTGGGTTTTTTTTTACTTTTTAGAAATCCCGCCAACCGTTGTGACCATGCTGCTTAATGACCCGTCCATCGTCCCTCCTTTTAATCATCATTGGGATTCTATTTGAGGTTTTGTTTATAGTTTTTAGATATTCCATCAACCACCACCACTCTAATCCTTTACATGCATGTTGCTTCTCCTATATTTGTTGTGATTTGTCATCTTTTTATAAATTTTACAAGCCATGTCAAACCCTGTCACCATACTTCTCTTCGGCCTATCCACTACCTCTTCTATTTATTGTCATTGGGATTTTAAAAATCGAACATAATTATTATTTGGGACCATATTTTACTTTCTATAACTCCCGCCAACCGCCATGACCGGGCTGCTTAACGGCCCATCCGTCGTCCCTCCTTTTAATTGTCATTGGGATTTTATTTGAGGTTTTGTTAATAGTTTTTAGATGTCCTATCAACCGCCACCATTCTACTTCTTTGTATTCTTGTTGCTTCTCCCCCTCTTTATTGTTGTTTGTCATCATTTGTGTTCTAGATGGAGTTTTTTTAGAAGTTCATATTTTTCATTCCGATATTTTTATTTATAAATTATATTCCTACTTAAACTCTTATAATTATTTTTCTATTTTCAGAATTTATTTTTTTGTTATTTCAAAGTTTAGTTAATCTCGTCGTATGTTCTAGATGGTCTCTTATTTCAATAGTTTTTATTTTGTATGACGAATTTAAGTTATTTATAAATTGTATTTCTAGGTGAAATATTATTTTTTATTTTTTTATTTTTGGAATTTATTTTAATTTTTATTTAGAATTTTAGTTAATAACGTATTATGTCTTATATGAAATATTTCTTAATGTTTTTTTATTTTCAATTTTATAGTTGTTTCATCCTGCTCAAACTATCTTTTTTATTTATCTAATTTCAGATTTTATTTTATTTTTATTCTGAATTTTAATTAATCTCGTAATGGATTCTTATATGGACTCTTTTTTTTAATATTCCTTATTTTTAATTCCAAATTCCAGTTATTTCTAGATTGTATTCCCACATGGACTCTTCTTTTTCCAATTTCAGATTTTATTTTATTTTTATTCCGAATTTTAATTAATCTCGTATTGGATTCTTATACGAACTCTTCTTTCAATATTGCTTATTTGTAATTCCGAATTTCAGCTATTTTTAAATTGTATTTCTACTTGGACTCTTCTTTTCTTTTTCTCCGATTAATGTGGGAATTTCTAGCCCCTAGAACTCTTCTTTCAATATTGCTTATTTGTAATTCCGAATTTCAGCTACTTTTAAATTGTATTTCTACTTGGACTCTTCCTTTCTTTTTCTCTGATTAATGTGGGAATTTCTAGCCCCCACAGCGAACGTGGTGCCTTCTTTTCGAGCTGTTTTAATAATATAATAGATTAGACTTAAAAGATTCGTCTCGCAAATTAGTCACAATTTGTACAATTAGTTTTTTAGCCTATATTTAATACTTTATGCAGGTGTTCCAACGTTCGAGGTGACAGCGTAAAATTTTTGGTAGGATCTAAACAGGCCTTAAGTTCTAACCTTTAAAATTTATACCAAAATATAACATTTTTTTTAGACTACAACTATTCTCAACAAATCAGCCATTCACCATTTAAAATTTTCACCTAAATCCTTTTCTCAAACAATCAAAATCTTTCCCAATTCAATTCCATCACCTTTCTTAATACCCTTGTCCAAACTAAAACTTTTTATATCTCGGGACAGAGATGGTATTTTACAAATATATTGCTAAAAAACTTATTCTAGACGCCAGTAACCTAGTGTCAACATTCATCGCCGCAACTCCAACGATGCTAGCAACGATAACCTAATCTCTCTAGCAACAAAGATGCAGAGGGGTCAGTCCTAGCACCGAGGATGAATTTATAAAATATTTTTTTGAAAAGGGTTAAATGTAATTTATTTTTTACAAATATATCCTCGGTGCCAAAGTGGTTGGCACTAAGGACTATTTGTAAGAAAAACATTACTATCCGTTTCAAGATAAGTTTATTTTTCATCTATCTTGGACATACTAATACAAAACTAAAAAGACTAGAATACCTCTTTTTATCAAATTCCAATATAACTATTCCTTACTTTATATACTCTCAATACGTCCTAGCTTTCACAAACTCTAATTCAATAATTACTCTAATAATGATTTTGAAACAAGTGAGATGAGCTAAAAATAAACTTATTGCAGGACGGAGGAAGTACATTTTAAGCCTTTTTTGTTTTTTTACAAATAGGCCTCTGACATCAGTGTCTTTAGCACCGACCCCCTTCACATCAGCAATTTAGCTACCATGGGAGAGGGTCACAACAACGTCATTAGCTCTTAGACATTTAACCTTGACACCAATGACCCTATCACCAAGAAAAAGATTTATTTCTGAATTAAGTATTTTCATATATCCATTTATATAAGAAGTTTCTAAAAAGACCAAAATATTTTTTAAAAAAATGTTCTAGAAGTACTACTATTTTTTAGTCCCATCCAAACTCCCCCTTAACACGAGAGTGACATATGCCATACTGACCCATCATTCAGTAACTCGGATGAGAATTGTGTTCTCTATAAGGATGACTAAGGCTCTGTTTGTTTCAGCTTAAGATTATTGTAATCTAGATTATTAAATCAGATTACTCTAAGTTGGATTATAATAAGCTGATATAAAATAATCTACGAGTTGTTTGTTTCTCTGGATTATTAGAGGCATCTAAAGGTAGTGGGTCTTTAGTCACTTAATAATCTGAAAAAAGCTCCTCTATAGGAGATTATTGGATTATAGTAATCTGGCTTATAGATTATAATAATCTAGCATAATAATCTACTTGTTTGTTTCAGCTTACTTCTAATAATTTAGATTATAATAATCCTAAGCTGAATCAAACAGGGCCTAACTATTAAAAAAAATCACTGGCTTCGCCACTCTAATGTTAAGGGGGAGTTTAGATGGAGCTAAAAAATTTTAGTCCCTGTTACATCGGATGTTTGACACTAATTAGAAATATTAAACGTAAACTAATGAAAAAACCCATTTCATAACCCTGGACTAATTCGCGAGACAAATCTATTGAGCCTAATTAATCCATGATTAGCCTATGTGATGCTACAATATACGTTCTCTAATTATAGATTAATTAGGCTTAAAAAAATTGTCTAGTATATTAACTCTCATTTATGCAATTAATTTTATAAGTAGCCTATGTTTAATACTAGTGTCCAAACATCTGATGTGACAGGAACACGCATAAAATCAAATGTCCCGAATGCACTAGCGGACCAGGAAAAATAATATCATGACTGCATAACGTAATTTCACAAACATAAAAACTCTTTTTATATTTATGCCCTATTCCATTGGTGATCTTTAAAGCCTTTTTTTTTATAGATTTTGGGTATACCGATGCATATCAGAACCACTCCTTGGGTCCATTGATCCTTGGGTGAAGGTTAGCAATATTACACGGTAATCTCTCAGTTACCATGGTAAATAGTGATGTCAGGATCGGGAGATTAAATATGATTTTTTTAATATAATACACTGTAGAATGGTTGATGAGGAAACTATATCACGATCTTTCGATAGGTATTGATAACTCTCAATTTGATGGAAACTTCACATACACGATTTGGCTTCTGATCAACACGATCTGAACCCTGCAATCGCAACACCACATCTCTTCTGGTTATCAACCGTGTCGAAACCCGATTGACCTTGTTGAAAAGGCTAATTCCTGCATGCGAATCGAAGAACACAAGCAAGAACAATATAGAATGCAACACAATTGCATGTGAATGATTAAACAGTTGAATTAGGGGTTCCACAAACCGAACCAGCGGCAAAACTGCAATGACAGAAATAATCTAAGCAAAATCCGACTCTAAACGATGACGGCTACTTAATAAATATAATTAGGGATGTCCTAGGGTTGCCCTAGGGCGCACACCCCCTTGGGTTTAGCCCACGACACAATTATAAGGCCCACAACCCAAATCTGATTCAGACTGGATGTGATACGTGGCTTGCTTAGCAGATTGCCGACAGCTCGATGGAAATTTTGACGTGAGACCAAAACTATATGAAAGTAGACTCTACAAACTTTCCAACAAGTACTTATGTGCCCTAAGATTCCTTCTACTTTAGCGGCTAGGTCTATTTGAAATTGATGCTGTTAGGAGGCCTGAATCCGAATCCAGAACGTATAGAACTTCATCTCTTACCTTCTATGAACCAATAGTGACGTGGTGAGGTAGCAGTGGACTTGGAGAGGGTTTTGGTTTGGCCCCAATCAACTTCTTTGATCATCCATGCATTCCTTACGCTCGGTCTCTTTTCCTTCATCCAAGCAAGTACCTTTGCAAACAAAAACATACGAAACTCATGGTGTAGCAACGTTTGTTTAAATATATAACTAGTAAATCTAATATTTTTTTAGAGAAGGGTATTTTTTACCCGGCCTCTACATCCAACCGGATATATACGGCCATTGAAATAGGAAACTTAGCCCCGCAAACAACCCAATTTGAAATTCGCTCCATAGGAGATTTGAACTCAGAACCTTGGGGTACTACTCAGGTCACTGTAACCACTAGGCTAACCCTAAATCCTAAATCTAATATAGAACATATGCACATTTAGTTAATAAATATATAAGGTACTCATAGTCATATCTAAGCTAGTGGTGTCCTTATCAATAGTACAGTTGGAAAGATCGAGATCTTATCATGTTTATAAAGATGAAGATAAAGTCAGTGCACACAAAGTGAGAAAGCCATTAGTGCATGATTAATGAAGTTTCAAGTATTACAAGATTGAAAAGTAAATTTATTTGTTATTTTAAGGCAACTTATATATAAAAAGTTTTATAAGAAACGGTATGTTTAGTAGTTTGAAAAACTGTGCAAATGAAAACCGAGGTAAAATCCACATCTTAAAAAACTTTATATAAGATTTGTAATACATTGTATGAATTAAAGTCTATAACATTAGTTTTGATAAATTTGATCGAGTCTTTTTAAAAAAATTAAGTAGAGGTAAAATCCACATCTTAAGAAACTTTATATAAGATTTGTAATACATTGTATGAATTAAAGTCTATAACATTGATTTTGATAAATTTGATTGAGTTTTTTAAAAAAATTAAGTAGACTTATTTACATTATTTTAAATCCACCTTAATTTAAAAAATGCTTACACATGATCAGGTTCCTATGTAAGATCCCGTCGGTCTTGCGACATCATATAGGTTCAGCATTGTTTTGGTTTGGTAGAATCGCAATATCGTAGTCGTAGCATTTTATGATAATACTACGATCTGGATTAGGATATTTAATCATTGTATACTCGCACGGCAACCCTTTCGGTTTTCTCTCAATTATATTGCTGGATAGCAGAAACCCTTCCCCGAATGGTAAGAGATCGAACCCATCCAATTCAACTGGCATGATCAACACCGCGGTGAATTATCAACCAGCGTGGCCAGTGTTGAACTGCAACGACTCCTACTATTATTACTGCATCAGTTTGAGGAATAAAACCGTTATAAATGTCTACTATCCCGCAGGCTAGCTACCCAGTGTCCAGAGGAGCTCGGCTATCCGGCTAAGGCCCTGTTTAGTTCCAAAGTTTTTTTTTTTTAAACTTTCAACTTTTTATCACATTAAACCTTTCATACATACAACTTTTCTATCACATCGTACCAATTTCAACCAAATTTCCAAACTTTAGTATGAACTAAACGCAGCCTAACAGCTCATGTACATCAGGGTGTGTTTAGGTCCACGCCAAAATTGAAAGTTTGATTGAAATTGAAACGATATGACGGAAAAGTTGGAAGATTATGTGTGTAAAAAAGTTCGATGTGACATTTTGGGGTTCAAACTTTGCAACTAAACACGGCCTTGGTTTGGGGTGTGTTTAGTTCACGCTAAAATTGAAAGTTCGATTGAAATTGAAACAATGTGATGGAAAAATTGAAAGTTTGTGTGTGTAGAAAAGTTTTGATGTGATGAAAAAGTTGAAAGTTTGAAGAAAAATTTTAGAACTAAACTGGGCCTTGATTGAATTTCTTCGGCAGCTACAGCAATGCCTAGTGGTGGCAACTCTTGTCTTTGACCCCCACAGAGCTTGGTCAAGAAAGGACAGCTAGCTAAGGGAGATCAAAAGGGCAAAAGGAGAAGCGAAGTGACAAGGCTAACTAACCCAAAGGGACATGAGTTACGCGCATGATTGAAAACCAGCTAGACTGGCAGGCTGGCAAGTGTATGTTGCCATGTTGGGTTTGAGGGCAAAGAAAATCCGAACATCTTTTCCCCAAAGCTCTCTGTGGCCACTTCAACCTTCTTTACGAGGTGTAATAAAACACGCAGGATGGCTCTCCAGTTTGCCCGGCGTTTTGCATGCGCGCGGATGAGATACACTGCCATCATCATGGTCCAGACGTCCTCGCACACGAACGACGATCATACATGCTCCGCAATGGAACGAGTAGTAGTATGTGAGAAGCTCTGAACTTGTCCAAGTACGGCGATCATACCTCTGTCCATGTATCAGATGTTCAGATATTAGCTCCTCTAACACTGGCGTTCACGAGCAGACGGAAAATCTAGCGCCGGGCCGTAGAGGAGAGAAACACCATGGAGAAGGAGACAAGTGTAGGTACTGTGCTAAGCTGTGCAGCTAGCTCTGGAGTACGTCTTCTGCTACGACTGCATGGTGGCGAGACATGCAGAAACATCAGCACAGCAATGATACTTTACGACTACATATGCATTGTTGACAGTGCACAGACGGAGATCAGCTGTACGCTGCAACTTGTGTCCCGACAGGAAGCTCCACCATACTACTTCAAGAAGAGTATTTGCTTGTTCGTCAATTATACTCCATATATGACGACGAACCAACGATGGGGACCTACTGATTTCAGCTCTTTTCTTCAAGATTCTCACTCGAGTGTTCTTCAAAACAGACTACTCCGAACATGTAGCAGTACCTTTGTACTGATCTACCTCACCTCACAGCTTTTCTCGTAGTAGTAGAACAGATGCTGCATGCGCTGTGACTTTAGCAAACAAGATTCTTCAACCTCTCCTCCTATCCCCAAGGCATCATCTGCCTGCAGCCACCCAAATTGCTCGACACCTCTCTTGCCCCTTTCCTTCAAGCTGTGCAATAATACTGTTCATCCACTGCTCCGTTCAACATAAAGATACAATAATTCCGGTATCGTGGAAAAGGGGAAAAAAATCTCTCGAGTGCCAGCTCGACGATGATGCTCGCCGTGGTGGGCTGGCCCGCATGACAGTGGAAGCAGGACGGGTGGGCCCCCACGGGGTCCCCGTCACCGGAACGAGGCCTTGGGAGGCCCACCTGGGCCGGCCTTTGCCGGACAGCATGCGCACGTGACGGCACGGGGGAGGCATGCTCCCTCTCCAGGACCAGTCGCCGCCCGTCGCCTCGGCCGGCGGCCGGCCGGCCGGCCACCGGCTGCTGCACACGTAGACATCCCCGTCACTGTTTCCTCCTGAGCGGTGGGCCCGAGGAGGAGAGCATCTCCTCGGTTTTTACCGTCCTCTCTTTCCTGTGTCACTGTGTTGGCGGTGATGACGATTCTCTGCTGCTGGTTGGGCTACTTTGGCTCCAATGGTAGAGCCCTGTAGTGCTAAGCTTTGACTTTAGCAGGTGTAAGTTTTTTTTTCGCCATATGTGAAGCCTGTAGCTGTTTGGTGGTATGTTAAGCCCTTGTTTTGATCCAAACTTTTTTTTGAAATGTCCAACTTTTCCATCACATCTAAATTTTTCTACACACATAAACTTTTAACTTATCCATCACATCGTTTCAATTTCAACCAAACTTTCAATTATGGTGTGAACTAAACACACCCTAAATCGCCAATGTCTGTCACTCAGCTGGCAGGGAGGGAGTGAGGGGAGATTGTGCAGGGAGAAAAGAGAGGTGGTATTGCAATGGGCCAAGGTCAGTACTCAGTAGCCGATCGATCACACTGGCATCTGCTAAGCTCACCAAGTTGGAGAAACTGTTTTTTCAAGTGACTTGTAACAGCCATATTATGGTGAATTTGTGACACATAATCAGCCATATTTAATGGCTTAAATCACCCTTAATTCCTAGGAGTATCCTAGGCTTGTGCATATGTAAATCCCCACTATAAAAGGGGACATTTTGAGATCAATAAGACTTAGAGGATTCACTGTTTTTCACTGTTCATCTTTGTTCTCTAACACGTTATCAGCAGCTCTACCAAGAGAGAATAGTGAAAAAGACTCACCGGCACGTGCGTGGTAAGAATGGCTCGTCCTGTTCCCCTCACTGCCGACTCCTCCCTTCCCCGCAACCTCCGTGCACGCCACCTTCGTCGTCTCTTGCAGCAGCTCGAGACGATCCTTCGGGCTCCCATGCATCGTACTCGACGTGGCAGGGGCCGTCGTGTTGGAAATGCCGGCCGTGGCCCCCCGTCTCCTCCTCCTGGCTTCGCCGGACGTGGAGGAAGACGCCGCGGCAATGGCGCGGCTGCCCAAAGGAACACCGGAGCCGGCAGCGCCGACTCCAGTACTCATGCCACTCGCCGAAGGTCTCCAGCAATGCCGAACATGTGCACAGCGCCAAAAAGAATTCTGGTGGAGGCACCGCACCACTGTGCGTCCCATGGGTGGACCGCAAGGGTGCGACCACAGCCGGAGATGCCGGACATGGTGACGGCCTTCTGCCCTCATCACGGCTGGACCCATCATCTTCGCCGCATCAACTCTCCACCACCATCACCGGACTACACGCCGGAGACACCGCCGCACACACCGCTGCACACACCGACACCGGCCAACCCACCGGAGTTCCTCCTCAGAGGAACACTCGCTGCACGCCGTGGAGCCCCGCCATTCTATATGGCAGCAGGGAGCTCCGGCGAGAGCTCCGCCCCTCCACCGGCCCCATCGTTCCCCGACCCCTGCCGCGTCATCAAGACTGGGCAAGTCTCAGCCAAGACAAGCGGCGACAGCAAGCCTAGCCGTCCCCCACCCTCGGGTGAGGGGGAGGCCTGAGCACGGGAACTGAAGGGTCCAGGAGGTGGGGAGGAGGGTGTAGGGTGGCAGCGGTGGCGGCATCGGTGGCACCACGGCGTTGGCGGCGTCAGCGGCATCACGACGTCAGAGGCAGCAACCTCGGCTGCGGCGGCCGGCCACAGCCACGCCGGCGCCCGACGACGAAGGCAGCGGCAGCTGCGCCCAGCCTCGACGGCGGCGACGTCGGCACCAGCCTGGGCTGCAGCGGCCTCAGCTGCGGCGGCCGGCTCCATCCGCGCCAGCGCCCGACGGTGGCGACCTCGGCGGCTGCGGCCGCGCCCAGCCGCGTCGGTGCCCGACGGCGGTGGCTGCGCGCCGCATCAGCGGCAGCAAGGGCAGCCTCCGCTGCGAGTGCGATGGCGAAACTCCGGCGGCGGCAGCCGCACACCACTAGTGCCGGCGCTCGGAGGCGGTGCGCCGGCCCCTCCCGAGCCAGGCGGCGGTGGCGACTTGAGGGGGAGGTACGGTTAGGGTTTGCCTAACCGAACCCCCCGTCCCCTCCCTTAAGCCGGCCGGGCCAGGCCGGCCCATTGGCCACCCATTGGGCCAGGTCGGCACCCCCCGCGCCTCACTCCTCCCCACCTCTGTGGACAAAAAGGGTGGTGGGCCGAAACCTTTATTTCGGCCCATTACCCAATTATCTTTATATTTTCAGCATTTACATTATAGTACTTGACCTTTTAGTCATTTAAATTTTAGCAAATAATTAGAGTTTTACATTTGCCATCAGCACTTTGTACTTCTCTGATATTGTTAATATATGGGTGTGTTTAAGCATTTCCATGTCTTTTATTATACAATTACTTTGCAAATTTATTCTCCTCGCCCTATTTTATTTTTATTTTTCCAACTATGCCATAATTTCTCAAAATTTTGGCTATCACAATGTAGGTGAGATGGCAACCAAAGAGTTCAATATACTCGCTCTCGATGGTTCCAATTTCCCTATTTGGGCGATGGATCTCAAAGTGAGTCTGTCAACCAATGGACTATACAGATGTATAGACGATACATCAGATGGAACCGTCCCCCCCTCTAACATGTCAAAATTCTCTGCCTTAAGAATAATATGAAATCATATCCACCCGGATTTGAAAATGGAATACATGTTAGAGGAGGACCCACGAGTTTTATGGACATCTCTGAAAAATCGTTATGAACAGCATATGGCGATTATCCTCCCTGAGGCATCGCACGAGTGGAATCACTTGCGTCTACAGGATTTTAAAACTATAGACGAATACAACCATGCTGTTCATAAGATATGCTCTATACTCCGGTTTTGTAAGAATGAACCTTCTGAAGCGGAGAAAATTGAGAAGACTCTGTCTACAATGCTCCCATAAGAACGGATCATCACTCAACAATACCGTGAGAAGAATTTCACAGCCTACTCTTCATTCATTCAAACATTGAAACAGGCAGAAAAGAACCGTGAGCTCACTGTATGGAACTCGAACCAGCGCCCATTGGGCACTGCACCACTGCCTGAAGTACATGCGAATGAGAAGAAAAATGTTCCCAATGGGAATACCCAGACTGGAAGTTCATCTGGCAAGGGCAAACGCAAGAGAGCCAAAAAGCAACGTGGGGACGCTCAAAAGGGAAAAGGCAATTCGAAGCCAAATAATGATAGTGGCAACAAAACCGCCTGCTACAGGTGTGGTTGCTATAATCATATTGCTAAGAAATGCAGGACCCCTAAACATCTTGTTGATCTATACATGAAGTCTATGGGTCATACACAGACCAACCAAAAGCATGAAGCACACTTCGCCTCTGAAGTGCTGGAGACTGGAGCTATGGACCCCATTCCTAAAGGAGCGGGACCAAGCAAAACCAAGACTCCAGCAAATGAAGAGGAAGGCTCTTTGAACATCGACGACATGCTCGTGGAATATTCTTCCAACGACATTTATGGAGACCTTAATTAGGCGCCATATAACTTCTATGTTTAAATTTGCATGAGTAACCATTGTAATAATAGACATGATGTTGCTACCCCTATTTATACATATAATAATCACACATATTCATGTGTGTTTTTCTATATTTTGTTTTTATTCTTATGAATTTAAATTTCACATTATATAGATTATTAGGGAAATATCCCGGCATTGGAATGATGGACATGGTATGAGTGATAGAAAATTCCCAGAATCCTCGGATTTTGTTTGCACCTCATGTGCAACAGGGAAATTAATTTTGAGACCCTCATATCTCAAAATAAAGGCTGAGCCACTAAAGTTTCTTGAACGCATTCAAGGAGACATTTGTGGCCCCATTCAACCATTGTCTGGGCCATTCAGGTATTTCATGGTTCTAATAGACGCATCCACAAGATGGTCCCATGTGTGTCTCTTATCGACACGGAACCATGCCTTTGCAAAATTGATTGCACTAGTCATCAGACTTAGAGCAAATCAACCTGAACGCCAGATAAAATCAATCAGATTGGACAACGCTGCAGAATTTTCTTCCAAAGCTTTCAATGATTATTGTATGGCTTTAGGAATCGAAGTCTAACATTTTGTACCGTATGTTCACACACAGAATGGTTTAGCCAAATCTCTTATCAAGAGAATAAAACTCATTACATGACCATTATTGCAAAATTGTAACCTACCAACCTCATGTTGGGGTCACGCAGTCTTACATGCTGGTGACTTAATACAATTGCGCCCAACTGCATACCATACAACTTCCCCGTTGCAATTGGTTCGTGGTGATCCTCCTAATATTTCCCATCTACGGAAATTCGGTTGCGTTGTATACGTACCGATCTCACCACCAAAGCGCACATTTGTGGGCCCTCACAGGAAAATGGCGATCTACGTGGGATATTTATCCCCATCGATTATTAAATACCTGGAGCCCCTTACAAGGGATTTACTCACGGCCCGGTACGCTGATTGTATCTTCAATGAAGAACATTTTCCGGCATTAGGGGAAGAATTCAAGTATCACACTGAATTCCCGGAAATAAATTGGGATGCCAGAGACACCCTAAAGGAGGATCCTCGTATCACAAATCAATGATTTGCAGGTAGCTGCAAACAATTTGCCAGACTCATTTACTGTGAGACTTATTTACTGTGAGTAAAAGAGTCACAAAATCATACATTCCCGCAAGGAATGTGCCGGAAAGAATAGAGGTACCAAATAAAACTATTCAACTCCCTTCCTCAAAAGAGAGTGGGAGAAGTACGGAAAATCCTCGAATGCGCACGAGGAAACAAAGGATAGAATCATCTGATACAGTAAATGAACCTCAACCTCAAGTTGAGAGACACCAAATGGATTCATCGGATCCACTTCCCACATCAACAGTACACTCAATTTTTTATGATGGGACATTGGAACGCCCCGACGCGGTCATATTGGGAAATACTGAGCCGTCAACTAGGGTGCATGAAATTTCCGTAAACTATGTTGAATCTGGAGAATCATTCAACTGTAAGACTACAATTGTCGACATATACTTTGCATCATTAGTTGCAGATACCATCCAAAATGATCCAGATCCAAAATCCATGGTAGAGTGCAAGAAACGCTTGGACTAGAACAAATGGAAGGAAGCAATTGAAGCAGAGTTAGCCTCCCTCAATAAAAGAGAGGTATTCTCACAAGTAATACCTACACCTCCAAAAAACCTTCCCTGTGGGTTTCAAATGGGTTTTCATCCGGAAACGGAATGAGAACAATGAGGTGGTGAGATATAAGGCGAGGCTTGTAGCACAAGGGTTCATGCAGAGACCCGACATTGATTTCGATGAAACATATTCTCCGGTCATGAGTGGAATTTCATTCTGATATTTAATATCACTGGCAATTCAAAAGCGTCTATCTATGCAGTTGATGGATGTCGTGATAGCATATTTATATGAGTCACTAGATTCGGACATATATATGAAGGTCCCCGATGGGATCTCTATATCGAATGGAAGCGCAAATCGCAAGATGTATTGTGTAAAGCTCAAAAGATCACTCTATGGTCTCAAACAGTCGGGCAGAATGTGGTATAACCGACTGACTTTGTACCTTCTGCAGAAAGGTTACTCCAACAATGATGATTGCTCCTGCATATTCATCAAAAGATTCTTCACAGGATTTTGCATCATATCAGTGTATGTAGATGATTTGAATATCATTGGCAACACACAAGATATTGATGAAGCCCGCCACCACCTTAAGGCGGAATTTGAGATGAAGGATTTGGGTAAAACCAGATTTTGCTTAGGTTTGCAAATCGAGCACCTTCACTCAGGCATTCTAGTGCACCAATCTGCCTATGCCTAGAAATTATTGGAGAAATTCAATATGGACAAAGCACATCCAAACAAAACCCCCATGGTTGTTCGATCACTCGATAAAGAAAAAGACATTTTCCGACCACGGGAGGAAGGAGAGGGGATATTAGGACCAGAATATCCCTATCTCAGTCTCATTGGAGCACTTATGTATCTTGCATATAATACTAGACCAGACATTGTGTTTGCAGTCAATTTATTAGCAAGACATAGTGCTGCTCCAACTAAGCGTCATTGGACCGACGGAAAACAAATCCTCAGGTACCTAAATGGCACTAAGGACCTTGGCTTATTCTTTTAGAAAACTGCTGATCCTAGCTTGGTTGGGTACACTGATGCTGGCTATATGTCTGATCCCCACAACGCCAGATCACAAACAGGCTTTGTATTCCTCCATGGAGGAACGACCATATCGTGGAAGTCAGCTAAACAAACATTAGTGGCTACCTCCACAAATCATTCAGAAATCATCGCACTGTTTGAAGCATCACGTGAATGCGTGTGGCTCCGCAGGATGATAAACCACATTAAGCAATCTTGTGGCATCGGTTCATCAGAATCACCTACTATGATCTATGAAGACAATGCTGCTTGTATTACACAGATGCAAACGGGGCTACATCAAGAGCAATATCACCAAACATATTGCTCCTAAGTTGTTTTATCCCCATGAGCTTCAGCAAAGTGGAGAAATAAACATCTTACAGACAAAGTCTTGCGATAATCTGGCGGATCTCTTCACTAAATCCCTACCTACTTCCTCATTCGAGAGGTGTGTTAAGGGAATTTGTCGGAGGCTGGACTCCTCCACCGGGGAACCTTGAGGCCCCCCTTCTTTTGTTCGGCCGGGGGCAGCGGGTGAGATTCGAGGTTCCTTTGTGAGTGGAATTGGACGATCTTAAGGGGGTTAGGCCCCTCAAAGATGATGAGACAAAAGGGGTTTATACAGGTTCGGGCCGCTAAGAAGCGTAATACCCTACTCCTGTGCTTGGTTGATTGAGTGTGGAACACAGGTGCTTGAGGTTGCGAGACCTAAGCATGAGTTTTTCTCCGGAGTTTCCTCCTCTCTCGCGGAGTTTTCTAGAGTTTAGGTCTACTGACCGTCCTCTTCTCCTTCCTAGAGTTTTCCTCCCTCCTCCCTAAGTAGGCCTGGACCTCCTTTTATAGCTCAAGGGGTTACCACATGGGCCCAACAACCTAACTTAGTGGAGAAGTATTACAATCTTTGCATTAAATGCATGTCTTGTTGTGACGTGGGGTCCACCGGGTCTTATCCGGCTGATAGAAGGGACATGCCCATCATTCGGTATTTAATGAGTGAAGACTTTTGGGTCCTCACTTGCGCCGGGAAACGGGAGCCCTACCCTGACCGGGTTAGGCATGCCGTCTCCGGCTGTGATGAGAGGCTAAGACCTCTCATCATTATGACTGATGGGACAGGGCAGGACACACGCTGCCTGACACGCGCGGTAGTGCGCCTGGCACCCCGGGTCCCATCGGTCAATCGGCCGGTCACAGACCGGTTGAGTGCACTGCACGCCGCATAAATACGGCGTGGCGCAACCGCTCAGATCATCATAAATGCGGGTTGGTGGGCGCTTGGAGGTGGCCACCTAACCCATCGCACATGGTGACCCATGAGGGGGGTCGGGGGAGCCCGACCCCTAACCGAGGAGGGGCAGCCGCCGCTCTGCCTCGGGCCCGATCCCCCCTCGGGGGAGGGCCACGTGGTACCTGGGGAGCCCGACCTCCAAGCGAGGAGGGGGCGGCCGCCGCTCCGCCTCGGGCCTGATCCCCCCTCGTGGGAGGGCCACGCGGTACCTGGGGCAGCCTCCTCCCTCTAGTTTCGGTCGGGACGGGCCCGACCTCCAAGCGAGGAAGGGGCAGCCACCACTCCACCCCGAGCCCGACCCCCCTTCGGGAGAGTGCCGCGCGGGTCTGGGGGCAGCCTTCTCCCTCCAAACTTGGTTCCCCTAATTTGGGAGGGAGCAGCCGCTGCTCCACCCGGGCGCCTCTCCCCTTAGGGGGCGCCACGTGGGTTTAGGGGTGGCCTACTCCCTCTAAACTTGATACCACCGGGCCCATATCACCGACAGAATTGGTATGAGACTACTCAGAGACTTGCAAGCTTCAGGGGGAGACTCTCTGAATGATGTACCTTGTTGAAACACATCACATTGTACTCTTTTTCCTTTTGTGAGTTTTTACCATCCGGTTTTTCTCATACAAAGTTTTTAATGAAACAATGTTAGATACAAACTTATGCCTTATCTCATGTTTTCCCCACGGGGGTTTTTCTAGAGATAAAACAAGGCATGGATTACTCCTTAAACCTTACAGGTTTCTGATAGAGTAATCACCAATCACATTATTCCTAGTTTTTCCCCACAGGGTTTTTCGAAGGAATTAAACAACAAGTTGATCTCAAGATGGACTCGATCAAAAGGGGGAGTGTTACAAAAGCATCATGAGACATTTTTTATCTCATCAAAGGCTCATCAAAGAGCAACAATGGCAGGAATCAAGTGACTTGTAACAGCCATATTATGGTGAATTTGTGACACATAATCAGCCATATTTAGTGGCTTAAATCACCCTTAATTCCTAGTAGTATCCTAGGCTTGTGCATATGTAAATCCCCACTATAAAAGGGGACATTTTGAGATCAATAAGACTTGGAGGATTCACCGTTTTTCACTGTTCATCTTTGTTCTCTAACATCCACCACTGGCTCGGCGCATACCGGATCGTGTGCATCAGTGCTTGTGGAGATTCATTGCTACAGCTAAAACATCAGCAACAGTGAGGCCATTCTGCTCATAGCTACTATTACCTGGACCTATTTAGCCTGCTGGCTTTGCTGCTTTACCACGCAGTATAGATGCCTCTACGTCATACATACATACGTCCAGCTCGGCTTCTCTCAAGAGTGTTCTGTAAGGCCATTGACAATGCATCTATAGATGGCATTCAGCCCAAGCTGTCACATAGGAGATTCCTCTCCATGTTCGTGCAAGTCATGGCCTCCTGAAGTTCCTCGTCCCCCACAAAGACCTGCATAAGACCTGAGTGGGGGCACCATCGCTCGTGCAACCGTGTTGTGAAGATCGTGTCCATCGTTGTCCCTAAAACCCAGCTTTGGTGCCTCAATGAGGGACATGGAGTAGCTCGTCGATGCCAACGGCCTTCGCACTGGTCAAGCAAGGCCAGTGAGTGAAGGGCTTCGATTCGCGCCGGAGAAGAGAGGGCACAAGCGCACGAGACACCTAGAGAGCTTGTCAGTTGCGCCTTGGAGGGTGCTCGTTCCTCCGTCTCCGTGTTGTCGCAAAGCTCGTTGTTGTGCCGGCCGCCGATCCCTACTCAACCACCTTCCTTCCTAGCTTCTCCACCAGCGTTGGGTGGCGGGGAGGAGATGGAGTTGAGGGAGGAGGGAGGGAGGAGGGTGTCACGCCCAGAAATTCACTAGTAATTTCCGAACTAATTTGTGCATAAAATCCTCGTCCAGGAATCAGCCGAGGTACACAAACTAACAATTTAATATACAGATTCATCGTAAAAATAACGTTACATTACAAAAGAAAAGAAAACAGCAGCGGAATTAACGATCTAACGAAGCTCTGGCTCCACTCCCACAGACAGCTCAACTGGGGTATAAGCCAAACGTCTTCTCCTTCGCAACTTGTCTTCAACTGAGATTTGATTGATTATTGCAAGAATGAGCATATGACATACTCAACAAGCCACACGGCAAATATGCAAGTGCACAAGGATACCAAAGAATGGCATAATATAGGCTTATTTGCAAAAGCAGCATTTAGCAAACAATTGAGAATTGTAGAACAGTAGAGTAATTAATCATCAATTTTAATCAACACTGAACAGCACACCCATGCTACTCAGGCCCAACCATCCTGAACAACCATACCCAGCTGTACAGATCTATCTCCAAACCAGGAGCTAAACAAATTATTACCAATTATAGCATCAATAAATATTGTGAGAGGTGTGAGACTAATCACGAAAAACATTGCTCAACCCGCCCATAACCGCGGGCACGGCTATTCGAATAGTTTTACTCTGATCAGAGGTGTACCACTGTACCCACAAGACACAGCCCCACAACATGTCACCATGTGCCTTAATACCACCACGGTACCTCGGAAAGGAGCTGTGACATTACCCCTTACACAACACAATCCACCACAGTGCACCATTCCCGGATCATAGTCACCCCCTTATGAACAAGGCATGGACTCCCAGCGACCCCCGTGGGCTTATCTCCGCCACTTCTCAGTCTGGTGCTCCGCAATGAACCATGCTATACAAAAGGTAAAGCCGTTGCCCATGCTGGCTTGTGGTTGGCACGGTTAATGTCTCACAACAGTAGTTCGCGAACCGGTCCTTAATTGTCATGAGCACGACCATCAAAACCATGTACTCACAACCCCCCATTATCAAGTTTTAATTGGTAAATTAATTACTAAACCAATCATGATTAACCATCATGAGCTATCATTAAGCCATCATTAAATAATAGTGAATCATAAGTTATCCCAATAATGTGCTAAAGTTTCTAAGCATGGCTAAGCAATTTTATCTAATATCTAGTTGAACCAATATATAAATCCAACTAGCCAAATTTTAACCCACGGTAATCAAGAAATAGGGTAATCAAAGCAAAGTGGTCATAACAAAGGAATAGGTTCACACCACCCGGTGACATTCGAAAATAAATGCACGGTTGAAATAAATAGAGAATTTAAATATAGGATCAACATGCTCAAAGGAATTGTGTTTGGGATCTGTGTGACTTGCCTTGCATTAACGGGTCTTCAATTAATCTTCTTGAACACTTCCGACGCTCTCACGAACCTTCGAAACGACGGAAACGACAAGCTAATACGCAAAACGAGGAAAACACTAAGAAACTCCAAATAAACAATACATATAAAGTAAACAAACATGTAGATCATAATTTTAGATGAATTATGAGACTTGAACGGCCTCATTCTGACTTCATATGAATTAAATATGAATTTTACAAGATTTAATCTAATTAAAGCCCACTTAAAAAGAATTAAATAAATTTAATTCAATTTATGGATAATTTTAATATGTAGATCTTTATTTTATACAACTTTAGAGACTTGAACCAACTAAATCCGAGCTAAGATGAATTAGTTATGAATTTTTAAAGATTTAATCAGATTAAATCATTTATATAAATTTTAATTGAATTATGACGCAATAATGAATTATTTTTGAAAAGGAAAAGGGGATTTATTGCGTCAGCGGGTCTAGGACTCACGGTGGACCAGGTCCACGGCGACGGTCTACGGGATTGGACGGCCGAGATCCATCCATCCGAAACGGACGGCCGAGATCACATGGCTCACGGCCGGCTCACGGGCTACAGCGGTGATGACGTCACCCCCTCCCGACGGCGGCGACGGCGGCTCGGACTCGCATGCCCGCCGGCGAACGACGGCGCGGCGACGCGAACGGAAGGCAGCAACGTGAAGCGGAGGGCACGGCGAACTCACCGGCGACCGAACTAGCGGCGGAGGAGCAACGGATGACGACGGCGGCGAGGTTAAAGCGGCGGCGGCCTTCGGGTCGACGGTGACGGCGATGCTCCGGCGTGCTACAGCGGCGGCGAAGCGGTGAACGGGGACGGCGACGACCTCGCGATCCCGATGGCGAGCTCCCCGAGTGACGGCGACGACCGGAGCGACGGCGGCGCACGACTGGAGCGGCGGCGGCGACGGCGGCGCACGGGTTGCACGACGCTAGGGCGGCTCGGGCGACGAGAGGCAAAGGCGAGGGCGGCGGAGGGTAGAGGAGAGCGCGGGGAACCTTTTAAAGGGGCAAGGAGGCGGCGGCGAAGGCCCACGGCGGCCGGCGACGGAAAGGAAAGATTGGGGAAAAACGAATCCGAATCAAACTCGAATCCGCCTATTTCCAAAGGAAATTAGACAAAGTTTCTATAGAGGAAAAGATAGAGGAGATCAAGGGGATTCTTTCCCCTCTACCAATTTCACCGGAAACGGAAAGACGCGGCCGAAGTTTGGAAGGGCGGCGGCGGCTAGGGTTTCGGGCGCGGCCGACCGGAGGTAGACGACGACTGACGGGTGGGCCCCACCTGTCAGCGAGCGGGAGAGAGAGAGGAGAGCGGCGACGCACGCGCGCGGCGGCTCGGCTGGGCCGACTTGGGCCGACTGGGCCGGGGAGAGAGAGAAGAGAGGTTTTGGGCCGACTTTCGGCCCAAAGCCAAAAGAGACTTTTTAAAACCTTTTGCTATTTAAATTATTCATGAAATGCAATTCCATTCATTAAAAATACTTCCTTAGCTCAAATAAATCCCAGAAAAATCTAGGAATTATAGAATTAAGCAAAGTATTTAATAAAATTTTATCTGGCCCAATTTTATATTGAAATTTATTATTTAAAATTAGATCTTTTCTTCTAGGCTTTTAAAATTATTTCTAATAATTCCTTTTAAACGACAATTTATAATTTAAGGACTTTTAAACAAGAAAAGCACTTAACACTTATAATTAGATCATTAATGATGAAATAATTACTGATATGTTCTTTGTATTATTTAATAATTGATCTCTGAAAAATTCGAGAAAATTTCAGAGAGTATAATTAATCATGGAAAATTTAATAAAAATTAAATCCAACCATGCTTTATATTTAGGAAATTTTATCTCCCACATTTAACTTCACTTGTAAATTAATGAACTTTTAATATAAATTCTATTAATAATTTATTAGATAATTTATAAATCCTAAAACAAAAATCAGGCTGTGACAGAGGGGGTGTGCGAGGGGTGGTGCTGCCATCACGGTCCATGTACTCTAAGATCGGCGACCGACATGGCCACATGAGGTTGGAGGGGCTGGATCCGGAAGTTGCAGATCCTTGACCTCCAGCGCGTCTGACTTGGACAAGGAGCGGCTTGCCTTTGGCCTCCTCTCCGCCGTTGTGGTGTTGCCTTGATTTATTTATTTTAGGGCGGAGTAAGTAACAATATAGGGTGCCAATTATATGAATTATAAAATGTGTACTACCTCGATACTAAAATAAGTTAATCTAGTATTGAATGCTTCACATCTTAGTATTATAAATCTGTTCAGATTCATAGTATTAGAATGTGTCATATCCGATACTAAATTAACTTATTATGAAACAGAGGAGGTATAAGGTACTTAACAAATATTCAGTAGCTAGTGACATACTCATGCTACTACTATACACATATTATAGGATGAGGATATTGTGGCGATGTGACATGCAATTATAGATGGCCAAAAGGCCCGCCCGGCCGTCGGCACGGCCCGGCCCAGGCACGGCCCACCAGCCATCGGGCCGGCATGGCCCGATCGGCACTTTGTGCCGGGCCGTGCCGGCCTATGGGCTGCGACTCCTGCCCAGGCACGGCCCACCAACCGTCGGGCCGTGCCGGGCGGCCCGAAGGCGCAGGTGGCCCATCGTGCCTTTTTTAAATAAGTCTATTTTCCATCCCCTCTCTTTGGGTTGTGACATATGTATATAGCAAAAATAAGTCTATTTTTCGTCCCTCCTCCTTGGGCTCCTTGGGCTGACATATATACATATATACATACATATATATATATATATATATATATATATATATATATATATATATATATATATATATATATATATATATATATATAGCTAAAATAAGTCTATTTTACGTCCATATTCTTTCGACCGTGGCATATAATATGTCTATTTTTACTCCCTATTGTTTATGTGTCGGGCCTGGCCTGCGGCCCATCGTGCCGTGCCGGGCCGGCCCAACGTGCCAGTGGAGAGGCCCAGACACGGCCCGGTGGTTGGGCCGAGCCGGCACGGGCCTGACCCCTGACGGGCCGTGCCGTGCTTGGGCCGGGCCAAAACGTCGTGCCGTGGGCCGGGCTGTCGGGCCTCAGGCCTTTTGGCCATCTATACATGCAATTGACATAGCCAAGCCAAGAGGGCTGTGTGGCCAGCGTGTCAGCAACAACAACATCGCTTTTTGGCTGAGTAAAGGCCTGTGTGTTTTCGCACCACTTGCAGCTGTTCCCTGTTCCCATCCCACAAACTCGTAGGGCCTCTGCCCACTCATTGATCAGTCAGCGAGTCAGATAACGACATGTCAACCCTGTAATTAATTACCCTACCCTGCCGGCCGTGATCAACTAGATGGATCACCGGTTTCTCGGTTAGTAGTGTACCCCGTACTCCCTCCGTCTTGTAAAAAACAAATCTTAGTACTACGATGTGTCATATCTGATATTAGGTTGATTATCCTGCCCGGGTCATGTCAACAACATGCTTAAGAATACGGTAAAAGGACAATACAGTATAGGCAAGTCGATTTCGCAGCAGTACATGCGAGTTAGGAGTATGATTAACAATGACGCACACACAAAGCAATGAGTAGTCAACGCATATCAAAATTCGCGTGAAGCTGTAGTATACGTACTCCCGAGTGAAAAACTGAAAATGGACAGTGAGTGCAAAATACTACTACTACGTATCCTAGGAACCAACTAATCATACACGAATATCACACGCAAACAACCAAATCCAGTTGCATTAAACTGCCAATCTGAAGTGGGGTAACACCAGAGATCGTCGACTAGTCGTAAGCTGAAACCGCCAGAACGAATACAGGTAGGTAACCAATCGGTTGTCCCATCAATCAAAGTATCAAACAGCTTCATCTATCGCCATGGGTGCAGCGCAACGCCATGGCCCATGGGGCAATGGGTGCAGCGCAAAGTGGCCACTTGACCAGTTCTCATGTGCCTGGAAACTCGCCCATTCGTCAATCGCCATGGGTGTCGCTGGTAGAATAGAAAGAGAGAGAACTAGGTCATGCACATCCATCAGGTGGGGTGCACGTACGTGCTGGGCTGCCCAAACCTGAAACTGCCAATGTGTTTGTTAGGCCTACCGTACTAGTTGTGTCTATTTCGTTCTTTTTTCTTCTCGGCGAGCGGTTAGGCCTATTTCTGTAGGAATAAGTTCACTTTAGACCCCTCTATATTTAATTTGTCGCCGAGTTTAAAATTCATCTATGAACCGCAATACCAGATGTAACACGTCCCTTAGCTTCTAAAATCAGTGCAAATAATATATCAAGACGGTTTAAAACAGTGGTTTCGCCTGACGTGCTGTCTTCATTGTGTTGACGTGACACTTAAAAACCGTGGGACCCAAATATCACTGAATGTTTGGTTTAAAATAAAAAAAATTACAGTAGGATCCACATGTTTTGGGGCCTGCCACAATGACCTGGCGACGGGCTACCTGCTCAATGTGTTCACCGACGACTGCCATGCAAATGTTTGGATACAGAGATGAAAAGTTTTTAGCGTGTCACATCAGATATACAGACACATATTTGAAGCAATAAACATAGACTAATACCAAAACAAATTACAGATTTCGCTTGTAAATTGCGAGACGAATTTATTAAGATTAATTAATCCGTCATTAGCAAATGGTTACTGTAGCACCACATGTCAAATCATGGAGCAATTAGGCTTAAAAGATTCGTCTTGCAATTTACACGCAATCTATGTAATTAGTTTTTTTTTCTATATTTAATACTTCTTGCCTATATCCAAACATTCGATGAGACATGATGAAAATTTTTTACGTGGTAACTAAACAGAGCCTTACCAAACACTCCACGAGGGGTTCAACTGTAATGTGAAAAAGAAGACAAGATAGCTCCATTGCGAGCATAGATGCCGTGCCATATTGCGACACTCGAGCCAATCGAGGTCACCCAAATAGTGCTATACATCTTTTTTTGGTGAAACACACTACAAATGTAGTTGACCATAATAAGCGCACACTTATCCTTATAATTGATTTGGGATTTTGGGGACGGGATAGGGTGAAATCAGTATATTTAAAAATAATGAAGAAAAGAAAATAATAAAGAGAAACCGGAAAGAGCAACCGGATTAGTCTCTTTAGTCCCGGTTGGTAACCGGGACTAAAGATGTTTTATCTTTAGTCCCGGTTGGTAACACCAGTTACCAACCGGGACTAAAAATGTTTTTTGCTCCCGGTTTTTCACCTGGAACTAAAAATAGCGATCTTTAGTTCCGGATTCGTAGTCCCGGTTGAAAAACCTGGACTACAGGGGGTTACGAACCGGGAGTAATAACCCTTTCTCGAGTTACGAACCGGGAGTAATAACCCTTTCTCCACCAGTGGAACACAGAACACTCTATAAGGGGTTCGGTTGTAACCTGAAGAAGACGAGATTGCGAGCATAGATGCCGTTCCGTGTTGCGGCACTCGCGCCAGTCAAGGTTACTCGGATGGTGCTATGTACAGGGTTTACCTTACCCGGTCCCGGCAGTTTAGGAAACCCCGGCTATGTATCTATCTAGCTATACAATGGAGTAGAATGGTACACACCCATACTATGCGACACATTGTATCGTCATTTTCACGTTCCCGCAACCGAACTGATATGATGGAGGACCTCAAGCATACGACGGCAAGTTGCAGCGTTAACGCTCACCATCATGCCCATGACATGAGGCCAGGATCGACTACACCAGAATCACATCATGTCATTAGCAGCGAGTCTTCCCGTGCTAGGATGCTGCTATCTACTGGAGTCTGGAGTAGGATGGTAAAATCTCCGCCCTAAAATAATTTTACTTTTAGCTATTGAGATTTAAATTGACAATTAAAAAACAATGTGATCAATTTTAATAATAAGAAAATAGTACGAGAAGGTTCGTAAAAAGTACTGAATGAATAAAACTTCTCGATTTACATAGCAGACACTAGTTAAAGGGATAGAAGTGAACTTATTTTAAGATAACGAGCACAATATCAATGCGTTGTAATGGATATTATAAAAGAAAAAGGTAAAATTTACAAGTTTTTAGCACAGTAAATCCATTTGGCATATAATGCCTACCTGGTGTTAAGATTTAATGACGCAATACGATCAATGTATTGATAGGCATAAACTTCGAGTCAACTAAAAGAGCTGATTTAAGGGGGTGTCAAACCTATGGGCCCATACGTCAAGAAGAGGTAGTTCTGGCAAATTCAATGCCACTACCATTGCTCTCTTTTAAAATGGTATAGACTTATATTACCATCGTCACATTCTAGTATGATGTTGATTTATTTTGGTGTGGTGGGAATACACGCGAGGCGTGCTCTCTAAACGCACTGTGTCGTGCTTCATCCATCTTAAAATAATCTTATCTTTACCTATTTCACACGTACCAATAAAAATCTCTAATTTATTAAATGCTAATCTCTTCGTCTCAAAATGAACAGAAGAATATACTAGCAATACAATTATTTCTCTTCTAATCCGCTCTCAGTAGATTTACCCCGTACTTACAGCCCTCTACAATCCTCCCTAAACACAGAGTGCTATAGCACTGTGCAGTGCAGTGTCTCATTCGTCTCAAAATAATCTTATCTTTTACCTATTTTACACATACTAATAAAAATATCTAATTTATTAAATGTTAATCTCTCTGTCTCAGAATAAACAGAAAAATATACTAGTAATACAATTATTTATGTTCCAATCCGCTCTCAGTCGACTTACCCCGTACTTACAGCCCTCTGGGCTCTGGCCTCTGCAATCCTCGCGCCGTCGCGCTCGGGCTTGGCTGCGAGCGAATAAAAAAAAACGTCAAGGTCTCAGACGCCAGAGCGCTACAAAATGGCCCACGCCGCCGCGGCCACGGGCGCACTGGCACCGCTCCATCCACTGCTCCGCTGCACGAGCCGTCATCGCTGCGCCTCGGTCCCTCCCCGCGTCGGCCTCTGCCTCCACCCCCGCCGCCGAAGCAGCAGCAGCCGGAGGACGAAACTCGCCGTGCGCGCGATGGCACCGACGTTGTCCTCGTCGTCGTCGTCGTCGGCGGCGGCTCCCCCGGGGCTGAAGGAGGGCATCGCCGGGCTCTACGACGAGTCGTCCGGCGTGTGGGAGAGCATCTGGGGCGAGCACATGCACCACGGCTTCTACGACGCCGGCGAGGCCGCCTCCATGTCCGACCACCGCCGCGCCCAGATCCGCATGATCGAGGAATCCCTCGCCTTCGCCGCCGTCCCCGGTACGTTTCGCCCGCCCCACTCCGCCCCCCCGGAATCTACGCTTGCCTGGCTGCGTGGCTGAGCCCATCCAGCTTTTCTGTTTGGCTGCAAGCCGCCGGCCATAGAGAATCCCGGCCATTTTTCTGCTGCTTAACAGTTGTTTCTGCTTACCTAACCCCTGCTCGCCACACGGCTCCAACACGTACGGCAAAATCATGAGATATTCAGGGGTTTTTCTTTTTCTTTTTCTTTTTCTTGGAGACGATAAACTCACTATCTTGATTGGTGTGGGTGTAATTTTATGCAGTACCACTATTTTGTTCCATTCGTTCATCCACTTGGTCCTCGTACTACGAAAGGTGTGGACCTGTGAGGCTGTGACAGTTTTGGCACGCACTATTCCCAACAGGGGTTTTGCAGTCCTATCTCACACTGTAGACCGTTTGAGGCTGGTTTGATTTGAGGCCTAAATTAGACTTATCAATATTTAGCAATTTCAATAGTGTTTAGTGTCTATTTGGTTTGAAGCTAAATTTTGGCATGCCTAAGAAAATAGGCCATTTCAATAGTGAACTTAGACTATTTTGGCTTCAATCCAAACACAATTTTGTCTTATCAAAATTAGTTATGCCAAAACTTGCCAAAATTTAGCATTGACGAAATTTGGTAAGGCCTATTTAGGCCACAAACCAAACCAGCCCTAAGTTCGTTAGCTTTTCTGTTTGAAACATGTTTTGCACGGATTATTTAGTTGATTAACACGATAAATTAATATTTTAAGAAATAAACTTTACAAATAATTTAGAGTAAGTAGTCTAACAATGCAGTAGAATTTTTTTTTAAGAAACCGTATTTTAATAAGAGTGGAGCAAAAACCTTTGGCAAAAATTTGGAGAAAAGAAGCTCAAAAAACTAAATCCGTGGCGAACCGGCGATTGTGGTATTAGTACTGCAAAGAATATGAAAAGGACCAAAACTGTTGCCTGAACTCAGCGGCAGTTTACCCTTGGAGTACGTACATGGTTCAATTAATTTGCTCTAGCTGATAATTGTGCTTGATGCCTGCAGATGATGCGGAGAAGAAACCCAAAAGCGTAGTTGATGTTGGCTGTGGCATTGGTGGTAGCTCAAGATACTTGGCGAACAAATACGGAGCGCAATGCTACGGCATCACGTTGAGTCCGGTGCAGGCTGAAAGAGGAAATGCCCTCGCGGCAGAGCAAGGGTTATCAGACAAGGTGTGTATTACTGCTGTTTATTCTGTTCTAAAAAAAATTCTACTGTTTATTCGTATCGGGATTTAATCTCGCTGTAGCTAGTCATAGTTACATTTGACAATATCAGAGGTTTAAGCTCTGATTACTCACTGTTGGTGTGACGACAATCTGTTTAAGCAGGTCTCCTTTCAAGTTGGTGATGCATTGGAGCAGCCTTTTCCTGATGGGCAGTTTGATCTTGTCTGGTCCATGGAGAGTGGCGAGCACATGCCAGACAAACGGCAGGTAAGATACTCTTCTTTCTTATCCTTTCAGAAAAAAAGAAAATGCATCTTGGATCGGAGAACGTTTCAAATCTAGCCATCAGGTTACGGCGGCATGGGTTGCTATGCATCGGTTGGAATCTTGGTTGAGCAATCGCATCTGTTGGAAATAACCCATACGTTAATTTGTCGGGTTGCGAAAATGTAGAAAAACGAGATGATATTAATGAAACAATTCTGCTACTATCTATTAAAATCATATGTCAATCAACTCATCTTGAGAGGAGTCTGTATTGGATGTTACTGAATAGTTTTTGGATCTTTTCACTCTCTTTTTTTAGCTAAGAGTTCTTACCTGAATCTTTTACAGTTTGTAAGCGAGCTGGCACGCGTCGCAGCTCCTGGGGCGAGAATAATCATTGTGACCTGGTGCCATAGGAACCTCGAGTCATCCGAAGAGTCCCTGAAACCTGATGAGCTGAATCTCCTGAAAAGGATATGCGATGCATATTACCTCCCAGACTGGTGTTCTCCTTCTGATTATGTTAACACTGCCGAGTCACTGTCTCTTGAGGTAAAAAAGCTTTTCATGCTCTGAACCCGTAAGTGAATTTAAGTTACAACTTACAACATGATGTGGTTTGCACATCAACCTGCGTACCATGCCGATTTGCATTCTCGCAAGAGATTCTTGCATGTGTGTGACATGTGAGATGTGCCAGGATATAAGGACAGCTGATTGGTCAGAGAACGTCGCCCCATTCTGGCCTGCGGTTATAAAATCAGCATTGACATGGAAAGGTTTAACTTCTCTGCTAAGAAGTGGTACGATCTTGCCATCTTCCTTTCCTCCACTTATGATTAGCGGCATCATGCTGAACTAATTTGGAACAGATGTTGCACAAAACTGAACTAATTTGTGTTGGATTCGTCTTAATTTGAAGGGTGGAAGACAATAAGAGGTGCAATGGTAATGCCTCTGATGATCGAAGGATACAAGAAAGGGCTCATCAAATTCACCATCATCACCTGTCGCAAGCCCGAAACAACGCAGTAGTACCCTAGTACTGAAATTATGCTCCTGCTACCTTCTCCATCACGAATAATGCAAATTCTGACGAGTTAGCACCTACTGATGGCGATTTGTTGATTTGGGGAACAGCCAGTGCACTGTTACCACGTCATTGATTTTGTACTCGTCAGACTTAAAAAAAATTATCCATGAATGTGCACTCCAAATACATCAAGAAATTATTAGATCAGACCAACGCGTCAGCTAGAGGTGGCTAAAAAGCTCATTTAGCTCCCTCGGTGCAAGATTGCTTTGATTGATCTAGTTTTCTTTTTAAAATTAAAACTATTTTACTAGTTTTAAAATTAAAACTATTTCTAGTTTCCCTCTGTCTGGGCTCGGCTCATTAGCTCGTTAAGAAAAAACAGTTTCAAATGATAAAATACCATAATAAATCAATTTCGAAGAAAATTGGAGTAGATAAAAAGCACAGCTGGGCTCAATTTCCACCGCTCCTGACCGAGGGCTTCTTTAGATTGAAGGATTTTCATGGGAATTTTGGAGGATTCAAATCCTTGAAAAAATTTCTATAAGCCCCATTGGAACATAAGAACAGGATTGCTATAAATCCTTTGGATTGCTGTCCTATGCTATGCCTCCCAATTTCATAGGAAAATAAACATGAGCTCAAACCTCATGTTTTTATTTCCCTTTGAGAAGTCTAATGCACTCTCTCCCTATCTCTCTTTCTCTCTTTTGAAATTCCTGTGTTTACTTCCTACTAACCATCCAAAGGCAACAACTCTATAGTATTCATGTGTTCTAAAATTTTATAGGATTTTATAGAGCGTGGCATCTTATTTCTATGTTTTTTATTACTGTGTTTTAAAATTTTGCGCTCCAAAGGCGCACTTAGCAGTGCAGCAGCGTCACTGTGTCAGCTCGGCGCCGAACCGCCGTCCTTCGCCGATGGCGCGGCGCGCTCACCACGCCACCCGCGCCGCACGGTGAACCAAAGCTGGCACGGCACGGGCAGGCACCAGCACAGTCGGGCAACCGGCGGTCCGCCGCGCGCCGCGTGGTGCTCCGGTCACGGAGACGTCGGCAATCGGCGTCCATCGATGTTGCCGTCTCACTCTCGTCGTCCTTCTGAATGACCCACTTGGCCGCTCCATAAATCACAGAATAGCCAAGCAAAAGAACGGCTCCATCTGGTACGAAAATGACAGGGCCCTGGTTAAGAAATCAACGACGTTGCGAAGAAAGCTTGGTCTCTGACGAGAGAATGGCAGGAAACGATAAGGTAGTCAGGTAGAGCTAGAACTGTCAGTTTCACACAGGATCATTCACTTTCTCTCCAACAGCTCAACAAAGGCTCGCCAAATCACATCAAGAAGAATGCTTATTGTATAATCATCCCTCGTGTTCACCAATAAATCTGCTGCGGCTTATTGGTATTGTATGACTAAGAACAGGGTTCCTGGCTATAGCTGACACGGATTGTCAATTTGTAATCCATCTTGGAATTAACAAAAAAGGTAGCACACAATTTGAGCCCAATCTCTGCTTAATTTGTCGGCAGGACGTCCAACCTTTATCAGTTCTTCACGGTGTTTACATGCCTAAGAAGCATCTGGATCACTTCAGAGGAGACATTTGCAGCCTGCTCCAGTCGCGCAATTTTCGTGTCAGTTTCTTGCTCAAGCCGTTTTACGTTTGCACCAGAATCACCGCTACTCTGGAAAAAAACAGGCAGGTTAGCGGCAAATAATAGCTCTTCTAATTCCACGAACTATACAAGATCGAAAGATGCATACCTCCGCAACCTTCCTCTGGAACTCAGCTTCCATCTGAGCACGGTGCTCGGCTATTTCTCTCTCAGCCTCCTCTTTTGCCTGACGAAGCCTTGCTGTATTTGCTGTCAAATAGGAAAGGTATTCAGTTTCAAACCCAAGTCAGATTTCTAGATGTTGAATAAAAAATGAGTAGGAGTAACATGTTTGTATTGCGTGCTTAGAAGCAAAAGATAGAACATGGTTTCTGTAAACGATCATACAAGGTCATCGCATTCTACAAAGCTGTCAAAGGGCACAATTCAGGGTAACATACCACTTTTTTTATACATTTCCATTCAGGTGTTATTTCCAAAATATATGTGATATATTCGATGTCCAACTATATGAACAAAATACCATGATAATTACATGCTAAAAATATATCAAAGGAATCAGACAGGTAGTTTACCTTAGTTAAGCTACAGAAGAATAGTAACAAGAAAGCATGTTTTTCACTCAATTTTCGAGGAACTAACAGAAAACATGAGGCCATCTCTAATTCCCACTGTTGAACATGTTTTAAATTCCAGAAAGCATGTTTTCATTCTGCTGAACATGGAATTTTCCCACTGTTGATTTGCTTAATGTTGGTACAATTGAACTTATTCAACGAACAGGATGATTCAAAATTACCCTATAAAGACATCAACAAAGAAATATACGAGCAAAAGCTTGTTGTAGGTATATCGAAGCAATCATCGCACATATTTCGTACAACATAAGCAATGCCCCCCCCCCCCCCCCCCCCCCCATCAGTTTCCACGTTATAGTATAGTAGAAATATTTGTGGAACAATTACCGCTCCTAGCAGCATTCACAATCTGTTGAGCTTCTTGCTCTGCAGCCAATAATTGCTGAATTCCACCTTGGCGTCTGTTAGCATCCATCTTCCTTCTGCTACATGGTGTGAGGAACCATTTTATTATTAGACAAAATAACACATAGTGAAAGCCGAGTGGAATATAACAAGTCCTAAATGAACAGAACACAAATGAATGTGATTGCATAACATATGCCAGAATTCGAGCATTCACAAGATACATTTTAAGAGGTATAAATGAAAAATGGAAGATGTTATCTTCTAATAAAAGCCACTGACTTTTAGTTACAATAACAGGTGCTAATTTGGCACCGGATAACAGTTACAATAACGAGGATAACAACAAAACAAAAGGACTTTCTCTCCCATACCTAATATCCCTACTTGTGCTACTTTGCATTCAGAAGCACAATAAGAAAATAGCAGTAGTGGGCCTCCTATTGTTTTTACTGGGAGTAAGAGGGTTCTTTCCAAGCTACCGGCTTGCCTGTAATTCAGTTATGCTTGTTTACCCATGTACAGGTTTGCTGAATGAAGAGGTCACGGAATTAGTTAAGAGAAAATTCCCTATCTAGCATAAAAAAAAGTTGCTCTTCCCTCTATAGCACCCAAACTTCAAAAGTTCCCTATCTAGGCACTTCTAAAATTTCCCTTCCCTATGTAGCACTTCCGTTAGTTTTTACACTTGACGGTGTTAACTAGCGGGAGAAAAGACGGTTTTGCCCTTCTTTAGTTTTCAGACTTGCCCGTACATGATTGTTGGTATTTTACACGTGCTTTCTCTTGATTTAACGTAACACTGCAAATATAACATGTCGATCCACTCTTTTGAAAAAAAATAATAATTATCCTCTTGTGGTTTCACTTGTCATTAATTAACTTAAGTAATTAATAACTAACATCATGTACATGCAAGTCTGAAAACTAAAGAAGGGCAAAGCCGTCTTTTTTCCTGCTAGTTAACACCGTCAAGTGTAAAAACTAACGGAAGTGCTACATAGGGAAGGAAAATTTTAGAAGTGCCTAGATAGGGAACTTTTTAAGTTTGGGTGCTATAGAGAAAAGAGCAACTTTTTTTTATGCTAGATAGGGAATTTTCTCATTAGTTAACCATATCAGAGGATTTTAAAAGTGTGCGTACACAACATAACATCTGCTCTCGATCCCAAACTACGATCTACAGAATACAATCATGCGACATTATATTCTTCTTGCACAAAATCAAACCACAGAGTGGACCAAGAGCTTCCATGATGAATACGATCAGCCAAAAAGAGTCAGAATACTAAAACTAAACAAACATACGTCTATAACGGCGAGCAGAAGGCAATAATACCCCAAGATTCATCCCTGATCCGGCCCACAACGATCCCATTGCCAGTTTTCACCACCTCCCCACTTCTCCACAATAGTGTTTGAGATGCGCAAGCAAATGGGAGTGGAAATAATCAGAAAAAAAAAACCTACTAGAGAGGCAAAGCCTCCAGATTCGCTTTAATGAACCGAAAGATTGGATCGAGCGAGGGACAGGCGAGACCGCCGCGAGAGGGATCATACCTGCGCGCACGACGATTCTTGAAGGGGTGTTGGGGTTGCAGCCTTGCAGGAGCCAGGAGCGGATCTGTGGCTAGCGATAGAGGGGAGAAGTCTGAGAAGCCGTGAAGCAACAGATTGACAACGAAATCTGGTTATCTACCCTATAGTTTAATAAATGGTTTTACTTATTCATCATGTGACACATCCAACGATCAAAATTCATCTGATGACTTAAATCCGACGGCTCCGCGCCTCCCTCCCTCCCGATCCAGATCGGATCGCCTCCCCTCCCCCCGGCAAAATCACCGCGCCCTCCCATCCGCCTCGCCTTTCGCCGCCCTCCATCTCGCCTCCGCCACCTCCCTCCGCCCGCCGCCCCTCCTCCCCTGCGCCGCCGCATCCGCACCGCCCAGCCCCGCCGCCACCGAGGACGCGGAAACCGCACCTCCCTCCCAGTCTCCCACGCCTCTCTCTCCTCTTTCAGATCGCGGACGCCCTCCTCTCTCGCAGCCGTCGTTGGAGCGAGCACCGCCACTCCATCGCCGAGAATCGCCTTCGCCGCGCGCACCCGTCGTTGGAGCGAGAGCCGTCGTCGGTTCCTCCTCCACCGTCGCCGCCACCGGATCCCCAACGCCGACTGCCCGCATCGTAGCCTCCATGCCAATCCCCCCATCTTGCGAGCAGAGCAAGGGGGGGGGGGGGGGGGGGCGTGCTGTGGTCCTGCTGCATCCCGGTGAGCATCCACATCATCTTTCTAATTCATCTCTCTCTCTCTCTCCCACCCTCTTTTGTCTCAAATTTGCTTGCATTAACCCTAGCTTCTCTTCTAGATATGGATGGAGCTCTTCTCTTATTTTGTTTGTTTGTTTCCCCCAAAAGTCCAAGTTCGATCCGCCCCTGCTAGGGATAAATAAGATTCAATCAACACGAAACACACACAAAATTAATCTGAAGCACAAGCCCCTTCACTCCCTTCACACGCAAAATCACATCTGGTTCATGAACTGCTTGAGCATGTTAATTTGTGTCTCCCAGTAAGGTTCTATCATCTTCTGTCATCCATTAGTGCCTAATCAAAAAACTTGCATATAATAACATATATTCTTCTTTTCTTTTAAAAAAGCAGAAGCTATTATCTGAAGTTCAGCTCTCAGTTTCACAGTAAATTTACATAATTAACAGTGCATGTGTTCCTTCAACTGTTAATCTATAGATATGCAGCTCCCATATAATTTGTGGGTACTGTTATATAGGAAAGAAAGATCAGCACAATACTGACGGGTTTCTCTTCAAGATGATCCCATGGTTCTCAGTTTTCTGCTTTCTACACTGTCTACATCTTATATGTGTTCCTTGAAGCTACAGATTGATGGACATAGCTGTCAAACCTGAACCTACCTGGCCACCAGGTCATGTTTCTCCTCAGCTCTCATCACATTTATATGTTTTCTTACCCAATCCATACAAAAAATTTTACCAAGGCTCACCCGTTAATTTTGGTATGAATCATGTGAATTTTGAAGAGAATACGTCCACCGTTAATTTATTCATGCATTCTGCTTTATACTATAGTCTACCCAATTTATTCAATTATTCTGCTTTGTACTGTGGTCTAGCCAGTTTATTCAATTTTTCCGCGTTGCTCTCCGTCGTCCAGGACCGTCGCCCACGGCGCTGGCGACGAATAACCGCCGTCATCATTGTCCAACAGCGCGACTCGGCCCTTCGTCCTCCACGTCCACCGCACCCTTGCCGCCATTCATGATCGTCCTAGAAGAACGACATTGCAGCACCCAAGCTCAGCCTCTGTCATCGACGACTGCGGGTCTGTGGCACTCATCGACACATACGGCCGTGTCCCCTTGGCTCATCGTGGCTAACCCCACTGACGAGGTAACTAGATTTACCTTTTGCTTTTGTTCAATTGTTTGACGGCCGAGCAACAGGGATCATGACCAACCGGCAAGCTGACTGTTTTGGTTAACTGATAAGTGATAACTGAGGAATTTAAAGTTGTGTGTGCTTGTCATGTGCTTTCGGGTAGCTGTTCTTAACCACTGCCAAAAGTTTCAAAAGGTGATAGAACCATACAGGTAGTTCCTTAGCTGCCTGTGCAGTGTGCCTCTGGACCAAAGGTTGTAAATGTTGCATAAATGTTTTTTTTTTTGAAATCCAGTTGGGGTACTCTTGGGTCCAAAGCCATAATGCATAAATAAGGTCCAAAGGCACTAAATTCCATTGCTAGCTTTCTTGTCACTTCGTTTCATTATATTTGACATAAACCCAGATGATTTTTGTTCTTGTTTGTGTACATGTTCAGAGTTTTTTATGTAATAATTACTCTCTTTCCATATATGCAGCACATTTTTATTACACGATAACATCAGTGTTAATGTTCTATATGGCATTACTATTATTATTTTTTAACTTATGTCATGCATATCATTCCATATATTTTACTTCTCTTTTATTATGAAAATGACATCTTTCTGATTCGTTAAGGGCATGCGGGGTAGTATATCTGTAGTTTAATATATTCAGTGTTTTCGTCAATATATGGACAAAATATTCGGTTTATATCAGTAAAGGGCCATGTTCTTTTCACAAGATCTGTTTCTGAATATACAGACTATATTGCAACGTTTATAGAATTCAAGTTGTCCGTAGTCCTGCTTTGCATGAGTAAATGCCAACCTTATATAGTCTTTTCTTCTGTGTCTGAACTCTCAAGTGATGATCTATGTTTCCCAAAAAATCTTATGTTTAGCAAACTTAGTTTCTTTTTCCAAATGAAAAATCAAGTAGTGGATAATGTACCTGTATTAAATGTACTGCTCTCTTACAACTTTTCCATCTTTCGAAACCATGTACAATTTCACATTCAGTGCATAGACATAAAAGTTCAGATCATCCATCACGATGTAGTGTTTGAGTTGATCTGATTTACAATATCTGCTATTGTTTTTCTTAGAAACCATAATAAATTAGCTATTCCTATACACCTCCCGCCAAACAAAATATTTCTTCTATTTTGTCCCATTCACATGACCTAGTTGTCATAGGAGGAGCAACACTGTTATGTCTTTAGCAAATCGGGAAATCCATATTTCTCTCCTGACAAGGTGCTCCTTAGGGGGAAACAAGGTTCATCTACATTGTAGGTGAAAACATTATGTTCAGACGGCGTAATGCAATTGATTCAGCAATTGACCCTCAATCATGTTTTTCAACCTCAGCTAGACAAAACATTAAAATAAAATAAATAGCTCAGAAACAGTCACCTATCGAGATAATCAATACAGATCACCGAGAATCAATCGAGGAGTCAGTAGTTCATGAGAAAATCATTGCACAAGAATGATATGGAAGCAATTGCAGGCGTCAGTAAACAAATTATAACAATTGATCTTTTTTTTTGGAGCTAGCAGAGTAAATAGTTTCGAAGGCAGACATACCAAGAATATGGTTTCCCTTCAATAAGTAAACAAGAATATGGTTTCAGTAAAAAAATATGTGATCTTGCAAAGTTATTTTTTTTGGAGCTACCAGAGTAAATAGGTTTCTCACTGGATTGCTATCCTGCCTTGTCTAACATGTCAAATTTATCACTCACAATTGCTGATTCATACAAAAAAAAACCCAAGATAACATAGTTTTTACCCTCAGAAGCTCAGTACTGTATTTGCTCACTCACACTTGAAATTTGGGCACGTCAAATTGATAAACTAAAACAAAGGAAATTTGTGGGTTGTAAGGCATTTAATACAAAGGAAATTCAGCACTTTCCAGTATTCAGGCACACATATATGGATTTGTAGATTGATGGAACAATCTACCGTGCATATCTGGATATTTGCATGATATATTCAATCTGGATATTTCTGAGTTTCATCTATTTATGATATTCAAGTGACTGGAGCGGGCATTATTAGTACCATAGTATACAAACTAAGTCTGCCTGACACAGCAACGTGACTCCGAAATCTGGATCCACTAGATTGATCGCCACACTGCCAAGCACAAACAGAGGTGAGATTTTTTTCCCTATAGTCCTTTTCTTGGTGTGCTGTGAGAGGATTAAAGAACCAATCTCTACCAGGTTTTCCTTAATTTAGGCATGATTTTTCAGGTATGCTCCATTATATTTATGTGGTTATTGGTCTGCATCATGATTCTATTTACTATATTTAAACAAAAACTTCATACAGATATGATATGATATGAGTTGCAGCAACTATATGATATGATATGAGTTGCAGCAACTAGGCATTTGATCAATGGTAAATTGTTCAATCTTTCAGGCAAGTGGAGGCCATGGGAAAAAGCTATTTAGATCATCCTCACTTTATAGAGATCACATGAGAAAAGCATATGGTTTTAGTAAGGGTTGATATTGATCAATTCTTTAGATTGGAGAAATAGGCATTTGTATGGCATTTGGAATGAGTATAGTAGCCAGCTTCTCAAGGAGAAAGCAAAGCTTCAGGATGATTTTATTTTGTATGAATCATGGAGAACATTGTGTAATTATTTGCAAGATGTTGATGAAGGAAAAGAATTGCAATAGTTTTATGAAAAAAAAAAGTTGGATCGGATTATTGTGATGACTTCCATTGTGTTGGCTTTTGTCCTTTAGTTCTTCAATTTCCTTGCCTGCTAATGAGTTCTATAAATTATTTTTAAGAGGCAATGACACTAGAATAATTGATCCTTGATGCTAATGAGTTTAGGCATTTTTCAGAACTGAAGGGCACTATAGGATATGCTCTATAAAGAGTTTTGCAGGTTCTGTTCTATGCATCACATATCAATTTGCACAACCTTTTCGGTCGTAGCTGCTAGAATGAAAAATTGTCTGAACGCATGCCCGAAAATGAGTAGATCTTTTGCAAGTTTTGAATTGTGCACCTTGTCAGCTAGCTAACAGAGCGTGAAAAATTTCTTATTACTGTTTGTGCACGTCTTTATGCTTAAGCTGTACTGTAGCTGCGAGCCATGAAAATTATAGACCTATCCTCTTGTAAATTTTATGTTATATATACCAACCTTAGTAAACATCCATTAAAATTTTAAGATTTATACTTGAAAAAATGGAAACATATTTTAAAAAATGCCTGACCATAAGAAATTTTTAAATAAAAACTTTCGATGAAAAATAGTGTCTTAACATGAAAACATGACAGAAATTGTGTTGGAATTTACTTGCAAAAGATCTACTCATGAGTCGAGAGTTACGTGTCTTTTCAGGTTGGAATAATACATAACTCACTAGATATATTTTATGTGTAAGTGCTGAAATATATTTGTCTTTTTATATCCGACTTACCAAATAAAATTAAGAGTAAAGGGCATATGCAGTCCTTAAACTTGTAGGATTGTGTCATTTAGATCCCTAAACTCTTAAAATGCAGATCAAGATCTCAGAACTTGTCAAAGTGTATCATCTAAGTCCTAAATCGACACAGCCTCTCTAGGATCCTACATGGCGCTGATATGTCATGCCACATGGATGTGACGTGTCATTTTTCCTTTTTTTCTTCTTCTTTTCTTTTTCTTTTTCTTTTCCTTTTTCTTCTCATTCTTCTTTTTGTCCTTTCTTCTGCTCGGGCCACAGATAAAGGAGAAGAAAGGAAAAAGAAGAAAAAATAAAAAGAAAAAAAATGGGTCCCATTTGTTAGTCAAAATGATGCCACGTCAGGTCCGTGTGGCATGCCACATCAACGCCACGTACGATACTGAAGCGGTTGTGGCGATTTGGGACCTAAATGACACACTATGACAAGTTGTGTGACTTGGATATGCATTTGAGAGTTTAGAGAGCTAGATGACACACCCCTATAAGTTTAAGGACTGCCCGTGCACTTTACTCTAAAACTAAATATAGCCGTAGTGTTAGCACGAGCAAATTACTAGTGAACTTATGATTGGATACATAAAATTGGGCCGTAAGCGGCAAGGCCCAACATGTTCAACCCAAATTGTAATTTAGCAGCGCAAGAGGACCTCTGGAGTCTGGACGCAAATGTGCGAACTCTTGCTAGGGAATAATTAATTATTTGTCACTCTTACCGCTGGTGATAAAGAATTTTTCACTGGACTCATATGTCATAGATACATAAGTACCCACATGTTATAAACAACGAGTGATAAATTATTAATCGTCACATCTTAAAAGTGGCAAAATGTTAAATGCCCTGTCGCTAGTTCCGTTTGGATTTACAGAAGACGGTTTCATTCTTGCATGAATTTTTTTTTATTAAATTCTAAATGGGACTTAGAAAATCTGTATTTTTTTTCTCTACTGGTTGTTCGTGCCACTTATAATCTTGTTACAGGGGTTGACTAAATCCATTAGGGTCGTATTATGGTATTCTTAAATACTACTAGTATTACCTAGTGGCAGATGTGTTTTAATACAATGATAAAAAAGATATATCATTTTCTCTAATCTTTTTGACGTGTTTTAAAGGGCACATTCGTAGGTCCCATTTGACATAGCTCCATATCTAGATTCAAACTGAATATGAAGTTCTTAAGTTAAATTATAGTGATTTAGAATTTTTGTATTTCATCATAAATAGGAACACAATTACTTTTAAAGTGTTATCAATGTATTTTTTTATGAGTAAACTGCAGATTGGTCTAGCTCTTATTACCAAAGTATCACTTTAGGCTACCTCTAACTCAATCTTTTCACTTAAAGCCAGCTATTGTTACTAATCCTTTACAATTTGGGCTAGTGGCCCACCTATCAACGGGCTTATGAGAGAAAAGAGAGAGAGAGCGCTCGATGCGCCGGCTCTTGGCCGTGATTGGCCGGTCATGGCGGCAGCGGAGGGCGGAGTTGGGTGGTGGAGGAGGAGCACAGCACAGTGATGGCGTCCCAAGATTGGCAAAGCACTGGCGACGATGGCTCCAGCTCCATGCCAAACCACCACCGACCACCGGCCGATCTCTCTCACCGGAGCTCCACTGGCCAAATTCTTGCGCCATCGGGCTTGCCTCGCCGAGGTAAACCCATTTTTCCTATTCCCCCTCCCCTTTAGCCATTGCCACAAGTCACCACCGCCACCGTCCATGCTGGCCGGAGCTGAGCTATTGCCTGCACCGTTCCGGCCATCTCCCTCACTCCCTTTGCTTTCCACCACCCTCCCCGGTTGTGCGTTACTCGGGAACACACTCCGCCACTAAACGCCATCGTTCCCCTTCCACCGGGGCACTGATGTCCTATCCCTCTCCCTCTCTGTTGTTGCTCGACCTGGAGAAGAAGAAACCGAAAGAGAGAAGGATGAAGGAAGAAGGAGAAACAGAAAAGCTCGTAAGCCTGCTGACAGTTGGGCCACTAGCCCAAATTGTAAAGGATTGGTAACAATAGCTGGCTTTAAGTAAAAAGATTGAATTAGAGGTAGCCCAAAGTAATACTTTGGTAATAAAAGTTGGACTAATACGTAATTTACTCTTTTTTTTATCTGTATATATGGAGTTAGTATATGCGTATTTCATGTACTAAAAAAATGAGTTCAACTATTCCTCTCTCCTGTTCCATAATGGCCGGCGTGGCGTTTTCTTGTAGTGCTCGAAGTGTACTCATGTTTTTTTTTCCGTTGATCAATGACTGGTATTTTTAACACATAAGAGCTTGCCAACAAAAGGAAAACTTGCGAGCCACATCGTTCCAAAATAGTTGTAACTAAATGACTAATCAAAGAACGTCATACCGTCGATTTCTTTTTAGCTGTTCTTGTTTGAATTCAGCTATGTACTGCGAGAAAAAAACACACACACACACCCCTTGCAACATTGGCAAACCTGACCGGCTCATTGGTCACGGCCGCGGACTCTCCACCAAGTCATCCCGCACCTCGTCCTCGGTCAGATCTGCCGTTCCCGCCGGGCCGCGCAGCCTCGGCCTCCACGAAGCTCACGTCTCCACCCTTGTACAACTAGTACAACCCAATTCTCCTCGTCCCGGATCTGACTTCTCCTCCTCCGCTGGGTCCACTCCGACGGCGGCCTCGCCCACTTTAAACCAACCCCTCCGCCTCGCTCCCCTTCCTCCCACCACCCACCACTCGCAAAGCTCGACCTCGCCCGCCATGGCCGCCGCGCTCTTCTCGCTCCTCATCCTGGTGCCGCCCGCCGGGCTCCTCGCGGCGCTCGCGTTCCTGGCGCGGCCGAGGGCGGCGCGGATCCCGCTCAAGGGCCGGCACGTGCTCATCACCGGGGGGTCCAGTGGCATCGGGCTCGCCATGGCCACGGCGGCGGCGAGGGAGGGGGCGCGGGTGTCCATCCTGGCCCGGAACGCCGCAAGGCTGGAGGAGGCGCGCGGCGCCATCCGGGCCGCCACGGGGCGGGACGTCGGGGTCCACGCCGCCGACGTGCGGGACGCCGACGCCGTGGCGCGCGCGCTCGCCGAGGCGGGCCCCGTCGACGTCCTCGTCTGCAACCACGGCGTGTTCGTCCCGCAGGAGCTGGAGAAGCAGGAGATGGAGGAGGTCAAGTGGATGGTGGACATCAACCTCATGGGCACCTTCCACCTCGTCAAGGCGGCGCTCCCCGCCATGAAGGAACGCACAAAGGAGACGCGCCTCCCGGCGTCCATCGCCATCATGTCCTCGCAGGCCGGCCAGGTACACCATACAAGTAAATTTAGGCTGTTATGCTCATGTCGCAGCCCAGGTGTTCGATGAAATGCCGCATGGTGGGGAGATGAGGTTTTGCTGACATGATTGCTCTTGCTGTAGGTTGGAGTTTATGGGTACACCGCTTACTCAGCGAGCAAATTTGCGCTTCGTGGATTGGGTGAGGCCTTGCAGCATGAGGTTATTGCGGACAATATTCATGTCTCGTTGATCTTCCCTCCTGACACAGAGACACCGGGTTTCGCTGAAGGTATGTGCTGACCAAGTGACCATTGATGCTTTTAAGCGATTGATGAACTAGCAATGAGCCATACATGTTAAATTGATGGATTTGCATCTCTGAATATATTGGTTGCCCTATTTAATTTTCACATGCACACATTTTCATATTCACTGAAATTTCTTAGGCTTATGTCACTGTGAATATATCGTGTACAAGCAGTTTTACTTCAGGCATTGATAAAACCGATGCCACTTCGTTGGTTGTACGTAATATACTACTCCCTCCGTTTCAAAATGTTTGACACCGTTGACTTTTTAGTACGTCTTTGACCATTTGTCTTATTCAAAAAATTTAAGTAATTATTTATTCTTTTCACGTCATTTGATTCATTGTTAAATATACTTTCATTTACACATATAGTTTTACATATTTCACAAATTTTTTTGAATAAGACGAACGGTCAAACATATGCTAAAAAGTCAATGGTGTCAAACATTTTGAAACGGAGGGAGTATATTTGTCAAAATCATGCTGTCACACATGCAAATAGAATTTAGGGCCAAAATACTCACTCATTCGGTTGATTGCTTGTGTGTTTGCCATTGTTACAAGTTGCATTGGACATTGTACACAGGAGAAAGTATCTTTTTTACCTAATTCTTTCCGGCACTCTAGTTCTGGAGGCACTCTTCACTCTTTCCATCAACTAAACTTAATCAGTACTATTTCATAGTCAAGTGCCTTACATCGTTAGTCTGTTCATTAACTGGTTGCAGAGAATAAAAGGAGGCCAGAGTTGACCAATATCATAGCAGGATCATCTGGTGGCATGAAAGCTGATGATGTTGCTAGGAAGGCTTTAGATGGCATCAAATCCGGAAAGTTTATTGTACCCTGCAATTTCGAGGGAGCAATGTTAGCTGTAGCTACTGCTGGTCTATCCCCACAGAGTTCCCCGCTAACAGCATTCCTGGAGATTATTGGTGCTGGAGTCATGCGATTTGCAGCAATTTGCTTCCAATTTAATTGGTTCATGACCATCGAGAACTGGTATGCCAAGAACAAGAAGCATGCGTGAAAGGATAAGCCGAACCTGTGTTCAAGTCCTCCATTGAGAAATTGTAGAAGTTACAATGCAACAATAAATTAACTTGTTAGTTCCAGCTGAACTGAATGTACCATGCTTTACAGATAAGTCCAGCGCTCGTTTTTTCATATGTTTTCTGCTCTACTATGAGATCATATGAATAATGTAGATTTCTCTCATCTTTTCAACAACTGTTCTATCCGAAACTACCGGACCCGTCTGAGGTTGAGTTTTCTTCTAGATGTGTGTTCTTTGCTAGTAGATTTTTTTAGATGTTTCTTTTTGTTAGATTTTGGTAGTCTATAGGCTGTGAGAGTGAGATTATACCAGAGCCATATTTTGTCGAGCCCTCGTTCTCTACGTGTTCTGCTCTACTTTGATACCATATGAATAATGTTAGATTTCTCTCATCTTTTCAACAAACAGCAAGCTGTCAACAACTCGAGTTAATGATTTGTCCTATTTGAAGAGAATTGCTCTGGTACATCACTGTAATCCCTGTTCTATTGCTCTGTTGAAACTACTCCCTATGTCCCAAAATATAAGTATTTTTAGACTTCGATATAGTTTTTGAGATGCTACTTTGACTAACAATAAAATGTTTTAAAAAAAAAGAGTTGCATTTATGATAGTTTGTTTAATGATAAATCTAGTAAAATCAATTTTACATAATTAATCTTTTTTTTTGCTATTAATAATCAAAGGTAAAATGATTGTCTCTATGCTAAAAATGCTTATATTTTAGAAGGAAGAAAGTACTGAGATTGAGTTATCTTCTATATGTGTGTTCTTTTTAAGATTTTTTAGGTGTTTCTTTTTGTAATGTATCAGCTATGTGAGTGGACTAGTGGAGGATATGCCAGAGCAGATATTTTTGTAACTGTAGGAAAAAGTACACCGAAGGTCCCTCAACTTGTCGTCGGTATAAAAAACATTCTCAAACCGTAAAATTAGATATGTAAGGTCCTTTAACTATGTAAAATCGGTCACATTAGGTCGCTTGGCGGTTTTAATTCTGGTTTTGTCTTACGTGGCGGCTGAGTCGTGAGACCCACGTGGGCCCCACATGTCAGGTGTCCACGTCACCCTCTCTCTTCCCCTTTCTCTCTCTGTTTCTCTTTCCTTCCTCTCGCTCTCTGCTCTCGCACTTGCAGGGACGAGTGGACGAAGCCGCGGAGGCGGCCGGGAGGGAGTAGTGGGTCACGCCGTCGATGCGGCGGCGGAGGAGGAGGAGGACGCCGGCCACCGCGCCGCGGCGGGATCCGGTGGGGGAAGCTTTCTTGGATGTGGTGGTGGGGGAGGGAAGGTGAGGACGGCGTGCGGGCGGCGGGGGGAGGAGCGGCGCACGGGCTCCCCCGCCGGCCGCCGCCCACGAGGCCCACGAGGCGGCGGCGGGGGGAGGAGTTGCGGGCAGGCGGCGCGGAAGGGGCGGCGTGCGGCCGGTGGTGGAGCAGCGCGCTGGCGACGGGGGGATGAGCTGCACGCGGGCGGCGGGGGATGGCGGCGCGCGGGCTCCCCCGCCGGTCGTCGCGGTGGCGCCGGGATCGGGATTGGGATCGACCTCCGCGCCACGCTGCAGTCGGGGGGCAACCTCCTCGCGTGGTTGACGGCCGCCTGTCGCGTGGTGTTCAGCGACGCCGAGCTGATGCCGACAGCTGCGACGACGGCGGCCGTGCAACAGCAGGTGCCGCTCGTGGACGGCATCGAGCCACGCCAGCGCCCGCGCGGCGTCTGCGGCGGTGCACGCTTCCCCGCCGCGTCCGCGCTTCAGGACGTCGTCGCCGTCGCCGTTGACGAGGCAGACCAGCCCGATGGACGTCCTCGCCGTCGCCGTTGACGAGGCAGACCGGACCGATGCCGACACGTTCCTCCCACCTCGCCGCCATCGACAAGCCGACGCCGACGCCGGCCTCCCCGCGCCTCCCCGCCGTCGTGGCACCGGTCCTCGAGCGCCCTCATGGCGTCGCCGTCCTCACCGCGTTCCTCCCGCCTCGCCGCCACCACCAAGCCGCCGCCGTCGCCGTCGCGGCGGCGCCCTCCTCTCTCGCCTCGCGCCGGCTACCTTGCAGACAAGTGAGAGAGAGAGATGAGGAAGGGAGATAAGAGAAGAGAGAGAGTGAGTGAGGGTGATGACGTGGATTACACTGACATATGGGGCCTATGCTGACTCAGTCACCTCGTAAGACAACTGCTGAGGGACCTATTGTTGAGGGACGTTATGGTTTTGCGGTTTGAGATATTTTTTATCCCGACGACAAGTTGAGGGACCTTGGGTATACATTTTCCTTTTCTGTATCCAAATCTCACAGGAGTGGGCCTGTGGGGTTTTCAGTATCTTCCTGGAGGCCCAATCTAGTTTACAAAAGCCCAAATCCTACCAAGCCCACCAGAGAGGAGAACCGTGTACAGTGTAGTAGTGTACACTGTACACGCAGAGCCTCCGGAAACGATTAGGCGGCGGTGCCTGCCGACTGCGATAACAGGAGATAGAGGAGCGACAAGGCTTCCGGTGCTACGCGGTCGAATCCTCCATGGCCACCACCCCTCCCTGCGCCGCGCCATCCCCATCGCTACGATGCCCTCTCGCGCTCTCCCACCCCTTTGCCTCTCCTCCTCCTCCTCCTCCCGCCCTCCGTCTCGCCGGCCCGAAGCTTCTCCCCGGCCGCCTCGCCGTGTCCCCGCCTCCAGGAATCCCAGCGGTAGCGTCAGCGCTGGAGTCCCTAATCCTGGATTTGGACGACGACGAGGAGGATGAGGATGAGGAGACCGAGTCTGGGCTGTTCCAGGGAGAGGCGTGGGCGGCGGCCGACGAGAGGGAAGCGGTGAGGTCGCCGGAGCTGGTGGTGCCCGAGCTGGAGGAGCTGCCCGAGCAGTGGCGCCGCTCCAGGATCGCCTGGCTCTGCAAGGAGCTCCCCGCCTACAAGCACTCCACCTTCACCCGCATCCTCAACGCCCAGCGCAAGTGGATCACCCAGGACGACGCCACCTACGTCGCCGTCCATTGCCTCCGCATCCGCAACAACGACGCTGCCTTCCGGGTCAGTACTTCGCGCTTCCACCTCGCACGACTAAACCTTTTTAGCATATCTTCACACGCTCTCCACTCTTCATTACTAATAGTCGCGAAAAAAAATCCAAAAAAGATTGAGAACATTGATGTTAATATGTGCTAAATACCATCCCACATGTACTAACTACTAACTCAATCTATGTATCGAGGAAAAAAAGACCAATGTGTTTGTGAAGAGTGCAAGAAAAATATAAATTTGGCTGTATTCTTTGTTTTCTCATTTGTAGATCCAATATTTTGTCTTGAAATTTTTTGGAGTGAAAGATTTAACTTTACTCTATTATGGAATATGTCATAACTATTTCAATTTGTGGAATGAAGGAATTCTCTCTTAAGTTCTAAAATGACTTTTTTTTCCCCAAGGGAACAAGTTGTAAAAGAGACTTTCTGAACACAAAGACACAATAGGTTGAGACATGGATGTTGGATGGTCCTTGCTCACTTCACTGGTTGTTTTCAGGTGTATAGCTGGATGGTACGGCAGCACTGGTTCCGCTTCAACTTTGCACTAGCCACCAGGGTGGCAGATTGCCTTGGGAGGGATGGGAAGGTTGAGAAATGCCAGGAGGTGTTTGAGGCGATGGTCAAGCAGGGCCGTGTGCCTGCAGAGTCTACCTTCCACATACTGATTGTTGCTTACCTCAGTGTACCTAAAGGGCGTTGCCTTGAGGAGGCATGCACTATCTACAACCAGATGATACAGATGGGTGGTTACAAGCCTCGCCTTAGCCTTCATAACTCCTTGTTCCGTGCGCTTGTTAGTAAGACAGGGGGAACTGCAAAGTACAATCTCAAGCAGGCTGAGTTTGTGTACCATAATGTGGTCACCACCAATCTTGATGTGCACAAGGATGTCTATGCTGGGCTCATCTGGCTTCACAGCTACCAGGATGTCATTGATAGAGAAAGGATCATAGCTCTTAGGAAGGAGATGAAGCAAGCAGGCTTTGATGAGGGTATTGATGTGCTGGTGTCAGTGATGAGGGCCTTTTCCAAGGAAGGGAATGTTGCAGAAACAGAGGCCACGTGGCACAATATTCTTCAGAGTGGTTCTGACCTCCCTGTTCAGGCCTATGTCTGCCGAATGGAGGCTTATGCCCGGACTGGTGAGCCTATGAAATCTCTCGATATGTTCAAGGAAATGAAGGATAAAAATATGCCTCCTAATGTTGCATCATATCATAAAATAATTGAGATAATGACAAAAGCTCGGGAAGTAGATATCGTGGAACAACTTATGAATGAATTTATTGAGAGTGATATGAAGCATTTGATGCCAGCCTTCCTTGACTTGATGTACATGTACATGGATCTGGATATGCATGAAAAGTTAGAATTAACATTCTTAAAATGCATAGCCAGGTGCCGTCCAAACAGAATATTGTACACCATTTATCTGGAATCACTAGTAAAGGTTGGAAATATCGAGAAGGCTGAGGAGGTATTTGGTGAAATGCACAATAATGGGATGATAGGTACTAACACGAAGTCGTGCAACATTATGCTAAGAGGTTATCTTTCTGCAGAAGACTATCAGAAAGCCGAAAAGGTTTATGATATGATGAGTAAAAAGAAATATGTTGTACAGGCAGACTCTTTGGAAAAGCTCCAAAGTGGTCTCCTTCTCAACAAGAAAGTTATTAAACCAAAAACTGTGAGCATGAAGCTGGATCAAGAGCAGCGTGAAATTTTAATTGGTTTGCTTCTGGGAGGCACTCGAATGGAATCTTATGCACAGCGAGGGGTCCATATTGTGCACTTTCAGTTCCAGGAAGATTCCAATGCTCATTCAGTTTTAAGGGTGCACATTCATGAGCGTTTCTTTGAATGGTTGTCTTCAGCAAGCAGATCATTCGATGATGGGAGCAAGATACCCTATCAGTTTTCAACAATACCTCACCAGCATTTCAGTTTCTTTGCTGACCAGTTCTTTCTGAAAGGTCAGCCTGTGCTCCCAAAGCTTATCCATAGGTGGTTAACTTCACGTGTTCTAGCATATTGGTTCATGTTTGGAGGCTCCAAACTCCCATCAGGTGATATTGTTCTTAAGCTCCGTGGTGGGAACAGCCAGGGTGTTGAGAGAATTGTGAACTCCCTGCACACACAGTCGTTAACAAGTAAAGTGAAGAGGAAGGGGAGATTCTTTTGGATAGGTTTTCAGGGTAGCAATGCTGAATCTTTCTGGAGAATTATAGAACCTCATGTTTTGAACAATTTTGCGAGTTTAGTAACACAGGAAGGTAGCAGCATAGGCTCTGATGGTACCCAAGATACTGACACTGATTCTGACGATGATATGCAAATGTCCGATACAGAAAGAGACGAGTGAATACAATGTTCAGGCAGTAGTTATTAAAACCTGAAGGTATATCTAAAGGGGCACAAGTTTACACATCTTATCAGAGATTCAGAATTTTGTACTGCATATTTCTTGCTTTGATAGGCAATTACTTAGTAACATAACTTGTAGCCCTGGTTGATCTACCTATCTTGCAATGCCACGATAGGTTAGTGCACTAGACAGTCCTAGGTAAGAAAGATGGGAAAGTCATTTTTGTTATCCTTGCTTTGTACATGTAAAATGATGTATTATACATTTGATCAGCTAGCTATTTTCATTTTCCTTTGTTTTTCTCTGTTAAATTTAACCTTCATGAAATTTTGCCCATACCAGTATAGTCCTTCAACTGTACTACTTATTCCATCGTCAGCAGTATTTTCAGTTCATTCATTTATCCGTTCCATGGTTTCTAGCGGGTAAAAGAATATTTAGCAGAAAGAATTCAACAGGGAACAACATAAGATTCACATACACAAATCTAGAAAAAAAGAATTCCCATCTAGCTATGATTCTAAGACATGGTAAATTCTCTGTTTGAGTTAGACATCTCACATCATCCCTACAAATCATCATTCTGCAAGAGCCTGTTCAGCAAGGTGGTCAGGAGCTCGTCCCTCCGCTCAGCCCTTGCCTCTTCCCTGACCCTCCTCTGCTCCTCTCGCTCCATCCACGCCTGCTCGAGCATCAGCCTCTCCCGCTCCAGCGCCTGCATCGACTGTCTCCATTGCTGCTCGATGGCCGCCCGCTCCTGCGCGTGCCTCTCCAGCGCCTCCTGCCGTCGCACGTCCAGCCGGTGCTGCTGCTCCAGGAAGTCCTGCAGTAGGCCATGGATGTTGCTCGACCTCGACGTGCCGCCGCCGCCGCTCGTCGGCTTCCCCGCAGCCCTCATCTTTCAGCTCCTTGCCGGCAGATGCAGTAGGCCGCGGTGAACGGACGACTCGGCCGGCCACCACTTGAGCTTGTGTGCAGCAGCAGCGGCAGCAGGAGTAGCAGCTCGTCCCGGTTCACGGCCGGGGAGCTGTCGCGCGATGGCGCGGTATTCCTTCTCGCGTGTGGCGCAAGGGCGATAATAAAGGGTAAGGGTGCGCGTCGTACGTGCTTACGTGTTGGCGAGTGTGGAAGGGGAGACCGGCAAGGGTCCGCGTCCGTGCAGCGCGCACGGGACAGGAGTCAGCGGCCAGCAAGGCGGAACGGCTACATGCAGCAGCCATTGGCTGGATTTTCATGCGTTTTCCATCGCTTTCTGACGCAATCTCAAAACTCCCCGTCCAGTCCGTCGATCCGCGGCCGCGGACTCTGCTATCCCTTCATTCACACACCGTCGTTACGGCTGGCCGGTCTGAATGGCGCTGGAGCTCGGTCATGTCCACACATCGGCTGGCGGCGCCACGTCATCAATCGAATGGGATTCCTGCGCTGGACCCATCCCCACATTGGCGACTCGACAAGATCTGAGAAACTCTCGACGAATCGAAATCTCCTGGTCCTTCGGCGGCACGCGATCCGCGACACTGACCGCTGCTCCTCGGTCCGCGTCACGCCAGCATGAGGCGAATTGATCACGTTCGCGCGTGCGTGCGTGCACGCGAGGACGCTTGACATTTCACGACGTACATACCTCCGTGAAAAAACATCGGGTGTCCGGTTCTCCTCGCTTGTTACTAGAATTTGTTTTGGTTTAGCCGGCGCGCCGTGGTGCAGCTGCCGGTCAGGGATGGCGAAGCTCAGGGGCTCAGGGCCTCGGGTTGCATTTGATTCGAGCTGTACTTCCCCTGCACCCGCGTCTTCCCGTGGTGACGCGTGCTACGGGCCTTGCTGTGTGCTAGTCTTTGTGTGCTAATCTCGGAAGTGAACCTGTGCACCGCCCTTGCGTGCAGCGGTAGTCGTCCTCGGCGTACAGATTTCAGTTTCTTTCGGGAAGGCTGGGATGCGTGCCGTGCATGCCTCCCGATCTCCCGTGGTGGTTGATACGCAACATTCGTGCAGATCCCGGTTTTCTTTTGGGAAGGCTGGGATGCGTACCGTGGGTGCGTCCCATGGTGGTTGATACGCATCATTCGTCTGCCAGTCTGTTCTTCATCCGATCAACAAAAATACCAGAACCAGTATAGGCCTATATGCTAGTCTCGTCGAGTATTCCACGATTTGGGAGATCAGTGGGAGCACTGAGAAAGCCGTTCGCTCTGACTCGATGGATCTCGGGATTGTGTCCTAGGTTGAATCTCGATATCTAACTTTCTCTTGGAGCTAGATATTTACTCCATCTGTTCCAACATATAAGAGATTTTAAACGGATGGGATATTTCCTAATACTACGAATCTAGATATGTTCCATGTTTAGACTCATAGTATTAGAAAGTGTTTCGATCGTCCAAAATTCATTATATTTTGGGACGGAGGAGTATATCCCTAGTCATCTCATATTCCAAGGGAACTCGTAGAGCTATTTTTGGCATTCTCAGTCTGAGTCTGATTAAATCCAAGTAGGTCTTCTTCAACCATGTCAAATCCGATCTTTCTTTCCTCGCCGTGTAGGCTAGGGCATGACCCCTAATTTAGGTATGTCTCTAGTTGTATTACCCCTGGTGAAAGAGGGCAATAGGGATAGTGGTGGCGATGCCTGGTGAGAGGTGGCAGGGTTTTTTTCGTCGTTGGGCCCAAGGCAGTTGTCGCTTCGTTTGCAACATCCTTCTCATAGAGTCGCACATCATCGTGAGCAGAGCCCAATAAAAGTTTGTCAGCCTATGCTGAGGACGAGATTGACCTGTGGGGCCCTAAAAGTATGAACCTCCCTCCCCTCCCCCCCCCCCCAAAAAAAAACCTTATCATAATTCACAAATCATTAAAAAAAACATGTGTATGCATTTAGGCCCAATTAAACCCCATTCTACTCACCGTCGGTATGAAACAAAATGCAACCATAACCTCATGTTCCCTTAATTGTCGCTGATGGGTACCCTCAATTCTCCGACCGCATCACACGCACAAGACGACCTCGTGCATCTGCCTCCCGACACAACTTCACTATCCGCTCATGCTCACTTGCAACTCTAGGGCTTTTGCTCTCGTGCGATGGCCTCCACCTCCACCTCCCAGGCTCCCGCAGGCCGCAACTTCTTCCATTCCTACACGTCTGCTCTCATGCCTTTACTTTATCTTTATCTCACCACCTCTCACATGGCTGCCTGTGCTACAACTTATTAGCTCTTGTGTAAGGTCACATTAAGCGGTAGAGAACCCGCTGGGACCAAGAGTGAGGGAGGCTTCTCTCCCAAAGAAGCTAGTGCTAGAGTTAGGGGATGAAATCGGGGAACAGATGCAGACTGCCCTGCCCATTTCTTATTGCCTACCTTATAAAGGATCCCAACATACAATGCCGATGCTTGAGATAGGATCTCGTCTCCTAGCATTTCCGAAACACGTGGCGTTAAGTTCCAGGCCAACCAAAACAGGCCGCGAGTGGTCGAGGTACCTCTTAAGAGCGTTGTCGAGGTGTCTCCCTTCCCTCTTCAAAGGGATCCTCTAGGTGAAAACCTTATCCTTTTGGGATGAGCGATGGCGGCATTTTTAATGTTGTTATTTTTTTGAAGGCGTCGTTTTAGAGGTGGCTGTGTATTCCTCAGGGTGTGGTGGTGTGTGGGCATGTGGCGTGGTGTGTTTTCTCTTTTATCTTGAGTATAGCCTCCTAGGGCTATAATCTTGTATTAATTTGCTTCTCTTAAAGTCTTAATACAATGATGCACAACTCTTTTGCGTATTCTTGGGAAAAAAAACATGACACGAGTTGGGGCCTATCCCGTCTAGCCAGCTACTCCCTCCGTCCCATAAAAAACGAATCTATGACCGGATGTGACATATTCTAATATGATGAATCTAGAAAGATGTATGTTCAGATTCGTAGTATTAGGATGTGTCACATCCGGTAATGTTGGTTTTTTATGGGTCGGGGGGAGTACACAATACAGGACGCCCTTGCATCATAATCCCGTTCCGGCCTGACCAAGTAGAGAAGGCCTCACGTAGACGGTAATCCCGTTCCGTCCCAAGTATAGCAGGCCGTACATGCGTGGCAATCTCGTTCCGGCCCAACGAGAAAAGGTGAACTTAAACAGCAGTGCTGTAACCCGTTAAGACAGCCAGATCTCTAGCCGACACACGCCGGCCGACCTCCATCTCTGCAGTGCCATGAGATGAGAGTAGCAACCGTCTTCAAGCTGGACAACACACGAACACTAGGGATGAAATGAAAAATGGAACTTAACCTTTTGGCCGAAGACTAGTAGACAGACATCCTTCGGACATTCCATTTGAAGGCAAAGACATTCGGCGAGCGATGAATTATTTTACCTCGACTCGAGGTACATGCTTTCATCAACAGTTCAAAAAGATACTACTCCGTAGCATCGGTTTCCTTGTCGAGAAACGACTCGTCACATGCTGACATTGCCATTGGGTACCATGGTTTTTGCTGGCCGCACAACAATGATAGTTAGTATTCTCTCCGTCCAAAATAAGTGCAGTTTTGCACTATTTATATCTGACCGTTCGTCTTATTTAAAAAATTTTTTATAGATACTATTTTTATTGTTATTAGATGATAAAATATGAATAGTATTTTATATGTGACTATGTTTTAAATTTTTTATAAATTTTTTAAATAAGACATATGGTCAAACGTTAGACACGGATTTTTACGGCTGAGGTAGTACATGCTCGCACAGATGCAGCTGTACCTCAAGAGTCAAGGAGTCAAGGCAGGATTACCATTCTCCATTTTTACATTTTCAGAAAGTTACACCAAATGATTCGTTCGAAAAATAAAAAAGAAAGTTACACCAAATGATGAGGATGACAATGGTTTGGTTCGACTCCACTTGTCCATTAAACTGATATATAAATTTACTCTAATGAAATTTTAGGTTCACTCTAAAATTTATGTCTAAAATGTTCAATCTAAAACAGCTTCACATGTATAAATAGTCTAAATTTGTGCAAATTTGCTTCTCAATATAATAAATCATTTCTATAAAAATAAACTGAATTTAATAGGTTTTTATATTATGAACACGGATTTAAAATTTTTGGTCCAAGTTTTATGCACGTGTAGTAAATTTTCTCTCGGTCTATTACTCTGTATAATAATCATTTCTATGAAAATTTACTGAACTTGACAAATCTTTATAGCCTGAAAATGAGTTTAAGAATTTTTGTCCCAGTTTTATACCTATATATTGAAAATTACTTGATCTATTAGTAATATATAGTTGATTCATTTGGATGTCTATGATAACCTATCGATATGATGCATGATCTCGTGGTGGATAGATCATGTTAGATCATGAATCTATAAAAACTAGTACACCTACCTCTTTGTCTCAAGAAAAAAAAGTTCAATCCTAATTACGAAACTGAACACATACATATACAGTTTTGTTTTATAGCTAGAGTTTATCTTTTTTTTAACAGAGTATTATGTTTAGATTTATTATATTATATTGTGTTATATCTCATACTAGTTTGGGTTTCATGATGACGAGTATTAACCATTCCAATCCTGACGGAATGAACTCTGCTCCATTATCCTCGCAGAAACCTTTCCCGTATTTGCTCTGGAGGCTGGACTTCCACTTTCTGCAGAGTGCAGATGTGCCTAACACTGGCACTGTATTCAATCCCCGTGTTCACTGTTCAATTCACCACCACTGCACTCCTGCAGCTGTGGGTCTTAACGTGCGGCATCAATGGCAGGCGTTGCGTTGATGACGAGATCCTGGCGTACGCACGCACTCGATGATACCCAAGGGGAAAAAAAGAGGACACACGAGCTCACACAAGAGACGCGGCCCGGCGTGGAAACCGAACGGGGGCCGCCCACTCTGCGTTTTGCATCGGCAGAGGCGCGGTGGAGAAAAAAAAAAGGCCGAGCTTGGATGGAAAGCTCCAAGCTTTTGCGCTGTTCACTTGCCTGAGCCCCCCCGTCCCGTCCCCTCGCCTCGGCAAGAACAAGAGCAAGCGAGATTAGATCGAGACGGCGTATCCGGTAAGCGCTGTTCCATCTCCGGCACAAAAGGGCGAGTTCTTGGGTGGTTGGTTTGGTTATGTGTGTTCTTCTGCAGCTCGTGTGGTTTTATCTGTATCTCGTTTTCGCGCTCTCGTTAGGATGGCGAATGGGGGTGTCTACCTCTCGTGCTCTGCACTTGTCTGCGCGCTGGTGTTTCTCACGGTGGATGGTGATTTCGTGAACATTACTTACGTAGCGAGCGCTGTGGCCAAAGGCGCAGGTGTGGATGCAGCTGCTTCTCTGTCATTACTTGTTCATTCATACTGTATTGGTTTGCTCTTTTTTTTTCTCTCTCTTTCCTGAATTAGTATCTCGTTGTGCTAATGTGCATTCGATGATGTGTGGTGTGATGTGCTAGTCTGTTTGGATGGGAGCCCCCCGGCCTATCATCTCGCCCGGGGTTTTGGCTCCGGCATGAATAGTTGGCTGGTTCATTTCGAGGTTAGTTCTTGTGGCAGTGCAATTGTGCTACTGGAGCCTAGAACTCTATAAACAATGTTTGCTCGGCTCAATTTTCTGTCTCTTTCTTGCGAATGTTAGGGAGGAGGATGGTGCAGCAATGTGACAACCTGCCTGCAACGCAAGCGCACTCGGTTAGGATCATCGAAGCAGATGGCAAAGCATATTGCCTTCTCTGGAATACTGAGCAACACCCCTGATTACAACCCAGGTACTGGATTTCACTAGTTGTTTGAAGGAAATAATATTTTGTACTATGTTGTCCTAGTTCTCTACCACCTCAGGAATTGGACTGCCTAGGCTCCATGTTACTACTACTATTTACTAGTACTATAGTTCACATGGTTGCTCGATTCCTGTTCAATCATCAAAACCAGATTTCTACAATTGGAACAAGGTCAAGGTTCGGTACTGTGACGGGTCATCTTTCACCGGCGATGTGGAAAAAGTAGATCCTGTGAGTCCATAGTCCATTCTTACTTGATGTTACAGTTACAAATTGCATGAGGATTAGTGCTGCTCCAGTGTTAAGTTACTCTTTGATTTTGTTCCATATGGATAGGCAACAAAGCTTCACTACAGAGGTGCTAGGGTGTGGCAAGAAGTTATGGAGGACCTGCTTGCGAAAGGAATGAACAATGCCAATAATGTATGTTATTCTTATGAGCATAATTCTTGACAATAAGAAGGCTTTCAAGACTAACGAATTTATGGCAGGCTCTAATTTCGGGCTGTTCTGCTGGTGGTTTAACTTCCATACTACACTGTGACAGATTTCGTGACCTTTTCCCAGTGGATACCAAAGTTAAATGCCTTTCTGATGCTGGTTTCTTCATCAATGAGTAAGATAATACTAGTACAAAAAGCAGTTGAAGGAAAATTAAGGGCATTGTGTAATTCTTTCCACATTAAAGATATACTAGCCATTTTAATATGAAGAACAAACCATTAGTACACTAACTTAAAAAAAAAAACACCATTTCTGAACATTGAGTTCATGTCTAACACCTATCCCATCTTTGTGTTAGCAGGAAGGATATTGCTGGAGTGGAGTACATTGCGGCCTTTTTCAATGGCGTAGCTACAATCCATGTATGCACATACAGTCTGTTATACTACTAGATACTTCCTCCGTTTCATATTATAAGACTTTCTAGCATTGTCCACATTCATATATATGTTAATGAATCTATATATATGTGTGTGTCTAGATTCATTAAATATCTATATGAATGTGGACAATGCTAGAAAGTCTTATAACCTGAAACGGAGGTGGTAGTCAAGGATTCTACACACATACACCAAAAAAAAAAACTTACCTGATATGTAAATTGCAAATTAGGATCATAACTTAATGGAGTGAAAGATAAGAGGCGTCAGAAAAGCAAACCATCATTTTCCAAAGTTCTGTTTCACATATTTTTGCATTGTTTTCTCCTATTCCTAAATACATTTTGTACAAATGCACTAGGGATCAGCAAAGAATTTACCTTCTGCTTGCACCTCCAGATTGTCCCCAGGCATGGTAAGGTGAAAGCTGCAGGCAGTTTTACAATACGAATTTAGACAGCAGATTGCACTTGAATACTTGTTAAAAGCATGTTGCTTTGAATGCAGTGCTTTTTTCCTCAGAATGAGGTGAAACTGATTCAGACACCTTTGTTCATTCTCAACGCAGCGTATGATTCCTGGCAGGTTATCATCTGATCCACGCTCTGCAATACTTCTCTGATTATGATCCTTTTAGTGTTGCCCTTAGATAAATATGCTTTGTAGTGGCATATGTTTTGGCATTGTGGCTATGTACATCCGGTTTGGATGTAGAGGCTAGACTAATATGTTTTGGCATTAATTTAGGTCTCATGTGTTACAGGTAAGGAACATCTTGGTGCCAGGATTTGCAGACCCTCATGGTAAATGGCATAGCTGTAAGCATGATATAGATCAATGTCCTGCATCGCAACTTCAAATCTTGCAAGGTAGGTAGTGTACTGGTATGTAATACTGCATTTTCCAGTAGGCCAGCTATCGACCCGGTATAAAAATTGCATGAATTCTAAATGCCATCACAGGATTCAGAGACGATTTTCTGAAAGCACTGAAGGAACAAGGGACTCCCTCCACCAGAGGATTGTTTATAAACTCATGCTTCGTGCATTGCCAATCTGAGACGCAGGAGACATGGTTTGCATCTGGTTCCCCCATGCTTGAAACCAAAGTAATGCTACATCCTTCAACTTCAACACCACTTAACTCAAAATTAAACCAACAAAGTTACTACTGCTAGAGCCGGCTATCTAGTGATGATCTGACAAGAGCTCTTCACACTTGTGCAGACAATAGCGGATGCAGTTGGAGATTGGTTCTACGACCGCAATCCGTTTCAGAAGATTGATTGCCCTTACCCTTGCGATTCAACCTGCCACAACCGAATCTACGACGACCCCTCAGAAGCATAGCAATTACAGAAACCTCACCTCGTACTACCATTCATCACATTGTTATATTTGATGCACCCTTATTGCTCGCAATAGGGCAATCCGTGGGCAACCATTGATTTTCAGGAATAACTGCAGATGATGGCTTAAAGCTCATCTGATGCCTGGAGGCTGGATGCAGCTTCCAACAGTAGTTACAGGTGTCTCCAACATTTGATTCGCTTTGTCGGCAATATTTTGCCATATCTTCGATAATCATCGACAAAGTCCACATTAATGTTACTGAAGTGACATTGGACGAACACGAAACACGAAAAGTTTATCTGGTGAGGGGATGGATAATGCTATTTTCTCGAAATTAGCTCAAAATTCAAGTAGGTTCAGTGAGATCTTCGAAATCAAAGTGGAGCCTAACCAAACTGCGTTCTGTTAACCTGTCAAAAACAACGCCTCGCCGCCGCCGTTGCGCGTCCCCGCCGGCCATCGACGAAGAGCTCCGGCGTGAGATCCCCCATTATCTCCACCGCATATCACCACGTGAATGAGTGCCAGATCCATAACCATCGCGAGTTCTGCCCTCGTCGGCGTGACGAACGACGGCGGACGTACGGGTGGCGCTGATGAGCAGAGCGACGGATCGATGCAGCACGAGCTAGAGGAGGAGATGATATTTCGTCGATTGATGCACCGATTGGAGTGTGTGCAATCCAAAAATAATTGATTCGTTGGTGGTATATGCTAATTATTTTTAGACCATGATATTATAATATATAGATAAACAGTTTATTTATGGATTTTATCGATGACTAGGTGCCATAGTATGCTAATTATTTTTAGACCATAATATTATAATATATAGATAAACAGTTTATTTATGGATTTTACCGAAAGTCATCGGTGTGCCTGAGACACCGGCCGTTACAGTGTGTGAAGGAGCTTCTTCTAGTTGATCTCGATAGATTACGTTCAGATTCTTCGCTCTATCTAGGGTGCAGGCGTGCGGCACTGAAGGAGACAGGAGGTAGAAGTAGAATACTGAACACAAAGATGTCGACTTGCCCGATGCCTCCTAAACACAGTGCCACACTTGCACAATCAGAGGAGGGGAGATGCATTATAAATGGAGCACACATGTTTTTCCTCAGACGGAAAATATCACTCGCCCTCTCGCTTTGCAAGGCTGCCAGTTTATATATCTAGCGGTGTACCTACTGGGAGCAAATAGGTGTCAGCGAAGCATCTTGTCTTTAATTTGGATCAATCACACAGTAGTGGTCTGATCTGATCCTTTTAATGACACGGTATTATTACTGGGAGGATTGTAGCGTTTTTTTTTCCCCTAGCAACAAGGGCTTTTAACAAATCTTCAACGTTTTGAAGCATTTGTACTGGTCTGGTTTGATCTGATCTGGTCTAAATCGTCAGAAGTCACATGAAAAAGCATGGCATTCTGAAAGTAGGGGCTGCTCAACTTCTTTTTCCCGCTGGGTTTTTTGCAGCAGGCAGAAGCCTCCGCTCGATGTATAACAAATAAACCAAAAACGAAAAGAAGAAACCAACAGAGAATGCTACAATTACAGACCCATACCATACAGTTCTATGAGCCGGAGCATTGCGAAGGGATCAATTAGAGGAATGCAACAAACTGCAAAATCAACAGCCCGTAAGCAATGCAACCAAGAGTTGCAAATACAAACTACTAATGCAACCAATTGAATGGCATTCCTCCAGATCCATACTAGAAAATCCTTCCAAAATCCTTTCCTGCAAAGGAAGACGGCAGTCCGCCTGCTGTAAAAGAGTGACCAGGCCTTCCTCCTGCACAACATTCAGAATTATGTTTCAAACATAAATATGCATACCTTCTATGGTTTCCAAATGCATGCACCGATTGAAATGACTTTTAAGCTACAATAGGTTAATAAAGATAAGGCATTCGTGGAAAAAAAAAGATCCAATTGGAAAGCAAACTATATCAACAAGACATAAATATCTCATGCATGAAGCCTAGACCAAACATGTTTCAATATACTATGAAACTAAATTTGCCAATAAACTATGTCTACTGCAAGGCCATTGTTCTGGAAATTAATACCAAGATTGCAAGTTTTCAGTAGCACAATTAGTTAAGTTGGACTAGAAGGCCATGCCACATAAAAAAAGAGGACCACAGATGGTAGTAAATCTAGTGCTACGATAGCTTTTGCAGAGTCAATGGCTATACCAACAACACCCAATTAAATAAAACATACAAATGACAACATGGAAATATTACCCCAAGGCATTCCATCAGCCATAGTAGCAGGTGGAGGTTCTGCCATGCCATAATTAGGCCATACAGGCTGACCATTGTGATGATTCCCCATTGGACGTAGGTAGCTGGCAGTCATATGGTTATACCGCTGAAATGGTTGTCCATGGCGACTTTGAAAATTCAGCTGAGAATAGTTTGCATTATGGTAACCATCATAGGTCACATGGCCTGTAGAGGCACTACTCTCTGTAAGAGCTGATGCATGGAACAGGCGCTCACCTCTATAGGAAAAGCATGAACAATGATCAGTTAATAATACTAAATATAACAATATGGAACCCCTGACAATATAGCACCACCCAAGAAAATTCAAAATATTTTCAGTGGTATTACTCTCAATAAAGCAATACATAGAAAACAAGATTGGTGTAAAAGAAGCACCTCCCTTATCCAGTTATCCCTTAAGATGTTTATTGTCATGAAACAAACTGTGGTCTGATAAACGTGTACGAAAGCTCTTTCGATTCTTTGTACACATGCCATCCAAAATGACAAAATCATACCCTTACATATGTATATAATCAAATCCATTTGTTAGCACATTACAATTTTAGCATTTGTAAAAATGATGAATAATTAAGCAGAAACCAGCAGCACAGCACAAGGTGGGAAAAGTGAAGTATGCATTTTTTTTTCCTAAAGATATGAGCGAACTATACAGAGTGCAACTCATTGTAGTTGGATTGTAAGCAATCTATCAGATGAGGGGTGCCTCTATTACATTAACTTTTTATGCGCCGGCCAAATGTCATTACATGAACAAAATTAGAAAACACAGAAGTACCTTTGATTCATGGATAAAGAGTTTGAGTTTGCAATAGCATGGCTTTGGATATGGGCCAATCTGCTGGATTGGTTTGTTTGACCACTTGCATCCTTCAGGTGGAGATCGCTCAACGCATCTGATAGTGAAGTGTCCTCTTGCAGAAGTGACTCTTCGCTGCACATCAAAACAAAGTGAAAAAGATCAACACATGTTACATTACAAAGACAAAACTGCATGATGCACTGTTACCTATAGTTTGGATCCCAATCAGCTGGATCCGGTATTGATGAGGTGGAAGCCAGTGTATCTGCTGATACATTGGATGAGTGCGAAGGAGGAAAACCACCGTATCGGGATGGTGGAAAGGACCCATGGTTCGAAGTGTCTGTTGATAAACCACTGCCAGCGCCTGTATGTGGTCTCCAACTGAAATGACCAGGATTAGGGAGTGCACTTTGTGGGTAACCAGAATGTCCACGAGCATAGCCATCAAAGTGATTACTAATGGTGCCATCCCCATGGTGTCCCTGGATCAGCTGAGATGTGTATTCATGAGGCGGCATTGATATAGGTGGGTGACCAAGATTCCTTCTTCTATTGTATTGGCCTACAGCAGCAGCTTTTCCCAATGAGCCATGACTGCTCCTTGCAGGAGAAGTGGAACCATACTTTCCTGTAGCAGTACTTGGGATTTGCATCTGAGAATTTGGTGGAGTAAATTGTGATGGACTTGCCCCAAGAGACATAGGCCCTGGACACCCAGGGCTTAATCGAATGCCACCACCATGATAGAGATAAGATCGTCGTCTAATATCGGGACTAGATCCCAAAAATGTTCCCCCGGCTTGTGAATGTAAATTGAATCCAGAAGGGCCTAGTGGTGAATGATACATGTTCACACTGTTGACATCATAGCTTCCATAGCTGCTTGCAAGACCTACATTTTCATTAAAGCTACCATGGCTACCGAAGCTGCCACAGCTGCTTCCATATGAAAAGGGAATCTTTGGTGCAAAAGCGTTATTGAATGGTAGGCCTCTGTTAATGCTTCCAACCTACAAACATAATCAACAATATATTATGATAATAATTATCTTACAACTCGCCAACTTAACAAAAAGCATAAGGGAACATACTTACAACCTGAGGGGAAAGACCAGCAGCTAGCCAGTGACCTCCTCCAGGATTATGATCAACTGCTGCAACACGACCAACAGGCTACAATGGCACAACACAATAAGACGTAAGTATATGACTTACGGACTACTTGTATGAAAAAAGGGAGCGCTTAAGATACAAGTATTTTAAGGTTTCTCCACATTTTCTACTCCCTCTGGTTTCAGATATGTCACCATTGACTAGTGCAATTATAATTTTGACCACAACAAATTTTGAGTGGTGGAGCATGACGCACAAAAGTTTTGTGATATTTAGGGTGCAACACACTTCGTTAATATGACATACTTTTAAGTATTTGCTTTTTTCAAAAAAGACGAGCTGTCAAAGTTTGAAGATGAATAGTACCTAGTGACAAGTATTTGAAGACAGAGGGAGTAGTATATAGCAATATATAGTCTGTTGGTGGGAAGAAACACTGTTTCATGTATCCATGTTTGTTATAATGTGAAAGGGAGATATCTAAATACCTCGTTCAATTAAATGCAGAGCAAAACCAAAGTCAATTGTTATAAATGATGGTCGTTCCGTATCAACAGTCTCTCAGGAGAGAAAAATTATACAGCAGGTTGTCTGGAAACAAGATCATACTTACAATTCTTGGAGTCTCCTGGATAGGCTCATATGGACCAGTAAATGCTTCACCAGTTATGAAGGGATGATATGAAGCCTGAAATAGGTTCATAATTGTGAAGTACTTCCATTGATTATTCAAGAAGAAGAAAAAATAGCGCAATAGGAAATCAAGTTAATAATTTCCTAAGTACCAAACTGACCTGCCTAAAGCTCATTTATTTAACGGCTACGAAACAAGGATTCCCCAGCATATTCAGATATAGGGATTAATAAGACTTCCCATTCACAATCAAAGAGTACAACCAAATAGGAATCAAATGTTATCATCAGTGAATACCTGCAATGGTGACCACCGCTTATTAGGATCAAACTCAACAAGCCCTCTCAAGAAATCAACCAGTGCTAAGCGATCTGTCTTTTCTGTCTCTGAATCAAAATTGAAACAGGTAAGATAATGTCAAACCTGCAACTTCATCATAAGGACTAGGATATTATCATTCAAGAAACTAATACTAAGAAATAATTCTAAGTTCACCAGTATTATAGCACTGTGTATCTTTCATGATTCTGGTATGTGCCAGCATTGCTAACCTATTATTCATACGCCTGTTTAATAAAGAAATAATTCTAAGTTCACCAGTATTATAGCACTGTGTATCTTGCATGATTCTGGTATGTGCCAGCATTGCTAACCTATTATTCATACGCCTGTTTAATAATGAACTGCAACCGGAAATAAGGTAATGGTAAGAGAATAATTAACTAGGTTAATCATTTCCCAAAAGGTACCGCTATAGTAAGAATGCAACACTATCAGTTCTATAACAACTATTGTAACTTCCTGGGCACCCATTATGCCTAGGGATGCAAGCGGAGCGGGCAAGCGGGTTTTTTTAGCCCGCTTATCTCACTTCTAGTTCATTTTTTCTTCTAAATTTTGTACTACCATGTGCGGAATGAACTAGCAAGCGGGTTTTTATGCGGTAGCGGAACTACCCACTTGCATCCCTAATTATGCCACAGTATAGTAGTACACCAAAGGCAATAAACCTTAAGGCATTGTACACCAAATGAACCACGTATCCGCAAGAAACACTAATTACTGGGTCTGCCATATTGATCACTGCTAGCTGAGATTGTTCTAGAATAAACACAGTTTCATAATCAGCTGTAAACCTACTTAGCTCCATCCTTAAAAATAAGTATCACAAAACATACCTGGCAAGTTTTCCCCATTCAAATTCTTCCAAGGGTATGTATATATGAGTTTGTCAAGCCTTCCACGAGGGAAATACCATCTTCCTACTTTTGGTTTTTTGGACTCCCTCTGTGTTGCAGGATGTAAACAGGGTATAGATAATAAGTAATAACGAAGTAAATGTATAGGACAGGACAAATATGTAACCTTAAAAAGAATTAAAAAAATTACAGTTTCAATCTCCTCTTCAGTTAATATTCTGTACGCACTGATAGGGCCATTCTGCACTTCAATACCAGGATAAATACTTCCAACTTGCTTAAAAAATCTCCCAGTATTTTTAGCTTCCCGTAGCAGATCATCTGGTGGTTGTTCACTGTATAAGAAAAAGGCAAACATGTTTAAAAACACTTTTGAATTTCCATAAAAGCAATGTTGTAACATTTCTGAAAAGTAAAGAATAGAAGTGAAAGAACTCAGACAGTTACAAAGTAATTGAATATAAGTTATTTTCCCTGTAAATTGTTGGTTTGTAATGAAGAAAAGGGAGGGAAAAGTTCAAATAGATATACTAACCCGAGAATCTCAATCATACGGCATAGGACATCGTATTCTGACGCTCCAGGAAATAAAGGCAATCCTATATATAGTTCAGCGACTATACAGCCAAATGACCACATATCAATGGCCGTGGTATATCTAGTACTTGTTAAGTTTACAAATCTACAAGTTAGAATTCACAAAAGCTGCACCGCATAATGACAAATTTAAAATGGACAGAACAGAGAAAAACAAATTAAAAGCATAAGACATTTGTGCAGTTTTAAGGTATTTCCTAGTGAAGAATAGATGTCACACAGGATACGGGTAACCAAGAAGTACTTCCGGAGATCTGTAATACCGACTCTGGAAAAGAAAAAAAAAGGGAGAAGCTTCTTTAAATCAACAATTTTACCATAACATGAATTTCAGAGTTCACACTGATGGGTGAGTTTGAATGAAACCTGAATATACGAGTAAATGGTTTTACCCTCCAAGCATGCTGATCCAAAATCAATTACTTTAACCCCAGCTGCTGTTTTTACACTGCAAAGATATAGCGTGGATGGATTAATAGAATGCAAACAGTGAACAAATCAAGTGCTGGTTTGAGATGAGACAACTAACTTTGGAGTTATGAGAATATTTTCCGGTTTTAGATCACAATGAATAATGCCAGCGTCCTTCATGACAACCAATGCATCCAATATCTGACCAATAAAGAATTAGAAATACATGATATAGTAATCAATGCATTTAAAATTCAAGCACCATATGAAAATAAAAGCTTACCTGTCTAGAGAAAGTTCGGACATATTTCAGTTGCAAACCTCTTAGACTATTCCTTTTTAGCAGCTCATAACTAGATGTGGGAGTTTAAGTGATACATGAATTAGTTAACATAGTATATAATAGATTAGCGAAGAGAAGTACGACAATCTTACAGGTTATGGCCAAGCATTTCAAATGCTATACACAAATGATTTTGGTAGAGAAAAAAATCCAGCATCCGGACAATGTGGTGTTGATCATCAGGATCATATTTCTCATTCAGCTGCAAGATTGAGCATACACAGTTGTGATGCCAGTCGTTACATACATCAATCACAAATGGTAAATGCTAGGTAAACTACTGTACCATGCTCAACAGTGAGACCTCCATGATAGCTTGCTGATAAAAGGCAGGCTGATTTTTTATAACCTTTACTGCAACATAGCTGTTAGTTTCTGCATCCCAGCATTTAGCAACCTGTCCGAACGTACCTTGGCCAAGCATTTCTTTAATAACGTACCTACTTAGAACAATAAAAAGATGAGTGCAGTCCAATCTGATGCTGTTCATAGTTTAACTTTAGAGGTGTTTTACAATGCTCTCTATTGGTAGTAGAACCAATCTAGATCATTTTTTTCTCCAATAGATCATATCTATTTATACTACCACATCAACTACTGGTAGTATAATAATATTTTCTACTGGTAGTAGAACTCATACATTAATAGTTGAGATCACTTATATTGGCAATAATACTTGTAGTAGAATACTAGAGAGCACCGTAAAGGTACTCTTAACTTTAACCATCAGGAACTCTGATAAAAAAAATATGGACACAAAGTTGAATTGATCAATTGGATAGCTTTATCACCTAAGTTCAATAAGTTGAAAATTTGAAAGAAACTACAATGTGTGGCGATATGGCAGTCCTTTGGACATATTTCATCTTCCCATATTTCCACATCTGAGTTCTTAGTATAATTGGAGAGTCAGAATGTGCATACATATTTCTAACTAATAACATAAAAAACAAAATAGTGAAAAGAGATATATCTGGTAAAAATGTTTTGAGTGCTCTAACTCACTAAGAAATGAACAACAGACACAAATATTGAATCACATAAAAGGGTTAACAAGTCAAGAAGAAAACTAACCTCCGGTCCGACTTTTTATTAACCAATTCCAAGTTGACATACAAGATGAGGTCAGAATTTGCATTATCAAGGCCATCATTGTGAGCTGGAACTGAAGGGTTGGTGAGAAAGCGCTTGGGGTTCAGTGAATCTGAGTACTTAAACTCAGGATTGCATTTTCCGAAAGTTTGGACAATGTCTGTGGTTAATCTTGCAACAAACTGCAGGAATAAGAAAATATAATTTAGAGTGGAGCATCACAAGTATATGAAGGAGGTGTCATACACAGTTGAACAATTGTAACAAGAAAAATGTCACATAGACTGTTCCCTCATCATTTTACAATATAATACATTCAGAATATCAACAAAGTTGAAAATTGTCCTTAAAGTATTGTGCTTACCCCTGGATGAGATAGCAAAGTTATGCTGCCAAAAAATAAATACCAATGTAAAGGAACATTTTAACTTAGCAAAAGCTAGGATCCTCAAGTCAATTTGAGTTGTGCAATGCCTCCCATTCGCTCATGAATTATGATCAAAGTAATTAGGACCGCCTGTAGCAGTAAAGTACCTGTTCTAGTGACTATACGATTAGAAGAACAAGCTAAGCAAACAAATCTAGTGTACATTAAACTTAACGGTGCATTCGAATTTAGCAGAAAACAGGGGTCGGATTTCTTGTTAGCAATGCTGAGAGCTTTCAGAAATGAAGTTTGTAGCTGAAGAATCAATAGAAAATCTGAGCAATCGAATAATCTAGACCATGCGTGCAAGCAATAAGAAAAAATGGCAGCAACAATGGGTGATCATATGATACAGCTAGTTCAAGCGACCAGAGTTTAAGCTATTGGTTCCTTGCAAGCACTTGATGCTAATCGCATTCCAGCTAAGTAACCATGTGCGAATAGCTCAATGCAATTGACAATTCAGCAAAGCGAGGCCTGACCGCAGCCGCATCAAGCAAGCATCTTAGGTAGCCCTGTGAGAAGGGGAAGGTTGCAGGAAACGTACAGGCCTCTTCCTGACGGAGCTGAGGTTGCTTGAGCGGGCGGCAAGCCCATTGCGTCGACCGGACAACGACGCCCCCGCCCGGTCCCCGGCCGCCGCAGCAGCGAACGGAAGGAACGCCGTGGATTCACTCGGCCTCCACGGCGGCCCCGCCGCGTCCACCTCCCTCCCGGAAACCTCCATACACCACACGCGCAACCGCCTCCCAGCACCCAGTCGCCGCCGCCGCCGCGGAGATCAAGTGCCCACCACCACCACCACCACCACCACCTCAGCCCAATCCACCTGGCTCCCGGCTCCCACTAGGATCACACCAACACGTTCCTCCAAATAAGCGGCACCAGCAGCAGCTAAGCGGCCGCCGGCGGAGTCCAGCTGCATCCTAGGCGGCGGTCATCGCCCAATGCTCCCGCCTCCCCCGATCCGATCTCCTCCGCCCCTGCCCGCTCCCGCTCCTGCTCCCGAGCCTCCGCCGGGAGCTCGGAACCCCGGTGAATTGGGCGCGCGGGGTTTTGGGGAGAGCACGAGAAGAGACCCACTCCTCTACCTCGCCGGATTGGCGAGGGGATAGGCGGCGGCGGCGGCGGAGGCGGAGGCGGAGGAGGAGTGGGGAATTTGGAGAGGGGGGCGGCGAGTCCCAATCCCCTCCTCCCTGTTTCGTCTCTTCTCTCTTCCCTTTCCTTGCTCGTCTCCGTCACACCTCCCTCTCGCCTCTTTTTCGCTCCCTTTTCCGTCCAGCGATTAGCTTAGTACTCCTATATATTTTTACGCGTCGAGTTTTTTTTTTAATTAATCAGAGGGGGTGAAAATGTGAAATGACAATGTGCACACAGTGGTAAGCACAGCAGCAACGGCCTCTAATTATCGACGACGCCGTCACGTGCTCCAGCCCACGCTGCCTTGTCGTCCAGATGGCACGGTGACCGTCTGATACGTTCTGATCTTCGCGTCATGCGGTTGTACGTGCAAAATGATGAAAGACCAACCCGTGTTTCGTTGTGTTTTTTTTGTTAGGAGGTTACACGGTAATTTCAAATTTGTTGACCACGTTCTGAAAGTAGTACATATTTCGCCCTCCGGATGTATATGGTTCGTTGCTATTTTGAATGACATGTGAATACCATTAGTGGAAAAATATGTGAAATGCATTATTGGTAGAAAAAATGGAAACAACGAAATAGTATAATTGATGTGTGATTTATTGCCATTTTACAAATAAATGTAAACAATTTGACCCAAAAGATGAAAACGGTAGGACTTTTTTTTTGAGATAAATGTGTTACAAGACATAAAGTGGTTGAGTGTTCAAAATAGGTAGTCATTAGAGTCCATCAACCCTAAAGTATAAAGAAACCAACAAAAAGTGGACGCGAGCGTTAGGTTGTGTTACATATCCGACATAATTTCATCCTCTAGACTAGATAGATAGATAGATACAATCTCGTCAATGATATCAATACGAAAACAAATCAATATATTACTTTTCTTACTATAGATGTGTTATGAGACATAAAGTGGATTGAGTGTTCAAGATAGATAGTTGCTAAAGTTCATCGATACTATAGCTTTAGGATGTGTTTATATCATTACATGATGCTCAAATTTTAAATTATGCATGTCGTCTACAACATAGAGAAACCAACAAGAAGTTGACGCAAGTGCTAGAAAAATTGATATATTGGGTTGTGTATATATTCGATGTGATTGATCCATCCCCTGGAAAGATAGATAAATGCAATTTCATCATTGGTACCAATATCAAAACAGTGTAAAAATCAGTACGTTCAAGGAACAAAAGAAAAAAAGAGATATGTGTTAGGTCAGCCTTTGTCAGAATTGGTTCGATATTCAGAGTTGGTAGATGTGAAAAGGTTGTTGGCTTCCAATTTTATTCCATACTTTGTATGAATAAATCCCAAGAATTGTTGAAATTAATGCATGACACAGGATTTGCATATATAACCACAGAACATATACGATGGAAACTTGAAAACATTTTTATTAGAAGTTAAAAAAAACACACATCCACTCCTTTCGTTTCATATTGCAAGTTGTTTGACTTTTTTTTCTAGTCAAACTTTGTTAAGTTTGATCAAGTTTACAGAAAAAATTAGCAACATCTAAAATATCAAATTAGTTTCATTAAATTTAATATTGAATATATGTTGATAATATGCTTGTTTTGTGTTGAAAATACTATTATATATTTTTCTATAAACTTGATAAAACTTAAAACTATTTGACTAGGAAAAGATCAAACGATTTATAATATGAAACGGAGGGAGTAGTTTAGATTTAAATAAACAATCATCCAATAAGAAGTTTAGATTTAAATAAACAACCATCCAATAAGAACAAACTCAACTTTGATTATAGATGCAAAACTAACCAAATCGCAAAGAAAAACGCTATTCTTTTTTTCCTTCTCCGCTATTTCTCATTTGGGTGCATCAGGAAATTCAAATTTAAAGAAAAAAATCAATCACTTTTCTCGTATTTTTTTCTTTTAGCGATCAGCACAAGACAGGCGCGATGATCCATCGAATAGAGTAGGAAAAAATTACAAGTACCCTATAAGGCAATAGTTAGGAAAGAAAGAAAAAACCACTACCACGCACCGACAACACCTATACACTCTCAAGTAGAAGGCTAGCATTAGATCAGCCACTGCTAGGCTAACAAGAAAGCTGCAGTCGGGACCGCTCAAAACCAATCCCTAACAACCGAGCACCTAACTCAACTCTGGCCACTCTTTTGGGATTGAGGGGGAGGGTGAGAAAGAATAATAGATCCACTCTCCCCCCTACAGCCCGCCAATTTGTATAAACTAGGGCACCGCCGCAAAAGAACAACACATATAGAAGAAGCTTGCACTAACTGCCAGAAGGAAGTTTTGGCAAGGGACCTCCAAGATGACGTCTCCAGGAAAATGAACGACGATGAGCACCACCGCCGCTGTCCATCTAGATCTCAGAGAGACCAAGACAGGGTTTTCACCCGACAGCCTGACAAGAGGTAAGGGGATTGCTCAACAAAAGGTCAAGCAATAAACTATTCCTATCTGAAAAGAATCACGCTACACAAAAAGAAACATACAGTTCATAAAGATTTACAAAAATACATACAAAAAGTTTTCAAACTCAAATAAAAATAAAGTAAACCCATATATATCAGTAAAATTGTATTAAAAAAGTAAATTACGTATTGCACCGCAACAATTTAGTGTACAAATTTTATGTGACTAGAATTTCACAAAAATTCACACAATTAAAATATAGCAATATTCTTCTCAATTTTATACTTCCTTTGTTTTTTAACGTTGGTTAGTTTAAAAATGAACTAACCAATGACAAGTATCTTACAAACGAAGTTGAGTTTATTTTTAGATTACAACTCTGTGGCTGTCTAATATCATCTTAGCTATATGTATGATATTTTTTTAAGAACTTTAATACCGTTGTTTGCAGGTACCACCTAGATATGGTTTTCACTATACATTTATGTGAAACTACTAGCGTAGTTCTTTTATAAACAGTTCGTGGAACTACTTCCGTGGAAAAGAAAAGAAAAGGCTCGTGAAACTACTTGGAATTTAGATCTTTGATAAAGCAAGGACGCCAGTGGTAGCTATCGATTCCATAAAAGTCGGTGCCGTGGATTTGTGGGATCAGTGTTTCTCCGAGCACGGGTTTCTGGGCTTGTCGCGACGCGACAGCAGCTGACACGTTGTTTTGACCATCGACGATCTCGCCGAGGAGCCGAGGAGAATGTCGAGACCAAACCGAGTCACGGGCACACGGGTGCGGTTGCACCGTAAAAAGCTCCTGTGGAGTCCACGCCGCGAAGTCGCAGCGCGCCACCCTTCTCTCCCACTCCCAATCTCCCATCTCCAATGCCACGCCGAAACGCCGACCAACGTACGGCAAGTCAGCCACACGGCGCATGTCAACCCTCCAACCAACCGGGACTAGCACGCTGCCAGTTGCCGCGTCCGCCGGCCGCGCCGGCGGTGCCCGTGGACGCTCGAGGACCCGGCCGACCGTGGAAGCCGTGACCCGTGAACGCCTCTGCGCTTCCCCTTTTTTTTCTCAAACGCTGAAGCATTCGGCGACGGGGTCGACCGGACGAGGTCATCAGCTCACCGGTCTCTTGCCCCCGTCCAGGACGCCAAATCTTGACCTGACAGCTGACAGCGATACGTCCGCGTCGCGTTCTCTCGCCGTGTCCCTGCAGGAAACCGAACTGGTCTTGCTCCGGAACGAGAGAAGCGAAAGTGAGGTTTACAAATCCATGCGATTATCGTGGTTATCAGTAACATTTTCAATTTTTAAAACAATGGTATACTTCATGATAACCACATGGCTTTCGTGATAACCGTGGTAGCAACCTAACCGCGGAACTACCACGATAGAGCGGCAGCGGGTGGAGCGGACGACAGGCGAGCACGGCAGTGGAGCGGCAACGAGGGGCGAGCGCGGCGGCGACAGACCACATCTCCAAGAGCAGCGGGGCGAGGGGGGAGGCCACCGGCTCCGCGTGGTGCACGGCCACCCCGACCATAACCCTGTCCTCGTCATGCTCCTCCCCTTCGTCGACAAGCCTCCCGAAGTCGAGGTCCGTCTCGGGAAGCTCCCCTGTGCTCGACCACCACCACCGTCGTATCCCCGCGGGTGGCCGACGATGCTAGGAGCGGCAACACCGGTAGGAGAAGGGGAAGAGGCAAAGGAGGAGATGGTTCCTTGGTTGCCGTCTACCTCCCTCGCGCGCAGGACGGGCGAGCTCGAACGGGTTCACCAGCCGCCTCCCCCTCCCTCCCAAACCACTCCGCTTGCCACCCACCAACCGCTGCCGCACTCGCTTGCCGCCCGCTGCCCGCATCCACGCTCGCCCATCGCTGCTCTGCCCGCCGCCCACATCCGCGCTCGCCCATCGTCGCTCCGTCCGCCGCCCGTATCCGCGCTCGCCCATCGCCGCGTTGCCCGCCGCCGGCCTCCCTCGCTAAAGAAGAGAAGAGAGAAGAGAGAGGAGAGAGGAGAGAAGAGAAGGAGAAGAAAAGAGAATGTGCAGCTGGCATGTGGGTCCTACATACTTTTTTTAATTTTTTTATTAACTACTAGGATGCCACGTCAGCGAAACCACCCATATATACTGTCATAGGAACTTGAGTGAATAGTTATGTGAGTTTAGAGGTAGGTTAAGGGACCTCAGAAAATCTGTCAAGTTGAGGACCTCCGGTGAACTTATTCCCAAACAGTTTGATAAACCCTGCTCGTCGCGCACACACCCGAGCCGTGCCATCCAGCAGTCAACCACAGGCTACGGTCCAATGCACCGCAACAGCACGCTTTGATCGCTGCAAACGTTGATGTACGATGCGGCCAATGCTAGTAGCTTTTACCATGCATACACTATTTAGCACGTTCCATACAGGACGTATTAGCAAGGTGAACTTAACCAACTTTATGTAGCCAGCCAGCACGCAGCACAGCATGCATCATCATCACAAACCCTGTACAACTGCCAAAAAGAAAAACTTCACAGCTTCATGTCCTTTTTCACCACCTAAGCTGCTTCACCCCCTTCTTCCTGACGACCGCGTCGAGGCTGCCGTCGACCAGGCTGATCTGGTCCATCAGCGACCGCCGGATGTGGCCCGGCGGCGTCTCGGTGATGCCGGCGAGGTACACGTCGGAGGAGAGGTCGAACTTGAGTGTGGCCAGAGGGGTGTTGGGCTTCTTGATCAGGTCATCTTCCAGCAGAATCTCTGCTACCCTGGACAGTATGCTGAATGCCACCCCAACAAGAACCCTTGAGTAGGCCTCCACAATGGCATGCCCCACGTCCTGCGTAGATATATAGTAGCAAGTTCAGAAGGCAAAAAAATTCAGCAAGTAGAACCAAAACATGTTCAGGGATTTCATAAGGTTTCATAATGCATTTTGGACAAAGGTTACATGCTCTGCGCAAGCACAAATGGTTGTTATGTAATGGCAAACTTACCGCATTGTATTGGATCTTTACAACTTCTATAAAAGTTGGAGGAAGGCTCGGGAATCTGGATTTCAGAAGCTGCATAAGTGTTTCAACCCTTTCTATGCACATGGACATCTTATCGAGTTCTGATGAACTATCCTTCATGAAATTCCAGGAATGCCTTCCTGGGGATTTCTTGCTCTTTTCCTCTGAGATCCTTTGATTCCAGGCAAAAACTGCACCCTCCAACCGGTTCATAGTCTCGAGCACGGTATGCTCCGTTTTTAAACTAAGAGAGAGGAAAATTTCCTCTATGGGAATGTACTCTGTGGTTATAGCATGGTACAGGTCTTCACCCAAGCTAGCTCTGCCAGACTGCAAAAGAATTTAAGACCATATATTCAGTACAATCAATTAAAGGGAGAAAAGAAGCATGAAATTCACAGAGATTGTCATGAAGCACAAACAAGTTAACTTGAAATGGTACTTGCCTTAGGAAGAGCATCCGTGACAGCTGGAGGAATAGGTATCTGAAGCAGGACTTCTTCATTGATTGACATCGCAGCTTTGAGGATTTGATGAACCAGCTTAGCCTGAAAAACAAGCCTATTTCTCTGAAATTGAGACAACCCTATATCTGGCACACGAGGTGATGGGAGCCACCACTTCTTCGTCTGTCTCAGACCATTCTTTTTGCCCCGGCCATTAGCTCGGCTACCACTCTCCACATACCAATACTCTGTGTCTACCATCGAGTCCAGCACTTCCTACACATTTGTGGCATGCAGCACTAGTAGATATAAACCATGACATTGCATAATTAAGTGAACGATGGTTTATGAACATTTTCTGATTTGTAAAATAAAATGAAAAGAGATGGCAACTTTGTCAGATATGCATGTTCATTTACTAGAGTGTAACATAATAATAACGAAAACATACAATTAGCATGGAATCAAGCTTCTGAAGGGCAGGAAGGTTCACATTAACATCTGAACGTGCTTTTGGGGTCATAATCTGCAGTAAAAGAAACATTAGACACAGCACTTAGTGAAATTACAGGCTTTATTCAATGGATCATTACCTCAAACGTGCACCCGTCTGCTCCATTTTGTTTTGTAGGAACCAGCTCAACCATGTAGGTTGTAGGAGAAAGCAACCAGTCCATTTCCTTCCGCCACCTGACTTTTTTCTCTTCACAGAGTGGTTCCAGCTTCCAGAGTTCTCCAAATATAGTGGCTGGCATAAGAAATGATCATTTGGGTCATGATGATAGGAGTATGGAACAAGTACTTCAAAAAAGGAAAGGAAAGAAAGATGATAGTTCACCCAAAAAAATTCTACAATGGACAATATCATAGTTTCCAAACAAATGGAAGCATACCTGAGAGATTAATTATGGCATTGGACAAAGCCAGAGCAGCACAAACACCTCTAGCTCCTCCTGAAGCATCATCACCAAGCAGTAGCTTCCCGAACTTCTCCTTCATGGTTTCAATGTCTGAAGCGCTCAAGGTATACGTGATTGGCTTCTTCCCTTTGAGAGGAAGTAGATGGACAGCACTGAGTGTATCCAACTCGTAAAGTGAATGCTCCTGTTGCTTGCTTAGTGGATGGCATTGTGAAGAGAACGAAGAGCTAGAAACATCTTTACTTGAGGAGCAACTTGAGACTTCATCATCAACGGAATCAGTGGTTACACACCCATCTGCTCCCGTTGTTGCACTAAGGCCACTATCATAGTCATAAGAGGAACTGTTGATAATACAGCTCTCAAGGCCATTGTACGTCATCACCCCTACATCATTTGGTATTTTCAACTTATTTTGGCAAGATGAAAAGCTAAGGTAAATCATTCAGATGACCATGCGACATAAATTTAAGAATTTCCAGGGAGCCTGATCTTGCGATAATGAAAACGGTGAATAAAATTAGTTATACCGCCATACTACATTCAGTATACTCTAATGTGCTAATTCAGAAATACAATTTAACACAAATATTTCCCAACGACCCAATGATTCTTTTGAAGAGCACTTCACAAATAACTCAAGAAAAGTCTAGCAATTATGTGCTGTACACCGTAATACACTCAAGATATTGAGAAAAAAAAAATGCCTTTAGCATGACAGTACGAGTATGCCATTGCAAATGTTCTGATGTTTTGCCAACTCCATGTGCTTCTGTCTACAGATAGTACAGTGTGCCATCTGTAACGCTTAATGCCTCACTCCACTGCAATGTACAAGCTGATAATTCATTCCGCTTCCATACAAACTACGCCAGTTCAAGCTTGGTACCACTAAAAATCTAGCTCGGATAAGCACAGGTAGGCACACATTAAACCAGGCTAGGTTCTTGTGACACCACAGAACCCGCAAACAGACACTCCCATTGAAAGCCAATAGCTTCAAAACATTCTAAGTGGTCCCTTTTACTGTTAACCACCACTGAGATTCCCAGATTCCCCTGTAAGACAAAGAAAAAAGGTTCTTTATCTACCCTACAGAAAAAAAACTATGTTACACTTTCACGAGATGCTCACATGGCGCACACGATTTATAGTTCTAAATTGTAGTTAGTCGTTAAGTCATACTCCCTACTCCTCCCCAACTTCCTGCCTGCTCACATTGCTCAGTGCTCACCGTCTAAAAAGCAGGGTACCACTACGTTACTTCTTTATCCTCCAAAGTCAATGAAGCCGCAGATGTCGCACTTGACCCAGCTGAAAGTAGCTAGCTGGTCCCCGACACACGCAGCTCCAAAAATAAAAGGGACTAGTACTAGTTTACTACTGCTACTGCTTGTACTCCTGCACTACCACTCCATGAACAAACACACCAGAAGCTAACGGATACAAGAGAGAAAGATCAAAAACGCAAACAAAAGAGTATAAAAATATCACTAGGCTGGTAAAAGTCAAGACTAGTGTAGACCGGAAGCAGTTGGACAGTGGCGAGGCGTGAATGCGGCCGGCGCCGCCCGGGTTCGCATCAGATCAAGATAGCAGAGGCCATGACTCGCTGCTCTCTCTTGTTTGCTTTTTTTTACTCGTAGAGTTGCCGCATCTTTCGTGACTCCCATTTACTCCCACGTTCCTAACGTCAGTGGCTGATGGCACTGTGCTGCAGCCTCCGTCGGAGACCAAGCACATAGCAGGGAGGAGAGGAGAGGAGGGCTCGTGAGGCATGAACAGTCGCGTTGGTCGTGACTGCTCAGTGCCAAATCTACTGCTGCTGACACCAGCGCTATCCCACACTCCATGACCCTATCACATTCACATCTAGCACTAGCAGAAAATATGAGTAGTTTATCTCTGAAAATTTTTGTTTCATCACACTACTAGTGCTCCTACTTCTTTGCTGTATGGTTTTTGGTTGAGCGGGTGAAAAAATTGTGAAGAAAAGTTAGGCAGCTCCAAATCTTGGCCAGATTTGGAGCAGCAGGTTGCCCGGGGCTTGTAGACATGCTGCAGCTACCATCGATCCAACAACTACAGCTAGTAGTACTTAAAACCAACTCATGAACTTGAGAAATGAGGACAGAAATGAGCAAATACACCGTGAAATGAGACAATGCGGCAGCTCTAGGCACATGAACCGGGCAAGAACACCACGAGCAGAAAAAGAAATGTAAAAAAAATGAGGCAGGAAAAAAAACGGGGGAGATTTGAGATTTCAGGCTTACTGTCAGGCTCCTGGTCCATGTCGATGCTGAAGTCCTGCGGCCGCCGCCGGCAGCACGCCAGCGTCTTCATCCTCATTCCCCTCCTCGGCAGCCGGTACCGGCAGTAACTGAAAAATAGAACCCCACAGCGTCACGATCTGAAACGAGCAAGTTACGACGCTGGCCACCGCATCCCTTGCAATGAATCCCGTGCAGCCAAAGCTCAAGGATAGCGCTCGTACAACTACGGCGGCGCGCGGCGAGAAGAAAGATGAGGCGCCGAAACGGCCAAAACCCCCCCAAATCTTTCTTCCCCAGTTGGTCCCGGTGAAGAAAAATAAAGAAAAGGTGCGCGACACGAACGACGCCACCAGTCCACCGCTACACACGGCAAGCGAGCAAAACGCAAGCACAAAACACGCGACTTTTCAGGTTCCACCACCGCTAATAATTAGCCCATCAAAAGCCAAACCCCAAAACGTAGCGAGAGGAGAAGCTAATAAAATCCACGAGCAGATGCGGGGTAATGATGCGTAATCCACGGGGACGGGTTTAGATCAGATTTGGGTCGGATCACGCTAACCGCTCCCGTGTTGTCCTGACGGGATTTTTATGGTGCGGGATGGGCGTCCCACCTATACGGGTTTACGGCTGCTGCCACTGCCCACTAACCCGGACGCCCGGTGACGCTGACCGGTCAGGGCAGCGAGGCCGAGGAGGGCCGCGCGGCCGTGCAGCTGCAGAGACGTCGTGCAGCGCAGCGTCCGGAGGGAGGATGAGGTGTTTGAACTTTGAATTTTGAACTGGACGGCGGTGTGGGAGGTTGAGGAAAGGAACAGGACGGGGACGTAGGCTTTTTGTTGGCCGCTTTCCCCAAAGGTACTAGCTAGGCAGGCAGCTGAAGTCATGAAACAAACGGAAAGCCATGACCTGATGAAGGGAAAGATTGGTGTAATAATAAAGTGGGGAGCTGAAAAGTTTGGGGATTGTTCATGCTATCTTTTTTTCCCCCTTTCTTTTCTTTCCCGGCGTCGCTGATGCTTCACCTGCACCTGCACCACCCTCGCGAGGACACCGTTTACCAGCCTAGCGATAGGCCGATAGTGCCACGGCGCCTTTCTCCCTGGCAAGAAAACTGGCTTCTCGTCTACTAGACCATTCGGTAGCTCGCTCACCGACATTGCAGGGAGAGGAAAATCGCCTGGACTGAACGGTGACTCGCTGAGGCAGTAGAGGGAGATGAGTAGTGTTGTACCTTTTGCGGCGTCCAAAGCGAAGAAATCAGCAGCCGGAGCTTAGTCCTCCGCCATGGATCTTCAGCGAAGGTAAGTGAGGAGGGGCTCGATCACTGAGGTAGCAAAACGAAGCCAAGACCCAAGAGAAGGCGAAGGTAAGTAAAGCGAGGTGTCGATCAACGAAGTAGCAAAACGAAGCCAAGATAGACGGATGCATGGATGGAGAAATGGCTGTGCTTACCACTGTACTAGTAGTAGGAGGAGCGTCGGTGACCAGAGGACGTATGTGTGTGAGAAAGAGAGAGACCTCAGAGGCACTGCATTGCACTGGAGGTCGTATGGAGCAGGTAAGCGTTGGTGAAATGCGAGGGGGCAGAAGAAGGGGGAGCCGGTGGAGTGTGTGTGAAATGGAAGCTCGAACTGTCTGACTCTGTCGAGTAATAAATGGCAGCACCGAGGAGGAGGAGGAGGAGGAGGTGAAGAACGGAAAGCAAGCGAAGTGGCACTGTGGCAGAGCCGCAGAGGAGGAAAACCAGGGAAGAGGAAGAGGAGGAATGCATGTGGATTCGGATAAAATACTGTGCCGCTGCAGCAACGGCTCGTGGTGGTGGCATCGGTCCGTACCCCTTACGTGCATCACGATCCCATTCCTCGCGTCTGACTTTGGTGCGTTCGTCTCTCGCGGACGCGCGGCCACACCCACACCCATCGCGGCTCGCCTGCACCTGCACGCACAGGAGCACACGGCATCCAATGCTCCTCTGCTGCAACCGCGCGCGGTTCGCGACGCTGGATCGATCGGCAACAACCTGGGGGGCATATCGTCATTATCCCCCGTCGCGACTGCAACGTGAACCACCCGGCTTAATTCTTCGCTCTTTTCACCTGGCCGATCACTTCACGACGCACTTTCGTGGCCTTTTCAGGCCAGCTTTTTGCGAGGGTCAGAAATCTCCCAAATGCGACGTATACAGATCGAGATGAGTATCCGAGGAACCAGGGGTGCATACCGACGTGTACGCATGCATGTGACCCGTGTCCAGGTTTTGCTACTGGGCGAGCACACGGAGGAGGAGTAATGCTCACTTTTAGGATCGGAATCCTGAATTTCTGCCTGGCTGGAGATTGGAGGGATATAGTCGTGGAGATTGGAGGGATATAGTCGTATACAGAAACTAATGCATCGATTAACACCGAGGTAATGCAAATAGTACTGGAAGTGAGGCTACAGACAAACAATATTGCAAATATCGCTCGAACAAGCAAACATGCACGCAAAACTTTGGTCCCCCTGTCAGAGTTTTCCATTGTTTGGTTTTTTTTCTCTGCCGAAGCGTGCCAATCGAATGTCGTCGGATCTGGGAAGGAGGTGTGACCTCCCCCCCCAAACACCAACATCACCGTAGATAAACACACATGTACGGGAGTTGGTGAAACTGTGACCACCAAACTACCCCAAATCCCACCATTCCCGGATCAGCTGAAAAGTACTAATAATGATCTACTACCATCTGATCAGTTAATTGTGTTTCGAGGACTCGATTAGACTGGGGGAAGATCCGGCTATCATGGCACATCTCTATAGGATTACTAGATGAAACCCCACGCATTGCTGCGGGAATTTAGCTAAATAACATCAGATTAAGTAAATTAATATGGTTTATAATAATTTAAATTTAAATAGTATGTAGAATGGTGATTCAAACGTAAAAAGTAAGGTGGTATGATTTTATGGAAGAAGAAAAGTAGGAAGATAGTTTGGACCGTAGATTAATCATCTAAAGGCTAAAAACAATTGATGTGATATGACTTAATTAGTGGAAAAAGAAAAAATATAATTTGGACCATAGATTAATCATTTAAGCACTAACTAAGTGAGGATGAACTATATAAGTATATAGGATATCATAAAGCATAAAAAAGATATACATTGAAATATTATGTGAATTTTGCTGGATGATAATTAAATATGTTTATATTTGAAAAGCTCTTAAATTATAAAAACTATAAAGATATAGCATGTTTGTATGATGTGGATTATTTAGATTCCAAGTTGTCTGGTACTCTATATAAACTGCCCATAAGGTTTTGATAATAAATGTACAAATTATACTACGATAGAAGCCTCATGTGTATATACAGGTTCGCAATAATACCATCCTAGCTATAAACTACCCATGGAGGGTTAATACCATAAAAACATAAAGTAAATTTCATAGAGCTACATGTACATTGATCAATCCATCATAAAACTACAATTTAACATTAATTTTATCATAAAATTATAACTTTTATAATCTTAATATGTCATGGATATAAACTCTAAAATATGTAGTTCTTTGATAACTTCATCACTAAATATATAGTTTTGCGATATGATATTTTTTAAATCTGTAGTTCTGGGATAAATTTAACATAAAACCTGTAGTTTTACGATACACATAGTTTGATCAAAGTATATGTATTTATGTGATTTTTTCTCAAACTTATACTGCTAGTAGTAAATTGGATTCAATATAGTAATAGTATTGAAGTTGTGGCATGGGATTTAATGGCCTTGTTTGGATCCTTCGGGCAATTAAATAGCCCTCCTGAATCATGTTATTTAGAATTATTAAACGTAGATTACCAATAAAATCGATTTCATAACCCCTAGGCTATTTTGCAAGACAAATCTAATGATATATATTAATCTATAATTAGCGGCTAATTACTATAGCATCACTGTAGCAAATCATGGATTAATATACCTCGTTAGATTCGTCTCGCAAAATAACCTAGGGGATATGGAATGGGTTTTGTCAGTAACCTACATTTAATACTCTTAAATAGCAAGATTCCGGAGGGCTATTTAATAGCCCTCCGGATCCAAACAGGGCCAATATTGGGCCTTGTGGTATATCATTTGAGATCAATGCCACCTTGTGAGTAGTTTATATAAAGCATAAAAAAGACTTAGATTTTAAACAATCATATAGAGATGTGATAGAAATTAACACTGTCCTACAATTAAAACTGAATCATTTCTGGCCTGTCAACTGACTTTTCCAGGTAGGTGGCTTGCAATCATGTGGAGTAGAAGCGGTGTAACGCAGTTCATCAGCAAAACGAGAACAGCTAGATAGGGAACGAAGCCCCCGTCTAGTTACCAACTTTTTATTTAAACTTTAAACTTTTTCATTACATCAAAACTTTTCTACACACATAATTTTTTAATTTTTTTTAAACTTTTAATTTTAATCAAACTTCTAATTTTAACGTGGAACTAAACACACCCAAACCGAGAAAAAAATGTTACAGATCTCAGAGCATTGTGAATCACTGTAGAGGGTCCAGCTAGCCAATGCCACATCTGAAATAACCAGCGCCGTGTTTAGTTACAAAATATTACTTTAAATTTCTAATTTTTTTATCATATCAAAACTTTCCTACACACATAAACTTTCAACTTTTCTATCACATCATTTTAATTTTAACCAAACTTTAAATTTTAACATGAACTAAACACAGCCCCGATCTAATCGACGACAGGGTGACAAAGCAGCCGTACGACTCAGATTTGGCCGCATCTCCTCCTCTGTTACATGCAGCGCCTACGCATATAATTAACAACGTCATAATTAAACGATCTCCTCAGGCATGAACGCTTGAACGCGCTTGCATTCTCTGCAACCAACCTCTCGTAATGCGTCCCCAGGTAGATAATGATACAGCCAAGGTAGCCAATCAACACATACGCGTAGCATCTTTGCACTGCACGGTCACATGCGAACGAGTACCTTCAGACGCGAGGGCACGCGACGAGATCGAGCGTAAATGCATGTGTAATGCGGCAACGTACGAACGATACGAGTGGCAGCTAGTGCGCGGTCCAAGCCACCGCTCTGGCCGCTCGCGCCTAGCTTGTCCGGTACTCCGGTATAGCTAAGCGATCGACCACGCGGAGCGGACACGCCACACATGCAATACATGCAAACACATGGCCGTTTTCCCCCCGTGCACGGCGCAGTCGCCATCGGGACGGGAGCAGCAAGGCTCTCGCTCCGTGCAACTTAGTACTACTGAATTCTCACTTCCTGGCTCGTACAACTGCACGAGACGCCTTCCAGCGGAAGCAACCCGGGCGGCTGGGCCGTGGACAAGCGGAGGTGGGGAAGTGGACCTCGTCGTCGTCGCAACGGGAGGATTTGGTGCATCGATCGGCAGGAGCGGGGCGTGTCTGTCCGCGCGCGGCGTCGTGCGTGCCGGGACCGGAGCCTCACCGCGCGCGCTGCGTACGATATAGCGTGGAGTTGGGCCGGTTTTTTATGGTAACTTTCATGGCGACATTTGAGAGGAAACAGAGATCGGATCGGTGTTGCGCGGAAATCCATTAACGGGACAGGGGACGGGCCAACGGCGCACGTACGGGCGTGCACGATAGTGGCTCTAGTTGGAAGTGAGTGACGAGGGCGTCAATTATTGTCGGAGATGGAGACTAGAGCTTATGATCTATCTGTCCCGGATCGTCTGGTTGCATATATATGGAGAAGGCAACAAATGTTAATCCACCGGTCACTGTTACTATGTCCTCCGAAATGAAGCCCGGTGTCTTCCATGGAGTAGGACAAGGTCACGTACAGACATCAAGAGGAAGATGCGTAGCGGCTAAGCTGCCAAGTATAACTGCGTGGCCGCGTACAACTGTAACTCGAGTGTCCTGATCTACTCCTCTGCCAGGAGAAGCCAAAACCAGTTATTCTGTTAATTTGACAGCGTTGCACACGCTCGCCGTTTGTAGCTCTGCACCATTCGTAGGTACATTCGCTGTCGCGGGTGGTTGTTGCACGAGTTGCTGTTTACCTTCGGCCTTTGGCTTTTTGGCAGCGTTGCACGCTCGCCTAGCCGGCTGGCCGAACCGACTGATGCGCAGGCAGGACAACGTGCTGAGGACCACGGGCGCCAATGCACCGTGAGTCGTCGCGCGGGAGGACTCGTGGATTGATGAAGCCCGGCCAGGTTTTCATGTACCTCGTCCTCCCGGTACAGTATATGGGCATAGGGGAGAATGAAGCCTGCGCCCCTCCAACCAGGCCAGTGCAACTGTTCAAGGAGGAAAAGTAGGTGATTTCTCTGCAGGTAAATTTGCTCGTTCGCCTTCTCCTTTTTTAAAAAACTTTTTTTGAAAACTTCGCCTTCTCCTCCGTTGCCTCAAAGTAATTTTGGCGTTTGACGTTGAAGCATACTGAACTGAATGGTCTGCGTTTCTTCATTAGCTTTAGCCTTTTTAGCCGGGTCGGACGAAAGAAAACGGCCAAGCAAATTTCATTAAGACCAGGAAGGGAGCTTATTAGAAATTACATGATATCAATAGAACGCTGTAGAGAGGCGTGGTCCAACCTACCAATCACTAGTAACCTCAACATTTGGCACTACAGGAACTACTTCTTTCAAGAGCGAAACAGGAAACTATTCTAATCGCTCCAGGGATGTTCCCTCGTTTGCTCAAAAACCATCTAAACGGTTATGAAAAATTCTAAAAAAAATTTGACAACATTCATACAACACATATATACAACTTTACAAAATCTTAAGTCCAAACTTAACTCACACGTTGAGATATAAAAAAGACAAATTCAGCGTATGAATAGTAGTGTATTGTTTATATCTAAATTTGTCTTTTTTGTTTCTCGATGTGTAGATCGAATTTGAACATGAATTTTGGTGGACTAGTAGGTATCATTATACTCTACATTGTCAATTTTTTTTCAGAATTTTTCACAACTATTTGCATCGAATCTGAAAGAATAAGGTACACGAGGGGATATCCCCTCGAGGGATTAGAATCCACTCCCGAGTGAAACCTCGTTTCGATTTCCCTGAATAGTTACCATGGCGTGCGAGGTCGTCCTTTCGAACACCCTAGCATTTCTTTTCTTCCGAATCAGCCAACATACCAACATGAAGAAGGTGGCAAAGGATTTTCCTATAGCTCGTCTGAAAAGCCCTCCTTGGTACCAGCCAGAAGGTACCAATCACTCAAATCCTGCCCCAGCTCTCCAAGAAGTTAGAAAGAAACACCGCCTTTTGATAGCCTCCAAACCCTATTAGTGTAGGTCAGTAGGTGTAAAAAGAAAAACTGTTACTGTAAGCACATGAAACTAATAGATATGCTTGCGATATTCTTCACCAACTGAGATACACGAGTGACAACTTCGTTGATGATATCAATTTTTTTAGGAGGTTATAAACTGTGAGGCATTTTCCCTGGATTAGAATGCAGGTAATCGAAGTTATACGAAAATCTTGTGTTTGCAAATATATGTATATATTTTATAATACTATGTTCTTCTTTGACTTTGAAGATTCAGTCCCAGTTCTATTTTATTACTCATTCCGTCCCAAAATATAAGCATTTTAGAATAGTGTCATGTCAAACTTTTTAAATTTTGACTATTAATAGCGATAAATTAAGAAAGATAAATCATGTAAATTTAATGTTACTATATTTATCACTGAACGAACTATCATAATATGCAAGTCTTTTTATTTAAAATATTTTACTTTTGTAGATATTGTTGGTCAAAATAGCATCTCATAGACCATGTCGAGGTCCAAAAATACTTATATTTTATGACGGATGGAGTAAGATGCATATTTTTCTCGGTTTTCGTTAGCACGTTTTTCATACCGCTAAACAGTGTTTCGTTTAAAAACTTTATATATATAAGTTACTTTAAAAATATTAAATAAACCTACTTTTAAGTTTAAAATAATTAAAATTTAATTAATCATACACTAATGATTTTTCCGTTTTACGTGCGACACAACTAAATAATCAAAATATGACCGTACAGTTTTTCAATTGAAAAAAAAATAACTTGATATTAACCCAAAATATAGCTTCCAACCTGCTCAATTGTATACCAAACAGGTTTTGCTTTATATTAGATAAATAAAACATAAAAAGTTTGTTCATCTCGTTTTATGTATATTCTTAATCCTTCTATTTTTCTTTTCTCTCAACGACACCCTAAAGGCATCAAGAAATGGCCATCATCTGTGAGCTTCCATTGAACCTGGTCGGTCCTCCTTGTGTGCAGCTCGATCTCCTGGACGACGTCCCACGGAACTAGGTACTCACTCCGTACTCACCAATCGCTCTATATTGGGGGGTGCCACTTGTATATCAGTATATCACGTTCCTAACAATTGTCATGCTGCCCTTGTGCCACTGTAAACCTTGGCCTAACTACATGACTGAACAAGGACGGCATTGAGAGCTGGATGCCCCGCGCCGCTTCTAACGACAAACAGTCGACCAATCAGCCTTCCAAAATTTAGTTCCGTGCCGTTTCCAACGACAAACCTTGTTGATTCTCAAAACATGTTTCCAAATCCCTCGCTGAGTTGTACCATTTTCCACGGTCGATCATGCTCAGGTGATTTCATTAGCCTTTTTTTCTTAAGAAATATAGTACAAACAGAGACTCACAACATGTGTACACTTATCCTCTGAACGTACACACGCACATCATTCACCTATAAACACATCTAAAAACATTGGTCAGCATGTATTGAGGTTGATAAAGTCACTATGGACGCATCGCTGTCTTGAGATTGATGAAGTCACCATGAACACCTCGCTATTGATGGATATATTTAGAACTTGAACCCGGGTAAGCTAAGGTTGCGTTCGTTATCTCCTGTTCTCAACTTCCCTCACTCGTTTTCCACTCGCACGCTTTTCAAACTGCTAAACGGTGATTTTTTGCAAAAAAAAATTATATACGAAAGTTGCTTAAAAAAATCATATTAATCTATTTTTGAAAAAAATAGCAAATACTTAATTAATCACCCGCTAATCGCTGCTCCGTTTTCCGTGCCAGGGCAACCCTCACTCCCAAAAGTAGCCTAAATCCATCGTAAGAAAACTAACCCATTGAGCTACACTCACTTCGCCTTTCACTGGCCACTTTAACCTCAAAGCCTTTTAGAATAGTTTCAGATCCTTATGCACGGATAATATCAGTTGCATATGCATGGAGCTCTATGCTATTTCCGTCCATTATAAAATAAGTTTATTTTTTATCCATCTCATATGCCAACATAAAACTAAAAAAACCTTATTTTATCAAATCGTAATGTAACTATTTCTCACTTTATCCACTTTCAATGTAACTAAAATACCTTATTTTTTATCCACTTTCAATGTATTTTATCTTCTACTTTCATACAAATTCGGATGCAATGGTTGCTTAAAAATGAACTAATTTTATGATAGATGGGAGGAAAAACATATAATATTACTGTAGGATAGGGAGAGGTACCAACTACCAAACAATGCCCTCATTAACCTCATCCTGCCTCTTCCACAAGAAGACTTTGATTGGTCACCGGGAAAGTTGCAGCACCAAAAGAAAATGCACTGCCAAAGTTAACAACATTTCACAAGGGCTGTCACCTGGATAGCATCTTTGGCTTCGTTCCAACAACTTTCTTTGGCGAGGTTTAATACTCTGGGAACTTTAATAATAGATGGCACAATTAAAATTTAAAAAAACCACAACCCACATAAAACACAATCCATATTTATTCCACGTATGAAACCCAAGCCACTGAAGTGTGAGGGCGTTGATGATACAACGACAAGTTTTTTTTACGGGGGTTTACAAGACAGAACTTAGTTGCTCTTTTGTTTTTATTCACTGAAAATACTTACAAAGTGCAAGTTCGTCGGCAAAATAAAAGAGCGTCACTGTTCACTCAAGGCAAGCCATGAAAAAAAGACTCACGCATGACAACAGGAAATGAACTCACAATTCAGAAAACCTATAACAAACAACAAACTTGTACAGTTTCGTGAGCGACAGTCTTTGCACTTCGAGAAGATCAAGGACCGATGCAGATGGCTTTTAAATATGCTACCGAGTGCACCAGTAATCTCTACGTCGCGCCTCAAGTTGCCAAAACTATTATCACAATTAGCAAGACAACCCCGAAGATCACCAGAAGAATGCAGAGCTGCAAACAAGATGATTTATCAAGGTAGAGAAATGGTTACAATAGCAAAAGCTTAAGAAATTTGCACTAGCCTGTACATACCAGTGATGAATTCGATTTCTGAGTCTTGGACGCTTTCGCGATTTCTGTCTTTGCCTCTTTGGTTGCTGCTGCAGAATTCTCAATGTTTGTATCGATTTCCTCTGTAATAAAAGATGTACGTGTTAACTAGGAAGCACAGGAACAACACATGATATGTACAGTGCAATGTAAAACTTGCCGATTGTAACTCCTTGAATATGCACAAGTGTAGCAAGATCCTTAAATGCTTCATGTACTTCACCAATCTGTTGTTGAATATCTTGAATAGCTTGCTCCCTTTCCTCAATGATAGCTTCATTGAAAACAATTTCATTATCCAATTGCAGCACCTCTTGCCTGAAGAAAAACATGATAACTTAGCAGAGATGTAAGGAAAAGTGATTCTACCAACTCTTGCATGTCGTATTTTATCACCATGAATATCAATCAAAATAAGATGCAACTCTTTTTTTCTTCAGGGTCACATCAAAGACAGCCTTTTCTAGTCAAAATTCTCTCCATCCTTCTCTAATGTAGAAAAGGCTCTCAGTTCATGCGACAAGCAATCTGTGTGAAGTACCAACATATGGAAGGCAATCTGTGTGAAGTACCAACATTGCAACTTACTGTAACTGCCACATAATCTAGGCTTGGTCAAAATAATGCATGGCCACTTGGCCTATGTATTCCAGCAGAAGCATTTGATCTAATAGATTTTAGGTGCATGTACTCTCCCAAAAAGACATAGAAAGTGTGCCAGGTATATAATTCATGAGGTGATATACTGCCCATGAGATAAATGACGTGCCACGCGACTTATGTAAGTTCCATGCACCACAGATGAAAACTCAGCCACAGGAGGTCACTAAAATTGAATATTTTCTGATGGGATAGAATGAAAAAACATGCGCTATACGATTAAAGCTGACCTTCCACCAGTAAGTACTAAATCACTAGTTGAAAAAATAAGCAGAAAAAGAAGAGCTATGAGAACACTGACCTCTTTGATTCTGCGAGTAGCGCATGCTGTTCAGGAATTTTACCAGAATCCCTGGCTTCTATACCACCTGTAGTATAGCTACATCATAGTGACCAAAATTCTCAAAGATATTAGAAGATAACCCAGTCAACTCTGCACATGAATACCTTTAGTTTTAAGATAAACCATGTCACTAAATGAGGTCATCAGGTAAACTGCATGTAAAACGGATGGTCATGACACTGACAAAGAGAAGGCAATGTGTCTTTAAATTAGTTAAATTGTATGTTTTTCCAATGCAAAATAATAAGACCCATCTCCATACTTCAAAGGAAGAGAAGCTAATGGAGCAATAACATAGGCAAAGTTATATGACCTATTCAAAGAAAAAAATGCCAATATAAGCTAGGCAGAATCCTAGAAGGTTGTAGCATAAGCAAATGAAATGGATCATGATGAACACAGTAACAAACTATGCCAAAGAGTTGTGAGAAGTATTACTTGGCCAATGGTTCACATAGGGCTGGTTTGGTTTGAAACCCTACCAAAATATTGGTACCAAACCTTGGGCAAATTTTGGCACTACCAAATTTTTAATAGCATAGATTTGGCTCCACTCTATTGATTTGGCAAAAATTGGCTCCAATCCAAAATGCTAACATGCACTATTCAAAACTACCAAAGAATTAGTAGGGCAAAAATTGACACCAAACCAAAATGGCCCATACACAACAGTATCAGATTATTCAACTTTTTTTAAGATAATAGAAATGGTTTACATCTCCAGCCTCTGCCGACAATCAGATTATTCAACCAAACTCTTTTATCAAGCAATGGGGGCAAAGGAATTGGTTATACTATACTAGTATGGTGGCCCGTGCAGATTGCGCAGCTAGCACCTATATTTTATCTCATATAATAGCATATATGTTCTCTCAATTTATTATTAAAATATACTAACTTTACGAAACTAGTAATGTGTAATATTCATATTGTATTTTATATACGCGTTAGTTATTAATTATTTTTAATATCAAATTTTAGTTATTTCTAAATTATATTCCTATATGGACTCTAGACTCGTCTTTCAATATTTCTTATTTTTAATCCCAAATCTTCGTTATCTGTAAATTGTATTTCTATATAGACTCTAGGCTCTTCTTCCAGTATTATTTATTTTTAATTCTGATTTTTTTTGTTTCTAATTGTATTTCTATGTGGTCTCTAAACTCATCTTTCAATATTCTTTAATTTTTAATTTCGAATTTCAGTTACTTCTAAATTGTATTTTTATACGGATTCTAAACTCTACTTTTAGTTTTATTATGTTTATTCTGAATTTTAGTTAGTTTTAAATTCCTATATGGAGTATGGACTCTAAACTCATCTTTCAATATTCCTTATTTTTTTAATTCCGAATTTCTATTATTTCTTAATTGTATTTCTATATGGACTCTATACTCTTCTTCTAATATTCTTTTTTTTTAAATTCCGAGTTTCAGTTATTTCTAAATTGTATTTCTATATGGACTCTAGTCTCCTCTTCCAATATTCCTTATTTTTTAATTCCGAATTTCAACTATTTCTAAATTGTATTTCCATATGGACTTTGTTTTTCTTTTTCTCCGATTAATATGTGAATTTCTAGGCCGTGAGAGCGAACGTGGAGGCTCCTTTTTCTATTCCTTTAATAAGTTAATAGATAGATAGATAGATAGATAGATAGATTTGTAATTGTTAGAATCCATGTGGAACCCACTGATAAGTAACATGTGCATGTAAATTAACTTCTAAACATGGCCATTCGTCGGTATACTATTAAAAACCAATGGTATATCATGGCAGGAGAATGAAACAATCAAACAATACAGAGAAAAGTTTGAGATGAATTGAATGAAAAGTGTACAAGCATTACTTTGGCTGAGATGTCTGGGGAACAACTGGCTTATATGCCATCTCCCTTTGAATCGCAAGATTTTGAAGTTTTCCATACTCCTCCATCGTCGTGGCAAAATCCTTGGCAAGCTTCATGTCAGCAACCCTCTTGTCTGCCTGTACATGATACCCAGATTCCTAAGCACTATGGTAGCTAAGAAAACTAAGAGCAGAAAGATGCATACATGATCACACATATAGTTGGAAACAGTCTTGTCCAAGACAAATTCACTGGGCTAAAACAAAGGGTATAAATAAACAGTAAATTACTACTAACACTAGTATCGGCGCTCTTGTCTGCCTCAGCAGCTCTCCTGAGCTTCTCCTTTGCATCCTTTGCCAATTGAAGAATGTTATGACTAGTCTTCTGCCTGTGGAGAAATCAACCAATCAGAACACCAGAGTGATGGTAAACGACATGCCGCGAGGGCATGAGCTACCAACCATCACAATTTCGATCAATTAACTTGAGCTGAGCCAAAAAATAATAATAATCGCGAGCATCTAGCATTCTAGCACATGAAACGTGTAGAGGCGAACAACAACAAAAGGAGGGAAGAGTGTGTGTGTGTGTGTGGGGGGGGGGGGGGGGGGGGGGGGGGAGCGAGGAGAGACAGCTGGTCACGAAGGGCGGGGGTGTCCTTGGGCGTCCCGAGCGAGTTGAGGAGGCGGCGGTAGGAGGCCACGGCGGTGGTGATCTGGAAGACGAGCGCGCGCGTGGCATCGGGTCCCCGCGCCCTCCTGGGCGCCCGCACCGCGCCGGCCTCCAGATCCGCGAAGCTCATCGCTGATCCCCCCCGGCCTTTCTCCTCGCGCGCGCGCGCGTCCGATCGCCCTCGCCTCGTTACGCCGCCGGGGTGCCCCGCGGCTGCGAAGGGTACGGCGCCGGGTAGCGAAGGTGGTGGTGGTCCTGGTGGAGGCGGCAGAGCGGAGAATACACTAGGGTAGAGTCGCCATCGCCACCGGCCACGCACAGTTGCAGGCAAGAGTTCTTTATTGTTCCATGGATCAAAGCGATGCTACAGGTGGAGGTGGTGGAGTCGTGGAGACGGGGCGCACAGCCACGAACGGAACAGTGTCCGCCCGCGGGCTCTATCCGCGGTCGCAGTTTGGGCGTGGTGCTTGGCGTGAAGCCATCAACCGCCGAGGACACACGCCCAAACGAAAAGTTTTAGGCCGGCCTAGTCGACTGTATGTAAGCAGTTGGGCCAATCATGAAATCTCTCGTTGGACTTTATACTCTAGAGAAAAAGTACACGCAAGGTCCCTCAACTTATTAGCTAGATACAAAATCATCCCCCAACCGTAAAACCGGACATTCCGCGTCCCCCAACTTATAAAACAGGTTACAATAGGTCCCTCGGCAATTTTGACTCCGGTTTTATCTCACGTGACGGTTGACTCAGCGTGGGACCCATGGGCCCATATGTCATGGAGACCATGTCAGCACCCTCTCTCTTTCTCTGTTTCTCTACTTCCTTCCTCTCGCTCTTTGCTCTCGCACAGGCGGCGGCGCGCGCGGCTAGAGGGTGGTGCGGCAGGCGACAGCGGCTCCCGGGTGGCGGCGCGCGGGCTTAGGGCAGTGCGAGCTCGCCGGCCTCCCCGTCCCCCTCGTGCGGTCGGCGATGGCGGCGCGCGGCTGCGGCCATCATCACCGATGCAAAGAGGAGGGCCGATGCGGCGGCAACGGCGTCACCGACGCGGTGGAGAAGAGGGTCGGCGTTCTTAGGTGCTTACTCGAGATAGCTCGTGACTTGGTGAAGCTTGGACGACGACGGCGACCTCGGGATCGGCTTGGCGACGGCGGATGGCGTCGGCTTCACGGCGGCGGCCCACTCCGGTCGATGCGCTGCGAAAAGATGTCCAGGGGCTTAGCAATGTCGCCAGGAAGGTGTATGCGCGAGGAATCGAGTTCTAGCTCACCAAGGAAAGAGAAATCAACGGCGAGGACTGGCGCCGGAGACGAGGAAGATGGCGTCGATCTCGCGGCTGGAGGCTCCTCAGCTTCGCGTGCTAAGGCTTCTGAACCGTGGTGATGTGGCGACGACGCTGGTCAAGTGGCTCGGCAGGATTCGCACTGTGCGTCGAGAACGTGGCTCGTGCGGCGCCAACGCCGGCGGAGGCCGGGAGCGTGACCCGAGGCCGCCTTCACTCCACTCCGCTTCGCCGAACGCCACGCGCTCGCCTGCCTGCCGCCACCGCTCCACTCCGCTTCGCCGGCCGCCGCGCTCGCATGTCGCCTCCGCCGGACAGGCTGACCTGGACAGGCCGCCGCGCTCGCTCGCCCGCCACCTCCCCGCACCGCGGCTGCTGCTCCCGCGCCCGCCGCCGCTCCCGCTCCCTCCTCATCTCCACGGCTGACGACCTCCTCAGCCTCCTCGACGACAACGACGACGACGACAACCCGTTCCCTGGAACTGCTAACGCCGCCTTCGACGACGCAGACCACGCCACCCCCGCTTGGAGTGGTGCGGAGAACCACGTCTTGAGCTCGCGCCGCACTGAGCCCGCGCGTCGTCTCTCCTGGCTCGCCCCGCCGAGCTCCGGGCCGGCCACCGTCGCCTCGCGTTGCTCGGCGCGAGTGAAGAGATGGAAGAGAGAGACGAGAAAAGAGGGGAAACAGCGAAGATGATATGTCACTGAGCTGGGGGCTCACGTGGGTCCCACGCTGAGTCAGCCGTCACGTGGGATACGACGTCGGATGTCCGATTTTATGGTTGGAGGACGATTTTTGTATCTGGCTAACAAGTTAAAAGTTGAGGGACCTTGCGTGTACTTTTTCCTACTCTGGAACATGTTTCTGGAGTACCTAGCTTGGGCCTAGGCCCTCGGTCTGTGGATGGACTGAGAGGAAGTTCAGTACATATGCCACAAACGGCTGTTTGGATTTGAAAAAAGTCCATTTTGCTCCTCGAACTTTTTCACCGCAGCACTTAGGCTGTGTTCTTTCCCCACCTTTGCCGAGTCACCTCTCTCGTTTTCCACGCAACTATTAAACAATGCGTATTTTGTAAAAAAAAAATTCTATAAGAAGGTTGCTTAAAAAATCGTATTAATCTATTTTTAAATTTATTTTAGCTAATACTCAATAAATCATGAACTAATCGCCGCTTCCGTTTTGCGTGTTGGGAGTGAGGGTTCCCAACTATCACTCTCGAACTCAGCCTAACCTTCTATACAATTTCTTGGCCCATTTTACACCACAAACTATTGAAAATGGTTCAACTTACTCCCTAAGGATATTTGTCTTCTTCTTTTCTCTATATATATTTTATATTTGCAATTAAATTTGGTGGCATTGATATATGCATTATAACTTATCTCTCAACATTTTTTGACATTTTTGAATTGTTATTTACACAGGTTGTAAACACTCATACCAATTTAAATATATAGGTTTTAAATTTCAAGAGAATAGTTATGAAAAGAATTTGAAACTATTTTAGAACTTTGATAATGGTGTCATCTGCAGCTCTTCAAAATATAAGCTTAAAATATAACCCGTATAAAGAGAAACAAGTAAGAGAAATGTAATTAACCAGTAAAGTCAACCATTTTTAATACTCCCTCTGTCCTAAATATAAGGCATATTTTTTGACAGAACCTTCAATAACATATTTTGACCATTAATTTATTGCATGTTATGTTCCCAATGAATATAATTAGCATTATATGAAATTACTTTAAAATATGAATCTAATAATATAACATGTATAATACTTAGCATATATACGGTTAGTATAGTTATTAGTCAAGAGTTACCCCCCCCTCCCCCTAAACTTTAGATGGAGATCCGTCTAGCATCCTCAACTTTAAAACCGGATATCTAACCCCCTGAAATTCGTCATACCATCCATATCATCCCCTAAGGTAGTTTTGGATTATGGTTTTGCATATTCCGAAAATTTAAACGAACAATTTTGAATAACTAGTATAGCATATTTGCATATAATCAGTTATAAGTCATCAAATTATCCTTATACAATGATATCATAATATTATTATCTTGGTCTTTGTTTGTAGGTGAGAGCTAATAAGGAGAAAAAAATAAAGATTTAAGTTAAAATTTTAATTTGGTCGTTAACAATATGTCCAAAGTGTATGACATGTGATCAAACTCATCAAATTTATATACAAATTAGATAAAAACCACTATGCAAAACCACCTTAGGGGATTATATAAACGGTATTGTAAAGTTTAGGAGGTTGAATGTCCGGTTTTAAAGTTCAGGATGCTAGAAGACTTTCATCCAAAATTTATGTGGTTATTTGGACTTTTTCCTAAGTAATACAATGAAATAGTCTGGGTGAGTAAATTGGTCTTTTCTCTTTGGATTTTTGGGCGCTAGAGAAATAAATTAATAAACGATGACTACTTGCTGACTCGTTCACTGAAATTTCAATAATTGCGAGTTTTTTTAAAACTAATATGGATATTGAAATTTTAATTATATGTCAATCATTTTTGTTAACTTTTAAATTAAATTAGATTATATTAAAAGAATAATAAACGATGACTACTTGCTGACCTGTTCACTGAAATTTCAATAATTGCAAGGTTTTTTTTAAATAATATGGATATTGAAATTTTAATTATATGTCAATCATTTTTGTTAACATTTAAAATAAATTAAATTATATTAAAAGAATAATCCATGTCGATCACTATTCTTTAGTTATTAATTTCAAATTTTAGAATTAAATACAACACTAAATCAAAATTCATTCTATATATCCTCTGTTGTTTGTATGTTCTATTTAATATTTTTTTGAAATTTGAATTAATAAGTATTTATTTGTATTTGTGTTGGATATTCAATTTAGTATATTTCATAATTTAATAATTCCAAAATTAGAATTTGTAAATAAGCCGGTGACCCATGCGAAATCGTTTGCGCAGCGCGCAAACGATCGCCCCCACGACTCAAGTGGATCAACTGGCGATTGGGAAGGCAACCTAGATCAACGAACCAAAGAGAACAAAGCGAGATGATGGATGCGCGCATCCAGTTGGTGGTGGATGGGCGGCGGAGACCGGAGACCGAACGAAACGGCCAGATTCGGATGGATCCGTCTGCCCCGACGAGGAGAATGCCGCTTCCACCACGCCCCAACGCTGGGCCACACGCGCGCGCCCACCAGGCCACCACCCAAGCCGAGTCCACGCACCGGACGCGACAACCGAAGGTGACCGACCAGAGCCCGGCCCAAACATCCGGGAAGAGATCCATTCCTCACGGCGCCCGCCACAACATCGCCGTCGCCTCGCCGTCTGCCGCTGCCACCCAGCGAACGCAAAGACGAAAACGTCAAGGAAAGGGGGGGACTCTGCGAAAGAAAGAAAGCGATTCGTCGCAATCCTCACTCCCCTCCCGGTCTTTCTCATTCGTAGTTCTCCTTTTTGCCCGCACAAGCAGCAGTGCAGCAGCAGCATACGCAGTCACAAACACCGGTTATTATTGGTCGATGCGTGTTTCCTGTTCGTTTGGGTGGCCTGATGCCCTGATCTGACGATGGGTGACACGACTTGGGCTTAAACAATGGCCGCACCATTAGGTAGTGTCTGGTGCAGGGCCGAACGCGATTAGCCATGATGTAGCGTGATTCTTTCCTTGCAGGCTTCCTTTCCTAGCCAATCAGTCACCTTCTCCCAACCAGTACAGGCGCTATCCGGTTGACCAAACCAGCCTACCAACCCGTCAAGTCATCGACACAGGGATCGGATCGATCAGGAGGACCTCTCATCTTTGCCAATTCCATCTTTCTTCTGTTCTCCTTTCCTCTTCCTCGTTCTTCTTCTTCTTCTTCTAGTACCCGTGCATAAAACTGCTAAACAATTACCACTATTGTATTGACCAATGAGTCGACGGGGCCATGTGGTTTGGTTTTGTTTAGCATCCCGTCTCTCTCCTCCTCTGTTTCCATCATCATCATCATCCAGAGGCCACCAACCCTCCTCGATTATTCAGAGCAGCCAATTAGTCTTGGCGTCTTGACGTGTTCGGAGAATTTCCTCTCATTTATATGCAGTAGTTAGACATGCTCTGGAGAAGCAAAGCGAGGTAGGAAGAGGGATTTGGTCGAATTTTACATACTTAGCCGTGGGCGAGGCGTTTACAGGGTGGGTTGGGTTGGGTTGGGTTCGATGGAGAAGTGGAGCAGGGGGCTCTCCTGCCGGGCCGCCATCTGCGGCATCGTCGTCCTGCTCTGCGCCACCGCCTTCTCCTGCTCCCTCGCCGCCGAATTCCGCAAAGTCAAGGTCAGGCTCGCTTGCTCTTGCGCTCTCCGACGCCCGCAATGGTGGCGGGCGGGGTCGGTCTCACTCACGCCCTTGGATCTGGATCATGTCTGTCTGTGTGCGCAGGAGAAGGACATGAAGCTGGACGGTAGCCTCTGCTCCCTGCCCAAGAGCTCCGCCTTCGAATTGGGCGTCGCGGCCATCGCGTTCCTCTCCGTGGCGCAGCTGGTGGGCACCACGGCGGCGGCGACCACCATGTGCGCCGCGACCAAGCGCAGCAAGTCGTCCACCACCAGGCGCCGCGCGGCGTCCGTCGCCATCCTCGTCCTCTCATGGTACGCCCTATAGTACGGCCATGGCTGCCAACACAAAGAATTAATGCATGATTTCTGCGAGTGTGGATCGCTGAATCGCCGCCCGCGGCGCGCGCGCCGGATGTACGCAGGGTGAGCTTCGCGCTGGCCGTCGTCCTGCTGGCGACCGCGGCGAGCATGAACCACGGGCAGCGGTACGGCCGGGGCTGGATGGACGGCGACTGCTACGTCGCCAGGAACGGCGTGTTCGGCGGGGCCGCCGCGCTGGTCGTCGTCACGGCGCTCCTCATCCTCGGCCTCACCTCCACCACCAAATCATCCTCATGCGCCACCTCGGCAGCATCCGCCACAACGACAATCCGTCTCGACGCGGCGGCCACGGACGCCGAGCAGGCGAGCGGGCGATCGAAGCAGTGACCCGCCGGCCTGGCCGGGGCGGAACACGCGGGCGGGACGGGCCAACCGGAGGAGAGGCGGGTGGACGGTGCACCGCGCTGTTCGTCCCGCAAAGGCCAAGCGGCGTGGGGGCAATCTCCGCTTGCTGGCAAAGGCCAACGGCTGGTGATGGGTGGGGGCGGGTATACCGGTGGGTTTTAGAAGATATTTTAGCTGGACAAAGGTAGTACATAGCATTACTGACAAAATTACTGACCAAGAGGTCCAAGACCGTGCAAAATGTAAATGAAACCAGATCAAACAGATCCACGCAAAGAAAGTAAAGGTTGTACATGAATTAATTACAGCATTTTACTAGTATCACTTTGAAAATTGCTATGCATCCCACCCAAGTGTACAATCAGCAATACAGCTAGTGCATCTTCAGACATAGCCGAGTTCGAACATGGTGATTGGTGGATGTGGCAGAGTCGAATGTGAGTTGTACGATTCAGTCGTATGTATAGCAGGATTCTATTTTTTTTTTTAGCTCGCCTATGCCAGATTTTCGTGCTGGTTTTATTGTATTTATATATTTGTTTTTTAGATAACAGGAGATGCATTATTGTAGTAATATTTATATATACCTAGCATGTGTTTCTTGATTAGGTCCTCATATTTTAGCACGTTCACTTGTGCTGGCAAAGGCTGGCTCTGTCCTCTATACATTATCAAGTCTGTAACAGTGTAACAGACAGCATGATGGGAATGCATATGAACAATTCTTTTTGGCTCTGTAGACTGTAAATTCCTTTTTTTTCTTCTTCTTCTGGTGAGAAGACAAAAAGATGGCCCCCGTGTTTATCAGTCGCATTGTTGCAATGAGAATGACAAGCATGTTGGCTCATAAGGCCATCACCAATGCGGTGCTTCGGTCTGTGCCCCTAGCACCGCGACTCCACGCGCGCCCTAGCTGGGGGACGCGTCTCCCGCTGCTTTTCGGTCAGGGGACGAAGGGGAGCGACGCATTGCGGCGACGGGATCCTATGGCGACCGTGTCTCCAGCACAGGATTCCCCTTCCACCCCTCTCCTCTCTCTCTCTCTTTCTCTCTCCCGCCCGTTCCCCTCTCTCGGGCCCTCCGCCGCCATGGCAACCGCCCGACACGAGCAGCGGCGAGGAGCGGGAGTAGGCGGTGGAGGTCGAGCTCGGCGCCGTCGACGCGCTTGAGGTGCCCGTGCTCGCCACCGCCAGCGCGGTGCCCGCCACCTCCCTGATCTGGCCACGGGGGGCCCAGATCCGCCCACTACGGCGCCGGATCTGGCGCCCCCGACCGGCGACGGCGCGAGGCGGAGGATGCCGCCTCCGCCCACCGGAGGACGACGACGACGACTGCCGCCTCCGTCCCGTGCGCCACTTGCCGTCGAGGCCTAGATGCCGTGGCCGCCGAGTCGTCGCGTCGCGCGCCTTGGTGGCGGAGGGCCCGAGAGAGCGGAGGGCCGTCGCGCGCGGGCGGCGGAGGCCGTCGCGCGCGGGCGGCGGAGGCCGCCGCGAGTCGTCGCGTCGCGGCCGGCGGCGGACGGCGAGAGCGATGGTGTGACGCGCGGGCGGCGGAGGGCCCGAGAGAGTAGAGGGCCGTCGCGCGCGGGCAGCGGAGGCCGCCGAGTCGTCGCATCACGGCGGGCGGCGTCGCGCGCGGGCGGCGAGGGCGACGGCGTTACACGCAGGCGGCGAGGGCGAGGGCAGCCATTGCTGCTGCTGCTTCTGCTGTGTGGGTGAGAGGGCTGGATGGGCTTCTCTTGCTTGGTGGATTGGTGGCTTTGGACGGTGGAGAGAGAGAGAGAGGGGGTAGAATAGGAAAGATAGAAAGAGGAGAGACACGGAATATTTTTCGTTGGGATACTAATTAGGCTACCTATCTTTATTGTGATGTGAGTACCACTAAAGTATCTCAGTTAGTGAGGGCACTGTAGGAGTGGCTCGGCTCCTATTGTTGATGGCCTAAGCAGTCGCATTATCCTATGTGTTTCTATCTTTTCATGGGGCAATCTCCATTTTTTGAACTAGAAGTGTCATGGAAATTGCAGAGTTATAATGATACGCGCCGCTGGTCCAACGATACGGACTATTGGGCGAGCAATGCAACGCAGAAAAATGCAAACGACATATCAGAACTATCCGTACACTTTATCAGGTCATAAAGCTAAAAAGGGTATGCAACGGTGAAGGGGATTTTTAAGCCGTTGCGGGCAAGTTCGATGTTTTCTTTCAGGTTGGCAACAGCAAACATGTTGGCTTGGTATGCCGAAGGTGGAAGAAACAAGGCAAAAGGATTCTGCATGTGCTGTCATTCATAAGGGCTTGCATCTGGTCGTGTGTTCTTTGTTTTCTTGCACACGAAAATTCATGGAAAATGTATACTATTCAGTAGCTCTATTATAGCATGTACAATAGCATATTATAAACCAGTTATAAACACATATCAAGAAGATAAATAAAGAGAGAGAAAAGCAGCGGGCTATAAATTTATGTGTATGATAGGTGGGACTAGGTATTAATAGTATAGTATATGTTTATGACCAGTATATTTATTGGCTATTAAATTGACTATAAATAATAATTTGAAGTTAGTAGTATTAAACTTGCTCTTACCGCACCAACAGTTGACTGGTTTCACAGAGAGATACATTCAGTTATGTTGATATTGATTAATATCATTATGAACTGGGATAAGTTCATATCATCCCCCTCAACTACCACGTTTATCTAAAAGAATCCATTTTACTCTAAAACCGATATAATTCCTTCCCGAACTCATAAAACTGTTTAATTTACACCCCTCATACAGACTAGACTGGTTTTTTCTATGCGGCATTTACGTGAACAACATGTGGCGTCGATGTCAGCATAAAAATAAACTAGTAGTTTCACATGTGACTTCTTCCTCCTCCCCACTCTCCACTATGTCTCACACCCTTACTCCAACGTATAGATCGATGACCAAATGGGCCATCTAGCCCGGGCACAACCAGGCCCGGGCCGAGATTAGTCGAGTCGGCAGACTCGACCTACACATCGGGCAGGCCCGGGCCTACCCACTTGCTGCACCATCTGCCCATGCACGACCAAATAAGACTTGGATGGTGTCGAGCTAGCCCAAAGCCACGAAAGTCCATTGCGCTCTTCCTTGGATAAAATCTATTTTGCTTCCCTCATATCTTTGGGCCGTCTCTTATATGGTTGGAATAAATCTATTTTTCATCCCTCATCTGTTTGGGCCATTTCTTATATGGCTGAATAAGTCTATTTTTATCTCTCTCATCTATTTAACTCCCTGATCGTTGCACTGGGGCAATGCCGTGTCGGCCCATCGTGCCGAGATAGAGGCCTAGGCACGGCGCAAAGGTTGGGTCGTGCCGACACGGGCTGGGCTTAAAAAGTCAAGCAGTCACCGGGCCACGTAGGCGTCACATTAACTGAAAACCGCTTTCAATACTGTCGAGGAATTTAATTTGTACCAGTTTTAAAAGTTGAGGGACACTTCGGTTCTGTGGTTGAGTGGTGTGAATAAAACTCGATCTATAGTTGAGGGACCTAAAGTGAATTTTATTTCAAAGCGTACAACAACCTGAACCTTGCACATTAGCTCAAAACCTGGATATGCGTAAATCCTGGCTCCATCCTAATGCATAAGCGGGACATTATACTAAAATGTTTGGCCAATACAGCTGAATGGGCCTCAATACCGACTCATACAATCGAGTCCTTAATAAAGTGGGTGCAATCTCAGATCGGACCCATTCCTCTTTGGAAAAAGTTCAATCTGACTCCTTCAACATAGGTCGGATCTGATAAATTCATATCCTTCAATCACGAAACCATATATAATGTAAAGCAAGGCCGACAACGGATGCCTGCACGAGTTCTTGGACAAGGCGAACGAAGGCGGTGGCACCACCGTGGAGGCATGGAGTACCCAGAGCATAGCATGTTCTGGTACAGTCCCACCACCGTCCTATGGAAGAAGTCGTCGTGCTACCGCCGAGGAGAAGGGGAGGAGATAGAGGGGATGACATGTGAGCCCCATTGTATTTTTTTTTTAAAAAAATTACGTGATGACTAGGATGCCACGTCAGTGAAACCACCAACTATATTTTGTTAAGGGAGTCATTTTGCACGGTTTAAATAGTTGGAGGAATTTTGCCGTTGAGGGGTACGAATAAGTCCGGACTATCTTTGAGAGACCCAAATTAAACATTTTCCTTCCTCCCTCCAGATACGCTCAGGACCCATCTCTTAACTTCGATAGGCTGGTGCTCTGGCCTCTTCATGGACCACAAAATTCCTGTCCCCGACGTGTTCGGCCGGCTGATGCAGAGGAGAGCCCAGGTTTCTGAAACTTGCGATTTCGGCCCATAATCCTGACGAAAACTCTCGTGATAAAAAAACGTAGCATATCGTATCATCGTAGTTTTTCTGGTGAGTGGCTCACGATGTCTGAAATTCTGAATGGAAAAGGATACGGGAAAAAGGAGAGATGTTGGCTGCTTTTTTCGCATAAAATATTGAAACGGATACGTACCCCGGTTCCTGGATCTAAGCCACAATCTCACAAGAATCAAATTCAGTGACCACCCCACACAACAAATCGGCAACGAGATTTTTATATCAGAGAAATACTCCCATGGCTATCTGTGTAAAGATTTTGTGAGGTTGCATGCACACGTAAGTCCTCGGCAAAAGCTGAAGCCAAAAAAAAAAAAAGATCCTGGTTATCTCCGTTTCTGATTATCTGTAGCCGTCTTTTTGGTGCGTTTTGATATCCCCAATCCGCGACTGTCAGACGGACACACAAAAATTCGCTGTAAAGCAGATCGAGCCACGTATCAACCGGTGGTCGCTAGTGGAGCCTGAGGCCGTAGTTCGTGATGACTCTGATCTCAAATCAGGAGAAGCCTTTATATGTCATTAATTTGTGTTTTTCCCCCTAAAGCGACGCGCATCCAGCTGCGATTTTGTTTCTGGCTACAAATCGCGTTTCTTTTTAAGTGAAAGCACAAGTGCAGCTCGATCGACCAAAGCGATCGGTTTAGCAATGTACTCCTTAAGTGAACGAATTAAAAAAAGGACAGCACAAAAGGACTGACACATTAGCTTGGATCTTTGCTTCATGACAGTATCTCCCTCGAGCAATTGCATGGATGCACATATCTTAAACTAAGCAATCTGAGGACTGTGCGGTGGTGGCCTGTGATCGGAAAAAGGATAACAAGGACAGCTGAATGGGAAAATTTTTAATATGGTACGCATCGAGGTTTCTGAATTAAAAACAAGTGAAAGAAAAGTTGATGGCGCATGCATGGGTCCGGCCTTACAATCAAGTCCACCCTGACAACTGGCTTAGTGCAGCAGCTAGCATATATATATATCCTCACCTTTGCCTCCGCTAAAATAATGAAAGACTCGATTGCTTAACCAGGCAGAGAGTGCTCGTGGGGCAAAAAGAAGATCAGAACAAAGGATGATCTGTCACCAAAGGCCCTAGTGTATACTACTGTTCGCGTTTGATCGGGCTTTGAGACTGACCAGCAGCTGTATCCCAATCTAGCCAGATTGCCACTAAATAATAGAGAGTGATGCAAAGCTACTAGCACGGTCCGCGATCGCTGCTCCTTTTCGCCTTTTGGATATCATTATGGAGTAAAATACAACGTAAGGAAGCACCCAAGGAAGCAGGGAAGCATAGTAGCATCAGTGATGAGCACGTAGCTTAGCTAGCTGTTTTAGCTTATTAGCTTAGCTTGGGGGAAGGCGATGTGGAGAGAGCAACCGGTAGGACAAAGGAGTACAACTGTAGGTTCAGTGCACGGCGAAGCGTCCACCCGAGTGACAGGGGAGCAAGGCCCGAAAAGGCGACCAGAAAGGCAGAGGAAAAGGAGAGGGAGGAGGATCCCGGGCGGGGACGGAAAGCGAAAGCGACGGCACGGCACACGCATACACATATTAGCATGTAGCGGGGGTGTAAGATTAACGGTATCGGGACGGCCGACCAGGTGCAACAGCCCCAGCAGCAACCAACATCACGGCTATCAAGTTGCGGCACAATACCAGAGCTGTTTCAGCTTCCCGTCTCAGCTTTTGTGGTTTTCCTCTGGCGCTAATCACATCAGCTCCCTCTGATTCTCTCTCGTCATGCGCGTGCCTTGAACCTGCCCGGTTTAAGAGTTCGGCTAATCCTGCCTGCGCGCGTCGCTGTCTCGGCCTCTCGCCGTCCCGTCGCGCTCCGGGTTTTCGCCTCTCGCCTCGCGCGCGTGCGGTCGCGGTCGCCCTCTGGCGCGCGAGGCGACCGCGGTCGCCCTCTGGCGCGCAAGCGCAAGTGGCGCGTGCTCGCGTGGGGCCACGGAACGCGCGCGCGGCGCCGGATAACGGCAGAGGCGACGCGGACAAGTCAGAGTCAGCCGTCGCGCTCGCGTTTCATCGACGACGGAAGATGTGGAGGGGGGAATAGGGAATCAACAGCAAACTAAAAGCGCACGCGCGCGTCCTTGGTTGAAACTGGAAAAACCCAACGAGATTACGAGAGAAACTACCTCACCGGAATGCTACGATAGGCCGTTGCGGGGGGCCTTGACCGAGCCGGTGGTGTGCGTGGGCGTGGCGTCGTTTCCTCTGGTGATGAGATGAGATGGAAAGAGCTTTTCTCTGCAACAGAAAACTGACAGATGGATGGAACCACGCGTCGTTTTGGTTCGCCCATGCTGCGTGCTTTACATAGCCAGTTGGTCATATATCCTTTGCTCATCTCATGGCAAAAGTTACACGTGCACTATTGAGGAATAATGGAAATTGGAAAATCGACTGTGCAAACAGAGCTGCACACTTTTCAAAGCAAAATTTCTAAAGAGAGATTCCATCCAGAATAAGTTAATTTAGTACTAAATCACATCCGGTTTCTGAGACGGAGCAAGTAATCTAGAAATTTTGGCGAGAGCTAGACGTACCCTCTTTGATTATGCTGACGTTTATGTTCACAAACACAACAAGCTATACCTATTTTAACGCTTGGTGGAACAGTTCTTTTACTAGTACAAGTCGGCATGGATTTCTTTCTATGAGTCAATTACGTGAACCGGAACTACGAATCGCCCTCTTGCATGTACGGTCGGCATTGAACTTGACTCCTCAAAAACTACGCGCGTCAATTTTCCTGATAGGTTCGATACAGGTTTCCAATATATCGACGGATAAGGTCTCTTTAAACGGTTTTAATGACAGCGGTGAAACATAACCAGTTTGTTGTTATATATAGTCGGCCACTCGGACAGCAGCTTGTCTTGGCCGTGGAAAACCAAGTCAACTACCGCGACCTTCCTCATGCAAATGCGTATGTATGACTTGGATGAGAGGAGAGGCCGAGACTGATAGGACTGAGACCGAGCCAAGTACGCAACGAAACAAGCAAGCAGCTTAGCTATCGCCATATGTGCATGTATAGTCGGCATTGCCCCTGCCCGGTCGGTAGGGACGACAAAATCATGGTTCGCCTATGACAACGCGAGGACGTACGGTACGGTGTAGATTGACCTCGTTCGTTCGCTCGCTAGTCCAGAGCTAGCGGTCCAGGGGGCCACTACCTGTCAACAATCGGTGCTCGTATGAATAGCCGAGCAGTATCGCGACCGTTATACAAGCAGCAGCACATGGATGGTCGATCGATCTGAGGGTGGCAGGCGAGGCGTACCGATCGACCGTACACGCACTTACCTGGTCAGGTGCATGATCGAGAATTCGAGATACGCAACGCACGGTTGGATCGATTGATACGCAGAATCCGCGGGTGTTGATCGATTGGCGATAGGATCAGCGTCTGGAATTCGTGTGAATCATGCACGGTGGGGCGCGCGAGTTGCGTGCCCTGATTGGGGCGTGTAGGGTAGCGCGTGCATGCGCGCGTACATGCGAGGATGGGAGCGAGATATATATCCAGATATGTGTGGCGGAGCCGATCGGGGTGCGGGACCCCCCCGTGCCGGGTGCCCTGGGTACCTGCCCGCTGGCTACGCGAGGGACCAGGCAACCACTCGCGCGCGTCGCATCCGCATGCGCCCCAATCAACCAGACTCTCCTTCTCTCCTTCTTCTGTTTGCTCGCGCGTCGTAGGACCCGGCTAGGCAGTACGTACGCCTCTCAGCCTCTGGCTGAATGGCTGGCTAAGATCCGCCACTTCTAGCGTGATCGAATGCGCGATCCATCTCCCCTGCCTCGCGCCTCGTCGTGTTGCTGCGTACGATGTGTGCCACAGTGCGGCCAGACTAGATACCGGACAGAGAATTTGAGGTCCTGTGGCTAAGCTGTGCGTGTCAGGGGAGGGAGTCCGTCGTACGCGTGCATGCACGGTTCTGCACGGAACGGAACGTCACGCGAGGGAGCGGCTATTTTTGTAGCTGGACCAACCTGTTATTTGTTGCGTACGTACCTCATGCATACACATGCATGCAGCCATGCATGCTGCGGCAGTTTCACAATGTCAATATGTTTGTACTGTACGGTGTATCTAGATCGGCCGGTTAGCTGATGATCTGATAATCCGGAACGTATAGCTAAAAAAAAAAACCCCAAAAAAATACATTAGATTGGGTACGGCGAGGAAACAGGATAGATGCCTATGTGATAAAAAGCGAAGGATATCCTTCCAATATTGAGCCAGCAAACAACGAACAGTCGGGACAAAAGTTACATGGATGATATGTGCCATACTTTCTGCAATTTATCTATGCAGAAAATAAGATTGTGAGCGTACGTACATAGTGCGATGTGCCGATGTAGACATGAATGGAAGTCGCTGTAGTGCTTGTACACACCCAACTAAAGTTTAGCGAAACAAAGATTCTAGATATCCAGGAGACCTTTCGATCGTCTTATGCAGACAAATAATGCAACGGCACTAACTGACACTCGTAACGACCTGCTTCTTCCAACATCAACATGTACCTTTCCATGGTATATTGTGATATTGTCTACATAGACCTGTACGAAGACCTGGTCCCAGCAGAGACCGGGTGTAAATGAGGTGACGGGGGACGTAAAATTCAGAGTCTAGTGCCGACTTGCAGGGGCAATTTAACCACTGCAATTTCCTTTGATGAAAATTCTAATGCGTGTGGGCGAGTTTTAAATTGAAACAAATAAGAGTACAATGTACTGCAGGAACTAACCGGCCTCTTGTCACAAGTGCAACAAATGGGTCACCGTTTAAAGTTACTTAGAACAATGCTACTTACACTATGCTGGGCTCTCGAGGGAGGTTGGGCTGAAAAAAAAAATCCCTGTCATGAACGTTTACCAAACTACTAAATTTCGTGCATAAGTTTATGTATAATTTTATTTAAAAGAATCAAGTAAATCTATTTTGACACCTATAATAATTAGTATTCAATTCATTATTTGCTAATTACTTACTCCCTCTGTCTCATTTTAAGTGCAATTATGAGTTTCCGTGTCCAACTTTGATAGTCCGTTTTATTTGAATTTTTTTATAATTAATATTTTTGTTGTTATGAGATGATAAAACATGAATAATACTTTATGCGTGACTTATGTTTTTAATTTTTTTAAAAAAAATTAAATAAGATGGACGATCTAATTTAAACGCGGAAAATCATGACTGCACTTAAAATGGGACGGATGGAGTATTTGATTTTACGTGCCACTAAAATTCAAGTCAAACTGTCTCCAGAACTAAACCTAAGTTTTGGATGTGATAGCTTTGTGGGATTGAAATCTTTAGTCTTTTGATTAGAGTAAATGTCATAATTGTGGCCTTTGCTGCCTCTCTATCATTTAAACTTTTTTAGTTTGCAAGATGCATGAGAAAATCATGCTTCGGACAATGAGTTTTCCTCTAACTTAGTGGAAATAAGGCTTTCGGCACACCGGGTGACATGAAAGTATTATTGGTATGCTATATCAATATAAAACAACACACTATTGTTGTTCGTTAAAAAAATATTGTCGATATCAACAACTACTCAACACGTCAAATATTGTGAGAGTTACTGACAAATATCGGTTTAGTGTCAACAGATATTAGATCTTTAGATCTTATACCCATAAGTATGCATCGTCCCATTTTAACCAGGAGATTTGCTCCGGTCCAGCAAAAGGTATCTCGAAGTATCATACCTCACGGTACCAAAAAATTATTTTCAATTGTTGAATCTAACCATGCTTATCCTGTCTAGCTAATCCAACGATCGGAAACGATTTGATACCATGAGGTACCGTACCTCAAAATACTTTTGTTGGACCAGAACAAATCTCTTCAAACAGACACATAGTTCCTCAATCGTTTCCTTGCCGAATGCCGAGTAGTACCGACGTAGCCTTCCAGGCTCAACCAAACCTTTACGTATTCATTCAAGCATGCGCTCGCTGTTGGAAGACACGTACGGCGATCTCAAATACTAGTATTTCCTGACCAGCACGACGATCTCAAATACTAGTATTCCACCGGCCAACTAGCGTCGGGTGGCCGCTGCGCGCCCGCCTGCCGGCCACGTCGCGGGCGCCGACTCGTCCACCAGCATCACCAGCCTTATCGATCCGTGCCGTCCCCGGGCCCCCTCCGCCGCCGGAGTGACATTGTCGCTGCCACGCCTGCCGGCTGATCGTGTTTGATTGATCGGGCTATTTTATTGCTCGCCCAGCTGGACACGCGCGACATCGCACGCAAAACGCCTGGCCTATTGCACGCGCACACTGCTACGCTTCGACTCCATCATATCCCGTCGGTGGACGATCGATCTGTGTGTTACCCAAGTTAGCAGCGAGCAAATCGTCCGTGCTGATCGAAACGTGCCAAAACGGGGAAGGCTAACTGTACTACGCAGTCGCATGTGGGCGCGCGGGGCGGCTCGACCGCGCGCGGAGCGGCGCCGCACGGCACGGAACGGAAGAGATCGATCGGTCAAGGAGCGGTAGAGCTGCGACCAGGCGCGCGGATATGCACATATGAACATCCGCGCAATCATTGAAGACACGTATGTCCTGCGGCCGCCGTAACGTGGCCCGCGCGTCGATCCGGCGCCACAACGACGCCTCCGCGAGCTCCGGCCCCCGATATTTCCTTTAGCTAGAGCCCGCTTTGCTGGGTGCCGTGGGCTAGCTCACTGCGACCACAGACGCGCGCGCCTCCCGGCCCGGGACCGCTTCCGCGCTACGTCTACTACGACGACGTACTATCGTGCATCCCCTATCAGATCAGATGCGTGGTTCCACCTCTCGTCGACCAGGACAAACACCGAAGCGCGCCGCACCGTCTCATCAGGAGGTGATCGAAACGCGCACAGGTGTCCCGCGACCGCACGAAGCGGCCAGGAGCCATTGATGATCCCACGGCGGTTGTCGTGGAGTAAGGACGGCGCCGAGACGACCGGTCGCGCGCGCGCCGCGGCGGTTGATTGGCTCTGGGCGGCTATGATGAGGCTATTTGACTATCAACGGCTCTCGTCCGCGCCCTGCACACCGCAGGCAAGAGCCCGGACAAAGCACGCATTTTGGCGCCCTTGAGGCCTTGACTCCAAAGTTAGATCGCAACGTAGCCGCCCCGCGCTCGCATGTGATTCGTGACCGCCGCGCCCGCGCGCGCGCCGCGGTGGGGTGCTACGTGCAAGCTCCCTGCCCGCGTGCCCTGGACGGCGCCGTGACAGCACCGTGCGGCTCTCTCGCACGTAGTTCCGCCCATCAACCTGCAAACCTTGCAGGCTTTCTAGCGGCATCCGCCGCCGTGCATATCCTGAGACGAAATGGCACCAGCAATGGCACTGCATGTATGTGCAACTAGGATACCACCACGGACAGTTTGGTCCCCCAAGAATCTATCCGAATCGCACACTCATGCTGTGCTTCAGCCACTTCCCGATCCAAATTGGGCTCCTGCCCCCGTGGGACCTGACCACCGGGTCTCATATTCCTCATAGATAAACTTGTTTAGATACAAAGATGGACTGGTAGCTACCACACTACAGGACGGAACAGAATGCATAATGCACAAAGGGTAGCCCCCCATGCATGTACGTAATTGTCCTTTGCCTGCGAGAAAATATCCTGTCAAATCGCACTATAACATTTTAATATTGTGCATTGCATATTCGTTTCACAGAATGCTACTACTACTGATCAAAGGCCAAGTTTCATTTGTTCTCTTACGTGAAGCATGAGTTTGTACACACATACATGTAGCCTGTTGGTAGCTTGGGCCGGTACACTGATAATGCCGTCATAATTGAACGAGAACAAGCGATCAATATCCTCCCCTGCCGGCAGCATGGCGCGTTGCAAACGTCTAGAAGGCAATGGCCTCATCTGCGATGACCGATGAAGAAATAGGTTGAGTATACGTTTATAACGCAGCTCATTCGAAAGTTGTGTGAGATTCAGATTCAGCATCACAGCTGTTAGACTATATTACGAAATGCCTGCCACTCCTTTTACATTATATTGTATACTAATATAGAGCCTCTTTTACATTTGCTCATAGCGATGAGGATCCGTTGGATTAAGAATGAACGCAAATGATGGTTCCGTGCCACTTGTCCTTTTGCTTGCATGGAGTCAGGAAGAGATTAGGAACAACCGAACAAGAGGGTATTTTCAATGGTCCACGTGTCCAGAAACCATGGCAGATATTTTGTTACTAATAGTTTCCACAGTAGACTACTACTACACCTCCTCAGCGTCCTTCCGTAGTACACATATACTAGTAGTATTCAGTTTCGAGTTGAAAGATTTTTTGACGGGATGAGTTGAACGACTGAATTTGGATTTGATGAATAAGAGATGAATTGAACCACACCCTCACAGCTGTCCCATCACATGCAAAGGTCAACCTGTAGATCTGAATGCACATGCCTTTGAATTTCTGATTAAGATGTTAACCTACTACTAGAACTGCTACCATCCGATCTTTTTTTGCCCGAATCAAAAAAGAGAGAAAAGAGAAAAAAATATGCTTTTATTTTTCTCAGAAGAAAAAAAGAGGGGTAGAGCTGCATGCGCACGACCATTTCGCGACGGACTAACGGTTTGTTCAACACCTGTCATTCCCATCATGAGCAGGTTAAGCATTTCGGCACGCATTCCTACTTTGCAACCTGCTTTAGCTAGCCGCGGTCAGTGATACCGGCAAAAATTCCCAAGTGATGTTTACTTCGAAAAAATAGATTATTCACGCATCAATAAATCGTAAAATGAGTATCTTACGATGGACTCAGGAACAATCGGTAGATGTGTTTACCGACAAAAAGAAAAAAAAAACACCGCCGCACCGGACACCAAGTAATTAAGCAGAACAGTGTTCAGGCCAGTATGATGGCTGGTTGGGGATGATCAGAGGAAGCGGCCAAAGGAGAGCAGCATTATAGGAGCAGGAGCAGCAGCAGCTGCTGCCGGGGCAGTACGTAGTACGTACGAGAGCGCGTACAGTAGCTGATGGTGTGGAAACAGGGCGGAAAGGGAGAGGTGAGCTGGAGAAAGGGATGATTCTCTCGCGCGCTGGCCAGAAGAGAAGAGAGGCCCATTTAGCTATCACTGTATTGGTTAACCGGTTTAACCGATCAGTTGATTAATCCGGCTCTCTCGCCCGCACGCCTTTTTCCCTTTATTTCCGTATTGATTGCGCAATTATTCGGCAGCGTCTATCTGTCTCTCTCGCGCGCGGAGGCACACAGCTCGGCTATTCTAGCGCGTAGTGGTGGTGCTAGCTACTACTAGTAGTAGATTTTTGGGCAGCAAGCGGCCGCAGAAAAGGAGAGCGAAACGGAGGAGAAACCGGGAAACTCAGCTCGCGGCCAATCTATAAATAGCTGCCACCCCTCTCGCCTTTCCCTCCACACCCCCCCAACAACACCACCGCCCATTTCCCTTTCTCTTCCTCTTCTTCTTCCTTCTCCTCCTACTCCTCTGCGATTGACAAAGATAAGTGAAGTGAGCAGGCGCCAATGGGTGCTTTTCTTCTGTTCGTCTGCGTGCTCGCGCCTTTCTTGCTTGTCTGCGCCGTCCGCGGCCGCCGCCGGCAGGCGGGCTCGTCGGAAGCGGCGGCGTGCGGCCTGCCGCTGCCGCCGGGGTCGATGGGGTGGCCGTACGTCGGGGAGACGTTCCAGCTGTACTCGTCCAAGAACCCCAACGTGTTCTTCAACAAGAAGCGGAACAAGTACGGTCCCATCTTCAAGACGCACATCCTGGGATGCCCCTGCGTGATGGTGTCCAGCCCGGAGGCGGCGCGGTTCGTGCTGGTGACGCAGGCGCACCTCTTCAAGCCCACCTTCCCGGCGAGCAAGGAGCGGATGCTGGGTCCCCAGGCCATCTTCTTCCAGCAGGGCGACTACCACGCCCACCTCCGCCGCATCGTTTCCCGCGCCTTCTCCCCCGAGTCCATCCGCGCCTCCGTCCCGGCCATCGAGGCCATCGCGCTCCGCTCCCTCCACTCCTGGGACGGCCAGTTCGTCAACACCTTCCAAGAGATGAAGACTGTGAGTTCTTACTGCCTAACTCCTCTTCCCACTCTGCTTTGCTCTGCTCTACTCTGCTTTGCTGATCGATCCGATGTGTTTGTTGTTGATGGCATATACAACAGTACGCGCTGAATGTGGCATTGATGTCCATCTTCGGGGAGGAGGAGATGCGCTACATCGAGGAGCTGAAGCAGTGCTACCTGACGCTGGAGAAGGGGTACAACTCGATGCCGGTGAACCTGCCGGGCACCCTGTTCCACAAGGCCATGAAGGCCCGGAAGAGGCTGGGCGCCATTGTGGCCCACATCATCTCTGCCCGGCGCGAGCGGCAGCGGGGGAACGACCTGCTAGGGTCGTTCGTGGACGGCCGCGAGGCCCTCACCGACGCCCAGATCGCCGACAACGTCATCGGCGTCATCTTCGCCGCCCGCGACACCACCGCCAGCGTCCTCACCTGGATGGTCAAGTTCCTCGGCGACCACCCCGCCGTCCTCAAGGCCGTCACCGTAAGTTCGCCTCCTCATATCTCATAGTATATCAAAGTCCTTGATGGTGAGGCTGACCGCGGGTGCCATGGATGGAACAGGAAGAGCAGCTGCAGATTGCCAAGGAGAAAGAGGTGTCGGGCGAGCCGCTGTCATGGGCGGACACGCGGCGGATGAAGATGACGAGCCGGGTCATCCAGGAGACGATGAGGGTGGCGTCCATCCTCTCCTTCACCTTCAGGGAGGCCGTGGAGGACGTGGAATACCAAGGTGAGCAGCAGAGCAGAGCTGTCCGGTGGCAGCCTGTCCGTCCCTTTCGAGACAGCCTCGCGCTTCCCTTCCGCTGCGAGTGAACTGGACCGAATGGGGCAGACTGGTTCCTTAACTGAAATAGACTAACTCGATCAGTCGTCCCAGAATCTAACCTCGTTCGATCGTCTGCTCTGTGCAGGGTACCTGATCCCCAAGGGCTGGAAAGTGCTACCTCTGTTCCGCAACATCCACCACAACCCCGACCACTTCCCCTGCCCGGAAAAGTTCGACCCGTCCCGGTTCGAGGTCAGCATCACGAACCCACTCTTCCGTGTTTTTGTTCCCTTCCCTCCCTTTCCTTTCCCGGTGCGGCCGACTTCCTAGCCAAGTCGGTCCGCGGTTTGCGAGCAGTGGCCGGTATGGGTTTTCCTGACCCCGCGTCCGTCCCGTCTCTGTTGCAGGTGGCGCCCAAGCCCAACACGTTCATGCCGTTCGGGAACGGGACCCACTCGTGCCCGGGCAACGAGCTCGCCAAGCTGGAGATGCTCGTGCTCTTCCACCACCTCGCCACCAAGTACAGGTGGTCCACGTCCAAGTCCGAGAGCGGCGTCCAGTTCGGCCCCTTCGCGCTGCCGCTCAACGGCCTCCCCATGAGCTTCACCCGCAAGAACACCGAGCAGGAGTGAAAACCGAACAGGGAGACAAAAAGAAGAAGAAGAATACTAGCATCAGCTAAGCTGGGGAAAGCTGGCAAAACCAACATCAACGGCGGGCAGCGGCGCCACGCAGCGCGCGCGAGTCCATTTTCGCGGCGGTCACCGTCCGGGGGGACACCTGTTGGCGCCGCAGTGGGAGCGGGAGACCGAACGGTGGATTCCGTATTAGCACGGACCATCAGAGTCCTTGTACAGATTCTTCAGCTAGGACCACGGTTGGCAATCGAGAGGAGGAGCAGAGGAGTTGATGAAAAAAACCAAACACTACGTAGACATCTGAGCTAGGGAGCGCCACAAAGAAGTGGCCCTTAATTGTAAAACCAACCATTTTTTATCCTTTTTTGCTTAGTTTTTTTTTTTTTGGCCAACAACTATAGGAGAAGAGTAGAGAAGAGAAGAGAAATTGGGAAGAAAATACAGGGAGGATGAAGAGGCCCTGATTGGGATGTAAGCTAGGTTGCCCGCCTGAAAGCAGGCTGGCATGCAGATGCAGCTATAGGTCGAATAATCGAGGCGAGCGATGATGGACGGATGGATCGATTCATCGATCGCCAGAGTCAAAAGGGAAGAACGTCGTGATCCCCCGCGGGCTAAGCCAGGCCACGGGAGAGCGACTCCTCTGTACCGTTTCGTCCAACTCAAGAGAAAATGACCTTCTTGAAAAAAGTATTGAATTGTCCCTATACACGCGCACACAGGAATTGCTACCCAGCACCCTATATTGCAGTTGAGCAAGCGATTTTTTCGATCACTTCTTGTGTGTAAGCATGCATGCATGCTTCCAATAAACTAATTCTAATCTGCAGCGTGATCCATAAAAATATCGGTTGGACTTTGGGATAGGATACTACCCGAGTCAAACTGATGGAATGATGCATATTGTGGATGATGAGTTCTTTTAAAACTAAACTAAAACTATCTGTTGCCTCTCTAGCACTGGAAGGGCTAGCTCTTTGTACCACGTCTGTGATCCATCTCCAATCTTAAGGTTCTAGAAGCTAACTTTGGATGCCAATGGCATGTTCTTGATTCTTTTTATTAAAAAAAAATAAATATGGAATTAGGAGATGATTGAAATCAAATTGTTACTCTTGGTCTAAATGTTGGCTCCCAAACAACTCAAATGCACTATGATGGTTTAACCCTTCAAAATATTTCATTTTGTTAAAAACAACCATAATGGCCAACAACTACTAAGATTGTAGCGGGTAATGTTGCTCCCATTGGGCACGGTGGCATTGGTTAAGCGTCGATGAATTAGGCCAAGGTCGCGTGGAACAACACCCTAGGGAATTGAAACAACAAATATAATGTTGGCATCACATAGAATTCAAATAAAATGTGGTTAATGGAGTTATGAAATTCTTCCATCGTGTATTCGTGTTGCTATACAATCATATACGCATGGGAGATTGGATGAGAACAGGATAAGTATTTTTCACCTCGGACGAACACATGCAATTTGATTCCCTTGATAGAAGTTCCAGTTGATTTATAGAGGTATCAAAAATGGTTTACACTTAAACTCACCTACTTATCCGTTTACCATGTTAGCTGCCAAGGGCTGAAATCAAGTTTGGTACGTCAGCTCATCGTATTTCCGTATCTTAGCCCATATTTTCTTTCGGAGTTAGAAAGTATGGATAGTGTCAATAATATACTCAGTAACTCGTATCCTATTTCATATTTGTTGTTTAGATAATAGTATCACATATCTATTTTTCTCTCTAATATCATCCCCACGTCTCAGGTCGGGTGAGTGGATGGGTATGTGGAAAATGCTTATCCTGTTTTCATCCAATCTCCCATGCTTATATGAACTAACTGAATCAAGTTGAAACTGAGCTTTTCTAGTGAAACAACGATGAAGTTTGGATGATACCATAATTCTATCCCTATCGATTGGATTAGACTCTCCTAACTTTGTGCAGTTTACAGTTGTGACACTGATATGACAATGTCAGAGAATCTGTTTCCCTATCGATTCGCCCACCGAATCTCAAATTAAACATGATGTTGACAATTTTCTTGGGATGAACTTTGGAAGCGCCGTAGTACGTACAGCGGTACAGGGTTGGTGACCGAGTCGAGTGATTGACTTTTGGAGATGGAAACAAGCATACTTAAAAAAAAACAGAGAGACGCTTAAAAAAACAGAGGTGCAAAGAGCCAAAGAGAGATGCAGAGGAACAGAGCGAAAGCGAAGTTTCCAGGAAAGCGGAGGCCGAAGTCTCCTCTCCCTCTAATGGCGAGACAGATGGAACCCTATCCTCTGTGCCAATTATTCAGCCAGCCGGGCAGGCAGGCAAGCGGTCACGAGCCCGGCATTATTCAGTTGCCCATCGATGGAATTCATGGATGGACACCGATGTGGTATTGGTGAGTGAACTGAGCCCAATCAGTGACAGGCAGGAGGCAGCTGCGTGCGATAGCGCGCGCCCGGCCGGGTCGGCTTGCAATTTGGCCTTTGCCTGCCCATTTTTTTAGTCACTGCGTGCGCGCGCGCGTCCACCGATGATCCATCTGGAAATGTGCCTTTTACTACAAGTATGTTTCGGACTTTCAGTGTTCGTGTGCGCGTCATGCATGCAGGGGGGGAGGAGACGCTGCTGCTGATTGGCCGCTAGATTCTCTGCTCTTCTGCTACTGGCTAATATAATATCTTCCTTTCCTAGCCATTCCCGGGCTGACACGTCAGCACTGGTCAGCCAGGAGAGGCTTGACGAGCTCCCCGTTTTGCCTAATCCCATCTGCTAGTGCCGTACTAGAGACTAGAGTTACGGGTTGTCAACCGTGTGCATGCACTTGCAATATAGTATCACCCATGGTTGATGGTTGCATGTGCTGAAAGGTGAGAGCTCAGTGTTAATGCAGTACTTCTGGTATAATACTGTGAAAAAAAAGGGTATACACACCGGAGAAAACGAGTGGGAGGAAGAATGTGACAAGAAAGTGGAAATTGCAGCGATTGTATTGGTTAAATGGAGGGCAAATGGCTGCACCGGTTGCTTCTAGGAACACGCTATTTAGTTATGTCGTCGTTGCATGAGAGTTACATATAGTAATTTTATAGATGGCGGCTATCTAACTTATTGGAAAAGGCTGAAACATGTATATCGTGCATGAGTAGTTGCTAATCATGTTTTGTACGTGCCGTGAAGTTTGTGTCATGGGATGGGAGTGAACCTTTCAGACTTTCACACATCTTGCATTAATTATTGATCCTACCATATGGTCCGTTCCTTTTTATTAAGTGACATAGAGGCAGCCTCTTTACTTTGCGGAAGGTAAATTATCAATATAATGTTATTCAAATTCACAGTAGAAAAGTGCACACCAACAAAAGGAAAAGAAAAGTTAATGCCCGAAGGTAATGTAAATGAAGAAGAAGCGATTACAGCGCCTATCTTAGGTGCATGCTACTCCACTAGCTAGCTAATGAATAAAAATGTAGAGGCAGTATTCTCTCTCTGGTTTGATTTTAGTTGATATACATGTCAGCCTGCAGTAGTACTGCAGGTGCAGTACTGCAGGGGATCTCAATTGATACTCATCCATTGTAGTACCTCTTTCTGTTTGGGCACGGTTTGGCCATTGATTTTTCACATAATAAACAGGTACAAAGACAATAAGGTGGCAAAATACTTTATAGTATGAATGTGGCAGCATATTTTTTTTGACAAATTTTGCTACAGGACACTTGTTATGTGTGGTTTTAACTCTAGGATACTGCCCAAACTCAGTTTTGAGGGAAAACACTCTATAAACGTGGTAATTTGCCAGTAAACACCGCGCCGATTAAAATAATGCTTTCCGGTTGGGGAGGAGAGAGAAATCGCGTGAAATGTCAAAAATACCCTTGGGCGCACATGTCAGCTCTATCTCCTATCTCTCTCCTCATCTCTCTCTTTTCTCTCTCAGAGCGCCTCCACGCCGCCTTCGAGGAGCATGGCGGCCACCCACGATGCCGCCCTCGCCTCCCTCCGACAAGGCCTTATCGGCTCTGGGCGTCCCCAGCTGAAGTTCCCTTAGGTTCCTCGGAGGCCTTGTCAAGACGGCGTAAAGGGACGGTAGGATAGGTTTCAACGCTAGGTGTCATCGTGGTAAGGGATCTCTGGGTAAAACACTTGGCGATATTGTGTACCTAATGTCAACTCTGTTGGAGTAGAGGTAATGGGAGAATTGCTACACCTCTGGTCGAGGACAAGGTAGTAGTCGCAACTCGACCACTTAAAGTGGAAAAAGTGGGAGAATCGCTACACCGCTGGTAGAGGACCAGATAGTAGTCGTAACTCGACCACTTGAAGTGGAAAGAGTGGGAGAATCGCTACACCGCTGGTCGAGGACCAAATAGTAGTCGTAACCCGACCACTAGAAGTGGAAATAGTGGGAGAATCGCTACACCGCTGGTCGAGGACCAGATAGTAGTCGTAACCCGACCATTTGAAGTGGAAATAGTAGGAGAATCGCTACACCGCTGGAAATAGTGAATCTATTTTCACTAAAAGTATTTGTAGTTTGACTAATCGTTGACAAAATCCATAAAGTTTGACCTTTTCTCTAAACGAAATGTGTCTTAAAAAAGTCTACCGAGGGAGCACTTCTTTTTTCTTTTTCAAAGCATAGGGCCTGTTTAGATCCACTTGGAATAGCAAATGGCAAATGGCAAAAGTTTTGGTGGCAAAAGTTTTAGTATTGCAAAAGTACTAGTTGGTGTTTAGATGCATCCTAAATTTTTGCCATTCTAGCACTAAAGTGAGAGGGAGAAAGAGAGAGGGAGTGGTCCCAAAGCACTTTTTGGCATAATTTGCTACTATGGACTAGCAAATGCCAAATACCAAATTGCCAAGTTTTGCTACTAGTGTTTAGATCCAAAATGGCAAAAAGTGCTTCAAAATGGCAAAACTAACAGGGCCACAGTCCCTTCAGTGTCATTTTTTGCTTGGAAATTAAGCGGGGCAGGGTTGACCTTACTAATGTTGGAGGGGTCATTGTATCCAGATAGTAAGCTTGGTAACTGTGCAGTTATGCAATGAATAATAGAAAAACTAGCGCAAAATCTAAATCGAGAGCACTCTCGATTTAGTCATAACGAGCGACCCCTATCTAGATATGTGTTAACTTGAAAAATCATACTTTACTATAGTACTAATCCATTAAGTAAGTAGGAAAAATATTTCTATCATCTAAGCTTCAAATAAAATTTTCTCTTAAATTACTCATCCGATTTATAATCCGATTACACCGTTGTGTTCATAATAATTAAATCTTTACAACAAGATCTCACATGATTATATTTTGATAAAAAATCACAGATTACTTTTATGATATGTCTAAATTACCTTTAGATTTCACTTAGTTACTTCTTAGACATATAAAAGTAAATTCAGTAAAGGCTAAAAGTAATTTACATATATTATAGAAGTAACTTATAACAAAAATAAAAGTAACTTTAATTAATGCCTTTTTTCATTGAACAAATTATCATATATATAAGTTACTTTTAGATTTGATTAAAATACTTCGTATACATTCATAATGTTATGAGGTGATTACTTTTATTATTGTTTTTAGTTAATTCCATAATTTGTGCTGATTAATTTAATTTCTAGATAGAGTCATGTTTTTATCTCTACAATGGATTTACTTCAAATGACATGCCAAAGTTACCTTCGTTTTGTTCTAAGTTACTTCTATAATATATGTAAATTACTTTTAGGCTTTACTGAATTTACTTTTATATGTCTAAGAAGTAACTTAATGAAATCTAAAGGTAATTTAGACATATCATAAAAGTAATTTATGATTTTTCATCAAAATATAATCATGTGAGATCTTGTTGTAAAGATTTAATTGTTACGAACAAAACGGTGTAATCGGATCGTAGATCGGATGAGTAGTTTAAGGGAAAATTGTATTTGAAATATAGGTGGATGGTGTCTCTTATAAATGGAGTGCAGCTACCACTAGCTGTATAGTTACGTCCAAAAACTAGGTAATATTTACCAGAAGTTTCAAAAATTCATTTCATTTTCTTTTTATAGCATCTCGGTAGTAAGCTTGGTTACCGATCGAAGGGAAACGTGAGGAACGTCCCTCGTAAGGATGAGGTAATTGTAAGATTGTTTGTCAACCTCTACTTTAGTGTACGAGCAGTCCGTAAGCTGTTTTGTCATCTCATGTCATGATATTTTGTCGTGTCATCTGGTACGTTGACATTACAAATTTCATCAGGAACGTAACAAAATTCAATGGGCTGCGTGGTCAAGATGGAAGGGTTAGGTCTCATGGAGCTAGTCAGCTAGCATGCATATATCATTCGTATAATTAAACTCAGTTGACTACAGCACGAATTAATATAGCCCAAACTTTTCTAGGGGAGTTCTGAAATCTGAAGTATGATAGAGTTGACGAGTTCCCGTTTCTCTGTATGATTGCCGGGTGTATGCAATTAACGTGGCCTCTAAAATACAGCTTCCAACTATATGTATTTTATTCGATTGAAAAAGAACTATGTATTTTATTCCACAGTACTATAATACTATTGTTCACATACATATTTACACTTTAAAATATATTTAGGCCCCAGGAGGCCAGGAGTACTGGAGCCGCTGGGAAGCCTCCATTGATACCTAATAATTTGCTTATATATTAGCCGTTCTCCTCTGCATATGCTACTTATTTATATATCCACGTTTGGTTTTTCAGCAAGCAAAGTCTACAAGAGGCACAACTCTATCTGCATAGTGTTACACATTATACAATTGTTCATTATTGTGGCTTCCCTGCTTCTGAAAGAAACTGGACCAGTCTTCATCAGTGTCTTCAGATCGATCTCATTGCCATTGAAAATTGATAATATGTGTACTATATTTTTTAGATGAAAAGCCCAGTACCGTCCTCATGCATGCATGCATGGACTCGATCCTTGGCTTGTGCTTGCTGTGCGACGATTTCCACTTGTTTTTTATGGCTAGCAGGTGCAGTTGTGGAGAATACGCAACCTACACGTAGTACCGTTTTTTTTATTGGAGCATCCATCAGAGTCAAACTTAAATGCTTATTTGACCTGAATTTATTTTCGGCTTGAATTTTGTGCTTTATTAATGTGCTATATATAGGTCAACTCTACTTATGCAAACCTGATGGCATGAGCTGATGAGCCCCCTTTTTTCTTTCAAAACTTCTGAAGAAAATGACACGCGGAGCTATCTTCTGAACTTTTTAGTTGAAAAACTGAAGCTCGTTTTTCTGCAAAACTCCGAAACAATGATTTGTTATTGCATAACAATAGTGATAAGCAGTCTTCGCTCAGGACTTTCAGGTTAATTAACATACTACAACCGGTCAACTTGAACAGCATTGCAAGTAGCACTGTGGTACGAGTGCCACCTTTTTATTAGAACAGTACAAATGCTGACTAATTTAGCTTTTATAATTGTTCAGAGTTCTAGGGGCAAATAATTGACTGGTGATTTGACTTGTCATTGAAAATACTCCATTCGTCTCATTTTAAGTGTAACTATAAGTTTCCATATCTAACTTTAATTATCCGTCTTATTTCAATTTTTTTATGATTAGTATTTTTATTGTTATTAGATGATAAAACATGAATAATAATTTATGTATAACTTATTATTTTTTTTCAAAAATTTTTTAAACAAGATAAATGATTAAAGTTGGACACGAAAACTGTGTTTAAAATGGGAGAGGGAGTAACAAGGGAGTAGTTTACAATATTACATATAGGCCCCGTTCTTTTCTCCAACAAGAGTTGGATGAAGATTAAGATTTTCGTGTGGCACGCTTTTCAAACTGTTAAACGGTGCGTTTCGTAAAAAAAAACTTTCTATATGAAAGTTGCTCTAAAATATCATATTAATCTATTTTTCAAGTTTATAATAATTAAAACTCAATCAATAATACGTTAATTCCATCTCGTTTTACGTAAAAGACTTAATCTTTATTTTCATTTTTATCTTCAGGAGAAAAGAACACCACCATAGTGATATGGAGCATACTGTTAGTCAATAAGCCGGACACGTGGCACCCGTCATTAAGTTGCTCCCACCAGGTAACTTCCTACGTCCCTTGTTTGGATCACCCTGGCGTCAACTGTTCGTTTTGTCAAACTATGGCGTCAAATAGGTGCAGTCCGAAATTCTTTTGGCTTTGTCACCAGTAGGGAGTAAATTCTTAACACTTTGGAGTCAACCCTCCTAGCTATAATAACAGGAGGGAAAAATTTTCTTTTTCCACGCAAAAAACAAGATTTATGTATAATTTGTCTTTAAAATAGATGTAGATGAAAGTCTGGGCATTGCTAAGGAAAAATTATACGATAGTAACTAAACGTGAGGTACAAAGTAAATTTGCTTTGTAGTTAAACGTTTTGCCTTCACGTACTTTACACAATCACATCTTGCCATTATGGAAAAATATCAATGATCCAAATGTTAAAAACAATACAGGTAGTTTGATTAAAAAAAACAAAAACAATTGAGATGTTGTACGTACGTGGATTCATGCTAGAGAAGGGAACGATTTGCACCATAAATGAATGATCAAAGGGTTGAAAGTAATTAAAGTGATGTGTGGCTTTACGAGAGAAACGATAATTATCATTAACTATACTTAGTGATGAGTAGCTTTATAATTAACTTTATAGGATTCAAAATTGTAACTTTAAACTTTTGAAACTTTTCAACTCATGTTTTAAAACTTTACAAAATTGTACGATAGTAACTAAACTTTATAGGAGTATAGACTATTTATTTATTGTTTTATAATAGAAAATCATTAAACAACAATTAATCGAGATACACTGTTTGAACGAATTTACATGTATGTACATGATTTATCCTGGGTACAATACACGATGGAATAACATTATTTGTTACATGATGGGTTCTGTAAGCTGTTGACCCACATGATTATATTGGAACTAATCTCATATATAATACAATCATGTCACATGTATTAGAGAGTACTCTCTCCGTCCCATAAAAATTAACATAGTACTGGATGTAACACATTCTAGTACTACGAATCTGGATACCTTTGTCCATATTTATAGTATTAGAATGTGTCATATTCGGTTCAGATTTGTTTCTTTCGGGCGGAGGGAGTAGGGACGACTATTATGTTATACACCCATCATATAATTGAACAGTCTAATTGTGATTGATGACATGATTCAGGAGTCTGACAATATATTGGAAACAACGAAGTGGATATGGAGTCTGTTCCTACCCATGGAACAAAAAGTAAAGGAACAGATGGTAGACCGCTTAGCGTGCAACGTGAGCGTGACCTAGCGCACGGGGCACATGCACGGTAGCAGTTCCTTTTGGCATGGCCCATCATAGGCGAGGGGTAGATTTCAAGCCCATTGTCTCATTATCCCTATCCGTTGCTGCATATCCAGGAGGTTTGGGCCATTCACCGTGAATAAAGCGGAATAAGTTCACTTTAGGTCATTTAATATATTGCTAAGTACGAAATTCATCCCTAAACCAAAATACTAGATATAGCGGGTCCCTTAATTTACAAAACCGGATCACTCAAGGTCCTAGACAATATTATGCCCAGTTTTAGCTGGTGTGACATGCTGAGTAAGTGATGTGAAATCTGGCGCCGCGATACACGAAGGCATGGAAGGTCTACTTAATTCATGGAAGGTCTACTTAATTCCAGTGCAGGTTCTAAATTTTGATGAGGTTCGGACGTGCTAGTTAATTTAATCCTGCAACTAACAAGGATGATAGAAAGAATTGAACCAATCGACCGATACATATCTGTATCGATCCAATGGTTAAAACGTACATCGGCTGAAAGTCCAATGCAGGTAGATTTGAATGTATATCGATTAAATAATTGATATATTTGATAACTAAATATTAGAATAATGATAACTCATCGGCTAGAGCCTCTATGCAACATTGCAAAAAAAAAATCCTATCGGATTAGTAGAATCAAACTTATTAGTAGCAATATAATAGATCGGACCTAACTGAGACAGTATAACGTTGAAAATAATAAGAAAAAAAAATCTAGTTAGCCGATAGATCTACACAACCATGATGGATATATCGAATCAATCTAAAACAACAAAGTAATTGGAAAAATAACAACTTAGTCAGAATATCGGATCTAACCGAGGAAGTCCTAACTAAACCAATACGACTCTAAATAATGATGCAGTTAAAAAATAGAACCAATATATCAGATAGACAACGATTGCAACAACTTGAATAGAATGTCATACCTAACCGAGAAAGTTCTAGCCATACCAATACAAGCGAAGTTGATGAATTACTTCCTTGTTGGAGATTGAAATGATGTAGCCCCACTCGAAAAAGTTCTAGCCACACCGATATAAGCAAAGTTGACGAAACTACTTCCTTGTTGGAGATCAAAACGATGTAACCTCACTCAAAACTAAGAACTCGTCGGAATAAAAGGTGGTGGTATTAATATGTGGAGATGAATAGATGATTTACAAAGACCACAAGTGTACGTATTTATACGCTTGGGTTGATACAAGTCTTGGTCGGACACGAGATAAGACACCTAACAAGAAAATGAAAATAACTGTCTATTTAAAAGATATAATACACATATGAAACTGCCCTACCAACTCAGGACGCACGGGAAGAAGTCGGTCCCGGGTAAAGAGGGGAAAAATCCTGCCGGGCGAGGGTTGAGTGTCGAGTCTGAGACTCGAACGCTGGTCGGCACGGAGCGAGCCACTGGCTCCTGCCACCCGCGCTACGCACGGTCCTCCACCATTTCTCTTCTAATTCAGCTTGGCTGGTACCATGCTCGGCCTAGCCCATTAGAATCTACCTTTTTTTTAACAAATTTGTCCTTTTCAAAAACTTATTTTGAAATTAGTCCCTGCAAAAAACTTAAACAAAAAATAGGTCGTAGACTCAGCGTCCATGGCGCTAAGGCGCTATAGCTCAGCGCCAACAACGTTGACGTTAAACTCTAATCCGAGGTGGCACGTATTAACTGCCAAATAACTTGGGCTGAGGTCCTGACGATTCAAATACCCGCGCAGGCATCTTAGTGAAGCAAAACTGTGAAAGCATAGTGGTTGATGTCTCGTGCTGTATGCCCTAGGGTACTAGGTTCGATTCCTGGTATATCACACCTCTTCTATCGTTTTTTGTATTTTGGGTTTTTTCCTTTTCTCTTCCTCCCAGCATTCTTTTAAAATTAATATGTTTTACAAAATAAGTTTTTTTTTTCTCTTGACTACTCACTCTTATTCTTTACAAAATGACAGTTTCGTTTGTAAATTTGTTTTACTTTGAATTTGATTTTGAGTGCCAATATGAAAGAAAGTATACTCGTTTTTTGTATTTTGGGTTTTTTCCTTTTCTCTTCCTCCCAGCATTCTTTTAAAATTAATATGTTTTACAAAATAAGTTTTTTTTTCTCTTGACTACTCACTCTTATTCTTTACAAAATGACAGTTTCGTTTGTAAATTTGTTTTACTTTGAATTTGATTTTGAGTGCCAATATGAAAGAAAGTATACTCTTCTATCGTTTTTTGTATTTTGGGTTTTTTCCTTTCCTCTTCCTCCCAGCATTCTTTTAAAATTAATATGTTTTACAAAATAAGTTTTTTTTTTCTCTTGACTACTTACTCTTATTCTTTACAAAATGACAGTTTCGTTTGTAAATTTGTTTTACTTTGAATTTGATTTTGAGTGCCAATATGAAAGAAAGTATATGCTCTTTTCGAATTTCTATAATTTGTTTTATTTTGAATTTGATTTGTGTCGAGGGGTGATCCTCTCTAGCAGAAGGCCGTGAGACCCCCTTTGTGAGTTTGGCCGGGGGACCGGGTGCAAGTGCCGAAGAGCATGTTCTCGTGCGAGCGAGGTGTGTCGGTGGGAATCAAGCTTGCGAGGCGGAAGGCAAGAGAGCGAGAGAGAGGGATTATACAGGTTCGGAACGCTATGGAGCGTAATACCCTACTCCTGTCTGGGCGATGATCTTCGTGTAGTTACAATGACTTCGGATCCTGGGAGCACAAGCTAGGGCTAGGCCAGCCTCTTCCAAAATCCAGTTTTCTTCGAGAAGTCCCTCTACCCTTAGGGCACGGTCCTCCTTTTATAGATGAAGGGGATATCACATGCATCGCCCCTACTCTCTCCTCACCGGAAAGGGGCCCACATTGCCTATATTAAAAAGCATTTCATGTCTTGGGCCGGAAGCGATCCACGCGGCTTCTCTTGGGTGGCTCCCACTGAAGCTTTTCGTTTGATACGGGGGACATCCCCTGTCATTCTCTATTAAATGTTCGGTGACTTTGTGGGTACACGCGCGTGGGAGGTGGCAAGCTGCTTGTCTTTCCCATGCGCCTGATGGGACGGGGCATACTAGCCCCCAAGCTGTCTGACACGAAACGAGACGTGGGTGCACTGCCGCCTGTCCCATCCATCCATCGCCGGGTCACAGACCGGTCAAAAAGCGGTCACCAGGCGCACGTCTATCAGCGGGCGGCGCACGACCTGCCACGCCGCATTAAACGCGACAGGGGCGGTTGGGGTGCCGCCCATAAATGCGCCTGGCAGACGGCGCTTCCGCCCGCTTGAGCCCTCACAAAGCCGTCATGTGGCAGCCGAACGAGGGCTTCGGGGCGATCAACCCCTCGGGCCCAAGGGGTGTGACAGGGCACCCCTGAGCCCCAGGGGGGATGGCCGCTCCCTTTCCGAGGGCGCGATTCAGTCGGGGGGACTGGACTCACCCTACGCGCCATATGGAAAGGGCTTTCCTTCCCCCTAGACGAAGGACCCCCGGACCCATATCACCGACTATTCAAAATTTCAGTTTAAGTTCTCAATTGCCATATAATATACCACTCTAATATATTTTTTTTCCAAATTCAAAAAAGTTGAAAATTAAACATATCTTTTGAAGATACTATCATGAGACAAACAAAAAAGGAAAAAATAAATTAAAATAGAAAAAAATAAGACGAGAGAACAAAAACATATAAATAAAGAGAGAGAGAAGAAAAATGGAAAACTGAAAAGAAAAAAAATAGGACAGAAACCAAAAAGAAAAACATATAAATAAAGAGTTTTTTTTGAGAATATATAAATAAAGAGTTGGAGAGATAAGAAAAGGGAAGAGTGAGAGAGATAAGAAAAAGGAAAACTGCAAAGAAAAAAATGGGAGAGCTGGGGATCGAAACCTGCTCGATAGGGTTAGAGTAGAAGCCTCCTACCACTGTACTATCAGTGCGTTGCCCAAAGTGAATGACTAATCGTTGCTTAAAGTGAATGACTAATCGTCGGGACCTCAGCGCCAAATGAGCTATGATAAATTGATGACTCAGCGAATTCATGCAACCTTGGATTAGAGTTTAGCGCGAACATGGCGCTGAGACGTTATAACTCAGCGCCAAGATCCATGGCGTTGAGTCCACGGTTTATTTTTGGTTGAAGTTTTTTGCAGGGTCTAGTTTTAAAATAAGTTGTTAGAAGGACCAATTTATTAGAAAAAGGGTAGAATCTAGTCGGTCGACGTGAAGCGCTGAAAGCTTGGGCCGTTTGCCTTTAAATTCCGTCCGGATTTGCTGAATCAACAAATGCATTCGCTCTGACGCTCTGCTGTCTTGTATGTGCACGTTCACGTTGATCTGTCATCTTTGCAGAATTTTTTATCTCCATATGGAATTTCAGCTATTTGTTGTTGGGAAGGAGAGGAACCAATGGACCATTTCTGATACTCCTCCATTTCATATTATAAAACTTTCTAGCATTACCCACATTCATATAGATGTGAATAAATCTATAGACATATATGTCTAGATTCATTAACATCCATATAAATATGAGCAATATGAAACGGAGCCAGGACCAAATACTGAGTCCCATGAAACAACTCAGAACACATGGGCGTATCGGCAGGGAGCAAACGGAGACTATCATTCAAGAAAGAATTCCTTATATGCCACTAGAATTTGACCGGTTCCCTTATATGCCACTTAAAATTGGCTTCTCCCTTATATGTTACTAGTTCAAGTTTTCCACCCTTTTTATGCCACTCCCACCACTTTAGTGTTAGTTGACTGTTAGTCAAATGTTAGTTTTTTTTCGTAAATGACCAATTGCCCTCTCAACTAAAAAATGTGTAAACTTCAAAAAATCATAACTAATTTATTTTAAATCCTTTTTGAGTGAACAAAATTTTGTCAGAACCAGTGAAAAATGCTCTTTATATTAAAAATATTGTTGGAAAACTGCATGTTTCATGCTTACATCGAAAATTTATTTGCGATGGTAATGGCTAAAATTGCATGTGATGCAGAAAAAAAAAATCAATTTTCATATGTTGTATCCAGTAGCTATATTAGTACTAAAATACCTATTATTGGTTGTATACAAATTCTCAAGGGCAAATGCGTCTTTTTACAATGAATTTAACGGTCAACTGACGGTGGACTGATAGCAATGACATAAAGGGGAGGAGAAACTTGAACCGGTGGTATAAAAGGGATAAGCCAATTTGAAGTAGCATATAAGGGAGTCGGTTAATTTAGAGTGACATATAAGGGATTCTCTCATTATTCAACTGTACTCACTGATCTCATAATCACTTGGCTAAAATAAAATCACGGAGAAAAAGGCGTGCTGCTGATAGTAGAACACACCGACTGCAACCGAATCGCCACAAAATTAGCAATCATCAACATACAAAAGTATATTCACGAAAACAAGCTAAATATCCCAGAACACAATAATTTGGAGAAAATTATCTCTCAAAATGCGGCACAACGGTCTATCATCAGCAATGCTCACTCATGCCGGCCGCACGGCCGGAGGGAGGGAACAGCCACGTCCCCAAGCTACCCACTGGCCGTAATGGCGTCTTGAGGAACAGCTGCGACCGGCGTTCCCTCATGTCGTAGATGGTGCAGAAGAACTCCACCGTCCGCCATTGCTGGCCGCCGTAGCCATCGGCGCCACGATCCTGCAAGAAGAAGATGAGGTCCCCAATGTTGTGTGCCTTGCCCTGATGGACGTCGGGGACGACGTGGACAGACCGGGAGCACCAGTGCCCGACGAACAGCACGCGGTCGCCGCCGACGCTCCTCACCTTCCTCCACCGCGACCCCGCCATGTCCGCCGCGAACACCTCGAACTTGGTCTGCAGCTCTATCTGTTCGGCGGAATACAAAGGGACGTAGGAATCGTCGTCGTCGGGATTCAAAATGACGTTGGATTGTTCGTCGGAGGAGGAGTATGATTCGTCGTCGTCGGAGTATGATCCCTCTCTCGTGCTGTGATTCTCTTTGCGGACCATGAGCAATGAGCCGTCGGACTCCACCAGGTAGAGCGGCGGCTCGGTGCGGCGGCCGGGGCTTATCCGGACGAGGCAATCGACGCTGGACACGGTCGGCTCGCCGCCGGCGTGGCTGTCGTCGTCCTCGCTGATGGAGATGGAGAGGAGGTCTCCGCTGTTGACGAGGGCGTGGAGCTTTCCTTGGTAGGAGACCATGTCTTGGATCTCGAGTGCTTGCAATCTGTCATGCCTGCACGACCACGAGGCTGACCCCGGCCGGCACAGCAACAGCTGGCTCGGCCTCGTGCCGACGACAGCAGCGACGAGGGTAGGCGAGCACACGACGAGCTTCTGCAGCGGCGGCGGCGTGTCGTGGGTGACCGATGGGTCGGTGGGCATCCTAGGGAGCACCATGGTGGTGGCCGTGGAGAACGGGCTCACCAGCGTGTACGCGCCGTCGTGGTGCTGGAAGACGAGCCACTCGCCGCATGAGCTCTGGGCGTGCGGCAGCTGCCGGTGGCGGTGGAGATGGAGCGGCAGCCGCCGGAAGGCGGAGTTTGGCAGGCTGTAGAAGGTCCGGTTGGGCAACGCGAGCCATGGGAATTGCCGGGGCAGCGGGTTCCGCCGCGCGCTGATGCGCCATTGGCGGCAGACGGCGCCGAAGCGGACGCGGTCGGCGTGGCACAGGATGCGACCGAAGATTTCACCGGCGAGGTCCGTCGATAGCTCCGACCAAGATCGTCGTGGCGCGTCCTCTGTCGGCGACATGTTCGGCGACGCCGAAGACGGCGAGATATAGGTTTCCCGTTTCCGTGTCTGTGGACTGTGGATCGATGGATCGCGCGCTGACGAGACGCGATACGTGTGCCGCGCGGATACATCATACAAGTCGCAGCTCATCAGGACACGCGAATTCCGATCCGAGGTCAAATTGGGAGTGCTCTGCGGGAAAGTAGTTTTTACATTTAGGTACTACTCCCTTCATCTTATAAAAAACCAACCAATATTGAATATGACACATCCTACTATTACGAACTAGAATGTGTCACATCCAGTGTAGATTCGTTTTTTCAGAACGGAGGGAGTACAACACTAGGCCAGCCATGAAAAATTGAATATGCATGACACGTTTTTTAAACAGTTAAATGATTTGTTTTCATACGAAAATTTTTTATGTGAAAGTTGTTTTAAAATATCATATAAATATATTTTTTTAAGTTTGTAGTAATTAAAACTCAATTAATCATATGTTAATATTATCTTATTTTGCATAAAACATTTAATCTTCATCTACATGAGGTTCAAACACCATGTATGCATGTGATTTAGGCAGCTATATAAAGATTTCATAAAATTTTAAAAGTTAGATTATAATGATATAATATATACTATACAAATGTATAAGTCTAAATTCATATATAAAGAAATAAAAATAATAAATTTTACATATATTGTATAAGTACTCCCTCCGTCCCAAAATATAGCAACCTTATACTGGATGGGACATATCCTAATACAACGAATCTAGACAGAGATTTGTATATCCTAATAATAGTACAACGAATCTGGATAAATCTCTGTCTAGATTCGTTGTATTAGGATGTGTCCCATCCAGTAAAAGATTGTTATATTTTGGGACGGAGGGAATACTATTTATTGCTTTGATTTTATTATTTTTTTCACTAGTTCGAGACTAACTTTAGCCTTGCATATTTATTTATAGACTCATATTATCCTAATTGATGTTATTTCTAGTATTTCTTAATTCTTTTATAATTATCTGAAACGCATATAAATAACAGGATGCCATGATATCTGGGAGTGGGTGTAGAAAAACCTTGTCCACTGCTCAACCCAGCCCAGATAGAAGGCTAGCCCACAAACGAAGGCCTGCCACTTTGAGTGGAGTGGTGGAAAAGGAGTTCACCGAAGGGCAAAGGCGACGACCGGAGGGGGGAGGCGGGGAGAGGGGAGATCGGGATCGGCGGGGGGGATGGCGTCGCCGGCGAAGGAGCGCGACGGGGAGGGGAGGCGGGCGCACGCGACGATGGTTGGGGTGCAGTTCATCAACGCCGGGTACCACGTCATCGCCAAGCAGGCGCTCAACGTCGGCGTCAACCGCGTCGTCTTCTGCGTCTTCCGCGACGTCCTCGCCCTCGCCGTGCTCGCGCCCCTCGCCTTCCTCCGCCACCGCGGGTCGCCTTCGCAGGCCCGCACGCCTCTCACCTGGCGCCTCCTCGCCTCCTTCTTCATCCTTGGGCTCACAGGGTAAGACCCACCCACTCCCAACTTAACTCGGTTGTGGAGTCCTGAAGTAATGCTGTTGCCATGCTCTGAAAAATTCGTACTCTAAATCTTCTGTTGTGTGTTTCCCCTGCAGCATCTTTGCCAACCAGCTTCTGTTCTTGGTCGGTCTCAGCTACACCAACCCCACATACGCCGCTGCTACTCAGCCTTCCATTCCTGTCTTCACCTTCATCTTGGCCCTCCTGATGGGGTCAGTCTCACACTGATTTGCGAAACTGCATACATGTCCACGCTTCTCTCTGTTCTTGAGGTTATGCTTATGCACCTTGTTTGTTTCAGCACTGAAACGGTGAGCCTGAGTACGCATGAGGGCAAGGCCAAGATTGGTGGAACGATCGTCTGCGTGATGGGGGCTGTTTTCATGGTGCTGTACAGGGGTCCGGCTGTGTTGGGTAGTGGCAAGCTCGAAATTGATGATGTTCATAGTCATGGCGTCATCACTGACATGTCTCAGCCGGAGCCAGTCGGACCTCTAGCATTTTTGTTTGTTGCGTTTGGGCTGCAAAAGTGGCACATTGGAGTACTTTGCTTGGTAGGGAACTGTCTATGTATGGCTACTTATCTTGCATTGCAGGTATTAATGATTTCTCAGCCTGTTGACGCACAATCTTGCTTATGCGCTTTGACGCCTTTTTTGAGCAAAACACCTAGAAACTTTAGTTTCTGACCAAACATATGTACTGAGCTAGTTCTGTAAGCTAGATTAGTATTTAGAAAGGGCAACTTTTGATGCCATGATATCTTTTGAGATCAAATACAAACTTTCAGCCTTGACAGTTTCCTCAGAGGTTTGCCTCTTGAAACTTAGGCTTTTTTTTCTTCTCTTCCTAGAAAGGGTAGATCCTAGCTGGTCTCTGGCTATTACATTTTCCAAATCTGAATTTGGTCTGAGATTGGAACAATTCTTGCAAAGTGATTTGTGATGGACCGATCAAATTGCGCCTCACTATAAGAATGAATGTTAGTTGTTTTCGAAGGAGATAATCTATCTCACTGTACTTGAATAACTTTATGTTTGTGTTGGAATTGACTTGATTTTTATGTTTAAGTACCGAAGCTTTTATGAGATCAATGTGCTCGAACATTTTTGTTCTATACTTATTGAACTGTTGCTATTTCAGGCTCCAATTTTGGGGAAGTATCCATGTAGTTTGTCATTGACGGCATACTCGTACTTTTTTGGAGCTATTTTAATGGTCATTTCAGGAGTCTTTGCAACAAACGGTAGAGAAGATTGGTCTTTGACTCAATCCGAGTTTGGTGCTGTTGTATATGCGGTAAGAGTTGTGCTAAAATTATGTTTCTCACATTTGTGTTCTTAGTGCGTATTTTGCATGGCTTATAGTGTTCCTTCAGTACATGTATGTTCTTTTATATATCAGTGATAAAACATATGTTAGTGCTGATGCAGTGTATTGAGTTTTTGCATGGACCTTGAATTGAGATTCTGCATCTGTGTGGTGCTATTGAAGACACCTTGCACTAGGCTTTACATCCCATAAAATAATTTAGTTGATGCATGCCATGCTTAATACTTTTGGAATGAAAGTTTGCCGTTCGTCCCTTGTTATAGGGAGTCATTTCCTCAGCTCTTAATTATGGTTTAATGACATGGACCAACAAAATTCTGGGCCCTGCTATGGTGGCGCTTTATATGCCTCTTCAACCAGTGCTTTCTGCTCTACTGTCAATGTTCTTTCTTGGAAGCTCAATTTACTTTGGAAGGTAAGATTAAAGTTTATCACTTTCTCTACTCTTCAATTATATTTTCTTAATACTCTCTTTTCATGGGAAAAGAAAACTGTGGTGCCTTGTGCCCTCACCTTTCTTGTGTAAATTTGTAATGTAAGTGTGCATATTGATGCCAAGATATGGCTATTGATAGGTTAATACTTTGAGTTTCTACAATTGATCAGCTAATCATAATGCAAATAGTTTTCTAGCAATTTGTTTTTTTTTCTCACGTCTGTTGATCTAAAATCTGAAGTAAGATCTTCTTTGCTTGCTTGCAGTATTATTGGAGGGTCTCTGATCATCTCTGGTTTGTATCTTGTCACCTGGGCTCGGCATAGAGAAAAGCTGACAGGCGTTGGAGTACCATATGAAAAATGTGCATCGGAGTCGCTTGAAAGTACTTCTCATGTCGTAAAGAGTGGAAACATGGCCGTGCCCTATATATCTCTTTCTAGGCTGTGGAACGTTCCACATGAATCATAACTCTTAAGAAGTTGGTGGTCTCTGCTATCACTTCCTTTAGGTATATCCTGTCCTCCCTTGCTCAGAACGTAGATACAGAAAGAAGTGCTGCGAAGAAGATTCAAGTGAAGGTAGGTAAGACTATGTTAACAATGCTGTCATTATCCTTGGCTTAGAGCCCCTATATGGCCTTCTCTTCAGAAACAACATTTAGTTTTGTGAGAGTGAGACTAACAACACTGAGAGGTCATTCTCATTTCAGAAGTTGATTTGTGTAGGAACAAAGAGAGGTTATTCTCATTTAGTTTTGTGATAGTGAGACTAACAACACTGTGGATGCTGCCTGAATTGACTGCCCTGTTACCAAATGCAAAGCCCGCTCGGCAGCTCCTTCGGCTTGTTGAATCCCCAACAAGGCAACAATACGTATCCCCAACAAGGCAACAATACGTATCCAGTTACACTTTTGCATATGTAATGTAAGTACTCTGTAAATTATATTTGCGCACAAGTCAGGGTAGTTAAATGACTTAAAAAACTGTGCATCTCCTAAATGCTTGTTCATTTCACCAAGTCATGCCAGTTGCAGCTCTTGAAATCGATGTTTTGGTGAGATTGTTCTTGTTTGTTGCAATTCTGGAGTTGCTTATTTTTCGAAATTCCTAGTCCACATGATGGTCCTCTGTAACACAAGTTTATCAGCACTTGGAAAACTTCAGACGTTACTATGTTTTGCATCTGTGCTCGTGTAGTTAAAATCATTCTTTCATTTCATATGTACTCTACATAATTTTCTCGAAGTATGTGTGCACTTATACTACGTGTGTCACAGTAACTCGTAATTTCGTATGGAAAATGTATACGTGAATTCTATACATTGCTACGTTGGTTTGTATCATTGGTGCTGTGACTGGAGCTCGGCCTGCGTGACGAACAGGCCATGGAAGCCGTAGGGGACGCGTCCGGGCAGCTGCACCTCCGCGACGATCTCCAGGTCCGGCGACCGCGCGTCCATCACCACGAACCGGTTCTCGCCGGTGGCCTCGTCGTGGACGTAGCACACCAAGTACCCGTCATCCTCGTTGCCGTTGCCCTCGACGTCGTCGGCCACGAAGAACGGTTCGCCGGCGAAGCACCCGAGCCCGAAGTCGCGCTGCGCCACGGTGCAGTCGCCCTCGCCGGCGCGGTCGAAGTCGAGCTTGGCCACGCCGCCGATCTTGGGCGCGGGGTCGCCGACGCCGAAGTAGCCGTACCTGTTGCGGCGGCCGAGGAAAGCCGGGTTGATCACGGGGAAGTCGAAGTTCCCGGCGGCGAGCGGGGTGCGCGTGACGACGCCGGTGCGGAGGTTGATGCGCACCTTCTCGACGCAGGAGTGCACTAGCTCCATGTGCTCCAGGGCGTGCTCGATGGAGAGGACGTTGGGCGCCACCAGCACCAGCTCCTCGCCGCCGGCCTCCTCCCACGCGTTCACCGAGTGCATGATGTTGAAGCCCGGCACCTCGAACCACCGCATCTCCGACTCGTCGGTGGCGTAGCGCGGGATCACGCCGAGGCGGGGCACCTTGCCGGGGTCCGACCCCACGGGCGAGCCGCCGCCCACCACCATGTCCATGGGCTTCATCACGATCTGGATCTCCGGGAAGATGGCGTACCGCTCGGTGATGGCGAAGTCGTGCAGGAACGACGGCTGCTGCACGGAGAAGATGGGCACGTCGGCGCCCTTGTTGCCGGCCGGGTCGAACCGGAAGTACGTCACGAACGGCGGCACGGGGCCGTAGCGGAACGCGAAGAGCTCGCCGGTGACGGGGTCCTTCTTGGGGTGCGCGGTCATGCCCATGACGAGGCGGCCGCCGAAGTCGCACCTGCCGTGCGTGGTCACCTCGCCGGTGTCCGGGTGGACGCGCACGGCGTAGGGGAGGTCGGACTCGCCGAGCGCGTAGAGGCGGCCGGCGAAGTAGGCGAGGCTGGTGTTGGCGAGCCCGACGCCCTCCAACGGATTCATCTGCCCGGTCAGGACCCTGGCCGCCACGACGGCGCCGCGCGCCATCCCGGCCACGCCGTGGAAGCCGGAGAAGACGTTGGGCAGGACGGGCGCGCCGGCGTCGCGCTCCACGAGGTACTTGTACGTCTGCACGTAGCGCGAGCACAGGACGGGGTCGTCGCCGGACGACGCGGGCGACGGGAGGAGGAGGGAGTGCAGCATGCCGTCGCCGTCGAACAGGTGGTGCGGCCCGCGCGGGAGGTGCTGCGGGTTGGGCCCGTTGCGGATGTAGGCGCCGCCGGCGAGGCAGCGCGGGATGGCGCCGCGCACGACGGGGCAGGGCGTCGGCGGCAGCTCGTCCACGGGCACGAAGTTGCTGGTCAGCACGTTCCGCGGGTCCACCGCCGGCCGAAGCGCCGGCGGGTCGATGAACGTGTTGATCACCTCCTCCAGCGCGTTGCAGAACGTCATCGGCAGCGAAGCGGCCGACGCCGCGGCGGCGGGGGCAGGCCGGCGGCGAGGCCGAGACTGGCTCGGCGCCGCCCTGCCATTCGTCGTAGCAATAACAGTTCTCGTAGTCTTGGTCTTGGCTACCAACTGCTCGTCCTCTTGCTCGGTCTGCTTCGGAGTGCGGGTGGTGGTCACCGGCGGGGAGGTGAGAACGGTGGTGGAGGCGGCAGCCGATGGCGGAGCGGCGGAGGCGTTCTTCTTCCTGCCATAGCTGGGGCTCTGTGGAGCAGCAGAAGCAGCAGGAGGGATGTAGGAAAGCCTCATGGACTTCATGGTGAGTGAGTGAGTGACCGAGCAGTGAGCAGGGCAAATCCTTTGCATGCTACTACTACTGCACTGAGTTGTGAGATTAACCGTGCGGCTATTTATAAAGGCCTCTCTCGCTAAGAGAGGCTGTCCCTTTCAGATTCGTGCTAGACCGGGAAGAAAGATAGTACAAGTACCTCGTGATAAGATACTAATCACTCTGTACTCATATAAGTCGTTTAGGATAATTTTTAAGTCAAACCTTAAAAATATAAATCATGAATAACTCTCAAGTTGTTGAGCTTGAAAAATAAAAATTATATGAATAGATTTATCTTGAAAAATGCTTTTATAAAAGTATACATATATCACTTTTCAATAAATATTTTTAATGAAACAAGAAGTCAAAGTTGTGTTTTGAAGACCGTGTCGCTGTCCAAAATAACTTCCTTTACGAGTACGAAAGGAGTACACTATTACTGTACCACTTCAGACAAGGGAAAGATACGGCGTAATTTTATACAGTTGTACCTGTACAGTTGTACCTATGAACTATGAAGACTATTTGACTAGTAAAACCTGGACGATTGGCAAGATACTCTAGTAAGATTCTCAAAAGAAAATTCAAGAAATGGCATTAGCAAGCGCCCAATTTCAAAAAAACCATCAACAAATACAAGTTCCATAAAATGATATCATGCGAGCTACTTTATTCCAGAAATATCATTGCCGTTAAGGTTTCGCCAGCAACCCTCCATTAAGTGCTATAAAATGAACAGTTTATTTAACTGTGCGGGATGGACAAAACCCTAACGACGATGATATTTCTAGGACAAAATTATTTGTATGATAGTATTTATAGAACCCGCACTCATCGATGGTATTTTTTGGATTTGGTTGTTTGTCAACGGCATTTCTTGAATTTTCTCGTGCTCAAATGGAAATATTTTTCAAAATATTGATCCCTCTTTTGATAGCTAGTTGTTTTATTTCAGGAATGAGATTTTCCTGAATATGCGTAGAGTGAATATTTCTCTCAAGCAAATAGTTGCTGATTGGTTACAACTATTGTAATTTTAATCTGGACATCCTTTTCCTTTAAGTCTTCTAAATAACCTTTTTCATACTTATAAAATTATACTACCGAGCAAATGCCTAGTAGTTGTTCCTTAAAAAAATTACTCTAGTAAGAAACTTCCTCTGTTTTATATTATAAGTAGTTTTTACCTTTTTTCTAATCAAAACTTTTTAAGTTTGATTAAGTTTATAAAAAAATGCAGCAAAATTTTCAACACAAAACAAACATCGGCCTGGGAGATCTGCTTAACTCCTGTGCAGGTCCAAAGATTGTTGAGATGCGGGCGTGCCAGTCAGTTTGGTCCTGTAACTGACAAGATATATAAACAGTAGATCAAACAGCCGATCGGCTGACAAGCCGATGTAGTGATTCCAGCCGATGCCGATACCAGCCGATAGCGATAGGGTTTAAGCAATCGGCTATGTGTCTAATGCAGATAATGATATAAAGGCAATTGGCTGATGATGATAGAATACAACAACAATATAATCCAATAGAAACCAATCGGCTATCAATATGATAGAATAAGCACTGGTATGAAGGCTAAAGCATACATCGGCTGGAGGTCCGATGTCATAAAATCCACAAGATTAGATTAAACGATAAAATCTTTGTTGCGATCGGCTAAATCCAATATGTATATATATGTAATCCTTACAAGCCGATGCAACGTCCAGATAACTCATCGGCTGAAACCTCGATGAAACCCTTATTGGCAGTCAAAAAGCAAGCTAGAGATTATGGTTCTAAGCACGACTTAGTAGATCAAACTCAACTAATGCAGCACTAAGTATGAAAAGAAACACAATATCTAGACAATCAAGCCGTTGACTGAGTTTTCAGGGTGGTAGATGTCTAAGCTAATCTAATCTAGCAACGCGATTTAGCCGATACCGGCAGAAACCCTAAAACGAGAAGCAGCCAATAGAGCTAAATTGATATGCTAAGACTAGATTAACAGAGACATATGATAAATAGGTAGGCAAGTATATCATCCAAACCAGAGCAATCCAAGAGGTCGAATGTCCTGATGCAGCCTTAAACGACGCCGACGTAGACGATATAATTGCCTGGGCCGACGGAACATTGGACTTACCCCTTAGCCGGAGATCGAACACCGATGCAGCCCCGCGTCGGGTGACAAGTTCCGCCGGAACGTAGAAACAAAAGTAAAAGTAAAAAGGGTGGCGATGCGCCGAATTGTATTGATCGTGAGGATAGATTACAATGACCCTGGGTGTACATATTTATACCTATGGGTAGATACAAGTCCTTGTCGGACAAAAAAGAAACTTTCCTAAAGATAAAAGGAAAAGATAAAGTCCTTACAGGACACTAAACACACTTTCCTAAAGATAAAAGTAAACTAACAAACTATTCCTAATTAATAGATAACTTGCCATGCCGCATTCTCTTTGAACTCGGTCTCTTCTGGATAAGCTTCCTTTAGTAGATCAATTTCCTTAACCGAATATAGCAAGAATCCGACAACTGACGACTTGACAACTCTCATCGGCTAATCTCAGGACTTCGAAGCCGATGCTTACTCTAAACCGATGACTACTCCGGGCTTACCAAATTTCACTATTAACAATTATCGAAATATATTCAATGTTATATTTAATAAAACTAAATTGGTGTTAAAAAATGTTGCTAAATTTGACCAAACCTAAATAAGGTTGACAAAAAAAAAACAAAGTGTCTATAATATGAAACTGAAGGAGTATACTATAAATCTATAATCAATCTAAAATCTGGTGTATGGATACACGTTGGATATACCCGTGTTGGTATTGCCTACCTAGAATAGGATATATTTGCAGTACTCTACATTTTCATCTCCAAAGGCAATCAGTTTTTTTGAGAACAATCATCTGGTTTTGCATATTTTGCGTTACAAACGGATTTCGTATTTAATTTATGGTAGCTTTTAGGCAGCATGATATGTCTACAATGTACGAAGCTGTTTGGATGGAGGTTAACTTTGCGACAACTCCGTTTGCCATAAGGCCCATAACTGGGCAAGCCACACAAAGGGTGTGTTCGGCACTCCATCTTCTCAACCCCTCTCCCTCGTTTTCCGCACGCATATTTTTTAAACTACTAAACGGCACGTTTTTTGTAAAAATTTTCTATACGAAAGTTGCTTAATAAAATCAAATCAATCTATTTTTTTTTAAAAAAGCTAATACTTAATTAATCGTGTGCTAATGGATTGCTCCGTTTTCCGTGCTGGATGTTTGGGTTGGAAACTTGGGTTGCCGAATTGAGCCTTAAGTGTGGCCAATAATTTATTGGCTCTAACTATGACAAACTTTGACTAGAAAATGAGAATATGATACATGGGCCAATATGCTAATGAAGTGTGGTTTTACTTAACTGTGACACTCAACCAAATATTAATCTAAATTATGGCACGTCTAAGGTTTGATGTTGCAAACCACGGCCACCAACCAAACAGCCCCGTACCTCTTCTAGTATCAAAAAGGTTATTGCTAATATTTCTTTTGATTCTAAATAACCATTTTAACCTTCTCAACTCTTTCCTAAACACAGGTTATTTTATAACTTATAAGTACCTATCATAATTTCTAACACGTTTAGCTCATCAAATAAATATTGTCAATCTTATATATAAAAGGCTCATCCTTTTCAGCACTGTATGACAGTATGAATGAAGTATAACAAAGTTCCTTTAGTTCCTTTCTTATTTCTTATGCACAAATCTAACACAAGTTATATCTTGAATTAAGGCGAGCAAATATGCCGACACCAAATTAATATGGGAAAAACTAAGAAACGAGATGTCAGTGAGTGCAAATAGGAAATTTTTCATTGAAATTTACGAGTTTGAAGAATGAATTAGGTTACCAAGTGAACACAAATAGAGGGAGTCGATAGTTTTTACCAGAATTTTTATTTCTATCTAAAAGTTTCACAAACCATCATTTTACGAATTGGGTGTGGATTGGTAGGGCCCACACTGTCTATATCGACTCTTCTTTTTACTCGTCCCCTGCTACCATACAATTTTCCTTGGTCGCCATCGTCCATTTCCATCTTCCCTTCATATAATATCTACACAGTTATGTATGAACATCACTAGAGAAGGCACAAGTGGTATGATGGTGAAGTAGTGGGTACATAACTCTACTCAGCAGGGTTTAAATTCTGGTACTCACAAATATTACACACATATAGATGGGCTTTCAACAAGTATTTAGTGAGATCAGGGATGTAACGCTGGTTTATATCACCTAGAGCATGTGTTAGGGGACGCATTTGCAGATAAAGGCGAAATAACTCATGTAATAATTAGATTGATAATCAAGAGATTATATATACAGGAGAGAGTCCAAAGCCTTCCATATTTTAACTACCGATTTATAGAAACAAAAACCAGGGAGAGAAGGAAAGCGACTCAAATAACCCAAAACAACCTAAGTAGTCTATCCCCCCCTCCACACACACACACACACATACAAATCGTATTGGGAGGACGGATGTTGAGACTAGACCGATACTCCGTGAATACGGAAGTAGGTAGACCCTTTGTAAAAACATATACACACTGTATAGTGTCAGGCACATGCAGAACGCAAATTTCACCAAGAGTTACTCTCTCACGAATGAAGTGTAAGTCAATCTCCACATGCTTAGTCCACTGATGCTAAACTGGATTGGAGGAGAGATAGACGACGGAAATGTTATCACAGTACACCATGGTGGCACGCTAGAGTGGGGGTCCAAGCTCAGCAAGAAGCTGTCGCAACCAAGTAGCTTCGACAACACCATTAGCAACGGCACGGTACTCGGCTTATGCACTAGAGCGAGAGACAATATGTTGACGCTTGGAAGACCACGAGACAATATTATCACCAATAAACACACCATAGCCGAAAGTGGACTTGTGTGTATCTGGACAACCAGCCCAGTTAGCATCAATGTAAACCACCATCTCAGCTGGAGAAGTTTGATGGAGTACCAAGCTGTGATCAAGAATACCATGAAGATATCAAATAACCCGCTTAATCAAAGCAAGATGTGGCTCCCGAGGATCATGCATGAAAAGGCAAACTTCCTGGACATCGTAAGCTATATCAGGGCAAGTGAATGTCAAATACTATAGAGCATCAACAACACCATAATAATTAGTAGGATCGGTAACAGAGGATCCATCTCCAGAGAGTTTGGAGTGCAAAAAAAAGTTCTTGATGATATGAGGGGCAACAATGACGTTCTTAAGAAGGAAATTACGGAAGGAGGTGTCTAAAGATGGAGAGCAAGTGACAGTAATAGGGATAACAGAACCATTGCCTACGACAATATGGGAAGGAGTGACCGTACGGTGTGGAGAATTAGAGTGAGCAAGGTTACCGACATCCAATGTCATGTGATCACTAGCACAAGTGTCCATATACCAGTTTGTCGATGATGGGGGAGTCAGCGTCATATAGTTGAATGCACTGGCGAGGGTGCCCTGATCCTAGTCGGCCTAAGGAGGCATGGTCTGGCAGTGCCAGTGTCCACTGTTGAGAAGGAGGCAATCCATAAGTAGGTAGGCCGGCTGAAAAGCCCATGGCGCTAGGGTGATCGACAACAAGAGCGTGCAGACGAGGCTGTGATGTGCCGGGGAAGAATGAGTGCATAGGTCACACCTTGGACTTAGCTGGCCCAAGGATGCTAGAAAGTCGGCGGCCAGCCAGGAGCAGCCAACGCGCCAGTGCTAGGAGAGTTGGTGCTGCTTGTGTTGTTGTTGTCGCCGCCATTGCTTTTCTTGTGTCGATGATTGTTCGGACGATTGCTGTCAGAAGTGGTGGTGGTGGTGGTGGTGGTGATCGAGCCGTTGTTGCCAGAAGTGTTGCCACCACCTTGGATAGTCGTGGGCGCACCGCCAGATGCGCCACCCATAGGTGAAGAGGAGCCTGTGGACGGGAGGGGAGCAGAGGCAACGAGGGTAGTGGAGGGAGTCGCAAGCTTGTTATTCACTGTGTCAGAACGATGATAGGTCTATTTAGATTCGTAGTAATAAGATGTGTCATATTCTGTATTTATGAGATGGAGGGAGTATGGAGGAACACGTATTTCTTTTTTTTAAGTTGATCACAAGGGAAATTTAAATCCTGATCCCTGAATACTATAGGTTACAGGGAACCTGTAGTCGAGAAGAGCTGAATGCTGCGTGAGCTGTAGAACTGCAGATAACAGATATGGCTGGAGCAAAGGAGATGCGAAGCAGAGAGTGAAAGAGAAATACCGTTATTCACAACCGACGCAACCTGGAATCCCAGCATCATCCTGTAGGTGAGGTTTTTGTTCGTAGTTGAACGCGTGCACGCAATGTGGTGCACGTCCAATCATACCACACATACCATTTCAGCTGGCAGACCAATCGTCAAGTCTGTCTTGCATTCAGACGATGGCATGATTTTTTTTTTTTTAAAAAAAAAGGGTCTTGTGAGAATTTTTTTTTCTGAATTCTTACATATAGAAAAACTGAAATGTTTCCATAAAATTCATCCGCTAAATCCTACATTACACCTAAAACTGACATCTAGTAGAAAGCAAAGAATCTGCCCGATATAACCAACAGTATCGCCTACTAATATCTGACTCCAATATCACCCCCGCACCAGAATTAATGCAAATAATCAGGCACTGGAATTGTAGCACCACAAGAAGACTCCCTGTAAAAGACATACTCCCTGGAGTATATAGTACAGTAGTTTTGCTGTAGTTGGTTCTTTGATTGCATGGGAAGTGAGTGGCGAGGATGGCTGAGCCCGGCAACATCCATGTCATGTCACGTGTGCCATCGCCGCCATCTCCATCGTAAATTTATGATCAAATGGAATCCAGTGACCCCTGAAACGGATGAGCCGAGCCACCCGTGCATTGCCTTCTCTTCCACTCCAACCCCAAACCGCTGCCACTAATTTCGCTCACGAAAAGCATAAGGTAAAAAAAATATCCATGGGTTTATCCCGGTAAGCTTCGTCTGCTTGTGGGCTGTGGCTGTGATAAATTGGACGGATCAGAGCAAACAGTAAACTGCAGCAAGAAGCCAAGAAGCTAAATCGTTTCAGTGGCGGATGGCCAGCAAGAGATTCCCATGAGTGATGAGAAAGCAACGGCGGTGACGGCGATGCGGCAATATCTGGGGGACAATTTTTGTAGGTGTGCATTGTGCTATCTGAATCATTGGTGGTCCCTGTGCTCCAACAGTAATGCTTCATGTTTTGTTCACAAAAAAATGTGCAGCTCAGATGACCAGGGAGCTCAGGGTCCCCCTAGATTTTTTTTTTTTGGGGTGAAATTTGATCGTGTAAACTGCCTTCTCGAGAATCAAGACGTTTTACACGGGTCTGGATCCCCTAGAGTTGGATATAACTCTGTAGGGTGGAGTTGGCCAAATATGTGTCATTCGGTATACTTCAAAGGCAGAGATTAAGCCACATTAATTTATACTTAAAAACCAGTAACTGACCATGGAACAAATAAATTTGCATCAACAATTTGTCATGAGATCGGTTTTACTGTATAATTAGCACAAAAATTTCATGCTTCATCTATTATATAATAAATCACACATTAATATTGATATGGTTCATTGTATGTGAAAGCTCTATACATGTTGGTATACACTGCTTGAAGCTTTAGAGTTGATCGATTATATCTGTTGTTTGGGCAATAACAAAACACTGGTCTATTACTTTTTTTATGAGAATTTAATCAAATCGCTATTATAGAGAAAATGCATGAAAAAAAAGTTTCCTCGAAAGTCATAACCATTAATTTAAAGAGTTAATTTATTAGGTGAAATTGATGAGAAATGATCTCAGTTGTAGGAAACAATGGATGGCACAGATTTGGCCAACTCCACCCGGTAGAGTTATACTCAACTCCAGGAGATCCAGACCCAAGAAACAATGCTGCTCAACGTGTGTGTCAAAAATTGAGATTTACTTTTTTTTATTCTCGTCTCATTGGAACGGCGTGGTAACGTGACGATCAATGTGCAGTAACACGAGTACTTTCCGCAATAACAACGTATTGTCTCATTGTAAAGTCGTTTTAAAGCATTATGGTGAAAACGGTTTAAAAAATAATATCCGATGTGAGAGATATTATTGTTTAAAGATTAGAATTCTAAAAGTTTACTTTGTACTAAGCTTGCTATTAGATTTTTTTTTGCAGAGATGCTATTATGTATTTTTTATGGACAAAGAGAAGTACTTTTAGCACTTTGTGTTAACTTGTGACCATGCACATGTGTTTTTTTAGCACTTGTATCTTGCACAAGATTGAGATTTAAAAATTTACCTGTGTACAAGCAGTGGTACTGTAGTAGTACCGTTACTACCATATGTTTTCTGCTGCTGCAATTTTCATCATGATGTTACTGCAAAAAGTACAGTAATGTGAGAGATATTGCTCTCTAATGATCTTATATCACATTGTGTCATAGGATGAATTGGTTAGGAGAGTTTGTTATGAACTATGAGATCATGAGTTCTAGTCTTGGATTTACCAAGTTATTTTTAATTTTTCTAAATAAGAAAAAAGAATAGGAGAAAAAAATATTCCAATGTGTCTATGGAATATTGGAAACTGTACATCACCTCTTTTTCTCCTGTAACTTACACAACTATTCCAGTAATACTAAGCGAGACTTTTCCTGCACACAACTATTCCAGTAATACTAAGTGAGCGTAATTTAAGTGGTTACGTTAACTTATCTATGGGACTTTCCCTGCACACAACTATTCCATTAATACTAAGTGAGCGTAGTTTAAGTGGTTACGTTACAACTATTCCAGTAATACTAAGCGAGATTTTTCCTGCACACAACTATTCCAGTAATACTAAGTGAGCGTAATTTAAGTGGTTACGTTAACTTATCTATGGGACTTTCCCTGCACACAACTATTCCAGTAATACTAAGTGAGCGTAGTTTAAGTGGTTACGTTACCAATCTATGATGTTGAGCATTTGCGCGACTCTACACGTTCGTTATGTGATATGTGAGAGTGCAAATGTATTTCTCTTGGCTTTCTTGTTGCTGGTAAAAAATTGGGTCAAGATGAATAATAGTATTACCCTGATATAATAAATATAATAGTAGCTTAATATTTATTACAAACTTTAATAGGCATGAGTCATCGTCTTTGAATGAGTCTTCGTCATTGTATTACCCTTTATCCTCCTCCACTTATTTTCTATTGGTGCATTCCTTTTGTGGTTCATGATCATATATGTTGTAGTAAGTTTTTAAGGAATTAGTTTAATTTTTATTTTAAATTTGTGTAAAAATCATTAGACCTATATTCAGGCGACCATGACCTCTTTATTGGAAGGAATGTGCATGTCTTTGTAGCAATTTTTATCTCAAATACATTAACAATTAATTGCTAGAATCAAAATTAATCACATGAACATACATTTTGAATATGCATCGAATAACTCAATCTTGACTAATGAATCTTTAGTTAAAGGATGAGGATTTTTTTTCTTTATTTATTTCCACTTCGACTAGCTTCATCTCGGGAAGTTTCTTGAATGGGTTCTTTTACCATCCATCTAATCCAATGATATTCACTCTCTTTTGTCTTGTAGTAAATCCAAAGGTTAATATTTACTAAATGATATAGCTCATTCTTGTTCCACTTGGGATTTTTCTTTTCTCTAGTTAAGATGTGTCATCCTTAAGAAGCAAGATCATATCATTCCTCATATTAAATGGACTATTGAGGCCACCCATTTAGAAAACATGGTGAATTTCATCCATCCCACCTCGTTCCTAACAAACGCATGCGTGCACTCTATAGTTTGGCAGCAGTACTACTCATGGCTACTTCCCCGTTTCATATTATAAGGCTTTCTAGCATTGTTCACATTTATATAGATGTTAATGAATGTAGATATATATATGTGTATAGATTCGTTAATATCTATATAAATATATATAAATATAGATAATACTAGAAAGTCTTGTAATATAAAACGGAGGGAGAACCAGTTTCTCCATGCGGCTGGTGGAGCTTAACAACGAGATGTATCACTCGTAGTATATGACAAACCATAGTGACATTATCTGCCATACTGACAGACAGCAATTGTCCTGGATAACAGCGTCATTGTCTCTCTCAATACACATGGCTACAGGTACCAGGTTGATTGTCAATACACATGACATTGATTGAAACAGAGGTACTCTCGTACTGCGTTTCGTTCGTGTTTGATAGGGTGAGAAAGCACCTCGTTTACCGCGTACACGCTTCACAAACTACTAAACGCTACTTTTTTTACAAAAATATTTCTATAGAAAAGTTGCTTTAAAAAGTCATATTAATCCATTTTTAAAATTTAAAATAGTTAATACTTAATTAATTATATACTAATGGCTCACATTGTTTTAGGTATCTTTCCAATCTTACTAAGGACACTTCCAAACCTCCACCTAAGATGGTGTCTATGGCATTAACTACATTGCCACGTAGAATTTTTAGCTTATGTGGCACTATATTAATTAAGAGAGAGAGTGAAAAGAGGAAGAAACTGGGTAGCATGCAAGACACAACTTCAACACGAGAACCTATGCACTAGACACTATCAAGTTTTGCATTGGGAGATCCCCGCAAAAAAAAAAGTTTTGCATTGGGAGAGAATAGTGTAAATATGATTGGTAGAGAAGATAGATGATGTATTTATTAATGGCCCACTTTAAGAAATTATGTGTTGTAGAGTGTAGTTTATATTGTGATGTCTTATTGATATTGCACCATAGACACTGCTTATATACACTATGGGTTGGGACTGCCCTAATCTCCTCCTCAAACTCATATGCTAATGGATACGGGCAGGCATTTATTGATTCTAATGCGTTCCAGGTCTTTTTCCTCTCGTGACTGGAGTACGTTGGTGTGTTCATTTGAAAGTTGCAAATACTGACAGTTGCAGGCTTGCGTACGAAAGAACAACAGAAGAGAAGTTCATTTGCGTCGGTGCAGATGATTCGTCCAGGATTGCACATACAAGTACATTGATTCAACGGTCTGAGTTTGAAAGTGACTTTGCAACTACTCATTTATCGTTCAAACTGTTAAACCGTTAAAAGGTGAATTTTTTTAAAAAAAAAACTTTTTATGTAGAAGGTTTTTAGAAAATTCAAATAAAAATAATTTTTAAGTTGATAATATTTAATACTTAATTAATCATATGCTAATAGCATTTCACATGCGACAAAGAAAGCTAAGGCAAACCGTTCTTTCGAACGGAGCTGATCAATCATATCTTCTTCTTGTTTTTTTTTTTGACTTTCGAGACTCTGAGATTGAAAACGGCAAAAACATGGAAAGTTGCAGCTGCATACGAAAGAACAATAAAAGAAAAATCCATTTGCGTAAGTGCAGATGGTTCTTTGGTGAATGACTGCACGCACGTTCATCGATGAGATGAGTTCTGTTCCTTTTTTTACTTTTGAGAGCCAGAAAGTGAAATGAGAATAATACTGCAAAGTTGCAGCTGCATACGCAAGAACACTAAAAGAAAAATATATTTGCTAAAGGACAGATGATTCTTGACAAGGACAACATAGGAGAGGATAAATACCAGTTATCAAATACAAAATAGAAATACCAATGTTTTCGAGATCTCCATGTATATAACAATTGATTGAAATTTTCAAATAAAATTTGACAGGCTGAATTCGGATGGAATCATGGATATGACACATAATCAAATATAATCAGATAATTCTGCTGTCATGCAGCGGAAACCTGGAATTTCCAAATGAAATGCACCTTTTCTAAAAATTTTCAAATCAATTGTGAAATGCCAATTTACATTTCCTTTGTGGGCAGTATTTATCCTTGTCAACAGTATTTGAACTAATTACAATGTAGGGAGGCCCCTAAAGTCCAACAAAAAGAAACTATATGAAATTACAGGCAGCAGGAGCATCATAGCCGGCAATGCAGTAGGTTCGAGATGCCCAGGACACTAAAATTTATCCTGCTGCTGAAACGATCATGTACACCAATCCAAAATGCAAGACCGACTAACCTCCTGCCTCCAGTTACTCTCAACAACAGATCAACTGGCCATGCATCATGCGTCATCGCAAGCTCTTCCATGTCTATCCATGAATCACTGTTTGTATCCTCTTCACAGATAAATATCGAACGGGGACCTATGGTTCTTCAGTCTTCAGTTCTTTGTGTATTTACAGAGTCTACCTCTTCGCATATATACATACATGCTCAGATGGGCATGTCCACCGAATGATAATGTGGGAAGCCATTTGTTGTGTGTGCTAACTGATGGACGGCAGAGTGGGTTGACTGAAGCCAAGGCCAGACACCCCATCCAAAGAACCAGGCACTACATGTTTCACTTGCCCATATCGCCTGATATGACGAAGGAGCCTTGCCAGGAAGGTGCTGTGACAGATAGTAGAGGTGTCACATACCACGGTGACATGCCGGCATGCCCTTGTAATAGCCACATTCATGCGCCTGCTGTCACCAAGGAAACCTACTGCTCCCAGTGGGTTTGATCGAACCTAGAAATAAAAACAGAAAATACACATCAATGGGGGAGTATTTTGAAGATTTGGTGAGTTGAAATGTAAGACGGAATGATTGTTATCCCGTTGGGCATTGCCCCTGTAAATGCCATTTGCTTCAGCATTGTAATTGCTCAGCGTATAAATCAGAAAAGTGGCAGGCGTAGAACAGAGGATATGATGCTTACCATCGATATGACAACTGCATCAGCTTCCCTCCCTTGAAAGCTATCTATGGTTGAAACCTCAACCCCAGAAAGCCCTGGATATTCTTCTAGCCTCTCTCTTAACAGCTGCACTTGAGCAATGTAGGGTGATTGAACGGCTATCGCTGTTGGAGATACTCCTGCGATCATGATTTTGATCTGCTTGTAAGTTCAATATTTTGAGCACAGAAAATATGTACAAGTTTGATCCCTTTTTTTTAAGAACCTTGAGTGTGAAATGCTATCTGAATACCCTGATGTGCGTGTAAATAACAAAACTGAAAAAGGATTGGAGCAGAAGGAATATACCAAAAGAGCCTTAAATTGGTAAAACAATGTCCAAGGTGATATCTAATTAAAGTAGAAATATGTACATACCACCAATCTAAAAAAAAATGTACATACCACAATGTACAAGGTTGAGAACATGTTGTGTCACAATATCTGCCTCTCCATCATTATAAAATGAGCCTGTACCAGCAAGGTCTATTTGTTCCCCACAACCAGTGTCCAGGGCCCCATATGGCATTCGAGTATCAAGTAAAAGCAGTGGGCACCGTGTTATCCAGGTAGCCTGAAATCAAAAGGTACAATAGATCAGTTTTTTTAGAGAAGAAAATAGATCCAATTTACAATGTAATACCAATATAAAATCAACTCATATAGATGCATTGATGAAAAAAGTTCCAGGACATGGAGTGCACATATTTCAAATGAATAGCACAACAATTAAAAGCAAACCTCGTGGGTTGATCCTAGATAATTCAATATCCAACTGTCTCTTTCGCAGATAATTCTCCAAGTAATTATTGTCCCCAACATCCGGTTTCAACATACAAGAATTAATTCTACCTCATATTGACTGTTAGTTTTGGAAACTAGCTGACTGGATCAGCAATATCTTTGGATGTATGTGAGGGTGAACTTTACGCTATCACAAACTGTTTGTACCCGTAGATCTCGTCATTACTCCATATAGTTGCATCATACTATAGTCCACATAGTATGCATACTATATAGGATGGACAGATATGTCCAAATTGTCTTCGAAATTTATCGTAAGACTGGATTCAGAAAAGACCAGTCTTAATGAAGGTCAAACACTAATGAGCTTGCAAAGTGGTAAAGAGTTAAAAGACCAAATGGCATGTGATTCAGATCCCCTGGAAAAACAAAAGCAAATTCATCTAATGGGGTCCAATCACAACTTATTTATATGCAACCCTTCAATGGAATCCAGTAAGTTTAAATAAAGGGATTGCCCAGATTGATATGGAATTCAATCTTGAGCACCAAAACAGAAACTAATTACATTATCAAGCAATCCTGACACCTGAACTAAAAGCATGTATGTACCTTCACAACTGGAGAGTCAGCAAGAGTTTGTGAAGCAACAGAATGAGAAGATTTGAGCAGTCCATGATACATCTCTTTAGATGCCCAACTAGCTATTGAGTCATTCATTCTGTGCTGCACTGTCAACCTTGTTGTCAGTAATCCATTGTGCAATGACGAAGCTCTTTCCAACAAAGATTTACCAAGCCCTCCATCTAAGGCCTTTCTTGACAAAATTACTGGTGCAAGCTGGCAATGATCACCAGCAAGAATGCAACGCTTTCCCTGCAATATGGGAATCCAGCAGGAGGGTTCTATTGCTTGCCCTGCTTCATCTATGATTACCAAGTCAAAACAACATGTTCTCCTGATAAGTGGATCGGCTGCTCCTGTGTTAGTAGAAAGCACAACCTGTGCCTCAGAGAGTACTTCCCTAATCATTTCCTTCTCTTTCTTTTCCAGATCCCTTCCAAGTTGCTTCAGCAGTTGACGAATGCCAGCAGCTAAAGAATCATCCTCTATGCAGTAGCTCAGGTCCTTTCTTAAATCGCTTCTCTTTCTCTCAAGCTCCTTCCTGAACTGCTCAAGCCTTCTGTTCACAATCTCCGCCAAGGACTTTGAAGCAACAGATGGTGATATCCGAGCAGGGTTTCCAACTCGCACAATGTTCAAGCCAGTGTTTGACAACCTTTCAACCATGTTATCAACTGCCGCATTGCTAGGAGCTGTCACAAGGACGTTCTCACCCTGTTGGACAGCACGTACAATGAGCTCTGTGAGCAAGACTGTCTTGCCCGTGCCAGGAGGACCCTGGATAATTAGAACAGGCCTCTTCTTGTTCAAGCCTAATGAGAGAGCCTTTAACTGGGAGGCATCTAGTGCATACCTCTCTGATATCCTCGGATCAGGTGCACTTGATTCACCCCAGTCAGTCAGGTGATTCTGCTCCATCTTCATAACATCCTTGTTGTCCCCAAATAAAGTGGCTACTACACCAATGGATGCATTGCTTTTCTGTAAACCATTCCTTTGAAGGATAATCAATGCTTCAAGATTGCGCTGCCAAATGAAAATATTTAAGAATTAAATGAAACCTTTTAATCATGTTACAGGTAGCTTTTCAGAATAAGCACTATGTAAAAAATGGGAACCCCCCCCCCCCCCCCACCACAAATCCACTGTTCTTTCCTAAAGGTAGAATTTCCCTTGTTATGGTTGTGTACATTTTGTGCCACTCTAGTGTAGGATGCAAACAGAATGTTAATTAATTCTGCAATAGGAAGATGATGAGTTTCTCCTGACAAAGATGCAGCTCAACATCCCACATCCCATTATATTACAATAAGATCCATAACACATCCACCAAAAAGTTTCAAATAATTACTAGACTTTCTAAAAGTAGACAAGCATTCAGAACTGCAGACCCTTCAGTCCTGTGACAAGATTCAATATGAAGAATTCAAATACCTCATATGTAAGTGCATCAGCCAATCCTTGTATACGGTCAATGCGCACACTTTTCCCGAACAGCCTGGAGAATGTAGGATCACCATGGCGGGATTCCAGAGCCAGAGTTATGCTGCAACCATCCTCCCCTAGATTATAAACAAAGCCTTGCATGCAAGAAGTTGCTCCTTCACCACGGCTATTACATGTTCTTACACAGACCATGTCCCCAGGAGACAGTGTGGTTGGAGGCAGCTTGTGTCCGCCTTCAATTCTGAATAGAACCAAATGTAGGCCTCCCAACCCTATAATTATGGTGATTTGCAATAACAACAAAGAATTGACTCATGAACTTTTCAAAAGCATAAGGGATATCTCTAAGCACACAAAGAAAAGGAAGTACTCAGGTCTAGCTCTCTCACCTGTTGAACTACTGATCACATTCAAGTTGCAAATGGTATCACACTGCTCCTGCTGAGACTGCCCATGGCTCACCAGGTATTCAACAGGTTTGGGTGGCTCAGAATCATTGTCGAGCATTGGGGAGGCATTCAGCTCCTCCTGTGTAAACTCCAGCTCCACATCCCGTTCAATGCACAGCAGGTCCGACATATGCGTCACATATTGTTCGATCCTTCTCTGCATCAATTTCACCTTGTTGAGGCTTACGCCAATGCTACCGTGCACAGCTTTAGGCCGTGGCACCGTCCTGCGCACAGCCTCCCGGTGCTGCACAGAATTGGCCATTTCTTTCAGAAGCTTCCATGACTGTGTCGATCGCCAATCGGAGATGAGTCCCTGGTTCTGGCAACTCTGCAGAACATCACGGAGCTCACGCTGGAAATGATCAAAGAGTGTGGGGTAGTGTGTGCAGGCCTTGAGGCAGAGTGCTTCCAGGCCCTTGGGCATGGGGATGGCCGACATGTAAGGTTGTGCCTGGATGACGAACCCAAGCCTCCCATCTGCAGATCCCCACTCCTGAGCCAATGCCGCCGCGTCGAGGTCCGCCATGTCGCCCTGCAGCTCGGCGGAGGCGAACTTGGACGCCATGGATTGCATCCCTTGCCTCAGCCACTCCACCACGCACCGGCCGAGCTCCTTCCGCCCCAGCGGGTCGCCGTTCTGGTACAGCGTCCCGACCCTGATGGACGCCTCCTCCATGGACGGCACGCACCCTCTCTCCCCCCGCTCCTCCCCCTCCTCACCCTGCTGCTTCCTCCGCCGCCTCCTCCTCGTCGTCGTCCTGCCATTCTCACCGGCAGGTCGCGGTCGCGCCGCCTGCTTGGCGGGGACCGACGGCGCGGCGCGCACGCGCCTCTGCCGGACAGAAGGGGCGCCCGCCGACCGCGACGGCGTCGACGGCGAAGCCCCCGCAGAGAGAAGCGTGATCGCTCTCCTGCTCGGGACCCTCCCCGCGGCGGAGGGAGAGAGCAAGAACCTGCACGGGAGGAGATCGATCGACATGCTACTGCTGCTGCCCGCCCCGGCGCCCGCCCACGGCCCCGGCTGCCGGCGGAGCGCAGTCGCGCGCTCGCGGGAAAGGATGGGAGTGGGTGGGTGGGGGGGGGGGGTGCGCGGGGAGGCAGCAGAAGCAGCGATCGCGGTGATATTTCCGGCGATCCCGTGGCGCGAGGGGGCGCGTCGCGCCGGGCCCCGCCGGCGACTGGTGGCGCAAGGCGCGGCTACGTCGCGACCATACGCAAACGAGCAACCAGTAAAAGTGCCGTCTCCGGCTTTGGTTTGTCGCGCCGTGCGCCCACGTCGCCGCCCGCGCGCGCGCGCGCGGTTTCCGTGGTCCCGAAAGGCTCGTGACGGAGTCCAACGGATGTAACGCACTTTGCCATCCAACCAGTGAATCGCCCGCGATTCCCATGTCCACGCAGGCGCTGACGCAGGGCGCCGGATGCAGATTCACTGGCTCGGCGGGAAGGAAACTTCTGAGGATTCAGAAAGATCCAAATTTTGGAAGGAGCGGACGGTCCGAGGGATCCTCACCGACCACAGGAGAAAGCGGAAGCACGCGTGGCCACTTTCTCCCTCACAGGCATTCGGACGAACACTTTACCGGCGTGGCGGCGTCACGATCGGCCGTGTGAACGATGCGAGGAGGATGATGATTCGTCAAAAGCGAAGGTTGCTGATGCTCTCTAAGGCTGTGTTCGGATACAAGGGATAGGAACTAATCCTTTTTGCACAACAGAACGATCTATTAGCACGTGATTAAGTAAGTATTAGCTAAATTTTTAAAAAAATAGATTAATTTTATTTTTAAGCAACTTTCGTATAGAAACTTTTTTTAAAAAACACACCGTTTAATAATTTGAAAAGCGTGCACGCGAAAAACGATGAAGATGGGTTGAGAATATGGGGTTGCAAACACAGCCTAAGGCTATTCACAATGCATCTACATGGCATTTGGCCTCAACTGTCCAACTAGGCAGATTGTATACGTGGAGAAGAAAAGGAGGTGGGGCACATGTATTCACTAGCTTCGCGCGTCCTCATTTGGCTCCGAGAGCCTCGTCAGAAAAACAGCTTTTTTAATCGCATCTACATACGAGAAAGCAGGACATAGAGAGAGAAGGGGGAGAAGCTGAAAAAAAAGTAAATTTTTATGGTGAGGTCCGCATGAGAAACAGTTTGGTGGGGTCCACCTAAAGTCACGCGTCCATACCGTATTGTGGAGAGAGGAGCTTCGCGCTGTTTTTTTTTATGCGTGGCTGTTTTAGGCTCCTCGGAAAAACACGACGCAGTACTAATGCCCTAAGTGAACTGACTGGCCGACGCGATCCTCGCGGTTTGGACTTTGGAGGCGGCCGCCGTCGGTCCGGGCCTCACCGGCGCCGGCGCCGCTCGTGATGCATTGGGACTTGGGAGCCAGCGGATGAAAAATCCAGAGGTTGATTTTTATGAAATTGGGAGAGTATTCTATAAACTTAGCAACCGTACTGATGTAAAAATTATCTGCAGCCTCCCATTCTCTGTTTGCTAGTTTATCAGCCACAACAACATTTAAGTTTTATAACTTACTTTCAAATCAATTTATTTCTAAAAAGGTTGTCTAATCCAAGTAAAAAGGTCGTGACAAAAGAGGATTACAACGAAACTTTGACAATAAAAATATCCAAACCTCAATTCATTTTTTTTCTTCATTCATTTCTTCCATAACTTATCAACATTAGCTCAAACAACCAAAAGAACTAGCTAGTATAATTTAATATGAGTAAATTTCATAAAACTACAGATACTTTAACCAAATTATCGCAAAACTACATATTTAAGGTTGTATATCATAGAACTACAGATTTAGCAATAAATTTATCACAAAACTAAAGGGTTAAGACTAACTATCACAAAACTACATATTTTAGAATAAAATTATCACAAAACTACACATTTTAGGATTTAAATCCTTTGCACTAATGTAATGTTGAGTTATAAATATCCAACTTTTGTGATTAAATTGACATTAAACCTATATGTTTGTGATAACTTTGTTACTAAATCTGTAATTTTGTGATATTTTACCTTAAATCTGTAGTTTTGGGATAAAATTAGTGTTAAATCTGTAGTTTTGTGATACATCATGTTAAATCTGTAGTTTTGTGATAATTTAGTCAAAGTATCTGTAGTTTTGTGAAATTTACTCTTCAAACATGGTTGTTAGATAACATGAGTATCATAAAGTAAGATTTCTCCAAATTTACATCACGACGCATATGTAACGGGTATAACATTTTGGATAAAATGGGTATTATACTATCCTCAAAAACGAGGCTTCGCTGTAATGCCATCCTACAATTGGGATTCGTCCAAATACCACTTTCAACTCGGACCAACCCGCTGAAATGCCATTTTCTTCATTTGTAGTAAATCAAAATCATTTTGTCCCTTTTCTTCCAACTTTGATGACCAAACTGCCCCTGGTTGATTCAATTCCAAACTGCCCCACGGTGTGAGGGGAGGGCGGCGACCTCATCGGCGCCAGGGGACGACCGCGGCGTGAGGGGAGGGGAGGCGACCTCGTGTATTATATCTACGTGATATCATATCTGGTACTGAAGATGCGATACCTCTGGTATCATGTTGACATCAGCTAGAACGGCAGTAATACCGTTGTGTAGTCTCCTAGAAAATGAAAATATCAACAGCAACTCTTGACTGACGGCCACGACGCGGCGCGGCACGCGCAGGGGGAGGCCCACGGCGAGGCGCGGCGGCGCGAGGGAAGGCCCACGATGCGGCGCGATGGCGCGAGGGGAGGGCACGGCGGAGCGATGGCACGAGGGGAGGGCAGGACGGCGCGGCGGTGCTAGGGGAGGGTGGCACGGCGGCACCCAGATCGGCGCTCGGGGAACGGGAACAGGAACCCTAACCCTATCACGTGTGTATATTTATAGCGGTGAGTGTTTGAGTGTTGTGGACGCATATGTTTGTAACGTGTTTCTTAAAGAAATATAGATGAGCATTTTTATTTGGCACCTTATTTTTCGCATGAATATGGCATTTTTTTCGTATACACATAAAAAATACATACTATATAATTATTTTCTTAAAATCTAGCTGGCCCCACCCCTGCGAGATACATCAATGGAAACAACTCACATGAAGTATACAGCACCGAGAAAACTTTGGAGGCCTCGAAGTGGCCAGCATCAACAAAACAATCATTTGAGGAAGGAGCCCGTGATGGATTACGGCTTTACGGGCCTATTTGGTTAATTTATTCCTAATTTTGGCATATCATATGTAGAGTTGTATGCAATTATTCAATGTATGGTTGCAACGTGTATTGACACGTTTATTGATTTTTCCTTTGAAGGAGGAGACCAAATAAGTCAAGTCCTCAACACGTGTATTGATCTTCCTTTGATAATAACAAACGCTTGCTTATAAAAAGCACTAGGCAATAATATATGGTTATCTTATAGTCCAATAGCATATGCGCTAGACATGACTTTTGCCACGTAAAGGAAGATACTACGAAGATAGGGTGTGTATGTTGACTATCAACATGGAACTTAAACGTAATTTATACTCTACATAGTAGTAGCAGCAGTCTAAACAATACTTAGCAAGTTTAATAGTATAGCTAGCTATATTGACTATTAATCCATATTGAAGCTCATATGTTGACTATAAGGTTTGGTTTAATTATTCTTTTCCTCTATTTTTCTCTCACTTTGAATCACTTTGAAACACGTATATAGCTAGCTCTTACATAAGCCCTCACTCATTATTTTTCTTTATCTCTCTTCCATATAATGAGTTTATAATTAGCTTATAATATGATATTATCATTGCTCTTAAAGCTAAACACCCACATCCAACATTAAAAGCTTTGAGAATTCGTTGTTGAAAATATTTATTTCGGTTATCGAGGCCTGGATGGTTGAATCCAGTTGAAAATTCAGATCTTTTAGGGTGAAACTTTTGAACTTTCAATTTAATGACCAAAATTTCTTCTACTACATCTCTTTTTTTTTTACACCAAGCCAAAAATTTTTAAATTTTATACTAGAAAGTTTGAACAATCAAATATGTTGGCTGGGAATTGATTTTGCAGCAAAACAATTGCAACAAGCCGATGCGAATAAAGAATTAAGATTTCAAAACCGTTCAATCAACAGTACGGCAAGCGGTTTTGTCGATAATCATGATTGTTACTCGACTATTGAAGAAAACCGATAAAATAGGCAAAACTTTTGTGCACTTCAAACTTAAATAATTAAGTAAATTTCACAAAACTACACATGCTAAGACTAAATTATCATAAAACTATAAATTTATAATGATGTATCACACAACTACAGATTTAACAATAAATTTATTATAAACCTACATGTTTAAGAGTAAATATCACAAAACTACATATTTTATTATTAAGATTATCAGAAAACAAATCCTAGCTATTCGTTTTTTTAAGATTAGTCTCTAACTAAACACCCTGTGTCCCTATTAATTTTCACAATCTCTACCAAACAAAAGACTAAAAATAAATTCCTAAAAATAAATTCTCTTGTTAATCTCATTATTAATTTTCTCTACTAAACTCCTAATTGTCTTAGTCTCAAGTTGCCGAACAGGGCAACAGGCCGATAGAGCAAATGATGAACCCTGTCTTCTCTTGATCTCTTCTATCCTCTCCTCAACCGCATCAGTCCAAGCTACCAACCAAACACGGTCATCCGAAATCCATCCAAAACTCCAAACCCAAGTGCTCAAGCACCAACCCCAAATCCCCTCTCCCCCAATCCTCAAAGATGCCGTCGTCGTCCTCCTCCTCCTCCGTTAGCAACCCTGGTCCCGAGCTACCTAGGTCAGCGCGCCAAGAACCATGCTCTTGTCTCCTCCAGCTCCACCGCCGCTGAAGCCGCCCGTCCGCCTGAATCGACTCCCGCAGCGGCAGCCGGGAGGCGGCGGCCGGTTCTTGCTGCCCCGGAGGAGGCCAAGAACGCCGCGGTCCTTTGGCGTGGTGGTGTACATGGCGGAGATGACCAGGGTTGGGACCGGGCCCTCGTGGGAGGAGGAGTTGGGCGTCCCAGAGGAGAGCGACGCGATCCTGGGAGGCGGAGGCGGAGGCGGAGACGGGCAGAGGCGGCAGGCGACTAGGTGGGAGCTCGTCGAGGCGAGACTGAACCAGACGGTTAGTGCATATATGAGGATTAATTTGATCGTGATTACCAATGTTCATCTGTCATCTGTGGGTGGCTGGGTGCTTTACTCTTAGGGCAGTACAAGATTACCTCAAATTATGAACTACTCCCTCCGTTAAAACATAGCAACATTTCCAACACAAATCAAAGACACTACTATCAAAATATATCCAATGCTAGATTTAACAAAACTAATTTGGTGTTGTATAGATGTTAACCTTTTCTATAAATTTGGTCAAACTTAAAGAAGTTTAACTAGAAAAAAGTCAAAGTGTCTCGAGGGAGGGAGTGATTATAGTTGGGCATTAAATTGAACTCTCATACTTGAAACTTTTGCACGACAAGCTGAAAAGTTCAAAAGATGAAAAGCTGAAAAGGTTGAAGGACTGTGTAACTTACCTACACAAGGGCGTAAAGAAAAGAACCTGAATATTCTGATTCGATCTGTGAAGGGAATGTGCACTGACTATTGAGGAGTGGCAAATCATGAATTATCTTTAGGAGTAGTTGTTAGTATCTTTGTAGATGTCTAGCTTCAGTAAATTGTTATGAGCTAGGCTTTTCCCTACGGACGTTTAATTTCACTCAGATGTAGGATCTTCTATATCCAATTCCTGAATTTATGCAGTTATATCTATTAAATTTGGAGACAGAATTTTGATTACAGCTCTCTACTGAAGTGTAATTAACCATAATGATTGGCATTAGCATTATGCTTCTCTACAAGTTGCTCTTAATTTTGTTTTGTACTAAAGTTGTTATGTTGTGCTCCAGAGTAAATGGCTGGTCGCGGGTTGTTATACTTCTGCAGCCATTTGGAAGCATGATGCTCTTATTATGTGGGCTATGATTGGTGCTGTTCTAAACTCTATGTTTTCAAATCTTCTAAAACGGATATTCAACCATGAAAGGCCTGCGTCTGCTTTGCGGTCTGATCCTGGAATGCCTTCATCCCACGCGCAATCTTTTCTCTATTCTGCGGTGTTTCTAATTCTTTCATGTAAGCACTTTGAGATTTACTTTGAAAGTTCAATTATGATACTGTATGTCAGTATAATCACCTGAGTTTGGCTAGAGATCTCAGTTGTTTTCAGCATTTCATATTAGGTAGTGTTCTCATTCTTTTGTTTTGCAACATGCCAACATGGTTTTTATATTTCATTGATTAAGCGAAATGAGCGCAAAGATGGTTTTCCTATCTATCTATCAGCAAATTCAGTCCATCTGACCCATATTCTAATTCTATCAATTGTAATGTCCTTTTAGAAATTTATAAGCACTTCAGATAGCTAAGGTGTTGTGTATATGTACATCTACATGTAATTTTGCATTTTCCTTGGATACACTATGCTTTTTTACATAATTTTGGATTTTCAGAAGAAAGATATTTAAGAAAGAAACCTATCACTTTCTTTAAAAACATTGGAGACTGGAGTAGACCAGTACCTCCTATATCCACAATTGGTTACCCCTTTGCAATGTAATGCGTGGTTTATCTTAATGGCTCTTTTGCAGTGTTCTACTGGCTTGGGAGAACTTATCTGTCAGTTATTCTTGGGGTTGCAATTCTAGCAATGTGCTGCTATCTTGTAAGAACCCTTTCTGAGTAAAAATATTACTCCGTACCATATTATAGCAGCAATTGGTCACCTTGCAAACTCTTGCGTCTTTAATTCTTTTAGTTTGATTGCGATTTTCAAGTTCTTCGGTGCATTCTAATCATAATTCTACTTATGTGCAGTCGTGGTTACGAGTGTCGCAGCGCCTCCATACACTGAACCAGGTTCTTGTGGGTGCTATAGTAGGATCAGCCTTTGGTGCTATGTGGTTTGCGCTTTTTAATTTGCTCGTGCAAGAGGCGTTTGCTTCTTCCGTACCGGTTCAGATTGCGGTGACTATCGGGACGGCAATATTATGCATCGGCTTTGTCATCCATGTCGTTCGCCACTGGTTCAAAGATGAGTAAATAGCAATATGAAATCGCAATGACCAATAGGTGATTGATTGAGACACAAAATCAACTGGTAACGGAAGGCTCTGTATACTCTATGGGAAGATCATACTGGAATTATTTGGGAGTGGGTTCGCAAGATAGTCACAGATAGCAACCTCAGTTCATTTTTTGGCATTTTTGCTGCAGGATAGTCACAGCACTGGTTCTTGTAATAGAAAACAGTTAATGCTTGAAATTTCTTCCACGAAATGATAATGATGTCCTTGCTTTGCGTCACTTACATTTTCCCTTTCACAGATATACCTGAGACTGTGTCGTATTCATTTCTTCCACGCTAATCTCAAGAGATGGCAAGAGAGCATTCGATATCCTCGTTTGATGATGATACGTAGACGATTTTTTTTTTCCTGTGATAGATACTAGTTTTTTTTTTTCTTTGACAGATACGGATGATCATTACTTTTGAGTTCTGATTCTTGGTAGTAGATACTGAAATGATCAGTTAATTCATTTCATTGATGGATACGGAGATGATCAGTTACTTCAGACTTCAGAGAATCAGAAATTCAGAATGCCTTGCAAAGTTGGTAACGTGATTGCCGCTCGTTTTAATCTGACGACGGTCGTTCACCAGTCCAATTGCACAGCTGAGATGCAATTATACATTTACATGTGCAAATAACCGACATGATTAACGCTACACAAACAGAATGGTAAAACCATCACAATTCAAGATCACGAACACAATGACCAGATCAAAATTGCGATTTTCAAAACCAACTCCAGTGGAGTGAGTTTGCATGGACCATGGAGTACTAGCCATCCACATTCCTCGTATTATTTTTGCACAACCAACTATGCAAAGAGGGATTTACTGTGAGGGAATGGAGCCAGTCCTGTAGGGAGATGGCCCATTCGACATTTACAGAGGAAGCGGCGAATGAAGATTGCAGTGATCACGGCCGATCACCAAAAGAGAACTTATACAATCTTTTCTTTCCTCTAGGATTGTATAGTTAGAGCTTGTTAGGATTTCTGAAGGGTCGAGAAGATACATCTTCATCTAGCTCTAATCGCTGTTGGTATTAGAGTCTTGACTGGCTTGGGGCTGCGCTGCAGGTAGGTAGGACCAGGCAATGGCTGCTGTGCCAAGGGTAACTGCAAGCCCAACCGAGCCCCAGAACCACTTCTGTCTCTTCTTTCGGATATTTCGTTGTTGCCTCGACATCTCTGCAAGACATTAGGAAAGGAATTCACTCATCAATACATGATTATTTGCAATATACTACCAACTAATGTTTCTGATACAAAGCAGTTAATGGCAAAAGATGTGAAAATATTATAACTATAACAATGCATTTCATATCAGTCTGAATTTAGACAATTGAAACCTGACACCTAGGAGATTCTACACACCAAAGGGAATATTTCGACCTTTCAAGTTGTGCAGATCAGCACAAGATACTTACTCACTATAATACATTGTTCACCATTATAACTTCTAAATATTGTATGCGATTAAGGTCAGAAAAAAGAAGCATTGTGATTGAAGAATAATATACACCTAACTTATGTACTAATTGCAAAAATCAATGTTTAAGTTCAGGATGAGTACCGATAGCCTCTTGGTTTCTTTGAGACATCTCCCTGTTTGCAGCTTCATAGTACTGGACCCTATCCGATAGCCTTGCAATCTCGAAGTTCTTTGCTGCAATCTTAGTTTCCATATCTGTCTCAACTTCTGCACGAGCAAATCCCCGTGCAATAGCAGCAGCCACAAGTTGTGAAACAGTTATTTGTTGGCACAACTCAGCTCCAGGATCCATGCTCGAATCATCAGTGTCCTCAGCTAAACTTGGAGGTGGAAGTCTCAAGGCAATAAGTGATAGGTGATCACTCAGCTTCTTCCACTCCTTTTGCCAGTTCTCAAGTGCTTCCTCAGCTTGCTTCCTTCTCTCAATTTCCATCAACAGACTCAACCTCATTTCACGAAGGTCATCATCCATGCATTGTGAAGATCGAGTTGCACCATCACTGGATATTTCTGCAATTGAAACAAAGTGCACTTTGAATAAAACAGAAGCATTTTCACAGCAATTAAGTACACAAAAGCACCCAAAGAAGTGTTAATGAAGATGATCTCTTCCCCAGAACATGGAAAATGATCTTTGAGATAATCATGGGAGTAAAAGAATCAACTCATAGCCCACACTTAGTTACCGCAATGAGTAGACTATTAGCACACATGGTTCAATGCTTAAAGAAAAAATTGTGACCCGAAATGAAAGAGATAACAAATTAACAGAAAGTCATAAAGTTTTGAAAGCTCTAATAACTAAGTTGCACCTGAAAGCTATGAAAAATGCTTAACTAACCAAACTAAGCTGTGAAGGCAATTGTTTTCAAACCCCCAAAAGGAACACCTAAACTGTTGTAACAACAGGACAGGAGGCATATTGAGAGGTCATGGTGGTCATATACTAAACTAATGAAAAAAAAAACATGTTGAGTAAAAAACCTTCTGGAGTTCTTTGTTTGCATTAACAATTCTTTTCACTCCACCTGCAATCTTTTTACCCATAAAGTACTCTATAGACTAAGTAAGCAGGAGCAGTACTAGTTCTACTAGAGAATCCAGTTGAAACATGATGCGAAGCATGTTACTACATTGATTAATTGGTTATTTTTGTATATCACTGCAGCAGTCTAAGATGATCTAAACAAGGAGTATACACAAATTAGAAGGAGCAAAACTTAGCATTAGAACACAGGAATTGTTACCTTCGAATGCATCATAAAATTCTGCACCAGGTGTGCCAACAGATGTCCCAAGAGGGGAACTAGGCTTCCACCACCGCTCATGCCCACCAGCATCCTCCGCCTCAGAGTTACTAGCCATGCTCAGTGAATCCTGAAGCTCAAAGAAGGCATCATTGTTGATATTCCTTGGTGTTCCACCATTGGCAGGCCTTCCAACATTGACAGGCCTCACTATCGCATCAGGATTTCCATGCTGAAACTCGAACTCAGCCTGATCATGCCCATATTCGCCTGAAACAGTGCCCTTGCCCTTCTGTAGCATTCCGTTCTGCCAGTCGAGGGTCTCCACCACACCACTGTCACCTTCAAGTACACCATTGCTTGCTTGCTGAAACTCAAACTCAGGTTCCTGCGCTTCGAAGGATTGACTTCTTTTCGGCAAAGGAGGCAGCGTCACAGGGAGCGTGGGCTGCTGGCTACCATCACTACCAACATCCCCCTGGGAAAGTGTCTTCACCAAGCAGGGTCCCCTCCTTTTATGGTTGATGAGGTACGGTGACCAGGTTCCTGGGAACGACGAAGGCGAATCCGGCAGTGATGTGCTCTCAGGCGTGGCGTACAGCGTCGCGGACGCAGTCTGCGCTCTCCTGACAGGAGCCACCGGCACAGGTATCGGCTTCTCGGCGGCCTTCTCCTGAGGAAGGGGAGGAGCTGGAGGCGGCTTGGAAGCAGCCTTCTGGGTCTGTGTAGCTGACCCGGTCTCCAGTAACGGGTCCAGCACGTAGTGCGTGATGGTCGGCATGGTGATGCGGCTGCCGGAATCAGAGGGAGATCACCGGAGATTTCGACTTCCTGGCATCAACGGCGGCGCCCTGAATCGCAATTGACAAAACAAAGGATGTCAGGATGAATCAAATTCTCATCCCAGTTGGGGAGGAAAACATGCCACCGAGATTAGGAATCCGATCCAAATTATTCGGGAACATCTCCAGCGGAACACGTATGCACCCTATCCTTCGAAAAAGATGCAGCGTAAGATGCCCAAAAGCACCTACAATTTTTTTATAGAAAAAATAAAAGGAGAAACGCGCGACATTTCTCCACCTAAATCTCCAAAAAATCAACCATGAATCCGCAAACGAGGACTCATGAATCGAACAGTCCCCTCAAAAAAAAAATTGACCAAAAAAAAAAACACAACCAAATCCGCCTCGCAGAATTAATCCGCCCAAACCAACCTCCCGAACGAACCAGCAGCTCCTCCAGATCAGGAGGCGAGATGCCGCAGCCGGCGGCGGCTCGAATCAAACCCCTCCTCTCTCCAGAACCAGCACGGCCCTCAGAACAAAAATAAAAGATAATTTCGTCCGGGAACATACCAGCCACCTGCCCCCGGCGGCGCGCGCGCGCGCGTGCGATGCGAGCGGCGCCTCCACCTAGCGCGGGTCGCGTCGCTGCGAGGAAACCCTAGCCGCCGTGTCGCGCCCCCCGCCGCCGCCGCCGTCTCTTCCTCCTATCGCGTTTCGAATTTTATGTGCGGGACACAACAAAAGAAATAAATAAGCGGCGCGAGACGAACCAGCCGTGCACAGCTCGAGGTCGAGGGGGAAGGGAACCCTCAATAAAAAGAGAGAGAAAGCAAGCTGGAAATTTTTTATTTATTTCCTGCGATTTACTGCCTGGAGCACACGAAAGGAAACAACGAAAAAAAAAAAAGAGCGAGAGCCCCCGACCCGATCCCTTGCGTACCCAGCACGATCCGACCGGTGGGCCCGGGCTGTCATCGGCGGCGGTGGCACCGCGCCGTGGTGCGCGAGGACTCCACTATTCTTGGAAGGGAAGAAAGAGTGGGTACGGGAGACCGTGGGGGAAAAGTGGCCCGGGTCGGAGTCAGTCAGGTCTCGCGGTCGGACACCGGGAAGATGGCGCGAGGCCGAGGCGTTTCGGATTCGGTGCGGTGCGTTGGGTTGGGACTACTCTGGGTTTGGTTGGTGGGCTCGTTGGTTCGGTGGCTGGCTCCCCGCACCGCACCGCGTGTGACCACGTGACGCGCGCTGGGCACGCGGCCGCTCTTTTCGCGTGCGGGAAATATCCGAGTCGCTCTGGACAAATCTGGGCCGTTCGCGGCGGTGTCCGTCTCGGGTGGGTGTGGCAGTGACGCCACCGACGACGCAACCACGCGAGCCCGATTCGAGGATCTGCTATGCTACGGTGTCCTTGTGCGACAAGTTCTCGTAGCCGAGGTGCATTGACTTTGCCAACTCAGGTGTATTTGACTCTGACTCTGTGAAAGAGAGAGGTATAGGAGTAGATGTTTCTGTGTACCGTACACGGATTACACGAGCGGTTCGAATTTACAGCATCGTTTCTGTTATGAATTCGGAGCAGGCTTGTAAATTGCCTTGGGATGAACCTGGTCCTTGCCGATGACGAAATCCGAGGAGGAAGTGCTTATCTGCGATGGTCTTTGTCATGGTAATGACTGACTGATGAGGTCATGAGCCATGCATGCATGGATCGAGGTGCATTGACTTTTGACTCTGTGAAAGAGAGATGACCGGTGTAAAATTTACATAATCCTGTGTACCGTACACAGATTGTAGTAGAAGTGGGTTTGACCTCTTACTTTGTTTACGATTTGACCAATCCTGCAAATTGCATCCGTTACATGGGCCGACTCGAGTTAGGCTAGGCCCAACAATAGTCGGTAACGGTTTCCTCCATGACTCCATGGGCTAAAATAATAAGCCCAGCCGCCTCGTCGGCTGCGGCCCAACTCTCGCCATCGCAAAGTCTCATCGCCGCTTCGCCGCAGCAGCCGCCACGCCCACTCGACACCAGTCACGCACGCCTCGCTCCCCCCGACGACGACCTCCTCCGCCGCCGCCGCCGCCGCCTCGGCTCCCCTCCGATTCACCGCGATGTCGGCGGCGATCTCCGGCGCCAGCCTCGTCCTCTCCTCGCCCCCCGCACCCGGGGCCCGGCCCCAGCCGCGCCCCGCGCGGGTGTCGGTCGCCGCCGCCGCGCCCGCCGCGCGACGTGGGGTCGTTGCCGCCGCAGCGGTGTCGAGCCCCGCCGTGTCGTCCTCTGCTGGTAAAGATGGTTAGTGTTTTTCTCGCGCCGCATTGAAGCGTTGTCGATTGCTCGTTGAGTCGTTGGGGAACTAGCGTGTAGTCAACTTAGTACTGACAGCTAGGGTTCTCGTCTTAAAGAAAAGGAACAGCTAGGGTTCTGGTGAGAAATGTGGTCTTGTTGAATCTTGAATCGAATCGATTTTTTTCAGTAAGAAATCAAATTTTGTGATCTGTTGGGGATGGCTATGAAGATTGATTGATTAATTAAATGCGAATATTTTAGTTCTCTTTCTTCGGAGGATTTGGAATATAATTGAGGGTGGTGCAAAACGTGGATGCAACTATGGTAGCTACAGATGAGAAATGATTTTGTGATATGAGTCCTTCTCGAGAGATCACACTGGATATATGGGTGATCAACCAAGAATCGGACAGATTTTCCTGTTTGACAATGCAAAGCAAAATCTGTTTTCTTTCCCCTTGATCTTCTCATCAATGTGATATTTTTCTTGATTGGATTCCGCTTCTCATGAACGTTGAACTACAATTATTTGTTAAGATAAGATTTTTGTTTTTCATTACTGTTTACATGGTTGGTTGTTAGCTGTTTTGTCCTACTTCTTTTTCCCCCCTGAAGATGCACATGTGCAACCGATTTAACTTTAATTTAATTTAGAACATGATCTCTCAATCTATGATATGCAATTTTAATGCTTGGGGCATCAATAATATTTTTTATTACTGATTCATGTGCGGTTCACTTCCTTAATTAAATGTTGTCATATCTTGCAGCCAAACAGATTCCTAAGGACTTTCTTCATATCGATGATTTTGACAAGGATACAATCATGAAGATCCTTAATCGGGCGATTGAGGTGAAGGCAATGATAAAGTCAGGAGACAGGAGCTTCCAACCTTTCAAAGGGAAGTCAATGGCAATGATATTTGCCAAGCCGTCAATGAGAACCCGTGTTTCATTTGAGACAGGATTCTTTTTGCTTGGTGGTCATGCTATCTACCTGGGTCCTGATGATATCCAGATGGGCAAGCGTGAGGATACCCGTGATGTTGCTCGTGTGCTTTCTGGATATAATGACATCATTATGGCCAGGGTTTTTGCTCACCAAGTATGATCATAAGGCCCATGAAATATGGCTTTTCCGTTTGATCTGTTTACCGGCACAATCTACTTGTACACAGATACAGAATTTATCCTACACATTAAATCTGCATGCTCCATACTGCTTAGTGATCAGAGTTAAGATAAAAATGTAGTAACTTATTTGGTGCTTGGGCACAGTTAGTTGTATACTGGATATTCGGAAAATCATTAAAATTAGAGAAGTAAAGCTTCAATAAAGTATGAACTTTGACAAAGTGTAGTTCTATAATCATCTAAGTGCCAACATAGAAATATTTGGATTGATGTCTTTTCTATAGATAAATGTATCTTATCTTCAAAATATTTGGATTGATATTCTCAACTTTCACAATATTTTGCTTTCTTTGTATGCTTAAAACTACAGACATACTTCACCTTTCTATGTTATCCCCATTCTGCACGCATGCATTGCTCATAGAATTCAACTAAAGGTGATTCCACCAAGCATTCTCATATCTTCCTAACAACTTATATGATCTTGCAGGACATTTTGGACTTGGCAAAGTATGCAGCTGTACCTGTCATAAATGGCCTTACGGATTACAACCATCCATGCCAGATAATGGCTGATGCACTTACTATGCTCGAACACATTGGTCGTATTGAAAACACTAAGGTAGATCATTTATTGCAACCTAAGGAACCAATGAACCATATATGCTTTCTTTAGTATATTGTGACTAATTCTCATCTTTTATTGTTATGAAGGTTGTCTATGTTGGAGATGGGAACAATATTGTCCACTCATGGCTTCGATTGGCTGCTTTATTTCCTTTACATTTCGTATGTGCCTGTCCTAAGGGCTTCGAGCCAGATGCAAAGACTGTGGAGATAGCCAGGATTGCTGGTAGTAAGATTGAAATAACAGATGATCCTATGGAAGCAGTCAAGGGAGCAGATGTTGTGTATACAGATGTCTGGGCCAGCATGGGCCAAAAGGAGGAAGCTGAATATAGGAAAAAAGTGTTCCAAGGATTCACGGTTCGAATACCCCCTTTTATGCTCTTGTTTCGATGTTCTGTCTGCAAAAGCTCATTTTACACATAATATCTCAGTAGTCCTCTCCATTATTATCTGCATATAGGATCTGGCTAATACTTTGTTGGAGCTCAATACTTTGTTTCTTTGTTCCTGCAGGTGGATGAAGCTATGATGGAGATGGCTGGGCCAAATGCCTTCCTTATGCATTGTTTGCCTGCAGAGAGAGGGATAGAGGTAACAGACGGCGCCATTGAAGCTCCCAACTCAATCGTATTCCCCCAGGCTGAGAACAGAATGCACGCCCAGAATGCTATCATGCTTCACGTCCTTGGTGCTTAGACCTACAGTCGTGTACCAGTTAAATGAATATTGATATCTGAATGGCGTTACTGAGGATTATTTCCGTTTTCGCGATGCAATCTTAGAGTTTCTCCCTGGGGTCTGAAGGGTAGAGATTTTGGAGAAGATCACCATGTTCAGATGCTTTGGATTGTCTGATAATACTATTTTGTACTTTTCGTGGTAGCTGCTTGTACTGTACCAGGTTGGTAAATCCTGAATAAATGGCGCACCTTTATAATCCATTTCCAAACTGTGTTAATTTTAGCTCTTGTTCAGATTTGACTTGTTCATATCAGTCTTTCCCTCTATCGCCTGACTCTAGCCACATTTTCCAAACCGATTGAAGTTATATAATCTTCCATGTTTGAGAGGAGGAGAAAGAAGAAAATTGAGAATATACTCAAGACAAAGATGAGCTATTAGAGTATGATTAATTAATTATTAATTATTTTAAAATTAAAAAATAAATTAATATAAACTTTTTAAACAATTTCCTATAGAAACATTTTAAGAAGGCTGCACCGTTTTTAGCTGTTTGAGAAACATGTGCACGAAGAACGCGGGCTAAATCGAGCCAAGCCCACGTCTCCATGGCTGCGATACGAGTTGCGAGAAGACACCAACCCACCATATTTGACATATTCGACGTATCCATGGTGCTGCGATACGAGTCGTGACTCGTGACCACCGTATTTGACGTCTCCAAGGCTGCGATACGAGTTCCTCGAGTCACGAGAAGTCGTTGGTGCAACCCAACATGTTTGAGGCTTGCAACAAATTACGCATGTCAAACAGCCTAGCGTCATACTCACAGGCAAGGTAACGCAGCATGGCGCTCCAAAAACAGCAGGTGCAAAGCTTCTCAGAAAGCACTAGACACAATCAGAATGCAGTAATTCATGCTTACACAGGCAAAATCACACGATTTGTCAAAAAGGATTCCAATGAGCCTCTATGTAAATGGTTGATTTCTATTAGGTAACCGTTCAGCAAACTGTCGGTTTGGGCAGCAGAGAGTTCAGCAAAGGGGTCGGGTGCTTGGGACCCGAGTATCTGACATGGCACACATGGAAAGAAAAGGTGCTGCTTCTTGTCTTAACATGAATAGTAGAAGGTATATATCCCCGAAGTACTGGTTTTAGACCATGTATGCTAACGTATGTCGTACTATTGATGAGAAGCTGTTCAGTGAATCATGTAGCCTCTGCAGTTGATCAACCTGGAGATCACTTCCTCAAGCTCTCAATGATGTAGGCGCCGTAGAGGTCCCTGTGGTGTAACAATTGATAGTTTAGTCAGTGGATTGATTGTGAAGACGACGGGATAAAGAATGAACGTCAGGTTTTGCTGAAGCATTAACAAGCAAAACTCACATTGAGTACTTGATTGCGTTGATGGCATCTTCTGCTGGGAGAAACTCATTGACAGCAACTTCTTTGTTCTCATTCTTCTTGTCTGTCAACACCACAGAAGTTTAATTATACGGTTCTAGTATCTGCAGTCAATTATCTACATTATAACATTTGGAAAAGGGAAGACATGGATATAGAATAAGAATATACAATCTTCGAAGAAGCGGCGGATCTCTTGAAGGCGGTGAGGGGGGATCTCCTTGATGTCCCTGAAGTGGCGGTATTCAGGGTCATCAGCACAAACAGCTATGATCTTGTCATCTTTCTCACCCTGTTTGCATCAAATGATCATGTGTAAGAACTCAAGCCATTAGATCATAATCACTTGGTACAGAATACCATTATTTCTTTCTTGTGTTGGGCTACTGACTAGGTCTAGGTGAAATCTCATCTATCAATCAACTCGTACTACTGTTTTTCTTTCATTTGTCCAGAGAGTAAAATCACATGGATGATGAATCAAGAAGAGTACTGTTGTTTTTGTTTCATTTGTTGGCTTAGAGAAATTTCATGCACCAAGAAATCCAAGAGTCTCATGGTAAACTACTTATCAATAAAGCATGGAAACCTGATCTAACAAAAGCAACTTCCATGTAACCAAAGATGGAGGAATTTCCCCTCTGTAAAAAAAAGCAAGGACATGATGGGATTTGACCTGATCAATCATAGGCATGAGCCCAATAGCACGAGCTCGCAGGAAACATCCAGGGACAACTTGTTCCTGTCAGGAGAGAAAAAGAAGCAATGTTAGAGAAGGTTTGTATATTTTCTTTTGAAACACACACACACACACATCCATCAGTTACCTGCATCAGGACGAGGACGTCCATGGGGTCACCGTCCTCACAGAGTGTGCGTGGAATGAAACCATAGTTGTGTGGGTAAACAACAGATGAGTAAAGAACACGATCAACCTGAAACACAGGTAAAATTTTCAAGTTCTCTTTTGTCAATGTTGAAAATAAGTCATTTATTGCAGCCCCTCCCATTATCCCCTGTAACTAACCATCCTACTTTTGATGGCACAGTCATAATGTTTGCCATTTAAAAGTTCTGATCAGAAGAAGCATGATTTTTGTACCATGAAGTGCTAATTGATAAGTGCCATTTGACCTCTTACATTTTGAGACAAGATATGGATTCAGTGCTTATTTCAAATTGGGAGAATATGCTCAGTGCTCATAAAGACCAAAGATTAACATGTAGCTGACACATTTAAGAAATATATGCATTTGCTCGAGTAAAATTAGTATGAGCTTTACCTTAATTAGACCAGTTGCCTTATCCAACTCATACTTAACCTTGCTGCCTCTAGGAATTTCAACCACCTGACAAAAAAAAATCATGCGGTTTCATAGCATAGAACTTAGCAATACCCCACAATCCAGCTAAAGACCAGGCATACTACAAGAAAGTGGTCTGCACAATCATTGAGTAACAATTGATTTGTGGATATAATCGAGTGCAGCAGCTTGATACATGTTTAAGCAAATGTGCACCAGAAATAGGAAACACATGGTCATTACTCAACATTGTCCCAGCATGTTTCAATAGGAGTAAGCATTTGACCCCCGCAACAATACAATATACGTAGTACTATATAAAGTGAAGTTTAGGTCGAGGATTCCAAAAGCCTAAGGACCAGGCTGTCAGTTCAGACAGTTCAGTTCCTATGACACCATGAGAGATTCCAACTATAAGGTAAAGAGCCAAATTGGCATTCAACCAATAAAATGACAAATCATATTTAGAGATTTAGTAGTAAAGGTAAACTTACGCAGTTGAAAACTGCTGGAGCTCCTGGACCTGCATTAAAGAGGACAATAGGCATCCAATAAGACAAATTTGGAACAAGAAATCATTCAGAGCACATAATAATTCAAGCATATATTGCAAGGAAAAGACTGAACAGAAAAAAATATATTCTGAGTGAAACATTGCAAGGTACCTATCTCCAGATCGTGCCATGGATGAGCAGCAACATGTTTTTGAGACATGGAAGAAAGGATGCGCTCGTTGAGAGCAGCAGGGGGGTATCTTGATCCCAGTGGGGCTTTTCCATCAGCTTCTCCAGCCATGGCTATATAAATTATAAATATGTCATTGAAAAGCCAAAATGTATTATCTAAATCAAGGATATGGCAAGCAAACAAGATACTCTGTAAAAACAGGTTAAAAAAGAAGTTAAAAAGTTATACCCAAACCAGGTTCTAAAAACTACTGGGTAAGTTGTCAATATTGTCCATCACTTATTAGATCTAACAATACGTTGAATGATTCAACCACCTTTTTATGGGAAGATAAGTTTCACACTGAGGCTTACTTTCAAGGATCGACCCCCGTCATAAGAATGATAGTAACAAAACATAGGTGCTACAAAGATATTGACGTTAGCGCTAGTGAACAAGCTAACTATGTAACATTTTGCTTCACATTACATGTAAAATACATTGTTCCCAACCCCATTCAACACACTACATTAAGATAAAGTACTGCATACAGTTAACTACTAACTTTTCAAATAAACTACTGCATATACTGTACCCTCTAACAGCACATTCTAGCAAACAAAGTATGCACTTATCCAGTAATAACGTCGCTTGCAATATGCATGATCTCAAGGACCAAGTAAACCTAGAGGTTTTGGTTTTTCTTGCAAGACAAAATAGTTTACAAAGAAATTGAAAACAGTTGCAAAGAGGGTACATATCCAAAATCTACACATCATCTGGTAAATGCTGCGAACTTAGGATGCAGAGAAGTTCCCCTTCTAAGTAACTTCAACGTCACATATACAAAAGGCGATTCGAAAGTGCCCTTCAAAGTAACTTCGAAACAACACTAAGAAAAGGTTCACTAAAGAACTGCAAGTGAGGCAAATTTAAGCAACAGGCAAGAATTGCAGTTAAACTAATAATCTATGCAAGTTACGAGCAGCTGTCAGAAGGATCGTACTAATATATTGATCGAGCTAGCTGCTAGTACGAATTTAATAACAAGAACTTGAAACGGTGACATCATGTCATAAGTGACTCCAGATGGAGACAAGGTGATGAACCTAGTCCTGGACAAACCACACATCAGACTTTTTGTAAATAAAAGGAATCATCCGCAACTGCAGGTGCGACAAAGAACAGCTGCTGGCAAGCAGAAGCATATCTCAGAGAGGAAACAATCACAACAACGAGCAGATGGTAGCTGCTGGCAAGCAGAAGCAGATCTTAGAAAGGAAACAATCACAACAACGAGCAGATGGGGAGTAAAGCTCTGAAAACGAAAGAATGCCGCTACATGTTTGGGAAACTCATCAGGAGAAGAAAAGTTGCCCCAAAAGGAGGAAAAAGAACACCACGAAACGAGAAATAATCTCCACTGCAAACACCACGAAACGAGAACTGATCTCCACCGCAAAACAGATCGAAATAGACACAGACAACAAACTAAAACTCGCCAAAAAGAAAAAAAAAACATCAGCAAGTTTAGTCGTAGTACTAGTAGAAGTAGCATTTAGTTCCAAGACCACCGAAATGTAGACGAAGACGAAGGAAAAGGCGGAAAAAATGGGGGAAATATCCTGCGTTGAAAAGGAAAGCGAAACCAACAAAAAGAATATTATCACGAACTGCATAGCCGCCAACAGATGAAGCACATGAAAAGGTGTCGAAAAAAAATCCAAAGTAGAATGACTCCCGAGACTGCACCACGACTCATCAGAGAACGAAACACACACAAAAAATACCCAAAAAAAAAAACGAAAATCCGCACAAAAAGCAGCGGAAGAACACAACACGCCGAGTTGGCGAAAAACCCGCTCGCTCTTACACTGCCACACACAGTACACACAGCAGCCGCACCGACCGTTTCCGAAAAACCAAACACCACGCGCCGCCACGAACAACCCCAAGCAACCACACACACTACGCAGCAAACCGTGGAAGAAGAGCCCTCACCCGCAGCGAGCCGATGAGAAGATCTCGCTGCGGCGGAGGAGGAGAATGGCTCCAACAACAACCGCACTGTTACAACCCATCACAGAAACGAACAACCCATAAAGAAAAATCTGAACAAAAAGTAGCGGAAGAACACACGGCGAGTTTCACGCGCTCACTCCACTCATCACACACACAAACTCACAAACACGCACGAGACGACGCCGCCACACAGACAACCCAACCAAACCGCAACCCGATCGATCCTACTCTACCGGGAGCGAGGCGAGGCGAGGGAGAGAACCCTCACCGGAGCGAGTCGATCAGGAGATCTCGCGAGAGCGGAGGCGGAGGCGGAGGAGGAGGAGGAGAAGCGAAACGAAGAGGACGACGCTCGCGTCCGCCTGTCCTGTCTAGTCTCGATTGGTATCTCGGCGAGGGCCTTTTTGGCGATGCGAGGAGGGGGAGATGGGTAAAGCCCGAGTAGGCGTCCTGGGGCCAGGCGCCGCCGCGTCGGGGGCCGTCGGATCGGGGATCGGACGGTGGGGATGGATCCACGTGTGGGATAACGCTTTAGTGGAAGCAGAGAGAGATGGGTGGGTGGGTTGGAGAGGGGTGGGGCCAGGCGAGGCGAGGCGAACCAGATTCTTTCCCACGACCACGAGAGGAAGAGAAGGGCATATACTGGGAATCGGGATCACTACGACACGACGTAGGGTAGACCTCGTCCACTGTGGACCATGCTGTACAGTGGCACGGGCACGTCGGCCACTGCGTCGCATCGCACCAATACTAGTACGGTATCGTGTACCGGCCGGACTGGCCCCATCTATTTTTTTTTCCTATGCTTATGCTTACCCGTTAAAATTTGAATTTTGAATTTTTAACCTTAAATTTATATTTGATTTTAGAGTTTTTTAATCAAAATTATTTTTCAGTTTTTGCTTTTAGATCGCTAAGAACACGTATATAAAATTTTTATTCACAAATTATTTTTCATTTGCGAAAGGATGGGGACAGTATGTACCGTGTACACGTGACTTCTTTTTTTTGTTTTTTCTTTATAAATAGTTTATTGTAATTTCTTTTTTAAGTAAATTTCACTTTAAACTACATTTTATTACCAGTGTTTCGCTTTGAGTCACCCTCCAACCAATGTTTTCATTTTGAAACCGGGTAATTTACCAATGTATCACTTACTCTTTTATCCATTTACACGCAATTTGTCATATATCAAAGAAACGGTCTACATACAACTAAGAAGGTTTATTGACAAATAGAAGGTAGCATACTCGAGGTCATTCATATGCTTTAGAAGAAAGTCGGGGTGGTCCAAAGTGAAACAAATGTAAAATTACTCGTCCCGAAATGAAAACATCATTTAAAACGGTGATCCAAAGTGAAACATCGGTCCCAGTCAAAAAAAAAGTGAAACATCGGTAATAAAATGTGGCTCGAAGTAAAATTTACTCTTCTTATTTAAAAAAATTACACAAGACGAAAACCAGTGCACATCTTAGACCTTAGGGAAAACATATTGAAATCTCATTTGTATGTGTCATATTTATGAGCATCAGGATTTCACCACTAATGCTTCCCCATTTATTGTAATTTCTAGTAGTGTGAAAGGTCGTAAGTTTCTTTTTATGTCTTTTTCTTTTCTAATTTCAAAGTGCCGATCCATTAGAATGTTGCAGGTAGTACACAGTCCGCAAGTTCTAGGAGTTAATGCACTGTTTTCTCTTTTAGGGAGTGTTATCTTACTTTTTTTAAATGGACTCATAAAGTTTCCACTTTCCAGTGCTACAATAATTGTCCTCCGTTTTATGACCATAGTAAGACTGTCGTTTTTATTTAAGAGAATTAAAATATTCAATGTGTTCAAAACGATATTATGACCATGAAAGATAAGGGGCAGCAGCGGCAGCGGGACAAGGTGGGGTTGGGTTGGACAAGAACGCCCCCGGCCCCCACTCCCCGCATTTTTCCCTGCCCCCCGGCCCCGCATTGGCCACCGGGTGGAAAACCTCACCCGCCCCAGGGGACCTGGCGGGTGAACGAGGCCCCTAACTCCCGAGCGAGCTTTAGTGACGACGACGTGCGCGCGCTAGGGATGGGGCGGGCCGGCGGACGAAGTCTTCTTGCGGCAGATGGGGATTGGAGAGGGACGGAGGGCGCTACCAGGGCGGCAGCCAGCTGGTCACACAATGGGGGCCATGGGGGGCGGTATCTCTTGCGACGGAGGTCGGAGGAGGAGGGACGGGGTTCGGCATCTCTTGTTTCATTGCTCAGTTTCTAATAGCGGTTGTATCATAAAAAATGTTTTTATCCAATGTAATACACGGGCATTTTTTCTAGTAAAACACAAAAGGTACATACACTTATTTCTTCCCGTACGTTACATTTCGAAGCCAGCTATGCATGGTTCGGTTCGTCGATTGTACCATACGTAACATAAGTCCATAATTTGGTTTGCATTTGCTTTGCTCCGGATCCCACACTTCCAAAATGTAAACACGATCATACTCACAAGAAACTTCATTTCTACAAAAACTGACACACACCGAAGACATGCTCTCTTTTGTATTACACCTTCACAAGAATCCTAGACTGGTCGTGTTGATCTGACTGGCAAGGTCTTCCTGTGGATGCTCATGAACTTGGCAACAAATTCTGCACGACAAAAGGAAAATGTTATGTTTTAGGGGCTGTTTTTGGGTAATCCATAGTGCAAGTGGCACTTGCAAAAAGTATAATGATGGAATGTGATTTTGTAACTTTTTCGCCCTAAAGAAGAAACAATTTTCAAAGATTGAACATGATAGGCAAGAGTGGTTCAGAAGACACTGCACTTCAAGAAGAAAACGGTCTTTCAACTGGACTTGAATATAATACTACTCTAGAAACTGGAACTACGATTTTTGTTGGAGAATACTGCCAGAAGCAGGATCACCAGAAAACCGAACCTTGAAGCTCATACTAGGAATATTCTCACTTTTTAAATCAATTAAGAGGGGAAAATGTTCCAGAAGAAAACCTAAGCATTTGCCACAAGCTAGACTGGCAAATGCTTGATTTTACAACCAACTCTGTGGAACACATGCACTAACATAGATGGTACTCAGACAAGGGTAATACTGGAATACATAAAAGCTGGCAAATTACCTTCCAGTTTCAACAATGCACTTGCGCCAACGGGCAATCTCTTATCCTGGAATTCAATGCCCATACATGATTATCATAGACCATACTATTAATGCATGAAAACAGAAACACGGCAGAGCAAAACTCACATAGTAGGCATGCCAATAATAAACCTCCCTCTTTATACTAGATTGGATTCCCTTCAGAAATAGCTCTGCAAGCTTCTGAGAATGATCAAGATAAATGTCATTTCCATGGTTACATGTGAAAAGATAATAGCATGCTTGAAGTTAAATATACAATTCCAGAAAAGGAAACTGACGTTTGTTTTGTAATGATTACCTGGAGTATTAGTTTAGGAGGTACAAATTCAACCAAGAGTTTCTGAAGCTTGCCTCTCACCAAAAATAACCTACATGGTGTTTTTCATGCATTACATAAAAAGAATTGCAAATATGTGATCACAGTTCAATCCCACCTTTCTGTATTGAATGTCAGTTAACAACGAAACTCATTCACTCGGTGACTGATAAAAGTTGACACAGTATAAAAGTATCGGTAGCTAAACATTCAATGACTGTTTGTGGCTCCAAATGTCTAACCTTTTAGGAGAAGGGTCATCCAATATTTCTGCAGCAAGTTCCTGCAGAACATTCTCCCATCCTAATGGTATAGCTTGTCCATCAATGAAGGGGTAACTGGTAAACGGAAGGGAAGCAAAAACAGAAAATAGATAATGGGAATATAGTGATATAAATAAAAAGGAATTAATACTATTCAGAATAGACAAATATGGCAACCATACTTGTTGGCTTTGCATGCCTCCAAGGCCAATATTGCCTCCCTCATGTTTTGCCTAGATTGACTTGCGATGGTAGCAGCAAAACTTGAAGGAAGATCAAAACTTTCTTTCTTTGATATGTAAGTAAGAATATCAACAATCTGATAATCTTTTCTATGTTAGTCAGTGATGTTATCCAAATAATGGAGTGAAGCACAATGCTGTGAGCAAGAAACCTCACCTCGCGTGTATTGGGTACACCAATGCAAATAAGCTTGCAACGGCTCTTCATTGAATCGAGAATATGGGACTCGTCCTGGCAAGTCATTAATATCTTGTGTGTGCCAGAGGATGAATCAATCATCCATTTTATCAAACGTTGATTACTCTCACTAACTTTGTCAACATCATAGAGAACAATTACTGCAATCAACAGATAAAACAATCATGATAGGAAGGCTTCAAATGAAATGGATTTCAAATAACAATGTTTCAGAAGATGGATATACCTTTGAATTTCTTTCTCACAGATGGATCAGTGGTTTTCTTCTTATTTGTAATTTCATTTGCCAAATCCATCAAAACATATCCAGCATTCTTCGAATAATACCTCAAATTAAGCTCCATATGGTGATCACTAGATGACAAAGGGACAAGAATGGGCATAGATGTAGAACCCTGCCAAAATCAGGGAAACCCTTTGCTCATTTTAACTCCTAAAAATGATTTTTTTTTCTGTGTGGTGGATTCTGTTTTTCAAATATGAATGATCATGTGACACAAAAATAAGTCCCAGTCAGCAAAGGGCACCATGTTGTGTTGTAAATTAAGTAGAAAGTAATGCAGCAGGTCACATGATATGTCATATGCACATGTTAAAATTCTAGAGCAATACTGAATTTCGGTTTTTACTCAGCCCCAAAGTTGTTAAGATGTACGTAGATACAAATAAGTAACCCCGCCACATAGACAAGTTAGGTACAGACCACAAACATCAACACAGCACTTCATCTGTATTTTTACTAAAATTAGCTAGCACTATTCACTAATCTAGAAACCAAACTATGGGAAACTAACTTATACTTCCTAATTTAAATTATACACTTCGATGGCAGCACTAACCTGGCCACTGCAGCTCTTCAAGTAGTGAGAAACCTGTGAAAAAACAACATGAAATACTTAACGCAAGCTATGAGTATATAATGACAAAGTTTTTCCTTTTTTCAGTCTTTAAGTTTGTACATTTAGAGAGGAGTCACCAAAGATCTCAGTAACTACGGCTCTGCACAATGAACTCTTTCCTGTTCCTGGAGGTCCTTTGAAAATGATATGCGGGCAAAACTCAGTGGAGACCTGGTGAAACAAAACGCTAAAATTTAGAAGACTAAATCACTAACTTTGAGCAACGGGGATGACAACATGTATAAAAGTATGACCATGCAACTGCTAAGTAGATCCATGCTTATTAGCAATTCCCAGAACTAATTTAGTCAGGAGGTAGAATGGGCAGTTCGTCCAATAAAAGATAACAAGGATTACAGATCTATAAAATTCTGTTTAGTTAAGCGCCTGAAAGAGGTTACCAACTGTTTAAGCTGTTCAATTTGCTCCCTGTGACAAGTAAATCCACCAAGAGTTCTCGGACGATATTTATCAGCCCAGAAAAGCCTAATATTTTCCACAACAAGAGCCTTCTGAATGAAACTCGATTCAGATTCGTCGGTTGTTTTGCTGTTCGGTGATTCTGGTTTTCGGCATGTCTTTCCAGTGATGCATGGAAGCCAAGAATCATTTTGCGCCTTTTGCATGTTGGAGGTGAATTTCATGACTCCTCCAACTAATTTCCCAGTGAAATCACTGAACTTTCCACTGTCCCCACTATATCTGCCACTATTAAACTGGTTACTCAAAGTGGTGCCACTATTTATTTGTGTGTGCCAACTAGTACCATAGTTGGAATTCCTAACTGTTCGTGAAAGGCCTGTCTGGGCTGAAATAGATTTTGGTGTTTGGGCTAAAGTATTGCTATTTGCTTCAGTACCATAATTCTCAGCACGGGCAGTTTCTGAGGTCAAGGACTTGTCATTGTTATGCTTTGTTGGTGTTCTCTGAATTGGAGCCCTACAGTCACGAGAGAAGAAGATGTCACCTGTAGGTATGGACTCTGTACTCGTACATGCATACTCATTATATCTGGAATTAGGCCACTTGCCATTCGCAATCAACTCATTGATCTCTTGGGAACAATTTTCTGCATGTGAATCCTCTTTGATATTGTCAGCTGATTCCATTTCCCCCTGTTTGGAGATAAGATTAGTGCCAAGGAATGCAGGAGCTCTAGGAGGATGCTCCTTCTCATGAGGCCGTAGCTTTGGCGTGGAAATTGACCGGTTGTGGGAAAATTTTTCCTTGATAGATGACCGACTAAAGCTTTCCATTGAAGGCCGAAATCTGGGAGGTGTTCGGTTGCTCTTCTTGCGTAATTCATTCTTCCCACCACCGTGTGAAGAATTTTGGTGCACTTGTTCCGTGAACCTTGGAGGAGTAAGGCTGTTTCTCAAGTTTGAAGTTTTCTCATTAGGATACTCTCTTGTATGGTTAGGAGACAAGTTTTGCCTTCTAGCACCAATTTGGGTATTCCTACCTGATGGCAACATTGCATCGTTCCAAGGGCTTTCGTGCCACTCAGTTTCTGTGTCTGAAGGTTCATAGCCACTCTTGTGCTTTGTGGAAGAATCGTTACGAGAATGTCGATTGTGTCCTGAGCTTCTCTCTGCAGCTAACATTCTCAATCCCTCGAACAGTTAAATGCTTATGTGGCTTAGAAAACTATAATCTTGTAATATCAACAGAGCAAAGAACTATCTCTCGAACTTCAAAGCTTCTGTGGCTTAGCAAACTGCAATTTTGGAATATCAATAGAATAAAGTAAAAAAGATTATGCAAATTTCAAAAATTAATTAAGTAATAAAACAAATCAAGATTCATTATGATGTAAATTAAAAACTTAAATGAATATAATGCAACTAATACAAGGATTAAGTAATTCACTTCCATAATTTCACTTGGCAACAGAGCTTGTAAATTAACAAACAGAGAACGATTTAGATTGCTATATAAAAGGGAACTTTCTGAACATGCAAAATACAAAATGAGTTCATGACTTTATATGAACTTACGTTCACTTTATTCAGACTCACAGATCACAGTAAAATCAAAATGCAGTGTTGCACGGATTTCACTCTTCCTTCATTCCTACATGGCATTCTTCAGTATTACAATTCTGGATTGCTGTGGGTCGATTTGTTTATATGACCTTACAAATAGTGTTCTGGTGAAAATCTGGCTGGGAGAAAATGTATAAAACAACAGATCAATGTGGTCTCAGTATGAACTAGCTGAAAACCCTAAACTTTCTATATGGAAGCAAAATACCTAACTAGCTAACTCCTGTACAGGGAAACTACAGTTCCAGAGATGCATTACTAAACAAGTCACATTCCATAAAATGAAAGTGGTAGGATTTGATCATTTGAAAATGGAATTTACCAAGTGTTTATAGGTTCTAATTAGACAACCGTAGAGTTTCCAATCCTGTATAGTACCCTAGCTTAGTTCTAGAGATTTAAACCGCATAGGACATAATGAATCTATAGAATCAATTTTCTGACTCAAAGTAGATAACCATCAAGTTTCCAATCCTGGATGCAACTCTACCTTGCTTCTACAGACTTAAACTGTAGAGAAAATAATGGATCTAGAATCAAATATCTGACTGAGTTTTGCCAATATCTCATTCTTAAGGTGTTGCAGTTTCCAGGGTAAGGAAATGGGTGATGCAAATTTTGAATCAAATAAATAGACAGATCAAGGATGAATCAGGAAAAGTTATTACCTGAAAGAGCAGTATAGTGTTCTTCCAACATCCACAGTTGGAGGGCCAAAGGGAGGACAAAAGCAAGAACTATAAAGAGACAAATAAGAGGACAAAGACAAGAAACACATATTTCAATTTTATTTTTCTGTGTTGGCATTTTTGTCTTCTTCCTTTACTCCACCAAGGAGAGAAGAAACCAAAGAAGAAGAGAGGAACCATCCATTCTTCTCCACTCCCTAGGCTGCTCACTATAAAAATTGTCATCTATTCCAAAGAAGCTAAATATATCCCTAAAAGGAGGACATATGTAGAATAGAACCTGCAGCTGTATGATCTTGCATTTATGCCTTATGTATTGATCCTTCATCGACATTTTCTCATCCTGTCAATCTTACTGACGTCAATAAGCACAGTATGCAACATCTGCTAGATCTTCACAAACATCCACCATACATAACGTATTTTCTGAAGGAGTATGGATAAGTTCTGAGGTTCATTACTAAAAGACCATGTCATGCACATGATCAAATTTTGCCATATTATCAGCAGATTGTTGAGTCGATCTTGAAACTAGTATTACGTCCACTGGTTACTACTCCTTCCATCCCACTCAATAAGGCACGCATGCATTTTAATATTTAACTCTTTAAATATTTGACCAATATATATTTTATTATAAATTAAATTTCATTTGATGAAAATAATATCATTGGATTGTGATTTTAATTTACTTTTATGTGATTATAATTTTGTTGCTACAAACATTGTAGTGTATGAGAAATTTAAAGTCAAAGATTAATTTTGAAGATTGTGCCAAGTTTGACCACGCCTTAATGAGTGGGGCGGAGGGAGTATGTCAGTCGCACTAAAGTCCTAACTGAATAAGCAAATTGACCTTGGTGATTGCAAAAAGAGAAAAAAAAACAGCATGCGCTCTTGGAAGAGACATGTTCAGAATTCCAATTAGGCCATTAGCTTTCAATAATTAGTTGACCATTTATCAAATATTCATGCCTAGAGAATTTATTAAAGTAAGTTATCTAATGTCCATGAAGTTTAATTTTGTATTAGTTTTGATAGTTAGAGAAATCTAGACAAAATCTTAGAGCCAAATAATTGGCAGGGAACAACCAAACAAGATCATATTATTGAATGAGATTAATTGAACATACAAACTAAGACTTGATTGTCATTTTGTAATTCTTTCAAAATACCATTTAACAGAAGGGTATTGTTTAAGAGCAAGATACAAGAATAATATCCTTAAGTCCCTAGCAAGTTGAGGTAGGCTAGAGATGAAAGGTAATATAACTAATAGAGGTAGGAACGGTACTAGTACAGGAAAAAACAAATATTTAATATTCTAAAGCAATTTATCTAAATAATCGTCCACTGTGGTATAATTTACATGAGGATACAATTGAGTTCCTTCCTTTCTCGAGTCAATTTCAAAATATGTTTGATCACCCTTAATAAATGTTGAATATATAAATATCAAATCCATCTTCAAGGGCAATGGTGCATCTGCAAATATTAAAATAGGATATATTAGAATGAAAGATATGAACTATACAAGAATAGCAATACAAAAGTAACCCAAACATGAATCAGCCCCATTGCTATCTAGCAGATTCCAAAGTTAATTTGCAACCAACAAATAGAAAGGTTTCACAATTTCTTCCAATTTGGTCAGTTCCATTCTGTTTAGGAAGGACTTACGAACAAAGCAGTGTACATCTACTTTTGGTCAAACATAAGTGAATGTTTGCAACTCTTCTGGTGAAGTTTACAAAAAATAATCAGATAAATTTAAAACAAAACTGCAAAGGTTTGATCATGAAACTGCAATAGAAACTACTTTCAGAAACTTGGATTAGATTATTTCTAATACTGCAACCAAACGCAAAAAGGTAAAGACTCGATAATGAAGGAAATAACCCTGACAGCAGGACTTTTGCAAAAACAAGTGAAACAATGTGACTTCAAAGTTATTTACAGTTTTACACAATTAACGGGTTATGGAAACCTTCAGTTTGGAAGAACTTATCACTTACCTTCAATGTTTTTCAGGAGTTGTTCTTCTGTGATATATATCTTGTTCAGGAATTTATTTATTTTTTTCTCCCAGAGGTCAACCAATTCATTCATTGAGTAGACATTTCCCGAGGGTCTCAGATACAGCGTATTGTTTAATGTCCTGGGATCATCTATGGTGCAGATCGTGAATTTAGCAACATCAGTCTCTTCAACAAAAACTCCTGCAAAGAATAGTTCTCCGTTGAGGTTAAAAATGCAAAATGTGAAAGAACCTCTTTTTCTTTACAGGAACCAAACAACAGACTGGTGAGAAGCTGAGAAGTAATATGCAAAGACCTCTATTGTTTCCATCACCAAATATCTTAACTTCATCTCTTGGAGGAGCATCGAGTCCTGGCTGAACAAGTGACGGAAGCAAATAACGCATCAAGAAGTTGCAGCAGATGTAGGTGTGAGGAATGCATTCGCTCTCTATTAAATGGCGTATTTCAATTTTCTTCTCATAGAAGCCATGGTCCATGCCACAAATTTGAACCTTTGTGGGATCAAGTCCAAATTCCGCGGGAATAAATCTCTGCAAGAACTCATTGCAAAATTAAAAGTGATGCTTTCATTTTCATAATGCAGTAATGGTCAATTGGTCATAGTGCAGAATCAAGTAATAAGACTTACACTCTGGAGGTTGTCCAACAAACTACTAATATGAGTAGAACTGGACATGATAATGTCAAAACTAACAAGCCTACCAAAGGATAGGCATTTTTCTAAGCGTATTTCAGTTGTTAGTTGTCTACACTGCAGTGCCACCTACGTTTTGGATTTTTTTCCCTCCATTATTTTTCAATAAGATGGAACCGAATTAAAACTTTGTCGATATCAGTGTCACATTTCGTTTCACCCTCCATTCCTTAGTTTTGACATTTTTACTGTGCATTTTCCTAAACTTCTAATCAACTGTTCTCGAGAATAAACAGCCAACATCATGTGACAATGCGACATATTCCGATATCAAAACAATCCGTTTATCCGAGCAACCATGAGTTGTGAGCTCACCTTCACGCACCCAGCATCCTTAATAGCCCGAATCAGAAGCTTCTGCTCGAGCGCCTGCTTCGTGGGCACCGCGCAGATGACGACATCCACCTGCCGCACCGCTTCCAGCAGGCTCGGGTAATCTTCGAGCGATCCCTAAACCACAACTCCACAAGTTCAGGCATTGGAAAACCGACGTCGATCGAAGAGATTCCCCATCTATCGGCAGGTGGAAGGGTGGGGGCCTGGGGGGGCTCGCGGAATGCCGCGCTGGTTGTTACCTTCACGACCGTGGCGCCGGCGAGCGACGTGAGTGGGGCGGAGTCGGGGACGGCGAGGTGGTGGGGGCGGACGAGCGCGAAGGTGGGGTGGCCGGCGGCGAGGCTGGCGCGCACGAGGCATCCCCCGAGCCGCCCGGTGGCGCCGACCACCAGCACCCTGCTCCGCGTCGCCTCCTCGCACATCGCCGCCGACGCCACTTGATAAGATCTAGAGCGTTCGGATAAATTAAGGGGAGAAAAAAAAAGAAGAAAAATTAACTGGAAGTAATGTTGGGCCGTTGATTTGGATCGAACGGCTCGCTGCAAAGTTCGCACATATATAAGTTTGTTGTCAAATTCGGTAAATATATAAGAAATTTTGCCAAAATTTTGACAATACTATCATCTTGTCAAAATTTTAGCATTGCTAAATTTTAGTAAAGTTTATTTTAGCTACAATCTAAACATGTCCTGATTCCCAACATTTACAACATGGTAATTTTTAGCTTTGGATTTTAGATAATGGAAGTTAATTAATTGGGTCTACCCCAGCTTCAGCATAAAATACACGCAACCCCAAAAAAAAGGAGACTACTAAAACCTCATCCAAGCATAAAAAGTTCGTAAGAAACATGAAGATTAGTGGCTATGGCCTATCAAACGCAGACTAGATCGCCGCTATGCTCCTCGGTAAAAAAAACTCTCATACTATCTAGTCTAGCTATCGTGATAGCACATCAATAGTATCATATAATCCCAGTTTGTAAAGGGTAATCGATGTACGTAGCCACCATGTAACTAAAGTAATAACATGCAAAGAAGAAGATACCACATTGTCATTAGAAAAATAACCCCATTTCTGCTTAGCCAAATGGACTAACAAAGAGTTGTTGCACCTATCAAAAGCAGATTTCTCGTGTCTTTTAGGTACACGTGAAAGCCACCTCTAAACATATAAGTAACATTGCAAGTTGGTTATAAATTAGAAGCCATATAAATTACAGACCATACCAAAAACGAGATAAACGACATTGGACGAACAAATGATGGGTGGTTTCATCCTCGTGACAAAAACAAAAGTCTTACTATCTTTTTATTTTCACTTAGCTAGATTATCCATGCTAAGAATTATTCCCCCGACATAAAAACCAAAGGAAAATCTTGACCTCTAAAGGTACTTTTATCTTTGAAATGTGTCTATTGATATTTGGGACCCCGGTATAAACTAGAGCTAAGTAGCGGACAAAAAGACTCTATTAGGGTGAGCTTCCAACGAAACACATCTTACACTCATGTATCAAAACCAAATCAGCTACACGAGACAATATAATTATGTCATGCGGCTAATTTTACACCAATTAGATCCCTCGCCATGAAAAGCTAGGTAGGTTGGTTTGGAAAATCCACGAAACAGTTGACTGTTTATGTCTTACTATGTTATGTTATGTTACAGGGATAAGGATACCAATATCTCAACAATGTATTATCTAACCACTTATCTTTCTAAAATCAAATCTTATTTGAAATCCGTCCCTATTACAAAAGGATCCAAACCGGAAAATTCATATTTGACCTTCATGAGGCTAACCTGAAAATGAGAGTCCCCCGCTTTTCAATGAGTCCGAGATAAAGGTTATGATTACAAATATTTATTACATAGTATATATTGCCACGGTCCATCGGTGATAATAAATAACTTATATAATCACTTGCTAAGTAACGCTATATTCTTTACCTTAAGGTTATGAATTGAAGCTTCAAGTTTGAATTTTGTTTAATTTCGAGCGGATCTCGCGATGGCAACGAGGGATTTCTCAAAAAATTTGTTCGTCAGCTAGGTAACAAACACCCCAACACTATACAAAGATCGCTATAAGCTAAAATCACTACTAGTAAATCATTTATCATTTTTAACTAGCTTATAGGAGTACAATTGAATATCGCATTGTTTCTCTTCCAGATTTATTGTTGATCACACGGATTGGAGAGCGGGCTCTTGCTCCGGCTCCGGCTGACCCGCCGGCTTGCCGGCGTCGAGGGAGGCGAGCCACTCGAGCAGCGCCCTGTTGAACTGCTCCGGCGCCTCGTCGTGGGGGCAGTGGCCGGCCTGGAGGTTGACGACGGTGGTGTCCTGGTAGAACTTCTTGATCTGCGCCGCCTTCGCCGGGCCGACCCACGGGTCGAGGTCCCCCCACAGCAGCAGCAGCGGGCACGACAGCTTGCTCAGCAACCTGTCCAGCGTGTACCGGCTCTGGTTCGCCATGAACCGCGACATCAGCCTGTAGTACACCTCGCCGGCGTTCGGGTCCGCCGCGGGCGCCGTGATGGAGCCGATCAGGTAGTCGTCGACGTTGGTCGCATCCTTGTACACCTGCGCGAGATGAGCAGCAAGTCAGCAGCAAACGGAGCAAAAGCAATGGCGCGAAGGTGTTCGTCACGACGACGGTTCAGGTTGCTTACGCTCTTGAGGACCTTCTCGACCCTCGCCGGCTGCTTGGCCTGCCAGAAGAGGAACCCGAGCACGACGCGCTGGAACGCCTCCTTGAGCGGCCTCACGACGAGCCTGGTCACCGCGCCCTCCTCCTCCGCCGCCGCCGGCGCCGGCGCCTCGGGCGGGCGGTTGGGGTCGCCGAACTGGCCGGCGGAGTTGAGCAGCACGACGCCACGGACCAGCTCCGGCACCTCGGTCGCCGCGAACAGCGTCGTGAAGCCGCCGAGGCTGTTGCCGACGACGACGGCCGGGTCCTTGACCACCTCCCGGAGGAAGTCGCGGACCTGCTCCATCCAGATGGTGGCCTCGTACTCCACCAGCGCCTTCTCGCTCCAGCCGAACCCGAGCAGGTCAATGGCGTACACCTTGTACTTCTTGGCTAGCTCTGGTATGTTGTACCTGAAGATTTTCAGATATTTAGCACCAAATTTCAGCGTGTGTTAGTTCAAATGCTCGGCCATGGTGCTATCTACAATTAATCACTCTTCTATCAGTAAGACAGTAGTCTGCATATTGCATACTAGTCCCTAAACTTGGGAGATGGTAATGGTTCTACGACAAGCAACTGAACCAAAATGATTCTAACCTCCAGTGGAAAGCGGAGGCGCCGAATCCGTGGATGAGCACGATGGGCTGGCCGGCGCCTTGCTCGACGTAATGTATCCGGCGACCCCTCCATGTCCAGAAGTTGTATCCATCAGCCTTGAACGGCAACCTCTCCAATGCTACAAAAACAAACCGAGAACTTAATCGCAATCGCGTTTTCGCAGCTCAGACCTCAGAGCATCGATTGGTCGTTTACTACAACACAAGAATCGATTGCCAAGTGACGTGCTACTACTATTCAGTTCATAGCTAAAAAAAACCTTACTAAGTTGTACTGTTGTAGGTACCTTGGGCAGAGCCGTTGGAGGAGGAGAGCATAGAGCAGCAGACGGAGAGGGTGACCCCCTTGGTCACGAGATCCCTCCTCTGCATCATCACCAGCTTGCCTCCTCCTCCTACCAAGAAATCAAACAAAGCCGCCCGCAAGGTAAAATAAAATGCAAATAAATAATGGAAAAAAATAAAAAATGAACCAAGATGCGCACCTTCGAGGGCGGTCTGCGGGGAGCCGCGGTGGCGGCGGCGCGCGGAGGCGGTCGGGAGGGCGGCCGCGCACGCGACCGACATTGGCGGCGCAGCAGCAGCGGCAGCGGCAGCGGCGGGATTCTTGGAGAAGAAGACGAGAGGCAGAGAGCTTGGTAATTCGTTGGGGACAAGCGCCAAGCTTTGTATAGGTTTCCGCAGTGAAATTTGTGTGGGCGGCGGGCAATCGGGCAGCCGTGGCAGCGTCCGGGCCAAAGGAGTTCGAGAGGGAGACAGAGATCGACGGAGGCAAGCGACTCTCTCCCGTCAAAGAGTTCGGTGGTGACGTCGAGGTGTGGCGGGTGAGGCCACCAGGCAATGGGCCTCCTGATTGTGATTAGCGTGTGGGGAATCTGGGCTCATTGACTGGCTGGGCCGGCCTTGTCTGCGCGCTGCTTAAGATGCTACTGCTAGTACGTACTTCGGATCGAAATTTCGGACCCAAATTTCAGTTCTATCAGAGCATCCACATACGATATTATTTTGGCTGAAATTTTTATTTTTTTATTTTTTCGTGAATTTGGTAATATGTTGTTTAAATTTGATCAAATTTTATTTAAAAATTTATATAATTTCGGACCGAAATTTCGGTATTTCAGCCACCACCGATAAAAACCCTAAACCGAGAGATAAAACCCTGCGTACTAGTACTCATAAATCATAATCCAATACTTCATACTTCAGGATCTTATACATATGTTTACCATTGGTTTAGAGAAAATTCAATCTACAGCATAGAAAAAAATGTCGGTACTTAGTATAAATTTTTTCCCCTTCCGACTAGAAAAACATGTCACTAGTTTTTATTCGATTCGTAGCACTTCCGTCACATTTGTCATCCACTCCTCCAAGTCAATTGTTTGGCCATGATTGGGGATGTGAAAAGATGAATTTGCCCTTTATTCCAACCAAAAAAGAACTTGTGATGCTATTGTACGCTCTACCGTATCACTTGTGACTTTCATGCTGTGAGTGCAAGTGGGCTTCGATGAGGTATGGTGTGAGAGCGCCAGCACCCATCAGCATGAGACTGGAGGGCGAGCAGGAGGGATGTGCAAAGGAGGGTGAGCATGGAGCCATTGAGGGAGGTGAGGGAAACACCGGATGCGGACTCGAAGAGGGAGACGCCGACATGGACAGAAGAAAGGCACTGGAAGTTGGCGGGGATGAGGTGACTACCTTGAGAGCAAGGGGTGCTCGCTCCGAGAGGGCATAAGGAGGAGGGAGGCGAAGGGCGTGGTGGGGAGTGGGAAGGAGACACGGTGCATGCAGTGGGTGTCGACGGAGAAGGTGGGAAGGGCAGCGTGAAGGTGGGAGATCAGGGAGACCTAGATCCTCTACCACCACATGTCATCGTGTCGACGGCTGTCCTCGCCCTTCTTGTGATATCAACACAAGCCAGGTCCAGCCTAACCAAGTCACCGTGCTATACAGGCCGGAACATGCGTAAATTAGTTTTTCTCCATCCCAATTCACATGCATGAACGGCAAATATGACGGGAGTGCTACGAATGGAAGAAACATGTGCTTCTGGTCAAAAGGGGATAATTTTTGTGCTTTTTTTTACCAACCTTTATTTTTTTTTTGCTATTGACCTATTGTTTGCTGCAAAAAAATGTCGATCTGACTTTTTTTACACCATCTTTTAAGGTGTAAAACTTTTGAATACAACTATAGCATAATTAATACTATAACTAAATTGTCTTGTACATATAAGTATTGAGTTTAAAAGTTACAATGTAATTATACTATAATTATATATAGTTGTAGTGTAGTTACATTATAATTTATTGAAAATTTTTCACCAATAAAACTAGCGGCAACTTTTAGCAATTCCTTCTTTTCTTTCTTCTCGATTACATGTTAGACATACACAGCTACGCGTGCATAACATACTCCTATTGTCGTAGATGCATAAATGTGTTTTCCTATACAGGTTCAAAGAAACAAAAGGTCAGCCGAATATCCCTGACTTCTTTCAATTTGAACTGCAAGTGTATCTGTGTGTGCATAATATTTATGGGTATTTTGTTTCTTGTGATAATTTATGCAATAGCTATTTTCTTATGGTCCAAAGCAGTTTGCAGGAAACCAATAATTGAGAAGTGAAAGGAAAGAAATACAAAGAGAATTCGCTCGACTTCTCAAAGACGACAGCAACAAAGAGGGTTGAGTTATCTTCCTACAGAACTGAGATCAACGTAATCAGTTCATGTGTTCCAAACAAACTTTGCGGGATAAAAGTTTTAAGGATTCCATCCATGGAGGACCATTGTCCATTGAACTCCTAAATGACTTTTCAGAGTTCTTATTCTTACGTTTTCTTACGTTCAGAATCTATTCGTGTACTTGCTACTACTACATTTTCTACTCCTGCCATCCTGTGTGTTCCTCAGAGAATCCCTTCCTACCCCCGAATCGTGTGATTCAGCGTGCGTGCGTGACTGGGCTTGTCAACAAAACTGATACTAGTATTCAGTCAAGAATCTGCAGAACTCCGTGCTCGCTGCTCATGATTCCATTCGCAACTGGAGCTTGAAAAGGAGGGGCAACTACGCGCGCAACGCGAAGCCGTTGCCTGGAGTATTTTACTTCCCGCATGGGCAACTACTCCGCATCTGAGAGCGCGCCAATTAACCGCATTTCAAAACAGCACACAACGAAGGCTGACCAGGTCGTCCAAGTCCAGTGACTGACTGGTGGACCCGTAGCTGGCAGGGCCCCAGTTGTCAGCCACGTGGATGGCTTCAGGACAAACACGATTGGAAACAGCATTAAAAGCATGTACAATAGCAGACTATAAACCAGCTATAAACATATTTTAAAGAGATAAAGAAAGAGAGAGAAGAACAATGGGCTACAGATCTATAGCCAGCTGCAGCACGGACTCCAAAACGTAATATGTATATAATAGGTGGGACCAAATATTAATAGTATAGTAAACAACTATTATATGAATTGGCTATTACATTAGTTATAGATGATTTGGAGCTAACAGTAGATTGTACTATTGTATGAATTGGCTGCACTGTTAAGCTAATAGTGAGCTAATTGGGGAGTTTAATATATGCAGCCTTGGGGATATCTAGTATAGTGCAGAAACCTTTTTTTGTTTTGCAACCTTTTCTGAACTAAACAAGCAAAAGAAAAGACATCGATAAAAGGGTGTGATTAGAATATAGCTACTGGGCTGCTGTCTGCGTCCTCTGAAAGAGGAAAATGGTGGTCATCAACTCTCATCATTCATCATTGTGGATTACAGGGACCAGCGGTCCTCTCTTAATCTGGTCCGCTTTGCTAAATAGATTAGCTCTCGGGCGTGTATTCTCTGTCAATTTGGTATATTGTTCCATCAATTGCTTATCGAGGATACCGAAGATAAAATAACAAATTGGTGTTCCTCCCATTGGAAAATACCCCAAAACAGAGGGAATATATGATCGTGCGGATATTTTTAACCTTTTTCTACTGATGATGTAGAAAAACTCTGTATCATTAGGCATTCAACTAAGCCAAAATAATTTGGCAATTTTAATTTTTGTTGGTACAAACCAAACATATAACTATTTTTGGTAGTACGAAATTATTTTTTGGCTTGATTAAGTTTGACTAAAACCAAACTTACCATCTTTTTTTTTCTTATTCCTATGTTTTCACAATCTCACATTTAGAGGAGCCTACATAGTCTACTTCTGAACTAGGGGAGTATGATTTTCACTTTCATTCCTATAGTTTTTTCCTCCATCTTAATTACATTGGATGACCTCCTTTGGTCATCCCGACAATTCCTACAGTTTTTATTTTTGAAGCAAGAGAAAAATATGCTTTAAGTCATGCAACCTCGACAGTTCTGCGTGCAAGAATTTCTAACTGTTGTTTGACTCGTATGCGACTAAGGCTCCGTTCGTTAGCAGGGGTTCCTAGCCTCCCTCCCTCGTTTTTTGCGTGCACGTTTTTCAAACTGCTAAACGGTGCGTTTTTTGAAAAAAATTTCTATACGAAAGTTACTTAAAAAATCATATTAATCAATTTTTTTTAAAAAAAATTAGCAAATACTTAATTAATCATATAATAATAGGTGTTTTGTTTTACGTGCCGGGGAGGAGGGGTTCCAACCCCTCCTCCCGAACATAGTCTAAAAACAGGAAGTAAACATGGAGATGCAAACATGCTTACCATCGATAGCAACTATAGTTTATGATCGGAAGGGGCACAAACAACAAATTGTGGATTTTGGGTTCAGGACAAAGGGATGGGGAGGTAGTTCCAAGAGAAAATAGCCAGCTGCATGTATTGTGATATGAAATTAAGCATTCGACCAGTCTAGGTGATTTGATACTTTGATGTATATGTTTATTTTTATTCTCTTTCTCTCTCTCTCTCTGAATAACTGGAAAGCAATGGACTGCATATGTTTCCAAGGTGTTGTTCTGACACAGAAATTACATGACTTGTGAAACATCCATATACGTTCCATGCTTTAGGAATGGCGCTTTGAGCCTATCCATTTCAGAGCTCTCTGTTCACAAATTTGAAACTTCAATTCCTGATGATTTGTGACATTATATATAGGTAAAAAACAAGAACTCCATCAGAGTAGTAGTAGTTCACTGAAACTGTTGCTCCTGAAATTCAAACAACTCCAGAGAAAAAAAAAACTTCAGAAGTTCAGATCAAAACGCTCACGTGGTGCCACCAACATCTCTATATATCTGTACGTCGCTCGGTCAAAAAGGGCAGGGAAAAGAAGGAAGAAACTCAGGCCATGATTGAGAGCCCCATGATATGCGAACTCCGAAATATATTTGGGGATCATGGACCATGATGTATATTGATGTTATTCGTCGAGAAATGACGGTAACTGGGGTCCTTTTGACGAACCTTTTCTCCCTTGTTCATACTGCATTTGCCAATTGCAGTTGTGTCCCCAGTTGATCATTCTTTTTCTTGCGAAAACCAGAGATGACGCCGGAACATGGAGAGTTGGACCCCTTGGCGTCCGGATGGAGGCGAGGAAATGTGGTGTAGGTGTGGTCTCCACGTACGCCCTCCCACATGAATATAAGATGAGATGTAATGAATGCCTTGAATGGATTGCAAGAGGGGGCGATGCAATGCAATGCAATCATGCCAATTTGCCAATGGCAATGGCAACCAACAAACAACTGTCACCCTCATGAAGGGGGTGCAAGTATATGTGCAATGCAATTATGTGTGGGATCAATGCAACTGATCATCTAATTCTGTGCTGATTAATCAGAAGAAGAAAAACCTCCCACTCTTGTATAGTTCTTGATTGACCATTGCCATTGTTTATTTGGCATGAATCTGAGAAAGTTAGATCACATGGGCATGCACCTTGGGAAATCTATATATGAAGTGATGACTAATGCTAGAGTGATTGGGTCAAATTTAAGATTTAAGAGGAATACATGTAGGATTCAAAAATATTTTTTGGACAGAATGAATTCATTGAACCTCCTCTAGCATTTGGGAGTGTAAATTCAGTGAACATAGTGATATCCAATCTCAAAAGTTCAGATGAGCCACCATACTGTCAAGCATGGGTTCATGGATCTGCCGCAATGATGTGGAGTGTTCGTAATCCAGAATCTAAGGAGGTAATTTACAAAAAGCACACTATGTTGGAAATTGCACTGCACTTTATATAAGCCTTTAAACGATCTCTCACCATATGCTTCTGCTTCTCATCACTGGAACTTACCGACACAAAAATATAAAAGCATGCTCTTTCAATGGAAGATAAGAGCTATAAACCAGTTATAAACATATTTTAAAGAGATAAAGGAAGAGAGAGAAGCAGCGGGCTACAGATTTGTAGCCAGCTGCAGCGCGGACTCCAAGACGTACTATGTGTATGATAGGTAGGACAATATATTAATAGTATAGTAAATAACTATTATATGAATTAGCTATTATATTAGGTATAGATCATTTGAAGTTAGTAGTTGACTATACTATTAAACTTCTCTAAATGTTTCTCCACTTTCTCCACTTCCAGGACAGGGTAGATGCCACAAACACACGTGGTCACCATGCAATCCATCTCAATTCTCAACAGCATTTCGTCACAATGAAATACATGCATTTGTTCCCTCTCCAATGAAGTAGTGCTCCTTCTTCATACTATGACTTTTGTAGAATCACAATTCTTGTGGGGAAAAGAAAAATCCTATGACATTATTTTGAAACAAAGGGACATGATTGTAAAATCCATAAGGATTGATTTCCTATACCCTCATTCCATTAAAAATCAAGTCCAATACATAGCACATATATGATAATCCGTTACTATGGTTTTCATGTGCCTGCGTTTCGAGAATCCTTCGTTCTAGAGATTTTTCTTTAAATATTTAGAGAATGGTATTTTTTACGCGACCTTTATATGCAATTGAATATAAGCAACTTTTTAAATTGGGAACTTGGTCTCTCAAAGAATCCAATCTAAAATTTTCTCCTATAAATATTTAAACTTACTATCACGGGGTGGTATTCATGTCATTGCAACAAACATACCCAAGTGGAATAATTAACTATTTGCCAGCCTTTCGCATTTTCGTTCTAAAGATTTCCGTAATTTTTTTTCACGGCATAAATTGGCTAGCTCTGAACCCCTGAAATCTCTCGACAACTTTTCATCTCTCATGCTTTGGCCATCCATTCCACGACTAAAGTTTAAGAGATCTTTCTAATATAATAAAAAGTGCCCTTTTTTTATATCATGGTAGGAGGAGTAACTTGCCGGCCAGCAATCTCAGTTTCTCACCACATCACTTCAAACCTCACCAAGCAGCAGCTCAACTGCAAGGCCAGAAAGAACAGGAGCGCTCCACCGGTAGATATGAGTAGAGTAGCAGTAGTACTAGAGTGGTAGTTGCGCAATTGTGTTGTGGTATACACACACTCCGTGTTCTGGTCTGGCATAGGATTCTTGTTGGGCCGCTGTTGAGTTTTGGGAGCCGCTACTGCAAGTAGCCAAGTACGCACCGGAAAAAAAATTTAACGCCTTGAAAAGTGAAAACCCAGAGGAGGAGAAGAAAAAAAAAAGAAGGAAAAAAGAACTCCCAACAAAAGCTGCCCCCACCGGGCTAAAAAAATCGGCTCAGACTTTTTTTTTCCCTTTCTTCAATCCCTTTTATCCTCTTGCCTAAATAGAAACCCACACACAAACACACATGAATTCGCAGGAGCTTGCAGTGTGGTGAGAGAGGAAGGGGAGAGTGAGAGAGACAAAGCATAAAGGCGAGGAGCTGGATGCCGTGAAGAAATCTTTAGCCAAAGAGAGAGAGGGAGAGAGAGTGAGAGGAAGAAGGGTGGGTGATTTATCTGATCTGGAGCTGGTTGGGGGGAAAGGAGTTGGGAGAATCTCATGGGAGGTGTGATGAAATGGGGGAGAAGAAGCTCCTTGATCCGTTCTTGAGCCGGGAAATTTGATCTTTTTGAGCTGCGGGGTTGGGGGAAATTTGGATCTTGAGGCTACCCGAGCGCGAAGCCTGGTTTCTTCCGGTGCTCCGTTGCTGCATTGCCTTCTTGCCCCCAGATCCGAGCTGCCGTGCGAGGGAAACTCGGATCTTTGCTTGCGCTCTCCCCAAATCCGCCCAAAATTTGGGCTCTCGAGCAAGCTGTGTTCGTGGTAGCCCCCCCCCGTGCTTCAAATCCTTTTCAGAAAGTTCATTTGTTTAGTTGGGGGTTAGATATGGCAGTGATGCGGACTACTTTATGAGGTGTCTCCTGCCATTTTTTTTAGAGTAGATTCGTCAGTAATGGCGGATCTTGCCATGGAGTAGTAGTAGGAGCAGCAGGGGGTTCCTTCGGTGATAGCGAAGGGTGCTTAGCCATTAAGCGGCGGCGATGTCTCTGAAGAGCATTGTGCGGGAGCTGAGGGAGATGAGGGACGGCATAGGCAGCATGTCGAGGCGAGCCGCCGACGGGCGCGCCGGCGGCGGCCGCGGCGGCTCGCGGCATTCTTGGCCTGGCCTGTGGTCGGAGCAGCAGCAGCCGCCGCCGCCGCAGCAGCAGCTGCAGCGTCAGGAGCATCAGCAGCAGCAGCAGGGGCGGTGGGCGAACCTGCCGCCGGAGCTGCTGCTGGACGTGATCCAGAGGGTGGAGGCCAGCGAGGCGACGTGGCCGGCGCGGCGGCAGGTGGTGGCGTGCGCCGCCGTCTGCCGCTCGTGGCGCGAGGTCACCAAGGAGGTGGTGAAGACGCTCGAGGAGTGCGGCAGGATCACCTTCCCCATCTCCCTCAAGCAGGTACTTCTCCTTCCGTTCTTCTTCTTCGTTTCTCCATGGATTTCTCCATGGTTAACTTTGTGGATTGCTGCAGCCGGGGCCTCGTGAGCATCCAGTGCAGTGCTTTGTGAGGAGGGACAGGGCGACTTCCACCTATCTCCTCTACCTGGGGCTCAGCCCATGTAAGTTAAATCTACATCTCTGTTTTTGGTTGTTGACAAAATATATGGCTTAGAAATCTTGTTCTACTACCAATTTATAAGAGTATCATGTACCATCAGTCCATCAGTATTCAGTACTAGTCCAGTTCATCTGCATCAAGATGTGTTGTTTCTGCCATTTGCAATAGTGAAAAACCAGAATAAGCTGTTTGAATGAGTTACTACCATTGTTAATTCGGTTTACCGAAATCTGTGTCAGGTAATGAATTGTGTTCCTTAAGGCTAAGGTTAGGGGAATGCAATCTGCTATGGGTGTTTCATATGCATAGCAAATTTTCCTTGTTTTCACGAGCAGATGTTTTCTAGTGCATGCATGGATACGGAGATTTTGTTTGTCCTGCCTGTCTTTGAGCGCTATGTTATGCAAAAATTCAACCACGAAGAAGTACTCAGTGACAAGAAAAGATAATGTTCGCCTTTTTCGATCACATCAGCTGAACTGGTTGCTCGTCCAGATCGAGAAGGAAACCAACTGTGACTAATAAACATAGAGCCTGTAAAGGCTGTTTCAACGCACTTGGCTACCTCGTTAACACAACAAGTCTTTGTAGCGTAGCCCTCGTTAACACAACAAGTCTTTGTAGCGTAGCAAATGTATAGGATCCTAAGCTGAACCTAACCGTTGAAAGTGCGGTGCTTTACTATTTTCCGGAATAGGTTAGACAATATGTGCAGGCAATCCATGATATGCATGCCATTCTGCAGATTCCTATTCACTCTAGATGCATAAATATCTACTTCTAACATCCCTTATCTACCAGGCGGTGGGTGCAGTCCACAACAAACTTGGTATGCTGTTTAGTACTCCCTCTGTCCCAAAATATAAGAACCTAGGATCGTGTCCAGATTCGTAGTACTAGGAAATATCCCATCCGATTCTAAGTTCTTATATTTTGGGATGGAGGGAGTAGGATGTATTATAAGGGCTAAATAGCTCATCTCCTGTTTTGAAAATTTGAATAGAGCTAATATGGAACTCAGAATACGGACAATTAATGTTGACTACATCACTAACTATTATTCTATTTATGAATGCAGCTCTACATGGAGAAAACGACAAGCTTTTGTTTGCAGCACGCAAGATTAGGCGTGCGACCAGGACTTCTTTTGTGATCTCACTGGTCTCCAATGACTTCTCTCAATCCAGTAGCACCTATGTTGGTAAACTGAAGTAAGCACTTTATAATGTTGACTTTAAGTAATTTGGTTATTCTCTTACTTCTAGAAAGCTCACTCAAATTTATTCCCCTGTATCAGACCGAACTTCCTCGGCACAAAGTTTACAATCTTTGACAGCCAGCCTCCTTGCGATGCTGTAGTGTTGCCAAACAACCGACCAAGCAAACGGCATTTCAAGCAAGTATCACCGCGATTGCCACTAGGCAATTACAATGTTGCTACGGTCTCATACGAGCTCACTGTCCTACGTAATCGAGGACCAAGGAGAATGCAATGCACTATGCACTCAATACCAGCATTGTGTATTCAGGAAGGTGGGAAGGCCCCAACCCCTACCGGCATCATCCACTCACTTGACGAACAAGTTCCCGCCTTATCAACTAGCAAAGGAAAGGAACCAGCCATAGAATTTTCATCGACAAGCCTCAGCGCTGATTTGTCTGGACCGGTCTGTACAAATGAAGTGCCTCTTGTTCTGAAGAACAAAGCTCCCCGCTGGCATGAGCAGCTGCAATGCTGGTGCCTCAACTTCAGAGGGCGTGTTACAGTAGCATCAGTCAAGAACTTCCAGCTCGTTGCCTCAGTTGATCCTTCCCTTGGTATCCCTGCGGCAGAGCAGGAGAAGGTCATCCTCCAATTTGGGAAAATCGGAAAGGATATATTCACAATGGATTATAGGTACCCGCTCTCGGCATTCCATGCATTTGCGATCTGCCTGACTAGCTTTGACACAAAACCGGCGTGCGAATAACTGAAGAAAGGTATCAAACCTGTGTCTTCTCTATTTAGCTCAGGCAGCGTCTGATTCCGTTCGATGCTGTAAAATTCTCGGGTCTTGCTATGCCAAGACGAGCCTGCTCCTGGGGGAGACAGTAGCTTTGTCAGATCAAGATGAACAATGGCATCTATATCTTGGCAACTGGCGAAACCCCAGGAAAGATTTGAGTGACAATGCTGTAACCAACAAACTGCTATTGTACTATTGTTCTTGGAATGTTTAGCGGTGAAATATCACTGCGCTATGGATAATATGGACGCTGTTCATCGTGCCCTACCTCCTTTCTTGATGCTATTTACAGTGAGGTTGGTGATTATGATGCTAATTAAGGGCCTGTTTAGATTGTAGCTAAAATATTTCTTTTGCATTGACCAAACTTGACAACAAACTAAACGTACATTTTTCTTTTTACAACTTTACCAAAAATTGGTATGATTGAAAATGACATCAAAGTGTGAACAGGCTCTAACTATCTCCTGTGATCCATCATTTGAGCCTGTTACAGTTACAATTACTCCTGCTGAATCATCTTCAGAGTCATACAGATTGCATATTGGCAGTAAACTGCTGCATGACACTGCCTCGTCGTCTGCTCGTCGCCGGCGGGCGGCGGCGGCGGCGGCTAACCGAGAGGTGGTTGAATCTTCTCCTCCCCTTTCCGGTCAAAGGCCGGCGACTGGCTGCACGTCTGCACGTGCGGTGGGGGCCAGCCAGGGCTGGCCCGGATGGGGGTCGAGCAGTGCGGCTGCACTGGGCCCCCCAAACCCAGGGGCCCCTCCCAAGATGCCGAAGAGTAAGCCTACTCTGCTGCCGCGTATGATGATCAATCCGTCTAGCCCTAACGATTAGCGACGTGCTGATGCCGGCGTTCCCAATTCCCTAGCGATCCGCGAATCTTCTTCTCGTCCCTGGCAGGCGACGGCAAAGCAGGCGTCCACACGCGGACAGCCTCACCGCCGGCTGCTCCCCACGCGAAAACGGCAGCCGGCAGCCTCCTCTACAGTTCCGCTAGCTTCAACCGTTACAGCAGTTCTGTACTTCTACACGCCTACTACCTGTCTGCCAATGGCGCCTGCAGGTGAGGTGAATTCCCTGCTGGATTAATTCAGATGTGGGAACTGAAAATATCAAGCAAAAAAAATCTACTAAACCTACAACCTGTAGTCTGTAGGTGGACTGGACAGGCCTGCATGCAGTGCAGTCTTATCTTGCTAGCTACTGCAAGCATACGCCGGTTGGCCGAAGAATTATAATTAGTAAGTGTTGTTTGAATTAATCCAATACTTTTATAGTTTGTATCTTTTTCATACGCTATTTTTTCTAATTAATAGATCGTTCTTGATATCATGTTGTCGAAAAAGTTTATGATTTATGCACTGAGTTGAAATTGCTAGATGATATTGAAATTGATATCACACATATATATATATATATCCAGAGAAATTTTCATCATATATAGATATCTATTGATTTTTAAGATATTATATTAAAGGCCTCTACCTTTTGTTTTGCCCTAGGCCATCGAAAACTCAGAACCGGCCCTGGGGCCAGCCGCCAGCGCAACGGCCGCCGGCCGTCCGCGTCAGCCGGCAACATCTGCGGCCCGTGGCCGCGCTCTTCACGTGGCGTGGCGACCCTATCCATGGTCCATCATCTCCTTCCTACTACACGCTAGGCTTTGCCGCTGCACCAAGCATCTCCTAGCTCCGAAGTCCTTGTCGCCACGATGTCACCACATGGCACGGTAGCATACGGAACAGTGGACGACGACGACGGCGACCTCCAAGCATCTCCGATGTCCATGTCGTCGTGACGTCACCACACTGTGAGTTGGTGACATACGGAAGGGAGGAAGACGAGAGTAGACGAAGACCTCTGTACAGGCCGGCCTTCTAGAAGCAGCGCTATGTACTGTATATTCCTTTTCTCCCATAAAAAAAACTAACTTTTGATTATGAGTTTGAAATCAATCTCCTTAGTCCTTAAAAAAAGTTTATGTATCTGAATATGCTGATATCCAACTAAAATCCTTTAGGCATGTAATTACGATTGGCAATAAGAAGTTGGTTTTTTATGGGTTAATTGGATCAGGGACTACTGTATTTGCGCACGTGACCTTCTAGAAGGTGTGACCTGCACAAGAGGTGAAATCCGAACGTTCAAACGGGAAGGACAAGTCCAGTCTACAGAGTCACGCGCACACGAAACCCCGGGAGTTAATGCGGCAGCGGAAACCGGAAAGTGCCCGATATATACGGGGATTCGCGCGCGGCGCCGATCTGACGCGTCGTCATCAACGATTGCTAGATAGCCAAAGCTCTTTTGTTGTTTCGGTTATCTTCGGCTTCGTCGGCGGCGAGGGATTGTTTGGTTTGGGAGGTTGGGGGATGGATCGGTCGATGGAGACGGTGGAGGAGGAGGTGGAGGAGTACAGCTGGAGGGAGGTGCTGCTGCCGCGGCTCGTCCCGGTGGTGTCGGACGCGGCGCCGGAGCTGGAGCGGGAGACGGGGGAGCGCCGCCGGGGCAGGGACCTCCTCGTCGCCGTCGACTTCGGGCCCAACTCCAAGCACGCCTTCGACTGGGCGCTCGTGCACTTCGCCCGCATGGCCGACACGCTCCACCTCGTCCACGCCGTCTCCAGTTGAGCACCCTCCCCATCCCCATCCCCGTCCGATCGCCTCCGAACTTACCTAGCCTTGTGGAGCATATATGCATCTAGTACTATAATTACCTTCCGGAATTTCAAATCATGTACTAGGTTGATGATTAAGTAATTTATTATAATTGCTCAAGCGAATTTAGCAACTTGATTTGTTTAGTGCACACAACCCGGTCGTCGTGTATGGATTAATTAATCAGAAGTATCTGCTTCTCATTTGTCATTTGGCTGCTAGCTCACTGCACCTTTTTCAGATTTGAATCACCATACAAATATAACATGTTGAATGTGATAGCAGCAGCCCAGGGAGTGAGCCTATATAGTTTTTAGTAGGCTAGTTAACTGTGATACTTGTAACCCTTTTTATCTTCTATCTTAATAACATTCGGATTGGCCTTTCTTCGGTCATCCTAGCAAGATACAATGCAGCATCACCGTGCTGTGTCATTGTTTACTGTTGGATGAAACTATATAGAGGCCTGACTTCCAGGAACTCAAATTTATGATGGACTTAGAAGTGGACTTCCGTTTGATGATCTAGTTCATTAGAGAAGTGAAAGCAGTACCCCCAGCTCAACAGCTTAATGTTGATCTTGTAACCGCTTTGTAACCTCCTTTTCTTAATGAGTTTTGGTCAGCCTAATCCTTCGTCCGGCCCGTTAAAAAAGGTTAAAGCAGTACTGTAGTTTGAGAGACTAAGGGAATAGTAGCACTTGGGTATTGTAACTTTCTAAGTTTGAAGATTGTGGGTTGGTATCCTGGTCATACGTGGAAAGGGCAGAGTATTTAATAGAACCAGTTCTACAATCTAGGTACATCTGGTAAATTGTTTGAGATCACTCGAGCTTCCGGAATTTGTATGTTGAATAGAAGACAGTTGGTCACTTGGTCTTATAGTCTACATTCTGAAAGAAATTTAAGTTTCTACTTATTGACACATGTTTCCTTATCAATTTTTTTGGATGATTGAAAATCAGGCTGATTGTGTAGTGCATGATTTGTGTAGGTGTCAATAATGATCTAGTATATGAGAAAAGTCAGGAACTCATGGAGGATTTAGCAATTGAGGCATTCAAGACATCACTGGTATGCTTTGTTCCTCCCTTGCATATATTATTTTGTTGCACAAAGAAGCACTCAATGTTGATCCTTAATGGTTCATTTACATGCCTGATGCCTTATTTGTTGCCCTATAAATCTCTATACATAATAATGCTATGGGTGGATTTTTTATGAAAACTTTGGAACCACTTTCTTGTTTGCTGAGGATCAAATTTTCTCTTCTGATATATGCATGTTCTTTTTATTGGGGATTTTACCAGGTCCGGACCAAGGCAAGGATTGTTGAAGGGGATGCTGGAAAGGTTATTTGCCAAGAGGCGGAGCGGCTAAAGCCTGCAGCAGTCATTCTGGGCACTCGTGGTAGAGGTCTAATTCAGAGGTATCAGACTCTTAAACTGCAGTCCAGCTCCAACTGTGTAAAATTTAGATAATCTTAGGACCTGATAAATTGGTTTGTAGACCTGATAAAACGACCTTGGCCAACTTTGTGAGTAGCAATTTTTCTGGTAAATAGTATACCATCAGGATGAGATTAATATCATGGGCAACCCATGGAACTTGTCATTCTAAAACCCTTCTTCTATGTTCTAATTACAGCCCCTATTTGAAATATTAGGATGATTATGTAGTGAACCATACAATCTGTTCACTAATATCTTGAGCTGTGAACACTAAAATCTGCTCACTAATCCACCATCTAAAAGTGCTACTCACAAAGGACTAACTTCAAATTTCATGTTCTGATATTGTGTTTTAATAGAATAACCACTGACATTAATGGGAGAGGTATTTCAACTCTAGGGAACATAATAATCAATTGACTTTACTCAGAATAATCTTGTGAGTATTCTTGTAAAAAATCACCACCAATGGTGTTATGCATTGGTATTGCGTGTATGTGGGTCTTTGTTTGAAAAAAAAATCAGAATTATATGCATCGTTTCAAGGAGTAGATCTTGCAAAAATAGGCAAATAAATCTTGCATCCTTTTTACCTTTACCTCTTGATGTAAAGAAACTCCACTGATGTTCATATGTAATAGAACTTCTGCTTTTCACATTTGCTGTGAAGTGCTAAGCCCATGTTCTAATTCGATGATTGAAGAAGGCTGGCATGATTGCTAGTGAAACCACAACTTATAGCTTTACTAGGAATTCTAGTGAGATGTGCTTCAACTAATGCATTAAAGGAACATCAGCTAGAGTAGTAGGGTGCCCCTTAAGAGAAGATATGATAATTTAACGAGTTGATCTGAAATACAGCCAATCCTTGACCCTCGTGCAAATTTCTGCTGAATATTATATTTGTCCCTTCTTTCTTTCAACCTTTTGATGCATGGTCATATTTCATTCTTGCACATGAGTTGCGGATGACATTTCAACTCCATCTCTAACTTCGCCTTTCTACTGTAGTGTGTTGCAGGGAAGTGTCAGTGAATATTGCTTCCACAACTGTAAAGCAGCCCCAGTTATCATTGTCCCAGGCAAAGGTTAGTTCAAGCTCTTAACTTTTCACAAAAAAATTAGGGAGTAAAGGTTCTTAGCTGCAGATAAGATCAAGAAGAAATTAGTTACGTTTGGATAACAAGAAAATAATTTTACATTTTCTCTACGATTTTGCATTGTAAAGAACCTAATCTTTTTATCTGAACATTATAAGCTTGCTTATGAAGTCAGGAAAGAGATTAATCAGAAAGTATATTGATGAAAGCAGATTTTTCTTTTGGTATTTTTGTTGATTTGAGAGTAAATTTATTTATATTATGGTCTTCTAATGATAAGGTTCATTTAATTGAAGATATTGAATTTATTGCTACTCTAAAAAAAATTCAAACCAAGATAAGATGCTTAGATCCTTAGATCAAATGCCTTCTTTGAGCGGGACCTGAATACATTCATTCGGAAATTAGAAGCATTTGCCAGCGTATATTTTGCAGACGAATTATCTTTTACTTCCAGTACAAGTAAGGTTTAGTTGTGTCTTTGCAGAAGCTGGTGAACAGTCTGTGCTTTAAAGGGCGGAAGAATGAAGATAGGTTGCAGATGATGGTGCGTCGGTATGGTGTTGTGCTTTCAATTATTGTAATTTTATACGTAGTGTTGTGAATTGTTAGCATATTTGTACTGGATTGGTATTGTTTGGTAGTGTAATGAAGGATGATGGATTGTTTAGAAGTTGGTGGAGTAGCAAGACAAATATAAACACACAAATGTACTTGTATTGCCATTGATGACATTAGTACAGTTTCTATGAATAAAGAATCTTCAGCCACAAATATTGATGTGGTTAAAACTCTTGGAATGCGGACTTCTCCTTCCTTCATTCCTTCTTACATTTCCATTTTGAGGTTGTCTAGCAAACAATCACCTGCAGGAGAAAGCAGAAGCTGGATTCAGTCACTTTAGTTAAATATAAAAGGGATTCTTTCAAGCTTTAACACTTCCATCACTCAGTCACTCACAGGTACAAAAACTTGGTTAAGGTAAGCATAATTTTGTTCATAACATTATGCTAGCGTGCTTAAGCATAATACGTACACCTTTCACTTAATGCAAATTTGTACATATGAGCTTAACGCAAATTTGTGCATATGAGCAGCTATACGAGGATGGATGCAGTTTTATTTTAGTTCTTTAACCACCAGCTAATTTACCCTGTACTCTGCAAAACTTGATCAGGGAAAGGTTTTATAATTTTTTTCTGGACTAACTATTGTCTGTGTTCTTTCACATTAGGTTCAGCGTAAAGTAACCTGCAAGCTTGATTCTCAGAATCAGTTACTCACTCTGTACTGACTGAAACGGTGCATCAAATCCACTGAACAAACCGTGAGAGCCAATGTCCCAACCTGCAGCTCCATTCACCTGCAGCAGCATACAGAAGCCCCCTTAAGTTCAGAAATGCAGTTACTAGAAAACCACACACCCTGTCAAGGAGGACTAATTTTTACAGCCACCTACGTTGAGGCATGGCTCCACCGATGCACCGGCCGGCACCGACATCGGCCCGCCCGGTGGCGAGTACTGGTTACTGACGACCATCTCCAGCCCATAGCCAGAGGATCCTGCAGAAGTTTGCATCTGCTGCAAGGGGCTCATCTGGAGGCAGGAAGGCTCGACCTGCGCCATCGGCAGCGCCATGGCCGGCAGAGCCGCAGGGTTGCACGTCGCCTGGCTGAGCTGCCGGCCGAAGAGGTCCTCGACGATGTTGAAGTTCACCACCGGGTTAGATGCCGCGATCTTCATGGACAAGAACTGCAAGAACAGCAGCCACGGCAAGCCCTTGGATGAACAAACACCGAGCAAGAAAGCAGAGCTGCATCCATGGAGGAGGAGGAGCTGGATCGTTGGTGCTCGTACCTCGACTTGCTTCTGCAGGGACTGCACGTAGTTGATGATCTCGTCGAGCATGCCGGCCTTGCCGGTGACCTTGTTGCAACCGGGCACCAGCTCCTGCAGGTACCTCATCCTCTCGCTGATCCTCTCCCTCCTCACCTGCAGAAATAACAGTTTTGGCCATGTCGTCGTTAGCTCTCGCCTCGCAGCAAAGACGCGAGATGAAGGCAGGATCAATGGCGGTGGCGTACCCGTTCGGCGAGGCTGTGGCTGTCCGTGGCCTGCCCACGGCGGGCTCTGACGTGGATGTAGTCGGTCTTCTGGCCGGCGGTCACCGTCGACGCCGAGGTCGCCGGGGAATCCTTGGGCGACGCCACCTCCGCCTTCTTCTTGGCACCTGGCCGTGCCCTCTCCGGCCTTCCTTTCCCCACCGCCGCCGCCATCTGATCGGGATGATATGGCTGCTGCTGCTGCTGCTGCTGCTTCCCTCTCTGCCTCTTGCAGACGCTGTTGCTCTCACCCTGACACAAGTACATACACAGCCAGTCAAATACTCGGTCGGGTAGTGGCTGAACTCTTTTGCAGCCAATGCACAAATTTCTCTCACCTTTGCGTCGTCCGGTCTCCTCTTCCTGAAGCTGCCTCCGCCGCCGCTGCTGCCGCTGCCGTTGCTGGCCTCCGGCGCCAGCGGCGGCTCGCCGCCTAAGCTCCCGTAGCACATGCTGCCCAGGTCCTGCCACTCCTGGAGGTAGCCGAACATGGCGCGGCACTTGTCGTCGTCGAGCATCACGTCGTCGAGTAGCCCCTGGCAGAGGCTCTCGACGGTGTCAAGATGACCCTTCCGGTGTCGTGAAACGTCGCCGCCGCCGCATTGCGCCATATTACTAACCACTTAGCAAGAAGAGAAGACGATCAATTCTAGGAACAAAGCTAAGATTTGGTTGGTTCTTCCTATCCTTTGATGCAAATAGGTAGTATGTGACCCTTTCAAGGTAAGCAACAGGATGGTAGCTAATGTGTAAGCTTAAGGGGAGGGTTCTTGTGCCTGAAGTTTGCGTGTCCCTTTCTCTCCCTCCCTCTTTTGCTCTTCAGGAATTTTTTCCTAATCCATATATATAGAGTGGACGATAGGTGGATAGAGAGGAGGAACCTTTCATTGTGTAATCGTACTTTTGGTATGAGATTGGATTTGGCCCTTTAGGTGTGATCATGTGAGGTAGGGCTGGATAAAGTAGTGCGGGTCCCTGTGTTTCAGCTGGCATATGCATTGGCTACAACGTCTCATCAATTGGCCCTCCTGTATTCCACAAATTAGCAACTATGCTCTTGCTTTCATTTCCTCTACAAAAGAACATATCTATGTGAGAATCAATGGAATTGCTTTAGTGATGGGCATATAAATCAACACCATATCAGGCAATAAGATGATGGCTCTTGAACCACTCCATATTATTTACTCGTTATATACTGCATCATCCTTTTCAATTTGCTTTTGAATCATAGTCATAGCCATTCTCAAGTATCAACTTAAGTGATGATCATGCTCCATGCACTTAGCTAATCTTTTTCTAAGGAATAACATGCATAAGGTCTTATTTGTGCATATGCTGAAATAAGAGGTGGCTTCTGAACATTTGCTGATGCTGCGAAAGGACGATTGGGGAGGTGACAGCTGCTCCATTAACCTGTATGGACAGCTCTATCTTCTCTGCACTGGCCCCTGTCCCACCACACCATACTCGCCACGTGTACATTTGCATTAAGAAATAAGATGCTCAGATTAGTGATAACAACCCGTTGGCCATATTACTGAACAGAACCGGACTTTGCGTTCCAGTTCGTTAACACGAGTATTCCTTAATGAGCAGTGCACGTGAACATCGGCTTAATTTTTGTCCACTGACAATCTCCTGGTGATTGTCTGGAAGCATGCATTGCACCCCATCTTGGTGTCTGTTGTCTAGCACATTATGGAAGCAGGATATTGAGGGGAACTGTTAGTTTAAGTAGAAGAGACTATTTTCTTTTGAAGGGCAAGTAATGCTGCTATAGATCATGATTAGATGGAACTGTGCAACAGTTAGTGGTTGTTCAAAGACACGAGTGGATTCGAAAAAACCTGGAGTGCTTCTGTTCGTTTTGCGGCTAGGCGGTTTTCAGTTTAGCATTCAACTATATTAGCTCCCTGTCTAATTAATGAATGTTTGTGTGGATCTGCTGATGATCTTATTAAGCTGTTCCTGCAGTTTTTTGATTTTTTTAGCAAACAAATGCTCCAAATAGTCGACGTCCACTTGACCATTGCAACTAACTAAATCTATTATATTACTATCGGTGTCCATCATGTATGTATGTCTTGCTTACATAGATATGCACCTATATATTATGAGTATATAGTTGGCATACACAGTTCATTCGGCTCTTTAAAGTTAAATTTATGACGGTGTGATTAATTGAATCTTGACTCTTGAGTAGCAAAGCTGTAAAAGGTAGTACAAAATTCATCCAAATTCTGGGGACAAGCCCATTAGGGTAGTTTAGCTGTCTCCTTTCGGTTGAACAACTCAAGCTCCAGTTTCAGGTTTTCAGCTAACTGGATCTCACATCCAGTTGGGTTAGGTGCAACCATAGAAACTTTAAATCCGCCCCAGTCCATGAATTGGGTTCGAATCCTGAAAAAAAAAAGAAGTCAAGTTAGTATAAATAAGATCCTGTTTCAATACCTACAGTTGGTGATCATAATACAGCTCCAGTCAGCAGCAAGAAAGATGATGCAGATTTGTATACCTGCATGCACCAATATGTGTGACCACATCAATCTCATTCGAGGAATTGAAGGAAATATAGATCAAGAAAGAACAGTTTGATCATCGATCTCATCCGGGGAATTGAAGGAGATAGGGATCAGGAAAGATCAGTTTGATCATTAGTAATTCCAATCTCGATGGATCAGTTTAGCGAGCTAGCTAGCGACGGGGAAGCAGAAAGCAGGCAAACCGCCCGGCGTGGCCGCGACACGTGCACGACCAGCGTCCACACAGGGCGAGAACTTGAGGGTATAGGGATGCAAGCGGAGGACCTGCAAATCTACTTATATATCGAATACTCACTCTATCCCATAATTCCATAATTAAAGACGTGCGCACTTTCCAAAATTCAACTTTAAAAATATTTGACTAACAATAATTATAATATAAATTAAATTTTATTTGCTAAAATTGTATTGCCATTTAAATTTACTTTAAGATGGTTATAATTTTGTTACAACAAACCTTATAGTATATGAGAAATTATAAGTCAAACATTAGTTTTGAAGACCGTGTCAAGTTTGACCATGCCTTAGAGCAGGTACAATAGCAGGCTATAAGCCAGCTGCAAACATATTTTAAAGAGATAAATGAGAAGAGAGAAAAACAGCAGGCTACAGATTTGTAGCCAGCTGTAGCACGGACTTAAAGATGCAGTGTGTGTATGACAGGTAGGACCAGATATTAATAGTGTAGTATGTAACTATTGTATGAATGATCTATTAGATTGGCTATAAATGAATTGGAGCTAGTAGTTGGCTATACTATTAAACTTGCTCTTATATCATGGGAATGGGATGGATGGAGTAAGTGATAACTTGTGGATTTTCGAGTCGTGGTTCACTTATCGCACCTAAAGATATAGATTAAACTAATAAATAATCTACGAGTCAACGGTTATCTATTATATTTATCTATAAATGAGTTGGTGGGTTGGTTCATTTACATTCCTCCTCGAGGGTCGCCACGCCCATGCAAGTAGCCACACTCCACACCACTGCCATGCACGCGCGCTATACCGGTGGTGGCCTAGTGCTACAGAGCACACAGCCTCCATATAGCCCATACACGCATGCACTGCACGCCCATCATCAGTTCATCACATATCTCACCAAGCTGTGTGCTGTGCTATAGCTTCGATCTGTTTGACCCTGAATGCATGCATGCACCTCTCAGTGTCCTGATCAGAGAGGGATCGCTGAGTTATAGCGCAAGGGTCACGGTCATGGATGGGAGTTCTAGTGAGGAGAGGGCTAGGCTAGCTCCTCTCTCATTTCCATCAAATTGTTTGTTATTTTAGTTTTGTATCGAGTCAAACACTTATTTCTTTGACCGTTAACTTTTAAAAATTCATTGTCGAACAACATGTAAAATATATATTAAAAAAAGTAGTTCTCACAATTAATTAAAAAACAAATCTTATTATGTTAAACAGGATAAATTTATAGAGAAGATACAAAATATTTGACTTAAGAGTTAGGATAAAACAAGAATGATAAGTAATATGAAGCTAATGCAGTATTCTTTTCTAAAAATATATATGTTGACCGTACGTTTTGTGACGGCAAAAAAGATTTTAAAAAGGAAAAAAAAACAGCAGCAACTTTTTCTCCCCACCCCCCTGAATTTTTTTTGCTGATACCACCGATGAAATGAAACACAGCATAAGCGTCATAAATCAATTCTCGAAAGCACTCCGATGCCGTAGAAACGAAAAAAAAAACGATGCAAAAATGCAGTCAAGTGACCGAAGTCAAGGCTGCAGAGAAAGAGAGAGAGAGAGAGAGAGAGAGAGAGCTAGGAGAGGGGCGCGGTGTGAGATCAACGCGGCAAACTGTGAGCGACTGTTTGCTGATCCTCCTCCTCCACGCAGCAGCGAGCGCGCGCATGTACGCAGATGCATGGATCAAGAGAGGAGGCCCTAGCAGCTAGCAGCAGCAGCAGCAGCAGGGTGGTGGGGGCTCGCGGCTTGTCTTCTATTTGTCGATGCCGGCGGGAGGCACGGCAGAGGGGATCTCTGCCGGTGCAGCCCAACAGGGCCCCTGAGAGCCACCCCCAGCTACCAAGACACCCCACATGCGTGCGTGCCTCCGCCCGCGTGATCATCCCAGAGTCTCAGATGAGTCCTCCCCTCCCGTCCCGTACCTTAGCCATAGCCATATAGCCATAGCCCATAGCTTAGCAACGTACTACTCCCCCGTCACAATTATAGAACATTATTGTTTTAAAGAAAATTAAACTTTGATATTTTTTTACTAATAATTATACTAACAATATCTACGATAAGTATTATACAAGCATGCTATATTACTAGATTTGTACTTTAAAATATTTTTATGTGATATTAATTTTATGGTGGTTGATAATATAATATGAAATAAATTAGTAGTCAAATTAAGTATATCATTAGAAACTCTGTAGAAAAAATCTTATAATTTGAGGCGGAGGGTGTACTAGCTAGCTCGATCCATTATCCATATATGTGTGGAGACTCCGCATGCAGCTGCTGCCTACGCATCTTGACAAGCTTGGGGGGTGCATGCATGCAACACGTAGATTAGAACAAGCTGCATGCATGCGGTCCAGAATTCGTGTATATTCAGGCTATGCTATCCGTGTATACGTACTCGTTCAAAAAAAAAAGTCAAACCCTATGTTTCGGCCGTGTATACGTACTCGTTAAAAAAAAAGTCAAACCCTATGTTTCGGTGCCAACGTTTGACTGTCCGTCTTATATGAAATTTTTTTATAATTAATATTTTCATTATTATTAGATGATAAAAACATGATTAATATTTAATGTGTGACTTATCTTTTTAATTTTTTTCATAATTTTTTCAAATAAAACGTACGGTTAAACATTGGACACGGAAACCAGAGTTTGTCTTTTTTGGATGGAGGGAGTATGTATGTAGGCGGATAGGATATATAGTAATCAAAATATCTAGTATATTGCAGGTCCAAGCTAGACATTAAGTAGATGATCCATCCACTTAATGTTTAGGACCCCTTTGAATCGCAGGAATGGAAAAACGGAGGAATAGAAAAAATGTGGGATTCTAATAGGAATGCAGGTGTAAAATAAAGGATTGGAAAATATAGGAAAAACACAGGAATGACCGTTTGATTGGACCATAGGAAAAACGCAGGAATCGGATGAGAGAGATAGACTCAAAGGAATTTTTCCAAGAGGTTGGATCTCTTGCTAACTTTTCTCTAAAATCTCTATAGGATTAGCCATTTCATAGGAATTTTAAAGGATAGTATAAGATTCAATCCTGTGTTTCAAAGGCTTTCATAGAAATTTTTTTTATAGGAATAAAATCCTTCAAATTTTCTACACTTTTCATACAAATCAAAGGGTCCCTAATGTTTAACTCCCTTACTCCCATGTGGGACGACTGATGGATATGCAGCGTTGAGTTCTATCTATTTTATAGCTAGTTTTCACTTTTCAAAAATGTTCACCGATAAAACCGACGAAAAGTCGGTGTGTCCGTGATTAAGGTATCTACAGTTAATCATGGACACACACTTAGGGCCCCTTTAAATCGCAGGATTAAAAAAACAGAGGAATAGGAAAAACACAGGATTCTGATAGGAATGCAAGTGTAAAACAGAGGATTGTAAAACACAGGAAAAACACAGGAATAGCCGTTTGATTAGACCGTAGAAAAAATATAGAAATCAGATGAGAGAGATAGATTCAAGGAAAGTTTTCTAAGAGGTTAGAGTGGATGTTAACTTTCCTACGTTTTTGCTCTAGAATCGTATGAATAGGAAAGTTTCTTATATTTTTCCTTTTCTCATTCCTACGAATCAAATGCATGAATAGTGTAGGATTTCAATTCTTTTATTTTTTCTCTATTATTCCTCCAATTCAAATGAGGCCTTAAGGTTTTTGCGCGTAATACTAGTCCGGTATTAACAATTGAGTGTACCGGTGCACTGATACCTCCGTTCTTAAACAATACTAGGGTACTACTACTAGGTAGGGATCTAAACAGAACAGAAGGAGTTGCGCGCTATATGGTGTCCCCATTTAAATGCATTTCACTCGGGCTCGGTCCGTTTTAGATTTTTAATTTTTAAGAAAAGAGATACTCCTCCGTTCTATTTTAAGTACAATCATAAATTTCCGAGTCTAATTTTTAATCATCCGTCTTATTTAATTTTTTTTATTATTAGTATTTTTTATTGTTATAAGATGATAAAATATGAATAGTATTTTATGTATGACTTATGTTTTCAAACTTTTTTTAATAAAATTTAAATAAGACGAACGAAAAGTTAGGCACGGAAAAATATAGCTGCACTTAAAATAGGAAAGAGGGAGTAGAGTACAATTTAAATGAACACGGGAGAACTAACTGGAGACTCCACCATCCTCTGTTTGTTGCATCTGTGTCACCAACTCTTGTTAAGCTATCAGTCTATCACTCCAAAGTAACCAAAGATGTGGCATTCCAAAGTAACCAAAGATGTGGCATTCCCATCAAGGATCCAGCCTATATATCCTTTCCCCAGACCTTGATTGAGGTAGACCGGATTACTGCACAGCTGATTACTCGTCAGATTTTCATCATCGATCCACTGTTTAATGATGCATCTCACCTTACGTGCATAATTACGGGCACTCAAACTTTTGTTTTGATGCAGACTCAACCTGCCAGCAAATCGACTTCGAGCTTTGACTCATTACTTTCATCCGAATCGGATGTGGTATACAATTAGACCATTCCCAACTCAATGATTAGAATGTTGTCTATAGTATTAAATAAGCTGTCACATAAGATGAAAAGTGATGTGACAAGTGAATAAATGAGGAAAGAGAAGAAAACCATGTCTTGCATGAGACATGGTTTTTACACAACATCCAAGACATCAAGTGAGATAAGTAGCATTAAATTTAAGTATGGAATAGTGTTGTTTGCATTGGAAGAGTGGTGTCTAGTACTAGTTTCTTGATGATGTGGAGTTTATGAAAACTATGTCTAGTGTATTGGGTTGGGAATGGCCTTGGTGGCAATAAGCCAGGAGACTGACCGCCATTAGTATGTCTCAGTGGAGTTTTTACACTCACTAAAAAGCTAATTAAACCGACGTGGGCACATTAAAACCGCATGCTCTACAGATTGTGCGCTTACGATCCGGAATTGACCTTGCAACTGATATTGTGGAGAGTTGGATTGCATCCAATGGACAGGCCATATGGCTTTCAAGCACCATAAAACACCTCAAGTCATTTTTCTTCTCCTATTGATCAAAGGGTGGATGGATCTAGGTGGGCGGCTGCCTGGGCTTCATGCTCTCGAGCTATTGAGGCAAAGCGACATCCTCTAATGGAAAAACGCCGAGAATTTGCTCAGTTTCTGGTAGACCAACAATTTGCAGTGGTTTTCTTTTTCTGTTTAGGCTCATCAGGCTTCGTAAAATTTATGGCTCCACCGCCACTGCTGTTGATTGACAACCTTAAAAAAAATTGAGTCATGTAAAAAAAGAACTTCAGGAAAGAACTGTTGTTGATTGATACTAATTTTTAAGAATATGCACAGGAGCTGGATGCCCCAGAAAAGAAACTAGATTAGTACACATCCCACTAAAATCCCTTATATTTAGAGACGGGTGAGTACAAATTTGATATTGATGCATGTTTAAAATTTCTCGCAAGAGCTATCGTGAAGGTTGGGAATCTTGCCAGGAGCAATCATATGGGTCCATCAGCATGGTCTTCATCAAGTTTGTTGGCTTCCAAAAGTAGGGCCCGGGAATGATAGGTCCCTGTGAAGGGTAGCTATCTGCTATCCTTTCGGGTGGTTCTCTTTCCCCTTCTCTTCTGTCTGATGCATCTTTGGCCTCTCCACAGCTGTCTGGATAAGGGCAAGGTACAATGTCACGGCTGTGGGAACAGGAATTCCAGCTCTCCTGAGGCTCTTCTATTTGCAACATGCCAACTGAGTCTCCTTTGTGTTAGGATTCTAGGATCACTAGGTGCGGATTTTGCTAGCTCATAGGAATAAAAGTATGGTTGACCTTATGGGGGAAGAAACACAGAGAGAGAGGGAGGGAGAAGTCCATAGCGTCGCTCTTGGAGCTTGACGCGGCCATAGCGGCGGTGGGGAGTCGGCGGCGTCGATGAGGATGATGACGGTGGTAGTGAGCTATACCCTCACTTCAGCGCGCTTCCCGGATCGGAGGGATTAGAGTTTTGTGGGGAGTTGGCCGAGTGCACAGCGAACCTCGGTTCGCGTGCCCGGCAACTCCCCATTTTTATTATTGCGTTGCGTGAGAGGGGCCAACGGCCATAGATCGGCCGGCGCCCCCAATCAGGGCGCGTTAGGGTGGAGTGGACCGATTCCCCCGAAGATCGCAACTAACAATTTGAATTTGACATTTTTTTTGTGGGGAATTTGAATTTGACTTGAAGGATATTTGAAGGAAAAACATAGGATTTCAAATCGTACTAAAAATTTATATAGACTTCTATAGAAATCAATTCAATTCTAGAAGTGTATAAATAGCCTCCCACATTTCAAAGAATGCATGAAATGTTTTATACGGCATTTTGCCGATAGAATGTAGAATTCATGTGTTCCAAACAGGCCTCAAGAAAATTTACATTTTCAAGGGTTTAGTAGTTCACCTAAAATAGTCCTCGTGGGTCATTTGAATGTCGTGGTTTTAATAACAGGGAATTGTTGAGTGATTTATTATGGCAAAAGTGTTTGTTTCATATCGTAAATTTTTAATGTGTGTATTTGTTTATTCCATTATTGTTGTTCAAATGCCTGCTAAACCATCTGCTTGTTGGTTTATCAACCATAACCAAAGTTTGAAATTTAATACTTAATTATAGATTTGATTTTGGGTTTTTCTTTAATCATCGTAGTCATTTTTCATCCTTAGCTTTTTGAGCTGCTAATAATGTACTACTTCAAGTTCTACTAGCTGCTTCGTTCAACTTTTCTACGGCCTGTCAGCCATATCTTAAGTTCTCAACCGATTAGAGTAGGAAATAATTGTAACCGTAGTAACAGCGTGGAACATTCTAATACTCCTGATGATAATTCGATCCTCCTGAATTCTCAGCCTCCTGAGTCCTGACCATCAGTTCGGTCCTCTACTGAAAGTACATACTGTTAGCAGTACAAGCTGTCAAGGTAGCCATTAATGTTTCGAAAATCTGATCCTACGGTCCCTCCAGTATAGCCGTCTTTTCAAAAACCCGCCCAGTACCCGACAGATCTTCCTGAAGAAGAGAAAACTCCAAAAGAATTAGAGGTGGACACTAGTACCAGTATCCCTATCCACTGCCATGAATACATCTACAGGGTAACTAACCGTCCACGGAGGCTGCAGATAGTAGCACTACACCAACCAAAGTCATTTTCAACGGCGTATATGCTTGTTTGGTTTAGTACCCTACCAATATCTTGGTACTTGGTAGTGCCAAACTCTAGTTAAGTTTTGGCACTACCAATATTTTGGTAGGGTAGAATTATAAATGAGTGTATTTGGATTTATGCCAATTGAGAGCTAAATTTTAAATTATGGTGAAGAATATTCTAGAATTGTTCCAAATTGAGTATTGACATTATTAAACATTTAGCTTCAAACCAAATCATCACATTTGCTATTTAAACCACCAAAAAATTGGTATAGGAATATTTTGGTATCAAACCAAAACGCCCCATAGTGTTGTGTACTGGCGTACCGCCACCACCGCCACGTCTCCACCGAAACATCTCTTCCGCCGCGATATGCTACGAAATCACATGTCGGCACCGGGTAGTGGCGCGGGGGACACGCCCCTTCTCCTCTCGCGGTCACGCCCACTAGAAATCACACGAGAAAAATCTATCCTTGGGCCGCGACGCGAGCCCTCAAAACCCGTGGCGTTTCACCCCCCCGCCCCCGCCCGCGCCCATGGTCGCCGTCACGGCGCAACAACATGTCGATCGATCGATCGATCTCCACCACCACCATTGGTGGGTAGTCGTCCTCCTCCGCGCGCGTACGTCCGCTACGCCGCGCGAAAGCCAAAGCGTGTGTTGCTAGCTTAGCTAGCTGCAGGATCATGCACTCGCCAGCGACAGCACGCTTCTACTGATCGGTGGCGGTGCACTGAACTTGGGCAGAGGCGGCCGGGGGCTCCACGCGATATGCCACCACTAGAGGCCCCCCGGGGGAAAAGGAGGCGGCGGCGCGCGGTGGCAGCAGCGCAGCGACCGACCGACCCATATCGTGGAATTTTTCTCGCTTTCCATCAGGGCTAGTACAGTACTACTACCTATAGGCTGCAGTGACTCGTCGTCATCGCGTCTCTCTTATTCTGCGCTCCAGCTATCAAGGAGCGAGCAGATCAGCAGATTTTTGCGGAATCGTATCCTGTGGCCTCCTGGCAGGCAGATCAGGGAAAGGCACACGAGTATAGTACAGGGCAAAAGCGAAACCTGCAGCGGTTTTGACGAACAAACTGCAGGAGCTCAAAGCCGTCCCTGGTACTAGTAGTGTAGGGGGAGAGGTGTAAACTCGGAGCAGTGGCTAACTTGGCTATCCAAAGCATCGATGCAGCCAGCCATGCTGGATTTTTTATAATTTGATCCTTTTAAAAAACTTATTTCATAAATAGATCCCTGAAAAAACTTATCCTGGAATTGGTCCTTTTTGGGTGTCAGTATCGCTGGCGCCGCGTCCAATGGGAGGGCGCCAGCCTCTCTGACACTGTCCTCCTGCCACCGTGGCGAGTCAGCGCTAAGGTGGTAGGGGGAGCGCGCCAATGTGGCTGGCACCCTCCCCTCGGATATTTTTTTTATTTTTGATATTTTTCCACACTTAGGAGCACATAAGAACCAACCATAGAAAAGTTAAACTCAAATGTATGAAATATGTGACCTGTAGAATTTTTCAAAACTCTATCGAAAAGCTTCTCGCCTCGAAAACACAATCTTGCAAGTGGAATTTGGAGTTTATAATTTCACCGAACTCAGCAAAGCCGGGGAGAATCGGATGTAACTTTTTCTATAGATGTTCATGGATATATTATTTGCCTGATTCTGAGTCCATATGAGAAAGTTATACCTATTTTAAGAAATGACACCGAATGTAACAAATAAAACACAGACCGTAACTTTTTTTTTATGATGTAAAAGATGTAAAAAAAATCTAAGAGTGTTCGAAATCTAATCTTTTTTTCTTATAGGAAAAACCAAAACAACGAAGAGCAGGAAGAGCGCGCGCGTAGGGTGGGCTTTTTTATAGCTTTGAAAAATTCTATAAGTCACATATTTCATGCATTTGAATTTAATTTTTCTACGGTTGGTTCTTGTGTGCTCCTAAGTTTGAAAAAAATATAATAATAATAATAATAATAATAATAATAATAATAATAATAATAATAATAATAATAATAAAGGATGCACATCTCTCCTCTACACTAGAGAGGAAAAAATGCCGGGTTGGCGCCGCCCTCCTGCCACCTCAGCGCCAACCCGCCACGGTGGCAGGAGGACGATGCCAGAGAGACTGGTGCGCTCCCGTTGGACGACGGCGCTAGTGACTCTGCCGTCTAAAAAAGACCATTTTCGAGATAAGGGTGTGTTTAATTCACGCTAAAATTGAAAGTTTGATTGAAATTGGAACGATGTGACGGAAAAGTTGGAAGTTTGTGTGTAGAAAAGTTTTGATGTGATAGAAAAATTGAAAGTTTGAAGAAAAAGTCGAAAACTAAACCAGGCCTAAGTTTTCTCAGAAAGTATATTTACAAAATAAGTTTTTTAAAAGTACCAAGTTGTGAAAAATCCAGGCCAGACATGTGTGACAGTGCGAGCGAGAGCACACTGATCAAACCAAACAACATGTCAACACCTTAATCTGCCCAATCCGTGTGCGGTGCAAATTGCGCATGCAATTGCAAGTGTAATTACTGCTGCAAATACGACGGATCTGCCCGTTTTGCGCATGCGCTCTGACAGTTGACAGTGCAGGGGAATGGGCACCGGCGGTCAAGCTAGCAGCATAGGCGAGTGACACGGATCTCATCGTGTTCATGGCGCTGGTGGATGCTGCGTTGATGCCTTTGCACCCAGAGGAAGAAAACGAAGACATGCCCGGGTCACCGTGCGCTGCACCTGGGCTTGGGCAATTGGGCAAAGCATTGCATATTTGCATGCAAGGGAAGAAGAGGACACAATCAACGTTCGCCAGATTGGACAGGATTGTACATTGTAGTAGCGGCAGTGTAGCCCCCATGTGGCCATAACTGGAATGGGCGTCAGGAAGGTTCAAGTGTGTCTGCGACTTTTATTGCCCCCACTTGCTTCTCGTCCATTGTTGGTGCAAATGAGCACTCAGGAGCAGATCTTGTGGCACCAACTGAAAATTCAGAACCACCACGAAATGAAATTCAGAACTACCAAAGATTTTCATGTCATCTGATGGATATAATCTGCACATAAAACTCAATATGGTATTAGAGTAGAGACGATGTTCTATTTTTAATTGTTCTTTTTTATTTGAACCATACTATGCTTATGGAATTCAATAGCGCACGTGACAAGATTTCAGAATGAGAATGTGCTTGCGTGCCTGAACCTGATTCAGGAGAATTTGGAAAGGGATGGACTGATGGTGCAGCCAAGGTTCCACGCATCCGGTGAACGTACGATCGAACTGACGGCCCGGCGGCCTCGAGTCAGCGAGCTACACCTGTGCTGGGTTAGCTGAGCCATCATCATGATGAGTGAAGCTGACATAACTATGGTTTTTGTTAGCGATAGTGGGATGACAAAAGGAACAAGGGAACAAATGTGCAGTCTTCCAAGCGATTGCTCGAGACAGATTCAGAGAATCTGTGCACTCAACGATTGATCTGGAATGCAAAAGAGACTGGCATGATCGCGTCTTGCATTGTGGTGATGATAGACATCTTCAGAGGGGTACAGAACAGCTCCAGCTGACCAGGAGAACTTTGCATTGTTTTTGAAACGAACCACACCAAACGGGAGTGCAAGATTACAACCCTATAAAGTTACAATCAGTAAAAAGGAAAAAGCACACCACCACAAAACCGACAACTCCCAAACGATAGCTTGAGGAAAGAACTAACACCGAGCCAACCGCCACTATGCATTGTCGGTCGCAACAGCTCACAACAGGGCATATGCACACTGCCCTACCTCAACTCTAAGTTATTAGCCACCAACGAACTCACAAACGTCTCTACATAAAGAGGTTGATGAGGGGGAGGGCAAGAGAGAAGAAGGATCCACTCGTCCCTCGCGCAACCCCGGTGGCAACATCCAATAGGACCACTGAAGGTCAGACAAAATGGAGCTGAGAAGAGACATAAACATGACCTCCTAGACAACGTCTCTAGGGATATCACAACGCTAGAAGCACCGCCGCCGCCCATCCAACGGATTGGACCTAGCTTTCACCCGAAGCATCCTCCTGGGAGAGAAAGAGGGTAGGCTTCATGGCAATGGCCCCAAGAAGGAAAGCGATACCCAAAGGCGCCGCCATTGCTGGCCAAGAAGAGGACCCCCTAGCTAGGCTTTCACCCACAGACTCCCCTCCCTCCCTAACACCGCAACCCCGCACCCCACCCCCCCCCCCCAACCAAAAAAAAAAAAAACCAAAAAGCTTACGCTAGCATGTGAACTCTACCGCACCGGCACCCTTCCACCAACCAGACCTCACCCTCCTCGGGGCATCAAAGGGGCCTCTCACTCCTACCTTAGAATTTGCATTGTGGTCATATTTTTTTTAGTGTAGCTTTTGATAACGGAAATTATCATAAATTAACATTGAAGTCATGTTACCTTCCCTCTTCAGGAACCTATGATGTGATATCAGCATCTAGTAGTAGATGCCACATGGATTTTTTTTTATCAGGTGAAGAGGAGAGAAAAAGAAGAAAGAAGATTGCCATTTGTTGGTCACCGGACGATCATATAGACATTTATCGAAATAAATTTAGATTACTATAAAAGAGTGTTGTTGTATGGGTTGTTTGTATATCCTTGATATAACATGGAACAAGATTATATTTAGATAACCGTCATTTACAGGATTAATATGAAAGGGAGGCTCACCTTCTTCTTCCTCAGCGCCCCCTACTTCTCCTCAATTCCTCCTCCTCCCCTCTCTCCATAAGCTCCATAAAGATCCTCCTTCTTCCTCAACGCCCCCTACTTTTTTCCTATCCTTCCTCCTCCCCACTCTCCATAAGGATCCAACGGGATAGGAGCCGGCACCACCTTGAATCTGTCCCTGGCCGCCTGAACCATTGTTCATGCGCTAGCCATGTATGAGAAATTTTATAATTTGATAAAGAAAAAGGGTGTAAGTTCCCAAAGAGATGATTAATAAGCCTCAAGTTACCACATTAATCCAATGTCCAGTCGAAATTACCATTCAAGTTGGAATGTTAGATCTAAATAATAATCCGGTCCTATTTGACTTTGGCCGAATTAGCTGATACCTCTGCCAGTGTATACCAGCTATAAAAAGGGGGGGGGGGGGGGGGGGGGGGGGAAAAGGAAAGGTAACAGTCAACAAAGGGATGGATCACCAGTTCTGCTTTCTTCAGAACTTCAGATAAGATAAACAAAACCTTGTTTTCAGGCTTTCCAGCTGTCAATGGAACAGCACTACAGCAGAGTACAAAAATACAAAAACTATATCTAGCCTACTTTTTACACGCAGCAAGATGCAAAACAACTGCAATCTGCAAGATGCATCACAATAGTTGATCAAACTCTACTGGAATACATGAGGATGAAAAAGATCATCTCATCAAGCATTTCCTTTGGACAATACAGCCTCTACCACCCTATACAAAATAACTGTTAGTGTTATAAAATATACAAGGACTACTAACTCGATCGATCTTTGCCAGTTTTCAGAATAGCGTAAGTGACCGGGGCTTTGAGAAAATGTTCAACTTTCTTTGGAAAAAACGAGATGACTTTGGTATTGGCTGCTTGTGAATTGAACTGTCAGGAGGACCCTCCACTACATCTGTGACAACCACTTCTTGTGAACATGAGTTGTTCAACTGGTCGGTTCGCCTCAGATCCCTGAGAAGATGAAGTAGCTTCATTGAACAACCTTTTGCTTCATCAATTCCATTTACTGACAAGTCCACAAGGGCAGGGATTACACCTTCCTTCATTACAAGTAAACAATCCTCAGAACTATGGGAACATACTGCTAAAAGGATAACCACTGCATGCTCTCGTTCTTTAGGGCTTCCGGTGTCCAGATATTCTGCAACGGAACCAAGGCATCGATCAGTTTTTGTAATAAGCACTGTGGCTTCTTCCACATCACACAGGTTCCGCAAAATCTCCAAGCAACACTCAGCAAAGGTTCCTTCAGAAAGAATGGGTGACAATCTTGAGACAATTCCCAGTGAAATTAGGTATGGTTTTACATCCGAATCAGATGAAAGATTGCAGACAATCTTCAGGCAAAGCTCGAGACCCTCGGCATCTTCAGACTCCAATAAAGGAGTGATAATAGAGGCCATCAAATGGGATTGTCGACAACTCGGGTGTTGAACCAGCTCGTGAAGTGTCAGCAAAGCTTCAGTTTTTAACTCAGAATCAATAAAGGATGCAATTAGACGGAATGCTTCTTCATTCATGTGTAGAATATTAGTCCTGTACGTCAAAGAAATATGTTGTTAAAAAACCTTCATTCTGATTGTGAGCTATGAGAGCAAATGATCTTCAATATAAGACTGATGAAAGGAACACATTTGTCAGAGGAAGTGTGGTTACCTGCTATCGGAAAGAAAAACACGAAAGAACTGAAATCCAATTTTCTGAGCTTGCATACTGTAGCTTCCATCTTCATTCATTAAGAAATCAAAGAATGCCTCTACAAATCCATTGGAAACCATAGCACATGAAACCTCATTTTCCTCATTGAGAATGATCTTCAAATCACCAATGGACCTGTCTTGGAGTTCCAATGGGAGCTTCGACAGCTCGTAAAAGAACCTTAGGAACTTGTCCTGGTTGAAGTTGCGAAAGGACAAACACTCTTGATAGTCCGCACTCCAAGAGAACTGAGAAAAACTATCTTTCGGCTCCTCCATGTCCCGCACATGATATAAATCTGACATATAACTGGCCTCAGATAATGCAACAGATGAAGTGCTATGGTCAATCCCAAAATCCCTGACTTTTCCAGCAATTAGAGGTACTGAAACATTGTGCAGACTTGACATGGAGTAACCATGCAATTGCTCCGGCAAGTAACTGTATGCATTTTTGGATGGAGGGAGAATATCTGAGATTATGAAACCATGTTCTTTGCACCAATTGAAAATGAGGTCCCTCATGCAAGTATTTGGAATCATCGCGAAATTTTCTAGCTTTATATGTGTCCTGGGACAGGTATCATATCCCTCCCTAAACCATCTCTCAATATTTTCTCTTTCATAAGTCTGCCCAGATGTTATTATGACAGGATCACGCATTAACTTTGTTGATATTGGGCAACAGAACTCTGCAGGTGGTGTGGCTGCTCCTGACATACTAGTCTGATCCTCATTTCTCTGGATGTCTGTGGGTGTGTACCACTTTCCAGGAGTGCTGGTATCACTAACAAAACTTGAGCTTGGAATCGAAGACTGGCTTTCAGATTGCATGTTTTCATTCCGCTCACCAGTTTCTGGTTTGATGTTTTTTCCATACTTTTTAACAAGGTATAGAAGGAACTTAAGAACTCCCTCCTTTTTGGGATCAGTACCGCTAATCTTGTCAAGCAGTTTCTTGATAGCCCTTCGTTCAATTAGCATAGATTTAGGAGATGTCAGGTTTAAGTTTGAAGCTGCCTGCAGGAATGTCTCAAGTTCAAGTTCTTCAGTCACATCAGACTGCCGAAGCATCTCTAAAATGGTTTTGCCAGCCTCTTCTTCTGTGGGATCAATAACAAATTTTATGTCCCCAAGATCATCATGGACGTCAACAATCTGTGAGAAAAAGTAACTTCATAAACAATCAAGCAAATGAGAAGTAGTTGCAAGAAAGATATCATAGCAATACACAGAATTCCATGATAAAAGTGATATATCCTCTAACTGCAAGTTATAAGAAGCATGTTTTGATCAATTTTCTGCTTATTGCAGGTGCTTCTATAAATTACTAGTATTTCAAGTTAAATCATATTACTTTACAGAAGTAGGTCTGGAGACCTTTGAAAACTCAGTTATTTGGAGAAGACAAAATCAAATTCCAAGAATACTAGATATCTTTCAGTATTGCTTTTATTTACTGGCCAAAAGAAAAGCTATATAGCAATTCATGCACATGAGGGAAGCAAAAAAAAATTGTTATTTAACTTATAAACAGTATAATGACTTTGAGTTTTGTGAGGCTGACATGATAGAGTAAAACAACAAAGATCACAAAATGAACTAACCTGATTAGCTAGTGCTGGTGGGACCATGTTCTCAATCAGGAACAAGCTCCGCCTAAGTGAGTCTCTGATCCTTTCACACCGAGATACAATCGCCTCTCCAGTAATAGCCTGAACACAAATACATACACACAATCATCAAATGGTAAAATAATAATAATTAGCAAATCAGTAATAAATGAAGGATATCATATTCTTAGTTTCCAATAAACACAAGAATTAACTTACCAAGTAGAGCTTGCTACATTCAACGCAGTGCTGAATTATGAGTTTCCCTTTCTCAACTATATTGTATAGGTTGCATAATTCCTGTATACCTGCTTTACATCCTGGTCGAGCTGCCTCAATTAATGGAAGAATAGAGGAGACTTTATCTAACATCATTGTCAGCTCACTGCACATTGAGCTGTGAACCTAACAAAGCAAAACAATCGAATAAGAAACATACAAATAATGGGGAATATGAAATGGATAGGACGAATACATAATTTTTTTACAATGACACACTAGATAATGAGAATAAACTCTATTATTCAGTCTAGATATTCCACCATTTCCAGAAAATCGAGTTGTCTCTTGAGAGTCAGGTTTGAAAGCTTGCAATATGAGGATTCATTCTTCTCCTTTTACATGATGATATTTATATTAATGTTACAACTTCAACGGTCACTAGCATTTAGCTTCACATGACACCATCACCATGCCACAAAGGGCCAAAAAATTGGGATCACGGGAACGAGCGTTGCTGCCCCACCATTTGCAAGAGTGCTTTCGCTTGCATGAAAGTGGCAAATAGCCACAGAATTTATGCTTGAACGAAAGTTAAAATATTAGTAAAAAGGAGGGAGTAATTCAGCATTCTACCTTAGGGCAAGAATTACACTGGGATGGACCCATATCTTCTTTGTTCCTATTCTCCATCCACGATGAATGACTGCCAATCTTTAATCCAAGGACCTTGAACTGTTTCAGCACAGAAGGTGATAACCGGATCAAATCAAAGTGCATCTTACCAAAGTAGGAAGGATATGCATAATTATTTTTTCTCAATTTAGGATAGGATAATTCAATCAAACAAATGTTGATTCTAAAGTTTTTAGTGGCCATGAAATCAAGGGAAAATCGATTGTGTTTTCTTTGATGAAAACTATCAATTGTTGTAAAAAGGTTTGTTCTAGTAGATACTATTCACTTTAAACAAGCTAAACTAAAGAGAAGATAACATTTGGACATTTAATAAATTGTTTATCTTAGTAAAGTCTCTAGCAACTACCCCATGCTGTATCATCACCCATCTTATCATGGGGCGTGGTTGTTGCTGTAGCTAATGTTTTTCATCTTTTATAAATAAAAAATGGCATGCGAGCCTTTTGCGTGTTATTGAAAAAAGTATTTGCTAATATAAATTTGCAGATAAATTGTACGACGTTTAAAAAATGGCTGATTCCAAATAGGTCAGGATACATCCTTTGCACACACAGAAGTTCTAGCTAGATACACACCCAAGCCTGATTCCCAGTCTCCCAGTGTTGCCAAAAATCGACTAATTAGGTCAACATACTGCTATATTGTTGATCAATTAACAGAATTTACACCTTTCAGTTGAATTCCTACCGTAGGTTGAAGCCAACTAATTGGTCAAAACCATTGTATTCAATTCTTTAAGCACCCACTGGATAGGTGTAAAAGTGGTGTTATGATGTTATCAGTTATTAGTATAGCTCGCAATATTATTTCATCTTCCTGAGCAAATGCATATGTGGTCAGTTGTACGTTTTAGATTCTTGTCAACTTTCTTGTATTGTCACAGGAAGAGCATTAAGAACTTGACAAACAAAATTGTTTCAAAACTATAGTGCCTTTTCAAGGCTACGGGCCAATTTCATATATCCATGTAGATTGATACAGAAGTGAATCGCCTGATAAGACAAAGGGCAAACTAATACTAAATTAGTAGTATATTCTAAGGTTGTCACTTCACATTGCCAACTATACCAAGGCAGCATACCTGAATCTTGCAAGAGATTTTCTGGAAGGAGCCTAACACAAGCACTGAAGCACAAGAACCATTCAATTCTACAGAATTCTCTGATCATGAGGCTTAAACCCCAACCAGACCGACTACCATACAAGGAGAATGAAGAAGGAGCAGAGAAGAATGAAAAATTAACCCCTTTTTGTATTAAGGAATGGACCTAAAACGTGCAAACTGAAACAATACAAAGAAACAAAGGTAAGGTTTTGGTCTCCAGGGAACGAACAGGACGGGAGAAGGCAGACAGCTAAACTACCCAATACTAAAGTACCAAATCACAAGTCACACCTGAGGAAGCTGAGGTTCACTGTTCATCGAAACCATCAAAAAAACCTACTTTGTTAACAAAAGGATCCTAATAGCTCAGATTATTAATACGAGATAAACAACAATCAAGCAGCGATATAGTACTAGTACACGTTAACTGCATAAACCAAGAAGAGAAAACCACTTGGGACATCAACGAACCTCCTCGTCGAGAGTCAAGACCTTCCTGATTGAAGAACTCCCCCTGAACTCAGTCGGAGGAATCAACCGGAGAGCCGGAACAGGAGACAAAGCAAAACCCCTCTCCTCCTCCCGCCGCCCAAGCCCGCGAGATGAACCAGCCCCAAACTTCTCCCGCGCCCCTGAAGCAGCCCAAGAATCGATCTTTCCAGAATATTAAGGCGGTCAGAACTCAGAAGGGAGCGATCGGTCAAGGAGGAAGGCAGAGAGAGCGGCGTTCGTCGCACCCCCGGCCACACCCTCGAGCCCGGATAGAGACGGCGCGGGCGTAGAGAGAGAGAGAGAGAGTGGAATCGCGGAAATGATGAATACAGATGGGTACACCACCCGGGCGCTCGCTAATTATTCTTTTCCGGCTCGTGCCTAATCTTCCTCTTCTTCTTCTTCTCCTCCCCGGTCGTCGTCTACGCCTCCCGTAGCGGCTCCCGGGTCCCACCGCCGATGGCGCCACCACCACCCGAGACTCCTCTTCCTCTCTCTCTCTCTCCTTCCTATCTCAATCGCGTTGGTAGATAGAGAGCGAGAAAGACAGCGGGATTGTTTGTGGGGAGGGGGGACCCGCGCCCGAGACGAGACTGGCAGTGGCGGGCGGCACCAGCAGCAGCGACGATTTTGGTGGCTGCGCGCGCGCGCCCACCACCAGTCCACCACCTTCCGCGATGATGTGATCGCCGGGAAAAAGCACGGACGCGCTCTCGCTCGCCTCGGATACACGCGCCGGTTGGCCACCCACCCCTCCGCAGCGCGGGCGGGCGGGCGTGTGTTGCATGCGACGAGCACACCTGATCTCGGGCGCGTTACGTGCTCTGTGCTCGATACATGTCAACCAAAGCAAATCGGTGAGTACCACCAGTAGGCAGCCGCACGCACCGCGCGCACATAAAAAATAGAGGAGAAAAGGAAATAAAGACGGTAGTGGTGGTTTTTTTCCAGAAGCCTGTGTGTGGCTTTGCTAGACGGCGGGCCAGGAATCTCCTGGCACGATTGAACGTCCCCATGGCGATCACGAAATCAAGGATTCCACGAGACGATAAGATCGAGCGCACAAGTCAGCAGCAGAGAGGGTCAGGGCCTTGCGTCGTGATGAAGTATTCGTCACGATTCGTGCGTGCCTGCGAGCGAACGATACGACACGACACACTACACAAAACAATGGCGAACCACGACCGCGGATTCGAGAGGTGTGAATCAGCAGGTCGACACGCGCGCAGCGCAGCACGCCTTTTCTTTTGATCGAGCTGGTGGGCGCAGGTTGCTCTCGCGAACAGAGGGACCGATCATTCGATCATCCTCTCGTTCTCGCTCATTTTTTCCCTTCACGGAGAAGACGACGCCCCAGAAACGATCGATCGGTGACACCGTGACAACGAGCCGCTTTATGCGAGGGCGAGTGATGAGCGCGCTGTGCCTCGGCGCGCACCGAGGGCGATCGATTGACAGTTGACACGCCACCCCGGCGCGGCGAACGAGAGGCCACGGGCGAGGCGTAGCGTCTCGGCCGATTGGCTCGGGCCAACCAAAACCAACCACCCAACGGCAACGGGTGCCGTCTCGGCGTTGGCCGGCAGGAGAGGCCCACCCGCGCAGGCAATGTCGGGTGTTGGTGTAGGTCGCGTCTCGGTGCCAATCAAGCCTCACGTCGTCCATTGCTCCTCTGCTGCTGCAGCTACCGCGCCTACCGTCGTCTCAGCGACATTTCTGATCGTGTGTGCGTTACACGATTTGGGAGGTTTTGGGCTCTACTCCTACTACATGTGGCCGAGCGACTGGATAGGTGAAAAGGGGGATTGCTTTTTGCGAGTGCCTGTGTCTGATGAGTGGTGAGTGATCGTGTGTCGGTGCAGCGCATCGGGCTCATCGATCTTGTTGCGGTTCATAATTCAGTGCAAAAACGGCGACGTGTGGTGATGGAGCGTCTCTCTTTTCCTGATTGCTGCGAGTCGGGCACCGGATGACGAACACGTAGGAGGGCTGACTTTCCTATGAATCATTTGTAGGAGTACTCACTCACAACCTCCGATCTGAAAGGAGGAGGAAGGGAGAAAAAAAAAGAAGGGCATCACTTGTGCCGTTGTGCGTGAACAATGTGCAGCCCACTGAGCAGCCCCAGTGCTCCGGGAAGGAAGACGACACTTGCCGGCTTGACGCTGCAGCCACGCGGCCACGCACGCCACCGCGTGCGGCGACGGCTTTTAGCTAGTGCTCGCGTGAGCCGCCGGACGGCGACCGCGGCCACGGCTCCAACGATGCCCTTTTGCTGCGATGCGATGCGATCCGATCAAAGCGTGCGTCTGAGTGTAAGTCGCTGTCCGTATGCGTGTGAGCGAGCGATCGGCCCAGCTACGTGCTACGTGTCCTTTCCGGTCAGATTTTTATTTACCAGTAGAGGATTTCCCGATTCCATAATCCAACAAAAGCTGGTCTCGTTTTGGATTCTACGTACGCGACACTACGTCTTCAGTCACACACGATCGCGGAATCGGGCACCACAGTGTCAGTTCAATAAATTCCATGAAAGGGTCACCTTTGTACGTATCCAGAACTTAAGCCGATCGCCCCGGTTAGTCGTTCTCATCGGTTCATTAAACGCAGGTGTATACGTGTACGCCCGGGGCCATATCCTGCACTATGCAGCCGTCGCCGCTGTCCATCCCTTGGCACGTGAACGCGCGCGGCCGTGCACGGGACACCATCACACCACGCCTTTCCCCTGCGTGCCTGTCCCCGCGCGCGCGACACCGTGCCCGTGTCAATCCGCGGGGTGCGGCTGCAGAAGCAGACGCCGCGATCGCAACCCCTCTCGGCGTTTAGTTTTAGTCCGGCAGCGGCAAGGTTTGATCCGATCAAATCTCAAATCTCCAAAGTCCAGATAATTTTTTTCGCTTGCAGCGTGTTCAGCCGCGGCCGCGGGCGGTGCACGACTCCACGCGTCGATGTCGTGCGGGTTTTGTGGCACAGGCGGCGATCGGTGTCACGCGAGAAACGTCAGCCAGAAAAGGGGCGTTCTGCGTAGCAGCCGTGTTTAAACTTCACACCGGTGACCCCATCACCTCATCACCAATCTCGTCGTTGCGTTGCCGCGGCTAACTCGGCCATTGACCCGCAACAATGAATGTTTCCTCGTTCGATCTTCCGGGTCAGATCATCATCGGAGAGTCAGAGAAGAATACAATATTGGGTGTGTTTATATCCAAAAATTTTTAGCTAAAAATATCATATCAAATGTTTAAATGAAAGCCGTGTTTAGTTCCCCATATTTTCAACTTTCCATCACATCATATCACATCAAAAACTTTCCTACAGGCATAAGCTTCCAACTTTTTTTTTTTGCAAACATCCAACTTTTTTCAGGAACTAAACACACCCGAAGCATTAAAAGTAGACGAATAAGCGAAAGGGCCTGTAACTTAGTGGTTACAAGAGCCTCAGTGGAACCTGAGGTCCTGGGTTTGACTTTCCATGAGAGTGAATTTTCCAGGATTTAACGGCATTATGCTTTCAGTGGTAGGTGATACACCCGTTCGACTCCCCATGGGAGTGAATTTTTCAGGATTTAACGGCTTACATGTAAATTGGGAAACGATGACTCCGATGGGAGCGAATTTTTCAGGATTTAACGGCTTACATGTAAATTGGGAAACGATGACTCCGATGGGAGCGAATTTTCCAGGATTTAACGGCTTACATGTAAATTGCGAAACGAATCTTTTGAGTCTAATTGCGCCATGATTTGACAATGTTTAGAAAGTAGACGAATAAAAACCAATTGCACAGTTTGCATGACAATGTTTAGAAAGTAGACGAATAAAAACCAATTGTACAGTTTGCATGACAATGTTTATAAAGTAGACGAATAAAAACCAATTGCGCAGTTTGCATGTAAATTGCGAAACGAATCTTTTGAGCGTAATTGCGCCATGATTTGACAATGTGATACTACAGTAAACATTTACTAATAATGGATTAATTAAGCTTAATAAATTCGTCTCGCGGTTTACAGGCGGAATCTGTAATTTGTTTTGTTATTAGTCTACGTTTAATACTTCAAGTTTGGCCGAAGAACTAAACACGGCCATTATAGCACTGCCAGGGAAAAAAATTCTTTGTGGGGATTAATTAAGCTTAATAAATTCGTCTCGCGGTTTACAGGCGAAATCTGTAATTTGTTTTGTTATTAGTCTACGCTTAATATTTTAAATGTGTATCCGTATACTTTAAAAAAATTTGGCCAACGAACTAAACACGGCCATTATAGCACTGTCAGGGAAAAAAATTATTTATGGTAGTGCCGCACAACGCTTATCGTGCAAACGCTGCTCGATCTGACGACGCGTGTCCCGTCTCCTGCTACAGTCCGAGCCGTTTCTAGGAGACGGAATAGGCGTTGTCAGTTTGAGCAATGTTGGTTGAGAATTGCTGTGCCACACTGCCGCAGAGTATTTTTCCCCACTGTCAGGGGATGATTTTTCGAAGAGAAAAAAAAAACGTCAAGAGGGGAGATATGCAGATATATATATATGCAGCAGTTGCATATGAATCTGCAGGTGACTTTTCTTGACCGGGGAAAGCTGGGTCTCGGTTCGGAAGTGGACACCGGAGAATAATCTCATGGTCAATTGGTAAAAGGAAGGGATATACATACATGGAATTCCCTTTTCGTCTAGTGATCACAACACGGGTTAGAAAATGGGGAATGGTCATTCTCCTCCTTTTGGATCAGAATTTCTAATATCCGAAAACACGCAAGGCGCATATACAACGACATGCTTAATTAATCACGAACGATTCAAACGTGACTAGTTCATGACCTTTTCTTTTTCTTGATTTGATGTCATCAGGGCGGCGACGAAGCGTACGTACGTGAGTGGAGCGCATGCAGTAAGCAAATGATGGTTACCTGTGGGTTTAATTTATCCTCTCTTTCCACGACTTGATTCCACCGATAGCGAGTATACAAGAGCGCAATAATATGAAATGCACTTTTCGTGGACTGGAATACTTGATCCAGCCTTCAGACAAGAAAATCATTTTGGTTTGACTGGAGGATCTGCAATAATCCAGTCAGGTTTACACTTGTCCATAAATAGTGTACTCTTCAACCCAAAAAGCATTTCCTAATATTCCAAAATTGATCTGAAACGGAAGCTGACAAGTGACAAGATGTGTAATTGTGTATGTACATAGCTCGGAATCAGACCATGCTGCAAATTGTTGCGGAGCGATCAGAAAGCCTTGGGCTCGCTAACTCACAGATCACATACCATACCGGTATGAACTAGTAGCATTGTAGCACATCACGCCATGCAGGATGCAGCACACGTATATATATTCAGAGCTCAAGAGTTCAGAGAGTCGATAACCATGTGTCAATAGGGTTATGGGCCAAAATGAAAACCCATCCTACTACTTTTCTCAAAAAGAAAAGAGAACCCAATTCCGAATCCCAAAATCAGTCGCAGGTCACAACCAATGTTACCTCCACGCGGAGCAACGCATGAGTGGACCACGTAACGTCACGTCCACGCGCCTCCGAACTTTTCAGCACAAGAAACACCAAACGATAGGCTCATTGGGCCGCGAAGCAAACACCGATCGAGACGCTCAGCTAAGATGAACGGGCCAGACCAATCAGGCAGTGGACATTTCTAGGTACAGCTAGAAGAAGTGTACGAAATATATTTAGGCGATGCAGTAGTACGTAGTTATCATGTACCTGCACCGCCGGCGTTTCTCCGCTTGTTTTTGTGCAAGTGGACAGGAGGTTCTCTGTATACGAAGTATGAAATAATAATACATGTTGACGAACCGATAGGTTGACCCATCCCCAAGCCTACGACGGCATGGCACACGAATGCCAACCCCCGGGATTGACCCGGACGTCCGAACGACCGGACAAACCAACCCGTCCTACGGCTGCGCCCATCGGCGCCGCTCATGTCGTCAAACCACACGTTTCGCCACGCAATATGGCAAGCGCAGCGCAGCCACACCGAGATTAGCCGGTGGAGATGGGCCCGTGGCCGCCAGTGTGCCGCTGGGCCAGTTTGCTCGTAAAATGGGCCGTAGCCCATCTGCCGGGCCAGCGCAGCGAACGGCCCATCGGGAAGCCTGGGGATTCCGGCTCGCGCGTGTCCTCTCCTCCGCCTCGCCTCTCTCTCTCTCTCTCTCTCTCTCTCTCTCTCCACGGCGGCGGCGGGCAACGGCGTCCTTCCAAACGCGGGAGGCCATGGGCTGGCCACGGGCATGGTTGCTCGCTCGCGGCTTCCGTGGGTTTCGTAGCCGACGGCCATTGGAGGTAACTGTGAGGTGAGGATTGTTCCCCCGGCCTCCACTATCGTAGCATCGTTCGTTTGCGCGTAATCTAAGTCTGGGGGTAGCGAAGATGCTTTGATTCTGTGGCCGCGAGACGAGACACACGGGGGAATCTAGGATGGGGGAGGAAATGGAAGTCGGCATTTCGTACGATTCGGCCGCTGAAAACGAGATCACCGGGCCAATGATACGACCTACGTGCCAACCTGCTGTCTACACAAAATTGGACCAATTGTTCCCTGCAAGAAGAAGGAAACATCAGAGCCCCGAGATCAGCTAGATCTTATTCTAGTTAATCTATCTATACTTCGTCGCCTCCTCCTCTCACAGTGGCTTTGTCGCATCTTATGATTCTTATCCAGGCAATCAGGCATCATTCTTTAGCTCCTATGCCACAGATCAATTATCAGGTACCTTTTCCTGCTGGGTTCCCTACTTTTCATTGTGCACATCTATGTTGGGAATCCAATCTTTGATGTGCTATATTAGTATATGGTGTGGATCCTGTTCTTATGATGTCACCGTCACATAATTACATGCTTACTTGCAGAGGTAAATACATGATTAATCAGAAAAATATCAGAAGTTTTTCTTTGGGAGTGCTAGGAGTTTGGTTCATTTGATCATAAATTTTCTTAGCTTGTTTCATCTTTCATATTATTTTTCTCAATGCACCACATATCATGACAGGCTGATATTGTTAGTCAACGTGATCAGGAAATCCAATACCCTTGGCTGGTAAGTTTGAGTTATAAATATTCAAATAAATATTTGAGTCCTTTTGTTTTCAAGTACCAAATCCGTAGAATAGATTATTGCCAAGAGAGCACCCTGGTACTTGACTGTAGAGATTTGTATCCCATGTAATACAAGAATCTTGGCCACTTGCATGGTGGGGGTTCTTCCCCATCGTCCACACCTTAGGATGTTGACGATTTGAATTATCACGTGGGAGATTCGCATATGCGCAGGTGACTTTTGTTTTTGCTGATGCGACTGATGTAAAGGAGCCAATAAGTATTTCGTAATCCACACTTTCAGGCATAACCTATTTCTAAACTCTCATCATTATAACTGGATGACCTGTTCCTCTCTCTTATTAAAAACTTCCAGTTTGTGGCCTAGTCAACTATTTGATGTTGGCCAAAATGTAGACGTGGCAGGACTTTCATTTTAACTGGAAGTCCTGAGGACTAAGATGAAAGAACAAAAATCTGAAGTAAATGCTAAGAATTTACAATGTTAAAAAAAAAAACAAACTGAACTGCCAAATCACATTTCGGCAGGAACAAACCATTTAGAAATGTTCGGCGAATTCATTTTGTATAGCTTTTGAAGTTCTCCTGAACAATTAGTCCTTTGAGAAAAGAAAGTTATGGAATGATGCCATTGGAATGTTCACCAAGAAAGAGAAATAAAACATGATTTTCTACATGGAATGGACCATTGTTATAATAAGTGGTAATTTCACCATCCTACAGGGTTACCAGAAAAGAAATTCCTTAGACTGTTTGGATCATGCTTGGATCAGATCTGTCATTTTCTTTTTATAGAAAATCTGGATGTTCATAGTACCCTGAACTATCTACCAATCACTGTGCTACGGAAATCAAACATGTAAGTATGTATCCTCTCGCATAACATGCAGTTATCCCATGAATCTAGTTATGGCACTTCATTGTACACTAGATCCTATTTACATCTTTTTTACTAGAATAAACCTATATTGCTCCCACCAGCAAGGTTAGTGACATTTTGGGATGACTGCAATTAAATTGAAAAAAAAAGGGTTTATGTAAGTTTTTCTTGAAAAATGTGTTCATGATATATTTATATTCCGTAAACATGTTACAGTAGAAATTAATGGCCAAACCCAAACTTACATGTCAATTTCCAAAATGTCAAGTATCTGTGACTGGACATCAAAGTGACTTAATGTTTGAATGAAATAGCTATTTTCAATATAGTTTCTGTCTATGAACATTTTGACTGAATATCTCCAGTATGTCGTCATTATGCGCAAAGGGGTCGAATTCTAGGTGTTGATATGGATTGTTTTTATCTGTTTTGTTTGACTACATATCACAGTTGAATAATATATCTGGTTCGCATGTCATTCTTTTCTAGCACCATGACAGATTAGTTTAGTTGAAATATGAAGGGGTAGATAAGTACTTCTATCCTTTCTGGCGCAATAAAAGCTTATTTTCCTCAATTAGAGGAAGTCCAAATAGGCATATATTTAATGTGTGTCCGTTCCTACTCATTTTATTGGCATTTCCTTTAAATAGGTCCAGTGAAGCTGCAGAGTGAAGGTTATAGTGAAGACTGGCCTGCTATATGTGCATTGCACAAGACAATCTGCAGTCTTTTTGTCCTGTTGATTTGAATATAAAGGTTCTAATTCTACTAAAAATGAATATAATACAAGCATTCAATAAACTGTTTAGGACTTGCACATGTCTCATCATTTAGATTGTGATAAAATAAAAAAAAATCTTTGAACATTTCTGTTTGAGAGGGGAGGATGTTAATACAAATTTCTAGTCTTTTGTTTTTACCTGGAAGGCTTCATAGCCACAGCTTCTATTCCAAAAACTATTCGCTTGTCGTAATCACTGAATTGATACACATTTTATGGTTTCTACAGCCATTCAGTTGACTTGAATCAGTACCAGAAATCACCTTTACTTGAAACATTCTACAAGTTGTTAGTGCCAATACCTTCACATAGCGATAACATATTACCTAGCATATGTTAACCATCAAATGCACCCTTAACACATTGTCCCAAACAGGGATCAAAGGATAAATGATCTCTCTAAATAGTTCTTTTTTTCTTCATATGTGTGTTAGGGGTGGGGTGTGGCAGAGGGGGTATTAGAAGGCCAAACCTCTGTGGTACACGTCCATAGATTCCAAATAAATGATACAGTACCTCTTTGGTACTCCCATCAACATGGTTCACACCACACCACTACACCAGTGACACCACCACCACCATTACAGGGTATTTTTCTTGGCCCCTCTGTATAAATAGCAGCACCATGTTCACTCTTTGTTCCATTGAAATACAAGCAACCATAAATAGTAGCCATTTCTAGGACCTTGGCCTTTCTTGAAGGAGGATGAGTTCATCCTGGACAACAAAGCAGAATAAGGTGTTTGAGAGGGCGCTGGCAATATATGACAGGGACACGCCAGATCGCTGGCAGAATGTGGCACGGGCAGTTGGTGGTGGAAAGTCAGTTGATGATGTGAAGAGGCACTATGAAAAGCTGATCAAGGACGTGGATCACATTGACTCTACAGGAGGCCATCAAGGATCCCATTACAACAGCTCCAATGCTAGCAGCAGCAGCAGCAGCAGCAGCAACTCTCGGGGCAGTGCCAATGAGGACCAGAGGTAATTTGGTGGCTCATCACTCTCTTCATGATCGTTCCATATATGCACCATCATTACCCTGTACATCCTCTTATGAAGTTATTTACACAGGCCATGACTCATGTGTTTACTTGAGCTAGAGGCTTTTGTTCATTTTATTGTTTCTAGCTTACTATATTCTGCTGTCCACCTTGATTATCTTTTCCCTTCTAATCTGCAACATGTTTTTATTGCTTGTTCTGCTTTGTTCCGTTAGCTAGCATTTCTAGTTATTTTGCTTGTGTGTGTGGACACAACCTTTGGTTATCCTTACCATGTGATTTCCACAAAGTAAGGCTAACAATTGTTCTTAGGATTTAGCTGGAGGCGACTTGTTTCTCAAGTCGTGCCATTAGTTTGTTAATTAGACATTCTTATGAAAACTTGAAATTTTACTAGCTCTTCAAAGTGCCTTTTTTTTGGCCTTATCTAAACTACAATTGTCGTATCTCTTTATTACAATTACTGGTAACAAGTTGTGCTATTTTCTTCCTGTTTTTTGCTCTATGTTTGTTGGGACTTTATTTCAATGAGAAAAGACATTATTTCCTTTTGCTCTCCCTTGTCTAATTGTCAATTACATGCTTTGTTTGGCAACATGCAAATTTAACTAGATGGAAATATTCTGTACGGGAAACTGCAGGCAATATGCAAATTCAACATCATCTGCCCATCTGATCTAATTTGGTTTCGATTCTAAATTCTTTAATCTGGGGAAGATATGGAGATAATCTAGTAGACCTAGCTAGTTCCTAGCTATTAAACATAACTCGGCCATTCAATTATTTGTTGAAGAGATGAGTGTGCACTCTGCTGGAAGGATAAGTAGGCCAGGACTCATAACTACATATTGTAAGGCTCTAGTCTCGTGGCCCAGAAAATCGTTTATGCAAGTGAACAATTGGCATTCTTTCTATCAGTATGTCTGCACTGCTTCACACTTGCTTTTTAAATTTGATTACTCTAGTTGTGTGCGTCTGTGAGAAAATAGACAGGCAAAGGCGCCAAGAATTGTATCCATCTTTTTGGAACCTGCCTTTGGATTCCTCTCCAGAAAGAGAAAGGCCCCATGAGAATGGAACCTAGCACAGCATTAAGCAACCATATGCATCTTTTACCGAAGAGTTGCAGGAAAAGCAACATAGAACCCCACCATCTTAAAGTTTTTCGCCTTTATGACGGGTATAAAGCGCTTTCAAATAGTGGGGCTTTTCTTGTCTTGCATGGAAGTGGTAACATTTTATCTTCATCTTTGCGTTCGAGAAGATGAATAGATGGGTTTATTATTGCTGTTTTAATTTCTTTTCTTTTTGCAGGAGGAGGTACCACAACTTTCAGTGAATGTGATATTGACATCTCGAAAGCCGGAAGCAGCCTGAGTTCCAGCAAGACCGACACATATGATCGACTGTCCCTGCAGATGCTACCTTCACTATTTCGTTTATGTTTTCTATTTGAACTGGCCCTAATAGACCAGTAGTTAGTAACTTAGTATCAATTGAGCTATGACTGGTTTACTGAATTATACTGTTGTATTCCATCTGACGATGCCGTATATGTAATATCTGATGGAAAGTTTATAATATTCTCTAAGATCTGAAGTTCACATGTTCTTACTATATATCTAATATCTTCATGTTGTCTTACTTAGCGAACTCCCATTGTGTCATTGTGATTGTGTACCAACTTGTCAACTACTCCTTCCGTTTCAAGTTATAAGACGTTTTGACTTTGGTCAAAGTCAAACTGTTATAAATAAATATAGAATCAATAATTGAATATATGTTTATAATAAATTCGTCTTGGGTTGAAAAATGTTACTATTTTTTCTACAAACTTAGTTAAACTTAAAGCAGTTTGACTTTGACTAAAGTCAAAACGTCTTATGACCCGAGACGGAGGGATTATTAATCTATTATGTTGTTGAGTTGTAAAGATGATGCTGCAGAGTTGCACGATACCGCGACAGTGCGACAGGATTTGGACGCTAACGAAAGTTCAAGGCTTTTGGATGCAATGTACCGAATCCATGTCTAAGTACTCATCAATAGTCATAAGATAAGGAAAAATTAGCCATCTTGGATAGGCGAGGGCCATGATCGAGCTCTGTCGGCAGCGTGGTCCCTAAGCAAAGCTAGAGCAGCAGTCTACTTGTGATCGTGGAAGATATGATAAGATCGATCAGTCCTGAGTAATACTAGCATCCATGGACAAAAAAACAACTCGATGATCACAGGCGTCAGATGCACCATGCAAGTGTACGTAGCAACTAGCAAGCAATGAGTTGTATGCTTGTATAACAAGAACACTCTAACCAAGTATAACAACTGGGTGTAGGGTAAGTTAGTTACACCATGTAACAAGAGGACGCAAGGTAAGCTTGTATAATTGCACGACGGTTGTCGATCAGGTTAAAATGTACAATGGAAATCGACACCAGGTTGGTCGGCTAAGATCGCTTAAGGAATCTGCAATGTGATTTCGTAGACCATATATCCACATGTACAGTCTTTGGCGGGTATTAGGGTTTGTTTGGGGGAGCTTAAGATTCTGAGAAGCTGCTGCTGAGAAGCTAGCTGGTGAAAATCTGGAGAAGCTGAGAAACCCAGCTTCTGGCTTCTAGTTCATTTTTCAGATTCTACAACTACATATTCTCAGAATCTGGGTAAAAAGCTGGACTATTTGGGGGAGCTTTGTCACACCCTGAAGTTTTTCTCCCAAGCCTAAATTAATTAATAAATGGTCTCGAGAAATTATCTGTGTTAATGCAAGAGAGAAACCCTAAATGAATTAATGCAAGTAATAATCGGAAATGGCATGTGGAATTTTTCTTGAGTTCTGCATGTCAAAATATTCGAACAAGATTTTTAGTGGAATTTTCAGAGCTCTAGAAATAATTTTAACCAATTAAAAATGAGCACAGGTATTATTTAAATCCCTGGAAATTCATTTCCCCCTTTTCTCTTTTTCTTTTCCCCCTCCCTCCTCCTAATGGGCCTCCGGCCCATTCTCTCTCTCTCCCCCTCCCCGTTGGGCCGGCCGAAGGCCAAGGCCCAGCAGCCGGCCGCCCAAACCCCTCCTTCCCTTAGGGTCACCGACAGGTGGGGCCCACCTGTTGGGCCCGTCCCCAACCTCCGGCCGGCACCGTTCGCAGCCGCCGCTCCGCAACTGCCCGCGCCCGCCTTCCCCGCGCCACGTCGGCCACGCCCGCGCGTGCGCCCGCTTTCCCCGCGCCCTTCAACCCCCTCTCCCGCTCGCCCGCGCCCGCGAGATGGCCGGGATTCGAATTTCGAATCCCGCCTCTCTCTCCTCTCCCACTCCCCCACGTTGGCCGGCGATTCCCGCCTCTCCCGGCCACGTCCGAGCCCCCTCTCCCCTATTTAAGCACCACCGCCCCTCCCTCTCCCTTTTTCCCCATTTTGCCGAGCCTCCCTGTGCTCTCCTCCGCCCTAGCACCGTTGCCCTCCTCTCCGCCGTCACCGCCGCCGCTCCGGTCGCCGCTAGCCGCCGCTAGCCGTCGCGTCGAGCCGCGTCGTCGACGCCGTTGCGTTCGCCGTTGTGCGGGCCACCTCGTCCACCCCTCCTCCGTCGGGATCCTTCGCCGGAACCCCTCCCTTGTCGCACGCCGGTGAGCATCGCTGATGAGGACATCACTTCGTCGGATACGCTCATAACTTCACACACTCCAATGATAATTCCAAGCCCAAGTCCAGTTCGGCCTCCGGAGACAGCACTGACTTCAAACGGACCTAGCGCCTTCATGCCAACTCCGATTTGGGTGATCTTGGACTTCGTGGAAAGCTTATCTCGCTACCTTTCAAACGCATCTGGTCTCATGTCCAAATTCATCTCGAGTCAACAGGAATCGCCAAAACAAGACAGTGCTGTTGCTGAAACCGAACTTGGGCCTTGGGCCTTGTAATAGACTAGGTCCATCTCGGAAGTGTCACCTTCCACCTCCACGAATTAGCACTGAACCCTAGCTTTATTTTCCTCTATAAATAGCTTTGTACATCCTCAAAAACATTTGGGTTTTGTTTAGTTGAATTTTGCCAAGTGCCATTCACCTTGTCTCTAGTCCTCGCTCGATTAATCGGCGACTATAGATTCAGAGCCCCCAATAGTTGGTGTGTTGATTTGCCGGGTCGATTAGATCTACCACTTCAATCGCAACTATTCATTTGTGCTTAATTCCCTATTCGCAATATTTAGATTGCATCTTATCTTGTTCTTGCAGTGTTCTCTCGTTTGCATTGCAGGGATCATCAACCGCGCGTCACGGTTGGTACGACATCGTTTGTGGTGTAGCGATTGCACGGCGTCCTGGACTTGTTCTGGTTGGTAGCCACGTCGCAAACGTCGCACTCGATCAAAGCGAGAGTTATCCCCCTCACCAGAAGATCGGGCCACGAGAGAGAGCGTCATCAGTTGGTATCAGAGCTTTAGTTGCCTGGTGAGGATTTTAGTTTTGTAATTTTTTTTCCATCGTCTACCATACAGCCGCAATATTTTTTTTCCCATCACCAAACATTAGTTTTGAGCCACGCAATTTCATTCAGTTTTTGCTTTATTGAGTTTTGATCCACTGTCGAGTCGGAGTGCTGGCTTTAGTCCTAGTTTCATACTAGTTTGAGTTTGCATCTCGGTTGTGCTAGATTGAAGGGAAAAAAATAGCAGATCGATCCATTCATGATTGGTTTGTTGCTTGCGCAAGGAATTATGGAGATCTGTTTCCTCGAAATTTTGAGTCGGTTTACTTTTAGTTGGAGAATATTTGTATTGTTTTCCTCCTGTTGTGCGCAACACAGAAACTGAGTGGGTCCCATGTTATCTCGTGCATGCAACTGCAAGTCCGGTTTTCTTATATTTCAGTTTCTTTGTTTCGGTAGTTAATCTCCCTAATTACCTCGGTGTGTTTCCTTTTGTTTAGCCATGCATGAAAGTTCCATACATGCACGTGAACTCCTCTTACAGTAATAGCTAGCAGCTGCTTGTATTTGTGCATGCGCGTGCACGCACTTGCCACTTGCTAAAAAAAAAGAAAGAAAGAAAAAGGCAAAAAGGCAAAAAGGTGAAAAAAAAAGAAGAAAAAAAAAGTGCCGCACCAAAAAAAAATCAGAAAAGAAAAAAAATCAGAAAAAGAAAGGGTGGAAATTTTTTTTTAAAAAAATTGTGGATTTCTTGGAGAGAGTTGGTTGACATAGCGAATTGTTTTGGTCCGAGTGCGATCATTTGCTTGCTTGAGCTAGGATTGAGTCTAGGCTAGGCCAGCAATTTTGACTAATACTTTGGATTATTATTCAATTTCGCATATCTGTTTGATTTTTGCTATTCCTTGTGATATAGTTAAGCCTACCAAGATCCACATACTACTAACCTTTACAGGTCCGGCTTTGCAATCGCTCCACTCATCAAGCGTGTCATTGTGCCACGAACCAGCCACGGTGATTGACCTGATTTGCATTCTTTGAGAACATTATAAGAATTTGGTATATGCTTGAGAGTTGAGTGCCTTCAAAAGCTCCACATATATATAGATTGTTAGGAACTGACACTTTCTTGTGAGTTTCTTTTGCTTGCTAACGATGTCAGGTACAAGTTCCGACGAACCAACACTGGAGAATCTAGCACATAAACTGAAGGGCATGGAAAATTGGTATGAAGAGCTGATGCGTAATAGTAAATCATACAAGGAAAGCACAGATAAACATTTAAAAACTTTAAGTGAAAGCCTGGTGAAAGTAGTAGATCAAATTGAGCAAATGAATCGATCACATAAACAATTAACTGAAAACATTCAGAATATAAATATTGGACATGAAAATATTGTGCGACGCATTGGTTTACTTGAGGCTGCAGGTGAAGAAGGTGCAAGTGCCACTGCTCATCGACACCAAAGATATGATGATGAAGACGAAGAGCAATCTGCTGCTGATGATGAGGAGGAAGACGAGAGTGTTGGAAATAGAAGACGACGTCGAATTAGGGACAAAGATGATCCTTTATCTAAGGTAAAATTTACTATGCCTTCTTTTGATGGTAAGTTTGAACCTTCTGTTTATCTAGACTGGGAGCTAGCTGTTGAGCAAAAATTCTCTTGCTATGATTTTCCTGATAATAAGAAAGTTAAAGCTGCCAGTAGTGAATTTACCTCCTTTGCATCTCTATGGTGGAATGATATATGTGGTCGAGGACTTAGACCTAGAACCTGGGATGATATGAAACGTACAATGAGGTCTAGATTTGTTCCTTCTTACTATGCTCGTGACATGTTAAATAAACTGCAACTTTTAAGACAAGGTTCCAATTCTGTAGAAACATACTATCAAGAGATGATGATTGCTTTGTCACGATGTAATTTGCAAGAAACTGAGGATGCTAGAATTTCTAGATTCTTGGAGGTCTTAATAGAGAGATTCGGGATATTCTTGAATATAAAGAATACAATACCATGAATAGATTATTCCATTTTGCTTGCAAAGCTGAAAGAGAAGTGCAGGGACGCAACAAGCATAGGAGTTCTCTTGCAGGTGCTACTTCCACACGACAGTCAACACCACGTCAATCTACTACTGCTGTTCGTCCACCTACCTCCACGCCATCCCATGCTCAAGAAACAAGCAAAAACGCTTCAGTTCAGACTCCAGCCAAGAGTGCAACTTCAGTAGATTCCACTGGACGTACACGTGATATTACATGTCATAGGTGCCATGGCATTGGACACATTGCCCGCGACTGTCCAAATCGGCGAGCTCTATTTGTGAATGCTGATGGTGAGTATACTTCTGCTAGTGATTGTGATGATGAATATGCTTTAGCTGCCACTGACCACGCAGGAGGACAAGATAATGATGACATCGAGGAAGTCCATTTGCATCCAGAGTCGCTAGATCAGTATCCTAGCCTAATTGTCAAGCTAGCACTTAGTGCTAAAGAGAAGTGTGAAGAGCAAAACCAACGTCACAATTTGTTCCAAAGCAAAGTTCTTGTGAAAGGCCATACCGTCAAAATGATTATTGATAGCGGGAGTTGCAACAATTTAGCAAGTGAAGAGATGGTCAAGAAGCTTGGCTTGACTACCCATCCACATCCACATCCACATCCGTATCATATTCAGTGGTTTAATACATGTGGTAAGATGAAGGTAACCCGCTTGGTTAAAATACCTTTTTCTATAGGCTCCTACCATGATCAAATTGAATGTGATGTTGTGCATATGCAAGTTTGTTCTGTTATTTTTGGGGCGACCATGGCAATATGATAGAGAAGTTGTTTTTGATGGTAGGACTGATACATATAAATTTATGTTTGATGGTAAAAGAGTTGTTTTGCATTCTATGACTCCAGCCGCTGCTTTGAAAGATGATCTTGCAAGACTTCAATGTGAAATGAAAGCGAAAAGTGAAAATCAAATTATTGCTAAACATCCTGCTCCAACTAGTAAAATAGAACCAAGTACCACAAAGAATGAAATTAAGTTGAAGGGTGCTTTGTTGGCTTCTACATATAATATTTGTGCACTAGATAAGCCAGATTCTTGTTGCTATGCTCTATTTTGCCAAGATTCTATACTCACATTGGCTACTGCTCCTAGTACTTTATATTCTTTGCCACCTGCTATTACTAACCTTTTGCAAGAATATGAGGATGTTTTTCACGATGAGATACCTCCAAGGATGGCCAATGGATGAGAGAGTGCACACAATCAAGAAGATGGGATTGAGTCGAGGACGACTCAATTCAAGAAGGGGAGGATGATGAGGACATCACTTCGTCGGATACGCTCATAACTTCACACACTCCAATGATAATTCCAAGTCCAAGTCCAGTTCGGCCTCCGGAGACAGCACTGATTTCAAACGGACCTAGCGCCTTCATGCCAACTCCGATTTGGGTGATCTTGGACTTCGTGGAAAGCTTATCTCGCTACCTTTCAAACGCATCTGGTCTTATGTCCATATTCATCTCGAGTCAACGGGAATCGCCAAAACAAGACAGTGCTGTTGCTGAAACCGAACTTGGGCCTTGGGCCTTGTAATAGACTAGGTCCATCTCGGAAGTGTCACCCTTCACCTCCACGAATTAGCACTGAACCCTAGCTTTATTTTCCTCTATAAATAGCTTTGTACATCCTCAAAAACATTTGGGTTTTGTTTAGTTGAATTTTGCCAAGTGCCATTCACCTTGTCTCTAGTCCTCGCTCGATTAGTCGGCGACTATAGATTCAGAGCCCCCAATAGTTGGTGTGTTGATTTGCCGGGTCGGTTAGATCTACCACTTCAATCGCAACTATTCATTTGTGCTTAATTCCCTATTCGCAATATTTAGATTGCATCTTATCTTGTTCTTGCAGTGTTCTCTCGTTTGCATTGCAGGGATCATCAACCGCGCGTCACGGTTGGTACGACATCGTTTGTGGTGTAGCGATTGCACGGCGTCCTGGACTTGTTCTGGTTGGTAGCCACGTCGCAAACGTCACACTCGATCAAAGCGAGAGTTATCCCCCTCACCAGAAGATCGGGCCACGAGAGAGAGCGTCATCAATCGCCATGGCCGCCGCCTTCGGGCGGCGTCCTCGCCCTCTTCAAACTCCCCTTCTCTCTCTAATCCCTCTCACCATGTTCGCCAGGTGATTCCAGAGATCGTCTGCCGTTTGCCTTCGTCTCCCGGCCGTTCCTCATCGCCGTTCGCCATCGCCTCTCTGTGCCTGCCGAACTCTCGGTGAGAACCCCGTTTTCCTCCCCCTCTCCCTCCTAGCGCCGCCGCCCCTTGTCGCTCGGGGTCACGCCGCCGTCGCTCGCCGTGCGCCAACGCTCGCCGTCGGTCGCTGCCTTTTGCCGCCGCCACCCCACGGTAGCGCCGCCGTGTGCCATGGCCGCCGGGTCGGCTTGAGCCGTGCCCGTGCGCGCCCGGCCGCGAGCCGCCTCCGCCGTCCGATCTACCGGGCGGTAGATCGGGGCCGCTCCTCCCGCCGCCCGCGTGGTCGCCCGCGTGGCTGCCACGTCGGTGCCACGTCGGCACCATGTGTGCTCCACGTGGTGCACCTCTTTTCCCCGGCCTGTGGACCCGGTCCACCATGAGCCGGCACCCCGAGCCACTGCCATGTGGGGCCCGCATGTCGGCGCCGCGCCCTCTCTCTCCAGGGTTTATTTATTGCGCAATAAATCATTTAAGGGTTTTCAGTTTATAGTAAAAACACAGTGAACCTTATAAAATTCATAGGAAATTCATCCGTGCTCCGTTTAAGCCCATTCAAGTCTCAGTAAATCAAGAAAAATGCAAAGAATCCATTAAAAATGGTTTTTTTCTCTGTTTCAGTAGCCTTATAGCCCGTTTGCTTTGTTTGCCTTGTATGTCGTGTAGAATCCGGTTCTTCCGACGCTCCGGTGTACTTTGAGATAGTCGCCAAGGTCCCTCCAGCAGCAGAGCAAGGCAAGTCATGCTTGTCACTTGAACATATTGGTCCCATATTGCAAATGTTCTATTGTTTTTCCTTAAATACTACATTGTTTTATAATGTTATTATGGGATGGTTACCTACTGTTTCAGTCATGCTATTTATATCATGCTCCTTTGTTAGCTTGGGATATAACATGACTAGATATTGGACTAGGGATTGCTTAGCCATGCTTAGTTCAACTAGCACACAATGGGGGAATCACATTAATGCATAGACTTCAGGTTCTAGTGTTGATGATGGTTTAGTGCCACCGTCCTGGTGTTGATCAATTAAAATATACTATATGGTGGGCTGTGGGTGCATGGTTTTGATGGTTGCGCCCATGGCACTTAAGGACCGGTTCGCGGGATGCCCTGGAAGAACTTATCGTACTTACCACAAGCCAGCGTGGGCAACGTCTGGGCTTGTAGTGTAGCTTTCCTCTAGCTGACGCATCTAGGCAAGGGTGAGCATGATGGAGTTCGGATGGGCCCTGCGACGGCCTATGCGGCTTTCGGATTCACCTAGGCACGAGAGGGGACTGCCCGTTGCCTTGCGAGGAGTGGGGGTGAAACCTGAGGTGTGGTGTGCTTGGTTAGAGGGGGTTATGCGAAGGGTCCTGTCACGGCCTCTTTCCGGTATGTCGTAGTGGCATGTCGGCGTACGGTAACGTGTCGTGGGGCTGTGTCTTGTGGGTACAGTTGTACACCTCTGATCAGAGTAAAACTATTCGAATAGTCGTGCCCGCGGTTATGGGCGGTCAACCAGATTCACCGTGATTAGTCTCACCCTAATTTAGTCTAATGGAATTGAGTAGTACAGGTGGATGGTTGGGCCTGTTGCAACGTGGTGTAGCGTTGGACAATGGATGGTTAATACTGATTAATTATTACAATTGTTTTACTGCTTTCAACTACTGTTTTCAAATGCTCGCTTTATGCAAATGAACCGCTCTAGCTATCCTTTGGTTATATCCTGCATCATACCCCTGTTCCGGTATGACTTGCTGAGTACGGTGGTTGTACTCAGTCTTGCTCTACTTTTCCCCAACCCCAGAGTTTGAGTATGCGTCAGATGGTGGCTATTCCGAGGAGTAGGCTTCGTCCGTGCCGTCGAGGATGCCTGTGGAGTGGTGTTCCCGCTGCAATCCAAGTCAAGGCTTAGCCCCAGTTATCTTTTATTTTTTTCCGCTGCATTTATGTAAGACTTTTGTTATGTTTGTAAGACGTGGATCTGTATGTCAACTTTGTCGTTTGTGTACCCCGGCCGGTCCTGGACGGGGATTTTAATGCACATTCTGCTTGGAATTCTATTCGGGAATTTCTGGGCGTGACAAGCTTCTGGCAACTAGAGATTCTAAGAGAAGCTGCAGCTGTTAGAAGCTCCCCCAAACAGGCCCTTATTAGGTCTCCGCAACCTAGCTGTAGCCTGTAGTACCGCTATACCTCGTTTTTTTTCAAGATAATAATGGAATAGAAATCCATCCTCACCTTTGCTCAAACGAGTTACAGCCAATTCTTACACGAAATCACTCAAAACGAGTGCAACTTAAAGAGAACTTAAAAAAACTCTTCCAAACATAAAGCGAACACAAACTCATAAATAGAAATACAAGATAAAGAACACACAATTATTGAATTCTATTTGTGAATTTCCATCCGAAGTTGACAAAAAGCTGCATAACTATCGTCTCAAGATTACGACATGCAGACTTCAAAAGCTTATAGTCTTCATCATATTTTTATAGTTGTGCCCAGGACCGAAGCTAATATGTTGCCCTGAAAAGAATCTACATATAGGATATAGATGGTGATTTATCAAAAAAAATACCATTCCTACTCAACTATATATCTAAACATATAGTAGATGCTCCTATAAAAATAAGTTCACTGGTTTTTTTATTAACCCCCACAAGACAATTTTCAAATATATGAGATATAAACCAGATGAAACCTGAACAACTCTCCAAAGAAATTTTGCAAAATGACACTCTATAAAAAGATGTTGAATAGTCTCATTTTCATAAAAAAAAACAACATCTCAAACTACCATTCTAATTTCTCCTGGCTAAGTTGTCTTTTGTCAACATTACCCCTTAAGCAGGTATCACATAAAAAAAATCGTTTTTCTTGCATACGTTTCTCTAAGAGTTTTTTTTTTTTTTGCATAGTTGATAGTTCAGCATGTAGTCCTTGAACTGTAGGGGCGGAGGATTTGATCCCACCATTGTGAATAATTGTAGCTTAAGTAAATTTGAGATAAGTTATTTTTAGGGGAAATTTGAGATAAGTTAGCACGGTCACCTATCCACCCCTCTGAGTCTCAGTTTTTTTTCAGACTAGTCACATGTCATGTATTGCAAGTTGCAACGGGGATGAGAAACAAGATGGTCCGCTCAGAATGTGGTTCAATTTTTTTTTCCTCCGGATAGGGGAAACACGGTTTAATTTTTTTCTCTCCCGTCTTTTTCCCTTTTTTTCAAACTATTTGTTTTTCTCCCCAAATATGAGGAAAATGATTTAATTTTTTTATCCGTCTTTTTCTTTTTTCCCAGCTCCTCCTCTCATATTTTTTTCTCTCGATATTTTTAGTGGTTTTTTATGGGTTGGGAACAGGAGGACGACTAGGAGAAGATGGGTCAACTAGCTCAGTTTTTCTCTTGGCGGTTTTCACATTGGTTAGTGACCTATTAGTTTTTGCGCGCGCTGTTTTCTTTTTGAGGTTAAAGAGAGAGCTTTATTAGTGACTATATAAGAGGTTACATTCCTGGTTTATCAAGTATAGGATTATTGCGGAAGCACAGTCTCCACTTCCCACATGACCTATACTCATTGCCAACTGGGCTAACACATGAGCCACCCTATTTGTTTCTCTTTATCTAGGTCGTTGAACTCTCAAAATGTATTTTAGGTACTTGAACTTATCTTGGTGTCATATAGGTTATAATCGAAAGATCTATGCCCTATAGCTGCCTTGTAAGGGGAGATTGAAAGATCTATAATTCTAAGTGTGCGATCATTATTTTGGTGATTTTTGGAACAGACTATTTCCATGATGAGTTTGGTGAGATTATGTTGAGTTCCGGCATTAAATTAAAAGATTGAAATTAGAAGATGGACATTATAGTTTGATGAGGAACAAGTGAAGACATTGACAATGCAGGTATGGGCATGAAGTGACTATCTATGGCAAGCACGACTCGGCTAAAATGGGCCTCATGGAGGTGAAGGGTAAGCAAGAGTCTTGGTGCTGATGGACCGAATCCGGTGGTGAAGGGCAAGTGAAGATTTTGTCATGATAAACCATGCGAGGTCATTTGAAACTATGAGTAATCAGCATCCATTATAATAAGAGCGTAATATGGAATGCCGAATATTAAGAGGATGTGATTCGTTGATGAACATCAAGCCAAGAGCCAAAGTGGACATTTATCAAGGCAAATGTTAACTTTCCCTTAGGAATGGAAGAATTCATGGGAATTTTGCAAAAGGCGAAATTTACATAAAATTTCCCTGTGGAATGGAGAAATTCCATAGGAATTCCACGAAGAGATAAGCTAATTCCTATGAAATTTAAAAAAAAATCCCGTGTTATCTCTACTATTATAAAAATTAAAGATGTTTTTGTCGGTGCTTTGGAACGTCATTCGTGTTTGAATCGATTTTTAAGTTCAATCGCTTTTGGAAATATAGATCCGTGTTTGAATCGGTTTTAATTTTGTTCGTTTTTAAAAATACAAAAGGAGTCGTATAAGAAATCTCTTTAAAAAACTTGCATGCTAACTTAGGACGATTGGACCCTAATTGCGGCTCATGATTTTATAAAAAGAATATCTAAGTGAATTTCCACGGTAAATTTTACCTTAGCTATACCGTACATTAATAATAAGATTAAAATAACCTCCACCCGTTGTAACGTACGAGCATTTTCTAGTTAACTACTAATAACTGAGGCGCCAAAGTATCTCGTGTTAATTCCCTTTGAAATGGAAGAATTCTCGCGGTTTGGGCCTCATTTTGGGCCGGTCCAAGCGAAAAATCTACAGTGGAGGCCCAGCCCGGATTCAATTGCTCTCGTTTGGATTGGAACGCAAGAAAGAAAGAGGAGCTTCCCGAAAGAAAAGGCGAAAATCACCTCTCCCCTTCTCCAATCTCCTCCTCCTCTCCCTCTCTCTTTTAGTTCGCTGCCGAACTCGCCAAAACCCCCACGAAAACCCTCGCTTCCCACCGACGCCATGTGGCGCCTCCGGTCGCGGGCGGCGGCGGCGGCGGCGGCCGTCATTGCCGCGTCCGCGGCGTCGCTCGCCGACGTCGCCTACGCGGACAGCGGCTACTCCTTCTTCCGCCGCAGCCCCGCCCCGCCTCCACCTCCCGCCGCCGCCGCCGCCGCTGCTTCGGAGGACTCTGGCACGGAGGTGGCCGTCGAGGTGGATTCCAGCGGGTTCGACCCCGAGAGCCTGGAGCGGGCGGCCAGGTTGCTGCGGAAGCTCAACTCGTCGAAATACGCGAAGCAGGCAAGGTGTTTGTTGTTTTGACCTAATGCGGGGTTTGCCCCCACCTACTGACGCTGCCTCTTGTGTGGTTGGTTTGGCCTGCAGCTGTTTGAGCTGATGCGCATGCAGGAGAAGACCCGGCTTGCGGAGCTGGAAGCCGAGAAGGTTCAGTACATCATCCAACAACACCTCAGGGACATTGTGAGTGCCTTTTGCCCCTTCCTAGATGCAAATAATTCAATGTGGTATGCCAAACATGGCCAAAATGTCAGAAGACTGGTTTCTCTGCAGTTCCAGTGATTGACTAACAGAAAAGTAGCAGTCAATTTCATCTAACTTTTTCTTGCTTGAGTGCTGATGAGTCGTCAGCACCACGTTATCACCGTTAGTCTATTTGGTGAATCATTCCTTTACTAGTGAGGCCATAACTATCTTGGGGCTTGAAGCTAGGATGAAAGATCAATTGTGGTTGTAGTTTGCTGTGGCATACTTGTTGTTATGTCGCCGTTCTTTTTCTCTTTTTTCAATAATCACTAGAAGATGACTCGTGCGTTGTAACGGAAAAAAAGTTAAAAAAATATTAAATATTAGATGATTAGGGTCTAATTTTCCTGATAACATGTTCTTCGCATAAAGTTTGTTGTCCAGCATCTCCAACTTTAAAAATTGGTCTAGTGACAATACAGGGTGAGATAAAACATTACTAAAGATACATATGAAAGGAGGCTGTGCTAAAGTGTGTGTGTGTGTTTTTTATTTAAGAGGGCATGTATTGATGTATAGCGTAATTAAAGATGCAAATGAAGAAAAATAAAGAACCTGACTCCTAGGCTACTGAGTTGCTTATATGCATGGTTGCACACCCTGTTACGATCATCTCTGAACTCTGTTAGTCCGTTTTATATGTAGCCATGTCCTCATGTAGTAATGTTCTGCCGCAATAATAGTAATAATAATAATAATCCCCAGATAAGAATTGAGTTTATGACTACTCCCATAGACCAAAAAGAAGAAAAGGGAAAAGAAAGTATCGTTATGTCTATGAAATTAGCATTAAATTAAATTATGTTTATGTGATGTAAAAAAAATAAAAGAAAAGATCTTTAGATCAATAAGATATTAGTATTGGATGAAAAAAGCATGCTCTTTGACAGAGCTAGAAAATCCAATTAATTGCCCGTATATGTGGGATTATCTTTTGAGTTGCTTCTATTCTGATCCTCACTGTATTTTTCCCTTCCATTATATGACGCCGCCAGATCCACGCGGTCGCTGCTCGCCTCCTCGCACCCCCTCGCATGACTTCAGGCCTGCACCTATTTTCTTTCCTTTTATATTTTTCATTCACCAAGGCGCTCGAAGGTTCTAGACACCGAATACCCCATATATTGACTATTGCGTTTGTGTCTTTTCACTCCCTAATCAACTGTCGTTTTTCACCAAACCCTGTACCAACGAGTTGAGGTTTATTTGCTGACGTGGCACATCCCAGTTACAGATTGGATTTTATCTTTCACTTAGAGAGATAGGCTATGTGCACCCTAGTTATGCAGAGGCTGGGAGTCGGCTATATCAATCTTGATGTAATTATCTAAGATCAATAAAGCTTCCTTTATAAAAAGAAATAGAAACTGAAACAGTGAACATGCAAAACATTCAATTCTGCCTTGGCCCTTTTGAATGGCAAAGACTTATGGCATAAAATGGAAAGCTTTAGATTGTCAGCAATCTACTCATGTTTGTCCTCTGATGCTCGATATCTGGTCCACAGGAGAGGCAACAGAAAGAAGGTGAAAAATTCAGAGAGAGTTTGCAGCAGCAAGCTCAAGCAGAGGCACAAAAGTTACGTTATGACGATGAATTAGCTAGGAAAAGAATGCAGGTATTGACTCCCCCCTCCCCCCCCCCCCCCCCCCTCCCCCTCTCCTATGTTTACCTTCTTTAATGGCAAATGGTGCTTTAACAGCACAGCATCATTTAATCAAGTGTTTTTTTTCCCCAGACGGAGCGTGAAGCACAAAGGCGACAGGATGCAGAACTTGTGAAGATGCAAGAGGCAGCTGCCCTTAGGAAAGAAGAAGTTAGGCGTACCACAGAAAAGAAGATTTTAGAAAAAATGCTAGAGGATGAGAAAGAAAAGGCTCTCTTAAAGAAACAAAATATCCAAGCTAACGCTGAAGCAAAAGGTGAAGCCCTTACTCGTGAAGCAAAGGCTTTAGAAGACTACAACAGAAAGATGCTCCTGGAACGTATAAATGGCGACAAAGAGAAGTGGATTGCTGCAATAAATACTACTTTTTCACACATTGAAGGTATTTATATTCCTGCTGGTGACAATCCTTACGAATTTAATCTTTAATTCCTTTTGGTTCTGCTACTATTGCTGGTTACTCATAGTAAATGTGTATGCCTTTTTTGATCAGTCATTATTGAAGTTCTTAGGTTTGTAATCTCCTTTCCCTGTATTCTAGGATTTTTCTCTATTCGACAATATCATTGACATTCTCACATAGATATTTCTTTCTGTTTTCTGTGGTTATGGTGTCCAGTAGTTGTGTGGAAATGTCATCACGTGAAATCACACCGCCACATATTTATTGTTCCTTTTATTATTTTTTAAGTGAAACTATGGTCTCATGTAAAAATTAATAATATTTACTGTGCAACACATCTGTTCTTCATTTTCATGTAATTGTCATGATAATGTTGATAACTGATACTTTATTTTTCATTCAAATATATTTTCTAATGTGAACATGCAGGTGGGTTTAGGATGCTGTTGACTGACAGGAGTAAATTATTGATGGGTATTGGAGGAGTTACTGCGCTCGCTGCTGGAATTTACACTACCAGGTTTATCTGGATTTCATGCTGAATTTACTTTTGAAGTATGCAAACACACAAAACCACTTCACGGCTTGACTTCATCTTTCCCTTGTCAGCAAAAATTGTTTGAAACATGTCATGTTCTTATTTCCTCTTTTGTACTTTAGGGAAGGAGCAAAAGTTACATGGGGTTACATTAATAGAATCTTGGGTCAACCTTCACTGATCCGTGAATCATCTATGCCAAAGTTTCCACTTTCAAGGTTTAAGGCTCTCAAATCTACTTCAGCATCTCTGTCAGGAGGTGCAGGCTTTGAGAATGTTATTCTTCATCCTTCACTGAAACGGAGGATTGAACATCTTGCACGAGCTACTGCAAATACAAAGTCGCACGATGCACCATTTCGCAACATGCTGTTCTATGGTCCCCCTGGAACTGGGAAAACATTAGTTGCTAGGGAGATGGCACGCAAATCTGTAAGTTTTCAATAGATCTAATCAGCTAATCTATTCTGTTCCATTCTTAGAGAAATATCAGGCTTATGGATCTTCTATAAAGAACCTTGTTTTCTGGATTCTTTTTTGAGTACAAAAATATGTATCCGTCAACTTCAGTTATACAACAATTGTATAATCTTATCATTGAATCCTTTATGTAACAGGGCTTGGATTATGCCATGATGACGGGAGGAGATGTTGCACCCTTAGGATCAGAGGCTGTTACCAAAATACATCAAATTTTTGACTGGGCTAAGAAGTCAAGGAAGGGCATGCTGCTTTTCATCGATGAGGCTGATGCGTTCTTGTGCGAGTATGTTCACAACTTAATATTTAAGCATTTGCCTGACCACTGATTTTTTTTCACAGATAGTGATATGCATGTTAATGAGCTAATCCTGAGGATATTCCCGATTCTTAAGCTTGAATTGACTAATTTTGAGCCTGAAAGTACATCCAATCTCTTTGCAGCCACTGAATTCAAACAAATTAAAGCAAGCTTCGTTAGAACCCAAAACAACAAATCTTTATCATAAATTTATCTTACAAAATGACCAAATTTCACATCTCTCCTTTAATCTCATGCTTTTCCTTGCACTTTACTAGGCGCAACAGCACCCACATGAGCGAAGCTCAGCGGAGTGCTCTCAATGCACTACTATTTCGAACTGGAGACCAGTCGAGGGATGTTGTCCTTGTCCTTGCAACAAACCGACCTAGTGATCTTGATGCTGCTATTACAGACCGCATTGATGAAGTTATTGAGTTCCCTTTACCTGGGGAGGAGGAGAGGTTCCAGCTGCTCAGGTTATACTTAAACCACTATATGCTCAAGGAAGATGGCAAAAACTCGTTTTGGGACTCACTGCTGAAAAAGCAACGGCAGAAGATACAAGTTAAGGACATAAGTGATGATTTGCTCAGGGAGGCTGCCAGGAAGATCAATGGATTCTCTGGCAGAGAGATTGCGAAGCTTATGGCCAGTGTGCAAGCTGCTGTTTATGGCCGCCCTGACTGTGTGTTGGATCCCCAGTTGCTTATGGAGGTAGTTGAATACAAAGTGGCTGAGCATCATCAGCGCATCAAGCTTGCTTCTGAGACTTCAACTTGAGCAATGTTATAGATTTTATCAGAAAGCACCTGTCCTTTTCAGATCTACTGTCCCCATATATATGTTCTGATATGAGGAATGGAGTGAGATAGTCAGTTTCCTCCAGCTGACTTCGATGGAAGTTGAAATTTAGAACACACCGGATACTGATGTTCTTTGCGGGGTGTATGACCTAGGCTTGTCTGTTCCAATTTTGTTCCATCTCTTTGCCTGTAGCATATTTATGATGGTTTTTATGGAAAGACAGGCAAATAGGTAAGACTGAGATGCGCATGCTGAAAATCTTATTTGACTGAAGTGGTTCAACCATTCATCTTATTTGTTAGAATTTGATTTTGTCTTCATTATCATAGATGATGAAAAGTTGAACTTACTGAGAGACCTGCATGTCGTCTGTGTAGGATTTATCTAATTATCTGCACTTTTCTTGCCCCTAACACAAGTCTTTTAACCTGGATCAATCTTATTTTTCTGGTTTCTTCGGGCTTTCACGGTGCACACATCGAAGTTTTTTTTTTTTTAAAAAAAACAAACCCGAACTTTCGTTACTCATTAGCTGAGATATCCTCAGCAACCAAGTCTGTAATACAAGATGACATAGAAACAGGCGAGTCTATGGGCTACCCTATTTCCTTCTCTTGGCTTATAACTAACCTGCAAAGAGACAAAATTTGAAGAAAACAGATGCTTCAGTTCCCATATCACAGTGTTGCAGTCGGAGAGATCATAATCAGCTGTTAAAATAGCTTGCCTGACCATTGTTGCATCAGACTCCAAAATTAGCTTTCCAATGCCCAAAGATGCAGATGCTCTGACTCCATGCACACAAGCTAAAAGTTCAGCCTGGAAGGAGCTAAGCAGATGATTAATTCTCCCTCTAGCAGCTTGTACAACATCCCCATCAGAATCCCGAGTGACATAACCCTATCCTCTAAGTTAAAACAACGGTGTATTTACCCAAGCAATATTCAACTGGAAATTACAGAAACCTGACCAACATAACGCTCTCACGGCATTGTACTCCACTAAATATATCAAGAAAATGTTTGCTTTATTTCACTCGTGACCAGATGTAACTGTAAAGGGAGCCAAAACTGAGGAGCAGTAAAGAAAACAACAGTGCCATCACAGTACTGTTCAGTGGTCCCAGTATCAATGATAGTTCGTATAAATGATGTAGTTTCCGATCGAATAAATAAGCTTGGTCTCACGTCTTTTAGGAGTATACTATCGTTCTGAGATCTCTCATTTGGAACCATCAAAGCTGAACTATAGCTAAGTACACGCGGTTTCTGCAGGTTTCGAGGGTCATATTTATTAGTTTCATCAGGTTGTTATCTTGGCAATCCTATTGAGTGCTGACATGTTAGTTAAGGTAAAACATTCACAGGCTCCCATACTACATCAAATTTTTAAAGTTTTTACCACCCTTTTCTAAGTCTAAATTGAATGCATAAAATCCTAGCTTAATATACCACTATATTATATGCATATTCTATTAAAGATGCGTCTATAATTATGCAAAAAAAATGTAGCTAGTCAAACTTTTCTTTTTAGATATTTAATTAAGACACCTGAAACATGACATTTAAGATACTCCCCAGTCAGGAGGGCTATGAAGACAGAAACATCAATATATATCATGTTGGTGACATGAAAACAAACGGTGCGATGAAATGTCATTACCAAGAACACATCTTTCTCCTTACCGCATCAAATGCAAAGTTGAATGGCTCCAATCCAAGCCTTGTATTTGCCGACAAGTACATATCATCGTTCACTCTGCATAGGCCACATCCAACACACACACACTCAAAACACAGGGCTTTCTTCCCCTTTGAGTTTCTGACACAACAGTCCACTCTCACATGCACTTGCCTTCTGGCCAAAGTCCAACACCACCAGAGAGAGAGAGAGAGAGGAAGAAAGAAAGAGAGAGAGAAAAAACACAGCTTTGGCAGAAGGCTAGAAGCAGCTCAAACAAAATTGCCCCCCAAAAAAGGCTGCAAAAGCCCTTAAGAAAGGGGGTTTAGCAGCAAGGGCAGTGGAGGTGTCCCCACCCTGCCAGGACAGAAGAAAAGCCCAGCACAGAAGCTTAGAAGCCATAAACAAACACTCCCTTTAATGACCCCCCCTAATTGTACTTTTGCACACCAAATGACAAACCCCCATGCCTAAGTACCTCCAAAGGGACCCCCTCCACTCTCCCTCTCCCTCACCAAACCAAAGTACCAAACCCCAATGCATGCAGCAACAATGCACAAGCACAATACACACCCTCTGCCAAAAGGAATCCTACAAACCCAAAAGGCAAAGTCAAAAGCATGTGGTGCCCAAGGCCAAGATAGGCAGCAGAGAGCATTGCATTGCAAATGCCACTGCGAATTCTGCTACTACTCCAACACAATACATACAAGCACAGCCGCGCATGCACTACTGCTGCACTACCACTAGCACTAGCAAGAGAGAGAAGAAAGAAGCCCTAAAATGCACTTAGCATTTGGCTCTATCATGCTAAACCTAATCATGTTTATCCAAGGGAAGCAAAGCAATGCGTGCATGCATGTCCTAAGATCAGATTTAATTACCTCTCATGGCAACAATGCATCTACTCTCCTAAGTAACTGATGCTGCTGCATGAGTTAAACTTAACAACAGGGAGGGTTACTGCAGTCTTGGAAGAATTACACAGGAGAAGAAAAGCTAAAGGAGAGCTAATTAATAGCTAGTGCTAATGCATCATCCTCTCTGCATTGTTCTACTCACTCACTCTCATGCATCATGCTGCTGCTGCTGCTGCTGCTGATGGTGTTGTGGTGGGTGGTGGTGGTGATGGTGGTGGTGGTGGTGGTGAGGAGGGGGAGGAGGAGAAGGATCGTGGTGGAGCGGCGGTGGCGGCGGCGGCGGCTGCGAGGTCGGCGACGGGGGCGTCTTGGCGAGGTGTTTGTTGTTGTGCATCCACACCTTGAGGACGCGGCGGGAGACGCCGACCTGGGCGCAGAACGCGTCGACGGCGGCGGCGTCGGGCTTGTGGATGCGCCACCCGACGCGGTGCGCGAACTCACGCATCCGCTCCTTCTGCTCCGCCGTGAACTTGGTCCGGAAGCGCTTCTTGCTCGGCCCCGGCGGCGCGGAGGCCGACGCCACCACGGCGGCCGCGTGCGCGTGGGGGTGGGAAGAGGGGAGCGGCGGCGGCGGCGGCGGCGGGCGGAGCTCCTCGCTTGAGGACTCGGCCAGCGCGGCGGGCGCGGACGCCGGGGACACGGGGAGGACGGGCGGGCGCTTCTGCATGTGCGGCGGGGCGAGGAGGAGCGGCATGAGCCGGGAGGAGTTGGCGCCGGTGGGCGTCGCGGAGGGGGATAGGGACACCACGCCGGCGGCGGCGGAGGCGGAGGCGGGCAAGAGCGAGAGCGAGGCCGGCGCGACGACCGCCGGCTCGCGGCGGTGGAAGCTACGGTGGCAGCCGCACGCGGCGCAGGCCAGCGCGGCGGCGCCGTCGCCAGGGGACGACATGAACTCGCCGCAGCCGTCGAGCACGTGCGCGCCCATCCGCGCCGCGTGGTTCTTGAGGCACTCCCTGTACCTCCACGTCGGCGCCTCGCCCGCCGCCCCCTCGCCGCCTGTCGGACCACCACCACCACCACCACCCACGAGGGCAAGCGTAGACGCCGCGTGAGCACCGGCGACGCCGCCAAGAACGCCATTTCTCGCCGGCTCATGATGGCGCTGGAGCTGGTGCTGGCTCTCCCCACCAGGCGCCTCCACCCTTCTTCCCTGCCCATGGTGGTGAGCCGCATGCAGGTAGGATCCACCGGGCGGCGCCGCCGCCGCCGCCGCCGCCGACGGCGACACGAGCGACAGGTTGGGAGGCAGGAGGGGCCTCGAGAAAGCGGCGGAGTCCATCAACGACGACGGCGAGGAAGCCGACGAGCCAAGAACCTGCGGGTGCAGCTGCTGCGCCGCCGCCGCCGCTGCCGCCGCCGTCGTGTACTGATGGTGACCTTGCTCCTCCTCGTCTTCCTCCTCGTCGTCGTCCTCTTCCTCCTCCTCTTCCTCCTCCTCCACATGCGATGATCTCTTGTACTCCATGGCGTCTCTAGCTCTCTTGGGTAAGAGAGCTAGCTTAGCTAGAAGCCTAATATTAGGATGATTCCTCCTTCCTTTGCTAGTTTGGAGGAAGGGTTTGAGTTGGTGATGGTGTTGAGCTCTTATAACTTACAAGTTGTAGGTTTGTGTTGGTAGTGGAATAGAAAGAATAGGGGGTGAAGGGTTTGGTGTTGGCCTCAAGGAGTCAAGAAGAGGAGGAAGCAAATGAAAAGAGGGGATTATATTGTTTCTTGGTTAGCTAGATAACAAAAGCATGGATGGTGGTGGTAGTAGTAGTATGCATGGCTTGGTTAGTGATACTGCTACTACTAATAATAATATGGCTAACAACAACAATAGTATTAATTATGGCATAAAGTGGGGAATGTTTCCTTGAGAGAGAGCTACCTAGCTATCTTATCTATCTATCCATCCATGCATCTGAGGAAAGAGAGAAGGCCAGGCCAGGCCAGGCCAAGCCAAGCAAGAGAAGAACAGAAGAGGAGATGGTGAGAGAGTGAGAGACCAACAGAGGAGAGAGGTGACAGGAGAGAGAGAGCAGCCAGGCTAGATTGGCTTTGGCTTGGCTTTGGCTTGGTGTGTGTTGAAGCAGTCTAAACTACTCCAGAGAATGGTGAGGATGATTTGAGGTGGGGGAGAGGTGGAAGAAGAAGCCCATGCCCACCGACAGGGCCATGTTTCACCCCCTCACACACCTGCCCTATGGCCTACTTGCCACCATCTCCTCCACCACCACCACCACCATCTCCTCCTCCTCCTCAACCTCCACCTCCCTCCATTGGCATTCTCACTGTCACTGGCTTGTTGCCGTGGTTTGGTTCCCTTAATTGCACCACGCTAGCGAGTTTACTCTGCAGTGACCTACCCACACAAGCAATAAGTGCGGCAGTATATGTTACTACTGCCATTGACTCCAAGTACATCAGTGTCTCCTCCCCACTCTCATTTGGCCTCACATCTCTGCTGCATTTAACCACCCCTCGTGTCATATGAACTGCTAACTCCGAATGTACACCAAAACTGTGATGACTAGGATCGATTGCTCAGGTACACTGTGTGGTGTTGTAAGTGGCCACGGTTCTTTTTATTTTTAGCAACGTAACTTTAATAATTATCCGTTCTATCCGAAAATCAATCAAACTTCTATACTATAAACTCTGTCCCAAAATAAACCAGCTCATATCTTTTTAGTTACCATCGATTCACGAATCGAGAAATTTTATCCCTTCAATACCCCTTATCTACCCATTCACCAATATAACTTTCATGTTAATTAGGAGTATTTTGATCTATTATCTTTCTCCTTGGCTTCACGGTAGGAAGCTCGGATTTTAAGTTTTTTTAGGATGTGTAGAGTATATGCTTAATGGTAGAGGCCTAGAATTTATAATTTGTTTTCGTTAGAGTAAAATGCTTGATACCTTAAGCTTGAACGAGGTGTCATCTAAGTCCATGTGCATATGAATCTCTAGCCTTGGTTTAATTTTATCACCAAAGGACTAAAGTACAGATGACGTGGCTCAGGCATTGACATGGCCATTCATGATTTTGAGATTTTTTTTTGTTCATTTAGGCCTCTCTATTATAGTGTGCCCCCAAATCAACTCTCACCACTCCTTAAATCGACACTTACCAGACTTGTCGAAGAGGATGCAAAAAGATGGCAATTGAGTTGTTGTGATAGTCGATTACTAAAGGTTCTCAAGTAGATAGATGGTGCCATAAGGATAGGGTGATCACATGATTCCGACGTGACCATATCATCACCCTGATCCTTCGGCAATTTGAGGCCCGTCATCTGCCTTTCATAGCAACAACAGTGTTGCACCGGGTTTGAGGGATCACTTTTTCCTTATCGCGCCATCTATCATGGCTCTAGGAAAGTTGTTGTTCTAATCACGATCTCTTCTACGGGTGTCATGGGAATCGGTTATCGGATGTCCTCGTTGCCAAGATAGATGGCGTCATAGGAAGAGGGTGATCCCGCAATTATGGTTTGGTGTTATAACGTGATCCTCCAACAATCTAAGATCCATTGTCCGTCTTCATAGCGACAATCATGTTACACCGGACTCGTGGGATTGCCCTCTCCCGTCACACCATTTATCCTGAGTTTAGGAAAGATGTCATCCTAATCAATGTCTCTTTGCCTCCTCTCCCACGGGTGTGGTGGGAGTTGATTTGGGGGCATACTATAGCGAAGAGGCCTAAATGCAATGTTCAAGCTATATCTCAAAATAAATCAACTTCTACCTTCTTATCTACCCTCGTTTCGCAAATCGAAAAATTTTATTCCTTCAATACGCCTTACCTACTTACCTATGAATACTAGTTTGTTATTAATTACGAGTATTTTGGTCTAGATTAGGATGTTGGGAGCTGCTTTTTCGTGAGACAAAGGGAGTAAGAGATAGTAATAGGTAATGCAAGAATATTCACAAAGTAGGCAGCATGAAGAGAGATATAGGATGTAATCCTCGTATTCAATTCTTTTCGAACTATACTTTGAAAGGTAGGGGTGGGCATTCGGTCTGACCGAAAATTTCGGTCTCGGTCTTGGTCTTTCGGTTTTTAAAAAGTGAAGACCGAATTTCAACACAAAAATGTTAGGACCGACAAATTCAGTCTCGGTCCTGACCGAAATTCAATAGCATTTTCATATATGCAAAGAAATAATGGAAATTTTCAACACAAAAATCACAAAAAAAACTATAAGCACGTATGAATAAAGACTCTTTATTATGTTACATGGCTAGAAGAAGTAGGGATGTGGAAATTAGAGTTTAATCCTATTGAACTTAGTGGATTGTAGGTTGCATTCAGTCACTTTTTTGTTAATTCGGTCTTTCGGTCTATTCCGTTAACCGAGGAGACTAACCGAATTGACCGAACAAAATTCGGTCTTTCACTACCTAAGACCGAATTTCTCGGTCTCGGTCTTGTCAGTTCGGTTTTTAACTGCCCACCCCTACTAAAAGGTGCCATACGTCATAGTTTGGGAAGTATGGGTATGGCATTTCCTTGTCATCTAATAAGATGAAATACTAATATGATTTTCCATTAGTATTACTGGAGAACTATTACATATCATATAGTATTATTGAGTAGAACACAGATTATTTTTAAAATTTTGTTTTGGGAAGAGAAGTACTCCATATATACTCCCTCCGTCCCAAAATATAAGAAGTTAGGATTGAATGAGATATTTTTTTTAGTACAAGGTATTTGGATACAATGTATGTCCAAATAATTATATTGTACTAGGAAATATCTATTCGATTCTAGATTTTTATATTTTGGAACGGCGGTAGCACTAAAGAGAATAAAAAAAGAACTACTAATCCATTTTCGTTCGGCTTCGGCATGTAATTTTCGCAATTAAAACAGCTGCATCCGACATGATGGGCACTACTGGCTCTTCTTCACCGAATAACCTCGCTCGTTGCGCCAGTTTTGAGTTTGAGCCCCGTCCATTCCATGGCAGGAAGACGTTGGCTAGGTCCAGTCATCTAGTCCTCCATCCAGTCCAGCTAAACGTTGGTCTCACAGTGAACGAGTCTTTGGCATGATGCACCAACACATAGGGGTAAAACGGTCACCTGACGCTGGACAGCTTTGGGAATTGAGAACGATGGGACCCTTTTCACAAACACCATCGTCAGGCCACTCTAATTGGTGTGCCATGGTCTGCCACTACCATTGATGCCCTCCTCTCTCTCCATGGAGCTCTCCATCCTCACTCACCTCTTCTTCTTCACTTCACCCTGCAGCGGCAATGGCGAAAGGGAAACTCAATGCAATTGTGCAGAGAGTTCTTGTGCCAATGCAATGCACATCAACTGGAACAGCACGCTGCAGCAGAGAAGCCTTTTTTTTTTCTGTTTCAGAGATGGCATATAGTAGGAGAGAGAGAGGTCGGGGAGGCGAAGTCTTTACTGCTAAACTGGCGTCACACGTTGGCACACGTACGTGTTGTGCACACCAGCTGTCTTGCAACGCCCGGGGTGGCTGCCAAAAGACGCTGCGCTGTGTGCGCGCGTGTAGCCGTGTACTGACATGGTGACATGCTAGCTCTACCCTCCAGCATTTGCTAGGGGAATGCAAATGCGATGTCACACGCACAAGGGTGGATTCATTCAGCGCGCAAAACCAAAAACGGCTGCGAGGTGCTGTGGATCTTTAAGTTTATTTGCTCCATCTTAGAGCAAGTATAATAGTAGACTATAATCCAGCTAAATAATGAGGTGGAGGAGAGAAGAGAGGAGAAGCGGGCCATAAATTTACAGCCGGTTTGGACATAAGAACCAAAAAATTCTGTGAGAGAGACAAGTGTACCATGTATTAATTATAAGGAGCTAACTATTATATGGGTTAGCTGAGAAAATACTATAAAGAATCTTATTGTCAACAGGTCGGCTGTATTATTAGCCTTCTCTTAGTAGAATTTAGAGAGTGATAATTTAGGGCGCACAAATCCATGCTTACTCGCCGCACTCCATTCGATCATAACTATTTCTACCTGTTTAAACCAAGATTCGATCAAAAAATTAAAATTTAGCAATAATTTTATAGTAAAATAAATTTATAAGAAATGGGATAGTCCATTTCAAGGAAAATATACACATATTGTTTTCTAACTAACCATTTGAGAAATCATTGATGATTGGAATTTTAAATACTTGTTTAAATATTATACTAAATATCAAATATTTTAACTGGACGAAGTAACAAATTTTTAATTACTCTCTTCTTTCATAAATATAAGATATTTTATCACTATTGGTGAAAAATAAGGTAACAACGAAAAAGTACAACTGAGATTTTATATTTTTGGCACATTTACAGGTAAGGGTAAAAAAGAGAGGCACATTGAAGGATTGTGTGCACAATCGAGGTGATGTTTGTTGCGCATTTTTTTCTTGTCGGGATCTTAAATTCCTTTATATTGTTTATGGATAAATGAAAGAATCAAGATCACTCTGTTATATTTATAGTCCGAGGGAGTAATTTGTATGACGATGTGAATCTATCTGGAGCATTAATTAGGAATCGCGTCATATGAGCCAAAATTGTTATAAGGTAGTTGTTGAAGGCTACTTTAAAAGTCTTACGTTCCGTTCACCACTTGAATACGTGTCGGTTATACATTAAGGATTCAAATGTGCAGCTTCCTACCTAGCTCAATGCCAAAATGCTTTGCTTAGTGATGACATACATGCGTCTAAATATCGCCAATATTTGTTAGGGATGCATGCATCTCTAGAGTTCGACCTACTTTATATTGTACTTTCTTCGTCCCAATAATATAAGGAATTTTGGGTACATTGAATTTGGACGGACGGTTCTGTACAAATTTATTATACTAGGATGTGTCATATTCATCTAAAATATTATAGGACGGAGGGAGTATATAAACAGGAGTACAAATGATCTCATGCATGAGTCATGTTCACTTGCATGCGTAAAATTAAGACAAAAAATGGTTGCCTATGCATATATCTATCTCCAATACTGTAAAGGTGCAAAATAATATTTTTCCTATATATGACGACATGCACCTGTCTTTAGCAGTTCTTTTGGGTTGCATCATATAGGAAAGATGCATGTGTAGAAACCATACTGTTCTAGCTATAGGGTAATTGTGAATGGGTATGTATAACAGTTATTAATTGGGGGCTCTTAGTTTTGCTAATTATAAATATTTGGTGAAACGAAAGAGAGATGAGATAAAACATCGTTGTTACTATGATTAACAAGAACTCAACAATGATGATTAGCCTCTACAAAATAGAAACTTGGTTGCACGAGGGTTGGATAAAGAAAAGAATAGTAATAAAACCATATCTTTTTGAGGCTAATGGTTAGAACCTTTGTTCTCTTAAATATTGTATGGCATACTCTAAATAATTTTGTATAGTCTCTTTTAAGAGCTCATGCAGGATTCTAACATAGAAAATATAAAAAGATGGTAAGGCAAACATTATTGCTACGGTTAACAACGGCTCAGTAACGACATTTAGCCTTTATAAATAAAAACTTTATTACATTTGGTGGATATAAGGAGAAATTAGTAATAATAAATATTTTGGGGATACGGTTAGAGTTTCTGTTGTTTTTATTGTTGTAAGGATATGGTCTCTATGTAACTATTCCACTACTATTATTAATTTTGTAGCTGTTGATAGCGTAAAAGGAATTAAAACACGCCGTAGCAGTAATATTTCAATTATATAATGGTCAAAAGTTAAAAAAAAAACGAAATCAAGCGAACCAAAAGTCAATCCACACGATCATGCTTGGCTTTGACCCCTGCCACACACACCCAATTATTGGCGTCATAATCGCGTTATGATTGAATTTAGTGCGACTTAACACGCATAAAACAAAGCGTACAGTACGTACTCCCCGGGCTAAAGGCACCAGCGATGGTTATCTATGAACTCTCTACAAGAGATTCATGTCAGCATATTTTTCTACTTGAAAGAGATTAAATAAAGAGAGAGAGCAAAGCTATCTACTCTCTCCGGGTTGATAATACTTGTCGTTTTGGACAAGGGCACAGTCTTTTAAAAACAACTTTAACCATTATTTTCTATTATAATATGTATAAAAGTGTTAACAAATATATGATTTTATTAAAGTACTTTTTAAGACTAATCTATACACGTAGTCATCATATTTGAAAGACAAATATTTTAAAAATAATTCATAATCAAAGATTCTAAAGTTTGACCTTACCCTTGTCTAAAACGACAAGTATTATCAGCCCGGAGGGAGTACTAATCTGGAGATAGTCTATAGAGAAAAACGAGGCAATGCATTAGAGAGCTATAGATACCCATGTAGATATACTATTGAGGTGGTTTACTATTAATCTAATCTATTGCTGAGATGTATATATTTTATAGAGAGCACATTACTTTAACATTGCGGGTGCTCGCACACTCGCCCCCCAAGACGTGGCGCCCCCGCGGGCCACGTGGCAGGGAACCGCACGTTGGAATCCGTGGCGCAGCAGCTGCTGGGGATCCCCTGTGCCGCCGCTGTTCTGCGTGTGTTGGTCAACACGACGCAGGCGTCAGCCAGCGTGTGGGGGGTGGACCGTGCACGTACACGGTACACCGACTGGGCACTTGGACCAGAAAGGTAAGCACACGCCTCACATATAAAAGTAGATGGAAAATTGAACTCTCTCTAAAATATAGGAGCCCCTACTAAACTCTCTCTAAAATTATTTGCCATACATCTACAGGAAAGGGAGGTTTAAGTTTTTCTAGTTTATTTAGCCCTAATTACTATTTCTTTATGGATCCGTTGTCATTAAAAGTAGGTAAAAATTGTTCATAAGTATCGTTACATTTTATATTTTTTTTAGTCATTTTGCTTTCACGGGAAAAACATGGTACTATACGCAGTGACATTCTTAGAATCGGTAAATATTAATCTTTTGTTTCATTTTAAATGGTTTAGTTCCTATAAAATATCGTTATAGATTCTACGTGCTTTAAATTACTTTAGTTGGATATTCATCAGGAGGGACATATATAAGGGTTCGTCCTATAACCTCGAGTATGTTTATATATTTATTTTTGACTTATTGATCAGGTGTCAGATAATAGAGACCGAAGATGTAAATTATTTTATTTTTAAAAAGTTTCATTTCAACCTCATAATTATGCAGATAATGCATGTCATTACACGTACGATAATATGTGCGCTACACTTAAGTGAGGGTGTGTGTTTAGATTCTAAAATTTTTTGGCTAAAAATGTCACATCAAATATTTAGATATATACATGTAGCATTAAATGTAGACGATAAAAATAAATTGCACAGTTTGCATGTAAATTGCGAGACGAATCTTTTGAGCCTAAATACGCTATGATTTGATAATGTGATGCTACAGTAAACTTTTGTCAATGATAAATTAATTAGGCTTAATAAATTCGTCTCGCGGTTTACATGTAGAATATGTATTTTTTTATTAATCTATGTTTAATACTTCAAATGCGTGTCCATATACTTAAAAAAAGTTGCAAAAAAACTAAACACGGCCTTAATTTCATGGTCTTCGCGTAGGCCCTAGCAAACCTACAATATGCACCCCAAGTGGGCTGCAAATTTTCCATATGATATTCTGTTGGCTGGGTTCAGGAGCATAGGCACGTACTTTCCATTCATTCATGCCCCGACTAATTCACACAAAAGCTGGTAAAAAGAATATAGTGACATATTTTAATAATGCAAAACTAACTTGCTATGGTACCAAAACTGTCGTACTCATGCACCCTGATTAGCTGATAATTCGAGGAGAGAGGTCAGACCGTATTCCTGAGATACAGAGATAGCACTGGGAAGCAAGGAAGAAGAGATCATTTATACATTGGTCCTAAGCTAGGTATAGGTTGGGGATGCACCCTCTTGGTGTCCATTTGCTCCTCTCTTTTTTTTTACCGTGTCTGCTAGAGCTGATGCTGACCGTAGGTCCAAATAGTGGTCATACCGGGAAGGATGGACTGTGCAGTGATGAACTCATAAATGCATGGTGTCGACGTTTGATGTCGCGATTCCGGTATTTGCATAGTATGGGGATCGTTGGTACTAGGGTATATGCGAGACTGAAGTAAAAGAGACGGAGACATGGATTTTTATACAGGTTCGGGCCCCTGAATTGTCAGATAATAACCATACATCCTGTTGGCCGAAGCCGGTATTGCTCTTATTCATCTGGATCACACAAGTACAATATTTGGGGTAGCCTATCTAACTGTTGTCGACATGGTGGTCTGAAGATCTGACTCGTAGTTGACAACAGGGTAGTCTTCCTCCTCGAGTTCGTGCCTGGCGAGATCAGAGACAGTGCAATGCCTCTCCTATCAGTATCCGGAGATACCGTAGGGCACTAGCCGTGCCTATCTCTGAAGTCAATATCCAGCGTCTTGTCTTGGCGTATGTTGGCTTGTATGTTGATCTTGTGTCTTGATCTATTGTTCCGTTGATTGTGGTGGGTGTGTCTATGTTCTCCCCCCTCCTCCTAGGGGGTCTTGTATTTATACCCATAGGTATCCCCTTGTCTAAGTAGAACTAGAGAAACCAATATGAATACAATCCGAGTAGTCCTTGTCATTTTCATGTAGAACTCTGGTTGTCTTTCCTTATCCGAAACTCCTCCTATATCCGCAGGTTGTTTCCGTATAGGACATGGTATGTGGTGGGTCCTGCCGAGATTTAGTCGACTACTATTAGGTATGTCGTATCCATAACCCTGACACATGGCTCTATCATTAGGATGTAAATCATGATGTACGCAAATTTTATTACATGTGTGATTTCTGTAGAAATTAAGCAGATCAAGATTTATCTTTGGTCTTCACTTTTGTACACTTGTACAATTTTACTCCTTCTCTATTCAATGAAAATGGCAGTTTGCCGTTAAAAAAAAAAGTGACACACTCGCAAGTGTGTGGTGTGCATCTGCAGTAAGTTAATTGCATGTATGTTTATCGTGTAATTGAAAAATATACTACTCTCTCCGTCCCAAAATATAAACACGTAAAATGGGATGTGATATTTTCTAGTACTATGAATCTAGACATGTTGTTTGTCTAGATTCGTAGTAATTAATAGGAAATATTCAATCCGGTGCTAGGTTCTTATATCAGCCCATCACGATTTCTACATGTTTTATAAATTAGTCATGATATATTTTATGATATTATGAAATAGTTTAATATTTGTTTGAATCAAGTAAATAATATATATTCAAACAAGTATGGGTATTTTACCTATAATAAAGTATGGGTATTTTGTTAGTTGGAAAAAAAATAAGATAATGAGGCCGGTGAACTTCAAAGTTATCTCGTTCTTTTTCTTCATTTGACCAATCACATCATGTCATCAACTCATCATGTAAAGCGACGGTGTATATCTCGGCCAGTACTCATTTGTCAAACATGCTTCTAGGAAAATTCTCTCCACGTCTAAATCCTTTTCCACTAGTTAATTATACTCCCTTATAAAAGGCAGCATGTCTTTGCATACGGATCCAAAGATGAATAGACGTGAGAGAATCCGATTCTATACGATAGGCAGCTGAGGTAGCCATAGCTCATCCACGAACTCACTTCTTCTTGTAGATCAAGCACGTTGCTTTAGTAGTTGGCCGGCTGAGGCAGCAGAGGAAAAGATCACGCCCATCTGTGCACTGGATGCTCTACCACGTACGCAAACAGAATGTTGATACGGCGTTATGTCTCTCTCTCTGTGTATCAACACTGTTGATATCTTCGTTTCTTTAATCGGAGGAATCCGGTGGAGATAATTCGTTGTGAAATGACATATATATTTTGAGAGGAAAGATATGCGTAGAAGAAAGCATGTCGTAAGCGAATTGAGAATATATCTTAACTAGTTTTTTTTGGGGGGAATATCTTAATTAGTTGGAGTTCCAATAATAGAATCTAACTACTCGAGTTTAAATCTTAGACTCGACATGATTGTTTATATTTTTTCTTAGTATATGACTACACATGGTGTGTGGTTTAATTGTGTCGATAATTTGAGATTATGGTGTGTGATTTTATAGTGAAAAAATAAAGAAGATGAACATGATCGAGACTCCTATAAAAATGATTTATACAGATCTCATGCTATTTTTCACATGCAGCTAAAATGTGCAGCCGCCTATGGTGAAACTTGGAGACGCCTTAGGCTTATGGACTGTCTGGGAAAATTAAGGAATGCCCACGAACAGTTGTCTTTTCTTTGGTGTAAATATCTTATTTCCGTATGTCATAAACCACGGACAACTGGGGAAACGATAGTATAAATGAGTGATGTATTCTTATACAAAACTAACAGACAGTTATCGTTAAATGACACGTAAGAAACTTAAATTGGGATGTTTTCACTGGTGGAAAAATGCTTTTTACTCCCGGTTTAGAACCCTTTGTAGTCCCGGTTTTTCAACCAGGACTACGAATCCGGGACTAAAGATCGATTCTTTAGTCCCGGTTGGTAACACCAACCGGGAGTAAAGAGGGGGAATCTGTTACCAACCGGGACTAAAGAGGGGAAGCGACAGTTTCTCGAGATCCTTTTTTTTAATTTTATTATTGATTTGCTAATGGCTAGTGTTAATCCCTATATTTTCTCCCGAATCAAATGGGATGCACATCCCCAAATCAACATCCCAAATATTAAGTTACTTATACACACAGATCAAATACATCACAAATTCTACACACAGATCAAATACATCACAAATCCTAAAAAAATACACACAAATTAAATACATCACAGATTATACAAATTATACATCTATGCAATGAATCACAAAATCTAAAAAAATATACATCTAGTGAAACACAAATTACAAAAAAAAAAGAAGCAAACGAGCGGCCGCCGCCCGCCGCCCGCTGGCCGCCTGCGCGCGCCCACCTCCACGCGCGCGGCCGCGCCGTCGCCACCCGCCGCCCGCCTCCCCGCCGCTAGCCGGCTGATGGAAGAGGGAGTTGAGGGGAGGAGGAAGAGCCGGCTGATGGGAGGGAGGAGAGGGGAGGAGGAGAAGAGGAAGGGGAGGAGGAGAAGAGAGGGGAGGGGAGGAGGAAGAGGATTGGATCTGAGAAGAGGAAGAGAGGGGATATTCCAATCTTATCTAAATATCTGTCTGGGACTTAACCGATTAGATGTGGGAGAGAAATCTTTACTCCCGGTTGGTATTACCAACCGGGACTAAAGTGGTAATCTTTAGTCCCGGTTGGTACCATAAATCGGGACTAAAGATTCTCGACCCCCTGACATACATCTGACAGGGGATGAACCGGGACTAAAAATCGGGTTTAGTCCCACTAAAGATCAAAATTTTTTTAACCGGGACTAAAAATCGTTTTTAGTCCCGGTTTTTAGCGGAACCGGGACTATTGTGGGATTTGGTCGACCGACCAAAAATAATTTCTCCACCGGTGTTTGCGCATCTCACATGATTTTCAGGTTTATAGAACGATGTAGAGGCCGCCACCTACATAAGTTACAAGCGGTTGACTCATATATAATTAACAAATATTGTTATTTATATTTAAGATATCATTATCTTAAATTGGGATGTTTTGCGCATGTCACATGATTTTCGGTTCATAAGACGATGTAGAGGCCGCCACCTACATAAGTTACGAGCGGTTGACTCGTGTATAATTAACAAATATTGTTATTTATATTTAAGATATCATTATCCCAAATACAATATTATACTTCAAGCTACAGCTTCTTGAGTACTATGTACTTCATGTTGAACCTCTAGAACACTAGGCCGACATATCTTAATATTGATGAAGTCACCATGAGCGTCTCGCTGGTGACGTGACCACTGAAAAAATAATTAGCCGTAAATACGAGCACCCGTATCAAATTTAGAATTTGAACCCGAGTGAGTTGGTTCCACCATAAGGAACCTAACCAGCTCAACTATCCTTTTATGTGTCATTCTGGACATTTATATTACCACTCGTTTCTTTGACCATTATCTTTTGTAATTACATATATATCAATTAAACATAAATTTTGAAGGTCCTACTTAATTAATCTTGACTAGTAATTATCTATTTACCCCCATATGTCGTCTAATAATCATCTTCGTCTCTTAACAATTTGGAAAGCGCCTTTTGTCGAAAAGACGCCCTTGAAAAACCATTAGGATCATCACAGCCCACTCTCATGTTGCATACATAGCCTGAGTGTCTCGCACCCTCACCAACCAACAACCTACTAGCCAGTACATCCTAAGTTTCTTCATCACATTACTAGTACAAGCAGGGTGAAATAATTGAGGCAGGAGAGGAATATTAAGGACAGGCAGCAATTGGCAACAGGGTCACCCGGCAGTAAAGAAGGTCACCACTTAAACCCCCTCTGGCCATGCTCATGTGTTGTGCATGGCACATGTAGCATTGCATTGCTGAACCCATTTTGGAAGGCAAGCTGCCATTGCACCCTCTCCTTTGTTGGAGTGTGGTGTGGTAGTTTAGCTTTCCCCTTTTCAACACTAGACGCGCAGACAAGTAATGCTTGGCTTTGAAGAATAGCTAGGTATCCTAGGTGATTAGTTTGGAAAGGAAGAAAGCAATGCTGATCGATCAGCACCTAAAGAACTTGATAATAAAGGTAATCCAAGTAAGCATGCTCTAGGGGTGCTTGCTAGCTGAAAGCGATAGTTGTCCATCTTTTATATATGTTGAAGCTACATGCTATGCACTTAGATTACTGATGTCAACAATCAAGCGTGTTTATTTCATGTCATGCCGTTTTGTTTGACTAATTAAAGGCATACTTAACTATATATACAAGTGTTTTGCTAACTTAGCTAAGGAAACAAAACACATACTTCCTCCGTACTCGTAAAGAAAGTCATTTTAAACAACGACACGGTCTTCAAAACATAATTTTGACTTCTTATTTCTATAAAAAAATATTTATTAAAAAATGATATATGTATACTTTTATGAAAGTATTTTTCAAGACAAATCTATTCATATAATTGTAAAATCATTGTTATGATTAATATTTGTGATGAACAATTGGCTTTACAAAATGATTTATTCGATGAATTGGTTTGAAAAGATGTGTGAATGTTGGTGTGAGTGCGTGTGACTAATGTAGGTCAGGTTGTGATATCTAGGTCTAGAAACGGTTGTTTTGTCTGATTGTGTGCAGGTGGCTTGAGGTCAGTCTTGGTCAATGGTGAGGACCGGGACTATGCTCAGGGAGGAGCAGAGGTCTAGTGCGGTCGGGATACTATGTGAGAAGATGTCTAGAGTCAGAATTCTTGGAGGTCAACTTCAGTCAACGGTGGGGATCGGGACTAAACTCAGGGATGAGTTGAACGGTGGGGATCGGGACTAAACTCAGGGATGAGTTGAGATCCAGACAGTCAAGGATGCCGGGTGACGAAGTTGGATACGAGATGGCACACGGTGGATGGACACCGTGTGGGAGAGATCTTTGCAACGGGCTTCACGAGGTGTGCGTGCAAGCGTCGGTGTTCGCGAAGGAGATTGGAAGAAATCGTGAGGCGTATATGGTGCTACAGTACTCGATGTACTGTGGCGATGGTACTGTGTGTCATGCAGTACGTGCATGTATGCGTAGTGTGTATGCATATATGTGTGGTATTCATGCATGTCTGGTTGTGCATGCATGTGTGTCGGCTCGGTTGGCTGGCAAGCCGAGCTGGTTCAGGAGCAGCAAGGAATCGGGAGGCAGCAGGCCGACTACGACACGATGATGGCTGGATTTCTCATGGCCGGTGCGGCTGTGGTTTTTGGAGAAAGAGAGAATTACAATTTGTTAAATTGTATTTTGATTTGGTAATTAAGGATAGAGTCCTAGTGTGACTAGGAGTGATACTCCTACTTTGAGTAGGAGGTTTTCGGTATAAATATATAGAGAGAGGTTGTGGCCTCTCGGTATCGCTTTTGAGAGCAATTGAGTTGAGTTTTGAGTTAGGGTTTCGATTTTAGTCGAAATTTTTGTAAGGAGTGCTGTTGGTGCACTTTGTAAACACAGAGAGAATCAATAAAGTTATCATCTACTTTAAGAGTTCTTCGATTTGTGTTTACCGGGTTTCGGCGGTCTAACCGGCAACTCACCGGCGGTCAGACCGGCGGCGGCAGCAGGCAAGGCAGGCGACTTCGGCGGTTCGACCGATCGATCTACATCGGTCAGACCGACGTTCATCAGGCGGTCAGACCGGCGCAACATCTTCGATCAGACCGCGATCCATCGATTTGAGGGTAACTTTTATTTCCGCTAAAAGTTTTTGGGTTTTTGGTTTTCCCTACCATTCACCCCCCCCCCCTCTGGTAGGCTTGGTTTCTTGTGTTTGATCTTACAATAATTTTATATTTTCAAACTCAACAACTTAAGAGTTATTCATGATTTATATTCTCAACGTTTGACTTAAACATTGTCCTAAACGACTTCCTTTACAAGTACGGAGAAGGAAGTATCGAATACAACACAATTCTTGGTTTACACTTACAATAATATAATTATTATACTCCATCTGTCTTAAAATATAAGGATTCTGTGTTTTGTTCTAAGCTAAACTATTTTAAATTTGATCAAATTTTGTATATAAAAGTGTTAATATCGATCAAATCAAAGAAGTAAACTATAACAAATATATTTCATAATGATCATAATAATGCTCATTTGATGTCATAAGTATATCATTCTATTTTATAAATTTGGTTAACTCGAGAATAGTTTAACTTAAAACAAACATAAATTTCTTACATTTTAGAATATATGGTGTATTTTTGTAAGCGTTTGTTTGGCATGTTCGAGATCCTGATTCTAGGTGACTAAAACATGCGATAGCAGAAAAGTGCAGTCTGTACTGAAGTACTTCTTCCGTTTCACAATATAAGTCATTTTAGTATTTTTCATATTCATATTGTTGTTAATGAATCTAGATGTTTAGATTCATTAATATTAATATAAATGTGGGAAATGCTAAAATAACTTACATTGTGGAACGGATGGCTACATACACAGGATACACGTCCTACATGCATGTGTACACACGTGATACGCTCCAATTAATAACGGTAGAGTTTCAAAATAATAATAATAACTGTAGCTCCAGCCTCCCAACGACTGTCTGTGGACATGGAGCGTACTATACGAGTACCCCCGTCTGTCTCTCTCGTACAGCTAGAGTCTCACTTGAATTAATCCGACCAGCTTAACCCGCGCGCGAGCGGCCCAAATATGCCCCGGTCGCGTCGTGACGCGCTCTCCCTTGCAGCCTGCGCCTGCTGCTGTGCCACCGCCGCGCGCGCGGTCCCCCGCCCGGCCTCCTGCGCGCCCGCGACGCGACGATCCCGCCGAAGCGTTACCCCGGCCATGCCATGACCCACGAGGGCCATACGCGGACGACGCCGGGCTCACGCAGCAGCGGGCCAGCGGCCTACATTAATCACGTCGCGCGCCGCGATCGCGTACGCGCGCACACATGGGGTCATCGATCGGTCTTGGGGTTGGGGGGGTCGGAGAGAGTTTGCGTCGTGTGCGACGAGGAGCGCTTATTTGGTGGTAGGGGCGTCGTATGACGCCATGAAGATATGAGTAGTACGCCTGCCTCCTCCGCCACCGGCCACCCCCACCACCACCAGCGCGCGCCCGTGGTCCAGCCGCGGCGCCCGCGCCCCGACTGTGATGAGGCTGTCGCGTTCGCGTCATCCGTCGTGCGCGCGTTTGACTCGATCGGCCTGCGGAGACGGGAGGAGCGGGACGGACGCGCGTACTTGCTTTTTTCGCGGTACATCATCGAGGACGAACTGCTGGGTTTCCCTCCGGCACCACGCGGCCTTCGGCAATGCGGATCACGAGACGTGTCGGCCTGGCCCCGGCCGGCCACACCACACTCCTCCTTACTACGGTGCTCCGCGCGCGCGCGGCGGGGCGAAATGTGTGCCAAGTGCGCCTCACCGGGCCGGGCTCCGGGACGCGACGGGGACAGCTAGCGTACAAATGGTGATGTGGGTGGAAAACTTGCCCCGCGACCGGGCGCGGGTTCGGCTCTGGCTCTCTCGATCTAGGCCACCACCAACAACATCGGATGCCCCTAATCTTTCATGGCTCATCTCTCCATCCATCCAACCGGGCGCCGCCGGCCTGTACGTGCTGCAAAAAACCGGAACTCTGAATTTTATTCGACAGCAACGTGGTACGGGATGTAGTACATTTTTTTTCCTTATGACGTGATGGCGGATTACAGGTGTTCGTATACGATAAAACTCGCGGAGTTGCAAAGAATCCAAACGAATGACTGAACGAACGAGACAACACGAGGCCTACTTACTATTGTAGTACTAGTGCTACTCACTACCACCACATACAACTAGGCCACCCCCAACACAACACCACTGGGCACTTTCTTTCAAGAAACAAACATCAAGAACAGCAGAAGCAGGAGTATTATACAACAAAAATCACCAATGTATAGCCCAGTAACGCCTTGGAACGGATCAAAGTTCAGTTGGCGCCACCACCGGCTGCCTCCTCCTCCGAGTTGACGTACGAGAGGAACCTCTGGAGCTGGCGGTTGTACGCGCACGGCCGCTCGACGTGCAGCAGATGGCCGGCCTTGGGGATGCCGTGAAGGAAGCACCCGTCGCCCAGCTGCCTGCACACACGCACACATGCACGCACGATTCGCATAGATATCGTCAGGTTTCAGACTTTCAGTCATCATGCGCCGTGTTGATCTCTGAAAAAAAGGGAGAAACCGGTGCTGAATGAGAGAGAAGTGGTCCTTACTCTTTCATTTTCTTGGCGAGCTCTATGTCGAAGATCTTGTCCTCCTCGCCCCAGATGAGCATTATTTTCTGCAGCAGGAGAGGAGCAACTTGTCAAAGCAGGTGGACAGATCAGAAGGCCGAAATAGATCATCGTCAGCTAGTCAACAACTCATGGGCCGTCCATAGTTGAGCTGGATGTTATGGGCCGTCAAACTTAGGTTGAACTCATTTTTGGGCCCTAAGATGTGATGATGTTGTCATCTATATTTGCATTTCTGATGGTCTACTCTCACAGTCTCACTAGTCAACAGTTTTAGGTTCAGGCGTGCCAGTTTCATACTTCCATATCCGCATATCTACCATGACCAGTAGATATCAAGGTTTGGTGAATAGATGTTTGCATTTTGTCAGTCAACTCGCACTAGTCAATTGTTTTAGATTCAGGTGTGCTAATTTCGTATCTACTGCTATTAGTGTATCACAAGGTTGGTGAACAAAAATTGAGTAGATGTGGGTTGGTTTGATTTAACAAAGGTTATTTTCTGTACCTGCTGGAAAGTAGGAATCTTGGCATCCATGTTGCTGGTTATGAGGCCTTGAAGCAGCTCCATCCTCTCCTTCCTATTGTTGAACATCGCCTGCCATCACCAAACCAAGCAAAAAAAAAAAAACATCTTAATTAACCGACCAAATTAAAAACATATGGAAACTAACACCTGATACCGTCCAATCATGATCAGTTCATTTTTCTAAACTGTATTGGTCCAACTGTTTTATAATATATATATAACCATTTTTAAAATTCAAAATTTACACCATATAAACTTTTTTTCCATCCACTTACTCGTCTCAACTGATTATAATCATTTCTCACGTTAACCTTAATTTTTATGAGAAACTCTCATAAATGCTTATATTTTGGAAGGGATGTAGTACGAATGAAAACAAGTTTTTGACCAATTTTTTTATCAAGAAAGTAAAAATAAATATGGCGAATAATAGTAGGGGCGTGCTTTAAATTTAGAGAAAATCCCCTATATACCCATGAAAGTTCACCTAATTCCTTTTATACCCCTGAATTTTGCTCAATCTCTTGCATACCTCTGAATTTTAGTTTTCCGCTAGTTGACCGTTAAATTCTTTTGAAAAAGTTCATTTTGCCCTTTGCTATGAAGAAACATAATAAATTAATGAAGTAAATTGTTGGAATGTAAAAATTTATTGGATGAGACTATTATATTTATGAGTCTGTGATGCACCATATTATTTGTGACATTTACTTTTACATATGATATAAAAGTTAATACTTATTTATTAGTTATTAAAAGTTCTTTTATGTAGCATATGTGTTTTCATAGTAATACAGCAGAGTTGTTTATTACTATCAGAACACATATGCTAAAAAAATCTTTTAATAACTAATAAATAAGCATTAATTTTTTTATGTCATATCTAAAAGTATATTTATCGCAAATAATATGGTGCATAACTATCTCATAAACATAATAGTCTCATATAACAAATTTCTATTCTCCAACAATATACTTTATTAATTTATATGCTTCTTTATACCAAAGGGCAAAATGGACTTTTTCATAAAAATTTAACGGTCAACTAGCGGAAAAGGCATGGAAGGGATCCAAACTAAAATTCAAGGGTATGTAAAAGATTGAGCAAAATTTAGGAGTATAGAAGGGATTAGGTGAACTTTCAGGGTACACAGCGGATTTTCTCTTAAATTTACCTTGAGATAGTCCTTGTAGAACCTGTCCGGGAACCACATCTTCTTGTACATGGAGATGGATAGCAGCTGCTTGAGGCCCTTGAGCGTCTCCGGCATGAGCAGCTCGGCGGACGAGGTGGCGCCGAGGCGTGTCATGGTGGCGCTGTTCACCGCGTCCGTCATGGCCACCACCGACCCGGACACGGCCAGCGACCGCACCAGGTCGGGCCGCGTCTCCGCCAGCTTGAACGCCACCATGCCGCCGTAGCTGAATCCGACCACGTCGCACCGCGCCACGCCGAGCCGCTCGAGCGCCGCCGCCACGCACCGCGCCTGGAGCTCCGGCGACCGGTCGGCGCTGGCCGTGGCCGACTTGCCGAAGAAGAGCAGGTCGGGGATGTAGAGGTTGTACCGCGACACGAGCACGCCGAAATTGAACTGCCACGTGACGATGCCCTCGGCGGCGAAGCCGTGGACGAGCACCACGTTGGGCCTCGACTCGGCGCTGCTCTTCTTCCTCTTCGCCGCCCCGGCCTTCTCGCCGTCGCCACCGCCGTGCTCGACGACCGGCCTGATCGTGCCGGTCTTCTTGCTGACATGGTGCTTGGGCACCCAGATGTGCATGGTGGTGCCCGGCTCGATCTCGACGTCGACCGGCCGGAGCCCCGCCATCCTCATCAGCCGCTTCAGCAGCGGCTTCTGCGCCTCCACGAAGTTCACCATCTTTGCCTCTCGCTCGATTGCACAGTAGACAGCACACTACTGCACTTTTTTGTCACTCTCACTTGCACTTGTGCATGCAGCTGCTCCAAGACTTCGAGCTGGGTTGTATTAATAGAGGAGCAAGGGTCACCGGAAGCTGAGGTGCCTACAGCTAGCTACAGGAGGTGTAACGGCCGGCGATGGCGACGGGCAGGTGGGGTTTGGGTGGCGGAGGGGCCCACCGGCAGCGAGGGAGAATTGCGCGGGAGCAGCAGGCGGGTTCAGCGATCTACCTGAATAAGTCGCGGTAGCTTGGATTGGTGCAACTAACCAACCAGCATACCCTGACCCCGGCCGGCTGCACGACAAAAGTCCATTCTTTCGCGGTTTCGCACGCATCGCACGTAGTACGACCATGGCAAATCATTAACTGGGAGCAGAAAGTACAACGAAGTAATCATCTTTTACACTGAACAATAGTACAATCGATGCGTGGATTGATTTGGACAGATTTTGCGTTGGGTTTGAACAAGTTTGAGCGTTTCATGGTTGATAGTACATGGGAGGAGATTGTTTAGGTGGTACAGATTTTTCAGAAGTCTCGCTTGAGCACGTACGGCGCCTGCCAGCCGTACCAGCAGGCGAAGGCGGCGATGGACACGGCCGCGGCGACGCCCACCGTGGCGTGCCACGCGCAGGTGGGCTTGCCGCCGCCGCCGGTGGCCTGGGTGGCGAACGCGAGGCCTCGCCTCTCGAGCTCCGCGACGTCGGCCACCGCGGCCCCGCGGCGGACGGCGGACGCCACGGCCTCGTACTCCTGCCGGCTCCCGCCCTCGAGGAACGCGCCGGCGACGCGGCCGTCGCGGACCCAGTACGCGCCGAACTTGGGGGCGGCGGCGCCGCCGTCGGGCGGCGCGAGGTCCCCGAAGTGGACGGCTTCCCCGGCGTTGTCGCCGTAGAACTGCCACGACAGCGAGAAGACCCTGGAGTAGAAGAATGGCAGGTAGTCGATGTCCCCCACCGATCCGGTGGCGTCCAGCATCGCCGCGACGGCGTGCCGCGCGGTCCGGCGCGCGCAGTCGACGTGCTCCAGCCGGCGGACGTCGCCGCCGAACAGCTTGACGGGGAACGCGGCCACGTCACCCACGGCGTACACCGAGGCGTCGCTCGCCTGCATCCTTCCGTTCACCTTGATCCCGCCATTCTCCATGACCAGCTGTCCGTCGAACAGGCCGGTGTTCGCGCGGGCGCCGACGCCGACGACGACCATGTCGGCAGGAAGCCGCCTACCGTCTCCCAAGATCACTGCAGTCACCTGTTCAAAATCACTCATACATGTTCGATCAGTTCAATACTGCTAGTAGCATTCTGAATTTAAAACAAACTTTTACATGAAATGGAAGCAAACCTTCCCAGCTGATATCTGCATGGATGTAACCGCAGCTTCTTTGACGAAAGTAACTCCTCTTGAAGCGTAATAGCTCTCATAAAACTCAGCAATTTTGGGTGTAAAAAGACGACCCACTGCATTCAGAACACAAAACACACATAATTTATTTTCATATCGCGATCCCCACAAAAAATAAAAGATAAAATGTATACTGAATTCAATCAGATACTTACTGCAGTGTTTTTCAGGGAAGACCATGGTAACTTTTATGTTGTTTGTGACCAATGCCGCTGCACATTCCATTCCTATGTATCCACCACCGACGACAACGGCATTTCCACCGGGACATGATCTCATTACACCGACTAATTTGTCTGCATCCTCCACATTGCGCAGATAGCAGACGTTCCTCGCATCTGAACCGCTCACTCCAAATTCTTCCAGTTTCACGGCCTACGTCAACAGAGAACCAGATCAAATTTGTCAAGAAATATATTTATTAGATTGAGTGTTCCAGTAAAACTCAAGATACTGGAGAATCCAAGAATGATAAGTTCGTTCAGAAATCAGAACTGAAGATGGACAGGATGAACCAGAATTTTTTTTATGTTTTTTTTTTTGTGCATACCCGAGCACCCGTGGCAACGATAAGAGTTTTATAGCTGATGATTTCCCCACTGGATGTAAGCAATGTCTTCCGCCGCACATCAGCAGAAATCACCCTCGTTCCAAGAACAAGTACAATGCCTAGTCAAGTGAAAGATCATAGACAGCATTATCAGTGCTGAACATAAACTAGTGAATACGATTGACTTGATTGCTAGATCAAAGAAGAGGTATAGATATCACATTTACCGACCCATCTATATTCTGAGTCGGTCGCTCAACTTAATCTGATTAATTTGATTAGTTTGATTGTATCAAATGCTACGGCTCAATGTAAAATGTAAATCTAGGCAGAAACGACATTTTCAACTAAACAATGCAGCATCAAACATTCAGAGGAGCATACCGTGTTCGTTGTACCATTCTTCGGTAAGTAACTCATCCTTAGAACCAACGCAAGTATGAAATGCCGGTAGACGAGGCGCGTCTGAGGATAAAAGGAGTAAAATTATAAACAGTTTGCGAAGAAATGACAAACGATATGCAGAATTGCACATTCAGAATTCAGATTACACAAAAGATCATGAAAATGTCGGTACCTTGTGGGAGCAAATAGCCTTTGCTTAACGCAGGACGTTCATAAGGAGCAAACTGTTAATAGTGGAGGGGGGAAAAGAAAGAAAAGAGGAACATGATTTTGTTTAGGATTTTGCTGTACAAGAAATCAAGGGGAATGCTACAAGACGGATGATACCTATTTTAGAGGTATCGCCTGATACTTGGTTATCAGCCGATACCTTAGAGGTATCATCTCGTCCAAAGATGGTATTAGCCTACCAGGCGATATCATCCTGTTCGAACGTGATACCATCTTGTAGCGTTTTCAAGAAATTAAACATGAGTAAGCAAATCAGGGAAGGGAAGCGTACGTGCTCGTCGGAGATGATGCAGAGCTCCTGGCTGGATGCACCGCCGTTGCGGCGGACGAACTCGAGCGCCGCGTAGCCGGCGGCAACGCCGCCGCCCAGGATCACGTAGTCGAACGCGCGGCCCATCCGATGAACCGGTGATCACCGTCTCTACCTGCTTCTGCTTCCCTCGCTGCCGGCGGCGGCTCTCCTCCTCCTCCTCCTCCTCCTCCTCCTCCATTGATGGGCTTAAGTATCCGACCAGATCGTGCCCATGGTGGCCCGGAGATGGCCCACGCCGATCCGGTTCTTGGCTTGCGCGGAGGAGAAAATGGCGGCAGCGGGAACGATGCCTTGCTCGCCTCCCCTGTTCACTCAGCGGGGCCCGGTCGTCCATGGCGATGCCATGTTATCTTCTTTCCCTCGCCATCAAGAAATGACTGCGCATGGATGGGCCGGCGCGTTTGATTCGGGGGAGAAGGGAATTCTTCTCGATGAAGGTAAAGATCGCCATTTTGGTCTTGATGCTCTTGCAAGTTGCAATTCTCTCTTGTAATTTTTTTTTTCTGGCTGCTGCTGACAGGAGCATCTGCTTGAACTCAGAGATCTGTTGATTAGAGGTGCTAAGAATTGATTTGCATGAACCCTGAAGGTTTAGTAAACTTAGATGATCCAGAAAATACTAGCAAACGCTTGCTCGTTCTTTTCTGATTATGGCCACCGGATTAAACTGGGCGTTGGGAAAGCTTTCCAAGTTCTAAACGCCTAAACGGTGTGATTTTTGTCAAAATTTTCTTCAATTTTTCTTATAGAACCTTTTGAAATCTTGTCAACTTTCTAATATTTAATCCATTCATTTTTCTCTCTCATAATTGTCATAAACTCAATTTCATCCATCATCCACTAGCGGTTTCAAACAGGCAGTAGGAAAAAGAAGAGGTCCTCCAGATTTCATAACAGCATACCATTTCATTAAACAATATATATATATTATGGGATCTGTGTATTTGTTTACATTTGGTACAAAGATGATACTTTCATACAGATTGTACATGATTTTTTTTTCTCTGATATAGGTTATACAGGACGCCCTCTGAGTAACTTTAGTCCATCAGTTATGTAGGCACAGGAGACGATGAATTTGCAAAAGGAATGAGTCGCTCTCAGATTTTTCACCACCTACGGCGCTTCCTGCCGTACCAATAGCCAAATGCAGCAATGGACGCAGCTGCAATGACACCAGCCGTTGCATGCCATACATATGTAGGCTTTTCACCAAGAGCAAGCCCACCATCAGGCAAGTCCTTCTGGCTTTCTTGAATGGCAAACATCAGACCTTGCTTTTCAAGTTCAGCAATGTTTGTAACCTTAGCTTTACGCCGAACAACATTCGATATCGCCTCGTATTCTTCTCGACTTCCACCTTCAAGAAATGCACCCCTAATCCGGCTTTTATCAACCCAATAGGCACCAAACCTTGGGCTGCTGTTTGTGAAGTCTCCAAAGTGAACCACTTCTCCGGTATTGTTCCCATAGAATTGCCAGGATAATGTGAAGACCCTGGAGTAGAAGAATGGCAGGTAATCGATGTCCTTAGTTTTTGAAGGCTCCAGGATGGCTGCAACAGCATGTCTCGCTGTTCTGCGAGCTGAGTCAACATGCTCAAGCCGTCGTATAACACCATCAAAGAGCTTGATAGGGAATGCAGCAACATCGCCAACGGCATATACAGAACCATCGCTTGTTAACATTTGTCCGTTTACCTTTATCCCACCTTGCTCCATCAACAGCTGACCTTCAAAAAGACTGGTGCTTGCACGGATGCCAATACCAACCACAACCATATCGGCAGGAAGGTGTTTACCATCTTTTAGGATTACTGAAGTCACCTGTGTATACACAGTAACATTCTTATTTCAACTGTCATTGTCGCTTACGTCTTTTATGAGTAGACGATTCAATTTCACCGAACAGATTAAGTAGACTGAGCATTTTTTTTTTACAATCCTTGAGGAGAGGGTGTTGTGTTCAGGCACTAGGACTAGGAGGTCCTGAAAATTAAGACAGAAGAGTGTGGTACCTCCCGGTGCCTCCTTAAATATCTAAAAAAAAACTTCAGAGTTAGAGCCAAAAGAGGTTGGCATTGATTTTAATTTGGGGGCACTCAATTCAATACCAAAAGGAAACATTTTTTAAGCTAAGCTCGTCATACTCATCGCTGTCACATCATGTCATTGAAAAATCAAACCATTTTTCCCAGGATTACCTTGCCTCCAATCAAAGGCAAGATATGATAACCTAGCCTAACTATACCTATCACATATAGAACAGTTCCAGCCAAATCTAAGTCAATACTGAGGCCTAAGCAACAATAAATACAATCAAAAAGTTGGATAAGCACCTCAAAGTTATATAACGATTTACATTTGGAAATCAGAGAGAGTACTTGTTATACAAAGTATTTTTTTTTAATAAGTACTGCAAGGAGTCCAAACTTGTGGTGGGACAGAAACTCACCTTCCCTGTCGAATCTTTTTCAAAGGATGTAAGCACAGTTCCTTTGACAAAGGTAACACCTTTTGAAGTGTAATAGTTCTCATAATATTCTGCAATTTTTGGTGTAAATAGACGTGCCACTGCAGAAAACAAGCCATGATCAGATTTAGATGACTATGAGAAATCTTTACATCATATGTCAGGGATTCTGGATAACACAAATACTAGTTCAGAGTTCAGACAGTTTTAAGTGATATAGCATCTACTCCTACTTACTGCAGTGGCTTTCAGGGAAGACCATGGTTACTTTTATCCTATTAGTAACCAATGCTGCTGCGCATTCCATTCCTATATAGCCACCACCAATGACGACAGCATTTCCACCAGGACATGATTTCATCACATTCACTAACTTATCCGCATCATCAAGATTGCGCAAATAACATATGTTCGAAGCATCTGATCCACTAATTCCAAACTCTTCCAGCTTCAAAGCCTAAGTATGTACAGAAATACGATATAAGCAGGCAAAATGAATCAAATACAACATGCTAGATTTTTGTTCACAGTGATTGAAAGCAAGACAAGATGGACCAAAAGAAGTGTAAATAGATTCAATACCCGAGCACCGGTCGCAATGATAAGATTCTTATAGCTGATAGTTTCTCCAGTGGCTGTAAGCAATGTCTTCATCCTTACATCAGCGGTTATCACTTTTGTTCCAAGAACAAGTTCAATACCTAGTCAAGTTCACAGTTAGTAGGTAGAATACTAGATGCACACTAAAGACATGAAGCAAGCAGATGCAAAATTATCTTCATAACTTGATAAAAGAACAGATAAAAGATCATATAGATAGTTCATTTAGTAAGTTGCTCCTCAAACCAAGACGGCCCAGACCTTTAACAGGTTTGATGTTTACATGGAAACCAAACTATATCATTCACCAGTAACTAATACTACATAAGATGAAAAGTAAACCAGTAAAAAAAAAACTTTTAGAAAAACCTACCATTTTCTTTGTACCATTTTGCCGTCAGTAATTCATCATTGGCACCAACACAAGTATGAAATCCTGGAAGACGAGCAGCACCTGTAAATAGCACAGGGATTAACAACAGTAACCAAGATTAACAATCTGAGCATCACGCATGGGATATCTGTAAACACCTTGGTAAGCAGAAGTGTTCAAGCATAGTTGAACCAGTAGCAAGAAGAATCAATACATGCTAAGATATTTTGGAAATGAAAACAAGGTTATTTACATCTGTCAACTATTTTTTCATCCACTAGAAGTAATTACCGACTGTAAATTGAAGCAAAGATCAAATTGTCTATTTTTTGACACTCAATTCTGCCAGTTCGAATTATTTCTATCATGCAACCTTGCATTGTAAACCTTTAATAGGCTTCTATGGTACACTTTTCTCAGAGTTCACATAGGTCTGTTAAGAAAAGGGAAAGTGAACAGACTGTTGAAGATAATGGTCCTATATGGGTAAACCAAAAACATAGAGAGCAACCAGGGCATGCGTGTTTCCCTGCTGTGGTTTTGAAGATGGATAGAACAATAGAAGACAATAATCCATAGTTCCAACAGTACAGGGACCAAAGATGAATTTCCATCTTATCAACCATATGTGTCAAACTGTCAATGTGTTACATAAAACTGAGCTTCGAGGATATGTTTTTTAGGTGACAGGAGGCAATATTTGAGTTGTCGAAAACATTCATATAAAGCAACTTTAACCTAAAAAAACATATTTTAGCAACGGAACATGTAGCATATATCACTGGACAATTCTGCTTATATAATTATGCAGAATTTCAGACTACACACATGGTGTTCCAGTGGAATGCTCAGCTATAAGAAGTGTGTGGATGCACCTTCTGGGAGTAAATAGCCTTTGCTTAGTGCCGGACGTTCATAAGGAGCAACCTGGCAAGAATACAAAAAGAAAATATCACCAAATGTACATGCATCCACAGCAGAATCATAGTGCATTCAGCTGAGCAATAATTCTGAATTGTGTTTTGCAAGAAAAGAATCACATCCCTATTCTCTAAATAGGTCCACATGAACATAAACATTGTTTTGTTCCCTTGGTCTGTGTCCCAAAATTCAGCTGACAGCCTGACACACATCTTTAGGGACGAAACTTCCTTTCAGTTATTTTTGCAGTATTCACGCATTCTTTAGTTAATATCCAAGCAGGGATTGATGGTCTTTATATCTATTGTTCATTCACTGTGAATCTGAAGGCCAAAATGACAAAATGTGAAATTGTTTCCTCTCCTCGTACAAAAATTACTCTACTTGAAATAGCTAGGCACAAAAAATGCATGCTTGGAAAATTCATTTGCTCATTGGAAATTATATTAGAGGATCCAATCCTGAAAAGGGATGATTAAAATTTTCAACCGCCATCCTGTAGACCAATCTATGGCTCCATATCTACCATCCTGTTTGTCCCCGAATAACCTTTTCCCGCCGAGGTAATGCCAGAAAAACCAGGCTCTGCTTAACCAGACATTTTTTTTGTTTGCACAGCTCGAGTCGAGCGGCAACCCAAGCAACTCTTTCCTAGCATATCCAACTAAACAAAAAGGGACCAAGCAATCCGAAACATTTCTAGAAGCAACAGTTCTACTACTAGTATCTACCAACCGATGGTACAACTACAGAGCGATGGGAGCACTCAGGCGGTCAAAACACAACTCTTTTTATTTTCTCTTTTTTTTTCGAGAGAGAGAGGTATTAGACTCAGGGGAAGCAGCAGCAAAAGGAGGCGTCGTAATATACCGTCTCTTCGGAGATGATGCAGAGCTCGCCGCGCGAGTAGCCTCCGCGGCGGGCGAACTCGAGCGCCGCGTAGCCGGCGGCCACGCCGCCGCCGAGGATCACGTGCACGAACGCCCGCCCCATCCCTCCTCCTCCTCGGCTCCTCCTCTCCCCTCAGATGCGGGCCATACGCTGATACGCAGCTCGCTGACCTCTTTTCGGCTTTGCGGCTTGCGATTGCGAGCCGTGCAGGCAGGGGGGTTGGGTTGGATTGGGGAAGATGACGAATTGACGACGATATGCCTCGCGTTCGCCTGCCTGCCTGCCTGCGGGGCCCACTCCAGTAGTTTGTTGCTATCCCCTCGCAAGAGATCTCGTGTGGTGTGGAGGGCGGGATTTCTTGGAGTATTTTAGTTTGGGATTTTGTGTTGTTGTGGTCTTGTGGATGAAGAACATGTGGAAGGAAGAGTTTTTATTAGTTTTTATTAGTTCTTATTATTTTTCTGTGTTGGGGCGTGGAAGAAGCAAGAAGAAGACTGAGAAAACTTGTTTGGATTGGAGATAACGGTTGGTTCAATTTTTTTCGCAATAAAAAGCTTTAAAGAACATTTACTTTTTTAGATAGAGTGTGCAACAGAAATGCACAGATTCAGCATCAAATTGAACCCTTTATTCTTAAGATTTAGGCTGAGTTTTTTACCTCACTTTTCCGACTTTTCTCTCTTGTATTTTTCGTGCATACGCTTTTAACGGTGTGTTTTTTTTTATAAAATTTTTATATAGAAAAGTTGCTTTAAAATATCATATTAATTTATTTTTTAAAAAAATTAACTAATGCTTAATTAATCATGTGTTAATGCATATATTGTTTTTGCATGCCGAAGATTAGGGATTAGAGAGAATTTAATTCATATATATTGTCTTTTAGACTAGTCATTAGGTTTTTAGGTTTTTAGATAAAGTATGTAACAGCAAAGCACAGATTCGGCATCAAATTGAACCCCCTACGTCTGGTTTATTCTCAAGGCGAGGGATTAGAGACAATGGGGTTGTTCGTTTGAGTTGCTTTGCAGCTGCAGGAAGCTGTAAGAATAGTGGCAGCTATTTAAAAATTAGCTGCGGCTGCAGCAGCAGCTACGGCTGTGCTACCACAACTAGCACAAACGAACAGCCCTAATTTATTTCATATATATTGTCTTTTGGAATAATCATCAGGAGAGAGCTTACCTACATGAATTTTCATGAATAAAGTGGCAAGGTAAAAAATCGAGGTTTTTTTTTTAGGATTATACTACTATCCTATCATCACATTTGAGGTGCTCAGCCTAGAGAGTTACGTCTTCAACACACATGAAGATTAGCCTAGCTAAAAAATGCGGTTGATTGCGGAACATCACATCATACCGATGATTCCACAACCCCCATAAGTATAGAAGGTAGAAAATCTGAAAGTGCTTGACTGGGAGCCGACTTGGTGGTCGCAGGTTGTAAAGGTCCTACGTTGAGGAGATGCTCAGTTGGATCCTCATTGAGCGCCAGAACGAGGAATTATTCCCCCTCATCTCCTTTCAAATCGTTTTATCGGCTCTCTTTCCATTTCATATTATTATAAGATGCCTTTATTTTTTTTACTTTAAATTTAACCATTTAAAAAAACATATCAACATTTTTAATAAAAAAAATACATTATCAAAGTATATTCAATGTTAGGTTTAATAAAATGAAAAGGGTGGAGTATGAATGAGTAGTTTTAAATTTTTAATCCATACAAATATTTGAGATATACAACCACACACACAAAAGAAGAAAATATCAATGTAATTGATTATCCCTGTGTGTACTTCTAATTAGATGATCGGAGTTTTAAAGTTTTGTCCAAATTTTATCTCAAAAGCCAAACTTATTTTGACTGGAAGGAGCAAGGGTATAAATGGGCTTTGGTACTCTGATTGGCTGTGCCGAATCTCAACTAGGAAGACGACGGCCCATAACATGTGACACGCGACAATCTCTGGAGTGGTCCAAATCCATCTCGTGGGCCCAGCCTACCCAGCCTACTTATACACGGGACGGCCCAGTAACGGCTCGGCGGATCGCTCGATGCGCTCGCAGTCGAGAGCGAGATCGGCGGCCGCTCCAGAAGATTCTAGAAGCCGCCGCGGAATCCTCCACCTCTCTCGCGGTCTCGCCCGCGCTCTCCAATCTCCGTGTCCTGCCTCCTCCGCTCGTGCCGCCTCCACCCCTCCCACCACCTCGCCGTACGCGGCGTCGCGTGGTAACCTCACCTTCCCCCGCCTTGTTCCCACGGCCTGTTCGACGAAATTCCCGGCCGATCGCCCCGGGGAAGAGCTTCCTCAATGCGCTCTTCTGCGCGGGCCGAGGGGCGGATCTACTGTACTAAAGTCGGTGTCAGACGACACGGACGATTTTTGATAAAATCTACAGTAAAACTATATATTCATATATTATAACACCATGATATAAGTATAATTAGTATACTATAACAACAATAATCATTATTATGACACCAAAGAATCAGATCCGCCACCGAGACGCCTGCCCCTGCGCGCTGCTCAGCACGTAGCTGTTGCCTTGAAATTACCAGCAACGCTATCAGCATGCAGCCACTCTGTCATCCTCCAGGTCAGACTGTCACCGTTGATCTCCTTTGCGGGCTTGGTGAGCTGCAAGAACCGATAAGTCTTCGTCAAATGGATGGCATTATAGCAGAGTTATCTAGCTTGCCAGTAGCCAATCGCTGGCAAATTTAGCACTGTTATTTTCAGGTTTCAGGATGCCTTTTTTTTTCTTTCCTACTAAGTTAGAAGTTTTCAGGATGTCTTGAACTATCCCAAGTGACACTTTATCATATATCAGAGACCAACTAGCATATTGTCGTGCATAAATATGCCACCAAAAAACTGCTGCCCCTTGAATCCAACCTACAAAACACACGGCAAGGAGTTTAGGATCGCCATTTTGATATGTGTATATACTATGATTCAACTATTCTTGTATCTTGTAAGCACCATAGGCCTGTAGCCCTGTAGCCCTGTAACTGTACGGTTGTACATATTGACCCATACTATTGGAGTTAATTCTTAAAGTTATGAACTTAGCTTGTGTATGATCACCTCATTAATCTTATGCGGAATTTAGTGTACTGAAGCCACTAGTGCCGCCTTAGATGCGTGTTGGCGTTGTGGTAATAGGGCGCTGGTGATGGATCACCGTGTGGTAGTGGCGACGGAGTTCGCCCTTCGTTCCCCTTCAATACACCTTAAAATTAATAGTCTTGATAGTTAAGTTTTGGCTAAGCCATAAGTCGATCGTCATCAACGAACGGGTATCGTTTTCTTTATATGTGTGTGCGTTGAAGAGATCAGGGGTGAGTTCGTTACGTAGATAGCGCGTCCGATCATCGTGCGAGAGAGAGCAACGTGCACGCGAGACCACCGGAATCGGTCCTCGACGTTAGGTACGCGTGGGCGTGGGGGTGGGCTAAGCCCATTAACACAATTCTCTGACTCGGTGGTCAGAGATCAACCAACACATACCACCATATGAGGTGCTTCAGATATTGATCGCTTCAAATTTACATGCTACAATATATAATTTGCAGGTACTCCAGGCTAAAAGCAAAAGATTTCTTTTTTTTTGCGGGAATAAAAGCAAAAGATTTCCGGTATGAAAACTTTTGAACTGAAGCAAAGCCATACTCTCTAGTCATCTTTCTTGTCTGCCCATATATGCTGTGTTCAGTTCTCTGATGTTTCAAGGAACTACCATATTTTGCATAATTTCCTCATGATGTAATATAGCTGGTCTTCACGAGTCATTTTTTGCGTTGGCAAGGGAGCATTGACTTATAAATCAATTTCTAGGGAATGTCTCTCACTCGAGGGAATATTCTCTCATTTTTTACGTGTCACTTAAATAGTCATAAAAAACATTTTTTTATAAATAGATTAATATGAAATGTATCACCTCACAAATATGCAAGGCCAAATTCGGCTTCTATAAGTTACAACGAGAAAATAACAAATTAAACTGAAAAAAGTTAATGTATATTCATAGTTATATTTGTTATAATTTGTATAAATTGAATTTGAACTTGCATGTTTGTGAAGTGATATATTCCACATTAGTCTATCTTGTTATTTTTAAGGTTATTTTTTTTAAAAAAAAGTGTTGACTATTTAGTTGACATGCAAGAAATGAGAGGACATCCCCTCAAGGGATGAAAACACTTTCCCCAAACCTAACTTCTTAGGAAGCAGAGTTCATCAGCATGTAGCATCGTGTCAATCTAGTGGAACAGTCATCGTGTCTCTCTTTCTCGCTTCCCCCTTTTCTCTAGATCTAAGGTGGCCGACGTGGCCCTCCCGTCCCGACGCCGACCTGGTCCCTTCCTTTCCCTTCCTTTCCTTTCCTCCCTCTCTCTTCCTTTCCCCTTCTTTCTTCCATCCCTTTTTCCCTTTCGTTTTCTCTAGATTTGAGGCGGCGCCGGTCCTCTTGTCCAGCCTCGGCGGCCGCGTCTAGCGCTGGCGCTCCTGTCCTGAGCTGGTGGTGGCGTTGCAGCGTCGAGCGACGGTGGCAGCGGCGACAACGATCGAGGTTGGTCGACGTAGCTTGGGCGGCTTGTGTGGCCGTCGGGTTGCGCCGTCAGTTCAGCTCCACCGCTCAGTGGAGACCAATCATTTTGTGCAGGCGGTGTGAATAGTGCGGGTGGTATTTGTTGGCTTATGCAGTGGATGCTATGGTTGAAGGGGACTCCAGGTGAAAGCTTTGTTCCGCTTGCCGATGCTAGCAACGGCGACACCCTCGAGCGCCGTTCATCTTCTTGAAGACGTTGATATTGGAGTCCTCGTTCAACTACACATAAAGAGAATTCTCTGAGTGAAAACCTTAGATTTGTTTGGATCGAACGATGTCACTGTTCTATCGGTATAACCTTCTTGAAGGTTTTATTTTATTCTTAGGTTATGTATGTCAATGTTAGGGTTTTTTTTCTGGTTTTTCATAAATTAACCATGCTGTGTACGATTTTTGAGTCCGGTTTTTCCTTATAAACTGAATCAACTCTCTTTTTTCATAGTGAAATTGCAGGAGCTCCCTGTTTGTTCCCTTAAAAAAAATGGCTAAGCTAGAAAACATTTGCCAAGTGGTAAAAATAATCTAGCAATATTGAACCATTTGTCTATGCCGCCAATATGCCAGATACTACATAGCTCTTCCTTCTGCCATGCGTGATATTTTCTCCTTAATTACCCACTCAACCTAGATAAAACATTTATGATTCTGACCACATGCGTAGAACAAACTTATAATCTCTAGCAAGCCAGCATCGTGTTTAACAGAACCATGCACGACAATATGCATGAACTGGAACAACAGCAGAACATCACCAGGACTTGGAATAGATGGAAAATACAGAGACAAAACGACGAAAATAAGCAGGAGATAACCATGCATGAGAAGATGGAAAACAGCAGCAAAGAAATTAAAGCCAAACAATTCTACGTAGTCATACTTTGTTAATGCTATTAGCAAATCGCTTATCCTTTCCTTCTTGCACAGATTGCAGCGGCGCTCGGCGTTCGATCACGTGTCCTTCGCATCAATTGCATGCATGCTTTTGCTTTCGCCTCAGATGGCAGCGGAGGAGCCATGGTGATGGTGGCCGCCGCCGATCATGCCGCTCCACAGTCCCAGCCCGCCCAGCGAGCTAATGGAGCTCTCCGGCGCCGCCGTGCGGCTCGCCTCGCCGCACCACTCGAGCGACAGCAGCCTCTCCGCCGCCACCGGCTTCACCTCGACGGCGTCGTGCTCCGCCCGCCCCGCGCCGAACGGCAGCGCCAGGTGATCGCCGAGCCCTGCCGCGTACCGGAGCGCACTCAGCGCATGGTACTCCGCGACGCCGCCGCCGCCGCCGCCAATGCCCATCATGCCAGCACCCATGAAGTGCGCCTCCGAGCCAGCGCTCTCCAGCGCCGCCACGGGGGAGCCGCCGCCACCGGAGCCGGCGAAGACGGGGTCATACTGCTTCCAGTCAAATAGTCCAAGGCTGCAGAGCGGGTCGGCCGCGGTGGCCGGCGGCGGGGGCGGCGCAAGATGATGCTGCATCCCGGAGAAGGACAAGTGGAGGCCGGTCTCCATGTGCCGGCCTTGCAGCGCCGCCGCCACCGCCACCGCGGGCTGGGCGTGGGCGGCGGCCTTCTTGGGCGGGGCGCGCTTGTTCTTGCGGCAGCCGCCGCCGACGGGGACGTTCCGGAGCGAGCCGCCCTTGGTCCAGTAGCGGCGGCACGTCTTGCAGAAGTAGCGCGGCTGCGAGAGGCTGTAGTTGTTGTAGTAGCAGAACTTGGTGTGCGTCGACTCGCACCGCGGGCACTTGAGCGGCTGGTCGTGCTGGGGGCGAAGCCGGCGGTCGGCCGCCGCCGCGGCCGCCTGCATCGGCGCCCGCGGGCACGCGATCAGCTCCGCCGACGGCGACGACGACCCCATCCCGTGCTCCTCGGGGACGATGCCCTGAAAGCAAAGCAAAACAAACACACCACACCATGTCACCTATCCATCAGAGAACGTGATCGGTAATCATCAGCGGTGACGAAGTCTGACAGAGAGAATGGAAGCCTCGGAATGCGCGAAAGGGTTTCGTCGTCGTCGTGGGCTGGTCCCATGCATGAATGCATGCTGGTGGATGATGTCTAGGGTTTCTCACTCTGTGAGCTACGAGACCAGCACAAAGTACAAACTGCAAAGATGGATATAGCTTATGATGGAGGCATCAAGTTTGGATTAAAGCTTAGATCTGGGCTCGATCCTAGGGCAGAGACCGTACTTTTACACTCACATCGATCTCACTTGGGTCTGTTGCTCAGCTAGTTTTAGCTGCCTGCTGTTCTTCTTTACATCACGTGCTAAAGTTACAACAAATATATGTTATTTTTGCATTGATGATAGGGCCCAAATGTACTTGTCTTGATCTCTTAATCATGTTCCATGAATTTGATATGGTTTATATATACATGTACACTAGATGCATGGTGAGATACTCCCAAAACAGTAGCATGCATGCATTGTGTTATTTCTAACCTATCACCTAAAGTTTGAGCTTAATTAAATTAGTTCTTCAGCAACAGTGCTTATGTACAGTACTAATAGACCTTGCAAGGTAAAGTTAAATATCTGTTTATAATAAATAGTGATTAACATAGATCTATTCTTGTACATTCGCGCATGCTACCTTATTATTTCTGTTTAGTTTGTTCCTCGGATTTATAGCTGTTGAATAGATCGATGCAGTCATGCATGAAGCTAGCTTAGCCATGTTCTAAAGTTAAAGTAAAATTTAACAGATCATATATGATCAAACCGTACTTGTTTGAATCTCTTTTAGCCAATGTTGTTGCTTTTGCTTGCAGAGTGCCAGAATCTTTCAGGTCAGACACTTTCCACAGTTTCTCAAAATGGATATCAATGTCAGTTGGCACATATACTCTAGATCTTCCACTATTATTTTGCTAGTTTTTTTTTTCATCTGGAGTTTTATGCATGCAATAGATTTGTTATGGATGTATCTATGGACGCATTTATATTCAAGAGTATTATTCGCATATTACATATATAGATTAATCATGAAGTGTTCCAAATTAAATTAAGCAACAAAATTGAATTGACAGCCAACAGTGTTGTAAGTTGTAACTCAAGGGAAAAGATGCCAGATCGGTTGTATCATCTTTGTGGAACAAAAGAAAAGGAATGGAAACACAAAACAAGGCCGTCGAGTAAATATAATTCGTTAAAACAACAGATATAAAACAGTCAAACAACACGTGTGGAACGAATGAACAAAGTTAGCTACCCTGATCGAAACAACAATTTTTTACAAGACGTTTAATTCCATATACCGTGCCCTTCATATATACAGAAAATAACACCAGAAATCTGTTAATTTTTCACAAGTTCTGTAACGGAGTATTATGATCGATTTGTCAAAATTCAAATGGAATATTGGGGTATGCTTAAAGATCAGCCTAGTTAATCATCTGTATCAAATAAGCTAGGAGTTAGCTGCAGATCTAAATCTTGATCGGTTCCTTTTTTTTTTCTTAATTCTTGTTCTGCGCATCGTTCTAACACAGTAGCATTTGATCAATTAATTAAAAGTTTTTGTCCTACGGAATAGCTATAGGCATGCATGGTCATGGATATGGATTTACGTCGTTGCAAATTAACCAGCAACATACCAACGCATCCGAGCAAGTAAAAATCCTAACAAGATCAGAAAGAAAATGCAATTAAACCTTTTTTTTTAAGGACATGGAGAGGCAGCCAATAAATACATATGCACAAGAATTTTGCAGCTAGCTATTCTAGCACATGCACGCGAGACTGCATCAGATGCAAAATTAAGTGTTTGCGAGATCATCGTGGTATATATGCATGCGTACCTTGAGCCAGTCGGAGTCCATGCAGATATGCATCGGGGGAGCTCCTGCCATCATCGATTACTCGCTGTTCTTAATCAATTTCTTTGTCTTGCTGTTCTTCCAAATTAATGAAAGTACGTGTTAAGCCAGAAAACCTAGCTATTTGCCGATAGACACTGCTGATGAAAGTACTACTTTTGCTAGCTAACTAACACTGCTCCATGAAGTACTAGGATTGTCGACGAATCAAATGATACAGACAGTACTACGTGATTGATCAGGACAGGAATTAAGAGGTTTGAACTGATCGATAGATCTAGCTAGGTATCTCGGAATAAGAACACAACAAGGACGATGAGAAGAAGAAAGGGATCAAGATCAGAAGCTAGATAGCCATGGATCGATCGAGCTGCTGGATAATGGAGTAGAAGTGGAGGTAGGAGGGGGAACAGAAGAGGAGCTAACTAGCTAATCAGTCGATGTGGTGTGTGGGGGTTGTTGGTGATCGACTCGGTGGTGGTGGTGGTGGGAGATGTGAACGAGGGAGATGTGAATAAGAAGGGGAGGGAAAGCTGCATGTCCAAAGGCGGAAGAGAGAGATGGAGAGAGAGACCACCAGTTCACTGCTCGTCCGTCCTCGCAGCGTGCCGGGCGCTTGGCCTATACATATCGACTGCTGGTGGTGGTGTCACGGCAGCTGGGCTGGCCCACACTGTCGGGCATACGCATCCCCCACCGTATGAGAAGACGAAGAAATCTGCGTGGGGACGCGGCGCGGTTGAGGCTGATCGGCCACGGCCCCTGCCTAGCTAACGCGCGCGCGCGACGTAGCTTAGCTCGTCGGCTTCCCCGTCCGCGAGACGGGTGTGAGGCCCACGCGCGCGGCTGGCTCGCGCGGCTCTCGCATCCCGAGGCGGCCGGCCGGCCGTTGGCCTACGTATGCATGCAGTGGTGGTGAGTGGTGACTGGTGTTGCAACCGCGCGCGAGGTAGGAGTATACGCGTGTGTGAACGATGCTTTGGCTGGCTGGCTGGCTGGCCGACCGACCGGCCGGCCGCGGCTGCGTGCCGGGCGGTGGTCCAAGTTTATGGCTGCTGGGTGCTAGTTGGAGCAGCGCCGGCGCGCGCGCGTTTCCCAGGTGAAAAATACGGAGCGCGGCGCAGTAAATTCTGCCGATTTCAACGGTGGAGTGGTCCGTTCGTTCCGCGGCGGGGCCTCTCGGTTAAAAATCGCACGGTTTGTTGAAATGTTGATCGATTGAGCAAAATTTTCAAGTTAATGCGTCAGATAATGTACTGACTGTCATTATCTGAAAAAAAAGATAATGTACGTACTGACGACGAGCGGGGAGTAGATGGCATATGGCGCCGCATCTGGCGTGCAGTGTGGGATGGCTCATGTCAATCGGCTGCTCGACCGAGCCGAGCCGATACTTTGGTCAAACTTTTGCATGTATGTACACACTGTATGGTAGTCTCACCTCGTAATCTTTATTTACGATGTTATATAGCCTTAGTTAAGAGGCCAACGTGGCAGGTATACATGCGTGGCCATGACGACACCAGAGCCACGTGGAATATTTTGGTCCTCGTGATAAAGGAGAGATGAGAAACCGAAAGCTCACTCCAATTGGGCCCCATGTAATGTTCTTCTTGACCCAATCGATCGACCGGGCCCCTCTCCTCTTCCTCTTTTGTTTTTTTACTTCATCGTATTATTTTCCCCAACCTGCTCAAAATACACGACGAAAAAACTGGTCGAAAAGGTACTGTGTTGACAAAGACGGTGCTCCAAAGATAGGCACTGTTATCACTGTCTTTCCTAGCCATTCCTTTCATTTGTTTTTAACCAAATAGCTACTTGTGCTAAAACAACCAAACATTTAGAAATCAATTTACAAAAGTGAGGGGAAAAAAGGCGCTAAAGGCCGCTGTTCAGTTTATCACCAACGTGGGGTCGTCAAAATAAACAACAAAATTATCCAGTATTCCAATGTGAAAGTGTTCCGCCTCAAGATTCTAGTACTCCACTAGTAAGTTTTTTCCCCTTACTGCTGATGCTCAATACTACTTCTACGAGATTTCATACTAGTACTCCATTTGCCATCCCTATCAGATCGGTCAGCAAAAATTTAAATTTTCAACTTTAAATTTAAAGTTAATTTTAGATTTTTTTTTATTGTAGTTTATTTTTTAACCTTTGCTTTAGATCATTAATAACACATATATAAATGCTTTATTTATAAATTATTTTTCATTTACAAATATATCATTTCGGTTTTTCCTTCAAAATGTCAAGTGTGCACTATCCATTTCAACTAGTACCAGAAATTACAGAGCATGGGAAAAGGAAAGTGTGCCCTATCCATTTCAGGGAGCTTGCTCAGCAATACTGTAGTAATCGTACAGCACTGTAATTTGTTTTTACTGTAAAAGTATGGCAATACGGATTCCTAGTCTACGTACACAACCGGTGTGGATTATTTTTTGGGGTCGTTCAAAAGCATGTTTTTGGGGGGTCGAAAGGCATGTGATTGCAAAGAAGAGACAAGGATAGCAGAGCCGAAGCATCTCTCCCTGTCTTTGCTCCCCCCTGCTCCCTTTCTTTCCAGATTCAAAAACCATTGTTTCCTTTGCTTTTCCGAGCTCGCCATCCGCAAGCAAGGTATCTATTCCCCCCAATTCCAAATCTCTCGCTCTCGTCCTCTGTGCATGTAGACATCAGGCTTGGTGTCGCGTACTGTGTCCGTCGATCGATCAGTCGGCCAGTTGCCACACTGCTGCCACGCATCCAACCCCACATGAAACTGTGTCTGATCGGTTGCAACCTGTGCGCGGCGTGCGCGTGCAGGTTTCTGTTGCAACCAAGGCCATGAAGAGTTCGTGGTGATTGCGGTGAAGTTGCAGTGCTATTAAGAAATGGAGAAAACCGCTGCGTTTCAGCAGGCTGCGTTGCCATATCGTCGCGTGATTTCTCGGAGGAATTCCGCCGCCGAATGAAGTCACAGATGCGCCTAAAACTAAAACAGTCGGCAAAACTGCACGGCGGCGAGAGATCTCTCCCGTCTCTATCGGAATTATTTGGGGACGACCTTTGCATGAAAAGAAAATAGTGCTAGTGATGCGACATAACACTCTCAAGAAACGACAGAAGTTAACGCGTAAACGACGTAAGGGTTGAGCAATAACAATGGAGGACTGTATATTTTCCCTTCCCGTTCGATGCTGTTAAAAGTGAACACGAGAGATGATTAAACAGCAAATGTTTGACACGCTCACGCTCAGATATACTAGTACTGTATGACTGTCACAGCGAGCAGTGCAGAAACCGTGAGCGGTCAAGCGCGACCTGGCACGGCAGGGGCAGCGGGGCGGCCAGCCATACCCACCCGGCTCACCAGTAACCCAACACTCCTGCGCTCCTATTGCTGGACGCGCCCGGTGCGCCTGTTCCCGAGCAGACACCGTGGCCTACTGCACGGCCCGCGCGCAGTAGGTGAGCGCGAGGCGAGAGGCGCGCGTGAGCGTGACACGATATCTGTACGTGTCTGCCCGTACCCAAGCATCGGCGTGCTACTGTGTCGGCAGGCGCCACCCGCGCGCGTGGGCGGAGGGGGGCGCGAATGCGCGATCCGTGCGTGCTTGCCGTGCCCGGTGGATTTCGAAGAAAATGCGCCGCGCGCGTAGCGATCACCGAGTGCGGCGCGGCCATCGCGTGAAAACACCGAGCCACCGATGGGCGGGCGGGCGCTGGGGCCGCGCGTGGCCAGCCAGAGACCGACTCGCGTACGTGCTGGCCCCCGACATTGTACGTGCTCGACGTGTCCTCCAGGGTCCAGAGCTCCAGAAGCCAAACCATGTTTTGTACCCGCGACATGCCGGTGGTGTGCCGGTAGAAATAGGCTAGATCGACCCCAAGCAGCCGCAGCCGCACCCCCGACGTCGTCGTGGAGGGGCCATGCTGGTCGGGTCGGGAGTCGCCGCCCGGTATGCCGTTTCCATCGTGAGATCGCTCGCTCGCTCGCCTGGCTAAGCTAAGCCTGACGACGACGCGCCGCAGCGGCCGCGTCGTGATCAAACGGGCCAGCCGGGCGCGGCGCACACGTGTGCTACGCGATCGAGAGAATTAAATTCCTTCGGATTTTTGTGTCCCACCGCGCGCTCCTGCAGCTATCGAACGATCTCCCACCCGTACGTGCGCGGTTGATGGATCGACCGAGCACCATCAGGTTGGTTTGGTTGCGAGGTCGCTCGCTCGATCGCCAGGTCGCTTCACATCTTTGACCCAGAGTACCCGTTTGTCGACCGAGTTCATCCGATATTTTACACATGTCACGCTTATGATTGCACGAACCATCAAACTCGAGGAGCGTAAAAATAAAGCCCGTTTCAGTAAAACTACCCATATACATAACTCACGTCTCAATATCGAGCTTAATTATGCTTTAGGGGAGAAAAACCGGGCACGCGTTTACGTCACCTAACCCTGTGTTTTTAACCGGAAACGACAGAGTATTGTTAGGGTAAGGGTGGTTGTCACATCTAATTTTATCCATGTAATATAAGAGGTGATATATATAGTATAATACCCTATCATTCTAGAGAAAATTCCCTATCTAGCATAAAAAAAAGTTGCTCTTCCCTCTATAGCACCCAAACTTCAAAAGTTCCCTATCTAGTCACTTGTAAAATTTCCCTTCCCTATGTAGCACTTCCGTTAGTTTTTGCACTTGACGGTGTTAACTAGCGGGAGAAAAGACGGTTTTGCCCTTCTTTAGTTTTCAGACTTGCCCGTACATGATCGTTGGTATTTTAGACGTGCTTTATCTTGATTTAACGTAACACTGCAAATATAACATGTCGATCCACTCTTTTGAAAAATAATAATAATTATCCTCTTGTGTTTTCACTTGTCATTAATTAACTTAAGTAATTAATAACTAACATCATGTACAGGTAAGTCTGAAAACTAAAGAAGGGAAAAACCGTCTTTTTTCCTGCTAGTTAACACCGTCAAGTGTAAAAGCTAACGGAAATGCTACATAGGGAAGGGAAATTTTAGAAGTGTCTAGATAGGGAACTTTTTAAGTTTGGGTGCTATAGAGAGAAGAGCAACTTTTTTATGCTAGATAGGGAATTTTCTCATCATTCTAATCCAAGTAATTTTATTTTATTTATTCGTCCAATCCCCTCTTTCTTTCATCTCCTTTTTATTGGGTTTGTGTGAAGGTTGCCCCTTGCATGAGAGGTGGCTCATCTTCTCTTTCCTCAATTATTACTTCCACCTCATCATCCAATCTTATATAGCATTTGTAGGGGCAACATATCTATCTATCTATTATATTATTAAAACAGCTCGAAAAGAAGGCACTACTTTCGCTGTGGGGGCTAGAAATTCCCACATTAATCGGAGAAAAAGAAAAGAAGAGTCCAAATAGAAATACAATTTAAAAATAGCTGAAATTCGAAATTACAAATAAGCAATATTGAAAGAAGAATTCGTATAAGAATCCAATACGAGATTAATTAAAATTCGGAATAAAAATAAAATAAAATCTGAAATTGGAAAAAGAAGAGTCCATATAGAAATACAATCTAGAAATAACTGGAATTCGGAATTAAAAATAAGGAATATTAAAAGAAGAGTCCATATAAGAATCCAATACGAGATTAACTAAAATTCGGAATAAAAACAAAATAAAATCTGAAATTGGATAAATAAAAAAGATAGTTCGAGTAGGATGAAACAACTATAAAATTAAAAATAAAAAACATTAAAAAAATAATTCATATAAGACATAATACGATATTAACTAAAATTCTAAATAAAAATTAAAATAAATTCCAAAAATAGAAAAAGAAAAAATAATAGTTCAACCAGGAATACAATTTATAAATAACAATTCATCATAAAAAATAAAAACTATTGAAATAAGAGACCATCTAGAACATATAACGAGATTAACTAAAATTTGAAATAACAAAAAAATAAATTCTGTAAATATAAAAATAATTATAAGAGTTCAAGTAGAAATATAATTTATAAATAAAAATATCGGAATGAAAAATATGGACTTCTAAAAAAACTCCATCTAGAACACAAATGATGACAAATAACAATAAAGAGGGGGAGAAGCAACAGGTTTATAAAGAAATAGAATGGTGGCGGTTGATAGGACATCTAAAAACTATTAACAAAACCTAAAATAGAATCCCAATGACGATTAAAAGGAGGGACGACGGATGGGCCGTTAAGCAGCCCGGTCATGGCGGTTAGCGAGACTTATAGAAAGTAAAATATGAACCAAAATAATAATTATGTTCAATTTTTAAAATCCTAATGACAATAAAGAGAAGAGGTAGTGGATAGGCCGAAGAGAAGTATGGTGACAGGGTTTGACATGACTTCTAAAAATTATAAAAAGATGACAAATGACAACAAATATAGGAGAAGCAATATGTATGTAAAGGATTAGAGTGGTGGCGGTTGATGAAATATCTAAAAACTATAAACAAAACTCAAATGGAATCCCAATGATGATTAAAAGGAGGGACGATGGACGGATCATTAAGCATCATGGTCACAACGGTTGGCGGGACTTTAAAAAATAAAAAATAATAAACCCCAATGATAATCATGTTCGAATTTTAAAATCTCGAAGACAATAAAGAGGGGGCAGCGGGTGAGCTGTACATGAGTACAGTGATAAAGTCGCTGACAGTTTGGTGGAACTTCTAGAGAGTAAAAAAAGAACCTAAATGGTAATTACGTTTAATTTTTAAAATCCCAATAAAAATAAAGAGAAGAGGCAGTAGATTGACCGTAGAGTAATATGGTGGCAGCATTTGACGGGACTTCTTAAAATTATAAAAACAAAACCCAAACGAGACAATAAACTCTAAAAACTATATAGTCTAATTTTTAAAGGTTTTAGTGAGAACAAATAGAAGTAGTGGTAGATCGAGGAAGCAAATAAATGAGGGGTGAAAAAATATTTAGGAGTAGCAACTGGCATAACTTTTACAAAATATAAAATTAGAAACATAGGGATGATAAGGTTTGGTTTTTCAAAATCTTAAGACAACGAGATATCTATTTAATAGAATTCTAAGTAAAACTATTTTAAATAATAGATAATTTTATATCGGTGCTAGCCGCGCAATTGCGCGGGCCACCCAGCTAGTTAAATATTATAGTACTTGCCCTTATATCAAAATATGTTGCACGGGAAATAATCAGCCGCCGCGGGTCAGGTTCTTGGCGTCTCGATTAGTAAATCATTGCAAGTTTGCAACTTCTCAATATGTTGAAAGAATCAGGTTTAACAGTTGATGGATAACGCGATTTCAAAGAGCGGAAATATTTATGGTTTTTGTCACTGTCCCAATCCGATCGCAATCCGTGCCTGCTATCCTGGGCTGGCTCCCAGTCACCGTCTCCGACAAAGCGTGCACTTTGTGTTGAATTCAAGTGCTAACTTGCTAGTAGTATACTCCTAGATTTCTTTCTCCATGAATCTGGATATTAATAGCTACTCCATTTGTTTGTTTGTTTTTTCTTTCTTGTTCTATTTCAAACGTGCGATTCTTTAATGATCCATGTAAATTCTCGCGTTTCAATCATTCTGCAGTGTGCAACTGACTATGAACTTTGTGAACAGTGAGATATGGTTATGTGAGCAGCTCCATCTCCAATAGATCAGCAGTATCCTTATGTCAGCAACGTTTTGACACCATATATATAAGCTCCAATTATTGCATCCTACAGTATACCTGAGCTAACGGGGAAAAGAAAGCATCGTACTCTGATGGAGTTATGTCGTCCTCAGTGCCTAGACAAGATGGACGAGAAGATTTTGCGTGAGATCTTCGCTGATGGGAACTCACTGCGGAATACATTCATCCGGTAGCGTTCATAACCATACATAACCCAGGAAATGCTTCTAGCAAACTGCTACGAACTCATGTCCAGAAGGCAGAAGCTATCAAATACTAGTAGATGATAGATCACGGAAGAGATAAAACTGCATTAATATAGTTTTATAGCTGATACTACTCCGATCTATTTATGGAAAATACTCGTATGTACTTTCTCTATCTCAAAATAAGTTATTATTGGCTTCTACGTTTGTCCCAAAGTAAAAATCATTTTTAAGTAATTTATTGCAGCGGAGTTTATGAAAGTAAGGAATAAATGTATTGAAAGTAGATACAGTGGAAAATAATAGCATTTAGATTTGATAAAGAGTGGGTAATATAATCTTTTGGTTTTATATTGGTATATGGGATTTAAAATAAACTTTTCATGGAAGAGGGTATATATGTTCACAGGGGCGGATCTACAGTATAATGACTGGTGTCAGGCAACACCGACGACTTTCGGCAAAATCTATAATTAAATTGCTTATCCACATATTATAACACTATGATCTAAGTATAATTAGCATACTATGTCACCAATAGATACGTTATGACACTAACGAATCAATTTTCTGGATTCGCTACTGTATGTTCATCCTATTGTTCGGCCATAAAGCAAAGTTATCATAGACTAATTAGTCCATGTCCGTAAATAACACAGCCTATGATTAAGAGGGCCGGACCAAGAATTGCAAGTAGATGGATATATCTAGTGGCCCAAAATACATTTTGGCCCAAATATGTAGTGGTCATGGTCACGGGAATGACGGGCACCGCCACGCTTTGTTTCTCCCCGGCGCGCGACGAGGAGCAGCCAGAAGGCGCGGCGCGGCGCTCCACCCGCCGGACGCGAGTAGCGCTGTCGAATCCGACGTCCACTCCAGCGACGCGGGGTTGCGGGGTGTCCTTGTCCACTAGCCGCTTGCCTTGCCGCGGTCGCGCCCATGCCCGTGCCCCATATATCGGCTGATTCCCCCGCGGTCGTGCTGCCCATGCCGCTTGCGCGCGGCTTGCCAAGTTGTTATGCGCTGATTCTCCCCTATTATGCCGCTGGATCCGATCATCCGAGCGCCAACCGCCGAAACCGCTCGAACGTCGCGCGCCCAAGCAGTCCACGAGGTCCTGCCATGTTCGCACAAAAGGACCATGTTCCGATCGTTAGCAGTGGACAACGGTAGCGAGCCTAGCAGCCAATAGTCCTTGCTGCAATGAGGCTTATTGTAATAGCCATGGGCCTAGAGCCCACCACGAGTAAGGCCTATCATGAATCCTGATCCCCCTCTCCTCTGCCAAAATGGCTAATGAGCGTCGTGACAAGCTACCGGGTTAGGGTTAAGGTTTAAGAGAGGATGGGAGCTGTCGTGAAGAGAGAGGTTGAGAATCAGGGTTAGAGGGGGTAGCATGGAAGGTAGCTATCAAGGACGGGTGGTGAGGCAACGGTGGCACCATCAAAGGCCAGAGCCACGATGTCGGCACCACGCGCGGTGTTGGTGGCTGGGGGCAAGGGGGGCGGAGAGGAAGTTGACCGAGCAAGCCATGCGTGCATGTAGATGCCTTTCGATGCTATCGATGCCGAGGTGACAACATGTTGGGGTTGGGGCTATGAGGGTCGAGAAAAGAGCTAACTTAGTAGTTGGATCAATCTCGTAGGAGGAAACTCGCCAGAAGGAGGAGGGGGCTTGCTATTGGGAGGTCGTTGCCATTGCGGTCAACATGGTTGAGCTCGTGAAGCATCAGCAACGCTCAACTCTCCCGTGTGCACCAGAGTGAAAATCATATCTGGCACGTACACGCTAGCAGCGCTGCTAGCGCACGCAAGTGTGTGCATGTTAGGCCTGGTCGGTCATCATCAAAAATGGTCTCGACTAGTGTTAATTACTGATTTTGCGTAATCTATTTCAGATAACCACGGACAAGCATGCGCTCCCTCTTGCAGATCTTTTTTCTTAAAATATTGCTGCAATTTTTTCTAAAATTTTAAAACTATATTGAGAATTTGAAACTTTCAACTAGAAATTTTAAAATTCTACTTTAATTCTAAAAGATTTTAATACATTTTTAAAAACTTTTTACTCAAATTTTAAAACTTTTGTATCAAAATTCAAAAAAATTAACTCAAACTTCAAAAACTTTTAACTCAAAATTCAAAACATTCAACTCAAAATTTTAACTTTCATCTTCAATTTTAAAAGACTTTTATCTTAAAATTTAAAACTTTCAACTCAAAATTTTAAAACTTTGAACTCAAATTTCGAAATCTTTCAACTAAAGAAGGGGACCTGCGCATGGGTTGGGCTGGCAATATAAGGTGGGCCACATGTTGGCTTTTCTTGATGTTCTGCATACCGCATGGGACTTAACATCCGCCTGATAGCACTTTGTACCATAATCATGCATATTTGAGCATTTGTAACTTTTGGTATTTATTTGGTGTTCATTTGAATTTCGTTTAAATTTGAATAGACAACGAAGTTGCAGCCGTAGAGGAGTGTGAGCAGGAACCTGAGACTTGTGAGGATTTCGCTAAGCAAGGCAAGTCCTATTCAATTCCTCCTTCAAACATGTTGAATCCTATATTTTTGCAAATGCTATATTGTTTATAAATTGCACGCGGCATTGCAAAATGTGGGATTTCGGTAGAGCAACTCCTATTTGCTGCACCTATCCTCCTTGATTATTGATTACCTTACTGTTGATATATCTAGGATGGGTTGTGGTACTGTCCAAGTACCAATTTAGATATATTCGCGCTACTAATATAGTTATTGCTTAGCCATGCTTAGAGTTTCGTATGTTACAAACGGTGGATCATCCACTCTTCAAAATTTGGGCTATTTGAAAACGTTGGACAGAGGTGTCGCCTCTGTTATTTGTGAAGTTGAAAACTGAAAAGTGATGATTTTAGACTTGGACGGCAAGTGGTATGTATATGGTGGTAGTTGCATACCGATAGGGGGAGTGTTTGTCCGAGTCGATTAAGGACCGAGCTATGTGTCACCAACTAAGATTTACAGTGCAACCACATGTGTTATTTATGGGGTAACCTTAGTTATGAAGTTGCTTAATGTCTAACCTTGTATTGGGAGACCGTAGTAGTATGGACTAGTCGGAATGATGGTTTATAGAAGCTACCTAGTGCGGTTTGTGCCTAGATGTCTAAGCGTATCCAATATAACGGTTAAGTGCCTCGTTGAGGGAACGGATGGTTCGCTTCACGGTGCTAGTACCAGCGAGGGCCCCCTGGACTAGCAGCACTAGGGTTGCTCCTAGTGTGGGTATATACTTGCCGTGCTTATGCAAGGTTAGGCTTGAGTAATATAGTAACTTCGTCATATGCTAGCAAATCAGGTACCATTTGGTACCACGTGACATGGTTTATATGGTTGCTAGTTTGTCATGTGGGTACAGTGCACAGTAGAATCCTAGTCCTCTGCACGCCATGGAGGGCAACCCATGCCAGAGACCTAAATCCCCAGCCTCCTAATCTCCCGATCGACCACAAGGGATTCATCTTGTGCTGCACACATTAACGCATTAGTTCCCAATGCAATTATGGTTCATGGTGCGTAGAAAACACTGCTGAAATGGTCCATGGTGGCTTGCCAGCCGTATGATATCACCATCCTAACTTCCGTGAGGCAACAACTTTCTATGTACTCCATTTATTCTAAAAATATAGTAACCTAGAATCGGATTAGACATATTCTATTACTACGCTACTATAATATATCTAACTTAATCCTAAATTACTATATTTTGAAACAGATGGAGCAATAGTTTTTTCATCGTTATATATTCCTCTTTTCGACACATTTCCTCCAGCTTCGTTGCCATTGTCCAACGTCCTATGAGTTCTGCTGGAGGACTCGTTGACAAGATCCATGAAGCGGTCGAGCGGCGGTTCCAGCCTCACGAGACACACCAATCAACACACTGACAACCAGGCATCGCCGCCTTCTACTCCATCTTCGCCGCAACGTGGTTCTGTCTGCTTGAGATGCCACGTATACGCCTCGAACACCAATCCGAACACAGTTCTTTCCTTTATCGTGTGGAAAGCCGCTCTGCTGCTCGCCAAAGAAGCACATTGCTACTATTTTGGTGACAACCTGGCAAATGAACTCATGGTTTGAATAAGGAAAACGATTCTAAACTTCTGAGAGACACCCTCTTATTGTTTGCATATTATTTAATTAGCTATAAAAAATTTAAGAAGTAGATTAGTATATAATAAATCACTCTATAAATATGTACAGTCAAATTTAACTACTACAAGTTGTAAACGAAACAAATTTTACTATAATATACATTAATTTGTTTATTTTATTGTAACTTGTAGAAGATAAAATTTAACTTGTATATTTGCGTAGTGATATATAACATAGTAATTTATCTTGTTGAATGTTTTTAATATTTTTTTCATAATTATTTAAATGACATGTAAAAAACTCTGAGAGTTTATAATTCATTTCCATTTTCCGTTTGAATCGAGGCAGGAAAACGTTTTCAGAAGGGTAAATGGGTAATGGCAAAAATCCAAAATGAACATACAACAGTTTTTTCGTAGGCACCAGCGCACCAGGTCCTTGGTCCTTCCAAATTTCTCAGGCAAGCTGAAGCGAGGTGCAGGTCGCCAGGTCCTAGACTTCCTAGACTTTAGCTAGTTTGTCTGGGCAGTAGCGACAACCAATCTAAAGAAGTGCAACGCCAGTGTACGAACAAGCCACCTACTCCTACCTCCCAATCCCAATCCAGCAGACTTGAGCATCTTCCAAGCAAAAAAAATTGCACATTCCATTCATAAAAGGGGGAGACGGGTAAGCAACAGAGCACAAAACAAAATGGCATTCATAGTGAAAACGTGGCAAGTGACCTCACCACGCCACGTTGGAGCAGCTGCTCTACCTCGGTTGTTCGAGTGGCTTCGCGAGGCTTCTCGTGCCTTGCAGAGGGCATGGGTGCCTCGGCAAACCCATACTATTTATGTGGTGCAAAGTTATGATTCACCTAATGCGTTGGATGAGATTGTTGTCTCGCAATTAGTCCCACCACCCTCGCGTGGGAGCTTCAAGCGGTGGCGGCTGATCAGGAGCAAAGAGAGTGGGGGCGAGATCAAGAGCATAGGTGGATGGAGAAGGGAAAACTTGCAGTGGTGGAAGTGAGCTCGAGCAGATCTGACAAGCCAACCAGGTCTGCCGAGCTTGTTAACCATCGCCGCCTCTATCTGTGCTAGCAAGGAGCAAGAGATCGTCGGCCCACACCTTTCCCGGTTTGCTTAGCGCCGAAGAGAGGAGATGGGAACGGCGTAGAGGAGATCTTTTATATTAGTTTCTAGATTTTTAGGTGTCTCATCTAAAAATCTTATACTTCTATTTAAAATGGAAAAAACTAAAATATAAAATGTAAAAGGTCGACAAGGAAAAAATTGGAATACCAACCGAAATCACTTGCATAATGAGAGAGACCAATATTTCAAGGCTACACCTCAAGTATTTACGAGTGGCTTTCATTGTAAAAGGTTCAGAGTTACTCCTAGAATTTGTGCTAGTGTAAATGATTTTAAGGAGCAGTTGATGAAAATCCAATTGGTGAAAATATAAAGAAATTGAAAAAAACAATTTTAGTTAATTTTCCAAATTCTTTACCTACAACTTATCAAAATCTAAATAAAAATGCATCGAATTATTTAGGATGAGTTTTTAGTTTTGAGAGGAACCGCAGCCCAGTAGATGCTCCCAAAACTAGGCTGTGTTTAGTTCCTGAAAAAAGTTAGAAGTTTGGAGAAAGTTGAAAGTTTGGAAAAAAGTTAAAAGTTTATGTGTGTAGGAAAGTTTTGGATTTAATGTGATGTGATAGAAAGTTGAAAGTTTAGGGTAGTTGGGATTGAACTAAACACGGCCCTAGTCCAAAATGCAGATCCAGTTTTTCTCAAATGGTTCGTGAACGGTGAATCATCGGAGGATGTGGTCCGGCTGACTGTCCGAGCTCCAGCTGGCTGCTGCAATCCTGCACTGCAGGTTGTGCTCTGAGCCTCCGATACGATATGTGGTACAGTAGTGTAATGTAGCACTATGCGCCCGTACTCGGTACTGCCCTCGTAGTGCTCCAGTACGCTTGTCGCCGGGGTGCTCACCTGTGTAGCGTCCAAACTCGCAGCCCTCCCTCCGCCGCTCTCCTGCGTGAGGGTGACAACACGGGCATGTATTACGATGCGACACCTGGGTCGACCTGGCAGGAATCTCTCGAGTGCGGACAGCGGCGGCCGAGCAAAGCAGCGGCAACGCGGCGTGACGCGACCGAATCGTGCCCAGCTACAGCACCGCGCATCATGCCACTGCCGCTCCGGTCGCCCTAATGGAAGCACTTTAGGTCCGCCTCAGTCCTCAGTTCAAGTACTTCAGGCCTCAATTCAGGACAGGTACCATCCGGAGGAATTCTTGCCGATTCAGAAATCGAATTGTTTGTTCTTCGATTTTTACTTATTTTCGTAAGAATACTTACTCCTACCTTGTAAGGGCTCAATGAAATTCTCTGCAAACTAATTCGAATTGAAGTGCGTGGTTCCTTCTTCTTTTTTCGAAAATGACACTTGATCACAGGAGACTGCAACGTCATCTAACTCCTCGTTGGTTCTAGCAGTAGGACTCAAGTGCATCTCAACGATCGACCATCATAACGAGTTCCACGTAGCTAGTACATACGCTAGACCTAATAATACTGCCCACGAGTTCACCTACCCTGTTCAATCGAGAGCCAGAGCATTCACCGAAAACAAATCATGGTAAGAGCAAAACCTTATTATGAACAGGCCCCCAAGATGTCACCTCAGGGAATTTGAAGGAGGGGCCTGGAGGAGGAGGAGGAGGCAGCAACATGCCAATGGCGACGGCAAGCTGCTGCCTGCTGCTGCTGCCATCCATCGGCATGCCCAAGAAAGGTGACCAGTCTAGTGGCCCTGGCGCTCATTCCTCGTTGCCCCCACAATCTGCTAAAGCGAAGGGGGGAAAGCAATCAAAGGAAGCCAAAGCGATGTGATGTCGCTGCCCGGGCCTTCTCCCTGCTGCGACGGTTGCTTTGATCCAATGCAACGTCCAAAAGCAAAAGCACGGAAGGCAGGCTGCTGCTGCATACCGAGACGTTATTCCAAGCTCGCATTGAACTGCTCCAAAGAGATCCCAAAGCACTCGCCTTTCTCGCGCCCCAATGCGTTCAAAGATCTCCGCGAGAAAAAAAAAAACAGAATGAAAAGATGGGCAACACCATCATAGCAATGCCTAGCTTGCCAATACGAAAAGGAATTTGTGCAATTCAAATCCGGGTCCTCTTACCTCCTCCATCATAAAAGGACCACCCCTGCCTCTGAGCTCAAGGAGACACTTCCATTCCATCACACAAGCCATTTCCTAGTCAAGAAGAGGCAGAGAAGAGTGAAGAGCAGTGAGCAGTAGCTTTGCAACAAGAGCTAAAAACCAACAGAAGAGTAACAGAAGAGTGACACAAGAGAAGGAAGATGGCGTCTTTACCTCAGCCCATGGGTTACTACCCAACCTCCAACACCATCATGCACGCGCAGCCGGCCACCACGTCCAGGGGCTCGTTCGGCCCGGTGTTCACCGTGCTCGCCGTGATCACCTTCCTCGCCGTCGCCGCCTGCGTCGTCGGCCGGCTCTGCGGCCGGCGGCTCTCCAAGAAGAGGGCGGCCTCCGCCGAGGACCAGTTCTACGGCATCAATGCCGTCGGCGGCGACCTGGAGAAGGGGTTCGAGATCAAGTACCCGGTGATGAAGCCGATGGCGAGCTCCCGCGCCATGATCCACGACATTGACGACGGCTTCGAGATCAAGTTCACCCCAGGGAAACCTGCAGCATGGAAGAACGACAGCAAGGGAGACAGCAAAGGGCACCAGCAGCAACATCAACAACACCAACACCAACACCATCCACAGCAGCACGGCATGCCCATGCCCCCAGGTTTCAGGTACCCTGCAAATGTGGTCAGGCAAGGGCAGATAAGGGGTGGAACATTCATTTCTGCGAAGCCCAGTACGTGATCATCATCAAGGTAGCTTAGGTTCACAACAAACTTGGATGTATCTCATATAGGATACAACCTCTTGTAATAGTGGTCTTCATCTTCACTCTAGTTTTGGGGTGGACTGTGCAAAGATTTGTACTAGTTCCAAGCACTACTACCATATTGTATTTTGTACATTAAACCCATTGAGCAGTGAAGAATATCTCATTCTCAAGTACTAGTTCTATATGACATTGAAGCGATCAATCATCAACAGGGTCCTGCGGTGCTTCATCGGCCTTCCGTTTGATGGTGATGACTGGACAGTCGGCATGCTTAACACAGAATTCGCTCACTGTGCCCACGAAAACCCTGCAACGCGATTAACAGCACCAGTCATTAGTACAAGTAAAACAGGAATAACCATGGCGCAATTCAAGACAACACACGTTACAGAATATCAATGAGCAATATACATTTTTCGATATGCAGGTGCACGTTGTTCTCATTCATATACAAGTTTCAGTAGTAATTCTTCTACCAAAAAAAAAACAGAAGTACAATGTACTTGTTAAAAAAAATGATCTAACAATTCTTCGTAGATTAAACAGAAAATCATGAAGATGCAAACAAATAGCTTGTGCGATACTAGTAGAAGTCTATATAAGTAGATATTTTTCTTCCAATTCAGTCTCACATAGCGTTGCATAGATAAAATGTACTACTACAATACTATATACCGTTCATTTCCTGAATTGGGAAAAAAGCAACAACTTGGTAAGATTTTATTCAAACTACATGATTTATATTGGTCACAGAAAATTGTCATGTTCTCTATGAATTACAGGATTAGTTCTGCACAGATAACTGCTACATCTGTCCTAAAATTTAGCTATTTCATAGTACAACTGTACAAGACTACAACACAAGCTGGAGATATTATTAGTTCTACCCGTATAGGCCACTGAATCATAAAGTCTTTCTATTAGAAGCGCGACATTATAAAGAAAATATCAAATGAGTGTTTATCATTAGGGTTATTGTACTCCATAGGCTTTTTTTTCCACAGTAGGCACGCTCTACTGCTGCTTGATTTACAAGGCAACATCTTGTCTAGAGCGCACGAATACCAAAGCCTTTTTTTCATAATTACAAAGGCACAAGCACACACGCATGCTCACAAAAATAAAAATAAGTATGCACGCTGCATGCACAATCAACTTGCAAACTTGAGAAACTGACTTTTGGGACGCTATCAGAACCACTATGACCAAAAGGAGAAATGACAGCGTCATACCAATACTAGTTAGGGGTAGTTTGGATACAGGGACTAAACTTTAGTCCCTGTCACATCGGATGTTTGGACACTAATTTAGAGTATTAGACATAGACTAATTACAAAACTAATTACACAGATGGAGGCTTATTTGTGAGACGGATCTATTAAGCCTAATTAGTTCATGATTTGACAATGTAGTGCTATAGTAAATATGTGCCAATCATGGATTAATTAGGCTTAATAGATTCGTCTCACAAATTAGCCTTCATCTGTGTAATTAATTTTATAATTAGTCTATGTTTAATACTCCAAATTAGTGTCCAAACATCCGATGTGACAGGGACTAAAGTTTAGTCCCTGTATCCAAACTACCCCTTAGGTGGTGTTTGCAAGTTGAGTTCGCTAAATCTGTTGTGTTTCGGTCGTGGTTGATTAGTCTTGATGTTTAACATTTGGACTGGTTTAGGTTCCCTGTAACCTACTTTCATCTTAATGCAATGATATGCAAATCGTTTGTGTATTCTTGAAAACAGGGGTGTTTGAAACAAAAGGATTTTTTGGATGAATTTTGAAGGTATTAGAAACATTTTGATTTGGTGCTCCGGTATAAAAGGGTGAGCTCCTATAAATCCATTAGATTTCTTATGGATTGGCTTAAAAATAAAAGGCCAATCTATCATGAGGTTGGCCCTCATGATCCTTTTCCTTTGTATCTTTCCCCCCAAAATTGTGTACTTTTTTCTAGTGAGGCATAAACAAGTAAACAACCCATGAGTTTCATATATTTTTCCCCAATGTTTTCATTTTTTTCTTCTCCCATTCCATATGGGCCCTTAGATTCCACTACAGGCTGCATGGGAGTAGCAAAAAAAAAAAAGTTTGTTTGGTCCATTCAGTTCCCAAAATGATAAAGTCAGCAGAAAGCTAATTATACTCATGCTGATTATTATAGATTTAGGAATAGCAGGTTTATATCATAAAAGGGAAGTCGAGGTAAAGATGAACTAATGTTTGGACATATCCATTTTGTAGTTGGGAATACAAGCCAACCTGGCAAGTATGTTATATCTGGTACAGAATTAAATTGCAACCCAGCTTATCAGAACGAGACAGTGTAAATAGTTCACAAAGTTAATCTAGTACGTGTCATACTTGACTTATCTCCACTAATCATGTTACAGCCAGCTCCAAAGAACCAGTGTTATTGTGCTTAAGGTATTTTTAAAAATCCTTTAGGTAACCAACACGGATTTCAACAGAAATTTGAGTTCGGAAAATTGTTGCTCGTCTTTTTTCCTAGCATAGTAACACAATAGCTGTTTAAGATGTCACAAGTTCAATATGGAAGGGGCAAGATATTGTACATATGAAGTGTAAATCTTATAAAAAAAAAAACAAGCAAGATGCTATGACACGAGTAACAGTAGGTACGCCTTCAGAGTACAATACCACCCTCACATAATGGACAGAAAATGAAATAGGAAAAAGACTGTATCCTAACAACCATCACTTGTTAGAAATATCAAACAACATGAAATCAATTGTTCAAACACCCCCAGTCATCCTGTATTACTTGCTCAATTCAGCACAATTTTTAGAAATAAACACATAGTATTATATCTTAGTTTGGACGATGCACACCTAGTGATGGATCATCTTATCAAAGTACTCCCTTCAATTCCAAGTATAAGCTGTTTTAGCCTTTCTAACTCTTTCCTGATTCCTAAATATAAGTCAACTTTAGAACTTCTATGCAACTTTACCACTTAACTTCCATGTTTGCCCTACCAAATTAACGGTATCATCCTCACAAATAAATGTCTCATCATTTCCAACTTAGTATAGATGAAGGGTAACAAAGTCATGTGAGTTTCTTGTGCACAAGTCTAAAACGATTTATATTTGAAACTGGAGGTCGTATGTGCGCAACCATCATAACACACAATGAAGAATACTTATATGTGCATAACTTTTAAAATAAAATGCTGACAAGTTCAATCACAGTCATTTTGACATAAATTACCTCTGAAATGGTCCAAGGCCCCTACTTCCCACAACTAGAAGATCTGGTTGAACTCTCTTCACCTCGCTGCAGATGACTTCCTTTGGATCCCCTTGTTTAATCCATGCTTCACATTTTATCTGCAAATAATTAGACAAACGCCAGAACATTAAACAAAAAAGATCAGTACTATTGGCTATTGGAGTCTGCAATAGTCAAGAAAACACACTTAATTTTCTGTGTGCTGACCAATTTCAATTAACCATCCTCAGGAGAAGGACTGAAAAGAAATATGGAGGTTTGATTACCTCCAGTTGATGGCACTGATTCACAAAGTGCTCGAGCAAGTGAAGCCCTCTTATCTTGTCTCTCTGTTTCATTCTCTGAAAGTCTGCCGGAGATGCATAGATGCTATCCATATCATCAAATCCTTTTGATTAAACAAAAAAAAGGTGATTAGATAGAAAAAATAATTATCCAAAAATACAACTGTTTAAGTGGGCACGTTGCATGGGAACTAAAGTCACTCAATGATAAGGGCTAAACACCAACATCAACTGAGCCAAAAGCATGACAAAACATCTAAAGGCAGGAATGCAGGACTTCTGTAGATTTGTTTACTTCAATAGACTTTGTAAAAATAAGAGATAATTGTATTATGGTTTGTAATATAAAATACAGCACATACTGATGAAGTTTGTGGGTAGATCTTTTATAGACAAAGAAATTATCTCACTCCAGCAAAGAAACAAAAAAATAGGTAAGATAATACAAAAAGGAAGATTTTAAGATAAGTGATGCCTAAGCTTTGGACACCCTGTACTGAAATTCAGGTATCAGCTTAAGTGTATCGTGATCCAAAAAACATGAGAAAGCAGTATTCAGGTCAAATTCATTTGGAGCAATGAAACTGTGTCATCTGAATGGAAATAAAAGGGAGCAGAAAAACAAAATTGACAAGTTTCTATACAAGGCACTGGGCCATCAACCTCAAAACTGGATAATAGAATAACTTGGGAAATAGGTCATAGAGAGTTTGACCTTCCCGCAGCAGAAGCATTTCCTCGAACACCAGAAATGAATAGGTAGTAGTGTAGTACTAGACAGTGGCTCAAAAGAGAAAGCAAAAGATTTAGCTGGCAAACCTAAAGAAAACCAAGTGAGTCAGCAATATACTATTTGTGGCAAGTGGATGATCTAAAGGATTCAAAAACGATATTGACTTAAAATTCTGTGATTACTAATCAGAGCTCTATTCCATCAAAGGATGGAAGATATGCATAGGCAATATCACATCAACACAATAGGATCAATGACTCATGATGGGAACTATATGTGTAACATTATTAAGCATTCTCCTAGTAGAGCAGTAATAATACAAATAAAGTCGAAGAAGCATAAGGCCAGTTATGATAAGATGACAAAAAGAGCTTCTACATTCAGTCAAATTTTGTCACATCTGTACAATTCAAAAGAGCACCGAGGAAAAAACAACAGTGTGTATGCGGAATGACCAACCACATTCGCTAGTCCTAAACCCAACAGAGAGGACAAATCAATCATATTTTCTTTTACGCTTCGCAGTACCCCTGCACATATTTGATAAGATCATATTTACATATATTCAACTTACTGGTAAACACTAAAATACCCCACCTCTGCCCTGGCGAAAGGCCCTTAGAATCCAGAAACAGTCAAAGCTACTTTAAAATAAATGGTCAAAACTAATTTAAATCATCATGGTCATCTGACTTGGGAAAATAATCCTTTGAAGTTCATGAAACACTCAATAAGTCTGGCAAAAGATTCTGCACCAGTCATTAGTGGGACAGCTTATTCAGATACCGTGCCAACTACCAAACCAATAGGCCAATAGCCATCTACTAACACGTGTATGACCTTAAAAACAGCATAGTAGCATCTACGCCCCAAGAGGACCTTGCACACAACCCACGCTCGTCAGAGGAATCTAACACTCCACGGCCACACAGGGCGCAGCAGTTTTAATGAATCCGTACGCAGTAAAATCGATCAGAACCACTCTTTAGTGATGCGAACTACTAGGATACGCTTGGAGACGATCTACCACCAAAATCACGCGATTGCATACTGATGCGAAGCAAAGAGCTAGAACCGAGGCATTCCATCGAGCACCTCGAAGACGCAGCAACAGCAAAGCAAAAGCAGCCCACCACCCCACGGTCGGTGGTGTGTGGGGGGATTCCCGCGAGAACAATGGGAGAGAGGGCGGCGCGTACCGTCCTCGTCGGGGACCTGGACGTGGAGGAAGAGGAGGTGGAAGCCGGCGGCGTTGGAGCGGACGAGCTTGGAGAGCATCCAGTCGAAGGCGGCGCGGCAGCTGATGGAGGGGTGCGGGTAGCCCTTGATCGAGGACTCGTTCACCGCGACCATCACCCGCGTCGGCTCCGACGACCCCGCCATTGCGCTCCGCTTTGCTCCCGCTGCTTTGGCTTCCTCGGCAAGAAGAAGAAGAAGGGGGAGGAGTTTTGGGGGAAATTTTTGAGGGCTGGACTGGACAAAAGGCAATCTGCTCGCTTTTCTTTCTTTATACACGTGTGCTGCCTTGTTTTGCTATGTACACCAAAACTATCAAAGCCCTAAACAAAAAATAAAAAATCCCCCTTTTGGCAATGAAATTTGAGATGGTGGCCCTCGTTAAGAGTAGACATAAATACTATGAACCAGTTTAGCTCAGCTTGATGGACGCATGCAAAACAAAACAGATGATTAACTTATGAATAATTACATATTAACTATTATAAATTTTAAAATAAATTTATTTAATTTGAGAGAAAACCTATACATAGATTTTTTTTTTAGAAATATATTGTTTCTCAATCTAGGTAGGGGTAAAAACGGGACGAATATTTTCCGCCTGCCCAGCCAAATTATTTCAAGACAAATTCGAGTACCCGTGACTTTTGATGGATATCAGGGTCGAATACAGGTCCTTTTTGGTGGATATGAGACCGGGTTCGGGATCGTAGTATCCGAGGGATACGGAACATCCGATAAAAAAAGTATTACTCGGATAAATATACGGATATTACCCGTATTATTTTGTGAGGCACTTTTTGGCACTACAACGAGGTACTACTGTAACGATGAATCGGTGCTAATTTAAATAATATCTATTAGTCTGTGTCTATGTGGTATTGTGAATGATGCCTACTGATAGCTTGTATGGGGTGATATAGTCATATCGTGATACAAATGTGAGATATATTATACTTGATGACCTAATATTGTCAACTGTATGTCATATATCAAAGAGTAAATTTCATAAAACTGCAACTTTAGTAACAAAACTATTGGTTTGCTGCAACATTAGCGACATGTTTCAGTTTGCTGCAACAATAGCGTGAGAAATTATTACAAAACTGCAACTTTTACGTTATATGCTGCTATAGTACATATGGGTAAAAGTTGCATATAACGTAGAAGTTGCAGTTTTGTGATAATTTCCCACGCTATTGTTGCAATAAACTGAAACATGTCGCTATTGTTGCAGTAAACTGAAACATGTTGCTAATGTTGTAGCAAACTGATAGTTTTGTCACTAAAGTTGTAGTTTTCTGTATATCAAATGTCCAATTGCGAGGTATTGTACCATATTTATTCCCTAAGGTCCTAATGGCCTAATATAATCGCATTATGGATATATGGAAATGTTGAATGTTTATTTTCTATGCGGGATATATGATTGTTGCTTCGACTTGATATCCAGATAAGTATTCGTAACTGGTAGCGTGCGTATCCATTATGGTACGTATTTGTTCCATATTTTTGCCTGACATTTATCAAGTTTGTTTCTGTATTTGGCAATATATGTGTCCGACCCGATTCCAATTATAAAATGTGGGTTAGGATATGTGAGGAGTGAGATCCGATCTAACCCGTCCTGTTTTCACGCCTATAGAGGGAATTGTTGTTTCAAGTTGCTGAATAGAACTCCGCTTTAGTAGATCATGACACAGGGTACGATAATTATAATTATATGTGATAAAATAAAACGAGGGTTTATCTTACCCTTTTTTGGATGAAAATTGGTATGATCAATTCGTTGAAACCTAAATGAAAACCTAATAGTACTCATATTCCTTTTACCGAACCAGCAAAAATCGCTTGAAACTCTTAATCTCGTTAGATTTTTTATTTTCTTAAGCTAAAATATAGTAAATTTGTCTTAGTATATATAATAGTATTGTTAAAGTATATGTTCATCTTTTTTTTAGAAATTTTCGTCACATTTACTAGTTAGTGTGTATGAGAAACTTATGTTTATGTGTACAGGATATGTTGCCTACACTTTTAGGGTGTGTTCGGGAGTGGTTGTTCCCAACCCCTCTTATTCGTTTTCCGCACGCACGCTTTTTAAACGGTTAAACGGTGCGTTTGTTTTAAAAAAAAGTTTATATACGAAAGTTGCTTAAAAAGATCATATTAATCTATTTTTTTAAAAAAATAGTAAATACTTAATTAATCAAGTGCTAATCGTTGCTTCGGTTTCTAACCCTCACTCTCGAACGCAGCCCTTTAGTCTTTCACCTTCGAGGAGAAATGTCTGAATGAGAGCACGTAGTATGGTACACTGCAGCGTGCAGGAAGCATTTTGAGTAACTACGTTCAATCATCGATCTGCTACGAGTACGTACCAGACTTTGCTGTGGATGCTGGAGAAATGGAGAGTTGACGACGTGGCAAGAAGCGAGTCGGTCGCTGACGCGGCCAGCCGGGCCCGCTTGGACACGTCAGTCGTGATCCACAGGAAGACTGCTCCCTGGTGCTGCTGGATTTTTCACATTTTGGTCCTTTTGAAAAACTTATTTCACAAATAGACCCCTAGAAAAACTTATCCTAGAAATGGTCCTTTTTGGGGCGCCAGAGTGGCTGGCGCCGTCCGGCGCCAGCCTCTCTGGCGCCGTCCCCCTCCCGACGTGGCGGGGCGATGCTGAGGTGGCTAGGGGGAGTGCGCCAGAGTGGCTGGCGCCCCCCCCCCCCCCCCCGAAATTTTTTATTTTTGTTTTATTTGTTTGATATTTTTTTCACGCTTAGGGACACACAAGAATCAACCATAGAAAAATTGAACTCAAAGGGACATAATATGTGACCTGTAGAATTTTTCCTCTCCTCTCCTCTCTCTCCGAACTAGTGCAGAGGAGAGAGATGTGCAACTTTTTTATTTTTATTTTATTTTTTTGATATTTTTTTCACACTTAGGAACTCACAGGAACCAACCATGTAAAAAATAAACTCAAACGGGCGAAATATATAGCATGTGGAATTTTCCAAAGCTCTACCGAAAAACTTCTCTCCTCGAAAACACAATCTTGCAAGCAGAATTTGGAGGTTTTAATATCGCCAAACCTGACGAAGCGGGGAGAATCGGATGTAACTTTTTCTGTAGATGTCCGTGCATATATTATTTGCCTGATTCCGAGTCCGTATGAGAAAGTTACGCCTATTTTAATAGATGACATATTTTGTCCGTTTCGGTAGAGTTTTGGAAAAATTTACAAGTCACATATTTTATCCGTTTGAGTTTATTTTTTATACGGTTGGTTCTTATGTTCTCCTAAGTGTGAAAAAAATATCAAAAAAATGAAATAAAAATAAAAAATTTGCATCTCTATGTACTGTTTAACTTATATATGTCATTTCATGTGGTTATATTTTGAATTAGATTAAGTAATTTCATATAGTGGTAGGGTGCATTATGTTTAATATGCTGATCAAAGGGTTTTACTAAAGGAGTTATGGTCTAATTTTAGTGAAGGTGCAAAGTAGACTAAGTGGTATGCTAGCTATTTTCAGACTTAGCTAAGTGATAGTTCGAGTTTAAATTTTTTTTGTGGTTGGTTGTATCGTGATCCTGAGTGTGAAAAAACATCCGAAAAAATAAAATAAAAATGACACCGTTGCAACTCCATACAGAGAAACAGGAATGGAGGCGGCGGCGCCAGCCATGCTGGCGCCCTCCTCCCTAGGGCGGCGCCAGCATGGCTGGCGCCCTCCTCCTGCCACGTCGGTTCGCGTGCGCCACGGTGGCAGGAGGACGGCGCCAGAGAGGCTGGCGCTGTCTCGTTGGATGACGGCGCTAGCCACTCTGGCGCTCCAAAAAGGACCATTTCTTGGATAAGTTTTTTCAGGGGTCTATTTACGAAATAAGTTTTTTAAAAGGACCAAAATGTGAAAAATACAGGGTGGTGGAGCATCCATCGTCTGATCTGATCGTCTCGTGCAGTCGTGCTTACCCGTAGAGTAGAGCCGTGTGTTTGCTGTAGGTCCCTGCCCTGCCGTGCCCAATGTTCGTGGAGAAATGAACCTATTTTTGTTTGCTTGCGCGAGTTCATGGCAAGGGGCAAAGGCCAAGTTCGAATTGATGATTTATTAGTAGTATTTATTTTCCCGTGTAAAGAACTCAAGAAGAATCAATAAGAGCTCTCTAGGCATGATTTCCAGGCAAGTTCCCAGAAATTTCACACAAATCAAACACTACGGACATGTTTGGTTATGTTTGGTTTAAAGCCCTATAGAAATATTAATAGTACTACCTCCGTTTTTTAATAGATGACGCCGTTAACTTTTTCTCACATGTTTAACCATTCGTCATATTAAAAAAATTTACGTAATTATAATTTATTTTGTTATGAGTTGTTTTATCACTCATAGTACTTTAAGTGTGATTTATATCTTATACATTTGTATAAAATTTTTAAATAAAACGAGTGGTCAAATATGTGAGAAAAAGTCTACGGCGTTATCTATTAAAAAACGGAGGGAGTACTACTTTAGCTATCGTTTGCTTTTTATAGAAAGGACTAGTATCAACTCTATTAATGTTGGAAAAATTAGCATCAGTCCAAATGGTAAAACCAGCGTTAGGGCCCGGTAGGTTACTTCAGTATTTCTCCCGGGAATAAGTTCACTTCAGGTCCCTTAATTTGTCACCTCCCTGCAATACAAAATCGGATACAATACATCCCCTAACTTATAAAACCGGGCAAACGACCTCCCTCAGCAGTATTGTCCCTGATTTTGGCTGGCGTGACGCCCACGTGGCGCTGCTTTGACTAGGTTTTCGTCCAACGTGGCATTGACGTGTTGCTTATGTGGCAATTCAATCCAGGAAAAATAATAAAACTCGGGGGACCCACATGTTAGTTGCACTAAAAAAAGTGGGGCCTATGTGACCCCACATAATACTCCTACTCTTCTCTCAATCCCCTCTCTCACCCCTGCAAGTGGGCGGCGGCCGGAGCAGCGGGCCGCGGAGGGCACGGAGCGGTGGGACAGAGCGAGGAGGGTAGCGGGCGGCAGGCGGAGCAGGGCGGCGGAGTGTGGCGGGTGGTAGGCGGCGACCGAAGCAGGGCAGCGGCCGTCCTCACCCTCTTGCCTCTTCCGGCGGTCGTGGCGGCGGTGACGGCGGGGATAGGGCCGATGGGAGGAGAACAGGCAGGAGGACCGGAGCGGCGGCAACCTCGTCCGCCACATGATGCTCCTCCACCTTTACCGTGCGCCTCCGCACCCACTACCGCACCTGCTTCGGGTCGCTGCCGCCGTCGAGACTTCATCCATAGTCCCACCTCGTCGTCGTCCCCACTCGTCCTCTGGGCCAGCGAAGGAGTCGCGGTAGGAAAGGAGTTGTGGCGACAGCCGGAGAGAGAGGAGCGACGTGCGGCTAGCCTCCTTGCCTCTCCCTCTGTCATCCGGCGAAGGAATGTGGGTGGTTGGAAAAGGTGGGACCCACTAACATGTGGGTCCCGCTATTTTATTCTTCTTTTCAACTAACGGGTGGGTCCCGCATATTTTTTTTGTGTTTTTAATTTTGCTCCTTTGTTTTTTCGATCAAAACGCTATGTAAGCGCCACGTCAATGTCACGTGGGATGAAGGCCTGGTCAAAGGAGCCACGTAGAAGTCACGTCAACGAAATCCGGGGTTAATACTACCGAGAGACTTTGTTTGCATTGTCTTGTATGTTAGGGGATGCGTTTTATCTGGTTTTCTGGACCGAGGACGATAATCAAAATGGGAGACAAATTGAGGGACCTGGAGATAACTTATTCCTTTCGCCTGCTAAGGGCCCAAGTAGATTATTCTGGGCATGTTTGGATTGATGCCCTACCAAAATTTTGGTAGTGCCAAATCTTGGGCAAATTTTTGTACTACTAAAATTTTGGTAGGGTAGAGTTGAAAATGTTTATTTGGATTGAAGCCAAAATTTGCCCATAAGAGACAAGTTCATTGGCAAAGCCAAATTTATGGCATAGGTAGAGTTTTAGTAGAGGTGTTTGGTTTGCTACTGTCGAGGAGTGATCTTCTCTAGCGGGAGATCGTGGGATCCCCCTTTCGTGAGTTCGGCCGGGGAAAGGGCCCGCCTCTGGAAATCTCGTATCCGCCCCCTAGACTATCAGCTAGTGTGCACACTACAAGATTATACAGGTTCGGGCCGCTATAAAGCGTAATACCCTACTCCTGTCTGTATGATGATTCTTCTGTACTTGTGAAGCCTCTGAATCTCCGACGTACAAGCTAGGGTTAGAGAAGCTTTGGATCAGGGATCCCAAGTCCGATCCTCTTCCCGCTAGGCATGGTCCTCCTTTTATACTCTAAGGGGATACCACACACGCTGCGAGAGCTACCTAGGGAGAAGGGAAAATATTCTCTATATTAATTACATGTCTTGTGCTTTAGCTTGGAAGCCGCATACACGTCGTCTCGGTCGTGGGGCCTACCACACCACTTCGCCTGACACGGGGGACACCCTTGTCAATCCCCCATTAATGGATGGAGAATTGTGGTGGTGGCCCTCTCATGGGGAGGACCTCGAATGACCCTTCCGATAGGATGGGTCTTACCTACCTCCACTCCGCCGGAGGCAGATGCGATGTGGGAGCGCAGCTGTCTATCCAGTCAAATGTGACCGGTGACAGGCCGGTCACAGACCGGTCATTCCTGACCGCCGCGCACCAGTCGGGCACGCCGCACGTCTCCCCCTACCGTATTGAATGCGGCAGGGGGCAGTTGGGGCGCTGCAGTCATTAAAGGAGGTTCGGCTTCGGCCTTCTCCCCGCTTGCTCCCCCCGCCAGATGGCGGATAGGCGAGGGCCTCGGGGTGAAGCGGTACGAGGGCCCGAGGGGTACGACGTGGCACCCCGAGGCCTCGGGGCGAAACGTGCGAGGGCTCGAGGGGCACGACGTGGCACCCCGAGGCCCCCTGGCCGCTCCCGCGATCCGCGGGGTACGGAAGTAGGACCAGGCTATGGGTCATGCGCCAGGATGGGAAGGTGAATTTCCCTCATTCCGTATACCCCCGGGTCCACTTCACCAACAGTTACCCTACCAAAAATTTAGTAGGCAAAATTTTGGTAGGGTAGCAATTCAAATTGGCCCTCTCTTCCTAATGTTACTTTCTAGTTGGGCCACAAAATAGTAGTACAACGGGTTTGTTGATACAGTGAACTAATCTCTCCGTTTATAAATATATTCAAAGTTTACAGCAGATTAAATGAAACTTTTGAAATTTCCACTAATAAATTTATATCAAAACAAGTTTATAAAATATAGAATCTTGATAGTACTTTTCAACACAAATCTACACGTACCATTTTTAATGTTAGTAAACTAAGAATTTAAGAAGTAATTGATAATCAAAGTTCCAAAGAAAAATTGATCTAACCTCTTCCTAAACTTCAAAACATCTGTGATAGGAGGTGAGTAATCAACGGTTCAAAACGATACTACCAGTATATCTCAACTAGTTATGTTTCATGTGGTGGGATCAAATTATTTGAGTTTAACTTCTATACTTGACAAATATGCTTATATTTATAGCTAATTATTATTTCGGTGATAGATGATATACCCATCAATAACGAGGTGTCTATAATAACTTTGCTAATATCAAAATATACCAACCCAGTTTTTCGAAAGTGCTCGTAAAGGTAGGATGTGTGGGTGAGCGTTCATAGTATCGAGCGTGTGTGCATTGTGAGCGTGTGTGCCGGTGTTAAGTGTGCGCGTGTTGTGAGTGTGTCCATGTACTGTGCTTAAAAAAATAAAAGAAAAGGAAAAAAATGAAAATAGCGAAAACATGTGGATTAGATTGTGGTGTCGGACTAATAATACGATTACGAACAGCTATCAGTCGTGGGCCCGCTAGCGGAAAGGGACACGGCCTTTTCTTCAAGGAGGCCGACCCGACCCGAGCGCGACGCGACGGACACCCAACCCAGCATAGGTAAACCCCCCCAACCGAAACCCTAACGACAAGGCAAGGCGGCGCCGATTGCTCCCTCCGGCTACCAAGCAGCAGCGAGCTCAGTGAACCCCTACCGCTGCCGCACCTACCACCAATGGCGGCGCCTCCGGCCACGGCCTCCGCGCCCTCCCTGCGCCCGTCTGCGGCCAGCCCACGCGCCGCCGCCGCTCGGTCGGTCGCCGTCCCCTCAGGGCCTCGCACCGTCGGCCCGAGGCGAGACGGGGGCCGCTTCCTCGGCGTCCGTGCTGCCAAGGTGAGCGCGAGTGGATTGCTCCTGTTGCTTATCGTTTGGGAGGAGTGTACTGATTGGTATATTTGGCTTTGTGCTTTCCCGTGAAGCCTTCGCCATAGTTTTAGTTCCGTTGTATTGCGAGACTGAATCCGTCATACACCATCAACAGCTTCGTCCGTTGATGGTTGTTTTATCCGCGCGAAAATTGAGTTGTTTTGTGTTGTCTTCCGTGTGCAGGCTGTCAGTGGCGTGCAGAGTGGTACCGTGGTGGATGATGGAGGTGAGTCGGTTGCCTTTTCGCTAGCTGATTCGAATCGCTAGTTTTGCGGTCGCAGCGCGGAATGTGTGCTCAGGGTTCTGCTACGGATTTGCGATTAGGCAATTGTGCTCCACAGTTAAGAAGCTGATGAATACTGTTTCACCATTTTTGGATTCTTCGTGCAGTGCAAAGACCGTGGAAGCTCAGCGATGCTCGCCTCGTTCTTGAGGATGGTTCAGTTTGGAAGGCCAAGTCTTTTGGTGCTTCAGGAACACAAGTTGGTGAAGTGGTATTCAATACATCTTTGACAGGGTAAATCAACTAACCTTTTGAGTGGTGGCATTTGTTTCCTGTTGTGGTTGAGACGTGCTTATTGCTTATTGACAACAGGAAACAACTAACCTCATCTAATGGGCTGCAGGTATCAAGAGATTTTGACTGATCCAAGCTATGCCGGTCAATTTGTCCTCATGACCAACCCACATATTGGAAACACTGGTGTTAATCCGGGTCCGTATCTTTTCTACTAGGTGATAGTCAAGATATGATGCCTTTTCCACAATAGCTTGTAAGTTTTAACAAATTAGAATGCTCATGCAGATGATGAAGAATCGAACCGATGTTTCCTTGCTGGTCTGATCATAAGGAATCTAAGCATATGGTAAACCTTTTTTTCCTAGTATTGGTTGACATAATTGGAACTTTAAGAGAACCACCTAATGTTGTTAAATTGGTATTCTTTCTCTGTAGTACATCCAACTGGCGATGCACAAAAACACTTGAAGAGTATCTGATGAAGAGAAACATTATGGGAATATGTAAGTAGTGTCACCTGATACATTGCTCTCTATGTCCGACAAACAAGAAAAGCAACAATAAACACCATCAATTTGCTTTATATGCAGATGATGTGGACACACGCGCCATAACACGGAGACTACGAGAAGATGGTAGTCTAATTGGTGTCTTAAGTACTGATCAATCTCGGACCGATGATGAGTTGTTGGAAATGGCAAAAAATTGGAAAATTGTTGGTATGCTATGCTCTCTTCAAGCAGTAATGTCCTTGAATAATTGTCTGTCTCCTTTAATAAATAGAATTGCACTTTGCACGGTAGATTGTAACAAGTTTCTCTTTGCGCCAGGTTTAGCACATATTTCTATTTACACCAGGTGCATCGAAATAAGTTTCGCTTAACACCAGGATACATCATCAAAAATATAGAAATTTCATGAAATCTAAATGAAACTTCATGAAACATGGTCTAAATTAAAAAAAAAAAACGTTTTGATAAGATTTGACAAGATTTCCCTTCAGTTATATGAAGCAACCTAGTGCAAAGTGAAACTTATTCGATCTACTCTGGTTTAAAGTGAAAGTGTGTGCTAAACTCAGTGCAAAGTGATAATTCTACCTGGTGAACAGTGCAATTTACTCTTAAGTCTTAAAAAAATAATTAATTACCTTGCAAACATGTTAGTACTAGGCTTAATGAAATTAACGTGGACTATTTATTATTTAACTGCGTACTTGTTCAGGAATATTATTATGTTTTGCTGGTCAAGCAGATTGTTAACTCGATTGAAGTTTCATATGTTTATGACATGGACACATGGTTATGGTGCTTGCTATCCTTCACTGATCTATTAGAGTAACTATCTGGAGTATTTTTCTTGTCCACTTTATGATGGATATTGTGTCACCAGCATTGACATGTAATGATATCATTTAGAATAGTGTATTGGCAAAATTGATTGCCTCCATCCATATTTAGACACTATTCAAGTTACTGCTTATAAAACAAGATCTGGTATTTCATGTTATGCAGGTGTTGATTTGATTAGTGGTGTCACATGCGATGCTCCATATGAATGGTCAGACAAGACTGATTCAGAGTGGGAATTCAAGAAGGGTCAATCGACTGAAAGTTTTCATGTCAGTGTTGGTTTGGTCCCTTTCTCTTTTTTGAAACACTTCAGATGAATCTCATATCTAAACATTAGCTTCCTTTTATTTAGGTGGTCGCATACGATTTTGGAATCAAGCACAATATTTTGAGACGTTTGACATCATATGGATGCAAGATAACTGTTGTTCCAGCCAATTGGCCTGCTTCTGAGGTACTTAACTTGAAGCCTGATGGTGTGTTTTTTAGCAATGGTCCTGGAGATCCAGCTGCAGTTCCATATGCTGTGAAGACAGTACAAGAAATAATAGGGAAGGTTCCTGTGTTTGGCATCTGTATGGGCCACCAATTGATTGGGCAAGCTCTTGGTGGGAAGACATTTAAAATGAAGTTTGGTCATCATGGAGGAAATCATCCTGTTTGTGACCTTCGAAGTGGACGTGTCGACATAAGTGCACAAGTTTGTTCCTGACCTGACTTCTTGCTGTTTTGATACTGAATGCGATTCATGTTTTTTTACTCTCGAGGGAAATAGCCTTCCGTTTGAATTTCAGTACAATAAACTGTTTTGTCTAACTAGAGGTATAGAAACTTGTTGTAGGATTGCTGTTTTAATTTTTTTAAGTCTAGAAACCATTGATATCCATTATAGTTCTTTTCTGTTACGTATTGATTTATAGATCTATCCTATGTTATTTCCTGAAAAGCTTTCCGTATTACTGGTGTTGGGAGAGGTGCTGGACTTCTCACTGTGACACTTCCTGATGAAAACTTGGAGCTTCTGAGAGTAATGAATTTGAACCTTTTAGGCTGTTAGGTATATCCAATTTAATCAACTAGCAAGTCTAGCCTTCTAGACTAAAATCATATACACCAAATCAGCTGAGAGTCAGGTAGTATTGTTTGTAACTCTGCATTATTATTAGTTGTTTTTCCACCAAGAGAAATGTGTGCATCCTTGCTATTTTCCTTTTATTTAATTCATATTTCCGACTCTTAGCTATTTTCCCCTTTGTTTTACTTGTCATACTTGCATTTACTACTGTGCAATCTGCAATTGTCTTACCGTATTTTTCTCTGCAGAACCATAATTATGCTGTTGACCCAGAGTCACTTCCAGAAGGGGTGAAAGTAACACATATCAATCTCAACGATAATAGCTGTGCCGGCCTTCAGTACCCTAAGATGAAACTTTTGTCTCTTCAGTACCATCCAGAGTCCTCACCCGGGCCGCATGATTCTGACTTGGGTACATTTCCTTGAATAATATAGTACTTCTAGAGAAAAATGTTGTACCAACACAACATGTGTTATCACTGTTAAGTGTTGATTTTACTAATCCTTTTTCTTGTGCTTTACAGCTTTTGGTGAATTTATAGAGATGATGAAGAACAACAGATTGTGAGGCGCAAATATAAGATACAGGGGTTTGGTTCTTGAACCGGGAGGTGAGAGGTTCTATTTCAGATTTCTGATGAGAGCCACAAGAGTCAAAATAATCTGTTGTACCTGTAGCTTTTCTTTCTTTATTATAAGCTCCGACAAGCTTGAATGCGAGGGTCAAGGACTCGAGAATAAGTTGCTTTGTGACTGAATCAGTCTATGCAAAAATATTTTACTCCTCAGTCCTCAGGCTTCCTGTACTTCCATCCTTCACATTCCTATTCCTTGTAAAAGCTGCGATGCATACGGGGTTGGAGTGCAACAGGGATGCCCTCATGCCCCCATCTTATCAATTCCACTAAAACAATCTACAGACGCCACAAATTCCTGTCGCCCAAGTAGAAACCAATTAGTGGTCTTTGGCATTTGCACTATTGAATATAAAAAGGGATCAGGAGATCACTATGGCAAATCATTGGCATAATTTTTTTTCTCCCAGGCTAGTAAGCTAGGTTGCTGATTTGCCATAGATATGCTTAACGTTGTTGTCGACTTTTTATTTCCTGATAGAAAAACTTTCGTGCTATCCGATGGGGACAACTTCTGTGAAGATCTTTTGATGTGCGTGCATGAGAGCTTTTTTCGTTTATCCAAAATGCACCGCTAGATGCTTGCTCTGACCCAGTTGACGGTGGAGAGAGGAGGAGAAAAAGGGTTAGGATTTGCATCGCTGATGGCCGGACAGGCCGGTGGTCCGGACCATTGGTTGGTCCTAGGGATTTGGGGGAGAATATGTTCTGAATAAACATGTAGGGTCCATGTGTCTATCTACCACGATTTTCGGCTATCTTTGGCTATTTGCATCGAGTCGGGTAATAGCAAAGGAATCTGCATTTTTGATGGCCTGAGATCATAGGCCCATCACATCCAACGTAAAGAAATGTCAGCGGAGTTCATGGGAATCTGCCCTTTCGGAGAATGCAAACAAATATTTTCGGAATTTTTGTTGGTGTGGGAGTGCTCAGAATTATTTGATGGAACTGAGTTTACAAGCTCATTCATATTGGAATATTACGGGAGTTATTTATAAAATTTAAAATGGAGTAAAGTGAATTCATAGCGGAAAGATTTCCAAGACAGTTTTAGGAAGGGCAAACAAACATTTTCCTGGTTAAAAAAAAAAAAGCTTCTATATACTTTTAGAGGGCACACATCAGAGCGGGTGTTTTTCTATTGAGGTACAGTTCGAAAAGAGTAACAAATACAACAGACCAGACGCAAAAAATGGTAAGCTGTTATAGATTACGCATTTTTGTTGAGCATTGAGCTGTCCTGGGAAAATTTTGCCCTGTCTCCACCTGCATACAGCCTACTATTCTGGAGCAAACAATTAATGAATACGATCATTCTGGAAAAAGCTCAGTTGCACATGTTCATGAATGCATATATATTCATATCCAACTCATCAATGGCATATATTCGGATTGATATGATCGCATCGCAAATAATGAATGAGTACCATAAATTACTTATTTTATGGGTTGTTAAATTTTGTATCTAAAATGTGTTTGCACTTCTAATTAGGCACGCGAATTAATGAGATTGGTATTTAAATAAGGAAGAAGGCGATAGTTTTAATAAGTTTCTTCTCTTTGATGTTATACTTTTTCTGGTGATATGAGAATTTATAAGTTTTCTGAAAGGCAAACCATATTGAGAAATTGATAGTGCCAGATGCAAACGAGCTATATAACTACCATCCCTTAAGAGGGCTATTCGGTGATATGACCTGTTTGTGCATATGTTCTCTAAACATATATAGTATTGCAACTATATATAGGGAGCTGTAGATGGTAAAATGGACTAGCAATATATAGTACTTTCTCCGGCTCCTAGTGTCAAATATACTTGACCAGAGGGAGTAATCATCAACATATTGACCGACTGTAACAACTAAAATTGAGAGCCCAAGATATCTTTTTTCTCTTTTCCTTTTTCCAGTTTGACATTCAACTTGTTTTATAACTCTGACAATTTGACTACAATATTTGATGTTGTTTTGTTTTGGCTCAGATCTTTGTATAACATTCTAGAATGTATAATGTGAATGGATATTGTTGTAGTATAAAAATAATAAACACAATATCAATGTTAAACATGTGATTCGTGAATTACTTTTAATTGAAGACAAAAGATGCATAAAGGACTGCTAAGGTGAAAAATGTGCAGATAACCATGTTACATCAGATGAGAGAAGAGTTGAGGTAGACTTTGGAACCTATCGTCTTTCCTTTGGTGGGGTGTTCTTTCTTTTTTCCCGAACACACAAAACCTTTGTGCATCGTCTGTTCGGGTTGTTCTTTCATTGATGCTTTTTTAAGGTCTCATGTATTTAATTATCATATCTTTCAATTTAGATGTACTTCTTTTTATAGCTTTTGTGTATTAGAAGATTATCTTTATTTGTTCAACAAATGTGCACATGCCTAATTACCTTTTCCTTAAAATCCACAGTGACGTAATGTATGTCTAGTGAGCAGGCGATGACTCTTACGATTTATCCGTTCTTCGTACGCTCTTCAACTTTTCTTAGTAAAAACCCAAACGTTGAGACAACATCTTAGTATGACTATAATTTATGGTACATGACTCATCATTTTTGGCCAATATATCTTACGGAGTCTACATGATAGTTTCTTACCTTAATATGCATGAACATGATCTCATGTATCACAGAAAATGTTAACTCTAATTCACCTATGTGACAAGACTATATACAATTCATACATACAAAAGCATGCAAAAGAGACTTTCTATTACGCCCACTGTATAACATGTTAGCTACTCCCTCCGTCCCATAATATAGCAATCTAGGATGGGTCTCCCATCCTAGGACCACGAATCTGGACAACCTAGGATGCCCATCCTAGGTTGCTACATTATTACATTATGAGACGGAGGGAGTAATCTTAAACCAAATTCTACTTTTAGCATATATACACAATATAAAATTGTTAGTCCGATCTATTTTTGTGACAATATTTTACACAATTCGTACATAAAAAATACGCAAAGAGACATTTTGTTATGCCTAGATATGTTGTGTTACCTGCTTTTTAACCAAATCCCGTGTCTAATATACGAAGTCATATTCTACCAATACGACAAAACTTTACATGATTCGTGCAAATACAAAATACGAGAAAAGATACCTCTCTATTATACCTATTATACCTAACACATGTCATGGTTAAACTGGAGTACGTTTTCAGCCAAACTCCCAGAGGACTACCTTTTTAGCCAAACTCTGCGTTCAAAATACGCATAGAAATACGTGCAAAATACTACAGCTACCACCCCTGCATTTGGCGTACATGATCAAAGCTTGTAGGAGTACTATATAAAACCGGGAGAGAGAGGCCGATGGTGATGGCCCCACCGTTTTAACCTTGATTCATCTCCTTCAATTCCACTGATCAGCGCTTTTTGGATCGACGGCGACGCCGCCCTCTCCATCTCCAGAGAGCCCTCTTCGTTTCTTCCTACTAGGCTACTTCTACTCCTCCTCGGCTCAACCCTCCCGTCCCCTCACCCCACGCGCGCCGCCTTCTCCCCAGAACGCGCCGCGGCGAAGCGCCGCCGAAGCAGCCCCCACTCCCCCGCGCGCGGCGGCGCAGTCTCCAGACGCTTCCTCCTCCGGGGATCTCGGTATGGCTGACTACTGTTTTTTTTCTTTTTTTTTTCGCGATTCCTCCCCCTGATTAATCTGCTGCGATTCCGTACAATTCTGCCGCGCCCTGTTGCATATAGATTACTCGCGCGGGGGGGTTTGGTTGGTTGGGAGGTGGTTTTGTTAATCTCTTTGAGAGTTGAGTTGCTAGTGGATGATTCGTGTGCGGTTTTAGCATTGGCGGGGGCGCCTCTGCTCTCGCTCTCTCTCTCTCTCTCTCTCTCGCGGCGGCGGAGGAAGCCTCGCTTCCTCGCGGGCGCGGTGGAGTGTGACGGCCTCGACCACTGCTTCCGGAAATCAGTCGCAGCCTTCTCCCCTGTGTGCGCGGCGTGCTCGCGCGCACGGCCGGTGACGGCGAGGGGAGCAGGTTTGTAGGAGCACGCGGGCCGGGGCGGCGTTCATGTAAGGTTGGAATCGAACTGAATGTGTTCGGTTTTTCTCGTAGTCATCACTCCGCCGCCTCCGCGCCACGTTAGGTCGGTTCCATGGGTTTCAGTCGGTGCAGTGCGATCCATGTGGTACACGGAAGAGCCAATCCCTTGTAGATGCAGGATCCATGCCCTGTTTGTTGTATGGTTTTCCTCCCATGATTGAATTTAGTGCGAACAAGTAGGATCGTTCAGAAATTCGACTATCTCGACTGATGGTGTTGCGTTCCGTACATGTATTTACTGTGTTCTTCTATGGTGGTGACTGGACTTCAGTTTAGCATGTTGTTATATTCTTGATAGTTAAGGTTAATGATTGTAAGTTACTGTGTTTTCTTGAATTCAGCCTTTGAATGGACCGAAGTGATTCCATGGCTGATTCGCCAAGGAGGCGTAATGGCCTTCTGCGAGACCAGGTCCAGTTGGTGAAAAGGAAGGACACAAATCGCTACGAAATCGTCCGCTTTCCTGATCCATTGTCATTTGAGAAAGGCTTCTTTGTTATGATCCGTGCCTGCCAGCTTCTGGTGCAGCACAATGAAGGGATGATTTTTGTTGGCGTTGCTGGACCCTCTGGGGCTGGGAAGACTGTGTTTACTGAGAAGGTGCTCAATTTCATGCCCGGTGTTGCTGTGATATCAATGGATAACTACAATGATGCAAGTCGCATAGTTGATGGCAATTTTGATGGTAACCCCTAAGTTCCAAGCACTTCGCATACTATCTTATCGTCCCCTAATTTGGACAGAACTTCCTTTACATTTGGAAGATTTCCTTAATAAGCACAGATCAATACTTTGCATACATCTGAATGCATTATCTTATAGTTACTTCTTGCATCTGCATATGTATGCACTGATAATAGCATGATTGTTGTACGTGCCTTATGATATAATCGAAGTATTAGTGAGTTTGATTGCTTGGAGCTGCATTCAATTGGGAGCAGCAGTGGTGCTAACTAACTACTTAACTGAGTTAGTGATGTCTGATCTTTGTGACATTTGAACAGATCCACGCCTAACGGACTACGACACACTGTTGGAAAATATTCATGGTCTGAAGGAGGGAAGATCAGTTCAGGTTCCAATATATGATTTCAAGATGAGCTGCCGGACTGGATACAGGTAGTTTGTCCTTAAATAATAATTCCCAGTTTGTCACCTTTTAGTATTGTAAATATATGGTCATATGTCTTTATGTTATCTTTTCTTATGGCAAACAGAACAGTTGATGTCCCTAGCTCTAGGATTGTTATCATTGAAGGCATCTATGCATTGAGTGAAAAGTTACGATCTGTATTGGACCTACGTGTTTCTGTCACTGGTGGTGTTCATTTTGACCTGGTGAAGAGGGTCCTGAGGGACATACAGAGAGCTGGCCAGGAGCCTGAGGAAATAATTCATCAGATATCTGAAACGGTTGCTTCACCTTTTTGAACTTGACCCTATATATGCCTTTCCCCTATCTTTTGTTTCCACAAAAGATCTTAATACAAACCAAACATTCATTTTGCAATTTATATTTTGTATATATAGTATCTTTTTCAACCATCTGTGTTGTTTAACAAGATGAACGATGGCATTTTTCAGGTTTATCCAATGTACAAGGCTTTCATTGAGCCAGACTTGCAGACAGCACATATAAAAATAATCAACAAGTTCAACCCATTCTCAGGGTTCCAAAATCCTATGTACATTCTAAAGGTAAGCACTCCTTATTTATGTTCTTTTTAGTGTCCATGTTTTGGCAAGATGGCTGATCATTGATCTCTTCACCAATAGCATAATTTTAGTACTAATAAATACTTGTCTTGTGGTTTATCTAGATGGCCTAACTTTTGGAAATGTACTCTTGCAGTCTCCACGAACTATAACACCTACTGACATCAAAGTTGCTCTTGGTGAAGATCATACAGAAAGCATTGAAGAAACTTATGATATATATTTGCTTCCTCCAGGCGAAGATCCAGAATCATGCCAATCTTATTTGAGAATGAGGAATAGGGAAGGGAAATATAATCTGATGTTTGAGGTATGCAATTTATTGCAATGGCCACATAAGTGTATATGTGTGATGAATATAGTTGGTTGTTTTGTTACAAGAATTACCTCTCTGGCCAATTATTTTATATCTGCTTTGTTAGTTGTTCCCTAGTGCCATGCTCATAGGTTCCAGAAATATTCATCTTATTCCTACTAGAATATTTTCATAACAGTTGCACCTGTAGCTCATAAAACAAAAAAGTTTAATTGCATAACGAGCATAGTAAGGGAAAGACCAGCTGAGTCTTAATTGTATTTGCATTCATTAGCAGCTTTGTAACTGCCATGTTTTTGGCAATTTTGTCTGCTGACTTATGGTGTTCTCTACCACAGCAGTTAGCTACTTAGCTTAGATATGTACTCCTTTGCTATTCCTTATTATCATATCGTATTTGCAATAATTTTGACATTTGTGTTCACTAACTTGTGTTATTGGTAATTTGAAGGAGTGGGTGACCGATAATCCCTTTATCATATCACCAAGGATTACGTTTGAAGTCAGTGTTCGTCTTCTTGGAGGTTTGATGGCATTGGGATATACTATAGCAGCTATACTGAAGAGAAAGAGTCGTGTGTTTTCTGATGGCAAGGCAACTGTTAAAATTGATTGGTTGGAGCAACTTAACCGAAATTATATACAGGTAAGAACACTCTTGCTATTTGATTGCAGGTTTCTTTCAACATGATCTTTCTCTGTGCACCTGATACTCTAGTTATTATTATTTGTATCTATCCACTTGTTAACAAGATGCATAAAATATTATGTTTCTTTTTCTTAGGTGCAAGGAAGAGATAGAAATCATGTCAAATTTGTAGCGGAGAAGTTAGGTCTGGATGGCTCTTATATTCCACGCACATATATTGAACAAATTCAGCTGGAGAAACTGATAAACGATGTTATGGTATGTATTTGATAATTATATATACACACACTTCTTGCCTTATTACTAGAGTACTAGTTGTATTTCTTAGTTTTGGGGTGGTTTCAAATAAGTTTACATGCAGGCATTACCAGAAGATCTCAAGACAAAGCTCAGCATTGATGATGAGCTGGTTTCAAGTCCAAAAGAGGCCCTTTCTCGGGTTTCTGCTGATAAGAGAAACAAACACCTGAAAAGGTTTCTTCATGTCATCTCTGCTCAAAATTTAACTTTTTGTAAAATGCTATACTTTGTTGAAACCATGGAAACTGAATCAAGCTCGCTGATATTACCTTGTGGATTCTGTGCAGTGGTCTATCTCATTCATATTCAACTCATGGAGATAAAAATATTGTGAAATTGAGTAAATTGACAGAAACCAACAGAAGGTTTGGAAGTGGGCGAGCCCCTGAACCTCCTGCAATTAATCAGGTAGTCATTCTAGAATACTTGTATTAGTTATAGCTACCATACTAATTAAAACATTTTTTTCTTGTGAAAAACTTGACATAGATAACACTGACTCAAAATTCCTCCTTGTTTGCTGCTGCTTGTAGGGTGCTATCACTCAGCTATCCGAACAGATTTCAACGTTGAATGAGAGGATGGACGAGTTCACCTCTCGAGTTGAAGAACTCAACTGTAAATTTGCAATAAAGAAATCATCGGCCAGTCAGCAAAATTTAGCTCTTCCAAATGAAACTTGTAATGGTTCTGCACCTACGAATCTCTTCGTTTCTCATTTGGGCAATGGTACCCTGATACCTCATTCGTCATCATCGAACCAACTTTTGAAGGAGTCCCCCATGGTGGATGAGGTATTTGCCTTACTGTTATTATAATCTTATACATGAGGTGTTAACCCCCCACTTTTCCACTTGGATTTGTGGGTTTGTTGAAATTAAGTCATGCTTAAGGTAAAATTGCATCATCTGATAATATAATCTTCGCTAGTCTGTGTTACAGCCATGTGTTTAGTTGTATTCTCCCAAACCATTTCACTTTAATCGTTGACTAAAACTATGGCTTGGTCATCTGCAGAAAGGCCAACAGTAATTCAAAAGAATTTCTGATGCCAGAACCAGATTTGGTCATCAAACTTGAAATCTCGGTCCATTATTATTTTCGAGACACTTTTCAGATTTTGTTTGAAATTTAGATGTAGAATTGGAAACTTTGTACAAGTCACTGTATTAATTTAGTCAGTATTCAAATAAGTGAATTTAGACTGAAGTGAAAATTTAGTGGGCCATCAGCTACTGGTACTATTGTTTGAGAGGAAAAACAATAGACAATAGATTCATGGTAGTAGTCAGTTAGACTCGCATGAAAATAGATAAACAGGGAAGTATATGGAACTTAAGTTTATCTTCCAATCATATAGGAAGAAAATCAGCTTCTGTAGTTTATGCAGTGAAATAATGTATCCATAAAAAAACAGTGGACTTGTAACAGTTGATCTTGGTATGTTGCATCGGGCCTAGATTGCTAACTTATACATACTTCTTTGCTCCAAATTTTTTGGCTTCACAAAAATGTTGTGATGTGATTTGAACCATTTTTATTTGCTGACAGAAAGGCTGTGAAAGCTTTTTTTTCAGTGGCATGTGTTTTTTAAGATATTGTACTGTATAATGTCTCGAAGATTTTATATTCCCGATGTATTTAATTTTTGTTATTTATGTCAAAATCATATTCCAAAAAAAAAACTCTGTGTTCTGATGAATTTTTTTTTTTTAGTTTTTTTTTTCTTTTAAAATCATATTTCAAAAAAAGAACACTTCATATATCATTGCTGACTACTACCTATTTTTCTAGATATGACTCATCTTTCTGTACGAATCTTGACATTTATTTTGGTGGACTTTCTGTTTCCTTCACAGATTAATGCCATATCAAGAGGTCAGCGCCAAGTGATACATCAGCTTGACAATCTGACCAGCTTGCTTCATGAGCATTTGGCCTTGACCCGCCAAGGAAATGCAGTCCGCAGAAACGGGATCCTGGAAATGGACATGTCCATCTGCCCACTCATTGCCCTGACAATTGGCGGTTTCGGCTATTTGGTGTTCAAGAGCCTCAACCGGAGCTAACCGAAGCGAATCAGGCAGCGACATGCTGCTTTAAAAAGCTCACCACCAAGATCAGCCAAGAACCAAAGAAAGCCAAGAAGTCTCAAAACGGATCTTCATTCTTCAGTACTCAGTCCAGACACCAAACCGATGTTCTCCTGCGAGCTATAGACGGTTCTTACTCAGATCATTGGTCTCATGGGGACCATATCTGATAGATTTTACAATTTCAAGATAGATAAACTCATATACCAGCACAAGCAACAGAGCAGTCTTGATACTCGGCCCAAGTTACTTGGAAGCTTAAAAACTGTGTACTAAAGAGCGTAGAGTTATACCATATCGTCTGTAATGGATACTGGGAAACCCCCATTATCAATAAATTTTGGAGACGCTAGTAATCCCGATATAATGTCGAACAAGTCGTGCGAAAAGAGCATAGTCATTTTACTGGAATTGCTGTTGTCTGCTTTGTCACCTGTGTGTGGGAATGCCTAGTGATATTTAGCAAGTCACTGCTCTGCTGTCAGCGTACAGCTGGATCTTGATTTTGCACCTCGTCATGCTATCGTCTGAACTTGGACGTCACGCCGTTGGTCCAACTTCACATGGTCACACGTGAATCAGCGAGTATTATCGTTCGCGTCTGCCTCAGGATATTTGGCAATTGTGAACTATCACGGGTAACAATATGATTATATTTTTGTAATATTTTTAACAAAGTATGATCAAAATATCACTCAAAAAATAAATTACTCCCCTGTTTTAAATTTCGTGTTTTAGGTTTGTCCTAAGTCAAATATACATATCTTTGACCATTTAGTTATATAAAAATCCGTGTAGTTCAACAACACGTGAATTATAATTCATAAAAATTTCTCATGGTCAATCTGAAAATATAATATAAATCTAATAATGCTAAGCTAAATGAGTTTGTAGAAATTGATGGTCAAATATTCAAATGGTTGACTTATGAAAAATCTAGAACGAGATAAGTAATTTGAAACAGAGTGAATAGATGTTAGAATATAAGAAACACAAATTTTTCATATTCTCATCAACTGGCTACTACTCTCTCCGTTTTACGTTATAAGACGTTTTGATTTTGGTTAAAGTCAAATTGTTTTAAGTTTGACTAGGCTTATAGATAAATATAGTAATATTTATAATACTAAATTAGTTTGATCAAATCAATAATTAAATATATTTTGATAATAAATTTGTCTTGTGTTGAAAATGTTACTACTTTTTTCTACAAACTTGATCAACTTAGAGCAGTTTGACTTTGACTAAATCAAAACACCTTATAACCTGAAACGAAGGGAGTACTCACTAGGTGATTCTCATAATCCTCCCCCAAACAGGCCTTAGTATGATATTTAAAATAAATTTACTCTCTCACACATGACACATGCACCAAAAAGAAGTTAAGAGAAAAACTGTATCTTCAGCAAGAACCCAAGCATGGCCCGTTAATACTTTGGGCTCTTAATGGCCCGTTAATACTGTACCTACAAGGGCTTGGACTGAGGCCTTTATTAGACTCCGCGCCGCCGCCTCCTCTTTTCTATCTTACATCTCGTCTCTCTCCTCGCGGTCGCCTCTCGTATCGTCCCAATCTACTCCTCCTCGCGCTCCCCTCCCACCCTAGGGTTCGCCATGGACAAGGGCGACGTCGCCGTGGCCGTGCCCCCCTCCATCGCCGGCGCCTCCTCCTCCGGGGCCAAGAAGGGCAAGCGCTTCGAGATCAAGAAGTGGAACGCCGTCTCCCTCTGGGCCTGGGGTAAGCGTCCGCGCCCGCCGATGGCGCCCGCGTCTCGCTTGTTGGCTTTCTCGTGTGCGATCTGATGCGATTCCTTCGCGGTTTTTTTTCTTCTTCTTCTCGTGCAGACATCGTCGTGGACAACTGCGCCATCTGCCGCAACCACATCATGGACCTCTGTGAGCACACGCGCCGCTGGCCTTCCGCTCGCCCCTGCTTCGATCTGCTGTTACTTTGTAGATTCTAGGGTTTCTTCTTGCTTGTTGGTATGGCTTGTGATGTCGCGGGTGCGCGTGCGTGTGTTGTGTAGGCATCGAGTGCCAGGCGAACCAGGCGAGCGCCACCAGCGAGGAGTGCACCGTCGCTTGGGGTAACATTGATTCTTCTTAATCTCCCGTTAATTCTAATTCTGTGGCGATGTAGCAGTAGATGTAATTGCCGATTCAGCCATGGATTGCATGGTTTCAGTTAGCTGAAGCCGGTCTTGTCCTGTTTATTCTGAATTTAGTTTTGACTTTGATTGCATAGTTCGATTGAGTCAAATTAATCCATGTGTCAACTTGTTACTGTGCTCTCAGCACACGTCGCCTTGTGTTGTTTGTCATCTGTTTGCTCGCTTGATAATGATTTATCAGAATCTGGGGATCGTGCTTTCCCAAGACCAGTTATATGCTGCTAGGAATGTTTTTCTCTCGAATTTCATAAAATCCTAACATCTGTTTTGCTATACACTATTTTGAACCCTTCGTTCTGGAATTGAGGAATGCTTCTAGTTTTCATGCTCTGGAGTATTGGTGAATTGAGTTGTAGTTTAATGGATCCTGCATTATCTGCCGCCTCTATATCATTTATTGGTACCAGAGGATGATTTTTAATATCATGTATAAATAATATCATTTATTGCTGATCTTGTGATTTGTAATACCATGTTATTATTAGTGACTCTGATAATTGCAAGTTCTTGTGATCTGGAGTAGTTTCGACTGGACATGTATCAAATGAATATAAACTTTTCTGTTCTTTTATATGTATACTGGTTATATGCTGCTATCGCATTGTGGGGATATGATGGATATAGTTATGATTTATGAATGTGTTTGGAGGTGTCTAGTGGTCCTTGTGCTTGTGTTCTTTCAAGTGAACAGATGATACATTTGTTAATTTGTTATCATAGTTGGAAATTTGTATTACAATTATGCATAATTTGCTATATTGGTTTGTCTCTTGGTCTTTTACCTAAGTCTATAATTATATAGTATGTCCGGTTAGCTTTGGGCATGAATATGTGGAATTTGTCTTTTGTAAAGAAGTATGTAGTTATGATAGGATAATTGAATGGCTACTGGCTAGGAGTACCTTCTTCTGGATTAACCATCTACTGTTCAATTTATAATTATACCAAGTGTGCACACATGAAACTCAAAATGTGATAATACAGTTCATGTCTGGGTTTCCCAGATCCTCTGATTTGTCAGAGAGAATTACTGGAATGTTGGTTGGGGAGGGTGGGTGGGTGTTTGTGTTAGCTGTGTGATGGTATTGATGGAAGTGAATTCTTGCATCTGGAACTAGTTGAAGTTACTGGTGTATGTTTGCATCAAAGGCTTTTAGCTACAAGTGCTTTATATGTTTGTATGAGATTCTTGTGTGTGGATCTTCCTTGGCTACCCGACATTTTAATATGTTATTCTGCTGTCCACAGTTTAATCTACTTTGACTGATTATGTTTACAGCATGTTGTTGTTTAGGGATATGTACACTTGCAGCTTCTGTGTGGTACTCTGGATGATATGTTCTTCAAGTATTGTTTTGAGTTAAACAATACTGACTTGCACAGTCAAATTCTATGTTCAATATGTTTATAATACTGAAGTTTCTCTCCTGGGGGAGTATTGTGGAACTTTGTTTTCTTTTCCGTGTAACTGGATTCTTCTGATCTTCGTGTTGCTTTTAGTGGATATTACATTTCCGCAATGAATCAAATCGAGTTATGAAGCCAACTTATCCAAGTACTGATGAACAATCTATCTTTGCTGTGTCAGGAGTTTGCAACCATGCATTCCACTTCCACTGCATCAGCCGTTGGCTCAAGACCCGTCAAGTGTGCCCTCTAGGTTGGTTGCCCTGGAAAATACCCCTTGGTGGTTGTTACCTCAGCTCGTTCACCGAGCCTTATTTTTCTATTTGTCTATGCAGACAACAGCGAGTGGGAGTTCCAGAAGTACGGTCACTAGACAATTCTCTTTCGGGAGCAAAAGCGGCTTCAAGTTTCTCGTATCAAGTATTAGCACTAGTGATAACTAATGATTACGATGGGTAGGCTGCATTGTTAATGTTTCAGAAGCTTGTATTTTGGTAGAAACCATATCATGCTGGTAGCTCAGCGAATCTCCTCTCAAACTTATTTTTGCTGAAATCAAGCAGCAGTTGGCATTTCCTAAGTTTTTTTCTGCTCATGATATTCCAGCGGTATAACTTTTTACACAGATCTTTTGGGTACCACTTATGCTACTGTTTTTTCCATCACATATGCGTCTCAGCCTCTCAGGTTTCATCCAATTTCAGCTTCACATATCAAATCATCCTATTGATGGCTCACTTTCGTAGCTGATAGCTTGCAAACAGAAATCTTACAGTCAAAATTGAACCATAATATGCCTGTACAATTTATTATGCATGATATCTGCTGCAATATCAACCAACCAAGCTGTTCAGTCTCACACTGTCTACAATATAATTATATAAAGTTATAAAAACTCAGCTGCGTATAGCATGGAAGCAGCGCTTTACTTCCACAAGCACGGTGAAGGAACCATGAGCAGAGAACAAGTGGTAGCGAATCATACTTTGCAACTTTACAACAATCAATAAGAACATTTGGCATTTCTAGATTCTCAAAACAAATCCTATTTTCAATTACCCCTCTCACCAAATCTGAAAAAAGAAAAACAGCCCAATTTGATACACCTTAGCGTCATACTTGCATCAAGCTTCTCCTCGCAAAGCAGTGTGCCTCATGCTGCAACTGTACCTCTCTTCGTGACAGTATATGGGTTGGTCTCGAGCAGATTCTCCAGGGATTTTGCCTTCCTGCTTCTCCCCCGACCAGCCTCCTTGAGTAGCTCTGCCAGCCTCCGCTTTTCGTCATCGACGTCTGGGTTAGCTGTGCCCAGCTTCTCTTCACGCATCCCAACTACATGTTCCAAGATCTCAATGGCCTCATCCAGCCTGGATAACATAGGAAAGCAGATACACCAACAGGTTATTCTAAGAAACAAATCGAAAGCTTTTCCCATTGGGCAAAGAAGCTGATGTGAAATACATTTTTTCCCTTTAGATATTAATTACTTCCTCCATTTCACAATGTAAGACTTTCTAGTATCGCCAATGTTCATTTAGATGTTAATGAATCTAGACATATATATGTGTTTAAATCCATTAATATCTATATGTATATGGGCAATGCTAGAAAGTCTTACATTATGAAACGGAGGGAGTACTAGTTTTTAAGAAGTATCTCAGAAAGATTGCTATGTCTCTTCAGAATTCTGATCTAGCCAATTAAACTAGGGTGTTATCAAGAAGCCAGCTGTATTGGTAGGTCAAAACTTGCATCATAATTATAAAGAATATTATAAAGCTGACAGTCCACATGTCATACAAAGTAGCATGAAGTTTCCACACGGGCAATTGAAAGCAAATGGGCAGGATAAAGCAAGAGGATAAAGTATTTGCAACTCTTCTTTTACAGAGCAGCTGGCTACATGCAATTAAAGATTGTCTTAATATGGTCCTACTTCAATTAAATTGATCCCACTTTATAACAACCAATATCAGCTCAATTCAATTGAAGCTGCAAAAGGCTGCATAAAGAGACTAATCATGTCCAAGCTGGAAGAAGAGAATTGCGAACGACAAACATAAAAGAATTGGCACTTATAAGAGTAACTTTACTCTACACACTGCTACTGTCTCCATGGCATAAAGAGCACCAATATACAGTGTGAATGGTCACATGGAGCAGTTATCAGTGCTCTAGTTGAGATCAAACCATCTTGATTTCCTTGTTCACATTGTGATAAATCATCGAGAATATTAAGACAAACTGTACCACGGACCCTTTGCTTTTGTAAATTTTCATTGGAAAAAATATTATCTAGATGGCTGGTGATAATTAGATGTCTAACAGAACAAAAGTCAGATGAAAAGCTAGCCATTAATTTGCCAAAGTCCAAGATATACTGCAAGATGAGGAAAATGTCCATATTCGCAGCTTTGGTGATGTAGGAGTCTATTTACCGTAAAAAAAAGCTGATCAAGAATCAATACGGAGTTTACCTTCCCATGGCATCATAAGTTCCAGCAAGATTGCTGTACACTCCTAAAGTATCTGGATGATAAGGCCCATATTCTTGCTCCAGAACAGCTCTAGCTTCCTCAAACAGTTCTGCAGCTTCATTTATCGAGTATCTTTGAACACATGCCAACCCCATCTGGTTCAGGGCAACACCAAAGAAGGCCGTCTTTTTCTCACCACAAGTGCGGAGCTTTGCAATCGCACTCTTGAATGAGTCATAAGCTTCTCCATAGTTCCCCAAAATATAGTGCAAGACACCCATCTGAGCCTCAATTCCAGCAATTGTGCTCTGTTGACCGGCAGAATTGTTGTACATTTTTAAGGCCTTCTGGAGTAACTTGAGTGCTTGCTCATGCTCATTCATGGTTTCATAAATGGCTGAAACATCAGTTAAACCGGTGGCAATTTCTTCCAATGAAGTTCCTGGAATTGGTTTCTGATAAATTTTAAGGGCATTTTCACAGTATGATTTTGACTCCCTCAGCTTCCCTGTCTTGTTGTATAGATCCGCAAGCCGCACAAAAACAGAGGCCACCGTTGCATGATTCTCCCCTTTGCTTGTCTTGAATACAGTAAGAGCTTTCTGGTAAGAAAACACAGCCTCATCATACCGGCCCAAGGAGAGATAAATGTCACCAATGCTGCAATCTACTGATGCTACCTCAGTTTCCTGGCCATTGGCCACCATGGCCATGCTAGCCATCACCAGATGCTCTAAGGCAGCTTCATGATCACCCTTTGTGTCACAAATAAGACCCATCAGCCTCCTATCAGCTGTTTCTTCTAATGAGGCTGGCTCACCATTCTCCCTGTGGATATCAAGAGCCTTCTGGCACAATCTTTGTGCTTCATCAAGTTGTAATGCCTGCACATGAGCTTCAGCCAAGTACCGACAAGTCTCTCCAACTCTTGGATCCTGCTCCCCCAATGTCTGCTTCTGAATTTCAAGACCTGCGGCATACCATTGCAGTGATAGCGCAGTCTGGCCTAGCATCCCATAGGTGTCCCCCAATTGCATGCACCCAGAGAACTTCGCAAGAGCATGCTCCTGACCTTCTTCAATTACAGGGATCTCAAGGGATCGCTGTAGTACAGGTACAGCCTCGTCATACTTTCCCAGGTTGCAGTAGATTGCCGCCACAACATGCAAACTCATTACCAAGTTCAAGCTCGGTTTTCCACCAGCACATTTCTCGAATGACTTGGTGGCACGAAGAGCATATTTCAGTGCCCGACGAGGATTATCGGAGGCAATCAAATCTCTCGCATGCTTAAGAAGAAATGGACCGAGGTCTGGGTTATTAAGCCCAGCATCTTCAGTTCCACTGTGTGGATTAGGACTAGCTTTCCGTCGACGGCCAACTCGACTTCCGGGTTTGCTGACCTCGGCCTCACCTTCCTCGGTGGATGCCTTGCCATTAGGACCAACAGAAGACTCAGATTCAAGCTGTGATTTCGCAGCCTTTTTCGACGACTTCTTCGATGAATTCGAAGACAGCGCCTTGACGGGAGTCCCATTCTCAGCTGCGGTTACCGCATTAGCGGCATTACCACTCCCTTCCCCTTCCTCCTCCTCAATTACCTTCATGGCCTCCATCTCCCCAGCAACAAGGTGGCGAAGCTCCGAGTCGATCCTCGATTCCTCACCGTCGGAGCCAAAGCTCTCCCGCGAGGGGGATCCGCCCTCGCTTGAGCTCTCCATCTCGCACACATTGTTGTAGAGCTGCTCAATCGATGGCTCCCCGGCGCCGGAACCCTCCACATGCATCTCCAGCGCCTCGCTGTGCATGCTTTTCGAAGCCACCGGCGATCTTGGGGCGGACGAATTGTCCTTGTTCTGCGAGGAATTCACCTCGTTTGGTGCCTCCTCTGTGACAACTCCATCCACGATAATTCCAGGCATTTTGCGGGAGAATTATATCAAGATCTTTCAGCTCAAGCCCCCCACAATTTCTCCTGGGAACAAACCGCTACTACTATCAGCGAAGCACAAACGCATCCAAAGAAATAAATCCGGAAGAAACATGGTGGGTCAAATTGGAGGGAAAGAAACCAATCCCCGGATGGATCTCCAATCTACAGCGTGTCCCATCAAGAAATGGCGCGGGAAAGGGAGGGACCACAGATGGAACAACGCGTACCTTCAAGCTCGATCCGAGCCGGAGATGCCGGCCGCGCTCGCGCGCGAGGAGGAGGCCCGCGGCTCAATGGCTCCGGCTTTTCCTCTCGACGCCACGCGCTCTCCTCTCCTCTCGTCTCGTCTTCCTCTTCCTCTCGATTTGCAGCAGCGAGGAGAGAGAGAGAAGGGGGGGAGGGGAGGGGAGGGGAGGGGAGGAGGACGAAGCGTAATTAAGAGCTCCGTATTTATTTACGTGTCGTGTGCCTCGTGCTCGAAGGGGGCTGTGAAAATGTACTACTAGTTCCATTATTAAGCGTTTCTTAATCCATTCGTGGCTAATCAGCATCCTTAATGATTGTATACTAGTGCAAATGACCGCCGCTAAGCAGCCAAGGGTAACATGGTCATTTTATCTTAAAGCTATGTTTAAGCGCAAAGAACAATAGAACAAAAAAATTCAAGCTACTGGCAAATAAATAACGAGCACTGCTATGCACACGATAACCAATTGTACGCACGCAAGACAGGATTGTAATAAAATCGTATCAATTTTATCGTACTCAACTTCCAATAAATGATACAGATTTGCATAATGTGTTTAAACGATATGGCATATGCAGAACACATTGACACATCGGTCGATCGTTCGGTTCGTTGGTTGCAGGTTAATTTGGTTTCGCGGTTTGCTGGGTTGGGTTGGTGAGCTGAACCCGTCACTGCCGTGCTCGCGAACACGCTTGTCGTTGAGATTGGACGTCGCATCTGCTGGCAAGATATATCATCCACCACCGCATTTCGAGCTCGATCGATCGATCGCTGGTTGGTTTGTTTCATCTAACGAAAAAGGAGGGAACGGATGAACCACACGCAGAGATACAAGGAAAGAATAATGCGAACTCACTTGGTATCATACCACTATCATATGCCCATCAATGATTAATTTGTTTCAAGTACATCCATACTGTGGCTTAATCCCGTGTTTAGAGCACTCTTGTTTCGGTACGATATGAGACAACAGTGTTGGCAGTTTCGATACAGGAAATTGAGATTTTTGGATAGCACGAAACATCGAAACTATTTCATCGGAAAAGCTTGATTTTTTTTTATTTTTTTGTGAACTTAGCAAAATCTATTTAAATTAGGTAAAAATGTGCCAAAATTAAATTTCATTTTTTTTTCGTTTTGGAGTACCCTCCCTTCTTTTTTTTTTTAAAAAAAATCGGCTTTCCGTAGATTTGTGCTCGCCGAGATTGTAGACCCTCTTGACCGACATGCTGCTTCATTTTGCAGCACAGCTCTTATACTTAAAACAATATACCTTTGGCATGATTGCAAGATCTTTTCATCGATATGTTATTGCCCTTTTCTTTCTCATCTCTGTCTATACATCTGTTATTCCTCTTAAAAAGAGGAGAAGAGGCTTTTGTCTCTGCTGTTTCTCGGTTGTTAGCCGGAGAGAAGAAGGGGGCAGCGATAGGCCAGAGTGGACGATTAGTTGGCAAGACAGCGATGGAACGGCAGAAACGAAGGTTGCCATGTTGCAATTAACAAACAAACAAAAGGCATCATCCGCAACGCAAATTGTGGATTTCTGTAGCGAGGAGGAGGTCAAGGTAACGAACGTTTCAGGGTAGGCAGGACTTGCTCATCACCGGCCGGCCGGCGAGCTATAGCTTATCTTTTCCTATTGGATGGGTTCACCTGAACCACCTCGAGAACGTCTCGTTTCTCCAGTCACGATAGAGTTCGTGGTGGCTGGTCAATTCTTCGATTAGTGCGTTTTTAATTTTAATGGGGGTGTGATTAAGCTATTGACATGTTGCTGGAGACAGACAGTGTTAACGGTTAAGTAAGGCGAAAGATGTGGTAGTAGTACTCCATATCTGTGGCCGTGGTGCTGTACCGGCAGCAGTAGCAGAAGTCGGCGCGCGATAGTTTCGCATGCGCAGCTGGGCTCGTGACACGGTCGGTTGTCGCGATGCCGTGACAGCCGCGTCGCTTCATTTGTTTTCTCGTCATCCACCGTACATCGGCAACGAATAGAAAACACATATACTATTGGTCTCAGACAACCAAAAAAATAGGGTTCACGACCGTTAAGCTGGGTAAGCTCGGTTAGCATGTCATCCTTTCGGATCTGGGTCATCCGTTAGTGACTGCAACTTAAGCTATAGTAGCGGGTACCATTGAATGTTAAATTGGATAGTCTAGATTGCGTACTCTACAAAGTCATAGCGATGTACTAGCAAAATATTACTACTATAGCATGGGAGTACTGATCACACGTTTATGGTAACGTTGAATCTGAACCGTTGACAATAAAACAGACGGCTATAATTATATGCAGTCGTTAACTTACAGTTACATGTATAACTGCACCTAATCTGAATTCCATCCACTCACGTATGCAAAAAGAGGTAAAGATCTCACGCTCGAGCAACTTTGATCGTACTTTAGCTGATTAAGGGCATGTTCACTTTGATACCATTTTCAACCATACCACTTTTTGGGTAAAGTTGTCAAAAAAATATTTATATTTAGTTTGTTGTCAAATTTGGTCAATACATAAGAAATCCTGCTAAAATTTTGATAATATTACCGTCTTGCTAAAATTTTAGCATTGCCAAAACTTGATAAGATTTATTTTGGCTATAATCTGAAGAGGAACTAACAGCAGACAGGAACGAACGGGATTAGCTCAAACATCTTGCTGAAAAACCAGGTTGGTCCTTAACTGACGAAGGAATCCTCTCTGTTCCAAAGCAGCAGCGCTTAGCTTCCGCCTTCCGCTACGCGTGCGCACCAGCGGAGAGCGGACACACATACTCCCGGTGGAGGCGGCCGCGGGAAGCTGGGCCACGCACGGGCGGCCGCGCGTGAAACGAGGCCGGATCACGGGATACTTGCCGCCCGCGACCGCGCGACACGCGACGCTGGGATGAAACGTTGGGCCGCGCCGCCGCCGTCTCGTCTCGTCCGGCCCAAACAGCCGAGCGGCCCACATGGCGACACACGGTGCGCTCGCAGGAGCATCTGCGTGGGATTCGCGGCCCGGGCCGGTGAACCCGGTGAAAATTTCTAATTCCCCCAATATATTTTTTTTCTCTCTCTCCCATTTTCCATTTACTGCGGGGAATCGCGCACGCTGCCTGCCTGCCCACCTCCTCCTCCCCCCATCTCCCTCCCCTCACGTCGCAGGCCGAGCCAGGCCACGCCGCAAACCCTTCTTCCTCCGTCGCCACCGCCCACCGCCCACCGCCACCTCCACCTCCTCTCGCCGCCGCCGCCGCCCGACTTCCCCGCTCGACGCCATACGCTGCTGGGCCCCACCCACCGTCGACCCCCCCTTGGTGCGCGCGCGCTCCGGTCGGCCTGCGCCCGCCAACGGCGTCCGCGGACTGCTGCACCCGCCGCCGGCGCCGGCGCCTCCGTAGCCCGCTGCTTACGCGGGCGCCTCGCCGCGGAGGGTGAATGAGTAAATCTCTCGCTCCTCCTCCTCCTCCTCTCTCTCTCTCTCGCAGGATCGGTTACGTTCCCCGCTGTTTTGGGGGGTTTGGGTCGCTGGGCGCACAAATACGTTTAGGGATCTTAGTTTCATCGACCAAACGCCCGAGGAAGCGGTGGTTGCTTTGGTGAGGGTCGTACGGGCGCTTGAATTCCCAGTGTATTTTTTTCCTCTGCCGCGAGAACCTGCCTGCGCATTGAAACAAGCCGTTAGGGTTTTGATGAGTTGGGTAGAGTTAATGCTGCCGACCCGCCCTGCAACAATGCCCACGCATTCGCACCGATTTTACACGTTTAACAAACCCCTCGTATTTCCGATGTGATTTTGCTGCATCTGTTTTTGTGCAAATTAGGGGACTGGGATTTCATGCCATATAGTTCAAACCCAAGCATTGTTTCCTCTGTTAAGTTCATATTGTGGTGCTATGGTTCTCTTTGTTAAACTTTCCAGAGGAATGTGCCATATCTTTGTACTAGTCTAACTATTAGTGCATTATCATTTGATTGCATGTATTCCTGATTCCTGAATACCTTTACTGTAATATGTTTTTTTTATTACGTACTGTAAACAATTGCAGTGCTATTTGTTATTATGGTGTCTATCCACTTTACCTTCTACTGACCGGTAGAGCAAGTTTTGTTCAGGGCAAACTCTTAATAGTTTATGGATCCTAAGAAATTAGGATGAGAAACAAAACCAAATAAATGTATCAATGCATATATAGTACATTGGGCAATCCACATATTCATATTACCCATATTATCTTTAATGATAAGGGGAAATTCCTTACTTTCCATTGGAAAATCTCTTGGTCTCTTATATGCCATCGGCCAACCCTTGTTTCACTGACATGTGGAGTGATGGCATCTAGGGGATTCGGGAATTTTACAGTGGAATGCAATATTTCTTTTAATTACTGCACCGTCTTTGACATTTTGTTTAAATTACAGGTCTGGTTTGATCTGTTCAAGTTTGTTTTGTTTGTTGTCCCACACTTTTGTTGTACATACTATAAACAACAGCTTTTTTTTTCTTCTAGGTGTTGAATAAGTCGCTAGTGTTTATGGACTTCAAACCAGCAGGAGATTGTTCTTTCAGTGCTCACGCTAGTCCTGCCTTATTTCATAGTGGATTGGCAGATCATAACATACCAAAGAAATGCTGATGGACCCTCCTGTTATGCAAGTAGATTGCCAATTACAGAATGATTTGGAGAAAACAACACCTATTATCTACAATATGACACATGCCTTGTCACATGATGATCATGGGTGGCAAGGCTCTGATGCTCATCCTGCAAGTGAGACAGTTAGCTGCAAGCCTGTTGAAGTTAACAATTGTTCTCGAACAAGCATATATGAGAACCTGGATGGTTCTTCTGAAAAGTCTCATGTTAACTTGTCAGATTTACCTCAGAAGATGCATGCCGAGCCTCCAAAAGAGACGAATGGTTCTGATGCATACTTCAATGATGTTAGATTTCAATTGAGTCTAAGCACTGAAAATGATGCCCCTCAAAGCACGTCTGTTGACGTCAATCAACAGAGTGTTAGTAATCAGGATGCACCTCATTCTCGGGAAGAGACGCATCCACCTGCCAATATAGTGACTGTACTTAGGCCATGCCAGTCCAATGGAGATGCTCAGCCTTCTCAAGACAAGGACATTACTGAAGAACAAGTCAAAGGGAAGAAGGAAGTTGGATCTGATATGGTAAGTAATAAAGCTGGAACTGATACATTAGAATGTCATGCAGTCCAGAAAGAATTACAGTGCACACTTCAAGATCTGTCAGAAATAGCTTGCAGCATTGATCCAGCACGTAAAATATCTTCTCCACAGGAAGAGAATGAGACATCTGTCTCACCTAAGAACAACATGGATCAGCTTGTTCTTAACAACAGTTGTAATGGCAATACTCATTATAGAAGTGGTCATTCCAATACAGGAAATGTTGGTGCAGAAGATCAGACTGTTGCACTTTGGGTAAAGGTACGATTTGCTTATTTTTAACTATATGAATCTGGCTGAATATTTAGCATATTGGATTGTTGAGACCTTTACATACGCTGTGGAGATAATTTTTTTGCTACATCTAGTCATAGATTTTCTTGTGAATTTAATAAGAACACAATGTGTGGGTGACATAAAGTTTCTAGGTTTTTTAAAGAACTAGATTGGACTGCCCGGACCCTCAGGAGTAGCAATAGGCATAACATAGAATTTTTGCTACGCTTTCAATTTGTGAAATCTATTTATTTTTAAATTTTCAAGAGCCACTGTTATGTTATTAAGTTGTCTCAGTCATGGCCAATGAAGTAGTTTACCAGGAAGAATGATTTGAGGGCCACGAGCCCAAGTCTTGATTTGGTTGCTGCAAAAGATGTAGTGAAGCAAGGCAGCAACAAAGACCCATCTGTGACCGTTATTACGAAGTTCAAGGGAGATGGCGGAGCTGTTAGGTTTCCTCCCCCATATATAGCCAGCTGCCAGCCGCTAGGCTGAGGATAAGCTCGAGAGGTGATGGCCCAGGGTCCTCTCCTCTCATCCATTAATTTATTTTTTCATTTCCTGTTCTCTTCCCTCTCTATTTTGCTCTTATGCTCATAGATCCGGGGCATCAGCAGCAGCTAGTAGTAGCACAAGCAACAACTGTATCTCTCCCTTGCGTTTATTTTTCTATCTTTTCCTTATATGCTCCCTCTTTTTCCTGGGCTCCTCTGTTATCTCTGTTTTATTGCCATGCTCATAGATTAAGGGCATCAGCAGCAGCGAACCACAGTAGAACAACCCAAGTAGGAAGGAATGTAGCAGCAGTCTAAAAGACTGGTCTTCAACTTATTGGAACTAGTCAGCAAGTCGGTAGAAAGACCACCTGACTCGATTTGGCTTTACAACTTGACAAACTTGTTAAGAGCATAATTAGTTCAAAGCTAAGTTATGATGTCCAAACCCAAGCACCGTTTGTCCCAATATCATCAATTATATTAGGAGATGTTTAATGATTGGATTGGATGATTTGATTGATCCAAGGGTCATTGTTAACTTGGTGATGTTACATACACACTAGGTTTGTACTCAACTTTGTATTAGAAAAGGATACAGTCCTAGTTTTAGTTGCAGTCAATATCAATTGTTTAATGTCTAAATATAACACCTGAGTGTCCAAGTCCTGTAATCTTGTGAAACTTAAATAATTTTCTGAAAAATACACAAGCATTTGTTTTATACACGATTTAGCTGAATTAGCAGACCTGGGTATAACTGTGCTAGTTTGAAGAGATAGGATATCACTCGAGGGTTGTTTAGTTGTAGTTATTACTCCTAGAGAAAAAGGATGTCCAAAGCTTGAGATTCGATCTAGCTGTAATTTTCTTATTTCAAGGGTCGTTCCTACTAGGTAGTTTGTCTTCCAAGTCGAGGCATTTCTTGGTATTACATAATTTTCGTAGCTTGATCTCTCTCTATCCCAGAAACATATATGCATTTTATGTATGACTTGGACTAAGTTCTCTGATGTATTGTTGTCTTTGATTTTTATTACTGAAAGAAAAATACTTCAACTTTCCTCTATTTATTACTTCATTCCATCCATTTATATCACTGTACTGAGGTCAACAACCAGTTTTCTGCAATTTAAATAACTGTATGTGAGTTGCATATAAGCATAAAAACTTGAATATCATTTATTTCTAGAACAAAGGGGATTTTCTGATCAGTGAGCTGTTCAGAAGATTGGCTATGGACCCTTATATCAGCCATTCACCCGTTCCTACCTTTTCTACTCCTTTGCGTGCTGATTTCTCACAACTGTTCAGTGATCCCTCTCTGAACTATCATTTTTCCCTTTTGTTTGAAAATAGTGGAGAGGAAAATGGCAAACTGGAATTCAATGCTTTAGAGTGGACTGTCCTTTATCTACTCTAAAGGCAAAACCAACACATGGCAGGAAGAGCTATATCATTGTTTTCTTCCCCCGTACAAGAACTTATTCTTGGGTAGACATGCTACTTGTTCGTCCAATTGAGGAATATCCTCTGCCACTGGTTAATGGAACTCATCGCAAATGGCGAAAGCTAGTGAAGGATCTGAGTATTCCTCGACGATACATCATGCAGAAACTTGCTATTTCCATGCTAAATTTTAGTGACGAGCTTCATACAGAGGTCTGCTATTTCTTCTATGAATCATTGGTATTCCTGTAGCACCGATGACTTCGTCTTGACAGTCTTTCTGATGTTTAATAGGCTGTAGTTGAGAATGCTCGGATGGCCACAACTTGGAAGGAGTTTGCTCGGAAAGCATCTTGCTGTAGAGATTATACTGATCTTGGGAAGATGCTTGTCAAACTTCAAAATGTAAATATAAGCACTCTATTCCTTAAAGATATATCATGGAACCTCCTTTCAATTTTCTCATAGCAAGTTTTATATCTGTTTTGTTCTTCTTACGATGCTCTATTTCTCGGTCGCTCACTGTTTTATGAATGATATCCTTTCTGGCTGCTATTTATCCCTTTATCACTGATGCACATTCTGGATAGAACAAAGTTAATTTGTGTACCTTTTTTTATTTTATCTATTAGTAGGACATATCATGAACTGTTACTACCATGATACTAGTGTACATAACTATGCCAGAAAATTGAGACGTACCTTTTAACACAACGCCTAATAGGAATTATTTTGCAGCATTAATATGAAAAGCTAAATCATTGTTATAAGCAGTTGGTTGGGAGGTTGCTCAATCCCAAAGGATACACTGGATGATAATTATCCTGGCAAATTTCAATTTTGTTTATGGTTGACATGATATTGTGAAAAAAGGGAAATTGGTTTTATGGCTCGAGGTTGGATATCTTATTGATGAGAATGAGGTCAAATGTTATACAAATGTTTCTGTGCAGTATTATGTTCATTAGATCGTCCGCTTCATCAAATTTACGCCATCTAGCGATATTACAGAAATAAGATAAATGTTTGATTCTGCAATAGCCTCTTCCAGTTGTTTCTTGGCAATAGTTTACCTTAGCTGTTTAATTTCAGATGATTCTTCCAGACTACACAAGCTGTCATTGGCTGCAAAATTCTTTTCACTTGTGGAGCCAAAAGTGCAATAATGCTCATGATGCTGAGACCGTTGAAGTTCTTACCGAGGTAATATGGATTTCTGTTATTGTCTAGGTTTCACCATTTTTTTATAAGAACCTTGATTTAGTTTGTATGAGTTGTTTCTACTGGTTAGCGGAGTGAGTAGTTAATATGTTTTTGGATGATCTGGTCCTTTTCTATTATGTATAATTTTTAGTCGTGAGACTAAGTTCAAGCTAGCACATCTCAAATAACGTGGCTGCCATGTCCATTCTCTTTTTCATCATGAACTGAAATGTTGTGGTACTTTTTTAAATGTAAACATAGATAATGTTGACTTAATTATTGAGTGTCACATTAATAAGCTTTTGCAATCCTTGCATGGGCTGTATAAATGTTGACCACAGTAGGTCATAATATTTTCTCATGATTTGCACCGGCTAGCTCACTTTCTTGTCTCATAATACAGTCCGCTTGTGTGTCTTATGTTCACCTGAAATGTGTTAATTTATAGTTTTTGTGATCCTAGCTGAATTTGTGTTTCCATGGGATCATTTGTTTGGTTTGCTACAAAATGGGGTTATCCTTTTTTACCCTGTTCTTTATTTAGCGGACGGAATAGTTTGCAGATGGCATGAAATAGACTCATAATTTGGGTATGTGTCTTTCTTGTCTAAGATGAAAGTGTATTTTTGTGCACATCGAACTTGAAGATTTCAAACCACTGTCTTTTGAATCATATGGATATTGGTCCGTTTGATTACTAAGCTAGTGACTCAGTTGTAGTCACTTGGCAAGTTGTTCCAAAGCATTGTCTCTTGGACATCGTGACACTCTTGGTTAAAGCAAGTGGATCACCAGTGCCAAATAAGAGAGATAAGATGATAAGTTGTTCAGTTTATTGTAGAAATTTGACTTTGTTATGTAGTTTGACTTTCTTGAAGCTAACTATGTGTCTGTCTGCTACTGATGAAATAATATACTCCCTCCGTAATCGTAAAGGAAGTCGTTTAGGACAATGTTTAAGTCAAACCTTGGGAATATAAATCATTAATAACTCTCAAGTTGTTGAGTTTGAAAATGTAAAAATTATATGAATAGATTTGTCTTGAAAAATACTTTCATAAAAGTATACATATATCACTTTTCAATAAATATTTTTATAGAAACAAGAAGTCAAAGTTGTGTTTTGGAGACCGTGTCGCTGTCCAAAACAACTTCCTTTACGAGTACGGAGGGAGTATGGAATAATGGAAATGATCTGCACTACACGTGCTTTACTATTTGATTATTCCCTTGTTACACTTGATGTGCTACTGTTTCTCACACTATTTAAAGCTTGGCCAACCTTGCTAAAGACCCTTTCCACACAGGAACTTAGGCAAGCTATTCTTTGGGACAAGGTTCATGAATTGTGGAATGCACCAATGCAGCCTGAATTAGTCCCCGAGTGGAAAACTTGGAAACAGGAAGTCATGAAACAGTTCTTTTCATCTCATCCAGTTGGCAATGCTGGCAACTTTGAACAACACAATTGTTATGATGATCAAGGTATGGATCAACAAGCTCGTATAAAACATTCCAAACTCGAAGTCCACAGAGGAGAAGCTCATTTTTCACAAGAGGATGATGCTAACCTCAACACATTAAGTGAAGACCCAAACAAAAGTAACCTCCCCAGTAGCTCCATCATTCATGAAGCTGTAGGACCATTAGAGTCAAGAGATCATAATAAAACTGCTGCCTTCCCCAGTACTTCTGGTGTCCAGGACACTGGAGAACCAAATAGTGCTTTACACAATGTCAGACATGAATTGGATTCATTCAAGAGTTCTCGGCAGTGTTCTGCATATATAGAAGCAAAGGGAAGGCAATGTGGTAGGTGGGCAAACGATGGTGATATTTACTGTTGTGTGCATCAAAGTATGCATTTTGCTGACCATTCGTCTAGGGAAGATAAGTCACTTACTGTTGAAACTCCACTATGTGGTGGGATGACTAATCTTGGTAGAAAGTGCAAGCATCGAGCCCAGCATGGTTCTATCTTTTGTAAAAAGCACCGCTTCCAAACAAATCCAGATGCAATGAGCTCAGATAGTTTGTTAAGTTCATCTGAGGGCCGTAAGTGGGAAGAGTCACAGAAAAGCGTGGAGAAGATGTCTTCCTCAAATGCAACTTGTAGTGTAGGCTCAGAGCAGGCAAATAATTTCCAGGTTGCTGTGCACATGAAAGTGACACCAACCATGGCTGTTGAGACAACTAGTGATAAAGTTAACGTGTCAGAGAATGCTGATCTCTGCTACCCCATGTCAACTTCCATGGAAAACTCTAACTTAGATGCTTCTATTTGCATTGGAATTCGCTCTCATGACAATATTGCTGAATGCCAGGATTATGCCGTACGACACACACTTTACTGTGAGAGACACATACCGAAGTTCCTTAAACGTGCCAGAAATGGAAAAAGTCGACTCATCTCTAAAGATGTCTTTATCAATCTTTTGAAGTGTTGCACGTCAAGGAAAGAAAAACTGTGCTTACATCAGGCATGTGAGTTTCTTTATTGGTTCTTGAGAAACAATCTTTCTCACCAACGCCCGGGTCTTGGTAGTGACCATATGCCCCAGATATTAGCTGAAGTGTCAAAAAATCCTGATGTTGGAGAATTTTTGTTAAAACTGATTTCTAGTGAGAGAGAAAAGCTTACACATGTTTGGGGCTTTGGTACAGATAGCTCTAATCAAATGCATTCCGAGAACCAAGATGGATCAGTGATGGTGTTACATGAAGATGGGACACATCCTTCACCTGGTCTGAAGTGCAAAATATGTTCTCAGGAGTTCTCTGATGATCAAGGACTTGGATTACACTGGACAGAGGTTCACAAAAAAGAAGTACGGTGGCTTTTCAGAGGCTATTCTTGTGCTGTATGCATGGACTCATTTACCAACAGAAGAGTTCTCGAAAGGCACGTGCAGGAAAAACATGGCGCTCAGTATCTCCAATATTCGACACTCTTACGTTGTATATCGTGCAACAGCAACTTTTTGAACACAGATCTTTTATGGCAGCACATTGTTTCAGATCATTCTCGAGATTTCAGCCTTCTGGATCATGTCCCTCGACGACCTAGGGGCCAATCTATCAAAAGAACAGAAAGGGCAAGTGATGAGCTCCTTTATGATAACCATAACCTTGGAAAGGATGATGGTTCACAGAAGTTCACCTGTAGATTATGTGGGATGATGTTTGATCTTTTGCCAGATCTTGGCCACCACCATCAAGTTGCTCATACAAACTCAGGTACAGTCTGTGATATCCCTTCAGGACGTGAAAAGTATCAGTTTAACCGTGGTCGGCACTATTATTCAGCCTTCAAGAAAAGTTTAAGACCATCCGGCTCATTGAAGAAGAGGACTAGTTCTGGAGTTGAGAAACATTTTAAGGCTCAAAGCTTGGATCTATCTATGGATACATCACACATTGTGGAATCTGAGACCACCACCCTTGGTAGGTTACTGGATTTCCAATGCTCAGACGTGGCATTGACTTTATTTTCAAAGATTCAAAAGACAAGACCCCACCCAAGCAACCTTGATATTCTGTCTATTGCCCGTTCTGTTTGCTGTAAGACAAGCCTTTGTGCTGCATTGGAAGCTAAATATGGAATCTTGCCTGATAACATATTTGTGAAAGCTGCAAAGCTTTGTAGTGATGTTGGCATCCAAATTGATTGGCATCAAGAAGAATTCTTTTGCCCTAAAGGTTGCAAGTCCAGGTCTAGTTCTAATTCCTTGCTCCCTTTACAGCCTACCCAAGTTGATTTTGTGATGAGTCCTCCAATTGGTGATGAGATATGGGGCATGGATGAATATCACTATGTTCTTGATTCAGAGCACTTTGGTTGGAATCTTAAGAATGAGATGGTTGTTGTTTGTGAAGATGTTAGCTTTGGCAGGGAGAAAGTTCCAGTTGTCTGTGTCATTGATGTAGATGCAAAAGAATTTCCAGATATGAAACCTGGAGAAATTTTGCAAAGTGAAAATTCTTTGCCTTGGCAAGGTTTCCACTACATCACAAAGCGTTTGATGGATTCATCTCTTGTTGATTCAGAGGTATTTACTGGATTTTGCTTTTATGATGAACAGAAACTTGCATATTAATTGAACGAAAGGAACCAAGACTATTTTTCTTTGGTTTTTATATATTGCAACTTTTTTGTCTCCTGCAAATTAGTCTCCTAATAAGTTGCTTACCTGCAGAACACTATGGTTGGGTGTGCTTGTTCTCATGCCCATTGCACTCCTGAGGAATGTGATCATGTGAACCTCTTTGATAGTATCTATGAGAACCTAGTGGATCTCCATGGTCTACCTATGCGTGGTAGATTTGCATATGATGAAAATAGCAAAGTTATTTTGCAGGTAATAATTGTTACTGGCGTTTTTACCTACACATGTTTTTTTTGACAAGTCTGCTGGCATGTGTGGCTTTAGGAACATTTGAAATATGAACAGAAATGTGCACTAGTACCACCATCAATTTCTGTTGAAGAATGTGGGTTTTGACCAACGCAAGGGAAGTCTTACATTTGTTTTGTCCAAAATGACCAAACTATCCTAATAAATAATCTCTTGTCCACTTTTCTCCACAAATGGGATGAGGATGGGAGATATTAAATAAGAGCAAAATGTGAAGCTGCGCTTTGGAAAAAATGACATGTCCTCCGTATCTGTGAACAAATAAAGTGGTCAAAAGTGGCCAGTATTTGTGAATGGAGTTGTGCTGGATGTTCTTGGTTGTGATATCCAAAGCGATTTCGAATTTTGAAGCTTGGCTTTTAAGAATAATTTTAGGTAGATTTTTTAGTTGTCTTCTTAACAGTCATGAACATAGAGCTGGGCAATGAAAGAGATGAAATAACCCCTAAAGTTAATCCTAAATCGAACTCTAAAATTTAAAATCACCTTTGGATTAATCCAAAGCACAAGCAAGCGCAGCCCCATTGATCTGATCATTGATACCTTGATATCTGTGACTAGCTGGTAATGCAACCTTTTTTTTCTTTATGATGCAAGCACACTACATTTTTCTCAAGAAGTTTGCCATCTTATTTTGAAATTTAGCTTAAACTGCGATTAAATATATACCTATCATTGTGTGTTGCCATCTCCCTGAGCTCAATATCATGTCCACTTATATGTTCTTAAGGATGTCCTTATCCACTATGGTGTTCGTGTATAGCATACTCTAACCTGTTTTAATTACTAATGCAACCTCTGAGTCCCATAGCTGTATCAAAAGCCATCTGTTGCTATTCACCCTTAAACTTACTTCTGGAGAGCTGCAGAAACAATAGTAGATAGGTTCTTTAACCATAATTTACAGGCTCCACATCCATGGTGACATTATCTCATACAACGGTTTCATCTAAAAAAACAAACCTCTTTATTTTGTCGTGATTTGACCTTTACATCCATGGCGGCATTATCTCGTTCATCTTTTATGGTGACATAACTAATTCCAATAGCTATCTGCCAATGTCAAAAGGGATGTGCCTGGGATTTGGGCTCATTGATATTGAGTTGTTCTTCAGGTCTGCAGATAATGTCTGATTGAGTATTTGAGTTACACCTTTTGCTTGAGCTCATTTCAAAGATATCCATCATCTAGGCATTCATTTCTCATCATTTTATTGTATAATTTGATGTCTACGTGTTGTTAAATTTGCAGGAAGGATATCCTATATATGAGTGCAATTCATCATGCACTTGTGATGCCTCCTGTCAGAATAAAGTACTGCAGAGAGGACTGCTGGTAAAGTTGGAAGTCTTCAGAACTGAGAATAAGGTGAAATATTCTCCACTTGGTTTTTTGGTTTCCTGAGCGTTGCACTTTACCTTTGACGTCAAGATAAAACCTGCTTACAAGTGATATTTTATTTTGTCAAATGCTGCAGGGTTGGGCTGTTAGAGCCGCAGAACCTATTCCACAGGGCACATTTGTATGTGAGTACATTGGAGAGGTTTTGAAGGTGAAGGATGATGGGGCCATAAGACATGTAGAAAGGTTTGATGATTCTCTTGTTATTTCTTTTATTTAGGCTAGAACTCTATTGGAATTTCTCCGGTGCATTCCATGTAAGCTTCATTGAATTTTCTTGGTCATTATGATGCCCATTCTTGCCTAAATGCCCAATCTCTGCCTAAACTATATTTTCATCCTGCATACATTCTGGTTTCACGCTGTTCTTGTTCTATAATCTGAACATTTGGATTATTATTATTATGCTCAGAAACTGATAAGAAAATTATTGGACCTCAGGGAGGCAAAAAGTGGTAGCAGCTACTTGTTTGAAATCACTTCTCAGATTGACAGGGAAAGAGTTCAGACTACAGGGACTACTGCATACGTGATAGATGCCACAAGATATGGCAACGTATCCCGTTTTATTAATCATAGGTAACTGGACTATATTATGTCTGTCTCAAAATATAGTAACTTCTAGTTATATTGTCCAGTTATATAGCTACTAGAAGTTAATATATTTTGGGACGGAAGGAGTACTTGGGAACATTTTACTATGGGATAAATTTGTTCTGGAACCAATGCTTTTGTCCCCTTCATTGCAGCTGTTCCCCAAATCTCAGTACGCGTTTAGTTTCGGTGGAGAGCAAAGACTGTCAGCTTGCTCACATTGGTTTGTTTGCAAACCAGGATGTAAGAATTTTTTGGCAACCTCTTCCTACATCGTTATACGTACCTTGCTAATTGTTGTTTCACTGTTGTCCAGATCTTGATGGGAGAAGAATTGGCCTATGACTATGGACAAAAATTGCTACCTGGTGATGGATGCCCCTGCCATTGTGGTGCTCAGAATTGCCGAGGACGTGTGTATTGAGTTTGCAGTGGGGCAGAAAATGGTAACGGAGCAGTCCAATCCTTAGCATATATCCAGAAGTTCCTACAATGGCGTCACTTAGCAAGGGATAGCAATGTTTTTTTCTAGAGCAACAATGCAGTGCTAGAATCTAATTCCCCATGCAATCATTAGGAATCATCATATAGGTCTCTCAACAGTTATTAGGCACACCATACGATTGATTTTAGTGTGGCACACTTATGCTTAACTGATCATTTGTTAGGAGCAACCTGAAATGAAAGCAGTTCAGGCTGCATTGTTCGTAGGCCAGAAGTGAAGTGTCGTTGTAACATACCTTCATTCAATTTTTACTGCTCATAAGCGCCATCGTCGAAGTTGAACCATAAGAGTTCTGTTTGTGTTGCAGTGCATGTTTGATGTGTTGTAGGAATTTGTTAATGCATTTTATTATGGAAACAAAAAAGATGGAAACAAAGGAAAGCTGACTTTACTACTGGAAGTCGAAGTAGTTGTCGAAAACTTAGTACGATGAACCGATGGAAACAAAAAAGTCGGAAGTAGTCAGTTTATTTTCTCGTTAAAATGTGATGGTATGAACTGGGCTGATGACGTGAATTTGATCAATCAGAAAGTGGTCGTAAACACCTTGTGGCATTTATTTGTTCAACATGTTTTTGAACTAATTAAGTGCTTCGTTGACGGCCACAACCAAAATTTAAATTTTAAAGTTAATTTTAAAATTTATGATAATCTATTTGTGTTAAATGAAACATGATATTAAAATTGACAAGACTCTTTAACTCAAAAAAAAAATTGACAAAACTCTTTAGTTTAGTTATCCTAAGGGGGTATTTTGGCGTGTCATATCGGATATTATATAGAGTATCGTATGGGGTGTTCGGGCATTAATAAAAAAACTAATTACAAAATCCGTCAGTAAACCGCGAGATAAATTTATTAAGCCTAATTAATCTATCATTAGTAAATGTTTACTGTAGCACCATATTGTCAAATCATGGAGCAATTAGGCTTAAAAGATTTGTCTCGTAAATTAGTTGCAATCTGTGTAATTAGTTATCTATATTTAATACTTCATGTAGATGTTCAAACATTCGATTTGACAGGGTGTAAAGTTTTAAAATGGGATCTAAACAGGGTCTAAAATATATCCAATAATAAATTCAGAATTATATTGATGTCTAACTTGACTGTCAGTTTTGTATTTTGTTTCGAGTAAATTGCACGCATGGTACAACAACTTTACATGTGGATGCGATATACTGCAAGAACTTGAGAATTAAACGTTTGAGCGCAACAACTTGACAAGTTTGTGCGTTCTAATATAAGAACTTGACAATTTAGTATTTTAGTGCATCAACTTGGCTAAGAATATGCTAGGTGAATTTTTTCACGTTGTCAATATGCCATTACATAGTAATGCTACGGATATTACCTTATAATATTGAATTTAATCTTTAAGAATTATACTGCACATACAATTTACATGCAGTTACCTTTTAAGATTTTTTTTTATTTTCTTCACCTTCTCAAATATCAACAGAAATATAATAATTTCTATATCCAGTTTAATTGACTTTGAATTATTAGTTATTAGGATAAAAAATATAAATATGCTTATACAAATACACGCTAGTATATTGTCAAAATAAGTACTGCATAACTTCTTAATTTATTGTATCAAAATCGTATTTAATTTGCAAGTTGTTGCATTTATATAATTACTTATAAAGTTTTTATACTAAATTGCACCTACCTGCTAACTTGTTATACTAGAACGCTTATTTCTCAAGTTCTTACACCAAATTGCACCCACCTGACAAGTTGATGTACCGTGGGTGCAATTTACTCTTTTTGTTAACTTAACTTGAAATTTGAAATAAGAATTAGAAATTGATAGTTAACGTAGGATCTTCTTTAAATCCCAACCACTACAGTTTGGAGAATAAACAATGCATTCAAAATATAATTATCAAGTTTTTACTGATGTGTATTCTTTTTAATCATTCCAAAAATAAACAATGCACTCAGTATGCTTGTTTGGCAGGGTTTCAGCTACTTAATTTAATTTACTGAGTTGGGTCTAAATTGGAGTCATGGAGCATACTAAGGCTGTGTTCGGCTCTTCTGGTTTCCATCCTCTTCTCCCTCGTTTTTCGTACGCACGCTTCCCAAACTGCTAAACGGTATATTTTTTGCAAAACTATTTTATAAGAAAGTTGCTTTAAAAAATCATACTAATCCATTTAAAAAGTTTTTTTAGCTAATACTTAATTAATCGTGCACTAATCCATCGCTCCGTTTTCCGTGCGGGAGGTGAGAGTTCCCAACTCACCTAAGAACACAACCTAAATCAAATTTACATTTCTAGTTCATTTTATGATAACACTCCAATCAATTTCGCTTTTCTTTTGTGTGGAGCTGTTTGATTGTGATTTAGCTATAAGGGCCCTATTAAATAGACTTATAATTAAGTACTTATAAATACGGGTTATTTACTCTTGTCCAATAATATAAAAAGATTTTAGTTATATACTGGAATAGTCAGATTCTCTTGTGTCGTAGGATAGAGGTAGTAATTTTTTCTTTGGTTTATCCGTTTGTTTTTCTCGGCCAATCTATCCGGTCGATCGGCAAATACCACCGAGAGCGCAGGTAGGCCGCTCTCAGCCTCTCATGACTCGTGAGAGATCACCGGGCCGCGGTGCCAGCTGGACGCTGGGGGGTGGACGAGGAGTTGACCTTGACGTACGTGGAGCCGTCACGGCGCGTGGTACCCACCTGCCCAGAGACCAGCTAGGCCGCCGCCGACACCGCCGTGGCAGCAGCCTCTGGATACTCCGCACGCTGGGCCATCTGTTCCGCGCGCGACAAGGCTGGCGGCCGATCGAGTATAGCCGGCGCCCGGCGGGGCCGCTGCGGGCAGCGGGGAGACGTGCACACGCGGGGCGGCGCGGGCGGTATACGTACTTGCGATCGGGCATCGGTTACTTGTAACTTGCCGCCAGTTTGTCCCCGCTTGCTGCCTGCATATGCTCGGATCGAAAAAACTACAATGTGTAACACTATACAGAGCGAGATTTGCATGCATGTCCCACTGAAAATCTGCGTATCTCGCTGTGGCAACTGGCAACTGGCCGCAATCCCCCTCTACCAATCTCAAAGATAAGGCTTATATAATAATAAAAGCTTTGATTTTGCATTTCAAAAAAGATAAAGGTCTATCATTTCAGAATAAAAGATACCACTTAAAAGATGCTTAAATATTGAAACAGATATTTAAGCACTAAGGATTTTCTAGAAGATAGAAAAGGGTATATTGTATTCAATATTAGGTCTAATACACGGGTACCGCATCGGCACATCATCTCCACTTCTCATGTATGCCCGATATTTCTCCTTTATGTTATTTGCATGTTCTTTTTTCGGATTTACATTTTTTTTTCAAGTACATGATCTTGATATTTTCGAGATTGATATTTTGTTCCTGAGAATACCATCAGAAAAAATATGATGGAATGTTTGTGTGATTATTTTAAGATTTACATTTTATCGGAAAACAACACATAACCTTAGAAAGATCACCTGTTTGTAGGTTCATACATAATTCATCCTCAATACACTATATTTACATGATTTGTTCATCTTTGCATATTTTCCCCCAAATGAACATGAACATAGATACTATAATTTCAAGTACAACATATGACAATAAGTGAAGAATGAAATGAATATGTTTTGTTGATCATGCAACCATGTTGTTTGTTGATCCTGGACCTGTTCTCCCATCTCTGTTCCAAAGATTTGAACTTGCTAGGTAATAACCTGCGTTGACTCGTGTTATGAATACTAGAAATTAGGGGCTAATTTGGCCATTATTTTTTTCAACTTAATCATGCATGCATGTACGCATGCTAAAAAGTTAGGGGCTAATTTAGCTGCCACGTACGCTACTTTATATAGGAACACACATATCAACTTAATTTAAATTTGTGATACATGAAACCACACAAAAATACATGCACATATTAGAAAATGATAAAAATTTATTTGGAGACAAATTGTATGGGAGGATTTACATTTTTTCAGCGAATGATACAAAATGTATTGGAGTCAAAATGCCTCGAAAGACTTACAATTTTTTCTACCAGACAACACCAATAAATGCAGCCAATTATTTGATCAAATCAAAATAAAAAATAATATTTACAAGTTAATTACGGTAACTTTTACCCTCTATTGATGAAATGTTCATATTACTCCACCTCTTATTACTTCTAAGTATCCCGCAAACACCGTAAAAGCTCTGGTCATGATTTAAACTGTTTTGCGTTTAGTACAATCGATATAATCCTTCACCTTCAGCTACTATACTACAGCTATATGCAAGGGTATCCTGGCGGGCAAAACTTTTGGCTGAGGACAAAAGAAGGCACAGAGAATATGATGGCCTCCAGAAGGAACAAAGCGGCCGTCTTCGATCTGCTCTCAGATACTCATTGACCACCTTTCTCGTCCGCAACTACCAAAAGTCACCCACACATGTGCTCCATGCGCCTATCTCCCCCCGACCCTACCAACAACATCTATACAACCAATGAATTATAGCCAGAAGAGAAAAAAAATGCGCACACTCTCATCAAGGGTCAATATCACCATTTAACTAGGCTAATCTCATATGACTCATTTAAAGATGCACTTGATAATACAGTGGTAAGGGTGTGTAGTTTTAACCGTGAGGTCTTGTGTTCAATACAATGGTGAGGGTGTGAAATTACGCTCATAATTTTTTTAAAGGAAAATGCTTGGAGGGACATCTCTCTAAATCTTAGACGGATGATAAACCGTGAAAATTACACCAACTGATTTATTATAAAAAAGATTAATATATAATGTGAAAGAGCGGACAATTCATTTTTAATCTCGGTAAGATTGATTCTCCGATAGGAGGAAGAAGAAGATGATGAAGAAGTAAAGGATAGCTTTGAAAATCTGTAGCCAAGAATGCAAGAGACATAGCTAGGCAGCCAGGATAAGCGAATGAATTGAAGCACCTCTTTACTCTTTACATCGAAGGTGCAGCAGGGAATCCCATTCAACGCTAGGCATATCTGCTAGAGTACGAGTCTGTTTCTTTTGCGAGCTAGGAATCTTCTCAAAGTTAGCACATATATGTATGTATATATAGAGATGGGGCACAAAGCCTGTATATCTCTATGGAAAATACTCCCTCATTCCCTAAATGTTTAACGCCGTTGACTTTTTTAAACATGTTTAAACATTTGTCTTATTAAACTTTTTGTGAAATATGTAAAACTATATGTATACATAAAAGTATATTTAATAATGAATCAAATGATAAAAAAATAATTAATAATTACTTAAATTTTTTAAATAAGATGAACGGTTAAAAATGTTTAAAAAAGTTAACAGCGTCAAAGGAATGGAGGAAGTATAGAATATTACTATTTTCCGCCGTGAGGAATATTACTGATTTAAGGCTAGCTGCATATGCGCTCGACAACGATGTCAACTAGTCACCCACACGTGTAGTCACGACAGCATCACCAGTTACATTATCCGGCACTTGATCACGTGATAAGATCGACAAATGTTTCGTATAACTTAGATTTTTGCATTAGATTTGCTGTTAGACACTTCTTTATATATTTCTCCATGCCTCTGGAATAAAACACACATTCATGCATGTCCTTCAATTGCGAGGCAATATAATTCCTTTTATGTTTTTAAAGAAGAAATGTTTCTTTGGGGAGATTTGGTTTGCCCTTTTCTAAGATTTATCTAGCTATAGGATCAAAGATGAGAACAACTCATCTCGCTAGCAGCCTAGCACATCTGGAGAACCAAGACAACAACCAAAAACGCCTTGCGGCACCTCGTCACGCTCTTCTCCTGACCGCTGTCACCGGAGGCAGGTTCCTCGCCACCAGCGTGGCACCTGCCTTATAGTGGTGGTTAAAAAAGAAATCCTAGATAGGCACCTGCCTTATAGTGTGGTTAAAAAAGAAATCCTAGATAGTCCTATTACCAATAGTGTCTAGAGACGGACCTAGACCCCTGGTATCCAAGACCGTAATCATGAGTCCAGTAGTCCTTTTCTTCACTATAGTAAACCAAGATGATAAAAAATCAGTATAGGTCGATCCAGATCTTGCCTTTAAAATGAGTCGGTTCTTGGTAGTGTCTTTCCGATCAATCAATATGGTCCTGGTCATTCATTTGACCACGTCGTCTCTTTGGGGCATCGGAGGCAATGCCTCCGCATGAAGAGCATTGGTACACAACCTATGTAATGGGAGGAGTCTCAGTGCTCTTGTATAGATTTGGTTGGTTGTGTACATTCTTCGGGATGTAGAAGCCGGGCTTTATATAAATCCTTTATAAAAAAACAAGGAAGTAGCATGTAGAGTGGTGATCAGTGATGGTGGAGGGTATGGCTTTCCCTAATATCCGACCTCCATATTTGTTTTAGATAAAGAAAGTTTTTATTAAACTTAGCCAATTACATTAAGATGATACAAAAGCACTGAGCACACTTTCGACCTGTGCATAATTAGAATACACACAGCCAAAACACACACACCTAAAAGTGGAGATCATACATGGTAGCTTGATGGATATGTAATCGGTGATTGGTCTTTATTGGTTGTTTCATTGATCTAGTCATTTGCTACTATTGACATTTGCTAGCTAGTTTCGGCAATGACGTCGACTTGAACGGGCGTTCTATTTCTAAAAACATTACCGTGAAGAATGATATTTGAGAATTGGGGAGAAATCTCTTGATCTTGGATTTGGCAATAAATATAATGTTCTTATTGGAGGCGTTACCATGAAGACTAAAATCTCACCACATTTTTATATAGCTATCGAGTTCGTATGTGTTCTTACAGTGACTCCGTTTGTAGGGTTGTACTTTCCTATATTTCGGTCAATATTAACGTATATTTGTTTGCCTTTTTATTGTTTTCTTAGTGGTACGAACTATAAAATGCCTAGCACTCATCCTTACTCTTTCCGTTCCAAAATAAACTAATAAATCTAGTAATAAATATGATACATCCTTTAGGATATCTTACATTTTATACTAGGTTGTTTATTTTAGAACAGAAGTTATACTCCCTCCGTCCATAAATATAGAGTATTATACCTAAAATAGTACACATTAAGAAAGATGAGGTAGTACTCTAGTAACGGTGTGGAGTAGTAGTACACCAGTACATTCTCAGTACTTTATTTCTGACAAGAACGGTGTGGAGTAGTAGTACTGATACATTTTTTTAATCCTAAAAATACCTGACAATTGTTGGCTGATTATTTGGTTTTCAATGGCTCTCGTCCTTTGCTGGTCTCGGGTGAGGAGATATCCACTATATTTGTGGACATACTAAGGGAGCAAAGTCCCTTATATTTCTGGACAGAGGGAGTAGTTGATATAGAGGTGGAAGTTACTCGCTCCACTTCGCTTATCTAAAAGCTACCACATTCATATTCACGGTAAATATGAACTAATTCTGTCTTTTTTAAATAATAATAATAATAATAAGTGCAAGAACAATTTTGCGAGAATCGGTTTCTGCTACAAACATTTTTCAGATATTTTCGCTAGTTTTTTTTCTGTTCAATTATTACAAATTTTAGCTGCCACACGAGGCCATTGTTTCATCGTAGGGTGCCTAGATGCGAAAAGGCTCTATCCAACAGCAAGCATCGGCAATTCTTTCCCCCTGCCACCTTTTTCTTGTTCCGCCACGGCTATCATACAGAATAAAAAAACAGAATACACCTTTCTGTAAAGAAAAAACACAAGGAAATGTGATACATATGTATATGCATATCTATTTGCCTCCTTTTTTTTTCTCTCTGCTTGTAACATGTTAGGATAAATGGGCTAGACCCGATTTTTCTATTAAAATCTTAAGGGCCCATAATAAATGTTAAAAATAATAATACCACCATGGGAATTAAAAGTGGAGAATCTCAACTTAAATAGAAAGTTATTGGAGGCTTCCTGTTGACCGGTTGAGGTGGAGATCGGAAAGCCACACGCGCGCGCGCCGGGCCGGGCGTCCTCGTCTCTCGAGATTCTTTTGCAACGGTTCAGAATTCGCGAGATTGACTCTGTAATGGGCAGACGATTCAATACACATTGATCGCGTCGTTACTGCAGCAACGAACGGGTGCGGATTCCTCTCCTGCGCTATTAGGAAACAGAGACCCCCGATCAGATCTTCACGCTTTCTCCCCTGTTCGGTCTGCGTCGCGGCGATGTCTACTAGTAGCGGCGTCAACGGAGGTGCGCCAGGAACTGGAGACACACCGATCGACAACACCAGCGGAGGCAGTTCTGCCTCACAATCCAGCAGAGGGACCTTTACAGGGTATACCATCCTACCACTATCTCTGTTTTTGTTACATCTATTAGTTGCAATGTTATTGCGTTCTCTAAATGATGTTGATGCTTATTTTATCTTAAGCATGCTCCTGGTTATGTTTAATTTTATCACTAGATCATCTCACATTATTCATATCATGTTTATTGCCTTAATATTTTAGATTAAAATATGCCGATATATGACCATTTTCCAACATAACCTTCATATGTATTTCAGTGTTCACGAGTGCACAGTTGGCGGAATTACAACAGTTTGTTGTCGGTGAACAAGCTAGTACATAAAAAAATGTGCAGTTGTGGCTTTCTTTACTTTAAGTAAAAAATGTATTCAATTAAAAAGGTGAGTTTTAGAAAAATGCACTGGCTAGCGCTTGTAAAAGTCAAAATTGTAGCATTATGGTCTCTCTCTCTCTAACTTTAAGTCAAAACTATATATTCTAATCCCTCCATTTCAGATTATTCGTATCTTTCTAGCAAATTCCGCACCTATATATAGTTTTGACTAAGTTTATAAACAAATATTGTAAATTCCTTCCAGTAGTCAGCGTCAGGAGATGAATATGCTTCTTCTATGGTTCTTGGGGTGTCATCCACGAGGTATACAATGTAGTCATCTCTAAAGGATTTTGCAACCGTTTGTCGCTTACTCTTACGAGTATCTACAATGTTGTCCTCCTCAGGATTTCCCTCAGGCGTTTGATCATTGTGTTCTATCAGTGCAAAGTGCTCATGGGGTATGACAGTTTCTTAACTTGAAGTGCTAGGTGTATTTTTCATGGGAATTCTCAAAGAATGTAGCATCTTTGTACTCAATAATTGTACCAACACGCATGTCAGGTACTCCAGAGTTTACTATTAAGAATCTATAACCTACACTATGAATAGCATAACCAAGAAACACACAATCAACAGTATTTGGTCCAAGTTTACGCTTTTTGGCTATAGGTACATTTACCTTGGCCAAACAGCCCTATGTTCGTAGGTATGAGAGATTTAATTTCTTCCTTTCCCATTTCTCGAATGGTGTTACTTCCTTATGCTTCATTGGAATTTTATTCAGGACATGACACGCAGTCAAAACTGCCTCACCCCACCATTCCTTGGAAAGCCCCGCAGTGTCTAACATGGCATTCACCATCTCAGTTAGAGTACGGTTCTTTCTTTCGGCCGCCCCATTTGATTGGGGTGAATAGGGATGCGTCCTCTCATGAATAATTCCAAACTCTTCGCAAAAGGATGCAAACTCATTGAAAAAATACTCCCCACCTCTATCAGACCTCAACCGTTTGATTTTCCTTTCAAGTTGGTTTTCTACCTCAGCTTTATAGGTCTTAAAGTAATGCAATGCTTCATCCTTTGTTTTCAATAGATACACATAACAAAATCTAGTGCAATCATCTATCAGTGTCATGAAATATTTCTTTCCCCCTTTAGTCAACACGCCGTTCATTTCGCACAAATCGGAATGAACAAGTTCTAGAGGTGCCAAATCCCTCGCCTCAGATGCCTTGTGAGGCTTGCGAGGTTGTTTCGATTGAATACAAGTATGGCACTTAGAACCTTTAACCAAAGTGAATTTTGGAATTAAACTCATGTTAGCCAAGCACGTTATACAACCGAAATTCACATGACAGAGTCGCGAATGCCACACATTGGACTCATCATTCTCGCTAATATGGTTCACAACATTATTATTATTACACATGTCATCCAAAGAAAAGCGGAACAAGCCTCCGCTGTCATAGCCTTTTCTAATAAAAGTTCCATATTTAGATACGACACATTTATTGGATTCAAACACAAGTCTAAAACCTTCTCTACACAGTAGAGAGCCGCTAACTAGATTCTTCTTTATTGAAGGGACATGCTGCACGTTCTTCAGCTGCACGGTCTTTCCCGAAGTAAACTTCAGATCGACCGTACCAACACCATGAACAGCCACAAGTGACCCGTTTCCCATCAACAAGGAGGAACCTCTCCCGACCTGATAAGAAGAAAACAGGAAAATATCAGCACATACATGAATATTAGCACCAGTATCAACCCACCAATCAGGTGAATGAAAAACAGAGAGAACTGTAGGTAATAATTTACCATACCCCGATGTTCCTCCGCCCTCTCTAATGACCATGTTGGCAGACTTCCTGTCTTTGCGCTCAGGACAGTCCTTGGCCCAATGCCCAGACTTGCCACACACAAAGCAGTCTCCATTTGCCTTTCCCTTGCCTTTCTTCTTAAAATTGGTTGTAGCCTTGGGTTTGACATCAGGCTTGACTTTCTTGTTGTTGTGGGATGCATGAGGGTTCTTCTTCTATACCATATTGGCACTAGAACCTCCCTCAACCTTTTTGCCCCAGTTGTCCTTTGCCTTCGCCTTCTCCTTAACACCCAAAGAGCCAATGAGATCAGAAACACTGAACTCTTGTCTCTTGTGCTTTAGAGAAGTGGCAAAGTCCGACCAAGAAGGTGGCAATTTGGCAATAATGCCACCCGCCACAAACTTGTCCGGCAACTCACAGTTGTTGTTCTCAAGTTCCTTAGCCAGCATCTGAATCTCATGAGCTTATTATACTACAGAACGGTCATCGACTATCTTGTAGTCATAGAACTGCTCCATGACATACAGCTCACTGCCGGCGTCGGAAACTCCGAACTTGGCCTCAAGTGCATCCCACATGTCCTTCCCGGAAAGCATGCATCGGAAACTCCGAACTTGGCCTCAAGTGCATCCCACATGTCCTTCCCAGAAAGCATGTGCATATACATGTCCATTATGTTGTCAGCGAGTACACTGATCAATGCTCCACGGAACAGGCAATCCAAAGCCTCAAACTTAACCTCTTCCTTAGGAGAGAGGTGGTTCACTTCGTTTACCCCGTGAAACATAGAAGCATTGCATCGCTGTCAACCACAGTAGTGCACGTGCTTTCCACCTCTTATAGTTAGAACCATCAAATGCATGTGGTTTCAGTGCAGCAGCAAAGCCAACTACCGAAAATGACCTATCAGGTTTTTGGATTGTTGGAAATATAGTCATATATCGGCATATTTTAATCCAAAATATTAAGACAATAATCATGGCATAAACAATGTGGGGTGATCTAGTGATAAAATTTAATATAACCAGGAGCATGCTTAAGATATAATAAGCATCATCATGATAGGAAGAACGCAATAGAATTGCGACTAACAAAGATATCATAAATTGAATTAACAGTAAGCGAAGGTGAAGGTTATACCCTGTGAATGTCCCTCCGCTGGATTATGAGGCAGAACTGCCTCCGTTGACGTTGTCGTTCGCAGCGGCTCCGACTCCCGGCGCACCATCTCCAGGTGCGGCAGCAGTGGCGGTGGCGGCAGCAGACATGGTGTGGTGTCGCAGACGACGAACAAAAGACGGAGCAGTCATGCGGAAGCACTCCCCAAAAACCTGATCACCCGCCTACCCGGTGCAGATTTCAAGCGAAGGTGTGGTTCGGAGGCCCTGCTCGTTCCGATCTCTCGTACGCGCAAGTGATCAGAAGCGGGGAAGTAGAATAGTAGCAGCACCAGGCGCGCGCGGAGGAGGAAGAACACCAGATGGAAACTAAGCGAGCCAGATTTGATCGGATTAGCACTTTCCTTATAGCGCAGGAGCGATATCTGCCCGTTGCCACAGTAACGACGCGAGATCAATTGGAATTGAATCGCCTGCCCGTTATGGAGGCAATCTTGCAGGATTGGTCCGTTGTAAAAGGATAGAGACAGGCGCAGCACCAGGCGCGCGCGGAGGAGGAAGAACACCAGATGGAAACTAAGCGAGCCAGATCTGATCGGATTAGCACTTTCCTTATAGCGCAGGAGCGATATCCACCCATTACCGCAGTAACGACGCGAGATCAATTGGAATTGAATCGCCTGCCCGTTACGGAGGCAATCTCGCGGGATTGGTCCGTTGCAAAAGGATATAGCGCGGGAGCGATATCCGCCCGTTGCCACAGTAAAGACGCGAGATCAATTGGAATTGAATCGCCTACCTGTTACGGAGGCAATCTCGCGGGATTGGTCCGTTGCAAAAGGATAGAGACAGGCGCATGCGCATCGCATCGCAACGCAACTCAATTGGAATTGAATCGCCTGCCCGTTATAGAGGCAATCTCGCGGGATTGGTCCGTTGTAAAAGGACAGAGACATGCGCATGCGCATGGCAACGCACGCACGCCACGCCTCGCCCGCCGGCTCGGCTCGCGCACGCGCATGTGGCTTTCCGATCCCCACCTCAACCGGTAAACAGGGAGCCTCCAATAACTCTCTATTTAAGTTGAGATACTCCTCGTTTAATTCCTAAGGTGGTATTATTATCCTTAACATTTATTATAGGCCTTTGAGATTTAATAGAATAAATCGGGCCTAGCCAATTTATTCTAACACAAATAAGAGAAGCATCAACGACATGAGAGATACTTTCCCCCTCGAAAATGTTCCCATATATCTAGCATGGAATAAATTCCAGTACAGGTACTCTTCTAAAATGGGAGTCCAGACTAATTTGTTGTTTTACCTATTATACGTATCAATATTTTAGAACGGATATAGTATATATGCAAGAAGAGAAGAACTGCGCTGCATGGTGATCAATCAGTGAAGAACGGATTGCTCACCATGCTGCAAGAATAGGCGCTGGCCGGGCTAGGCACAGGGCTGTGTTTGCATATGCCGGTTCCCATAAAAAAATATGCACTGAAAACAGAGTGATCTATTATAGCACATGATTAATTAAGTTTTTATTTTTTTAAAAAAAATAGATCAATATGAATTTTTTTTAAAGCAACGTTTATATAGAAACCGTTTAACAGTTTGAACAGTTCGAACACACACCCGGTCTATCTCGCTCCCTCCCTCCTATGATTGCAGTGAAAAGCATGCAGCAGGAGATTTACCGATACCGCAGCGCGGGTCGCGGTCGACGTCGCGCGGGCGAGCGGTCGACCGACCGACCATGCACAGGCGCGCGACGGCCGACGGCCCGTGCGGGGGGCAGGGAATCCGGCCCCGTCCCCGTCACGGGAGCTTCCTTTGACTAGCGCGGCTTCTCTCTCTCTCGATCGGTGGAATTCCGGCCGGCCGGCGGGCGGGCCGGGGCTTAGCTCCTCGGCCCACCTCGCCCCGCGCGCCACCAATCCGCGACGACGAGAAACGAGAGATGGAGCCCTCGCTCCTCGTCGCCTATCTCTCTTTCCCGGAGATCCGTCGCCGTCGCTCGCTCATCTCATTCCCCCCACCCCGGCCCCTTTCCACGGCCATCTTTTTGACCGGGAATATCTACCTTTTCCCTCCCCATGACCAACCCAACCTATACAGATCCATCCATCGACCAAACCACAGCAGCACAGCACAGAACAATCTAGCTAGCTGCTGGTTGCTGCTACTCCATTAGTTAGGGTAAATTAAAGGCCACTCCTCTCAGCTGCACCTGATGCACACGGTCAATGCCACTGTGCTTAATTTCATCTCCTCCTCCATGCACACGTACGGGCCAGCTCGATCGCTCCTCCTCTTCTCATCGACGTATAGCCGATCGACAGATGAGGTGACCAGCGTTGCTTGCAAGCGGACTCGACGTATACACTGCAGCCTGATGTGATCACCTTGGCGGATCGATCGAAAACTGATCTCGCCGTCGCGCAACTTGGTCTTTACAAGATTCAGAACAGCGAACCTAGATTATATATTTTTCATGAGTCGCTTGACCGATCGAGTCGACACTTGACTAGAGGCCGGGGAAAAGAAAAACTCGGCGTCTGAATTTACATATCGTTGTTGAAAGAATGTGAACGAGTACGTTGTAGCGACAGCCAGAATTTCCCGCTTTCGACCGATGGGGAGATAAAATTCTGCGCGGTTAATTATTCAGATCTTTTCTACCTTTGCCCCCGATTTCAACAGAATGTAAATATATGTGCTTTACCTTGAGTTACACATACTTGCACTAGCTAGCTACTAGCTAGCATGTTGTCCCAAATGTAGCATTTCCAATGTGAAGGTTTGAAGGCTGGGTTTTGATGTTACACTGTTTAACACATGTCATTAACTAAAGTCTCCAAACAACGTGTTAAATAAGTGTTTTAGGAGCGACAACTACTTAAGGAGCCTAGGTGTCTGTGTGTCCCTAAGAAAAGGTAAAGACAGATCAAGAAAGGAACCTTAGATACTAGGAAGCATATATCCCATACTAAACTAGCTAGATTACGATAAACTGCAGGCTTATTCCTCAGAATGCATGCAGCAGTGACGACAAGACGGTGATTCCCAGGGGTCATTCCTTCTTCCTCGTGAAGGTTCTTCCATCCTTTCAACGTCTGTTGCCTCTATAAATAGCCTCTCCATGTTGCCTACCGTCCTCACCAACCTAGCTAACTAGCGCCCCTCGAGGTTTCAGGGAGACAACTGATCGATCAGAAACCTTGGTCGACCGATCAGTAAGAGCAACTAGAGACAGAAACCTTAATTCTCGATCAGCAGGAGTAGTAGTAGTGCTATATACGATGGACAGCAGGAGGGAGTCCTCGGAGACCCTGAGGTAAGATGGTCACAAATGAATGCCATTACTACAGTAGTATTGCAAGATGAGCTGAGCATGCAAGAATGGTGTGTGATGAACTAGCTAATTAATCAAGCTTTAATCATGCATGGTAGTACGTTCTTCTCGTGCTCTAAACATCGAGCTTGATATATAGGACCCTTTTTTTCTTGTCCTAGCTAGTTCCATTCAATACCTTGAATATGCATGTATATATGATACTACATATTCTGCGCACGAATGAATGAGTACCTTTTTAACTTTCTTATCCCCTATAGCCGGTGCAAAGAATCAGAATTTCATACACGCGTGCGTAGTGGTGCCTCGGCGATATTCTAATAAAGACGCGATCGAACTCAATCGGTGAATGAAAATGATGATCTCGCAGGAACAAATGCGCGGCGTGCTACAGGCAGTACAACCGGATGGAGCACCTGGTGGAGCACATGAAGGTGTCGTTCCACTCCGCCCACGAGCCCCGCTGCGGCGTCTGCGCCAAGCACTGCCGCTCCCTCGAGTCCCTCCGCGAGCACCTCATCGGTGAGTATACAAGTAGCCGTTTCTAATTTGCTCGATCGGTTGATGATGCAAACGAGTTCGATCTCGTCGAGCTTTCGCGTGGTTTCTGATGGGTTTCTCGCGTACGCCGTGCGATGCGCATGCGCATGCAGGGCCGCTGCCCAAGGTGGAGTGCGCGCGCGTGTTCGCGGCCCGCGGCTGCAGCATCTGCCTCAACCTCTTCGACAGCGCCGCCGCCGTCAGATACCACCGCGCCTCCACCTGCCAGTTCACCCGCGCCGCCCCGGTATATAATCACCTCACCTCATCCACCACCAGTTACACTACTGCACATGCTAGTTTACAAGGCTTGTTGCTGAATTTACTGGTGGTTTTCTTGCGTGGCATGCAGATGCCGAGGGGTAGCTACGGAGGCCGTGCGGTGGCCATGGCGTGTAAGATGGTCGGAGGAGGAAGCGATGGCTCGCTCGACATCTGCGCGAGGGTGTGCCTGATCGGAGAGGACGAGAACGTCATCTTCCAGACCTATGTGAAACCCACCACGACCGTCACAAACTACAGGTAAATATATAGGAGATGATCCGTTATTTTACTGATGATGTTTCTGAGTGTTAGATAGTACAATTTTTAGCTGTCATTGTTAGCATGTGTATATCTTTCGGACCAGAAAAGCAGAAAAGACATTGGAAAACTGAGCAATACACATACTGCTATAGAAACTAGCAATGGAAATTAAAGACATAGATAAAAAACGCGAATATTAGTGAAGGCCCTAATATCAAATAAATAGAAGTAGGGTGAGGTTTCGAACCCAGGCCGGTTAGCCCACCACCTGTGAAGCTAGTTAGAAAACCCCTGGGAGTTTCTCCAAAAATAAAGACATAGATAGATGGATAGTTTTATGAGATGATGAATGAGGGGATGATTTATGATGTTTCTGTTCAGGTATGAAATGACTGGGATAAGGCCGGAGTACTTGAGGGACGCAATGCCACTGAAGATTGTGCAGAGGAGGATCCAGGACATCCTGTGCAACGGGGAGCCACTATGGAAGATACGGCCAAGGAGCTCTGGGAGGGCAAGGATCCTCGTTGGCCATGGCCTGGAGCATGAACTTGAGCGCCTGGGACTGGAGTACCCGGCATTCATGATCAGGTCAGCAGCACAAGGCAAATTAAGTTGCTGAAAATTAGACCTTGCCAGTTTCTGCCTTGCTGACACAATTTGTCTCTGCATTTTTCAGGGATACTGCAAAGTACCCACCACTGATGAAAACTAGCAAGCTGAGCAACTCCCTAAAGTACCTTACACAGGCATATCTTGGGTATGCAAACTTGCTAAGTCAGCTGTATAATCTCTATAGACTCCTAGACTTTGCATTATTAATGGTGAAGATACTATCCTTGAATCCCTATTGCAGGTATGATATCCACACTGGCATTCAGGATCCCTATGAAGATTGTGTGGCAGCGATGAGGCTGTACATTAGGATGAGATCACAAGCCCACCCGAGAGACTACGCCTCTGGTTCAGGTGAGACGCAGAACAACTACCCAGCCTGGAGGCAGAGGGAGCTAGAGAGGATGAGCCCAGAAGAACTCCTGGCACTCTCGGGTTCAGATTACTACTGTTGGTGCCTGGATTTCTGAAGGCTGAATTGATTGGTTGAAGAGAATAAGGCAGAGCCAGCATTGATGGTTTATTCATGTTTCGTCCAAATCTCTATATAATTATAAGTATATCTTGGGACTTGATTATAGTGGAATTGACTATAATGTATAAAGTTATCCTATGTAATGCTATCATATAATATTGGTGAGTTAGAGTTGTATGGAGTGATGTTTAACAGTGATGAATATATAGCAAGAGGCTTTCCACTTTGCCTTTTTCTAGGCACTTTCTTTAATTATGTCTCTAGATGATGGATTGATGGCAATACCAACAAATCAGTTATGTGCCACACACCCAAATAAAAAGACCTATATAGCATCATACAGAACGGATGAATGAACGAACATACATTTTGTGCAGTGTAGCAAACTACCTCATACAACGCATACAAAGTACTGCAGTAAGTCATACCTGTGCAAATCTGTGATGATTGAGTGTGCACACGAATTGCTCTGACATTTCAGTAATTATTGAACAGTCAGAACAGGTTTGACATCTGCCACTGAGGGCTTTTCTAGTGCAGGTTTAACGCTCAGTTCTCCTGAAGATTTAGCATTTGCCGTTAAGACTTTTTCCGGTGCACCTTTAACGTCTCCTGATTTACCCTTCTCGCCATTTTCCTCCCGCTTGGATTGACTCCTATTTAATTTGATGAACTCAAGGCACTGTCGAATGATTGTCAGAACCGTGAAATGTGTCTCAAAGTCGTTCTTGATGACAGGTGGATGGCGAAGGTTGGGCCCATTATTGTTCCAGGTGTAGTTCTCGATGAAGTAGACACAATCTGTTCTGGCCCTGAATGAAACCTCTCGTATGAGCTCTTCAGCTTGTCTTGCTGATCTCATGGCCTTCTTGAAAGTCAATACAACAATCAAATTCAGACCTGTTAACAAGTGCTCGTCAACAAATATATTCATCTTTGCTAACATATGCTGAGTAAAAGATGGTAATAGCAAGGTTTTCGTAGATGTGGAAGAAAGAGATTAACATTAGACTCTGAAAAGAATCTCCATGAACATTTGCAATACCCATACTTGATTCTAACACAACTACACAAGTATGGGTCAGAAATGGTTATCTTTCAGGACATTTATAGACAAAATATTTCAGACTGGTTCATGGTTTCGAAAAATATGCATATTAGCATATATCAGCACATCTTCTTTGCCCGTGTATTAATAACACAAAGCTCCATCAAACAGTCAATATTTGGTAACTGCTGACGGTCACACCTGAACACAAAGATGACAACATGACACCAGGGGACCAGTCCAAATGATAGCAAATCTCTATCAGAAAACTATTCAAAACTGACAATCTAATTAACCATCAAGTGTCCACAAATCAAACCTACAGAAATTACCATTCCTTGCCTTTTACCTACATGGTAGAAAATTGCATCTATTTCTTAAGCAATCACAATTCACAACTATCCTACATTGGACGATGTGAAATCGCATCATCTTCTTTCTTCTAATGGCATAGCAATATAGCATTGTCTAAGCATCCGAGATATCTACGCAAAATTATACTACTAACATTTTTTTTTTTGCAAACGCGCAAAAGGAATACTACTAACATAGTAAATGAGATATTGAGAATAATGCTTCAATGCTACTGTTGCTAAGTTGCCGAGTTCTAGAACCTTCTTGAAGCCGAGAAGACTAACCTTTCGCCCTCACGGCGGCGGAGATCTCCGGCAGGCGCTTCACGGCGGCGTTCCGCTCCTTCGCGGGCGCGTCACAGCGCAGCGCCAGCACCACGCACTCCGGGTTCCCCCCGCTGATCGCCGCATCGATGTCAGCCCTCGTGGCCCTCGTCGCCTCGGGGAGCGGCGGCGCGTCCAGAAGCTCCACCACGGCATCGTCCGTCCCCGCGTCACCGCCATCCCCGGCCACCGCCGCCTTCACCCTCCGCCGCTTTCGCGTGCCGTCGGACCCGCCGCCCGGCGGCGACGCCTCCGCGCGCAGCAGCAGCGGGCCTTCCTCGGCCGCGAGCGCGCGGCACGCCGTGTTCACCAGCGAGCTCTTCCCGTGGGCGCGGAACCCCGTGATCAGCACGGACGGCGCCGGGGCCTCGGCGGCGTCCTCGCCTTCGCCCTCCCCCTCGACGACGCCGTCCTCGTTGCTCGCCACGAGGGCGGCGACGGCGTCGCGTATCTCCCGCCGGAGGGAGGCGACGGCGTCATCCCGCCGGAGCCCCGCCGCGACAATGAGTGCCAACGCGCCGGCGGCGGTCGCGGCGGCGATCTTGAGGAGGAGGGGAAGCCGCGGTATGTGCATCGAAAAGAAGGGAGGGACCCTTTTGTAATATGGGATTTTTCCCAGGGCTTGAAGTGGATAAATTATGTATTTGTTGTACTACTATCGCAGGTTTGCAGTTCCATGGAGGCACAGCGGCAAAGCTTTTGCGAAGATTTGGAGGAGATTTCCATGGAGGCTTTTCGACGAAGCTGCATGACGAGCAAGAATGGAATGTCGGGGAATGCGTCATTTGTACTAACCTGCAGTCTACAAATTTTGATAGCTGTGGTATTATACTTATGGTATTTACAATACATGATGAGTGGCTTTGTACATTTACTTTGGATCCGAGATTATTAAAGGTGTATATACGTATCATATTAAAGGTATAAAAACTTTGGCTTAGATTGTAGTTTGAAATCATATTATTTTTTTTAGAGAGAAGGCCTCACGTCCCGGCTTTTTTTAAAAGCCACATATGGCAGAGTCATGACATGGGGTTACCCATTTTTACAAGGGAAACACAGGATGACACCAGCAAGTGAAAACACCTAGATAAAAGCAGCAAACCTCTCAGTCTCATACAAAAGGGCGAAACAGGATTAGACATAAGATAAAACAGGCACCAACACAAAAGGACATTTGAAATCACATTGTGCGAACATAGCTCTCATCAAAGTAACCTAGTGTGCGAAGCTAATGCACAAGGAATCACAATGTGCGAACAGTTTCGTCATTATGGTTGTTTTGACCCATTGAAACCGTTATGTAGTGAGGGGATTTACATCCTCTACTATAATAGCACTACCATTATAAACACTGACATGTGGACAATAGGAGAGTGGAACCCATATACCAGTGGTGACATTATGCTAGAGGACCCTCACCCGTATTGAAGAGGTATGTCCTCGACAATGGTTTTAGTCATGTGGACTCTCATGTTTAAGAATAGTTGTATTGTAATTGCATTTAGTTCTTGTGTTTCAAAAATGCAATATAGCTATGAAATATTTATGGTGATTTATGTTTTATCCATGTTTTCAACTTTAGCAGAGATTTTACTCCTATTTTTATAACTTTATGATATTGCCCTTATTTTTTTCAAATTAAACATATTAATTGTTATATAAGGGATTCGATATTAATTGTTAACTGCGGAACTCCTGGTGCGCCTGCCCCGAAGGCGATGGAAGAAGCTTTAGATGAAGCCCTCCGGGAGGTTCTTTGCTCTGCTTGTGGTGTTGTATGGGCAAATGTTGTGCCGCATCGAACTTTTTTCTTCTGCTCACATGGAAAGAACTTGTGCCTTTTGATGGCGTTTAGCCTCGCTATTCGCTAGGACACGAAAAGGATAATCAGATGCGGTGATGCTCTCTTTTCAGGCCTACCGGGTTGCGAACCAAAATGGCAATAGCTTAATATGTGCTTCAATTCCTCACTGAAAAATTATAATTGAACATGACTCTCCATATTTGTGATGTCACATGGGATTTTCAATGTCTGAAGATTTTTATTTTTATTTTTTTAAAAAAAGGTGCATAAACAATCTAACCAGTAGACTTGCCATACTTTTACGCTCATATATATTCCAATCAGGGTACGGCAGTACAAATTCTTGCTTCGAACAATCACCTTGAGAAGAAACCCAAGTCGACCAACACAAAAATGCTGGACAAAACGCCACTGGTCAAAACAGGAGTGTATTATTGAGACATAATCGACCCTAGAGGATGCACCTTATTTGTGTTAGATTGATGCAACCTCCATTGAGAGACTGCATCTAGTGCACTACCACGGGCAAGTGCTTCAGTGCTTCCGTCGAACAGATGGGATGATCACAGTTGAAGTGCCTTCAGGCCTTTCATTAGTGCATCAGTATGCTCTGGCTTGCCCACTGAAATACGAATATATCCCTTTAGTTCCTTCTTGTCATAGTGGCGGATCATCACTCCCATCTTCGCCAGGTCTTCCTGAAAAATGTTTTTGAACAAAATTATGTCATATAATGCTGCAGGCATTATATTGTTTAAACTAAATCATCAGCATTTCCTTTCAAAATCATCAGCATTATATAACAATAACTATATTTTGACTTCCAGGTTGACATTTTACCACCTAAGAATATAACAACAAAAGCAGTTATTACATTGTACCACAACAAAATACAGCAGAAACTTGTACTCCCACCATCCCAAAATATAAGCATTTTTGGATCTCGACACAGTCTTCGAGATGCTACTTTAACCAACAATATCTATAAAAATAAAATGTTTTAAATATAAAAAGAGTTACATATTATGATAGTTTGATCAATGATAAATCTAGCAACATCAATTTTACATTATTGATCTTTTTTATTTTTTTTGCTATTAATAGTTAAAATTAAAAATGGTTGACTTGACACTATGCTAAAAATGTTTCTATTTTGGGACGAAGGGAGTAACATATACTACCTCTGTAAACGTATGATGTTGGTTAGTTCAATTTTGAACTAACCAACTTCAAACCAAAAGAAATGGAGGGAATACTAACAAGCAGGGCAAACCTTTATTTTCTTTGCATCTTTGCCTGATGTGACCTCGCAGAGAATAAAGTTAGAGTGGCTGGGAAATGGTTTTAGGAATGGTATTTCTTTGAGAAGATCGTACAGCCTGTCCCTCTCTTGTAGTAGCAGATTTTTCACTTCCTTCAGTAATGAAATGTTCAACAGAAGCACAGAGTTAGCAGATGCCAAATTACTAAACAAAAATTTATTTATAATATGTTTCCAGAGCACATACCTCTAAATAAGTCGGGTTCTGCAAGGCAGCACAGGCTGAAACTTCTGCTGCTACAGAAACATTATAGGGCTGCTTAGCCCTCCATAAATACTCGATTATGCTTAGAGGAAATGCTCCGTAACCCACACGGAGTCCAGCTAAACCTGCATTATCAATAATTTGTAATGGGGTGTCATTTTTGGTTCATAATTGTGTGGCAAAAATGCCTTCAATGAATCAGCTAGACAAAGCCATGCTAGTAACCACTAAAAATTAGCATGATTCAGTAAAATGAGTTGGCAACATAAGAAGAATTGATTATTTTATTAACTGCTCCCTTAGTAATGCCTGGACATCACATAATAATGCAGCAGCACTAAAAAAAACTATCTAACGAAAAATAGAAATTCTAGTACAGATCAGTGATTTCCATGCAGTACTATGAGAAAACGGGTGAGGTTTTTGGATTTTTCAGAGGATATAGCCCTGTGCAGACCAGAGAAGAAAAAGGCAAACAGAAACCACAGACCTGCTCGTTTGCTAAATGTCCGAAGAACAATCAAATTATCATGCTTCTTAACCCATGACATCCTTGTTTGAAGACTCGAAAACTCAATATATGCTTCATCCAGCACTACAAGTATTGGAAGATCAAGGATCTTTAAAAGATCCTCATCATTGATTATGCTGAAAAATAGAATTGAGGTAATTCAGCGAAATACTAAGATACAGAATCTGGACAACATACAACCAAAACAGCCCCATTCTCGCATGAGAAAGATGTACCTGCCATCTGGGTTGTTCGGAGATGTCAGAAATATGCATTTTGGCTTTTCCTGTTCAACCACTTTGACAATCTGTGCAACGTCTAGAGAAAAATCAGGAAGTCTCGGTACTACATAAGAGTTCAAATCAGGATTACATTAGAGGGTGGTAACTGGCATGTCAAACAGTATAAGAAGTGAACACCGAATTAAGACATTACAGAAGGCTCAGTAAATAGAAGTACAGCTCAAGAAAGAACTACCTACCCTTGATCACAAGTGCACCATTGACTGACGCATCAAACTCATACATCGTAAAAGTTGGAGGGCAATCAACAATTTTGTCACCTGGTTCGAGTACACATCTGCATTTTCACCATTCAAACTAGGCTATTACTTTTTTATTAAAAAAAACTAGGCTATTACTCAACTCGGATACGAAAATCTCATGCAAAAAGCAGGTATAAAACAAGCTACATGCTAACCTCATTATTAAATCAATTAATTCATCTGCACCACATCCAGCAAGTATGTACTCAGATTCAAGACCAGAATCTTCAGCAAGAGCAGCACGCAACTGACGGCTTTCAGGATCAGGGTACACATAGGGAAACTTCAAATTTCCTAATGCTTTAGCTACCTGTATAAAAGAGATATGCATTAGATGGAGAGAAGGTATAAATCATGTACAATGAGAATCCAGCCCTTCGTATGCTCATACAAAGATCTGTTAAATTTTCTGTTGGAAGTTCAAAGATAGCTAGTGTTTCTAACATGCCACTTTGAATTGATTTATAATATGCTAGTACTATTTTGAATTTGAATTATTAGGATTCATTCTTAATTTCTTATAACACATGGTTCATGTTGACATGGTCAAACTACTGTTTCTTAAGAATGTCTTGTTTCAAGTATTAGAGGTAGATGCTACTCTTGTTTGGGTATTACAAGAAACTCACCTCCGGAGGTGGACCATATGGATTTTCATTTGCATCCAACTTGATTATATCCTCTGGTTTACGCCCAAGCCGAGCGGACAACACCTAGCAAGGAGAGTTCTAAATTTCAGATAACAGCAAAACCACTATAAACTATAAGTGGCGCATCACAAAACCAACAGTAAGCTTGGTAATACTACTATATAAGCTCAGTAATCTAAGCTGTACTGCGCGTCTTTCACAATACAGAACCAAACAGCCTCGGGGACCTCGGGGGCATTTCCACAAACACCTCGCGGGCACGGGAAACGGTGCAGCGTTCTCAACAAACTCAACCAACAGTGGGAAAGAGCGCCGCTCCTACCTCGAAGGGCAGGATGGGCTGGTACGGGGCGAGGCTCCTGAGGTGTTCCCGGATGAAGGAGGCGCCGCTCGGTCCCCTCTTCGTCTCAGCCGCCGCCACCGCCGCAGCAGCGGCAGGCTCCTCCACGGAAGCGGCCGACGCCATGGGGCGGAAGGATACCCTGGACGCGGCCGGGCGGCGGCGTCCCCCCTCACCGCCGACGAAGTGGGCGGCCGACCGGTGCGGGCTCTGGATGCGGGCTCGGACGCTGAAATCCATCAACGAGTCGAGGCCGCCGAAATTGGGAGGTGCGGCGCGGGCGGAGTGTGTTTTCAGGTGGCCACAGCTCGTGTCACCACGGAGGGCCAAGAGGAGAGGAGTAGGAACGAGATTCGCGGGGCCCACGCGCGCGAACGCCTCGAGATTCGTGCCAAGGAGTCGGGTCGACGTCGACCCACTCCCGTTTTTTGGATAGAGACGCCGACGCCGCTCGCGTTTAGGAGTGGCCGTCATCGCGCCGCCGGTCGCCTGGGCGTTGTAGTCGCCGCCGTCGCGAGTCGCGAGCGACACACGGCGGCGTTGTTTCGCTCGCGCGCGCGCGGCGCGTGAGCTACGCAGACCAGCTCACCAGCGTCCCCCGCGGACGAAGCCTTGCTGAGGCGGCGGCTGGTTGCGGAGGGGACCAAAGCGTGACGCGCGCGGGCGTGTTTGATGTTGTTACGCGAACCTATATTGGCGTAATGCGTGGGGTACGCATACGATCCAAAATCCAATCATCACGTGCGTGTGCGTGGAGCTGAGGTCGTTGTCCGGTGTCGCTTGTCGACCGAGACACGGCGCACCGCGCACCGACTGGATGGATTCTGTGTGCACGGCGGTCGGCGGCGATACATATGGCGCCGGCACGATGGGAGCTAGCTAACACGGAACCTAACGGATCGGTGACTGGATTTGGGGAATGGGCTTCTATAACTCCAAGTGCATGCGTACTCGTTTGCTTCTCGGAGGAGTATCAATCAAAAGGTTTGTACTTCCTCGTTTCACAATGTAAGTCATTCTAGCATTTCTCACATTCATATTGATGTTAATGAATATATATATATATATATATATATATATATATATATATATATATATATATTCATTAACATCAATATGAATGTGAGAAATGCTAGAATGACTTACATTGTAAACGGAGGGAGTACAAAATAAAATTTGTGATACCATTGATACAAGAGAGCTTTTATGATGCTTGCGAGCTACTTATAGGTATTGAGAGGTAAAGTAATATGGGCCATTGATCAAAAGAGTGGTAAGATATGGAATAAAAAATATCGTAACTCATGGTGGTGGAGTAATTAACTATATAAAATATGGGCATTTTGAGTGGATCGAATATCTGGCTCCATTGCTCGGTGCCATTCGGTGGAAAAAATAATCATGTGTTTAATTTGGGCATTTAATAGATCTCTTGGGAAAAAATAAGTTGTGTCTTATTTCTTCTACCTTATCAGTTTGTTCTTGTTCTAGGGTTGAAAGTGGTTTACTGGAAAGAAACAAAGGGAAAGGCACCACATGGTTGAGGATTCAATATAGGACAAGATCGGATGGTTAATGGCTAAGCGATTCTCATCAGGTAAGATCTCCTTTACGTAGATAGTTCATAAATTATGTTGTATAAGGGACTGGAATGAGATTTCCTTCTATGTTTTTCTTCTACGGTTTGGACGGTGCACTCGCAAGGAGACACCGTGGAAGCTATGGCAGGATCTAAGTGACACGAAGACACGAGAATTAAAAAGAGAAGTTTTGATGCGTTCTTGGGAACAAAACACAAATATAGAGAAAACCATACAAACGAGAACTTTTATACTAGTAACGTGTTATTTGGAATAAAACAAAAATATATAGGAACCATGTGAATGAGAATCTTAGAGAACGTGACGTATATCTAGAGGAAATGACGCAAATAAGAACATGTACGTCAATACCAGACAAACGACTTAACTATAACCTACGCTGTACCGATTTAAATCTAGAGACCGTTATGTCCTTTTCTCTCTACTAGTAAAATCATTTTTTTTATCCTTGGTACCTGTACCAATGCTTTAATGAAGTGATTACACTCGACCATTTTCGAGACTGCTTTCTGCTAGCCATATTCCTAAATATACATGTCATTCACTAGCATTGATTTTTTACTCTCTCTTTTTAGAATGTGAACACCGTAAACATACAGATTCAATCCACACAGCCAAAAAAGAACATAAACAAATTCAATCAACGTTATTGTTCATAGCAAATTTTTGTGTATTTTGGTGTGTATTGTGTAGATTGAACTTTACATTCTATGTATTGTATATATATGTTTGTGAAGTGATATGTTTAATCATACATGTCATATATGATATTGGTAATATTTTTTAGATTTTACTGTGATTATTTAAATAATACACAAGTGATAAGTGTGCGCGAAGTTGTAAATACACTTCCGTCTGGAGATTCAAAGTCCTCTGAAAATATACAGACCAAGTGGACACTGCAGCTGCAGGGCGAGCATGCATGCAGGCCAGCAGAGAAAATGGCTCCGTCAGCGTCTGTGTTACAGACTTAATGCCGTGTGTTTTTTATTCATTGTCCCTTCTCGACTCTGAAGTTAATATCGTGATATGTACATTTGTGATTTGTTAGTTGTCCACTGAAGAGCGATGCAAATGGAAATGGCCGGAACAGGATGTAATTGATTAAGAACTCAACGAGCAATCATCAGCCAGAAACCGAGCTCAACGCCTGAATTATGTTGCGACTGTCCCTAATTAAGCTTGCATTGATAAATTAAGTACTCTAGCTAATTTAGTCACAAACTCTCTCGAGAACGAGAGGAAACCTCAAGGCTGGGTGGGCATGTTCGTCCTCTCCAAACTGATCCGGACGATCCACCTGCTCCGTCGTCCGGCCCCAGAAGCTCCCGAACCAGAAGAGACCCTCTTGCTCGATCAGCGCCTCCCACACGCCGCCGCCGCCGTCGTTGTCGTCGACGGCGAAGCACCTCTCCTTCCACCACCCCTCGTCGTCGTCGCCGCCGCCTCCGTTGATCCCGCCACCGAATGCGCCTTGGAATAGATCGTCGTCGTCAAATAGCTCCTCCAGCTGCTTCGTCACGCCTGCAGCCGGGTCGACCGTGCTGCAGCCTCTCTTGGCCGCCGCCGCCGCCGCCGATGATGATCTTCTCCCGTGCCATCTCCGGAGGATGATCCTCTTGGACTTGACGACCACCTTCTTGGGCAGCCTGACGAAGAGGAACACGGTGATCTGCAGCACCAGGCACGGGCAGCAGCAGCACACCACCAGGCAGTCCATGGCCACCAGCCCGGTGGCCTCGGCCGCCGCGCACGACGACGACGACGAAGACATCGGCGGCGGAAGCCGGAGACAGATCGATCACCGTCTTTTGGACAGTGGATAGGAGGAGGAGAAGAAGAGATCGATCGAGCTTAGCTATTAGCTATAGCTAGCCCATGCCTGACTGCATCGTGGCTAGCGTGCCTGGAGGAGTGAGACGGAGGTGTTAGTTTAGGTTGCTTGAGAAGCTCGAGTGGCTTGACGGATCGATCTCGTTGATTCTTTCAAGCCAACTCATTGCTCATCTCCCTTAAACAGGCAACTAACAGCTAGCCTAGATTGGCGTTTCTTGTACTGAAGTTTTGGTCTTTGGAGCTAATAAGGCATGCACGGAAGCCACGCACGCGTCGGGTAAAGCCACGCATTTCCCGTGAATCTTAACGAGCGTTTTCTGCTGGTAATGGCATGATGGCCCGTAAAACGGTTTCTCTCTTCTAATTCCGAAACATTTAATCATGTTTAACTATTTACCACTCGTTGTTTATAACATGTGGATACTCATGTATTTATAACATAATATGTGGGTCCATTAAGAAATTTTTAGTTGCTATATATTTATAAGAGTGATAAATAATTAAATATCTCTCTAAATCTCTTCATCAGCTGAGGCTTGGATAAAGTAGTACTACATCGTCAAATAAAAAAGAATGCGGTTTGAAAGCTGCTGTTAGACTAAAAATTGGCCAATGATATAAAGATTATGGACCATATGATGTGGTTGCGTGGGGGAGAGATCAACTTTTTCTTTTTAATTTCGTTCAAACCTGTTTTTAACAGAAAATAGAAAACCATAAGGCATCCAGGCAAAGTGAAAGACAGAAGACGATGGCAAATGCAGATGCGCCGATGGCAAACTGGGCAGAGCTGCTAAAAAAGGTTCATAACCTTGAGACGCTAACAGGTAACAAGTTTAATACCACAAATTCTGTTGTTTCAATTCCAGATAAGACTCTTGCTACAAAATTTTCTAAATTAGGGGTTTTTCTAGGAAAAAATGATTTAGAAATAAAGGAGTCCATTAACCAGATTAAAATTTCAGAAGTGGATAGATTTGCTACTCTTTATAGTACTGCTGTAGCGTCTACTAGTAATTTTACTAGTAATTGTTAAAATTGTCTTCTCTCCAGCACTTATGTAGTGATTGGCTAGAAGAGGCTGAGAGTAATGACGATGAGTCTATGGATTCTCAGGCCATACCTCGAATGAGGAAGATTTCGACCAAAGTCAAACATAAAGTGGTATGTCCTCTTTTGACTGGTTCAAAAAAGAAAGCTAATAAGTTTAAGAAATAAAAGGAATATTTTGGAATAGTTGTGGCTTTGGTGATGCATCTAAATTTAGATTTATATCTGAATGTGTTAAGGAGCAAAATTTGGATTTTATTGCCATTCTTGAGACTAGAAAACCATCATTCACCCCTTCAAATCTTAAAAACCTTTGTGGTGGAAAAGATTTTCTTTGGCATGAGAAACCTCCTATCGGGCGATCAGGAGGAATACTTTTAGGAGTAAATTTAAATGTTTTTGATATAGGTGAAATTTCAGAAGGGGACTTCTATGTGAAGTTTCTTCTAAGAAATAAAGAGGATGGTTTCAAATGGGTTTTAATGGCAGTATATGGTGCTGCTCAACCCGAGTTAAAAGAACAATTTTTGACGGAACTAGCTCAGACTTATGGTAAGGAGTCATACCCTCTATTGGTAGGGGGGACTTTAATATCATTAGATCACCCGAAAAAAAGAATAATAATTCTTTTGACTCTCGTTGGCCTTTTCTTTTTAATGCGGTCATCAATAGTCTCAATTTGAGAGAGATTGATCTTTCGGGGAGACAATTCACCTGGGCCAATAACCTCAAAAATCCAACTTATGAGAAGTTGGATAGAGTGTTAATGAACACTGACTGGGAGCAAAAATATCCTTTAGTTACGTGTCAAGCCTTACCTCGAGCCATTTCAGACCACTCTCCAATTATACTGAGATCCGGATCGCATGCACATTTTGGCAATCAGCCGCCATTTCGTTTTGAATTAGGCTGGCTAGAGCGGGATGGATTCTTTGAGATGGTAGCCAAAGAGTGGCAAAGCATAAACAAGGGAAGGAATCCTATGGAACGTTGGAAACACAAGATCGTCCACCTTAGGCAACATTTAAGAGGTTGGGCGCAAAGTTTAAGTGGCACATATAAAAAACAAAAAATAAAGCCTTTAGCTTTAATTGACACACTAGACAAAAAAGCCGAACACATAACTCTCTCCAACACAGAGTTAGCTTCGTTGAAGCAGGCCAAAAATGATTTGGCAAAACTGTTAAGGGAGGAAGAGTTGTATTGGTACCAGCGATCTAAGACAAATCATTTACTCCAAGGGGATAGTAATACTAAATATTATCACTTGATAGCCAATGGTAAACATCGTAAGCAGATGATTTTCCAGCTGGAACAAGAGGACACTATAATAATGGGTGATGGGAATCTCAAAGAATACATCACCAATTATTATAAAGGATTATTTGGTCCTCCAGATCATAATCATGTATCCATGATAGAGGGATGGACTGATGATATTCCTCAAGTGTCCGACTTGGAAAATGACATCCTTACTGCTGAATTTTCAGAAAAGGAAGTCAAAGAGGCAATTTTTTAAATGGATCATAACTCCTCCCCAGGTCCAGATGGCTTTCCTGCAGAGTTTTATCAGGTCTTTTGGGAGATTGTTAAGAATGATCTCATGGCTCTATTTAGAGAATTTCATAAAGGGACATTACCCCTTTATAGCCTAAACTTTGGGATCATCGTGCTACTGCCAAAAAAGGCTGATGCAAAACAAATTCAACAATATAGGCCTATTTGCCTACTGAATGTCAGCTTTAAAATTTTTACAAAAGTTGGCACCAATAGGATTACAACGGTTGCTCACAAAGTCATTCGCCCAACCCAAACGGCGTTTTTGCCATATAGAAATATCATGGAAGGGGTGGTGATTTTGCATGAGACTGTCCATGAGTTACACACAAAGAAAATGGATGGTATCATATTCAAAATTGACTTTGAAAAGGCTTATGACAAAATTAAATGGCAGTTCCTTCAGCAGACATTACGAATGAAAGGGTTTTCACAATCGTGGTGCAATTGGATTTCCAACTGGGTTGAAGGAGGAACTGTAAGTGTCAAAGTCAATGATAATGTAGGAAAAAATTTCCGGACATACAAAGGCTTGAGATAAGGGGATCCAATGTCCCCAATTCTTTTTAACATAGTGGCTGACATGTTAGCCATTCTTATTGAAAGAGCCAAAGCCGATGGCCAAATTAGAGGGATAATTCCACACTTAGTGGATGATGGTTTGTCCATTCTCCAATATGCCGACGATACAATAATATTTCTTGAACATGATTTTGAACAAGCAAAAAACATGAAGGCCATTCTTTGTGTATTTGAACATCTCTCGGGGCTGAAAATAAACTTTCATATAAGTGAAATTTTCTGCTTTGGGGGAGCCAAGGAAATGGAGGACCTATATATTTAACTGTTTGGTTGTAATTCTAGTTCCTTTCCATTCAAATACTTAGGAATCCCCATACACTATCGAAAACTCAGAAATTCTGATTGGAAATGTGTGGAGGATAGGTTTCAAAGAAAACTTAGCACATAGAAGGGCAAAAACAGCTCCTATGGTGGGAGATTGGTTCTTCTTAACTCGGTTCTTTCGAGTCTTCCCATGTTCATGTTATCCTTTTTTGAAATACCTCGAGGTGTACTTCAAAGACTGGATTACTACCGATCGAGCTTTTTCTGGAGTAGTGATAGCCAGAAAAAGAAATATAGGTTAACAAAATGGGATTATATATGCCGGCCAAAAGATCAAGGTGGACTGGGTGTCCTAAATCTTGATATCATGAATAGATGTTTGTTGAGCAAATGGCTATTCAAGCTTCTTAATGGTGATGGCCTATGGCAAAACCTTTTGCGCAACAAGTGCTTAAAGGGTAAACCCCTCTCCCACATGTCACACAAACCAGGAACATCCCAATTTTAGGCTGGCCTAATGAAAGTAAAAGATCAATTTTTTCAGTATGGATCTTTTAAACCTGGTAATGGGATGGAAATAAGATTTTGGGAAGACACATGGTTGGGCTTGCAACCTCTCAAATATCAATATCCTTCGCTGTACAATGTGGTCCGAAAAAGACATTCTACTTTGGCAGAGGTTATGAGCACAACACCGTCGAATGTTTCATTCCGACGATCAATTGTAGGACCAAAGTTAGTTGAGTGGAATGATTTGATCTCTCGACTAGCTAACATAACCCTATCAAATGAAAAGGATTGCTTTATTTGGTCGCTACATAAAAATGGCCATTTTTCGGTCAAATCCATGTATAATGCGATCATCAATTCCAATGTAAGAATCCACAAGAGGATTTTATGGGAGGTAAAGGTACCACTAAAAATCAAAGTATTTATGTGGTTTTTTCACAAAAAAGTAATCTTGACGAAAGATAATCTCATAAAGAGAAATTGGAGGGGAAACAAGCAATGTTATTTTTGTAATACACAAGAGATCATCCAACATCTTTTCTTTGACTGTCATATTGCACGTTTTGCTTGGCGATGTGTCTTTTTTGCCTTCAACATCCCCCCTCCCCATAATGCAAAAGATATTTTTGGTGACTGGCTAAGGGGAGTGCCTAGACCCACAAAAAAAATGATTTTGTTTGGAGCTAATGCTTTATATTGGTCAATTTGGCGTTGCCGTAATGATATAGTTTTTAATCATAAAAAAATGCCTAACATTATGCAGGTTATCTTCATGTGTTCCAATTGGCTCCACTCTTGGTGTATGATGCTTTCACAGGAACAACAGGATACTATGCGCAATGGTGCAACACGCTTGGAATTAGTAGCCAAGGAACTTTTATTCTAGTTTGGATGGCGTAGTACCTACAGAATTTCGTGATAGAATCTACGTGATTTTGAAAAAAAATATTATTTTAGTAGATCATATCATCGGCAGAAGTTGGGGGTTTGTCCCATCTCGCTTTTTTTAACTTTTCTGTTCACGTCTGAATTTTTTGGCTATGTGCCTACGGGCAGAGACCGGAGATGTAACCCATTTCCATTATCTTAAAAAAAATCCAGGCAAACTGAACAGCTGAGCGTCCATATTCTGATTACGCGAAACATCACTGATTCATGGCGAAATCTGAAGCTCATTTTTAAGGATTTACAACTGACCTGGATAGGATAAGGCTGTGCATGTTGGGCGAGGCCCAGCAGCGGCCAGTTTTTATGTTGGTTTGGGCCATGTTTACACCCAATTTCAACTTTCAGGCCAATTCCTTTGGGCCTCCTTAAAGTAGGATTTGCTTGGGCTTGATCGGCAGTATTTGCGACTGGCGCAGCACATCATCGTCTCAAGGAAGAAAAAGTTACATTTATCCATAATTAACAACAGCAGAAAGTAGAAACGGAAAAGGGCGGGGAGTATGGAACAAATGGTAGAAATAACTGCATCTACCTTGTGCCTGGACAAAGTCACAAAGACAAACGTAAAGTAGGAAATGTTTCATGGGAAACCACCTTGCATGTTAATCAAACAACACCAGTAAAGTCCCTGATGTATACATTTCTCAAGGTTAATTCGCAACCCTTGCATCTTCCTGAAATTTCCACGGATAGTATGACTACCAGCCATCACACTTTTGCTCCCTTTACATGTAGTTCTCCACTCGATCCAAACAAAAGCCATCCTTGCAGTTTCAGAAATGCAGACTTTGCTGTTTGCTCTCCCTCTTTTTTTTTTTCTGAACTTTTCTGCACCTATCCTCCTCTGATCCTTCGACACGTCACCATCATGGAGTAGTAGTAGTAGTTTTGCAAAGCGAGCTGACGCTTTCGACGAAACCTCTCAATATTCCATTCCTGCTCCCATCCCATCCCATGCTATGCTCGTCTGAATTCTGATCGTCTCCTCCCCAACTCCACGACGATCCCACTCAGCTGGTCCATTCCATCGATCAAACCCCCCACTGGATGCAAGAATGGCGGCCACTGCCATGCCGTCGTCGATGCCGCCTCCGCCTCCGGCGATCGCGACGTTCGCGGCGCCGCTGCAGCCGGACTACCAGGGCTCCGTCGCCGCCGCCGCCGAGGGGGCGGCGGCGGCGGCGGCGCGGGGCCACGGCGGCGGGGGCTCCATCGGCACGTTCTTCGCCGTGCTCGCGGCGGTGCTGGTGCTCACCCTGCTGTCCTGCGTCCTCGGCCGGGTGTGCGCGCGCCACGCCGACGGGCCCGACGAGCGGTACGACTGCGCCACGCTGGCGCGCCGGTGGTGCTGCTGGGGGTCGCCGCCGCCTCGCCGGGTCGCCAGGCGGCGGGAGGCCAAGCCCCCGTCGCCCGTGGTGGAGGAGGTGGCGCCCGCCGCCGAGCTGCCACCGCCGGAGCCATGAACTGGAGATCGCCGCCGCCTCAGCTTCCCAGGTTGTTCCAGCCTACTACACATCCAAGCTCCAAGCTTCCAAGAGGATCACACATGTACGTCAATGTAGTAGAGTTTGTAATCGTAAATGTTCTTTGAATCCTTCTGTTCTTCATGTTACCATTAGAAGTTCTTAGATTTCAGCCCCCCCCTTCCTTTGTACACTGATTAATGGATAAATTATACATTCAGTTCTTGATACAAACTTATGGATGTTCTATACCAAAGTTCATTTCTTCAGTTCTCTTTTTTCTTTTTTGAAGGAAACATGTCTTCAGTTATTGACTCTGTTTTTTTTTTAATCTCTGTGAGATATATAAGAGAGCTAATTAGTGGAGATCATCTGTGGACAGCACTAGTGATTAATAGCGTAATCAAGTTGTGGTGGGCTGGCGACCCCTCTCCGCTGTGATAATTAAGCTGGTTTAGCAGTGATTACATTTTCAGACAGACCTGTGCCGGAATGTTAGGTGTGCGCGCATGGCACGGTTGGTGATCACAATAAAGGATGTACGCCTACCCACCACATGGACCGCAGAAGAATTGTCCGTGTACGTACCAGACCACTACTACCAACCAGCTATCTATCCACGACCACATCTCTCGCTACATTGCCACTCTGCCAGTCTAATTCCACGCTACAATCATCATTCGGCGGCGGCGGCAGCAGCAGAAGCATCGCCGAGTTGGCTTCTCTCGCGGCTGATTCTGCAGGTACGAAAGATATCAACCTCGAAATGGGATGTGCGGTGTTGCTATCAAAATCGGTGCAGTAGAAGTCCAGGGTGACCAGAAGGCGGCGGTAGTTGACCAATGACAGCGACTCGGCAACAGCTGAAGCTAACATGGTACAGGATTTCACTTCTTGAGCAGAAGTCCAGGCTCTGCAGGCAGTTGGTTTTCATGGTAGGAGTAGTGGTAAGCATTATTACTGGAGTAGTATAGTACAATCTTCGGCAAGGTGTTGTGTTTACGGAATTACGGTCGGACAGTAGGACGACGGCCTGTCAATGGATTCAGAACCCAGGCAACAAGGTTTGCTCGTAACTGCCACGAGAAATGGCTGCAATCAACCAATGCTACGGCCCGGCCCATGCTAGCCGGGCGTTCTTCTTTCTCTTGGGCTATTTGCTTAGGTTGCCGGAATTCTGGGAAAACCTATCTGATGAACTTGTTTCAGATTTTCTCTCAAAAAAAAAACTTGTTTCAGATTTTACTTACTGTATTACTTACTGTATAAGGTAAAATGTTAATAATCTCCTGTCAGTTGTGTAAAACATTCCTAGGTCGATACCTATTTTATGTTTTAGATTGGGGCCTGGTTTAGTTCCCTAAATTTTTTTTCCAAAAATATCACATCGAATCTTTGGACACATGCATGAAACATTAAATATAGATTAAAAAAACTAATTGCATAGTTAGAGAGGAAATCGCGAGACGAATCTCTTGAGCCTAATTAGTCCATGATTAGCCATAAGTGCTACAGTAACCCACATGTGCTAATGACGAATTAATTAGGCTACAGAGATTCGTCTCGCGGTTTCCAGGCGAGTTATGAAATTAGTTTTTTTTATTCGTGTCTGAAAACCGCTTCTAACATCCGGTCAAACATTCGATGTGACCCAAAAATTTCTTTTTGCGAACTAAACATGCCCTGGATTCATTTAAGAAAGTGTGTATGGGCCTGTTTGGGGGAGTTTAAGATTCTGAGAAGCAGTTGGTTGGTAGCCAACTTCTGAGAATCTGGAAAAGCTGGGTTTTCCAGCTTCTAGCTTCTAGTTCATTTTCTGGATTCTACAACTACAGCTTCTCAGAATCTGGACCAAAAACTGGATTGTTTGGGAAGCTTCTGATTCTAGGAGAAGCTGCAACAGCTAGAAACTCCTCCAAATAGGCCCTATATTTGTCTGAAAGATACTCCATAACGTTATTATTTCATTAGTTGTTGCATTTGCACGGCAATCTTATTAATTTATTATCATGGAAATTGGCGGTCAGAGTTGAACGGCCTAATCTTTTCGCTTATACTTATATTTGGCAAAAATTTGAATTTATAGCATTAAATTTAGCTGATTTTGGGGTTTTTTTTATCGAAGTTTATTTTTCGACCTTTACTTTTAGATCGCTGATAACATGTATATACAAGTTTTATTCGCAAATTATTTTTTGTTTGTAAATATGCCGTTTATTCCTCGAATAAACGAAACAATAGGGCCGGAAGTCTTAAGACTATGCTAATGTAATATATATATATATATTTGGATAAAGGGAGGACGAATGGAGCACTTTTAAAAAAACGAAATGGATATATAGAGGAAGGACGTCCCTAAGCCTCTTGATTGCGTTTTTTTTAGAACAGATTGCGTGGGTTAACATGGTGCTTTTCTTTTGAACTTTCGTACAAAGTCGAATCCATTTTAGACTCTTTTGACATAAAAAAAACCGAAGATCGACAAGAGTGTAGATTATAATGATATGTCATCATGACCTCTACCAACAGGTTCTAATGGATGATTTTGGTGAATTTTGATAATATTGTCCATACTATCTATTAGTAAGTATAGTCACGGTTCCAAAAAAAAGTAAGTATAGTCACGGACCATTCGTTAATTTTGCTCTAGACCATTGTATATACATATCCTTTACTATTAAGGCAGTACTTCGCCACCTTAATTTTATACTCCCTTTGGATTGATATTTTTGGTCGTTTTAGAGATGTCCTCACAAGCACGAAATTGTTAAGGGTCCTATTTCCTATTAAATATTGTCGAGCATGGCATCTAAGCCAACACCAAATTGCTCTCAGTTGGATCAGTGCATGTATCATGGTGTCGGCAACCATGGGCACTTTCTCTTTGGCCACTCCCAATGAGTCGGCGGACATAAAGCCTTAATTATCGACCTCATACGATATGGAGTTCATGACTATGACCATGGAGTTGTTAATATGGATCTCCTCATCACTAGCCTTGTACATTGATTCAGAAGACATGGTTTATTGGTTATACTCTCGTTTGAAACCCTTAACATAGCTTGGGACATGTATACTCCTGCTTTTAAGTTATCTCGTGAGTATGCATGCACGTGAATGTAGCCGCTATGTCCCAAGACAGGTGCAACAGACGAATCACGGAAGTAACCGAGTCGTATGCGAGCCATGCACTACGTGTACATAAGAGTTGATTTGGTAAACAATAACGCTTGGAATATATAGGGACAAAACTTGTGAACCTCAACGGAAACACTATAGCGATAAAATTTACCATAGGCTGCCAATTAAGCTTAAACTACTAATAATATCAACTTGCATGGAGTAAGCCTCTAGTTAGAGTTACCGTTCCGTCTTTTAGTTATGCACAAGAAAATACTAAGTATTAAACTATAGTATATGATCCAAACCTTAATGTACAGGGAACTATCATGCTTAGCTAGAGACCTTTTTAGTATCCTACCACTTTCTTAATAACCTATTTACGGATCAACATGGTGAAAACATAAAATTACTCTCACTCTTGATCATGTAGCATATCCAATACGTTTCTTGTCATTCCCGCCATATATTACCCGATGGCCCCACTTTTTTTATATAATTTTTCATATTAACAATAACAAAGATAGAGAAAATGTATACCGTTTATTCCTCTCAGTCCAATCCTTCGAAGTCCCTCAAAATTTCTTACTCTAGGATACTATCGTATTCTGTTACATCCCACGTTAAATCCCACGTTAAGTACTTACTTCGTACGACTTTTATCATGTCTACCCTCACCGTTCATACGAATACTTCCTCCGGTTCAGGCTATAAGACTTTCTATCATTGTCCATATTCATACAGATATGTGTATCTGTATGAATATGGACAATGATAGAAAGTCTTATAGCCTCGAACGGAAATGGAAAAATACTACACTCCCGGTGAAAAAGTCACAAGATACAGTGAGAGTCCAGAAAGACACCGCGAGTACGCGCGCGGAAATCGCAGCAAAATACGGCCTTTCGCACTAGCAAACACGCTGAAAAGCCGCACGTTATCGCACGGGAAACGGCGCGCCTCGCTGGCCTGGCTGGCTTTGCTGGCTCCGCGTCTAGCTCGCGGTTGTGTGGAGTGGAGTGGACTCCCCCCTCGGTCGCGGAGACGCGGACGCGCGCGCTCGGTCGGAGCAGAGCCCAAGTCTCGCTCGCGCCGAGGCCGAAGCGAGAGCGGTCAGTCGCGCAGGCGGACGCTCGCGCACACGCACCCGCACCGCACCGCACCGCACCGCACCAACCAAACACCAGTCAGCACGCAGCCCACCCGAGTTGACAAACGTCACTCTTTGTCTCCCCCACCCCGCCGCGCTGCGCTTGCTCTCTCTCTCCCCGTCTCCGCTCGCTCACGACACAGGTCTCGCTCGCGAGCAAGCGCACGGAGAAGAATCGAATCGAAGCCATCCCGTGAGGGGAGAGAGAGAGGGGAGGGAGAGGGAGGAGGAGGAGAGAGAAAAAAGTGGGGAGAGGCCGTACCCTAGGGTTTCGGTCGCCGGCGAGGAGGCCCGCCCGCCCGCCGCCGCCGGGGGGGCCGCGGCGCCTAACCTGAGGTAACCGCCGCCCCGTTGCTGCTGCTGTTTCTGCTTCTGCGGCCGCGGGGCTAGGGTTTTCGCGCGGAAATTCGGGGGCTTCCGCGGCGGGGCGCCCCGGATCTGGCGGGGCTGGCGTGCTGTCGGGGGCGCTCCTCGCGGGAATTGCGGGCTCCGGGGCCGCCGCATTGCGGGGGGTTGGTGGAATTGTGGGGGGCGCTTCCTGTGCGCGCGGAGGCTGCTGCCTCGGACGCTTGGACTGGCTGCTGGGAAGTGCGGATTTCTGAGGAGATGTTCTTCCTGGCGTGTTTGGAGTGCTGCGGGGGCGGAAGATGGTTGAGGTTTTAGTGGGATTTGGCTCATAGGTCGCGATGGCTGCTCGTCCTCTAGCCTATATTAGGCCGCTTGCTTAGGAGGATTGTATTGGCGCGCGGTGACAGATTTGGTGGCCGTTTGGGAGGGCATGCAGCAAACGGCTTGGTGAAATTTAGTGTGTTTGTACTGCTCGCGATATTCTGGGCATAGAGATTTGATGGTTATGACGGGCAATGAAGGTTGGATCTGTCCTGACCCAGTAGCATGCATTCTGGATGGTTTAATCTCAACCTTTGGAACTTACTTCATGTTTGGGATAAGGCTGGGCATAAAACGGTCTAGGAACGGTCGGATTTAGTGTGTTTTACGTGGCAAAATGGTCTCCTAGATAATTGAAGCCTCAGAATGCAGTTATTTAATATCCGTTAACGTGTAGTGTAAATGTTGGGGCAGGTGATATTAATGTTCCTTATTCTTTAATTTTTAGCGATTCGTGCTAAAAATCTGATTGTGGTATATTTTCTGTGGCCCTGAAAATATTTGGTTCAATTATTGAACTCGAGGTACCTCAATAAATTTTAACTAGTGAACCTTTATCGGGTTACCACCAAATTTGCTGTAGAGATAAGATTTAGCACCCTGGCTGAATGGTTTAACTCCAGCTGGCAGGCTGGTGCTTTTCAATCAACTTGTTTGTTTTGTGATTGTGTATTCATAGAGTTTATTGGTTATCCATTTGAAGGGCTTAATCTGTAGTGTTGTATGCATAAAGAACAAATACATGGGATTTCTTTTTTATCTATACCATATTTAGAGGGCTATAGCACCTGGGTGATGCACAGAATAATCCTTTTTAGGTAGTGAAGTTTTTAGTTGTTAGCCGCACCCAGGCTGGTGGCTTCATTAAAATGCATTAAGCTTAAGTTTCTCATCCTCGGTGCTTAGGTTTGGTAAGGAAAAACCCAAAGCCATGTCCACATTGGGACTTTGGGGGTGTTTGTTGTATATAGAATATATATTGATCTGTTACATGTAAATTGTAGTGGACTGATTTAGGCCAATATTTTGAGAAAATATTACCATATGCGTTGAACTCTACGTAGTTTGTCTTAATTAACTTAGTAATTACTATTAACATAATAGAAGTAAGCTGGTTGCCTGCATACTTAGTGTCATTTATGTATATTTGGTCTTTTGATCATTGGACCTTGTATGTTCTACCTTTTAGCAGGTTTGTTTGAGCCTGTATACATGATATCAGCTTCCAGAAGGTGATTGCAGAGGGGGAGGATGGAAGAGGAGGAACACCGCGGGGTTGTTCTTGTTTGCAGCATCTGCGGTTTCCTCTTCGCTGTCCTTGGCCCTCTCAGCTTTTGGATCCTATGGGCTGTGAACTGGAGGCCGTGGAGGCTATATAGGTATGCTCGAGATTAGGCGTGCTTCTGTTGGCATCTAGCATTTGCATCTGTAGTCTGCGAGGTTGCATTATTAATCATACGTTATGTTTCCATAAATTTCAGCCAGCAGAGCGCATACAACAATGTAGATTTGGTATCATTATCACACTAACAACTGAAATTATTTATTATGTCTTTATTATGCTGCTAATCCAACACCACACCTTATATATTTTAAGCCTGCCATTCATATGTAGATTATGGAATACGGTCATGTAATTGTGTCTAACTACAATCACAAGTAGTGCCCTGAAAAACGTTGATGTTTTTCTATTCTTATTTCTTCTATGCATATTTGTTTATGTTGATTTGTTCCTGATGTTCTGAGAGCTGGATTATCTCATTAAGCTACTAACATTTTCGTTCTTGTTTTGTTACTCAGTTGGATATATGCAAGGAAATGGCCAGCATATGTGCAAGGACCTCAACTAAGCACACTGTGCAGCTTTTTCACTCTTTTTGCATGGCTTGTCGTTGTTTCTCCAATAACAGTTTTGTTAGTATGGGGAGGCATCCTTATTACTCTTTTGGAAAGAAACATAATTGGGCTAGCTGTTATAATGGTCGGTGTTGCTTTGCTTCTGTCATTCTACTCTATAATGTTGTGGTGGAGAACGCAATGGCAAAGCTCCAGTAAGTTTTCTACTGTTTACATGCTTTTATTTTCTAGGACATTTTGTGATGACTACTCAATGTGCTTGTACTTAGGGTCATGGTTTCATTAAACCAAATATTCTGATAAGTGGATGTTTATTCATGACTTCTAAGTCATGGGTTCATTAAATTTGATATTCTAATAGGCGATGATTGTCTAGGACTTCTCTGCTTATTTTGGGGGTCCAATTTGTTTCTAGACAATTGTAACTAGGAAATGGTATAAATGGAACATTTTGGCATACTCAAAGGAAAACTTTTAAAGCTTCACGGAGGATTAAAAATGCTAGTATGCTACTACAAATTTGAACTTTTCTCACTTTATAAAACTGCAATTTCTAACTCTTTGATTCATGTGGTATTTTGTATGTGCTGTTTCTGCAAAATTGGGTCGCTCTATCATCTCATTGTTCTTTATTAATATCTTACTGATGTTAACAAATGTTGGTTGTTGCAGAGGCTGTTGCTTATCTTCTACTCCTGGCAGTCGGTCTACTGTGCGCTTATGAGTTTTGTGCTGTTTATGTTACAACCGGTGCTAGTGCTTCTGAGCTCAATTCCCCATCTGGCTTCTTCTTTGGGGTATCTGCAATTTCATTGGCCATAAATATGCTTTTTATAAGTAAAATACTGTTCAATGGTAAAATTCTTATCCGTTATCTTTATTTGCTGAATTTCTTATCACCTGTAAATAAAAATTTGAGAAACATAACTTTTCATACATTACATGTACAGGAAGTGGATTCGATGTTGATGAGTATGTCCGAAGGTTGTACAAATTTGCATATTCTGATTGTGTTGAAGTGGCCCCTGTTTCATGCTCGCCTGACCCACCAGATCCTAGTGAGTTATACATGACAAAATCCAGCAGGTGACTTCACTACTTTTTCCTCTCTTAAATACCACATAGGCATATATGTTCCCCAAGTAACGTGCTTGTTCTATTATGCTGTTACTGGGGTAAGCAATAATTTCTTGTAGTTTTGGTAACATATCAATGCCTTAAAATGCAGGGTCTTGCATCTAGGGCTTCTTTACCTTTGCTCATTGATGGTTCTTGTTGTCTATTCCATCTTATATGGTCTGACATCAAAAGAAGCACGCTGGCTGGGTGCTTTAACTTCAGTTGCAGTAGTGATTCTCGGTAATGATTTGGCCTTGTATCTCTAGTTGTGCATGATGTATCTATTTCTTTGACATCTTATTTTCTTTTCTACAGACTGGAATTTGGGCCTGTGTTCATTTAGGTTTGAGCTTCTTAAAAGTCGGATGATAGCGCTATTTGTAGCTGGAACATCAAGGGTTTTCCTTATATGCTTTGGGGTGCACTACTGGTTTGTATTCATCTTTATGCTTTTATAGTTGAACATATTTATGATCTAGTACTTTGTGTTTACTAATTAATGTGTTACATTAGGTACCTTGGACATTGCATCAGTTATGCTTTTGTAGCATCTGTGCTTTTAGCTGCAGCTGTCTCTTGCTGGCTTTCTATTTCAAACCCCTCAGTTGCAAGGATAGATGCATTAAGAAGCACAGTGATAAAACTCCGAGAAGGTTTTCGAAGGAAGGGGCAAACTAGTTCTTCAAACTCATCAGATGGCTGTGGATCTAGTGTGAAGCGTAGTAGTGGCAGTGTTGAAGCTGGTCCTCATGGCAATGCTACTGATTCTATGTACAGAAGCAACTCACAAAGCGATGGTGTCAATTGGAACAATGTTCCTTTTGATCGATCGAATAGTTGTCAAGAAGGACAGAGCTCTGACAAGAACATAGATAGTGGACGTGCCAGTTTAGCCCATCGCAGTAATTCGTGCCTTTCTGCTGTAGCTGTACAAGACCCTGAAACTGCTGTAGTTTCAGCGGACAGGCATGGGGACCCAACTGCTTCACTCGTTGTTTGCTCTAGTAGTGGTTTGGAAAGTCAAGGCTGCGAGTCTAGTGGATCAGCTACTGCCTCGGGTAATCAGCAGCTATTGGATTTGAACTTGGCTGCAATTTTTCAGGACAGACTGAATGATCCAAGAATCACATCTATGCTAAAAAGGAATGGTGGACTAGGAGATGTAGAATTGGCTAATCTTCTTCAGGATAAAGGCCTTGATCCAAATTTTTCCTATATGATGAAAGACAAGGTTATGGACCCACGAATTTTAGCTTTGCTGCAGAGAAGCAGCTTAGATGCAGACAGAGAGCATCAAGATGATGTAGATGTCACTGGTACTGATTCAGATAGGTTAGATACAACTATTGCAAACCAGATCTCGCTATCAGAGGAACTTAGGAGAAGTGGGCTAGAAAATTGGCTAAATCTTTCAAGGCTGATGTTTCATCAAGTAGCAGGTTCACCAATACGTGCTTTTGTTGTTTTTACCCTAATATTCATCATAGAAACAGTTACTGTGGCTGTCCATCGACCGAAGCCCATCAAGGTTATAAATGCAACTCATGAACAGGTAAGTTTATTGCAAAGACAGTATAAAACTTTGAAATGTTGATTGTGTTGTTAATCAAGAGTGTCCTTTTTCGAATTTGGCAGTTTGAGTTTGGTTTCTCGATACTGCTTCTATCACCAGTTGTCTGCTCCATTATGGCATTCATTTGGTCCCTGTGTGCAGAAGAGATGACGATGACATCCAAACCTCGGAAGGTGATGTTGAACAAAAGAAATATATTTGTCGTATTAATACCAAGCACTTATTTTTTAATCATGGCAGGACAAGTCCTTTTGCTTCTTCACTAGACATTTTGATATGTTCTGTCCTCCTTAACTCGTCTACAAAATATCAAATCTGATTACAATGTGTGCTTTATCTTACTTTGACCATGTAGTTGATTTTTTTTTCCAAATCTTTGTGGATTTTCAGCTATAGTGACTTTTCCTTTCTTTTCCCATCTACAGTATGGCTTCATCGCATGGTTGCTGAGTACTTGTGTTGGTCTACTTCTATCTTTCTTGAGGTATACATGTTTGTTATTTAATATTTAAAACTTCACTTAGTTACTACTGCATTTTGCCTTGTGTAAATCCTGGAGTACTCATTTGTTTTCCTTCCCTGCTTTGGTGTCTTGCTGGTTTGACTAGAAGTTTCACATGGGTATCAAATGATACATGCACAGCATGATAGCCATGTCCACTTGTTTCGTATATTCTACACGAGTACATTTTATTGTATAGGTCTGTTTCTATAATACTGTGTCTCTGCCTGGTTCATTTGCTGCACCACCTTGTGCTTGGAATCTTTTTATATTGGTGGAATTGATGATGTGTGTTATTATTAGCATTAGTACGAATAAATGTCATCGAGTCATTCTTTTGTTTGCAACAAACAAAAGAGACCTATCTATTTTCATGAAGATAACCTCACCACTTGTTATCTGATCACGGTACAATTACTTGTTAAGTTCTCTATGCACAGCTCATTTTGATTTGATGTACATAAAATTATACTCTGACGTGCTTTGCGCTGCTATATGGTAGTCTTGTCTTAGACCTCCTTTGGGACAGCTTTTAGCCAGCTTTTGAACAGAAAAAAGCTAGCAAACTTCTCACACGGCTAGCTCATCCCAGGAGTTGCTCACAAAAGGAAGCCTATTCATGAAGACAAGGAGAAGCTCTCATTTCCTTGCTCCTCCATGGCTTTTGTGGGATTTGTTTGAGTAATTTACCCACCTTTGCCATCATACCCACTGCCAGCGCTCAGCCTGAAAACTCTTACTTGATCCCCTTCCATTCCATTAGCCTACTCAAGGTCCTGATCATCGTTGGATCCACCTTGAGCTCCTGGTTGTCACAGCCTCTAGGTCCCAATCGCTAACACAGTACCGCCACCTCAAGCTCCCTGTCGCCGTCACCTCCACATCCTAGTCGCCACCACCGCCTTGAGCTCCCCATCTTTGTCACCTCCAGGTCTTGGTCAACACCACCATCTAGAGTTCCTGGTCACTGCTGCCTCTAAGATTCCAGTCATAGCTGCTGCCTCGAGTTCCTAGTATGCAAAGTTTTAGCTTTAAGTGGATTACTCCTTTTATCTGGATAAGGTGTCCTAGCTTGCTAAAATGTGCTTCTTGATTATTCTATTGTTCCTGTTTTGACAATTGACATATTCACAGCATCTTGCATATGCCTTGTTATGCATATGTATGACTCTCTAGCCACTAGATTTTTATAATCATTGATTCATTTCATTGGGGAAGTACTTACACTTTTGTCTGAAATACTATCTCTGCCATTCTGCAGCAAGTCATCAGTTATTTTGGGTTTGTCACTCACGGTCCCACTTATGGTGGCTTGTCTCTCATTTGCTATTCCCATATGGATGCGTAACGGTTACCGTTTCTGGATTCCGGGAGGGGAGCTTGATAGCCGTGAAAATATCCGCCAAGCTCCAGGAAAGAAAGAGGTTTGTTGTTTTTGTTAATTCAGCAGCAGGACACCCTTTTGTTTATATATTTGGATATCCAATAAATGTCTGTATAAGCTATTTGCGTAGTTGTAAGGGAAGTACTGCAACCAGTATCATCTTACTATATGGCCTTATGTCAATATACTGTTAACAACTTCTGGATGAATGCCTGAATATGTTTACTGAATCAATTTTCACTGTATTGTTGTGATTCCTATCAGCATTAGATAAAATCTTGTTTTGTAGGCTATCCTACTGAAAAGAATTCAGGCTCTGTTTTACAGCACATACCTCTTGACCTCTCTAATGTTATTATAAATAGTGTAGAATGCATTCAGACCTTCCAGCATTGTTATTGATTTTCATGTTACTGATCGTTGTTATCTTCTTGTCAGCGCGCTCTGTTTGCCATCAGCATAACTGTTTTCACTGCATCAGTAATTGGCCTTGGTGCAATAGTATCAGCAAAACCTCTAGATGCATTGGGCTACAAGGGATGGGATGCTGATAAAAAGAGTTTCTATTCTCCCTATGCAACATCGATGTATCTTGGATGGGCATTATCATCAACGATTGCTGTACTTGCCACTGGGGTGATACCTATTGTCGCTTGGTTTGCTACTTATCGATTTTCACCTTCATCAGCTATATGTGTTGGCCTTTTTGCAAGTATGTTCTACTCTTCTTTTCCGTTCTCATTGCATATTAAATAGAGCACATCACACTTTTGGATAACTGGCACTTGACTGGTGACTTTCTGCAGCTGTCCTTGTATCCTTTTGTGGCGTTTCCTACTGGGGAGTGGTAAATTCACGACAGGATGGAGTTCCTCTGAAGGCTGATTTCCTGGCAGCTTTACTTCCATTACTTTGCATTCCTGCTGTGTTCTCGTTGTTTACTGGGATGTATAAATGGTATGGAAAATTGGAAACCATGTTTATTATTTGTACGTCCTTGCATACTTCTGCTCCTCTGAGATGAAATTGCAAATAATTTCAGGAAGGATGATGATTGGAAGATTTCCCGTGGAGTTTACCTATTTGTTGGCATGGGAGTGCTGTTATTGCTTGGTGCAATATCTGCAGTAATTGTTACAATTAGACCTTGGACTGTAAGTAAAGTTTGTGGCTTGGTTTTCAAAATAAATTTATCATAATATTCATTTCATTTGTGATACGAGACAGCATAATTGATCTGTCATTGCTATGCAGGTTGGAGTTGCATGCCTCCTTGTCATCTTGTTCCTTGTATTTGCTATTGGTGTCATTCACTACTGGACATCTAACAATTTCTATTTAACAAGGACGCAAATGTTACTTGTTTGCTCCCTTGCTTTTCTCCTTGCCTTGGCTGCTTTCCTGATGGGCTTATTTCAGGGTGACTACATCTTCTTATATGCCTTTCAACCTGTTATTGCTATTTTTCTTGCTCCGAGTTACATAATAGTTTCCCATATTATGCACATAGCTTAAATCAGCTGATGATTTTTTGCAGAGAAACCTTTCGTTGGGGCATCTATAGGTTATTTCTCGTTTCTATTTCTTCTCACAGGAAGAGCATTGACTGTAAGTTTCATATCTTTTTTCTTAACTTAAGTTAGCTACATGTTTAAGATAATTTCTGTTGAGCATCTCATGCTAGCAAGTTATCTCAAGAGTTATGCTTGTAGTATTGAATTTACTGTACTCTTCTCAGGTCCTTCTATCACCACCAATTGTCGTGTATTCACCGAGGGTATTACCTGTTTATGTTTATGATGCCCATGCAGACTCTGCTAAAAATGTTAGGTACGGATATCAGGATATGGCCTTTCTAATTCTACATGCTTATATATCTTTCCTTTGACCAGGATTGGTCATAACTCATAACTTCTTTCTTCTATGCTATTTTTAGAAGTACTATTGTCATCTGAGCACACACCCTAACATTGCTCTATTTACAGTTATGCCTTCCTTATCTTGTATGGGATTGCATTGGCTACTGAAGTTTGGGGTGTCATTGCCAGTCTAATATTGAATCCACCATTTATTGGGGCTGCTATTTCTGCTATCACTCTTGTAATTGCCTTCAGTTTTGCTGTTTCTCGACCATGCCTGACTCTCAAGGTTAGTATTTCTGTTTATCCAAAATCAGCAGATTATTGAAATGAGCTCTCTCTTAGGAAAATCTAGGATTTGTCACCCAAAAATATGCACTTCAGCACTTGCCAGTTGCAACTCCACCACATGTAGCCGCTCACATCAGTGGCACATTGGTTGGCAAATCCTGAAGTGCCAATCCCAATGGCAATAATACACTCCTTTCTTTCCTCTTTTTTCTTGATCCTCCTTAAATTAATTGTGAAATTTGTCAGATGATGGAGGACGCTGTTCACTTTCTCAGTAAGGATACAGTTGTACAAGCAATGTCACGTTCTGCTAACAAAGTAAGTTTGCTGTATATTTGTATTATTCAGATATTCAACATATCCCTGCGTAACATAGGTAAATGTTGTTCTTGCTTGCATACTTTTCTGTTAAACCTGCCTCAGTCAGCCTACCACTTAGCATCTAGCGCTGAGATCAGAACTATGTTTTCTTAATCTAGTGCATCAAGTTCAATCATGTATGTTCCCACTCCTTGTCAGCCTTGACACTTACATGAGTGCTGTTGGTGTTATCTACTCCAATATCCAGGACCAGTACTTATCAATGAGATTATTATGACTCTGATTTTTATTATTTCTGTATTGTTAATAGTATGCTTTGTGTGCAATCAGACGAGAAATGCTATTTCTGGGACTTACTCGGCGCCTCAGAGATCCGCAAGTTCTGCTGCTCTTTTGGTTGGAGATCCTGCTATTACGTTGGACAGGGCTGGGAATTTTGTGCTTCCTAGGGCTGATGTCATGAAGCTGAGAGATCGTTTAAGAAATGAAGAAATTACGGCAGGATCGTTCTTTTGTGGAGTGAAGAATTGTTTAATGATTGGATCCCCTGTAGATGTAGATTATCGGAGGAATATGTGTGCCCATGCACGTATTTTGGCTTTGGAAGAAGCAATTGATACTGAATGGGTTTACATGTGGGACAAGTTTGGTGGTTATTTACTTCTTCTGCTTGGCTTGACTGCCAAAGCTGAGCAAATACAGGTATGCATTTGGGACTACTCCCACCTAATCTTTTTTGTTCTTAAAATCTGTAACAATGTTGCAAATGTCTGTTGTTTCAGGATGAAGTTCGTCTTAGACTTTTTCTGGACAGCATAGGTCTTTCTGACTTAAGTGCCAAAGAAATCAAGAAATGGATGCCTGAAGATCGAAGACATTTTGAACTTATTCAAGAAAGGTTATTGTTAAAACTTTTATGTATGCAATGTTTCTATCTGCAACCCTGTAAAACTCTGTGCCCGCCATCTAAATTCTCTTATTCGCTTCTTCAGCTACATAAGGGAAAAAGAAATGGAAGAGGAGGTCTTGATGCAAAGGCGCGAGGAAGAAGGGAAGGGAAGGGAAAGGAGGAAGGCATTGTTGGAGAGAGAGGAACGAAAATGGAAGGAGCTTGAAATATCACTGCTATCTTCTATTCCTAATGCTGGAAGCAGGGATGCTGCAGCCATGGCAGCAGCTGTCAGAGCTGTGGGTGGTGATTCTGCTCTGGAAGATTCTTTTGCAAGGGACAGGGTCTCGTCAATAGCTCGTCACATAAGAAAGGCACAATTGGCTCGGCGAGCAGAGCAGGTTCTGTTACTGTTCCTGTAATCATTAGATTTTATCAACTTCTAAAGCACACCTTAATGATGATATAGTTCTCATGGTGTACCTTTTGAGTGCATGAACTGAACATATTCATCTTTGGATATTTATTATCTGTTTTTGCCATCCATTTTGGAGTTGGTTATCTGACAAAGCATCAATTTTTGCATGACAGTTAGTTACGTGTAATAGCCTGGAATCCTTTCTTCTGTTTATAAATTTAGTACCATATGTTATACATGCAGTTCTTGTAATTACTTTTTTACTGATGCTCTTTGGATCTTTTACTTGTTACAAACTGTGCAGACTGGCATTCCAGACACTGTTTGCATACTTGATGATGAACCAAGGAGTACTGGGCGTCATTGTGGAGAGATTGATTTGTGTCTTTGTGAAAGTAAAAAAGTTAGCTTCTCCATTGCAGTAATGGTGCAGCCGGTGTCAGGTCCAGTCTGTCTTTTTGGAACAGAATTCCAGAAAAAAGTGTGCTGGGAAATCTTGGTGGCAGGGTCAGAACAGGGAATGGAAGCTGGCCAAGTTGGTCTTCGATTGGTGACTAAGGGTGAAAGGATGACAACCGTTGCAAAAGAGTGGAATATTGGTGCATCAAGTATTGCTGATGGCAGGTACCAGCTCGTGACAACTGCTGTTTCTTTTGCATGAAAAAAAAGAATCAAGAGAGCTAACCTGTTTATGTTCAGATTCACATCGAAATACTAGTCTTACATGGACTTGTCACATGTCTTTTTGGGTGGAACATTTCATCAACTTTTTTTTTTTCCTGGTAATGCCCGACTGTAACCAATGTTAATTTTCAGGTGGCATCTTGTCACTGTGACTATAGATGCTGATCTAGGTGAAGCAACTTCTTTCATAGACGGAGTCTACGATGGATATCAGAATGCGTTGCCATTGCCTAGAAATAATGGCATCTGGGAACCTGGGACAGATATTTGGGTTGGTGCTAGGCCACCCACGGACTTAGATGCCTTTGGTAGGTCAGACAGCGAGGGATCAGACTCAAAGATGCAGATCATGGATGCTTTTCTATGGGGAAGATGTCTGACTGAAGATGAGGTTGCTATGTTACATACAGCCATCTGTTCTGCTGAATATGGCCTTTTCGATCTTGCTGCTGAGGATGCTTGGCATGGAAGTTATTCTGCAAGGGCAAGTTCTTGTTTCGACCAATCTATTCCTACTGTTTATCTTGCTTTTATTTCATTAATTAGAAGGGAACATGAAACTCCTAAGGCCTTGTTCGTTTAATCCCCAAGAGTGAGGGATTGAGGGGGAATGATTCCACAACACAATAGGTGTGGAACAAATCCCCTCCAAATCCCCTTGTGGGAGGGATTAAACGAACAAGGCCTGAACAATTACTTATTTCTACCTTTCTTGAGAGCCATGAAATGGAAGGGATTATGAAGTTATGCATGTGATATTCATACATCTAATATTGTTTCAACAGGTGGATGACTGGGAAAGTGAAGAAGCAAATTTTGAACTATATGATCAAGAGGATGTTGAATGGGATGGACAGTACTCCAGTGGTAGGAAACGTCATGCGCGTGATTCTGTAGCTATTGACATTGACTCCTTTGCTAGAAGACCAAGGAAACCAAGATTTGAGACACGAGAGGAAGTCAATCAGCGCATGCTTTCTGTCGAAAGGGCTGTTAGAGAGGCTCTTATTGCGAAGGGAGAGAGAAATTTTACTGATCAAGAGTTCCCTCCGGATGATCGATCTCTGTTTGTAGATCCGATGAACCCATCTCTAAAATTGCAGGTACTATTGCATGCATTTGTCTAGCACTCGTACACTAAGAACTGGCTGAGTTTCTGACTTGTGCCCTAAGAATTGGCTTGGTCTTTGACATTGATCTGTCATCTGTGTTTCTGAGTTTAGGTTGTCTCTGAGTGGATGAGGCCTTCTGATATTGCGAAGGAGGTATCTATCAGTTCACAACCGTGCTTATTTTCTGGTTCTGTGAATTCGTCAGATGTGTGTCAGGTACGCAGATTTTGCTTTTTGCTGATGTGGGGTCTTCCCCTATACTAGAATTTCAACTTTATACATTTTCATCTTCCTATACATGACACAAAAATCCAATTTGTCCGATTGTTCTTTTCAGGGTCGGTTGGGCGACTGTTGGTTCTTGAGCGCTGTTGCAGTTTTGACAGAGATGGCCCGTATATCTGAAGTTATAATCACTCCTGAGTATAATGAAGAAGGGATTTACACTGTCAGATTCTGTATCCAGGTATTCAATGATCTGACCCATCTGTCCTCCATTCCATTTTCTTGGGTTGTTCCTTTGGTAAAGTATATTGGTAGAGCACACCATCTTGGTGAGATTTAACATTTTAGTCTCATACAGAGTTAAATATCAAAGTTGAATTGGTTAAGCAAACTAACAGATTTGTGAGCTGCAAGTTGATTCTCTTTGTTACTTTGTGTTCAACATATATCAACAAGCCATTTTCTTCTGCATTGTGGGAAAGAAGTTCTAATCAGAAACAATACAACAGCCACAAGTTACTAGAGCTATGGTGGATATGTGTGCTACCTAATAGTGCTGCTAGAGGCTCAGTGAAACCTAGACTTGCAGATTTTAGTTTGGATAAATTCCGCTAGTTCGAAATAATTAATTTGGACAAGTTGATACTACATAAATCCATAAACAGTTGTTAGAGCTGTCTAATATATATTTATACATTGGCTTACAACCTATATGCTTTAATTAAGAAAAATGGGATTCATGACTTTAGATTTGCTATTCATATTCCATAGGGTGCATATAAGAATGCCAACGTCTTCTGAAATGCTAACGTTGCGAGACCCTAGTAAGGGGCATACCACCATGAAGAACATAATGCATACCATTATCTTGCTTGAGTTTTAGGGAAATTCCCAAATGGAATGACACAATATATACAATTACACATGTGCATTATTCCCTGCATAAACAACATTGAAAACCATGAGTGAACAAGTCACTAATGCACAACTTACATATGCAGTATATGCTTGTAAATTTTACGATGAAACTCAAAGGTAAGTTGATAAAAGTGAAATAATAGTATAAATAGCTCATATTCACCAGACCTTGTGGATTACTCCCTCCTTCCCAAATTGATCATCATGTAATGGAATTCAAAATTTCTCAAATTGATCATCATATAACCGCATAGACGCGGATTTTATCAGAATACAATTAATGCAGCATGGGAGAATGTGTGCATGCTAGTTGTAATTGGCATGGTGTTTTGATCGATGCATGCATTGTGGGAGAATGTGTGCATGGTGTCTTGATTGATGTGATTTAAATTATCCTTGGTCCTGGTGCACAAACATATATGATGATCATTTTGGGAAGGAGGGAGTATTTCCCACGAACACAAAAAATACTTGAGATTGTCTTGTGAAGAACTATCTTTCACCAGTTTGATCTGAGCTTATATTTCAATGTTCTGTAAATTACTAGGGTGAATGGGTGGCAGTGGTGGTTGATGATTGGATCCCCTGTGAGTCTCCGGGGAAACCGGCATTTGCTACTAGTAGAAAGCAAAATGAGCTGTGGGTATCCATTCTTGAAAAAGCTTATGCAAAGCTTCATGGCTCTTATGAGGCATTGGAGGGTGGGCTTGTGCAAGATGCTCTAGTGGATCTCACAGGAGGAGCTGGTGAAGAGATTGACATGCGGAGCCCCCAAGCGCAGATTGATCTTGCTAGTGGAAGATTGTGGTCTCAGTTGTTGCATTTTAAACAAGAGGGCTTTCTTCTTGGTGCTGGAAGTCCTTCTGGCTCGGATGCTCATATTTCATCAAGTGGCATTGTTCAGGGACATGCTTACTCAATTTTGCAGGTTTGCTCTCACTTGTCTGTATCTTTTGGCAATCACTTAGTTCCCATTCTTTTTGCGCTAGACAAATTTATATTGTATGTTCAGGTAAGAGAAGTTGATGGCCATAAGCTCGTGCAAATTAGAAATCCATGGGCAAATGAAGTTGAATGGAATGGTCCGTGGTCAGACTCATCACAAGAGTGGACTGAGCGAATGAAGCACAAACTTAAGCATGTTCCACAGGTACTTGCTCTTCTCTGTGACCGTGTACTTGAACAGCTGGTATTCCACTAATTGTGATTAGAAAGATACACAACTGCGTCAAATTTAATAGATGAACCCACCAAATACTGGTTCCTTTTAGTATGATAAAATTGTTGGTCTGTTGCTTATCTCGTTGACTGTGCTCTTGAGTGAGCACACTACAGTTTAATTTAAAATAGAATGAGAAAAAACCGATGTGTTGATTGTCACCCCTCCAGTTTGTTGGTTGCAGCTTAAGGCATTGTACCTACAAAAACAAAATATATTTTCCCAACTTTATTTCCGTGTGCAGTTTTGACCCTACCCATATTTGTTTTTGCAGTCAAAGAATGGGGTATTCTGGATGTCTTGGCAAGATTTTCAGATCCACTTTCGGTCAATATATGTCTGTCGTGTTTATCCACCCGAGATGCGTTACTCTGTCCATGGCCAATGGCGTGGTTATAGTGCAGGTGGTTGCCAAGATTATGACTCATGGCATCAAAATCCTCAGTACCGGCTTAGAGTAACAGGACGGGATGCACTGTATCCTGTACATGTATTTATTACCCTTACGCAGGTATGTTCCATCCTGAATGTTAATGTACTTGGAGATTTCACTATGATGTTGATATAAACAAATTCCATGCTTTGCCAGGGTGTTGGTTTTTCTAGAAAGACAAATGGTTTCCGGAACTATCAATCTAGCCATGACTCTTCTATGTTTTACATTGGAATGAGGATACTCAAGACACGGGGCTGCCGTGCTGCTTACAATATCTACATGCATGAATCAGTGGGTGGAACAGATTATGTTAACTCAAGGGAGATATCATGTGAATTAGTGTTGGAGCCTTATCCAAAAGGATACACAATTGTGCCCACAACCATCCATCCTGGAGAGGAAGCACCTTTTGTTTTATCAGTTTTTACAAAAGCACCAATCAAGCTAGAAGCTGTTTAATGCAAGATTCAGACTAGATGTGTTCGCTGCTGGTAGCTGTGCCTTGCTGTTGCTGGCCCAGGCTCCTTTGGGGTTCAAGTGATGCAGATTCCAGCTGTGGGTTCAAGAGGATCAGATAATGGTAAGTAGATGATCCTTGTAAAACATTTGAGTAGTTCCATGCTTCCTACTCGATCAGTGCTAGAGAATATTACAGTGCTACTTCAATGCTTTAGTCCGGCTCCAAACTGGAATTAGTTTTTGCAACAAGCTTGCCTCAGATGCAAATAAAGGGATTCAGCTAACTGACCTCGCAACCATGTCAGGTGTTTGCTGCAGCAATATGCCGGTACCTGGGAGATATGAAGCAGCAGCTCTGCTCTTGAACCTGAACATTCTGGGCTTCATCAGACGCTACATGCAACCGCATAAGCTTGATTGCTTCCTAACGTGACAGGAAAGGCAATCTTTCTCTGTCAGCAGGCATGGTGTTGATACATCAGAATCATTTGATCGCCGTGCATGACTCTGGATGTTTTCTAGTCGATGCTTGTAGATAGTGGTGGCAACTAACATTTAGACCTGGTAGCCCCATCCCGTGTATAGGTATCCCATGTCACCGTGTACATACTATAGAATTAGATGAGTTAACCTTGTGGTGTCGTTTCCTGTTAGTGAAATAGAGCTCTTGTGCAGCTGGGAAATACCATTTTAGCATGCTGCAGTTTTGCTGATCAAGGCGAGCAGTCGTCGGCCATAGCGTTTTCATTGATTGCCTGTATGTAATCGAAATCTGATCTCATTCAATGGAAGCTATTTTTTGGTACCCTTTGAAGCATTGAAGCCTCCTTCATGATATACTTGTGACGCAGCAAGTGCGACTAATGACCAGCATTTATTCAACGTTGCTAGATGTTGAAGACTTGTGATATCTTGGCTTCTTGCTTGTGCTAAAATGGTCAGTGAAGTAACCAGGTAAGCAAAGGACGCAGTCATGCAGGCATAGCACTATTCATCCATACCACCAGTATGGAGATTATGTTACAAGTTACAACATCGATGGAGTAACCACAATAAACTAAATGCCCTATATACGTACTTCTTGCTAAAATCTTGAATTACTCTTAAAAATACAATAGTGAGCTAAGACATGAAAATAATGCACTAAGAAGTTTTGTCACCACCGTGTTCTAGTACACGTTTTTTGCTTACGAGAACAGAACTGGCTGGTGAAGACTGAAGACCGGAAAAGCTTGAGCTATGCTTGCCGTGTTTGCATTTTGAGAGTAAAGTTTGGTCTTGTAGGATGGTGTTTTCGGTGTGAGCCGTCGATGTGTATCAATGAGGCTTTGTTTTCCAAAAACAAGTTTGGTGCATTATCTAAAAATAGATGGAATTCTTCAAAAATATAAAAATGCATTAAGACCATATCTCTACTAGTATAAAAATTGAAGATGTTGTTGTCTAAAGCTTAAAGCTTGGTACGTCGTCCGAGTTACAGTAGGAATAGGAGGGATGTTGTTGTCTAAAGCTTGGTACGTCGTCCGAATTACAGTAGGAATAGGAGGAAGCAGTTCGCGTGTCCGCAGCTGTCCGATTCCCGCGTGAAAGCACTGGGTCATCATGTGCGCGCTTGCTGGTCATCGTGGCCACAACTCGTTCTCTCCACAAGCCCGCATCCCCTATTACCTTTTATGTACTTTCTTTAGCTTGGTTAGTTTCCTCTTCATGTCCAATCCCTGTTTGACAGCGATATATATATATGTTTCAGTCATGTCATGCATATACACGTAGGGCGGTAAAATACAACAAAAAAAACCTCGATTCAATACTTAGATCGATCAATGATAATATTTATCACGATCATGTGCCGAGTCCCCCGCTATATCTTTGATCGATTCCCTCGCGTGTCTGTTTACACCGTCCCCATTCATTGTCACTCACTCCTCCCGCACAATTTTAGCTACAATTTATTGATTTCTTTGTGTTGCAACACTTTAGATCTCTCTATTGATTTTATTTGAATAGATTAGAGTCCAATTTTTTGATGGATCATAGTTCTTTTTTCCCTTCGTGCTCAAGTTGGGAATTAAGAAACAGTCCAGTTATAGGCTCTGTCAGACCTAGCTACTCATCCCTCTAAGTTCATCGCATGGGTGACTGACAAAGGGCGAGGGAGGGACGATCGATTGGGACAGAAACATTATGAAATTTTTAAGTAGCTGAATATTTAATTTCTTCCGAATACCTGTTGTAATGCACGGGTATTTTTTCTAGTATAGGTAAATATGTGAAACCATGAGCTACCGTATCGCAAATTGAAATGATCCAAGTGATCTGTTATCGATACCGATAAGATCTTTGTCCCATTCAAGTTTGTGAGCCAGAGTTTGTTCCATCCCAATGCTTGCGCCAAAAGATCTTTCCAAACAGTACAAACTACCCCAAAAGGAAAAAAAGATGAAATCATTGACATGGTAAGCTCTTGATTTATCATGTTTGCCAAACAGGTCATCAAAAATATTATAATAACAAGGGTAAAAACAATGAAGGAAATAGTCGCTAACAGGAAAAGGTAATGGGCATGGGCGGAATAGAAAGTCGAGGAGCATTAAGAAATTTAGCACATCAGCACGCTAAGATTTCAGCAATAACGAACAAAAGGATGAAGGGGCATAGATTTTTATATTTTTGAAGACCTTTTAATGTTTTAATTTTATTAATGGAACATTTTCAAAAGTATTTCTAAGAAATGAACCTTTTGGCACCCAAATAACTCTCTTACGCCGCGTGCAGCTGGCACTTGCCACGCCACTGTGGTTGGCATGGCCAAACCACCGTGCTAGGCAGGCGTGGCCAAAAGGTTTATTTCCTAAAAATACTTTTGGGAATAGTCTATTAATAAAATTAAAACATTAAAAGGTCTAAAAAAGAAAAAAAATTCAGGGGAATACATACATCGATTAGGTTATAATCTCCAGATCAAATCCAATGATAACAAGTTATGGATGGTAAAGTTTACCATGGTATTTAACAATCCGTGGCCACGGCATCAACATTGTAGTTGTACCCTCGTCCTCCATCTCTTTGATCCCATCAGCAAAGAACTTCCTATCTGTATCTTCCCTGCGCTTGGCCCTAGCCCTAGCCGCCATCATCGCGAGGCCGTGGAAGTGCCCCACGTAAGGGGTGCTCCGGCAGTGAATGACCGTGTCGCCTCCCTCTATCCTCTCGCACTCCGGCTACAACTCTGATCTGGTCTAGGGTTCCTACCCGTCTACAATCTGCACTCTACAAATGTCTGTTTTTTTAGGTTAATTATACCCATGCCATTATAAATTTGTACCCACAACGGTGTCGAGATGGGGGCATGGGCCGGCGGTTGGAGCGGCGCTCGGCGGCTTGGGCGCACGGCGGCGAGACCGGCGCCGCTGGTGCGAACGCTTGGCGTCGCGGGAGCGGTGAATGGATCGATCGAGGGAAAATATGTATAGCAAACCATATGTGTAGTGCAAATTGAACCGAAAAATGGATGTTATTCGTCCAAGTCATCACGACTAAAAGTTTTATTCTTAGGTTTACTCATGAGTAATATTTCTACTCAGTGATCACGTAGATAAATCTTAGACGTACATATTTTGATCCAACGATAGTTTCTAAGTTTCCATAGTATATTTTTCCATCGATCGATGTGTAATAAAAATCTCCTTTCATACGACATGTGGGGTCTGGGATAAAAATGTCCAACAACCCGAGAAGAAAAAAAGGAAAAAAAATGGTATCAAATAGAGCAATTTGCAATCCTAGTTGCATATTAAAGAAAACGTACGGATTAGGTGGTAAATAACCAAAGTGCGAGTATTAGGTGGTATTTTTATCAAATTTCTCTTGAAAATTTGTGACGTGCGCTAGATGCCTGGGTCCCCGGTGAGGCGGCGAGGAGTGACAGGTAGTGTTGTGGCGGGGGATGTCGCGGCGAGAGGCTGTGCATTTCCTAGGAGAAATCGTGATGGCAGGTGAGGTCGACACACGAGTAGCTGTAAGCAACCAGGCAGCCGGAGGTGAAGGAGATTTGGCAATGCACGCTCATGTCGTATTTGTTCTGATGTTTTATAATATAACACATGCATACATGTATATAATTAATCTCTTCTCTATTAAATTATTATTTTTTTAAATCCTCCACCCTCAAGATCTCTAATTTTATTGGATGCATGCATTATATTTATTAGGGTGATTCAAACTAGAAGATGATAATAATTGTTTTTTGGTATTTGGGTTGAAGCTCTGTTCATTTGGGCAGGTTCACAACTCCTCTTCCTCGTCTTTTGTGCGCACGCTTTTCTAACTGCTAAACGGTGCATTTTTTACAAAAAGTTTTTATAAGAAAGTTGCTTAAAAAATCAAATTAATCCATTTTTTTTAAAAAATTAGCAAATACTTAATTAATCACGCGCTAATGGACTACTCCGTTTTCCGTGCAGGGGAGTTGGTTCCCAACCGCATGAAAGGAATAGAGCCTGTTGTGACTTATATTTTGGAATGGAGGGAGTATTCATGTTTTATCATCTCATAATAATAAAAATACTAATTATAAATTTTTTTAAATAAGACGAACGGTCAAACGTCGAATATAAACAGTACAAAACAACATTTATTTTGAGACGGAGGGAGTAATAGGATGCATGCATGCAGGAACAAGTAGGTCCTTCAGAGCAGGTACAATAGCAGAATATAAAGCCATCCCAACCCAGAAACTATATGGTGGTTTCCATACTTATCATGTCATATAGACACTATGTGTAGAAACTATGTATTCAATGGATGGTGTTTTTAAATTAAATCTTCATCCAATCATCTCTCTTCTCTCTCCTTTTATCAACCTATCCCCTTATTTTTCTTATTGATTCTTGTGTAGAGATGATTTCTTGCATGAGAAATGGTTTCTTCATCTTTTTACCTCTCTCCTTATTAACTCTCTTGCCACATAATATTTTTGCTTATGTGGTAATGTATTTAATGCTATAGAAACTAGATGACATGGAGGGTTGGGGATAGCCTAAGCCAGCTATAAACATATTTTGAGAAGATAAAATAGGAGAGAGAAGATATAATTATAGGTAACTATCATATAATTAGCTATTAAAGTTTCTATAGATAATTGGGAGATAATAGTTGGCTATATTATTAAACTCTTATAAATAGGCAGAGACTAAAACATCAAAACATATAATTAGCTATTAAATTATCTATAGATAATTTGGAGACAATAGTTGGCTATACTATTAAACTCTTATAAATAGGCAGAGACTAAAACATCAAAAAATTATATACTCCCTCCATCCCATAATATAAGGGATTTTATCCCTTCTACTAATTCTATAATATAAGGGATTTTGCATACTACTTGTCACATCTACAACTCTAATTCAATTTTCTACCTATTTTAACCCTCAACTACCCACTCACCAGTCACCACAACCAAAATCACATTTAATAGGGTATTGTAGTCTTTCCTTTCCATTCTTAATCTTTTCAAAAGGGAATAATCCCTTATATTATGGGATGGGGAGAGTACTTTGGTTCTATACCAAAACGCCAACAATATTAGAACTAGAGGGAGGGAAAACATGTAAATTTGTAATATATGAATTCAATTAACCCATTTTAATTTGGATTCAAATACTGGTTCGAAAAACGGACGAAGACGTAAGGGACCTCCAACTCCAAATGCCTCTCGCCGTTTTTCTGGCAACCCGGTGATCCCACACCCGTACGTATAGAGTGATCTGATCTGCAGTGCCGCCGCCCAAGTAGGTGAAGGTTATTTATGGAACGTCGCCGGCCCCCTCCCCTGCACCGGTATCACGCATTCACGCGTGCCGCCGGCACCGGGACCGCTAGCTGCCTACTACTCCTACGTACTACCCCCACCTGACCATAATTTACATTGCGCCTGTACTGCTAGCTGCTGCCTTCCAACGATCTCGTGGTTTCCTCCTGCTACTAGTAGTTTGTTACAGTACCAGTGCACCAAACTGCTTTCCGTTTCCTTGGCACGATCCATGGCTGCCCGTTGGTCAGTAGGCAGCCGAGTTATTTGCACCGGCGCACACACGCAAGTTTCATTCTTTTTGCACGCATGCATTTGACACGAGGCAGAAATGCAGCATATGACCAATCAGCCAGGGCGACGACGCCCCCCGGCTGCCGGCTTCTAGCTGCTGCTACAGTGCTACGGGCACCTCGTGTAGAGACGCCACCTGCTGCCTGCCCCGCGATCGTGTGTCGCCGTAAACACGTCGTACGGCGGCGACGACGCCCCGTGCCCTCTCCCATCTGCCGCCCGCGGCGTCGCGTCGCATCGCATCGCATCGCGCGCGGATCGATCGATCGATCGACCGCCCCAACTCCGCTTTCCTCGCGCGCACGGTAGTAGCAATCGTCGTCTCGGTCTCGCGACGCTAACCCCGTCTCGTGCCGGTATTTATGTCCTAAACCTCGCGCGCCGCCACCCCCACCTCCCACCCGACAGCGCACGCGCGCGCGCGCGGCCGCGCCCGCGAGCCACCTGCAAAAGCGCGAGAGCGAGACGCGAGACGCGCTGCTCGGCTAACCCGCTTAAAAACCCCCTTCTACCAAATACTGGTGGGCTTCGAGCCAGCAGCAAAAGCCCATTATTAACGGCACGCACGCGCGCGCGCGCAGGGGACAAGGGGAGGGAGAGCTAGGTGTGGCTTGCCATGGCGAGAGCGTTCCGCGCGGCCTCGCCGCTGCCGCTGCCGTCCTCCAGCTCCAGGGCGGCCGCGGCGAGCGGTGGCACCGGCGGAGGCGGAGGCGGGAACTTCCCGTGGCTGAGCAGGAAGCGGCTGGGCGCCAAGCCGCCGTCGCCGCAGCGGCGAGGTGGACAGGAGAGGGAGGGAGGTACTGGAGATGAGGCGGCGGGGATGGGGACGACGACGAGGGCCGCGCGGTTCTCCGCGACGTCGTCCGCGGAGCTTGCTGAGGTGCAGTCGTCGTCGTCGAGGAAGCGCGCGGACGCGCTGGCGAGGCTGCGGGCGGCGTTCCTGGCGGCGATCACGCACCGGCGGCGGCGGCGGCAGCTGGGGTCGAGCCTGACGGGCACCATCTTCGGGCGGCGCCGCGGCCGCGTTCACGTCGCGCTGCAGACGGACACCCGCTCGCCGCCGGTGCTGCTGGTGGAGATGGCCGCCTATTCCACCGGCGCGCTCGTCAGGGAGATGTCCTCCGGCCTCGTCCGCCTCGCGCTCGAGTGCGAGAAGCAACCAATCAACCCAGGTACACACACGCACACACACGAATTAATCAACCTTCATCTTCTTCAGCGCCGGCGAGCACTAACACCACGACGGCCGGCCGGTCGGCCACCGGCGACGTTCGTTGCGTTGCACCATGTACAGGCGAGAAGCGGCGGGCGCTGCTGGAGGAGCCGACGTGGCGGGCCTACTGCAACGGCCGAAAGTGCGGCTTCGCGGTGCGCCGGGAGTGCGGCGCCGACGAGTGGAGGGTTCTTGGCGCCGTCGAGCCGGTGTCCGTCGGCGCCGGCGTTCTCCCCGACGACGCCGCCGCCGGCGCCGCCGCCGAGGAGGGCGACCTGATGTACATGCGCGCGAGGTTCGAGCGGGTGGTCGGGTCGAGGGACTCGGAGGCGTTCTACATGATGAACCCTGACGGCAGCGGCGGCCCCGAGCTCAGCATCTACCTGCTCAGAGTCTGACCATGGATCATACTATCATGGAGCAAAATCGAAAAGAAAAAAATGAGATAAGAAATCATCTTGATGTTTGCAATTAATTGTACGTAATCCATCCATCCATGCATGCATAGTTTGGCTTGTGTTAATTACTTTCTTGGGTTTCATGTAATTTGAAGGGTGCCAAGGTGTGTACAGTATTACTGATCACTTGGGGGGCTTAATATATCAATCTGGTAAACATTGGTGTGATGCACTGATGCTGCTGTACTATCTGTTTGTGAGACATTTCACGTCTGTGTGCTTCAGGACTAATTCATAATGTCTTTGCTAATCTATGCTGAAACTTTGGTTCATTGGATGATGGCTAATAAATTCATGCATCTTACTCAAGTCCAGTATATAATACTAGTAGCTGACGGCCAGTTACAAGGATGCTCAATAATTTTCAGTTAAGTGTCACTGTCTACTGAAGATAGAGTGCTTTGCCGTCGGAACACTTTATTAGCTCATTGAAGAGCATCTCAGAGCAAGTATAATATGGAGGAATTACAACTCATGGGCTCATGGCCAACCAACATAAGTAACAGTTTTGGTGTCAGTTGTGAGATATCATTCTACTATTAACTTATCTCCATTCATTTATGTTCTTTGGAAATGATAACCAGATTAGTACTTGGTCGTATTTGTCCTACACTATGTACAGTGATAGAGAAGTAAACCAGATGGTAAGATACATATATCGCCTTTTTCTGCATCTTCTTTTAGTTGGGTGCAAGAAGACTGAAGGTTCACTCACTTGAAGATAACCTGCAATAAACTACAGAGATTTTGATGTACCAAACCTAACGGATGGAACCTTTAATTAGTAGATTCCCATTTCCGAATCATGAGTGTCCTTGTTATGAAAATGTAATGCTATATTATTTTGTCTTTGTTTAAACCTTCTTTATCATCATCAGAACTCACTAAGCATAACCAATGATTATCAGCGCGGCCACTCTGCAAAAAATTAAACACAGTACCAAATTCGCAAATGACATCTGAAAAATAATTTTGGCAGATCACAAAGGCCTGAACTAAGTGAGATCTCTTTCATTACAACCAATGTTTTGCAACTATATATTCCAAACCATGGTCCTCCATCACTAATTAAATACTCTCAACAACATGGGACCAAAACATCTCTCTCTAATTTTCTTTTGTCCCAAAGCTAAGACACAAGCCACACAACTGAAAGTGGCCTCAGCCATTTGTTTATCTCATAAGCCCACTTATTCCTCATCATTAGGGTTTTTAAGAGTGGAACTATCCTTTCCCTTTTCCTTCTGCCTTTCCCCTTCTTTTACTACTTCTTTCCCTTCATCCATGCCAACTTTATTCTCCTGCTGATCCAAAAAAAAAAAGAAAAAAAACTTTATTCTCTTGTTGGCTGTGCAAAAGCATCATGGTTCATGGACCAGGGCGGTGGACCAGGTCTACCCAGGAGCATGGCCCAACCAAATGAATAGACGTTATGAGGACGCCCAGGTTGGTTGGTTGGGCCACACTGGAGTGTGCACTGTTAAAACTTGAAGCCCAAGTGCCCAACTGCTCAGCTCCGGCGGCAACCGACGGCCAGGATTTTGCTGCGGTGGAGAGGGGAAAGCCGTCGCTTGCACGCCACTCCGGCTGGCCGGGCGGCGGCGGCGAGCTGGTTTTTCGGCCGGCCGTGGTGGGGGGCCACCGTGGTGTTGTGTTGTGTTTAGGAACGGAACGGGAGGGGTGGGGATGGCGGTGAGCTGGGGAATGGATGAGCCGGCCGCGCATGCGCGGTTGTCGGATTGACAAAGAAGTAAGTTAGCTCACGCCTTTGTGAGACAGCATGGTAACCCCGTCGGCCGTTGGTAACCGGTTTTGAAAAAAGTGTATGAAAATTTGGATACTCGTGGCATGTTTTTTAAGCTACTAAACGGTACGTTTTACGGAAAAATTTTATATATGAAAGTTGCTTTAAAATATTAGATTAATCTATTTTTTTTAATTTATAATAATTAAAACTCAATTAATTATACGTTAATACTTTTTACGTAAAACACTTTATCTTATCTTCATCAGGAGAAACGAACACCACGAAACCTTTGAGGAGTTGGTTTTTGATTATTAGTTGCATGTAAAGCGAGGAGCATTAGTATATGATTTATTGAATACTAATTATTAAAAATTTGCAAAATGAATTTATTTGATTATTTAGAAACAATTTCTATATTAAAAGTTTTCACACGGAAGGTGTTGTTTATTGGCTTGAAAAACTTGCTAACGAAAAACGAGGGATTAGCTTATCCGAACCGTAGTTTAGAATGAGCCCTTAGTATCAATGATGTAGCGCTAAGAAAAAAGCGGCAATATTCTTTAGTACTCACATGCACACTGTGCACAGTTGCACACCCTTATAAGGTATGCATACATGCTATCCCTACGTGTTTATGCTAAATGTAGGGGTTGAATCCGGATGGACAGATCCCACTAAAAAAATCTACACACTTGAGAATAGCTACATTCACTTTGCAACACCGGAATTTTCAGTGAAACATGTATTCAAAAACTTGGTACGATGCATCTATGTACAATGAATGACAACTTGCCCAGGCTCTGAAAATTTCTTTGGCTCCATGCTAATTAAGCTATGCGCCTATCTCCAAATCTCCAATGTATCTTCGAAAAAAATTGTCTTTTCAATTGGACAATCTATCGCATATTCGCATATATGAGGGCAGCGGGCAGTATGCAACTTGCAATTTTTTTGTAAGCTTAGGTCTCCGAGAACGCATTATAGGCTTTTGTATGTTCATCCGAGGGGGAAAGGTTCTGCAACGAGACTGAAACTACCTACATCTGCAAATGAACCGATTGAAACAAAAGGAAGTGATGCTTCAGGATACAGAAATCACAGAGGCTCGGAACAGATTATCATGGCCGACCGTGTTAGTGTCCGAACCTCTCTAATCAGGGTTAGGCCTCGCGTCATAGCCTAGCCACAGCTTAAAGACAAAAGCGCTGCTAAGCTAAGCTAGTGGCAGTAGCCACTGATTAATCTCATGACTTTTACTGGAGTATCTCTTTTTCAGAAGTGGAATTCTGCACATGCAGGGAAAGTCATAGCCCGATGTCCAATCCTGCCTCAGGATTTCACATATAAAGAGTGGAAATATTCCAGTATTCCCATCAAGTTTCACTCATGACGTCCTTCACAAACATTCACTTTGTACCCATATAAAAAAATTATAATGTCCATTTGTACTAACACAATTACAAATCATCCTCTACATGCAGGTATTATGATACTAGTACTAACCTGGTGTCTTGATTACCCTAATCTGGTGCTCATGAAGTGAAAAGGCTGACGATTCTGCTCTCCAGGAGACAAAAGTTGGCAAATTCATAATACTGAATACTACACAGTATGCCAAAAGAACAATGGTTATAAATTATAATTACCTGTAGGACTACACCTTTTAGTACAAGTTGTACAAGTATGGTAATCGTCTTTCTTCAGAAAGTGTGATTCAGTTATTAGAGCCTGTGCACGACTACATGGGACCTCAACCCTTGGATTAAGGACTACCTTGGAATGTGCAGCTAACTTATCCACAGTTCTTAACTAATAGTTTAATACTGCTGCTGCTTGAGATGTCTTTGGTTTAACAAGTTAGTTCCTCCCAAAAGGAAATTCTTTAATAAGTTGTCAGTTGCCTTCCGAGCTGGAAGCTCACAATCAAACCTCTAATTATTCGCCATTATATAGTCCACGATTCTCATTTTTAAACAGCATAGTCATAGTGCGTCGTCACAACACATTACATATCCAGCCACCAGCAATTTACTCTGAACGAACTCTGAAATTTCCCCTGAAAAAAAGCTCTGAATTTCAGCTCATCTGACGACGGCGACAAGAGGGAAAAGGAGATGAATTTCTCGAGAAAAGATGTGCATTGCCATGACAAGAAGAGGAGAAAGAATGTTTTGTGGGGCAGGGTGATAAAATCTTGCCCGGCCACTGAACTTCTGCGTGATTGCTTGTCGGGGGTTCATGGATGGATGGATGGTTACAGTGTAGCCCCTTGAACAGACCGAGAGATCCAACCTAAGATTCCGCTTTGTTCCTAAAGGCAAGCGAAGCGTTTAGCTCGTGTGGATGTGGGGCTAGCAATGTTTCACGAGTTTTGAGGGCAACTTCAGTTTCTTGATATTGTGATCTTTCTTTGCATGTTTGAACTCTGAAGAAAAAAAATCATTTGACGCAACATATTTTCCCACAGTTTGTGTTCTTTTCCTCTTTTTTTTTTTAAAAAAAATACACCGAAGACACATTAACACCTGTAAGTGCATCCCCTACCATCCCCTACCATATGCAGCGGATCTAGTGACTGCGGTGTGTTTGGAGAAGTTTTTTACCTAAAGATATGAATGACGATTTAGTCTTAAGGATTGGTGGCTCTTAATACTCCGTGCTTCTGAAGAAGGTGGCAAAGGAGTTGTTCGTGGGTGACGATTTAGTCTTTTGGATTGATGGCCCTCAATAGCACTCGACTATTTACTTACTTTCATTTCAATTCTCAATTAATAGAAAAAAAACCCTTGAATCGACACCATTCATCCATCTATCTCTTGATCCGGGCTCGCCTCCACTCATTCCTCGTTCTGGACTGTTGCCTTCGCAGGGCCGGTATTTTTCCAAGAAATCTCTAGCCAACCTTCCCACAAGAAGTTTTTCTTAACACCAATGAATCCTATTAATGCTAAAGGAAAACAATAGCTCCAAGAATTTCTTTATTCTCAACGCTCCATACCATTTTTTTTTCTTTTTGAGTGTGGTTTTATATGTTCGGCTGTGTGCATTTTAGTAATGCAAAGGCTGGAAGTGTTCTCAAGAAAATTATATCACCTTAATGTAATTGACTGAGTTCAATAAAAACTTGCATTATCTTTAAGAAAAAAACAGGCTGTCTCTAACACATGCTTAAAAAGATTTTATAGTGGGTGCAGTCCCACATCCACGATTTCACTATCGCGTTATTAGTGTTTACCTCTAGCCTATGTTACTTTGTGCGTTTTTTTTGGGTCTTTTATTTATTCATATCAAACATAGGGTGGTCTTATAGAGCAAAGCACAAATTATAAAGATTGGTGCAATGAAACTGCATGTGATCCCAATTCGTGCAATGATGCAAGGAAACGATTTTAGAATTCCAACGTGTGGATGTAGTGTTTCCCGACAGAGTGATTATCACGCGAGAGGAAGACATGTACGAAAACAATGTCATCACGGTTTTATGCAGGCTAAGCTACACAGAGCCAAATAAAATTAATGGCCGTTAATATCACAAGGTCGCTTTGTGTTCATTAGCTCGCAGGTTTGCTGGATTATAGTTGAGCAGAGAACTGGAGGATATGTGAAAGTGAACAAATGAATTACGTGCTCACCATCACTTCAGTCCAAACAGCCTGAAGGCTTATAAATCTACTTAAACAGTCGATTTTACTGGTATCCAAATACCCAACTGCCAAAGTTTGCCAGTTGATAAGTATCACGTGACATAATATTATATATTTACGCAGTGAAGACAAACAAAGGTGTCTAAAAGACAATCCATTTCCATTAAGAAAAAAAAAAACATACTTGTGTTAACTATTGTTGGGTTCATCGAGAACAGATATTTCAACGTACATATATACAACAGCCAGATTTCATTATTTTGATCACCTTCATGATTTATATATACCAACGTACCAAGCACCCAATGGAATTATGGAAACCAGTGCAATGCTTTCTATTGCAGTTATCGTGAGGTGACCACTGAATCGCCGGTATCTCACATGACCTCGTCTTCTTGTACGTACAGGCCACCGTCCGTCTCGATGGGCATAGAAGGCGGGGTTCCAGGAGGAATGCAGGCAGCCCCGTTAGGGCCTGCCTGATCACATAATGCCTCCGCGTCCTGAATTGCCCGGTCAAGATTTATCTCGCCACTAAGCTCATTGATGAACTTGAGAAGGGTGTCGAAATCCATCTGCTCTCCTATTATCCGCGACCGGTACCTTTTCAGGATCGCGACGCATAAGTAGAGGTGGAAATGTTCTGACCAATAATGTGTCCACAGAACTTCCCACAGCAGCATGATTTGATCGAAACTGAACTCCCTGCAATCCATAAGAAATTGGAGTAACTTAATTAGAATATTAGAGGGGACGGAGTGCAGGCTGCATTTTCCTCTTCAAGTGCTTGGGTGGGGAGTACTGCATTAATGTTGCAGTGTAAAATTTCTTAGCAAACTAATATAATTAAAATCGTATAGTAGATAGCAGAAGAAAATTAACTTATAGGCAAGTTACCACTGGTGCTGGTATTGCAGGTGAACCCAGGTTTGAATTCATGTCAAAAGTTTACAGGTTTCAGTTGAGCACCAGCTCATAAGCAGTTTGTTGTTAATAAAGGTAGGAATAGCTCATAAACTTTCAAAATTGTTGTGCGATGATTGATGCCATTGGACCAACCGACCAACTAATAAGGTAACTTGAAGGTACTGGTCCTACTAGACTGTGGTTTTTACCCGATATACGTGACAGCAGCGTACTATCATACAGTCTGTATACAGTCATCCCAACAGGTGTGAACAATGAAACATGCTTCTAGGCAAAATCTTTGGTGAAAATCCGTGTCACTAATTCTTAGACACAAAATGCACCTCCATTTTCGGGAGAACATTTTGGAGGAATTAGATTTGCTTAATGTAGCTAAATATTGGAGCTACAGAGAATTTCATTAATTCATCATCTAGATTTCAATATTTTTTATGGATTCTATATAAGATAATGGGCTCTGCAGGGAACTAGAACATAGCAATATAGTGTTACAAAGCTAAAGACGAAAACTTAAATTTTCTGTTTAAGGTGCAAAATGCATACAATTCAAATAGGGAAAGATAGAAATATTACCTTTTGAATTGTATTAGAACCCAACGAAAACAGAAAAAGTAGTTTAAGCAGTCATTCTTCCGAAAATAGTTATGTAACTGAGGATCAAGAAGCTCCACGAGCTGCATGAGGTACATAGAAAATTTCACATAAATTTAGTATTGTGCAGTCACAAAAAGTATAATACTCCTATATTGATAAAAGTAGTTATTCTGACACCTAAGCTGGCAGTGTTTGTCAGACACATTTGTATAATGGATAATCATAACATGGTAAGGATTGAAGGCAGTAATAAGGAATAATGAGAAGTTATGAAAACTAAAGAGGGGATTTTTTTTCTGCCATTTATAAGAAGTATAAACATGAACTGCTTGTCACTTGAACATTTTTTTACAATCTATATAATATGTATTTTTGGCATAATATCGAAGGCCAAATCGCATGATTGAAGGCAATTAATGAAGCCATATAACAAATGATGCACACATAATCAATCGATATGACTTAAGCACAACGGTTTTGCAAGATTTGCACAGGATATGCGGATTAACAAAAATTCTATTGTGATACTATGATACTGCTTATCTACTCGAAGAATGGAAAATTCTAAAATACCTTGGATAATGCAAGTAACTGAGCATGCATGCCATTCTGATCACGGTTAAAATTGGCTCCTAGTCGTTCCATCAAAATTGCAAAGCACCAAAATGACTCAGACTCATCCTCCATCACATAAAGTATAGGTGCCAGAAAATCACTCATTCCCTGGAAGAAAGAGCGCTCACTGCATGAGCAAACAAACAAAGAAACCTAGACAACGAAATTTCATGCTTTATAGGTCTAAATATTTAGTGTAGCATGATTAACCCTGTCACTTGTAATAATATGGCTACAAAACAAATGAATATTCTGCAGTGCCTTGTGATTCAGCATGTATACATTCCTTATATTTAACAAGAATCAGGGTTATGTGATCTAGTGGAAGCTTTCTAGCAAATGCAGTGTTTTTCACTTAAATGACTTAAACTGGCAGGCAGTTTTCGTCATCAGCTGATGTTGGATAATTGCGGGTGAAGGGTAATAGAACGTGCAAACTTACTTGGCAATAGCCAAGGTCGAAATTATAGAAGGAATACGTCAACAGGATATCCCGTAGCACAAGAACATTTTGATTGTCATCTCCTTCATAATATGGAACTGATCTATCTGTCCTCACCTTGATATCCAAAAAACAGTTAAAACAAGTGATCAGTTCGGATATCAGTTAAAAATAAAAAGTGGTCAGAGAGGAAGCTAAAATGGAAATAAGGAGGAAAAGTTCAGATAGAAAAAAAAGTAGACAAATTCATACCACATCTTTGTCGATAAGGCCTTTTCTTTCCCTAAACTTGGTAAATCTTTTAGCTTGTGTGGACGAAATACTCTGCAAATAATATATCAAGAAGAATCATGATTCATGAATAGTCATGTAAAAGATGAGTAATGTATGCCATAATGTAAAAGAATCATGAATTGTTGTTATGACGAACAGCTGAAAGTGTCTTAACATTTGTAATGTTACTACTGCAAACTATCAGCATGATCTTAGGGATAAAGAGAACAGCAAATGGATAATCATATGTCCAGAAACATTGCTCCCATCAAGCAAAATCACATACCGTAGATCTAACAAAACTGAGGAAAAGCAAATGACAGTCTACATCACTTGAGCTCTACTTTAAAAATATACTCAATATATATGGTAGTAGCATGTCCTAGCCAGCATTAATAAGCACACTGAATTGCAGCACATTGAACCTATGAACCTTGACTGACCTTCCACTGGGATTTTATGGCTTCATATTCTGTTCTTTTCATGACAGCAAGATATTCCCTCTCAGCATATGTTGAATCGTATTCATGATACCCCAACAGGAATTTCCAGACCTACATATTAAACATCACAACTCATGTACAAGAATGCCTTGTTGAGTGGTTATAACAAATCAAGGTTAAGTATAAAACCTCTTTTCTCAGAACATGGTCAATCCCTCCATAGAAAACCTTTTTCCTCAGCGCCTTCGAATCCATAACTCTACCTTCAGGATCTAAGAAGGATCTCCACTGTGCAATAAAAATTTCAGACAAACATAAGACGTTTCTGAGAGGAACGGTGGTACAACATGATCAATACATGATAATTATTAGATGGTTGGTGGCAAAGATCCATGAAACTAAAGACATTATGTGCAGCGTAAACTCATACAGTTCTTAATTAATGTAAAATGCCAGACTAAATCTTAGCCTTCCGTTGAGTTGAAGAAAAAGGTCAAACTACCATTTGGTAAAACAAATCTTTTCACTAATGGAAGTGTGTGCAGCACAATATTTCATGTGTGTATCCAGCACAATGCTCCTCTGCTTGACATGATCAGATAACTAGAGGTTTACTGGATAAAAGGAATAATTTTCCATGTAACTATCTCTTTTAATCTATTTATACCTCCAGAAAACAAGTTGTTAGTATCAAATATACAGTATCTGCTAAAGGCTAATTCTCCTGCCAGGAGAAGCATGGCTTGCAAATTATGAGGCAACAGTTCCTGAGTTCCACTAAAATCCTGCAGGATTTCTTAGCTTGCTTGAAGCCCCAAGGCATATGCCTAGAGTCTGAGCCAAAGACATAATGACTCCAAGAAACAAGAGGTTTAAATATCAAAGGTCACAAGATTGAACAGAAATATGACTGTCTTGAGGATCATAATACTTTACTGTGATAGTAAATACATCCGAAATCAAATGTTGAACTCATCCAATTGTATGTTAGAGGTTAGACAACTGATGTATCTTGTGGATTGAGTTACAGATCTAGCAATTATTAGAACTGCAACGCTAAGCAGAATAATAGCACATGGAATTTTAGCACCATAGAGCACTTGAACATAAGGGGACAGATATGTAAAATAAGTGCTCAGAGAATTCAATACCTCATCAACACTCAACGGTTGTTCTCTTGGTTTTCCCCATGCTAGAATTTTATTAGACTGCCAAGATCAAGGAAACTGATGTTACACACATTGCAGTATGCAAAATTGTAATAGCTTTGGACAGTACCAGGGGTCAGAAGAAAAAACTGACTATTTTTTATTTAAAAAATCAATTTTTTTTTTAAGTTTTCCAACTAAAGTGACAACAAATATGTGCTAAATAATACATAGAAGATACATCTAATACTACCTCTAGTAATAGAAAGGAAATTGGCAGATAATGGTTTTGAACATGAGCAGATGACAGAAGATAATACTAGTTTAGCTTAGGTTTCTTCTCATTACAGATGGCCTTAATCCTAATTGTGAATATGAAATTGTATTTTAGTTTTACTCTCTCTGTATGTATTACTTATTCTTTTATATATATCGCAGGTGCATCCCCTACTGTTTTCAGACAAAAAAAATTAGAATAAAAATGAATTAACCATAACAGTAAAATTTAAAGGCTTGTCTCCATGACTTCTGAGTGCTTCAAAAAGTTGTTCTGTTGTTGCTCTCTTCCAAAATTTGTAGTGGACGAATAACAAAGAACAATAGAAAAAAAGATATGGTTACCTCCATTGAATCTGACAGCAAAGAATCCTTATCTGGTGTTATTTGCTGATCTTTGTACTTATCATTTGCTCTGTTGTCCAAAACATATTCTTGCTGCTGCCTTCCATAAGTATGACCACCACTACTGTGGTTTTCCCGAAAAAGACTTGACGTGGTATCTCGTGCAAACTTTGTAACCAGAGAAAATTTCTCCAGTACTTGGATAGAAAGATCACGACCCGGATCATTCGGTCTGTGCTTTTGCTTTGAGACATATTCAGTCATGCTAGAAGACGCCCCATGTTTGGCATCACTCCCATGTCCGGCTTCATCAACTGAACTAGTGAAACTGAGTGAGTTCTGTCGTGACATGGCATTTGCTACGGTGGCAACACCAGGAAGCTCCAGTGATGACAAACTTTTCTATAAGGCATCAAAATAAGTGGATTTGAGGTTCATGGGTAAGTAATCGTTCTAAGTTAAACTTATGCAAGACATAGGTCAGAACATGGACTTCTAAACAAAGATGACTATATAGCTTTACAAGGAACTCCTACTAAAAGGATTATTTTGCATATTCCCAAGGACAGTAAAGTTTCTATTGAGGGCATGGTGGTCTTAAAGAAATTATGGGTCTGGCTACAAGAAAGTATAATAGCATACCTGTAGAGGATCTTGAAAGTCGTTGACAAGAAATACATTAGGATCATCGTCCGACCTTGAGATAGAGTAGAGAAAATCCAATCATATATGCAGCAAAAGATACTTCTGTAAACATTTGATTGGTTGTAGTATGACACTCTAATGCTCCATTACTTAATTAGTTTTCTGTAGGCTGAGTTACTAAACGCTCCTAGATATGTTGAAATGTCCAGTGAAGCATCTTCCCAAGTGTAGGTTAATTAGATCGTAAATATTAAATATTTATGACAGTATCCTATCATATAGAAGGAAAAAAAAGTGCTTTGAAAATCCAGTTATGGATATACTTGGTAGACTTGTTGTATGTAGATTTCACTTATAGTCCACTCATAACCCAGATAGCAATTTTTGCATTTCCAGGAATGAGCAATTTAGGCACTAACAAACAAGGGACAGCTTGACCAATTATTTAATTAGAGTGAACCCAGAAAGAAAACCTGATAATAAAAACATGCTTCTTTAGTGTCGCAAACAATTCACGAAGCCCACCATTGTAGAAATAGAATGGAGGAAAAGCCAATCCTGCAAAACTTGAAAAGATACATCAATACAATAAATCATTTTTTTTCATTTTTGTCAGCATGTGTATTATGTAGCTAGAAGAAGCAGAAATGCAATGAGCCTGTAAGATAAAGTACCTAAAAGCTAATGTGATCAGTGATCACCGTGACTATAGAAATTCCAAAAAGTTTCAAACTAACCACAAGAAAGCAAACAACTAGAAGAGCACTTCACCTGATGAGAGAACAATGATTATGTACTCGAATCCAAATGTCGGGGTGTGCTTACGGATGAAGCGTACATCACTTAATGGCAAGGCCTTTATAGTGTACAGGTTTCTATCTGTACATAGTCAGGCAAGTAAAGAAAGAGTCAAGTGTAATCATTGCTGCACTTCAATTACCAAGTATGACAAAAGAAATATATTGTGTTGTTCCTACATTTTTCTATTTCCATGGTAGCTGAATTGCTTGATAAAGAATCAACTCCCTCATTTGGCTCCCAACTCTGTCACACAGATTTGAACAAAGACATAAGCAAATGAAGAAGAAAATTAAGCAACTTGAGTACCAATATGACAACATGTCATGTGTAACAAAACCATATTCAGGTGCCAACCAGCAACAATCATATGGATTTTCAACTTCAGTTCTCTTGTTCTAATATCAGACATTTAGCAGAAAATGTGGAAGGAACATCTATGCAGGAATAGTAGCATATTGTATCATTAGCATATACGGAGTACAATGATAAGCAAGGATATATAAGCCAACAAATATAAATTCAAGTAGCAACACGAATGCCCTGGCCATCAAGCCAAAAGGACAATGGTTCAATCCTCACAGCAAATGTGGTAACAATAATATCAAAACCTACCACAAATTCATGAACAATCAACAATTCAGACTGACTGGGGTTCTAACTCACCAGGAACAGGGAGCCCTGCTGCAAGTAGAGGCGCAGCTTCCCGCTGATCCGGCCGGAGCCATACTGCGTCGGGTGGATCGTCACACGCTCCTTCTCGTACACCACATCCACCTTCGCCGTCTCGCCCGACCCTTGATCCACCAGATCGCTCCGCATCGCCTTCGATCACCAAACAAACACCAAATTCAGTTCACACAACAAAACGAACGTCAATTCAATCCAAATTGGGAACACAATATAGGCTATCATTCATCGCCATCCATAGCACGCACACACCCACCCAACCAATAAAACCAATCAATGTACGGAGGAAGAGGGGGCAGCTGCCGAACTAGTTACGTGCGGAACTAGAGCACTACCCCCGAACCCCGATGCCCCAACAATATCTGATGAGCAGCGGGATCCCAAATCCCCCCAAAACCCCCCCCCCCCCCCAACAAAATAATCGACCTAATCGAGCGAATTCGCTCGCGCCGCGACCGAATCGTGCGCTCGCGTCGGGAGCAAGCGAGGCGAGGCGAACAGGGAACGGCAGGAAGCACACGAGTGGTGGGGGAGAGAGGCGCACCGAGTGACTGGAGGACGCGGCGGCGGCGGCGGCGTAGTCAGAGTCGTCGGAGAGGTCGTGGAGGTCCGGTGAGCGCGGGGTCCCAGCCTCGGCGGCGGCGGCGGCGGCGGAGGCTTCTTCTCGACGCATCGGCGGAGGGTTGGGTCTCTCTGATCGGCTTCTGTTTGGTTAACTCGGATTTAACAGCAAATCCGTCGAATTTGCGTATGACATGTAGGCTTTTTCTCCTGATCCAACTCTCCGCACCTGTACTTAAGTACTGCCTGCTTACGCCTAAATAAAATTGGATAATGAAGCGATTACAACACCATACGAAGTGTTATACGGAGTGCTATAACCTGGAAAAATATGGGAACCATATTAATTATAAATATTGGAACAATTTATATGTATTTTTAGGAGTAGGCCTGAGGATATGGCCTTTGTCGAACTGAAGGAATTCCCCCTCGGGGTACTTTAGGTATTAAACTGATTTATATGAAAACTATTTTTTTTGTGAGATTTTTTGCGTTCCAAAGTAGCCACAAGAAAGCTACTAGACTGGGACACCGAGTTGCTCTCAATTGTTTTTTTTTTTTGGCAAAAGATTGGTGAAGTACTATGTGTTTTCCTTCTGGAAATACTTTTTTCTTTTTTAGAAGGTAAATATGATTTGTTTATGCAAAATTTATGGCTGGAAATACAGACAAATTTTTTATTTAGTATAATGAAAGGTGAAGTCAAGAGAATTTGTAGTTACTTGTGGGTAACATACATGCATTTGCTTTAGACTAGCGTAGATATGCCAATTGAAAGTGAGCACATGCTGCAAACAAACCGTCTCGAAAGAAAAAGAAAATATCATAACAGAACAGAACAGCATGCCTTAGGGACAAAGGCAAAGAGTCCAGCATAGATATTCCTTAGCCGCGTAAGCCAGAAGACCGGCGATTGCTTGCATCAAAGCAGACGTCCATTGGAAGGCCCAGACAGCTGACGTATATACAAGCCAAAAATACACTACTCCTGCCAAATATAACATTTTTTAATCTTTAAACATATTTTAAAATATAATATATTTTTTTAACATTATCTTCCCAACTAATCATAACTCTGCACCGTTCAATTTCCCCATATATCTCCATTTCTCATACAATCACAAACTTACCCTATTTAATTCTACCTATTACACATCTCATCCAATCACAATATCTCTATTTAAATCTACATTTTTTCTAATAATCATGTTCACCCCTAAAAATCTGGAATAAAGGTATTACTGGGACTCTGGGAGGGATGGAAGTAGTACTGATGAGACATTTCACAAGCTGCACAAGCACAACTACCAGTCAACAGAAAGGCCTTCTATTCAAGAGGCACAAGAACATGCAAGACAATCCGATCATCTGGACGAGAAAAAGGAAATGCTTCCTGCGTCAACAAATGCCACAAACTTTGCATATTAACTGATCCTGGATGCCACTGTTGAGCCCCCTATTCCCCAAGCTGAAGAACTGCCAGTCAACAAAGTCCTCTAATTCATGATGCACAAGGACATGGGAGACAATCTGGTCGTCTGGACGAGAAAAATAAAAGCTTCCCGCGTTAACAAATGTCACAAACTTCGCAAGGTGGTCAACCACGTAAACTGATCCTGGAACAAAAGGAACAACAATTACAAGCCTCAACCCTTGACTGTTACAGGCATCGCGCCATTGTACATTCTCAAAAGCTAACTTCTGTGAGCGCCCATCAAAGCTATGTCTACTACAAATATATTTCAATTACAGGGGGAGAACATAATTGAAGTGGGAAAATCTACTAGTACATCATCATCATCACCAAGCACACAACCTAGAGTTCCAAGAATGGCATGTCATGAATCGAAAACAGAAACGCTAGAAATAACCTATTCAGTAGCCCTCTGCAATTGTCATGTAGTGAAGAAAGACCATAACTTTTTCCCAATTGATTGGTTCCGCCTTTCAGAGTCGTCGTCCTCCTCATCATCCTGTTCAGCTCCAAGCTCACTTCCTGATGGTGTCATAGGCATCACATCTGGTGCTGCATCTATACCATCCACAATATCTACCCCCTCTGCACCAGTGACCTCTGCAGGGCCATGTGTGTCACCAGCTTCAGCCTAACAAGAGCAAGTTTCGAGTTAGCTGTGATCCTGAATGTATATGGCACACAAACCCAAAAAGAAAGCTTGGCCTCAACCCAGAAAGGCATGCATCCAAGATACTGAAAGCCTTTCAAAGTATTACATAAGATACAGAACAGCTAATAATGCAGAATGGATCTTACCTGCGAGTACTCGGGTAATTGAGATGCATCATCAGCTGATTGGGAGGCCCCTTTGCTCCCAGTGGCAGGTTCCTCAGCCTTTGAGGTTCCTTCTGTGTCATCTGCGGTAGCCTCTAATGTCTGTTTACTTCCTTTTTTCGCCGCTTTCTTTTTGTTGGTTTGGGCTGCAGTTGCCGCATTTGCACTTTCCAACAAAACAAAGCAAAAAGGAAATCAATTTACTCCACAAAGTCAGTTAAAAAAAGGATGATAACCTGGAGTAGAAATTAAACATGGGATAAATACAGAAACTTACACTGTGGTGCGCCTAAGGTTGTAGCGTTTTTCTCCTGGGGCTTGCGTAACTGCTGCAGCAGTTTGGCGCCTCTTGCGGCGCTGCCCTCCAAGTGAAACACTTTCAGAATGAGCTTCACTGTCCTCATCTTGCTCACTGATTGTGGCTCCAGCAAAGCGCCGCTTCCGTGTACCACCCACAGTAACTGAATCTCCTTGGCCATCATCCTTCTTTACTTCTATATTCTCACCAAGTATTTCTTTAGCATCTTCAACTACCGCAAGAACAGACCGTGTCCGTTTTACACCACCTTTTGCTCTACCCTTCCTGTTTTGTTGGCGTCGTCCTTGTTTTGATGTTTCAGGCTCCAAATCTACAACGGGAAGAACTGCCGAGTCCTTCCCGTTTTGGTCAACATCGGCAATAGTTGTGTCCACCACCATGTCTGTGTTGCCATCAAATGATTGAGTTCCATGAATATCTACACAATTATCTGCAACTCCAAGAGAAGACTCCATCTGGACGTCATCTGCTATATCTTGCCTTTCAGATTCTTCATTCTCAAATGCCCCACTCTCAGATGGGAGATCCTCAGCATCAAATGAGTTATAGGCTACCTGATAGACAGGAGTTGGCTCATAATCATCATCGCTATGCGATGCTTCCTCTAGTCTTGCACCAAAGTCTGTGTTCTTCACTGCTTGCTGTTCAGATGATTGCTCAGCCTTCTTCCTAGGAGAAAACTTGAAAATCCTTGAACACTTCTGCAACAATGATAAACGGCCACCTGAATTAACAAGTGCTCCGGTCTCTTGGGCTAAGGTGTCAGGATTGGGGGAACGATCATCCGCCTCAACAGCAAGACTAGGATATTCTATATCAGTGCTATCTTTAAGAGCTAGGGCATCCAAGCCCTCAAAAATAGTAACCCCGCAGTTTTTGCACACCTTGTACTTTTCAAACATATCGATGAGGTTATTCCTGTCCCTGTTATATGCTTCTCTACGCTCTTTCAGACTCTTGCTGAGCGTGTTCAGACTATCAATGTCCCTTCTGATATCTGCCTTGTCAGTTTCCAGTTTTTGCCTATCCTCCACAAGAGCTTCCTTTTCCTTCTGCAGCTGTTTTTTCTCCAATAGTATCTTCTGAATCTTTGATTCATTCAATTCGGCTGCACGTTTGAGCTCATTTTCTACAAAGTCCATCTTCCTATTTAACTCATTTTCCTTCTCTTCAAGTTCTCTCTCTTTGCTCGCTTGTTTTTTCTCAATCTCCATCTCCAATTCATGCCGATGGAGCTGCAAATTTCGTTGAAGATCAGCACGCTCTCTCTTTAGCAATTCCTCATTTTCCAAACGCTGATGGTCTATATTATCGATCAACGCTTTTTCCTTAAGTGCGAGATTTTCACCCTGCTCCTTGTATTTTCTGTCCAACTCATCCTCTCTATCCTTTAGCCTTTTTTCTTCATTGTCATGCCACCTTTCTAGATCCTTCTTTTCATTGTTCAGTTTCTTGGCTTCCTCATCCAAGTGAGTTCTTTTTTCATCCAGCTGCTCCCACTCTTCTTCAAATTTCTGACGCTGCTTCCTCAAATCTTCAGTTTCCTCAGAAAGAGAGTTGCTTCGCATTCTGTATTCATCAATCTCTTTCTTCAGTTGTGCTGTAAGCATGATGTGCTCTTGCCTCTCTTCCTCTGTAACTTTCAAATTGTTCTGCTCTTGTAATATTTTCTCCTTTTCAGCAACCACTGTGGCTTTCAAACTCTCAAGCTCCAATTTGTACATCTCAGCCTGCTTTCTTTCATTTTCAATTTGCAACTTTTGTTCCGATAACTGTTTCTCATCATTTTGTAGTGATTCTTCCCACTTCTTCAGAGCTTTCGATTTTGTATCAAGATCATTTTGCCATTCTTCCAATTTTTTCTTACTTTCATTTAATACTTGCTCTTTTCTCGAAAGCTTATCCTCCGAAGATCTGACATCTTTTTCCCTCTGCACCAAATCAACTTCCTTCTGTACCAACATTGCATCAAATGATTTCTTCTCATTCTCCAGTTGTAAATCAAAATCTCGTCTTTTGGATTCAAGCTTCACATTATGATCTTCAAGAAGCTTCTGAAGCCCAACCTGCAACAGAATTGGTTGGTACAATTATATGAAAGAGTATAGTATATTTATTTAGGAGTCATTGCAACACACGGACATGATGCTAGTTATATTGAAAGAAGAGATCACAAAAGAGAAAAGCACCAATTGATAAGCAACTTTATGCAATAATGAATGCATAAAACAGGGAACAAGCTGAATAACAGAGAACATAAAACATCAAACCCACATATTTAACACAAAATCGAGTTTACCAAATGGTACCTAGAACAAAACACAACCAACAATCCAACATGGTCTAGATATTGCTATCAAGTGTATAACAATATTGAAGAAGAAACACAATATTAGCCTATCATACTTACTTTTTCCCTTGCACTGACTTTTTCTTCCCTTTCAACTATTTTTTTCTCTCTTTCTTCTAATTTCCTGTTCTTTGATTCAGCTTCCTATAATCGAATAGAAACAGGATATGTATTTTAATTCCACTATCAATTTGTAATAATGTGAAATGAGGATAAAGGAAAAGGCATTCGGTAATATATGGATTACCTTTTCTTGTAAATGTAATTCAGCTAGTCGTTTGTTAATGTCATCCTCTTTGATTTTGAGTGTAGCTTTAGTATGCTCCAGAGTTTTTTTTGCTTCCTCCAACTCTTCTTGTTTTATCTTGAAAAGTTTGTCGTTCTCGTTTGCTCTCTCCTCTCGATCATTTAGGGATCTCTGCAAATCAAGAATTCTATTCTGACTTTCCTTAAGCTTTTTGTCCCAGTCACGTAATGAATCCTCCTGACGCTTGATCCGGTCCTCCCCTGCCTTCCTCCTAAACATATCAATGACATACGATAAGCAATTGCTTAGCACAGTAGAGAGCACAGAGACAAAGGAAAACGGGCAAGAATGCCATACTCATTTTCAAAGTATAGCTTCTCCTTCTCCAGCCTACGCTGACGAGCTTCTACCTCCTCTAAATCCCTGTCAGCCTGAGATTTCTTACGGTTTGCCTCAGCAAGCTTCGCATCTGCAGCATGAAGCTTACCCTCGATCTCCAACCTTTTTTCCTCCAAGCTAGCCTCAAGGGATTGAGCATCAGTTATCTTTTTCTCAGACATAAACTTAACCTCGGCTATCTCTCCACGAATTTCACGCAGTGCCTTTTCGAGCTGCAAAGTTCAGAAATATTAAGTGATAAGAAACAAGAATGAAGCGTTCAAAAGTACATGGTCTGAAGGCTAAAGGACTGCAGATGACATAAAAAAGAGTAGAAAGGCAAGTGCTGTGTGCTCAGATACATAGAACTTCTGTTAAACATAAACATAAGGACAATGCAGTATTAAAAACTATTGGCTGGAGAAACCATAACCTAGAAATCATTCAACCAATTCATTTGACCATTAGATATTATTACATCATGATTCATGACTGTGATAAAGTTTACAGATCACCAGTATATGCAGTATGGTATTAAAAAAACTGCTTAGTCATCAACAGTTAACAGCATTACAAATATTAGGAAATACTAATAAACAGCAAGAGTAAGAAATTATTAGAGAATAACATACATCTGTTACACATTGCTTCTCAACACCCAATGCTTTCCGCATGCTTTCCTCCCGCCTTTCATATTCTGATATGGCATTCAAATGGGCAGCTTGTTCCCGCTTTAAAATCTCTTCTTTCTGTGTCAGCGCTTGACTGATTTCATCAAGTTTGGCTGTCCACTCTTTTTTCTCGATCAAGAGCAGCCCCATATTGTACTGATATTCATGTAACTGTAGACATGAACACAAAAGAGAATAACTACTAATGGTATGATCAAACAAGAAAAGGGATGTGCAACTGTAGTAAATATGATTTAGGAAGCCAGCGCACGTGAGAGAGAAGAACTGAAGAAAAATATATATTAGATCGGATGCCTATAATGGAACATAGAAGTCTATCACATAAAACATTCCACCTTCCATAGGTATTTGCATGTCTAACCACTTGTTACAGTAGTTTCTACAAGCCTTTTTTTTCAAATAATAGATAAACGTGGCTGAAGAGTTATTAAAAGGACATAAGAGTGACACCAATATAATGTAGCACCCTAGGCAGCTCTCTGTTTCTTAAGAAACAGTTCATAAGAAACCACGTTATTTAAATCATTAGCATGTGCGGAAATCACCTCGCACAAATAAATGAAAATTGGAATATTGAAATGTTTTACGGTTCAAAATGTAATCATGAGGCACACTAATATATTTTTTTCACTCAATTTCACTGCTTCCACTTCTCATCGACTGATAGCATGCCATGAAAAACCGCACATTGCATTTGGTGAGCAAAGAAACATGGCCCTAGATTGGAATTCAAAAGCTACATCCACGAACAGAAAGAAATGCCAGGATTTGGGTTAAAAAAAAACACCTCTTGTTCCAGTTCGGCGACCCGCAGAGTAGTTCCTTTGCCCTTGCCAAGGGGCGCCGACGCGGCGGGAGCGCCGCCACCGCTCCGCTGGTTCGCCGGAGCCGGCGTCGACCACCCGGTCCACCCCTTCCCCTGCGGAGTAAACATCACGCCTTCTTCCTCCCAATTTCCTCACGGCTCATCCAAGAAACGAACCGCCCTCTCCCTCCCTGCAATTCCGAACAAAGAAACACCCAAATCACCAACCGAAGCTCCATCTGACCAAAAACCCTAGCCACCATGAAAAAACCCCACCAACGAAACCCTAATTCCCGCCCACCCCAAGAACCGCAAGAAACACCCCCGCATTACCAAGAACCAAGAAACCTCCCACCGAAAAGCTCCCGAATTTGAAATCCTCCCCCCACCGGACACAGAAACCCCCTCCTCCTCAGAAATCCCAAACCAAACCGCAAGAGAAAAACAGCCCGCCTCTCCCCACAAAAAAAGAACCGCGTGGATCTGCGCGGGCGGGCACTCACCGGGGGGAGTCTCCCCGCCGGCTCCCGGCGGCGCGGCGAGGCCGAAGAGGTGGCGCGGCGACCTGGCTCTGGCTCGGGCGCGGGTTGGGGGGTTGGGGTTGGTGCGTCGTGCGGCTAGATTTGGGAAGGCTGCGGGACAGCGGGGGAGGAGAGAGAGAGAGGAAGAGGAGGAGGAGGAGAGAGGGAGCGTGAGGGGTAGAGGGGTAATTTCACGTGGGGCGGCTGGCTAAAAAGCGGTGGCGCTTCGCGAGGGGAGCGTGCGGTGCGGCAAATGACCACGGTACCCCCCTCGTCCCTGGACGGCCGCTTTTTGATGACGTGATGATCATTTTGAGTGTCCGAACTGGTCTCCTCTCATTGGACTATTATTTTGACAGAGATACTGGACTAGCATTGGGCATTTTATAGGTTTAACGACTATTAGTACCATGCAGCAGCCTGAGTGGCTGACACTGGAGGGCCTAAACTTTTTGGCAGCGTTTGGCTAATGGGATGGAAAAATTATTTCTCATCTATAAAAGACATCTTTAAATCCTAACCATTTATTCTTCCTCTTCCACTTAATTTTAACCCTCTATTTATTTCCCAATTTCAATCCCACCCTCCATTTCCCATTATCCAAGCACACTCTTTAGGTGTGCAAAATAATATGTGTTAAAGGAGCTTTATTATTGGTTGATTATGGGCGTTGCTAGAAAATCAGGAAACTTTAGGAACGTGTTAACAAGGTGGTATGTCTTTTTAGCTCTTGAGTTTCTGCACAACACTTTTCTTTTACTTCCTCTAATGGAACCAAAATGATCGGGTAAAAGCTCAAAAAATTGGGTTGTCTACAAATGGCGGTGGCAGCGAATGGCGGTGACGGTGCTCGGCGATGGCGGTGGCGGTGCGCGGCAGCGGTGGCGCGAGGCAGTCACGGCGCGTGGCAGTGGCATCACGAGAAGGTGACGGCGCGAGGCGGTGGCAGCGCACCACGCACATGCGCGTGGTGATGGCGTCTCTGTGGTCTAGGGTTTGGACTGGGGGTATGGGGGATGGTGTGTCTTTTGAGGGCTAATCGGGCAGAGTCTATGAATTGTCTTCGCAAGCCAACCCGCATCCACTCTAGCCCAAACTGCAAGTCTTCGCAGGCCAACCCGCATCCACCAAACCGCGAGTCTTCACAGCCCAATCTCGCTCCAATCCAAAATTAATATCAACCCACTTAAATCCAATTACCACCATCCAAATCAACATCCAGCCTATTTCACCCAACAAAACCCGCACCACTGCCACTGGCAGGCTTATCTACAGTAGTGGATTTGCCATGGAGACAAACGAGTCTCAAGCCTCTGTTACCAGCGTTGTAACTATAGAGGTTTCCATTAAACCCTCACTATTTTTTTTTGCCATATATTTACTAAAGAGGGGGCTATAACTTTGGACAGATTATTTAGCCCCTTGTGCTAGTCTTATTGGATCCTCCGCCCCTAGTTGCTTATCTATAAATAGATTTGAACCCTACTTATACATATGTGAGTACATCTTATTATCATCGGTATTGTGTGTATTGCTCGTATGTGATGATGTGTATCAGCATATGTAATCAGAGAACAATCTATCATACACTAGTATAGTCGTTCTCGTGTGGTGGTCTTCTCTCCTCTCAAAGATAGCCAGATATTATACTCACATTTTATAATTTTTATGTGCCGAGATATGCATAGACGCTCACAGTTGTTTCTTTAATAAATTGAAGAGAGTAAACCTACTTTATATGTCTCCGAAATAAATGAATCTATGATGGTGTGTGACAATTATCTGGTGGAGTATAACGTAATGTCACGAAACAATCTAGATTGTTTTATTTTTTTTAATAGAAGGTCTATAAATTTATAGTGGCACCGTGACCAGTCGCGTCATTTTCTATCCTCAGGTTCATGTACCAAACAAACATTACCCTGCTACCCTGGCAAACAAAATACCGAATACTTATAAGCAGGTACAATGGCTGACTTGCTTGGTTTGTACGCCGTCCTGTCTTTATTTAGGCACCAGGCGAAGCCATACAAAAGTTTTTCCATGTCACAATCTTAGGTTGTAACCAACTCTAACACCTCACTGCGGATTTACTAGAATATAAGTTGACTAAAGCAAGAAAAAATTGATTCAATTAAGATACGCAGGAGAACACTTAAAGTAGGTTAAGCAAACACACAAGATATATACAAAGACGTCTTGTTTGTCACGACCCTGGCTGGTCGACCAAATCAGTTTTTGGCTTTCAGCTGCTCAAGAAAACATGCAGCAGTTAAACGTAGCATAAGCTTCCACCCAATCGAGTGATGACGCAGCTTTGCAGATAATTCCGGTGAATGCTTTGTCCAGGCGAGGGCCAGTTACGTAAAATCGCGTGCCAGAGTTTCGTCATGGGACGAGCTGTCGCCTGTTGGGATTGGGGGATTTCGAATATTCGCTATGCGTAGCGCGACGGGATAAAATACGCTAACGTGCTGTACGTGGCTGACGTGTGGGGCCACACGTCGGCCCCCCACAATTTAATGGCCACATGTATGGCGCGCGGCGGCGGCGGTGCGGCCTCTCGTTTTGTTTCGTTCTCTCTTCTTTACAGCGTGGTACGCCGAGACGCCAGGGTGTGTTGGGAATTTTGTCTCGGGAGGCTGTACGCTGTACACGGCGTACCGTATGCGCATCGTGAGCCTGGTTTGCTAACAATTTATTGCCCTACTAATTTCTTGGCTACTTTAATAGTAGCAAATACATATTTGATTTACTACCAATTTTTTTGTTATAATAGTTCAAAAGGAAGAGAGGAAAGAGATACCCATATCGAAGAGACACGGGGCTTGTTTGGTTTGATTACAAGCCCCGTGTCTTCTCGATATGGATATCTCTTCCCTCTCTTCTTTTTTTTTTCTCTTTGTTATACTACTAGAAAAGAAAGAAAAAGAGAAGGCAACTTGTTTGTTGATCTCGTTTCATGTTCCTCAATCATTCTCTGCCAGGCATTTTTTTCCCTCCATTTGGTTTTGTTTAATGTCTTCTGTTTGTTTGAGAGATTAAAATTTGCAGCATATTTCGTTCGCTTAGATCAGGCTTTAAAAGGCATGTAAAGTTTTATATTTAAACTTGAAAAGGCATGTAAAGTTAGCTTATGAGATGGTTTGATACAGGCAACTAGAACCAATCGCTCAAACTAATGCTCTCACAGTTTAAGTTACTGCTGATAACTTTGATAAGACACCCGTGACGCCCGGTCGCTCCGCTCCTGGGCGACGCGGGCGGCAAAACCTCGCCGTCGCCCCCTCCCTTCCCCTCCTCTCCCCCACCTCACCGCCGCCCGAGCAGCCACCGGCAAAGCCGGGCGGCTGCGAAGACGGCGGCGGCGGGGCTCCCTTCTCCCTCACTCCAAGTCAGTCGGTTGGGGCGCCGACAACCCCGGAAAACAAGAACACGGCCCCGGCGACGACGACCAGATCCGGCGCCGTCGAGCTTGGATTCGGCCCCCCTTGGCCGGATCTGGGTTGGGACGCGCGGGTCAGCGGGGGCGCGACGCGTGAGCTGTGCGGCGGCGGCGAAGGCGGTGGCACGAGGGCCGCGCGGAGGCGGCGGCCGCGGCGGACGCGGCGCGAGGGCCGTACGGCGGCGCGAAGCTAGAGCTGTCGCCCCGAGCTTGGCAGTGTGCGTCGGGGGCGCATGAGGGAGGAGCTCCTCCCTCTGGCCTAGTAGATTGCGCAAGGAAGCGACTGGCGGCGGCTGCACTTCGTCTTCCCGGCTCGCTGAGCAAACCCTCTTCGTGGAGCTCCTCCCTCCTATGGTCAGTTCCTGTCCTGGCCGTGGGGAGCTCCGGGAAAGGGTGGACAAGGCGGCTTACGGAGGATGGTGGTGCCATGGCGACGTGTGGGAGCATGCCTGTCTACCTGAGCCGTGGGGTGGTGAACTGGGCTAACTAGTGGCTGAAGAGATGATGCAGTGGTTCAGCAATGGTTGTTGTGTGGGTCGGTTGTGGCTCTGGATGAAAATCGCTGGCGAAAGCCTTGCTTAGCCTTTGGCTGGTGCGACGGCGGCGGCGTCTTTGACGTCGTTCCCTTCTTGAAGGCGTCATTATGGCGTTTTTCTCTACTGCTACCAATCTCTAGGTGAAAACTGTGATCCGGTTTCTGGACGGGCGGTGGCGACGTCTCACGTCGTATCCTCCTTAGGGGCATCGTCTTGGAGAAACTTACCCATGCACCATTTGCTGTTGGAGGACTCCTGTATCAGCTCGATGCACTAGTTGCCTAGGTGGCGAGGCCTCTCCCCCTTGGCTCCTTTCTTGTATTGATGGCATCCAGCTTCTTCGATTGTCTCCGTCGAGTGAAGTCGGAGCTGCTACGTCGTTGGGGTGCGATGAAGCTTGGCAACGATAACATCTGCAGTTTCTCTCTAGGGATGTGGGTGTGGCCAGTGCAGGTTTGGTGCTTCAGGGGCTTGGCTGATGTCCAAAATGTGAGCTTGGTGTTGCTTTGCTCGGTTTGACGGTGCCTCCAATGATGTCGTGATCGCCATGGAGTCGGAGCTGCTGTGTCACTAAGCGGCAAGCTCGGCAACGATGACACGTGCCTTGTGATGTCAACGATGTGTGCCGCTTCTTCAGCACCTCAACGTCGATGTTCGCTGTTGGATTCCGCCATTGTTTCGTTGTTTGTTTAGCTAGAGTTGTATGGAGCTCCGTGTGCTGTGGTTGTACCGGCCGCGGTTGAAGGACTTGGCGAGTCCCTACTCGCTGAGAGGTTGTTTTTTCTTTTTCTGTAGCCCGTCTGGGTTTTTACTCCTGTTTAATGAAATATAATTGGCAGTTCTCATGCCGGTTTAGTTTCAAATAACTTTGATAAGACATAAAAAAAAGGAGCAAAACAACCAAACATAATTTGTGAAAACCTTTATATTTATGTTACTAGCGATTTAAAATTCACTGCTGGAAAAAATACAGTTAAAACATAAAATCAACTCTAAATTTAAAATTTAGTTTCAAAGATTTAAAATTAAGTTGCATCTGATAAATTGATAAGCAGACGATGAGAAAAGCTTAAAAGAAGTTAGACTTGGATTTTTTTTTAATTGATGATTCTAGTATGGTCTAATACGTGAAACTAAAGAACAAGTTCGCTCCAGCTCACATCAAGAAACCAAATGATAAACAGTCGATTCATTTAAAAAAGATCAAGCTAAAACTCAGTCTTCGGTAAATTTGTTAGATACTATTCACAATAACCGTCAAAACTACTCCGGAGGTTAGTGCAGTATTCCCTTCGTTCCATAAAAAACCAATCTAGTATTGGATGTGACACATCTTAGTATTCAGATTCGTTATACTAGAATATATCACATCCAATCCTAATTCACTTTTTTTGGGGACGGAGGAAGTATTTAGCAAGCAAATGATTTTTGAACCCTCACCCACACGTGCGTGCACACACATACCAGTAAGCTCGGAGCACAAAATTCACCTAAGAAGGATTTGAGGTCCAATGACCAACTTGAAATCAGGTTTTATGTAATAAGAAAATGCTACTAAGCGGTTTTACCTGTTTTCATGAAAAGCATTGAAACCTGATGAATTTCAAGTAAGTCCTGTAAAAAAAAATTTGAAATGCACTTTGAATTTTTCTTATCGGAGCGGTTTATCAGCTCAAGGTGGCTCTAAACCTAAAAATTGTGCCAAAACCGGGAGGTTTTCATCAGTTTTATGAGCCCTGCTTGGAATACATCAACAAATAGAGTAACATGTAATTTTGGTGCCAGTACCAGCATACGTACTACACTTAAAAAAACATAGTCACTATGGAGTATTATAATTTGTTTGTATACAGCGTGAATAAAAATCACACAAACAGAACCAACAAACCCTGTCCTTTTGAGTACAACTGTACAAGAAACCTTTTTCTTTCTAGGATGCGCTATCGAACAACGCCGACAGATGCATAGCCAAACACCAGAGAGATGCAAAAACCGCTGAGCGAGCAGCCAAATGACATGAGCTTTTTACAAACCTGTCTCACTCATTTGGCTCTCAATCTTTTTCTCCAGATGATTCGGTTGTCTAGTACGGAGTACACTAGTTGTTGGTACGTTGCAAACGAGAAAGGAAAGGATCCCTGCTCCATGTTGGCCACGGCGATCCCCGTGACAACATTTATAAAATTCAGGTGAAGAAAAATAAAGAAAGAAAGAAAAAAAAAGGGAAGGATACGAACCTTTTCGAACTGTACGACAGCGCGAACATCATGTTCAACAGGCTGTCTACAAAAAGCAGAGAAAATGCTTTACGACGTGGAATCAGAATAATGGTATCTCGATACAAGGTTGTCAGCAAATGAGAAAAAATAATAAATGGATCAATCTGATAGTACTTGCCTGCCACTCTTTGATGCCTCCTGGTTTTTTACTTTTTTGGTTGTGCTACTGCTGCTCTCGTTTGATTGTTTCTGCTCTTTTTGGCTTGCTTCAGATTGATGATGGGGGCTTGAATGCTTTGGGTTAAGTTGGGTCCCCTGTGTTTTGCTGCAGATGCCAGATAGCGTCATTTGATGATGTGAATCAGTCCCTTGGGTGACATCCAAGATGTACTGTTGTTCATGGTTAATGTAGGGGTATCTAGACCTAGATTACTGTGTTTCACTCGATCACTAAGTACAGTACAAACTCCTAGAAGGTACAAAATGCACGCACGATAGTTCTCAAAAAAAAAAAAATGCACGCACGATTTACTGCTACCGGCCATCGTCAGTCTCAGCAACTCTGTAGCCTGTAGTACTTGTTTTTGTTGTCTTCCTGTGAAACAGTACTACTACATGTGTAGCAGACGGCCAGACACAGACGAGGCGAGTGCATGAATTTAGGGCTGGTTTGGTTTGTGATCTAGATTGGCCTTATTAATTTTTATCGATGCCAAATTTTGGCAAGTTTTGGGATGGCTAATTTTGATAAGGCAAAGTTGTGTTTAGATTGAAGCCAAAATAGCCTAAGTTAACTATTGAAATGGCCTATTTTCTTAGGCATGCTAAAATTTGACTTCAAACCAAATAGACACTAAACACTGTTGAAATTGCCAAATATTGGTAAGGCCAATTTAGGCCTCAAACCAAACCGGCCCTTAAGCCCATCTCCACCATCTGCACGTTTTGGTCAGTCGCGATGTTACTGGGCTTTGTTCAGTTGAGCTTGTTCGAATTCTTGTGGGAAAAGTACACCAAAGGTCCCTCAATTTGTCATTGAGTTACAAAATCGTCCCCCAACCGCAAAACCAGATATCGGAGATCCCTCAACTAACAAAACCGTTCGATTGAGGTCCTCTGGTGGTTTCGGACCCGGTTTTGTCTAACGTGGTGGGTGAGTCAGCGTGGGCCCCACGTGAGTCCCACGCGTCAGGCTGCCACATCATCTCTCCCTTCCTCCTCTCTCTCTCTCACTCTTCTCTTCTCTGCGCGAGTGTGATGGCCACGGCCTCCTCCTCCGTTGACGCCGACGCTGGTGACCGGTTGAAGGGGTCGGCCACGAGCGGCGTGACGAGGCTGAGGGCGGGGGCCGACGAGGCAGCGACGGCAGCTGTGACGCGTGAGAAGGCCGCCGCGCCGGGGTCGCAGCCAACGACCCCCGCCCCATCTCTGCGCCGCCCTCGCCATTCTCGAGCTGTCTCGACAAGCCGGCCGGCGAGGCGAGGCGGGAGAGGAGGAGGTCGGGCGGCCGGCGATGGGCGACGGGCGACGCAGCGGCAGCGACGATGTGGGAGTAGGAGGGCCGCCCCCCACGCCACCACCGCAGCCGCCGACGGCGCGGGCGACAGATGTGCAGCCATGGCGGCGGTCTCCTCGCTCTCCCGTCACGCTCCCTATCGGCACCGTCCGCCTCCGCCTCGTCCTCCTGCGCCCGCCCTCCCACTCCGCCGACCTCCGTCGCCTCTCTACCCGCTGCCGTGGATGACGACGGTGGCATCCTCGCTCTCCCTATCGCAGCTCATGTTCCTCCGTGCTTTACGAGGACAGCGCCTCGGGTGCCGGCGACGAGGCCCCCACCCCGCGTTGCTCGCTGCTGCCGTTCGATCTGAACCTGCCGGCCTCGTCCCCGAAGGAGCCGCCGCCGCACCAGAAGGACGGCCAGAGCAAGCGGAGCGGCGGCGTCGGTAGGCGAGCGCAATGGCGGAGCGGCGGCTTCGGTGGGCGAGTGTGGCTGTGGAGAAGCGGCGTCGGCGAGCGAGCGCAGTGGCCGAGAGGCGGCGGCGGATAAGAAGCGGCGGCGCCGACGACTCCGCGCCACTCGCCCTTATCGTCGGCGGCGGCTCTAGGCACGGGCGGAGCAGAGAGGCGTCCTCTCAGCTGTGCTCCTCCCTCGTCGGCCGCCGACCGCCGCCCGTCACGCCGGCCCTCCTCTCCGTCGCGCTCCCTCCTATCGGCCGCCGACCGCACCCGCCACGCCGGCCCTCCTCCCCTGCTGGCCGCCGGACGCGTCCGCGGCGCCGGCCCTCCTCTCCTCGCCGTTGCCCCTCCGCCGCGGCGGGTTGAGAGGAGTCCGGGTCGAGGTTGGCAGCGCGGCGCAGAGGTGGCCGGCGTCGAGGTCGACCTCGGCCAGGGAGAGGAGGCGCGAGAGTTCGTCGTCGTCGTCTGCAACGGCGGCGTGTGCTGGGTGGTTGCGGGTGTGGGGGCCGCCGATGCCCTCCTCTCCGCCGCCTCGCCGCCGACGAGGTCTCTCCCACCGCCCTTGACTCGCTCCCCTCCCCTTCCCCCGCTGTTCTCATCCCCACCCCCCGTCGCCGCCACCGCCCACCTCGCCGGCGCCCCCCAGCGGCCGCGCCCGCCCTGCAGCGAGTGAGAGGAGAGAAGAGTGAGAGAGAGAGATGTGGCAGAGAAGGGGAGGGAGATGATGTGGCAGCCTGACACGTGGGACCCACGCTGACTCACCTGCCACGTCAGACATAACCGGGTCCAAAACCACCAGAGGATCTCAAGCGAACGGTTTTGTTAGTTGAGGGATCTCTGATATCTGGTTTTATGGTTGGGGGACGATTTTGTAACTCGATGACAAGTTGAGGGACCTTCGGTGTACTTTTCCCAATTCCCAATTCTTGTTGGGTCCGTGCGTGGAGGTGGAGGCCTTGACGGACGAGTTCAAGGCGGCAAGAGTGACGTTGCGAGCCACCGGGTCCCCCCCGGTAGGTGAGTTGGCGACGAGGAAAGGCAACGGTGGCCCAGAACGCATGGCTAACTGGCCGGCCAACAAGGCCCAGCGTGAGAGACTTTCTAATTGGGCCTGTTAAGATTACTGTTAAATAAAATTTTTCAAAATTTAACAAACAAGTTGGTAATATTGTTAGACTAAATGTATTGTTGCCAAAATTCTCTAAGCATTGCCAATGTTTTGTAATAAACTAAATGCATCCATATCTTACCTAGTGAAAAGTGAATCACAAAGTGCAATCAGGATGAGCCACATCATTATGTTGAAGCCATTGACATTGCCAACGTATGGGATATTTCACAAATGCATTTGGTCAAACTTCTAGAGATAAATTGAGGTGCTCTTTAATAGTACTAGTAGCTAATTGCTCTAAAGGGTGCATTCGTTTCCTGCTCTTTCCAACTTTTACTCCCTTATTTTTACACAAACACTTCCTGAACTTTTCCAACTTTTGCTCCCTTATTTTTACACAAACACTTCCTGAACTTCTGAACAACTCGTTGTTAAAAATCTCAAAAAAGGTACTTTAAAAAATAATATTAATACATTTTTAATTTTTAATTAATACTTAATTAGTGCTAATAACTTGCTCCGTTTTATATGCGTGGCAAAGATCCCAAACGTTCCAACCGAACGCAGCGCAAACTGTCTGCACCTGCATTGCAACGGAAACAATAACGACTATGTGGAAACCCCAATTGTGCATGTAGCCGTAGTGGAGTAATAAAATAGAGAAGCTGCCGGACTATTATTATATATGCAATTTGTCTTTTATTATATATATAAAAAAGCCCGTACGTTGCAACAAGTGAAGGTTATTTTAATTTTATTATTGTTATACGGTTTAATTAAGGTGAAAATCAATATATTTTTCTAAAAGATCATGAATTCATGAGTTGTAATTAGGAGTCCAATCATGTCAAGTTAGCATGCGAGTTTTTTAAAAAGATTTTTTATCGAGGGTACAATATAATTAAGTTTATTGTAACCTATAATATTTAAGTGTTCTCCTTCTCCTCAGCCGTATTTATTTCTTGAGCTTAATCGTAACTATCCAAGTTTTGATTTATAGACTGTTCAGAAACGCAGAATTGATAATGCCCGCTGGCCAAATAAAATTTAGGGTCCCTTTCAATAGTAAGAAGGAAAATACGAGGAATAGAAAAAAAAATACAGAATTCTAACACAAATACAAGTATAAAATAGATGATTATTAAAACACAAAAGTGATCATTTGATTAGGCCGCAGGAAAAACACAGAAATCCGATAAGAGAGATAGACTCAAAGAAATTTTCCAAGAGGTTAAACTTTTTGCTAAGTTTTCTTCAAAATCCACGTGCAACTAGCCATTTCATTGAAATTTTATAGAATTTGGAAAACTCCAATTCTTTGAATCAAATATCTGCATTAGGAAAATTGCCTATAGGATTTCTACTTTATGAAATTCCTCCATAATTTTTTTTATTCAGAGGGGCCTAGCAAGTTCGCATATAGCATCGATGTATCGAAGTGGATGAACATGTCGATCGCTTCGAGAAAAGAAAATATCGACCCATAAAGAAAAGACAAAAATGTAACTTCTACATCTTATATTAATTACTCTATAGACATGAAAGTGAGGTTGGTGCATAGCGTGTACAATTACGTAAATAACTCCTACTTATAATTAACCTCAAAATTTACCACTTAAAATCTCTTGGACGTTCAAGTGGGCTGCATCCGGGCAAAGGGAGCCGAAGGCATAGCCACGCGAAGATGCTAAAAAGGTCAGCCATGGGCACGGCTACAACAAACAAAACAAACTTAGTAAACCACGAGTCTCCGTCGCCAACGTAGTTGGTCACATATGCTCTCATGCAATCGAACAAATACAGCCACAGCAAGAGCATCAGCCCCTGCATCAATTCAACCAGCAAAATAAAAAAAATCAGTTAGCAAGTGTCCCACTTATAAAAAAACTGAGTAAATTTATTTGTCACATTTTATTACCATTGTTTCGGTTTAAATCCTCTTTTAACAAATATTTTCACTTTGAACGGATTGATTTTACCTCTGTGACACTTTACACCACCCTTAACTATTTTATGAATTCCCGTCAACTTACATACGTCAACACAATAGTCTTAGTATAACCGTGGGACTTAATTAACGAGTAAAAGCTAGTGTACTCGAAATCGTTTATATGCTTGAGAAGAGAGTAAGGATGGTTCAAAGCGAAATAAAGGTAAAATTACTCCATTAAGTAAAAACATTGGTCAAAATAAAATCCAAAGTGAAACATTGGTAATAAAATATGATCAAAAGTGATTTTGCTTTAGAATGATGTAGGAAGTATCCGATTGTCCACATATAAGGAACTTGGCGAACAAATTAAATGCCCTAATTTGTATGATAGAATTAGTCCAGGGTTAACTACTTGTAGCATTGTTGCACATGTTACATTTAGTTACATGTACATGTGTATTCAGGGGTGGAGGCAAGCCGCAAGCCTAGCGCAAGCCGGTCTAGGCCTTCATAATCATACGTAAATCTTTTCAAACCGCCATGTAATTTTTTTAGAAAGCCAATATCCTATTAACTGAGTTTTATTTAAGTCCTAGGATTAGAAAATTTGGCTCCGCTATCGCGTGTATTTTTTTTCTTGGAAACGCGTAGAAAATCAAACCGAGCTAGGCAGAATTTTGTTACGAAGATTCAGAAAGTTAGAGGCAGTGATCGATCGAGTTATTAAGCTGTGATATGCCCCGTGAGAAAGTAATTAAGCGCGTCATGTACTATATATATGGCGCCAGACGAATTGAACGAACTCTGCGTGCATGCAGCTAGCATCGATCTGTCTGATTCGAGTTTTTTATTTGTATTGTTTGACCACCCGTCTTATTTAAAAAATTTGTACAAATATAAAAACCGAAAAGTTATGCTTAAAATACTTTAAATAATAAAATAAGTAAAAAAAATAATTCCAAAATTTTTTGAATAAGACGAGCGATCAAACAGTGGAAGCAAAAACTCAAAATTCCTTATATTATGGGACGGAGGGCGTATTATATACTACCTCCGTTTCAAATTATAAGATGTTTTGACTTTGGTCAAAGTCAAACTACTACTTTTTTTTTTGCGGGAAAAGTCAAACTACTTCAAATTTAACTAAGTTTGTAGAAAAATAATAATAATATTTTCAATGCAAAATAAATTTATTATGAAAATATATATTCAATTATTGATTTAATAAAACTAATTTGGTAATGTAAATATTATTATATTTATCTATAAACCTAGTCAAACTTAAATTAGTTAGCCAAAACATCTTATGACAGCAGAGAATACTACTTACGAACGCTTACGTAGCCGGAAGATGAAGAGCAATGTCCTAGCGGAAACGAAAATGATATACATACAACCAAAGCGTCCGACCCTTGGACGACTAAGACGTCTGCCGTCCGTGTCTCCACATCTGCATAGACCACTAATTCAGTTGGGCCTTACAAAAGCCCAATTCAATAATCTGGCCGCACGTCCGCGCATCGTTTCATCTAGCCAATAATATTGCCTCAACTTGATTTTCCATCTCCTTCTATCCTAAACCCCACGGTCTAATTCCTTTGTCTTCCATCTCTAATCAATTGCTTAAGTTCAATAAGATGTAATTTGGCCACACGGCCACGTTGTTTTATCTAGCCAATAGTATTCACTGATCAAATCACAAGGTATGTGAAAGCTGCTGATTTATTTATGCCTACTCCAAATTTTCATCTGAAAAATCATAGACATGAGACAAAATATCGTTGTGCGGCTAAAAGGACATGTTGTGTCCTTATAAGTTTAGGCTTGAAATAATATAGAGATAATTCATTATATGCCACTGACTTTGTCACACGTCTACGATTTGCCACTGACTTTATCACGTTCTACAATATGCCATCGACTTTTGCTTAACTTCTACGATTTACCATCGCCGTCCGGTTAGTCTCCATTAGTACTGTACAAATTTGTCGAAATGACCAAAATACCCCTGGGAGAAAAGGTTTCAAAATTTGGATAAAAATTATGAAATATCATATTTCAGTTTTTTGGTCAAATTTTGGATGTTAACAATCTTATGTTTATAATATAATATTTTGATAATTTTATCCAAATTTTGGAAGTTTTTGTTCTACGGGTATTTTGGTCATTTCGACAAATTTGTACAGTACTAACGGTGGCTAACTAGACGGCGATGGTAAATCGTAGAAGTTAAGCAAAAGTCGATGGCATATTGTAGAACGTGACAAAGTTAGTGGCAAATCGTAGACGTGCGACAAAGTCAGTGGCATATAATGGATTATCTCAATAATATATGGGCTTTGATGTGGATTATGTTACGTGGGACAGTTGGAGCAGCAGCCCATCTGACCAAGTCAGTGCTGCCTCACGCCGTGTAATTCGCCGTTGAGTCGTACGCCAGTCGAACACGCTAGTCGGATGAATAGCAGCGTTCTAGCGGAAAACCTCGTCTCCAAGCGCGCGTGGTAGTCGTCCAAAGGTGACGGCGGCCGAGGAGGCGACGATGCTGCAGTGGCGTGCCCGGCCGGGCGCTCGATCTCGACGCCGATGACGCCGCCGGCGCAGCCGCACGACTTGCAACACGGCGGCGGCATGGGTACGTGTGTGATATGTACTATGCGACGACGGACGGCGGCCGGGCCGGCGATGAGCGAGAGCACTACCGGGCGGAACGCGTACGTACGTTGGCTGATCGATCGATCGATCCGTGGGTTTTCAGTGGTCACGGATTGCACGTACGCATATGTGCATGGTGGCCTGTACGTTGAAGGGGGTTGCAGTCAGCCTCGAGGTCTCACGGCTTGTTTCGCACCTTGAGAGAAGAAAATTAAGAGTTTATACGAGAAAATTGATGGTGAGATTTAAATGAGAATTTATTTTTTAATTTTAAGATCTGTTTGGTTGAGGTGGTGAAATTGATAGGGAGTTTAGTTAGATATTAGGTCATTAATAAAAATGTATAGCTGAGATTGAAAAGGAGGGAGTTCTTTCCTCAATTCCCCATCCCAATTACCACCCCTATCCAGGTATTGAAAAGCGGAAAAGCTAATGCACGCGTGCGCGTTGGCGGCGAGCGTTTCCGAGAGTTTAGCCTAACTAAGTTAGTAGATAATGACAATAATAAAGATAAGATTTCTTTTTTGCCGGAAATTGTTTCTACTAATAGATTAAAAACTTTCAAGTTAGATTTGAAAACTTTTGAAGTCAAATTTTAAAAATTTTCAACTCAATTTGAAAATTTTCAACTCGAAATTTAAATGTGTAAGACAAATTTTGAGAACTTTTAACTTAAATTTGAAAACTTTCAACTCGATATTTGAAAATTTTCAACTAAAAAATTAAATTTGCAAGAAAAATTTTGAAAACTTTTAACTTAGATTTGAAAACTTTCAACTCGAGATTTGAAAACTTTCAAATCTTGATTTGAAAATTTTTAAGTCATGATTTGAAAAGTTTTAAGTCGACACATTTGAAAATACGTGTACTAAAGATTAAAAAATAATCATAAAAAACAAAAAAGGAAAGAAAAAAATCGTGAAAAAAGGAGAAAAACCACGTGGGGAGGCAGCGCCAGCCGTCGCGCGCGTTGCTGACGCACACGCGCGTATTAGCCACACCCATTGAAAAGGAGAAAGTTCCTTTCTCAATTCCCCATCCCCATCCTCATCCCCATCTTATCAAAATTCCCATGTCTCCTAACAAAACCAAAACAGTTAATAGCCACATCCCTCTAAACTCCAAATCGCTCCTGAAAACTCCCTCTAACCAAACGACTCGTATGTACATGGGAAAAAACGACTTGCACAGTAAAAGCTTGTACCTTGGGGATCCTTTACATTGGTCCCGTGGAGAGAGAGGAAGAGGAGAAAAAACGTGGGAAAGGATGACAGGGCCATTGCTATTTTACTTCTTTTTCCAAGGTACTGCATGTTTTTGGGTCTTGTCTACTTTTTAAAATTTTTCAACTATTTGAATTCTATGTATTCCGTAGGTATCGTGTCATATAAAAGACCATATCAAAATGATACGTAGAACAAAACCCTCATCTAAACCATATGAGAAAACATTCAATTCTAACATTAAACAAGCCTATATACTCGGTCTAAAAAAAACCTTAGGGATATTATATTTCATTATCTAAAAAAACTGATTTTACGATTAAAAGATGTGAATCAAGCTCGGTCTATCGGTAGTTTTGAGAGGTAAAATGATATTTTCCTTTTTTTTAATATAAGTTTATTTTACATCTTTAACTATTGGCTTTGTCCGAATCGCGTCCCTCAACCTGAATTCGGGTATATCGCATCTCCAACTTTGAAAACATGTGCGAATCGATTTTTTCGGTGGTTTGGAAAGCTGCATGCCTGCATCTGCTGGCGTGGTAACACTTCAGCACAAATCCATTTCAAACCAGCGGCGTAGCCGGCGCCTGCCGCCTGGTGGCCACTTGTCCGGGCTCCGCCGTCTTGCATGCAGCCATACCTCAGTAAATTAATCATAATTACCTTACTATTGCTAATTATCTTACTTAGTCGTCATTGGCAAAATCAGTAGTGTATTGTACATACTTAATTAACATGCTTAGAGCAAACCAACAAAGCAAATGCCCAGCCCAAAATTATCATAGATTTGTATAGAATTGGGTATACTTTATACTAAGTTATTGTTAGGCCTGCAGAGAGGGCATTTTCCTAGGCCTTCAATGGTCTCTCAGGCAGATCGTTGTGGAGAGCTGCAGTTAGGGGTGGATAGCAAGCTGGCTCGGCTCGGCTCGGCTCGGCTCGGCTCGGTCTAGTTCGTTAGGATAACGAGCTGACTCGGCTTGGCTCGTTTGAAAGCTCGAGCTAGCTTGTTAGGCTCGCGAGCCAAACCAACAAGACAGCGCGAGCCAGTCAGCCAGACCAAGGAGGAGGAGACCTGAGACGAGTGCGACCTGCGCCTGGCGGCTGGCGGCGGCGGCCCTAGCGTCGGCGGCGGCTTGCAGCGGCGGCGGTGGCCCTAGAGGCTTGCAACCCTAGCCTTGGCTGGGGAAGTGCGGATGGCGGCGGCGGCGGCCCTAGCGCCTGGTGACGGCAACGGCGGCGCGGTCTCATGCGGCGGAGCCAGAGAGAGATGCGGAGTGCAGCCTCGATGTCTCGTCTCGTACTCTCGTGTGGTGTGGGTGTGCGGCGGATGAGGAGTAACCCAGTGAGGAGACTAGAAGAGGATTAGGGTTTTGCACTTTGTCTTGGGCTTGGACCTTTGCTATTGTATTGGGCTGGGCCTTCGTGGTTGTCTGATGAAGTCCTGGCTCGTTAAAATGCCAGCTCGTTAGAAAAATCAAACGAGCCGAACCGAGCCTGTCACGAGCCACGAGCTTCCTGTCCACCACTAGCTGTAGTTGATCCAATCAAAGGAGATGGAAATGTCCGAGTTAGCTTTCTTAGTTAAAGAAGCTACAGAATTGTTATCCGGCAATAAGGAGATTCAGCTCAGGAAAATTCACCGTAACCAAAATTTGATTAGTTATTTACTAGCAAATAAATGTCGATGTGAGGGCCTTTTTAGTTTTTGGTTAGATGATGAGTGTTCTTTCATATCTCAACTTGTAAGTGATGATTTAATTCCTGAGTAATATATCCCTTTCCCAAAAAATAAAATAAAAATTTCTAGATCCGCAACTATTTCAAACAAAACCCCTAAAACAATGCTATTTTTACGATTTTAATGTAGGGGTTGAAAAATAACCAGTTTGTAGTTCAGATATGTAAAATGAACTTTCAGAGGTTGAAGGGGCTAAAAATGAACAATACCCCTTCTATTTAATGAAAAACAATGCTCCTCAATCGTTCAAAAATATTGTGAAACATGCTCCTAGGATCGTATAGATACGCATTTTTTTTCCGTTTACCCCATAAAACTTCTTCAAAATCGATGTAATGGAATCCTAGTATTATGTTCCATACAACGAGGACATCCAAACACACAGCTCTGTATTACAGGTATTAACACCAATCAAGGAGCATAATTACATGAAGTCAAAACAACACAGCTACACACCCCGATGATCATACTTAATCAAACTTCCTGTTTATCCTCTTGATTGGTCATGCGGTTCTTCACCAAGCATAACTCTGCACGCAAGGTAGTTATCCATTTTACTTTCTAGGGTGCACCTTTTGTTTTTGTGACCGCAGAACATTGCATCTAGCAGCCGGCTAATTAGAGCATGGATTAATAGTTAGCTATAAGCTTACGTAGAGAAAAGAGGTAATAGAAAATCAAGGGTGTTAGCTCTCATACAAGAGTTTGCTTAACACAAACTATAAGACAAATACATTAAATGTATAAGTGGGAGATAGAGAGAGGAAGAAAATTATAGCTAACCGTAAAGCTAATTTCTTATATATGTTGGTTTTAAGATGAACTAATATATATATATATATATATATATATATATATATATATATATATATATATATATATATATATAGTATATAGATATATATATAGATATATATATATATATATATATATATATATATATATATATATATATATATATATATATATATATATATATATATATATATATATATATATATATATATATATATATATATATATATATATATATATATATATATATATGGAAGTGGGCTTTATGATTATCCTTGCTCTTAGTGCGCATATCAATGGTAACCTCGCCTTAATTAGTTGCATGTAAGTGGAAATAATATACTTACTAATTTACTAGCCGACATTTGAGGTGACGAATGAACTTGAACAGTGTGCAGTGTCCCAGGAGAGAGCTGCATAATCTGATATATAGCCTTACTGGTAGGAGTTCATTGGTCCCTGCAGTCAAAGTGTTCATGAAATGGTTATCTACTGCATGGGATACAGCCAAATAGCCAATAATTGTTTTTCTTTCTCAATTGTAACTTGCCCCCAGTAGGGCTGGAGAAGACAATCAGGACATTATTACCTACTCCAGTTGATTTATGATATGATCCAGAACCTTTGAGCTGTGTGATTCCTAATTGATTAGGTTGATCTTATAGTAATATGTATGTTAAGTTGCATGCATGTACGTGTAATTACTACTCTGAATACTTGCAATTAACTTATGTTTCTTAACTATATAGTCTACAGGTTCCACACCAAATTGCAGTATCTTTTTCTTGCGCTTCGAAGTGCTCACAAAATGATCAGGTTATATGAATATACTGTATATTCGTCGGACTGAATCATCAGATGGAATCTGCTTATGAATCAATTTATTTGTTCCTCAAACTCATAATGCAATGTGTATTATGTTATTACTGTGATATACTGGTCATTAATGTTTCTCTAGCTCTCTTTTATTTTTCTGACCAAATATTGATCACTGAAGTGTGGTCACTGCTGGCCTTGTGTCTCTTGGAAGAGACATGAATGAATTGCAAAGTCTTGAAAAAAAATGGTGAATTGTCTAATGGCTGCCTAATTGCCGACTACAATTAATGTGTCCTTTTGTTTTCTTGTGCCATGCATTTTCTTGCACTACTAGTCTGCTAGCTGATTTCTTAAGTGCGTTGTGAAGCTTTTCATGGCTAATCAACATATGATTAGCATCTGACATTTGCTATAGAAACCTCAGCCAGCTTAAACCTCAACTAACCTTAGTCATGACAATACATGATGATATGCCCCTATACATGAGTATTAGTATATGGATTGTAGGAGAAACGCCCAAGGTCTTCCCATTAGCTCCATAAGGTGGTGGGCTAGCTGACTTAGGTTTGAAGGCTCATCTCTTCTATTTATTTGATATTAGATACTTTTATAACATTCATGTTTTTTTATATGGACCGCAGATCTAGGCCCGGTCGAACTTTAATTATGAAGATGATTAAATACAGACACGTAAAACGAGAAAGCTATTAGCGTCTAATTAATATTAAGTTTTAATTATTTTAAACTTAAAAAGATTTATCTTGTATTTTAGAGGAACTTTTTATATATAAAGTTTTTATATGAAATACACCGTTTAGCTATTTGAAAAAACATGCTAATAAAATCTGAGATAGAGTCCACGTCATAATCATGGAACCACAGGTTTTGTCTTGGCGCTGCACGAGCAATGCTTCTAGAACAACCTTTGGGGAAAATACAAAATACAGTTACTGGATCATCAGGATATTCACAACACAGTAATAACATCATTCTGATTGGTTTAGAATCCTGCTAGTGGGCCCCCAAGACGATTTCAGTGAACAGTGCTCAGCACTTTAATGAGCCATAGATTGTTAAACTCTTAATGCACGTGGAGGAAATTAATGGCAACCGGGTTTACTCCTACAGTTAATGGAAAAACAATGGTTTTGTCTCAAACCCCCAAATCAATTATGCCACTCCGGGATCGATTCATGGTATAGTATAATCTGCCATATGCAGGTACAGAAAACTGAAACACAAACACTACTAAATTCAGTCTGCCTTCAGTAACTATACCCACACAGTTTCGACAGCATGAATCGATCCTCTTCGCACGCTTGAGTGCTTTATATTGCAGTGAATGCAACTGCGGATCACACGTGCGATCGATCGGTCGTCGGTTTGCACTGTCTGCATGCATCGATAGATCCTAACGGGTGCAGTAATAAAATTCTGCACGCACACGAATGGACTTGGAGATATCCAATACTAAGTAGCTAGTACAGTACCTACTAGTTACATACGCGACAATCTGTCCGTTATTTCTGTTAAGTTACTGCCTATAGCTTTAAGATAAGGCTTAATACTTTTGTGTTGTACAGTACATATATACACATACTAGTCGAATCTTTAAGTAGCTGTTTGTCATGAACAAATCAAACGACGAGAAGAAGAAGAAGAAGAAGAAGAAGAAGAAGAGAGAGAGCTTGTTTTTCTGTCTATCACCTAACAAGGCTGCCACCCATTAATAAAAAGAAAATCTCGAAGCCCAGCTGTGTCCTCACATTTCAGGGAGAGCTAGGCAGCTAGCTAGCTAGTCTACTCTAATAAGTAACGGAAGCAGACTCAAAATTAGTCTGCATGCAGAACGTAGACGTAGTTTGTTACGACTTCGTTACGAGTTGCAGTATATATCTAACATAATTTTCCACATAGCTGCTTCAGTTTAAATATACGGTATATTCCATCCAGCGGATCCAACGTGTGTGCAGGGGGACTCGAGTCCCCCTACACCCACAAGACCAATGGATATCTTCTGGAACACCCCTTTAATTTTTTTACCATAAATGATAAACTACAGGTTCCTAAATAACTGAAGGTTGAAGAAATTGTGTAATTGAGCCCCCCTAATTTTTTTTTGTTTTTGGATCCACCCCTAATCCCTGAGCCCCCCTAATTTTTTTTTTTTTGGATCCACCCCTAATCCCAGAGCCAGACTCTTAAAAGACAAATGTTGTTTCGATTGTGATTTTTTTTATACGTAAAAGAATTATTCACTTTTGTATTGAGAGGAACAAAATTTACAGGAACGGGCTAAACAAAGAGGTAGGGGAGAAAAGGAAACGAAAAAAGAGGACTTAAATCTATTCTCACGCTGTGTGATGACCTAGCGACCGACTACGTTACCCAGGGAGTTTCGCGACTTCCAAATAAATGAAGAGACTTATTTTTTCCCAATGAATCTGCGTAACAGCAAGAGCGGCGTTCGTTGGTCAGGCACCGAAACATTACCACGATCGAGTTTAATTCTGTACATGTTTCAGTGCAAGTCATCTATATCAACATGCATATATATGCACACAAACTATGTTTTGGACGTATATCTACACAAACTATTACTACTAGCATGCAGGAACTTATTGAGCTGGGACAAATATCTGAGTCGATGCATAATTACTGCTCACTGTACAGTGATCTGTACCGACCAAGCATATGCATGTAGGCTGTAGCATCTGCAGGATACACAACGGCACGATTCATGCAGCTTTGCATGGTATGCATGATTGTGCAAATTTCACTGGCTAGTTTTGCAACACAGAAAAATTTAAAAGGTAAACTTGCAGTAGAATATTATTTGACCAATTACACCAACTACAGGCATCATAAATGGAACCTGACTAAACAAGACAGCCCCAGTGGCTAATTAAGTTATCTGACTTTACAAGCTTTCGGTTTAGTATTATTAAGATCGATCCACATTAGCGGCAGCTAAAACTATCATAACTATCAGTGTTCGAATGCATATGCATGAGTGCGCTGCATGTCGTTTCATGTTCTTCTGATCTCACTGGAAGCTGATCATCAGAGAGAATATTATTGCAATTAATGTGTGAAGAAATCAACAATAATAACAAGCCACCACGCTATAGGGTTAGATTCCGTATTAGAGTTCTTCTTTGCTTATAAATCTGATTGGTTCACCTTAGTTCAGATTTGAACTGATTAATGACACACTAAGGCCTGGTTTAGTTACCAAAATTTTCTTTTCCCAAAAACATCATATCAAATCTTTGGACACATGTATATAGCATTAAATATAGATAAAAATAAAAACTAATTACACAGCTTACATAGAAATCGCGAGACGAATCTTTTAAGCCTAATTAGTTCATGATTAGTCATAAGTGCTACAGTAACCTACATGTGCTAATGACGACTTAATTAGACTCAAAAGATTCGTCTCGTGGTTTCCAAACGAGTTATGAAATTAGTTTTTTTATTCGTGTCCGAAAAACCCCTTCCGACATCCGATCAAACATCCGATGTGACACCAAAAAATTTTCTTTTCCCCAACTGTCTAGACAGGGCTAACAGACAGGAGTAAGGCCTAGCTAGCTAGTGATGGAAGCTATCTACTGTGTATATATATAGGAGACAGATCATAGCTATGCTAAATAATGTCACGCGTTTTACCGCGAAATACATGAATAAATATATATTGAATATTATAGTATGATAAATAAGTATAAGTTAAAAATATCGTGAAAATGATGTGATGGAGATGATGGTGCATGCTTGCATGATGAGCTCTTTAGTTGTAATAATTGCTGGTGCGTGATAATATGACTTTTTTTGACTTCGAAGGTGTAATAATTGTTAGCAACTAGATGATACCCCATGTTTTGTTAGGGACATATATATGAATGTATGTTAAATATTATAAAAATGATGAAGAGATATTGTCATGGTTATGGATAACACATACCTAATAGTAATCGATTAAGCTCTGCAAGACCCACCATATACCAAGTCTTATACGGAATCATATCTCATATATAGAAGGAGTTCCAGATAAGAAAGGACAAGTAGAGTTCTATATGGTAACGGTAAGGACTACTCGGATTGTATCCATACTTGTCTCCCTAGTTCTACTTGGACAAGGGAACATCTATGGTTATAAATACAAGACCCCCTATGAGGAGAGGAGACACACAACACACAAGCTAAGACAAGGCAGACATTGACATCAGAGATTAACCTAGACAAACCAATCTGGTGCCTGCGGAGGCCGACAAGAGGGATCTAGTGCCATCTTTCATCTCGACGAGTTCATATTCGAGGAGGAAGACTACCATATCGTCGACTACGTGTTGGTATTCGTGCCACCATGTCGACGACAGCTAGATAGGCTATCCTAATTGTTTTACTTGTGTGATTCAGACGAATAAAGAGCAACACCGGTTTTGGCCAACAAGAGTAGGGTTGTTACCTTCCTGTGAAGGGGTCCGAACCTGTATAAAAATCCTTATCTCTATCTCTTTTACCTCAATCTCGCATATACCCTAGTACCAACGATCTCCATACCATGCAAATACCGTAGTCATGATCTCAAACGTCGATAGATATATTTTGAAATATTGAAGAAGATGATTTGACATGCTTGAGTTCTAAAATGTTATAAGTTAGATGATATGCCATGCTTATATGAGCTTTAGGTAATAATTTATAGCAAGTGATGATGTGGCAGGTATATGTGTTAAGGTTTAGAGTTAGCTGGGTTCTAACTATATAGTATAATGTATATATCGAAGTTTTGTATCAGCACTAATTTAGGGACTATGCACAAGATCTAATAGTGGATGGATGCAGAAGACATGGGTTTATACAGCTTTAGGCTCTCGATGTGAGGTAATATCCTACTCCTACTTTGATGGATTGTATTATGCCCGATGTATTGATATTGTGTCGATTTGGTGTTTCTTGTACTCTGTTGCCCTCGTGGGGATCCCTGCATGTCTTATATATGTTAGGGGGTAGTGTTATAAGTTAGGAAAGCTAGCCGAACACGCCTTCGGTTACCTTATCTATCCATAGCATTATTCGATTGGGATTCTGTATCCTATTTTAGGATACAAGACAACATGGCAAACGAATGCTATTCTATCTCACATCATATGGATCCGGCCTACCTTCTATCTTAGTCGATATGCAAGCTATATGGGTATCTGGTATCCAACTAACTATACTGTGCAAGCCAAGACACAAAAATCATATGCCACCGCAAGTCGATATGTCGTTGAGTCAGAGATCAAGCCTCAAGATCCATCGAGCCGGTGCACCCACTGATCAATAAAAACTCGTTGGAATCCCCAACAAGACTAGCATATAAACCTTCACTAGGTCCACATATATCCTTGTAACCATACTCTTTTGGTATTAATAAAATCAATGACCAGACTGACAAGATTTATACTTATTAGTCTGAGAAGGGTTCGAACATATATAAAAATCTCTCTTTAATTTAACTGGTATCTTCCTTGCAGAGATGCAACACTTAAATATGGCCCCAAATATACGAGTTTCTTATTATCAGTTATTTATTGAAAATAAGAAATATAGATATGCTATGAGTAAAGGTGTTTTTTTTTGTGCATGTGTGTGAATATTTAGTTTTTTTTTAACTCGTAAAAGCCTTGCACATAAGAAGAATAGCATATTTAGTTCGATGGCCTATCATTATTTGTAGCCATGCAACTAAACTGACGTACTTACACGCTATGTTGAGTTACCTTGCCTGTGTGGTTGACCTAATTTTGAGTTGATTTTGAATTTGAGAACTAATTAAAACAAGTAAAAATCTGCCTAACATTATTCATGAGAATCAAACTTTACAATTTTAAATTTCTCCTGATTATACTTAAATCCAATTCAAAGCGGAGTATACATTTGACGGTATTCACTCCGAGAGATATGGATTTGAATGGAGTATATATATATAGTATATGATTCGAGTCACAGAACCAAACAATGTAAAAGAGGAAGTTACACGAGTAAATATATATATTGAAGTAAATGTTTCACGTACGCCGTGCATGTACGAGTACGTTTGTAATCATAATTAGTTAATTACTCATAATAAACGACAATTATTGTACAGGCGTAGCATCGGAGATACTCCGGACAGCTAGGTATTAGAGGACAAGTCGAGTACTTGAAATACTCTGAATAGGTGCATGTATACGTACACATTTATTAATTTCGGCAATGAACTAGGAGTACTCCATACATACATAGATATCCAACTATGGCAACGTACTAATTATAAATCTTATCACAAGTACATAATCGTGATTGGAATACTCTCACTAGGCGCCAATTCGGGTAATTAATGAACTACCCACTCTACTCTCAACTTACTAATTGTAAATCTTATCGCAAGTACAATATCACATATCCGGCATGTTACGATCGAACTTTTCCCCAACAATACAATAATTAAGACAGAAATTATTAAGCAAGTACTAGTATATGAATATTATTGTGCAAAAGGTACTAGTACTTGCTTAATTCACTTGACAAATATTTGTGCAAATAGACAAATATACTATAGGTATGTTTAAAATGCTTTTGATAACAGATCTAGTTGTATTATTTTCATTTCACTTAACTAAGTAACTGAATAAACATTGTTGATCAAACTTTCAGAAGGAAAAATCAATGCACCATATATTAAAAAATGAGGCAGAGGCGTGTTGTTTTCCTGTAATGAAATGGAATAACAATAATCACATTTTCCGAGCTTCTAAATAGTGCAAATCATATAAAAACTTTATAAATATACGAATTTCTTATATAAACGGTTTTAAATTAATTTTCAAGTTTACACTGTTTAATTAGCTCGTTTGACCATCAAATAATTATCATAAATCATTCTACCATTCATAGCAGTATAACTTAACACAAGAAATAGATAGCCACTAGCTAACTTAACACTTTGCCTCCTGTGTCTTGCCTAGCTTAATTGAAACCCAACAAATGTCTCATACTGAGCAGCAACTACAGATCAACTCAACGCAACGTCAAACAAGATTACTACTACTTTGTAGCAGTAGAGTAGCCAGTAAATATACCCTTTTTTCCCTTTCGGATCGGATGGCCATCGCGCACGCGCACGCGTGGGTCTGAATAAAATCCCGCGAAATGTCAGCGACGCACGCGTGCTCCCAGCTAGCTAACGCGAACAAACTCACTGTCAGATGGTGGTCGGTTCGTCGCCGGCTTGATCGATCGATCTCCATCTGCTGCTGAAGCCTGCAGAAGCATTCGATGCGAGAATCCGAGACGAGTTGCCGAGATAGCAAGACGCATGGAAAAAGAGTAGATAACCTGATCGGATCAGTTGATCGATCTTGATTGATGCTGGGATTAACCGGTAGGATTACGCGAAGAGGTAAGGGGGGATCGGAGGAGGAGCAGGGTTAGTTGGCCAGCCAGATTGGTCGCCGTCATTTAATGAGCTCCACATGCCGGGATCAATTGAGGAACACGAACGCCATTAATTGCCCCTAATCCTCCCACATCAGCGATGGGATTTTGCCAAGTTGACCTCCAGATTATTACTACTCCATCCCACACGCTCCATCGCCGTAAAAGTCATCATTTACAACTCAAAACTCCAGACTTTGACCTCTCCCTGTAGGGTGCAGGCCAGTGCTAACAGAGTAACAGAGGTTCATCATCAGAATTACTGATCCCAAGAGTACATATCTAATCAGCCCCAAGTAAGTACTAACACAGTAACAGAGGTTCATCATCAGAAATTCAGAATCACTGATCATCGTCATATCAAGAGTAGATATAATCAGATAGCTAGCTAATGCATCACGCATGCACAAGGTTTTCGTACTTAATTTTTTTTCCCGGATTTTTGTTGATCGATCTAGTGGTTGCTATAGGAACCACCACACGCATTGCACACGATTGAGAAGCCTGTAAATATGGCAAATTAAGGAGGGGCATGTGGTGCTTGATTCTGCGACATCAATGCGAATTAAATCAGCACGGAATTGGATGATGGAGACCGACGTGTGCATGGGCTATATATCTAGCTGAATTAATCCGCGTGAATCATATCGATCAGCTTGATTGATATATAGATCAAAATTAAACCGATCGATGTGTCCACTGTAGTAAACTCTAGCCAGCAACCATGATCGACACGTAGACGTGCATGCACGTAGAAACGAGATAGCCATCCTTGACTCGCAACTTGATCACCAACTTGCTAGTATACTTTTTCCTCGCTGAAACTGTGGCAGAGGATCGATGCAAGCAGCATGCTAATCAACGGCATTAATGACCAAGCAACCATGGATGTGTGGAGAGAAATTACTAATACTAATATCAAGTTTATTATAATTACTAGTCGTCACAACACAAGTGCATTAATCACAGACTCGTGTACATGTAATAAAAGAAAAACTAAAGGCAAGCTGGGGGGGACAGCAGCGAGTTTCTTAATCATGTCAGGGACAAGCTTAGCTAAGTACAGGCAGGGCAACAGCAGCAGAGAATATAATTACACTCCAGGGCGCTTGATTAGCGAGCAGCAATGACAGGTATTAACGGAATCCGAAGCATCTTGTCCCTCTTCTTGCTGTGTGTGGGACGTCATCAGGATCCTGCTTAAGATATGCCAATAACATTCCCTGCTCGATCTGTACTCCACGGTGCACGAACGTCGCTGGATGTGAGGGTCGATGGCCGTCGGATTAAGAATCGACGGCTGAGATTACGATCGGAAGGTGCCAACTGTAGGGAGTTCATATCGATCACGGCTCCTTGATTATACTCGGTTAAATCCCAAGTCAGATGATCAATTCAGCACGACAGAACAGAGAATTCGCACTGAACATACAACTCGGGTAAAAGAGAACATTTCCTAGTTACTTAGTGTTGGAGTGTAAACAAATTGCTTGAAGACAGTGATCGATGCATGTGACTTTCGATAATAGAGCTAAAGATCTCTAGTTTAAACCTTTTCTCAACACTTTAAGCTTTTGTGTTAAATTAGTTAGCGTAGGTAACTTAATGAGGCTGCTCCGCTGCTATTGACAGTATATATCGCAACCAACTGCTACTTACTCCCACAGTCTTAAAAAAAAACTAGTTAGGTGCTGTAAATGGCAGCCGAACAACGCTAATAACTAAAATACCCAGAAACATGTACCGCTATCAACTTTGAGTTACACACACGTAGTAGCATTTTAGAAAATTGGGTTGTGTTCTTTCAAAAAAGGAAAATTGGGTTGTGTGTTGGCACGGTGCAAATCACATCAGGTATAGCTAAGCATATGCACACATCTAATAGCTTAGGGTATGTAGAAAATTCCAGCCAGGCTAACCTGACCCAATAAATTACGCGCTCGATCACCTCGCACCCTGTTTAGTGTTTACTAACCTAACACTGACACGCATGATTGATTCACGGCCAGAATACAGTAAGTTGAGCGGAGGCACAGCAAAAGAGAAAAAAAAAAACAGTCACCGATCCCATCTCATCTCCCCACCGGTCTAGTACCTCTCATCTCACCCCGCAACCCCAGCGTGCGGGCGTGCGTGCGGGCGTGCACAATATGCCGGTCGTATTGCGGCCGGCCCGGCAAAGCGGCGAGAGCGAGCCGCAGCCAGCTGCTGCATGGCATGGGCCACGTGACATGGAGACGAGTCGGGAATCTTGAGGCGTGGGACTCCCCCGCTCGCTCCGCCGCGCTCCACGCTCCCGTTAGCTGTAGCGCACGCCGTCATCCGCCACCACCCCCGCGTGCGTGTGAGCGGCACGGCGAATGGCTCCGGGAACACGGCGTCGGCAGAAGGATCGGCAGCCGGGATCAGCGAGCCCACCTCCAGCATTTAATGCGCCCGCGTGCACTCGCGCCTCCACGCTTGAGTTGTTTGTTTAGCCCGAGCTCCCCATGTGCCCGACTGCCGCGGCCGCGCGCGTGTATATATACAAACCCACCCCGTGCCGCCCACTACACCACACTGCAGACTGCACTACCACACGCCGCGCCGCGCCGCCGAGGAGAAGGGTGTGCGTGTGACTGATCGACGACGGAGGAGCGCGTGTACGTTGCCGAGGCGACGAAGGGTGGTGCAGTGATCGTATTTGTGGTAGTGTACTAGTGTGCATGCGCATGGCGCTGGTGCGGGAGCGCGCGATGGTGTACGGTGGAGGGTTCGACGCCGAGGCGTTCGGCGGCGGGTTCGAGTCGTCCCAGATGGGTTACGGCCACGACGCGCTGCTCGACATCGACGCGGCGGCGCTGTTCGGGGGATACGAGGCGGCGGCCGCCGGCGCCTGCTGCGCCCTCGTGCAGGACGGCGCGGGGTGGGCGGCGGGCGCGGGCGCGTCGTCCTCGGTGCTGGCGTTCGACCGCGCCGCTCAGGCGGAGGAGGCCGAGTGCGACGCGTGGATCGAAGCCATGGACCAGAGCTACGGCGCCGGCGGCGAGGCGGCGCCGTACCGGTCGACGACGGCAGTCGCCTTCGACGCGGCCACCGGCTGCTTCAGCCTGACGGAGAGAGCCACCGGCGGCGGCGGCGCGGGTGGGCGGCAGTTCGGGCTGCTGTTCCCGAGCACGTCGGGCGGCGGCGTCTCCCCCGAACGCGCCGCGCCGGCGCCGGCGCCCCGCGGCTCGCAGAAGCGGGCCCACGCTGAGTCGTCGCAGGCCATGAGCCCTAGCAAGAAGCAGTGCGGCGCCGGCAGGAAGGCCGGCAAGGCCAAGTCGGCGCCTACCACCCCAACCAAGGACCCGCAAAGCCTCGCGGCCAAGGTAACTAAACGAACTGAATTCCGCGCCAAAATCCTACTGCTACTCCGACCAATCCATGTACCGAACTGAACTCGAATTGTTCTTGCCGGCGACAGAATCGGCGCGAGAGGATCAGCGAGCGGCTGCGGATCCTGCAGGAGCTCGTGCCCAACGGCACCAAGGTCGACCTCGTCACCATGCTCGAGAAGGCCATCAGCTACGTCAAGTTCCTCCAGCTTCAAGTCAAGGTAGGCACACATCTCTCACAATGTGCACGCGATTACGCGGTTAGAATTAGAATTTGGAGGTTCTAATTAACTGTGTTTCTGACGATGAACTGCAGGTTCTTGCGACGGACGAGTTCTGGCCGGCGCAGGGAGGGAAGGCGCCGGAGATCTCCCAGGTGAAGGAGGCGCTCGACGCCATCTTGTCGTCGTCGTCGCCGCCGCTGATGGGACAACTCATGAACTGAACTACTGTAGAAGAAGAAACTACGATAGAAATTATTAATCAATAACGAACCACCTCGTTCGAAGATAAATAATCAAAGGAGGCATATGCATACGTACGCAGTCACAAAACTTCTGTTTTTTTTTTCTCTCGCCACTGATCATTAGCACTATCAATGTACCTTTTTTTAGGGGGAGTTAATTAGCGTGACACAACGTACAGGGAGGTTTAACATTTTGCTAAACCTTGTGGTCATGTTCTTGTGTACTGCGACTAAATACAACCCCTTTTCTCTCTTCATGATGTGGATCGTTCCATCATGTAAGTTTTAGTCAGATCAAAACATGTAACAGTGGTTAGTCAGGTGTCAAGTTGCACTGCTGGAGAACGGATCGGAAGATGTTTATTTCTTTTTCTTGCCAAAGAAAGAACTAGTTCTGACCCATCTTAATTTGTAGGGACTAATCTCAATTTCTGCAAAGTGCTTATGAAATCCAGAATTATACAGCCAAACAATTCCAGGACAAATCTGCAGCACTCACCTAGTACAGATGTCTTCCAAGATGTATGAATCAATCGTACGTCCAGTTTCCAGATCAAGGAGAAACGCCGGAAGAAATGAGGGTTTCACGATGATTGAATGAACCGTCCAGTTTCCATATCAAGGAGAAACGCCGGAATAATTGAAGGTTTCACGATGATCTCGCAAATAACGTCGGGGACCAAGGAGGAACACGTACGCGTGGTTCATCGGAGTTGTGAGGTAGTAGGAGGGGCACCGTAACGGCGGAGCGGGTTCGGAAGATGAATCTCCAACCTGCTGGGGGGTTCGGGGAATAAATCTCCGACCCCCGATGAGACAGTTGGGCTATGCAGTTATTGGCCCGTTTAGTCAGAACTGTGCCAATCACCGGCCCTCCTAGCCGACTATCTTCATCCTCTCCATCGAAAGCCAAATCAAAACACGTAGGAGTAACAATGGAGAACAGATCGGAAGATGTTCGTTTTTTTTTCTTGCCAAAGAAAGAACTTCCGATCCATCTTAATTTCTTGTGACTAATCTCAATTTCTGCAAAATGCTTGTGAAATCAATATTCAAGAATCATACAGCTCTGACGCAAAATTCTGGGCTAATCTCTCGGCATGATTTGCCCATAGGCTGTTCCCCTGACGGGGTAAGCACAAAGCCAAAGAATTGCAGGACAAAAATCTTCTGCACTCACCTTATGCGTCCAAGATGTCTGAATCATCAATTTCCAGATCAAGGAGAGACGCCGGAAGAAATGTGGTTTTCAGTTTTCACAATCTCGCAATGGCGTCGCCGCACAGTGCGGTTTCGTGGTAGTTGTTCGGGAATAAGCGAGGGCACCGTGTACGGTGGAGGAGGGGTTCGGTGGTTAATCTTCGACACCGATCCATCAGACAGTTGGGCTATGTAATTATCTAAAAAAACAGTTGGGCTATGTAGTTATTGGGCCGTAAAGTCGTAACTGGGCCAATCACCGGCCCTCCTCGGCCATCTCGCTCCATCCTCTCGACTCTACGAGACTATCTAAAAAAAACTCGTTGAAAGCTTATAGTTGAAGGATGTAATAGCCCACTAGGTGAATACAACTTCCAAGCCCAAATGACTCTGGCAAGAACTAGAATGCTACTAAGGCCTGCACGTCTCGTGGAATAAATGCACCTGACGTCTCTCAATGGTACGCCGAGTCTGTTTAAGGTTCTAAACGCAATACCAGAAATGTATACCCTAAACTATATAAAACCGTCAAAAAAATCCCAAGACAATATAGATGCCCGGTTTCACTGACGTGACATCCTAGTTAGCATAAAGAAAAGTATATGGGGCGCACATCCTAGTCAACATCTCTTTTTTTCTCCTCTATCTTTTCTTCTTTTTTTTTGTCTTCTCTTATCTTCTTCACCCGCTAGCAGTAGAAGGATGAGAGGCGGCGGCGGCAGCAGCTGGTGCCGGCCAGAGAGGGCGGAGATGAGGCCGGCCGGAGAATGGAGAGAGGAGGCCGCCGGAGAGGGGACGATATGAGGCCGACAAGAGAGGGGGAAAGAAGCGGCCGCTGCTCTCGCCCGCTGCCTTTGTCTCTGCCTTTGCTGCTCTCGAGGGCAAGGGCGATTGGATCTGCTCATCGGCAGCGCCTGTACCCTCAGCCGCCGCCACTCCCGAGGGCGTGGGGGCAGGGCGCTCACGCGGAGGTCGGCGACGGCTCCATCGCCAGCAGCAGGTTTGGCAATGCATTCTGAGTGGCGGTTTTGGTACGCCATCTCGAGTTCGAGAGGGTGAAGAAGGCACTCAACCTGGGGGTCGGAGTGGTGGCCATGCAAATCCATCACCATTGTTCACGACTTCGCCGACCGCATCATCCACATCGTCGTCATCCTCGAACCCCATCCCCTGCAACGCCACACGCCACCCATGGCATGACCAGCTAGGCTTGGCGCTCTCCTCGCTGCCATCTCCCTCTCATCCATAGCTGGGTTGGGTGGTTCGGAGTGCGAGGCTGAGCAGCACACCGGGGCCTGAGGGTGCCGGGGTTGGCCGCCGCCGCCGTCAACGTGGCGAAGCGGCGCGGAGTCGGCGGTGGCCACCTCTCTCCATCTGCCATCAGCGTCAGAAGAGAAGAGAAAGGAAGAAGATGATGCTGACACATGGGCCTCACATTTTTCCTTCTGACTATAATGCCATGTTAGCGAAACCAGACATCTATACTGCCTTGGGATTTTTTTTTAACAGTTTTACATAGTTTAGATGTAAATATTTCTTGTATTGCGGTTAGGAGGCCTCAAACAGACTCGGCATACAATTGAGGGACGTCAGGTGAACTTGTTTGGTGACTAAAATTTTGGCCTATTCATCCATTTAAATTCTAGGCCATGACTGGTCTCATTTGGACACTACTCCCTGATTGCATTGTCACTCTAGAATTCTTTTCTTCGCATGACAACAAGAGTCTGCGATTTGGACTGATGGAGAGTTATCGGGTCTTGATCGTCAACTTAACTTACCCGTCTAAATGCTCCACCGCAGGACATTTCTTATTCCATCTTCATCTTCCACCCTATTATATACTCCCTCCATCCTAAAATATTTGACGCCGTTAACTTTTTTAAAAATGTTTGATCGTTCGTCTTATTCAAAAAATTTAAATAATTGTTAATTCTTTTTCTAACATTTGATTTATTGTTAAATATACTTTTATGTATACATATAGTTTTACACATTTTATAAAAGTTTTTGAATAAGACAAACGGTTAAACATGTTTAAAAAAGTTTACAGCGTCAAACATTTACGGAAGGAGGAAGTATATCACCCCATGAATATCATTTGATTAGATAATGGGGGGCTTAATCCCCTTACTCCCCTGTCTCGCTCAATCCGTTGCAGGATGCGTATTAAAATGCTTGCTTAAACTGTAAGCCATATAAAATTACCAACTAACCATGATAATTGAGAGGTCATTAGCTCCTTAATATTCTAATAACTAGGCACTGGCGTCATGCTATTACTCATACACTGGCTGACTGGCACGTGGACCCTCCCTCCATTGATGTCAATACATTAGACCCACATGTCAGAGATGTAGTGATCGCTCGCATCATCACTATTCTTAGGATATATTCGAGAGGTGGAGTTTGGAAATTGGAACTCCATCTCCTTGCAAAAAAACGTGATGCTTTATTAATGTATAATTAATTAAGTATTAGCTAAAATAACTTAAAATGATTAATAGTATAAAAAGTTTTATAAAATTTATACCGTTTAATAGTTTAAAAAATATGTACGTGGAAAATGGTAGATGAATTGGGAATGTGAATAAAAGAACTCAGTCTTTATTAGCCCCTCTTTGCAAAACAAAAAGGCGAAACGTGCATCACCACCACCGGATCCGCCCTACCAACCAGTGCAAAATGCCAAATCGTTTTGACCATTTGACGCACAAGGCAACAAGCTCCTACGCCGATGAGGTGGCCCAGCTCGTCATGCTCCCACACGCACACGCACCGCACCCACACCACACCGAGCAATAATTTTCAGGGCGTGTGTCCTCGTTTGTCAAAAAGGAATCAAATAAAACACATTTCCAACCCTTTAATACTTCCCCGTTTCATTTCATTATAGCTGTACAAGCCTTACCCTGGTTTCAGTGCCCTTTAATTAGTTCACACGCTCACGTCTCAAACATGGCAGGAAAAAGATACGGAGTAATTCCTTTTTGGTGGTTGTCTTGCACACCGCCCGCTTGACAGTCACCTAATCCTTTTTAGATAATAGAAATAGATTACATCTTCGGCTTCTGTCATAAGACACACAGTCATAAGTTTAATAGTAATTAAAAGGTAAAATAAAAATAAATTAAAATGAGAAAATAAAAGTAAATTAAAATGAGAAAATAAGGTGATGGGATAAATCCCCAACTCCCCTTTATTATTGACTAGCGCATATGAAAAGTTAGCGCTGATTACTTACTCCTACTGTTTGGGTTCACATCACAAGTTGTAGTGGTAGGATTAGATTATAGTACAGCTGGATTAATTTGCGAGAGAATGAGTCAGGTCAGGATTGATCAACAAATCAAGGGATGATGATAAGAACAACTGAACAAAAGCAGTGGAAAAAAATTGGATGATCAGCATCCACTGCCGTCCAATATCAGAAAACAACAAGAATAACAGAGAGAGGGGTCGCTGTACCCGTAGGTGTTCATGTTCCACACAATGGTCAAGCAGCACAATTTGCAGTCCTAAAAGGACAAGCATGAAATATTGGCAGCAACATTTGAAAAATCAGTTCATCCTGCAGCCATCAACGCCCCCTCCCTCTCCATCCCCATACCTGCAGCAGGCAGCAGCATATCCATTTTATTCTCCTCTCACCTGAGCTGTACTTATATGCTCTGTAGTCTGTACACATTGGTGCCAGCACAACAGTAAGCACTAAGCCACTAAGGAGTCAATCTTCAGATTAAGGCTAAGCTAGCTAGCTAGCCTGCAACCTCTCTCCAACAACCCAACAGTGACGAGAGGTATATATTCCTGCAGAGAAGCAGTGCAAAATTTCTCAAGGCTTTCTCTCATCAGAGAACTGGTTTTGATGAAGAGCCGGGGAGAAGAAGGCGTGGCAGCTGGATCGTCGTCGTACCGTTTTCGACATCGCCGGCTGATGGATACAACACCCGCGACTGATTCAGGAGGTACGTACGCGCAGTTTTCTTTCTTGCTGAAGATATCGCAGTGTGTATGTTCGTGTTCTTGAGTTGGAAGAAGGTGACTGAACTGGCGTCAGGGTACGCGTTCTTGGTTTGTTGCACCAGGGCACTCGAGCCACAATGGGATGCCGATAATGGTGTCGATTCTGGTGGTGGTCATCATCTGCACCCTCTTCTACTGCGTGTACTGCTGGAGATGGAGGAAGCGCAACGGTAAGATCGATCGATTATTCAGCCATGATCAATCAGCAAACGCTGCGAATCTGTGAATTGTTACATTTGGTTTTCTTGGTTTCTTTGCAGCCGTTAGGAGGGCGCAGATAGAGAGCCTGAGGCCACTGTCCAACTCGGACCTGCCTCTCATGGACCTCTCCTCCATCTACGACGCCACCAACCAATTCTCCAAGGAGAACAAGCTCGGCGAAGGCGGCTTCGGCCCTGTCTACAGGGTATGAACACTAGCAATTTTTTCTAGATTTGTCCTGGAAATAGCACTACTCCTGATATATGCCAATTTGCATCGACTGAAGTTTGGTTCTTGGATGTGTATGTGTGATCAGGGTGTTCTGGGCGGCGGCGCGGAGATCGCGGTGAAGCGGCTGTCGGCGAGGTCGCGGCAGGGCGCGGCGGAGTTCAGGAACGAGGTGGAGCTGATCGCCAAGCTGCAGCACAGGAACCTGGTCAGGCTGCTTGGCTGCTGCGTGGAGAAGGAGGAGAAGATGCTCATCTACGAGTACCTCCCAAACAGAAGCCTCGATGCTTTCCTCTTCGGTTCGTCTGCTTCCTCTCTCTTTGTTGCTGTTTTTTTTTTGTGTCATTATAAATTCTTGCAGGATTATAGGTATTTTTTTTGTGATTGTTTTGAATTGGTTAGTGGCGGTTGAGAAACTGATACACATGGGATACGCACATGGTTGCGTCAAAGCTGGACTCGTGGTTCTGCACTCTTCATAATTTGGGCTGGAAAATCGGGCGCGCCCGATTTACAACTACTTTAAACCATTTTTTCTCTTAAATTACTTATCCAAATTATGATCCGATTACACCATTAAATTCGTTACAAAAAAAATTAGCTTATTATTGAATTTTTTTTAAATGTTGCACGATGTTTCACCAGATATATCGGAATTGTCTCACTAGATAGATCAAAAATGTTTCACTCATTTAAATCGGGTGTTGTTTCACCTTGTATAAAAACAATGTTTCAACAAATAGCGAAAGAATGATTCAGTTCACTGCAACATTAGATCTGTTATACATAGTGAAACATTGTGACTACACTAAGTGAAACATTTTTCAGTGGAAAAAAAATAAACCAAATTCCTTTAATAGGGGGTTTCTAAAATATGTGGGTTTTTTTTGTTGCGATGGAATATTTCGTTCACTGCAACATTAGATCTATATATAATAAAATATTGTGAGTACACTAGGTGAAACATTTTTTATGGAAAAAAAATAAACTAAATTTACTTAACAGAGAGTTTCCAAAGTATGTGGTTTTTTTGTTGCAAAAGAGTATTTTAATTCACTGCAACATTAGATCTATAAATAGTAAAATATTGTAAATACTAGTTAAAACATTTTTTTTTTGGAAAAAGAGAGGAAGAAGTGGGTGGGCCCACGTGGGGGAGGGGCGCGCGGGGAGCGCCCCATCCGGCTCCCCCACGCCGGTCGCCCGGGGAGCAGCATTCTCGGCATAATTTACTGTTTTTTCGAGTCGTTTAAGTCTAACGAAGTTACCAAATCGATGCAAAGTAGGTCAATGGGAAGCAAACTAGGTCCATGTGCTTCGTGCGTGTACTTAAACCCGATTGGAATTCTAAACTGTTCAGATTAACCGATCTGACCTGTACTGAAGCTCTGTTTCATTTCATCTCGGAACACTAAAAGTCTAAAACTGAACTAACCATGAGGTAATCTAATTCGGTTGTCTCGTCAGATTCCAGAAAGAGGGCTCAATTGGACTGGAAGACTCGGCAGAGCATCATCCTTGGGATCGCCCGTGGTTTGCTCTACCTCCACGAGGATTCATGTCCCAAGGTCATCCACAGAGACCTCAAGGCGAGCAATGTGCTCCTCGACGACAAGATGAACCCTAAGATCTCCGACTTCGGCATGGCCAAGATCTTCGAGGAGGAGAGCAACGAGGTCAACACCGGCCACGTCGTGGGCACATAGTACGTCGAACGTTTTTGCCGTGCAACGCATTACGCGCTGTGTACATCACCTGATCGATTTCTCATGTCTCGTATCAAGCACAAAGCTTACCTGAAGTTGAAATGAACTGATGGATTTTGCAGTGGGTACATGGCGCCGGAGTACGCGATGGAGGGCGTCTTCTCGGTGAAGTCTGACGTGTTCAGCCTCGGCGTTCTTGTGCTCGAGATCCTCAGCGGCCAACGCAATGGCGCAATGTACCTTCAGAATAACCAGCAAACCCTGATCCAAGATGTAAAAAAAAATAAATTCAGAAACCTTTTGCATCAAACTCTTTCTGGTAAAAAAAAATGCAGAGTCTTTTTTTAACTTGTTTGTGTTCATATGAACGTGTGCAGGCATGGAAGATGTGGAACGAGGACAAGGCGGCGGAGTTCATGGACGCGTCGCTCGCCGGCAACTACTCGAAGGAGGAGGCGTGGCGGTGCTTCCACGTCGGGCTGCTGTGCGTGCAGGAGAGCCCCGAGCTCCGGCCGACCATGTCCAACGTGGTGCTCATGCTCATCAGCGACCAGATGCAGCCACCGGAGCCCGCGCAGCCGCCGCTGTTCGCCGCGCGGGAGATGAAGAAGGTCTCGGCGTCGGAGTTCTCGCTGGCGATGAAGACGGAGACCACCAAGACGCAATCCGTCAACGACGTGTCCATCTCCATGATCGAGCCACGATAAAAAAAGAAACAAAAACGTCGCTTTTTTCTTCTTTTTTATTTTTCTCTCTCTCTCAATCTGTGTTTATTACGAGAGTTTTGATAAGCTAGTGGTGATGAAGATTGAGAAAAATAAGAAACAAATAACAGCGTGGAGATAAAAAATCGACAGGGAGCTTGACAGATTGTTTCATTCTTTGGTCGTCATATCCACAAGTACTTGTAAATATCATCTGTTCACTGAAAGAAAAAGTACTTGTGAACACTGTTACTAGTGATATCTCTGTTCTTCCTTTTCTTGTTTTAACTTTTAACCCACCAGAAAGTGAACTTTTGGGTGTGGAAAATCTTGCAAACCTGACATATTCCGCAACTAGAAGATGCTCCTCAAATTAACAACGGAACGATAAAAGCGAAATCTCCGATCGATCGATCCATCATTAGCGAACCAGCAATGGGACCTTTGATTGACTTGGACCCTTCTGAAAGAAACAGAGGCCTGAAAAATATGGACTCAAAAGGTGCAATCCGGTGCCGACCTGGCCTCCTCTTCCTCGCAAGGTCAAAGAAATCCCGCAAGCATCCAAGCACGCGCGCGCACTAGCGCCTCGTCGTTGAGCTAACCTCGCGGCATCCTACGACCTCATGACGCCATCGCCGCGACACATACATACCCCATGTACGCCTACTCCAACTAGCGGCCCGTCCATACTTGCCCGAACCGAACAAGATGCCTACTTTTCTGTTTAATTGTGAGAGCGACCCGAGTGATCAGCGGCGCCATCATTTGCTCTAGACTTGTACGATCGTTTGAGACTGTGGTAGGCTTATGCATTGTTGAGTCGTTGTCCATGTACTACAGGAGATTTCTTTTAATCGCCCGGCGAAAGAAAAGAAAAGAGCTTTCATCGCCGGCGTGCGTGCTGGCGTTTCTACCTGATTGTCCGGCCTGACGGCGATGGCCATGACAAGGAAGAAGAGAGGGTTGTTGTTTGTGATTTGCCGTACACCCATCCATGGCGCTATGGCAATTGGCAGTATATACATGTACTCGCGAGCCACGCGATTTATATTTTTTTTCTGGCTTGGAGTGCCTTGCACATCATATGCGCTGGTAGGAACGGGATCTAACCACGCGGGCTGCGCGCGCTCGCGGTGGGGGAGAGGAGATGATGAGATACGATGGAGTGCGCCGCGATTGACGGCCGCATATCAAGCTGTTTCTTTTTTTTTTTGTTTCCTCCGTTCTCACGTAGTCACGTGGTGCCCGGGGCCCGACGATTTGTAAGCAGGAGAAGGAAACCGGAAACCCGGTTGCCGCGCAAGGCTGGAGTTGGACGACGACGAGTCGACGACACGACGGCACGACGTATGACTGCTCGATTCGACAGGAGGGCCAACCGGAGAAAACTCGCCTGGATATTGTGGTTGGGTCCATGGTTCGTCGTAGTCGTAGCCTGCAAAGTCGGAATCCGATGATACTCGTAGTTCAGTAGCGATGGGCGATGGCCTTTCTCGTGGGAGAAGTTCGGCCCAAGTAGAATGAAGTGGGCCGAGAGAGGCTATGGTCTGGCCCTAAACATGGCCCATCGCTGCGTTGTCGCTAACCAATCGCCACCACCACCATCGGCCCTCTTTCTCCTCGTGAGTGGCGAGCCGGGTTCGAGGCAGGCGTGCAACACTGTGGTCGGAAGTTGGCGGCGGTGGCGGCGACCGGCGAGGGACAATGCAACGATGGCAAATAACTCGACACGCATGGAGGGTTGCATGCGGGATAGATTTTTTTGTGGTGGTGCCGCTATGGACAATGAGAAGCTCGACGGCGGAGCGGGAGCTCTATAAGGCTCGAGGAGATAGAGGAGAAAGGAGGAACGGAGATTGACGCTGTCCTTGATGCTCCCACCCTTTGCTGCTAGATCGATTCCATGAAGTTTCGGAGGCTCATCATCGTCACATATGCGCGCCAACTCCGGAGGCCCAAGTTCGATGAGGGAGGCAGATCCAGCAGCATCGTGGCCCTCCGCCACTAGACACACCTGTCGCATCGTCGACATAGCAACCAATGAGAAGTCGCTGCACTTGTGCGGGGACACCACTGAGCCCGACTCTGACTCCACCTCACCACTGTCATCATCCTCGACCACCGTTCCCCTTCCTTAACCATGCTCGATGGTAGGACCACACGCAGTTAGATCCAGCCATGAAGATTCGGGGACGTCCACCGTAGGGCGGTGAGCCAATAAGGAAAGGGCGAAGGGGATGGAAAGGGCCTCTCCTACTCGGGGAAGCAGTACCGCTTCCACCTGGTCTTTTTCTTAGAAAGGATGGTGATGTTGGAGACGTCGTCAACGAGCTGCCACGATCACTTGGCGTAAAAGGATGAAGACGACTCTGGCGCGGATGAGCTTAGGGAATGCTGCCGCCGCCTTGTGCGCTCCCCAACTCCTTCGCTGCCGTCACCTGCTACTGCCCAGCAACCACCCTGTTGTGCTGAGAAGACGATGGGGATAGAGATACGAGCAGAGAGGGAATGAGAGAGAGGGGATGACATGTGGGTCCCACTTTAGTTTTTAAATTCTTTTTTATGAGTTGGCTGCCACGCAGACATTATGTTAGCGAAAACCGCTTCAAAACAATCGAGGTACTCATTTTGCATGGTTTTAATAGTTGGCAGAGTGATTATACCTGGCTTTGCGATTGAATGGTACAAAATAGGTCCGGTCACTAGTTGAGGGAGTTTGAGTGGACTTTCTCCGTAACTCAAGCTGGGCTTATTATGACTCCAGCTCTTGTGAGCCGGCCTACTAAGCTTCACACTTGCCCCGCCATCGCCAGTGAGATCAATGTACTCCAGCTCTGATCCCTCCGAGATTTTATATGGTACGCGGTGATGGTTTCAACATGCGCGTGCGCGTGCTCGGAGGCGTGTTACGAAAGGAACAGCCTCAGCCAAAAAAAAAAACAGCGTGTGCATCAGCATGCGTGTAAACTCGAAGGAATCTCCGGGAGCGAGCGGGAGAACAAGGACGATCGAGAGCCAACAAAACATTCCATCCGTTCAGGTTCAGTAGTAGTAGTACGTCTCGCTTGACACGCTCGCTGGACGCTGGTGGCGCCCGTGACCGACAGCCGCCGCAGGCGCCACGCACGGGATTAAAACCGAGCCAGTGAAACCACCCGCGCGCGCGCGCGCGACGCCACACGCAGCTGGTCGTGGCGCCTTCAAGGCGAGCAAGAAATACGTCGCGTGCGCCTCGCTCCCGCTCACGCGCCGCGGATGAGAGGCAATCAACCGCGCGTCCGCCGTCCGCCGCCCGGTGCGTGAGACGGTGAAAGCGAGGCTGTCGCCGCACCGCGATCTTGTCAGGCTAGGCGCCTCTCGGCTCTCGCAATCTCGCTCTCGGCGTGTCGTCGTCGTCGCTTCCGCCGCGTGGCGCTGCTGTGTTGCGGTCCCTGCGGTGGAATGCGGTAGGCGACAGTGTTTCGCTTTTGTTAATAGCTCCTGGCTGCAAGGCGTGCAGGCCAACAATAGCCGTAGTACGTCGTAAGAACAGGTACAATAGCAGACTATAAACCAGCTGCAAATATAATTTAAGAAGATAAATGAGAAGAGAGAAGAGGAGCGGATAGATTTGTAGCCAGCTATAGCATAGACTTTAAGACATAGTATGTATATAATAGGTAGGACCAAGTATTAATAGTGTAGTATATAACTATTATATGAATAAACTATTAGATTAACTGTAGATGAATTAAAGCTAGTAATTGGCTATACTATTAAACTTGCTCTTGCCGTAGGCGTGCAGTGAGTGACGATCCCGTGCGCTCGGACGGCGTGTGCCACCATCCGTTTTATCTCCTTGGACGATGCGTTCTGTTGTCTAAATTACTAGACCCTCCATCTCATAATTTTCTTACAACGTTTGACCACTTGTCTTATTCAAATTTTTTGAAATTATTATTTATTTTATTTGTGACTTACTTTATTATCTATAGTACTTTAAGCATAACTTTTCAGTTTTTATATTTAAAAAAAATTAAATAAGACGAGTGATCACACGTTACAATTAAAAACTTAAAATCCTTTATATTATGGAACGGAGGGAGTATTACGTTCTCTCTGTTTCGCATTTCTCGTTCACTCTGCCAGCGACTCCTGTTCCAAAACATTCCTTCATACTGTGACTTTGTAATCTGTAAACATTTACTAGGTGGATCCTACGTGTGTTTGGCTAAAAACAGATGAATAGACGACGTAGTTATTAACTAAATACTGGTACCATAATCAGCAAATGGGATGTGATGTCGTTGTAATAACCTACTCCTCCGTTCTATTTAAAGTGCAACTATGAGTTTCCGCGTTCAACTTTGATCGTCCATTTTATTTGAAAATTTTTTATAATTAGTATTTTTATTGTTATGAGATGATAAAATATAAATAATACTTTACTCATGACTTATATTTTTAATTTTTTTTAAAAAAATTTAAACAAGACGGATGATCAAAATTGGACGTGAAAAAACATGGCTACACTTAAAATAAGACGGAGGGAGTATTTGCTTAATTTGACACTCCTATCGGCATGTGTCATGCACGGTAGCTTAGTATACTACTACTAGTACTACCTTCACCTCGTCTGACTTTTTATTCTAATGTTTAACTATTCGTCTTATTTAAAAACATATAAGTCATAATTAAGGTACTTTTTAACGATAAAGCAAGTCACAAATAAAATAAATAATAATTTTATAATTTTTTTAATAAGATGAATGGTCAAACGTTACAAATAAAAACTTAAAACGATAAGTATTTTAGAACGGATGGAGTAGTACTCCATCCATCCCATAATATAAGGGATTTTGAGTTTTTGTTTGCACTGTTTGATTACTCGTCTTATTAAAAAAATTTCAAATTGTTATTTAGTTTTTTAACTTACTTTATTATCTAAAGTATTTTAAGCACAACTTTTCGTTTTTTTATATTTGTATAATTTTTTTAATAAGACGAGTGGACAAACAATAAAAGGAAAAAATCAAAATCTTTTATATTATAAAACGGAGGGAAGGGAGTATAATACATGCACTGAAAACAAAACGAATATCCACCTACCTTACCACGAGTCGTAAACTACTACTCCGTACTACGTATTACGCCAGCAGTAACACATGATACTCTGTGCTCTCTCCAGAATGATTCATGGCAGCATACGAGTAGTAGTATTACCTCAGCTGCAAAGGCTATACGTAGGCTGCGAGATGCTGCTCTGTCTCACATAAACAAAACACTAGCCATGACACAAAGAGGGCATATGTGATGCCTTCAGTCTTCACGCATGAGCAAACATCGAGTGGCAATGTGCTATACTCCATACTAGCTAGAGTAGCACTCGATCAGACCGTTAATCTGAACACTGAAGTGAAGAAGAGCAAATGAGGCCGTGTTTAGTTCTAAAGTTTTTTTTAAAATTTTTAACTTTTTCATCGTATCAAAATTTTCTACACGCACAAACTTCTAACTTTTTCATCACATCGTTCCAATTTCAACCGAACTTTCAATTTTTATATGAACTAAAGCCTTGTTTAGTTCACACCAAACTTCACCCCAACTCTCAACTTTCCATTACATCACATCTAAAACTTTCCTACACACATAAACTCCTAACTTCTTTTTCAAACTACCAACTTTCCCCAAATTTCTCCCTAATCTCAGAAACTAAACACAGCCTAAACTGAAGGCCGAGTTTAGTTTCTAACTTTTTCTTCAAATTTCCATATCAAAACTTTCCTACACACAAACTTTCAACTTTTCCGACACATCGTTCCAATTTCAACCAAACTTTCAACCAAATAGGATTACAACAAAGATGCTTGTTTTAGGGGGTGTTTGGGAGTCCCTCTCTCCAAAAAAAAAATAGGGACTTATTTTTTTGGAGAGAGAGAGAGAGTCTCTCTCTCCCAAACAACCCCTTAAGCTGAATTGAGTGGCGAGGTCACTTTAACCCGCCTTCCGCAGCTTCCCTGAAACAACACTCGAAAATGCACAGCCCCACAAAGTTTGACAAGGTAAAAAGAAAGAAGATAGCTAGCTCTGTCTGTAAAACGATAAAATGATCCACAGATGAAAGGAGCTCCCTTTGCAAAAGGCTGCGGCTGGTTTTGCTCTCTGGAAGGCCATTATACAAGAACCAATCTAATCATGCGTTCTTTGGCTCTAGACCAGCAAAGCACAAAGCTTTCTCTCATCATTTCGTCCATATAGGCATATAGCCGATCACTCATTCACTCTCCACGCTTTCACTTCACTCACCCACTCCAACTCTCACTCTCTCAATCCATCCAACCAGAAAAACCACCACGCGAGTCGGCGCGTGCACCCGCGCACGACGCACGCACGCGAGACGCGAGACGAGAGGGAGATGATGCCTCCGCTTCGCCGCCGCCTCCTCCTCCTCTGCCTCTACGTGGCCGCGGCGTCCCGCCTCGCGCCGTGCTCCACGGCGGCGGCATTGCCTGACCCGGCGCCGCTCGACCCGGCGCTGATCTTCCCCTCGGCGACCCCGGCGCAGCCAGGGAGCGCCACGATCCCGGCGTTCCCGGAGCAGTCGGACGCCGCGTCCGGGACGTCGTCGACGTGCCCGCTGACCCCGTCCCCGTCGCTCCTCCCGGCCGTGACGTCCTCCTGCGTCGACGGCGGCGGCGGCGGCGGCGCGCTGACCACGAGGCTGCGCTGCTGCCCGCCGCTGGCCGCGTGGCTGTTCGCGGCCTACGCGCCCGCGGCGCTGGCGCAGAGGCCGGCCAAGTCGGCGGCCGCCGCGGCCGTGGACATGCCCGTGCCGCCCGACGACTCGGAGGCGTGCGCGGGCGCCGCGGACCGCGCGCTGCGGGCGGAGGGGGCGGCGCTGCCTCGCCCGCCGGGCGCCAACGGGACGTGCGACGTGGCGTTCTGCTACTGCGGGGTGAGGCTGAGGAGGCTGGCGTGCGGCCCGCCGCCGGCGGAAGGCGGGCAATGGGCTCCGGCGGACGCGGCGGCGAGGAGGCTGGAGAAGGACTGCGCGGAGCCAGGCGTCCCCGGCTGCTCCAAGTGCCTCCGCGCCCTGACCACGGTGAGATCGAACACATAGCTCACATCTTAGTACCACTACCACGTACTCCTACTTTGCATTAAAACCTCATGAACATGATAGTCCTAGGAAACAATTAAAGCATTTAACGCATCTGCTTGAATGCTTTCTTCTGTTCTGTCAGATATGTTCATTAACTGATCGGTTCAGTTGGACAGTTCAAGTTCAGATTGTCAGCTGCTCGATCGTCAGTTAAAAAGGTTCCTTGCACTGATCTTGCAAATTCATGCAGTCCTGCACAGTGAACAGGCAACGCCGATGTTTTCTCATCACGTATATATTACTATAAAAATCATATTAGTCACTCACGAGAGTGATAATACTCATTTGAGCCATGACTGCATTGCGCCGTTGCTTCTTAGCAAATGCTCTTCTTGGAGAACATGGCGTTTAATGGAAGCCATGGGCAGGAGGGGAGCCACTAGCATACAACCAGGGTGCCGTCTCTGTTGCCTGGTGTGGCGTGTGTGTGCCCTAGCTGCTGCTGCCCTGCCAGCATTATTGAAGCGAGTGACCAGGAATGATGAGATCTGGAGTCCGGGCCTGTTGCGTAGGCCCTGGAGAATGATTTGTTCGGAACATGCCCTCCATTCCCCTACCCCCTTTGATTGCCATAGCATTTGGGGGCACAATTACAGCATCATCGTCCTTTCCCACATAAGGAGTCTCGTCGCTATTAGAAAGACCGAATCATTTGCTTAATTTGTTAACAAACGAGCCATTTGGCCGCCAACTTGGTTACCGGATAGCGTGCAGAATGTTAGTATAGTAGTGATACTCCACTAGAACTCTAGTAGCATATGCTATAGCATCTAAAATGGTACTCCCGTCCCCAAAAAAAAACAAACCCTGTATTTCCGTGTTCAACGTTTGACTGTTCGTTTTATATGAAATTTTTTTATAATTAGTATTTTCATTATTGTTAGATGATAAAATATGATTAATATTTTATGTGTGACTTGTTTTTTTAATTTTTTTCATAATTTTTCTAAATAAGATGGACAGTTAAACATTGAACACGGAAACTTAAGGTTTTTTTTTGGACGAAGAGAGTACAGTAGTGTTACTAGGGTACGTACAAAATTTGTCTTTTTTTTGGGGCAATGCTCTATATGGATAGGTACTGATAGGTTCTTCCAAAGATCTCAATGCGTCGTAACATGCATGACACGGAGAAGGCCATGTGTGCCAACAGTAGAAAGCAGAGAGCTCAGGCTCGGGCTGTCACTTGTCATATTTCTGTGTTCATGACTTCAAGAATGTCCTTAGCGTATCAAGGATGTGTTTAGATTCAAAATTTGGATCCAAACTTTAGTTCTTTTCCATCACATTAACCTGTTATACATATACAATTTTTTAGTCACATCATCTCTAACTTCAACCAAAATCTAAACTTTGCGCTGAACTAAACACACGTAAATTGTACTGTGGTAAAATTGATGTTTTACTTCGTCCGGTTGGTGTCCATTAATTGTGGGTTAACAGTACCACGAAACTAGTAAATGCCATTACTATTCATGTTGTCTGAGCGATCCTGGTGATGCCGCAGATAAAGGCCGGCTCTGGCAGCGCCGCCGCGGCGGCGGCGGCGGCGGCGGCGAAGAAGAAGCAGCAGCAGGGCGGCGCCGGCGTGACGGGCGAGCGAGAGTGCCAGCTGATGGGGATCATGTGGCTGCTGCAGCGGAACGCCACGCGGTACGGCGCGGCGGCCACCGCCGTGATCCAGGCGCTGATGGCCGCCGACGAGGCGTCCGCCGCGGGCGTCGCGGCGGCGGACGGGCCGGCGGCGTGCTCGCTCCCCGTCGACGACATGCCACTCGCGGCCGAGTACGCGCGGTTCAGCGACGCGGGCAGCCCGCCGGGCGTGTCACGCCTCTACGTGTTGCTGCTGCTTGTCGCGTTGTTCGGTGTTGTTGCCTGCTCCCTGTAGCACTTGTGATTGGATTTATTTTTTTTGTCAAATGGTCTACCCTGTAGCCCGGTCACTTGGATCTATATAACAGTATCGTCAGAACTACTGTTCTGTGGCACATTCCAGAATCAGAATCGATCAACAGCACAAAAATCAGTCCGTTTTGCTCGGTGTAAACTTTAGCCAATATACTGTCTATTCGAAATCCACAAGTCAGTTAGCCAATATACTGTCTATTCGAAATCCACAAGAAACAATCTATTTGAATCGAGTTTGAAAGTCTGAAGACACAATGGCTGTCATGATTCAGCAACCAGGTTGCCAGAAAAATCCAAATTCGATATATTGCATCCAAAATCGGAGGCCCAACTTTGCAACCAATCAAATCTGACAAAAACAAAAATAATGCCACTGGCAAATATCCAAATCTAAAAAATATCATCGAATAGTGTGAAGTTTCACAAAATAACATCGTGCATTTCTTAGAAATACCGTCTTTGCTAGGGTTCCATCGATTCCATCCCGTTTAATGCACAATTCATTCTATAGCACTTAATGGAGGGTTGCTAACGAAACCATACGGATAATGATATTTCTAAGACAAAGTCACTTGTACGATGACATTTCATGGAACTAGCACATGTCGATTATATTTTTTGCATTTAGAAGTTTGTCAATGATGGGCCTGTTCACTTTGTTGCCATTTTCAAACATACCATTTTTTTTCGCAAAATTGCCAAAAAAAATGTCTACGTTTAGTTTATTGCTAAATTTGTTAAATATATAAGAAATCATACCAAAATTATACTAAAATTTGGTAAGATTTATTTTAGCTATAATCTGAACAGGGCCGATATTTTTTTTGGATTTTCTCAACAAATTTTTGTGGGCCTCTTTGGGTCGCAACCAATCCATCTATGAATGGGCCTGGATTCCTATGGGCCTAACGGGAACTCGACCACCTTATCCTGGGCGGAAAAAGTACACCAAAGGTCCCTCAACTTGTCATCGAGATAAAAATCGTCCTCGAACCGTAAAACCAGATATACAGGGTCCCTTACTATACAAAATCGGCCACCTGAGGTCCTTAGGTGGTTTTCACTCCGGTTTTAGTCTACGTAGCGGCTGAGTCAGCATGGAACCCACGTGGGTCCCACATGTCAGGTGTCCACGTCATATCTCTTTCCTCTCTTCTCTTTGCCTTCCCCCCTCTCTCTCTCAGGCCGGGCCGACGGCGAGCGGGGCTGAGCGGCGGCACCGCAACGGCGGCCGGCGGCGGCAGCGGCCGCCGCCGGCCGTGCACACCACGCCAACCTCGCAGCTGTCGCCACGAGGCCCGAGGCCCCAGCGCGTCGTCCCCCAACGCTAGGCTCCGCCACCTCATCGCCCGCGACGACCTCGCCGAGGCCGCGCGCCTCGTCGACCGCTCACGCGGGGAGGCACCCGACGCCGCCGTCGCCGCCGCAGCGAAGACCAAGCCGGCGAAGTCCACGAGCCGAAGCACCAGGTGCACACAGCCGTGGACGGCGTTGAAGTGGTGAGCGCACTTATCGGCCAGTACTACGACGGGCTGGCGCTGGACGTCGTCGTCCTGCGGTGCTCTACGCGAACCACCTGGTCGACAGCATGAGCGAGCTCCAGGCGGCGGGTGGCGCTGGGATCGGCGGCGGTGGCAGCTCATCATCGGGAGGCGGCCTTGACTCCGCCGCCATTGCGTGGCTGCCCTGCTTCGTGCTCCCGTCCCGCCGCGGAGGTAGCGCGGCGGCGGAGTGCGCAGTGTGCCTGGGCGCCGACGAGGAAGGGGAGATGGTGTGCGCGCTCCCCTGCTGCCCGCACACCTTGCACGCCCGCTGCGTCGACGCCTGGCTGCGCTTGCGGCCGACGTGCCGGTGCCGGCGAGGCCGACGAGCTCGACGACGGCGAAAGGGAAAGGACGGCTCGACGACGGCCGGCCTTTCTGCCTCCTCCCTCTCCGCGCCCTCGCCGCTGGCCTCTCCCGCGCCGTCGCAGCCGGAGGAGCCGCCCCTATCCGCCACCACCGCCGCCGGAGAGGTCACCCCCGCCGCCAACGCCGACAACGAGGCCCGCGCCCTCCTCCCTCGCGCCCGGAGCCGCCGCCGACGACAAGGCCGAGCGGCGCGGAGTCGTCGGCGCCGCCTCTCCCCATCCGTAGCCGCGCTCGCCCGCCGCCGCCGCCGCTCCGCCACCGCTCTCTCCCGCCGACGCCACACCGCTCTCGCCCACCGACGCCGCCTCTTCGCAGCGGTGCTCGCCCAGTCGCGGACGGCGCCTTCCTGATAGAGAGAGAGGGGGGAGAGAAAGGGAGGGAGGGGAGAGGGTGATGACGTGGCTAGCTGACACGTGGGCCCACGTGGGTTCAACGCGGACTAAGCCACAACGTAGACCAAAACCGGGGTCAAAATCACCGAAGGACGTCGGGTGACCGGTTTTGTATAGTTAAGGGACCTCATATATCTAGTTTTGCGGTTCGAGGATGATTTTGTATCCCGATGATAAGTTGAGGGACCTTCGGTGTACCTTTTCCATCCTGGGCCAGCAGGAGCCAGCCCAACTTGCGGAAACTCCATTCCATCGTCTCCGACTCTTCTGCGCTCCCCCCCCCCTCTTGTCCCGGATTCAGCTTCGGTGACATTGCTATGGCAAGTCACCGGATGACATACCGTGCATCTGAACCGTCCGAAACGAATCCAACGTCTGTTTTAGTTGGGCCGGCACGCATGCAAAAAAATCCCCGTTCTCATCCCCGTAACAGAGACGTACTGGCAGGAGACGGCGCCCCAAATTCCTCCTCACGCGCGTCCGAGTCGCCGCTGAATGCAGGAGAGTCGCCGCCACCGTGACCGGAGAGGAGACAGGCCGACGAGCTCGCTGTGAGTGGGGAGGGGGTCGCGCGGCCGCCGCGTGAGGCTGGGGCCGGGGCCCTGCCGTGCCGCCGCGGCCGGAGGCACGTGGAGGCGGCCGGCCACCGGGCCTCACGTCGACGAGGTCCAGCCGCTTCCCGGTGCGGAAGAGGTGCGTGCGCGCCCCTGTGCTTCATCAATTTGGCTCTGTTGCTCGATTAGTGCTAGCTGTTGGATTAGCTAGCATATGTTCAGTAGAATTGGCGAGATGTAATTAGTGTTTCCTGTGCTACTGGATTCAAGAGTGGTTTACAGTTGGAGAATGTGGGCTGCACTTGTAAAGGTATATCATATGCAAGCTGCTCATCTCTATATGTTGTTGTCAAAAATTGCTTACCTAATTAATTGACTTCTCATTGACAGAAACAAAAGAAAAATGATGCTTTACAGCCACAGGTACAGCTGCAAGATGATGGCAGCCACAAAGAAAGAAATGTGGAGCTTCAACAATATAATATCATTAGCGATTTTACCCAGCTTGTGACAGCACCAAGTTGTGATAATGATATTCTCTGTGATCAAGATCTGTTCTAGTCTTTGCAAGATTGTGATCAAGATCTGTTCTAGTCTTTGCAAGATGGTTACATGGCTTTTGGACATGATGGTTAGATGGCTTTTGGACAGGATGGTTTGATGCCTTTTAGACAGGACTAACTGTAGTCTTTTGTGGTCTCTGTTTAGTATTTTGGACAGGGCTAATGATAGTATTTTGTGGTTAAATTGTAAAAGTGAATATGGCCTACCCTTAGAATAGTTTGAATGACATGTATGATCCAAAAACTTATCTCCCAACATTACCAACTTCTATATGGCTGTTTCCAACTTTCTGTGCTGTCTGAATACTCCAAGTTTTAAGTTTATCAACTACTATATGGTTGTTTATCTCTTTTTGTGTTGTCTCAATAAATCCACCAATTATGGGGACATGCTGTCAAATTTTTCAGAAAATAACATCACACAAGTTACTGATTTATTCATTCATTCAAATTACAGCATACATGAGTCAACAACCAAATCAATGTCTCAATGGTTAACACAATGCAACCTCAACAAAATATATTAGCGTGAGCACTGGCTGTAGCTGAACCTGCAAAACGAGTGTATACGAGAGGAAAAATGGAAACAGGAGCACAAGTGTTTTTGGTGCTGCGTATGAAACTTGTAGCTTTTCTGAGACTCTATTGCTTCATAAGTAATTGCAAGAGAAAAGAACGTGGGCACGATTTCGGCCCCGACATGCTCGGACACGACTCCTTCACAGCGAATGCCATCCCAGACGCTAGAGACGTGGCCGAGCGACGCGCTCCCGTGCGAACGAATCGCGCACGTCAGAGCTCCACGAGCGCATGACCAGAACAAAATTCGCCCATGCAAATAGACTCAACAGACTCAACATAGAGAGTGGAGAAAAAACAGGGGAGGATAAAACAACAGAAAAAACTAACTACTAAGCAAAGCACAAGATTTATTCTAACAATCTCCCCCTAATTCTTGTGGTGCTCATGTTTGGCATTGACGACACCAATAAGCTCGCGAAGCTCCTAGAATCTGACCCGAGCCAGTGGCTTGGTCAGCAGATCAGCAAGTTGCAGTGACGAACTCACATAGTCGATGTCGACTTTCCCCGCCTCAACACATTCTCGAATATAATGATAACGAGTTTGGATGTGCTTACTTCGATCATGGTGGACGGGGTTCTTGGACAGTGTAATGGCAGACTTGTTGTCCACCTTCAATAGCGGCGTAGCAGGCGACGCTCCCATGATTTCTTCAAGCAGCCCAGCCAGCCACGCGCCTTGGCACGCCGCAGATGTTGCTGCAACGTACTCAGCTTCGCACGAGGAGAGGGCCACCACCTTTTGCTTCTGAGATTGCCAGGTGATGGGACTTTGTGCGAGGAAGTAGATGCCGCCTGTGGTGCTCTTGCGATCATCCACGTCCCCGGCCATGTCGCTATCGCTGTAGCCACAGAGACGGAGTTTTCCTGCCTCTCCCCTAGTGTATCGCACACCATACTCCAGTGTCCCTGCAATAAACCTGAGTATGTGTTTGACTGCCACGAGATGATCCTCATGAGGTTCGGCCATGAACCTGCTCACATAGCTCACAGAAAAAGCTAGGTCCGGCCTGGTATTGACAAGATACCGCAGTCCACCCACAATACTGCGATATGCTGTGGCATCAACAGGTGGGCTTGTACTCGCCTTGCTCAATTTCAGCTTTGGCTCCATCGGCACGCAGCAGGGATTGCAATTCTCTAAACCATTCTTCTGCAGCAATTTCAGAGCATAGGATGATTGACAGAGAGAGATGCCATGACCATTTTGCCGTACCTCGATCATAGGTGAGCAATCCCAAATCGCTCACCCTGAAGCGTCCCATCATCTCCCTCTTGAAATGCCCGATGTCGTCGTCAATGGGCCCGGTGATCAGCAAATCGTCGACGTAGACGCCGACCACCAGGGGCTTGCTCGATGCACGTCGTGTATACACAGCGTGTTCATGGCTGCTGCGGGAGAAGCCGAGTGAGTTGAGGCAGGCGTCCAGCTTGGCGTACCATGCCCTTGGTGCTTGGCGAAGACCGTAGAGTGCCTTCTTCAGCCTCAGCACTTGTCCGGGTTTACCGAACGTGAAGCCGGGGGGTTGCTGCACATACACCTCCTCCTGGAGTTCCCCGTTCAAGAATGCCGACTTGACATCCATATGGTGAACACGCCAATCTTCATGGGCAGCCACAGCAAGGATCATCCTCACTGACTCCATTCTTGCCACCGGTGCAAAAACTTCATCGAAGTCCACACCCTGTTGTTGCACGTAGCCTTTTGCGACGAGCCAGGCCTTGTGCTTGACGACGACCCCGTGCTCATCACTTTCGCCTTGTACACCCACTTGAGCCCTATAGGGCGGTGGCCTGCAGGAAGATGGGCGGCGTCCCAGGTTGCGTTCTCCTCGATCGAGCGCAGCTCCTCGACCATCGCCGCGCGCCGGCTTGGTTCTTGTTCAGCTTCAGCGAGAGAGCTGGGCTTCTCGGCGCTGATGGCATGGAGCTCCTCCAGCAGCTCTTGCTGTGCCAATCCCGCTATCTCTCCATTGCCCAGGATGTTGTCAATCCTGCGGAAACGGAGGGGCACCTCATCGTCGTGATCTGCGTCGAGGTCGGGGACGAAGCTTGGCGGCATGGCGAACTCAACTTGAGGTGGACTTGGCGGCTCCGGTACATCCTGAACCTGTTTGTTTGCTAGAGGCATGGTGTACTCGACGGTGAACGGCTCCAAGTCGCTGTCCCCGTCACCATCCTGTTCGCCCCAGTCCCATTGAGCGAGCTCGTCAAAGACCACATCCCGAGAGACGTGGACGCGCCTGGTGACGGGGTTGTAGACGCGGTAGGCCTTCGAGCCGGGTTCATAGCCGACGAAGATCACCTTGGTCCCGCGGTCCTCCAACTTGTTCAGGTGCGGAACCGTGTTTTTGACGTAGGCGATGCAGCCAAATGTGCGCAGGTGGTGGACGACTGGCTTCTTCTCGTGCCAAGCCTCGAAGGGGGTCATCCCCTCCAAGCTTTTCGTCGGCGATCTGTTGAGGAGATAGACAACAGTGGTCACCGCCTCCCCCCAGAAGTAGCCCGGCAGCCCTTTGGCCTTGAGCATGCTCCGAGCAGCCCCGACCACCGTCTGGTTCCGCCGCTCAACAACTCCATTCTGTTGCGGCGAGTAGGGGGCAGTGAGCTGACGTTGTACGCCTGTTGCCGCGCAGTGCTCGGTGAAGTCCGACGAGGTGAACTCCCCCCCCACGGTCAGTGCGGAGAGAGCTGAGCTTGTGCCCGGATTGAGCCTCGGCTGCTGCTCGGATTCGCTTGATTGCTGCCGGAGCTTGGTCCTTGGAGGGAAGGAGTTCAATCCACATGTACCGACTGAAGTCGTCGACGAGGAGCGGAAAGTATTTCTTGCCTCCGGGGGTCGTCGGCGTGATGGGGCCGCAGAGGTCCCCATGCACCAGCTCGGTCGGCGCGGTACTCCGCTTGGGCCGGGAACGGAGTCCGGCGTTGTTTCCCGGCGAGGCAACCATCACACAGTTGGTCGACCTGATCCAGCTCCGGCAGACCATGCACCATTCCTTCCCGCGCCAACTTTCGCAGCGCGGGGAAGTTGAGGTGGCCGAAGCGCGTGTGCCACCTCCAGGCATCCTCGGGGCCCCGTGCCGCGAGGCACACCGGCCGTGTGATGTTGACGTCGAGCACATAAAGCCGGTTGGGGCCGCGTGGGATTTTGGCGAGGAGGCGACCCGATTCATCGCGGACGCGCATGACGCCGTGGTAGACCAGTGCCGAGAACCCGACCTCGTCGAGCTGCTCGACGCTGACGATGTTCGTCCTGAGCTTGGGGATGAAGTAGACGCCATTCAGCGAGTAGTGCTCGCCATTCTTGCAGGAGAACACCACGGTCCCGTAGCCCTCGATCTCCACGACTGAGCCGTCTCCAAACTTGACAGTGCCGGTGATGCCGTCGTCGATGTTGGAGAAGGCAGAGCGGGCTCCGGACATGTGGTTGGTGGCGCCGGTGTCCATGACCCAGCGCCGGTCGCCATCGTGAGGCTCATCCCCAAGGTCTGCAAGCACCTTCTTCTCCAGCAAATGAACTTGCTGAGCACCACCGAGATTAGCAGGAGGCTGCGGCGCGTGGGATTCGCGGCGTACCAGCGAGGGCGGCGAGCGAGGCGAAGAAAGTGGCGGAGGCGGAGAAGGGGATCGCGCAGCTGCAGGCGGAGATGGGAATCGCGCGACTGCAATTGGGGGCGGCGTGACCGCTACTCTCGATCACCCGCTCGACGATGGACGCGGAGCTTCTCTCGATCACCCGCTCGACGATGGGTTCGCGGCCAGTGCGCCGCCGGCGCCGGGGCGGCGGCGAGACCGATAGACGTCGGTACCGATCATCGTTGCCGACCGGGAGGGACATCACGCCAGGGGACGTCGCCTCGCTCTGATACCACTATTAGCGTGAGCACTGGCTGTAGCTGAACCTGCAAAACGAGTGTATACGAGAGGAAAAATGGAAACAGGAGCACAAGTGTTTTTGGTGCTGCGTATGAAACTTGTAGCTTTTCTGAGACTCTATTGCTTCATAAGTAATTGCAAGAGAAAAGAACGTGGGCACGATTTCGGCCCCGACATGCTCGGACACGACTCCTTCACAGCGAATGCCATCCCAGACGCTAGAGACGTGGCCGAGCGACGCGCTCCCGTGCGAACGAATCGCGCACGTCAGAGCTCCACGAGCGCATGACCAGAACAAAATTCGCCCATGCAAATAGACTCAACAGACTCAACATAGAGAGTGGAGAAAAAACAGGGGAGGATAAAACAACAGAAAAAACCAACTACTAAGCAAAGCACAAGATTTATTCTAACAAAATATTGTTTCAGGACAGTGCACAGCCTAAGGTAGAGAACAAACAGCTAAACTGCTGCTGCTGCAATTTTGGAGATACAGAGCAAACAACTAAACAGCTAAACAGCAATTTTGGAGAACAAACAGCTACACAGCTGCGAACACCATCGCCTCCATCGTCACCTCGACGGCCGGCCACCTCCATCGCCAAGGCCGGTGTCGGGGTCGTCGGCGAGCCCGAGCAACTCCCTTCCCTACTCGCGGCGGCGCGGCAGCCTGGCGCCTCTCCGCCCTGGCGCGGCGGCGGCTCCCAGCTAGCTCACAGCGGCGGCCTGACGTGGTTGAGGGAGGCGAAGCGGTGAGGAGGCCGCCCGGTCCCCTCCCCACTCGCGGTGGCACGGCGGCCTGGCGCCTCTCCGCCCTGGCGTGGCGGCAGCTCCCAGCTAGCTCATGGCGGCGGCCTGACGTGGTCGACGGAGGCGAAGCGGCAAGGCGGCCGCCCGGTCCCCTCCCCACTCGCGGCAGCCTGTCGCCTCTCCGGCCTGGCGCGGGAAGGCGGCGATGCGAGCACGCGGGATTGGGGGGAGATTGGGGGGTCACAGGAAAGGTAGACGCACGGGGTGAAAAAGGAGGCTGCAGGTGGGCCGGCGCAGCGGACCGTTGGATTCGTTTTCAACGTCCTAGATCACTCCAATGTCACACCGTGACTTGCTAGCAATGTCACCGAAGCTGAATCCTCCTGTCCCCTACCCAAACCCCCACCACGTACGGCCTCCTTCCCCTTTTCCGGCGACGGCGACGGCGCTGCACCGCCCGCGACGCCGGTGAGAGCCTCCACTCAACTCGCCTCCACGAGAGGGGGGCAAGGCGACCTCACCTCCGCCGCCGCCCTCCCCGGAAGGCGCGCGCGGTCCGGCGAGGCTCTCGCGTGTCCCCGCTCCGCGTTAGGTTCTCGCGCTTCGTCTCTCTCTCTCTCCCGCTGCCTTGCCTCTACCCCGCCACTCTCCCACTCCCGCTCCTTCGCCGCCGCCATCCATTGGTAACCCGGAGCGCTCCATTAGTGCTGGGCACCTGCTCGTGCTCTGGTGGTGTTTGATGGTGTTCGTCTCCGCGGTGGATGAACTGAGCGCTGCGTCGAATCGGGAAGGTTCTCTCCTCGCTGGCCGCCCCCATGATCGCCTCCTCCTCAGCGCAATCATGGATTAAGGTATGGGTGTATGCCTTTTCTCTTCACTTACTTACTAACCCCCTTCCTTATCTGAAATGAGGTCGCTTCACTTCTTCAGGGTCACACCAATCAATTAGCGAGGGTGTTGTCTTTGGATTTTCGCAGAGGGCGCGCTAGAAGGATTCCTTCCAGAATGAGGTATTGATTTTGTTAGGTTCCCCTCCCCTTGTGGGCAATTTGTGCTTGTGGCTAGAATAGCGAGTTAGCAACTAGCACTGAACTGTTCCGGTTGCAGGTCTAGCAATGCTCTTGGTTCTAAGCTCTTCCGGTGGTGTTCGCGCGAGAATCACACGTCCGTCAGGAAGCTGTTGGAGGTGGATGGCACGTCAGAGAGATCAAAACTCCTGAACAAAGTATGTGCCCTGACAGCAACTGGTTGTGTTCACTTGTTAGTGTTAGCCTTCGATTTTGCAGGCATTAGTAATGAGTTTAGTTCTGTATGTTTCATCTGTTCAATCGTTCCGCCATTTGGGCTCTACCAAGTGAAAGCTATTTATATTTCCCAAGTCCTCTAATTACTGTTGTGAGTTCAAACTAGTGCATAGTAACCTTGTTTAAATACAATGTGCATATACTTGTACATTAACTTCCTTGATGTTATGACCTTTATAGTTTAAGCCTATGCAATAGCTCTACTCAATGACGTCTGAATTTGATTTGCACGGCTCTCTGCTTGATGCCACTCTTCACTAATAACGTCACACAACTATTCATCTGTACTTGCTGTGAACAGTGAACATTGGCTGGATTATTTATGATTGCAGGTGTCTGTTTTGATGGGTTATAGTAATACACAAGAATTAATTGAGCAAGAAAGAGCCCGCAGAGGATCTCCTACAGAATTGATCAGTGTATGCAAAGAAATTGAGTTCCCAGAAATGTGTGCAAAGTTTCCATGCATAAAAATTGGTGATTCATCACCTATTGAACTATATGCTGCTGCTGCTAGCATGAGTCAGAAAGAAACTGTGCTTTCTGAAAACCTCACGAATTTCATGCGGGAGTCCGGTGGAAATTTTGGGGCAGCTTATGAATTTTCTGACAAATGCCATCCATTAGATCCAACCCTTACAAACGTCGATCACCTATCAATCAGTGAAGAGAGTTCTCTCACAGCACAGTCTGTTTCTCTTGAACCGGCAGTTGATAGCGATGCTTGTCCAGAGTTATTAGCAGATGCTACAGTTTCTGATTCTAGTATCTTGGACAGAAGTATAAGATGTTTGCCCGAAACAACTAGTAGGCAATATCGCCAGCTAGAGGATGGTGGTTTCCATACGGTACTAGCAGCAGATACACTTCAGTATTTTTTTTTCTTTTGATTTGATAGAATTCTTAGCATGCAATATATTTCTTCTCTGCAGGTTCGGAAATTGTTGCAGCATTTTCCCCGGACCTATGCAGATCTACAAAATCCTCAAGGTTCAATAGAAGAGGGGCAGTACATCATGCTGTTTGGAACCGTTGTATCTTCCAGGTAATTGAATAATCAGAAATATGATGCTTTCCACTGTCTTCTTCTTCTTCGGCATTAAACTTGCCATATGTTAATTATGTGGCAGCTCCCGAGCTTAGTCTTTCCATAAAAATCTTTTGGCATGTGAAGGATATCATTTCCTTATTTGAATTGATGCCCTTGGATTGTTAGTGGTATATAATATCAGATCATGCTTGTTGAGTAAAATTCTTAATCCGATAATAAAGAAGAATTGATATGGAATGTGCCATCCTATCTCAATGGCACTAGGGCCACACTCAACGTTTGGTCATAATAATCCATGAAATTTGTACAGAAGGGCAGTATAGTTTGGAGGAGTGGAATGGGTATTTATGTAGTCAATTCTCTTAACCCTGTAAAATTTTAATGAAGACCTACCATTACTACAATTTCTGGAATTCGTAGGGGAATTAGCCAGAAATGAGTTTATAGAGTAAATTTGAGTCTGCTGGGGGACAAGAAGATTCTGTTAAAATCATGGATCTTTTAAGATGATCTTATTATTATTTCTAAATATTCATGTGACCGATGCCCCTGCTGGGATCATTTGGGCAGTATAAGTTAATATTTCAATTAGTCTTGCTCCAGTCAAAGGGAACATATCCTATTACACAAGCTTACGGCACACATGCCGTGCACACCAACTAACAAATGTCACCAAAACTTCTGGAAAAAATGTGCACGTACTTCCAATAGTATTACACCTATATGCAAAGTCTCATCTTCAAATTCAATATATTTTAGCCATAACATAAAAGATAAAATTCTGACAGATATATACTCTTAAAACTATCAGATTTTTCTTTTCTTTTCGTTATGGCTAGAATATAATGAATTTGAACTTTATACTTTACAAATATATGAAATACTATTGGAAGTACATGTATATATATTTTTTAGAAACTTTGGTGACATTTGTTAGTTGGTGTGCACGGAGTGTGCACCGTAAGCTTGTGTGCACGGGATACGTTCCCTTGCTCCAACTGCTGGCCTTGATCCTATTTGTTGGAGTTGGTATAGAATTGTCTTTTCACACTCTTTTGACTGCTGTGATATGACAGTGCTTGTGTTATAGCATGTTTGTAAAAGTTTCCCCCATTTCTTTGATCTTGCTCATGTGGTGGCATTCAGTATATTGTGGTACAATTTTCGATGCTATTAAAAGGACGTTTTACTGTGGATGTTGTGAACATATAGAAACGTTATGTTCATGTGTGTGAGCGAAATGGTTAGGTTCAAAATTATTAGTTAAAAATATTCAATTCATAGATTAGCTGATTATTCCCTGCAAAGAAAGACTGATTACTGAAAAACATAATTAAGCACTATGAGTCCAATTGAAATGGTACTCCCTCCAGTCACAAAAGATTGCCATATTGGAATTTTCAAAGTCAGTAAGATGTAACTTTGACCACTTAATTCTTTTGCATAAACCCAAATGTATATTATGAAAAATTTTCGTATAACAAACTTGGCTAGGTCATTTTCATGTGCCAAAAACCTGTACTCTAAACAATAATTATCGTTTGTTTTCTCAGGGGAGCCAGACTTAAGCACACTTTAGGTTACCTTGAGGTTGTTGTTAGTTGTTCAATAATTGAGAGTGAGTTAAGCTCTTCAGTTAAGAGTTGTAACTCTCAAGCAGAACAAAAGAAGACAATTCATTTGCACCTCAAGAAATTTTTCAGCGGCACACGCTTCTCTTCTCCATCTTTTCTTAAGTGTATATCATCGAAGTACAAAGAGGGGGATCTTGCTTATGTCAGTGGTAAGGTTGGTGAACTAACATACCTTTTCCTGTTACATGCTGCTTGTCAGACCTTTCTATTAATAGCTTCCTAAATTTTAACGAGTGTCAGCAGGATAGTTCATTTGTTTTTTTTCTTTTATCTTTATTTGTTGGTGATGCTTCACTACAAAATAATTGTAATCCTAAAATTTGTGTTGGTGCAGCCACACATTTGCTTTATAACGGCATGAAAGTAGCTCTGCTATACAGATGTTTTCACTGATGCATGTAATGGATTGCACTTTGTAGCCTGACAGCCTATATGTGATTATTATGCTTGGCTGATTTTGTTTGCACAGATCAAGAAGGCGCTTACTAAAGACCATTATGATTTGAGAGAGTACACTATTGACATGCTTGAAGAAGAGGAACAACAATACACCCTGCTTGACAGGAAACCATATCCTATATACCCATCAAAAGCAGGATTGAAACCAAGTTTGCTGAGCCTCTCCATCTCAAGGTCAGTGCAAAGCTTGTGTGCTTTTCTAGTTTCTAAATGAAAGCTGAGTCGGTGGGCCCTAAGTGATGTTCCTGTAAGTTCACAGCTATTTTAATGTGATCATAGTTGAAAGATGCCAATTCCCCATTCCTAAAATATGATTAAGCTAAATTGTACCTAAGTAATTTAAATTATGATGATACTTAAGGGATGACTGCAAAGCCCAAAGGATAAAGAGTAAATCACCTTTACTTTATATGAAATGCATGCAGTTCGATATTATTATTTTCCATCTGAATATGTAGGAGTAATAATAGTTTACAATTGTGCACAGGGCCTTGAAGATGCTGACACCAGACATTGATCCTATGCCTCGTGAAGTTCTTGTTGAATTCAACTTGCCCAATCTCTTTGATGTGAGCAAACCATCTAATTATAGTTCCCTTACTAAATGCTACTCATACAAGTGGAACCTAGAGATGGATGGACTGTCGGATTTTTTCTTCTTGCTAATGGATATCTGTGCGGTAATCACACGTGTGTGCTAATATATTAAAATCACTGGATATACGTGCCAACATGTTCATGTACTCTTTGTTGACTATTACAAGATATAGCTTCATTTTATCTGTTTGAATTTCTGTTATATGATGTCATCATCATGTGATCTGTATGCCCTCCTAAATTCTGTCCTCAATATTCGTTTTGGTTGTTAGGCTTACATGGGAATCCACAAGCCTAAGAATCGAGATGAAGCCGATTTTGCTCGGAGAAGGCTTATTTTCGATGATTTCTTTTATCTTCAGGTATTACCATATATTTCTTTCTTGACATAACACTAGAAGTAGCACAGTCATATGAGTCAGTAACAGTATAATATCACCACCCCTCTCCCTTCAGATGGTCTCCCTTTTCAGTGCTGTGATATTTAAATTTTGTTGTTTTTTTTTTTTGGGGGGGGGGGGGGGGGGTACCTGGGGGTGAATGGATGGGCGGGCACTCGCATGTGTGGCAGTGAGGTGGGGGTTTCAGCATTTTTAGCAATCTTCAAAGTACAACTCCAACGGTGATGGAATCTATACAGGAGTGCATTTCCTGGGTATTATTTTTGTTATCATTTATATGCTTGTCAGCAAGCAATATTTTTGTTTTGCTTGTCATGTCCTTCAAGTTCATATTATCGCGTCTTGTTTTTAAGTGTGCAATTAAGCATATGCAATGATGGAAACATTTATCATCGTTTTTCAGTTGGGAAGACTGTTTCAAATGCTTGAAGCAGTTGGTACACGGGTTGAGAAGGAAGAATTGTTATTGAAGTGCAAAAATCATGAGCTAAATGCTGTTGGTGCTGACGAGTGGTCTCCTCTTGCAAGGAAATTGTTAAAAGTTCTTCCTTATTTGCTTACTCCTAGCCAATTGAATGCTGTTAAAGAGATTATATGGGATCTCAGAAGACCAGTTCCTATGAACAGACTCTTACAAGTAACTATTAATTGCGCATTTCTTGGTTCATTAACTTTCTTGCTCTTGTTTCTGGAGTCTGGACTTGTTTACCGGTCAGTTGCTTGATGCTCCTCTGTAATCAACTCTAGTATATCTTGGCTCTAATATCACTGATCTACTATTGCGTTATTTTATTTTGACCAGTTTATTTCAAATGTTTCGATCTTAAGCAAAAATATTTGAACCAAACTATTTTCTATCATTCTTAAGCACCAAGTTCGTGGACAAGAAACTTGCAATTGACTGGATGTAACATTCCATTTATCTTGGGGAAATGGAACATGGGGGTATGCCTCATATGGGGGAAGAAAATCTTAAGTACCAAGAACCAAGTTACAGGTTCTGGCTGTGGTATTACATAGTGAATTAATGATTCTGTTTTCCTTTTTATATATAATTGGTGTTCTTCAAATAACAAAAACTATTGGGGCTTATATGCATCTTGCTGAAGACTTGAAAGCCTTCTTTCTTTGACAGGGTGATGTTGGTTGTGGTAAAACCGTAGTTGCTTTCCTTGCATGCATGGAGGTCATTAGCTCAGGATTTCAGGTATCTATACTACAAACCAACATCGTTGCCTTATTTACTGTATATAAAAGGATTTTATCAACTAAAAGGACAGCTTACTGAAGCAAACTAGATAAAAGTGGTTATCTTCCTCCTAGTGGTACTCTTCAATTCTTCATTAATGAGATGTTAGTCTAACATATACCTTGTAAAATTCTTTCTAGGCTGCTTTCATGGTTCCAACGGAGGTTCTTGCCCTCCAGCATTATGAACATCTAACTTCATTGCTGGAGAAGTTTGATGGAGATGAATGCAAACCAAACATTGCTTTACTAACTGGTTCAACTTCCATGAGGGAATCAAGGATTATTCGAAATGCAAGCATTCTTTCTAGACTCTCAAGTTCCCATATGCATAGATTCATATCTTTATGTGTTATTGTTATTCTATGGCAGGGTCTCAAGACAGGAGAAATAGCAATGGTCATTGGAACACACAGCTTAATTGGTGATAAAACCGAATTCTCAGCTTTGCGCATCTCTGTTATAGATGAGCAGCAGCGCTTTGGTGTTGTTCAAAGAGGAAGGTTTAATAGTAAGGTAATTTGCTGAGCATTTGCTATTTACATTGAATAAAAACCATACACGTCCTTTTTGACTGTTACTTTTTTTGCGGGGACTTTTTGACTGTTACTTTGCTCCTGCATTGTCACTCATTCTGTAAACCTTGTTGTTGAATAAAACCATACACATCCTTCTTTTACTTACTTTGCTCCAGGATTGTCACCCATTCTGTAAACTTTGTTGGCAAACTTAGAAAGAAAATTGATAATTACTACTCCTTCCATCCTAAAACATAGCAACTTCTAGCGTTCAAAATTTGTCCCAAAACATAGCAACTTCTTCATGTACTTCATCATCTGAACCAATCACAACCATCTCTCATTTAATTTCTCCACCTACTTCCTCATCAAAACCAATCCTAACCATCTCTCATTTAATTTCACCTCTCTCCTTAATCTCCATGAAAAACTCTAGAAGTGCTTATATTTTGGGGCTGAGGGAGTAAGAAGTATGCCTCTGGATTTCCATGTTCGTGTATCTTATTTTGTGGTAAGATGGGCCAGAGCGTTCCTACTGACTCTTTTCTTCTTTCTGTTCTTACAAACTAGCATATCACTGCAGAAAATGACCCATCATTACAATTTGTTATTCTTGCTGTTATTACAATAGCTAGCATATCATTGCAGAAAATGATGGTAATAGCAGGTTAATGATAATTTTATTTTATAAAAATCCCAATTCAACGGGTAATATGCTAGTAATTATATAAAATGCTATGGTGAAAGCCTTCAAGGAGTGTGCTGTAGTTCTCAAGGCTGTCTAATTGTCCAAAACAAAAGATAATGTATCTGGTACTTACACTTGAGTATTTGATATCCAAACCTCGTTGCATAATTCATGTCTTTCTTATTTTGGTTTCAAATTTAACGTAGTTAACATTTGTTTGTTAATACAAATTACCGCCATTCATTACAGCTATATACCCCATCCATGAAATCGAGTGATGATGATACAATCTCAGACGAGAATTCTGATTCTGAAATATTTATGGCTCCCCATGTTCTTGCTATGTCCGCTACTCCAATCCCAAGAACGTTGGCTCTTGCTCTGTATGGGGACATGTCCCTCACACAGGTATTTTACAGGCTTATGGCATATAAGGCTTCGTCCGTTTCTTCTGTTTGGTAGTTGATTTTCTGCACACGCCAAACGAGAAATCTCATTAGTATATGATTAATTGAGTTTTAACTATTATAAACTTGAAAAATGGATTTCTTTGATTTTTTAAACAACTCATATGTGGAAATTTTTTATAAAAACACACCATTTAATAGTTTAGAAAACATCCTAACAGAAAACGAGGAAGTTGAAGTTTTGAGTTGAAGAAAAGAACAGAGCCTAAATTGAGTATTCCAAATACTTACTCATTGGAAGTAAAATGTCACATAGCGTACTATGTGGGGCACAGGGTGAAAACTAAATACATCGAGGGACTAATTCTAGGCTAGCACAATTATATCTTTAACAACTAGTAGTCCACCCTGTTGTTTTCCAGGACCTGCTACTTTATGACTTCACATATTGGATAGGATATAGTGCAAAAATGTTCTTGCATTTTTCATTTTTCATGTTCCAGGACCTGTTACTTTAACAACTAGTAGGGTCTTTCATTTTTCACAGCTATTTCATATCTTTACAATTGTGATCCACGTTTCTTATAGATCACAGACTTGCCTCCAGGAAGACAACCTATAGAAACTCTTGCTCTCGAAGGAAATGATGCTGGTTTTGAAACTGTCTTCCAGGTGATGACATGACTTTATTCAATATTTTTTTCTTTTTGTTTCAGATCTTTGTTGTTTTCCTTTTCTGTCCCAATTTGCACTTGGATATGGTTGGGATCAATTTGCTTATCATTTTTAAATACTTATGGCTTGAAGATGATGAGTGATGAACTGGTTGATGGAGGCAAGGTCTACCTCGTATATCCTATCATAGAAGAATCAGAGCAGTTGCCACAACTTCATGCAGCAAAAGCCGAGTTTGATTCCATAAAGCAAAAATTTGAAGGTTATCCCTGTGGGCTGTTGCACGGTCGCATGAGGAGCGATGAGAAGGATGGAGCCCTCAGCAGTTTTAGATCCGGGGAAACACGTATTCTCCTCTCAACACAAGTGATTGAGATTGGAGTCGATGTTCCTGATGCTTCCATGATGGTTGTCATGAATGCTGAGAGATTTGGAATGTCTCAGCTGCACCAGTTAAGGGGTCGGGTAGGGCGTGGCGAAAGGAAATCCAGATGTGTGTTCCTATGCTCCACTCCTAGCGCGTTGCCAAGGTTGAAGGTGCTTGAGAAGTCATCCGATGGATTCTACTTGGCTAACGCCGACCTGCTACTGCGTGGCCCTGGCGATCTACTTGGCAAGAAACAGTCAGGGCATCTTCCAGAGTTTCCAATAGCTAGACTGGAGATTGATGGCAGTATTCTACAAGAAGCTCATCTTGCTGCACTTGTAAGTTCATTTGCTAAACCCCAATTCGTGTTGCTATTAATGATCAGACAACTCTTCTATTACTGTAGTATATAACTTATTTGTTCATGTTTTTAAAAGTAGCTTTTTGTGAAAACGCAGAACGTTTTGGGAACAAGCAACGACCTTGCACAATTTCCAGGACTAAAAGTTGAGCTCAGCATGAGACAACCGCTGTGCATTCTTGGAGATTGATCTGTGCTCTTTACTGAGCAGACAGTGCAGTGAGAGTGTGACACTGAACAGCGTTGTAGTGCTCATTGGGCAAAGCTTTTTCATTCTGGCTTGTGCGGTGCAGGTGAACAATCCTTTTTCAGATGCTGACAAGATTGCAAGTTACTACTAGTAGTAGTATTGAATCAAACACTTTTTTTAGCAATACCTGGCTAGAGACAGATGAAAAAATAATCAGTACATAATTTCATTATCATCCCAAAAATGCTTTCGCCAATTTTAATGATTTCCTTATTTATCATAGCACTACGTTTTTACTGTACAAAGCTTCCCGCACGCTACCGACATGTACTCCCTCTATTAAAATCTATTAAAAGAAACACTCAATCTAAATGGAGATGTGATCTCTCGTAATACAATAAATCATAGCAATCTATATTCAGATTTATATTCAGATTTATTGGGTCATATTTCTTTCTAGGTTGAGTTTTTTTATATAGGGGTACTCCTACCTCAACTATGATGTGACGCTTGATAAATTCGCTAGTCGCCGCACGAGACTTCCCCGTACGGTCTCACGCACGCAGACTTGCTCCTCTCGCTCTTCCAGCGCACCACGCTAGCCAAGGCGTGCCATGTGGATCTTTTTCCACGTGTCGTATTTTCATTGGACTGGTGACTCAATTCGTGACGTTCCTGCCACGGTCTTCTTCTCACCTTTTTCACATGAGCCCTCCATTTTTCTACATATTCACCAAGAATCCAAAGCACCTTCAGCGGCAACGCACATCTCGAAATCAGAACAACCTTTCAGGGTCATAATCGAAAAAACTCCGAACGCAAGAAAAACAATTACAAAAATTGCAAATATAGCACACGCCCTTCTCCTCCTCCTCCCCGTCGAGATCGTTCTCCCCCTCCCCTCCTTCGCTGCTCTCTCCTCTCCCCTTCCACCGTGTGTGCTGCATCCGCCACACTAGTCCCAGATCTCCAAACCCTAACCCCCCACCCCGCATGCCATTCTACTAGCCACCGCTCGCCATGGCGCCGTCCCGCACATCGGGTCTCCTCCTCCTCCTCGCCGCGGTCGTCGCGGCCGCGGCCGTCGTCCTCGTCCCGCCGGCGGAGGCAGCGGTGGCGAGCATCGACCTGGGGTCGGAGTGGCTCAAGGTGGCCGCCGTGCACCTCGCCCCCGGACGCGTCCCGATCGCGGTGGCCATCAACGAGATGTCGAAGCGCAAGTCCCCGGCGCTCGCCGCGCTCGCCGACGGCAACCGGCTCGCCGGCGAGGAGGCGTCCGGCATCACCGCGCGCCACCCGTCCAAGGTGTTCGCCCGCGCGCGGGACCTCCTCGCGAAGCCCTTCCCCTACGTGCGGTCCGTCGCGGAGTCGCTCTTCCTCCCCTACGACCTCGTCCCCGACGCGCGCGGCGCCGCCGCGGTCCGCGCGGACGACGGGCAGGTCTACACCGTCGAGGAGATCGTCGCGATGGTGCTCCACTACGCCGCTGGGCTCGCGGATGCTCACGTCGGCGCGCCTGTGCGTGACGCCGTCGTCGCCGTTCCGCCCTACTTTGGGCAGGCCGAACGCCGGGCCTTGACGCAGGCGGCGCAGCTTGCCGGAGTTAACGTCCTCGCGCTCATCAATGAGCACGCCGGGGCAGCGTTGCAGTACGGGATCGACAAGGATTTCTCGAACGAGTCGAGGCATGTTATCTTCTATGACATGGGCGCAGGTAGTACCTACGCCGCGCTGGTGTACTACTCAGCTTACAAGGCCAAGGAGTTTGGGAAGACGGTATCGGTGAACCAGTTCCAGGTACAATTCGATCTTGCCCAAGGTCTTTTAGTTGTTCAAATTTGTCCCTCGTATGCTTACTCAAAAGTCCACTGAAAACCCCTTTTTTTTACATCACATGCCTAAGCGATGGAAGATCTGACAAATATATGAAAATTGAGCTTGCTAAATGCCTACATTACAGAGATACAGAATGCCAGAATCTATTACTAATTTCTTCAGCTAATTATCTACAGGTTAAGGATGTTAGATGGGACTCCAAACTTGGAGGCCTTGACATGGAAATGCGCCTGGTAAACTATTTTGCTGATCAATTTAATAAACAACTCGGTAATGGAGTTGATATCCGCCAGTCTCCCAAGGCGATGGCTAAGTTGAAGAAGCAAGTTAAGCGTACCAAAGAAATTCTGAGTGCAAATACTGCTGCTCCAATTTCAGTTGAATCACTATATAATGATCTCGATTTCAGGTGCGTCCTCACTACTTGCATAATCTTCGCACATGTAATATGGACCGATATTTATAAATTCATAAATGGAAATTTACTTAACATTTTGGATTCTCTGTTCAAGCCTTCAAGATAACGCTCTCGAGTTTAATTGGTTATGAACAATTGAAAGTTTGTTGAAAATTAGAGATGCTTGTCAGCCTGGCAAATTCTTGCATAGCAACTTATGCTGGAGTAGCATGCATGCTAGGTGGCAGGTGCTTTGTCTCTTATTTGCTAAAATGGCCTGACCTGTGTTTCAATTAAATCAATCACCTTGTTATCTTTGAATTACATGAATGCAATTCCATTAGAACAAATTCGTTAAGAGCTGCAAAGTTTGTTTACTGTGGCCTGAAGTGTAGTTCTACTCCATTGATGTTCTGCATCGGCCTTTGTTGCATATCCATTGATTATACGGAACGTCGGAACCTGGAAGATAGTGAAACACACTGACTTCTTAATCTATATGGAGTAGTTGCCAATATTAATACTTTGCAAGCGTAGTCGACCCTTCTTCCTTACTGTACTGTTCTATAATGGTTGATGTTCTACCTTCCTTTCATCTTTTCTTGATTTCTTTTTGTACAAAGTAAAGTTTTTCTAGTTTTAAATCATGATCAGGAGTCAGGACAATTTTCTAGGTTCTACTTGTTGAATTAATGGTCGCTTCTTGTTACAGGAGTACCATTACACGTGAAAAATTTGAAGAACTTTGTGAAGATTTATGGGAGCAGGCTCTAACTCCAGTTAAAGAAGTGCTTGCACATTCTGGAATGAAGATTGATGATATCTATGCTGTTGAATTAATAGGAGGAGCTACTCGAGTACCAAAATTGCAGGTGATTAAACTGAACTCGTTTTTATGTTTGACCTTGTATTGTGGGGCTCTAATGGCATTCAGGCACATGACTGCCATGTTTTTATTTCTCTTTTGTCACTTGATTCTCATCATAAGTTTAATACAATCCATTACTTTTAGTTAACATCTTAAAAAATTGCTATCATATCTCAAAGGCATTTGTTAACCACTGTAACCTACTATGCAGATGACTTAAATGTACTTATGAAACAGTTGTGCTTCCATCATTCACCTTGTTATTTTTGTAATAAAATTCCATTCTCCTGGTACAGGCTAAGCTGCAGGAATTCCTGGGAAGAAGTGACCTGGATAAGCATCTTGATGCAGATGAAGCAATTGTTCTGGGTGCCTCACTGCATGCAGCTAACTTAAGTGATGGAATAAAGTTGAACCGTAAGTTAGGGATGATTGATGGTTCTACTTATGGTTTCGTGTTTGAAATAAATGGCCCAGATTATGTCAAAGATGAAAGCACTGATCAATTACTGGTGCCGAGGATGAAAAAATTGGGAATTAAGGTTAGAATGCACCTTTCTTGTTTCCTTTTGATTATATGCAAAAGAAATTACTGTTTTTGAAAAAAAAATTAAACTAGCTTGCAATTGTTTTGTTGTCTACAGATGTTCAGGTCCATTAGACATACTAAGGACTTCGATGTTTCTATCAGCTATGAAAAAGCTTCCGAACTGCCTCCAGGTGTTACATCACACAAATTTATGGAGTATTCTGTATCAGGCCTGACAGATGCAAGCGAAAAGTAAGCATGCACAATGCATATCATCTTATGTAGTTATGTACTTTTTTTGTGTTCGCGGTACTGCTTATAACAAGCTGAACAGAGAGTACCTTTATTTCAACTGATATTTTTTTGGGGGCGAAACATTCCATCTTTGAGGCTGCAGTACATATGTTTATTCTATATCTAAATAATATCTCAACACCATTGCCATTGGCAATTTGTATGTGTTTAATTTCACTGCATGAATTTAACCATGTGATTATTTCAAACAGGTACAGTAGCCGCAATTTATCTGCACCCATCAAGGCAAATCTACATTTTTCTTTGAGTAGGAGCGGAATTATTTCTCTTGATAGGGCAGAAGCAGTGATTGAGATAACTGAATGGGTTGAAGTTCCAAAGAAGAATATAACTCTAGAGAGTAATTCCACCAGTCAGAATTTGTCTTCGGAAGGAGGAGCAGCTAATGGCACATCTGACAGTAAGGAGAATGTGAGTTCTGATGGGGATGCAAATAAGTCCAGGGCTCCAATAGATGAGAGTAATGCACAAGATATTGTTACAGAGAAGGTGCTCAAGAAAAGAACATTCAGGGTCCCGTTAAAGGTAAAGATAGAAGGTCATAAATCTGGTGTTAATATTGACAGAACATGACTTAATAAATATATTGTCCAATGGCAGGTTGTGGAAAAGATGGCTGGTGCTGGATCAATTCTTTCGAAGGAGTTGTATTCTGAAGCAAAAACTAGGTTAGAGGCACTCGATAAGAAGGATGCTGAAAGGAGGAGAACTGCTGAACTGAAAAATAACCTGGAGTCTTACATATACTCTATGAAGGAGAAGGTACCTTCTGTTCTCTTCTACCTTCAGTGTTAATAGCATAAAACATGTTACTGCCATTCACATGACCCCTCTTGTTTCTTGATATATCTGAAATCTGAGGGTATTATATTCCTCAGAACTTCAGCTTGGCACTGATAATAGGAACTCCATTGTCTACATAAATCTAGAAAAACACAGAAAAGTTTCGTAACGTTTAGCACGGTTATTATTTACTAGGTGCTATACTGATGTTTGTTGACTACTTGTTTTCTGTCATTTGGCACATCACAGCTGGAAGAGAACACAGAAATTTTGACCGTCTCAACTGAACAGGAGAGGGAATCTTTTGCAGAGAAACTTAACGAGGTCTGTTTAATAATAATCTTCTGGTGGGTTTCATTTGTCTGTTGAATCCTCATGCTGAGATTGTTTGAGTGCAGGTACAAGATTGGTTGTATATGGATGGTGAAGATGCTCAAGCAAATGAATTCAAGGAACGCCTTGACCAACTTAAGGCCATCGGTGACCCAATTCTTTTCAGGTAACTTGCTCTGTATCCACTTAGGTTCATATAGGTCATTGACCGACATTGATTTTTTTCTTTATTGCCCAGATTGAGTGAGCTAAAAGCCCGACCAGCGGCTTGTGAAAATGCTAGATTGTATCTTGCTGAGTTGCAAAAGGTATCTATACAGAAGACCAAACAATGTTTTTGCTGCTGCTCAACTTCATGATTGTTGTGCTACTCTATTCTTATCTGTAACACTTTTTGGTCTTGCAGATTGTTAAGAACTGGGACTCAAACAAACCGTGGCTTCCAAAAAAGAGGGTAGATGAGGTAAACCAGTGAGCTTAATGACGTTCGATAAATTCGTTCTGGTTATGATGTGATTCTCATTTTATTGGTTGTGATGCTATCTGGGTCTAGGTTGTAAGTGAAGCAGAGAAAGTAAAAACTTGGTTGGAGGAGAAGGAAGCCATACAGAAAAGGTATGCTGAGTCTAAGAGCCAACACAATTTCTCGCGAGTTCTACATTTAAATGTGTTTATGTGTCTAACTCCCATTTATCATATTGCAGCACCCCTGTCTACAGTCCACCTGCTTTCACATCTGAAGAAGTCTACGAAAAAGTTCTGGACCTACAAGATAAGGTTAGGAAGTTCATATTAAGATTCTAGAATAATATGCACATGTTTCACCGCTCTCAAAACATTGGGGATTCATCTTTGTCTGCAGGTCTCTAGTGTCAATAGGATACCTAAACCAAAACCCAAGATTGAAAAGAAACCTCCCAAGGAAGAAGAGTCTGCTAACAAAGAGAAAACTGAGACTTCGGAATCTGAATCCAAAGAAGCTGAATCCACGGAAACATCGTCGGAATCAGCTGCACCTGAAGAGAGTCAGTCTGAACCACAAAAGACTGACGATGTAGAACCTGAAGCTCATGATGAGTTGTGATTATTAGCATGAACCTTGGCACCCCGTAGGATTTGTTGGTATGATACAGATACTCCAAGAAGGCACTTTGTCAGAGGCAAAATTTTGGTTGCTCAAATTTTCTCATTTTTGTTTGACGGCCAAAAGATGAGGTGTAGGATTTCCGTATGGACTAGATGCTATAGGACCAGCAGAAAGGTGATCCATAGCTTCTAATCGCTGTATAGCAGTATTATGGTCTCTATGGCATGCTGTCAAAGTTAATGCATCAAAGGTTTCGACTTCACGACTTTGTAGTTGCATTGTTTGTATCGAACTAATTTGTTTTGATATTGCTGAGCTATAGAAATTTTACATCGATTAGCAGTCTATCCTTTCTGTTGTTTTTGAGAGCTTCAAGTTGAATGTGTGCTGGTTTCCGCCATGTCTATCATTATATATTGTGTTTAAATACGTGGCACCGGTGAATTTAGTTACTTTTTGGCATGCAATTTTTACAACTGTAACGATAATATCTAGGAGATCTATTATATGGTATAAGTACTTATAAAGAAAAATCCACCCATATGATTTTCACGTTTCCAAACTAAATACCTTGAAAGCTACTATTGATTTTGAAAGTATTAAAAATCTAACCAAATAAAGTCAACATATATTTGAATACAGAGAGTATACCTCAGAAAAGAAAATCATTCTCCCTCGGAAAAAAGAAGGCAATGCGGCTGGCTGTGTAAAAAAAAAAAAACCATTCTCCTCCAGAATAAAAAAGGCAATGATGTATTAGTATTTTATACTGGTTGTGTCAAAGTACGCTGTGTACAAACTCGGCTACATCATGTGGTCATCAGGAGGGTTCTAACTTCTAAACAATCAGGTCAGCAGGTCGTGCAGTGACTCGGGACTCGGGAGCGCCAACATACACAGGACACGGTCATGCATAATCGTTGCTTCCTCTTACTCACGATCAATTCATCTAAAAGAGAAGCATCTCAAGTAGTATCAAACTCCACGATGCGAGAAGTAGGTGCAAAGAATCACCGTCTCTTCTTTCACCTTAACTTCTTTCCTGTTGAGGTAGCGCAGTTGTTAGTTTCTCAACCAGAAATCAGCAAAAATAAATGCAGAAACAGATTATAAAAAGCAAACCATGGTGGGAAGATGTGAATAATGTTTCCTGCTACAAGATCCACGTTGTCACATATCTTGGGACTGAAGATGATGGTCCTTTTCACGCTGCTATTATCCATGTCACGATCTGTTGACACTTCCCCTGTTGTGGCCAACTGAAACACAAGTACCATGGAAACATCAGTAGCACAAAATGCTGGTAATGCAGGATTTGAGTGCTTTGCAATTGGTCAAAATGAACAAAAACCAAACAGTTCTTTTTGAGAGATGAACCACATACATTGCTCTTCTCCATGAACAAGCAGCGGCAGATTGTTAGCTTTCCTTCCAAAGACCTTGACAAAATCTGAACTGTAACCCCCTTTGGATCGCCTGGAAATACAACGAGTAGCTACTTCAGCAATGTGTATATGCACTAGTGAAGCTTATTTATGAACATGTACGTGGTAGTACAGAACTACAGATGATTAAGGCACACCTAAATAATCTTGTTCTCTGTTATACTGTCTTAGGAACTCAGCATGCCTATCTTTCTCCATCTGCAGAATTTGTTGCATCCTTCCATAATAACCAGATCTGCCACAGAGATACATAAAACAAATAAATGTGAACAACCAGAGATATTTAAGTGATCATTCGGAAGATAATTATCAGGACTGTTATACCCATATGATCTCACGGGCAGTGTAAAACAGTCCATGTTTGTTGCATTAAATACTTGTTGAAATATGTCAGCCATAGTTTGCCCCTTGACATCTTTGTTGATCAAAGCCAGGTTGTTTTGAGCATCGTCCTATTGCAGGATAAACATATCATTTTGAAGATCATAATAGAGTAAGTATTTATATCATTGGTTATGTTAACAACCTACTTCCTCCTCGCTAGATGTTTCACCAATTACATGCTCCAAGGGATTCTCGGTCTCAAGATTCCTCTGACCTAGAAGTGCAAGTGTTCTCTTCACAGAAGTAGGGACCTTTGGCTTTTCTTCCTTAGGTCTGGTGTGTTGATGCAACTGCGTTGAGATAATATTTAGAGACAAGCTAATTGTTGTCTAAGAACTCCAAATAACAAAATAGCGCAACAAAACACTAACCAAAAATGGTGTCCCAGCAGAGGAGGCACTTCTATCCTGTAAACTGTCAAGAAGTTCAGAAATCGAAACATTTGCTTTCTTGGTTGAACAAGCAAACTCTGTGGGCAAATCTTCAGTTTCCTCCTTGATATTTTCCAACTGCTCAGCCATCATGGTTTCAGGAGCTCTGTTTGTTGGCATTACTGATGAAACTTCTTGCTCCCCAATGTATGGGTTTTCAGTCTTCACATTCAGTGAAACAGAACTGGATCCACGTATTGAGAATTTGAGCCTGTGTTCACCTTTTCTCCCTGTATCAATGAAGAAACGATAAACAACTCACAGTGTAAAAAAAAAGAAATTGTTATGTACGAAAGCTCCTAAAACCGAATTCCTCCTTTATCCGTAAGGCAAACAAGAATATACATATCTATGCAGTAGATAAATAGGATTTATGGCAACGTACTTTTGCCTGTTCCAGCAGATAGGAATGATATACTAGGAGGAACTTTGTGCACATAGGCTAGCTCATCGGCTTCTTCCAGAACTTCATCCCAGATGGTTGATTCATCTGGCACCACCATTTTGTTTTCCTTCTCTCTTTCTTTTGAAGCAGCACAAGCTAATGACAGTCTTGTTGGTGCAAGAACATCCTGTTAATATATAAAGGCACATGTTCAGCAAGCACTCATACGCCACTGCTACAAGTGGAAATACACTATTAGTAGTTAAAACAAACTTTTGTTAATAGATGCCAAATACATTTGTTAGAAAAAAGACCAAAAATAAAACAAACTTCTTGTTGTACATCTTATAAAGTGGTTTGGTGCCAAGAGAAAAAAAGATTTGGAATCTCTCTAATTTCATTGAAGACATAAGTGCATGTCCTGCCAACCTGAAGTGGTGTTAATGAAATTTGCGGGCGAAAAAAAAAGGTACAACAGCATAACATATCACATTTCACATGCTGTAGCAACATCAGCAGATGCAGCACCTCATCAGATATTGCATCCTCAGCAGAATCAGACACATGATCAGAGAGTTGCTCGGATTGAGGACCAGCGCGCTGATCATCACGGACGCTCTCCATACCAAAGCTAGAACCGGTCCATGGGCGGATCTAACATTGGAAACTTTTTGGGAACAAACAAACTGTTATCAGTGTTAAGGTTAAGGCAAATTTCCAGAACAGAAGATAGGGTTAACGCAAATTCGATAAAAAAAAAGTGCGTGGGTAGAGAGAGATGGGAAAGAGGATGTGCGCAACGGATGCGGCGGAAGCAGCGGGACGAACGACGGGCGCCCCTGCTCGCTCGCGGGATGGATGGGAATCGGCGCAGGCGGCGGTGGCGGAGGATGTGCTCACCAGGATGGATGCGGCGGAAGCAGCAGGATGAACGACGGCGCCCCTGCTCGCTAGCGGAATGGATGGGGATCGGCGGCGGCCGGGCGGCGGCGGGCAAACGACGACGAGTGACGAGGGTCCGAAAGGGGAAATTTAACTATTTACCCCTCCTACGGGCAAACGGCGGCCAAGCGTCTCTTCATGTTTTTCAGTAAAAATTGCTTGCCGGTCTGACCATCCCGGTTTTCATTCGGTTATGTAGAAAATTGTCTAGTTTAACCAATTTTTCGCGGGTCAATTATCTCTTCGAACTAGGCATTGGTTTTGATTTTCTTTTTCTGGTTAAACGGGCGGTCCGATCCCGTTTTAATAACTAGGCATTTTGTAAGTTTATCCGGAAGAATGGCATCTCACGAGTGGCAGTCCGTAAAAGCACCAAATAGTTAAATTCCCCGTCAGGAATCAAGATTGATGATGATAATACTCCTTTGGATACACACGATACTCCTCAAGTTACTATGCAAGGTCCAATCGTTAGAGCTCGCGCCTGACAATTTAATTTATACATAAGCTCGTTCCTAAGTATTTGTTGATGTGATTTTGAGAATAGATTGTTACATATATGCCCGGGCCAACACGAAAATACTTGGCCCATTTGACAACTTACATGAGGATTTGGCAAATTCATAGTCATTCTTCTACTTGTACAAATGAGATCAATTAAGGCACTCATCGCACTTAACCTATACTTATATAGTTCATCCCCACTAAGTGTAGTTAATGTTATTTCTCTCTTCTCTCATTAAGCCACATCACCCTAATTATTTCTAACCTTTGGATAATAGATCTATGGTTCAAATTGTATGTTCTTTCTTCTCTCATAACACCATGCAATCTTAATTATTTTTAGACTTAAAATTCATAAGTATCAATTTGTTTTAGTTTTAATAATTATATTGCATCTTATTTGTACACATTATGTAACTTAATTCATCTAGTTAACTTGATTAGTGTAGAATTAAAGGAAAACTACCTTTTCTTTAAGGTGTTTCCTTCCATAATAGCAATTACGCTCCAGGCAACACTAAAAGAAATAACACATACTTTTCCCAAAAATAACATGCAAGTACAATATAATCTAAAAAAACATATGCATTTTCTTCTTGTTTTTATTAGATCAATTTCAAGTAGCGTTGTTCGAGACAATTTTTTTTCAATATGTAGAATAAGGATAAACCGATCTTGTGGGGATATGTGTTGCTTATCTCATTGGTGAAAAGGAAAATATTTTTCTCACTGAATCAACACTGGTTAAGAGAGTTAATTAGGAGAAATTAATCTCAGTTGGTAGAATTTCTCAGCTGGTAGAAACAGAGAGAGGTTGATATTTTTGCAACCACATCAGGTGGTTTTAGCATCAACTCTAGGGGATCCACACTCCACGAGGAGTCAGAGTTGATGTCGAGTCAACGGGAAAATATCCTCAGGGCATGCCATACGACAATTTTCTCTTTCTTCTTAGGCACAATTACGCCAGGATACTTGGCCACTAGAAATATGACATTGATACATTTTTCTAACATTTGATACAATTTATAAAAAAAAATATTGGTTTTTTTGTTTTTACTTATATGTTATTCTAAATTAATATTTTTTAATCAATTAGATAATTATTTATTTCATAATTCCTATATGACAAGCATTGAAAAATTATGTTCTAAGATTTAAAAATTATAGTAAAAATATATGGTTGAAATCGTAATATATGTAATTCACATTATACATTTTGATTTTTTTTTCTTGGAAAATGTCGCACCAAAAAATATAGCTAGTCACGATTAATATTACTTACCGATGTAAACAGATTACCAATAAAAATAATATAATCAAATCGTTTCTTTATTTGATTCAAACTAAGACACTTGTCAGCTCAATGTACCTAGAGGGCTTTGAGAGAAACTAAGAAATAGAGGGGGTTATTCACTAACCACGCACATGAAGGGAGAAATTACTCATATCCATGGTATGATATACTCAAATTTATCAATAATTTAAATAATATTACAATTTCGTAAAGTTAACATAAATTTGTTCTTTACCATAGTGTAGATAAAACTAAAAATTTACCACATTGATTTTATTTTATTTTGGGTACTTTGGTCCTGTTTTTTTGGTTGGGGTGTTTGGGGGCTCAATCTCCGCCGATGCACCCAAACACGACTGTCTTTTCAAACATGCAGCCATTCATCACCGACTCATCGTCGCTTATTATTTACTTTGTTGAAAGGTTCTTGCAAATTTCGTTGCCACAGGACATAATAAGCTGAGTAGATCTACAATTGTAAAGTTGTTCAAGCTGATATCGTGTCATATCGGTTCATATCTGAGCAGTACGCACTGTCAAATACAGTGTCACAGTGAAGACTAAATGTCAGCCTCAAGTATTTGCTGTCTTTTGGTAATGAATTAAGCACTTCGATGCTACTGCAGGTGAGTAGCTTCTTACCAACCATGTAGGAAATCATTTGCAAAATATTTAATGTGAATTCTCTTTGCACTTCCTTCAGTCGCTACACGTTGTTCCCAGAAGAAACTATGAGTGTGCATTTCTTGCGTGCCACAATGTACCGCAATCTAACCATAGAGTAAACTTCCTACTTACTGAGAAATTATGGCACTTGTCACCATTTATCAGAACCTGAAAAGTTGGAAAGAACATAAAGAACTTTGGAGTGTGCTCAGCTTCATTTGCATGACGGTGGAGATGGTTTTGTCAGACTCAAGATGGGTTCTTCTTTTATCAGTCTCAAGTTGGATGTGATAAAGTTAGCTGAAAACCACAAGGCCAATGCCACAAAACTGGGTGTCATAGAGCAAATTTTACCTAGTAGAAATGGGAGAGGATCCCTCTCTTTCTCAAACAAACCAAAAGGAAAATCCTTGTCACCAGGATGTCCTGTTCATTTTCCAACGCCACATCATGTCGAAAGGGAGAACAAAACTCAAAGAAAACACTGGAATTTCTACGCAAGCCACATCATGTCGAAAGGGAGAACAAAACTCAAAGAAAACACTGGAATTTCTACGCAAGAAACGCATGCAAAAGAAAAACATTAGGAGAGTCGAGTTTAAATTTACCAAACTACCTTACCAAATATGTCGCTACATTGTACACCTAGCTTTGAGCCAATGCTTTGCAACTTTTTACTGATGCTATGCGCATAATGTTCCTATAGTTGCAGTTGCAGCCAGAAAATCACCATCAACCGCTACTCAGCTACTTGGGGGCAAAATGTTAGCTTTTCTTCCCCTGTTATATTTAACCACAAAGAAGAGGTAAAAATACCTAGTGCGCCTTCCATTTTCTAAGTAGGTGATCGTGGATATGTCCTTTATAAACCTTCATCAGACATTGCTTCAGCTTTGACATTGTGGAAGAGCTCAACTTGATACCTCGATCAATCATGTCTTCTGCATATTTACATGCCTCGGGTAACCTCTCATCCTTTAGCTTTGATACGAGCATGTTCCCACTCTCCTCCAATGGTGGCAGCCCATTCTCCACCATGCATTTCCACAACTTGATCCCTGAATCCCAGTCTCGTGTATCCAAGAACATACGAAGCGCGAGCGAACAATTTGCCTCATTGGGCCAGAACTCGTTCTTGACCATCTCGCTAAATATTGCCGACGCCTCCCGGAGTTTCCTCCCCTTCAGCAAGAACTGGAAAACCATATTGTATGTGTCCGCATCTGGAAACACTCCATCAAAGGTCATCTCATCAAGGTACTCAACAATCACCTCAGGATGCCCAAGAGTGCCCTGCAGCATGATCATTGTGCTGTACATTTCCTTATCTGGGATGAGTCCCCGCCGTACGACGAAGTCGTTCCAGAGCACCACCGCGCCGCGCAATTCACGCGCCTTGAGGTGTGCGGCCAGTGCGGCGCGGAAGAACTTCTCCCCAGGTGAGCACCTCTGCCGGTGCAAGATAACAAGATAGTCCATCGCATCCATTAACGCTGAGGAGGAACCACTTGAAATCAGTGTAGTGAGGAAAGAATCATAGGCAGGAACATTGGCAGGATCGAATCCGATGACGTGCCGCATCTCGTCGAACACCTCGCGTGCAACGTGAGGGTCGCCGGCAGCCTCGCAGCCCTCCAGAAGGATGGCGTAGGAGTCGGCGTCGGGGCGGGTGCCGGCCTCGGCGCGCGCCACGGGGATGGCGGCGCGGGCGTCGTCCAGGCGGGAGGCGCGGCAGAGCGCGGAGAGGAGGGAGTTGAGCGCCGGCGTGTCGCGGTCCATGCCGTACATCGGCAGCTCCACGAACGCCCTGAGTGGGGAGCTGGCCGGGTTGGCCGCCAGGGAGGAGAACACGGAGGCGAAGGTGGCCAGGGAGAGCAGGCCCTGTGTCCGCATGGAGGAGACGGTGTCCCACATGGGCTCGAACAGGCGGTTCTTGCCGAGGAGGTCGACGACGAGGTTCCACGAGTAGGGTGAGTGCTGGTGGCGGAGGTGTCGGTGCCCCGCCCAGCGGAAGAAGGCGACGGCGGCGCGCGGGTGCGCGTAGGAGAACCGGAGCACCTGCTCGACGTCGGAGGAGGTGACGCGGACGTCGGCGTCGTCGAGCGCCGCGTCGACGTCGGGGGCCGACGACGCCAGGATCTCGCATAGGAGACGGATCTTCGGGGGCAGGTCGGGGGCGTCCTTGTAGGTGGGGAACGCCGGCGCGGACGGGTCGCGGGCGCGCTTCGCCGCCGGCGAGGCGGCGGCGACCGAGTCGGACGGCCGCTTTGGCCGCTGGTCAGGCATCGCAGCCGCCGCCGCGGCGCCGGGGACGCGAGGGCTAGTGGTGGAATTGGGGGAGGAGAGAGGTGGCCAAAGGTGGGGTTTTTGCCCTATCCCAAAGAAAAGAAACTTTCTTTTCTTTATAAACAGCTGAAGCAGCGGGAGGCCGAGGGGGCTCGCCCACACGCGCGGCCGGAGACCCCGGAATCCCAATCGGATCGCGAGGAAAGCTACGGGGAGTGTGGATGGCTCCCTCCTTGCTCGCCTCGGCGGCGAGGCAAATCCTCGCCTCTCCTCGCCGGGGAGGCCGCGGCCGGCGGCGTCTGGTCATCGCCTGTTCCGCCGGTGCCGGTGCTCCTCCCAAGCTGGTGACTTTCCTCGGGAAGGGCGGCTCCGGGAAGACCACTGCGGCCGCCGTCGCCGCTCAGGTGAAACCTTTCTTTCTCCATCGATTGCGTTCGTCATTATCTTGATGGAAAATTGTACTAGTTTGGTGTGAGCTCGCTGTACAGTACTTAGATTGATTGTAGTATTATTTATCGATCATTAGCCGGGATGCTCCATGAATTGAACCGAGTACAATGTAGCATGCCATTAGGTAAAATTACATGGCGAGTTCATGTTTGCCGAAATACTGAATATGTCCTGATGGTTGTATCAATCATCTTCCTGGTAAGTTGGTTCATGAAAGAATGGGCTTTAACTTTTTCTTTTCCACGTTTTAGTATTATGCAAGTGAAGGCTTGAAGACATGCTTGGTCATACAGTCCCAAGATCCCACCGCAGAGCAATTGATGGGTTGTAAGATCGGTAACTCGCTGACCGAGTGTGCTGCCAATCTTTCCACCATGAAACTGGAGACTAGTAAAGTAAACTACTATCTTGAAAGTGATGTCCTCTTTATGTTTTAGCTATAGTTATATCATGAACTGGAATGGTATTCTGATTCATGATGCTGAAGAATGTTGTATCGTTACGTCGTAGATGCTGCTTGAACCCCTTGACCGGCTGAAGAAAGTGGACTCGCAGATCAATCTTACTCAAGGAGTCCTTGAGGCGGTAGGCGATTTAACTTTGCTGTATTATGGGACATGAGGATAAAGCAGTCATTTGGATTGATGGTTTTTCATGGGATAGGTTGTAGGGGAGGAGCTTGGAGTCTTACCCGGAATGGACTCGGTCTGTTCAGTGTTAGCTCTTCAGAAGCTGCTTAACTTCTTTTCAACTCAAAGGAATAGTTCACAAGAGGAATTTGATGTGGTAGTGTATGATTGCAACAATACAGAGGAAATTCTACGGCTAATTGGTGCTACTGAGAGAGCAAGGTATAGGTTTTCCTTGCTCCAACTTCACCTTAGCTTCCCACAGGAGATAGTCTCTAAACTTAATGCTGGTGCTACACAAAAGACAGGTCTTACTTGAGGTATGTGAAGGATCTAGCAGAAAAGACTGACATAGGAAGACTGGCTTCTCCTTCCGCGATGAGACTAATATACGATTCTGCAAGGCCAAATGGTAAAACTAGTGAAGGAAGACTGAGTTCAGAGTTGTGGAATGATATTGAACAACTTATTCAGGTTAATTTTCCCGATTTAGTTATTTTGTGCAGCAACCTAGTAGATATGTGTTCAACTAGTTAGCTGAAATCTGCTTTTTTTTTTAGAGAATATCGGTTTGGTTTGCCGATCCCTCAAAATTTGCATGCTTCCTCATCATGGACCCTAGAAGATCAATCTCTGTATCTTCTGCATTGCGATACTGGGGATGTACAACTCAAGCTGGTGGAAATATATGTGGAGCATTTGGTTATACCGAACAGCCTTTTGAAATTCACCAAGGAGTTGCAGAGAAGTTTTTGCCGATGACTTTCTCGTTTCTGCCATTTCTGCCAACTGATTCTTCAGCAGATTGGAGCAGAGTGCTGAATTCTTTGAGCCAAAATGCAAAAGATTTACTGAGGAATACAAGCAACAAAGTATACCCTTCAGTTAGTTTTGATTCTGTTCAGAAATCGGTGACCCTTTTCATGCCAGGCTTTGATAAGTCTGAAATCAAACTATACCAAGTAAGCCAGTTACTACTCTCTTTCTTGATTCAAAGGAACACCTCATCCCAGTGCTACTCATCTCTATTGTCTTCTTGTCGACAATCTGTTAACCTGTTGATTTGTCTGAAAAATGCAGTATAGAGGTGGATCAGAACTACTGATAGAAGCCGGCGACCAGAGGCGCGTCGTAAAGCTGCCGCCGGCGATGCAGGGCAAAGTTGGTGGCGCCAAGTTCGTCGACAGGAACCTCATTGTTACCATCCGGTAGCAGAGCGAACCTGCAGATGTGTAAAATCTGTCAGAAGAGACCCAAACTGTTATAATAAATCGGTAAGTTAAGTCCTATCTAGATGTGCTGGGTCTGATCGTATGGCGATATTCGTTATTTCTTTATTGCAAAATGTGTAAAAAGAGCAAGATTTTTGCAGTGTCATTTACAGAAAGCAGAATAAATCAGTACCAAAAATCTGTCAATATCTCCCAATTAGCACAAATTCCTTTAGTTCCATGCCTACAGAGTTGCAGTCTGCATGCCTGCGTGGAATCATCTGAGCCGTCGATAACACGGATCTATTGATCCCTCTGCATCGCTGTGTTCCCCTGATCCGTTTTCTTCCTCTGCGAAGAACACGCTGAAGAAAACGCGAGAATCTACCAGAAAAATCGCGTGTTCGCGCGCTACTCCCCTGCGAGTCCGCAAAGACTCCCCGCATCCGGATGCAACCAGACGGGGAGAAAAACCGCAAAGGCAATGCCCGTACACGCGTTCTCGATCATTCGCGCGTCACCGTGCTCGCATCGCATCTATAAAAATGTTGACGAACACTCGTGCATGCCAAGTTGAAGTGAACTCGCAAGATTCACGCGAAGAAGCTTAGAAGAGAACATCAACAATGTCTTTGGCGCTCTCGCGGATGCTGCTCGACAGGTTCTTCCCCGGCGCCGGCGGCGTCGCCGGTGAAGCCCGGCCGCCGATGGACTGGAGGGAGACGCCGGTGGCGCACGTGTTCGAGATGGACCTCCCCGGGCTGGCCAAGGACCAGGTCGCCGTCGAGGTGGTGGACGGCCACATCCTCCGCGCCCGCGCCGGCGGCGAACACGAGGACGCCAATAACGCAGCCAAGGCGGGGAAGGCCAGTGGCGAGGAGGACAAGGACGGCGTGAGGTGGCACTGCAGGGAGAGGGCGGCGGGGAGGCGGCGCGCGGCCGTGACGCAGTTCCGGCTGCCGGAGGACGCGGCGGCGGACGAGGTGAGCGCGCGGATGGCGGACGGGGTGCTCACGGTGACCGTGCCGAAGCGGAAGGGCAAGAAGCGGCACGCCGGCAACGGCAAGGCGGCCGGCGACGACAAGCCAGTGTGCTGCCGCTTCTGGCCGTGACACCGCCGCTCGTGTGCCCGCGTCGCGTAGCGTTGGGTCACCCGCACGACACGAGCCTGTAGTACATGTCAAGCCTACCCGTCAAAAATATTGTCCTTTCGCCATTGGAATTGAAGTGCCAGTGTGACGCATGAGTGCACTTGTACAAAATGTAAATAGGTGAAATGGTGCTCTCTTTATTTCTGTGTGCTTCTGGTAGTGAACTCAGCGCATATGGTTTGGTTTGCGACTTGCCGACTTGTGACAGTGACTAGTACCCTCTAGGCCTCTACTGCCTCCTCTGCAACATGATTAATTATTCCAGATTTTTCTTGTTAACGAGATGATTTTGTGCGTGAAATGTTAGTTAGCGGCTCATTCAATTAACGTGGTTCGTCGATGGTAGCTTTCCTTTTCCTGGCCATGCGCATGACGAGCCCCAGCTAACAGCAGAGGCATAAATCTGGGCATCGCGTTGTCGTACGGGCGCGCGAGAGCGAGACGAGACGGGAGACGGGACGGTTGCCGCGCGACGCGATGCGCGATCCCTCCTCACGGCGGCGTTGGCCGGGGTGGGTGGTGGCGCCGTCGTTTTCCGTGGGAATTATTTGCTCCTCGCAACGCTATCCGGCCGCATAAAGTCGCCGCATAACCACTGTTCGCTGGTACTGACCTAGCAGGCAGGCAACTAGGCAAGCCATTTCATCTGTTCCTCGTGGACCATTTTCGTGGCATTATCAGGATCAGGTATTTGGCCATTTTCGCTAGGAAAATACTAGAAGAGCGGTAAACTACCACTCCAACTTTGCAAGACGTTAAAAAAAAGGGACTGTTCAGATTACAGGTAAAATAAACTTTATGAAATTTTAGCAATGCTAAAATTTTGGCAAGATGACAATATTTCTAAAATTTTAGCATAATTTCTTATGTATTTACCAAATTTGGCAACAAACTAAACGCAGACATTTTTTGACAACTTTAAAAAAAATAGTATGGTTGAAAATGGCATCAAAGTGAACATACCCAGAATCTTGTGTAGCACTGTAGCCTCCTATGCGAGTAGAAAAATATTTAATGAAAATCTGAAAACTATCATATAATATACTCCCTCCGTCCTAAAATATATGGGATTTTGAATTTTTGTTTGTATTGTTTGACCACTCGTCTTATTCAAAAAATTTGTGCAAATATAAAAAATGAAAACTTATGCTTAAAATACTTTAGATAATAAAGTATGTCACAAAAAATTAAACAACAATTGCAAAAAATTTTGAATAAGACGAGTGGTCAAACAGTGCAAGCAAAAACTCAAAATCCCTTATATTATGGGACGGAGGGAGTAAAAATGAACACTTGAGATTTGTTTAAGAGCAAAAGTTTTATTGGGAGTAAAACTTTTACTCATAATGCCTTACATCTGTTTTCATATTCTATGGTAATTTTCAAGTTTTCATTATAATAGGTGAAACCCTGTGCGTTGCTACGGGAGTTTAGTATGATAACACTGAGTAAAAATAATGTGTAAGATAGCTAGATACTATAAACTTACGTAAGTTGATGTGGTTTATGATAATTCAAATTCAAATAGTATGTAGAATGATGGTTCAAATGAAAAAGTAAGTTCATATGGCTTTACAAGAGAAGAAAATGAGGGAGATAGTTTGGATCATAGATTAAGCATCTAAGGCTAAAAGCAATTGAGGTGATATGACTTAATAAGAGAAGAAAAGAATGGAGATAATTTGGATCCTAGATAAATCATCTAAGGACAGAATGATTGATGTGATATGGCTTAACAAGAGAAGAGAGAGCACATTTTAACTAAGTTAGAAGTTAGGATAAACTATACAAGTACATAAGATATTATAAAAATGATGAAGAGATATATTGAAATATTATGTGAATTATGTAAGATGATGATTTAACAAGCTTGTATTTGAAAAAGCTATAAAATTTAATAAATTATAAAATTATAGATAATATAACATGCTTGCATGATATTTAAATGTAATAATTGTTAATGGATGATTTGACATCGTTGTATGTTGAGCTTTAGAATTTAGTGGGTAAGAGAGGATAGGTTGTTTACGCTACATATTTTTCTGAGTTATGTTGGGATGGAGATCATCTAACTTACTTCCCTCTAACCTATGTCACTGATATGTGGGTCCTCTATGCAGTAGGTCCACATATTAGTGACTCAAAGTTAGAGGGAAGTAAGTGAGAATCCTCTTCCGTTATGTTGTATAGAGCTCAGAGGTAGGAAGGCATAAGCTCCATCTTTTCTTTTCTTCTTTTTTTCTCAGAGTGCTGTAAAATTAATGATAATTGAGCATGCTGGGGAAAATTAATTGTGGGTCTAGGATGTTGGAGAGTTTGCTTGTGCACGTTGGATCATAACAAACATTTGGAAACGCATAATGAGTAGTTCCACCCGAATTGTTCTGTCAACCAATTCTTTCCGTTTAAGTCAATCCCCTCTATATTTTGAAGGAAAAGCGAAGAGACGTGAGCTGCCCCCTCTGTTCAATGATCAGTGCACAACTGTGCAGCAATTGGGATCTCAATTCTGGTACAAGATGAAAATTGACGGTAAACTTATTCAAGTCAGGTTGTCCTCTGATTAATTTGTGTGCAGAACTGAAGTTTTGAGCCACGTTACCAAGAAAAATGGTATGACGGACAAACTTGATAAAGTGATACGCATGCTAATGTAGAGGACTACATCCGACATGGGTTGACCATGATCTCACAAACAAACAACGAACAAGGAATGGAACAATGGTATTGGTAGTTGATAGTCTATAAAGAAAATAAAATCTGCTCCATCTTGCTAGATACAACCTTCTACATACTAGCACGAGACAAACCACTGCATGCACCAACCACCAAACACTGATCCATTTCAGCCATCATGTCCTTGCCAACCCTGGATAAGTTCTCTGAAAATTCGTTTACTAACTTCAATTTCTTAATTTGCTAAGTAGTAGTAGTACCTAAGAAGCAAAGGTGAAAAAATAAATACGACAAAAACAAAGACATGAAAAGGTAGCCAGATAGTAAATGCTAATGAACAACTACTAGATGATCAAAGATATTCAGAGAATCAGAGTGATCACGGTAAAAAGAGGTGCCAACTTCTGAAGAGCATCAAGCTAAGCTTCAATAATCTCTTTTACATGGTACTGATAATGATCAGTGATCACTAATCACTACGCACACCAAAGGAAGTAAAATAAAAAAAGAAGAAGAGCAGATCATCAGAAGCAGAGACCTATTACTATGTCGCAGGAAAGCAGAGGAAGGCGGCTGGCTAAGCTTTGGCTCCAAAAGTTCAGAGATTTGCTGCAAGCCTGCGAGAGAGCGGGTGTACGTGTCGATCTCCGGCTAGTAGCCGCCGCCGCTGGCGTTGGCCGCGAGCTTGACGGACGACGGCAGCGGGCTGCGCAGCGGCGAGCGCGGCGGCGGCGGCTGCTCCAGGCGCCGCCCCTCGGCGTCGTAGTAGATCACGCCGGAGAAGTCCAGCGGCTGGCACCGCTCCCCCATCAGTATCTCCTTCCTCCACACCCCGTCCTCCGCGCGGAAGCTCAGCTCCGCCCCGGCCTTCCTCCTCCTCCTCGACGACGACGACGACGAGATAGCCTTCTTCCCGCCTCCGCCGCCCAGGAACGGCACGATGGCGCGCGACGAGAACGACGCCGCGATCCCCTCCCGCGGCCGCAGGTGCAGCCGCCGCGCCGCCCGCGACAGCCGCCTCGCGCACGTCCCCATCAGCGCCGCCACCGCCTGCGCGATGCTCATCCCCATCGCCGCCGCCGCCTCCTCCTCTCCTCCTCGCGCTCTCGCTTCCGCTCCGAGACCTTGATGGCTAGCTTAGCTTCTCTTCTCTCGCGCGCTTCTGCGTCTCCTCCTGCGCTAGCTCGCCATTCCCGCGGGTATTTGTAGCTGGCGAGCTGGTCGGACAAGTCAAACAAAGCCGGTTGGGACGGTGTAATTAATTAATAATCATCATCACTTAATCACCCTGTTCATGCTTGACTGATGCGGTTAGATGACCTGCTTAGCTAGCTCGATTGGATTAATTTAATCTTTTTATTCGCTAATGGATGGCTGTGACCATACCTATGTGGTGAGTAACCTTGTGTCCCTGAACTACACGTACTTGCGAGCTTGTTTAATGAAGTGAAAATGATGGATTTGTGCAATTGTGTGCTCGTGGCTGATGAATTTACATGTCAAATTTGGCCGTTTTGACAGGTGCGTGTTGGTGGCAGTTGAATTAAATTAAAAACCTAAGCCGCGCGTAACCTTGTTGATTGATATTTGAGCTTGGAGACGGTTGGGGATTAAGAGATATATAATTAAAGATCCATGGTATTTAGCCTGCTTGGGGTTGTGTTGGCTCTGTACTGTAAAGTGCAGAGAATGAAGGGGTATTAAAGGAGATGGCTAATCAGAATCTTCCAAATATCATCGTGGTACTATATAGACCTATAGAGAGCATACACTTGGGAAGAAGGTAATGTGTCAGTATTTGGTACTACTACATGATTACGAATAAGTGTATCCATAAACCCACTTTGCCTGTTCATAATTAAAATCCATAATCGAGTACAACCTCCGTCAAAAAAAACCATTCCTAATATCGCAAGTAAAAAATAGTGAATAGTGAGAATGACTGAAATACTCTTAATCATTAAAAAAAAGTATTTCCTCCGTTTTATAATGTAAGACTTTCTAGTATTACCTATATTCATATGGGTGTTAATAAATCAAGACACATTATTAACATCCATATGAATATGGGTAATGCTTGAAAGTTTTATAATAAGAAACGAAGGGAGTAGTAAGAGTGAAATGTAGGTAAAAGGTATTGAAATGATAAAGCTTCTCGTTTTACATGCTGAGGATAGATTGAATGGTAGAAATTGGTTTTTTATGAGATAAAATTTAAAATCTACAATCTAGAAGTTAAGTTTTTTTGGACGGGGGAGTAATTATATATACAACTCTGACCGATGTGAAGGAGTCGGTCAAGTTGATCGAAATCATCGGCTCAATCAAATGATCAATAAACAACAGCTACCAGTCAATTGGAGCGAAATTAAAAATAAATCAGTGTGCGCACACCTGCTGCTATGTCTACAACTACAAGCATAATCATATCGGCTAAACAGAATTGAAAGAATCAATCATTACACGCTCATCATGATTCGTGCATAAGCTAATCCAGACAGTTGTACGTGCACCGATAATCCTCCCTCATGTCGATCGACAGATCTACTCCTACCTACCAACAACGTCAGATTAGCTCCGAGTGCGCTTGTGCACTGGCCGTCGTACGACGAGTGTTCGACCATCCGAGCTAGCAGCCGCCGCCGCTGCTGCTGCGACTGTGTGCGACGTACGGGTGTTGGATGCGCGTTGTTGGGGCGGCCGGAAAAGCGCGATCGATCGAGAGATCATCCAGTGGCGTTGCGATGCTCGCCGCTAGCTGCGTGAATGCGGTGTCGTGCGAGTGCGCCACATCGCGGTGGGCCGCGGGGGCGGGGGCGCACGAGAAAATGCTCGTCGTTTGCTGTCCATTTCGAAGCCCCGGCCGGTGAAGTTAGCCAACATGGTCAGCACATGTTGGCGTTTCCGTGGTGGAGGGTTGATCTAGCCCACTAACGCTAGCTAGCAAGCTTATCGCGTTCAGAACTCGGGTCGGGGCAAAAGTTTCTCTTCTACTGTTCCATGATCATTTGAAGAAAAATAAAAATCTTTGGGGATGTGTCGCATGAAGCGGGGATTTATACCTGAACTATCCTGGGATTAATACCTCATCCGTTGCGCATAAGCTTATTATAAGTCATAACAACTTATTAACGATCAAAAAATAATTTATACGTAAAATTTTTGTATATGTGATTTTAACGATTTAAAAGCTAGTAATACTGAAAAAGAAATTATATTAAAAATATCTTAAAATCAATTCAAAATTTAAATTTGGATTTCGGCTTTAACTTTGTAGGGCAACCGATAGGGCTATAATTGGCCTGGGTCTTAATTATAGGCTCAAATATCAAGTTTCGCGAACGCGCAAGCCTCAAATATAAGTTCGATCCACAACAATTAGCTGCCACATTTTACATACGTCCCACACGTCTCGCCGCCCTCAGATCGGCTGATATGCACGCACAAGTGACTGAACATGTGGATCAGTGGATGCAGCGACAGGCAGGACATAGAGCGGCCACTACTACTAGCTAGTGGCCATTATTGATGTGCTCTGCTCTTACCTCATCACATTCTCATACCCAGTACGATTCCAACGAACACTTTTGCCGTGGGTAAGTGGTGAGTGAGTGATCTACAGAGTGACAGCACCGTGTCCCTCAATCGGTTTGCTTTCGCCGGCGCCACCACTTGCAACCGCGGCGTGGCGTCTCTCATCTTGTCTGCATTCTCGCACAGTCGCACTTGCACAGTTGCACCCTCTGGGAAAGGAAGCACGAGGGTGAAAAGATCTCCTCGCTTCGCTTACTCACTCCATGCTCATCAGTTTGTGCATGGATCATATCTTCTGATCTGTAATTGCGTGGACACTTCGAGCAGTAGTGGTTGCAGACTGGGAGGGAATGTTCTCGCAAGTTGCAGTTGCTGATGTGGGAATGTTCAGAAAGTGCAGAGACACTTTCGAAGTTTTGATAGGCACAAGACAACGATCGATCACAGTATTATTCTTAGAATCTCTAGTTGTGTACTTCCATTCAATGTTTCAGTTGTTCTCTTTGGGTAGTTTGCTCTTGCATGTAGCAACCAGAAATTGGTTAACCCTGAGCTGAGTGGGGTACTGGTGTTCGCCTTGGTACAGAACGTAACCATCTTGCATTAACGAATTAGGGAAAGGTAGGGTGATCAATCAGCATCCAGGACTTATTTAGCAACACTGTTTTCAGAATTAAGGTGTGAGTACTTCTTCTCTGCTCTGGTATATGATCAAGCGTATGATGGGCCAAATTTAATAGGTGTCGTACCGGGCGTCGTACATGAACATATATTTGAAAAAGAGGTTGTTCAATTCACTGAAACTCTGAAAGACAGACGAATCTTCTAAGCAAGCATATCGATTGATTGTTCGAGAGGAATCAAATGAGCGTGCACTCAGAGACTTTGGTGTATACTTTCTCAGACTAAATTTGATTTAGTCTTGTCGCTAGCTGCAGTTGAGCAATTCCAGTATGTTGTCGTTATCAGTGCAAGTCGTCTATGCGTGCAAGTAGCGAACGAATTTTGGTGCAAGTGCAACCTTATATGGGAGTATTTTTTTTCCTTTAATTTTGACCCAGTTCTTTCTTTATTAGAGGATTAATAAGCTAAGAGAGGATGGCCCTGTCCCCTTGACAGGGATGCTTACTGGCCGTTCGGTTGCCATGTAAAGGAACAGAGCGAGCTATGGTCATATAATCTACATTTTCTTTAAGCAGTTTGATCAAAAGAATATTGAATATTTTTTTCAAAAAATAAACAAGAGTCTTATGCATCATTGTATTAAGAAAAGTAAAGTTGATAAAAAACGAACCGTACAAAAACAAAACCAGAAGGAAGAACAGGAAGAAGAAAAGGGGAAGAAAAAAGAAACAGCACAGTTGGTCTATTCCAGTATTCCTGTGAATGAAAATAGGCGACCTAAACTCTGGCACTATATATGCTGAGCTGAGGCCGTCCTAGCCACAACCGCCACAGTGCTGCCTCCTCCGCCATTGCCTTTGCCACCTTGGGCTAGCTCCGCTCCATCTGATTGAACACGTGATTGTTGTGCTAATTCCATGTCATTCAAGCTCCGAGTGTAATGACCATGTCAAAATCTCTCCTCTGTCCTTTTAGGATCTTTCTCTGGCTATTGCAAAGCCGGAGGTGGAAGGAGTGCCCGTTGATTGACATACAATAACACTGTCGAATTGCACCGAGGACTGTCCACAAAAGTTTTCAGGATTCCAGAGAGACATCTAGAATGTGGTAGATAGTCTCCTCATGTTGATCATAGAGAATGCCATGATCCAAGTGTGGTAGCCCAATGTTGCTTAGCCGGTCATCCATATAGCAGCGTCATAGTGCCACCAACCATAGGAAAGTAGCGACAATGTGGGGTGCGAGGGGTTCTCCAAATCGATAAGGAGGAAGGACACACTCTAGAAAAGGCCTTGGTAAGCCGATCACAAGGAGTAGAGACATGAACTCTCCCATTTCCAGACGAAGGAGTCTAGCTGGCGGAGAGGCTACCGAATGACCTGATCCACAACCAATGCTACAAGTATTCCAAGATCGCTTGCACACCGAGGGCATCACAGATGTCTCTAATCCATCTGTTACCTTGTATCGCTTGAGCCACCATCCTATGGCATTGGGTGTGTGTGGGAACACGATCGTGGATGGTCAGTGGTAAGGAATGGATCTTGACGTCGTACATCCAGCCTTTTCCTCCCACAATAGAGCCAACTCATCGTTACCCATGCCCATGCAACAGGACGTGAAAGCCAGTGCGAAATCGTGCTTTTTGTTCGATCAAGGTATCATGAATCCCTGCCATGGTTTCTTCGGTGAAGTTCAGTGCAACCAGCCAACCAGATTCACCATGATGTGAGAGCAATAAGGTTGAGGATGACAAGATCGCCAAAATTTGTTTGGTCATAGACTCAACAGTAGTCGCCCCGTGCATTTGATTTACCTGCCCAGTGGAACCTATAATGGATCTTGTCGATTCCCTTGATTACCCCTTTTGGGGGTTCCATGCTGACCAATTGGTAAATAGGTATAGAACTCAAAACTTCCTTCATCGTGATGATCTACCTTATAAGAGCTATTTGCTTCGCTTTCAGCAATCGGCACACCACATAATCAACGAGAGGTTGTAAATCTTGCTTTCTTAACCTTTGAGAATTGAGCATAGATCAGGTGGTGTGGTGTGAAGGTGTTCACCCAGCCTAAGTAGGTTCGAATCCTGAACCTAGGGCACAGCGGGCAGCTAGGGCTTGAGCCCTAGGTTTGCCTCTAAAATTTTGTTTAAAGTTTGTTAAATCACTATGTAAATTTTGTAGAAAACAAACACTCTATTAGTTGATCCATATCCTAACCGTAGTCTTTAAGAATTCTGACTCTACCACGCTGAATCCAATGTCTCTTATGAGGTTTCTTGTGCCCCCTTCTTCTTTACAAAATTAAAGTAGCTAGTTCATCCTAGTTATTCCCTTGAGAGGCATATCGAATATGGATCCTGTAGATTAGAAACTTAGGCAAAGGTCCTCTTGCTGCTTGCAAATCTTTCGTAGGAACATAGAGATCCTCCAAACGAGCAGGTGCAGGCGTGCAGGCCTCTTGCAGAATCGGAATATGGTTGACATACAACTCCTTTTGCCATAGTGCGTAATGATCCAACAGCTATTACTAATTACTCAATTTGAGATTGGCCATTGATTTGTAATGATAATCTAGGAGTATATGCGAGTGTGACCGGTAGTGTGTGGTGATAGGAATCGAAGAATAAGAAACGACGTGACAGAGAAAAATGAGCGTCTAATAATGTGGCCCCTTGACACCTTTCGGCCAGAGAGTTATTTATGTGCTTAATCGCATTCTGAACCACTAGTTCGTGGCTCTACTTGCAGCGATTAAGTTGACTTGGGACTGTTCGATGTGACGCGGCACGGCGGTGATGAGCGGGCCAGCGTTGACTCAAAGCCTACAAGGATAAGAGAGATCGATACACTGTCGATTGGAGAAGAAGAACAGTCAGCGCGACAAGGGTGGCCACTAGAGTCTCAGACTCATCAGATGATACACTGTCGAAGGAGCACAATTATAATCTCCTAATGAGATCATCCCGTTGCCCATATGAGCATATTGCCGTGTGGGCGTGTGTCTGTGTGCAAGGCCGATTTGTTGGTAGGCCGAAGCCCACGGAGGCAGGAGAGCACGGCAAAATCACGGCCTCGCGGCCGTGTTTGCGTGGCCACCGCGCGCGTACGGCGTTCGGCACGGACGCGGACGCGGCAACCGAGCCGCAGAAACCACACAGAGAGGTACGTACGCGAGGCCGCGAGGTCGCAGCGTTGCACCGGCGGTGGCCGGATCGCTTAGTTGAAATTAACCTCAGGCTCTGCACTGTGAGGAAGAATGTGCCTTCGCCGATCGCTCTCATTCTGGAAAAGGAACAGCGATGTACAACTTTCTAGAGTCTGCTAGGGCATCCGAAGGCTGAAGTCACCAAATTGTTGCGCGCACTGGTAAATTTTTAAGGTATCGGTGAAAGAAAAGGGTTTGCGGTTAAAGTGAGAGATGCTCATTCGAACGACCCACAATGAGTAATTGAAAAGAGGAGATTTAATTAGTATGCATGTTAGTAATACTTTGTCAATGCGTTCCCACGTACACTTACACACACACAAAAAAAAAAAAACCTAGCTAACATGCATGTTAATGTCATTAACTCTTCATCCGTGTCATGTAGCCAACGATTTTTGACTAATATCCTAGCAACTTTGTGAATTAAAAACTGAAAAGTGGAAGGGCAATAAGAGCCGAAAGGCCCGAAAAGCAAGAGAAATGTTCATCTCAGCATATCAGGCGATGGAACAGAACTAATTCCCAGTCCTTATCTACAAACACCTACAGGTCAAGCAGAACCGGATTCTTGCACGATTTAGAGCCAACAAACCGACCAATGAACGGTCCCGATGCAATGGAACGAAATGGGCGCGAGCGTGCGTACGTGGACGTACGGATTTTGATTATTCCTCGCGGCGGCGGCGACGGCGGCGAGGCTCCACCGATCATCGGTGGCGGATGGCTCACATGATCGCGCAGGCGTTGGGGTTCTCCTCGCTGAAGATGGTGGTGAGCCTGTTGGCGTCGGTGGCCATCCGGTAGATCCCCTCGCGCACCGGCGTCGGGTAGCTGTAGCGGTACTCGCCGGAGAAGTACTCGTGCCGCCTCGGCGTCGCCGCCTCCCACCTCGGCAGCGGCGACGGCGTGTACCGGAAGTACCCCGGCGGCGCCGACGTGGCGTGACGTGCCGGCGCGTGCTCGGCGCCGGCGTTCGGGGCGGCCTGCTGCGTCGTCTGTTCTTGCTGCTGCTGCTGCGGTGGCTGCTGTTGTTGCTGCTGCTCCGGTGGCGGCGGCTCGGGGCCGAACCGGACGCGGCCAGACTTCTTGTTCTTGCCACGCTTCGGCGGCTTCGGCTCGGCCGGCGGCGCGTCCTGCGCCGGCGGGGGTGGCTCTTGCTGGGGTTGGGGCTGCGCATGGTGGTGCTCGTGCTCGGGCCCGTGTTGCTGCTGCTGCTGCTGCTGTGCCGGCGGCGGCGGCGTCTGTGGCTGGGGCTCGGGGGATTGCTGGTGCGGCGGCTCTGCAGGCGGGATCATGTAGACGGAGTTGGCGCCGCTGAAGGTGACCGTGCGCGCCACCGGCCGCATGTAGTACGTCTCCGTGGGTGGGCCGGGCGGGTAGGCCATGGCGTAGTCCAGCCTCTCCTCCCGCCACCCCCTCTCGCGCCCTGCATGTCGCCACGCTTCACAACTCTTAGCAAAAAAATAGAACTTCGCGATTTCGAGATTGGTTTGGACGTTTGGTACCTGAACATTGACTAACATTACATATCAAATTATTAATCCATTGTCCTAAAAAACATCACACATCATATTATCATTTACATGTGGCTATGTGAGGACGATATACATGCTTTTGAACGGGTTTTACATGTGAGATTATTAGCTGAAAATCTATCGTACTTATAGTAGCGAAAACTTAATTAAGCAGCCTGCATGCATGGCTGCAGATTAGCAGAAGTACCTAGGTCGATCGATCATGTCCTAGCATGTGATCGATGCAGACCACGACGTGGCAAGGAAAACAACATGTGCAGTGCAGAACACGACTTACCGTTGCATTTTCCGAGCGCTTTCGACACGAACTTGCCCAGATGATAGCAACCCATGTCTGGCTCGGCCTTAGTTTCCCTCTATCTTTCTCCCTATCTCGCTGGGATGTAGCGATGTATGATGCGTTGGTGCGCGTGTGCTCGAGTGAGCCTGTGCGTGGAATACATGCTAGCTTAGGAGGTCGCTCAAGTTCACGGTGGCAACGAGAGAGAATGGAAGGAACGGGGCCAATTTAAAAGGAGAATACTACGATCGGTTGGTAGCAAGAGGGAATCCGGCAACAATGAACTCCTACCTAAAACGCTTCTTTTCTCCTCAGGGGAAGGCATCGACTGAAGTGGCAGGACGCACATAAAGGGTGGTCCTCGTTTTCGTGGACGTTGGTTCGAGCTAACAAGTGGTGGCAGAATATATTCTGCTCGGCCGGGACAATGCGTTTGTGGGAGGAGACGCCTAACTAGGGATGAAAATGAGGTGGTGCATGCTGCATGGTTTACATTTGTCATACATGGCACGAAAGGGTTTGACAGATTTGACCATAAGGTTGCATAGATAAAATTAAGTTGCTGTCTTACTCTCTAGTTCTACTTGCGTGTCGATTCCTTATTTTTGTACCGGTGAAACGTGCTAGCCTCATTTTCCTGAAGGCAATCTGTTTGCATGTAAAGTAGAAAGCTCGCAGTAGGAAGGTGCTGGTGAAGCACCTTTTTTTATTCAGGGAACGCGAAGCCAAAATTGAGTCATAGGCTGACCGGCTGTGACACATTATAAACTAGTACCAATGAATCTATGCAGTTCCTTATTTATCCGAGTTTCTACCACCTGCCAGTGTGCCGCTAATCTCCAAGCAAAATTAGACGGTAGCTGAATGATATAAAACGATAGCATATGCATCCATTAGTGAAGATAACTCGGACCGAAATATAAATAAAAGATAACCTTCTTATTGTGGGATCATGGTCATTCCTGGAACTGTGGTACTGGTGCAGACGGCAGAATGGGGCAACCGGGCAATGGTATGGCAAGGTTGAAATCTGTTGCTAGGTAACTCAAAATGATTAACTCGGTTTCAAAAAAAAAATCAAATGATTAACAATGTTGTTACGCAGAAAAATGGTTACATGGTCGCTAAAGAGCTAAAGATTTATTATTACTGCAAAAATTGTAGCAATAGAATAGATTATACAAAAAGCAGATGCTGCGGTCTAATTATCCACAGGCAATGAATCCATATATTTTTCTATGAATAACTATATCCTTCAACTTCAAGCATCCTATCCTAATGCCAACCATTCCATCCTGCATTACGCAGGATTCTAGCTTACCAACATGGGCAGTTGGGCACGCATTCCCCATTTCCGCACCTCCATGCTTAGGCTCCCTAAGGAACACCCTCTAAGAGCATGAAGAGTTCAAACACAAACATAGTTGATCACGCTACAGTTGATTGCAACGCTTTAATTATTCCCCTCTTCCATGTGGAAGTCTCTGGTTCAAACCTGAGCTCCCAGGTCGGCCAGTAGTGAAGGTCCTGTTTCAAAGTAAGCACACGAGGTTTGCCATTCAAATGGACGGTCCGCACCCTAACAAATTCACCATTTTCCAATCCCTGAAATAAAAGGTTATCAGTATTAATGCAAATCAATTGAACATAAGCTTACCAGGTCGATATATCACATGAAAAGACTTGACTATACCAAAGGAAGATAACTATTGATAATATGTACCTTCACCACTTGTATAAAAGTTTCAAGATCTGGAGTTGGCTTCCCATTAACTTCCACTATCCACTGCAGAGCATAGAGACCATATCTATGTACGGGACTTCCATGACACCATCTGCATAAAATATTTGATACTCATTCCTCGTTCCCATTAGGTATCTAAAATGTGCTTAACACCAATGCCATGGACCTACCGCCAAGCCATGTACACATCTTAAATTTTCAACCAACTCTAGATTTACCATCAAGGAGGGAGAATTCTAAATGATTACATATATCTGTATATAAGATTTTGGAGCACTACACTACTATTATGACATTGGGAGGGGAATTAGAGGAAACACTATCAATATGGCTTTTATGAAGCTGATTTGCTGTCGGTGCCCAAGATAACACAAATGGGTTTCATTATTGGATAGGATGTACTAGGAAGAGATTGTAAAGTTGGAAAGAACAAAAAAAAAACGTGTGCAATTGAAAGGGTAGAGCTGAACTTGTTGAGACCCTTGACCCCAATTCCTGTTCTTTTCCCTTTGTCAGGATAGGGTTACTCGGTTTACACTCTACCCTGACTAAGTGTACTCACCAGGGTTGTTAGATTCAAATTTAAAATTTTATCTAATATCAGGCACAGCTAGTGACCATACCAACTTGAGATACATGGGAATTGTAGAACAGACAAAAACAAAAGACATATCAAAAATGCTCGCACTTCTCAAGTGTTGGCATCCCTGAACCCATAGTAGCTATAGGCTTATAGTTCCAATCAAAGAACCCATAGAAGCAACATATAAATTCGGGTGGAACATGTTCTCACCTAGCAACATAAACTCCATGACCTTCTTCGGGCAAAAAACCAAGTGTGCGCACTGCTGAATGAGGATCCTGAATTATGCATCCACACCAATTCACCATCCGTGTTGTTCCATTGCCATCTCTTACATCGGTTCCAACAATAAGATCAATTTCTTTTCCCTGTTAAATGTTGACACGGTTGAATACTCATAGATATTTAGAATCATACAGTTTCGTCAAAAAAAAAATGGTTGGTTTCTTACAACCAGTCCTCACCTGACGGAATATTGTCATGCTAAGGACTCCATCTGAATCAACAGATTGGTCCAATTTCTGGCAAGCATTCTCGATATCTAGGAAGCATGTAATTGGCTCCTTATTGATAGCAAGGATCATGTCTCCCTGTTCAAGGAGATTTTCTGCTTTGGATCCAGCCAAACAACCTTTGACCCGCAAAACTTGTCTTCGCACAGGGTCCTTCTTAGCTAGAGCCTGCAAGGATAATCATATTGAACAGTAAATATTTCATGCATCCAAAACCTCCCACTTGCTCATAACACTAGCATATTAGACAGGTCCAAAACCAATCAAGCGAGGTCCTTTACTCCTCTTCCTTACAAACTGCAGCATTTATCTGTCAGCGAACACTTCAAGTGAATGGCATGAATATTTCTCCAGAATAATAAATATTGCACTCGCGTAATTACATAGAACATTCAGGTTGACAGTCCATCAGGAAACGAATCATAGCTGTCTGACCAAGCAGAGCAACTTCAGAAAAGACTAAAGGCAAGGCCAACGTGAAATTACCTGCACCCAGCTATCACTCAATCCATAACTTCTTGCCTTTGAAAGCAAAGTTGGATAGAGTTCCACCTCCAGAAGTCTGATGAATGGTATTGGCCTCCTAACTCCATTGATAATACGAAATGGTCCAGGAGTACCAGAGATTATCTTCTCAAGGACTTGACTTATCGCATATATTGGTATACCTCTAACAAATTGATGATCCTCCGAACTGCTACAACCATATTTCAGCTGGAGAAAATAATTAATAGATTTACAACCCCGATAAGCACATGGAAGAATGGCTAAACTGCTAAGAATGGTGCCATTATACCATTGCTTACAAGCATTAAATGTGTAGGGTATGAATTAATGCTAGGACAAAGAATCTATCAACTTTAGTCAAACATGCAGGAAAGTCTAGGGCCTTTAAGTGTAGTGAATATAGTTTCTTATATTGTCCATTTAGTTGATTGTTCAAGATATCAAACGCTAACCTTCCGTGTAAGACGGCGTTTTGTTCTTTCTTTTTTTCTTTTGAATAAATGTTCCTGAGAACGTGCGAGCATCATTACTTAGGAAACAGGCTAAAGCAAAGCAACTGTAATGTAAACTAACCTGGGTGGAAAAACTTGCCCATAATGCTTGAACTCTTCCTTGCTCATCCGTCAATATACCCGAAAATGCACTACCAAAATCTAAAATAAATATTTTTCAATATAGTTAATCTGAAAAAAAAACAAGACATGAAATCACAAGTTGAAATGTACTTAGAAGGTACCAGTATCGAGCTCAATGACCTCCATATTAATTGCACGATACCGTGGACAGTCAGCTGACCCAATATTAACAGCAGTGCAGGGATTAGTTATGATTGATTTCCTTGATGTAGCCTGCAAGCTTCTACTTAGCCCAACTAGGTAAACAGAATCTCCTCGGCGCAAGGCAGGTTCTACATAAATCCAAAATTACAGCTTAAAATTGGAAGTGGATTGGTAGGTCAGAAAGGTTATTTCTAGTGTGGACATAACTAAATTCAGAGATTAGGGAATTAACACATGAAAGAGAACAAACCAGGAAGAAGCTTAGCAGCCCGGACAACTGATGCTCCAGCTCCTAGTGCAGAAGGGTCATAAGCAACCAATGCAAAATTGTGAACAGGATGCAGAAAAACGACCTAAAAAATAAAAGTGCATAAGCTAATAATAAGTTCAAAGTTTGTGCGTTAATATTTATAATGAACAGGAGGGGAGCAAGCTCATACTTCTGCAGGTATTTCAATGGGATATGCAGCAAAAGAAAGCATTATATCAGAGATAGATACAGCAACTGTATTCCTATCAACAGCAACCAGACCCAGACAGTCCGAATGATATATTATTACACCAGTTCCGAAGAAGTGTTGCGAATGCACTCCATCAAGCATGCACACCGGTGGTACATGCACCTATAAAAGGTAGGCATCAGTAAGGCAGTTTTGAACAAGAAACACTACGAGCTCAAAACTAACAAGCACAAGGTAAGCATTGTAGGTACATACAGGTTAAACCAACAGCAGTAGTACAACATTCACCACTCTAAAGTTCAAAGGTGAGGAATATTGCTAAGCACGTAATGGAACAGTAAGAACTAAACTTTATAGAAAAATGACTCAACAAGCAGCGGTGAGGAAATACAAGAAAATATTTGTCCAGGTAGTTAGTATTCAGAAAAAGGCCTACAATGCCAAATACTAGGCTTTATACAACTTTCCAGCACCCAAGTAGTTTGTCCAATAACCTATAGACCTGAAATGTTAACCAATGATAACACAATATTGAAACAGATGGCAGGAGGTCTGCCGTTCAGTTCAGATGAAAAGATATGGAACCACGACCATCTGGCCCAATAGGCCACATGAGAACAAAATCACCATATAAATCACCCAACACAACAACATTGCTCCCCGCAAAACCATCAGGACAAGTGCTCTAAAGAATGGTCTACAAGTACGCATGCAAGGGTACAAACAAGGAACAGGTCGCCCAAACTTGTAAAGCTTAAGCAGCATAGAAGGCCAAGTATGCCGCGTAACTGCTACAAGGCGGGGTAACAGCAGGAGACTGCATACTGCTTATTTGAAGCTTGGGCAGCATATACCAACACATCAAACTGATGACCATGACTACATGAAAGTTTCTTCTGAAATCAAACTTAGATATTGCTCACCTCAAACATTACAAGGGCTGGTTCAATTACTTGTTCTGCCAACGATGCATTACTTGATATTGTTCGAGCAAGGTCAGAACCATCAACACTAGACAGATGCCTCAAACCACCACCTTTTATTTCATCTAAATCACCAGAAGATGATATCGTTCCCTCAGCAGCAATCTCCTCATCCACCCGCCGCCTTTTTTTCTCAACAAGAGAATCTTCACTCGAGTGGGATCCGTCTACAATAATCTCATCATCAGTTTGTGTTTTGATGCATCCATCTGTCAAATTATCAGACTCATGCTGGCACTTGAGATCCATAGGACTAGATTCAGGTAAAGATGAAACAGAATTGGAGTTTGCATCAATAGGACCAGCATGATGAGCTGAAGCTACAAAAGGAGATTCCGGCGGTATAGCTGATTTTGCGGTCCACAAGCCAGTTGCATCATTTCGAGTATATAACTGAGGAGGCGCATACCATTCATGCCGATCAATGGTCACCAGTACAGACTGGATACGTAAACAAGATAAATGATCAGTTGTAATTTTTGAAGCGAGTACCTGCATAGTTTACTAGGGACGCACAGAAATATGACTAATTATCATGATTAAAAGTTTCCAAGGAAGATATTCCTACCTTATTCCTATAACGGTCGGTGTACTTTACATATTCAAGAGGAACTCTTGCTCCTCTAGATAGTTTTGAAATACATGCAATAAGGTCCCCTAAATTATCAATATCCTCTCCTGCAAGCTTTTTAATAATAGCATGGCGTGGAACAGATGCCCGAGAGAGCATGTACCTGCATATTATGATGGTGGTTAAGTTGCAGAAAAGGTAAGATAAACAACATCACATTTTAGACAGATTATCAGCTAACAAATAGAAGAAAATTAATGAAGGCAAGACACCAACAGGAAACTTGAAAAGCCAATAAAAAGACAGATATAATCCCAATGTGAAATATTGCAAAGAGATGAATAACATATAAACATAAATTGCAGCTAAAACTCACTAAGGGGTGTTGTGCTCTGATAGTAATAGCTGTGAAAAATGAAACTTAGTTGGGAGTTCAAACCCGACTCAATTCTCATAATCTATTGCAAAGGGATTTATCATATGACCAATGGCTGGTAAAATAGACCAGCTAGAAATCACAACTATGCTTTGATGCCCTTTCAGGAAATGAATATCAGTTGTTATCATCAGATGTCTTACCCTGCCTCAGCAACATATACGAGACCGCATTTGAACCTAAAATTCCTTGCCTGAAATACCACATATAAAAAAGATTAGTCACGTTTCAATACTCAATAAATATTGTAAACGTATAATTTTATGATGTTAAATGAATTTCCAGAAAGAGGGAACATATGATGAAGTATACAATTAAATGAGTTGCAACTATTTTCATGCAAGACCAGAGTAGGGAGGCTAACGTCTCTAGCAAAAAGTTCAACATGATCCAATATTTCTAGCAAACTTTGCAGATTTTGACCAAGAAATAATCAAATTACAAGTAAATTTACCAAAGATTCATACTTCAACGTGCTTTCGCACAATATTGGTTTTAACTATCAAATATACATGTTATAGAAAATTAATGGTCAAAGTTTAATCTTGATGACTTTCTAAATTAAAAAATATACACTATTCAATTCATAAACTTATAAACATGTTAATCCAATTATTTGCTAGAGAAGGGGCAGAGAGGGCAACAGCTCAGAAAAGACCGTTAAACTGTGGCAAACATACCTGCTGGTACGAAAGTGGATGGATCACAGAACCACTAACTTCCAAGAAATGATTTGGAGTTATAGAGTGCAAATCCTCAACCTGAAGAATCAAATTAGTATGATGTAGGTCGCTTATTAATAGTAATAGAAAAAATAGTCACTAGCACTGCATCATGTGGTAGGAGTTAGGACTACTCGACTGATGCAAATATACCATTCTCTAATGAGGCAATTAAATAAGATATGCCAGTGCTGCAAACTACCTCCAACTTTACTGTTAAAGGTGTACCACCTCTTTCGATCTGCAAATCTATCTCCTTGCCAACACTGTCATCAAGCAAGGTCTCCATTGCGAGAAACTGTGTTACAACCTGCAATTAGCATAGTATAAATGTCAAATCTATGATATAAAATTTAAAAATGACATAGAAAAAACATTAGTGGAACAAAACATAAGAAATTGTTTATATTTTAAAGTTTCTGTGTGTTCAAAGTACCAGAAATAATTCGCCCATGGACAAAAATAAATAAATATTGGTGGGCTGTGGTAAATGTAGCAGTGAAGGTGCATAGCTTAAATTTAGTTGGTGTCAAGTGAAACAAAGCCTTCTTCATAATCTAGTTAAGACGCATACTCAATACAAATCTCTACTATTATAAAAATTGAAGATGTTTTGCCGGTTTTTTGGTACGTCATCCGTGTATAAGTCGGTTTTTAAGTTCATTTGCTTTTGGAAATATATATCCGTATTTGAGTCGGTTTTTAATATCGTTCACTTTTGGTAATACAAAAGGAATCATATAAGAAATATGTTTAAAAAAACTCGCATGCTAACTTGAGCCAATCGGACTCCGAACTGCAGCTCATGATTTTCTAAATACATATATATATATATTCAAGCGAACTCCCACAGTGAATTTCATCTTAACTAAACCATATAGCAATAATAAGATTAAAATAGACTTCACCCGTTGCAACGCACGGGCATTTTTTCTAGTTAACCATAAAAGCTACAATGCCATGGCTGGCCAACCGGAAACGAGGACCCAAAGAACTCATGCAAGGGGATGAGGTCATGAGGACCCCAAGGAGCTCATGCAAAACGCAGCAGCATATGCAGTCATCACAAGATCCTAAGACTGGCCCAACCATAAACCTGTCCACATGATAGCAACAAATTATGCAGCATTACTTACCTCATCATTCATGCGAACAAGCACATCACCAGGTTCCAAATGTTTATGTGCAGGTCCTTCCGGAACCTGCAAGGACAGAGCTCAGTTTCATAAATCATGAATGGTACAATACAAGTGAGCTAACTGAAAAAATAAATCAAAATTAAAATTCATGAATTGTAATAAGAATCATAACTTACCACGGAATCAACAACCAGCATTCCAGTCTCGCCTGATGGAGAAACAAGGCGTACCATCTGTACAAATAGAAATAGCAAGTTGCAGATGTTAATTGCAGAGCATGATGTTTTGACATTCAATATGTACACAATGGAAACACATATTTAAATTTTCATTTCTTCAGATAAAGAATCGTTAGATGCAAAACAAATATAAACACAGATTAACAGTAATTAGTCACAAATAGCAAGTATAGATCAACTTTAAAAAAAATCTCGAACAACTTATATTTATACATTACAAACATATTGAACATGACTATTTTCTGATGCTGACTGATGTCATTCAAATTGCAAAGAGGGTGGAAATTCTAGCCAATAGCAAACCAGCAATGATGCACAAAAATACCTGTTCTGTTTCATTCCTGAGTCCAAGACGCCGAGTTTCTTCAAATCCTTTGTGTTGAAAGGTCACCTTAAAAACAAGGGAAAAGGGAAATGATCTAAGTACTGGCAGGAGGGGGGCAACAAGAATAGGTAGAAATGGCAACACAAACAAGAGTAATAGCCTTTGTTAACTCTAATAATCTCATGGACAGATTGTGCTTTTTAACTATCGCTGTAATAAAAGTACAGCAGTCAGAGGAGTAAAATTGACTATACAATGGCTGCTGCAGCACTCTGTACACTTGTGGTGCTGATCATTGCAAATTCACAAACTTTATCACTGACATACAAAGATAGAAGAACAATTAAGTGCTATAATGTTTACTTGTTCACCACACATCTTCAGTAGCTCCACCGTAATAGAAATAAACATCTAATGAAACAACAGGTCTCGGTAAAAAAAATAGAATAATGGGATCATCAGACAGCATGCTCACCTGGAGTGTACCACGAGGAATGTAATCAGATTCAGGCTTGCTACCAAAAGCTTCCCAACTGTCACGTATCAGATTAAGTGCCCTAACAACCTGGAAACAGTTTGGACAAACAATATAATAAACATAAGGGTGCCACGGGCAATTAATCAATATTAAACAGCAATGGCATTCCTATTTGTATGATCTCAGATGTTGGTCGATGCCAAAGTGCCAAACTATAAGTTCTCTCTCTCTCTCTCTTCTTGTGATGTCTAGTGCATAATAGGATACTTCATACCATACTTTTACCTGATGAAAATCATTAAGCCAGCTAATCTAGTATAGATGTTAAAGTTAGCCTAATTGCATGTGCGCTTTATAATGACATCATTTTGAACTAGCAGGACCACTTCGTTGTTCCTGTCGATAAGAGACCTTACAATTAATCAATATTAAACAGCAATGCTATTCCTTTTTGTATGAACTCAGATGTCGGTCAATGCCAAATTATATTTTCCTTTCCATCTCTCTCTCCCCCTCTTCTTGTGATGTCTAGTATAGATGTTTACGTAATTGCATGTGTGCTTTTATAACTCGTATCAATTTCAACTAGCAGGACCACTTCGTTGGTCTTATTAAATAAGAGTCCTTGCAATTTTAGAACAAAAGCATAAGCTTCATGGGCTAAAAGTAGTATATCTATACTCCTTTAAAAGAAGGTAGTGGTGGTGGCAATGAATCTATCACCCCACCTACTCCCATTGTAAATTTTGCAAGTTAATCCCTGAACTTCTTAATATTAAAAAATATCAAATCTAAATGGATAGCCACATTAAATTAGAGTAAGATGAATATTCCCTATAGCAAAAAAGATGGGTAACACATTAATACGTTTTCTTTTATCCGTAGCAAAGCACATGCATTTAGCTAGTTTCAATGAACATTTTGTAAACAACTTACACGTTCTAATGGAAGGAAAAATGCAGAAGCACTGGAAGATTTACTTCCAGCATTCAGGGCGACAGCTCTTCCTTGACAATCAACAACAGGGGAACCACTAGAGCCACCTTTGGTACCAGATGCAGCCTATAGAAACATATGATTACATTAAAATGACAGAGAGAGTAAAAGGAAAATTAGTGAACCTCTATTGGATAAAAGCAATTGAACTATAAGACAAAATCATAGATAATGGGCATGCTTGGTTTGCTAACATTTCTAACCTTACCAAATTTTAGCAAGGCAACAAACCAACCATGCCTACCTTTCCATACCAATGTTTGGTAGCTAATAAACTTCCTGACCTAACATCACACCCAAATAGATGAGGTTTCAAACTAAACGTACCACCACATACCTACCTTACCAAAAAAAAAAGTGTGGCATTAACAAAATTTGATAAGGCTGGTTTCGGCATCAAACTAAAACATGCCCAATATTTCAGAAGACGCATGAACATCACCAATTTGACTTAAACATATACTATTCTCAAATAAATTTCATTCTAGAATGCATACAGTCAGACTTTAGAAATTTTAGCCACTATTATACACATAAAGATATTCACATATGTCATGCAAAAAATTATAAGAGTATACTTGTCATGAGAACTACTTTAATGTCATTATTTTTAAAATGGGTATCATTATATTTTTAATATCTATATTGTATGAGCACATCATTCAGATAAGTAATGGTTAAAAGGTGTGTGTTAATGTCCCAACTGACAAGTCAAAGAGAACGAGAGTATGGATGTAATATTGAGTAGCCCGAGAAAAGTACCTGCATGTAGAACGTGTTGAAATCGTTGTACCCATCCCTGTCAAAAAAAAAAAGGTTAAACGTAAGATTATATGCAGCAAGGCTGCACATAAAAATTATTAATCATATAGTATTATCTAGTAGAAGCTGGTGGTGGCAAGCTGCTCCATTTGGGTGGGTAGAGAATATAGAGTGAATACGAACTACAAAATCTTTTTTGCCCAAATTCGGTGGATTGAAAAGGCTTGGAGAAAAATGAAGCGAAAGGTTAGAGATTTAATCCGCTTTCTCCATATGTATCTTCACTTACTGAAACTAAATAAAGTTCGCATAGCAAGTAAACTATGACCTCTGATCCTCTATGATATGTATCTCCCTATATTTTATTACTATTTTCTAAGTTCAGTAGCCAACAAATGAATTTTGTACTATATATTTGATCCCTATGTCCAACAATAGATCCAGGGGTAATCATGAGAAGAGAAAATAGCACTAATGTAATGAGCCGTTATGATAACTAGAAAGGAGACATACTTCTTGTAGTAAGGTGCTTCTCTATCAAGTCGAGCAAGTGTTCCCGCCAAAATTGACACCTGCATTCGGTGAATAAAAATCAGAAACCATTGCAGTATGAAACACAATCTATCGGATAATTTTTGAAGTTATTATGCTGATGTGTACCCATGGAATGTAAAGGATTAAGTGATTAACCTCCGCCTCTAGGTCCAGAAAATGTATATACATATTAATGCATCACTATCTAGTGTTAGTACAAATCATTGTCCCGTCAAAGCATGTCGCATAGGACACAACAGAATCTGAATTACCACACTTAAATAGGAAGTAAAATAATTTGTTCCAGTGCCTCTTTCCAGCCTAATATGTGAAATGTTTTGATCTATACCATTGATTGGCACATATCTACAGTTTCTGAGCCAACTAGTTGAAGAGATGTCTCCTGAATCAACAAATATTGATTAAAGGCCCGTAATAGGATGTTGTATGCATTGTCTTTTTCTATAAGCTAAAATCTTATAAGCACTACAGACCACACAATACTACAGGAAAGAGGAGACAGTTCACTTGCTGAAATGCCAAACTGTACCATTTGATTATATAGTTTTCAATGAACTACATGTGTGGAACATAGAGGTTTCAATGAATTGTATCATTTTAGCCTTTATTAGATGCAAGAAGAGACAGTTCACTTGCTGTTGCTGAAATGCCAAACTGCATCATGTGACTATAGAGCCCACAATGAACTGCACGATGTACAGAACATTTGCTTTGTGAGCTCTACATTGTGCTTCTCAACAATATAAGAAACTAAAGCCTAAAGCCTAACAATTAAAAATGATTGTCCCATAGTCCATAAGAGAATTTCTGGAGATGTAAATCCTAGCAAGTTTCTTGTGCTACATTGCTCATTACATGATAGTTCACAATATCAACTAGGAAAGAGGTTAATCTAGTTTTTAGTTAACCTTTTCGCCGCTGTCATTGCCGACAACCCGGATTTCCAGACCAACAGATGCTGCTTCAGGTGCTAGCGGGATCTCATCATACTTAAGGAACTTGATAGCACCTGGATCATAGCGAAAAAAACCAAAATCATGTACCTGTTTCGAGAAGAGGGGGAAAAAATTTGGATTAACATTATGCCATTAGCACAGGGAGAACAAAAATAGAATAGAACAGAAATGAAATGAAATAAAAGCAAACACTTACAGGATCTCTGTACAGGGGATACACGGGGATCTCCTCCCTGTTCACGAACATCGCCTCCGCGACGACAGGCCCTGCGAACACAGCGACAGCAGCAGCAAACCAGTAGCACACGAGTCAATGCCCAAATCACACGGAAACTCCGACGGGGAGGGAAACGGGCGGGATCGGGCGGGGGCCCTACCTGGCTTGACGACGTGTCGGTTGGTGAGGATGATGCCCCTGGACTTGTCGACGACGAAGCCGGTGGCGTAGCTGGCGCCGGCGACCTCGGTGTCGAAGGCCCGCGGCGCGGTGGTGCGGAGGACGACGACGGAGGGCACCACGAGCGCCAGCGCCCGGCGCCAGTCCTCCGCCGTGACGGTGGACTCGATCTCCATCGCCAGCTCCCCTCCCGCCTCCTCCTTCGCGGGGCTCTCCATCGATCTGGCCCCTCAAACCTCCTACTAGGGTTTTTGAGCTCTCTCCCCTCCTCCTCGATTCGTCGTCGGAGGTGAGGATTTTTGGGTAGCAATCTCACGCGGGCGATGTGATGGTGGGGCGGTGCGGGTGGGTCGGGGTGGTGGTGAGATCAGCGAGGGTCGCGGGGATGGATGGGAGTGGAGCTGCTGGTAAATGCGCTTGTGGCCTCGGCGAGATTTTAGAAGGGGAGACCACCTACCGAGGTCACGCGAACCGGAGGGGGGATATTTTCGTCGGATCTCCTCCGGATTAGGCCTCTCATGAAAATTTCAGGCTAATCTAAACGTGTTGGGCCAAAACGGATCGTAGTTTCTGTATGATCCATGCGGATTATGGCTACGTTTGGTATAATGGGCCGGATGATCAGTCTACATTCTGTAGGGATTTGGAAAAAGTGCACCGAAGGTCCCTCAACTTGCTAGCGGGATAAAAAACGTCCTCTAACCGCAAAACCAGATATGCGGGGTCCCTTAACTATACAAAACCGGTCACCCGAGGTCCTTCGGTGGTTTTGACACCGGTTTTCGTCTACGTGGCGGCTGAGTCAGCGTGGGACCCACGTGGACCCCACATGTCAGCGTGCCACATCATCACCCTGTATTTCGCCTTTATTTTTTCTCTTCTCCGCGGGGGTAGCACGGAACAGGCAGCGGCGAGCAATGCTGAGCAGCGGCCCACGAAGCGGAGTGGAACGAAGGCGCAGAGCACCGATGGCGGCAGGCGGGTGAGCACGGTGGCCAGCGTCCTCCTCCCCCGCCGCCGCATCGACGGTGTGTGCCCTGCTTCTCCGGTGGTCGTCGGCATCCTCCTCGACTCCTCCTCCTCCACCGCCGCATCCGCCGCGTCACCGGCACCGACATCCTCTGGCTGGTGGAGCTCGCCGCTCCGTTCAACTCGCACGCGATGCTCAGCTCCTCCACGAGCTACTCCGTCGTTTGCCCCCATGAGCGCCACGATGCATTCCGCCGCCGGCTGCGCGTAGTCGATGAACACGGAGAGGAGCAGCAAAAGGTTCTGCTTCAGCGTGCGGAGCGCTGGGCAGATGCGGGTGTCGGCATGGACAGCTCGAGGAGCTGCTCGTCCATTGCGCCGTCACGGAAGCTCTCGTCCTCCACGCCGCCGTACTCACTCGGCTCGCCATTGTAGTCGTAGCAAAACAAATCTGTTTCAGACAAAAGCAAACTCCAAATCTTTGATCGAACAATGATCTTAGCCACAATTCAGTGTGATCTTGATTGTTCTTACCCTGGTACTGCACATTGTTGATCACCAGCGTCGGCAAGATGGTCACATCCCTTCTAGCGCCATGTCCAACCTGCATCAAGAACAGTAATGGCGAAGGTGTTCGCCAGTCACACACCGAAAATCCTGCATTTTTCAGCATCAAGCTGGTCAGTTGGTCTAACAACTTGAACAATCTGCTCCGTCTTGAGCACGTCATTCTCGATGTAGTCGTAGCACCCGACACCGCTGCACTCGGGCTCCGTGTCCCAGCGGCATAAGAAGTAGCAGTCCTCGTCGCCGTAGAACCCAGGCGTGTCCGGTACGGTAGGGGCGATGCAGGGGATGAGGCGGAGCACCCGCACCGACAGCGTCTCCTCGATCGAGTACTACGGCTCGCCGTACCGCAGGCGCTCGCCGGCCGCCGGACCTCCTCTCCCGCCTTGCTCCGTTGTGAGGGACCTATTGTGACCGGTTTTTATTAATTAAGGGACGTCGGATATCTGGTATTGCGGTTTGAGGACGATTTTGTATCCCGCTGACAAGTTAAGGGACCTTCGGTGTACTTTTTCCTAGGGATTTTGAGCCTAATTTTGCCTAGGCCTATGCATTTAGCCTAGGGGCGTTTCCTGCCACGTTGACGAGGAATAAGTTCACTTTGGGTCCCTTTATTTGTCGCCCAGTCCGATTTTCGTCCCTTGACCACAAAACCGGGTATGACCCATCCTCCAACTTCTAAAAACCGGGCAAACGAGGCCCCTTGGTGAAGGCGGTTTTAGCTGACGTGGCGCCTACGTGGCTTGTTTGACTAGTTCTCTGTCCCACGTGGCATTGATGTGGCGCTGACGTAGCAATTATATCTTGAAAAAATAATAAAATCATGGGCCCACATGTCAGCCACAGGGAAAAAAATTTAAAATGGTGGGTCCCACATGTCAGCTAAAAATAAATATGGTGGGGCCCACGTGGGCCCCACATGTCATTCTCAAATGACATCTCTTCTTCCTCCTCTCTATCCGGCTCTCCCCATCTCTCTGCTCCCTCCTCTCGCCGGGGGGCGTCCAGCACGGCGGGCGGCGGCGGATAACGCGGCGACAGCGGGCGGCGCGGCGACGGACACCGCATGGCCGGCGGGCGACGGCGGGCGCGCGGCGACGGACAGCGCATGGCCGGCGGCAGACGACGGCGCGCGCGGCGGCGACCATCTCTCTGTTGCGCCGCTCGCCTAGCCGTCCGCCGCCCTTCTCCCCGATGGACGTTGGCGGGAGAGGAGGGAGCGGCGCGCGGCGGCATCGGCGGTGAGGGAGGAGGGAGCGGCGCCAGCGGGAGAGGAGGGAGCGGCGGCGAGAGAAGGGCGTCCGGGCGAGAGGTGGGCGAGCACTGCGCAGGAGAAGAAGGCGGCTGCGCGACGGCCGCCACCGCCGCCATGGCGGCACCCCAGGCGGACCCGACAAGGAAATCCTCCTCCTCGTCGTTCCCTTCCCCCTCTCGGCTCTTCCTCTCCTCGCCGTCCTCATCGCCATCTTCTAGGGCGCTGCCGCGCTGCTCGCCTTCACGCGGACCGGCGGAGCTCTGGCCGAGGCGCAGCGCCGACCACGCCCGCCGCCGCCGCCGGAGCTTGCCTGCTCCGCCGCCCACCCACGCCGTCCGTTGCCCGACAAGGAGAGAGAGAGGGGAAAGGGAAGAAGAGAGAGAAGGGAGAGGGAAGAAGAGAGGAGTGAGGCTGACAGGTGGGGACCACGTGGGTCTCACCATTTAAAAAAATTTGTGTGCAGCTGACATGTGGGGCCACGCTTTTTATTATTTTTCGGAGATATAATTGCCACGTAGGCGCCACGTCAATGCCACATGGGACGGAGACCTAGTCAAACAAGCCACGTAGACGCCACGTCAGCTAAAACCGCCTTCAAAACCGCCGAGGGACCTCGTTTACCCGGTTTTCGTAAGTTGGGGGATGGGTCATACTCGGTTTTGCGGTCAAGGGACGAAAATCGGACTGGGCAATAAATAAAGGGATCCAAAGTGAACTTATTCCCGTCGACGGCGAAGGTAGGGTGATCTTTGTGGCAGAAGAGAAGGACCTTGCTTCAGATGATGCCCTGTGGGCCTTGTACAAGCAGTGGTGCAAGGCTTTCAACAGGAGCGTGACCAGATGGTTCAGCGCTTCGAAACCTTTAAGAGACGTGTGCTTCTTGTGGACAGAGCTAACAAGGAAGCTATCAGAGATGGTCTGTCCCGCAGACTTGGGATATTCAAGTTCACCGATGGGAAGATTTCAGAGCTACAGGCCTGGAAAGTGCTATGGCCAAGCTTTCTGAGGGCGTACCTTACTCACGGGGTTCGGTGATTGTGGGGAGTGCTGATAAAGTCCTCTTTTAAGTCCCCATGAATCATCAGCCGCCCAGGATATTTATGTACTAAGCTTATGCACATGGTGTTATACTTTTAATGTTTAAGGTAGTGCTTGGTAACCAAAGCATTAGCAAGTTATAGCAGGCCGTGCATACAAACAAGCTATGCCCTGTTATGCAAATAAATGCTTGCTCCTGCAGGTCTAGTTATGTTCTATTTAATCTATGCTTGTGTAATCTCTGAAGCTCATTCTTTTGCTTATTAGCCAAATTTTAAATTTTCAATCTTAAATTTAAAACTGATTTGGAGATTTTCTTTATCGTATTTTTTTCAGCCTTTACTTTTAGATCACTAAAACACATATATAAAAGTTTTATTCACATGTCACTTTCCGTTTGTAAACGATGGGGCTGAACGTTTGCCGCATCGAGGTTAAGCAGCTGTTGTTACTTGGACCAGACACAAAGCCATTGTAGAGCGTGTGACCACGTGGAGCCGCCTAGCCATCACGCGTTATCATTTAGCCTGTCCCCCCTTTGCTCCCTCATTAGAGCAAGTTTTTTTGGCTTTAAATTATCTATAGTTTATTTAATAATCGATTTATACAATAGTTACCTATAAATATATACTACACAGTTAATATTTAGTCCCACCTGTCATACACACATGTATCTTGTATCTTGAAGTCCGTGTTATAGCTGGCCATAAATTTATAGCACGCTGCTCTTCTCTTCCTCTTTTATCTCTTTAATATATATTTATAGCTACTTCATCCATTTCACAATGTAAGTCATTCTATCATTTTTCACATTTATATTGATGTTAATATATATTTATAGCTAGATTCGTTAACATCAATATGAATATGAAAAATGATAGAATGACTTATATTATGAAACGGAGAAACTAGCTTAGTCTACTATTAATGTACCTGCCCTTAGCTCCGTCCAATCATAGTGGCTAATGGAAAAGTTGGAGACATCCCCAAAAATGCCTACTTATTGCCTAGCCAATCTCGGCATGCACAAGGCCAGCTAGCTCATCATAGGCAAGTGAAGCCACACACATATACACTGCACTTGTGCAAAACGCCTACCTCAGCTTTGTCATTTCCAGATTCAGCACATCAGTATTCAATGCAGAATAGCAGCCTACAGTATGTTTGCTTGCGTTCCAAGTGCTCACCAGACAGGCACACTGCTAATGGAGCCAGAAATGAAGAGTACGGAAGAGTAATGTGCAATCCAGATTTACACACAGAACAACAAACACTGCATGTAACCCCGGAGGGAGATCTATCGAAGAATCGGTTATCGGTTATATTAAAACCTGTCCTGAGTTGCTGCTCCCACAACGATTTGAGGCTGCGTGCTCGCCTCCCACGCTATCCACGTCGACTTGCACGCTTGGAGCGGGGGACTTTCGTGAGCTGGCTATTTTACAAAAACACCCTTAATTTTATTTTTAATTTGTTGTAGGTCCCTCATCTTGGGTTCCTTAGTTTTGTATTCTTACATAAAGGCCCTCTATGACCTACAATATCTTATGCGAAGGAGAGAAAATTCAGAAAATAGAAGCGCGCTCTGAAAAATGAAAAGCAGGGTGTCTTTTTGCAAAAAAGTATCCCTAATTCTCACCTCCCGGAACCCTAGCCGCCACGATTCCCCGCTCTCGCTCTCTCTCCTTTGCCATCGCGACGGCCGCCACCTTGCCTCCCCGCCAGCGACGACCTCTCCCACATGCCCTCACCTTCCTTCTTCCATCTCCTTGTCCCTCTCCCAGTACGTCGCTGCCCCGACAGAAAACACGCCACCTTCAGATCTAGCAGTGGCTAGCAGCATCACTATCCATTCGGAGGCTAGGGTTGGAGATGAGTTGAGGCTTGCAGCAGGACGCGGGTGCATGGCGGTGGCGCAGCAGCTGGGTGCGGGCGCAAGGGTGAATGGAAGCAGGTTGCTGATGGGGCCACGAAGAGGCAGCTTGGATGCACCGCGTGCAGGCGCGGCAGCCCAGCGTAGCGTCGGCGCACCGTGTTATCCTGGTCTACTACTGCTATTCCATTCAAGTGGCGGTGCGTCTTTCTCCTCCTCCGTACCAGGTGATGCTTTCCTCTTGCGGGGCTGGATTTGGTGTTGGTTCTCTATTCCAGCTGCTCCCATTGGTTGAATCTGGTGCACAAGTCTGACCCTTTAATCTGTTCTGCCCCTTCCGATGTGAATCATTGACTATCGACAGAGAATTTGTTCGAATTTGGCTCTTTCAGTTCCCAACTAAAAAGGATGATGTTTTTCTTGGTCAGATTAGTGTTTCGCTCCTCTCCTAGCCACGAGGGAAGGAGGGAGAACAGATTGTAAGCAGCAAGTTGAGCAGCAAAGACAACCGATGCAGTGGCGTGGAGTTCGAGTTTGACAGTTCGGTGCCCAATCCAGGGTTGCAGTGCTGGAACAAGGCAGAGTAGTTGCTTTGTCTTTGTTTTTCTTTGTATGTTGCAAATTCGCATCACATCAAAGTACGCATCAGTATGATCTCAGGATTCTATGGATGAGAGTACACATCAATATGCTCTCTGGGGATGAGCCACATGATCTTGGGATCAGATTCATCTGAGCAACACAAGATCTTGGCTAATCGGTGTAGATTTTTGATAGCTTTTTTTTTAAGGGAGATTTTTGATAGCTTATTGATACTGAACATCTGGATATATGCCTTATAAGAGCGAGGAAACTTAAGTCTATGGCTTGAGCTAATAAAGATTGTAGGTTTTTAGAGTAGGAATAAGGTTATCATTTCTGTCATTTTATTATACACGCGTTGTTCTTTTTGGTAGTGAGATTTAGGTGTCTGTCTGTCAGTCAATGGACTAAAATAATGTAAACTAGGCATATAACAACCATTTAAATTTATGGATTTATGGTTTGATGCAATTTAGCACATGCTAGGTCCTCTTCTCAAATTAGTAGGAGTTTAGGACAAAGTGTAATGGTGCTACCTTACTCATATTATACTGGATTGTCAGAATCAGTTGGGCCATTCATTGGCTCCCCCTCCCCTCCTCTATGCTCACTTTGTCATGCTCTGTAGCGGTGGTGGCGTCATATCAGAGATGGAGCAAGAATTGTTGCCGCACTGAATGCTCCATAATGCAAGAAAACCAGTATAGAGAAGCCAGATACAACCGCATAAAGCAAAGACAAACATAGCTTATTTTGTCGGCTTATAACTATGTTAGTTTTGCAGTTTTGGTTAGAGCTTTGCTTTTTGTGATAACTCTGTTCTTTTGCAGAGTAGGTGAATATAAGCCTGTAGTCTGTGATCTATGTATACACATAACCTCTTTTTTTAAAAAATTCTCATGATATGGATCCAAATTTCATAAGCTATAAGAATTATTGATAATATTCCTGAAGCATTTGTTCTGGCTTGCTACTCATTTAATAGAAGTTGTCTTCCGTTGCCTGAGTTCTCGACTATAAAGAACCTAAATATTAGTTCTTATCAACCTGTGACATTGTAGTGATTTTGTGCTAGCTGATGAATAGTGGATAGTAGCAATGTAGTTTAATTTCAGGAAGGAAAAGAGTGATACATAGGGAAGGAAAACCTTTGTTCAAAATAAATATATATTATTAGATTTCTCAAAACCTTGCTGTTTTGTGTTCTGCTATTCATTCAGCATTTTAGCTAAAGGCCTAATTTTTATAACCCAACTATGATTACGACGTTGCAATTTTACGTTAGTTTTATTGTTGCATGTACATTGGGTAAGTACTCGCCTTACAATGCGGGGTACACTCTCCTGCAGTGGATTTGCCTCGCCTGTGCTTGCATGTGCTTCATTCTATGCAGGTAGAACGAGAAGATCCAGCTTCTACACAGGTAGTATATGTGTGCCTACAACTTTGCTGTAATCACCTCAGTGAGTAGTCTGCTGATCCATCTTTTTGTTCAACTGTGGCAATGGCTGCGGGTAAGCCGTAGATATTGATTTGTCAAAATAAAGTGATACAAGCTTTCAGAGATGTGTGATTTCATATTTTCCATGATAAAAAATAATGTTCTTTCCATTGCTTCAAAGATATACTATATGTTGTGTGTTAATTCCCTTTGCTTTAAAGTTTCTTCAGATAAAGCTGCATGAAGATGAAAAGACATTTTATTCAGTACTATCGGTTACTTTACATTTATTTATGCCATGCTTTTTTTATTGGTTCAGAAAGATGTACACAATACACTGATCTGGTGGAGAAGAACACCACAACCAGCTCAGCTAACATGTTCCTCTGTTGCACCTGAAAAGGGATAATTCGCATATATTTCATCTTAAAAAGAAACTGAGCCGAAGAAACTTATGAATCAGATAACATTTTTTCTAGGCCTGAATTTGTCTGCTTTCTTTTGCAGGCACGGCGAAGCAGCGTTCGAGGTGGCTGCTGGCTCCTATGATGTTGCCCATGTCTCCTGCTACAAGTGCAACCAGTGCAACTGCTAATGTTAAGAGATTACTGACTGTAGCAAGCACCAACGTGCCTGTCTGGGATGAACAAATAAAAGAGGCCATCCAGTGTGACGGTTCAATCTCTGTATATTTGGCTGTTGATAATTACTGGTCATCTTGTCAGTGTGCCCTGTGTAATATTGTTCAGTGAAATATAAAATAATTTGTTTATGAGTTTCCCTCTCATTATCTTTTGTTTTTATCATTCTATGATAGAAAATCGCAGGTTTTGTCTATCTCCCATTGCTTCGTTACATCGATTTATCTAATCTCGATAGAACTTGCCTCGGATCATTTGGTTTGTATGAGAGCTTTTTTATCGTTGTGCTATCTGCTCATCGATAGGGCGCACAACGTGCGCCGTAATGTCTAATGTACTGTAAAAAGGCAGGGCCATAAGTTTACAGTTTACACAGATCTATATCCCTCCATTCCATAATATAAGGCTCCATTCCATAATATAAGGCACAACCACTTTTTTTATATGTTCCATAATATAAGGCATGCATGCATATAGGCAATTAACTATGACCTTTCTCCAATAAATTTTTTTTTTAAAAAAATCTTACGCTCTCATGCTCTCTAATTCTATTGGATACATGCATTGTATTTATTAGAATGATCCAAAGTACAAGATGATAATTATTATTTCTTGATATTTAGATTAATGGTGGTTATGCGTTATATTTTGGAATGGAGGGAGTAACAGATGTGGGGGTAAGGAGAAAAGGGAAAGGAGAATGGAGCAAAAACAGCAGTGCTCCTGTAGAGAATGGCATGTCAATAAAAAGAACCAAAACTTTACACCACTTGGACCAACCCACTTGCAAGCTCTTCCCTCTGCTTACCAGCCAGACACGGTGGCTTGCAACAGCAGAAGCGTGAACCCGTCTCAACTCTCAACCAGGCATCCTAAACAATATCATCAGGTATATATGTAGACTGTAGTTATGTACCGGCAGTCTTCAGTAGTTCAGTTGCTATGTGCCTATGTATGAGCAAATCCAATTGCTTCCTTCTCAAACCGCTTGATCTGCCCAGCCAAACGCTTCATGTTATCATCGTATACGTAAGGGATCCCGTCGAACATCAACTTACTACCATTGATCGGCACCGGCACAAATTCCCGACAAGGCTCTCCCATGACATTGATCGAATTGTGATAGTGGTAGTATCTGATCAGGCTTTCTGTCTTATGGGTTGTCCTCCCGTAGACATTCTGTGACATGTGTACGCCGGCAGAGTATGCGTTTCGGGCCTGGATCGCATATTTGCGATCTCGCCTAACTTTGGTAATTGAATTGCGGAAGACAAGCTTCTCAAAACCCCATTCCCTGCATATGAACGGCACACTTAATATGTTTTAGCATCAAACAGTGTCAAACCTACCAATCTAAACAGTTACTATAATTGTTTCCTTGCAAATAGACATAGAAGCATGATAGAGCATAAAAATTCAACCTTTTGGTGTTAAAAAAAGGTCTTTTTTTTTTTCAGGAACCAACAGTCATGAGCCCTTTGTTGTGTAAAAATTGGGCCTTACAGGCGCCAACATTCACAAGAACACTTGTACAGGCATAGACTTGCCCAAAGATCAAGAATGCAGATAGAAAGAGCATCTATAGAAAAGTGTTAGTTATCCGCTGCTGTAGTTACACGCTAGCTGTGAAGTCAAATTTGTTAGCAAGGGTTACATAATAATAATAGATGATGCTCTGAATATTTCGTAAAGAAGTTTCTTGCACATAGATAGTTTCACTTTCATGTAATACATGGAAATCTATACAGTATTATTCAGCAAAGCATGGTGAGAGTTTTTAGACATCAATTAATTTCATTAATTGCATCCCTTTTTCCTGGCCAGACATTAGTTGTGTTCCTTTAGTGACCTTAAATTAGTTTGCAGTTTCCTACAATTATGGGCCTGTTTAGATCCTCTGGCAAAATTTTTCACCATGTCACATCGAATGTTTGGACACATGTATGGAGTATTAAATATAAACGAAAAAAATAACTAATTACACAGATTGTGTATAAATTGTGAGATCTTTTAAGCCTAATTGTTCCATGATTCGACAATGTGGTGCTCCAGTAAACATTTGCTAATGACGGATTAATTAGGCTTAATAAATTCATCTCGCAGTTTACAGGCGGAAACTGTAATTTGTTTTGTTATTAGTCTACGTTTAATACTTCAAATATATGTCTGTATATCCATGTGATACGCCAAAACTTTTCACCCTGGATCTAAACACAGCCTATGTTGGCAAAGATGATGAATTGCGATGACTTATGTCCATCACCTACTCATCCCAATGAATAAGATGGAGTACCTCAAACCAACTCTTAAAAGAAAATTGGATCTTTTGTACCGAACTAACCGAAGCCTATGCAAAGTTAACATGAAGGAACATACCAGTCACAAATCAGAATACAATACAAGACATGGTTACACACTTGAACATACCAGTCAATCAACGTCTGCAGTCTGGACTTGCAAGTTGAAATACTACTACTATATTGTACTACAGCTCATTGCCCAACTGATCAACAAATTGCACAAATAAGTAACCGCTGACTTACTTAACCTCGTCTAGAATGTCTGATAGATTAATCAACACAATGCACAACACCCTGCAAGCTGCAGGGTGCATGCTACCGAACCCAGCAGAATGCACCCTGCAGCCTAAAACTGATATACTGAACGGCTATAACAAAAAAATTTGCAAAATTTTCACAGCATTTGCTCTAATTCACGCAAAAGTACTCAAATATTCTACATTAAGCACCCCCTAAATCCGAAAAACACAATAGCAGATATGGAATTTCTTCGATATAAAATGGGAGTAGGTATGCAAGAAGAGGACCAAAATTAGAACATGCGAGGAATCAAAAAGACAAACCTTGAGTAATCCTTGCTTGGATCCTGCACGCAGAGCTTGCTGGACATGGGATTCTGCTCGATGGTGAACTGCGAGTATCCCGAGAGCTTGCCGAGCACCTGGTCGAGCGTCTGCCCATTGGGCAGGTAAATGTACTCGTCGACGTCGAAGAAGAAGGTCCAATTGGCGGCGTGCCTGTACCGGTGCAGGCAGTCGTTCACCACCAAGAACTGGTTGTAGTAGTAGCCGTCGTACTCCGCCTGCGCCCGGATGTCCTGCACCGTGAGCCGGCCGGCGCGGACCCACGGATCCAGCACCGCCTTCACCTCCGGGCTGACGCCGCCGGCGTCGTGGAAGACGAAGTGCGACCTCGGGCCGAAGAAGTGCGCGTGGTAGGCCACCCACTCCCGCATGCGGCTGGCGCTGAGGTTGCCGTACAGCGACGAGCCGCAGTAGAGGTAGTCGTACTGGAACGGCGGGCTGAAGCGGGACTCGTCGTAGGAGCCCGGGGCCTCCTCGAGCGCCACGAAGCGCTCGTAGCGGCGGGAGGTGGTGGAGTAGTAGGCGTGGACGAGCAGCTTGCCGCCGGCGTTGTCGGCGTTGGGGTTGGATGGGAAGGTGCAGTTGACGACGACGACGGTGTAGACGCGGCCGTACCCCCAGTCCGGGAGCATCTTGTACGCCTTGGTCCGGACGGGGCGCGGCGACGGGTTGCCGGCGGTGGGGTTTGCAAGCCACTCGCACTTGAAGTAGGGGTTGCTGAACACATGGGTGGGCTTGGACGCTAATCCCACGATGGCGAACGTCCGCGGCCCGCCGCGGTACGCGCCCATCTGAACGAACAGCGCCGCGGCACTGCCGTACGGCCGGAGCTCACGCTTGTTCGGGTCCTCCACCCGCGCCGGCCTCGCCGCCCTAGCCAACCGCGCGGGGACAGCGCTAGCAACGGCGGCCGGCGTGGTCTTGGCCGTGTCGGCGGTGGAGTTCTCCGACCGGACGACGCCTGCGCTCGCGGCGGGCGTGGCGATGAGGGAACATGGCGAGGCCGAGACAGAGGCGGTGGAGCGCGCCGCGGTGAGCAACGAGCCGTACGGCTGGAGCTGCCACAATGCGACGAACACCGTGAGGAAGGCGAGCGAGAGCACGAACGACTTGATGTCGACGCACGGGACGAACACTCCGCCGCCGCCCGCGTCTTTCCTCGCCCCGTTCTTCATAGCTACCTACACCCCGCCGCGCGCCCCCTCGCCGCCGGGCGCCGCCCCGCAGCACGACGAATCGCGTGGCGAGGCAGATCGGCGGGCAGAGAAGGCCAAGGTATCACGCCTCAAGAGGGGCGCGGAGAATGTAGAAGGCGATGATGCGAGAGGCGGAAGGGGACGGGAGCGGAAGGTGATGAGGCAGGCTGCTGGTGTCGCGCGTGAACTGAACCCTCAATCCAGCGATCGATCGATGGATGGATGGATGGATGGGTCGGTCGGCGAGACGAGACGAGACGGCGTGGAGAGGAGAGGAGAGGAGAGGACGCTTCTGGACTCCTCGCCGTGGGGGTGTGAATTGTGATGGGAAATGGCCGAAATGGGATGTGGGGGCCGGGCCGAGCCGCGCGGCGAGGCAGCGGAGCAACAGTCAAGGCAGGTTGCCTTCTCCTTTCCTGGTGTGAGTTATGGCCACCGGTAGCCGTGGTGGTCGCTCCTGCCGCGTTTACTGCATCACGTACCCGCAATGCGCGTCCCCACCAACCGTAGTGTGCCCCCCCCGCCCGCCTGGCGGTGCAATGCAAACACCAAAAAAACGGCCGGGGAATGGGAACGCGAAAAGATTAGGATGCCAGGTTCGTTCAGCCCGTCGTACCGGCGGCCGGTGATCGCGTCGTCGCCGATCTCGTTGGCAGAGGCCGTGTTGCAAAGTTGCACGAGATTTGTTGTGCTGTCTAGGAGTATGATGGTGTGGTATGGGGGCAGTGCATCGGTGACGCATCCGAGACACCACTGGGCATGCATGCACTGCATGCAGCTCCAAAGGCCGTGCTCCGCTGCATCAACGTGTCAGCGCAGAGCTTCACCAGCAGCTCGTCGATCGTCACAGCACTGCACTTTTGTTCTGTTCTGATCCGGGATAAACAATAATGCGTATTCGTAATACGGCGTTCTCCAACAAAGCGGCTGAGCAGTTATAGAATTCGACGTGTCAGCGAAATTGCGGTTCTCGTATTCCTTTCTCTTTTTTCTCTATCCGTCTGAAGAAGATTGTCACTCATCGGTCTAATTTTCCCGGCCTTCCTCGCTGGCTCTCCGGCCGTGCTCCCCTGCTTGCGGCCTTACACCTGTACCGTGCACGCCAACAGTTCATCGTCCCTGTCAAGGTCACACCTTTCCAACAGGGGGCCCCTCAATACTTTCGACTTTCTCCTTTATGATTTTGGGAAGTATTAGTACCCCATTGCTAACGATGAATATGCTAATCCAATGTTGATATTCTTAATTGTGAAATCTAGAACTCTACAAGTCTATAGATGCTTGCTTTCCGTGTGGTTGTGCCTAACGGCAGCAGCACTAACGGTGATTAAAACTTCCAGGTAGGAACACTACTCTATGATTACGAGGCGGCAGTTTTCTTTTTTCTTTTTCGCCTTTTGTTGGATGCTGAGAGCCCGAGACGGCAGTTCGAGCTCGGGGGAGGTAATTTCTGGCGTCGTGCGTTGGCGATTTGTATCTGAACTGTCAGTATTTCGATCTAACATCTGCTTTCGCGCGGGCAGGCTGTATCGTCTGCTTGCCGTAACCGAATCGAATTTGCCCCTGTTGATGACGGCAACGAGATCGCTTCGCGTTCTTGAATGTCTCCATACAACACCACCCATCTTCGAAGTCAGATCGATGGCAAGAATATATCGAAAACATGTTTTTCCATCGTCGCTTCACAGAAGAACGGTTGTTTCAGCAACTCACAACAGCTTCACAGGGAAACTTGAACGTAACTCGGGTCTGAGAAATACGGTGGGTTATGCGTCCATGTCGACGAAGACGTATCATCCAATGAAAGCAAAACATTCCAAATCTAATTTCGCAACTAGAATGTCACAGTCCGTTGATGGAAGGTCAATGTGCCGGAAAGGGAGGGCCAATGTTTGCCCGTGACAGATTCAGAACAATCCCTTAATTACCTTGCTGATTCGGGAATATTTTGCTTTCAGACAGCACCCTGAATCACAAAGCTTATCTATATAATGTCGCGGCAATCATCAACTCACACACGTGAACAAGCATAACCCCGTTTTTCAGTCCAAGGTTTCAAGTTGGTTCCTTTGATAATCCGTAACCCACCAGCAACACCGACTCCTCCATACTCAAACCTTTTAGCATGAATTGGCTGGATTCTCTGGTGAAAGAGCTATCATGTAACACGAGTAACATAAGGGTTCAGGCCCATCAGATTACGCAATCTGCGGCACTGTCATTCAAATCAAAACCAACAACGGAATAAGACAGGTAACGCATATTTGGCATAGAAAAGTAATATCACGAGGTAGCAGCAGCAGTAGTATATAGTCGCACCTGGTGGAGTAATCTGCTGGGGCAAGAAGCGAATGTACGTACCACCAACCACACCATTTGCGCCGTTTGCGGCTTTGCGCGTCGATACCCCACGAAAGACAGAAGAAGAAAGCGAAGAGAGCCAAACCTTTGTCTTCAGGCTGGGAAGAGCGCCACGCGAACCCGCGAGGCGTTAGCTGTCACGACAAACGCCGACTGTACCAGGCAGCGACGCAAACGTGCCGATGATAAACACCGGAGTAGTATACAACTCCCTCCGTCCTATAATATAAGATATTTTAAGTTTTTATTTGACCACTCGTCTTATTTAAAAAATTTTAAAATTATTATTTATTTTATTTATGATTTACTTTATTATCTATAGTACTTTAAGCATAACTTTTTATTTTTTATATTTATAAAAGAAAATTTAAATAACACTATTGATTAAACTTGTAAATAAAAACTCGAAATGTCTTGTACTGTAACACGGAAGGAGTAGTAGTAGTACGTGGAACCAGCCCGACGCGCGCGCGCGCCGCGCGGCGGATCGCGACACGACCGGGAGACGCCTCGGCCGCCTGTATGATTCCATTGAGCCACGCAACCTCTACTGTACAGGCAGGCGCACATGAAGGGAGGTGGTAACGTTGCTGGCGCGCGTAGTGACATCGCCGGCCGCTCGGGGCGCGGCGGGGCGGCGGGGCCAGCCGAACCAACGGTAACTGGCAGCGGTTGGCGTCTCGCGACACGTGACCGTGACGGCGAGCTCCGCGACACGATGTGGGGTTTGGGTGTGCGTGTGCGGGCGGGCCAGTCCTCCCGTTGGTGGGTCGTCTTTCTCGTGGCTCTGCGTGCTGCAAAGCGAAAGCATGGCCATACTCGTTGGGCAGATCGCCTCGTGTTTCGTCCCGATTTACGGTATCAGCGGTCGGGGTGTATGTCACTTAAATGGTTAAAAAAAATTAAAAAAAATTGGGAAGGTGTATTAACATGTGATATAACACTCTACAAACATACAAGTTCAAATTCAACTTCTACATCTCGTAACAAAAAAAAGAACAAATTGAACCGCAGCTAGTTAACGTATATTCAGAGTCAAATTTGTTTTTTTTCGTTGCGAGATGTAGAAGTTGAATTTTTACTTGCATGTTTGTGGAGTGATATATCACATATTAATACATCTTCTTAAATTTTTTCAAATTTTTTCATAACCATTTAAGTGACATGCAAACAACGAGGGATATCCCTCGAGGGATCAAAATCCTCTTCCATACTACTAGTACATAGTTTTTTTTACTGTTTCCTTTAGCCAGGAAGACTTTTTAGAGCATCCACAATATGGTATAAAAGTAGTCCATAAGCAATAGAATATTTCATTCAGCCACCTATAACCATTGTGCAACTAGTCCATATGGAAAAAATAACAAAAGATATCCATATGCGGACTACCCATATGGAATAAATTATATTATCTATCTCTACTCCTCTCTCTTCTTCTATTGATACCTTGTATCTATATATATTGTGGAAATTACTATAGGAAAAAATTATTTATATGGTTCCCATCTATATGGATCACTTTATCATATATATATATATATATATATATATATTGGTGATGCCTATTGTTATTACGACTGGGCGCTATATTTGCTACAGCGAAGTCAGTACTAGTACTGCTGCTCGCTGCCTTTGCACAGGCTACCACCGCGATCGCGAAATACCGGAGTGCGGGCACTGTGCGGCAGGTGATCAGCAGGTAGGCATTCACATTTCACAGTAGTGGGCATGAGCGCGCTGCGGAACAACTGTCACACACTCGCACCTGAGGACGCGATGCCAACCAAAATGCTTCGACGATGCCAAGCAAAGTCGCATGGCGCACCGGCTGCGTCACAACTCACGACTACACCACGCCGCCGTCGCTTGTGTAGTTGTATTGAGGATGAATAGAGACTACAGAAGTACATAGGGAAGCCGTGATCTACTCGACGGCGAACATCGCGATGGCCTTCCGGGCCTTCCGGCCTCTGACGACGGTGAGGGCGTTGGGCTGTAATTATTAGCCTGTAAAGAAGCCCAGATGGCTGTCGACTGGGTGGCCTACATACAGTTTTGGGCAGGAAAAAGTCCACTTTGATTTCCTTAAATATCGGCCGAATCTAATCCATGACCCTAAATCATAAAACTAGATAGAACGACTCCCCGAACTATTAAAACCGGTGCAATTTGACTCCCTCGGCGGTTTTGGAGGGCGGTTTCGCTGACGTGGCGCATACGTGGCGGTATTGACCCAGTCTTCCTTCCACGTGGCGCTGACGTGGCGGTTAGGTGGCTCTCAAATTTACAAAATATGTGTGGGACCCATTCGTCATTCACACAAAAAAAATGGAGCCCCGACTCCACCTCGCCACTATCGGTGCCTCGGCGTCATCCACCACCGTCTACATCCGCCCAAGCCGTCGTCATCACCACACCCAAGCCCAGCTTGAGCTCGCCGCTAAACCACCGCCTCCACGCATAGCCAAGTTGGCTGCACGGGCACCGCCTCCGTGCACGGCCGAGCCGGCCACCTCCCCGTGTTGCCTCTTCTCCTCCCGTTGTGCGACACCCGGTCGGGCCACCCAACGCCGCCCGGGCCGCCTCCAGGGCGCCGCCGCGCTGCGCCGTCGCCGGCGAAGGAGGCGGATGAGGGGCGGAGGGCCGCCCTCTCTCTCCCTTTTCTATCTCTCTTTCTCCTCACTTTCTCTTCTTCTGCGGGGAGGGCCGGGGAAGGGGGTGGTGGAAAGGAAGGCGCCGACGGGGGGGAGGGAGGCAACGCTGAGGCTGGGCGGTGGTTGGCCCTGCGTGGCGGCGCCCTGGAGGCGGCCTGGGCGGCATCGGGTGGAGGCGGTCCGCCACCACGATTCACGTACGCCTTAGCCTCAACCGTCGAGCTCTCTGTCTCGCCCCCACTGAACTCCCCGTCTCGCCCCCACCGAGCTCCATCCCTCCTCTTCGTCCGTCCCCTCTTATCCTCCAGATCCGGTGATAACAACGGCGGTGGGGAAGGTTGGGCAAGGCGGTGGGGTTCTCGGCCCCTTCCGGCCAATGCCGGCAACGCGGTGTCCCGCAGCAAGGGCGCAGTGGCAAGGGCCCGACGGCGAGGGCATTGGCTCTCGGGCCGGCGCCAACATCTTTGCCCCACCACGCGCCGTCCTCCTCGCCGTCCATGGCCGCCGGGAGAGGGGGGGGGCAACGAGCCTCTTCCACGCCACCACCGCCGCCACCACGACCGGCCGCACGCCGTCTCCGGATCTCCGCGCCTTGCCTCCGCACCGCCGCCGGGAGAGAGAGTGGGGAAGTTGCTGCCGGATGAGGAGAATGGGAGAAGGAAAGAGTAGTGGGAGAGAGGGGGATGACATGTGGGCCCCACATGTCAGTGGGTCCCACAATAATAATTGTGTGTTAATGACAGATGGGTCCCACTGATATTTTTCTAATTCCTATGCCACGTAAGCGCCACGTGGGACTAAGACCAGGTCAACACCACCACGTCAGCAAAATCACCCTCCAAAACCGCTCAGGGGGTCAAATTGCGCTGGTTTCGGGGAGTCATTCTATCCGGTTTTCTGGTTGATGGGTACAAATTAGATTCAGCCGACATTTAAGGGAGTCAAAGTAGACTTTTTCCTTTTGGGCAGCAGGCGAAGAGATGATGGATTGGGCCGTAATGGTGATTTGAGCCATAGTGGTGATTTAGGCCCAATACAAATTTCGCGACAAGAAAGGAGCCCAGAGAGAGGGCGGGCCTGGGGTGCACAGCACCAATAGTTGTATTGGGCCATCATGGTGAATTGGGCCCTTATATGGCTCCGAAGAATAACTTTGCACTTGAGCAACCAAAGAATTCTGAACAAGTCTTTTTTCAGATTGTTCTGCAAGGAGAATAACCATACAGTCTCAGAGCATCTCCAGCAATAGGCCTTATTTTAAAGCCCCTAAAAGTTAAATTAGGGCTGCTCCCATCTCCCAAGGATCCAAAAAATACCTCCAACTCTAGCAATAGACCCTATTTCTTAGCCCCTACTCATGTTTCTCTTTTATTTTAACATGCAATCCATGTTTACACTATGTTTAACACCACAATAATTAAACATAAATATTTCTAACGTGTATAATTCAACCATAGTTAAATTTACAATTTCAAACACCACAATTCAAATTCAAAATCAAAATTTTCAAACATGTAAATATGGTGTGGGCACAATGCCATGTACAACAACACGCAACCAAGATTTATAATTCACAAATGAAAACGAAAATTGCTCACCAACATGTCATTGTCTGTCTCGATATCACCACAATAGGCTATATGAACCCAGTGATGTATTATTTTGTTTTGCGGAGATGCATTATATAATTTAAAAATAACACATCCTACAAGAATGAATGTTTCAATCATAAAAATAACAAATCTAAAAGTAATATATATCCTACTAGCAAATGGCACTTAGATAATTGCAGAAATTAACACAAAAGGACTCCAAGAACCAATCATGGAAATGACATATCCTACTAGCAAAGGACACGTGGATCATCCAATACGATCCAACTTATTCCATCGAAGTGCTCAAACTTCTCCATTACCGCCACCAAACTCACCTCCAAAGCCACTACTACCATCAAATCCACCATTGAGGGCAGCCACCTTTGAAGCTGCAATTTGTGCCCTCATAGCCAACACATATGTTCTCATATCCGATTCCAAGGTGGAAACATCACAAAAAATGATCTTCTGTTCTTGATCCCACACTAACTTACGCTCAGCAAATAAGAGCTTGCGCTCTTGAATCTCCTTAGTTTCCTTCCATCTCTCTTCTTTCACTTTAGCTTCTTTCTCTTTGGCGTCAAGCAAATCTTTCATCGCCTCCTTGTATGGTCCATCTTCTCCTTCATTCTTCAACTTCTCCTTTGCTTGCTTCCTACCCATTGGTCTCTTTTTAGCACTTGGCTGTGATAAATCAGGAGTTGTACTCTTCGTAGCATCATCTCCTTCTTCATCTTCTTCACTAGCTATCTCAATTGGGGTCGAAGACTTTCTAGACCTTGGCCTCTTGTGGGATTCTAGAGTTTGAAACTTTGGAGAATTCCTCAACTTGAGCCAACAATGATTAAACTGAAATGCCCTATTCTTTGGTGCATTGGATGAGTACAATTCCTCGGCTTCAAGAACATGTAGCAAAATTCAAGTGTTAGTTCACATACATACAAGATTGTTATTAATAATAATGAATAAACAATTTAACTTATAAGCTCTTGATGTGGTATGCCACTTGGATGTCGACGCTCAATTTGATCGTAGCAGCCCTAAAACTTGCTTACTTCCTTCTGAATGTTACCCCAACGGTGCTCAAGAGAATTTGCATTCCTATCAGACTCAAAATCATGGTTAGCATGGTAGTGCTCTGCAATCCTTTGCCAATATGCCTTCCCTGGTTGCTCATTGCCAATAATAGGATCCGAGCTAATGCTTTGCCATGAAATGCACAGTTGAATGTCCTCCTTATGATTAAAGTTGCTCGATCTTTTGGCTCTTCCTTTTGCACCATTTGTTGAAGTATGAAGGTCTTCATTTTGCATTGGCAAGGAATATGCTTCAACATGGGTCTCTTCGAACATCATGCGCACAAAGGAATCACTTTCACTTGCCATCACAATCTAGTCACTGCAATAAGTTGATAAATTGACAACTTCTCCAATCAATCTTAGGAAAAATAGCAGATACTAGCTAATATATGTTGGTAGAATGCATAATGGTAGCAAAATTTTCCAATCATTAGAATTTAGAACAGGTTATGCTAGAGCTCTACAAAATTGAATTAAAAAGAAAACCATATAGCACCCCAAAGCAGCTTATTTTTTTTCTCTTTTTGTAACAGTCTACTCGAAGAACCTGCATATAACTAACTGAACAGAAATTTTCACATGCTTATCTCTGAACAGACCAAAAAATTGGCTCCAACCAGAGATTTCTAAATTTGATTTCCATGATCTCAAATAACAAACTAGACAATTATTGTGAATATAGTACAGAGTATATCTTTAAGACTCAAAGGCTATAAAAAGAAGTATACTCTACTAGTAGATCCATAGGAACGACAGTAGAGTGCAATGCTACTAGTATGTACAGTGCCATAATTTAATGCAGGGCTACTAGGACAAGTACAGTGTTCAGAATTTAGAATTCAGGTTACTCTCTACTACTACTACCACCGAAGAAGTCTAGTACTACAGTTCTAAAAGAAGTATTAAAAACAAATCAATGTCCAACACACATGTGGTTTATTTTATTTTTATTTCTGAGAACACACAAGTGGTCAAGTATATAATACTACTTCTTTTCTCTACTAGTAGTACTCCTACCACACAGATTAGTTCACTCCAGAAAAATCTAAAGGGCAGAGGGCTGGCTTGGAGCGGTGGCCTTCCGGCAGTGTGCAGGCGGCAGCCTTCCATCCGGTGGGCCAATGGGGCAGCGTGGGGGCGGGCAGCTGTTGGCTCTCCTGCCGGCGAGCGGATGGCGGCATGCGGGCGGACAGTAGTAGGGACGATGGCTGTGCAGCGGGAGGACCATGGTTTGTGCGGGTGGTGTGTGGACAGCAGTGTGCGGACCGACGGCAGGAGGGCGTGCGACACTGTGTGGCCGGCGGACTCATGAGGGCGGCGGCCGGAGGCCCTTGCGGATGATGGGCGACAGAGATAGGGGAAATTCTCACCTTTTTTGCCAATCTTGCTGGAGGTGCAAGGGAATCGATGGTCGCCGTCACCGGAGCCCAGATGAGATCCTGAGTTGCGGTGCCACGCGGGAATGTGACGAGAGTGCGCGAAGTGAATTGTCGTTTGGCGCCAAAGAAACATCGATGGGGGCTGTGCTCAGAGCCTCTAGGACTAGGGGCTTGGGGGTGGATCTGAGGGCCTCCTCATTTTGGGGGCTGGGTTTAGGGTCCTTGCTGGATCTAGTTTTTTTATATCAACCCTCAAAATTTGTTTAGGGGCTTGAGTTTAGGGTCCCTGCTGGAGATTCTCACACAACGGCACATAGCAACTTGCCCAAGCTTCTTGACGCCAGGGGATCCAGATGGCATTAATATATTCTTAGGTAAATCTCCAGCCTATTCTTAAAAAAAAGAAAAAAAAAAGAAATCCTATGACAAGTAACATGCAAATACAGCTTTAGAGGAGAATTCTTTTCTGGCAGTAGCCAACGGGACTGCGACAACCTTCGCGGATTTGGATGATAAGAGCATCATAAATTCATAACAACGTTTCCAGTACACTAGTATTGTTGATATAATCCAAGTCGATATCAATAACCCAACCGAAATGTTTGAACCATTAAAATAAGAAAGAATATTTGAAAACGTGCTTCAAGACCTTCCTTTCTCACAATACTCCAGTATGGTAATACTATGGTGGCTGCAAAGCTTGGAACAATAAGCAACTGTTTCCCCCTCCCTCTTGCGCACCATGACAACCATGGAAAACAATTTCCGACGTGACAAATACAGCTACTACTAGCATAAACTATGCTCACCGCCGTACACCACTAGATTGTATTTAACGCAGCAAGTGGAAAAATGTTAAGAGCGAAAACAACCTCCGCCATTCCATGGCAACGCACATTTTTTTACCCCGTTTTGTTTGGTCATACTCCTGCACGTCGTCCAGTGTTCCACCAACTCGACGGCCTCGATTGACCAGGCCTCGCCTGCACGCGAGCCGCTGACTCTTCCCGGCGGTTCACACCGCGGCCACGTCCTTCTCCGCCACGTCACGCTCTTTGATCACCTGGGAGCTCTTGGTCCACCCCGTCGACGACGAGGTCAGCAGCATACCGCTGCGCGACGTCGGCGTCTCGCTGTCGTCGTCGTCGTCATCGAGCGCGACGGGCATCGCGGGCCACATGAACGCCGGCTTCGACGGCGGCACGTGCGGCGGCGGGGCGACGCCCGTCAGGATCTGCAGGATGGCCTGCGTCCTCGGCCGCTCCCCGGGGTTCGGCTGGCTGCACGCGAGGCCCAGCAGCAGGAGCCGCTCGGCCTCGACCTCGTCGAACTCCCCGGCGAGCCTCTGGTCGACGGCATCGAGGATGCGGCCGCCGTCAGCCGCGCCGTGGAGCTTCCAGACCCACTCCAGCAGGCTGCGCCCGCCGGGGAGGTCGCTGCAGGAGACGCGGCGGCCGCAGACGATCTCCAGGACGACGGCGCCGAAGCCGAACACGTCCGACTCCTGCGTGGCGCGGCCGGTGTGGAAGCACTCCGGCGCGATGTAGCCCAGCGTCCCCGTGACGCCGGCCATGTCGGTGTACGACGTCTTGTCGGACTCGAGCGCGCGGGCGAGGCCGAAGTCGCCGAGCCGCGCGCTGAAGGCGGAGTCGAGCATGATGTTGGACGGTTTGATGTCGCGGTGGATCACCATCTGGTCGTACTCGTGGTGGAGGTAGTTCAGCGCCGACGCGACGCCGGCGACGACGTTGTAGCGCTGCTTCCAGTCCAGCGCCGCCGCGCCCGGCTCGCCGAAGAGGTGCCTGTCCAGGCTGCCGTTCGGCATGTAGTCGTACACTAGCAACAGCCTGCCATTTTGGCGGCACCAACCTGCAGACGTGCATGTCGTCCAAAATGTGTTTAGAACTTGCTTACAGAATTTCGTATCATTTTGAAATTTGAAAAATGAAGACTGAACGTACGGTGTTTGTTTTGGGATTTGAAAAACGCATGCCGATCTTTTGTTCCGGTTTAGGCTACCAACCGAAACTAGAAATAGATCTTTAGTACCGGGACTAAAGATAATAGGGATCTTTTTTTGCCGGTTGTTGTTATCAACCGGGACTAAAAATAGATCTTTAGTCCCGGTTAACAACACCAACCGGGACTAAAGATAAAAAAGTAGCCCTAACCTTTTGAGGTTTTTATTGCAATCGGGACTAGTGTGGATTTTAGCTGACCGATCACTATATGTAGAGAGAGAGAGAGATGTGCATTTGCATGGCTGTTCCAAGTTCCAACTAACGAACGCTATAATTCTTCTAACACAATGCAAGCAAAAGATCAAATCTTGCATTATCATATTGTCAACCAGAGCACTCCAATATCTATCTTATGATTCAATCTGCTTGCAAAGACGTCATGGACTGATGGTTCAATTTTAAATTTAGCTGCCAAGTGGCCCAAGTTGCCACATAGCGTGGTGAGCTTCTTAAAACATCTATTTGCCGTGCCAACTTGTGTGTAACTATCTCAGAATATTATTTCCTACTCCAAATTATTAGACAAACCGTACCCAATCTAATACTCTAATCACTACTTCAGGAGTACGAAATCTAAACTAAGTATCCTTTTCGGTTAACCAGAACGAGAAATGATTGCTTACCGACGATCTTGACGAGATTGCGATGACGGAGGCAGTTGATAATTCTGAGCTCGGCGAGGAAATCCTCCTTCCCCTTGGTGTTTGCACCGGAGAACTGCTTCACGGCGACGTCCGTGCTCCGGCCATCTTCCCCGACCACGGTGGCGCGGTACACCACGCCGTACCCGCCCTGCCCCAGCTTCATCTTCTCGTCGAAGTTGTTGGTCCCTCTCCTCAGCTCCATGTAGTCGAACTCCTTGGGCAAACCTGGGATCTTCCTGAAATCAATGGCGGTGTTGAACGCGGAGCTCGGGTCGCCGCCGCTCCGTCTCCTCCTCTTCCGGACGTAGAGCGCGGCGAACAGCCCGAGCACCACGGCGACGCCGCACAACACGCCGATGGCCAGCTTCCAGCCGGACGTGCCGGCTAGCTTCTTGGTGGTGGTGGTGGTGCCGTCGTGGAGCCTCTCGACGGTCATGTTCCACATGCGCACGCAGTTGAGCTGGTACGTCTCGGCGCCGGTGGACGCCGAGAAGCCGAAGTACGCCGTCTTGCCGAGGAGGATCGTGGAGAGGTCCAGCGACGCGTTGAGCACGGCGGTGGAGGGCTTGCTCTCGTTCTTGGCGATGTACACCGACATCCGCCGCGACGTGCCATTGTAGTCGACCCAGACAAAGCAGATGCCATCGTCGACGGTGGTGTTCCTGGGCGCGAGCTGGATACCCAGGGGGGCGAGTGGCGCCGCGGCGGCGGAGCGGACGCCGTTGACGTCGAGGCCGACGTGGTTGTCGTCGATGTCGTAGCGCTGCTTCACGGTGTCCAGCTCCACGGCCACGAACCCGTTGGTAGCGTTGCCGTCGGTGGAGGCGTTGGTGAGGCCGAGGAACCCGCCGTGGCTACCGACCGGCGGCCCGCGGGCGTTGCTCGACGCGACGACGAACGCGAGCCCCTCGCCCTTGACCGTCTTGTTCAGGTTCGAGCGGAACAGGTTAACCTTGAACACGGTGGAGAACGAGGCGACGTACTTTCCGTCGGCGGCAGCGGCGGCGGTGGAGTTGGACGACGATGACGACGACTTGGATTCCCAGACGACGAACGGGGCGGTGAAGAAGACGTGGCCGGCCTGGTTGACGAGGAAGATCTCGGGCCGGTTACCGCTGTCCGGGGTGAGCTGCAACCCGTCCTGGGCGATGGTGGCGTTGCCTGAGAAGGTCAGGTTGTCGGGTAGCTGCAACAGGGGCTTGTCGAACTTGGGGAAGGAGAATGTGGTGAACTCCTTGCCGTCGACGTTGCTGGTGAAGGTGGTGGCCTGCGCGGTGGCAGATGGGAGGAGCAAGAAAACGGACACGCACCACATTAGCATGAGCACGGCCATGGCGGCACGGCGGAGACGGCGCATAAGCAACATGGAGCTGTGGGGTTGGCGATGGATAAGGCCCCGTTTAGTTCACAATTTATTTTCCCTAAAAACATCACATCAAATCTTTAAACACAAGCATTAAATATAGATAAAAACAAAAACTAATTACATAGTTAGGGAGGAAATTGTGAGACGAATCTTTTGAGCATAATTAGTCCATGATTAGCCATAAGTACTACAGTAACCTACATGTGCTAATGACGGATTAATTAGGCTTAAAAGATTCATCTCACGGTCTCCAGTCGAGTTATGAAATTAGTTTTTATCCAAAAACTTCTTCCGACATCGGTCAAACGTCCGATGTGACACAGTAGATGGAGTTGGTGATGTACTGATGTACAGTCATTCGCGGGAAGGAATTGGTCCAGTGGTTGTCGGCGGAAATAATTTATCTACTGGGGGGGGGGGATGTGTACCGTGGTTGTCGTTCATTCAAGAGGCGTCGTCTTCTCCCACTTGCAGACTTGCCAATCGTGCCACCTGCCACATACATTGCACATAACTCTTCTTCTCCAAGAGTCCAAGAGAGACCATGACTGAACAAAGAGACCAAGACAGAGTAGGAGCAGCAACTTCCGATTGGGTTATGCCGAAGCTTCATGGGACCATGCCCTTCATCTTCTTCGGAAAAGCACATTAGCATCCTTTGGAAGTTTATGGCTTCTCCGATTGCAGATTTCCCTAACAAAATACAGAGAACCAATTGGCTCCATTAACATTTGCATGGTCTATAATGGTCAGGTTTGATCCATGTATTGCTGGAGTAAGTAATACTCCGTAAGAGCGCTCAAGTAATAAGCATGGACGCTCTCACGTTGCAAGCCACAGATTTGCTCCATCAGGTTTGATCCATGTGTTGGTGAAGTTTGCTCTCACGTTGCAAGCCACAGAAAAGGCAGTGTGACGGTGTAATGTGAAATTTAAGGTCCAGTGTCGACCAGTACTAAGGCACCGTTCTTTTTCAGCAACTTGAAGTCTTGAACATGTAACTTTCTCATTTTCAAACTGCTAAACGATAAGTTTAAGTAAATTTTTTTCAAAAAATCAAATAATTCCATTTCATAAATTTATAATAATTAATATATAATTATTCATGTGTTAGTGACTCATGCTATTTTACGTGCTGTAAAAACTAACCTCTAACTTGAAGGATGTAAGACGGCGGAAGATGGCGTTGGGACTGGAGGGGAACATGTTGCAATCGCTGATCATGACGAATGCCTACACATTCCGCTATTTGGATGTGATCAAGCCACCATTGTTACACCAATTGAGAACATTACAGCTTGACATCAAAGTATGAAGAAAATGAAACAAATCTAAACACCAGTAGTCTTGTACTCCACTGTACTAAGAAGCTCCCAGAGCAAAAAAAAACAAATGGAAAGCTCGATAGCATATTCATGGACATTATTTACACCTTTCATCCGTCCCATCTTTGTTCTCAACGTTGTCACCAACTCCACGGTAACGTGCCAAATCCGATGGGTCGGGTCCCGGCCGCACGTGTGGGCCGTGGACTCGTCTATGGTCACACCGTCGCCTCGTCCCTGTCCGCCACCTCGTGCTCCTTGCTGACCTGGTAGTTCTGGGTCCAACCCGACGAGGACACGTAGTACGACGACGACGAGTTCATCACCGTGCTGCTGCGCGATGTCTCGTCGTCGTCGTCGCCATCGAGCGCGACGGGCATCGCGGGCCACATGAACGCCGGCTTCGACGGTGGCACGTGCGGCGGCGGGGCGGCGCCCGTCAGGATCTGCAGGATGGCCTGCGTCCTCGGCCGCTCCCCGGGGTTCGGGTGGCTGCACGCGAGGCCCAGCAGCAGGAGCCGCTCGGCCTCGGCCTCGTCGAACTCCCCGGCGAGCCTCTGGTCGACGGCCTCGAGGATGCGGCCGCCGCCACCGCCGCCAGCCGCGCCGTGGAGTTTCCACACGGCCTCGAGCAGCTGGCTGCACCCGGCGGGGTTGCTGCAGGAGATGCGGCGGCCGCAGACGATCTCCAGGATGACGGCGCCGAAGCCGAACACGTCCGACTCCCGCGTCGCGCGGCCGGTGTGGAAGCACTCCGGCGCGATGTACCCCAGCGTCCCCGGGACGCCGATGATGTCGGTGTACGACGTCTTGTCGGACTCGAGCGCGCGGGCGAGGCCGAAGTCGCCGAGCCGCGCGTTGAAGGCAGAGTCGAGCATGACGTTGGACGGCTTGATGTCGCGGTGGATCACCATCTGGTCGTACTCGTGGTGGAGGTAGTTCAGCGCCGACGCGACGCCGGTGACGACGTTGTAGCGCTGCTTCCAGTTCAGCACCTCCGACTCCGGCCCGCCGAAGAGGTGCCTGTCCAGGCTGCCGTTCGGCATGTAGTCGTACACCAGCAACAAGACGCCATTTTGGTGGCACCAACCTGCAGACAGGTCGTACCAAATATTTTAGGATTGTGTATTCTGGTACACGGGAGTAGATTCTAATCCCTCGAGGGGATATCCCCCGTCTACTTTTTTTCTTCCAAATTCGATGCAAATAGTTATGAAAAAATTGACATTGTAGAGTATAATGACACCTACTAATCCACCAAAATTCATGTTCAAATTCGATCTACACATCGAGAAACAAAAAATATAAATTTAGATATAAACAGTACGCTACTATTCATACGCTAAATTTGTCTTTTTTATATCTCGACGTGTGAGTTGAGTTTGGACTTAAGATTTTGTGGAGTTGTATATATGTGTTGTATGAATATTGTCAAATTTTTCCAGAATTTTTTATAACCGTTTAAATGGTTTTTAAATAAACGAGGGAACATCCTCTCGAGAGATTAGAATAGTTTCCCCTGGTACACCAGTAGCTCATCAATATTGAATGCTTATCCCAAGAGATAGAATTGTGTAATTATTTTTGAAACGTGAAAAACGAAGAATTAATCATGTTAGTTTTGCCAATGACCCAATTATTCAAGTCAGAGACAAGTGGTTATTCTCAAGATTAAAAAATTTAATAGGATTTCCTTAAAAAAAAGGCTTAATTAGTGTTGCAAGGTATACAAACCGTTCTACAACTACTCCGTACCAAATATTTTTCTCCGAACAACAATGCAAGCGACAAAACGATGTCAAACCTTTGCCTTGATCCAACCTGTATTGGCCATGATCCAATCTGCTCGGTAATCGGTGGGAACTGGTCAGTGTTTAATTTTGAACTTAGGTGCCAAGTTGCCATGTGGCGTGCTGAGCTGCTAAAAATATCTACTAGTATATCTGTTGTGTGTAATTATCTTAGAATTTTATCTGCTACTTTTCTTGAGATAAAGGCAGTAATCGTTGTCGTGGTGTATCGTTTTCATGTGATTGTTGGGTATGAAAAATTGCTTACTTTTGTCTATTCTCAGACGGCTACTGAAATTTCCGACGGCTCGGAACTCGGAAGCTTTCATTTTCACGCAACCGTACGAAGGAAATTGTTGCTGAGAATGTAACAGTTAAAAATTGGCACGAGTAGACAACATCTACGCGGTCTAATAACAAGTACAAAGTACAAAGTCTAAACTTATCGGAGCATCCATTTCAATAAAAGCGAAAATATTTCAAATCAAATCAAAAGATAATCTGGCGATTTGGGTTCGCATTTATTAAGGTGATGTTCTTGAGGAAATATTTCATCACGAAATCAGCAGTTCATCAGGGCGGCACCAACGTCCTACTCAGCTATCTTAATCACTAAATCACAAGATATAATGCACCGAACAAAAATTAAACAATATCGAGCTAAGATTTGAATGTTCAGAAAAGTAGTAGTGCTTACCGACGAGCTTGACAAGATTACGGTGCCGGAGGCGGTTGATGATGCTGAGCTCGGCGAGGAAGTCCTCCTGCCCCTTGGTGTTGGCACCGGAGAACTGCTTCACGGCGACCTCCATGTTCTGGCCGTTCTCCCCAACGACGGTGGCGCGGTAGACCACGCCGTAGCCGCCCTGCCCGAGCTTCATCTTCTCGTCGAAGTTATTTGTCCCTCTCCTCAGCTCCCTGTAATCGAACTCCTTGGGCACACCCGGGATGCTCCTGAAATCAATGGTGGTGTTGAACACGGAGCTCGGGTCGTCCCCGATCCTCTTCCTCCTCTTCCGGATGTACAGCGCGGCGAACAGCCCGAGCACCACGGCGACGGCGCAGGATGACACGCCGACGACCACCCCGAGCTTCCATCCGGGCAGGGCCGCCTTCTTCTTGGTGGCGGTCTCGTCGGGGAGCACCTCGACGGTCATGTTCCACATGAGCACGCAGTTGAGCTCGTACGTCTCGCCGGTGGACGCCGAGAAGCCGAAGTAGCCCTTGTTGCCGCGGAGGACGGTGGAGAGGTCCAGCGACGCGTTGAGCACCGGGATCGAGGGCTTTCTGGTGTCGTTCTTGGCCATGTACACCCACACGTGCCGCGACGTGCCATTGTAGTCGACCCAGACGAAGTAGTTGCCGTCGTCAGTGGTGGTGTTGCTGGGCGCGAGCTGGATGCCGAAGGGGGTGAGGGAGGCGGAGGCGTTGGAGCGGACGCTGTTGATGTCGAGGCCGACGTGGTTGTCGTCGATGTCGTAGGGCTGCTTCACGCTGTCCAGCTCCACGGCCGCGAACCCGTTGGTGGCGTTGCCGTCGGTCGAGGCGTTGGTGAGGCCAAGATACTCGCCGTAGCTGCCCGGCGGCGGGTTGATGGCTTTGGTGGACGCGATGACAAACGCCAGCCCCTCTCCTTTCATGGTCCTGTTTGATCGGTAGAGGTTGGCCTTGAACACCGTGGAGAAGGAGGCGACGTACTTGCCATCGGCGGTGGAGTTGGACGAGTTGGAGGACCACAGGACGAACGGGGTGGGGAAGAAGACGCGGCCGGCCTGGTTGACGAGGTAGTCCAGAGGATTGTTGCTGCTGTCCGGGGTGACTTGCAGCGCGCTCTGGCTGACGGTGGCGTTGCTGGAGAAGGTCAGGTTGGCGCCGAGCTGCATCAGGGACTTGTCGAACATGGGGAAGGAGAAGGTGGTCGACTTCTTGCCGTCGATGGCGCTGGTGAAGATGGTGGTCTGCGCGCGGGCGGAGGGGAGGAACACGGAGGCGGACACGCACCACAGCAGCAGGACGAGGGCGCGGCTGGCCATGGCGCCGCGGTGGCGACGGCCGGGAAGGCCCATACGGAAGAGCAGAGCTGCGGAGGAGTTGGCCACGAAGCGGAGAAAAGGGTGGGAGTTGGTGATGTAGCAAGGGGGGTTTTCAAGCTCGCGAGCCGCGACTTATAAATGGAAGTGGACGGTTGGTTGCTTCCTTGCTTGCGCCATTCCATTCCCCAGATCTGATTCTCTGCTTGCAGAAACTCTCTGACCTTCCTACTGATCCAACTAGCCTGCAACTTCAAGGCTGCAACGCAAACGTCCATAATATGTACTGTTTTTTTTTCCCTCCCTCTTACCGCGTCATAGACAAAATGTCCGTGCAACAGCGATCGCGACTCCATCCGGAAAGACGAAAGAAGAAAAATAGTAGGCCGGTTTGTTGCTCGGCATGTCACTGTATAATCTGTCAATGGGAAATAAAATAGTAAATGTCAAGGCATATATCAATTTCAGAGTACACAAAATTCAGACGTCTCAAACACAGTTAACAGGTTTCTCCCAAACGAAATAAACAAGATCAATTTCAACACTGGAACTGTTGGTCCTAAAAGAACAATGAGAGAGAAAAAAGAAAAAAAAAAGCAAACATACTCATAAAACACCCGGCGAAAACATACTCATCCTATCTTACTGTAAAATTACCCCCCCACTAACTTCTTAAGCTTAACATGCAAAAATGCCACATCATCATCCACTAACAAGATGCTACATCATCATCCACTAACAATCATCACATTTAAACATCATGCAAACATGCTATATCTTTATAGTTTTTATAATTTAAGAGCTTTTCAAATACAAACATGTTAAATTATCATCCAACATAATTCACATAATATTTTAATGTATATCTTTATTATGTTTTATGATATCCTATATACTTATATAGTTCATCCTTACTTAGTTAGTGCTTAAATGATTAATCTATGGTCCAAATTATCTTTCTCCTTTTTTCCTCTAATTAAGTCATATCACATCAATTGTTTTTAGCCTTTAGATAATTAATCTATGGTTCAAACTATCTCCCTACTTTTCTTCTTCCGTAACGTCATACCACCTTATATTTTACATTTAAATCACCATTCTACATACTATTTAAATTTAGATTATCATAAATCACATTAATTTACTTAATCTAATGTTATCTAGCTATTTTACATGTTATCTTTTTATTATTATCATATTAAATTTTCGCAGCAATGCGCGGGGTTTCACTAGTATAACAGAAGCTTGCACAGAAAAAAAAAGTGATTACCTGCAGGCGAATGGCTATTACCTCCACATTAAAAAAAATGGAATCCTGATAGGTTAGAACATGTGCTGGTGTGGCTCCAGTGATGTTTTTGTCTATGTGCAGAAGGAACGGGCTAATCTCTCGTCATACCGATCGGCCGGTCAATGGTCAATTTTCATTTGCTCCCAGCGTTGCGCCTTCCTCCATCCCTGGTCAAAGTCAAACCCTTGTGATCATCTCTCTATCTCTTTCTCAAATTTCAAACAGGGTTTTGCCCAATGAGCAAGCAATGTACACCCTGATCAATCTCCCGGGAAACTATTATAAATTCTCTAGGGGGCATCCCTATTTCTTGCATGTCATCTAAATGATTATAAAAAGATTTAAAAAAATTAATAAAATAGATTAATATGTGATAAATCTCTCCACAAGCATGTAGGGTCAAATTTAACCTCTACAAGTTACAACAATAAATAAATAAATTTGACTGTGAAAATACGTTAACTAGCTATAGTTTTTCTTTTCTTTTTTTAACTTATAGAAATTGAATTTTAACTTCCATATTTGTGGAGTAATCTATCTCATATTAATCTATTTGGTTAATTTTTTTCATTTTTTTCGTAACCATTTGAACGATACATAAATAATGATGGAATGTTCCTTCAAGAATTTAGAATCGCCTCCCTCAATCTCCCTTATTATGTGTTTTCTTTCAGATGTATGTGTATCTACTACATGCTCAAATACAGAGAACATACGTGCCTTCTAGACTTTTTATACTAGTTCAATCACTGTCATGTGTTAGTACATAGAAATACAGCATCATATGACTAGACCAAATGTAGTTTTTGAGTTTGATGTGACCGGTTACCTGAAGTGTCTGGATTAGGGAAATTCCTTCGCATGGACCCTTCTGCGAAGCCTGCTGGATAGGCATTGTCTTTCGAGGTAGCTCTCATCCGGAGTCCGGAGTCCGGACCTGGAGGTGCCTTTCACTGCTCTGGCCGGCAAATCCTGCGTCAGCAAGCTACAATAAAATTGCAAATCTGACGTATATGATCATGACGAATGATTATCCATTTTCTTAAGCTTCCAAGCCATTTTCTAGCAAGGCGGTGTTTAGTTCCACGCTAAAATTGGAAGTTAGAAGAAAAATGTTGGAAGTTTATGTGTATAGAAAAGTTTTGATGTGATGAAAAAGTTGGAAGTTTGAAGAAAAAGTTAGGAACTAAACTCAGCCCAAGTATGCTGGGTAACCACAATAGCACTAGCATTGCCAAGTCTGTCACACACTATTTTTTACACCTATTTACCCTGAAGCTGTGCATTTTACTATCCACTTAACAGTTCGAGTACACACATACGGGAAGGCCAACTGCACAGGCATCAATACACTACGGCACATGGGGGCGTCAATTGTATGAGTTCATGCATAGCTGTTACTATCTCTAAGAAAATAGTGCCACTCAAACCCCGACAAGCACGGTTCGGCCAGTCAGCGAAACGAGTTCTTCTAGTAAGTGAAGCAGGTTTTAGTAGAGGTAAGTTCTAAGAAAAGTGACCGCAAACCTTGGTACGAGAACATGAATGTACCATAGCCCAGAAATTCAGGAGGTTTTGTAGTTCTCTAATACAAATTGCTTCTCTTCTTCTTGAGTTAAATGTCAGGTACTGCCTCTCAACTAAGAAGAGTTGACAACTTGACATGTTTATGTCCAAGGCATCACTTGAGAAATTACCTTGCTTCACCTGCTGGACATCAAGAGAGCAACTTAAAAACCTGTCAGCCATGTAATAACAATTCAACGACAGCTCATAATGGCATCATCTGTGGTTTAAATTTGTGTACCTGTGTCGTTTATCTTTACCTCTGAATACAAATAGACAAGCCCCCTTTCCTTTTGTGATTACATGACACACCTTTTAATTAATACTGGGGAGATTGGTAAGCAACATCAGCAATAATTTGAATTATTGATTTTTTAAGTAAATAATTGGAACAAAGATGAAAATTAAAACATGTAGGAAAACTACATTTCTTATTAACAAAACAGATAAAAAGCACACAAATTGGATCAAAGTATTAAACAACTCGAACCAAGGTGGTGGTCTGGTGGAGATGTACACTCCACCGAGTTAAAATTAGTTCTACCGAATACCTGGTATAGTCCTGCTTGTACACTTTCAGTACATTTTACTGAAATATCAGGAAGACTGATCAGTAATCCTCACAGAACATGAATCAGTTGTACTTATTTATTCAGAGTCCATTTAAACTGAGCAAAGAACCAACTAGTAATGTGCAACTAGTTGATTTATATAATAATAAGAGGCAACAATTTCCCTTGTGAACACAACTGAATCGTCTCAGTTTAACTAAGCCTGTGGAGTCATACCTTTAGGAAATCACCACAAATGATGCAACCAAATCTGTACTATTTCATATGAACAGGAGAATAAAGTCAGCATGGCATATTTAATTAACTGATTTCTTCAATAATGAGGTACCCACACGCGTAATTAATTAGATTTCTCTCTGAGCAAGTGTTTCAGTGATATAGTATTTTTGTCATCTAACCATAAAACTTAAAAAGTAACATATTTTCAGTGATTCCATCCAATCAATCCCGCTCAGTTCAAGCAAAATCACAGCATACATGACAAACACTTGTTTATTGCAAAAGGTCTCTTCTGAAAATAATTTATCAAGAAAGGTCAACAAACCAATGAAATGAAGATGCACATCGATCAAAAATGACTAGATCACCTGCTTCTTTTGATTTCGGTATCTTGATGGCTTGGCATCAAGAAAAAGCATGTGACTGGTGTCATTTTTTCTAATAAAAAAACAGTAGTCTATGGTAGTTAGTTGCCACGGTGGTATCAGGAGGAAACATGGTAAAAAGTTCTGCATTTCAGTCTTTCAGTTGAAAAGTGTTTTACAGCCCAGTGCACTCACTTCTTAAGAGCTGCCGATTTACCGCTTCAACAAGATTAACATTGTTGAAGGGTTGAATCATACAAAAAACAAGGATAAGCTTGGCTACTTTGTCATCCTAGTCACCTACTCCCTCTGTCCCAAAAATAGGCAACCTAGGAGGGGTCCCTCCTAGTACATCGAATTTGGACAACCCTCCTAGGTTGCCTTTTTTTGGGACGGATGGAGTAATTATTATAACGCTGCTCAGACATAAGAGCTGCAAGCGTATGCAGCTTGTGTAGTTGTGTCACAATTGTATCACGAATAAGCAAGTAGTCCAATCAATCTTATGTGGCCAATTAGCTTTTGCCCAGTGCATTACCTAATGTCTCGTATATTAGAAAAAAGGATCTTATCATCAACTACCATTGAAACAGCAAATAGCCAAGTTCGATTATACCAAACTCAAAGTTTCATAACGGACGTAGCTATTGAGCAGTTGAGTCCAGCAACCATTAAAAAGGCCATGCTAATTTAGTACTGTTAATGTCAATTTGTAGTTAAATGCGTCCAAGCAGCAGAGGAAATCAACCCGCCGCGACCCGCGAGGCACAAGTCAATGTCGCGACATGCCACCAACCTGAACAGCGCGATACTGCCGAGCATCACATCCAGATTTTATGCAGTCCAACGGACGAAATTGCAGAGATAAACGCGTGATTCTAGAGTGAAAGCGCAATACCTGAAAACGACACTGGAATTTGATCATTTGAACCGCTGGTCACACATCGATCCCCAGCCGGGCAATTCGACGAACACCGCAGGGGCATGAAGCTAGACACAGCGGTGTTCCGCGAGCGATCGTGATCGGCAACATCCACGTAGATGAGAAAACAAACCGAGAAAAAACGACCTTTTTTTATCAGAGAGAGGATCAAAGAGAGTCGAAAGGAGAAGAGAAAATTCGGAGATGCACGATCAGGCAGAGGAGCAGCGGCGTGCGGAAGAGATGAGAGACGAACAAATCCGCGGAGAAGTTGACGCCAACTGCCGAAGAAGGGCGATGCGGCCCAGGAGCCTATAAAAGCCCTCTCCGCTTGCCCAACCTGACTTCCACCGGGAGGAGTTGAATTCTGCGTCCCGCGGCTCGTCAAACTCGATTGGGCCTCGTCCTCGCTTGATCTGCTACTCCTGTCGCCCTGCGAGTTGTGGGCCCTCTCATAGCGTTGCAGGCCAAGCCGAACGTTTTGGTGGGCTCCGGTTTATAATGGGCCGTAATCACTTTTGGGCCTTCATCTGGCCTATTGGCATTTGACGTCAGATTCGGCCCTGTCGGTTGCCATGTGCTGCACAACAGCTCCATCAGTAGCTTACCTTAGCTGTACTCTTTTCGGTCTTCAGTCTTCTGGGAGAACGGCTCCAGGTCGTCAACACACTTCCGTGTTTCCGGAATAACACAATAGGTGTAAGCTTGTAAGAACAAAGTATATACTAATAATCAGCAGCTTAAGACGTACTCCTACTCAGTGCTGCTGCTGCCTGTACTCAAATGCCATTAGACTCAAAAAGTCCAAAAGTAAACCATCCCCTTTTCTTTAATTATACACACACCTTGTGGCTCGTGCTCCAAACAAAACGTGCTACTCCTGCTTTTCACTCATCGGCCCAACACGGACACAAAAAGGCAAAAACGACATGGCGCCACTCACCCACACGGCCGTCGATCAGTCCCACGGTCCGCCCCCCCCCCCCCCCCCCCCTACACACACACAGTCCACCACACGTGTCCCCTTCACTCACGCCCCTTTTCCCCTCCATGCGAAGCCGTGTCTCCTTCACACACGCACGGTCGCGGTCGTAGGTGAGCGGCCGCGCATGCCACGCCCCGCCCCGCCCTCGTGCCGAGCCGCGAGATTCCGCCGGGCGCACCGGCGCACGTACGACCAACTCCGTCTCCCGTGGTAACCTCGGGATGGGAATTACGGGCATGTTTGGATTGATGCCCTACCAAAATTTTGGTAGTATCAAATCTTGGTCAAAGTTTTTAATGTTTATTTGGATTGAAGCCAAAATTTAACTATAAGAGACAAGTTTATTGGCAAAGCCAAATTTATGGCATAGATAGAGTTTTAATAGAGGTGTTTGGTTTGCTACCCTACTAAAATTGGCCCTACCATTATTTCCTCGCAATCTCGCATCGCGCACACGCACGCGCCATGTGTTCGGCTCCGGCCGTTTCGCCGGCTCACGGCACCTAACCGCGCGCGCGCGGCCACCATCGATCGATCGCGACGTTGCGGATCGCGCGAGCCCCCGTGCCTGCGTTGCGTGCGGCTCGATCGATCGGCAGGTGCGTGGCATGCGGTACGTGTGGCTCTCCTGTGACCTCAAGCTCAACGGTTTGACTAATTTATGTACGGACGGATTTTTCCATCGATCTGCTTGAAAAAAGTTCTGGAATGCATGCATTGTACGTTAAGAGGGAGATTGTCAAGGATATAATCTGACGTGTGTTCTTGCTGTGGTGTTACGTGTTAACGTTCGTTGAGCTGAATATATGTATGCATGAAAACTGAATCGAGAGGACAGCAACGCGAAAATATTTGGGTTGTTGGTCGGGACAAAGACGTACACCAGCTGGATATCAGAGTATCCACGCACATCATTTCATATTTTCAATAGATACTAGCTCTTCGCTGATACGCACACAGTTTATTATTCAAGTTCATGGGGGCACAAGAATCAAACTGTCTGCAGCAACTGGCCTCATGCCGGTACGAACAAACACCATCCACCTCCCCATATACCGTGTGCCGAGAGATATCCTGACAGATCCGTCATGCCAGTACATTTGTTAATGGCTCTTTTGAGTTTTTAACTAGCCGTCTAGCCCTGCCAAACTCCTGCCAACTCGCATGTTTATGGTTAACTGCTGCGCTTAACCCCTACAAGTCCACTCAATCTGCTGGACGAAACACCACTATTCTATACGTAATCTCTACGCAGTTACGTAGAACTGAGCAGGGCGCACGCACGGACGCATGCCCACTAATTAATTCACTCATGTCTACTAGTAGTAACACTGTCAGCAGCTGCTGTTTGATCTGCTTGGTCGATGACCCAACCAATCACGCGGCGAAATTTGGCGTGCAGGCTGGCCACCCGTTTCACATTTTACACGGACACGTCACACTGCCCCCCCTGGCTCACTGGCTGTTTGCTTGTCCGTACCGGCTTCACATCGCGTGTTAATTAGCAGCTTAATTAAGCTAATCCCCGCCCAAGTCGCTCTCGCGAAAAGGCTTGATTCAAACCTACCTTCCTGCCTCGTTCCTCTCCCGTCTCCCCCGACACCCGCGCGCGAGAGCTATATATGCCCCAGTTTGCTTCGCTTGCTGCCACTTGACCAGCAGCAGCAGCGGCAGCGGCAGCATCAAGCAGAGTACAGCTCGCGAGCCAGGAGGCCGTACAGAATCGATCGCAATTCACACACGCACGTAAAGGAGATCGAAGATTCGAAGAGAGATGGAGGGTTGTGCGTCTTCGCCGGAGAGCTACGTGAGGATAGGGAGGAGGTGGCGGAGGCGGCGGCCGCCGGCGAGGGGGTTCCGGCTGTGCCCGAGGAACCGGTTCTCGGTGCGGCGGCTGCGGGCCAAGCTGCTCACGTTCCTCGGCCTCGTCGGCCGGTACGTGCGCCAGCTGCTGGCGGTGAGGCCGCCGCGGTCGTCGTCGTCGTCGTCGGCGGCGGCGGCTGGAGGCGGCTGCTCACGGAGCAGCAGCACGAGGTTCCTCGTCGTCGGCGGGAAGCATCACGTCGACGGCGGGCAGCGGCCAGTGCCGCCGTCGTTCATGCGGTCCAACTCGTTCTACGCGCAGGCGATCGCCGACTGCCTCGAGTTCATCAAGCGGAACTCCGTCCCGGTCGAGGACTACGCCAGCTCCAGCGGCAGGAGATCATCGGTAGACCTGACAACAATCTGATCAAAGTCTGGAATGGCTGCAATTTTTTTTTGGAACAAAGATACAGATTAGTTAAAAGGTTGTAAATGTGTGCTTCGAATGAAGTCTAAATTACGATGTGAAACTAGTTTTTGGATTGACGACACTCATGTCTTAATACACATGAGGATGTAATTAACAGGGTGTGAAATGTGAGCCGCATAATCTGATTTTTTTTGCCATGCTCATTGGTTCAAGATAGATATTAACACTTGTTTTCCAACTGCCATCTGTATTAGAGTAGACCTTAATTTTGTGTGAGAAAATTTTTCTTCCGCGAACGGCCGTCTAGCCGTCCAGGTCCATGGGATTTTATTCGATAGAAAAGGACGGGGCAAGAATAATACAACTGAATATTCAAATACGTGTTAACGTTTCAGACTGTTACAGATATACTTTCCATGCAGCGATTTCCTTCAAAAAAAAAAAAACTTTCCATGCAGCGTGCATGCTCTCTTTTTTTTTTAATGGTGCATGCCAATTTCTTTGTTCTGCCGTGTGAGTGTACTCCATTTTCTTCTGCTGAAAGTAAGTGTTGATGGAGAATCAGTTTGACGATATCTGTCTCTTTTTTTTGGCAAAAAAAATCAATGCATGCCCAAATGGATGGGGTTAATTTCTCACCAATTACAGAATGTCAGAAACATATAGCTAGTCTGGCCAAACAAATCTTTGCGTCTCACCTGTTACTGATTTTTCTTATCGGCTTAATTTGTTTATCACTAGCTGTTCTGTGGATAATGCTGGTTTATCTTTGTCAACTAGTTAGTGAAAGCACACGAGCAGCGGACAGACGGACACCGACACTGCTATCGATCAGGTTTTCCTTTGTCTGAAAATGCCACTTCATCATCCCGAAAGAACTGCATTTAAAATTTTAAATGATGTAGCGTAAATAAATGGTAAAAATGCTGAAGCTGAGACAAGGCTGGGTCATTAGCCAAAAGCCCACGGGTAGTAGTAGAAAAGCCCGTTGCTACAATTAGTATCGTGGATTTGGTCGAGAGAAAAATCTGCTGATGGGCCAGCGGCTAGTGTTGTTTATTCTGGTCCGTTTGAACGAAACGCTGCCTCTGAATATTTCTCTTGTTTACAGCAAAGGGATCGAAAGCGAGATTTGATCGGCTGCATGAACAAAAAGGATTAAAGCAGTGGGCAGTCGGCAGCATGTTCCTGTGCTCGTGTCTCTCCTGCCTGAATCCTGAAAAGCTCGACAGGTAATGCAGCAATGGAGGAGGACATCATCATCATCATTAGAACGACCAAATCCAAATAAACATGGCGCACGTACTGGCCATTATCTTAACGAAACTGCACGGAGAGTGGAAGTAGTGATGGGAAGTGAGTGATTCACTTTGGCTGTGTCACGCAGCGGAAGTTTCGATTGATCTGTTTGGGTTTCCATCCGAAAGACAAAAGAAGGAAACCACTATTTCTCGCCATCATCTGAATGAAGGCCCTTTTTTTGGCGGGCCTCATCTGAATGAAGCCGGTCGGAAGGAGCAAGATTGCAAATCCACGTATGTGCAAATCGCACCACGAATCCTAATACTCCTGCATGATTTGCTTGTGTCGTCACACCACAAACGCTATTTTTGAGCTTAATTTGTTAACATCGTTTGATCGCTATCGCTGGCGATTTGTGAATCTAGCGCGTGAATACGGTGCAGTCGAAAAGGTTGCCGTCAAGTGAGCGTAGCTCAGTTACTTAGGTTTCTTGTGATTGAAACAATCCGATCGAAGTTATAAAGTTGACACATCTACTCACTTTTACGATTAATTATTCTTTCAACGGTACACGATGTACCTGTTGATATAGTAATGTACTTGCAACGACTTTATCAAACTCAAGATATGTCAATCCAGATTCCCGAATGTGCTAATAGAGATAGGGTGTATGTTCATACGGAGATATGTTAGTTTAGTTTTTTAAGATGCTTATAGAAGTACGGCGCGTTCAAAAGTGTGGGTATGTGCGTATTGTGAGTGTCTACATTTGTTATATGTTTCTTAATAAAAAAATGCCATTTGTCAATTATTGCGGATTTTCTGCAACTTGTTGTCCAAAAGAAAAGAAAATAGTTTCGGTCAACAACTCAACATCCATCTGGGGTATGACTGACCGAGCGCGGTGGCCGTAGCTCGTCGCCTCCTACCTTCTCGTTCTGACGGTCTGACCAGTGCCGGGTAGGAAGCGTAATTTTGAGGACAGACTCCGACCCGCGCCGCCGCCGCAGCCAAGCCATGGAGGGATCCGCCGGGGCGCCGCTCCGCACGCGCGTGTGCATCATCGGGAGCGGGCCGTCGGCGCACACGGCGGCGATCTACGCCGCCCGCGCGGAGCTTAAGCCCGTGCTCTTCGAGGGCTGGCTCGCCAACGACATCGCGGCGGGGGGCCAGCTCACCACCACCACCGACGTCGAGAACTTCCCGGGGTTCCCCGAGGGGATCCTCGGCGGCGAGCTCATGGACCGGTGCCGCGCCCAGTCGCTCCGGTTCGGCACCAGCATCATCTCCGAGACCGTCACCGCGGTCGACTTCTCCGCCCGCCCCTTCCGCGTCGCCTCCGACTCCACCACCGTGCTCGCCGACGCCGTCGTCGTCGCGACCGGCGCCGTCGCCCGGCGACTCCACTTCGCCGGCTCCGACGCCTACTGGAACCGCGGCATCTCCGCCTGCGCCGTCTGCGACGGGGCCGCCCCAATCTTCAGGAACAAACCCATCGCCGTCATCGGCGGCGGCGACTCCGCCATGGAGGAGTCCAACTTCCTCACCAAGTACGGCTCCCATGTGTACATCATCCACCGCCGCAACACCTTCCGCGCCTCCAAGATCATGCAGGCCAGGGCGTTGTCCAACCCCAAGATCCAGGTCTTCTGGGACTCTGAGGTCGTCGAGGCCTACGGCGGTGAGGGTGGAGGTCCATTGGCTGGTGTCAAGGTGAAGAACTTGGCTACTGGGAAGATCTCCGACCTTCAGGTGTCCGGGCTCTTCTTCGCCATCGGACATGAACCGGCGACCAAGTTTCTTGGTGGGCAGCTTGAGCTGGATGCTGATGGGTATGTGGCAACCAAGCCAGGCTCCACGCACACCAGTGTGAAGGGGGTCTTTGCTGCTGGAGATGTGCAGGACAAGAAGTATCGCCAGGCCATTACTGCCGCTGGATCAGGTTTGTGAATCGATGATTTTTCAGACCTGTGATTAATTTTTTTATGCACTTTCTTAGAGATCAGTTGCTTCATGGGTTGCTATTTGCTAGTGCGAATTGCAATAGAAATTGTTCATATTCAATTGTTCAGGGCTTGAGCATGTAGTGAGCGAATGATGATGGTCAAAAGTAGAACCTTTTTCAGCTATCATAGAGTTAACGTGTTTGAGTTTCTGAAATAAGTGGTTTTCATTATGTATCAGCATAGTTGATTAGATGTACTAACTACCTTTTGGGCATGTTGAATGCGTGCTCTGTTTTCAAGCTAGGTTTAAGTGTATTAGTCTTAAGAAAAGTTAGGTGTATTTGAGGCCGGTTAATGCTTCCAAAGTACCATGTAGGTTCATATGTTTAAGATTGTCTTTAGTTTGACTAATAAGTAGCTGGTAGTTAATCATGAAATTTGTTGAACTGGGATAAAGTGACTTTCAAGCTATTCTGGGATTTTCATAGTTAAGGCATTCCAAATACTGTTAGGAATAAAAAAGGTGCTACTCTCCATTTAGTATAGAAGAGTGCTTTTCAATTTCTACACTTCAAACTATGGATAGTATTCTTGCCAAAAGAAAAAGAATGGTCAGTACATCATTCTGTCACTCCTGTGATGTGAGTTAACTTTGTTAAGTGTTTGCATGCTGATTGATGGTTGCAGCAAGTATTTTTACTATAGTGCAAGTTACATTTTCATGTGGTTGCAAAGCACATGCAAGATGCTCCATGCTCAAACTTCAATAATTGGTCTAGATAATGTTTTGCCATTCTCCCTTCTTGATCCTGTCAGAGATGGAGTTTGAGCTTATTATTGCATAAAAGAATGAATTGGAATAAACAGAGACTGGGTTCACTTTCCCTGTGTGCTGTAAACATGTGCTTCCGATGGGCATAAACAAAGTAAACTAATATGTTACCAAGTATGGTCTTGCATAGAAATAATCCAAATTGACCTTTTTGATGGACAACATAGGGGAGGAATAAACAGAGACTGGGTTCACTTTCCCTGCGTGCTATATAAACATGAGTTCCAGATGGTCATAGACGAAGTAATAATGTTACCAAGTATGGTCTTGGTCAGAAACAATCCGCATTGGCCTTTTTGATGGACACAGATGTAGTGGACTGATTTTAATCTTGTCTTGATTGTTTAGCAAAATTAGGAACTAGGGAATAAGGCCAGTACTTTTGGTGTAGAATGGAAGTAGTATGCCATTGCTATATACTTCAGAAAGAACATTGTTACCTGTTGTTTCAAAGGAACAAGTCTGATGATAAGATTCATCTTAGAAGCAGTTCATACAGAGTTTTTTCCTTTGTGGTTTTCATGTTGGTTGATGCATGGTCAGTATGGTTAGTACATGATGAAGTCTATTATTATTACTATTATTTTGTGCTAGCTTGTTTCAGGAGTGTGATATCACTTCAAAAAAAGAAACAAATTGTCTATATGCATGACCCTGTCGACAAGATCAATTCTAACTCATCATTGATGGCTACTGCTGAGCATAAATTTTTTGTGGCAGACTTCTAACTCATCATTGTATCCAGGGTGCATGGCTGCTTTGGACGCGGAGCACTATCTGCAGGAGGTCGGTGCACAGGAGGGCAAGGCCGATTGACTATCTCAGGAGGAAGCGACCACCAGCGTTTCAAGAAGTCCAACGTTGTCGCTGCTGAAAGCTACACTCTGAACGTTTATGCCATGGGCTGTTCTGACTTCTGAATGCTTCTACCGGATTTTCCTGCCCCTTATTAGCGTCGTATTATTTGATGTGCTGGAGATTTATCTGTATTCACGCTGAAGACGACGTATTGCTTGCGGGTATCCGCATTTTCTGCATTTGCTTATGATTGAGTTATTGTGACATTTGGCGTTTTTAGTACCAAACTAGCAAGAAATTGTGTATTCTGAAGACCATTCCGATCAATGCTACTGATATGGTGGATATCACTATTGTTTTCCTTTTCCTGGAAAGAGGAGTAATTGGAAGTTCACTAGCAGGTTGCTAACCCTGAGAGAATACAGGGACATGTATGTAGCGGTGTACACCTACTTGCCCAGCCAGCCTATGTTAGGCAGGGCGCCCAGCCCAGATCATATCGCGGCCATCTATGTTATTGCCGGGCTATGTGAAGTCTCAGCAGTGACAACGAGAACTTTATCTGTTACTACTAGGTTAAAGCCACGTACTTATTCTTTACGTGTTTTGGTGAGGCGTACAGCACCTGCAACGTTAACTCTGCGACATATATTGATGCCATGTGGTGTTTGCGACGTACTTCCTCTGTTTTATATATATATTATAAGACTTTTTAGCATTGTCCATATTCATATAGATATTAATGAATATATATATATATATATATATGTATGTATGTGTGTGTGTGTCTTATATTTATAAACTTATAAGACTTTCTAGCATTGTCCATATTCATATAGATGTTAATGAATCTATATATATATGTGTGTGTGTGTCTTAGATTTATAAACATTTATATGAATATGAGTAATGCTAAAAAATATGAAACGGAGGGATTATATTGATGCTACGTGGTGTTTGCTCACAACATAGCACGCACGAGAGGCATACTGGCATAGCTCCACGTCTTGGCACGGCAAGCACCGCGGACCGCGGTACGACGACCACGGCTGCAGCTGGCCGCTGCACCCCGCGCCGACATGCTTTGCAGTCGAGGCATCTGCGGCCACCGCCACGGCATGTTGCCGCCGCGCGGAAGCCGGCGCGGCGCAACGTACCATGGTGTGTCTCTCCTGGCTGCAGCTGTACAAATCTCTCCTTCCCTTTCTCCTCCCACCCTCCTCTCATTGCCGGCAATGGGGCTCCTCCGTGTCGATGCAACGTGCGAGGAATCGGCACCTAGATCACCAGTTGCAAAGCAATCGGCAAACTCGCGTTCGGCCAGACATGGAGAGGATGCAGTCGATCTCAGCGTTCACGGCATTCTTCAGATGCATCTAGCTCCCCTTTGTTACGGGGGATTTTGACCGAGAGTAAACGGTCATTTCGCGGTTGGCTATTAATAGAAAACTGACGCCGATGACATTTCTTTAGGCAAGATGGATTATACAATGGTATTTTTTAGACGCTCGCCGATAACATTTCTTAGCTTAAAAAAGAAGAATGAAAAAAATGGTAACTTAGTACGCGGCTTTGAGCCATTAATACAACAGTTTTGCATAGTGATTAGCCCTTAATACAGTTGGGAAATGGATCGTAGAAAGCGAATGTGTCCCCAGAGCAATTCTGTTCCTCAGTGCCTGTCTCTCTTTCTTGGTCGACGGGTACCTCAAGGGCCTTGGATTCTTGCCCTTGCACTTTTCACACGCCATCCTCTTATACAGGAATATATCCTCAAGGTTCACCACTGCATCCATGACAAGTCTGATATACCTAATCAAGTTTTCGTCGTTCGACTGAAAGCCAAACATGACTAACGTTGACAGGCTGTGGTTCTTGAAATCTGACGCAGACGCATTCCAATCCACGTTCTTATTCTCGCTGTATGAGTAGGCTTTCCTCCTCTCATCATCCGTCTCTCATCATACCTGAAGGCCACAAAACATATCTCAGAAATTGCAGTCAATGAAAAATGTAAAAGGCTTAGCAGATAATCAAGCATCAGCTGCAAGGAGGGTGCAGCCTCAAGAAAGAACAATGTCCACGAAGGATCATACCCTTCAGGAAGATCAACTAAATTCACAACCCTTAGTTTGTGGAATGCAGATGCAAGTGCTTTTGGGCCTTCTGGTTGAACCCAAATCTGCAACAAGAAAAAGAACACATGACATGTTACAAACATACAAGTAAAGCCATCAGAGCAGAAGAATAATCCTTTTTAGATGGAACTATAAGAATAACATTGATATACCTTTTCACTATTAAAACCTAAAGTCAGATCTCTTATAGAGATATTGCTCAGAAATTTGCTCAACTTCACCGCATTGTGCCAACTAAGACCAACATTGGTGAGGGTTACAGACTCCAGTAATGGAACATGGCCAAAAGAAAGTGGATCTTGGAAAGCTATCCAACCACCAAAGATCATCCGTGTGAGTTTTGGGAGCGAACTAAGTTTGATTATTCCAAAACGGCAATTAATAATACTAAGTTCACTGAGTTGCAAGTGTTCAACTTCCAAAAAAGTGGAAATTCCTGAGCTGCAGTTATACAAACGTAAATAGTGTAATCGCTTGCAAGTGTTGAGGACATCAATGATTTCTGGTTCACCAAATCTCAAATTCTCAAGTTGGAGTCCTGTGAGACCTCCGAATGTATTTGGACAATAACTGAAGAACAACGCAAAACGTCTCCCATAGACGATGAAATCATCGTCAATGCACTGATTGTCATCTTTCTCTGTCAAAATTGTAAATTCAATCATCTCAACTTTTTGGGTTGCCATAACGTGGCCAACAGTGTGTCCAGTGGATATGCAGTCATCGTCTCTCAAGTAGAATCTCATGGACAGGAGGCTGATAGTGTGCTCATTTGACTTCCTGCATGCCAATATGCTCTTCGTTGCCTTAACCACTGTTGCATTGATCCGACCTAGTTCATCATCAGAGAAGCTGGTCATGCTCTTGGGATCAAAGTCAGAAACATCTACTGTAAGATGTGATATCATAGTGGGGAGTGGCCTCCAACGCTTTGAGAGGAGGCTTGTTCTTGCAGCATCTCGGACATTGAGTCCATCAAGGATGGCTAGCAAAATATCATCTGGCAACTGGCTAATCCTGTCTTGTAGGTCAGCATTCTGCATTTGGTGCGAAAACATTAAGCAAACTTAAAGATGAAATCTGAAATACCGACCACAGTCAGAAGGGAACTATATGACCGCAGAAAACTTCAAAGGAAAAGTTGGAGGATTCATGGACGGGGGACGGGGAAGAATGACGTGGATTTACAAAATAAAACGCTTACGGAAGTAATGTGGTCTTGCTTGATGGTTGGCGTAGTTTCAATGGACGCTAACACGCTTAGAGATTCCCTCCCTTGTTAGCCATTGCAGATTGATGATAAACCGAATAAAACAGGTCACCTGACCTGAAAAACGACACGTTTCATTGATTGAAATTGGATTGTGTCTTTCCGTATTCAAAACGAAATTAAGTAAATACTATACTTTGTCAATTTAGGTGGGAAAACCGGAGGTATGTGATTCCAAATAGTAGATCGCTCAGGAGGCCTCAATCAGCAATTCAGTATATACAGAAAAAAAAAGAGATGCTTACCGCCGACGAGACGCAGCAATTAGGTAAAGAGGTCTTTTACGGTGTTTGGGAGGTACTAGAGGTACCTCCTTAATCAATTGATATCCACCGTTAATTCACAAAGGGTAATTTAGGAACAAAAATTATTATTAACAAGGGTAGCTTAGTAAGTGACCAATCACCAAGTCTCCATCCACTGCCTAGCGTTCACGATTTCCTTTCCACGATTTCAGTGTTCAACCCTAATCAATTCCAATCCCAATTGAACGAGCTCGGAGGCAACGAGTAAGGGCTGCGCGCGCGACGGCGGCAACCGGCTGGCGCGAGCAGTGGCTATGACCAGCAGGTGTGACGGGCGCGTGGGACGGCGGTGATGACGACCGGCTGCGGCTGCATACATCAGCTGCAATGGGCGGGCGCAACGAGCGCGTGCGGCGGCGGAGACGGCGACCGACTGCCGTGTTAGTTTGCTATGACCGGAGAGCGCACACGGCAGTAGCGACCTCAGCGCGTGTGCAGCAGCTGAGACCAGTGGGCGCATGCGGCCTTGGTGAGCGGCGGGCGCGTACGGCGGTGACCAACAGGTGTGTAGATGTATAGATACATATCGGTAAAAGTATTACATAGTTTAACTATAGGAAGAAGCACAACGTTCTTCCTCCTCTGCTGCATGAATGCAGCTTGTCTTGAAAGGGATAGTAGGATACAAATCTAAAAGTAAGACAATTTTGTCCTTACCGGTACAAATCAATTAGTAAACTCAATTACCATTTTAACCTTCCGCCTTCCATACTTGGCCCACCCTTTTAATACCTTTCTCCTAATACCTTCTCTCTTAGAGCGTTAGATCATTAGAGATCAACGATCCTAATTAATTCCAAGCACAGAAGAATGTCTAATAAAAGAGAGTGAAAAAAAAACAAGCGCCGGATATGTTAGATTGTTCTTAAACGAATCTACCTTGCTTCGATTCTACTGAATCAAATCGATAATGTCGAAATTTGGGTTGGAGACTGTTACTCGGTACTAGCAGAGGTAGAGGGACAGATGGCCTGATTTAGCTTGGAGAGGCGGTCGGCGACCAGGTACAAAGGCCCCGATTTAGCTTAGAGAGGGAAGGAGGGAAGGTGGCGGACTAGCGGCGGCGAGTAGCGGCCGTCGGCGGCCGGAGAGACTGACGGGGGGCAAGACGATCGTTCTGGCACACTCACATCTAAACAAATTTATGAGGCAAAATTTCCTGCAGGTATTACCTCGCCAAATTGGAAGTTCACCTAGAGATGCAGAGCACCGTTGAAGGTAAAATTGACTGTCCACAATGAAAAATCTCTTGAAGAAGAAGATTGTTCAGTCAGCGTCTTGCGTGATCTGCAACAGTGGCGACGAGACGGCAAACCATTTGTGCTTCACTTGCCCTTTTGTGGTCAGTTTCTGGACAAATATTGGAGTGCAACCCTCAATCCAAGACCTTCAGTTCTTCTACCGGCTAAGTCACACGCAGCTTCTGCCGGCAAAGCACTGCCATGTCTTCTACCTCCTCCGCTTTTGGGTGCTATGGAATCATAGGCATGATGTGGTTTTCAGGGGGCAACAACCTTCTTTAGCTGCATGCTTTCAACGAGGGATAAGCGAGGAAGGTTTTTGGGGTCAAACACTAGCGGTGCAAAATAGATCCGTAATAGATGATTGGAAACAAATTTTCTCTTCCTGTCTACAAACTCTAAATCTATTGTAACAAAACTATTTTTCTCCCTTTTATGCAATGACAATTCAGGTGGGGAAGCTCTCCCCCCTGATGAGTTAGTAAAAAAAAAAAAAAACCTCAGCCCTAAAGTTGGTAAAGCAATGAAGCCCTCTACCATTCACCCCATGGGCGATGGGCACAAAATCTGTTGTCCCTATTCTGGACCGGTTTCTGCTCATTTTTTTATTTTTATATTTGTTGAAATATTTAAAAAATGAATTTCTGTTTTAAAAATTTACAAATTTAGAGGTCTCACGTCCTCTAGAAAGGCTTTTTTTCCCCTTCCAGAGAGATCTAAATGTAATTTATTTTATTTGTATCCAATTTTTTTTCACTGGTTTTAATTGTTTTATTTAAGAAATACTAATGCTTATTCGATACTCTAAATGATTTGAAATGAAAAAGTAATACATTACAAAGTTGTAGATCTCAATGATATCAATAACTCTTATATAAAGTTTATTTTTATCTAAAGTGATATCATAGTATTTGTTTGTAGCACTATTTTTAAGTTATTTGCGTCACCACGCCACAACTAATCTAAATTATAGCAATTTTACGCATTAACCAAACATCCCCTTTACCGTACCATGCAAAGCACGCCGCACTGCACTGTCATAAAACAAGACAACAGCAACATTAGCAAAGAAGAAGGGAAGGTAGTACCAACTTACCGGGTTGACGATCGACGTCCATGGGAAGAAGCGAAGGAGCCGACGAACTGGAGGCAGGCCGCACGTTTAAGAATATAAGATGCTAACTTAAATCACTCAAAATTGGACCCTCTGTGCAAAACTGCTGCAGAGAAAAGCAGGCACTGTACTGTATATTTTACATCCGGGCTGACCGAACAGGACAGGGATTAGGTAAAAAAATTTTTTGCCGAAACATACACGTACTCGATCGGATAGGAGTTCCGACTCCAAAATCTAAACAAAATTGGTAGTTCCTTCTAGTAGTGCCTTGCCTAGTTTACAGATGCTTTACTACGTTGTTATTAGTAGATTTAGTACAATCTTAATGGATGGCTCTGTCTCTCTCCCCCTGTGCATGCACGCGCGCTTTTTTTTTGAGACAAAACACCAGGACATGTTTGCGCCTGAGAAACCCTGTGGACATTTCACGAACCAAACGACCTATGCAGCCTAGCCAGCCTAGGAAAATGTTCATTTGAGCTCCTTGATTTTATTGTCAAGTTTCAAAACCATTCCTGAGCCGGAATACAAGATATAACGCATTCTTAATTATACAAAATCGGATCACATTGGATCTCAAAACAGTATTGCTTTCGATATCGTCCCTATACCCACACCCGTGCGGGTAACGGGTACCCATACCCATATAATTGACTTATACCATTTATAGTTTTGTTCTGTAATTAGCTATTTTTGAACCGTAACCCATCAATAATTCTTCTGGCAACAATGCTATTAACATTAGCGTTCAAAGTCGAGTAAAAAAATTCTACAACCATATTACATAATCAAAAAATCAAATAATATTTTCATATAACTAGAATAGAACAATGCTTAAGATAAGAAAGAAGTTTTATGTTACTCATGGTTTTAGGCTTAATCTACAGGTTTTTTCACTCTCGGGTTGGTAGGTACGGGTAGGTAAAGAATAGACCCATACCCACGTACCTAATAGGTAAGAGTTTTCGCCCGTCGGTAGATTCATGGATATAAGAGTTAGAATATAATTAGCTTCTAATAGAGTAAAAACCCGTCAGGTATCGGGTCATAGCTCCTTATTGCCATCTCTAGAGTCTAGACATGTATGTAACGGTGTACACCTGCTTGCCGGGCTATCAGAGGCCTCTGCATGGACATCTTCTCTTCACCTTCACGGCCCAACAACCTGTGCGGCCCAGCCAGCCTATGTTACAGGGCTCGCAGGCTGGGCACGCTCAGCCCAGATCATATTGCGGCCTCTACTGGCTTTAGCCCTTGGCCACCGGACACCGGTGCCCCCTACAAAATCTAACCGACCGGCTTTCTGCGTGATTGCGCAGCGCCGGCCGGCGGCCGCCCACCGTACCACTATACGAGGCATCCCGTGCGAGTGTGCGACGCATCTCGTCGCGGTAGCGGCAAGCTGCACGGCGCCACGGCGGAAGGCCCGGCGTACGTTCTGGGGGAGGGAGTTTCCGTACCTGCGCCCGCAGCGTACGCCGGATCATCTGGGCGGGCAGCAGTACACGCGGTAAGTTTCCTACTTTCCTCTTCCTCTTCTTCCCATCGTACGCCTGATCATCTGGGCCCGATAAATTTTGTGTGCTCACTGGGTAATGGCCGGGTGGCTAGGCTACCTGTACTTACGTGCGTTGATATAGCATTGCTGAAATTTTAGACCCTACGAAACGAACCTCACACTGGTGGAGAAAGGGGTTTTACTCCTGGTTGAGAACCCCCTATACAACCGGGACTACGAATCCCATCTTTAGTCCCGGGTGAAATATAGTCCCGGTTGGTGATGGTGGAAGCAGTCCCAGTTGATCCCTAGTTTTTTCTTTTTCTTTTTTGTTGTTTCTTTGCTTAAATTGATCTGCTCTCTATATATCCCCAAATCATCCACAAATCAAAGTAGCATCATAAATCTGGGAAGAAATACATCACATGTTGAAAAGAAATGCATTACAGATCACAAATACATTACATCACATCACAAAATCTCAAACAAAAAATACATCACAAATCCTAAAAGAAATACATCCCAGATCAGATCCAATATCACATACATCACAGATCAAATCCAATGAATCACAAATTCAAAAAAAAAAAATCCGGCAGCAGAGGAGAGGGCGCCGCCGGCCTCCCGGCCCCCGTCCTCTCGGCCTCCGCGCCAGCTCGGCCGCTATCTCGCCCGCCCGGCCGGCCGCCGCGCCCAGACGCCTGGCCGCCGCCGCTCCATAGAGGGGAAGGGGAGGAATGGGAGGGGAAGGTGATGAAGCGGAGAGGAAGGAATGGAGGAGATATTAAGAGAGGGGAGGAAATTGAGAGGAGACGCGCGGATAATATCGAGATGGCGCGCGGCTCGGGGGTACTCTTTGCTCCCGGTTGGTATAAACAACCGGGACTAAAGATACCGGGAGTAAAAATAATCGGGGTCTGTCTTGAACCCGACAACTTCTTGAACCGGGACAAAAATTAATCTTTAGTCCCGGTTGGTAACTTCTTGAACCGGGACTAAAGATCTTTAGTCCCGGTTGGTGTTATCAATTCTAACTAAAGATCAAAAAGTACACCTCAACTTTTAAACCGGGACTAAAGATACTTTTTAGTCCCGGTTTTTATTAGAACCGGGACTATTGTGGAATTTGGCCGACTGAGTAAAGATGGTTTCTCCACCAGAGTCACGTCTGGCTCACATTACCTAGTGAGTGCACAAAATTTCTTGTTTTGTTAGTTTTCTAGGAAATGATTTTTTTTTAAAAAAAAAACAATGTCCATGTTACAGTTGGGAGCTAGCTAACTTAGCTGGAAGCTAGGTTGCACCGAGTGTCACGCTAAGATCTACTTCACCTTCAATTTATTTCCTCCCCTATTCCTATTATGCCTCCTCCATAACAACTTTATCCATCCAACTCCACTCATCTTGTCATCGCATATAAAGATAAAGAAAAATTGTATTGGTTTATCTGTGCATGTATTAGAACCGCATGATGCTAACAAATATATATCTCTATATACCTAATAAAAAAATGAGTGAATTGCATGTTGGGCTAGGTTTTCTTACATAAGTTTCACAATGGACCAGGTATGAGTATATATTTTCACTTAGGACTAGGTATTATTACCAAAACTTTCAATTTGGACTAGAGGGGCACATGCCATTGTCTCAATCTCCTCTCTCCTCCTCCAGACTCTCCATCCCCCTAGCTTGTGGCTGCTAAGGCTAAGCTTAAATCAGTTCGATGTATATGCTGGAAAGGATAGGTGAAGTGGAGGTAAAGCCGTAAAGCTTGTTCAACAAGCTTGATTTCTGCCCTTGCAGCCGTGATGTGCTCGAGCTCAATGAATTACAGGGTAGGGATTTGCGGAGAGAACTCGAAATGGACCTGGTAGAGAAATCAAGCAAGAAAACGATTGGAGGCAGCGAAAAAGGAATTTTATTGGCACCTTGATTTTCACTGCCTTCATCGTCATTTGCCACCAAGAGTCAAGAGCTTTTTACCTTGTCTTGCTTCCTCTACCCAAGCACCGAGCAGACAAATGGCAGCTAGTTTGCCAAGCCCTGCTGCTACTATGCTCCATGAGCAAACTGAAGCTTGGGTGACCCCATACACACGCACACTGCAATGGATAGACCGGAGTTTGAAGACATGGTGAAAGAGATGGAGAGGGTGGTCCAAAGTGCAACAAAAGGAAATATTAGCTAGTCCACAGTGAAAACATAGGATAAGGGGTGATCTAAAGTGAAAGTTTGGTAAGAAATGGTGACCCAATATGTAATTCACTTTAAAAAAATACATAATAAAAAATACATAAGGCTAATAGAAAGATACATAAGGCTTCTCGGTATTTTTCCGTACGTATTATTTCGCCGATCCCCCCTTTTTTTTCATCCGCTTTTTTCATCGCAGTTTTCTCTTCACATGTTTTTTTTGGCCATTTTTTCAGGGTTTTTTTCATCCACTTTTTTTTTTACATCGCGGTCTTTTTGGCACGCTTTTTTTTCATCCCAATTTTTTTACATTACGTTTTTCGCACGCGGTAAGGATTCGTTTTTTTATCAACTAGGTTTTCTTCTGTCGTCAGGCTGAATCCTAGCTCAGCCGCTACGTCGATCTGTCCCTCCATGCGTTTCCTCCTCTAATTGATTGCAAAAATTGATTCCCCACAACTCCCTCATCATTTTCCCCTTGATTTCTCCTTAAAATTCGTCTTTAATTCACCGGATTTAATCTCAATTACTATTTTTATTCCGAGTTTTGTGGATTGCTCCAATTTTGATAAAAAGGAAAAGAGGAGATCGAGTGGATAAAAACCCTTAACTAACCCATCGTGAAAGATTCGACCGAATTTGATGGGAGGATCGGCTCCGGTATCGTACAGGCACTTCCGGAGGTTGAAGACGGTAGGGCTGAAAAGGAAGAAAATAATAGGCTTTCGGTCCAAAACCAAACAAGGAGTATAATGTATAGGCGATAAAAAACTTAGAAGATAAGTCCCCCCCCCCCCTATAGTCTTATTCTGGATCTGCCCCTGCTACTAAGTTCCTTTAATTTCTTTCAAATTTAATGTACCATAATATAGAGAACAACATGTATATATAGGACCAAATTAGGAAAACTTGGCAATCTGATGCTTGACTCCAATGTGATTTGACAAAGGCCTTCTTGACGAAAGAAGTCATAAGAGGTGCATCATCAGGTAGAAAATCGAGCAAGATCTTAGTCTTACATTATTGTCAATGTACCGGGAACAAATAACATAGAAATGTTAACATAACTCTATATAAATTAACGGGATCAAATCAGGTGAAACAGTACATTATTTAGTATGATCATCTCTTTAAAACATAAGCTGATTAATGCCATGTAAATTAAAAATTAATCCACATGATTATCACTACCACCCATTACCAAGCAAATAAACGGCCGCCATTATGGTGAACAAACAATAATATATAGTGGTTTTTTAACCACCAAGTTAAGTATTTCATTCATCACAAAAATATTCTGTTTAAGGCAAAGTTGCAAGGTACAGTTATCATTCATAAGATAAATGTAGGTTGAACTATTGCCAACTGCATATTTTAATCCTGTTTTTGCATGCTTTGCATCGATATTTTATGTTTAATCTGAATACTATGCCTCTGGACAATAGCAAATACAGTTTGCTCGCTTGCTGCAAGATTTAGTTGTAGATGACACAACATCCAATGCCACTCAATGGAATTCCACAAGATTTAGTTGTAGTCTTGTAGATGACAGCACCCAACTAGAGACAAGGTGCATGTTAATATATATGCACTGTTATTAGCACTTAGTACTATTAGACGGTTAGACCTCGTCTTAAGTTTTCCTTTCGCAACTTGCATTTCATTAACAATATATCCAATTAGAGACCAAATCATGTCTACTATAACTCGCATATAGTACTAGCTAGCTAGTAACATTGATAGATATAGCTAGTAATGCCAACAAGCTAGTGCTATGCATGCATGGGTGAAAAAACTTAATTAACACTTGTTCTGGTTTGGATTACTCCAGCTAATTTAATTCAGCAAATATACTACTTCATAATTTAAACAGTTGGTTTGGAAAGGTGGCTGAACACATCGACATCTGAAACTAAAGTTTACTGAACAAATGGACATAATGGTGCTCCAAATAAAGGGGGGAGAGATACTATGACAGTATGGCACTAGCTTAGTATCCCGGATTTGGAGAGGCTTGACCACCAGATATTGGTGTGGGGATGCTCTGGCATCTGATCTCCAGGACTCCGAGAGGACAAAGGTTGCAAAGCTCTGAGCAAGTTCCAAAGCTCTGGGCCTTCTCTCTCCCCCCACAAATTATGCGAAAGTGTGAAACGTCCCTCTCCTCTTTATTTCCCATTAAGGGACCGAGCCCCTATTTCCAGATTTGTACTTCGAGAATGCAAGATGCATGATAGTACAACTACTATAGCAGATGGTGAGAATCTTGCAGCTAGTGTCAATTTTGGGCTTGGCATCTCATGGCCAGCAGCTTTCCAGATTGCAGCTCTGCCTGCTGGTTAAACGGAACCTCACTGCCACTGCCTTGCTACAGCTCTGCCTTGCTACAGCTTTGCCTGCTGGTTAAACGGAACCTAACCTAGACAAAGTCTTAAGTATTGCTCTACATATATACAGTATTCAATCACACATATAATTCCAAGCAATGAAACGCCAAAAACATGACTGAAGATGTCAGAGATTCAGAGACCATTATAAAAGCTGCAGGTGAAACAAAAAGAGGGACGGCAGAAGGCTCCTGCCTCCTGGTGGCTGGTTCCTTCTGGACCTATATACTGAATGCCAAAACTAAGTACAGTACAGTATAGTAGGAGTAGCAGTACAAGAACGCCAAAATTAAGCACGGGATAGTACAGTACTTGATCGTATACTATCCTGAATTTGTTGAGAGCAAACTTCAAACTAGGAGTATACTACTACTCCTACTTTCTTGCAAAAAAAAAAATGGTGTTCAAAATGCATGCTTCAGATCGACCTAGCTTAGCTAGGGTTCGAAATTTTGACCAGGTCGAGAACCATTCAATATCACCATCTGGTTCCAAAACAAAAAATAAAAAATAAAAAATAATATTCAACGCCACCAAGTCGTGAGCTTGAATTCAGACCTGTGAAAGTGACCATAAGACAGTTCTTGTGTTGCACATGTTTCAGAGGTTGAAAAAAAAAAGGGAACAAGAGTTTTTCAGAAACATGGTTCTACCGATCGAAAGATACAAACTAGAATAGGATAGTACCATATTACAGAATGCAAAAGAGAAAAAAATGAAAAAAAAACACTTGGTAGAATTAAACACAAAACATTGGATAATCTCACTGACCTTTGGTTTATTCCGAGCTTGCTCTTGCAACTCTCCTCTAGCTTCTTCTTGCCCCCACAGATGTTAAAATATGTGTATATGATAACCCTCCTCATGAATATGAATTGAAATCATAATTTGCAACGCATGCATGATAGATGCATACGTATGTTGCACCCAGTACAAAGGCCTGTCGATCGTCCAATCAACAATCCAACATGCATGTCGCAATTTTGTACCATTAGCTTAGCTTGCATATCTGCATTGGATTGCTATGGCTTCTGCACTGCGCGATTCTTAATTTGGAGAATTTTTGAACTGGATGCTAAGACATGGGTCAGAACGGTGGCCTGACTCCGCCGGCGCCGGCGCCGCTCCAACCTCCGAAGTTGTCTCCGGGGAGCTGATAGCCTCCCACATTCCCGGCGAGGTTGTAGAGCGACATGCCACCGGCGCCGCCGGTGCCGTCGCCTCCTGTCACACCGGAGGACTGTGACGCCGCCGGTTGCTGCCCTGGGGGTCCAGCTGATTGTGCCACTTGATCTTGCGCTTCGCCTCCGGCGGCGGGCGCGGCGACCTCCTCTTCCTCGCCCTCCAGCGGCAGCCGCTCGTACACGGCGTTCGCGAATGAGGCCGCCATCAGGACGACGGGCCCCGCGGCGACCAGCGGGCCCACCACGCTGCCGCCGATCACCTGGCCCTGGCCGCCGGAGAGGAACACGGTGAGGCCGCTCGCGCCGGGGGGCGCGGGAGGCGGCAGGACCGTGCCCGTGAGGGACAGGATCTCGAACCGGCCCCGCAGCGTGGCCACCATGCTGCCCGGCGGCGACGCGCCCGGCTGCCGCAGCGCCACGTTGACGACGGCGCCGCCGCCGCTCAGCACGCACACGCCGCGCCCTCGGCGGCGGGCGTACTCGGCCACGCAGTCGACGACGTCGGCGCCGCCGGCGACCTCGAGCACGTGCGAGTGCAGCGCGTTCGGGCTGTCGCGCGTCACGATGATGGGCGGCTTCGGCTTGTTCTTGGACCCGGGCGGGCGCCCGCGCGGACGCCGCGTCGGCCCACCCGAGCCACTGCCGCCGGCGCTGCCGCTGCCACCCTCGACAGGCACCATGGCCGACGACGACGGCTGGTGGTCACCGCCGACGCCGCCGCTTCCACTCCCTCCCGCGTGATCTCCCTCCCCCACGGGGCTCTTGTCGGGTGACATCTTGGAGTGCTCCATCTTGACATGGGATGTCGGCGACAGCGGTGACAGCGGCGACGGCTGCTGCGGTCGGAGCAGATGGTGGAAGTACCGTGAGCTGCCGGCGCCGGCGCCGCCCCCGCCAGGGTCCATCCCGGCCATGGCCGTGTCATCTGGCCGCTCCCACCACTTCCCGGCCGCCAGCTTCACGGTTGATCGGTGCTCCTCTTCCCCTACAACTCACTTCCTCACCACCACCACACAGCTACAACCTGCCAAAGACACAGCGAGATTAAAGCCCCTTGTAAAGAAGCTCGGAGTAATTTGCATGGCACAGTAGTGCAGCCCAAACCCAAACAGCGAAGCAAAGCAAAGCAACCAAAGCGAAATGGGAGATCTTTTCATCAACAGCAAAGCTTTGGCCTTTGACTTGTCCACACATCTAGCAGCTAGCTCTAGCTAGCATAGCTAAGCTACCCAGCAATGATGAAGCTCTCAAAACGATCGATCGCTGTAGCTAGCATGTTCCTTACCTCCGCCGCACGCTTCTCCTCCTCCACGCACCGCTCGACACGTCGACACCCCGGCGGCGCGCGGCAGAAACCTCCCTCCGACGAACCTGCCCGGCCGATCGATCGATCGCCCAAGAAAAACCTCCCCGATCGAGCAGCAAGCGAAACGATCTCGACGAGAAGGTAAGGAGGCACGCGGTGGGATGGGGTGAGCGGGCGGCGCGGGGCCGAATTAAAGGAGAGGAGATGAAGCGAGGCGGAGGAGGGGTGAGCTCTTGGGGGGGACGGCAAGGGATGGGATGGCGCTGCCGATAAGGTCAGGGAGGTCCGCCTCTCTCTCTATCAATCTCTCTCACGATACAATGCCAATCCCACCCACACCAACTCCCCGGTTTTTACTAGCAGCTCGCCCGGGGAACGGAAAGGCCGGCCTGCCCCGCCCAGGCCAGGCCACCGCGCGCGCGCGCGCGTGGGGGGGCAACCCGAAGCAGAGAGGCCACGTACGCCAAAGCGAGCGAACGAGGCGCCCGCCGCGCCGTGGACTCGTTTGTCGCGTTCGTTGAACATAAAAAACGTGGAGTACGTCTCCCTCCCCTGTGCGCCCACGGGACGCGCCCGCGCACTGCTGCACGCGACGCGTTCGCCTACGACGTCGTGGTCGACGCGGGTCGTCGTGAAATTCGCGGGCGCGCCGTTGCTCTCGCGCGCAGGCGGCCGCCCAAATGCGTGCGCAGTAGCGGCAGCGCGGTGCATGTGCATGCACCGATCGATCGGTGCCAAGTCGAGGGTAGTGGTGCTGTCACGTAGGGTGTGCAGGGCTCGGTCAGTCACTGGACAGTAGGCAGACAAGCAAGCAAATCATTGGACCTACAAGGCGTGTTAAACAATTGGGTCGTCGCTTTTTACTGTACCGGTGATTTTTATACGCCGGGGCAAGCAATCCGCATAAGATAATACTACACGGGACCTGCATATGTATGCAACGTACGCTTCCTTCCTGCTACTACTTGAAAACCTACGAACCAGTCCTGATTTGTGAAGCTTTTTTATATATATAAAAAATCTGCCCGGTTTATATATGTAGTTTAATTATACTACTATATAGTATGGGGTTGCAGCTAGGACGCGTATAAAATAGGAGTAGCTAGGTTTCGCATGAAGTCTTTTTCATTCGATCATATCCCAGAATATTGGGTTCGTTTAGTACTAGTATAAGTTTTGGCCCCCAGTTGGAGCACTGTACGTACGTAATTGTCCAACGATTATATATGCGCTGTGTATCGCAAGCTTCTAGAGCTAGCCTTGATATGTTCCGTTAAACCAAACTGCATGTACTAGAGCCTGTTTAGGATAAGAAATCGGGCCGGATCAACTTACGTTTGGAAATATTTCAACATGGGTACAAGCAGCTGTTCACAAATCCAAGATTGGATAACTTTAGAAATGAAGTGGTTTCTCAACTAATCAAGGACGACTCGAGGTATTATCGGCTGCACCCAAATACTGGCATGTGGCATGCATGGATAGGTCCGGTTTGGTGAGAGGTCCCATTCAGGAACTGGAAATTAATCAAACGAGCTGGGAGAAAACTTGAGTTTTGCAATTTGTGACCAGGCTTTTCTCGGCGTGGAGAAGCCAAGATAACCTTGTCGCTTTGCGTATGCTCTCAAGTGTTTAATTAATTTTTAATAGCGGATTACGGGTCATTGTCATGTGACGCATGAGAGAGAGCAAACAAATTTGAATGACCACGGCCTGATTGGCTGGATCTCGAGACGCAGCGGTATTAGTTTAGTGCCGCGCAATCACGAACAGTGACTTAATGATCGTCGCCACAGATTAGCAGAGTGGAGACATGAATGGTGTATATGTCAATGAAAGCTACACGAGCATATAAAAAAGGGAGGAGCTAGCACGCAACAAAACAGGTTGAAATCCAAAGGCGAGTACGTCTTTCGGTCGGCCAGTTTTTTCCCCGTCTTTTACGTGCATGGGCCAGTACACATGTTGACTTTGGCACACCAATTAATTAACCATCTTTTTTTGACAGCGGCCGTATAGTAACATACTGGAGTAAGCATGTTACTAGTAATTTCTAAATTTTGATTCTAAACGCAGGTACCACAAACACGCGCTGGACACTCTAAGTTGAATCTCTTTTGTTCGGAGTAATTCTTAAAAGACAAGAGATCATGATATCTTGAGATCGTTTAACTGTTGACCAGCTAACTATTGATTGCATTACATGCACCTGGTGCAGAGACCTGGCCTAGCATGCATCATAATTTATTTTTTATTTTTAAAAAGCATTGCTGCACGGTGCACAGTGCCATGTCACGCGTGCATGCATGTCAGAACTTCTCGGCTGCTAGTTACAATAGCTATAGCATCAATTATATACGTATCAGTTTTGCCACTTTGCCCTAAATTAAAACAGCAACTGGTGCAGCCGTAATTAATTAACCATCTTCTTGAAAGTGATCGGTACCGTAACATATCATGTCTATTAACAAATGGATACCACTACTCATTTTTTTTAAGACATGACCATGATATCTCTAGCAGTTGTAGACTTGTAGTACTCCTTTTTGACAGTTTTTTTTTATTTTTAAGAACGAGTATATATAGCTGCATGCACTTAATTGGTGCAGACCTGGCACCATGAAATTAAAGAAAGCGCCGTGCACAGTGCCATGTCACGCGTGCATGTCAGCACTTCTAGCATCAATTAGATCCTACATTAAATAACCAATTGGTTACTGGATCGGAGCACATAGGTTAACTCGGTCATATGAGACTCCACAGTATATTTTTGAGTAAATTGCGCGTGTACCCTGAAAAGTTACTCAATCCCTTTCATACCACTAAAATTTATCCGATGCCTTCTATATCCCTGAAATTTCAACTGAATCCCTTCCATGCCCTTACAATTACATTTTCCTTCATTTCACTATTACATTTGGTTGCAAATATCTTTTTTGCCTTTTATGATTTAGGTTTGAATATAAACTTGAAAAACGATTAAAAATTTTGTTTGAGTGCATAGTACGTGCATTTTATGAAACTAATAAGACTAAATAATTAGTGCAGAAAAAATTGACATAAATTTTGAAAATTAAAAAATGTAATAAATTATATTTTTATTTGAAATTTTAATAGAACAACGGATATTTTTAATCGGGAGAATTCATAAAAAAATTATTGGGAGCATTGGTAGTCCTATCTTTGTACGAATGCTCCTCATTTGTTATGACTTTCTTTTGAAAAATAAATACATATTGTTTTATTTATTTATCTAAAAATAAATTTTGTAATAAATAATGCATTGCACAGCAAATTCATAACTATAATAGTCTTATGCAATAAACTTTTACATTTTTAATAATGTAATTCATGAATTTCTTCATCCAAAGGGTAAAATGGCCATTTTAATAGAAATTAGACGGTCAACTAACAGTCAACTGACGGGAGGGGTATGAAAGGGATCAAAATTAAATTTTAGGGGTATATAAAGAAGTAAGCACAATTCAGGTATATAGAAGGGATTAGTTAAAATTTTTGGGGTCTAGAAGGGATTTTCTCTATATTTTTAGATAAATCCGTCCATCTAAAAATTAAAGCCATGCATCGCCATTCCGGATTCATCCCAAACCAGCCCAAAATAAACAAACATAGTGTGTGTGTGTATATATATATATCCAGATTTATATAGTACTGGAGTATCACATTGTATGTTACGCCCTGTATAGTTCCCACACAAAAATTTTACACCCTATCACATTGAACGTTTGAACACTTGCACGAAGTATTAAATATAGGCTAAAAAGCATGCACAGATTGTGACTAATTTGCGAGGCGAATCTTTTAAGCCTAATTGCTTCATGATTTGATAATGTGGTGCTATAGTAAATATTTGTTAATAACAGATTAATTAGGCTTAATAAATTCATCTCGCTGTTTACTGACGGATTTTGTTATTATTTTTTTTAAGTGCCCGAACATCCCTGGGCATCCTATATAATACCCGATCTGACACGCCAAAACTTTACGCCCTGAATCTAAACTAGATTTGTTTTTTTAAGGATGAAATGATACATTTGTATATATGTACATTTTCTCCGTCGTATGCACGCGAAGAAAAAGTACTACTGCACCGATCTGGCAGGACTCCGTTGGACCGATATCGAGCGTCGTAGCTGCAAGGTAGCTAGATCACCGTCACGTGCGGTCAAGGATAAGCTAGGGGGACCCTCTCGTCCGGTCAAAATAAACGAGAACGCAATGTGGGGGTGATGGGCGGCTACACCGCCCGTACAGCTGTCAGACACGTGGTGGTGGCGGGCAGGCGCGTCTCGGTCACCATCTCCTAGCACGAGCAGCTAGCGAGAGATCGATCAGCCACCGCGATGATATGATATGATCGCCCTCGCGGCCACGCCCACGCGCGCCACAGTTAAGCCCATCTCGCCCCCCCCATCAATCTCTCGATCCCCAAATTCATCGGTGGCATCGGCCTCGCCTGAATCAAACGGCCGTTTTATCACTGCATCTTCCTCCCATTCCTCCTGCAAGGCTGCAGCAAGATAACGCAATGTGAGCTCTGTATACCTAGCTGTGACGCCCCCTGTATCAAGCTAGATATATAGCCCGTATAGTATCCCGTGCTAGCTGCAGCCTTCACTTCACTACTTGGACTCTCTCTCTCTCTCTCTCTCTCTCCGTGATCACTGCATATGCATTTGCATTGCAAACACGCGATGCGAGTGATATATCCATCTGCTTTCCCTGATCAGCGGTTGTGCCTGTGTAAACGTATCTCGCGCGGTGCGCCGGTGCCTACCCAACCCCTCTCTCTCGTCCCATCCCTCCATGTTTCATCCCATCGATCGATCGCTGCAAGCATGGCCGCTGGCCCCCTGTTGCAACGAGACACACACAGTGCGCTCGCATCCGTATCAATTATCATTGTCATCACCACCCGGCCAGCGCCTTTGATTTCTCGGTCTTTCCCGTGCATGCGCGCTAGCTAGTACGCTCTTTTATTGATCTCTGCCTGCATACGCTGCACGCACGCACAGTGTGATCCATTCGCAAGCAGTACGTGCTGCTGCTGCCACACTGCACTTACGCATGCGAGGCCGCCGATCGAGCGCCTCTCTGATATATCGGCAACATGCATGCGATTGAAGCATTGTGTTGTTGGATCGTTTAATTGATTAGCTAGGCTGGTACTCTCCTCCATAGTTTAGTTACTGTACAGTATTAATTTGGGTGGGTGACAAGATCAAATCAAAACATTATCCTGCAGTAGCGAATAGTGATTGTTGATTTGTTGTCTATATAGCTATAGCTCTGCCTCTAAATTAAAGCGACAAGCATCGTCCATGAATGCACCAATGACCTCATGCGCATACATATAGGGGTAGTTTGCTCTTCCTGGTGGCATATTTATTTACTAGTGCTAGTATTGAATCGAAGCTACGAGAATCATGCTTCCAATCCAATTCCAAGGTTAAGTTTTATAGCATATCAAAGACACCAGAACAAACGATACAGTACATGGCAGGGGTTTATTGGCTCTCGCTTGTATTTTTGCAGATATAGAATTGTACATAGGGTGGACAAAAGCGTTGGAACGATCTCTCCACTGGCCTGTAAAATAATTGAGCAGTTGTGCACTTGATTAAGAGTTTATTATCCAAAGAGTGCTGGTGTTGGCTTCCTCAACTAAACACCATTGTTTATGTGTTCGAGCTTATGATTAAGTTATCTAGGGGGGTTATAAAATTGGGCAGGCGAGCTAGATGGCCGGGCCAACTCGGCTTAGCTACACTTGGAAGCTATATTTTGATGTGACGCCTTGCGTGGATGGCGACAAAAACTGCCTTACATGCCATCCCATGCCCACTGCCATGACCTAATTCTTCTCACTGTTGGTGGCTGTGCATGCAAGCATGCTAGCTCTGCCTTTAATTATTTCGTCGTTTATTAAGTCAAGTATGTACAGAGACATAAACAATGAGCGGCAACTCAACTAAAGAAAAGGGAATCTGTGCTCACCTGTAGTACGGATTATATGCGTGTAAGGTTTTCTGCTTTCTGGTTGCAAAGAAAATTGTGTTTTCAATGCAGAAAGAGAGAACGAGAAGCAAATTCACTGGGGACTACCTATATATTTGTCGACAAATTTTCTACTAAAAATTTAACAGATATAATTACACTGTAACTTGTATATAATTACACTGTAACTTGCATGTAACTACAGTGTAACTTGTATTTAAGTTTCACGTAATTTTGAATCGTTAGATCTATTACAAGATTTATTCTGATGAGATTTGTTCTGGTGAGGAAGAAAAAAATCACAGCACACACATATGTGAAAGGATTTGTTCCCACGACCTCTATTTTACTGAAATAACATGTTACCGATAGATTCTTAAAAGTTACATACAAGTTACATTATAGTTACAGTGTAATTACATGCAAGTTACAGTGTAATTACACTATGGTTGTACTGTAATTACATCTGATAAATTTTTGGAGGAAAATTTGTCGACAAATATATAGCAAATTCGAATTGAGTTATAGATACATGTTGCATGTTCTTCTGGTAGGTTTGAAAAATCAAGTAGTAATACTATACTCTACCAGGCATGCATATATAAGAGCAGGTACAATAGCAGGCTATAAGCCAGCTGTAAACATATTTTAAGAAGATAAATAAGGAGAGAGAAGAGCAGCGGGCTACAGATTTGTAGCCAACTATAGTACGGACTACAAGACACAGTGTGTGTATGACAGGTGGGACCAGGTATTAATAGTGTAGTATGTAACTATTGTATGGATAAACTATTAGATTAACTATAGATGAATTGGAGCTAGTAGTTGACTATACTATTAAACTTGCTCTAAGACAGTGCTAAGGTAATCGATCCATGCCTGCCTGTTATGGATAATAAAACTCATGACGACTTCAGACTTTCAGAGTTGACGATTGGTGCGCTGCGACTAGCTCCGCTGCTTTGTTTAGTTTGACGCATTTGCCTCCGGATATCCAGCTTGTACAGGCGAATAGTCCTGCAGCTAATTAGGTTCAGGTATTCAACTGCCAATAGTTAAACATCTACAGCAAACTCAATGATAATTATTATTACTATCATGGCCCGCGAGTAGCTTGCTGGTACTTACTTCCTCCGTCCCATAATATAAAGGATTTTAATTTTTTAATTACACTGTTTGATCACTCGTCTTATTCAAAATTTTTTAAAATTATTATTTATTTTTTTACTTACTTTATTAGACAAAGTACTTTAAGCACAACTTTTCGTTTTTTATATTTGCACAAATTTTTTAAATAAGACGATCAAACAATACAAATAAGAATTCAAAATCTCTTATATTATATTATAGGACGGAGGGAGTAGTAATTAACTAGTTCACCAATAATTTGGTGGAAAATTAAGTCGAGTTCAACATTAATTTATGCACATAACCATCCGTCCAAGAAAAAATCATCAACTTCTGATTACGAATTTGGATATAGGCTAGGTTGATTCGTAGTCAGGATGTATTTATTTTTTAACAAAGAAAGTAAGTTGATGTGCGCGTAGATCTAAGTTAATTTGTCTGACGGCTCTAATTAATGCACTAATGCCAGTAGTCCAGCAGTACTACTGCCCAAGTGCCCAGCCGGCCGGTGTAGATATACAGCCGCAAGTTGGACATAGAGGGATATATAGCTCAGAGATCGATGTTAATTTGTACGGCGTACGTGCCTCTAAAATTCGCAAAGATCAATGTATCGAATAATAATGTAATTAACCATATGATGGAGCGCACACGCAATATCACCGCCAGCAGGCAAGATAGGACAATATTCAATGTTTCGCTTGCTGTAAATTACTCCCTCCGTACTCGTAAAAAAAGTCGTTTAGAACAATATTTAAGTCAAACCTTAAAAATATAAATAATGAATAACTCTCAAGTTGTTGAGTTTAAAAATATAAAAATTATATGAATAGATTTGTCTTAAAAAATACTTTCATGAAATTAAGTATACGTACATCAATTTTTAATAAAATATTTTTATAGAAACAAGAAGTCAAAGTTGTGTTTTGGAGACCGTGTCGCTGTCCAAAACGACTTCCTTTAGGCCATTCCCAACCCAAGACACTAGACATGGTTTCCATAAACTCCACATCATCAAGAAACTAGTACTAGACACTACTCTTCCAATGCAAACACCACTATTCCATACTTAAATTTAATGCTACTTATCTCACATGATGTCTTAAATGTTACGTAGAAACTATGTCATATGTCACATGCAAGATATGATTTCCTTCTCTTTCCTCATTTATTCACTTGTCACTTCATTTTTCATTATAGGTGGCAGCTTATTTAATGCTATAGACACCATTCTAATTATTGGGTTGGGAATACCCTTATATTCTGAGCACGGAGGGAGTATATTACTACTGATTAAAAAGCACAAGAAATAATAACTAATTAATCAATAAGATCCTCAGAGGCAATACATGCATGAATCTTACTTTTGCCTTGTCGCAGAATATAAGGTAGCTTTGTGATATCGAGACCGTATTTTATTCCATATCTATTAATTTTTATACTATTTAATTCATATATCAACTTTTATACTACTCCCTCCACTTCCGTGGTTACAAGACGTGGTTAAAGTCAAACTACTTCAAAATTTAATTAAGTTTATATATAAATATAATAATATTTATAATACCAAATTAGTTTCATTAATTCAATAATTGAATATATTTTCATAATAAATTTGTGTTGAGTTGAAAATATTATTATTAATTTTTTACAAACTTGGTCAAATTTAAAGCTGTTTGACTTCGTTAAAAGTTAAAACATCTTATAGCCTGAAACGGAGAAAGTACTGATTTATTTATTCAATTATTAACTTTTATACCATGACTTGTTGTTTGGCTATTTTCTTATTTCGGAGAGCGTGCAGTTTTTCCTATGTGTTCATTGAACTCAAATAACTATAGCTAATTAAGCCATCTTACTCCAGTACCAGATAACACTATGCCTGCCTCTAAATAGTCAAAGTCTGCACACCCTACTAGAGCATATATAGTACAACTGAATTTGAATCTACTCCATTCATTTTATATTATAAGACTTTCTAGCATTACATACGTTCATATATATGTTAATGAATTTAGACATATATAATATAGATAATGCTAAAAATGCTTATAATATGAAACGGAGGAAGTCGGATATACGAAGATATGAACTAAAGTCATTGCTTAAGAGAAAACCATCCTTTACAGCCTGTTTTGGCGCACAATTGTTAAAGCACGCAGCAGCCAATTAAGCAACTACAGCTATATGCCTAGCTAGCCGCAGGCACCAAGTTAATTAATCAATCTGTACGTACAGAATCAAAAAGCCTGTCATGATGTCGCTTATTAGCCAGAAAAGTACTTAAGCAATATACAAATCTGTGAAAAGGCGAAACTCATAGCTTTGTTTCATCCTTTTCTTCCACGTCCGATTCCCTTCCGTACGCGCAGATCAGCGCGTGCATGCATGCTGAAACTGCAGATCGTACGATCCATATATGCAAAAATACACTACCGCCGGAAAAGAACACACACGATCTATTTCGGGAATAACTCACTGCGTTGAAAAGGACAGTGCATCAGAATAAGTTAACACTAATTAACTCCCAGCCACGCAAATTTCTAGGCTTTAGTTAATTAATTAACCACAGGAATTAATCCGATCGAATTTGAGCACAGCTAAAAATGCATCAGCTGCAGTCAAGCTAATTAATCAGCGCTCGCGACTAGGACAGGCGAGCAAGAGAACCGTGATATGGTTAAATATTTTCTGCACCTTAACCAATCATGGCCAAGAGATAAGGTAAGCTAGCTAGGCAGCATCCGATGGCCGCCCGGCTAATTAAGAATTAGTGCCTGGGCGAAAGGCTGATTAAAGCTGCGTGGATGCAAGTGGGGAGGAGTGATTAGATTAGATTAGGGGGCAGGATTAAGATAATCCGAGCGGCGCGCTGTCTCATCGCCGGGCATGTGCTAGCTCCCTCGCCTGTCCCGTTGCGGCGCCCAGCGTCTCTCGATCGGTAGCTCGCTTGTCCGTGCATGGCGCCATGGTTAAGCTGATGATGATAATGCTAATCTTTTCGTTGAAGCCGTCTGACTTTAGCACTTGATTGTTAATGACCTTATTAAGCAGCCAGTTGATTACTTTATCGGTCGGGAAGAGACTTGAAATGATATGAGATGCGCCCAGTTGCCACCCGCGGGGAGGTCGTAATCTGCGGTGACCTAATCTGGGTTAGATACAGGCAACCTCAATTGCCACATTAATTTGTAAGCACGTACTCACTTGTGCCTCTTTTGTGTCTCCTGTCATTTCGTATAATTTAACTGGCTTCCAAATTAAGCTTACAGTATTAATTCTCTCTATATATAAAGCTGGCTCGATGATTCAATTCTACTACATAAATAATTGCTTGTTCAGGAGTAGTACTAGTACTTACTAATCTTTATTCATAAGTAAACCTGGGAACCCTAACTAATGATGAAATGGCATCAGAAAAAGCCATGCGTGAAGTGTCACGCCAAGGATATGGGACAGGTGTCGACCCTGGGATTCGTCTACAGTTTTTTTCTTTTTCAGGGTGATTCGTCTACTGTTGGCTGCACTGCCCCGGCTATCTGCAGGAGGAAGAGAGAGAGAGAGCGAGAGAGAGCGCACGTAACGCCGCGGGGAATGGGTCACGCGCCACACGTGGGCGACGGCCCCGCGCGCGCGCGGTGGCGAGGCGAATTGGGTGGAGGGGACGGGGGGCCGAGATTTGTCACGTCGAATTTTTGATACGGGCCGCCCGGCCGTGGGCCGCGCGGCCACGTGACGATGCCGGCGGATGCCGCGTCCCGGAGCGGCGTTGGCCACTGTGGTGTGGCCAGGCGCGCGCCAGCCCGAGGCCGGAGGCCGGAGGCCATCATCATCATCCGTCCACCCACCCGTGCCGTCGCGTCAGCTGCTGATCGATCTCGCCTCTCTCGCGGTCTCGCTCGCCTTGGCGCGGAACGCTCCGGTGTCGTCGCGTGCGCGATTGTGGCGGCGTCCGTGCCTCCCGCGGACGTGAGCCGCATTGGGGGTGTAGTGTACTGGTAAAAAAAAATCAGCGCGCTAATCCTGACGCTAATCACGTTTCCCTCGCGCTAATCGCACTACTCCTCTATGAGCGACATGGACCACGCGTACACGTGGGCCGGAGCGCGCGCCCGCGGCGCGTACGCGCGAGTTAGCAAATCCGGGTGGTGGAGCAAACTTTTCGCAAGGAATTGTGTATTTTTGTGCCGTGCGAGGGCTGGGATCTTGCACTAGCAGTTACAGGAGATAGTGCTGGACGGTGGAGAACTGGAGGAGGAGGTGAAGGAGAATTGGCTGGGTGCTTTATGGGCTGTTTTGGGCTACAAATCTGGCCCAAAGTCTGTTCATTTCGGTCTCTTGGGCCGGAGAGAAGACGGGAGAAGGAATAAGTCTACTCCCTCCTCTCTTGCACTTGGATAAATAACATCCCTCAACCGGAAAACCGGGTATAATGCCTCCTTCTTGTCTAAAAACCAGAGCAAACCACCTCCCTCGGCGGATTCGGAGACGGTTTTATCCTACGTAGCACTTACGTGGCGGTGGCCCCTCTATTAACTAGCTGAGTCAGCTTATGGACCCCACTTGTCAGCAACCCCCCATCCCATCTTCTTCCTCACGCGGACGACACCAGCGGCACGCCGGCACGAGGCTGCTTCATCCCGAAACAGAGAGAGGAGCTGGACCTCAGCACGTCGCGCTTCGTCGTCTGCCGCACCGGCACCGTCCCCTCCGGGCACGACTCGTCGTCGTCCGTCCACGCCATCGGGAACACGACCTCCTCCTCCGCCGCCTCCCCATGTGCCGCCGCCGCGCCACCGACCTTGGGCCTCTCCTCTGGCTCAGGCTCAACCTGCACGCGCACACAGTCACAAACACGATCAAGAAACGTCGCCGGAGATAGAAACGATCACTGCAAATTGAAACAAAAATGAATGAGCTTCGGGTGGTCGAACGCCAGTTGCAGGTGCAGCGGCACGCAGTCGATGACATCACCGTCGGGGCTCTGAATGCAGCCATGCACAACACGACAGCCAACCACCTCGAGTCTTTCTTCCTCCTCTCGACAGCAAGAGCACAAGCAGCTTGCTACTCCTAGCTAGCAAAGCTAGCAGCTGATGGAGTGAGTGAGAGAAAAGAAGAAAAAGAATTACCTAGACAGAGGCTTTCTTCAACCTCAGTAGCATCGCAGGAAGAAGCCAGCAGTAGCATCGCAACGCTCCAGAGCGGCGCAGCTCGCGGTGACGGATGGCTCTCTCTCCCCCCTCACTCCCCGGTCTTCCTTTCTTCTCCGCCCGGGGACAGCGAAGGAGCACGGGACGGCGACCGGTGGTGGACGGCGGTGGTGGCGGGACAGAGCTCGGCGAGGGATCTCTAGGACGGTGGCACCGGCGGTGACGGGGACGACTCTCTCTCTCCCTTTCTCCTCGGTTTCCTTTTCTTCTTCACGCGTGGCACCGGCGGTGACGGGGATGACTCTCTCTCTCTCTCCCCTTCTCCACGTCCTGCGTGCTCTCGCTACTTTGGTACGACGGCGACCGGTGCTCCGACGTCGTCTGCCACCGCCGCCGCCACTGCTCCGGCCAAGGTGGAGAGAGAGGCCGCGGGAGAGGGAGAGGGAGGAGGAAGAATGAAAGGAGAGTTTGCACTGACATGTGGGTTCCACCACGCTGAGTCAGCTCGTCAACAGGTCAACGACGCCACGTCGGACGAAACCGCCAGCAAAACCACCGAGGGAGGTGATTTGCTCTGGTTTAGAGAAGGAGGCGTTATACCCGGTTTTCCAGTTGAGGGATGGTATTCACGCAAGCGCAACAGATGAGGGAGGCAAAATGGACTTATTCCACGGGAGAATTGTTGGGGTGCTTTATGGGCTGTTTTGGGCTACAAATCTGGCCCGAAGACTGTTCGTTTGCTCTTCAACAGCGTGGAAATTTCCGGGATTTTGATCCAATCTGCCTTTCTACGGCTGTGTTTAGTTCTTTCCAAAGTTAGAAAGTTTGAGTTGAAATTAGTACGATGTGTGATTGAAAAGTTGTGTGTGTATGACAGATTGATGTGATGGAAAAAGTTGGAAGTTTGGATTCAAAGTTTGGATCTAAATACAGCCTACGTGTGTATTGAAAGCGACTACATAAGAATAGAAGTTATTATATGTGCACTTGTAGATTCGAGGTAGGATTTATTTAGCTACTAGTAGGATTTTGGTGGATTTTGGTTTAAGATAAGGAGAATCATTCAAGATTTCAAGTGGTTCTAGTGCGGCGTAGGAACCAGCATAGCGCGGCGAGGATATTCTTCAGCAACAACAATGGAAAGTAGGCGTGATTGAACACGAGAATTTTCGCACCGAAATCTGTGAGCTCAAGGAATCACAGCACATTTGGCTTTTGAAATCTGTGTGCTTATGGAACGAACCGGATCAGTATATTCGACTTACCTTATAAATCAAAGCAAGTACCTGACAGCAACAGGCACACCATTGCGAAAAAAATAAAAAGAGAAGGCGTTCTGATTTGATCCACACTAACAACACTCGGTCACAGGCAACAGGCAGTCAGGCAAGATGCAATACCGGCTACAAAATTCAGAACTGAGGGACATGGAGGGAACAAAAGGCAGAACGAGCAGTAAAATGAACATACACAGTCAGGTTCTCTATGCTGTAAACAAGATTACTGAGCTGCTATACTGCACAAAATGACAAAAGCATAAGTTAACCTGACCTGTTGCTATCCAGAAAAAATGGAAAAATAAGTTTGATTGGTTACAGAAGAATGAAAAAAAAACTGAAGGGTAAAATTACAGTCAGAAGCTGCACTATAGGTTAATGCCTCCTCACACATTATGCTAGTATAATACAGGTTGAGTTTGGAACTAAAGAATCGCTCTCTTATCAGCAGTATGTACAAGCCCATTGCTCATTTGCTTCTTCACAAGCTCAGGGAAATCCCTGTCTAAATATGTCCAGCATTTGAATGATGCGAAGGGCTGCTCAAGAAGCAGCCTTGGCGACATCCTTACTTGATCGGTTGTACATCATGTGGCTCTTGACAAGGTGACCAGAGGCAAGAGCGGCAAGGAGCGAGAGCTCGCCAGCGAGCACGCTGCCAGCTACTATGGTAGCCAAACGTTTAGCATTTGCACCAGGTGAGCCATGATTTGAACCCTTGACACCAAGCAGGTTCAAACAAGCCGCCTGTGAGGCCAGACATGTACCACCTCCGATTGTACCTACCTGAGAGAAAATGAACCATTTTACTAACATGAAGAAATCAAATAAATAAAAATCGATGCAGATATTGCTCTCACGATCAAACTGCATGCTAAAATAAAATATTACTTCAGTTAATACAAGAAGATCTCTATGCTATAGATTTTGCAGCTCCATTTAAGGCTAGCAGGTTATGCTATAATCTACATAATGCAGGTAGGAACGGAAACTGAAACGAATAAATAATCACCTCAATGGACGGCATGGTGACAGAGATATGAAGATCATCTCCATCATTTAGTTCTTCCAACATGGTGATGCATTGTGAGCTTTCAACATTTTGTGCAGGATCCTGTCCTGTAGCAATGAATAATGCAGTAACAATATTACTCGCATGGGCATTAAAACCCCCAAGAGCCCCAGCTACAGCTGATCCAGCAAGATTTTTTATAATGTTAAGCTCGACAAGTTTTTCTACAGTCGTCTTAAGAACTTTCTGCACAACATCTCCTTTAATAATAGCCTCACAAACAACAGATTTCCCCCGGCCTTCTATCCAGTTTACAGCTGTCGGCTTCTTGTCTGAGCAATAGTTACCTGATGAACACAGATTAATTCATCAATGTGCATGCAAAGACAAGAAAATACATGGTGAATTGATGAAAACAGATAGTGTGAACACCCATTGTTTCAAAAAAAGCACCCCCGGCACAAATGCCTAATTGATACATGCAAATATATTATCAGAGAATATTAGACTATGTTTGATGCGAGTCTGATGAAAAGTAGTACATTCACTGTTATTCGGTAATCAGAATATATTTTACAATTGACCTAGGCTAGTGCACAATGAGCAGAAAATAAATAAAAAGGCATCCAAAAATACTTCTTAGGGATGAAAAAAATCCATATTATAACCTGCTGAATCTTCTAAGAACCGATATCTGCTTTCTGTAAATGAAGCCAAGGGTTTCCTCTCTAGATCGGAAAAATCTAATTAGGGACATGTTTCTTTAAGTTACAAAGCAATAGGAGAGGAAATATTTTGGGTGCTGATGAAATATGTTTTTCATCATTTCCTTAGCAACATTTCCAAACAGAAGTTAAAGAATGTGAATTTTTATTCGTTTTCTGCTAAAAGGAGGCATTGACTTAGAGAGGAAAGCAAAACTAACTGAAGCATGCAAAGTTCAAGGGGAAGAGTTAAAACCAGATACGCTGATGACATCCATGTCAGGGAAGACATTCTGCAGATAGCCCAAGACATTCTCAACACCTTTTGACACCATATTCATTCCCATAGCATCTCCAGTGATACAGGTAAATCTCATATATAGGTTCCTCCCAGCGAGTGCACAACGAATGTCTTGAAGCCTACCAAATCTGCTGGACCTACACCGATTAAAACAGTTTTTACGTCAATTCTAATAGAAGATGACCTCTATATGGAGTTATTGGTTCTACTAAGGAAGCGAAACAATAGAGCAAAAAAGAAAAAAAAAAAGGATGATGCAAGAACGACTTGGGCCCCGTTCTATTCTTCAACTTCCTTGTTTTCCGTTAGCACGCTTTTCAAATTGTTAAATGATACATTTTTTTAAAAAAAGTTTCTATATAGAAGTTGTTTTAAAAAAGAAAATAAATCCATTTTTCAAATTTATAATAGTTAATACTTAATTAATTATGTGCTAATGAGCTTTCTTGTTTTACGTGCAACCAAAATTTATCTCCAAATGTGGAGATTAAAGGGGCCTTAGATAAGCAAGCTGCGTGATTGTCTCAAATGAAAATTTCCACAATAAAGTATACATTTTTTAGATAATGGATATCGGCCTCTACACTCCACAAGAGTGTACACAGCCAACAATAAAGTATGCATGAAATTTACTAAATTAGAACTTACATAGGGCACAGAGGAGGATAACAATCAGATAAGTTGTACAAACAGATTGATTCTCACAGTATAATGGATCTTCAAACAATAGTACCAAATCAACACTGTATAGCAACCACAGTGCAATCTAAAATATTGTGTGACATTTGCCACATCAAAAACTAAGACTGAAACATATGCAATCCGAAATGCAGAGGTTGAAAGAACAATGTCAATGGCAAACTCACACTTAGCTCCGGAAAAGCCCCTGAAGAATACACTATGCAAAAAGGTATCCATGGAACCATGACACTTGCCCATATATGCAACCCATAGAGTTGCGTCGGTATTGGGTAGATGGTTCTAGCTGCCAAGAACAACTATAAAACACTGTACAGTTTAAAAGATCAGAAATCAAATAAGATGTATAGACACCTTTGACTTTGACTGGTAGAATAATATGCCGATATGTACAGTGTCTGAATAACTGGATACGAAAAATCAAAGAAAAATATGAATATGAAAAATCTGCACAACAAAGTTGTGGAAATCACAGAAGTAGCTTGTGTGGTAAAACAGCACAAGTGAGGATATTAGGAAAGTATACTAAATGCAGCATACCTAAGAACTAACTGTTGGACCTATTTGGAACTTTGAAACACACGGCCACAATTTTTTAAAGAGATTCAATAAAAACCTCCATATTTTCTCAGTACTCTCAAATGACAGAAAACAATGTAAGAAAAGATACATTAATTAGAAACATGAAAACCAACAATAACTTATTGGAACGCAAGCCTACTGTTATCTAAAGTGTACTTAATGACAGTAACCAAAGCTTTTGAACATGAGCCTACAATTATGTAAAGGTTCCAGACAACAAAATAAAACAAAACAACATATCGTACATTTTAAAAAAAAGAGAGAGAGAGACAATAGATCCTCTAAGGATACTGACTACAGAGCGACAGTTACTAGTCAGTAACACAGAAAAACTCCAAAAGACAAATGACATTAATCTGAAAATTCTAACACCATAAACTGTCAGTAGATGTGTGTACCCTGAGTCCCTGAACATCTGAAGGTGCAAAGATACACACTAGAGGTTGAGATCTTAAATCCACATATTCTCAAGTTTGGAGAGCACAAACCAATGATTCATTCACATTCGGTATTATTTAAGCGAACATAAAAAGGCAATTCAAGGTCAACACTTCAGAAAGGTATGATCTATGAGCTGGCATTATCTGCATTTAGCTGGTAGCTCCTAGAACAAGTAAACATGATAATGCATTGTCCAGTACCTCCAGTGCATGTGCTAGCTTACACACTGTGGGCTCTACCCTGTCAGCAATCACATGATAGAAGGGCTTCCCTTTGTGGGAAATCACCTGGTCTTAAAATACCATTCAGTGCTAGCTATCAACATCAGTCCATTACTCAAACATAAGACGACAACCTTAAGATACACTGAAAGATCACATTTTTTCCCCATTAATTAACACTATGCCTGCCTATTGTCGCGCAAAGTTATAACACTTTGAGCAAGCACGCAAATCAGCAAACTTGATTAGCGGATGGATACGAAGTGTACCTATTGAAGACAGCAGCCAGCAACTCAAAATTCGCAGGCGCCTCAGCAAACGCCTTGAGCTCCGCTGCCCGCATCGCGGAAGGCAACTTGACGGCAGGAGCGCGGGACATGGCGTCCCGGAGCAGAACGCTGAAGGCGCCGCCGGACGCGGAGATGGCCCTGCACCCGCGGTTGACGCTGGCGACGAGGCATCCCTCGGTGGTGGCCATGGGGACATGGTACTCGCGGCCGTCCAGGAGCAGCGGGCCGGCGACCCCCACGGGGAGCTGCACGTACCCGACGGGCATCTCGCAGCATTGCCCCAGGATGGCCTGGTAGTCCATCCCCTCGAAGGGGAGGCCCTCCACTCCCCGCCCCGTCACCCGCCGCAGCGCCTCCCGCCTCAGCCTGGCCGCGCGGCGGCAGTCCCCGAGCCGCGACTCCAGGCGGTGCGACGGCAGGGCGCCGGACGCCACCGCGGCGACGATCTCCTCGTCGTCGGCCTCCATCATCCCGCCACCATGCATTGGCGCGGGCTCCGCGGCGGCGGCGGCGGCGACGGGGCGCGCGCGGCGGGAGCCCCCCTGGCCGTCGCCGTCGTCGTCGTCGGTGGTGGTGGCTGGGGCGTCAGGGTGGGCGAAGAGGCTGAGGAGGTAGACGACGGAGGCGAGCTGGCACACGACGGTGGCGAACTCCCGGCCGCCGAGGGGCCGCTCCCTGTCGCTGCAGAGGCGGAGCAGGTCGCAGGAGGAGAGCACGAGGGAGACCATGGCCAGGCCGTTGGTGATCCGCATCGGGAGGGGCAGCGCCCCCCAGGTGAGCGCCCTCCGCGCCGCCCCGACGATGCGCCCTCCGCCTCCGCCCCGGCGCACGTCCATCCGCCTCCTTGGCCCAGGATCACTAGAGACAGAGAGAGAGAGAGACACAACCCAAGGCGATCGCGAACGACGCGGAGCCACCTCGCCTCGCCTCCCCCCTCCCGGCTGTGCGTGTGCGTGTTTGCTCGGTACTCGATCGGGAGGGGGATCGGACGGACGGGAGGCTGTGATGGTGGTGTACACGGAAGGCGCAGCGAGAGAGAGCGGAGGTGACCGCGGGATTGTCTCTCTCGCTCGCCTCGGGCGTTCAGATGTTCGGCGTGACAGGACAGGGGGATCGAAGCGGCAAAGCCGCAAGCAGAGGCGTGGGCGGGGGCGGGGGCACGGCAACGGGGCCCGCGCGCGGATGGGCGGCGGGTTCTTTCTTTTCTTCCAAGCAGAAGACCGGGAGGAGAGGCTCGGGCGTTTTCCACGTCCGATGCTGTTTGCAAATTGCAAATCTGCTCTTTTGTCCGCAGTGGAGTCATCATCATCGATTGAACTCAGCGAGAAATATGTTCTTTTTTTTTCATTCTATCTTTTTATGCAGTGGATCGTTCGGAAAAGTGTGAACGAGTCAACGAGAAGCACTCTACTCGGTAATCTATGATTTTTTTTTAACGAATTGGCGAGCTACCAATTTTATTTAATAGAGAAGGAGTAAACTGTACAGCATAAATGAAAAAACAGGACCAACGGTCCTAACGAACTAAGTTATAAGCCAATTTACTAGATGTTTTGCTCATGCTAATATCCATGCTTTGGTCTCCTCTTTGATTTTCGTCAGCAAGCCATTCGACGAGAGCTCCTTTTGCTGTAAGGTTCATCGGTTACTCGGTAATCTATACTGAAATGTGTGGTTGATGTGATGAACTCTGTCGAGGAGTGATCCTCTCTAGCGGAAGATCGTGGGATCCTCCCTTCGTGAGTTCGGCCGGGGGCAGCGGGTGAGATCCGAGGTTTTTGAGATAAAAGAGATTTATACAGATTCGGGCCGCTATGAAGCGTAATACCCTACTCCTGTGTGTATGATGATTCTTCTGTGCTTGTGAAGCCTCTGAATCTCCGACGTACAAGCTAGGGTTAGAGAAGCTTTGGCTCGGGGATCCAGAGTTTGATCCCCCTTCCCGCTTGGTATGGTCCTCCTTTTATACTCTAAGGGGATACCACATGTGCTACGAGTGCTACCTAGGGAGAAAAGAAAATATTCTCTATATTAATTACATGTCTTGTGCCTTAGCTTGGAAGCCGCATACACGTCGTCTCGGTCGTGGGGCCTACCACACCATGCCGCCTGACACGGGGGGCGCCTATGTCATTCACCATTTAATGGGTGAAGACTTCCGGGTTCTCGTTTGCACCAGGAAACGGGAACCCAGGTCAGTTCAGAGTGGTTGGACCAGCTCTGACCGGGGTAAGAGGCTGTGAAGTCCCTCATTATTATGATGGGATGGGACGGAGCACGCCGCACGCCACCTGACAAACTGACAGGGCGAGGGTACACAACCGCCATCCCATCGGTCATTCGACCGGCCACGGACCTGTCACAAATCGGTCACAGATCGGTTGAGTGCACTGCACGCCACATTAAATGCGGCGTGGCGCAACCACTCAGGTCGCCATAAAAGCGGGTAGGTGAGCGCCTGGAGACGGCCATCTAACCCATCGCACGTGGCGACCTAGAGAGGTGGTCGAGGGAACCCGACCCCTAGTCATATGAGGGGGCGGCCGCCGCCCTACCTCGGGCCCGATCCCCCCTCGGGGGAGGGCCACGTGGCGCCTGGGGCAGCCTCCTCTCTCTAGTCTCGGCCAGGGAGTGGCCGCCGCTCTACCTCGGGCTCAACCCCTCTCGAGGGAGGGCCACGTGGCATTGGGGGGCAGCCTCCTCCCTCTAAACATGATACCCCTGGGCCTATATCACCGACAAACTCGTTTGAGCATGGGAATGGTGTGCGATATTTTGGTCTTGGTCAAGGCTCTTCTTGGAAATACTTTACATTATGATCTAATCTTTGTCACAAGGGCACATGGTTGAAACAAATAATCACTACATCCTAAAATAAATTAATTTAGTACAAGAAGTAATACATCTACGAATCGTATATTTTGAGACGGGTGGAGAGGAATATATGATCTATTTCCTGAAAAGGAATTTTGATCAATTTCATACGAGATTATTTCATACGTTCACGGGAATTCTACTCAGTACTCATCACAGAATATAATAGTGGTCATAAAACTTTCTAAGTAATTTTGAATTTTTCTTATGAACAAAGATAAAGAATTAAGAAGTACAAGTTTTATGACAATTGTTATATGTCATACTTTAGGTCTTCTATATAACTATACTACATTAGATGTTTTTAGAAATTAGAAGTGTGCAAGTGCATACTTTAGGTCTTCTATATAACTTCTGCTTTTAGCTCTTTTTTCATAAAAAGGGTGCGACAACTTGAGTAAAATGGGATATGCCATAGATAAGATAAAATGAGTAACTTTTAGCCCTAAGTTATTTCATGTCATTTTAGGGACAAGATAATTTATCTATTTGAGGAAAAGCTATCATATTTACTGTAGCAACCATACTATCATGTATCAAGATATATTGAACATACTCTATGTATGCTATCTATGCTACGGATAAGATAAAATGAGTAAGTTTTAGCCCTAGGTTTTTTCATGTCATTCTACGGATAAGATAATTTATCTATAGGAAAAGCCAATGTACTGCAGCAACCATACTATCATGTATCAAGATATGTTGAATATATTATATCTCTCTTATGAATAAAGATAAAGAATTATGAAGTACATGTTTCACAACATTGTTGTGTGTTACTATTATACCTACATTAGATGTTTTTAGAAGTGTTATGTGCATACTTTAGGTCTTCTATATAACTTCTACTTTTAGCTCTTTTTCGTAAAAAGGGTGCGACAACTTAGTGAGTAAAATAGGATATGCTATGGATAAGATCAAATGAGTAACTTTTAGCCCTAAGTTTTTTTATGTCATTCTTCGGACAAGATGATTCATTTATAGGAAAAGCTACCATATTTACTGTAGCAGCCACACTATCATGTATCAAGATGTATGGAACGTACTCTATATATGCTACGGATAAGATAAAATGAGTAATTTTTAGCCCTAACTTTTTTCATGTCATTCTACGGATAAGATAATTTATCTATAGGAAAAGCTATATTTACTGCAGCAACCACACTATCATGTATCAAGATATATTGAACATACTATATCTATCCATGATTATAAAAATTCATCCAAGTGTATAGCTAGAAATCCCTATATTTATAGATAAGGTAGTAATAATTTATCTTAGCATGACACCACTTTAGCATCTCAATTCCACTTTAGCATGGAGAGCAGGAGAGGTTGTCCCCTTCACAGAGAGATGGTTAATTAATCCTTAAAGACACCTTTCTCATGACTTGGCAAGTCAAAGAAATAACTAAGTTATATGTTATATATGCTCTAATATACATGTTTCTAATTAATTTTGTTAGAATTATAAATACGACGTCATCAGAATATCCTTGAACCAAAATTAAAGAAAAATGATACATCATATCACCTGAAACCAAAGAGAAGAGGCATGTAGTTCTTCAACTTGTTTTATATAAAATCAATTGCTTACATGCTAACTGAGATCATATGAACAGTATAAAAATGCAAAAAAAACATGCAACGAACTTTTAAAATTATATTATCATACCGTGATGCAACGCAATATCAACCTAATTAAACATGTCCGAATCAACTTATGTCATATCGATCAAAACTTGTAACGAGTAACAAATTTGCTCATCATCCACGAACACTTCGATTCCAAATTCGTTTCTAATATTTCGAAGCGCCCGCAATTTCGCTGTCAACCGCGTGATCCATTTGAAAAACCCAAACAGCTCTCTCCCTCTCACACTGTCACACACACTGGCTTCTTCGCTGGCAAACGAACGTGACTTGGGTTCCCGTAGCAGAAGAAGGCGCGCCAACCCAACCGTCGGCCCCAGTCACAATCCCCTTTCCCCTCCTCCGCCGACTCGCCCACCTTTTCCCCTTCCAAAATCCCACCGCCGATTCGCTCCCACTCGCAAACCCTCTCCAATCCCGAGGTCGGAGAGGGGGACAGCGAAGCTAGCCCACCCACACCACCGATCCTCGAAGGATTCCGCCGATCGCTGCGTAGCTCGCCGGATGGCGCAGCAGCAGCAGGGGTCGGGGTCGGGGTCGGCGTCGGCGTCGAGCTCCAGCTCGGGGCTGCACCTGCTGGCGTCGCCGTTCGGGGACACCACGTACACCAAGGTGTTCGTGGGCGGGCTCGCGTGGGAGACCACCAGCGAGAGGCTTCGCCGCTTCTACGACCGCTTCGGGGAGATCCTCGAGGCCGTCGTCATCACCGACCGCCACTCCGGCCGCTCCAAGGGCTACGGCTTCGTCAGTGCCCTTCGATTTTCCGCCACTGTTGATCCTGCTTTTTCCGGGCGTTTGTTTGTTCGTGGAATTGCTGGCTGTAAACAGTGTTTGGCTTATACAAGTGTCATGTTGACCTTGTGCAGGTGACGTTCCGCGATCCTGAGTCGGCGAGGAAGGCATGCGAGGACCCGACGCCGGTGATCGACGGCAGGCGTGCGAATTGTAACCTGGCGTCGCTTGGCCGCGCTCAGCCTGCAGTTCCTCTCGGTATTGATCTTCCTGCCGTGACACTGATTTGCACTAGCTTATTAGAGTAGATTGTGAGCACATTTTGATACCATGTAACTACGTAAGGATTTTCATGCTAGCAGGTTACTGCAGTGGTATCTGTGGTATGATTGTGTTGCCTTCTGCAAACTTATTTGATCGGTTCTACATTGTGTTTGCTCTATAATTTAGTTACCCGCACTCGTTCTCCTAGAATAAGACAACTATGGAAAGAAGAAAAATTGACAATCAATTGAACATAAGTACAGTCAAGTATATACCTTCTCAAGTGGGTTTCAAACTTACAGTCACACCATAGATGAGCTAAAATGATACTGATTATTCATTTGAACAGAAGTACTGATGATATTGGTGTTTGGCATGTGCTTGTTTTGTTTACAAATCACAAATCGCGGCAAACAAAAAACTACAAATTACAGTATGCCACCCCTAATGGTGATATGATGGCTGTTAACATACCCTTTTGGTACCTTAACCAGTTCTTGGAAGTGCTCATGCGGTGATAATAGTTCATTTCTGTATGCATTTGTTCTGAATACATGCACAATCTCTTCAGGGAGGCCAAGATCAGCTGGGTCCTACTTTGGTGTTCCAGTTCCAAGGGGTGTTTATGTAGGGGGTTATGGTCAGCACCGGACACTTCCTCTTGGGTATTACCAAGGATTCCCGGTTCCACAATACAGGTATGATGTGTTAACTTTTCCAATGCAGCTTCCTTATCACAAAATATTCAAGCGAAGCCAGTGGCTTGATGACTGGATTGTGCATTTATTTTGCTAACTAACTGCAATGTAATGCAGTGCATGTAGGACTTCCATCCTGCTCTTAGATGGTCCATTTCTGATCTTCAAGTAGTTCTTACTTAGGCGTCCACATTTGGCATATAATCTTGTGGCAATTACTTTGTGTAGATTGTGCATAGCCTGCATCCCATTTTTTTCTGCTCCTGTTCGAAAATTGCCAAACAAATATGTTCATTTTTCTTCGTGGGACATAATATCGCTGTTTTGGAAGTCAATAAAGTGTGTTCGGTCATTCATTTTCCTCCTTTTGCAGCTACACTACATATGGGGCAGAATACATCTATCCACAGGTTGAAGTGTGAAAAATATTACGTTTAATTTTCCTTGCGCAACATAAGGGTTTTACAAAGCATCGACTGATTCTGATGAGAGATCTCTTTGTAGGGTACATTAAACCCATATGCTGGTCAGCAATATGTTCCAATTTATGGAGTTTCATCCGCAGCAAATACTGCTAGCCAACCATTTAGCCAGTTCAGCCCGTCCATTTCTGGTGGGGGTAATGGTTATGTGGCTATTCATGGTTACAATGTGCCAGGAAATCCATTTGTACAGTTAACTGGATCAAACTTTAGCAGTGCATCGCCTACACCTCGGCCCACCATTCAGGCCCCCTTTTTAGTTGGTAATGTGGTCTTCCTTGCCTAATTTTTTCAGTATTTAGTGATTCCCCTTGTCTTTCCAGAAAACACAATACTGTGCTATGCTATATGTTCTCACACCAAATTAACCAGGCTAACATGGATGCTATTGTTCATTCGCCACCCTGCATCTTTTTATAGTGTCTGCTTAAGTGTTCTCCTTTTGTGAATAACTTCATATTACTTGGCCTTTGTAGCAGCACCGGTTCCTACTCACCCGCACTTGGTCCTCCCAACTCATTCACCTCAGTTTACACAGGCTAGTGGTTCAGACCAAAGAGCAAGCTGAACTATGCTGCCAAACATTTGTACCTTGAGGTTTGTTCTGTCTGGACTGTGGTTATCTTTTCTTGTGATTATCTGGTAGTAACTGTTCTTTTTCTGTCCCTAATAGGTACCCTTAGATTGCAGCAGGACAAAAGAGCAGTGCTGCTGTATTTGTAGTACTGGTTCTTACCTGGCAAGTAATCCCCCTTGCATTCATAAGGTACCAATTATGCTATACTGAGAAGCCATGCTTACATTCATAGAATGCCAATCTTACTCTTATGCGAAATTAGTCCATCAATATCCTGCCCTTCAGATGCATTTAGTTTCAGAACAAAATGATGGAGTTACCTATTGGTTCTAACTTGTCAGAACTCAAAAGGGACAAACTTTGATGTTAATATGCATGTGTTTTGTCTCTTATTCTCATTGTTGTACTCCTTAATCTCGTTATGTTTTTTAGGATCTCCTATCATGCTCCAATAGTATTGCATTTGATACTGGGTGATGCTTTCCCATAATCAACTTGAAACCAAACCAGGAAATTCATTCTTAACGTTGATGTTAGATTAGTTTTGCATCTAACAGAAGATAAGTTTTGACCAGCCATAACTACATTGATGGCATCATGGCGTTCATCATTACTCTAAACATACAGACTAAACAGCCAACTGAATCTTAATCAGTCTGTTTGTTTGTGATATGATATGTCGACACTAAATAGCAAAATTTCCCAGAGAAATTCTTTCCGTTTGCTTCAGGCTTTCTTTGTTTCTTGTTTCAAAACATTGGGAAATGGTTTATACATGTTTGTCTGAAGTTATTGTAAGCCAGTTGGATCATGTGCCCGCACGTGTGTACTAATGTGATCATACATCTTGTTTTTTATCATATACAAGTTTTCATTTTATTGACCCGAGTTCTATTTCTGTAATTTTGATTATTATGATAATCTTCGCTATGAAATTTCTGCAGGTTGTCCTTATCATGGTCATCAGATGTACCTGGAAATCATGATGTTGCCCCGATGGATGGGAAAATGATCCAAGAGCAACGGTTGCTCTTGTCAGTTTTGCTTGGTTACATCCTATGTCTCAATGGGACTGCGACCATTGCTGCAGCTTGAAGCTCTAGATACAGCATTATTGATCCTGTATCTGGCAGCTCATTAGCCCATGGAGATATACTGGATGCTGGAATGGAGTCCAGCACCCTGTAAGATGACTAATCCCCTTGGATTAGTCATGATGCACTCATATGATTGTTCACCTAAACTCCTGAAGAAGCATCAAGCTACTATGTGGTTGATTATATCCCAGTGTTGAAGTCTGGCACAAGTCCAACAAATGTAGCCCGTCCCGTCAGTCTTGTGTCTGTCTATGGTCATCGTCGTGATCTATGCTTGATCGGCCTTTGGAGGTATAGCTAGTTATTGCATCCGCTTCACTCATCATGTCCAAGATGTTGGACCAAGATGGTCCTTCCTCCTGTATCTGTAACCCAAGTGACTACCTGAACTGCTCAGGGTCGTTACTCGTTACCAACTGGTAGCGAGGTCAAGAGGACTAGTATTATCTATGGTGTTACTGGTATCGGTATCAGAACTGCCGTCTATTGTGTTACTGGTATCGGTATCAGAACTGTTGTTATGTGTTTAATTTTTCATTGCTGTGTGCTCAGCAGTTCCTCGACTTCCGAGAACGGCACTTTGTTGTCCGACCAAAATAAATCAGTTCGGATGAGAAACCCATGCTTTGGGGTCTTATCGGTATTGTGTAAGCCTGGATTGTTAAAACTTGTACTATTTGTACAAATTGTTCTGCTGTTTTGCAGTGATGTGCATTATGTGAAATTGTTGCAGAAATTGGGTGTTTTCTGTGTGACCACAATGCTCTCTGCTCGAGTTAGCGGTATTAGTCTTGATCGTTAAAACTTGTACAAATTGTTCTGCGGTTTGGCAGTCTTGTGTATTATGTGAAATATTGTTTCAGAAATTGTGTTTTCTGTGTGACGACAATGCTCTCTGCCCGAGTCAGCGATATTGTTCAAGTCTAGGTTGTTAAAAACTTTACTATTTGAACTGATTTATCTGCGGTTTCGCTGTCTTTATTTTGTGAAATATTGTTTCAGAAAGTTAGAGTGTTTTCTGTATGACGACAATGCTCTCAGCTCGAGTTAGCTGCTGCTGCCAATGCACTAACTTGGAGCTTCGGAAGTACACCAGGTCTGTGAATATGAACCCTGAGATTTCCCCATCTGTGCACGATTCAATCACTGGTGCTGATAATGATGTGAGTGAATCGTGAGTAATAAACAAATGTACACATTTACTTTACATACAATGCATTCTATTCTGCCAAAGCCAAACCACCAGAGGATAATTCGTCAGTCAATACGTTGCCTTACTGAACTGCTGTTGGGAACGTGGCGAATCATGTCTGAAGCTACTGAATTCTGATTCTGGCTCTTGAACTGAACACACTCCAGCTTCAGTGCTACGACGGATTGAATTGATGGCCTGACAGCATAACCATTTTATTCCGTAAATCCAGATCATTAGAGCTTACTGCTGGAACTTACAGAAGCCATCATAGAACTCTTAAATGGAGTTTGGGATATCCAGCTTTGGTCTTGTACTTCTCGAACAGTTCTTGTAGTGCAACAACGAATTGTTCATGGACTTCATTTATCTGCCACATCAGGGAATTACCCAATTTTAATTGTAAGAATATATACATTTTATTTACCATTCGAAACAATTAAAACAAAAAAGATCCTACTTTCCATGGTAATATTTATCTTAGAACAGCATTTAATTTCAGTTTTTTAGTGTGCAGACTAATCAAAAGGTGTACTTGGCATAATGTCAAGATGATATTTCACCTCATCAAAGGTAGGCTGAGCATTTTTCTTAACCTCAATTGGTCTTCCAATAACCACATGCATGGGTGTCGCAAACGGAATGGGAGTTCTGCATCACAATGTGCAAGAAGGCCACATGAACTCTTGAATGCCAAATCAAAAATATTGAAAAAAATATATAAACTGCAGAAAGTTACCCAAATTTTCCCCAGAACATAATTGGAGTAAATTTAATTGCTCTAGCAATTTTGACAATTAATTTGCCACTTGGCCTCCACCACTTATAAACATAGCTCTAGCAAAAGTAGTGCAAAAAGAAATCAGCAAACTGAATTCCATGAATAAATTTACTATATGGATAAGGAATTTTACATTTATGAACTTATTGGGTGCAAGAGTAGATTACCTGTCCGAAAGCAAAAACAGGGACTAAAGGGGAACCTGTTTCCATAGCTATCTTAACAAAACCTTTTCTTGATTTAAGAAAAGCAACCTGTCATTTGCAAAAATTAACCATCACTATTCCGGTAAAAGATGTGAGTATTTCACTAGGTTTTGCACGAGAAAGAAGGCGATGTCTTTATTGATAATAAAAGAAGAAATCCGCAGTTACCTCTGAATCATGATCCATGTGAAGCATCTCCTGCACCCCTCCTGGCACTATGACACAGCTATAACCAGCTTTAAGGTAGGAGTAGAAATTCTTCCTAGATGCAGGAACCAACCCCAACCATGTCCATATTTGCCTCAAGAATGGGGTATAGAACACCTAACACCGACCAATTCACCAGTAAAGAGCATATCTTTATTTAGAAAATGGATTAAAACCTGGCCTCTACATCCAGATGGATGTATGCAGCCACAATAAGTAGCATATCTAGTAATAGAGTGTCGAAAGATCAAATCCAATAAGACTCTTAAGAATGTACTCCTAGGAAGGAAATCTGGGAAGTGGGAACCTCACCGCACTGCTTGCAAGAACCTTTATCTTTGGTAATGGCATGAATCCAACAAGATCCAAAAGGACCCCAAGGGCAATGGGCAAAACAGAATGCGGCTCATAACCAAACACTGCAAGCACAGCACAATATAATCACCAACCCAATGGACAGTGCCCTCTATATAAAAGACTCCATACTTTTCTATATATTACTACTCCTTTACTTAGCTTTTAGAAATAGGCCAAAAGGGTTGGATACTTTAAAGATTAAAAAGATTCAAGTATCACAATATCATCTTTAGTAGTTGTTTCTGGTTAGCTTTAGGAATCAGCTGAAAAGCCTCGAGATCAACCATCATTGTGATTCAAGAATCAAGATTCCAGAGATGGAATGAGATAAAGAGGAAGCTCACCGTAAGCTCTATTGGGATCAAAAGCCTTGTAGTCCTCGACATGTAATGTGACGGGGAAGTACCCAATCACGCACTTGCTGATGAACCTGAGGATGCGTCGTCCTCCAAGATGTAAGATCCAACAATGCGGTCAGGTAAAAAAAACGTTGGCAGCCGAGGAAATCGAGGAGACGAACCTGGCGATCTTGCGCCCCAACCTGCTCATATCATTGACCGGCGCGAACATGAAGAAGAGCTGCGTGGCGAGCACCCTGGATCATATAGCGCGGAGAGGCGAGAGTGAGACAAGACAACCCATCAACGGCGAGCAGAGCGCGAGATAGGGAAAAGAAGCTGGAGGAGAGATTTGGGTAAGAGGTTACATGGCGGCGACGCGGCGGGGGAAGAGGAAGAGCGAGGCGAGGAGGAGGAAGGCGTTGAAGTGGATGGCCCCCAGCCACAGCGCCAGCGCCACCGTGGTGCGCACCGGCGGCTGCGCCGTCCCCCGGAACACCGTGGTCCCGTCGTCCGCCATCACCGCCGCCGCCTCGCCGCCGCACCGCACTTCACCATTCCCCGCCCCCATCCGCCGCCGCCGCTGGCGACGAGAGAGACGTCGCGTCTCGCGTCGAGGGATGCTTCTAGTATGGTCCGCCTCTCTCTCGCGTCGCGGGGCGATTTCGATGCGTCGTCGCGTTGTCTCCGCTGTGGCTCGCGGGCTTGACCTGTCAGTGCCCCCCGCCGCCAACTTATAGCCGGCGCGGCTGACAGGTGGGCCATCCCTTGGAGTAAGGGAGATGAGATGGAGTAGATGGGATGGTTGTGCTGTGCGTGCGCCCGACGACGAACCCGTTCGCGCGGATCAGCGCGAATCGGCGAGGTAAGCTGGACGCAGGGTTTTCGGAATAAGTTTGCCGATAAATTTTAGTACCAAAACGATTGCGTTTTGATTAATTTTATTTTTTATTTTGGATTCGAACGGCTGGCTAACCGAGTGATTTCTCAGTGCAAACCGGGACCGGCTGTTGCTGTTGCTGTGATTACCGTGATTTATCTCGCTGTTGCTGTTGCCGCTATTGATTAGCTCAGCAGCTGACTCGCAAGTCGAAATATGCGGGCATGACTAGACGGGATCGTGTTTTTTTAAAAGAAACGGGATCGGATCAGGAAAGCGACCCGCGGTGTTATTTTGTGTTGGAAATGAAAATAAAGATGGATATTAAATATTTTATGTTAAACAAGATGGTATTAATATATGATTAAAAAAGATTTATCTAATATTTTAGAATAACTTTCGTAAGAAATATATTGTTTGGCAGTTTAAAAAATATGTCACAATGATAAAAATTTTCATCCACTACTCGTAGCAGAAAAAAACGAGGCGTCCCACACCCACACTCAGACCGGCTGGTTTTGCAGCACGTGCGCATCGCTAGAGCATTCGGCGGCGTCACGACTCACAGATGAAGGTCTAGACTGTGCGGTTACCGAGTACGCAGCCAGCGGTGACGCTGTGACTGTGGGACGCCCGGTGATTTATGGCCGAGTTTAGTTCCTAACTTTTTGTTTAAACTTCTAACTTTTTCATCACATCAAAATTTTCCTACACACATAAACTTCTAACTTTTTTCTTCAAACTTTCAATTTTAACGTGAAACTAAACACAACCTATGCCAATATGCCATGTAGTGGCTACTGTAGCAATCGATACCGTGCAATGCTGTCGCATTGATTGCTCGGCTAGATCAGATGGCTGTGGCCGGCACATGCATGGATGGCCGGCTAGGGGAGGATGCAGATTTTCTCGCACAAAGGTCCACACAACTGTCTCGTAAAAATGGATCATGGGCAAACAGATGGTAGATTTGTAGTACCACTTTTACTAAATCTAGGCGTCCAGCGCGCAACGCTGTTCGATTGGGTAAGTTTAAGCCTTTAGAATTGCAGGTTATATATGATCAGAGCCAGGGTTCGGTGGGGAAAAAAAACTGTCACAACCAACAAGCTGTTAAACTCCCCCCGGTTTGAAGAACTTCAAGAATTCCACCCATCGAAAATGACCTTTACCTAATCCCTCTATGGATATTAACGCCAATGATTGTTGTACACTTGCACGTAGGATGTCTGTACTAGAGCTATGACGGTGCTTTAATAAATATTATGGAAATATGGGCAGTCCTTCCGGCTGCACGCTGCGAACTAAAGTACTAAACATCTAGAATGCGATTTTTTTAAAAAAAATATGCCGTTTATTTTTATTTCTTTAGAAATATTCAGATTATAATTTTATTTGTACAAATATACCGTTGATATTACGATCTCGTACAATAAAAACGCGAGACCGCTGTACGTCGCGCGGCAAATTCGTGAGAGCGAGCGGTCTCGCAGACTCAACCAGCGAGAGCAAGCGGTCTCCCAGGGTCAAGTAGCGATACCGACCCTTTGCCGCTAATCAATGGTTAATTAGTGATTAATTATCATGATTAGTGATTAATTAATTATTAATTAATCGTTAATCAAAGATAATTATTTACTAATTATTATTAATTAATCGTTAATCATTTAATTTTCAAAACGTTCTCGCACACTCACCATGCGAGACTCTCGCGTCTTCCACGTGCGAGACCGCTCGGTCTCGCGCCTCTGCCGCGATGTCTCACATCCTCTTTGTGCGAGACCGTTCGTGACGTTAGCCCCATGTCAGTTTCGTGTAACGGTTTAGCGATACCGATAGTATATTTGCGAAAAAAAGTATATATCAAGACTATTTCTAAAAAAAATGAACGGTATATTTTTGAATTTAAGTCTCAAATACTCGTCACACAAATGAGGAAAAGGACTCGTGGAGTTCAGAAGGTAGCAAGAGTGTGACACAGTAATACTATTATGTTCAGCTGGACTGGCTGGACCTGGACACAATAATATTATGTTCAGCTGGCTGATGGAAGGGAATTCTTGAAGATTCAACCAAGAGGAAGAAAAATGGGTAAAAACAGAGCTTTACCAACAAGAACCTCATCTTGGAACAAAAATTAATATTTCGTTAATTCGGTTCAAAGGTTCAAAACTGAGTGACAGGTCCTCTCCTTGCCCTCAACAATTTGATGGGCTAACCAGCCTGGGTTCGAAGACTTACTCAATTTATTTATTTGATACCTCCTCCGTTTCACAACTAGTCATTCTAGCACTTTTCACGTTCGTATTAATGCTAATGAATCTAGATATATTAAATCAATAATACGAACATGGGAAGTGCTAGAATGACTTACAATATGAAACAGAGGGAGTATTAGGTATTTTTTTAATATTTGCATTTTTAACCTGCTCTATGTTTTACCACTCCAAGGATTATCAAATGGTCATTTGCCAACGTATCTCGAGAACAGTAGGGATTCGCCATCGGGAAAGAAAATAACGGGTTGGTTTGATTTGAGGCATAAATTAGGCTTACCAATATTTGGTAATTTCAATAGTATTTAGTGTCTATTTGGTTTTAAGTCAAATTTTAGCATGCCTAAAAAAAATAGGCCATTTCAATAGTGAACTTAGGCTATTTTGGTTTCAATCCAAACACCATGCCAAAATTTACCAAAATTTGGCATTAACAAAATTTAGTAAAGCCTATTTAGACCACGAACCAAACCAACCCTACATAAATTTGGCATTAACAAAATTTAGTAAAGCCTATTTAGACCACGAACCAAACCAACCCTACGTTTCTCCAACAAAAAAAGGAATACTATCGGTTATCAGCGATCAGGGACTCTAGAAATTTCCTTTTTGGCCTTTCGACTTACGCAACGAATGGGGGCCCGGCCAAACCTTGCGGCCGGAGCTTTGCCTCCTGATCCTCCACACCAGCGCTCTTCCGATCCACGCAGTTGGCCTCACGAGTTATGTACCATCAGCCATTACTCCTCCAGTGCAACCCTCTCGAAGGAGGGAAGAAAAACATAAACTGTAATTTTTTGCCTATCAAAATTTGGTTTATTTAAGAACATCGCTGTCTGAACAATTATTATTCCAGTCCAACCAAACACATCAATAGTCTCACGCTACCGGCTCAAAAATGGCAAAACTCTCCAAAGAAAAAACACGAAAAAGAAAGCCGTGGGGTTGCAAACATCACTGTTTCTAACCCCACGAGTCAGATGGCACAAGCGAGAACATGGAAAAATGTAGATTATAATCCATTTGTCTCAGAGCGGGGTTCCCTGGCCAGTGGAAGACGATGTCATGATCGCCAATGTCTCGGTCACAGATGACATAGCACTCAGCGCTGCCTTGAGAACATCCTGCGTGCACCCAGGCTTCACGATGCTCTTCACCTGCGCAGCAAAAAAGTTAGAATAGACACCAACATGTGCCATTTGTCCACAGGAATTCAGATTGTTCGATAGACCGATCAATTCTTGGATCATGTAAAGTACCTTCTCCAGGTATTCCTGGAGTTTCTTGATCCTGCCCATATAGTCTTGATCTTCCACGCACAGTGAAATAGGCTTTGAATCAGCACCTGCTCCTTCGAATTGGAGTGGTCCTGGGTTTCTGTAGATGTCGTCGATTAGGAAGCTGGTAGAGTTGTTCCTCAATAGCCTGTAAACACAAGTTTGTTCTTGTCAATGAGATTATGCGCCCTCTATTAGACAAATGACGGCAACTGTACAGCAATCGAATATAAGATGGGATTAATAGATTGTGTACACACTTACTCGAATGCTTTGCCTTTCAAGTCGACAGTAGCCATATGGACAGCTGGTTTCCCTATTTGAGTGGCCGCAGGACCACGTGACCATCTCTTCACGGTCATCATAGACTAAAGGGAAAAGAGTTGTGGGTTAGGTGTTCCCTTCATTCATATCATACTCATCTAATTTTGCCAAAAGGGGGTGCGCAGTAGTAATCTCACCGAAATCGGAGCCGCACCACATCGCCATTTGTTCGCAGGACTCTTAAGATTTGTCACAGTAGCCATGTAACCATTCAAACCAGCAGCTAAGATGTGGTAACACACGTGCCCGAGAACCTGAAGCCAAACAACATACATATTAATCAACAGCAAAAGAAAATTGCTTTGTCCAAGTAGAAAGGTGAGCTGAAACTTGCATAGGCATAATCGCAGTCAAACTTTGAAGGCAGTGAACCCCTAGCTTGGTAGCCAAAAAAGTGACAGATCGCATTGAATTTCTTTCCTTTGTAAGTGCCTTCCTTCTGCAAAGATACCAAAAACATTATGAGCCGATATAAATATTACTCACTCCACACGTAGACTGAGACATCTGTAATGCCTCAGAACCAAGAGACAGTCACAAGAAAGGCTGCAGAAAGCATACCATACGCCTGTTCATTTCATCCTCAACTAATTGGGCCAAAAGTTTTTCGGTTTCAATCTGCACCGGTAACCATGTGGAGGTGTAATCAGACATAATAAAATGAAACAAAAAAGGATATGCAAATGACTGAAAGTATCATTGTGTATACTACTATACTATACCTGAGAAAGTTGAGCTGAGTCATCAGATTCAGGATGGAGAAGTATCTGCATCAGAAAACAACAATGGAATATCAGAGACCTGATGAGAGTTATGAATATCCAAGCGTTGATAGATGAGTATCAGACAATACACACCTGCTTCCTAATAAATGGGGGCAAAAACTCAAATAGTGCGGATGCCCAAGGTGAAAGCTGTGAGGAGATATTCTCCATGGAAACACCTTTGCCGTGAAGCCCATGAATTTCCTACAATTACATAGATGCCACTTAGAAATGTTGTAAATATTCATGAATTTCCTACAATTACACTTAGTCATATAGCGTGTACAAACTTACCTGAAGCAAAGCATATAATTCAGGAATACTCTCCACAAGTCCCTCCGGAATAAGTACAACTCCATGATACTTATCTGTGCAACAAATATAAGGTTATGTAAATTCATAAATTTTCACAAAATGGCATTTCATTGGTGAAAGCAAGGTTACATGAGCATATCACAGTAGAAGGCCCCTACCTTTCTCAGCCCTTGCCTGAACTGCGTCACATATCTGCTTCGTGATATCAAAGATGGTAAGTTTTGATGCAGCAACCTCCTCACCCAGGATAACCTGAACATATGATACAGGTTCAAACAAATGTAAGAAGAATTTGCAGCAACTCAGGAAGCATAAGTGAAAAGTTGAAGAGTCCAAACCATATTCGGATGTGATTGAAGAGCACACTCCAATGCCACATGAGAAGCCTTCCGCCCCATCATGCGAATAAAGTAGTAATACTGCCAGAAAGAATACAACCACAAGGCATATAAAATTGTTATTTTTGTAATGTGAATTTGTAAACAGGAAGGCTCAGCAGGCCTTGCTGAAAAAGTATGTCTACTGAATAACTACACTGAGAAATACTGAAGAACAATGGACCATGGAACCCCAAGAAACATGATAACTCAGTTGTCCAGTGGTCCTAAGCGAGTTTGCATTGTTGGATACTCAATCAGTATTGGCATCCTTAATTGCCTATACAAAGATTGTGTACACCTGTGTGTGAAGTGTGAACCTCCCACATAGGCCGAACTAAGGAGTGAACCGCAAATTATAGCCCATGTTCTATACTTGTTTAGCTCTTTCTGTACTGGGACTTAACAGTATCAATTCAGAGTTTTTTTACTGTCTCCATTCAATTTGATTATTTATTTCTGAGAAAAAAAAAAGGAATTGACCATAGCTAAATAGTATCACAGACACGAAAGTACATCCAACTAAAGAAGAAGCGGATCAACCATATTAGATATTACCTTCTCAGCCGAAAGAGCATCGGTGCATACATTGCTTATAAGTTGTGAGTTCACCTGTTAGAATAATAAATAAGTTCAACAATAAATAAAAAATGTCCGTAGTATTTTTGAATGGGCAACTTGGAAAGTTATCCATAGCACAAAAAACACACTTTTGCATACATATACAACCTCAATTAACAAAACCAACCATGCTTAGCAGGTCAATGATGCATCATCATATAGAGGTAATGGAAGGACAGTAAAGGTGAATGGAGCCCCAGCATAGTAATGTAAAGCTACCTTGCATATGGTATCAAAACCAACGGTTGTCTCAACAAACTGATTCTTAAGGTCCCCATTCAAAGTTACAGGAACACCTACAACCTGTTCAATAATAAATTGTGTCATGCCATTTACAGGCAAGTAAAACATACACTTGCAATGGAAATAGGGAATCAGGAAACAAGGTGCAGACTGCAACAAGAAAAGGGAATTATGATATACCTTCGTTGCACACTTAGCCTCAGCAAAAGTCTCAGCAAGTTGAGCAGCATCCGTATTGGATGTAACACCTTCAGAAACCAGAAATTAAACAGATGTTAGGATAAAAAAAATGTACACAATGTAGCTATTTAATAGACTAATGCCACAAAGCCTACCTCCAATGATTACTAAAGCATCCAACTTCAAAGCCTGACAACTAGCCATGGCACCATTGACCTGCTCTGTTGTTCTAATTTGATCCTTTGTCCGGCCAAGCATATCATAACCACCTTGGTTTTTATATGAAGAAAGAACTTCGTCGGTAATCTCCAAAGTTTTCTGTGCGAGAAGACCATCACTTCCACCTGTTTCAACAAAAGAATGAAATAAACACAAAAACATAAGAAACAGTTAAAGAAAATCTGTAAGCATTAGCTCCAAGTGTTAGACATGTTCAGAAAAGCAGGCATGAGAGACAGAAGCCCGCCTTGGGAGGATTCATGCACAGGAAACCCTGCAGCCCTGCCAATCACAACATTAACTCATTTGATTTGGAATAGACACTTAAGAAAGATAGGTACTCTGTCCAAGATCTTGTAGCAAAGCATTACTGATTGTCTTTTTTTAAGTATAGGTATGTCACTGTGTTGTTAATTTGATTAAGTGGACCTAGCAAAGTTCGGTTAAAGAGCTTTAGATGTCACTACTTATGTGACAAAAATACTAAATGATGTATTGATGCTATACAGTTGTGACCACCTGCTGAGGTAATGAAAACAAATAAAATATAACAAAGATATTAAGTTAATTCAAATTAAAACACTGGTGGCTGCTAGGGGAAGTCGACAACACATAGTGTGCTAAGTAGCTTGTGAAGCTATTTAAGCTAACGCTGAAAGCCTGATTGGACACAAGAAGCAGACATGAGAACGAAGGGAACGAACCATTAATACATTCATAGTTTGAGTATCAAAGGACTCACCAAGAAAACCGATAAGTTTGCTGTTTGGGTTGTGAGCCTTGATTGCCTCATGGAGTCCCCAGATAACATTATGGCCTCCCGGGGACTGCCTTCCACAGAAAACAACACCAACCCTGCATCCAAAACAAAACAATCAGATGTCTTAGATGTGCAGGCAGTGAGAGGTGAAGACAAATAATTTGATGTAATTTATCTCCAGCATTCTCTTATAATTTGACAAATACTTTACAACTAGTATTTGGTTTCTTTTTTTTTTCGAAACAATTTCTTGTCTTGCAGCAGATGGCATATCAAGTTAAAAAAAATTAAATATCACAAGTAAAAAAATACATATATACCTGACAACAGGATGCTCTGATATGACAGTAGCATCGGGGACATTAGCCGTCTTCCGGAGAAAATGGGCCAGGGGCTGCCCGTATGTGTGGGAGAACGCGTGGCTGATCACATGAGCGCCTGCAGGATCAGCAGCAATTGCAGCGTCACCATACTCCACTCTCACAGTGGTGCCCTGATTTACATAGAGTGAAGAAATTCAGAGCGTGAATTGAGACATCCACCACCAATCACACGCACGCGACAAAATGATTCGCAAAATTATCATGAATTCATCCGATCCATCCACCAGTCAAACAGCATATCTAAACAGGAGAAAGTCTTACGATTTGATAGCGATTCCTGGGTTACCACAAAAGTAAACAACACAACACAGGACCGTGAAAGCTAGTCAAAAAAAAAAAAAGTCCATGGTTGCTGTAGACGAATCAATCCCTCTACTGTTTACTCCAAGTTGCTACGCTCCACTACTAAACTCATAATAAAACAGCAACACGACAATATCAACACAGCAAAACGAGCTTTTAAAAAATTCCCCCGCGCACGCAGCCTCCCGCAAGCCAGGCACGCCGGTTGGATCTACTAGTACATTGCTAGACAGAGCCCTGCACCTCGCAGGCGACGTCCAGCACGATGCAGATCCAATCTGGTTCCCCGAAAACAGAGTGACAGACTGACAGCTGATACACGTAAACCTATGGCCTAAGACCCCCGAGAAATCAAATCGGAAGCAGACGAACAGTAAACACAGCCAGCGCCGGTGAGATGGACTGATCCGGACGCGGGAGCGGCGCGGGATCTGGCGCCGCGCGGTCCGGGAGCACGCAGATCTAGGGCCGGGAAGCCGCGCCAGGAACCGCAATGCCGCACGCAGGGGAAGGAGGATTAGCGGCAATGGGTGGGTGCGGACCTGGAGGCAGGGGGGCAGCTCGGGCTGGTAGAGCGCGCGCTTCTTCTGCACCTCCGAGAGCTCGCGCGGCACGCCGTAGTCGGAGTCCATCGCCGGTGGCGCGGCGCTCCGATTCGTTCTGTGTTGGTAGCTTGGGGGGTGGGCTGTGGTGACTGGCGGCGACTAGCGGGGACGATGTGCCCGGGGTGCGGGAGGATTTTTGTTATATAGTCGGAGGCGGAGGAGGCGCCTCCCACAAGTCGGCACCGCACGCTGCCTGTGCCGCGATGCCGATGCGGTCGCGTCGGGTCGGGTCCCTGCCGTTTGGCGAATAGTGAATCGGGCCCACCACCGGATTTGCTTCACTACTACTAATTGCTGGGCCTTGGGAGTTGGGCCGTAGGATCGCAGTTACAAGTGGGCTCAGTTACTGAGCTATTATGCCCGTGTTCTTTTGCTGGTTTTCTAACTCATCTTCGTCGTTTTTCGTATCTCAAACATATTTTTTTATAAAAAATGTTTATATATGAAAGTTGTTTTAAAAAAATATATTAATACATTTTTAAAAATAAATTAGCTAATATTTAATTAATCATACACTAACGAGTCGTTTTGTTTGTGTGCCAAGGGATTAGTTCCCAACTCATTCCGACGAACGCAGTCTAGTATCCTCATCTCATCTTTTTGTTTATGCTTATCAACCAAAAATTAAAATTTTCAACCTTAAATTTGGAGTTGATTTCAGGGATTTTTTTTATCGTAGTTTAATTTTTAGCCTTTGTTTTTGGATTGTTAAGAACATGTATATAAAAATTTTATTCACAAAATTATTTTTCATTTGCAAATATGTTTTCGCTTTTTTCCTCAAGTATGCCAAACGATGGGGCTGTAGGTCTCATTTGAAACAAAAGTTTTTTTCAAAGAAGATTTTGTACGATTCTAATACTATAGAAAATTTCCTACTTAACCATTTGTTAAAAAATATATTAGTGCTCCCTAAAGTAGTCAGCATTACAATATGAACCCTAATTTCTTTGCATATATCACTCTTTTAACCATTTATTCACATGTATATGTAGTCGCATTTTTTTCTTTTGAAAACTACTCACATTAAGTAATGCCCCTTGATTTCACCTGTTTCAGTTTGGTATTTTTGTCGCTATTATATTTATTGAAAGCAAAAGAAGTCTATCAAATCAACCCACCCAATACTAATAGCATTGAAAAATAATGCCTCTATCAGCTAATCTAATACGGTATATAAATTCGATGTAGATAAGATTGTATAGGTGGAATTTTTTTTCACCAAATCCAACGAAATTTGTTAGGGATGGCTCGTGTAAATTTTAGAGATAAGTCAGCAAGAGCTTCAATATTTTTGGAGACATGAAACAAATAATCCACAATAATATCTAGTGAAATAGCTTAAAAGAAGTTGACCTTAATATTCGATGATAGCCAGCAACATAATTTAGAATTCAAATAGTCCATTGGGATGAGGAATCAAATGCAAGCATAAAAAATTTGCTTAAGGACAAGCATTGCCCAGAGGCACTTATAAACATTACTATGAAAATAGTAAATAATAATGTTAAGAAACTAATCCTTTGTTTTCCAAAAAGAAAGAAGTTAAGCTTTCATTTAACCTATTTTCATCTCTCTATTTTGATATACTCTGCCTCCGACTAAAAATAAACAACAAAACAAAAATCTCCGGTAGGTCAAACCAAAATAAACCAGCCTACTTATGTCAACTACTATAAACAATACTATTATAGCAGATCGCCAATCCTTGCTACTGATTACAACAAAATTCCGTTGTCAGCTCGGCATTGAGCGTCTGCTCACACAAAAACTTGCTTCCGCAACAAAATTGTCTAAAGCCTGCATGAAAAACAGAATACCTGACATCAAATCATGATGAGCTTAATTTGAAGCAAGGGATAGATGTAATGGTGAATCACAAACCTATAAAAAATTCCAGAAATACCACCGGGCCAGTGGTATCTGCACTCAAAGGAAACTACCTACATATCAGCATGCCCAAATGGTGCACGAACAAATAGTTGGCCATGAAGCGTGACAACGGCGGATGTTTGATGAGGATCGATCCTCAATGGCAGATTGACCACCTGAGAAAGAGTAATCACTTCATGTTATCTGAAGAGAATGCAAACGTGCTCAAATTAGTATTCAAATTGCTATTATCACCTTCTTGAATGGAGTGATCCCCCAAGGATTATCAGGCTGCTCTGGGTCCCCAGTTATAACCAGACGCCCAGCAGGATCTGACTGAACATGCACCTGCACCATTTAGAACAAAATTCAACAATTCATTTCTTCTCGCAGGTAGTGCCTCAGTTCAAGAAGTGGAAGCTTTTTGTTTGTTACGCACAAATTAAGTCAGGTGTTTATTTTAGGAAAATGAAACAGTTTGAAGTGATGCGTTCAACATTAAAGATATTTTTTCTCACCTCTTCACGTAGAAGTCCAGGAACCAGAGCATAGATTTCGAAACAATCTTTCTGCAGGAAAGAAACAGCCAAATGAAGAGACTTCTCCCGAATAAAAATGGCAACTCAACAGAAAAACCAGCTCATATGCTATTAGGATTTCAGAAGAGCACGGAAAAACTTGTCTGTAATATCAATGCACCATATGAGACTTACAGTCTGTCGTACATTAATCTTCACCCACTCGGCAGGTTCTCCAACATCAGTGACCATTGAATCATCCCTGAAATTGAGAATCCCGTTACATAAATACAAGTTCAGGCTTCATAGGCTAAGTATCCAAATATATGGATTTAAATTCTGCTGAGAAGCTTAATTGAACAAAAAGTAACTGCAATTTTTAGGATTTTCCTATAAAATTTTGTAACGACATATTCCGTAGCTAAATCCTCTTCATCTAAGTCATTATCAGCCAATGCTATATAACCAACAGAAAGGAAAGGAAGTCTTAACTGTGATTTGTTTATTTTTGTACGAGACACCTTGATAGCACACTCTGGACTAGATGCTTTCTTCCTCTTGAGTACTCCTAAATGTGTCAAAACAAATAAATGAGAAAAAACAACAGATGCACTGCTGAAAGAAAACTTATCAAACATACCAAATACTTTAGGTTCTTACCACGACTTGAAGAAGGGACTGAATCTTTTTCCTGTACAAGTTTGAATCTTTTCTGATTAAATAGTTGGTGACTTGAAAAGGTACATGTAAACAAAGGGCAAGATCTTTTTAACCTTCAACATTTGATCTCCATATATGCCATTGGTAAGGAGACGGTGAGCATGCCAACCCTTCATAGCACGCGCTGCAGAATCCCTTCTAACTCTGGCAGAAGATGATTGATTCATACCAATCTGCAAGGCAGTAAACAAACTTGTCAATCTAGCTAAAACTAGTAGTTTACACGCATCGACAAGAAAACACTTTTGGCAACAGCGCAACACCACACATCTTGATGGAAACCTTAACAAATGGCAGGCATCTTAAATCAGTTATTAGTGCGTCTATGTCAATAAAATTGGATCCATAACCAACACTCAATTTTCAGAAGGAATTCAGTGACTAAAATCCCTTGGTCTTTTCGGATATAACCAGACTGTGTCCTTAATTCAGCTAGGTTGGCATAAATATCACAGCTTTCATTTATACATGACTAATGAGGTGCATGCTAACAAAGAAGTAACACCATTCCATAAACAAATGGATATAAAAAAAGTAAATCCCCTCATGCACATTGTGAGGAATGCTAGCATACGGGCCTGATCGACACGAAGGGGTATGCACTTTTGTTTAGACTTGGCATTCACTCAGGAGGCCCCTGACAAGCACATTGATTATGCTTTCCCTTCTCTTTTCCGTTTTATTCTTCTGGTTTTCTATATGAAAGTTGTGTGCTCCAAAGCTTTAGCTCGAGATGAAAGTCTCCATGTGAAAGTTTTCCGATCAAAAGCTCTTTAGTCTCCAATAGGAAGCTTTTCAATCTCTAGTAGAAAGCTTAGTCTCCAAAAGAAAGTTCTCAGTAACCAGATGAAAGTTCCAGGTGAAAGTTTTCAGTTCCACATGAAAGTTGTCCAATCAAAGGTTTTTAGTAGCATCTTTTTTTTTTTTTTGAAATGAGAAGTTGAAAGTTTCCCTTTTCGGGATGCAGAACAAGAAGGGCTACAAATTCCAGGGAAAGGACTAGGGGAGACTATGCACGAAAAGCTAGAAACAAATGTGCCATGCCCATGCGTGACCGTGACTGGGGAGTTCAAGAAATGAGATGCGAGCTGCACGAGTTGGGGACACAAGAACTGGATTGAGGCCTTCTGGGTGCTCTCGTCTTACTATTCTTCCAGTGATTATTTTTTTTTAAAAAAAAAGAAGTCATGCGTGGCTGCATCCTGTCCGTAACTGATCATGACTTTTGGCGCAGGCACGAATTAGACAGGTCCTAAAAGGACAGCATGTGTTCATCTAATTATTAAAGATTTACACAAATAGGGTGAATCCTGTTAAATTGTACAGTATTGAACTAAAATATAAACTGAATTAATATATTAGAGCTGTTATTAAAAACTGCACTATTAGAACAATTACCTCACGGCCAGTACCACCAGGCTGTGGTAAAGCAGACAATGGTACTTGAAGCTGGCCAGTTCGGACTTTGTATTTTTCATACTCGAGAAGTGCCTAAGTTAATGAGAAACAAAAATTAACAAATCAAGCAGAAAACAATGCATAAATATGGGATGGAATCTAAGCTTACAATATTGCTTCTGTACTATATTCCATCCAAAACATTCATCAGTTAGCATTAAGAGTAATAGCATCTGAAGAACTAAGAAAATTAATGATTTAAAGAATTAAGAGTAATAGCATCTGAAGAAAGCGCAACGGTTTCAATAAAATGATGAAGGGACGCATCAAGTACGATAATTGCTCGTTAAACTAAAAGTAAGAAGTAAGAACATTAAATATTCCCTGCCAAAAAAGGAAGCAACATTAACTGACACGGGAACCCCTAAAATTTTTACACTAATAACGGCAGACCCATCATTTTAGATCAATTCTTATGTTTGAAACTAAGAACTATACTAATAAGTCTAACAGTTTTGCAACTAAAACTTACAATAAAGTTGATGCAATATGATACTGATTGCAGGAAAAAAATGATTGTTGGTGACCATTTACTTGTGACAGAAAGAACTGAAAAGGGGGAAGTTCTCTTGCGACAAGTACAGAGGCAAAAGAAAATCATGCAGCAAATGCATCACCTTCTCATAGAAAATTCGGAACGACCACGATACAGTAGTGCACGTCCTGCAAAGGATTACGGCAGCAACAAATTACTCACATATGGAAGTCTTTTTTTTTCTCCGAATAACATGTTCTGTGAAAATTAGAGGCTTACTTTGGCGGCCTGAAAGTCTCTCCAACTTGACGCCATAGCTTACAAATTGTTACCTGAACAAGCAAAATATTTAACTGGAATAAATATAACTCAGGTCCTTGCAGCTCACTAATCACTGTTGAAATTATTTGATCGTGATCCACCCGGACATATGTCACCGAAAATATTTTACTCTACAGTAGCAGCAGCGAGCAAGCTAGTGACAAGGAGTCGAGTACCATACCTGCTCATGGCCTCCCAGGTGGGCAACCTGCCTCCATAACCTGGATTCCAACAGAGCAAGCTTAGACGAGAAGAGATGGGTGTACTCGGCTCGAGGAGCTAACAGAAACGAGAGGTGTAGAAAGACACGCACTTGAGGCAGTTGAGACCTTTGCCATAGAACTTGGGGGGCTTGAACTCGAGGCCGTGCTCCCTGTGGAAGCGCTCCAGCTCCACCATGAACGCCGCCTGCTCCTCCTCCGTTCCAGAGTCGTCACCGTCGAGGAAGGGGTCGGGTTCAACGGGCTGGTTGGCGCAGCCCGCCATCCCGGTGGAGCTCTCGCCCTCCGCCTTCGCCTCCACCCTCGGCGACGCATCGGGGGTGGAATCGTCATCGTCATCCTCCTCATCATCATCATCCTCCTCCTCGCCGTCGTCGCCGTCCTCCTCGTCATCGCCATCCTCATCGCCGTCGTGGCCGTCGTGGCTCATGGCGTCCTCCCCGTTCATCTCCACCCCCCTCGCCCCCACGGCCTCGTCCTCCCCCTCGTCGTCCTCGCGCTCACGGCCGCCGCCCGCCCCTGCATTGAGCTCCACCCGATCCAGCGAGCCCGCGCCCTCCGCGTCCGCGTCGCTCTTCGGCTCGGGGGTCGGGGGAGTGCCGCCGCAGCCGCAGCCGCCCCACGCGGCCCTCTCCTCCGCCACGGGCACCGCCTCCTCCTCCTCCTCCTCCTCCTCCTCCTCAACCTCCACGGCACGGCCTGCCGCCTCCTCCCCTCTGGCCTCCTCGGCGGCGCGCGCGTCGTCGTGGTCGGAGCCGGAGCCGGCCGTGGCGCCGTTCATCGCCGCGGCTTCGGCAGGGCAGGGGAGAGGGAGAGGGAGGGAACGGGCGGCTGCTATTTTCGCGGGCTGCACCGAGGCGACCGCAAGAGAGGGGAGAGAGGAGAGGAGGGGGGGAGGGAGGCCCGGAGGGTGAGCCAGGGGCGGGGGGTGGAGAGGTGGCAACTGGCACGCAATGGGAAAAAAAGGATGGATCTCCACGGCTTGCGAGCGAGGGACGGATTTGTTCCCTCGCCAGTGGTGGGCCGCCTCGCTCTCTCACTGCCTGGATGGGCCTGATAGAACTATTGAACTCCAACGCGTGATGAAATAAGTTCAGTTTAGGTCCCTCATGTTCATGTTGAGTTTGAAACTTGTCATTGGACCGCAATATAGCAGATATACTTTCAAAACAAGCACAAATGTAGTCCCAAGGCAGCGTTGTAGGCTGTGTTAAGCTGACCTGGCACCAAAAGCAAAAAAAAAAAATCATGATGGTCCCAAATATTGAAACAACATCTTCTTCCTCCCCTCTCTCTTCCTCATCTCTATCTAGGCCTCTATGGCATGTGCCTGTGTAGGGAGAAGGGCGGTAGTTGGTAGAGAGGAGCTAGGCGGTGGCGGCGGCATCACCGAGCTTTGTCGGTGACGAAGACGGGGAAGCTTAGGTTGATGCCTAGGGTGTTGTTTTTGCTATCGCGAGGGCCTCAGGTCTCGGCGTCGTGAAGATAGGAGAGAACGTAATGGGAAGATATGGGAAAGGAGAGAGAGGGAGGCTAGGTGTCATCACCTTCAGTGACACGATGAGGGAAGCGTGAGCTTGGCGAGAAGAGTGGGGAGGATAGGGAGCATGGCGTCGCTCCACCACCGCAGGCCTCCTCTGTTCCCACGTCGGGTCACCCGACCTCTGAATCGGTGATTTCTGCTTTCAAATTAGTGTAGTCAGGAATTAGTTGTTAATATTCACTAAAAAAATTCAAATGACTTCCGTTGTCTTATAAGATAGGAGTACATATTTTACCTTGATTTTTGTTAGCACATTTTTCAAACTGCTAAAACGATATATTTTGTGCTCAAACTTTCTACGTGAAATTGTTTTAAGATATAAGATAAATCCATTTCTAAGTTTAAAATAATTAAAATTAAATTAACCATATATTATTGGCTTTCTAGTTTTACAGTCCACACTTAATCTTCGTCTTCATGGGATTCAAACAGATCATGTTCTTTTGTCATTAAAAAAAATTTACTAGGGATGCAAGCGGGCTTGTCCGTGAACCCGTTTATAGGGAAAACTAGTGGGTAACCTACCGGTTTGACTTACGGGTTACATGTTAATTTGACCTATAAATGAGTTTATTGATCGACCCACTTGCATCTCTAGATGCGGCAAGCCGGACCACATTGTGAAAATCCATGAGTTATCATCTACTCCCATCCGTACTTGTAAAGGAAGTCGTTTAAGACAATATTTAAATCAAACCTTGATAATATAAATCATGAATAACTCTCAAGTTGTTGAGTTTGAAAATGTAAAAAATATATGAATAGATTTGTCTTCAAAAATACTTTCATAAAACTATACACATATCACTTTTTAATAAATATTTTTATAGAAACAAGAAGTCAGAGTTATATATTTGGAGACCATGTCGCTGTCCAAAACGACTTCCTTTACCGGTACGGGGGGAGTATTTGACCTATAAGTGAACTCGCGGGTTGACCCGCTTGCATCCCTATATTTTAACTTGATTTTCGTTAGCACGTATTTTCAAACTGCCTACTGGAGTATATAGAAATTGCTTTAAAATGTTAGATAAAACCATTTTCTAATTTTGTAATAACTAAACTTAATTAATCATACGTCTATGATTTTTTTGTTTTCCGTGCTCTAAGTTCATCTTCATTTTCAACAGAAACGGGGAGTACTAGCTAGTTTAATGATTTGTTCATTTAACCTGATGACTGTCAGAATTCTGAAATTTTATAACAAGGTCCTTCAGATTTCACAGAGAACACCCTGACTATATTCATTATTACATTTCACATAGCGATACGTGTTTCCGCTCCTTGCGCGTCGTCCTCGCCCCCACCCAGTTCTTCCAAACGAACCAAACAGCCACCACAGATCCGAGCTCCCCGTCCTCCCCGGCCACCACCCCGGCGGCGACCGGACCTAGCGCCTCCCGACCGTTCGCCTCGCCTCGCCGCGGCGCCGCGGGTGGGGCGGCCATGGAGGACTACCCGGAGGAGCTGCGGACGCCGCCGCTGTCGCTGGTGTCCATCGTGGGGTGCCCGGAGCTGCACCCCGCGATCTCGGCGGCGCTGAGCTCCAGGCAGCCGCCCATGAACTTGCTCGCCCTCCCGGACTTCTCCAAGGCCTCCATCCTCGCTCGCACCGCCAAGGCCCGCGACCCGCTCGCGCCGCCGCAGGCCCCCGCCGGGATCCTGAAGAAGGACTGGCTCCTCAAGCACCGCACCCGAGTGCCCGCCGCCGTCGCCGCGATGTTCCGGGCCGATCAGGTCTCCGGGGACCCCGCCCAGTGGCTCCAGGCCTGCTCCGATCTCGAGAACCTCAAGTACCTCCTCTACATCTCTTGCATCGTTGATCCCAAATAGATGTGCGCATAATCAGAACTCATAAATATCACCCCTGCAGTGCAAATTGGAAACTATCGACCTCTTTTGGATTAAGGACTTTTCTGAAGTATCAGCAGTGTATAAGCAGCTAGTGTAGCACAAACTGAATTCGCAAATACCAAGTAATGTTCATTTTTTTTGCAGGTCTGTGATTCAGGGAAGAAACACTAAATTAGTGGTGATCCTTGTACAGAGTCAAGCTGGTGGTAAGCATCCTCTCGAGTATACGTAATAGTAATATATTTTCTCGCTGAACAAGCAATTAGCACTTTAGCTTACGAAGCTTAGCTAAACAATCTGCAACTGGCCATATCTGCAACAGCATTAGATCTGTTATTTTACGCATGTCAATGCCTACACTCTGCGTCATGGGAATCGAGGGTTGAGCTTGGGCATGGGCCTTCTGATAACAGACCCTTGTACTCGCTTGATATTTGTGTCGTCAAACCTAACCAGATAGCCAATAACATTTTGCAGATGAACTGAGCGAGGATGTTACGGTTGCTCTGAGGAAACGTGCAGAAATTGATTCAAAGCACCTGGTTGTTTTGGTTGAGAGAGATGAAATGGAATGGACCAAATCTCTCAACAAGTATGCTCTGAAACTTCCCCTTAATCTTCTACTGTTATATTTATTTTCTTTTTGAAACTATCTTTTGCTCTTTTCTTTTTCATGTGTTCCTTGGAGTTATACCTACTAACCTGCATTATGTTCTGTATTGAAAGGTTGACAACTGTTTTTGCGGAGTTATGTACGACATACTATAAGGATGAAGGACGAAGGGTCAAAGCTCGCATCGAGAAAAGGAATTTCTCATCTGTTGAGCTGAGCATTCGCTACTGTTTCAAGGTAGGAAGAGGAACCTCTCTCTGGTTCAATTTAGCACTGTTAGTCATTCTTAATGCCCGTGGTATTGGGACAAAAATTTTTCTTCACATGCCTGGTAAAGTCAGTAGTGCTAATGACTTCTCACTACTATAATTTTTATTTTTTTTGGGGCTGCATTCCTCTGATATTTCTGATTCTAACACCAGGTCGCTGTTTATGCGGAGTTTAGGCGAGATTGGCCTGAAGCATTAAAGTTCTATGAGGAGGGCATTCGTGTTCTGCGTGAGGTGTGAATTGGATCCCTGTTCCATGTTTGCCATAGACCTTAAAAGACTGATAATTAAGTGAATCCACACCTGACATACTCTTTTAGAAGCCAGATTATTGTGACACTGAACTCATGAGTAAATAAAGAAAGACAGCTATGGTCGCTATCCATCCAAATGTCGTATATATTTGTAATGCTGAATATACCCTTGTGCACGTGCTACTTTTAAAATATTAAATATAGAAAACACTTCATGAGGATCTCATACCTGTCTAGCATTAAAGATAATTTATCCAAGCTACCACTCTATCCTGCCCTATCCTCTCCATGTGTGTTTGCATCTTACATTACATATTGAAAGCCTTCAAGATTCCTTACTGTTTTATTTTTCCGACACTATTGCTTAAGCAGTTTCTATTGGCTTTACACCCTGCATTGACAATTGCTCTTATTTAGATGATAGGAACTTCAACAAGACTGCCTCCAACACAACGCCTTGTTGAGGTAAAAGCAGTTGCTGAGCAATTTCACTTTAAGATATCAACAATATTACTTCATGGGGGGAAGGTTGTGGGAGCAATCACATGGTTCCGTAAGCATATCAGAAGCTATGAGCGTGTTGTTGGATCACCAGAAGTTGCTTTTCTTCACTGGGAATGGTTTAGCAGGCAGTTCCTTGTCTTTGGTGAGCTCATAGAAACAACATCTACAACTGTTCCGGATACACTATCTCCTCGTTTTGGCACTGCTGACAACGCACTGACTGAGTGGGAATTTCAACCAGCTTACTACTATCAGGTTCAACCTCTCCCTACACAGCACTACAACAGAGGATGTTTCATTCCTTTTACTTGACCACACTAGTGATCTTTTTATGATGCCTTCCCTTCTGGCAGTTGGCGGCAAATTACTTGAGAGAGAAGAGGTATGCCTTAGAGTTCTCTTCATCAAGTGTAAGCCTTACCAAAGGAGTCAATGGATTACCTGAGTCAGTAATGCCTTCCGTATATGTTGGTCAGTATGTACGCTTGTTTGAGCAAGGAGATACAGTTGCGGTGCTTCCGTAAGTTCTTTGACCCTTAGTTACTTTTAGATGTTAACGTAATTTTTATATGACTACTTATATCTGACACTGTGCTTGCAGCCTTTCTGATACTGAGTATACCAGCTATGCTTTGTCAGAAGCTGAAAGGTTTCAAGATTCCTATGAGATAATTGCATTGTTTAGAAAAGCTTATGAATCATTTCGGAGCCTAGGTGCCACAAGAATGGCTTCTGCCTGTAGTGGTGGAATGGCCATTGAGTATTATGCAGCAGGGGATTTTAGTAATGCAAAACAACTTTTTGATGGTGTTGCTGGCCTATACCGTCAAGAAGGTTGGGCCACTTTACTTTGGGAAAACCTAGGTTACTTGAGAGAATGTGCAAGGAAACTTAAGTCTCTGAAGGACTTTATCAGTTATTCACTTGAGATGGCTGCATTACCTTTATTCTCTGGCAGTGGACAGGGAAATTCAGAAAATAAAAGAAAAAATGGACCAGCAGGATCTCCTACCATTTCCAGTAGAGAGCTTATACAGCAGGAAGTTATTAATATCTTGGAAGGAAAGCATGCATCGGAGAACACTGATGATGAATTTGAACTTCATTTGATGGAAGAATCTACTCACCTCGATATTGATCAAATAAGTCCACTAAGGATAGTGCTTCTCGCATCTGTTGCTTTTCACGATCAATCTGTAAAACCTGATTCACCAATGCTTGTCAGTGTCTCTCTACAGTCTCATCTTCCTTGTCCAGTTATGATTGATAAGTTGGAGGTTCAGTTTAACCAATCCGACTGTAACTTTGTTATAGTTAGTGCACAGGAAGATTGTTCTGCATCAAATCCACATGTTCATGATGGAGCTGTTCAGACTCCTCTGACACTGTTCACTGATAAATGGATGCGGTTGACTCATGAAGTTAAACCAGGTATCAGTTATATATATTATATATAGTTTATTTCATTAGATGTTCATCCACTCGCTCTCTGCACGTATTGTAACTTGTAAATGTTTTATTTCTTGAAAAGTAACCTGTAAATATTGTCATATTAGTATCTTAATCTGAACATGCAGAAACAACAGGACATTACCAGTCTCATCGTTTTGCGTACAACCGATTTTAAGTCATGACACTTATTAGCAACCAAAACATAAGTTGCGGGTAAAACTCTTTTATATGTGTTCTTAGCGACTTAAATGCCAATGCTGGAAAATGAACTACGATGAAAAAACATCAAAATCAACTATAAAATTAAGTTCTAAAATCCAAATTTTGGCTGTGGCTGATAGATTGAAAATCGAAATTTAAGCTTTATTCGGCATTTGCTGATGTTAACTTTTCCCCTTCTGTTAGTCCTATCGTGAAATAACAATGTGAGTACTTTCTGCAGGACAGAGTGGAAAGCTGGAATGTTTGGCGGTGAAGGCAACAATAAGTAAACGTCTTGTAGTTTGCTGCCAAGCGGAAAGTCCTGTTTCAATGGGAGAATTTTCATTGTGGAAATTTGAGGACCAAGTAGAGGCATTACCTATGAAGGACAATGTACTTGCTTTTTCTGGGCAGAAACTGATCCAAGTTGAAGAGCCAGATGCTCAAGTTGACCTTGTCTTAGATTGTCCTGGTCCTGCATTGGTTGGAGAATTATTTACAGTCCCAGTGACCATATTGTCAAAAGGACACGCAGTTCATTCTGGTGAACTGAAAATCAACCTTGTCGATGCCAAAGGTGGAGGCCTTTTGATGAGTCCTAGGGAAGCAGAAGAATCTGAAAGTCATCATGTTGAACTTCTTGGTGTCTCAGATGTGACCACGGAAAATGGGTCAAAGGAAGAAGTTGATAGCATAAGAAAAATCCAGCACTCGTTTGGGGTTGTTTCTGTTCCCACATTATATGCAGGTGATTCCTGGTCATGCAAATTGGAAATAAAATGGCATCAAGCAATGTCAGTGATGTTCTATGTCTCACTTGGCTATTCCCTGGATTCGACTGAAGAAGCAGCACTGCACAGACTTAATGTGCACAGAAGCTTGCAAATTGAAGGTAAGATCCCCATGATAGTCAGTCAACAGTTTTTGAGACCATTTAGGCGAGAACCCCTGTTACTATCTAGGATCAGATCCTCAAGTGATGATGATAAAAAAAGTTCTCTTGCTTTCAACGAGTCAAATATGCTTATTTTAAGTGCTAGAAATTGCACAGAGGTACCTTTGCGGCTACACACGATGACTATTGCGTCTAATGATGATGGAAAACAACTCTGCTCAGTGCAACAGATCAGTGGGATTTCCAATGAATACGCAGTTATTGCTCCTAGTGAAGAATACAAAGGAATATTTTCAGTGAATCCACATACTATTAGTCCAAGCTTTTTTCTAGGTGAAATTTGCCTGAGCTGGTCAAGAGATTCAAGCATTGGAGAGAGTCAAGATAGCCGTGTTATAATGAAAGAAAGGTTACCTGAAGTTCATATCGAGGAGCCGCCACTTGTTGTGACCATGGAGTGCCCTCCTTATGCTATCCTTGGAATCCCTTTCACTTTTCATGTGAAGATCTACAATTCAACATCCTTACTTCAGGAAATCAAGTACTCTCTTGTTGATTCCCAGAACTTCGTCTTCTCTGGGGCTCACAATCATGCTGCATCCATTCTGCCGAAAACCGAGCATATTGTTAGCCATAAGCTTGTGCCGCTTGGTTCTGGTTCCCAGCAGCTGCCAAGGATAACAATAACTTCAGTGAGGTATTCTGCTGCACTGACTCCTTCAGCCTCAGCCGCAACTGTCTTTGTATATCCCAGCGAGCCGAAATTCAATTTGGAAAAGGGCTATTCGGCAACTGATCCGTGCGTTAGCTAGACTTGTATATACTCAGATACTCTGGCAGCTCTTAGCTTTGTTCCGGAGAAGCGAGGTATGCTCCTGAAAAAAACACGCCAGTTTTATCTTAATTCTTGAATAGGCCTGGAGCAGATTCTGTTGGTGAACAGCGGTTGGATCATTGCAAAAGTTTTGGCATTCTTTTCAGGTGTTGATTTCGTATACCTTTTTGGATTGACCACATTTCTGTGTTGATTTCGTATACCTTTTTGGATTGACCACATTTCTGTGTTGATTTCGTATACCTTTTTGGATTGACCACATTTCTGTAACTTGCGATTTTTGTACCGTTGATTTTGGCTAAGGATAATCAGTCATACACACAAGACGGGCTGGTGTAAATTAGCACCCCACTAGAGACAAGTGGGGAATAAACTAGTCCCATGTCTCCCATTAGAACTCGAGAAATTTTCTTGTCTTCTGCTCGGGTTCTCATATGCTTCTTACGATTCCCTTGCTTCTGTACACTTTGTTTTCATGGGAAAAACCTTCACCAACAATGCTCTTCGGTGCTTCATTCGTCCTAAAATATATTAACCAAATAATGAATTAGATATTATCTAATACTACAGTCTAACACTACATACTACTAATAGTAGTATTAGATTGTATAGTAAGAGTTTATTATTTAGCGAATCTTTATTTATAGATTAGTACTAGTAGTAATAGTATTAGATAGTGTGGTAAGAGTTTGTTTAGCGAATCTGACCGTACGAATATCCGTTTAGATAGTATTAGATATGAGTCGATTCAAATTTGTACTACTGAATTGGAATGTATTACTATGTAGTATACTAGTATATTTTAGAACCGACGTTTAATCCCTGAGAGCCAGCCGTTGGCTGTGTATTTCATGCTTCTCTATGACAGCATATGTTATCGGATTGGTGGTAGTAATCCATCGCGTTCTAGCGGCGGCGGCGCGTTCCATGCTTTCTCCCTTTTTGTTTTTTTTTTCGTCAGTTTTTGCAAGTAGCGCTCTATAAAATCTCGCATTATCTTCTTCCCCAATTCGCCGCTACTAGGTGCTAGTCTCGCCTCGAGCCCAAATCCAGCCTGCTCGCGTCGGGCGATCGATCACACCACGGGCCGATTCGTGGCTCGCGCCGCGCGGCTGGGGTCTAAGCTAGGGTTTACGCTCGCGAAAAAAAAAAAAGAAAAGTGTTGAGCGAATAATTTGCTCCTAGACCTTTGCTGCTTCTCCCCTGTCGATAAAGCCGACCACAGTGCTCGCGTCCCCCCGCGCCGTTCTTTTCGGAGATTCCCCTCGCGCGCCGCCGTCGCCTGCCACCACCGCCGGGGAGCCCGGGACGAGGATGGAGGTCGTCGTGGCGAGGCAGCCGAAGGCGAAGAAGCAGATAAACCTCTTCTACTGCTCCGAGTGCGAGGAGCTCGCGCTCAAGGTCGCCGCTAGCTCCGACGCCATCCATCTCCAGTCCATCAACTGGAGGTACGCTCCCCGTCCTCCTCCTCCTCCTCCTCGCCGGTTTCGTGGAGTCACCTGATTCGCTGATTCGCTTCCGCCGCCGCGCAGGAGCTTCGACGACGGGTTCCCCAACCTGTTCATCAACAACGCGCACGACATCCGGGGGCAGCACGTGGCGTTCCTGGCGTCGTTCAGCTCGCCGTCGGTCATCTTCGAGCAGATCTCCGTCATCTTCGCGCTGCCCAAGCTGTTCATCGCCTCCTTCACGCTCGTGCTGCCTTTCTTCCCCACGGGCTCCTTCGAACGCGTCGAGGAGGAGGGCGACGTCGCCACCGCGTTCACCCTCGCGCGCATCCTCTCCATGATCCCCAAGTCCCGGGGCGGGCCGACCAGCGTCGTCATCTACGACATCCACGCGCTCCAGGAGAGGTTCTACTTCGGGGACGACGTCCTCCCTTGCTTCGAGACAGGGATTCCGCTCCTGCTGCAGCGCCTCCGGCAGCTCCCCGATGCTGACAATGTGCGTAGCAGAGGCCACCGGTGTCCTGTTAATTTCTCTTTAGTTACCCAATTCGTGTTGCTACTGCTCTGACTTGTGTGATTTGTGTGTTGCGCAGATCACCATTGCCTTCCCGGATGATGGGGCGTGGAAGCGTTTCCACAAGCTATTGCTCAACTTCCCAATGGTTCGCTTCTTGTTTTGTGTGAATGAATGAACATGTCGAAATTCAGTTATGCATGCCGTTGTGGAATTGCTCAATTTTTTTTTCTGGTTGAAAGACTCGGAGTTTTTACTTTGGGCTGTTTGATTATATAAGGTTGTCTGCGCAAAGGTTCGGGAAGGTGACAAGAGGATAGTTCGAATTAAGGAGGGGAATCCTGAAGGCCGGCATGTGGTTATTGTTGATGATTTAGTGCAATCTGGGGGAACTCTTAGAGAATGTCAGGTATCAACATACTCTCTGTGGCTTTGCCATGATACTACAAAGTAGTGCTTCAGTGACTTAATTTTTACTTATGTTGGATTTTCTTACTTCCACATTAGTGGGAGAGGCCAAGAGGGATAGGGTTTTTACTCTTAGTTGTCTGACAAAGAGTAATGCCTCCTATAATATTCGTTTCACATATTGCCAACAGGCAGAGGTCCTGAAAAACAGAGAGATTAATTACATGCCCTTGTGAAATTTTTTGCATTTTCATTTTGTGAGTAGACTTGATTTACATTTTCTCCATGTAATTGTTCTAACACATTTGAGGATGTACTAATTCATAAACTGTTGACAGGATATGCTGCTTTATGCTGCATTTCTCATTAATGCTTCTTTGTCTAATTATTTTGCAGAAAGTTTTGGCTGCTCATGGTGCTGCAAAAGTTAGTGCTTATGTGACTCATGCTGTTTTTCCCAAGCAGTCGTATGAACGCTTCACTCACACTAATTCCGGTAATTCGTGATTCACTTCTCTTTCCACTTTTCAGCCACTCAACTTCAGTTCTCACCTTTTTTTTCCCTTTCACAGCTGGGCCGGCTGACAAGTTTGCTTATTTCTGGATCACTGACTCCTGCCCTCAAACAGTGAAAGCCATCAACCAACAACCTCCATTTGAGGTGTTGAGCCTTGCTGGTTCGATTGCGGATGCCCTTCAAATATGAACTTTGTATTTGGTAATGGGCTACTCCCATTTTGCCTAAATGTAAGAGTTCACTTTCAGCTCCAGTAAAACAAATAATGTGGAGTGAGTTATCTCAAGTATGGCTTTGGCCTGATGTCTTCATAAACATCTCAATGTGTGATGGTAAAATAAGGCATTTGATGTTCATCTGTTCCTTCTTGAGCAAAGCTCATCCAATCACTGTTTTATTCCTGACATGTATAATGCTGGAGCCTGGAGACAGAGCACATCAGCACGAGTGCTCGTTTTCTGGCTTGCTCCCCCCCAAAAAGCGCTCATTTCTGTCTTAAAAAGATTGATACGACTGTTTGATAAAACTCATATTTAACCTACATTTTGAGTTCTTATAGCAACACATGCTGCTTGATTATATTTGATCTGTTATTGCGAAGATGAATTACCTCTTCAATTCATTGTGTTGTGTTGTACGACAGTGCATTATGTGCTGTAGGATGGAATGGATCACTTCTTTTGAAGACAGCTTATAGGTAGCTGATGTATAGGAAAGTGGAACATATATATCCTTATTCTCTCTTTTTAACTGGCTCCTAGTAAAAGTAGCATAATTTTCTACCGAGATAATTCGTGACAAGTAAAAGTAGTGATTGGTAATTCTTTACGTACTCTGGTCTGTCTTTTGAAGGGGGACATAATTAACTAGGTCAAGTGCCGGCCAAGAGAATTTGCCTGGAGAACTGAACGGTATCTGTTATCAGTTCCTTGTTGCGTCCTTTTTGTTTCTATTTTGTTTTCCTGTATTTCCTACTACCCTCTCCGGTTAAATTGCAAACAACATATGGGAATCCTTCAAGCCAAACAAAGTGGCTTTGTAGATCCAGACAAGCTCATATGCAACACGATTACATTCTCTAGGACAATACATAACTTGATGGACATCAAATTTCATTGGAAGCTTATATTTGGCTTCTCTAATGATAACATCGTTTACACTTCTGTCCTGTGTTTCATCCAACAGAGCCACTTTCAGATCTTGAGCATCAGTTTCAACCATAATGTGGCCCATTCCCATATCATTAGCTATTTTCAAAACTTGGATGCATGCTAAAACTTCTACTTGGTTAGCATTTTGCAGATTCTGTAATTTCCCAGCAGCCATCATGAGGGGACATCCATCAGTATCTTTGGCCAATACACCTCAACTACCTTCTCCTATATATTGGAAAATGATCCATCAATATTTAGCTTTATCATTCCAGCTTTAGGTGGTTTCCATGAGTTCACAAAGTTTGTTAGACATTTATTTTTTTAAGATTGTAAATATTGTTCAAAATCTGAAACGAATCGGTTAGTGAGAAAAGGCACTTCATGCCGTACAGAATAACCTTCCCCTTCAACCAATTTTTTTCGAGCAGACCACCACAACCAGGTTTTAAAGGAAACACCTTTAATATAATGTAAGGGAAACTTGTGTGTATAGGATATGTTCCCATCATGTACATGGTGCAACTTTTTGAGATCATGTGCCCTTTCAAGCTGATGTACCTGGAAAACCATCTAAATGCAAAGATGTTTGGGGAAATTGCAATTTTAATATAATGTAGCCATATTGTCAAATTTGATAGCATGTACATAAAATTGTTAAAATTTAACAGCTTGTACATAAAAATGGCAAATTTTGACAGCATGTACCCAACATTTGCAACTAGTACAACATTACACAAATCATGTTTATCTCCCCTGGGCCCGGCCCTCTGTGGGACTGGGACGCACTTAAGACACATTATAGATGCCCAAAGGTCCGGGGCTCAACGGCCCGGCCCACGACACAAGTTTTGGCCTGGCCCAGACATGACACGACCCGAAATGGTGTCGGGCTCGTGCTAGCTCGGCTCGACCTTTGGGCCTTGCTTGGGCCTCTGCCTCAGCACGATGGGCCAGCCCGGCACGGCACATGCCAACGATTAGGGAGGTATAGACTTATTCTAGCCATATAAGCACGGCCAAAGAGACGAGGGATGCAAAATATACTTATCCAGCCATACAAGATAACCCAAAGAGATGTGGGAGGCAAAATAGACTTATTCCAAGGAGGAGCACGGTGGGCTTGTTGTGCCTTCGGGCCAACGTGGCACGACCCGAGTCTTATTGGGTTGTGCCTAGGCTGGGCGGCCCATTTGGCCTTCTACAAGGCACATCTGCCTCGACGATTAACATACTAAGGTGTCAAAAAGAGTATCGAAATCTACAAGATCTACATCTTCGGCCAACGCGACACGACCCGAGTCTTATTGGGCTGTGCCTAGGCTGGGCGGCCCATTTGGCCATCTATAAGGCACATCTGCCCTGACGATTAACATACTAAGGTGTCAAAAAGAGTATCGAAATCTACAAGATCTACATCTTCAAGATGTTGAAGATGCCACATGCAAGCTTCGCATCTCCTTCAAGACATGGCCGTCATGAACTCTTTCATCATCATCTTCGAGAAATCGTCTAATCCAATAAAAAACCTATATTCGACAATGGGAGCGGTCACAGGTGTCCCGGGCACAGTTGCCAAGCCAAAACAAGACTTAGGTGTCTCGGGGCCCCAAGCACGCCTTCTGCCTCGCACTCTCGTGGAGGACTCCGTCCATCTGTCCCATTTAAGGGGATTTGGTAAGGCCCAAAGGATTCGTTTTGATCAACACACTGCATTAATCGCAGGACATGGTGACTCGGAGTACAACTCGCCCACATCATGGGGACGTGGCGCTGCATGGAGCCCCTTGCATGCCCACGTCGCCCGGAGAAAAAGAGGGGACACAACGTGGCACGCAATGTCGTGGTGGTGGTGCTGAGAGTGAGGAGAGGAGGGGTCAGGATTAGAGGGGCAGTGCACGAATCTCAAAGCGATTCAACCGCCAGGTGTTTTCTTTTTTTTTTTTTAAGATAATGGAATGAAACATTCTAAAAGAAAATCTGCAAATTCTCCCCCAAAAAATTGTTTCCGCCTGTAAAGTCCAAATAAATACATATTTCACTTCCAAGAATCTTAATCACATCAGGTATATCTCACCCCAGCCAATTCTGCAAGCCTATGAGCACGTACACCAAACACGATCTGGGAAAATACTAACGGTTGGTTGATGTGGTAATAGAATAGTTTGGTGTACTTCTGTTTGGTGATGACTTGAGCAGATAAGCAAAAGATACTTGTCCATCCTTCCAAAAATCCACTGCTGCCTGTGCACCTGCTTCGCATGGTTGAGCAAGTTATCTCCAATTCAGAGGTTTGCAAGGCTGCAAGCATAAGAAACTTCTATTTTAACAGAAATCAAAATTTAAACATGATAAGAGGTCATCAATAGAACAATAAAGTAATACATCAAGCAATTTTTTGAATAAACTATAGAGCAAAAGTATACCTGCAACTGCAGCTTCTTCATAAAGCAAGGTACTAGTACCACTCCTTCACAGCTTGAGCCAGAAGGGCCCTTGTCAGGTATTCAGATTTCAGGTGTAGTGAATTACTTGCAAGAAACATGGCTGGTCATTATAAAGAGTGTTCATGAATTCTAGGCATGCCATGGCAGGAAACAATAGCCTTCTTGCCATGGACTCCAAGCTCTCCATGCTCTTCTTGTTGCTAGGCTTTGTGGCATGTTCTGCCACTGCTAGTCACCATGATCCTTCCGTTGTCGGATACTCGCAGGAGGATCTTGCATTGCCAAATAAACTTGTTGGTCTCTTCACATCATGGTCAGTAAAACATAGCAAGATCTATGCAAGCCCAAAGGAGAAGGTCAAGAGGTATGAGATCTTCAAGCGAAACCTGAGGCACATTGTGGAGACGAACAGGAGAAATGGCAGCTATTGGCTCGGCTTAAATCATTTTGCTGACATTGCACATGAAGAATTCAAGGCCAGTTACCTGGGACTGAAGCCAGGGTTAGCAAGAAGGGATGCTCAGCCACATGGTTCAACAACATTCAGGTACGCGAACGCCGTTAACTTGCCGTGGGCAGTGGACTGGAGGAAGAAGGGAGCAGTGACACCGGTCAAGAACCAAGGAGAATGTGGTAAGCTCAATGTCTGAAAAATGCACACTATCTATTTAGCATAGTGATACTGAATCCCTGAAAATGCACACGATCTATTCAGCATATTGAGGCCGAATGCCTGAAAATGCACACAATCTATTTCAGCATAGTGATACTGAATCCCTGCACACAATCTATTTCAGCATATTAATGCTGAATGCCTGAAAATGTGCACAATCTATTTCATTGCATCGATACTCAATGCCTGAAACTGAAAGTGCACACACTCTGTTTCTGAAATAGTGTATGATATGATGCAATTTATTCCATGAAAATGCTGTAAGAGAAAATGGTCTATTGCAGGAAGTTGCTGGGCTTTTTCAACGGTGGCAGCTGTTGAAGGTATAAACCAGATTGTGACCGGCAAGTTGGTATCATTATCAGAGCAGGAATTGATGGACTGCGACAACACCTTCAATCATGGCTGTCGAGGTGGGCTGATGGACTTCGCCTTCGCATACATAATGGGGAACCAGGGGATCTACACAGAGGAAGACTACCCATACCTCATGGAAGAAGGCTACTGCAGAGAAAAGCAGGTAGAAACATGAAAACCACTTCTTCTTCAGAGGCAATTCATCTGTAAACACATGTCGTGATCTAGCAGGATTTTCTAACAGTTGAATTTATCTGCTGTGATGAACTGATGACTGGTGATTAGCCTCATTCCAAAGTCATCACCATAACCGGCTACGAGGATGTCCCGGAGAACAGCGAGACAAGCCTACTGAAGGCACTGGCTCATCAGCCTGTCAGTGTGGGGATAGCAGCTGGGAGCAGAGACTTTCAGTTCTACAAAGGGGTAAACAAAATTATCAGCTGTTCTTCAATCTTCATTCACCATGGTACACTACAGATCAGCACAAAAACATTGAACTGACAAAATGGGTGTATCTGAATACTGGATGCAGGGGATTTTTGATGGGGAATGTGGCATTCAACCGGATCATGCACTGACGGCCGTGGGCTACGGCTCGTACTACGGCCAGGACTACATCATCATGAAGAACTCGTGGGGCAAGAACTGGGGAGAGCAAGGGTATTTCAGGATCAGGAGGGGCACCGGCAAGCCGGAGGGAGTCTGTGACATCTACAAGATTGCTTCTTACCCAACCAAAAACGTCACTGGCTGGGGTTCTTAGCTAGTTTTGTAGGCGATCTTGTAATCCATTTGTCCCTGACAAGAAAGAATCGGCCTAAGCAACGCTGTGCAATTCCTGGATGCTTCGGAGTGGAGCTCTCACTAATCTGCACAGCAATGGTTCAAAGATTATATAATGACAGCTTGGGATTTTAAGCAAAATGGTCCCATGGTCTAGTGGTCAGGACATTGGACTCTGAATCCAGTAACCCGAGTTCAAATCTCGGTGGGACCTTGGTTTTAATTCCTTTTATTTTTTTTCTTCTCAGCAGACATTTCTCGTCTATTCTCTTCCGTATATTTTTCACATTTTATTTTCCCTCTTTTCTCCTCCTCAGGTCAATAAAAAAATTGTCAGCCTATATTTTACACATTTTATTTTTCCCTCTTTTCTCCTCCCCAGGTCAATCAAAAAAAAATTGTCAGCCACTTTTCACATTTCTCGTCTATTCATTTTCCCAGACATGCTCTTTAAAAATCACATCCAGTTCTTGTTTATAATTTTTATTTAAAAAATCTTATCCACACCACTACTTTTCTCCAGCGTCTGCTACAGTGACGCAATCATGCAATCATTTGCAATGAAATTTTCAGATATGAAAGGCATGATACGTTCCAATTTACTTCCTCCTTTTCTAAATATATAATACTGTTAATATTTTAAGATAGTTTAAACATTCGTCTAATTTAAAACTTAATTTATTATTAAATATTTTTTAAGCACGACAAAAACATCTTAATATTTACACGAAATTAAGTTAATAACGTCGTATGTTAAAAGACAGTGGATAATTGGATCCATACCACTGCAAATATAAAAAATCAGAAAAATACCACTATTATTTATGAAATTGGGTAAATACCACTGTAATCTTCTAAAATTATAAGCATGTCACTCCATCACGATTTCCGTCGTCTCCGTCACATTTTCCACCGTTTCCGTCTTCATCTACTCGTCGTCCTCTTCTCAACGGCAGATGGGCAGCTGGAGGACAGCAGTACGGCGGCGGATGGCAGCACAGGCGCCCGGAGGAGGGCAGCACGGCGGCGGCGGCGCTCGCGCCAGCGCCCGCGTCCGCTCCCCGCGCCCCTCCGCGACGTCCTCGCCGGCGGCGGCTGCGTCCGCACCCGCGCCCGCGTCCGCGTCCTCTCCCCACGCCCCTTCGCGACCTCCTCGCCGGCGGCGGCCGCGGCCGCGCTCGCGACCGTCCTCACCGGCAGCCGCGCCCCTCCGCGACCTACCACGAGTGTCCTCGCCGGCGGCCGCCTCCACGACCGTGTTGAGGGGCGTTGAGGCCGCCGAGAAGCTCATAGGGATGGGCCTCTCCAGTGTCGTCTTCCATCAGCTGGAGGTCACGAACAGTTCCAGCGTTTCTCGGTTGTCTGATTTCTTGACGACTCGTTTTGGCAAGCTAGACATACTGGTAAGCTCTCCTTCTCCTTGCTCGATCGATACAGTCTACTACTAGTCTACCACCACTCTGCTTCGGGCCTGACCAGTGAGAGAAGATGTGCTCTGTTTGCAGGTGAATAATGCAGCAGTTAGCGTCCTCGCCGGCGGCCGCCTCCGCGAGCGTCCTCGCCGGCAGCTGCGCCCCTCGGCGACCTCCCCGCGAGCGTCCTCGTCGGCGGCGGCTGCACCCGCGCCCGCCTCCGCGAGCGTCCTCGGCGGCGGCCGCGCCCCTCCGCGACCTCCCCGCGAGCGTTGGCCGCGGCCGCGCCCTCTCCCCGCGCTATCCTCTCGCCGCTCGCCTTCTCCCCGTCAGGGGATTTTGGACTTTAGATGGCATGATCTCAAATGCCACCCTTCCAAATAACTTGGATTATTTGCCACCCAAACCCTTAAATTGTTTCTATTTTACCATTATAGCTAGCCAGCTCAACAAATTGACATGGCAACAAGTTACAAAATGACCTTGGTTACCCCTCTTTTTTCCTTTTCCTCGGTATCGAAGATGACAAAGAAATCCGGCACTGTCCTGCGCGTCCCTCCTCTCCGGTGGCGGCCTCGCGCCCAACTTCCCTTTGGCGGCGGTGGCCCCATGCCCCACTCCCCTCTAGTGACGGCGATAGCCGCTGGCCTTCCTATCCTCCAGCGGCAGCAGCATTGCGCCCCGCTACCCTCCGGCGATGGCGGCGGCCGTGGACCTCCCTCCCTTTCGATGGTAGCGGCCCCGCGCCCCACTCCCCTCTAGCAGTATCCTTGCACTTCCCACCCTCCGATGGCAGCGACCCTGCACCCCCCCTCCTTCCTGCGATGCTTGTTCCAATGCCGCTCCATCCGTCTCCTCCTTGGATCCCGCCATCGGCGTGTTGTCGTTTCGTCGGAGCTCAGAAAGAAGAGGAGTGCCAGCGCCTCGGGCTCCCATCGTCGCAGCCCATCTTCCATGGCTGCTTCTCCTCATCCTCTGTCTCCTTGACTAGACTGAGTATGCGAGAGGAAGAAGATGAGGGTAGGGTGGTAATTTCTCATCTAATTTCCTGAGTTGGCTAGTAAAAATGGCAAAAAGTAACAGTTTGGTGGATCTGAGTGGCAAATAATCTAAGTTTTTTTGGGAGAGTGGTATTTGATGACACGATATCTAAGAGGATGGCGTAAGATCAAAAGTCCCTGACATGGGCCATGGCCCATGAGCCCATGAGAGATAGGCCTTTCGAGTTCCCATCCGACGATCTCCACCCGGACAGGTAGTAAAGCGCGGTCGCCGTCGCCGGCGACCCGTACTGTTCCACTCGCCCTCGTTTTCTCCGCCACCGAGCGCATCTCGGCGTCGGCGGCTTGGGGGAGAGTCGGAGATGCATCTGAGCGAGAACGAGGGGATCGAGGGCGTGCGGTTCGCGGTGACGGGCGGCCAGGGCTTCGTCGGCTCCGCCCTGTGCCTCGAGCTGCTCCGCCGCGGCGCCCGGGAGGTCCGCTCCCTCGACCTCCGCGCCTCCTCCCCCTGGTCCGACCAGCTGCTCGACGCCGGCGTCCGCTTCTTCCAAGGTCCGCCATCTCGAGTTCATCCTCACTACAGTGGTTTTGGCTTTCCTTCACTGTAACTGACGCGGTCACTGAAGTAAGACGCATTGGAGCGCTAGCGCTGCGCTGCTTTACTTGGCTATAGTTCTACTTCCGGATTTGTTGCGAACTAGTGTGAAATTGGAGTAAACTACTGCCTCTGTGCTATTAGCTAGTAGTACATATGTTTTGGCTCTTGGAGTAGTTAGGGAATCTTGAATTTTGTTTTCTCAACACAGTGACAGCAAGTTAGTAACGCTAACAATACCCATGATGTACCGCGCATGATTGCCTGGTTGGCTTGTTTAAGTTGTGTCCATTGCAGTCGGCTCTGCATTTCCGATGCACAAATTAAGTTATCAAATAACTGCGGTCAACCTGTGTTGCAGGGGATGTTAGAAAGAAGGAAGATGTGGGGAAGGCTTTGCGTGGTGTGGACTGTGTTTTCCATCTCGCTTCATATGGCATGTCAGGGAAGGAAATGGTGCAGGCTGGGCGAGCCGACGAGGTCAATATAAATGGTACATGCAATGTGCTGGACGCTTGCCACGAGCATGGTGTTAGAAGGCTCGTGTATGTAAGCACGTATAATGTGGTTTTTGGAGGAGAGCCAATTGTCAATGGGAACGAGGCGCTGCCTTATTTCCCCGTTGAAGACCATGTTGATGCCTATGCGCGTAGCAAATCAATTGCTGAACAGTTGGTGCTGAAGAGTAATGGCCGGCAAACTAAGTAAGTTGAGCCATTTTTGCCATGATTCTTATGTCTGCCTCATTGCCATGTATATCTGCCACTTAAATACCCTTCATATAATTTTGCCGGGTTGGCCGATACCCTTCATATAATATCTTCAAATGTGTTGTTTTCACCTATGATGAGCGTATTTGCTACTTTCCACGTGTCGAGATCCACCACCAATTATTTCATTTTGGCTTGGGACTTAAGTTGAACATTGGTAATATACAGGCTGTCTTACTGATTTGATGTTTTTATACAGGAGTGATAAAAGCAGTCGTCTTTATACATGCTCAATACGTCCTGCCGCTATCTATGGTCCAGGTGAAGAGCGGCATCTTCCAAGGATACTATCCCTTGCGAAGTTGGGGTTAGCATTCTTCAAGATTGGGGATCCAAATGTGAAGTCAGATTGGGTCTATGTGGATAATCTTGTTCTTGCACTGATATTGGCAAGCATGGGACTTTTAGAAGATATTCCTGACAGGAAGGGAATTCCTGTAGCTGCTGGTCAAGCATATTTCATATGCGATGGTAAGTGCAGTTAGCCTGTAGGGCAACTATATTACTGGTTAACCTTTTCTGATACCATGGCACTATGTTCTGAATTTTATTTCCATCTTTTGAATAGGAGCGCAGCCATTTTTATTTTTGTGTTGTCATATTGATAAATCTGAACTGTTGAACACTAGACTACTAAGCTGAATGCTACCATAAAAAAAACAGTAGTTTACACTCTTGTGTTCTGCATTGGTGTCTTTGTTGAGGATATCTATTCAAAATGATTTACTGCATAGCTCATTTTAGCTATTTATTTGTTTTGCTTATTCTGAGGTTGAAACCTTTTTTCTTTTTGAGGGAGTTGAAATTTTTATTGCTTACAGATCATACGTAATGAGTCTACTGGATGCTCTGTTGAATATATTTACATTCAATACTGAACCATTACTCCTTTAGCAACTTGAGCAATTACACTTATATTCCTTACCAGAATTGCTCTTAATGTTTGTTGTTTGTAATTTGAAAGAAATGTTGCATTTTCTTATCAAGAAACTATTGGTTGTTTGCAGGATCGCCTGTCAATACTTTTGAATTTCTCAGTCCTCTATTTCAAAGTTTGGATTACACAGTTCCACGAGTTAGAATGGATACCTCAGTTGCCCTTGCCATCTCAAGATTTTTTGTGTTCATGTATACACTACTCTATCCATGGTTGGATAGTAAATGGATTCCTCAGCCTCTTCTCCTTCCTGCTGAAGTATACAAGGTCGGCTTATTTATCATGTTCCAATGACTTTACCTAATGTAGTCCATTATGGAAATATGCCTTTACACTGTTACTATCTTCTCATGTGACGGCAGCTCTGATGAGTGAGGGACAATAAGATCTAATTTGTTTGGTAGGAGTTTGAATCTTGTTAAGCGTAATATAGTGCTAAGATGTAATGATGGATGTGCAGTATTGCTTACAGCTATTTTATCCTTTTTTATATATAAATTAATCATTTTCTGTTGATCTTTAGTAATTTCTTGACCAGGCAAGTAGAAATGTAGAATTACATAATTGCAATTCTATTTGTATAGCTGAGTGGGAATAAACATGATGTCAAACCCATAGTCGAAGCTAATGTTGATAGTTCGCTGTGACAGGTGGGTGTTACACACTACTTTTCATATTTGAAAGCTAGAGAGGAAATCGGCTATGTACCTATGGTGAGTCCGCGAGAAGGATTGGCTGCAACTATTTCCTACTGGCAGGAGAGGAAGAGAAAAGAACTAGATGGCCCAACCATATTTCCTTGGCTGTTTGTAACAATTGGCATGCTGGCATTGTTTTCTGCTGCTTACCTTCCACCCGTCGGTCCATTGAAATGGGTGCTTGACCTCCATTTATTTTTTTTCCGATCAAAGTTGGTGATTCGGTTAGTCTTTGTGATAGCAGCTGCATTGCACGTTGGTGAAGCTGTTTATGCTTGGTTCTTGGCAAAGAAGTATGACCCGAGGAATGCTACAGGCTGGTTTTGGCAAACATTCATGCTCGGGTTCTTTTCTCTTCGGTATCTGCTTAAGAGAATGAGAGAGTAGATTTGTGCTGTTATTCCCTTCACTTTGTCAGGAAATCTTCAACAGTAATTTCTAGCTGAAATGCCTCAGCATATGCACTTTTAACTGCTGTGCAACTTCATTTTTCTGAGTCATATGTGATTTCTGCAGTCTTGAGAAGCGGAGTGTGCGGAACCCATGGTCTTCTATGATAGTAGGTATTCAGCCATGGTTTTCGATCTTGCATGAAGCCAAACCACACAGCACATTGTTAGAGTTGCAGCCTGTACCCTTAGCTTAGATGGCATTTGTTTTGGGACTTGAGAGAACAATTGAACATAATGGAGTTGTAAGTTGTCATTGTTACAATTGGCATATGTTTGGAGGCTATACCATACTGTACCTCCTATGCTTTGAAACTGAACTATAAATCAATAATTGGAAAGCTGAACAAAAGCCAGCTTCCCTTGCCTGTCAGTTACGTACATATACAGCACAAACCCTGTCTTTTGCCAATGCAGAACTGGAGTACTCTTGGATTGGTCTTTGTTCTTCCTCTGCAGCTATCTACCTACCTCTGAATTGGAAGTCCCAAGAACTACAAGCATATTACAGCCTGATGGCAGAGTGACGACAGGTCAGTTAAACTGCTTCCATGAGAAAAATGAATTGTTGCAGGCTTGCAGCTGTGTTGTGCCCCTCCACTCGTCTGATTCTTCTACCAACCTCGCAACCAACCTTTGCCCTTCATTTAATAAAAGCCAGTGTCGGCGGCGAGAGGAAGCAACCGAATGAAAAGAAGAAGAATAGGTGAGGTGAGGCCCGAGTGTTATTATCGGAGTTGGACTTGTGAACGACTTGTGAAACTGCAGCCGCGCAATCCGTCGATTTGTGTGTGGCTCGCGTGCTTCTTCCGGGTCACATTTCAGATCCCTTCGGTTTGACTGTATGAGATGATTTTTCTGTCGAATGAATTGGCAACGTTGCACGTTGCCGCAAGGAATATATGGTGTAAGTAAGGTCAAGGTCCTCTGATCTTGGAAAGAATTGGGCAGAAACATGTCATAGGAACAAAACGTGACACACGGTTGCATTTGTACTGATGAGAAATGTAGGCATGCAGTTTCAGTTTTGCATTGTCTGAGAATGATGTTTGTGATGGTTGCAATGGCTGGCATGTTTGATTGTTTCCTGTGTAGAAAAGGCAGAGTCCAATTGCTGAAAAGGCCTTGAAAAGTCTATGTGTAACCGGAAGATGACAAACAGCTTCGGTAGGAAGAGGGAAGGAGCAAATGTTTCATTGGATGATTCCTCCCCCCATGTTCTCATGTGATATATACCCTTTTGCTTTTGGTGACACGGCAGCTGCCTCTCCTATTTGTTTGAGTATTACTACCTCCGTTCCAAAAAAATTACATTTCTAGCTCCAAGGCTTCCTATAAAAATTGTATTTGTAACCATGTGGGGCCAGCAAATTGATTGATCTAGATAAGATTCCTATTGCGAGCAGTAAATTTTTGGTGCCAAATCCATTTGGCGCTAAAGCATGTAATTTGGGCTGCCAATGCTTGTAATTAAGTATGCTAATTATATGGGTTAATTCTCTCAAACTTTCTTTTAATCATTTGTATATATGGAATGTGTGCATGCAGCGGGTTCATTGAATAAGGCCATTGTGGTCATTTTCCAATTATACTGTTTTGTCCTAAATTAGTTAGAAATATAATTTTTATGGGACGGAGGGAGTAGATGCTAACCAAGCACAGAATACCCTTTCCTTTCTGAAAATTAGTGATAATCAAACGCTCCAGTGAAACTAGCAAGTACAAATGGAAACATTTGCCTCCTTATGGACACTGAAATACACTAAGCACAAAGGTATATCACACTGTGATCCTCCAAAAAGAATCAGAGTAGGAAGCTTATGATAAAAACTGCACAATGGGATAGACAAGGACTGAAAACCTTCAGTTTCAGGTTTTCTAGAAAGACAATTTAAGGTATATCAATGTAGATTATGAAGAGCATCAATGCTGTTCGATTTTAAGGTATTTCAATGTATCCTAGGACACACACACACTACATCATTGAGTGCTCTTTCACCACATTGGGAAGCTTTGCATCGATTTGGCAAGAATCAACCCAACATATTGCAATTTGCAAGAGAGTCAAATAGATGGGCAGGCACAGGCAGGCAGGACGCCACACCCCACATGGTGGATGGAATTCATCATGGATGTCAAAGCCCCAAAGCACCCAGCACCACCGCACCGGCAGCTGCCACCCACCCATCATTTCGCCAACACGGCTCCAGTTTATCTGAGCTGCCTAAAAAAAAAAGAAAGCAAAAACAAAACAGCCAAAATGTTCAGTTCACATCGCCGGCTTCGCCTCTCTGTAAACATGCTCGCAACTGCACAGGCACAGCACAAAGCTTTCAACTACACGCACCTCGTCGTGGCCCCACCCACCCCTCTTGCATGAATAAAACCAGCCTGTCCAGCCATAGCTGTGAAGACAAACATTGCGCCATCACATTCACAAGAAGAGGAGAAGGAGAGATCTGGAGAAGAAGAGGTAGGAGGCCATTGCCACCTGACCTTCTCCTCTTCCTCCTCCTTTCATCCTCTTCTCTCTCTCTCTCTTTCTTGGGACATGGCGACCATCCTGGAGAACATCCAGAAGGCGAGGTTCTTGCCGACAAGGCCGCTCAAGGACGAGCTGCCGACGTTCCAGGGCGGCGGCGGCGGTGGGGGTGGAAAGGAGAGCCACCTGATGGGGCTGAGGAAGAGGCTGTCCTCCTTCTCCGACAAGATCCAGCCCATCTCCTCCGCGTCGGCGGAGTGGGCGTTCCGGCGGTCCAAGTCGGCGCCGTCGCTGGGCGCGTTCGCCGGCGGCCCGCTGAAGCGGTGGTGGGACTGGGGCGTCGGCTGGCTCATGTCCAAGAAGCCCGGGTTCGCCACCGACCTCGAGATGAACGAGGAGGAGGTGGCCGTCCTCGGCCGCGGCAGCAGGGGCAGCTGGGGCCACATCCTCTACAAGATGCGCTCCGGCGTCCGGCGGCTCGTCACCTCGCACTCGCTGCCCACCACGCACAGGGCGGCGTCGGCGGCGTCGGCGTCGGCCCAGTGCAAGCCGGCGGCCGCGGCGACCACGTTCAACTACACCCAGAGCTTCCACAGCGGGCAAACCGCCATGGCGTACTGAGAGCTTCACACATGTTCCTCCAGTGAGAAACATGACCTTTCTTGGTCGCCGTCTCCATGGGATCCAAATGAAGAAGAAGCTCAGGGAGATTGATATAATGTATGGTGATGAAGATGCAACTACGATTACATGTAAAATTACACGGTAAATTTGATGAATGATGAAAAAAACCTGTAGCTCACTACGTGATCTGTTTTTTGTGTAGATCTAGTGTCCATGTAGAGGCCGAATGTATGTTCGTTCTTTCAATTCTTTTTGGAGTTCGTTGGGCGATGTAAATGTCTCCGGTCAAATTCCTTATGCTTTTGCCTCCTGCAGTAAATAAAAAGCTAATGAAATATGGTGCTTGTTTATTTGTTCTTGAGATGATCTTGCAGAGTTTCAGCTCAGATCTGACTTCTCATTGCAATGAGTTGCCATCTTTCTCTTTACCATGATCATTTTAGCATCTTTGAGTGGTTACATGTGTTTGGTGTATGAAGATCAATAATAGCTGGTGAATCTAACAAATAATCTCACAAAAAAAAGGAGATTACAGGTGAAGTGTCACGACTGAACAGGTAGGCAGGAGGTCGGAATCTGTCACGATGTGTGTTAGTATTACATCATGAAGTGTCCTCTTGTGAAGCATTAGTGGTTCGGTGAGAGTGGCACAGTTTTCATTTAGGCGATTGCTGTACTTTTTGCTCGTGCATTCCTCCAGCCTTCGATGGAGAAAGGAACGGGACTTTGGCCCATAAAAACCAGGCCCAACTGGTTACAAAACTTCCAATCTCCTGGGCTTCCAAATGGATCGTGCACAAAATCTAAGGCCCAACCGAACCCAGCCCAAGTCAGGAAATGGCACTTTCTCCTTTTTTTTTTCTTTTCCTTTCACGTTGTTCGATATCCCCCGTTCCGTTTTTATTTTATTTTTATTTTTTAAAAAAGTTGTTCTCTCTCGCGTCACGTTGCTCGCTGCGTCGCTGTCCCGTTTCGACGGTTTTTGTCTTGCTCGCGGTAGCGGTGTGCCACGTTGGTCCCGTACTAAACTTTTTTCCGTTTTGCCCCTCACGTTTCCGCGAAATTACGTGCCTTCCTCGCGTCGCTTTCTTTCTTCTTCCTCGTCTCGCCTTTCCCTTTCGTGCAAGACAAAAAAAAAAAAAAACCTTCCCCAACTCACAACAAAAACCCCCCAAACCTCGAGCGCGGAGAGCATCCCACACCACCCGTCCCATCGCAATCCAATCCACGAGCAGCAGCCATGGCGAGAGGAGGAGGAGGAGGAGGAGGAGGGCAGCGAGAGGGCAACGCGCTGAAGACGGCGGTGGTCGTGACCGGCGGCCTCGTCCTCGCCTGGTTCACCATGGAGTCCGCGTTCAAGCCCTTCCTCGACCGCCTCCGCGGCGCGCTCACCCGCAACACCGACCCCGCGCGCGACCCCGACGAGGAGAACTCCGCTGCCCCGGCGGACAGGGCCGTCGAGGAGCCTGCCGCGGCGGCGGCCCCGGTGGAGGAGGGCGAGGGCAAGGGGGTGGAGCTGGAGGAGAAGGGGGAAGGGGCCGCCATGACCGAGTAGAAGAAGAAGAAGGCGACGTGACGTTCCCGACTGGTTCTGCTTCTAAGATATGCTGTGAATTATGTTTTGTGCTTCCCAATCTTGTCCTGGATGATGCAAAATTTTCAATTCTAATACCAGTATCTGCACCTGTAGTACTCATCTCAGCCTACCTGTGTGCTTGCGTTAGTTTCTAGTGACAATTACTGCTGCTCAGCTAATATGTAGTAGTACTTTTTTGTGGGTGCACTTGTTCCGCTGGAAGCTGCTTGCGTGTGCTGTTGATAAGAAAATTTTAGTAGAAAAACAGTGTTTCTCTAGCAGCTGCATGCTTATGCCTATTGCCAACGAAAAGTGTGCACATAGTGGTAATCTAGATTTTGCAGCCCCAGATGCTTCATTCATTATATTGTCTGTCATGCTAGTGTGAAATGATTGTAGAGTATTATGCAATGTTTCGTTCGGTTACCCCACCTTGTAGTGCTTATGTAGCATAACTGGCTGCTTATGCGGTATAGTCTGCCGCTTATGTGTCTTAAGTGGTACAAGGTTGGAGTACCTGTTCCTTGTATACGTAAGCGGCCTTGTAGACATTTTTTTTTAAAAAAAACCCCTGGTATTATGTCCTTTCTGAGATTAGCAAGCTGTTATGTGTGCCACCCACTATATGGAGGTGATCATTCATTCTGAGTGTGAGAAACACTTTTCCTGATTGAACTAGGCACCTCATCTGGTTTTGTTTCAGAATAGTGTTCTGCTGCCTGTTAGTCCTGTCTGTGTACTTCTGGGGAACTGGGGTGTGTCATGGGTGATGCTGCTCCAGATAAACCTATATATGCATCTGTATGTAGCCAGCTCAGTCCACCGTGTGATTGCTAATTACATTGGTTTCTGTTTATATGTGATTGATAGGTGTTTGCAGTTTGCACATGTGCATACCTTCTTTTAGCCCAAGAAGCTTTTTCCTTGTTTTTACTCATCTGAGAAAATATTTGGATCATCATAGGTGGTCAGTCTTGTGTCAAAAAATAGTTGAGTCATTTGCATCTCTGAATCAGCTATTGAGTATTCAGTGTGATAGCATAAAACAATTGCCCAATGCTAAATATTACTTGTGCAATTCCTGATGCAGTATACATGTGAAATTGAAACATCATATCAGGTAATTTAGCATCGTTCCTTTGTAACTTCATGCACAATATGTGGTTCCCCTTCTTACTATATCTGAAATTAAAGATAAACTCGTTGTTTCTTCATGCACTTGCCATCTGCAGATTTTATAACAAAGCTGTGAAGTGAAAGTAGCATAATGTAAGCCGATGATTGGTTCCTAAGATATCTCCAGGAGGCCAGATACATGTTTTCCATGTCTCGGTTATGACATCAGAACAGCGATATTTGGTTTTTAGCATGATTATGTCATAGGTTCATAGCTCCATGCTTGCCACATAGTTCATGCAAATTTGATTATTGAATTTTTGGGGAGCAGAAATGTGCAATTGTTTATATTAAATATGTGATGGTGTTTTTATTAAGTAGAGACTGTTTCTGCTCATTGCGACAAATCGATCAGTAGATACACTAGACACATAAAGGTTGAAGTAACACTATTTTTTGTAAAAGAATAAATGACCTTCAGAGATCTTTCTATGATAAATCTTGGCTGTTTTGGATACGACATCGAAACACAAGTAACATTATGTCGGTATCATGATTAATCATACTTCACAACGCATAGTATTGGCTGCTCTCAGATGAATCCACGTTATTAAATTTTTGATCAAGTAGTTGTGCTTTCTGCATTTATTCTGCTATATATGCAATGAAGGGTAATTGGTGCTGACATTAAGTTCTTTTACTACAGTGGCGTTATTGTAAAAAGAACTAAATAAACCCCAGTTTCGTTACCTGATTGAGCAACAATATTTTGACTCAAGTGATATGTAAGCTTTCTACTAAATATCCAACGGTAGAATTATGCACTATTTAGCAGTTAAACTGATTGTTGGTTTTCGATTAGCTGTTGCAGACGACATGTTTGGTAATGGTCCTTTGTGCAGAGAGTGTGGAACTCTCATACCAACTTAGAAAGGTTTTTCTTTACGTGGATATAGGAAATAGATTGTCTGTGTTTGCCTCTTTTGTTTTACTAAGTTTACTGATTTGCTAATTGTCTTTGAACTGTTATACAAGTAACTGAATGTTACCGATTATAATGATTGACATTGTAATGGGAAGTAATTGTTGCTACATTATAAGATATATTACCTGAATGACTTATTTGATTTTCTCCACGCCCAATGATCGCATCTACACTTGTTCTTGTATTTATCACCGTTGGTAGCCTATGTGTAACCTGTGCACTATGTGAAAAATGGCAAAAACTTTTGAAACATGCCACCCGGATGCCTTTAAAATTTGTACTTGTCGAACGAGAAAGCATACCGATGTATGTCTGTTCTTATGCTGATAATGTATTGTTCGTCTTATTTGTTCATTTATTCTGTTTTTGCCTTTGCATGACGGATGGAAGTTTCGAAAGTTCAGGTGATCCTTCATCAGTCCCAGAATTTTAGTATCATGTATACGCTAGTTTTGGATTAGTGCAGTGTTCGATATATTAATTTCAAGCAATCAGCACTCTACAAGGGTAGAATATGCTTCTTCGTTAGGTTGCCATAGCTTCGTTAGTGTCATTCATGGTCGATCTCCAATATCTCTATAAGGTTTTGTGCTGTTACTTTTGAGAGATGGGGTCTGCTAAAATGTGCACTGTGCAGTAGTACCAAAGGTCCAAAACACACAAAGCTCACAGAGAACAAGAGTTGTGCTGGCTCCAAAACGTTCGAAACGTTTGGAGAGAAGGTTGTGAACTTCTTCCCTACGCACGTAAAATAGGAAAATTAACTCATTAGCACATTATTAATTAAAATACTATTAGAATTTAATAGTGGATTAATATGACTTTTTAAAATAATAACTTTCCTATATTTTTTTCTAGTAAAAAGTACACCGTATAAATATTGTTTGAGAAGCATGCTTAAGAAAAACGAGGGAGTTCCGAAGGCACCCTAAGCCTTGGCCGAAAAGGTTGTATTTTTACAACTAAACCCCTATAAAAAATTTATAAAAAAAAGACAGCTCGGTGCCTAGGACCCTATCGCCCGAAAATGTCTTGGCACCTAAATCGTAGCCGCAATACCGCCCTACACATTGGCATGGCACCAGTCTTTTTGACGCTAAGGTCAGCACAAAACTAAATTATCATTTCAATTTGTATGTTTTTTTTAAATTTCTATCCAATTGAGACAACGTCATTGGTGCTGACCTCCGAGAGGGGACAAACTCCTCTCTCTTCAAATCCGGTTGTTTTATCAATTGATTTTGTGGTAAAATTGGTTTTCGAAATTATTTTCTATTTATTGGATGAAGTTTGAGATTGGGATGGAACTTTACCTTCGAGATGGGACAAATTCCCTCTCTCCTCAACCAGTGTATTCACATCCTATTGATGTAGCATTGAATGTTATAGTGAAATTGACAAAGCAAGGTATCCTCTCCATTTATTCCAATTTATTTTCATTTTTATTGGATTTAGAGTTCAGAATGGAACCCTAGGAAGTGTTTGTTCCACAAGCGGGAGTATGTGTGAGACCGAAGGTGTGGGATGTTGGTGTCAATGAGACTAATGTCGACCCGCATCTATGCTAGCTCCATGCCAAGGGTCACCATTGGCCCTAACCTAGCGCCAAAACTTGGCACGAGGATCGTTGACGCCGAGCTTTGGGTCATGTCTAGAATAAATTTTATAGAGACATGCTGATAAAATTTTAAAAGGACAAAATTGTTAAAAATGTGGCATCGTTGTTGGAGGACGACTTTGCTGAGTGAAACACTTATAAGCCATATACCACAGTCGATGCCACCAGGTAAGGCATCGGTGCCGCGATATCTAGTTGAGCAAACAAGTCTATCTCGATAGGGTAGCTTAAAGCGGGGTTCCAATGAAGCATCATAAACTTATACTAAACAGTAGGGGCTAGCACCTTTGTCAGTGGTGTCGCCACGACCGGAGTAGGTACTTGCAGGAGGATGCATGGCCCTCTCGCGCCTAGAAGTTCCACGTACTATATGAACGACATACCCAATGCCCTAGCCTTGTTCCAGTGAATGCCTTGTTCCAGTGAATCGCGTAGAGATGGTTGCACGCTAAGGGTGTGGCACGAGGACCAGATCATGTGACAAACCGGACAGTGGTAAAGCCTTCTGGTTAGGCACCATCTGTTGCTGTGAACTTCGTGTTGTACAATTGCTGGAAGCAGTCGTGATAGCGGATGCCAGGAGCCAACTTAGCTTTATGCCCAAGGGCTTTGGGTGGTCGGACTGACCCTAGTTGGGGCTGTTTAAATAGATGTGATGTCAGCTTACCTGATCCTTGACAGCTTACCTGTCTATGCAATGTCAGCCATCAAGCTTCCAAAAGGAATGATTGAAGACTTAGATCGGATGAGAAGATAATTTCTCTGGACAGGGGAGGATAGCTGCAGTGGAGCCAGATGCTTAGTGGCCTGGGATTCAATCTGCATTCCAAAGCAATTTGGAGGCCTTGGTATCAAGGATGTTGGCCAACAGAACAATGCTCTGCTTGTTAAAAGGCTGCACCATCTTCACTCTTCATACTCGCCTTGGTCTAAATGGATATGGGCGGAACATGCAAGTTCGAATCTCAACGAACAGAAACAGCTAGGTCCTCACTGGGAATCAATAAAGCTTCTTCTCCTAGAGGGACAAAATAGATTGACAATCATGGATAGCTAACTTTACTTAATACTTCTCCTTTTTCCCTTTTTGTAAATTCTTGCTTCCCTGTAACTATGTTTTATTTATATATATTTAATATAGCACAGTAGGAGCCTCTCCTGCTATTTTCAGTCAAAAAATGAAGCTTCTTCTCCTAGTCTTGCAGGATCTCACCTCAGTTCAGATTGGCGATGGCCGACGCACCTCCTTTCGGCATGATCGCTGGTGTGGAGAAGATGTTCTGGCAGATAAGTTAAATCCTCTCTATACCCACTCCCTGAATAAACATGCGTCGGTGTCCCAGGTTCTTGCTGAAGATTTGCGGAATCACTTCGTCCTGCGCCTCTCATCTGTGGCAGAGGATTAGTTCCTCCAGCTTTGCACTCTCCTCCAAGGGCACAACAGCTCACTAGATCAAGATGTTAGGAGTAAGTGTGGTGGGGGTGGCATCCTGAAGTCGAAACAAATCTATCTTTGCTGCATGTAATGATATTGAGCCTTGTGCAAATTGGAAGTTTATTTGGGATAACAAAGTGCCTCTGAAAGTGCAATTCTTCACTTGGCTGTTAGCTCGAGAGAGGCTACCTACCAAGAGCAACTTACATAAGAAGAAAATTGTGCAGTCCCCTTCATGTGATCTGTGCAATTTAGCAACTGAAACTGCTTCGCATCTGTGCTTACATTGCCCCTTCGCTGTTGAATTCTGGGGGGCTCAACATTCAAACTTCTATCTCGACGACCAAGCAGCTAGCTGCCCTACTCCCTCCCGCGCAAATCCCAGCAAGACACTACAAGGTCTTCTACCTCCTTTGCTTTTGGAATCTGTGGAATCATCGTCATGGAGTAGTGTTCCGAAATGAAACTGTATCCTTGTATCGATTGCTAGTGAAATGTACTGAGGATGCAACACTCTGGGCAGAGAGGCTTAAGGTAGATGATCGATTTGTGGTCTCTGCCTGGAATAACCTCTTTTCTTCCTCCCTACGATCTCTGAAAATACGTAATAGCTATGTAAAATGACTCATCACCCTTTTCCTTTTAATATGAATACATGTGGGGAAACTCTCCCCCACGGTGGCCTATTCTTAAAAAAAAAAAGATGGGATGCCATCGTTGGGTGTGAGAGCCCTTCCTGAAAAGTGATAAGTTTTTCTAAATCTAGATACTTAAAAGATAAATCCCAAAATTTCTTTGAATATTATGCACAAAATTATTAAAATTATAAGACAGTACTTATCGATCAAGTGTATTGCACACATTTAAGGCTTCCATGTCTAAGGCCAAGTATAAGTGTATTGCACACATTTAAAGCTTCCTTGTTTAGGGCCAAGTATAAGTGTATTGCACACATTTAGGGCTTCCATGTCTACAAATTATCCTAATATAAGTTGTGTCTGCCACCATATTTTATTTTTCCAAACAAGCACAACCCATCCATTAAGAAATAAATGCAGATAAATATGTCTATATACCTGCACTATTCATAATAAAATTTGTATCCCCCTTATCATTGATCAAGTTTAGCTTTGATTTAAACCAACTTCTACTAGCTCGCCATATTAATTCATGTGTTAATGCGCGCATTAGTTACTTCCTTCTTTTCATTAGTTAGTCATAAAAGAATTTCAGGATGACAATTATCCTGGATATAACATTCAACTGACGCTGCTGACAGTGCTGCCCATCGAGTGACGGCGCCGAGGTGTGAAGCAGCGTTAGCTAGCTAGCGAGGTGCTCAGGTGCATGAGCATGCCGGCTTCATATAGCCAGGACTCTATGTTCAAACAGGAAACAGGTAATGTTTCGACGAGACATTAATGTCTAATGTGAGATAGGATTATTCGTGATCTTCGACGCCAGGGGTTGATGTTGCACATGCCAAAGCAGCGTTATTAATTAACAGAGTGTGTCTAAATGGTGACATATATATCTATATAATCTCGCTTACTCGCTAGGTTAATGCACGCCATATGTTGAAGAGAATGGATTAGCTGGATATGCACCAATGTTTTAATATTGATTCCCTTTTAAGTTAGCTAGTCACGGATATACACACAATGTATTTATACGCCCTTGTTTTATTTATGAATTTATTTATGTTCGCCATTATCTATTTTATGCACGAAAAAATATGTTTGCAACATAATTATGTGGTACTGCATGGTTAAAATTTGTCACAGGACACTTAAAAAAGCGATCTTTACTAGGAACACTATAAGATAGTGAATTTGTCCGAGTACACTAAAAAAAATATGATAATTTACCACAGGACACTATATGTTTCTTGCAATGTCCCTCAGCAAAGGCAACATTTTTTTATATCCTGTAGTAATTTTGCTGCATTGGTAAATTCTATTGACCTAAAAAGATCGTGAAGAATACATCGATATCCAAAAACAAATTATGAATTCATAGACACACTGATGGGTCATTTGTGATGGATTAAAGATAACTAATATGTTTATACCGATCGTTAAAAATATCTGTAGAAGATAGCACCTATCTAATGATACCTATCTGTAACGACTCCTCGTACAGATGTGGGCATGTGGCGTTGGTCATATGTAATGGCTCTTAGTATAGAGCCGTTACATATGTTATCTATAACGGCTCCTTATTTAAGAGCCATTATAGATGACCTAAGGGCCATTATAGATGACCTAAGGGTCATCTATAATGGGTTAATTATTTTAAGCCATTTCATATGGTAGTAATATCTTTGTATTTGCAACTACCATTACCTCTCTACGTCTTCTTCTCTGCCTCCCGGGCCACCTCCTCTGTGAGTAAGCAAGGTGATGACGCTCTCTCTCGTGGCCCGATCTTCTGGTGAGGGGGATAACTCTCGCTTTGATCGAGTGCGACGTTTGTGACGTGGCTACCAACCAGAACAAGTCCAGGACGCCGTGCAATCGCTACACCACAAACGATGTCGTACCAACCGTGACGCGCGGTTGATGATCCCTGCAATGCAAACGAGAGAACACTGCAAGAACAAGATAAGATGCAATCTAAATATTGCGAATAGGGAATTAAGCACAAATGAATAGTTGCGATTGAAGTGGTAGATCTAATCGACCCGGCAAATCAACACACCAACTATTGGGGGCTCTGAATCTATAGTCGCCGACTAATCGAGCGAGGACTAGAGACAAGATGAATGGCACTTGGCAAAATTCAACTAAACAAAACCCAAATGTTTTTGAGGATGTACAAAGCTATTTATAGAGGAAAATAAAGCTAGGGTTCAGTGCTAATTCGTGGAGGTGGAGGGGGACACTTCTGAGATAGGCCTAGTCTATTACAAGGCCCAAGGCCCAAGTTCGGTTTCAGCAATAGCACTGTTTTGTTTTGGCGATTCCCGTTGACTCGAGATGAATTTGGACATGAGACCAGATGCTTTGAAAGGTAGGGAGATAAGCTTTCCACGAAGTCCAAGATCACCCAAATCGGAGTTGGCATGAAGACGCTAGGTCCGTTTGAAGTCAGTGCTGTCTCCGGAGGCCGAACTGGACTTGGACTTGGAATTATCATTGGAGTGTGTGAAGTTATGAGCGTATCCGACGAAGTGATGTCCTCATCATCCTCCCCTTCTTGAATTGGAGTCGTCCTCGACTCAATCCCATCTTCTTGATTGTGTGCACTCTCTCGTCCATTGGCCATCCTTGGAGGTATCTCATCGTGAAAAACATCCTCATATTCCTGCAAAAGGTTAGTAATAGCGGGTGGCAAAGAATATAAAGTACTAGGAGCAGTAGCCAATGTGAGTATAGAATCTTGGCAAAATAGAGCATAGCAACAAGAATCTGGCTCATCTAGTGCACAAATATTATATTTAGAAGCCAACAAAGCACCCTTCAACTTAATTTCATTCTTTGTGGTACTTGGTTCTATTTTACTAGTTGGAGCAGAATGTGTAGCAATAATTTGATTTTCACTTTTCGCTTTCTTTTCACATTGAAGTCTTGCAAGATCATCTTTCAAAGCAGCGGCTGGAGTCATAGAATGCAAAACAACTCTTTTACCATCGAACATAAATTTATATGTATTAGTCCTACCATCAAACACAACTTCTCTATCATATTGCCATGGTCGCCCCAAAATAACAGAACAAGCTTGCATATGCACAACATCACATTCAATTTGATCATGGTAGGAGCCTATAGAAAAAGGTATTTTAACCAAACGGGTTACCTTCATCTTACCACATGTATTAAACCACTGAATATGATACGGATGTGGATGTGGATGGGTAGTCAAGCCAAGCTTCTTGACCATCTCTTCACTTGCTAAATTGTTGCAACTCCCGCTATCAATAATCATTTTGATGGTATGGCCTTTCACAAGAACTTTGCTTTGGAACAAATAGTGACGTTGGTTTTGCTCTTCACACTTCTCTTTAGCACTAAGTGCTAGCTTGACAATTAGGCTAGGATACTGATCTAGCGACTCTGGATGCAAATGGACTTCCTCGATGTCATCATTATCTTGTCCTCCTGCGTGGTCAGTGGCAGCTAAAGCATATTCATCATCACAATCACTAGCAGAAGTATACTCACCATCAACATTCACAAATAGAGCTCGCCGATTTGGACAGTCGCGGGCAATGTGTCCAATGCCATGGCACCTATGACATGTAATATCACGTGTACGTCCAGTGGAATCTACTGAAGTTGCACTCTTGGCTGGAGTTTGAACTGAAGCGTTTTTGCTTGTTTCTTGAGCATGGGATGGCGTGGAGGTAGGTGGACGAATAGCAGTAGTAGATTGACGTGGTGTTGACTGTCGTGTGGAAGTAGCACCTGCAAGAGAACTCCTATGCTTGTTGCGTCCCTGCACTTCTCTTTCAGCTTTGCAAGCAAAATGGAATAATCTATTCATGGTATTGTATTCTTTATATTCAAGAATATCCCGAATCTCTCTATTAAGACCTCCATAGAACCTAGAAATTCTAGCATCCTCAGTTTCTTGCAAATTACATCGTGACAAAGCAATCATCATCTCTTGATAGTATGTTTCTACAGAATTGGAACCTTGTCTTAAAAGTTGCAGTTTATTTAACATGTCACGAGCATAGTAAGAAGGAACAAATCTAGACCTCATTGTACGTTTCATATCATTCCAGGTTCTAGGTCTAAGTCCTCGACCACATATATCATTCCACCATAGAGATGCAAAGGAGGTAAATTCACTACTGGCAGCTTTAACTTTCTTATTATCAGGAAAATCATAGCAAGAGAATTTTTGCTCAACAGCTAGCTCCCAGTCTAGATAAACAGAAGGTTCAAACTTACCATCAAAAGAAGGCATAGTAAATTTTACCTTAGATAAAGGATCATCTTTGTCCCTAATTCGACGTCGTCTTCTATTTCCAACACTCTCGTCTTCCTCCTCATCATCAGCAACAGATTGCTCTTCGTCTTCATCGTCATATCTTTGGTGTCGATGAGCAGTGGCACCTGCACCTTCTTCACCTGCAGCCTCAAGTAAACCAATGCGTCGCACAATATTTTCATGTCCAATATTTATATTCTGAATGTTTTCAGTTAATTGTTTATGTGATCGATTCATTTGCTCAATTTGATCCACTACTTTCACCAGGCTTTCACTTAAAGTTTTTAAATGTTTATCTGTGCTTTCCTTGTATGATTTACTATTACGCATCAGCTCTTCATACCAATTTTCCATGCCCTTCAGTTTATGTGCTAGATTCTCCTGTGTTGGTTCGTCGGAACTTGTACCTGACATCGTTAGCAAGCAAAAGAAACTCACAAGAAAGTGTCAGTTCCTAACAATCTATATATATGTGGAGCTTTTGCAGGCACTCAACACTCAAGCATATACCAAATTCTTATAATGTTCTCAAAGAATGCAAATCAGGTCAATCACCGTGGCTGGTTCGTGGCACAATGACACGCTTGATGAGTGGAGCGATTGCAAAGCCGGACCAGTAAAGGTTAGTAGTATGTGGATCTTGGTAGGCTTAACTATATCACAAGGAATAGCAAAAATCAAACAGATATGCGAATTTGAATAATAATCCAAAGTATTAGTCAAAATTGCTGGCCTAGCCTAGACTCAATCCTAGCTCAAGCAAGCAAATGATCACACTCGGACCAAACAACTCGCTATGTCAACCAACTCTCTCCAAGAAATCCACAATTTTTTTTAAAAAAAATTCCACCCTTTCTTTTTTTTTCTGATTTTTTTTCTCTTTTTTTTGATTTTTTTTGGTGCGGCTCTTTTGCTTCTTCTTTTTTTTTCTTTTTTTTTGCACCTTCTGCCTTTTCTCTATTTTTCTTTTTTTTCTTTTTTTTTACTTTTCTATTTCACAAATGGCAGCTATCAATCGAATTGGATAACATGCGTGTGCACCGAGGAATTAATCTGCACAAGGAAATTCTATGCATGTGTACACCCAACAAACTAGGAGGCCGAGATTTGCATGCACATGGAATCAAGAAGAGGCGATGGAAATTACACAAGTACTCATGCATGCATGCATGCGCAATCAAGTAGGACAGCAGATTCTGTTCTATTTTTTTTCTTTCGGCGTCACTTGGTTGCACGAGAAAATCAAAGAAGAAAAAAAAGGAAGCAGATTTTCCCTAATTATCTGACACATGCAACCCAAAAAAATCTCAATGAAACAAAACCTCAGCTCTCAAACCAATCTGTTACTAATCAATTTACTGCGCAACTTTCTCTATGGCGGCGGAACTGCGCGACTTTCTGAAACAACGCTAGAGCAACATGCAACCCACACTTGCAAACTAAATCCAAGACTAATCTAGGGCTTAAACCAGCACTTGACTCGACAGTGGATCAAAACTCAATAAAGCAAAAACTGAATGAAATTGCGTGGCTCAAAACTAATGTTTGGTGATGGGAAAAAATATTGCGGCTGTATGGTAGACGATGGGAAAAAAAATTACAAAACTAAAATCCTCACCAGGCAACTAAAGCTCTGATACCAACTGATGACGCTCTCTCTCGTGGCCCGATCTTTTGGTGAGGGGGATAACTCTTGCTTTGATCGAGTGCGACGTTTGCGACGTGGCTACCAACCAGAACAAGTCCAAGACGCCGTGCAATCGCTACGCCACAAACGATGTCGTACCAACCGTGACGCGCGGTTGATGATCCCTACAATGCAAACGAGAGAACACTGCAAGAACAAGATAAGATGCAATCTAAATATTGCGAATAGGGAATTAAGCACAAATGAATAGTTGCGATTGAAGTGGTAGATCTAATCGACCCGGTAAATCAACACACCAACTATTGGGGGCTCTGAATCTATAGTCGCCGACTAATCGAGCGAGGACTAGAGACAAGGTGAATGGCACTTGGCAAAATTCAACTAAACAAAACCCAAATGTTTTTGAGGATGTACAAAGCTATTTATAGAGGAAAATAAAGCTAGGGTTCAGTGCTAATTCGTGGAGGTAGAGGGGGACACTTCCGAGATGGGCCTAGTCTATTACAAGGCCCAAGGCCCAAGTTCGGTTTCAGCAATAGCACTATCTTGTTTTGGCGATTCCCGTTGACTCGAGATGAATTTGGACATGAGACCAGATGCGTTTGAAAGTTAGGGAGATAAGCTTTCCACGAAGTTCAAGATCACCCAAATCGGAGTTGGCATGAAGGCGCTAGGTCCGTTTGAAGTCAGTGCTGTCTCCGGAGACCGAACTGGACTTGGACTTGGAATTATCATTGGAGTGTGTGAAGTTATGAGCATATCCGACGAAGTGATGTCCTCATCACAAGGAGCGCCGCTGACTCCTCCTCCTCTTCTCTATGTCGGGCCTCCGTTGCTCCCTTCCCGTCCCTAGCGTCGATCGCTGCCTTGTCACACTTGAAGAATGTAGATAACCTGGGGTGGTGTCGCCTAGGAGGGAAGGTATTGATATGAATTTAGAAGCTATTCGCCTAGTGAGCCTGAGGCTGTGTAAGCTAGGCCTACGAGCCTAGGTGTTGCATGGGCCTACGAGCCTGAATATGGGAATCAGTATATAAGGGAGTCATACTGTGTAAACCAATACATCGAAAAAGAAATAATAGAAATTGATTCCCTCCCTAGTCTCGCTTTCTACCTTTGAATCTTCTTCTTCCTTCGGAATCCAATGATTCTCTTCCCCATTTTTGTCCATGGTGGTGATCAGCGGCAGTGTAGAGCTTCATTCCTTCATCTCCCATCGCCAGCGGTGGAAATCGCACCTCCTGTTTGCACCACCAATATGTCAGGCAATCTGCCCCATGCTAGGGTCCGGCGGCGGCTTGCCCCGTGGAGCAACACTGCCACAACAGGTGGCCTCTTCGGCTGTCCATCCTTGAGCTTTGGATGACCAATACCATGACCAAATTCACCACACAAACCACACCTCTAGATCTGTCTGTAGCAACGACAGCGTGGTGCCCGGCAAGTGAGACACACGAGGAAACGACCCCTCTTCCAATGTGGTGGATCTGCCCTCAACAACTGGATGGAGCAGCGGATCCAGCTTCAACAGTTAAAAGGAGTGGCGGATCTGTCCTTGATGATGGCGGGGCGAGATGGATCTGGCCTCGGCGATGGCAGGCCATGGCGGAGATCCAACCTTGGTAACGGTAGGGAGTGCGACTCCTTTTCCTCCGTCGTGCTCCCATATGCTCAGCGGCAGATACTGGGCCACTTGAGCTTCAGCGGCAGCGTGCGTTGGATCCAGTCTCGATGGCAACGGTGTGTGAAGGATCTGGCTTCGACAACAACGAGGACGACATCGGGTGGTGGATTCTACCTCGATGGCAATGCCATGGTGATGGGCTGGGGCTGATTTTTCTTCTTTGGGGTAGAATTCCTGCATCAGTAAAGACTCATCATTAGAGCCGTTACAGATAACTATAAACATCATCGACTATAATTCTGTAACAACTGGCTGACTCATTACAAACAACAATTTTGAGCCATCAGTGATGAGACCATGAATGATGAGAGGTCTGTTGCAGTGAGAGAGATAGCTCATAGATATATATATACACTGTATCAGTGACTAGGATGAAACTTTTACATAATCCTCCTCGATGTGTTAACTACATATTTTTTCTCTTTAAATAATAATTTACAAAATAAAAATAGCAAAACAATAAGGAATTGAAATTTTAGATCTACAATTTAAATTAAAATATATTTTTTAAAATATATCATATATGATCAAATCCATTACAATATAAACAACATTAAGTTTGAATAGTTTAGGAGAAGTTGTAAAAAAAATCACAAAAGGATGGTTCTGAATAAAAATCAGCTCAAAAAATAATAATCCAGAAAAAAAATGTTTAGCAAAAGGCCTTAAAGGAGCGAAGGTAATTATCAGATTTCCAATGGAAGTTCCCTTCCCGCGCAATTCACAAAATTAAAATTAACATTAGGCCTAATTTAGAGAGGCCCAATGTAAGAGGCACATGAAATTAATAAACTGAAACAATGGCCCCTCTCTTATGGGTGAGCATGCATGGTTTCTGCCCATCCAATGGTGACTGTGCATCCATATCATGTACTAGGAGTCTACCTATAAACTATGTGGTTAGGTCATTGTATAATTAATTAGGGCCAATACAGTTAGCAAATTTTTACCACAAAAAATTACTCAAAATTAATTTCCATGATAAACTTTATATCATAAACTTTCGATGTATAAACTTCCGTATGCAATAACTTTTATGTATACTCTTTGGTGCATAAATATTCATGTATATTCTTTTGCATACACACTTTGGGTACAATTTTTGACAATTTGACCCTTTGAAAAATCTAATTTTACAAATAAACCGTCGTCAAAACTTATTTTAAAAATGGCCTTTTTGTTCAGCGCCAAATCGTGTGACGCTGAATTTAGACACCTCAGCGTCAAATAGCATGGCGCTGAATGTCCGTTGGCACGCTGACTCAGCCTTCCATCCGTGGTGGCACGGCATTTAGCGCCAGTTGACGTGGCGCTGAGGTGTCTAAATTCAGCGCCACACGATTTGGCGCTAAACAAAAGGGTCACTTTTGAAATAAGTTTTGGTGATGGTTCATTTATAAAATTAGTTTTTTCGAAGGGTCAATTAGTCAAAAATTGTGCACTTTGGGTGTATAAACTTGCATGAAAAAAAAAAGAGCACGCGTGTGGACATTGTTACCTAAAATGAGTTGTCAAGGAGCATTCGTCGCGGCCGCACGTGCCCGTTGGCCCGTTAGCCCCTTAGCCCTTTCACCCTATGTGCCTCTAGCACCATCAAGCCAGAAACTATGCATCAATGATGATCAGTTACATTTAATTAATTAAGAGCATACTAATTAGACTTTTAAACAATATTGAAAATAAGTGTTATTATGATATCATGGAAAAAAGCTGAAAAAGGCGGGTTACTCGTAACAGAATCTACTTTGTGTAACTAGGGTATAAATTGAGGTTAGTAATCTTCATTTTATCGTAATATAATATAGAATTCAACCTGTGATGGGTAATGAATACCCTAAACAAAAAGAAATACTTTCCCGGAAGCTAGGAAAGAAAAATGGCGCGAACATGTGCAAGCCAAAGTAATATGATGCCTTTTTCACTTTTTAGTGAAAATTCAGTTTATCATACATGACAATTACAAGATATGCACATTTGTAATATAATGTAACGAGAATGATATATATCCTGTAGTTACAGTATTATATTACACACAATGTTATACTAACTCTTTAGGGACATGGTTGAAAGTGAAACCAGAGCGTCCACTGTATTTTTTTTTCTGTTCATGAAACTATATGAAAGTGACTTTCACGTGCCATATATATATGTTGCTTCAAGTTAATAACGTTAAGTTATACATTTGCTTTCTTACCCCATTTCTTTTTTTTTTGAGGGAATTTGTAGCTTTTTTCTTGAAAGAAACTTCTCCGTCATATTCTTAGCATTTTTTTATTTGCTTAGAGTTGTTCTAGTTATATACCATGTAATGTTGTAGCTAGATATATTGATATATCATATTAATTAACAGTTTTCATGGACGATTATATGGATAAAGCTTACAAATCTATATCCAGCCTTGAAATGTTGGTTATCTAGTAGGAAGATATGATATGGATGCATGGTGAAAATTTTATAAGACCGTGAAAAATCGCTACATGTGAGTTGGTTCTTGATTTAATATACATTCACCATGAACTGAAGAGTGAGTTGGAGTACTGGCCACGCGGTACTAGTTTTATAAATTTGGAGGTGGAAACTATACACTATATATATGTATACAAGACTTGCTTTAGACCGGACAAATATCTATTGCCATATATCCCTCTGTGTTTATGTCTAGCTTCTTTTCTTTTACTTATATTCTTGCATAATGCTATCTATTACAATGACATGAGCAAACTTTTTTTTAAAATATATATGTAACGGAAAAAGAGCAGACTAATTATGCCGAGCGGGAGTATGCTAGCTAAGTACTTTTTATTACTTTTTTTAGGAGAATGATGGTAGGAGATCTGCCGGAATTTAAATTAGAGGAGGTGATTTTTATTACCTTGATGTTATTGATAACAGAAACTTGGGCTCTTTCATGCATGCCATACACTGAGATGGAATTCAATTTACATATATGCGATATCATGTTCACTCGAACTGTCAACTAAAATGTACTCATAGCCCATGATCTTTAAAAAAATTGTTTAAGCAGCTACTTTTATTTCTTTATTTGTTCCAACTTCCAAAGAGAGGGTACAATGCAAGACCCAAGGTACAGTGAACAATTAATTATGCAATACAATTTTGGACACTTATATATAGTCGCAGTACTATCGCGAGATACCAAGATATATATCGACTGCTAAAGTTTTTATTTGTTTGTCACTAGATCTAATTAAAACGGCCGCTCAAGTGCTTAGTTTGATCACCATGCTTTTACGAAGAATTATGTGGAATCGACTTTATGCTGATCTGAAGAGTTAATCAGAAGAATATATATGTCTTCTGTTTTAACGAAAATTACATACAGCAAATTAGATTTTTTTTTAAGGAAACATGCCTGAAAGAGATTCATTTATTCATCTGGATTTAACTCAAAGTTGATGATACAAATACATATATCTGTAAAAATGACATGATTGAAATTAATCAGAGAAACATACATGCTTCCATTTTCTAGACGCTACAACATGACAACTAAATGTCCCTATTGGGGGAGCTAACATGAACTCTGGATCTCGTAGCTTTCAAAGGAACTAGACCAGAATATCAAGTTCAGATGACTCTGAGTCTGATAAATTTGAGCCACTCACCATGGCCGGTGCAACCAGCTCAAGCGTCGACACAACAATGACAGATGGTACGAAGAAGTCTATCTCAACAGGATGGCTTCCTCCCTTGCGGTACTCCTCCCAGAAGGCAGTGTTGGGAGGAAGTGGGACAAACGAGTTTTGTACTGTTGGGGTTGGCATCGTCCGTGCTTGTGGAACCACTGGGGCGGCCGAGGTCGGTGGCCGTGGCGGGAGGCCGACCCTCCCACGCCTAGAAGTCTCCATGTACCGCATGAACGGCGTCACCAACTCCACAGCCTCGTTTGGGTGAATTATGCATAGATGGTTCCTAAGATCTTGGCACGAATACAATATCACAGGACCGGGACACACCGGACAACGATATAGCCTTGATCGGCCGGTAGGTACCGTTGCGCGCGGTGGCCGAAAACTTGGTGCTCCATTGCCTGAAGAAGCCATGGTGGTGGTGGACTTCGTGGCCGGAATGCTTTGGAGTTTGCACGGTCTGCGGTGTTTTGTGTGGGAGTACTCCCTCTGGTGTGTGTGCATCTAGGGGTCCTTCTTAAATAGATGGGATGTCCTCAGACTCTCTAGGATTAAATTGGATGGGAATCCCTTCTTAATTAAAAAGTGCAAATATTACCTCTATTAACTATTACATATCACAACTGACTACTGAATGCAAACGAAGCAGCAAATTAAGAGCAGATAAACTGATTGCTAAAGTTAGCTATATGATCATCTCTTCACGCGGTTAGAGATAAAAAGTCACCTGAAACATATATGCTAATCCCAAATTAACTAAATTGCACTGCGAAATTAAGTACTCCCTTCATTCATAAATAATTATCATATAAATTTTCGTTGATATTTTTTTAGAAATGATCAGCATATTTGGTATTTCTTCTTGGTGTCTTTTTCTTTCTTTATCTATGCGAAGTAAAAATGAATCGGTGAATGCATGAGCATGGGACCGTACGTTTGCATGCAGTGCGTCACGTACTTTATCGTTTTACCTTTGTGCAGTACATTGCGCGTTTACCAAAACAATATTTTTCTTTCATCGATACGCTAATTAAAAGAAGTATGGATCAATTTTGTTTTCTTTGGTCTTGGTGTAAACACCTTATATGCTGATCAATTCTGAACGGAAGTAGTACGTATAAATAATTTCATCGGCCATCCATCGATTCTCCAACTCTTCATGGATGTACTAACATATATCAGAGAGGCGTTAATCATGTTCACATAATATATATATACATCTCCTACTCATTAGTCGCTATATATTTTCTTGTTTATTCAACTGTAAATGTATGTGGTCATGTGTTTATATATACAGTTTCGAACAACACAAAAGATGGAATACCTTTCTTACATCTATATATATACTATCACGTACAATAAGAACCTAATTTTTATCTGATATTAAGATATGTATGGTTAACATTATGAACATAGGTGTATATATCAAGTTATCAACGCGACAACATGTATATATACATATTTAATAATGAAAATGTTTTGCATTCTCGGCTTATATTGTATGGCACAAAGCTAATATTTTTTTTACTTAAAAAAAACTAAGTGTGATGGGAGAAAACCCCAGCTACCCAAAGAAAAAATAAACCAAGCTAAACACTAGAAAGAACCAATTATATTCTAACAAACTAAGCTTATAAATACTTCGTTATCCATAATGGAATGGAGTAAGAGATCCTTATACTTATTGTGGTCGATGGCCCCTTTTGGGCTGATCACCACAATTCGCAGTACCATACATCGATGTTAGCACAATTCTCTGACAACTTTATTTGATGTAGTAGGAAATGAAGTTACTCTCCTTTTTTTTTAAAGAAGTCGAACGCACACGAAATTAATTTACTGCATTCTATATAGTACTTGATGTCGTGGTTAACTGCGTCACATGCCAATGAGTTGTGTATAGCTATTTGATGCAACAAGGATTCATCAAGCCGGTACTGAGAACTAATTCAATATATTTTGCTCATTTTAGATTGACAATTCTGTCATCACTATAGTCATGTTTATATATTGACGCGTTACAATATATATAACGGTATATTAGAAGCAAGAAAATATGAAGAAATTTGAGGATTATTATTCTCACAAATTATTTTTTCCACTGTTGGTAATATTGGGATCAAATTAGCTCGAATTTTGCTCCAAAATTCCGAAACCAGTCCGTTTAGCTAGCTAGCGCAGGTGATTGGTTTCAGTATGTTACCCCCTCCTTCTGTAGTCAGGCTCAACGACCTTCCATGGTCGACCTTGGAAAGGGCAGGCAATGACGGGAGCATGTGCTCTCAGGTTCAAAAATCCACATTCGGAAACATACTTTTGATCAAAATTAACCAATATTGCAAACATAAATAGAAACATGAATAATATGAATATAGGAATATCAGAACCAAAGAATTAATATTATCAAAGTATTAGTTTCGAGACAAACTGATTTAAAATGGACGAGACATACTCTGCGGGCATGCAAGCCAGCCCCGGTTATGATAAAACATGAAAATGAACTACGACAAATTTTGCTAGCATTCTAGCTACCTACGATTGAAACACGAAACGAAACGAATTGAAATGATAAACGAAATGATACTATGAAAAACTCCCTCCGTCCAATAAAAGATCTAATATTGGATGGTATTTAACCTAGTACAATGAGCCTCGTTGTACTAGGTTATGTCCCATTCAATACTAGCTGGTTGATTTTTTTTGGAGAGAAGGAGTATATCCTTGATTCAAGACCGGTCTAGAAACTCATCCTCAGCCGGCGCTAGCGTGAAAGCACCATCAAACAATATCCCTGCCGCCGTCGGGGTGGCCGGCATCCACGTCCCCTGTAGACCGAGACCGAGGAAATCGATCTCCAAGGGGTGGGTCCCACACTAACGGTGGGCAGCCGAGAAAGTGAGGTGGGGGACATGGTCACCATCATTCCCTGCCACCACCGGTTGGGACAAATCCTCCTCCGCCCCTTCCTACTGTTGCGGAACGCCGACAAGCGGAGGATGGCGATGTGTGCCGGGGGCGCAAGCCCACCATGAACTCTTGATGGTATTTCTTAGGATTTATCATATTATCAATGATGAGTGGTTAGTACATATTGCAACGTTTGGTATCACATTTATGTACATTTCACAAGTATTAATTAATGTGTATCACATTTATGTGTCTCCTCATAAGTGGATCGAACATAGATGAAACAAATAGACAAATTATTCGATCAAGTTTGAAATTCCAACTAGAAATTATTAGCCCGTTCAATTCGGTAGTAGCTAGGCAAGCTGCAAAATTAACCTTCCATCGTCCTGAGAAAGAGGCAAAGAGTGGGCAATAATACTGGAACATTTTCTCATCAAAATTTAACCAATGGGAACCTTGTACAAATATGCATGTGAATCAGCTTCTAGACCAAATTATCTGAACCAAACTTTTTATTGAATCAGCTTCTAGACCAAATTATTCAAGGGATCAACCGATACATGTAACATGTTTGCTAGCTGAAACATGAGAATTAAAGCCAGCTTCGGCTCGGTAATTCTGACACAATACAACACCAAAAAACTACAATGAAATCAAAACTGAGCTAGCCACGATTGGAACAGGAAAAGTATAGCTAAACTTAAACGAAATCAGACACATGTCCCTTTTTATTCAAGATTTAGGTCTAGAAACTGAAATTGCTTGTTGCTAGCTAGTTGCTCCCGGCAAATGAGCCGTCGTCCATGTCTACCTCCGCCTCCCCTACTGACTCCTCGTCATCAGCCGTCATGGGCGCAGGCACAGGCACAAGCTCTTCGGTGCGGAAGCACCACCGTTGTTAGACAATATCCCCGTCGTCGCCGGAGTGGCCAGCATTCCCAACCCATCCCTTGGATACCGAGATCGAGGAAATCGATCTCCACGGGATGGGTCCCATGCAAGCGGTGGGCAGCCCAAAAAGCGAGATTAGGGGACAGAGACAATGGAGTGCTCCTAGGCCTGATATCTTTGATCCACTGCTTTTGAAACACATGGCCTCGATCCGTCACTCCCAAGGCCCACCACCACCGGGATCCACAACTCTCAGTCCCACTGCCGTCGATATGCGCTCCAAGAACCCATGGTCGTTGGATCCACTGCTCCTAGGCCCGCCATTGTCGATCCACCTCTCTTGGATGGCACAGAGGAAGGTATCGAGGAAGATTGTGGCGCTGAGGGTTGTGGAGGGCAACGTGGAGGAAGGCGGCAAAGACGGGTGTTGTGGCATCATATGGAAACTGAGAGAAGAGAGGCGTGAGATGACAGAGAGCAAGGACTAGCCTCACGCTTCGTTTTGTCGGTGCCTTTTTAATATGGTTTCATGATTTTCATAGGCATTTCTGGTACCAGGGCTGCCTATGAAAATAACTTTATTTTCACACGCAATCCTCTTAAGTGAACGCTTGCGAAAAACAATTTTCACAGCGGGTTTAGACCACAGGACCTCCTCACCATTATTGCAAGTGGATTTTCAACGGCCCACATGTAAAAATAAAATTTGGCTCTCTGCAAAAATATTTTTTTTAGTAATGTGAGCATGTAGAAATCAGTTACGCAACGATCAGAATATCATTGAATTGATCAGGGAAGTTCATCCCTAATATGAGTTCATAGAGAGACAACTTGAGATATATCCACTATATCAGGGATCCGCAAGTAGGATAAAACTTTCACATGACACTCCTCAATGTGTTAGCTATATATACCCCCTCCATCCCAAAATAGAAGGGATTTTGGGTGGATGTGACATATCCTAGTACAATAAATCTGGACAAAGAGTATATCCAGATTCATTGTACTAGGATGTGTCACATCCACCCAAAATCTCTTATATTTTAGGACGGAGAGAGTCATTCTTTATCTTTAAATAATAATTTAATAATATAAATAATAAAATAATATGGAATTTAAATTAAATTATATATTTAAATTTAACTTAAAGATACTATGTATGATCAAATCCATTAAATTCTACATAAGATTAAGTTCAAAAAGTTTAGGAAAAATTCAGGAAAAAAAAGGACTTTCGGAATAAAATTTAATTTGTTCAGAAAATAATAATATAGAAAAATGTGTAGAAAAATATCGTAAAGAGGTGAAGATAATCAAACGTGCAAATGAAAGGCTTTCATTCATGCCTAATCTGCAAAATTAAAACATCTCGGTTTTATTTCAAAGTCTCTAGTAGAAGCAAGATACACGTGAAGTAAACTGTGGGTCCTATGACGGCGGAGTTTGATAGCCAAGTGTTCACGTGGCTTTTTCCTGCGCGTCACTCCCATGCAAAACCAAAGTATGCATCTAGATCATGCAAATGTCCCACCGCACATCACATGATTAGGGCTCCCTATAATTAGTGCCAAATGTAGTTAACGAACTTTTACATGCAAACATTAATCAAAATTTTCATGATAAACTTTTGTATAGCAAACATTTAGAAACTTTTTTATATATAGTTTCTATATATAAATTTATGTGTAGAAAAACTTTCATGTATATACTTTAGTACATAAATCGAATAATATACTTTAATTTATATATAGACTTTCGGTGTATAAACTTATATGAACGAAAGCATGAGGACGTGGTTGCCTAAAACAGGCTATCGAGGTGCATTCATGCGGGCACACCGTCCGCACTCGTTAGCCCTTTCGATCAACTTATGATGCCTCTAGCACAATCAGGCTTAACCTAGCATGGTTGCATCAACAACAACAATCCATTATATTTTATAGCATATTAATTAGACTCATATTATTACGATACCATCAAAGATTGAAAAAAAAAACCCCGGTTAACGTTGCTCGTAACTGAATCTATTTTGTGAATATAATTGAACTAAGGGATAGGTTGAAGTTGGTGATCTTCATTTAATAGCGATATAGTATAGAACTCTCCTATCTTTGACGGATAGTTAATACCTAAAAAATATCCGCAGAAGGAAACAAACATGCAAGCAAAAGTAATTAATTGATATTTCAAGACAAATTTACTTGTTGATAGAGGCTCACAATTTTTAAACTGTACTTTGCCCTTTCTAATCAACTCAAAATCGAGACAATTGTCCGCCGGCACATTTTAATATCCAGATAAACCTCTTCAAGCCTCCTTTTATTTAACTCTTTTTAGAGAACACTTCAGATTATCATACATAACAATTACAACATATATATGAACATTTGTAGTATAATTGATGAAATAAGAATTAGACATGATATCCTTCTAGTTACAGTATTACATAATTACACAATGTTCAAACAATTCTTCAGGGACATGGTGAAACCAGAGCATCCAATGTATTTTCTGTTGACGAAACTATGAAAGTGACTTTCATGTGCCATATTGGGTCCAGTTAATAACCTTAAGATAATATACATTAGCTTTCTTTTAACCTTTTTCTTCAAGGAGTACTTCTGATCTGTGGCATTCTAAGCATTTTAATTTATTTGTTTAGAGTTGCTCTAGTTATACTATATATGTAATGGGTGCTAGCTAGGTTGATATATCATATTAATTCCTGCATGCCATTATATTTGTTGTCTTGGGAAACTTCGACTGTATATACTGAGATGAATTCAATTAATCATATGCGGTATCATATGAACACTAGAACTGACAAGTAATTAAAATGTATTTTTAAGCCATGAACGTACTCCCCCATCCCATAATATAAGAGATTTTGATATTTTGCTTGCACTGTTTGACCACTCGTCTTATTTAAAAAATTTGTGTAAATATAAAAAACAAAAAATTATGCTTAAAATACTTTAGATAATAAAGTAAGTAAAAAAAATAAATAATAATTCTAAAATTTTTTGAATAAGACGAATAGTCAAACAGTGTAAGCAAAATGTCAAAATCCAGAGGGACGAAGGGAGTACTTGTTTAAGCAGCTAGCTAGTTTTTCTTTGTTTATTTGTTCTAACTTCCAAAGAGAGAGCACAAGACCCAAGGTGCGGTACTGAGCAATTATAATGAACTCTGCAATACAATTTTGCTTACAGATGTGTATACTCGTACTATATATGGTGATGTACCAAAATATCGACTTCTAAAATTGTTTTTCCTAGATCTAATTAATAAATTAAAACGGCTGTGCAACTGCTTTGATCACCATGTTTTACAGAGAAGAATTATGTGGAATGGACTTTAATCGATGCTGATCTGAAGAATTAATCAGAAGAATGCCTTCTCTTTTTTACGAGAATTACATACAGAAAATTAAGATTTTTTTTAATAAAACATGGAAGAAATTCATTCATAGTTTAACTCAAAGTCAATGATACAAATAGATATATCTGTCAAAAAGACAGGGTTGAAATTAATTAAAAAAACACACGCGTCAATTTTCTAGTGCTATATTATAGCCACTAAATGCCCCTTGATGGGATCGGAGAGCTAATCTGGAATTCATCCAGATCTCACAGATTGCAAATAAAGGAACACTAGGTCAAAATGTCAAGTTCGGATGACTTCGAATCCGGCACGTGTAAGCAGCACACAAAACCGATGCAATAGGCTCAGATGGTGGTGGGGCAATAGATGGTGTGGCGCGAAAAAGTCTATCCCAGGATAGCTTCCTCCCCTACGGTACTCCTCCCAGGAAATAAGGTTGGGAAATAAGTCTTGGACTATTAGCATTAGCACCGGTGCTTATGTGGTGTCACTGGCAGGAAGGCCGATCCTCTCACGCCTAGAAGTCCCCCACGTACTGTATGAACGGCATGGTCAACTCTGCAGTTTCATTCGGGTGAATTTTTAGTTGCAAAATTTTTCTTCAAACTTCTAACTTTTCTATCACATCAAAACTTTCCTACACACATAAACTTTCAACTTTTTCGTCACATCGTTTCAATTTCAACCAAACTTTCAATTTTGATGTGAACTAAACACAGCCTTATGTATAGGTGGTTCCTAAGATTTTGGCACGAGAGCCAGATCACGGCCGGGCTAGGGCACACTGTGCAGCGATACAGCCTTCCTGTAGGCACCAGAGCACGCAATAGCCGAAAACGTGATGCTCCATTGCCTGAAGAAGCCATGGTGGTGGACTTCGCGAGAGTTAGCGTGGCTTTGTGCTCACTTTGGAAGATCGATCGACTGCTTAGAGAGTACTATGTATATTTTATAGATATTTGGTGTTGTGCATCTGGGCCCTTTGAATAGATTAAATTGGGTGCGAATAACTTCTTAAAAAGTGCAAATTTTATCTCTATTATTATACCTTAAGAGATATATCACAAGCAACTATTACACATCACAGCTGACTATTGGATGCAAATGAAGCAGCAATTAAGAGCAGATAAACTGATTGCTAAAGTTAGCTACATTGATAATATCTTCGCGCGGTTAGAGATTAAAAAAACACCTGAAACATATATGCTAATCCCAGTCTAAATTGCTCTGCATCGGTACGTACAGATAATATATCATCGAGCACCAAGCTAGTTAGCCACCATGGATGCATGTATCACACTCCACCCATCCAATTCTTTTGTTGGTTAGTTTAAAGTTGAACTAGCCAATATCAAACATTATAGGAAATGAGGTAGCAGCTATAGTATATCTATCACAGAATATATTACTCCCTCCTTCCCTAAATGTTTGACGCCGTTGACTTTTTTAAACATATTTGACCGTTCGTCTTATTTAAAAACTTTTGTGAAATATGTAAAACTATATGTATACATAAAAGTATATTTAACAATAAATCAAATGATAGGAAAAAAATTAATAATTACTTAATTTTTTTAATAAGACGAACGGTTAAACATTTTTAAAAAAGTCAACGGCGTCAAACATTTTGGGATGGAAGGAGTATATGTGCATACAGTTACACGTTATAAATTTATGTGTGTGTATATATATATCAACGCGATAGTACATATTTTTTAATGATGGAAATAATTTATATTCTCAGTCCCTATTATACATCACATAGCTAATAGGATTTCTACTGAATAGAAAAGAAAAATTAAGTGCAATGGGGAAAAACCCCCCAGGTACCCAAACAAAAAAAAAGGACTAGCTAAAAGGTTAAAAGGCGGACCACAATATTCTAACAAAGTAAGCCTATAAATACTAGGCCTATCCATACAGTGGAATAAGTACTATCCTTATTGTCTACCAAATACAAGAACATCAATGTGCATAATATCCTATGAAAGAATCACTAAATTCGAACAGCTCATTATTGAAAACCCGCCCATCCCTGTCAGATTCTCTAGAACGAACACTAATAATACTATGAACAGGCTTGAATGTCGAAACTACAGTGATACTCAAATAACAACTATCTTAAGAAAAAAAATAACTTTTCCATATAAAGGGCAACATTTTAGAAAAAAATCATATGAAGGCAGATGAAGATAAAAATTCATATAAACGTTGTAGCGCTCTACTCCCTCCGTCCCAAAATAAACCAACCTCCTAGTATGAGGTTGATTTAGTTAGGACGGAGGGAGTATGATATCTGTAACTTTGTAGGAGACTATTTTTTTCATTTGAGATCATTTATCTAACTAAATATGTGTAAAAAGTTCTCATGTCTATTTGGACAAAATGATTTTTTGAATTTGTAAACTTCAGATTTAGACAAACTTTGTATCAAAGTTGTAGAGCTCGACAAGATATACAACTTTGTAGTAAAAAAACATATTTCATTCAAAGTAATCTAAAAGAGATTTACTCTGGTCGAACAAAAAGTACCTCGAGGTACCGGTACCTCACGGTATTAAATCGTTTCCGATCATTAGATCTAGCTAGGCAAGATGGGCATTGTTAGATCCAACGATTGGAAACGATTTGGTACTGTGAGGTACCAATACCTCAAGATATTTTTCGTTGGACCGGAGCAAATCTCAATCTAAAATGTCAAGTACGAATAATACATTTTTGGACTAAAAGAGTTCAAAGAATAACCTATGCTATTCAGGCACGAAGTGCCCTATAGGTGAGATGCTATATACCACACACCTTCATATTTTGTGCGAAAAATCACTGATTTCCAACGCACGCTAACAGGGTTTTCTGCTATAGTGTATCATATATCAAATAGAAGCGTCAGTTGGAACTTGCATAGAGTTAACTAACTTTTGTTTTCAAAAAAAAATTATTTCTATAATGCCAAATATATTAGACACTACCGTCAGCCGGTTACTAAATATATTTTTGGCATTTTAAGGTGAGAGTATTGAAAGAAAAAAACACATCATGCACTGGGAGAAGAGAGCAACATAACATTCAAAGAGGTGCCGGCGTCTCTTGCGTATTGCAAAAGCAAATATTATTGCTTATCACCTCCTATATATTACATTTTGCGAACCTATATATCCATTGTCAGCTTCCATTATCTAAAAAAAATCCATTCTTAGCTAGGATACGTGCGGCAGTATATATGCAGGGCAAATGTATTGCTTAATCGATCGTATACATTATGGAAGATAAGAACAAAGAACACATCTGCACTCGTTAGAGGGATCAAAAACAAAATCCAGCAACTAGCTCGTTTATTTAATTTTCTGTGAACAAAACTTTTTCGATCGGTTCAGTTTCTTATGCATATATTATATGTTGTAGCTTGGTCGAAGAGATTCTTTCAACATCCATTTCTTCATCCCATTTCTTTGTTAAAGACTGTTGGAACAGTCCTGCTAACTCCTAACAGACCGGCAACTAACAAGGGCTTGCTGACAAAAAATCAATTAGTTACCCTTTGATAAGGAGTATATATTTCAAGTATTGGAGCCAATTCTGCATCTGATTCATGTACAGCGAGTACTGTTCCATACAACACTGTGTGTGTGTGTGTGTGTGTGTGTGTGTGTACGGTTAATTAGAACACTGCATGTTAAAGTTGTTTCATCGCCTGAGACAATCAGGTAATATATGGGACCGTGTTGGGGTATGCTTTGAAAGTTTTTTTTTTTAAAAAAAAAGATGTAGTGCCAAGCTTTGAAGGATGAAACCGAAGGAAATCAAAGTCTCAAGCAGTAATGTTCAAGTGCAACTATATTATCCACAGGAATTCAAAGCTGAACTACATATATACATTAATTTTCTAGTTTTCTACTAATAATTTTCTTAATGAAACCACAGCCTTTAGTACCCTTGATCATGCAGCTACCGTTCATAGAGGTAAAACAACATACCATTTCACATCTTATTGTCGATGGCCCTTAATTTTGAGCTGATCACCCTAATCTGCAGTACAAGTAGGTTAGCACAATAGTTGACAGTCTTATTTGATGCAGTGTACGAGACAAAGTCTCTCTCTCTCTCTCTCTCTCTCTCTCTCTCTCTCTCTCTCTCTAGTAAAACTGGATGCACAGTAAGTTATTCTTGCAACTTTACTGCATATGGTACTAGCTAATTCGTGTTGTGCATCATATAGGTAGAGGATATGCAATAGAGTAGCTTATGAGCTCGCTAATTTAGCTAGAAGGACTACGCATAGTGTTGTTTGGAGGATCCAAGTCCATGAACTTATCCTTCGGGATTGTAAGTTATCTACTCCCTCCATTTTTAAATATTTGACACTATTGACTTTTTAGCACATGTTTGACCGTTCGTTTTATTCAAAAACTTTTGTGAAATAAGTAAAACTATATGCATACATAAAAGTATATTTAACAATTAATCAAATGATAGGAAAAGAATTAATAATTACTTATTTTTTTTTAATAAGACGAACGGTCAAACATATTTTAAAAAGTCAACGGCGTCAAATATTTAGAAACGGAAGGTGTATTTCATTAATATATTGCACCATTTCCTCGCAAAAAAAAAATCATGTTGTGCTTAATTAGATATGTGCCTGTGCCTCAACGCCCATGAACTGTAGCTATCAAGGGTTCATCAGGCTGGGACTGAAATTTTTGAAATTTTGGAATTCAATTACAAATGAATAATCATTCGAACAAGTTCGAAATTCCAACTAGAAATTATTTTTGTGTATTGTATTTGCTCATTTTTGATCGACAAGGTTATGTCACCATTGTAGTCATGTTTATATATTGACACGTAGATCTAATGGTAGGAAGAAATCAAGAAAAAAAAGGGAGGAAATATTTTGGTCAGTGGGTAATCTTTTCTGAATGATATATGGATATCTGAACCAATTTTTTTTATTGAATCAGCTTCTAGACCAAATTATTTCAAGGGATCAACCGATACATGTAACATGAAGAATTAAAGCTGAGCTTCGGCTCGGTTCTGATACAGTACAACACCAAACAAACTATAATGAAATCAAAACTGAGCTAGCCACGATTGAAACGGGAAAAGTATACTAGCTAATTAAACTTAAACGAAATCAGAGTATCAGACACATGCATGTCCCTTTTTATTCAAGCTTTAGCTCTAGAAACTGAAATGGCGCTTTGTTTGCTCGCTAGTTGCTCCCGGCGGACGAGCCGCCGTCGACGTCTTCCTCCGCCTGATCCCCCACCGACTCCTCCCCGTCGTCATCAGCCGCCGCGAGCACAACCGCCGGCGCAGGCACAGGCGCATTCGCGGAAGCAGCGACGTCGCCAGACGATATCCCCGCCGCCGGCGGAGCGCCCGGCAAATCCAGCATCCCCGCCCCTTGCTGGACACCGAGACCGAGACCGAGGAAATCGATCTCCGCGGGGTGGGTCCCACGCAGGCGGTGCGCAGCCCAGAACGCGTGGTTGGGGGGCAGCGCCACCATCATGCCACGGCGGCGGCGCCGCCGGTCGCGGCGGATCCTCCTCCGCGCCTCCCTGCTGTCGCGGAACGCCGCCGCGCGGAGCACGGCGAGGCGCGCCCGCGGCGCCAGCCCGCCGCGCACCATGGCCCTGACGGCCGCGCGGTAGTGCCTCCTCAGGTGGGAGCGGAAGCGGCCCCGCTGCGGCCCTTCCGGGCAGTAGGGGCAGCAGAACCTGCGCTCCGGCTCCATCTCCTCGCCTGGCACCGGCGCCGGCGCCGGCGCGAGCATCCAAAACGGCGGCTGGTCGTTGGACGACCAGACGCTGGCAACGGTGCTCCCCATCGCGCGAGCGAGTGTGACGGCGGCGAGGTGGTGAGCTTGAGCTGGTGAGGGTGCATGAAGACATTCCCGTTTTATATCTAGGTCACCGCGCTTAAACGGGAAAGAAGGTGAATGTATCAGCGAGACGGCGCATAAATGCTCCTGATCTCTTCCATTTCAAGGTGCACGGTGCACCTGGTAATAAGCATCCGCTAGCTGCTCAGCCTGCAGTCGAACATTGCGTGCATCTGACACGCACGGCCGGCGTGGGTGACGGCGGCTTCGCAGCGGCGGGCGGCGCGCGACACAGCTTCGACTTCGGGATCGCAGCGCGTCTAACGACAAGTCAATGCATGGCAACGGGAGTACCGGAGTAGAGACTGCCATGCGACAAACAAAACTAACAGTACATACGTATGCCATGCGACTATGCGAGACATGGTCTGATCAATTGATATGAGATTTACCGTTGCATGGCTCATCCACTAGCTTCCGATATATAGTTGGACAGAAGATATACAAACGCCACGATTTGGGCTTAGATTGATTACTCTGGTAGGAGAGGACCGAGCGTAGCATTGAGCGTGTATGGCTCGCTCACTGGTCTATGATAACACGCAGTGGCGGATCTAGAAAATCAATTCGTTGGTATCATAATGTGTCTATCGGTATCATAGTATGCTAATTATATTTAGATCATGGTGTTATAATATCTGGATAATCAGTTTTGCTATAGCTTTTGTCGAAAGTTATCGGTGTCACCTGACACCAACCCCAATGCTGTAGATCCGCCCCTGATAACACGAGCAACAGGCGGTCAATTCGATCCCAGGATCGTGTCATCCGGCCGCCCCCTCACTTCCTCAAAAGGAGTGGAGTTTACATGGAGTATTTTTGTCTAATTAACGGTATTTTTTCAGATTTTCGAATTAGCTACTTTTTAAGTTTCTTTAAAAAATCAAATAAATCAATTTTTAAGTTTGTAATGGCTAATACTTAATTAATCATGCACTAATGTGTATCCTCATTTTGTATGCCATGGAAAAGCTGAGCCGATCCTCTTCCAACGAAGTCTAAGACTTGTTCGGTTAATCCCGAAGAGTGAGAGATTGAGGGGGGATAACACCACAGCACAATAGGTGTGAAATTTAACTTTTACGGTAGAATATACTAGTAGTATATATGGGGGTGAAAATGGGTCGGTTTGGGTCGGATCTCACCCTTCCCATATGCTAACACATATTTTATAATCGGAATCGGGTCAGACACGGATAGTGCCAAATACATATACAAACTCGGATAATGTCGGGCGAAAATACGAAATGAATACGTAACAAAATGGAAATACTTATTCGGATATCAAATCGAAGCAACAATCATATATATCACATAGACAATAATCATTCAACAATTCCATATATCCATAATACGATTATGACCTTAGGAAATAAATAGGGTGCAACACCTCGCAGTTGAAAATTATTTCATATATGACATACATTTAAGAATATTAGGTCATTAAGCACAGTATATCTCACAGTTGAGTCACAATACCAATATATCACCCCATACAAGCTATCAGTAGGCATCATTTATAGGACCACAGAGGCATAGACTAATAGATATCATTTAAATTATCACCAATAGACTAATAGGTACTACATTCCTGAACCTGATCTCATATCCGCCAAAAAAGACATGTATTCGATCCGATATCTATGAAAAGTCCCAGATACCTGAATTTGTCCTGAAATAATGTCGTCGGGCAAGCGGGCGGGAAATACCCGCCCCATTTTCACCCTTAAGTATATATTGCTAGTATAATAAATAAGATTGCGTTGGGGCTCTCTCACAAAATAGAAAATGATCTTTAGTTATTTCATGTTAGATCTTAACTCCGATAGTAATCCAAATATTGTTTGTGCGTCAGATTGGATTATTGACCTGCTACGTTTGAATAGATGGCACAACTAAATCCTCCTGATCGGATTTATGGATTCATGAAACACATAAAAACATTAATCCGTACTGGATAGCTAGAGTGGGAGAAAGTATCTAACATAAAGAAAGACCATTTTACCCCCCTCCCCTTTAATTTTACCCTGCAGTCCTTGATTGTTTATACCAATAGTATATACTACCAATATATTATACCGTAAAAGTTCTCTAAAATTTATCCTGTCCATATCCCTTTCAATCCTCTTAAGGGGAGAATAACCTAAAAAGACCTAAAGAATTTGATTTGGTTTGTTAATATTTGAGAAATTTTTGAATTGCATTAGACGAAACTGAGAAATACGGTTTCGATTAGTGTGTCAATTTGTAAACTTCTTCTCCATGAGACTGTAAATGTAAGCAACACTATCATTGGGTAATTCTAGCACCAGTGATCGAGACAACCATGCTACGTTCGGTCCTCTCCTACCAGAGTAACCAATCTAAGCCCAATCCCAGCATTGTATTTCTTCGGCTCGCCTAGTCACATGGCATATGCAATGTTAGATTTGTTTGCCCGATCCCCTTCTTCCTCTAGTTAGCTAGTCTACTCCCGTTGCCATGAACATGTCGTTAGACACACTGCGACCTCGCAGTCGAAGCTGTGTCGCACGCCGGCCGCCGCTGCGAAGCCGTCATCCACGCCGGCCGTGCGTGACAGAAGCACGTAATGTTCGACAGGCTGCAACAGCTAGCAATGCTTATTACCAGGTGCACTACGAATGGAAGATCAGGAATACTTGCATTAATGCGTCGTTGAAACATTTACCTTCTTCCGCGCTGGCACCGGCTGATGACGGGGTGGATTCGGAGGCGGAGGCAGACATCAACGATCGCTTGTCCGCCGAGAGCAACTAGATCACCTTGTTGTCCCAATATAGTACACTCCCCCAAAGAAAAAAGTGGTTAGTACACAATCGCCATACATATTAGTTAACGGGTCTCCACATAAATGATGCATATAGTGTATATATAAAAGGAGACAAGTGGACAAATAAATTGACATGCAGCAAACAAAAGATAAACATAATGAAAGTGGAAGTCAAAAGATTAAAGATCTAGCATTATGCCACATCCAGCATATAAGTCATAGGCAACAAAAATAGTTGCTACACAATTATATCTAATGTGTCTCCACATTAATGGGACGGGACTGGGTAGGGTGATTCTAGTTTTGAGGTTGTCTGGTTGGAGCGATACACTGATGTGTCCCCTTAGATCGGGGACCAGCTCGTCCCCCTAAATCGAGTAGACAATTCATCCCTCCTACATTTCTCTCTCTCTCTCACACACATTCTTTTTCCTTACGGCACACAGCACAAGGCTTGTGGGAGGAACTAGCGTCGTGGCAAAATCTGATGAGCAGTGGCTGGTGTTTGCACTAGTTTGTGGGAGGAGACATGCGGCGTTGTGCAGCGAAGCTCGTGGCAGCCTCTCGTTAATATAACTAGCTCTTACATAAATATGTGAGGGACATTTTCTATTGTCTTGTTTTCTAATTATTTTGCGTGTTGCATTGAAGCTAACTTCCATGTTAACATTCAATCGACCTTGTTTATTTTGTGTTTAAAAACCAAAACTAGCTTGCATAGTACCATACAAGGGCTGAGTTACTCAATGTGGCCCAGCTACAACCCATTCACTGCACGCCACTAGAACCCCGTCCTAGTACTAGGCCACCCACATTAGTCATCACTCACCAGCCCATAAGCAACTCCAGGCCAATGACTAGATATGGGGCAATCGATCGTTGTTTCCCTTCCAATCTTGTGACTACATGCCCCTTCGTCATGACCCCTAACTGATCATCTTTATTACTTATCGCTCAACGCTCGTCCCCTTCGCCGCGCTGGTGGCTATGTCAGCACCAGTCTGCATGTGTTGGCGTTGTGCCATATGTGGTTCCACGGTGCACGGTCGCGCTTCCACCACTATGCGCTCTAACCTACGATATGCGGTGCTCGTCTACCCGATGCCCTAGGCAGCAATCGGGTAGAGCTAGGTGACTCCATAACTATATTCTATTATGTATCTTGGATATTCTCTTGTGCCTTCATTTATTGGTTGTACTTTATTTTTTATATGACTACATTATGTGCTATGTTCGGTTATTTTTATTGAGCATGTCCAGTCCATCAAAATGTGACCGCCGCTGCCACTATGTATAACATTGCTCCTTTATCCATTCTCAAATATAAATACTTTGCTTGTCTTACCCAAATTATATTCATATGTTGCTTGATTTGATCGAGACTAATTATATTTTCAGCTCATGCTTGTTTTTTCTTCGGCTCACCGACTCACTACCCTCACCCCTTGCCTCCAAAACACTGGATCGCTGCCCACACCCTTGAACCATATGAAGTGATGAAGATCAGCTAAAGTAGTTTCCTCTAGGGTTTACCAAACCGTTTAGAGTAGGGCTACCACCAACCCGTTGTTAAACGGTTTGGGGTTACAGCCACCCCACGGTTTGGCAGTTACTATGAGGTATACCTTGGTTTCAAAAACTGAAACCGCACATAGTAACTGCGCGATAACCACGCAGTTTTGTAAACTCTAGTTTCCTCTCAATTGGTGCATTAATAGCGATTGCATCAAGATACACTGTGCTAACTGTAACTATAATATGAAAATCAATCTCAACTCATATGAAAACTTGTGTACAGTATTGTTTTTTTAAAAAAATTCTCAACTAGATGAAAAATATATATATCACATGTAGGAGAGATGATGATGGACAAGCATGTAAAAAATCTATCTAAATTCAACTACGTTAATGAGATATAAACAATAACGAATTTCGAATTCCAGCCCATCGTCACGATTACGCTGCAGCTTGCAAGCCCATCGTTACCAAGCCAGAACTACAGCCCACTTGCAGTATTGGTCCATGCCCCTTTGCATGCAAGGTGGTCCTTCTGGGCTCACGGTCCGTGCACTTCATGTTTCGGCCCACCATAACCGTGCACGTTTCCGGCCTCCCACTCCGCCGTCGCCGGCAAAGGAAAGTAAATTGGCTTTGCCGACTTTGCAACTTTGCTATCGAGTCGAGATACCGATGGCGCATGGACGCAATCGTGACACGCAACACGTGCTAATTCATGGCGCTTTGTCCTGCAAGCTCGCATCGTACCGTGCGTCGTTGGCAGCTGGCACGTACAACGAACGCGTGCATCGTCGAATAAAACATTAGCAATATTATGAATGTAGACAGGTGTGTTCGTTTGTATTGGTTGAAAACCTTTTCCTCTGAAAAAAAAAATAGAGCAACTTATTAGTATGATTGATTAAATATTAGTTAAAACTAACTTAAAAAATAGATTAATGTGATTTTTTTAAAACAACTTCCGGTATAGCATGAAAAGGAGCTACCTATCGCACAGTATCAGCGAGAGCGAAGGATATGCCGCTGTTGATTATTGTACGAAGTGGCCATGGAGACGGAGGATATGCATCGCTGTTGGTTACCGTACGCCCGAAGCGTTTCGTTTTGGTGTGGGGTTGTTTGCGTCGCCGGCGAAAACGATCTGTCCTATAGTAGGCTTACAGAATCATCCATTGGCGTCCGGACGATGTGCAGTTAATGCTCACGTTTATTATATGGTCATGTATCGTGATCGCCAATTCGCCATGAGTCGATCACGACGTTGACAGCGCTAATTCCAAAATAAATTGAGCTGGAGTTAAGTCTGATTGATCGGAAAAGTGCTCCAAATCTCTCTCGCCAGCGCATCTCCAAGGCATCATCAGATATTCTGATTACGCACCTCTACGGTAAAGTTTGTTGCTTGAAGAGAAGACTACACGGGATCATTCTGCTCCGTCAGAATCACCTAAAAATCAAATCAATTTTCACTTGAAGTTTACACATGATCTTATCACTCGGTTACATCAGAAAGAGGCCATCCAACAAACACACACACCTCGAGACAGAACAAAAATATCTCAGGCTTGGGACAGAGACAGGAAATGCTGCTGCCTGCATGATTCCAGCCTAGCGTTCCCATCACATTACACTGGCCGAACATCCTTGCTTGTCTTTCCCATCAAACACGCGCGGAACGGCGCGATGTCATCGTCGCCTCCTCCAAGAAGCCATGAAATGACTCGCGTGATCTTGGCACGCATGGGCATGGGCGCATGGCACCGTTTGCCGCTGTGCTCTGAGGCCATTCACAGTATGTCTACGTGGCATTCAGTCTCAACCCAAAAAAACAAATATTTCTTACCACATCATCCAACCGGATGGCTTCCTCAGCTCCGCGTAGCTAACTTTGGCTACGCGTTCTTCGTCTCAGTGGGACCCACAGGCGAGACCCACACTCGTGCTAAAGGAGAGAGGGGAGAGGGGCGAGGCAACCGATGGGGAGAGAGGAGCGGCGGCGCCACCCAGCGCCGACTCGGGGACCGCCGCTGCTTCGGGGAAGGAGCTCGACGGCGCTGGGCCACCCGCTCCCCCGCTCCGACCAGCCGGCCCCCGCTCCCGCGCCACTGACGCGTTCGGTAGAGGAGAGGAGGGGTGGACGACGGGGAGAGGAGGGGGCCACCGCGGAGCTCGTCGTAGCCCCCTCGCCTGCGCGACGGCCTCCGCTCGCTGCCGGCCGTGCCGCCGGAGCTCGCCGGCCATGCCGCCCTCCGATCCGCGACGACCTCCGATCGCTGCCGGCCACACCAGCCCTCAATTCGCGGTGGCTGGAAGAGGAGCTCAGCCCATTGCCGCCACCGCCACTCAGCCTGGTCACCGCTCTCTGCAGCATTTGCTCTACCGGTGGCCCGGTGGGGAAAGGAGTAGAGGAGAGAGAGAGAGAGAGAGTGGGTGGGTGGGAGATGAAAAGTGAAAAGTTGGTACTGGTGGAATCCACACTACAAGTAACTGCACTGTGGAGCATGTAATTTATACCGTTCTTAGCGCACTGTGAATGGCCTGAACGTGCTACTCCTACATTTGCTAGCCACCGTTGGCCGGAAAGAGATAGATGGATATGCCGGCCGCTGCTGTTGCTGATGCAGCCATGCAGGCGTGCTCTCCCTACGTTTTCAGCAAACTCTGTGACCAGAAAAGATGGGAATATTGTCCTATTTCGAGAGATCAATTATTTCTTGCTAGTACCACCAATGGTCAGTACATATCTAATTTGGTAGGAGCTGCAATTTGCGAGACAGTTGAAGCCCGAAAGCAACACTGGGTGCGAGTGACTGGCCCTCTGTCCTCACAGGTCAGGCATTGGTTCCCAACATCGCAGAGGGCACACTCTGTTTTAGCCACACAAACGCGATGGCTTTGGATTTGCGTCCGGTGCTCGCCACAACTTCCACGGCCCAAAGATAGGACCACACCAAATACACCATGGCAATATAGCTAACCCTGTAGTACTACATGCAAATGCAAAACTACAACCATGTATATATGTCCATATCAGATCCAAACGTTCTCTTCAGCAAAACAGAACACGTAGCTAGCATGCCGATTCTGCAATGCTGTACACCACACGCTTTTTGTGTGGATGGGCTCTTCCGTTTCCAAGCCGGACAATCTTGGGAAAGAAAGCAAGCAAGAAAACATCCCAGCAACAAATGTAAGCGAAGACGGAAATTCATCAGTTCCCAAATTCAGAGACCAACCCAACTACTACGCAAAAAAAGTTGTCATTCCATTCGACGTTTAGTTATTCCGCCATGAACACCACAAGCGTTTTACAACAGCAAGCAACGGACGGAGCCAACTCAATGACAGACAAACCGCACAAGACACGTCGTCCACACGGACGCCGACCATGACAACACCTAAACCGAACAATGGCGGAGGGAAAAAAACGATGGAAATAACACGACAGGGACCAAGGCTGCGACACCGGAGCTCAGCAGCTGACACATACATAGACTACAAATCCACAGGCATGACACACGCCTGATCCGCCTACTTTGCACTTGATGGCAACTCTAGCAATGGCACTGCAATAGCCTTCCTCTGTGCCCAAGTGCCCCTCTCCTATCTAAAGAGACTAACCATAGATAGATGCATGGATAGATAGACGATTGTTCATGGTTGGATGGATGGATGGATGGATACTTGCTACGACGATTTCCGAAGACACTATCTTCTCTTCCCTTGTAATCTTTCTTCTTCAAATTGTTGCTGCTTGGCAATGTATGGTGATGATGATTCCACAGCAGCAGCAGTTAGAACTTGTTGTTATACCAGAAGACGCCCTTGTTGTCCTCGGGCTCGACGTAGATGCACTCCTTGGCCTCGCGCCATGTCGCCTTGGCGACGGGCGTCGGGTCGAACTGGTAGTACTCGCCGAGGATGGGGCGGATCGCCTTGGTGGCCTCCATGGCGTGGTAGTGCGGCATGGTGGAGAAGAGGTGGTGCGCGACGTGCGTGTCCGTGATGTTGTGGAACACCTTGTTGAGGATGCCGTAGTCGCGGTCTACGGTGGCCAGCGCGCCGCGGAGCCAGTCCCACTCGCTCGAGTCGTAGTGCGGCAGCGCCGGGTGGGTGTGCTGCAGGTAGGTGATGAGCACCAGCCACGCGTTCACGATCAGCAGCGGCACGCCGTAGACGCGCGCCACCCACCAGAACCCGAACGCCGACGACAGCTTGAACAGGGCGAGCCCCGCGGACACGACGCCGACGTCGGAGATGAAGATCTGGACGCGCTCCCGGTCGTTGTAGATCGGGCCGTAGGGGTCGAAGTGGCACGCGAAGCGCGGGTACGGGCGCCCGGACACGTTGAACGCCAGGTACAGCGGCCACCCGAGGGTGAGCTGCACGAAGATGTGCACCAGCCGTCCGATCGGGTTGTTGTACACGTACGGGGTGTACCACGCCATCGCCGACTTCTGCTTCGGGACGAACACCTCGTCGCGCTCCAGCGACCCGGTGTTGGAGTGGTGGCGCCGGTGGCTGTACTTCCACGAGAAGTAGGGGACGAGCAGCGACGAGTGCAGCACGAGGCCGACGATGTCATCGAGCACCGAGTAGTCGGAGAAGGCATGGTGGCCGCACTCGTGCGCGATGACCCACACGCCGGTGAGCACGCAGCCCTGCGCGATCCAGTAGAGCGGCCATGCCGCGAACTCCATCCCGCTCGGCAGCACGGGGATCATGACCAGCGCGAAGTAGAGCAGCGCGGCGACGATCACGAGGTCATGGACCACGTAGGAGAAGGACTTGATCACCGAGCGCTGGAAGCAGTGAGGCGGGATGGCCTTCTTGATCTGCCCCAGCGTGAACGGCGGCTTGTCCGTCGGCGACCGCTGCACGGCCGCGCCATTGCCGGCGCGGCCGAGCAGCTTCTGCTGCTCCTCCCGCTCCTTCTCCGTCATCCTGCCGCCGGCACCCATCTTGCTGCTCACAACAACAATCACAATCGCAGGTGATGAGAAAGTGAGAATCAATTGCAATATTGTAGTGGGCTCACAAGGTGCGATTTGAGCGATATTATAATGCAATAATCCAGAAACCCCACACGAACAAAAATATCTCGCAACTAATCCAATAAGCAATAGATTACGTATGCACGAGTTGAGGAGCATCAACACAGGAAAAGAAAGGGCGGCACACCCATGATGCGATCCATCACTTTTCTTGATTAAAGTATATGTGATAAGTTATTCCGAGCAGCGAGCCGAGCAGCATGTGCTTGCCCATGTTCAGATTCGCTTTCTAGTGCGTGCATCGTAAGTTCACATGTACTGCTACGGATCCGGCTTGCGCAAGTTACCACAAGATGACAAGACTGATCAACTGTACCATAGCACAGTGAATTAGTACTAGTAATGACGCTTAGCATGGTGCAGTAAATGAAAAGGAAATGGTGATTGATTCAACAAGCGAGAAAGGTTTGGTCTTGGGATGTAATGTGGTTTTGAAAAATATTAGTACTACCGTAGTTATATGTTCCTCGATAAAAATGTGCATATGTCGGAACGCACACTTTGTCCATATAGTCTGAACTCTGAAGGATGATGCCTAGGACCATCCCCAGAAACGTGTGCAGAAGGAATTTATCACTTGTTTGGGGGAAAAAAAATGGTACAATATCTGATTATGATAAGGTCATTAAATCCAGCCATACAAACTGGGCGGTCAAATATAAGCTATCCATATTCATCAGACATCGTCATATCCTGATGAGTGGTCAATTTTGACGAACAATTAAACACACAGGAAGTTTCCTCTACTCTTAAAAAGACACCAATCTTTGCAAAAAAGAAAACCACTTGCTCCCGCAGGTTGGTGGAACAGTACCATCAAGACTAATTAGTATAATTACCTAGCTAGGGTCAAATTAACCAAGTGCACTGCACGCGTCTAGTCTAACGCAAATGCCATCCCACAAGGCAGATTCATGTGCGACTGTCTCACTTGACTTGGAAGGCACACGAGCCTACCATTTTTCCTACGGGCTCCAGTATTGTGGTGCTGGTGATCTGGCCTTCTTGTATTCCGATTAGACGGCTGCACTCGTTTGATTAGGATGATTGCTAGTTTGCTGCACCTGTTTGTGGCTGGAAATCACCAGCACATGCAGCTAATAGCAGACAAGCCAGCCATGCATGCACTAGTGGTGCGTGAACTATCATACTGCAAGTGGTGGATGCAAATCCAAGAAGAGGTAAGGGGGGCCAGATCCGCTAATCTACGATTTGTTCATTTCTGCGTGTCCAGCTAAGTTATCTCTGGCTGGAAATGTACAAAGATAGAGGGGGGATAAATTGGTGAAACATGCCGTCAGGTGGGGCTGGAGTTCAGCGCCACCCTGCCGACCTTTGCAGGCTGTGTGACCCCTGCACTTTTGTATCCTAGCGAAGACATGCAGCTGCTGCCTGACGATGGGCATATGGGTTCCAGGCCATACAGTATTTTTATGCAGAGAACAGTGATACTTTGCCTGGAAAGTAAGAGGCAATCGTCACCGTCCAAATGCAACGAACGGGATCTGACGGGGGAGCGACCTGGGGATCGCGATGCCTTTTGCTAGGTCAAGCAACCCCCCACGCCCACGACCGGGCGGCGGCGGAGGCTGCTGCCCGGCGCGTGAGTGCGATGTCTTTTTTTTTTCCTTTCGCTTTCTTTTCTACAAAATCAGTGGCATTTCCAACCACCGGGAGCACGAGAAGCATATGCCGTGCCCTCCCGCCGGCTATAAGTTCCATAGGCGAAAAAAAAGAGATATTTTTTTTAATGTCAGAAACGACGACCGCACAAGAATCAACCTTTTTCTTTTCTTGAAATGATGTCCGTGTGTATGGTCGTCGGTTTGTCAGCGTCGTGACTCGTGCTCATAACGCTGAGTTTCAGAAAAAAAAAACAGAGTAATCCGCCATTTCGTCCTGAGGCGTTGAAAGACGAATCCCAACATGGAGGGGCCAGAAGCCATGATGGAAGCATGCAGCCAAAGGAGACAGCTTTGGTGGGTAAAGGTAGCAGCTTTAATCACAAGGTTAACGGGGATCGCTGAAAGGTTTGGCAAAAGTTCCTACAATGACATAGCGATGGAGATAAGGTACACAACTTCAGAAGCATGCGGAAATGGAGCATATCAAACTATCGTCCTATCAGTAATAAATCCTACAGATCTGCCCAGGAGGCACAACAAAATCCTATAGCTCTGCTTCGATCCACCTCAAAAAGGTCCCATCAACCCCCGGCGGCGAGATGAGATCAACGACGACGAGCTCGCCTGTCCTATCCCCCAATCCACCACCATTACTCCCAAGAACACAAACTCCACGAAATGAAAACAACCAAAAATCACGCAGCGATTTCACACACCGAACCGAAATCGAAAAGAAACACGAAACAACAGCGGTGCGGGGACTAATGTGGGAGGCACCTGAGTTACCGTTGGTAGATTTCGCAGGCGCGGAGGAGCGGAGCGGCGGAGGCAGATCGGGGTGGGGGCGGGCGACACCCTTCCCTTGTTCCTCCCTCTTTGTGGAGGAAACGAGTGGTCTGTGCAGGGGAGGAGGGGGAGAAGGAGAGGAGGAGGCCGCCTCCGAATCCACCGGGTCGATGCGCTATTTAAAAGCGGTCCGCGCGACGCTGGCGCGTGGGGCCCGACGCGTGGACAGGTGGGGCCCACCACACCACGTCGGAGATTGGGAATCTGACGCCCGCACACGTGTCGCGACGTGTATCGCGCGCCCGGGGGCGGCCTTGACCCGGATCGCGGGCTGGGGCCGCGTGGGCCGTCCGCTGCGTCCATCCGACGGCCGGGAGCGCGTCGTCGTGCTGGAGAGATCGGCCGGGTGGGGTTTTCTTGTGAGGAGGGACGGGTTTGGTGGTGTCGCGGCGGCGCGATGCGAGGAGAAAGCATGGCGCGGCGCACGGCGGCGGGGGGAATCGGTCGGATCCGGGTAGGCTTCAACGAGGGAGAGACCGAGAGAGGCTGGAAATTGGCAAAGGTGGATCGGGCTGGATCCGAGCCAGATTCATGGGAAATCGCCGAGAGAGACGACCGCCGAGGCGAGCCGGGAGAAACGGACGAAGAAGGATGAGATATGAAGGGATCTTGGGCTTTTCTACAAAGTGGTAGGTCGACTTCCATTGACATGCGGCCCAAGTGATGTATGTATGTATAATTTGTTCTTTAACTTTAACGTTTTCAATGCAAAAGTTTAAGGCACACGGCAGCTAGAATTTATACAGGGGCTGAAACAAAAATAAGTTAGCTATTTTGTATTCAGCGAAGACACCAACCTGTAGCTTAGAGAGTGGTTTTGTCACCTTTCTTTTGAGATCAATCTGATTTGAGATTTTGCTAGTGGTTTGATACTTTGGTTTACAAAAATTATGCGATTTCTTTGACAACCAAATACAGCATTTGACTTCGAAGTTTTAACTGCATTTTGCTTCCGGTCTGTATTTGAAATGGGGGGCGCTACTTGGCTACTTCAATTCGTCCAATTAATCTAATCCCCCAGGCCTTGTCTCACTAATCGCTACTGTACTGGTTTTTTTTCTTCTAACGCATTTCTCATGTGCAAAGTCTGGTCTTGCAAGCATACTTCTCTTTCAGCAGATGTCTAACTTCATTGCTGTAGTACGTAACACGTACAGGGTCGTGTCCTCTGTCCAGTGCACGATTTTATTCAAACCACTCGTCGACCCGAAGTAAATACATGGCATACTATTGTTGGATCGTACTATTAGATATGGACAGTTTGCTTGTACACAACACGTAAGCCATTAATTAGAAGATAATGTAAGGCGAGCTTTGCTTTGTGATTACTGATTAACCTTGTGCATGGCTCCTACGCACGCTACGTGTTCCAAAGCCTTCGTTTGATGACAATCATGGCCACATGATGGCGTATTCTGAACTGGTTTTGCAGCAAAAAATATCTCTCAGCGAGTCGCCCTCGAATGTCCTCCTAACTTGGCCTTTGGGTTATCCGCCAGCTTGTGTCTTTTCAGCATCAAAGTGCAGTTGCGCAGCGTGCAACGCCGGAAAATATTATTTCAGAAATTCAGGAACCCTTCGTCGGCAACCCCTTGGCCGCCACATAACAGCGGATTAGCTAGGATATTCTTCAGCAAGATACTCCCTTCCCTCCTGTTACATATTAATTGATGTTTTAGACAAGATTGAGATTAAACTTTTATAGCTTAGACTATCAATAACTTTAAAACTATTTAGTTTAAAGAAACTAGAACAACATATATAGATTTGTCTTTTAAAGTACTATAATAAAAGTAAACATGTATTTATTTATTATATATATTATAATAAAAAAATAAGATCAAAGATGTATCTGGTAGACCGTGTCATTGTCCAAAACGGTAATTAAAATGAAACCAGAGGGAGTACACGCATACAGGAAAGATGTTCATTTATTATTAGCTAGTCACTTTTCTCTCCAACGATACAGTAATATATTAACGGGTTGATTATTATTCATGAATCGTTATTTCGACTAGGCTACTAATTCCTCGACGTAAACTTCATGGTATGCAGCAGACCAAACGATCTCAGTATTATAACAAGTCTTTTCCATTTTGTTTAGTTAAGTTTGGTCGCCAGAGTCAGAGACCGAGTATATTCGCGCCCACTTGTGTCCCCAAGTTGGTGTATTGGTGTTCGTACTGTATACTCCGATAAAATATACTGTATAACATAACATGTCCCGTAATGTATATGCTGACATATACTATGTAGCTAACACGCAATTAATCAGCTGCTCCGTCCATCGATCTAAATTAATGTTCCTGTCCTCTGCAGCTTTTGCGTGAATTCTCTTGTCGCCTGCAACGATCGTGCCCAATTCTAACTGCATCCTGCATGTGCTGCGAAGATATAGAGCACTGTGCTGCTCGTAGCAGTGTACGTCCAACATCACCCACAGTCTTGGTCACCCAAAACTGGTGGCGAGATGACCGTGTTCACGGTCCGTGACAGTATCAACGTTGTCATCCATATGGTCAGACACTGATCTGGTGAGATATCTCCGATCTGCCCAATAGTTAGGTCGATTAATTAGGTCCCTGTAGGTGCAACTGGTTGGAAAATATATGTGCTAGATCTAGCAGCTTAGCACGGCGCAAGACGGCAATTGTGTTGTCTTCTTGTAGCGCCGGGGGCTACTCTTAGACGGTACTTAGGTAGTACAGTACTACGTACTTAGTGATTCGTAGTCATGTACTAATGGCATTTTGCTTTCGGGGTTGGTAATTTTGGTAGTTTTGTTAAACCAAACACATGCGTGGATCTACCTGGTTTGGTGACCATACTCACTAGGCAGAGCACTGAGCAGTGCCACGGTAGCACGGTCAGCGAGTACTCCCTAGGAGGCTAGGAGGCTGGGATTGTGCTTACTGGCAGAAAGTGATGGACTGGACTTCATGGCAGTTCAGAAACAGTTTCCCTTTTAATAAAATGCATGAGTTCTAAAAAAAAAGGACTTCATGGCAGTTGCAGCTGTGTTTTTTGTTTTCTTTTATTTTGGGAAAGGTTTGGTTGCCTGGCTATATTTATAAGAAGGCAGAAACAGTTACACACAATCGATTTACATGAAGCAGATAAACTTCAAAGAGTTGCAGCAGGTATTTTTGAGTCCTGTGGCGCAGCACATATCAATTTGGCACAATTTGCAACATGGCAATTTGGGATGGTTTGTCAGATAAATTCCTTGGGGAATGGGGAGGCTTCAGTGCGAAGTGGGTGTAACGGGTAATAATAATCCACTGATACGCTGTTATAGAGTGCGTCGCTGCTAATTCAATGCTTCGATCAGGTCTATTCTGGCAACAGCGTCCGTGCTGAACAATGCACAGATTTGCAGGAAACCATATGTGCGGACTAACAGGATTAATATCGGTAGAATTACTCGCGTGACAGAAAGCTGATGATGCACGGCCATCCCCACTAGCTGTGCCCTAAGTTCTACGGGGACAGAGATCAGAAAAGAAGAAATGGCTATAGCTCCATCATTTCAATCCAAGAAGGTAGTGTGGTACCTCACTTTGTTCTAAAAAAGATGGCACAGTGCGTTGCAGCTTTCAACGGTGCAAGCTGTTAATTGAGTGTCATCATCTGTACACCACGGTCTACTGTTGCAATATTCCATAATAAGGACGATATTTAGACAGCTGAAAACAATATTTTGTTTTCTTTCAGTAATGATGCTGCTATACTCCACGCGGTCCGGTCTGCAGCCTTGCGCTTGTGCTTCTAGACGAATTACAGAGTCTAAAATAACCTGAACTCGTTTTTTTTTCCCCCCTCCAATACGCAAGACAACAACAACTACTACTTCTCATCCCGTTAGCACATCGAAGGGGATACAGCTCTACCTGATGTTACAATTGTAGCTTTTTGCAGTAAATGTGCTCCTCGCTTCTACCCGAACTCGTGATTTGTGAGTTGGCGCGATGCGCGTAACGCACTGTGGACTGTGCTAACATGGCGAGCCCAAGTGCAAACTGCTCGAGCGAGCGAAGCAGCCTCGGTACCAACGCCAACGAATTGGTGTTCTCTGTAGTCTACTAGTCTGTACGTGTCGTCGACGCCCACGACGCGTGTGGTCGGCACTCGGCAGTCCTGCCACGTCCCGGCCGCGTGCGGCGCCCACTCACCAGCATTAGCAGTATCCGCGACTTGCCGCCGCACGACCGCGCGGGGTAGGTGGGCTGGTCCGTGTGCAGCGCCCCCACCAACTCGCTGTTTGGGCCAAACTCAAAGCTACAAATTCCACACATGGATTCAAGCTAGGAATAAGTCGATTTTACCTCCCTCATCTCTTGTCATTTGTCGAATAACAACCTTCAACCACAAAACCGGGTATAACGACTCCCTCATCTCCGAAAACCGGTGCAAATCGATTCCTTGGGTGGTTTTGTAAGCGGTTTATGCTAATGTGGCAAGTTGACTTGGTCCAAATGTGCTGACGTGGCGGCCACGTCATCCAAGGGATTGAAAATAGAAGTGGGTCCCACATGTAAGTGACAAATGCTAAAATAAAAAAATGGTGGGGCCCACTTGTCAGCCCCATTATTTCTTTTCTTATCTTCTTCCTCCCTCCCATCTCTTTCTCGCAACCGCTCTCTTCCTCGCAGGCTCGCAGCCGCATGCGCTGAGGCCGCAGCTGCCGGCTTGCTTCACCACCAGCCCCTTCTCAACTCTGGCGTTCACCCCTCTGGTGCAGACAACTATCTTGCCGCGCACCTTGTCGCTGTCCAGGGAGCCAGGGAAGCACAACGTCCTGCACGCACGCAGCAGTGCAAGCAAATCGACGTCGATTCGATTCGATCGGCGCATGTCGAGATGATATATATGTAACGCATGTTGTGATCGAGTTTTTGATTTCTTACGAATTATCGCTCAGTACGTTTGCGGCGTTGGCGTTCTTCGCGTTGATCATCACATACCGTTGCCCTTGAGGCAGCCTGCTGTCTGACAGACTTTGCCTCTGCAAATTGCCCAATGGCATGAGCAAAAGTACGCCGCATTCTCATGTGTGCAAACTACAGTGTGATTTGGTCGGTCGTATTGCCAAACCTTGATGCCTTGATGGTCATGCTGCTCGTAACGCCGCCGAAGGTGACATAAGCCATGGTGCTCGCGCCGACCGTAAGGATCCATGGAGCCACGTTGGTGACCGAGCCCGGCTGCGGGCCGGAGTTGCTGGCGGAGCAGACGACGGTGACGCCCTTCTGGACGGCGTAGAACGCGCTGATGGCGATCGGGTCCTACAGGTAGTCGTCCGCGCGAGCTCCTCCCCCGCGTCCGGCCGCCCGCGACCTCCCGCGAGCTCTTCCCCCGCGCCCGGCCACCCATGGCCTCCCAGCGAGCACCTCCCCCGCGTCTGGCCGGGCGCGACCTCCCGGTGAGATCCTCCCCCGCGCCCAGCCCGCAGCGACCTCCCTGCGAGCTCCTCCCCAGCGTCCGGCCTCCGGCCGGCCACGGCCTCGCAGCGAGCACCTCCCCCGCGTCCGGCCGGCCGCGACCTCCCGGCGAGCTCCTCCCCGCGCCCAGCCGGCCGCGACCTCCCGGCGAGCTCTTCCCCCACACCCGCTGCCGCCGCTCGAGCCAATGGATCATGAGACTCAATAGGAGATGAAAGAGAGAGGGGAGGGGTGATAAGTGGGCCCCACGTGGGTCCCATCTAATTTTTACTGTGAATGCCACCTAAACACTATATGGGATGAAGAATTAGTCAATGTGTCATGTGGATGCCACATAAGTTAAAACTAGACTCGATGCTGTCTGGGAGTCGATTTATACTGCTTTTCGGAGATGAGGGAGTCGTTATACTCGGTTTTGTGGTTGAGGGATGTGATTGGATAAAGACAAGAGATGAGATAGGTAAAGTGGACTTATTCCTTCAAGCTATTGGATCGTCACAAGATTCAGAAGTCAAAGTGTTTACCCAAATCCAATAATACATGGTTCGAACATGGGCTGGCTATATATAGCTCCTGGAGTTTAGTCGTGACAGAGAAGTTGCATGGGCCATACATGATTCTGTCACGCGTCGTTATTACTACGGCAAGCCTAGTTGCCATCCCAGTATCTAAACAGGAGCCGTCACGAGTTACAGGCCCGAAGCCTAAACGTGCACGATGATCTTGTTCGCCTTCTCCTCGTTGCTGTCGAGCTTGATGCCCTTGTACCACACGGCGCACGCGACGTACACGGCGAGGTCGACCAGCGAGAGCGCGGCGAGGAGGAAGTAGAACCTGTCGAGGTGGCCGGAGTTGAGGTTCCCGGGGATCCACCCGGGCCGCCTGTCGCCGGCGGTGAGGCTGGTGACCACGCTCACCAGCATGATGCTCACGTAGTTCCCCAGCGAGATGGACGCCATGCACAGCGAGCTCCCGAAGCTCTTCACGCCGTCGGGGGCCTGCCCGTTGAAGAACTCCAGTTGCCCCACGTACATGAACACCTCCGACGCCCCGATCAGCGCGTACTGCGGCACCTGCCACAGCACGCTCAGGGAGCTCGGCTGGTCCGGCGCGCCCACCCGCTTCAGCCGCTCCACCTCCACCACGCCGGCGACCACCATGGCCGCCATGCCGACCACGAGCCCCACGCCCATCCGCTGCAGCTCGGTCAGCCCCTGCGGGTTGCCGGAAAGGCGCGACATGACCGGCACGAGCACGCGACGGTAGATGGCGATGAACGCCAGCACGCTCAGGATGTCGAACACCGACATGCTCGCCGCGGGCACGTGGAACGACCCGATGTTGGTGTTCATGGTGGTTCCCTGCTCCACGAACAGCGACGCCATCTGGGTGAACACCACCGAGTAGACGATCGTGCACAGCCAGATGGGCAGCATCTTCAGGATGCACTTCACTTCCTCCACCTGCGTCACCGTGCACAGCCTCCACGGATCCTGCATGTTCTCCGGCGTGCAGTAGTCCTCCTCGGTGACCGTCGCCGCCTTGTCAAGGAACCTGAACACCAAAACGCCACCAAATGCACATCGATTATATATCTCAAATCCACACTGTTTGATGCCTGAGTCAAACGGCAAATCGATCAAAGTGCATTGGCACATCGTTCAAACAAGATGTTCACCTGATCTGGTGGCTGTGAAGGATCTTTCGGATGCCAGCAATCTGGGACTCGTCGCCATCCACCTCATGGAGGAGCTCGCTGCGTGGCACCTCGGCGCGCCACTTGCGGAACGCGGCGACGAACACCTGCGCGATGCGGGTCAACGGGTTGCCGGTCGGCTTGAAGTGGCGGTAGTTGGGCGTGCCGAGCAGGAAGAGCACGAGCGCCATGGCCGCCGCCGCGGCCGAGACCCAGAACCCCATGACCCACCTCCCCTCGTCCTCGTAGTACACCAGCACCGTGTTGGAGAAGAGGGAGCCCACGTTGAGCGCCAGGTAGAAGTAGCTGAAGAAGGCCACCTTGGAGCGCGCCTCCCTGGGGTCCGTCTCGTCGAACTGGTCGGAGCCGAACGTGGCGATGGACGGCTGGTACCCTCCGTTGCCGAACGCGATCATGTAGGTCGACAGGTAGAAGAGCGCGACGCCGGCGCTCGACGGCGCGCCGCAGTGCGCCCCCGCGGCGCCGCAGCCGATGGGCTTCACCAGCAAGAACCACGACGCGAGTGACAGTATCACCAGGCCCTGATCATCAGCAGAAAGTTCAGAACAACACACACGACACGTAGTTCAGCAAGATCATTCCAACAACAGAAGAGCTAATTAAAAAAAATAATAATATAATCAACTTGACCATCGTACCGTGACATAGATCATCTGGAAGATTGCACACGTAATGTATCGGCCCCAGTAGGAGTCGCTCATGAAGGCACCGATGAGGGAGAAGATGTAGACCGTGCCGGTCCACTTGCTGATGCTGTTGGCTGCCTCTGCGTTGTCCTGGTGGAGCACCCGCCGCAGGAACACCACAAGGTTCACCCCGACACCGAAGAAGGCGCATGTCACGAGCCCATAGTTGACTGCATCAGGAACACACCTGAATTAACTGTCCAATCGATCCCAAATCCAACTTGTAACAGCTTATATATTGAAAAGCAAAATTAATTAGATTCTGCACATGGCTTTGGAAATGTCTTAATGCAACACAAGGTTAAACATTTTTTTTTCCGCGAACACGAACACAAGGTTTAACACAGTTCACAACAATCGGTCTTCTGAAGTTTGGTTTTAGTCAGGTTGGTTATTGCCCATGCAGAGTAAATCTGGATGAAGAGCAAAACGCGTAGTGCTAAACCTGAAGAGTACAGTATTGATATCTTTCCAACGGTGGATCAACCTCCAGGTTTGGCTGCCACTCAACTGGCTAGAAGCTCTGCAAGAAGGATTATTCTTGAAGGTTCCAGTTGGTGGAAATCTGAAGTCTGAACTGCATACAACTCAGACAGCGAAGTAGGAATTTACTAGCAAATAACAAGCTATAAGGTTGTGATCACACTATTGTGCTGACAATATTAGTTCATAGTTCTTTGAAGACTGAAACATAACCTAATCTAATCAACAACCAACGTTGTCATGTTGGGAATCCAAGAAAAGCAGTTTTTCAATAAACAAGAAACCAATCTTAGTAAAACAGTTAATTTGTAGATATATGAATAACAGAATTAAAGTAAAACATAGCTTTACCTAGCAAGAGGATGGAAGATCTCCAATTCCCAGTTTTTGCTTTAACTGCCGGATTTCCTCGCCTGTCCATTGATCCATCTTCAGTGATGTCAGAAATCCTTTTCGAATCGACAGCAGTTGGAGCCATTGCCTTGCTCTATGAATTTTCCAAACAAACAAAAAAACGCCGATCACCTAATGGCTGATTTAAAATTTGATTTCAAGAAACAAGTAGGCAAATAAGAACTAAACAATAGGCAAAAAAAAAAAACCGCCGATCACCTAAGCTCTTTTTTTTTCTAGCTTTGCCAGTTCCAGAAACTTCAATTTCATTTTCAATAATTGTCTAGATTTGCATTTCCACCTACCAATTAGGTGGTTTATGTTGGACAATAAACATCATGGGTCCGATGAAGAGACAAGGGGTTGCACTCACGTGTGCGTAGGTACAGGTGCATACGTAATGGTTTGTGTACATATACATCTTTGGTGTAGAAAAAAAATATACTTCCATTAATGTCAGCTGGAGTATCGTTTCGGTTTGATACTTTTAAGTCCATCGATAGTTCGATACATGAGGATGACCTTTCGTTCAAAAAGAAACATGGAGATGGCAGTTGTTTAGTTTCTTTCTTTCCTTTTGCTCTTCCTGGACCCTTTGCAATTAAGGCCAGAGTTCATCTTTACTTGCAATAGTACTCAGATGAAGCAAGTATGCCGTGTGACTCTTATCCGAGCGAAAACAATGTCATGCTCGAAACGTTTCTTCTTGGTTTAAAATACTACTCCCTCCATCCCACCGTCCCAGAATATAAAAAGTTTTACATGATTATTAAGAAAGTATGTAGAAGTGAATGGTGGAGGGTTGTGATTGAATAAGTAGCGAAGGTAGATGCGAAAAGTGAATGGTGAAGGGTTGTGATTGGTTGGAAAGAGAATGTTGATGGAGAAGTTAGTTATATTTTAGGACAAATCCTGAGAGCTGAAAGTTATTATATTTTAGAACGGAGTGAGTACATATATACAGGGCCGAGCCAGCTCTGTTCATCACCAAGTTCAGCCGATGAAATTCCAAGCCGATGAAATTCCAAAATCATTTAGTAAAGAAAAATTTTAATGTATTTGAGAAAATATCTCGAGATATCAAGTTTTCTACATTAAAAATTTTACGCTATAAATATTGTACCTTCCGGTGAATAGTAAAATTATGCTTTAGTAAGATATTGTTTCCATCGATGGCTCATCACGCTATATAATAAAGCTGACTCTGATGATAGTTTCGACTCATTTCGCCTCTTACTCTATATAACATTTTGTTCATTACGCTGGAGCGTGCACCAAGCGAAGAACTGGACTAACTAGAACTCGTGTTGTGCCTGAAGATTGTCCCGTGGATATACCTTACCTTTCTGTTTGTTGTTATCGTCCCCCTTGTGGATACTTTCTCGTTTTTTTTTATCAAGGGAAAACTTCCGGGCCTTTTTTGCTTTAACCTGTGCGAGACAATCTTGTCAGAGATGCACTATAAGCAAGTAATTAAAAGCTGAAACGACTGAAGAAAAGATACCTAACACCGACAAAAGGGCCCTCGTCCTTTTCCGGGGGCCCATACGTCAGTCGGGTGTTACACAGCCCATACAAGCTGAAACCCCTTTTTTTTACGTGATAAACAAGGAGCTTGAGTGGTGGCACCAAGCTTGTGCACAGTGCACAGTCATATATCAGACTATTCATAACTTACAGGGTACCATTACCATCTCCAAACGTGATGGCACATGTAGTGTATATCACACGGCCACACCACCGACCCTACGTACATAACACGCATCTCTTTGTGCAAGCGTACCTTCGTTGATGAACCCTCCGGTGCGGACGCGCAGCGGCGGCAGCTCGCACTTCTCCGGCGACGGGGACGACGGCAGGCACGTCAGAAAGGAAGCGACGACCTCCACGACGACGACGACGCAGCTGCTGCCCAGGCCTCCAGTCATTTACCGGCGCGAGATCAGAGTGGTGTGTGGGCTGGTGGTGAACACCGCAAGCCTTACCTAGCTAAATCTCCTCAAACAACAACGCGGTAGCTCGATCGCGCGCAACGACGCGATCGGTGAAACGCCGTGCTGCCGCGCGCGCGTTCGCGTCGGCTGCTGTGATCACCCGCGCTCCCTGATGGAACGATCTCTTGTACCGCGCGCGCAGACGCAGCCGGCCGGCGGGCGACGGAGGCGCGCGTACGGGGAGGTGTGGGAAATGGAGGAGGGGGAAGCTAGCTAGCTAGATAGCGGGTCGTGTGTCTGGGCGGTGTATGGGGCGCGTATTTATGGGCGTGCGTCGGGGTCGGGCCGGCGGTGTTGGATGCCGTTTTCGTTTCCTCCTGCGGGGCCGGGGCGAGTAGTGGCCGACACATATGGCACTGTGGCTGTGTGGCAGCGTGCATGGGCCGCGCCAGCTGTTTCCCTTTAGGCCTTTTCCGGCCCCAAAATAACGGGGATCCTGTGAAGTGCTTGGCAGTAGACCAGAGAGGGGCCTGTGAATTTCACCGGGAGTGCGTAAGACCGTGCGTATGCTTAATCGTCAGAACAATGCACGCACGCACGTCTCTAGTGCGTGTACAACAGTACGAGTAAAGTCAGATGGATGGACGGTTGATCAGGTGTAGGTCGCCGTCGCGAGGACAATGCTACTGCTGTTCGTAGCCAAAAAAATGCGTCGTATAGTACATCATTAGTACTTGGCAAAACGAGCTGGGAGTACTACACTTTAGTTAGTTGTCCTTCATTTTTTCCATTTAGGCTTGTTATAAGCTACTCCCTCCTATTTTAAACAACTATCCAAGAAACTATTTATCTTTAAATATTGACAATCGTCTTTTAAAAAAAACACTGAAAACTTATATTATTGAAGTGACATTCTGAAGTTGTGACAGTAAAAACGAAACAGTAATACTCCTATTTAAACTAGATACTACTCCCTTCGTTTCACAATGTAAGTCATTCTAGTATTTTTCATATTCATATTGATATTAATAAATCTAGACATATATATCTATTTAGATTCATTAACATCGATATAAATGTGGGAAATTGTAGAATGACTTACATTGTGAAATAGAGGAAGTATTATCTTGAACTCACCCGGTGAGACCGATCAATTTTTTTTTGCACGAATCAGTTCGTATGGTCACTGGTCAAATGGTCACTACTCCCTCCATCTAATAATATAAGAAATTTCAGAAGAATGTGACACATCATAATATATTAGGGTTCGTTCGGTTCACAGGATTTTCAAAACATAGGAATAGGAAAAACGTAGGAATACTATAGAAATACATGTGCAAAACTATGGATTGAAAAACACAAGAACTTTTCCTATATTGTTGAGCAAGCCAACCAAAGAAATGCAAACATTAGATTGGAGTGGATTATTTTTTTCCTATGCTTTTCCTTCAAAAATAGAGGAATGGAAAACTTTCTTATAGTTTTCCTATGGTGCATTCCTATAAAACGAATGGTAGTTTAAAACCCATTCCTTTTCCTATGTTTTTCCTTTGCAATCCCTTTGAAATGAATAAGCCCTAATGAATTTGGATAAACCGTCCATCCAGATTTATTATTCTAGAATGTATTAAATCCACTTAAAATATATTATATTACGGGATGAAGGGAGTAGTACTCCAGGACTACGTTTCCTTCTGGAAAAAAAAACGGTAGACACGTGAAAATAATTATTGTGATCGAGATGCATCGTTTTAACTGGCTAAGCGTCCTAAAAGGATCTCAAGGACAAGAAATTAAAGCGGGTCGCTGTGCTTGCTGGCGCGACGTGATTGAACAACATTGCGACCTAACGAAGGACGTAAGACATACATTAATTTTGGAGGTATGATTATGTTTTCAGTCCCATGGATACAAAATTAAAACCATATGTACTCTGAACTCTGAAGTTCCGAACCGTAGCCTCTCAAAGATTCTCCGCACACAAAATATGCAAACAACTAAAATGAAATGGATGGTTGAGCTTTTTTATGCATGAGGAGTACGTTACAAACGAGGAGAAGTACTACCAGTACACGCTCTACGCAAATGTCCTTGTTGATCATATATTCAAGCACGTTGCTCGAGTTCCTCCCGCGTGCCACGTCCTTGTCAGAAATTTCGAGAGTTTTGGCAGTTTAATTTGTCGTTGGTTTACTAGATATATGCGCAACCACATCATCATGACAGTACGTAAAACATCAGACGCATATATAAATCCGTGCGGCATTCAACTGGCAGCTGCATCGTTGCAAATTACTGTAACCTGTGCAAAATGCCAAAATATCCCTTCCTTCGCGGATGTTCTCCCCCTCCTCCTTTGACTTACGTAGGCCTCGACCGGCCGGTTACAGCCTTAGAGCAAGTTCAATAGCATAACTCACTATTAGCTCCAATTTATCTATAGCCGATTTAATAGCTAATTCATACAATAGTTGCTTACTATACTATTAACATATGGTCCCACTTGTTATACACATATTACGTCTTGCAGTCCGTGCTGCAGCTGGCTATAGGTCTGTAGCCCGCTGCTCTTCTCTCTCATCTTTTATCTCATTAAAATATGTTTATAGCTGGCTAATAGCCCACTATTGTACCTGCTCTTACGGATAACTTAGAGCAAGTATAATTAATAATAGTGAGCTATAAATTTATTATATGCTTATGTGGAGGAGAGATGTAATAAAAAGTTAAGGGTGTTGGCTCTCATGCAAGAAGCTAGCTTAACACAAGCTCCAAGATAAATACAATTAATGTATAAGTGAGAGATAGAGAGAGGAGAAAGAAATTATAGCCAACCTTATAGCTAATCTATTATATGTGTTGGCTTTAAGATTAACTAATAATAGGAAGTAAGTTCTATCATTATCCTTATTCTTATGCTCAGCTGCTATAGACTGTCGTCATAACAAAGAAATGTTGTTTAATTACGTCCTCCTTATTATGCCACTTCTAAGCAGTATTAGCTGGCATGCAGCACGTCCG